>JASDDO010000014.1:480828037-483407203 GCA_030015575.1 Agapanthus africanus | reverse complement strand
TATCATTACAGATAACAACGAAAATACAACGTCCTCTTATGCCATCTACATTCGCCGCGGGGTCCCGTCATCACCCGTTAGGCTACTTAACTAACGGCAGAGCGGGGGCTGGGCTAGCGCGGGTGTAAAACATAAGTGACGTCTAAATAGCTATCATATATAGATATTGTATATTCGTCAGACGCAATAATAGGCATTCCAGATAACAGATGAACTTTATTGGATATACAAGCAATCCGCGTTTCTTTTGGGCCTGCAATGAAAGACGGATTACACAGTTGTGATGAATAGCCATTACCCAACCCCAGACCCCTACAGGTACGACAAACTACCCGCCAAGTACCCGAAGTGAAGCGGCCTCCCTCAACGACGTGAGTAGGACACTAAACAATTCAAAGTACCCGGTAGTTTGTGCACCCCACCTTGGGTCTATCCTAGGAGCAAAAACAGTAAAAAGAAATAATACAACGGTGGCTACAACCGCAACCTGGATGTGCCCCGCAAAATAATATTACAACTTATTACAATTACATCGAATGAATTAATACAATAACCCATCACAAAACCCCGGCTAATCATCACAACAAACCAATACAGTTCATAATCACAAACAGTTAAAATCATCACAGATATGTGCAACCCCCTGCCAACCGACATACTAGCAGTTAGGGGAGGTTTACGAACATATAATACATTTCACAGATATAATCAAATAAGCAAACATCGTATAATTTCGATCGATCAAACTTATTAGATTCTACTCCAGAACTTCTCTGTAAATTTAAGACTTGAGCAGAAAATAAATCATTTCAGAAAAGGCAAAACATCACAGAAGAGCCACAGGGAAAAACTGGGCTGAATCGGCTTCAACTCGGCCGCGGATCCGCGGCGGATCGGCGGGATCGGCCGTGGTTCCGCGGCTGTGTGGCCGATTCAGGAGCCCATTTTTTTCGGTCTTCTTATAATTTCCTGTAGGTTATTATGGAGGTCCCTAAAAAATTTTAGGCCTCATTTTAAAAACAAACATGGTGATATCATTATTTTCCGGTCCGTTTTGCGTTCGAAATTCATACGACTTTGCAAATGAGTTAATTATTGTTTAGTGAGGCTCTGATACCACTGTAAGTCGATGTACAACACCCCACGAGTTGCGGGGATGCGGAAATTTGAAAAACGATATTGTTCTTTAAGCAAACATCGACTAACCGAAAATCTTTACTAATCTATAATTAACAACAACCATAGAAGTTCTTAGCTACTATGTAAAGAGATTATACCTAGTAAATCGTGTCCTTCGTCTTTTCGATCTCTACGTCCTCCTCGGCCTCCTTTCCGTGATAGATGATCCACCCGAGAACCCTAATCCAAGCTTCACCTCTATGCTTGAGGTAACTAAGTTTCTCTAGTTGCTAATCAAAGGAATTTAGATGATATAGAGTTAGGTTATGGATTGTTTAGTCTATTCTAATCCTTGATCTCAACTCATGAGTGGTAGGATTAGGGTTTGAAGAGAGAGTGAGCTTGAGGAGAGAGAAGGTGAACATGATAATGATAATGATATTGCTTCTCACTTGAATTATATGAAGCATAATGATTAATCAAATAAATGAATAAATATGATTATTCATCACGCTACATTAATTCAATATGAGTGATTCACTATGTGAGTCATTAAGCATTTAATAATGCATTAATGACATGATGAATCACACAAAATGAGTTACAATTTCATTTAATGATAATGCCACCTAAACCCTCAAGTCACCATACTTCTAGAAGCTTCCCGTAAAATTACGAGAACGCCCCTCCTATCCGTAAAAACACGGAAAAACTTTAGACTGTATAAATCCAATAACCTGATACTAGAATCTGGCTTAAACCAAAGCCGGCTAGTAAAAACTGTCCGAGCGTCGTACGTATGTAAACACACGTATGCGTCCGAACCCTTGTCGTAAAACCGTACGACCTCTATATCGTTTCGCCTGGAGTAGGGAAATCTCTATGTGGGACTCTAAAGACTCGACTACTACGCTGGCAGTGGGTTTAACCACAGACCGCAAGCGGCACTATCTGTACGTAATGGTCCACAGGTAGATGTCAATAAGAAGGCTGATGAGGAAACCCATCCGAACTCCTACTGAGCCTGTCCATGACAATATCCGCGCAGTCCGGTCTGTTCGTCTAAGAGTATCGCATGTATGGTCTAGGGGGGTGGTGAACGTCAGACCCCTAATAACCTTACAAGTCGTATCGGCATGGCTCAAGACCATCCGAGAATCTACTGATTAGTCCATCAGTAATTCTCAATAAGCCCTGGCCAGGGACTTATGGTAATGACCAACCGATCACAGTGCGATATCAACTCCCTAGACCGGGAGAGACGAATCCCTAACAGTCGCTCACTGCCTCCACGTGGCTCGGGAATGTGCCCAACTAAAACCTGTTTGCATGACTCCTTTGAGCCGTGGTAGGGTAATAATCAACGCACAGTGGGAACTCACACGAGACAAATGATGACTTTAAGTCAACAGACTATCTGCACACATGTCACCTGAGAACTGCTATCTGACGTTAGGTATAATACCATCCAGTCAGTTCTCGGCGAGTCCTGTCCGGTGTACTCACATGAAGTGAGCATCTGTATAAAATCTTAGGTGCACATTACCAATGGCTGCGGGATCAATCCATCGCCCCTCGTCAGGGTCTAGATATATATACACTAGTCTACTCTGGAGTATCGATGCCCTGTCTCGATACTCCTGCGACCAGGGACATTTAAAGATGTGCCTATTGACTATCCAGCTCCTACAAGTATGACTGCCATCACAACGCCGGTAGTCAGGTAAACACCCTTTGGGCTTTATCAACATGTATATATAAATACAAAGTAAAATATATCACACGTTTAAGATAATGACAAACCAAATAGCGTATATCATAAGTAAGATTTTCATGTACATACATATCCCTAATAGTTTATACAATGAAGGCCTCTAGGACATACATATACCCAACAAAAAGTACGCTAGCAGGTACTACTACTACATGAATTGATAACATTACAATCGGTATGCAATAATCATGTAAGGTACTCTATCGGGTACAAATTATACATGAAACAATGCATAAAATAATATGTAAATGCAACAGTCATAGAAAGTACTCTATCAGGTACAACTAATACATGAAGCAGTGCATAAACAATAAATGTGGAGTATGGAATGAAATATGTCATTTCCACGGAAATCCTAACCTTGTGGTAGGACCAAAATCCAACAAGACAATCAAATTCCCAATTTTCGACAAATCAGCCCCCAAATATGGCTATCATATCAAGTAAATCCTATATATCCTGAATGTCCAACATCAAGTATATCTCATATATCCTGAATGTCCAACATCAAGTATATCTCATATATCCTGTATGTACCATATCAGTATATCCCACATATCCTGTATGTACAATATCAGTATATTCCACATATCCTGTATACAATATAAATATAAGTATGAGGATATCAATCCCGTATGTCCACTGATGATACGTAGAAAACATGGAAAACCTGAGTGTCAAACACCAACACTCGAAACATCATGAAACCCGTGTCTAGCATCTACACCTAAATCCTCATAACTAAGGCGCTGTCACCAAGACTGGCCCTGACGATATGTCATACATCACTACGGTCGATATCCGCACGAGAACCGTCGAGTCTAAATAAAATCACCGGTAGGTACTTGCCCACCTTCCGGGCTCATTGTCCGTACCACGAACATCTTGCCGAGGGTAACCGTACCAGGCCCCACCATGTACCCTCACACGGCCCACGACGCTCCTCGCATGGGGTATATAATCAGAACCGATAAAACTCATGGTGGCTGCAGAAATATCATGTCAAGAGAAACCGGGTTTTTCAGATAATGCATAATTTCATGAAACTACCACAGTTCACAAATCCAGAAAATATCATGAAAAATCCATATCTCAATGCGAAAATCCATGAATATAATATAACTGTATGAATCAATACACATATATTAGCGTCCCATTCCACTAATATTGGTGTAAAGGCATATATAACACCGTCCCATTCCACTGTTATATATACATAGTAGTAAACATATCAGAGAACATCATATGAAATTCAATAATGTAACATATGCGGCATGAAACAGTAATATGAGCATATAAAAGAAAACAGCTATTTAACTACAACAAGTTACTAAATATATCACGCGGTTCCTGATTTCCCCGAAATCAGATGCAACATCATAGACAGGTGAACATGTAGCTATAACGAGGTATACGTAACCCTGTCGGTATAGCAAGATATGTGTGTCCATATGTAAGTATGCATGATGTCAAAGTAGATGTAGCAAGGTATGTCTCTATACCTATCCATAATACCCTCCAGGTATATGTATGTCTGAATGCCAGATGTACATGTAGCTATGTTTCATATGTGTATATATACCTATCACAATGGTACAATACCATATAGGTATATGGGTAACTAGCATGTAAACATGTCAAGGAATATGTGTAAGCATGTAGGTATACAGGTATGCTAGATGTCATATGGATATAGGGATATGATTCAATGTTTCAATGTCCCTAACCAAACAATATTATATCTATCAATGATTTGTGCATGACATGGCAATTATTGACGGTGTGGATGGCATACAATCAGTGCTCGTGCAACATAAGCCGTCAATAATAGTGCAGGGTCCTAAGGATACGAGTCGAGGCACAACAAGTAACTAAGCAATAGGGGGTATGCGCAACTCTAAATATGAAATAGAATGTGCGACAAAGTAAAGTCATTTCTAGCCCAGACGCATAACGCCATGCGGGCGATTCCCTTGTAGATGTTAAATCTACTCACCAACGTCCTAGCTAAGTGAAGCCAACCACCTGATTTCCCCTTGTAGCAGTGTCCGAAGTCCCCGCCTGCGAACCTACCACATTAAAACAATAAAGCAAGTATACATTAATAATAGACCCAAAACACGCACAAACTACATTTAACCGACGCAACAACACCAAACATATTCTCAAGTGTTCGTATTGTGGCTAACGTGCGTAGCGACACGACGAAAACAACCTGAGAGCAAAAATCACACCACAAGCATGATCCGTATCGTATAACGTATCGCGCGGACACAAAACACTAGATTATAGGAAAACGATCCCATATTTTGCAAACTGTAATTACTAAAAAAGTAAACAGTACCAAACACGCCTAAACCACAGAAGACAACTACCCACAAAACCCAAACTCCAACATCCCCTAAGTAGCCGACATCACCGAAATTGCCAAAGGGGGTCGCCGGCCGAGGCCGGTGAGGTGGTCCTCGTGTCTCAGGTAGTTTCTTAGGTTCACTAGTACATCACTACAATCTTGTTTGGTCACTCAAATTTTTTTTCCAGATTACAGCAGTTCACAGAGATTCAAAAAGCACACTAAAAACGTGATATTGCACTAGTCAATATAAAAAGTGTTCTAAGCTACGACCAACGAGCTAAATAACATAAAAACTCATAATTATCAGCGTAGGGATTTTACCTAACAACACTTGCTCACAAGATCAAGCTTTCCTAGCTCCAAGTGATCATAGAGGCAAAATATCAAGACTTGTAGTATTTTGGAGATTTATTGAGCTTTGAAATGATGCAAATGGAGTAGAATTGATCAAGAACTGAAGAGAGAGAGAAGGGCTCAGCCAAAATGAAGGAGGTGACGAAATTGTGTAGGGTTTTCTAGCAATTTCTTGTGATAAATGCTCATTAATGCCACATAAATGCATTCACACACACACACATGCATGCACCTTTAAATTTCTTTTATTTTTCTTTAAAAACTTAATCCATATGCACAAACAAATATCTAGATAAAGTAGGAAGGGTTTTATTACACAAACTTAATTGAAGAAATTTTCACTTAGAAGAAATTTCCCAAAATGCGAATACCGCATTAAAATAATATTAAAATTGGGAATAATTCAAATTGAATCAAAATGTCCCATATACCCCCAAAGCTTGCGCACTAGCTTTATTTTAGCTAAACTAGGTGCTGGCAAGTCTATATAGTCGTTTGATCATAGTCGGGTTAAAACAGAAAATACCGACTAATTACCCAAAAACGGAGAAATTCACATAACGATTTTTAAAACTTTACAAAGATGATCTACGTCGAGGAGATTCGAGCTCATGCTACCTCTTTACTAATGTGTGAGATTAGTGAAGCAAACACCCTAAACTAAATGACATGTAGTAAAGGATGATGAAGTAGGAAGTGGGCTCACTTTAGTTTTATTTTTCTCACACTAATTCTTCACTTGGAAAAAACCTAGCAAGCCTTTTCTTTTGTTGTAGAAGAAGAAGAAATGAAACTCATGAGAGAGTGAGGTTAGAATTGCAACTATGGATGAGTAAGAATCATGCCTAACTAATGTAGAGAATAAACCAAGATCAAGGGTTAAAGTTGGGTTAACAAATATCTTAAGGAATGACAATAGAGTGAACTTGGTCAATGTTCTACAAGTTTCATCCAAGCTTGAAACATTGACTAATTCTTCACTATTTTGTGATAACTTAAGTGATAAATATCAAACCCTTGCTTTAACCCTAGCATAGTATAAGTCTCATACATTCATGTTGCAAGTGTAACCTAGCATAACACAACAATATATATCACATATATATTTTGTGTACAAATAGTAAACAATACATATATCATATATATATAAAGTGTACCAAATGTGAGAAAAGAAATCTTAAGTGAGCTAATACTATTTAATGTAATGTAATATATCAAATATATAATTATATATTAAATTATCAAATCAATACTTGATTTAATAATCCGGCTATATCACATATAACTGACTAATATCAAATGTAACATCTTATCGAATCAACATATGATCCGATAACCCGGCTATATCATATATAACCAATCATTTCACACATCGCGAGAATAGAATGTGGTATCACATACACGTATTAATCTCGGTCCCGCACATATCACATATGTGCTCCTACTCCGTTTCGCTTGAGCCAGGAAACCTCTGTGTAGGACTCCAAAGACTCGTTGATTGATACGAATTCTCGGTGTGTATGTAGAAAATGTATAGAAATCACAACCAAAAATATTTTGACCGCAATCAATAACAGTGTCGATTGTAGCGCGTTAGCGAGTGCGGATCGTCCACAAGAAAAGTGAGATTCGTTCGAATTCGAATTAGATGAATTGAAAATTAAAGAAAAGAGAAAAGACAATTCAATTCAAGATTTTAAAGTGAATTCAAGAATCATCTAGATCTAAATCTAATTAACAAGAAAACATTAAAATCAAGAATGAAGAATTGATGATTTCCAATCCAATAATCAAGAATCGAAGTGAGGCTCGTAAGAATCGATCGAATCTATTGATGTGATGAAATCTATTGATTACGTATTCTTATCCATCGATGATTTGATACTAGATCGATGATGATCAACGAGAATTAGGGATTTCTTGCAGAAACTAGGCTTTCATCATCTATCCCTTGTCCTTTCGTTGATTTCATTCACATTCTAGCCTTTAGTAAATTCAAGAATCGATCGTGTATCCCTAATTAAGAGCGAACACAATCAAGAAAGCTTCGCTCGAAACTAGGTCATCGATTCTTCAATTTGCTAGGGTTTACAAAACTCACAGGACTTAAGAATCATTTCAAGATTTGTAACATCATCATCTATTGATCGTCTCGATTCCTCCATGAGCGGAGTTTTACTCAAACATCATATGAAAGAACACAATCACAAATCAAGATCTAATCATGATGCAAGAATGTAAAGAAAGCAAGATAAAGAATTTCACCTTTTATATATCAACAATTTTGTTACAATTCTCTCAAGATCTACAATGAGGAAAGAACTCGATCGTCGATTTGGCTTCGCTCTTCTTCGTGAGTCGCGGATCGTCTTGGACCAATTGCTCGGATGAAGATCGGCTTCGCTCCTAAAAGGTTGAAGGCTTCTTGCTTGAATTGTACTCGGTGTTCTTGATTTTTGGCTTGGTGATTGGATTAGGGTTAGGGTTTGGAGATACAAGTTGTGTCACTCAACTTGTGGGAAGAGATGAAGATTGAACAACCCAAAACCCAAGATCTAGGTTTCCTTTTACAAGCATCTCAACCTTAGATCTAGAATTCAAATTTCAAATTTTCCTCCAAAAGTTTGTTAGAGAGAGGCTTCTAGAAGAGGTTAGTTGGAGGGAATATTCTAGAATAAGGTATATTCTAGAATAAGGTATATTCTTGGTTGAGTTTGTTAGGTCGAGCCTTCTGGATGAAGCCACGTGGCATTCTGGAGTCTTCTGGAAGCTATTGCCGTTACATAAGCCATGTGCAGGAATTATGGAGTGATGACGTCATCGTGATGCCACGGATCCGCGGCCGGAAGCGACCATTGTCCGCAGATCCGCGGTCCATTAGAAGCTTTAACGCATGGATTTTTTATGAGTATTTTGGTGCTGGAATTGTGGCCTCTGTAAAATATGTGGAATCACATTTTTCTTTCTCTATTTCTGCTAGATCTCAAGTCTTGGACTTGGCGTATTTATCTCAGCACTTTTTACAGTTTTGGCTTTTCTCCTGCAATTTCCTGCACAGGTTCTCGAGACAAGTGTTGCGCTATACAAAGATAATGCGGTGCAATGATAAACACTCAATTTCCCTCAGAAATGTCGGTTTTAATATATAACACAAGTTATTTGGTATTTTACAGTCAATTTTCTAATATGTGCTATATTAATACCGAACACCTCTAGATGAGTGCAAATGGTAGGGAAATTGACATGTTAAAAATGCAATATTTTCGACTGATCAAATTCCCCCAAACTTATTTTTGGTCGTCTCGAGCAAACTTTTTTATTAAAAAGAGAAAGAGAAAATAAAGAAAGAGAAAAACTAACTAGCACACTTTCGTGGGCAACACGATTGCACTGAGCACGTGCAACAAGCCTTTAAACCTCTAGGTGTCCCTAGTAGGAGGAGTGTTGTTTCCTGAGGGTTTTCAGTGGATTACACCCACAAAATCCAATAATAAAAGGAAGACCGTGAATATTACATATAAAGAAAAGAATTGTAAAAGAAAGACTTTGAAAATTAGAGTTTCCAACTATACTAGTTTTTCGGCCTATCTTAATAGTCATGAAAAGATGTCAGAAATCACATCCACCCTCAATAAAACATCGTCTTTATTCTTCATTTCTATCTGTATTCCAAACATCGATCATATAACCCTACGTGTGTGTAAAGAACATCCCTACACCCGGAGAATTCAATTCATGCTATCATACTCTTGTCCATCTGCCTTAGTACTTTTTAATTTTATGAATATTTAGATGAATTTGCTCACACACTTTCATGCGACCATTAATATTTCTTGAGGTACTAACCGACCGATTACTCATGTGCCTGCTTATACGGTGTTTTTCCTCGTCTTGCACCACCTAAGGCTTAGCAGTGACTCCCAGACCAGTTGGTCTAAGGCACTTGGTGAAGAGGCACCCTCGCTATATTTTTTTATTTCTGTCTTGGCGATAACAAAACCAATGTTCATTTTTCTTCACCATTTTTATATTTTATTCAATTTTTTTTTTATTTCCTTCATACTTTTGGCTTTTTGACAAGAGCATTTCAAGGTATCCTCTACTATCCCGAGTTTCAAGACGTGTGTAAGTGCGAATAGCAGGGTATCAACGTTCAAATGTTTGGCTTCCAGACTAGGAACTATTTTTCAGACTTATTTTTATCCTTAGATTAGTGACTTCCTTCATCTTACTAACCCTTGGGACAACGGTTCATAACTACTTATTACTAGTTCGTATTAGAAAACTTCTAATTTTCTTGGTTTTCTTAAATTTTTCTAATCTTTTGGATGTAATTTTTCACTATCTAATCTTTTATTATCTTATTTATGTACAAAAAAATTTATTTTTTTGAAAATTTTTAAATTTTTATAGGTTTTTTTCAAAAATGTTTTGTGCTTATGCAATGTATGATGCAAATGATGCGAGCACAAACCTCCCCCAAACTTGTTTTCAACAGTGTCCTCACTGTTGCCATCCGCTAAATCTCGAAAACCTGTAAGCTTGGGAGGAAATTTATTAATGGGGAAAAATATTTAAGTGAAGATCCTTCCCCAAACTTATTCTTTTGGCTCATAATTTTGTGTAAAAATTTTCTTTTCAGGAGCCAGATTATACCCCCCAAACTTGAGTTAAACAATGTTAAGCTTTGAAAATCACAAGAGTGGGTAAAAAATTACTGGTCGATACCATGCTTTGCAAAGACCGAAAATCAACACCAACCATTCAAAAATTTTATCTATGTAGTGCTCAGGTTGGTGGAAAAAGAAGTGGGGAAAGGGTACGAGGTGGAATAGAATGTGTGTGCGTCTCATTTTGGAGAGACGATGCAGTGAATGTGATGGATTACTCGCATTCTTTTTACAGTTCAGAAGAAGGGGTGGAGGTTCAATTTCATTGATTGGGAGTTGATTCATCTTAACACCCGTGTCATTCAAAACTGTGAGTTCATCTGCGAAGATTCCATCAATACCCCGAGAAATAATGTCATCACAAAGCGCGGGGTGATCTTCAGACTCTAAAAGCATTTCATAATCAGTGTTAGTTGTTGACCCGGACAACTCGGTGGAAGAGTCCGTATGTGTATGATACATAGTTGGGTCAAACAACAACATATGAAAAGAGTCTAGATCAGTATCATGAGAATCATCAAATTCGCTGCTGTTGACATCCATTAATTCGACAGTAGAGGCTTGAGCAGTAGGTTCGGAGGGTACACTTCCCAACTTGTAAATGTTCAGCTCAATTGACCTATTCCCGAAGGATAGGGTCATAGAGCCATTACGACAGTTGATTATAGCATTGGAAGTGGCCAAAAAGGGGCGACCTAAAATCACCGGAATTTGATTTCGTGGGATCTCTACAGGTTGTGTATCAATTACAATAAAGTCCACAGGGAATACAAATTCCCCGATTTTTATTAACACATCTTCCAGTTCACCCCTAGGTTTGGTGCTTGATCGGTCAGCCATCTAGAGAGTTATGCTTGAGGGCTTTAACACTCCGATCCCTAACTGCTCGTAAACCGAGAATGGAAGCAGGTTAACACTTGCGCCAAGGTCAAGTAGAGTACGGTTGATGTGTTTTTTCCCAATAGAAATAGAAATAGTAGGACTGCCAGGGTCTTTACGTTTCCTTGGTAATTGTTGGGGAAAAGCCGTGTCTACAGTACTCGACATGAACACTTTTTTCGGCACTTGAGTCTTCCTCTTCCTAGTGCACAAGTCTTTAAGAACTTTCGCATAAGCAGGGACTTGTTGTATTGCATCTAGAAGAGGGATGTTGATGTTAACCTGTTTAAACATTTCAGTGATCTTCTCCATCTGTGGACTCAGTGTGTTTCCCCTTAACCGATTAGGATAAGAAGCTTGGGCAATAAGGTCGGGTCCAACACTGGAGAAGATCGTGTGGGTGGGAACGATATATGAATAGGAGTGGGAATCGTTTTCGTTGGACTAGAAGAGATGGGCCGATGTGTCGAGCCTTGGGGAAAACGGAGAATAGGCTTGGAAGAAGGTGGTAGGGTAGAAGAACTGGGGTCAGAATTAGAAGTAGAAGTGGAAGGAAAGGTGTCAGCCGGGGTATCATCGATAGATTTTTTAGTGTCATCAAACTCTTCCCCAACATGATTATTCAGCACTCTTCCTGATCTCAACGTTGTGATGGAATTTACATTGTAATGCCCAAGATTCGGTAGGAGTTGAGACGGAAGTTTCTCTTTTTTTCTCGCACTCATTTCGGCTTTTAGTCGTGCAATTTCTGCTTCCATCGATCTGATACTCTTGGCTTGGGACGCTAAGTTTTTCTTTATCTCACTGACGGAAGATCTAACCTCAGCCGACACTTCTATGAAATTTGACAAGAGTGACTTCATGGTTTGTGTGAATGCAGAGAACTCGTCAGAATTGGTCAACTGCAAAGGATTAGAAGGTGCAGGAGTGTTGACCTGGTTTTGAAAATTTTGTGATTGGTAGGGGTGCTGAGTGAGTTGAAGTGGTTGATGTTGTGGTGGAAGAACCCTTTGGAAATTATTTTGGTTTGGAACCGTGTTTTGATTTTGTTCTTGGTTCCAAGCAAAATTAGGGTGATTTCTCCAACCCTGATTATATGTGGAAGAATATGGATCGTTTCTAGGTCTTTGAAATGCGGCATTGGTATGCTCTTGACCTTGAAACGGAGAATTTAGTGGACATTCTTCCGTCAATGAGAAGGATCAGAACAGCATCCACATACCGTTTTGGGGAGCGACATCGGATTTAGGGAGGCTGCTGAAAGTTTATGTTCCATAGCCATGAGCTTCTTTTGCATTGCTGCCATTTCAGCTCGAACACCTATGGAAACATCAATTTGGTGTACGCCACCCCTAGACGATGACTGGTTTCCACTCTCCCACTGTAAGGATTTTTCAGCGAACTCTTCTAAAAATTTCCAAGCTTCCCCATCATCCTTGGTCATAAAATTGCCTTGACACATGGCTTCAAGGTTCTGTTTAGTGGCAGGGTTAATGCCCTCATATATGATTCGGCACAGATCCCATCTCGGGATTCCGTGATGTGGACATTGAACCAACAGATCCTTGAAGCGTTCAAAGCACTTCGAGAATGGTTTATTCGGAAGCTGGGTGAATTGATTTAGTTCGCTACAGACTCGAGCTGTCTTGTGATTAGGGTAGAATTTCTTAAGGAATGCTGCAACGAATTCTTCCCAATTTGAAATGGAATGTGCGGTAGTGTTATACAACCACTTCTCGGCTATATCGCACAAGGTAAATGGAAGAAGACGTAGACGCATAGCATCCACAGAAAGCTGTGAGGTACCCATCATTGCGCATACATTTTCAAATTTGGTGATAAAGACATATGCGTCTTCAGACTCGAGACCATGGAATTTTGGTAGAAGGTTGATGTATTGGGGTTTAATCTCAAAATTATGCCCGTTGGCTGGTGGAATGGATAGACAGGTCGAAAGAGCACCTCGCATAGGATAGCACCTCTCTTGGAGAGAGATGCGGGGTGGATTCTGCGCACCTGCGGACGGTGGCAATTAGTGGAAAAGAAGTTCGATGGAGAAGGATCCATCGATGTTGGTGTGGTGGTGGGTAAAGAATAAGTAAATATAGAAATACCGACTTCGGAGTCGATCCGGGGAACGTGGAAAAGACGGGCACTAGAATCCCGTGTCCATCCTACCTTGCACTAAAAGGGTTTAGTACAAGTGGCAGCGTTAAGATAATTAGGGGAAATGAATGAAGTGGTCTTTGTTTTGAAAAATATACGGATTTTTGAAAAAAAAATGATGCAAATCACAACAAATGCAACAAGAAAAACCCTAAGTCTAATGGTCACCTAGGTCAAGGCTCTAGACCGCTCCTAACTGCCAAAAGACAAGTCGTAGGATCAATCCTCCACTGCCTTTTTGTTTCTCCTGTGGCCAGTTAAGTGGGAGGTTCTCTACTACGTAAGTAGTGGGCCTAATTAAGTAACCACTTGCTTTAGACACCACAAAAGAAACGCGGATAAGCAATGAATTACCCACGGCCTTCTTCAGTCCTAAGTGAGCGCGACGGTCCTTAGAGTCAAGTCTAGATTTCTTTTGGTTAATGAGGGTAATGCGGATGCAATTTTGTGATTTTCAGGGCTTAGGAATGGTAATGAACTCCCCACCTAATCTGAATTTGGCCATGCCCATTAAATTCCATATTAATATGCAAACAACCAAGAATCAAAACACGCAAAATTTTTATTGCTTTTTGCGGCCCTGCGAATTATTTGCAAAGAAACCTGCAGCAAATTGTTAATGGAGCAGACAGAGGAGGAGATAAGAAAGTAGGAATTTTGCAGAGAATTTTTCGTGCAGCGAAGCTAAAGGACAGCCGATGTTCCGCCGCGGGAAGCTGCTAATGCCGCGGATCCGCGGTGCTTCTTCAAGATCCCTGCACAAAACATTTTTACAATGCTTCTGTTCACCCTCTGAGTCCTCTGGAATATTCCAAATATTTTTCCAATTGCACAACAGACTCCAGATTTCCTTGCAACAAATCACAACGAATCGTTTAGTGTTTGCGCGAATTTTGATCTCAAAATTATGATGGAAAAACTTTTTCAACTCAATTTCAAAAACGAACAAATTAGCACACTATCCCCGGCAACGGCGCCATTTGATTGATACGAATTCTTGGTGTGTATGTAGAAAATGTATAGAAATCACAACCAAAAATATTTTGACCGCAATCAATAACGGAGTCGATTGTAGCGCGTTAGCGAGTGCGGATCGTCCACAGGGAAAGTGAGATCCGTTCGAATTCGAATTAGATGAATTAAAAATTAAAGAAAAGAGAAAAGACAATTCAATTCAAGATTTTAAAGTGAATTCAAGAATCATCTAGATCTAAATCTAATTAACAAGAAAACATTAAAATCAAGAATGAAGAATTGATGATTTCCAATCCAATAATCAAGAATCGAAGTGAGGCACGTAAGAATCGATCGAATCTATAGATGTGATGAAATCTATTGATTACGTATTCTTATCCATCGATGATTTGAAACTAGATCGATGATGATCAACGAGAATTAGGGATTTCTTGCGGAAACTAGGGTTTCATCATCTATCCCTTGTCCTTTCGTTGATTTCATTCACATTCTAGCCTTTAGTAAATTCAAGAATCGATCGTGGATCCCTAATTAAGAGCGAACACAATCAAGAAAGCATCGTTCGAAACTAGATTATCGATTCTTCAATTTGCTAGGGTTTACAAAACTCATAGGACTTAAGAATCGTTTCAAGATTTTTAACATCATCATCTATTGATCGTCTCGATTCCTCCACGAGCGGAGTTTTACTCAAACATCATATCAAAGAACACAATCACAAATCAAGATCTAATCATGAAGCAAGAATATAAAGAAAGAAAGATAAAGAATTTCACCTTTTATTTATCAACAATTTTGTTACAATTCTCTCAAGATCTACAATGAGGAAAAAACTCGATCGTCGATTTGTCTTCGCTCGTCTTCGTGAGTCGCGGATCGTCTTGGACCACTTTCTCGGATGAAGATCGGCTTCGCACCTAAAAGGTTGAAGGCTTCTTACTTGAATTGTACTCGGTGTACTTGATTTTTGGCTTGGTGATTGGATTAGGGTTAGGGTTTGGAGATACAAGTTGTGTCACTCAACTTGTGGGAAGAGATGAAGATTGAACAACCCAAAACCCTAGATCTAGGTTTCCTTTTATAAGCATCTCAACCTTAGATCTAGAATTCAAATTTCAAATTTTCCTCCAAAAGTTTGTTAGAGAGAGGCTTCTAGAAGATGTTAGTTGGAGGGAATATTCTAGAATAAGGTATATTCTAGGTTGAGTTTGTTAGGCCGAGCCTTCTGGATGAAGCCACGTGGCATTCTAGAGTCTTCTGGAAGCTATTGCCGTTACATAAGCCACGTGCAGGAATTATAGAGTGATGACGTCATCGTGATGCCGCGGATCCGCGGCGGGAAGCGCCCATTGGCCGCGGATCCGCGGTCCAATAGAAGCTTTAACGCATGGATTTTTTCTGAGTATTTTGGTGCTGGAATTGTTAGTTATATGTATGCTCTAGAGGCCATTACTGTACATACGATGTATATTGTAGTGGATGCTAGGACATATATAGGGAGGACTTTCTTGCTCGACATAATAGTATGCTATCTTGTTGTACTTTATCTTAACATGTACTCTGATTGTCTCTATGTTACATGTTGATAAAGCCCTTAGGATATGTACTCGACTACTGGGACTATGATGAGATCATACTAGTGGGTCCATGGTAGGCGACGAGTACATCCTATAACTGTTCCTAGTCGAGGGTGTATTGAGACAGGGCATCGATACACCAGAGTAGACTAGCGTCTACGCATCTTGACCCATATGATGGGCGATGGATGATCCCATATCCATCGGTGTTTGACATCAAGGATGGTGTACGGGTGCTCAGTAGAGACTGGGTACACTGGACGGACTCGCCGAGAACTCCCAGATGGTATTATACCTCACGTCAGATGGCAGTTCTCCGGTGACACTGGTACAGAGTAGTCTGTTGACCCGAGATCGTCATAGAGTCTTGTGTGATTCCCACTGTGCTTTGATTTCCATCATACCACGTCTAAGAGGGCGTGCAAAAAGGTGGCTTTTGGGTACAGTCCCGAATCACATGGAGGCAATGAGCGATAGGAGGGGATTCGTCTCTCCCGGTATAGGGAGTTGATGTTGTGCTGTGTTCGATTGGCTATAACCGGAAATCCCTGGCCAGGGTTGCTGAGATTTACTGGTAAGTGTTATCAGTAGTTTCTTGAACTGCTATAGACCTCATTGTTAGTGTTTATGCCCTAGAAGGCCATTACTGTATCATACAAGTTTGTATATTACTTAATGGAAGCTTGGGATATTCACATGTATATAACAGTCTTGCTAAACATGGTAGTATGCTACTTGGTTTTTCTATCTTAATATGTGAGTATTCGTATTGATAGAGCTCTTAGGATCTTGCTTGACTACCAGCGTTGTGATGGAAATCACACTAGTGGGGGCTGGGTAGTCTACAAGCACATCCTTAATCAGGTCCCTAGTCGTTGGATTATCGAGACAGAGCATCGATACTACGGAGTAGACTAGTGTATACGCTTCTCATCCCAGTTGGGGTAATGGTCTGTCCCACAGCCGTCAGTACGTCGTACTGGAGATAGTATGCAGGTGCTCGTTAGGTTACGGGTACACCGGACAGGACTCACAGGGAACTGTTGGTTGGTTTTATACCAGTCGTCAGTGAACAGTTCCCAGGTGACATGAGTACAGCATAGTCCGCAGACTTGACACTGCTACTTCGCCTCGAGTGTGTCCCACTGTTCTTAGATTGCTACCCAACCACGGCTCAAAGGAGTCGTGCAAACAGGTAGCAGTTGGGTGCAGTCCCGAGCACTTGGAGGCAGTGGAGGTTAGACAGGATTCGTCTCTCCCGGTATTGGGGGTTGATATCGTGCTGTGTCAGAGAGCCATTACGCAAAGTCCCTGGCCAGGGCAAGCGAGATTTGCTGGTAGGTTCCAGTAGTTTCTCAGGGTGTAATGGTCTTCCCTCCGACACGACTTATACCGCTATTAGGGGACTGACGCTTGCCGCCCCCTTAGGCCCAATATGAGATAGTCTTGGACGAACGGACCGGACTGTATGGAGATTGTCACATCAGACTCAGTAGGAGTTCGGATGGGTGTCCTCATCGGCCTTCTTATCGACATCTACCTGGGGACCGTTACGTACAGCTAGTGCCGCTTGCGGTCTGTGGTTAAACCCACTGCCAGCGTAGTAGTCGAGTCTCTAGAGTCCCACACAGAGATTTTCCCTACTCCAGGCGAAACGATATAGAGGTCGTATGGTTTTACGACAAGGGTTCGGACGCATACGTGTGTTTACGCATGTACGACTTTCGGACAGTTTTTACCAGTCGGCTTTGGTTTAAGCCAGTTACTGTTATCCGGTTATTGGATTTATACAGTCTAAAGTTTTTCCGTATTTTTGCGGAAAGGAGGGGCGTTCTCGTAATTGCGCGAGAAGCTTCTAGAAGGTGGTGACTAAGGAGGTTTAGGTGGCATATACAATGAATGTGATTAGTGAGTCATATGGATGATTCATCCATGTCATTAATGCATGATAAATGCTTAATGACTCATGGAGTGAATCATCACTAGATATTATCAAGCATGGTTGTTAAATTCATATATATTCTTTTCTTGATAAAAAGAAATGCTTGATATATATTATCATAACTCATTATTCTCACTTCATTATTATTTTCATCTTCTCTCTCCTCAAGCTCTCCCTCTTCAAACCCTAATCCTCCCCTCTCATGTGTTGAGTACAAGGATTAGTTAGACTAATTAAACCATAACCCTTACTCTATATCACCTAGCTTCTTTGATTAGCACTTAAAGAAGGTTAGTTGCCTCAAGTTGAGAGGCTAAGCTTGGAGTAAAGCTCTCGGGTGGATCGTCTACTACTTCGAGAAGGCCGAGGAGGAGGTGGAGTTCGCAAAGACGAAGGACACGTTTTGTTAGGTATAATCCCTAAGCATAGTAGTATAGAACTTCTATGTTTCATATTAGTTATCGTTTAGCTTCGATTCATGCGGTTAGTCGATGTTTAAGCAAAGAACAAGATCGTTTTTTAAATTTCCGCCTCCCCGCAAGTCGTAGGGTGTTGCACATCGACTTACAGTGGTATCAGAGCCTCCCTAAACAATAAATAATTTACTTGCAAATTTGTATGAATTTCGAACGGAAAAAACGAAACCGGAAAAGCCAGAAATCACAAGTTTCTGTCGATTTTTAAATGAAGTCCAAAAATTTTTCAGGGAGGTTCAGAAAGCTTAAAATGATAGTAGAAGAACACCCAAGAAATTTGGGCCCCTGAATCTTCTAAAGCGCCGCGGAACAGCGGCGGATCCCACCGATCCGCCGCGCTTCCGCCGCCGAGTTGGCGAATCAGGAACCCAAATTTACTGTGTTGGTTCTTTGGGATATTTGGTATTTTCTGGAATTTTTTATTTTTGCTCAGGTTTCAGATTTACAGAGAAGTATTGGAGCAAAATTAAAAGTGTTTAATCGATCGAAATTATACAGTATTTGCTTGTTGGATTATATCTGTGTTTGTATAATGTGTTCGTAAACCTCCCCTAACTGCTAGTATGTCGGTTGGCAGGGGGTTGCACATTTCTGTAATGGATTTTATCTGTTTGTGCATATGTACTGTGTTGGACTGTTGTGATGTATAGCCGGGGTTATGTGATGGGTTATTATTTAATTCATTTGATGTAAATGTAATTTGTTGTAATATTATTTTGCGGGGCACATCCAGGTTGTGGTTGTAGCCACCGTTGTATTATTTCATTTTACTGTTTTTGCTCCTAGGACAGACCCAAGGTGGGGTGCACAAACTGCCGGGTGGGTAGTTTGTCGTACCCGTTGGGGTCTTGGGTGGGGTAATGGCTATTCATCACAACTGTGTAATCCGTCTTTTGTTGCAGGCTCAAAACAAACACGGATTGCTTGCAAATCCAATTAAGTTCATCTGTGATCTGGAATGAATATCATTGCGTCAGACGAATGTAAAATATCTATATTTATGATAGCTATTTTAGACGTCACTTATGTTTTACACCCGCGCTAGCCCAGTCCCCGCTCTGTCGTTAGTTAAGTAACCTAACGAGTAATGAAGGGACCCAGTGGCGAATGCGGATGGCATAAGAGGACGTCATATTTTCGTTGTTCTCTGCAATGATAGGTTAATGATGGGACGCATTATCTATAATGCAAAGAAAATAAACCAAAGTTTTAATCGTTGGAACAATTTAAAAGAAACCACTCGGTTAATTTTAAAAACAGATATTTTTAAATGCGGAGCTTTAACCACTCCTTATAAAAGCTATCAGGTTCCTTCGGTTATATCAAGTTCACTACGTTCACGGTTTCGCCAAAACCAATCGTAGCCCTCCGTCATTTCTTATGAATGGTCAGTAGTATTCAAGCTATGTTTGTTTGGCCGTTAGTCAAGACATAGTGATTGGTAGCTGCTGGGGTATTCATTTGTTGCATAGATAGATGAGTTGGTTTGGGACAGTCGTATTACTTTGTTTGGCCCTTAGTCAAGAGTATATACGGATGGGTTAAAATCAACAGGATAATGATGGGCAGAACTTGACATGTGACTTATGATTTGTTGGCCCTTAGTTAAGATCATAAGAACATGGGGCAAAAATCAATATCGGGAATTTCTAAAGAAACTGAAATTTGCAAAGAGATGCATACCATTTGGAGTTTGATGAATGTTGGTAGGATTCCTTCAACATTATCATACGATGATATTTGGATCCTGATCCTACTGAGAGTATATGCTACTTATCAGGATATTCGTCACTTAACGATCAATGCTATAAACCAAGTAGGTGTCCAGAAAGGTGTCAGCGGGGTTACGCCCCCAGAGAAAAGAGGTTATTTAATTAAGGAACTTCGCGAAAGCGTTGGAAAACCTCCCTCGAAGTATCGACACTAGCCTGGCTGAACGGTTAAGCAAGAATTGTACAGTGAGAATAGTCCTGGCTAATTCTTCTTTTATGGTTTGAGGAAGGATTCGAAAAACAGTGGGAGACATCCAGTTTAGATAAATTAAAAACCAATCTAAACTTGCAAGAGCATCATGCTAAAGTGTTTTCTTCTCTTTCTCTCATTGCAGCGACCTTGTGACCATGACTAAGATACATCTAGATAATAAGTTGACTGAATCTAACTTATTTGACTAGCATAGGTCTGTCCAGATGACCATTGCCTATGACAAGCTGGACCACCCTATTACTACTCAAGATCCCACCATCCCAGGTCCGGTTTCCACCGTCGCGGATATGGATATCCGTCAGACAAAGGAAAAGAATAAAGCGAAAGCCAAGTGCCTCGTGTTGGCTTCAGTTGATGGTATATACCAGAAACAGCACGAGAAGATGGACTCTGTTTCCATCTTTTTCCATAACAAAGATTTATATGGAGAGCAATCTCATATCACAAGATATGAGGCCCCGAACGAATTGATTCAAGCGAGGTCGGCTGACGGGTCATCTGTAAGGGACGACGTCCTTACGATGACTAGCTATATTGATGAGCTCAAGGACCTGGAGACCACGTTGGGAAACAGGTCATATACTGACTTATTTCCACAGTCCCTACCCTCTACTTACACCCTGAAAGAAACAAGGGAGACACAAGCTCTGCTTAATAGGGGACCTTCTTCTTCTTCATCCAAGGCGAAAGCAAAGGGTGAAAAGAAGAAAACTTCTACAAAGCCGATATACGGTGTCAGCAAAGTAGGAGGAAATGGAAGAGATAAAGTTTTGGGACTTGGTATTGGTAAGGTGGGATATTCCTATTGTTATGGGACTGGACATTGGCAGAAGGATTGCAGGGCTTTGGAAGCCAGTAGCCAGGATACGAAGCATGTTGTGGCTTCAGCCTCAAGTGTGTTTGTAATTGAGAACTGTTTGTCAATTAACTCTACTTCCTGGGTACTTGATACCGGAGCAGGATCTCATATCTGTAATTCGTTACATGCTTTGAGAAACCGTAAGGTTATAAAGATAGGTGATTTTTCTCTCAGAGTTGCAAACGGAATGAGCGTCGACGCTGAATCCGTGGGAGAATATCGCCTAGGTTTGACAAGTGGGCAGATATTGATTCTACGTAACTGTCTGTATGTACCTAGTTTGACTTGTAATATCATGTCAGTGTCCTCACTTTCAAGAGAGGGATATGACTTTACATTCGTAAGCGATGTAGTTCACATCCACCTAAATCAAGTTCTGATTGGGTCCGGTACATTAGATGACGGTATATACGTATTAAATCAAGCTCAGGTTTTCAATGTCCAGAACACACTTAAAAGAAAGTCTCCAGAAATAAATCAGGCTTTCCTATGGCATTGTAGACTAGGTCACATCAATGAAACACGATTAACGAAGTTACATAGAGAAGGATATTTGAATCCGTTCGAATATCAATCTTATGCCACTTGTGAATCTTGTCTCATGGGAAAGATGACAAAGACTCCGTTTACTGGACACGGAGTAAGAGCGAGCGAGCTGTTAGGACTCGTACACAGTGACGTGTGCGGTCCAATGTCTACACATGCGCGAGGTGGTTATTCCTACTTCTACTTTTACGGATGATTTCTCTAGGTATGGATATATCTTCTTAATGAAGCATAAATCCGAGGCCTTTGAGAAATTCCAAGAATACAAGAATGAAGTGGAAAAACAGACAGGCAAAAGTATAAAGACACTGAGATCTGATCGAGGTGGTGAATACTTAAGTGCCGAATTCCTGGGTTACTTAAAAGAGAATGGAATTCTCTCTCAGCTTACTCCTCCATACACACCACAACACAATGGTGTATCGGAAAGGAGAAATCGAACCCTATTGGATATGGTTCATTCCATGATGAGTAAGGCTGAGTTACCGCGATCGTTCTGGGGTTATGCACTAGAATCAGCTGCATATCTTTTGAACCAGGTTCCAACCAAGACTGTGCCTACCACACCATATCAGATGTGGAGTGGGAAGAAACCCTGTATAAAACATTTTAGGACATGGGGGTGTCCAGCTTTTGTAAAAAAGCAGCATCCGGACAAGCTCGAGGCACGCTCAGTAAAGTGTAAGCTTGTGGGATATCCAAAGAACTCCAAGGGATATTATTTCTATTACGCAGAGGAACAAAAGGTTTTTGTTTCTCGTCATGCCCACTTTTTAGAAACTGAATTTTTAGAAAATCAGAAGAGTGGGAGCGCAGTAGAACTGGAAGAAATTCCAGAACCTCAAGCTGTTACTGAAAGTTTGGTGGAACAAGAAGTTTCAGAAGAAAGGGACATACCAGCGCCAATCCGCAGAAGTAGTAGGCAGTCTCATCCGCCCGAGAGATACTACGGTTTTCTCATAGACGGGGATAGAGAAGATTGCGTCATTGATAATGACGACCCTACTAGCTTCCAGCAAGCCATTCAGAGCGGTGACTCGGTAACATGGCTGGATGCAATGCAGACCGAAATGGAGTCCATGTACACTAACAAAGTATGGACTTTAGACACTGCTCCAGATGGGGTGAAACCCGTAGGATGCAAGTGGATCTTCAGAAAGAAGATTGGTGTAGATGGACAGGTTGAAACCTATAAGGCTAGACTTGTTGCAAAGGGTTTCCGTCAAAGACCTGGTTTGGACTATGACGAAACCTTTTCTCCAGTGGCTATGCTGAAATCCATTCGGGTCCTTCTTGCTATTGCTGCCTTCCACGATTATGAAATCTGGCAGATGGACGTAAAGACGGCCTTTCTAAATGGAAATTTAGAAGAGAGCGTCTATATGGATCAGCCAGAGGGATTCATTCAGAGTGGGAGCAGCGGTAAAGTATGCAAGCTGCTTAAGTCCATTTATGGACTAAAGCAGGCATCGCGGAGTTGGAACATCTGTTTTGATGATACTGTCAAAGAATTCGACTTTATCAAAAATCCAGATGAACCATGCATATACAGTAAGATTGTAGGGAGAGTTGTTGTATTCCTCGTCTTGTACGTGGATGACATTCTCCTAATAGGAAATGATATTCCTATGCTACAGTCAGTCAAAAGATTCTTGTCACAGAAATTCTTCATGAAAGACCTGGGTGATGCCACCTACATTCTGGGGATCCAGATCTATCGTGATAGATCAAAGAGGATGTTGGGACTTTCATAGTCCAGGTACATAGACACCATATTGAAAAGATTCAGTATGGAAGATTCAAAGCGCGGTAACCTACCGGCTTGTCACGGAATCACCCTCTCCAAAGAGATGTCTCTCAAGACTGATTTGGAAAGGGAACGCATGTCGATTATACCCTACGCTTCTGCGGTAGGCTCTATAATGTATGCGATGTTATGTACCAGACCAGATGTAGCATACGCATTGAGCGTTGTAAGTCGGTATCAGGAAAACCCAGGGGAGAATCACTGGATAGCAGTAAAGAACATTCTCAAGTACCTGAGAAGGACTAAGGAGATGTTCTTGGTTTACGGCGGAAAGGACCTCAAGATGGAGGCCTATGCTGATTCCGGCTTCCAGAGTGACAAGGATGACTCCAAGTCCATGTCGGGTTATGTCTTTACCCTCAATGGAGGGGCGGTCTGTTGGAAGAGTTCCAAGCAGGACACCGTTGCTGACTCAACGATGGAAGCGGAGTACATAGCTGCTTGAGATGCCGCAAAAGAAGCTCTCTGGATGAAGAAGTTCCTCACAGAACTTCAGGTGGTTTCCTACCAGTGTTGGTCCAATACCTCTTTATTGCGACAACAACGACGCTATAGCTTTAGCGAAGGAACCCAGGTCCCATCAGAAGTCCAGACACATCTTAAGGCGGTATCACCTGATCAGGGAGATCGTAGATCGCCGGGAGATCGAGGTAAAGAGAGTAAATACAGAGGATAACATTGCTGATCCATTCACTAAGGCCCTACCTCAGATTCAGTTCGAGAGGCTACTCGAGATCATCGGTCTTCGATACGCCAGTACATGGCCCTAGTGCAAGTGGGAGATTGTTAGTGTTTATGCCCTAGAAGGCCATTACTGTATCATACTAGTTTGTATATTACTTAATGGAAGCTTAGGATATTCACATGTATATAACAGTCTTGCTAAACATGGTAGTATGCTACTTGGTTTTTCTATCTTAATATGTGAGTATACGTATTGATAGAGCTCTTAGGATCTTGCTTGACTACCAGCGTTGTGATGGCAATCACACTAGTGGGGGCTGGGTAGTCTATAAGCACATCCTTATTCAGGTCCCTAGTCGTTGGATTATCGAGACAGAGCATCGATACTCCGGAGTAGACTAGTGTATACGCTTCTCATCCCAGTTGGGGTAATGGTCTGTCCCACAGCCGTCAGTACGTCGTACTGGAGATAGTATGCAGGTGCTCGTTAGGTTACGGGTACACCGGACAGGACTCACAGGGAACTGTTGGTTGGTTTTATACCAGTCGTCAGTGAACAGTTCCCAGGTGACATGAGTACAGCATAGTCCGCAGACTTGACACTGCTACTTCGCCTCGAGTGTGTCCCACTGTTCTTAGATTGCTACCCTACCACGGCTCAAACGAGTCGTGCAAACAGGTAGCAGTTGGGTGCAGTCCCGAGCACTTGGAGGCAGTGGCGGTTAGACAGGATTCGTCTCTCCCGGTATTGGTGGTTGATATCGCGCTGTGTCAGAGAGCCATTACGCAAAGTCCCTGGCCAGGGCAAGCGAGATTTGCTGGTAGGTTCCAGTAGTTTCTTTGGGTGTAATGGGCTTCCCTCCGACATGACTTATACCGCTATTAGGGGACTGACGCTTGCCGCCCCCCTAGGCCCGATATGCGATAGTCTTAGACGAACGGACCGGACTGTATGGAGATTGTCACATCAGACTCAGTAGGAGTTCGGATGGGTTTCCTCATCGTCCTTCTTATCGACATCTACCTGGGGACCGTTACGTACAGCTAGTGCCGCTTGCGGTCTGTGGTTAAACCCACTGCCAGCGTAGTAGTCGAGTCTCTAGTGTCCCACACAGAGAGTTTCTCTACTCCAGGCGAAACGATAAAGAGGTCGTATGGTTTTACGACAAGGGTTCGGACGCATACGTGTGTTTACGCAAGTACGACTTTCGGACAGTTTTTACCAGTCGGCTTTGGTTTAAGCCAGTTACTGGTATCCGGTTATTGGATTTATACAGTCTAAAGTTTTTCCGTATTTTTGCGGAAAGGAGGGGCGTTCTCGTAATTGCGCGAGAAGCTTCTAGAAGGTGGTAACTAAGGAGGTTTAGGTGGCATATACAATGAATGTGATTAGTGAGTCATATGGATGATTCATCCATGTCATTAATGCATGATAAATGCTTAATGACTCATGGAGTGAATCATCACTAGATATATCAAGCATGGTTGTTAAATTCATTTATATTCTTTTCTTGATAAAAAGAAATGCTTGATATATATTATCATAACTCATTTTTCTCACTTCATTATTATTCTCATCTTCTCTCTCCTCAAGCTCTCCCTCTTCAAACCCTAATCCTCCCCTCTCATGTGTTGAGTACAAGGATTAGCTAGACTAATTAAACCATAACCCTTACTCTATATCACCTAGCTTCTTTGATTAGCACTTAAAGAAGGTTAGTTGCCTCAAGTTTAGAGGCTAAGCTTGGAGCAAAGCTCTCGGGTGGATCGTCTACTACTTCGAGAAGGCCGAGGAGGAGGTGGAGTTCGCAAAGACGAAGGACACGTTTCGTTAGGTATAATCCCTAAGCATAGTAGTATAGAACTTCTATGTTTCATGTTAGTTATCGTTTAGCTTCGATTCATGCGGTTAGTCGATGTTTAAGCAAAGAACAAGATCGTTTTTTAAATTTCCGCCTCCCCACAAGTCATGGGGTGTTGCACATCGACTTACACTCATATCGACACGACTTATCGAGCTACTGGGGTCTGACGTATACCACCCCTAGGCGAGATATGCGACATATCAGACGACGAGACCGGACTGTACGGGAGTGTTACTGTTTGGATTCACAAGAGAATGTACAGGCTTGCTTGTTGATCTTCTGAGCGCTCAATACCTGGGTAGCTGTTACGTTTAGCTGACCGCTTGCAGCTTGTGGGTGTTTGATATGATCATCACCTACTGCCGGCGTATTGACGATTCTTTAGGGTCCTACACAGAGGTTTCTTGGCTCAGGCAAAACGGAGTAGGGGCACATATGTGATATGTGCGGGACCGAGGATAATACGATATGAGACACCGTATTCTATTCTCACGATATTTGATATCAGCCGGGTCATCGGATCAAGTGTTGATTCGATGAATCGGTACGGATAAATATTAGTCAGTTATATACGATATAGCCGGATTGTCGGATCAAGTGTTGATTCGATAATTTAATGTATAATAATATATATGATATATTAAATTACATTAACTAATATTAGCTCACTAAAAGATTCTTTTTCTCACTCGGGTAATACATTGATATATATGCGATATATGTTAATTATATTATTTTATTTTGTTACGATAAATATTATATATGTGATATATAATATTGTAACATGATATGATAACTAATGCAACATGTTTAGTGGAGTTTAAACATGATTAGGGTTTGGATTAGGGTTAACACTTCTAGTTGATTCTAGAAGTTTTTCTTTTTGTCGTGATAAAGATATTTTGTTATGACTCATTCTTAACTCAACCCAAACCCTAACCCTTGGTTAATTCTCTACAATGGTTAAGTCAACCATGGTTGCATTATTCATCATATTAACTCTTTCTATTCATCACAAAAGGAAATCTATCATATTGTTCTTCTTCTTCCTTCATTCTTTCATGAAAAAGCTTTCTAGATTTTTTCAAGTGATGAATAAATATGAGAAAAAGATAAATAAAGAGAGCAAAAATCCTACTTCATCATCCTCATCTTCCCTTGCCCTTTAGATGAGGGTGTTCACATCATTTCATGAGTGTTAGCTTGTGTTAACGAAACTTCAAGGTAGATCATCTTTGTATCGAAGATCGGAAGCAAAGGTTGCATCTTTCTCTTCGTGGAACCTCTCGAGAGTCCGGAACCCGATGATCGCAGCGAAGGGACCACAACATGGAGCATATGAAGTGAAGGACCGGATCTACAAAGGTTGTAATCCCTCTCACTTAGTGTTAAAGTTGTTAACATGTTAGTTTTCGCCTAATCTCTAGTTTAAAGATCCGTATTCGGGTTGTTCGGCACGGCTAATTTTTTAATCGGACATGGTTGATGCCTTGTAGACCCTTGTGCGCGTGCATAGCAACCTTACAGTGGTATCAGAGCCAAGCTAGAGCTTTAGGCGAAGTCCAGGAGAAGTTTAAAGTCCGATCGAACCCGGAAAACCCGATATACCCTAGTTTCTGGAAATTTTTCAAAACTGTGGTTTTTTCCAAATTAAAAATATCCAAAAATTACAGCAGAGAATTGTAAGCAATACTGTGAAGCACGTGCGCGTGATTCCACCAAAGCGCGGCGGAACCGCGGCACAAGCATGGCTTGTGCGGCGGTTCCGCGGCAAGTTAGTCACGTGAGCATTTCAAATTTGCACAGTAATTCTTAACTTTTAGTGCTGTATTTTCTGGGAATTTTTAATATTTATTCAACTGTTGAATTTTCTGGGTTGTATTGGGGGTTCGATGATTCGATCGGGAACTTTAACTGCGTCTTTGTGTTTTGTCCGGATAACTTTTAGAAACTGTTAAAAATTTCGAACGGATATCAATAACTCATTTTTTCCCCTGTCGGAAATTTTTTCAAAAGTTGGATTTTTCCTCGTGTTTAAGAACGTTCTAAGTCGTGCAAGTAACGCGGTGGACCCTCTAGAAGACAACAAACCTTAACTCGATTATGTGACCGTCTTGAACTGCCTTTTGAACCTTAGGGTTTGGGGCAGTACGGCGTGCCACATGTGAGGCGTTGGCTTGACCCTTCTATGGCTGGACCATTGGTACTGTGGCACGTGATGGATGTTTTTAAACTGATTTCAAGTGTTGAGATATATTGGGGGAATCTTGGGTGTTTGATGATTCGATCGGAAAGTTTAACTTTGTCTATTTATCTGGAATGTGATACAATATTTGGAATCCATAGGAAGTTATGAGATAACTGATTTGAATATTATAAACATAGCAGTTTAGTCTCAGATGATCGGTTGCCACGGAATTTTGATGTGATCAAAAGTCTGTCGCAATCACGTAGCGTACGCGGATACTCGCCGGGTAAACATAATCGACAGCCATGCCCCATAGCCCCGACCAAGTGACTGTAGGAGAACCCCGTCGCCGAAAGCATCCGTTCTGGTGCTCACGGCAGCGGTGTTCCGCCTTAGTGCACTTCGTCGACGGCATCTGGGGGTGCGGCCGTCTACTAAAGTTTGCGACGAGCATTCGATCAGGACGTCGGGAATCTTGTTGAATTGCCCGACTTGATATTGAAAAGAGTTTTCGATAATGAGACTAAAATGCGGGGTTTATAATTGTTAGGCATGTGATGTCTAAGGAATTCATTTGGTTAGGCATACGATGTCTAAGGAGGTTGCGGATTCCAACTGTAGTAGTTTTACACTTTCTTTTCTGTGACCGTAAGCGTAGTATGTGGTGTATCGCCGGCTTCGTTGCAATACATCAACGACAATCGCGATACACATACTTGCTTACGTTGATGATATGAGATATTATGTGTTGCTGTGATATGTTGTATTGGATCGTCGCGTTTGAATAGCCGGGGTTTTTATGTGAGATGAGTGTTTTTCTTTTTCATTCATATAAAATTCTTTTGTATGTAATATTCTTTTATTGGGGCACTTCCAGGTAGCGGAAGATGTCACCGATGATGTATATTATTTACTTTTCCGCATTAGGTAGACCCAAGGCGGGGCGCACAAGTAACCGGGTTCTAGGGTCCAATAGGAGACCATCTCGAGGAGTCGAGACCGGGTCTCCTAACCCTAGAATTGGCAGTGTTGCTTGCCGCTCTCGTAGGGGTCTAGGGATGTGGGTTTGGCTATTCATCGCGACCGTGGAATCCGTGTTTTATACAGGCTCGTACTAAAACACGGACGTCCTAGTATATCCAATATTTCATATATGTTCTTCTGCTGCAATGTTCTATGATGAGATCATATTACTGCCTGAGATGAATGTTTATATTATATATATGAGATATATGTTATATTGCAGATTTCGTTTCAACTGTGATGCTTGCGAAGCATAATAAAATGGGACTTCATTAATGAGATTAATGAAACTAAAAGAAACCTAAGATATTGTAGAAACTTGTTTAAAAACTGGTACCTACAGTTCTTGCTTTGCATACCGGTGTTCCTTGTAGAACATCCAGCACCTTATTCGATATGGAAAGGACCGAGATCCCTTCACCGGGAGTGACTCCTTTAGCAATAACTGGCAGATGCTACAAACTCGGTTTGTCTTTTGATTGCTTTTATAGTTCTTGCTTTGCACAGCGGTATTTGTGAAATATCCTGCACCTTATTCGATGAGGAAAGGGCCGACGATCCCTTCACCTAGAGTGACCCCTTTAGCAAAACTAGAAAAGCCTAAAAAACACTCCATTTAAAATCACTCGATTCTACGATGATATCAAGTTCATTCCGCAATAGGTTTTCTTAAAAACCTGTCGTAACCCTCCGTCATTTTAGGAAGTAGAGTACTTAGTATTCGTGCTGTGCTTGTTGACCATAGTTAAGGCACAGTGTACGGTAGCTAAGTGATGTCTTCCTATATAGCATATGATGCGATTAGTTAGGACAGTCATATGACTTTGTTGACCTTAGTTAAGGGTCATGTGGGTGGGTCTAATTAATCAAGAAATGACGGGTAGAACTTGACTAGTGCTTATGATTTGTTGACCATAGTTAAGGTCATAAGTCATTAGGGGCAAAATATTATTGGGAATTTCAAGTGTTGAAATTTGCAATGAGATTGCATACCTTCTATGAGATAGTTGAATCCCGATACCCGCTGCGAGTAAGAGTTACTCCTGGGAGAGTTTTACACATTACAATTAGCCGATCAAGTAGGTGTCTAGAAAGGTGTTAACGGGGTTACGCCTCTGGGAAAACGAGGTTTACTTTAATTAGGTTCGTGCGAAAGCACGGGGGACCTCCCTCAAAGTACCGACACTGGCCTGGCTAAAAGATTGGCGAACTTGTAGCGTGTAATTAATCCCGGCTAGTCTTTCCTTTTAGGGTTTGAAGGAAGATTTGATTAAAACAGTGGGAGACATCCTGATTAGATATATTAGATAACCAATCTAATCTTGCAAGAGCATACGCTGAGTGTTTTCTTCTCTCTCTCTCCAGGTAGCGACCATATCACGCCTTAATCAAGATAACAAAACGAATATATTGACCGAACCCGCTTGTTATACTGAGCTGGGGAACGTTGGTCCCGCTCCAACTTATAATTGTTATAAGACAGAGCAGGAAATTGGGGAATAGCAGAATTCCCGTGCCGCCTAAACGAAGAAAGTGCATGTTGATGCATCTTTTTCGGGTGTGTTCATTACAGAGAACTGTTTCTCAGTATCCTTTACGTCCTGGGTATGTGATACCGCATCAGGATCCCGTATATGTAATCTGTTACATGGGCTACAGATAGGTAGAGAACTGAGAACGGGTGATAAGTTTCATGAGATAGAAAACGGTGCAAGTGTTGCAGCCAAGTCTGTTGGTCACTATCATCCTGTATTACCAGAATACATTGATTCTGAACGAATGTTATTGGATACCGAACCTGATATACAACATCATATCAATCTCTTTATTAGTAAAGAAATGATATAATTTTGTATTGTTGGATAATATTTTGAACATTTCCTATATCAAAAGTTGATCGGTTCAGGCATGTTATCTAAAAGCATTGATGTTCTAAATCAATCTACAGTTCTTAGTATACAGAACACACACAAGAGGAAGAGTTCAGAAATGAACGAATCCTTCTTGAGGTATTGTAGACTAGGTCATATCAATGCGACCCGACTAGCTAAGTTACATATAGATGCATTTTTAAATTTTTTTGAATTTACATCTTGTGAAACTTGCCAGTCATGTCACAAAGATAAGATGACCATAGCTCTGTTTATTGGAAACAGAGAAAGAGTTAGTGAACTCTTGGGATTGATACATGCTGATGTATGAAGGTCCCCTGTCTACACATGCCAAGACCGGTTCTTTGTACTTCATTACATTCTCTGATGATCTCTCAAGATTCAGACATATGTTCCTGTTGAAACACAAGTCCGAAGCTTTTGAGATATTCACAGAATATAAGTTAGAAATAGAGAACCAAAAACAGGTATAAGTATTATGTCCTATGATGAGATCAAGGAGGAGAATACTTGAGCACGGAATTCCTGGACTATTCTAAAGGAGAATGAGATTCTCTCTCAGCATTACTCCTCCGTATACACCATAGCACGATGGTATATCGGGGTAGAGCAATAGCACCCTATTTGATATGGTGTGCTCTATGATGAGTACTACTGAGTTTCCTATTTCCTTTAGGGAGTTATACACTTGTGAAGTTGCATACCTATTGAATACGGTTCAAATCAAATCAGTTGCCTACCACTTCATATGTGATATGGAAAGGGAATAGCCTATATCTTAAGTTTGTTAAGATTTGGGGTTGTCCGGCCTATGTCTAAAAGAAAAATCCGGACAAGCTCGAGGCAAGGTCTGTTATGTAGAACTAGAAATATTCCAGCTATACAAACTACAGCTGATAATTTGGTAGAACCAAAGGATTCAATAGTTTCCAACGAACCTCAGCCTCTCCGCCGATCTAGTAGGGTTCCTCACCCACCTGAGAGATACTTCGGTTTCTCTATGACAGTGGGAGCGAGAATTGCATCATGAGATGATGACCCAACTAGTTTCGAGCAGGCTATCAGGAGCAGGACTCTGTAAGAATGGCTGGATGCTTATCGATCTGAGATGGAATCCTTATACACCAACAAAGTATGGACTTTGGTTGCTTTATCTGAAGGGTTAAATCCCCATCAGTAGCGAGTATATCTTGAGAAGATTACTTGGTGTACATGGAAAAGTTGAGACTTTCAAAGCTATGCTTAAGTCCATCCAGATCCTACTTGCCACGGCTACATACCATGACTACGATATCTGGTGGTTGGGTGTCATGACTACTTTTTTAAATGATGTTTTAGAAAAGAACGTCTATAAGTACACAGCCAGAGGGCTTCGTAGACAGTGGGAGCAGCGGAAACGTGTGCAAGATGTTTTATATGATAAAACAGGCATCGCGGAGTTGGAACATCTGTTTTGATGTGGTAGTCAAAGAGTTTGACTTCATCAAAATGGTAGATGAACCTTGTATATACAAAAAGTTAGTAGGGAGTATGGTGGTGATCCTCGTAGAGTACGTGGATGACATACTCTTGATAGGGAAGGAGTTTCCTATGCTACGCTCGGTTAATCTCCACTTATCACAAGGATTCTCCATATAGGATCAAAGTGATACCTCCTAAATCCTAGGTTTTTCGATCTATGTGATAGATCTAATTGGATGTTAGGAAACTCACTAGTTGTAGTGAGATGGTATCAATCGATCCTGGGGAGAATCACTGGAAAGGTTCCAGGGTGATAAGGACGACTGAATGTCAGTCGCAGGCATTGTCTTTACCCTCAGTAGAGGGACGGTATGTTGGAAGAGTTCCAAGCTAGATACCGTGACATACTAGACGATTAGAGGCTAGATACATCGTTACCAAGGAGGATACCAAAGAGGAGTCTGGATAGATATAAGTTCATAAGATGAACTTCGTTCCTACCATTGTGTGACAATGGAGTTGTGGCTTTAGCCAAGGAACTACCGTCCCATCAGAAATCCAGATATAATTCTTAGGCAGTATCACCTGATCATGGAGATGGTTGATCTCCAGGGAGATCGAGGTTAGGAGAGTAGACACAGAGGACAACAGCGCGGATCCACTCACAAAGGCCTTTTTCCCAGTAGAGACTTTTATGGGATGGTTGAATATGAGATACTTCAACCGCAGCTAATTGTTGAGTATGTGATACCACAAAAGATGGCCCTAGTGCAAGTGGGAGATTGTTAGTTATATGTATGCTCTAGAGGACATTACTGTACATACGATGTATATTGTAGTGGATGCTAGGACATATATAGGGAGGACTTTCTTGCTCGACATAATAGTATGCTATGTGGTTGTACTTTATCTTAACATGTACTCTGATTGTCTCTATGTTACATGTTGATAAAGCCCTTAGGATATGTACTCGACTACTGGGACTATGATGAGATCATACTAGTGGGGCTATGGTAGTCGACGAGTACATCCTATAACTGTTCCTAGTCGAGGGTGTATTGAAACAGGGCATTGATACACCAGAGTAGACTAGCGTATACGCATCTTGACCCATATGATGGGCGATGGATGATCCCATATCCATCGGTGTTTGACATCAAGGATGGTGTACGGGTGCTCAGTAGAGACTGGGTACACTGGACGGACTCGCCGAGAACTCCCAGATAGTATTATACCTCATGTCAGATGGCAGTTCTCCGGTGACACTGGTACAGAGTAGTCTGTTGACCCGAGATCGTCATAGAGTCTTGTGTGATTCCCACTGTGCTTTGATTTCCATCATACCACGTCTAAGAGGGCATGCAAAAAGGTGGCTTTTGGGTACAGTCCCGAATCACATAGAGGCAATGAGCGATAGGAGGGGATTCGTCTCTCCCGGTATAGGGAGTTGATGTTGTGCTGTGTTCGATTGGCTATAACCGGAAATCCCTGGCCAGGGTTGCTGAGATTTACTGGTAAGTGTTATCAATAGTTTCTCGAACTGTTATAGACCTCATATCGACACGACTTATCGAGCTACTGGGGTCTGACGTATACCACCCCTAGGCGAGATATGCGACATATCAGACGACGAGACCGGACTGTACGGGAGTGTTACTGTTTGGATTCACAGGAGAATGTACAGGCTTGCTTGTTGATCTTCTGAGCGCTCAATACCTGGGTAGCTGTTACGTTTAGCTGACCGCTTGCAGCTTGTGGGTGTTTGATATGATCATCACCTACTGCCGGCGTATTGACGATTCTTTAGAGTCCTACACAGATGTTTCTTGGCTCAGGCAAAACGGAGTAGGGGCACATATGTGATATGTGCGGGACCGAGGATAATACAATATGAGATACCGTATTCTATTCTCGCGATATTTGATATCAGCCGGGTCATCGGATCAAGTGTTGATTCGATGAATCGGTACGGATAAATATTAGTCGGTTATATGCGATATAGCCGGATTGTCGGATCAAGTGTTGATTCGATAATTTAATGTATAATAATATATATGATATATTAAATTACATTAACTAATATTAGCTCACTAAAAGATTCTTTTTCTTACTCGGGTAATACATTGATATATATGCGATATATGTTAATTGTATTATTTTATTTTGTTACGATAAATATTATATATGTGATATATAATATTGTAACATGATATGATAACTAATGCAACATGTTTAGTGGAGTTTAAACATGATTAGGGTTTGGATTAGGGTTAACACTTCTAGTTGATTCTAGAAGCTTTTCTTTTTGTCATGATAAAGATATTTTGTTATGACTCATTCTTAACTCATCCCAAACCCTAACCCTTGGTTAATTCTCTACAATGGTTAAGTCAACCATGGTTGCATTATTCATCATATTAATTCTTTCTATTCATCACAAAAGGAAATCTATCATATTGTTCTTCTTCTTCCTTCATTCTTTCATGAAAAAGCTTTCTAGATTTTTTCAAGTGATGAATAAATATGAGAAAAAGATAAATAAAGAGAGCAAAAATCCTACTTCATCATCTTCATCTTCCCTTTCCCTTTAGATGAGGGTGTTCACATCATTTTATGAGTGTTAGCTTGTGTTAACGAAATTCAAGGTAGATCATCTTTGTATCGAAGATCGGAAGCAAAGGTTGCATCTTTCTCTTCGTGGAACCTCTCGAGAGTCCGGAACCCGATGATCGCAGCGAAGGGACCACAACACGAAGCATATGAAGTAAAGGACCGGATCTACAAAGGTTGTAATCCCTCTCACTTAGTGTTAAAGTTGTTAACATGTTAGTTTTCGCCTAATCTCTAGTTTAAAGATCCGTATTCGGGTTGTTCGGCACGGCTAATTTTTTAATCGGGAATGGTTGATGCCTCGTAGACCCTTGTGCGCGTGCATAGCAACCCTACAGGAATTATGGCCTCTGTAAAATATGTGGAATCTCATTTTGCTTTCTCTATTTCTGCCAGATCTCAAGTCTTGGACTTAGCATATTTATCTCAGCACTTTTTACAGTTTCGGCTATTCTCCTGCAATTTCCTGTACAGGTTCTCGAGACAAGTGTTGCGCTATACAAAGATAATGCGATGCAATGATAAACACTCAATTTCCCTCAGAAATGTCGATTTTAATATATAACACAAGTTATTTGGTATTTTATAGTCAATTTGCTAATTTGTGCTATATTAATACCGAACACCTCTAGATGAGTGCAAATGGTAGGGAAATTGACGTGTTAAAAATGCAATATTTTCGACTGATCACTCGTCAATACGCCGACAGTAGGTGATGATCATATCAAACACCCATAAACCGTAAGCGGTCTGCTAAACATAACGGCCACCCGGGTATTGAGCGATCAGAAGATCAACAAGCAACCCTGCTCATACTCCTACGAATCCACTCAGTAACACTACCGTACAGTCCGGTCTCTTCGTCTGATATGTCGCATATCACAACCTGGGGGTGGTGTAACGTCAGACCCTAATAGCCTGATAAGTCATGCCGATGCAAGGTCCATAACGGTTCAAGAAACTACTGGTAACACTTACCAGTAAATCATAGCAATCCTGGCCAGGGATTTCCAGTTATGGCCAATCGAACATTGCGCAACATCAACTCCCAATACCGTGAGTGACGAACTCCCTCCTATCGCTCATTGCCTCCATGTGACTTGGGACTGTACCAAAAAACCACCTTTTTGAACGATCTCTTGACCGTGGTATGGTGGAAATCAAAGCACAATGGGAATCACACAAGACTCTATGATGATCTCGGGTCTACAGACTAACCTGTACCAGTGTCACCAAAGAACTGCTATTCGACGATAGGTGTAATACTATCTAGGGGTTCTCAGCGTGTCCGTCCAGTGTAACCAGTCTCCACTGAGCACCTGTATACCCTCTCTGATGTCAAACACCAATGGATGTGGGATCATCCATCGCCCTTCACATGGGTCGAGAAGCGTATACGCTAGTCTAGTTTGGAGTATCGATGCCCTGTCTCGATACTCCCATGAGTAGGAACATTTGAAGGATGTACTTGGCGACTACCCTGTCTCCACTAGTATGATCTACACCATAATCCTGGTAGTCAAGTACTCATCCTAAGGGCTTTATCAACATGTAATAGAGAGACAATAAATATACATGTTAAGATAAAGGGCAACCAGATAGCATACTATCATATCGAGCAAGAAAGTCCTCCCTATTGTAGGGTTAGTATAGCACCTTGTGAAGGTTTTGTCAAGCTTCAAACATGCTACTTTAAAAATTTTGGGGTGCTAAACAAACCCCAACCAAGATCTTAACTAGAGAATTAGGTTAAACAAGCATGTAAACAACTTTACATCTAAGAGAGAGAGATTACAACTTTTGTAGTCCGTTCCTTCGCTTCATAAGCTCCGAGTAGTAGTCCCTTCGCCGCGATCCATGATCTCCCGGACTCAAGAGAGGCTCCACAAGCCGAATGATCCATGCTTGCTTGAAGTCTTCCTTTTCGAAGATGATCTACCTTGAAGAATCATAACCCAAGCTTACACTTCACTAAACAACTTATTAGTGAAGTGAACACCCTAATCTAAGTGGCTAGAATAGATGAGGATGATGAAGTAGGAATTTAGCTCTCTTTTATTTTCAATTTCTCACTTTATTTCATCACATCACAAAAAGCTACAAAGCTTTTCAAGGAGGAAGAAGAAGATGAATTTCATTTGTGATGAATAATCAATTCTTGCTATGGTTACAAAACAACCATGAGTTAATACTATCAAGGATTTAACTTATGTAGAGAATGAACTAGAGTTAAGGGTTTGTGTTGGGTTAAATAATATCTCCACAGAATATCAATACAAAATATCTAAGTTTAAAACAAAATAAAGCTTTTAGAAGCTTCATGAAAAAGCTAACCCAAATCAAACCCTAACTTATTTAATCTCCACAAATCATGTTGTATTTGTAATCATAACTAGTTACAATATTATATATCGCATATATAACATATTTTTGTAACTAAAGAAAATAATACAATTAACATATATCGCATATATATCAATGTATTATCCGGTGAGAAAATGAATCAGTAAAGATAGCTTATATCAGTTAATGTAATGTAATATATCATATATATAATTATACATTAAATTATCGAATCAACACTTGATCCGACAATACGTCTATATCGCATATAACCGACTAATATAACATGTTCCGATTTATCGAATCAACACTTGATCCGATGACCCGGCTATATCACATATACCCGGCAGATATCATATATCGCGAGAATAGAATACGTTATCTCATATCGTATTAGTCTCGGTCCCGCACATATCACATATGTGCTCCTACTCCGTTTTGCCTGAGATAAGAAATCTCTGTGTAGGACTCTAAAGAATCGTCAATACGCCGGCAGTTGGTGATGATCATATCAAACACCCACAAGCTGCAAGCGGTCAACTAAACGTAACAGCCACCCAGGTATTGAGCGATTAGAAGATCAACAAGAAAGCCTGTACATTCTCCTGTGAATCCAATCAGCAACACTACCATACAGTCCGGTCTCTTCGTCTTATATGTCGCATATCTAGTCTAGGGGTGGTAAAACGTCAGACCCCAGTAACCGAGAAGTCATGTCGATGTGAGGCTCATAACAGGTTGAGAAACTACTGATAACACTTACCAGTAGCACTCCATATCAGCCATGGCCAGGGACTTCCGGTTATAGCCAATCGAACACAGCACAACATCAACTCCCTATACCGGGAGGGACGAATCCCCTCCTGTCGTTCATTGCCTCCATGTGATTCGGGACTGTACCCAAAAGCCATCGTTTTGCACGCCCTCTTGGACGCAGTAAGGTAGAAATCAAAGCACAGTGGGAATCACACAAGACTCTATGACGATCTCGGGTCTACAGACTAACCTGTACCAGTGTCACCGGAGAACTGCTATCTAAAGATTGGTATAAATCCATCTAGGAGTTCTCGGCGAGTCCGTTTAGTGTACCCAGTCTCCAATGAGTACCTGTACACCATCTTTGATGTCAAACACCGATGGAAATGGGATCATCCATCGCCCAACATATGGGTCAAGATGCGTATACGCTAGTATACTATGGTGTATCGATGCCCTGTCTCGATACACCCTCGACTAAGAACAGTTATAGGATGTACTCGTTGACTACTCTGGCCCCACTAGTATGATCTCATCATAGTCCTAGTAGTCGAGTACATATCCTAAGGGCTTTATCAACATGTGAGAGCAAGACAGTAAACTAATACAATTCAACATGTTAAGATAAAGTGAAACCAAATAGCATACTATCATGTCGAGCAAGAAAGTCCTCTCTATATATATCCAAGCATCCACTATAATATACAGCATATGTACAACAATGGCTTCTAGGGCATATATATAACTAACAATCTCCCACTTGCACTAAGGCCAGCTGTTGTAGTATCTCATACTTAACATCCCGAAGAGTCTCTCAAATTGTATCTGGGGTATGGCCTTCTTGAATGGATCCGCAGTGTTGTCCTTCTTATCAACTCTCCTGACATCGTTCTCCCGGCGATCAACTATCTCCCGGATCAGGAGATACCGCCTCAGAATATGTCTGGACTTCTGATGGGGCCTGGGTTCCTTGGCCAAAGCCACAGCTCCATGTTAGTTATATGTATCCCCTAGAGGCCATTACTTTACATATGATGTATATTGTAATGGACGCATGGACATATATAGGGAGGACTTTCTTGCTCGACATGATAGTATATTATCTGGTTGTACTTTATCTTAACATGTACTCTGATTGTCTCTATGTTACATGTTGATAAAGCCCTTAGGATATGTACTCGACTACTGGGACTATAATGAGATCATACTTGTGGGGCCACGGTAGTCGACGAGTACATCCTATAATTGTTCCTAGTCTAGAGTGTATCGAGATAGGGCATCGATACACCAGAGTAGACTAGCATATATCCATCTTGACCCATATGATAGGCGATGGATGATCCCATATCCATCGGTGTTTGACATCAAGGATGGTGTACGGGTGCTCAGTAGAGACTGGGTATACTGGACGGACTCGCCGAGAACTCCCAGATGGTATCATACCTCATGTCAGATGGCAGTTCTCCGGTGACACTGGTACAGGATAGTCTGTAGACCCGAGATCATCAGAGAGTCTTGTGTGATTCCCTCTGTGCTTTGATTTCTATCATACCACGTCCAGGAGGGCGTGCAAAAAGGTAGCTTTTGGGTACAGTCCCGAATCACATGGAGGCAATGAGCGATAGGAGGGGATTCGTCTCTCCCGGTATAGGGAGTTGATTTTGCGCTATGTTCGATTGGCTATAACTGTAAATCCCTGGCCAGGGTTGCTGAGATTTACTGGTAATTGTTATCAGTAGTTTCTCGAACTGTTATAGACCTCATATCGAAAAGACTTATCAAGCTACTGGGGTCTGACGTATACCACCCCTAAGCGAGATATGCGACATATCAGACGACGAGACCGGACTGTACGGGAGTGTTACTGGATTCAGAGGAGAATGTACAGGCTTGCTTGTTGATCTTCTGAGCGCTCAATACCTGGGTGGTTGTTACGTTTAGCTGACCGCTTGCAGCTTGTGGGTGTTTGATATGATCATCACCTACTGCCGGCGTATTGACGAATCTTTAGAGTCCTACACAGAGGTTTCTAGACTCAGGAAAAACGGTGTAGGAGCACATATATGATATGTGTGAGACTGAGAACAATACGTGTATGTGATACCTTATTAGATTATCGCGATATGAGATATCGGCCGGGTATATGTGATATAGCCGGTTCATCGGATCAAGTGTTGATTCGATGAACTGATACAGATTATATTAGCCGGTTATTTGTGAAATAGCCGGATTATCGGATCAAGTGTTGATTCGATAATTTAATGTATAATTATATATTTGATATACTAAATTACATTAACTAATATTAGCTCACTAAAAGATTCATTTTCTCACTCGGGTAATATATTGATATATATGCGATATATGTTAATTGTATTATTTTATTTTGTTACAATAAATATTGTATATGTGATATATAATATTGTAACAAGTTATAATTTTTAATGCAACATGTTTAGTGGAGATTAAATGAGGTTAGGGTTTGATTTGGTTTGAACTTTTCTAAAAGCTTCTAGAAGCTTTTATTTTGTTTTATGCAATGATATTTAGTTTAGATATTTTGCAAGATATTTCCAAACCCAACCCACACCCTTTAACCCAAGTTAAGTCTCTACAATGGTTAGCCTTTCATCTCTAACCATGGTTGCATTTTGTAATGATAATAAAAGTTTCATTATTCATCACAAAAGGTTTTTGACTATTCTTCTTCTTCCTTGAGCTTTTGAAAAGCTTTCTAGGTTTTTTCTTAAGTGATGATTTTGAGTGAGTTAATGAAAAAAAATTTGAGCTAAATTCCTATTTCATCATCCTAATCTATCCTAGCCATTTAGATTAGGGTGTTCACTTGATTAGTAAGTCAGAGCTTGTGTTAATGAAACTTCAAGATAGACCATCTTTGTTATCGAAGATCGGAAGCAAGCTTGTATCAATCTCTTCGTGAAGCCTCTCTAGATTCCAGGTACATGATGATCGCAGCGAAGGGACCTCAACATGGAGCTTATGAAGTGAAGGACCGTACTGCAACGGTTGTAATCCCAAACTCTTAGATGTTAAAGTGTTTAACATGCTTTGTTTCGCTTAATCTCTAGTTTAAAAATCTTGGTTAGGGTTGTTCGGCACGACTAAAATTTAAATCAAGCATGGTTGATGTCTTGTAGAACCTTATTAGAGTGCCTAGTAACCCTACAGCGGTATCAGAGCCAAGCTAGAGCTTTAGGCGAAGTCTAGATGAAGTTTAAAGTCTGATCGAACTCTGAATACCCGTAAAACCCTAGTTTCTGGAAATTTTTCAAAATGTTGATTTTTTCTGCATTAAAAATACTCAACAAAATTAGCAGATTATTTTAGGAATTACCGTGTAACCCGACCCCCTAAATCAACTAAAGCGCCGCGGAACCGCAGCCAAACCATGGTATTGGAGGCGGTTCCGCGGCAACAAATAAGAATCGAGGGATAGTGTTTGCACAGTAATAACCGTAGGTACTTTCTGATGCTTCTGGGGATTTTTAATATTTGCTCAAGTATTTTCTGGGTTGTATTGGGAGCTCGTTGATTCGATCGGAAAGTATAATTTCTTTTAGCTTTTCCGGGTAATTTATAGAACGTATTAAAAAGTTCGAACGGATATCAATAACTCACTTTTTCCGCTGCCGGAAAATTTCCAAGCGTTGGATTTTTCCGTAGTTTAAGAACGTTCTAAGTCGTGCAAGTAACGCGGTGGACCCTCTAGAAGACAACAAACCTTAACTCGATTATGTGACCGTCTGAACCACCTCTAAACCTTAGGGTTTAGGGCAGTACGGCGTGCCACATGTGAGGCGTTGGCTTGACCCTTCTACGGCTGGACCATTGGTACGGTGGCATGTGATGGATGTTTTAAAACTAATTTCAAGTGTTGAGAACTATTTGGAAATCTTAGGTGTTTGCTTATTCGATCGGAAAGTTTAACATTGTCTATTTATCTGGAATGTGATACAATATTTGGAATCCACAAGTAGTTATGAGATAACTAATTTGAATGTTGTAAATCTAGCAGTTCAGTCTCAAATGATCAGTTGCCATGGAATTTTGATGTGATCAAAAGTCCGTCGCAATCACGTAGCGTACGCGGATACTCGCCGGGTAAACTTAACAGACAGCCACGCCCCATAGCCCCGACCAAGTGACTGTAGGAGAAGCACATCTCCAAAAGCATCCGTTCGGGTGCTCGCGACAGCGGTGTTCCGCCTTAGTGCACTTCGTCGACGGCATCGGGGGTGCGGCCGTCTACTAAAGTTTGCGACGAGCATTCGATCAGGATGTCGGGAATCTTGTTGAATTGCCCGACTTGATATTGAAAAGAGTTTTCGATAATGAGACTAAAATGCGGGGTTTATAATTTTTAGGCATGAGATGTCTAAGGAATTCATTTGGTTAGGCAAGCGATGTCTAAGGATGTTGCGGATTCCAACTGTTGTAGTTTTACACTTTCTTTTCTGTGACCGTAAGTGTAGTATGTAGTTGTATCACCGGTTTTCGTTGCTATACATCAACGACAATCGGTGTATGCATACTTACTTACGTTGATGATATGAGATATTATGTGTTTCTTTGATATGTTATATTGGATCGTCGTGTTCTGAATAGCCGGGGGTTTTATGTGAGATGAGAGTTTCTTATTTTCATTCATGTAAAATTCATTTGTATGTAATATTCATTTATTGTGGCACTTCCGGGCTGAGGATGATGCCACCATTGTATATTATTTACTTTTTCGCATTAGGCAGACCCAAGGCGGGGAGCACAGATAACCGGGTACTAGGTTCCAGTGGGAGACTATCTCGAGGAGTCGAGACTGGGTCTCCTAACCCTAGAATTGGCAGTGTTGCTTGCCGCTCTCGTAGGGGTCTAGGGATGTGGGTTTGGCTATTCATCGTGACCGTGGAATCCGTGTTTTATACAGGCTCGTACTAAAACACGGACGTCCTAGTATATCCAATATTTCATATGTGTTCTTCTGCTGCATTGTTCTGTGATGAGATCATATTACTGGCTGAGACGAATGTTTATATTATATATATAAGATATATGTTATATTGCAGATTTCGTTTCAAATGAGATGCTTGTGAAGCATAATAAAATGGGACTTCATTAATGAGATTAATGAAATAAAAGAAACCTAAAGATGTTGTAAAAACTTGTTTAAAAACTGGTAGCTCTAGTTCTTGCTTTGCATAGTGGTGTTCCTTGTAGAACATCCAGCACCTTATTCGATAAGGAAAGAGCCGAGATCCCTTCACCGGGAGTGACTTCTTTAGTGAAACTAGGAAATGCTGCATACTCGGTTTGCCTTTTGATTGCTTCTATAGTTTTTGCTTTGCATAGTGATATTTGTGAAATATCCTGCACCTTATTCGATGAGGAAAGAGCCGACGATCCCTTCACCGGGAGTGACCTCTTTAGCAAAACTAGAAAAGCCTCAAAAACACTCCATTTAAAATCACTCGATTCTACGACTATATCAAGTTCATTACGCAAAGGGTTTTCTTAAAAACCTATCGTAGCCCTCCGTCATTTCAGATAAGTACTACTTACTATTCGTGCTACGGTAGTTTGGCATTCGTCAAGGCGTAGTGTACGGTAGCTAACTAGTGCTTATCTGCTTGCATACGATGCGATTGGATTAGGGTATTCGTACGGCGTTGTTTGGCATGCGTCAAGGGTCGTGCGGGTGGGTTTAATTCAATCAAGAAATGTACGGGTTAAACTTGACTAGCGGACTATGGATTGTTTGGCATGCGTCAAGGTCATAGCACGCTAGGGGTAAAATATTATTGGGAATTTCAAGTGTTGAAATTTTCAATGAGATTGCATACCTTCTATGAGATAGATGGATCATGATACCCGCTGCGAGTAAGAGTTACTCCTGGAAGAGTTTTACACATTACAATTAGTCGATCAAGTAGGTGTCTAGAAAGGTGTCAACGTACGCCCCAGGGAAAATGAGGTTTAGTTTAATTAGGTCCGTGCGAAAGCGCGGGGAACCTCCCTCAAAGTACTGGCACTGGCCTGGCTGAAAGATTGGCGAACTTGTAGCGTGTAATTAATCCCGGGTACTCTTTCCTTTTAGGGTTTGAAGGAAGATTTGACTAAAACTGTGGGAGACATCCTGATTAGATATATTAGATAACCAATCTAATCTTGCAAGAGCATACGCTGAGTGTTTTCTTCTCTCTCTCTCTCCAGGTAGAGACCATGTCACGCCTTAATCAAGATAATAATACGGATGTATTGACCAAACCCACTTGTTATACTGAGCTAGGGAACGTTGGTCCCGCTCCAACTTATAATTGTTATAAGACAGAGCAGGATATAGAGGATTACCAGAATTCCCGTGACGCCCAAACGAAGAAAGCGCATGCTGATGCATCATCCTCGGGTGTGTTCATTACAGAGAACCGTTTCTCAGTATCCTTTACGTCCTGGGTATGAGATACCGGATCAGGATCCCGCATATGTAATCTGTTACATGGGCTACAGAAAGGTAGAGAACTGAGAACGGGTAATAAGATTCATGAGATAGAAACGGTGCAAGTGTTGCAGCCAAGTCTGTTGGTAACTATCACCCTGCATTAACAAATACATTGATTCTGAACAAATGTTATTAGATACCGAACCTGATATACAACATCATACCGGTCTCTTTATTATTAAAGAAGGATATAATTTTGTATTGTTGGATAATGTTTTGTACATTTCCTATATCAAGAGTTGATCGGTTCAGGCACGTTATCTAAAAGCATTGACGTTCTAAATCAAACTACAGTTCTTAGTATACAGAACACACACAAGAGAAAGAGTTCAGAAATGAACGAATCCTTCTTGTGGCATTGTAGACTAGGTCATATCAATGCGACCCGACTAGCTAAGTTACATTTAGATGCATATTTAAAATAGTTTGAATTTACATCTTGTGAAACTTGCCGGTCATGTCACAAAGATAAGATGACCACAACTCTGTTTATTGGAAACAGAGAAAGAGTTAGTGAACTCTTGGGATTAATACATGATGATGTATGTAAGGTCCCCTTTCTACACATGCCAAGACCGGTTCTTTATACTTCATTACATTCACTGTTTATCTCTCAAAATTCTGACATATGTTCCTGTTGAAACACAAGTCTGAACTTTTTGATAAATTCAATGAATATGAGTTAGAAGTAGAGAACCAAAAATGGGTAAAAGTATTATGTCCTTTGATGAGATCAGGGAGGAGAATACTTGAGCACGGAGATCCTGGACTATTCTAAAGGAGATTGAGGTTCTCTCTCAGCATTACTCCTCCGTATATACCATAGCATGATGGTATATCGGGCCGGAGCAATAGCACCCTATGTGATATGGTGTGCTCTATGATGAGTACTACTGAGTTTCCAATTTCCTTTTGGGAGTTATGCACTTGAGAAGCTGCAAACCTATTGAATAGGGTTCAAATCAAATCAGTTGCCTACCACTTCATATGTGATATGGAATGGAAAGAGCCCATATCTTAAGTATGTTAAGATTTTGGTTTGTTAAAAGCATAATCCGGACAAGCTCGAGGCAAAGTCAGATCTGTGGAAGTTTATTGGATATCCCAAGCATACGCAAAGGAATATCTTCTACCTAGCCGAGGAACAAATGATGTTTTGTTTCTCAATATGCCACCTTTGTGAAAGGGAATATCTTGTGGAAAAATTAGTGGTCATGAGGTAGAACTGGAAGGAGTTCCAGCTATACAAACTACAGCAGATGATTTGGTAGAACCAAAGGATTCAATAGTTTCCAATGAATCTCAGCCTCTCCGCCGATCTAGTAGGGTTCCTCACCCACCTGAGAGATACTTCGGTTTTCTCTATGACAGTGGGAGCGAGGATTGCATCATGAGATGATGACCAAACTTGTTTCGAGCTGTCCATCAAGAGTGGGACTCTGTAAGAATGGCTGGATGCTTAGCGATCTGAGATGGAATCCTTATACACAAACAAAGTATGGACTTTGGATGCTTTATCTGAAGGGTTAAATCCCCATCAGGAGCAAGTATATCTTGAGAAGATTACTTGGTGTACATGGAAAAGTTGAGACTTTCAAAGCTAAGCTTAAGTCCATCCAGATCCTACTTGCCACTGCTACATACCATGACTACGATATCTGGTGGTTGGGTGTCATGACTGCTTCTCTAAATGATATTTTGGAAGAAAGCGTCTATAAGTACACAACCAGAAGGCTTCGTAGAATGTGGGAGCAGCAGAAACGTGTGCAAGATGTTTTATGTGATAAATCAGGCATCGCCGAGTTGGAACATCTGTTTTGATGTGGTAGTCAAAGTGTTTGACTTCATCAAAATGCTAGATGAACCTTGTATATACAAAAAGGTAGTAGAGAGTATGGTGGTGATCCTCGTAGAGTACGTGAATGACATACTCTTGATAGGGAAGGAATTTCCTATGCTACGCTCGGTCAATCTCCGCTTTTCACAAGGATTCTCTATATAGGATCAAAGTGATACCTCCTAAATCCTGGGTTTTGAATCTATGAGATAGATCTAATTGGATGTTAGGACACTCACTAGTTGTAGTGAGATGGTATCAATCGATCCTGGGGAGAATCACTGGAATGGTTCCAGGGTAATAAGGACGACTGAATGTCAGTAGCATGCATTGTCTTTACCCTCAGTGGAGGGACGGTATGTTGGAAGAGTTCCAAGCTATATACCGTGACTTACTAGACGATTAAAGGTAAAATACATCGTTACCAAGGATGCTAGCAAAGAGGCAGTCTGGATATATATAAGTTCATGAGATGAACTTCGTTCCTACGATTGTGTGACAATGGAGTTGTGGCTTATGCCAAGGAACGCCCGTCCTATCAGAAATCCAGATATAATTCTTAGGCAGTATCACCTGATCATGGAGATGGTTGATCTCCAGGGAGATTGAGGTTAGGAGAGTAGACATAGAGGACAACAGCGCGGATCCACTCACAAAGGCCTTTTTCCCAGTAGACTTTTATGGGATGGTTGAGTATGAGATACTTCAACCACAGCTAATTGTTGGGTATGTGATACCACAACAGATGGCCCTAGCGCAAGTGGGAGATTGTTAGTTATATTTATGCCCTAGAGGCCATTACTGTACATATGATGTATATTGTAATGGATGCTTGGACATATATAGGGAGGACTTTCTTGCTCGACATGATAGTATGCTATCTGGTTGTACTTTATCTTAACATGTACTCTGATTGTCTCTATGTTACATGTTGATAAATCCCTTAGGATATGTACTCGACCACTGGGACTATGATGAGATCATACTAGTGGGGCCATGATAGTCGACGAGTACATCATATAACTGTTCCTAGTCGAGGGTGTATCGAGACAGGGCATCGATACACCAGAGCAGACTAGCGTATACGCATCTTGACCCATATGATGGGCGATGGATGATCCAATATCCATCGGTGTTTGACATCAAGGATGGTCTACGGGTGCTTAGTAGAGACTGGGTACACTGGACGGACTCGCCGAGAACTCCCAGATGGTATTATACCTCACGTCAGATGGCAGTTCTCCGGTGACACTGGTACAAGTTAGTCTATAGACCCGAGATCGTCATAGAGTCTTGTGTGATTCCCACTGTGCTTTGATTTCCATCATACCACGTCTAAGAAGGAGTGCAAAAAGGTGGCTTTTGGGTACAGTCCCGAATCACATGGAGGCAATGAGCGATAGGAGGGGATTCGTCTCTCCCGGTATAGGGAGTTGATGTTGCGCTGTGTTCGATTGGCTATGACTGGAAATCCCTGGCTAGGGTTGCTGAGATTTACTGGTAAGTGTTATCAGTAGTTTCTCGAACTGTTATAGACTTCATATCGACACGACTTATCAAGCTATTCGGGTCTGACGTAAACCACCCCTAGGCGAGATATGCGACATATCAGACGATGAGACCGGACTGTACGGGAGTGTTACTGACTGGATTCACAAGAGAATGTACAGGCTTGCTTGTTGATCTTCTGAGCGCTCAATACCTGGATGGCTATTACGTTTAGCTGACCGCTTGCAGCTTGTGGGTGTTTGTTATGATCATCACCTACTGCCGGCGTATTGACGATTCTTTAGAGTCCTACACAGAGGTTTCTTGACTCCGGCAAAATGAAGTAGGAGAACATATATGATATGTGCGGGACCAAGAAAAATACGTTTATGTGATACCGTATTAGATTCTCGCGATATGAGATATCGGTCGGGTATATGTGATATAGCCGGGTCATCGGATCAAGTGTTGATTCGATGAACTGATACAGATTATATTAGCCGGTTATTTGTGAAATAGCCGGATTATCGTATCAAGTGTTGATTCGATAATTTAATGTGTAATTATATATTTGATTTATTAAATTACATTAACTAATATTAGCTCACTAAAAGATTCTTTTTCTCACTCGGGCAATACATTGATATATATGCGATATATTTTAATTGTATTATTTTATTTTGTTCTAATAAATATTGTATATGTGATATATAATATTGTAACATGTTATAATTATTAATGCAACATTTTTAGTGGAGATTAAACGAGGTTAGGGTTTGATTTGGGTTGAACTTTTCTAGAAGCTTCAAGAAGCCTTTATTTTGTTTCTTGCAAAGATATTTAGTTTAGATATTTTGCAAGATATTTCCAATCCCAACCCACACCCTTTAACCCAAGTTAAGTCTCTACAATGGTTATCCTTTCATCTCTAACAATGGTTGCATTTTGTAATGATAATAAAAGTTTCATTATTCATCACAAAAGGTTTTTGACTATTCTTCTTCTTCCTTGAGCTTTTGAAAAGCTTTCTAGGTTTTTTCTTACGTGATGATTTTGAGTGAGTTAATGGAAACAAATGAGAGCTAAATTCCTACTTCATCATCCTAATCTATCCTAGCCATTTAGATTAGGGTGTTCACTTGATTAGTAAGTGAGCGCTTGTGTTAATGAAACTTCAAGGTAGATCATCTTTGTTATCGAAGATCGGAAGCAAGCTTGCATCATTTTTTCGTGAAGCCTCTCTAGAGTCCAGGTATTTGATGATCGCAGTGAAGGGACCTCAATACGGAGCGTATGAAGTGAAGGACCGGACTAAAAATGTTGTAATCCCAAACTCTTAGATGTTAAAGTGTTTAACATGCTTTGTTTCGCCTAATCTCTAGTTTAAAGATCTTGGTTAGGGTTGATCGGCACGGCTAAAATTTAAATCGGACATAGTTGATGCCTTGTAGAACCTTATTAGAGTGCCTAGTGTAGGGTTACTAGGCACTCTAATGAGGTTCTACAAGGCATCAACCATGCCGGATTAAAATTTTAGCCGTGCCGAATAACTCTAAACAAGATCGTTGCTAGAAAATTAGGGTTTCACATGCAAGTAATGTTAGTTATGTATATGCCCTAGAGGCCATTGTTGTACATATGATGTATATTATGATGGATGCTTGGATATATACAGAGAGGACTTTCTTGCTCGTCGAGATATTATGCTATTTAGTTTCACTTTATCTTAACATGTTGACTTGTATTGGTTTATTGTCTTACTCTCACATGTTGATAAAGCCCTTAGGATTTGTACTCGACTACTGGGACTATGATGAGATCATACTAGTGGGGCCATAGTAGTCGATGAGTACATCCTATAACTGTTCCTAGTCGAGGGTATATCGAGACAGGGCATCGATACACCAGAGTAGACTAGCGTATACGCATCTTGACCCATATGATGAGCGATGGATGATCCCATATCCATCGGTGTTTGACAGCAGAGATGGTGTACGGGTGCTCAGTGGAGACTGGGTACACTGGACAGACTGGCCGAGAACTCCCAGATGGTGATATACCACACGTTAGATGGCAGTTCTGCGGTGACACTGGTACAGGGTAGTCTGTAGACCCGAGATCGTCATAGAGTCTTGTGTGATTCCCACTTTGCTTTGATTTCCACCTTACCACGTCCAAGAGGGCATGCAAAACGGTGGCTTTTAGGTACAGTCTCGAATTACATGGAGGCAATGAGCGATAGGAGGGGATTCGTCTCTCCCGGTATCGGGAGTTGATGTTGTGCTGTGTTCGATTGGCTATAACTGGAAGTCCCTGGCCAGGGCTGATATAGAGATATACTGGTAAGTGTTACTAGTAGTTTCTCGACCTGTTATGAGCCTCACATCGACACGACTTATCGGTTACTGGGGTCTGACGTATACCACCCCTAGACTTGATATGCGACATATCAGACGAACAAACCGGACTGTACGGGAGTGTTACTGATTGGATTCATCGGAGAATCGGAACACTTCAAGCTAGCATGGATCGTTCGAGTCGTGGAGCCTCTCTTGAGTCCGGGAGATCGTGGATCGCGGTGAAGGGACTTCTACTCGGAGCTTGTGAAGCGAATGAGCGGACTACAAAGGTAGTAATCCCTCACACTTAGCTTTAAAGATGTTATCTTGCATGCTAAATCCTAATAATCTAGCAAAGATCCCGTCTTTGGGTTGTTCGGCACATGTAAAATTTTTTTCGGGTATGTTTGAAGCTTTATGAACCTTCACAAGTGTGCCTAGGAACCTTACAGTGGTATCAGAGCCTAGCTAGAGCATTAGGCAATGTGTTAACGAAGTTAAAACCCCGATCGAACCCGAATACGACATTTAAAACCCCTCTCTGTACATTTTTTAAAATCTGGGTTTTTCCAGAATTAAAAATACCTAAAAAATTCAGCAGGAAAATATAAGAATTATGGTGAAATACGTGCCCCCAATTCCTCAACATGGCCGCGGAACCGCGGCAATTACCCACCTTTGGCGGCGGTTCCGCGGTAGGGTAAGGGTATTAGGTACGGATGTTTGCACAGTAATTCTTGTCTCTGTGTTTACTATTTTATGGGTATTTTTAATCTGACTCAAGTGTTGAGTATTCTGGGGTTTATTTTGTAATCGTCGATTCGATCGGGAATTTTAAATTCGTTATCGTTTTTCCGGATATTTAGAAACTGTTAAAAAGTTCGAACGGATGTCATTAACTCACTTTTTCCCGACACAAATTTTTTTCAAGTGTTGAATGTTTTCTCAAGTTTAAATCTTTCGGAAAAATGTGCAAGTAACACGGTGGACCCTCTAGAAGACAACAAACCTTAACTCGATTATGTGACCGTCTTGAACTGCCTTTTGAACCTTCGGGTTTGGGGCAGTACGGCATGCCACATGTGAGGCGTTGGCTTGACCCTTCTATGGCTGGATCACTGGTACTGTGACATATTCTGGGATTGTTTGAACTCCGCTCAAGTGTTGAGCACTTTAGGAAATTTTGGGTATTTGATTATCTGTTCGAAAAGTTTAATACTGTCTATTTATCTGGAATGTGATACAATATGTGGAATTCATTGTGTTAGGCATGAAATGCGAAGTATGTGATATTTCGGATTTACGATGTCTAAAGTGATTGTGGATTCCAAATATTGTAGTTTTACACTTTCTTTTCTGTGACCGTAAGTGTAGTATATAGTTGTATTGCCGATTGTCGCTGCTATATATCGACGACGATCGGTGTATGCATACTTACTTACGTTGATGATATGAGATATTATGTGTTGCTGAGATATGATGTGCAGGATTGTCGCGATTGAATAGCCGGGGGTTTTATGTGAGATGAGAGTTTTATATTTTCATTCATGTAAATTCAAATGTAATGTAATATTCTTTTATTTGGGGCACTTCCAGGTTGAGGTTGATGCCACCAGTGTTGTATATTATTAACTTTTCCGCATTAGGATGGATCCAAGGAGGGGAGCACAGGTGAACGGGTTCTGGGGTTCAATGGGAGGCCATCTCGAGGAGTCGAGACCGGGTCTCCTAAACTCCAGAATTGATAGGGTTGCTTGCCGCTCTCGTAGGGGTCCATGGTGTGGGCTTGGCTATTCATCGCGACTGTGAAATCCGTATTTTCTATTGTTGGCTAAATACTAAATACGGACGTCCTAGTATATCCAATATTATATCTATGTTTCTGCTGCGATATCTGTGATGTGATTATTTGATATGTTATGATGGATACAGTATATAGTATATATGATATATTATATATAGACGTTACTTATGTTTTACATCCGTACTAGCCCTGCCCTGCTCTGTCGTTAGTTACCTAACCTAACGGTGCACGAGGGGACATCGAGGTGAATGCGGATGGCATAAGTGTACGTCGTATTTATCTGTGATGCTTAGGAAGCATAAGCTGATGGGATTTTTTATTAATGAGATTAATAAAAAGAAAAGAAACCTAAAAGATGTTGTAGAATCAAAACTTTATAAAAAGGGTAGCTACAGTTTTGCTTTGCATAGTGGTATATATGATATACCCTGCACCTTATTCGATGAGGAAAGAGCCGAGATCCTTTCACCGGGAGTGACCTCTATAGCAAAACTGGCAGATGTTACAAAACTCGGTTTTTCTTTTGATTGCTTTTAGACTTTTGCTTTGCACAGTGATATATATGATATGTCCTGCACTTTATTCGATGAGAAAAGAGCCGAGATCCCTTCACCGGGAGTGACCTCTTTAGCAAAACTAATGAAAGCCTCAAAAACACTCCATTTCAAAATTTCACATGATTCTACAACGATATCAAGTTCATTACGCTCATGGTTTTCTGAAAACCTGCGTAGCCCTCCGTCATTTCAGAGAAGTAATATTTAGTATTCGTGCTACGATAGTTTGGCATGCGTCAAGGCGTAGTGTACGGTAGCTGATTATTACTTATTTGTAGCATGAGATGCGATTGGATTAGGGTATTCGTACGGCGTTGTTTGGCATACGTCAAGGGTCGTACGGGTGGGTTTAATTCAATCATGACATGTACGGGTTGAACTTAACTAGCGGACTATGGGTTGTTTGGCATGCGTCAAGGTCATAGCAGGCTAGGGGTAAAAGCATTATCGGGAATTTCAAGTGTTGAAATTTGCAATGAGATTGCATACCTTCTATGAGATAGTTGGATCCCGATACCCACTGCGAGTAAGAGTTACTCCTGGGAGAGTTTTACACAGGACAATTAGTCGATCAAGTAGGTGTCTAGAAAAGTGTTAACGGGGTTACGCCTCTGGGAAAATGAGGTTTACTTTAATTAGGTCCGTCCGAAAGCACGGGGAACCTCCCTCAAAGTACCGACTCTGATCTGGCTGAAAGATTGATGAAATTGTAAGGTGTAATTAATCCCGACTAATCTTACCTTTTAGGGTTTGAAGGAAGATTTGATAAAAACAGTAGGAGCCATCCTGATTAGATAAGATAATAACCAATCTGATCTTGCAAGAGCATACGCTAAAGTGTTTTCTTCTCTCTCTCTCCAGGTAGCGACCATGTCAGGCCATAATCAAGATAATAATTTGTATGTATTGACTGAACCCGCTTATTATACTGAGCAGGGGAACGTTGGACCCGTTCTTTCTTATAAGAGTTATAAGACTGAACAGGGAATAGAAGAATATCTGGATTCTCAAGCCGCCCAAAAGAGCATGCATGTTGATGCATCTTCTTCAGGTGTGTTAGTTATTGAGAACTGTTTCTCAGTTCACCCTACGTCCTGGGTATTAGATACCGGATCAGGATCCCACATATGTAAATTTTGACATGGGCTACGTAAAGTTAGAGAACTGTGAAAAGGTGATCATTCCGTTCAAGTAGGGAACGGTGCAAATGTTGCAGCCAAAGCAGTTGGCGAATATCACCTTGTATTACCAAGTGGTGATACACTGATTCTGAATGAGTGCTATTATATACCGAACATGATGTGCAACATTATATCAGTTTCTTTATTAAGTAAAGAAGGATATAATTTTGTAGTACAGGATAATGTTGTGAACATATTCCTAGATCAAAAGTTGATTGCATCAGGCTCGTTACATAATGGCATATTCATTCTAAATCAGAATACAGTCCTCAATATACAAAACTCACACAAGAGGAAAAGTTCAGAAATGAACGAATCCTACTTGTTGCATTGTAGACTTGGTCATATCAATGCGACACGACTGGCTAAGTTACATAAGGATGGTTATTTGAATCCGTTCGAATTATCATCTTATGATACTTGCCATTCATGTCTCAAAGGAAAAATGACCAAAGCTCCGTTTAGTGGACACGGAGAAAGAGTTACTGAACTCTTAGGACTGGTACATATGATGTATGAGGTCCTATGTCTACGCATGACAGGAATGGTTCTTCCTACTTCATTACATTCACTGACGATCTCTCTAGATTCGGACATGTGTTCTTGATGAAACACAAGTCTGAAGCTTTTGAGAAATTCAGAGAATATAAGCACGAAGTAGAGAATCAAACGGGCAAAAGTATTAAGATTCTTCGATCAGATCGAGGAGGAGAATACTTAAGCAATGAGTTCTTAGATTATCTAAAAGAGAATGGGATTCTCTCTCAGCTTACTCCTCCATATACACCACAGCACAACGATGTATCGGAGCGGAGGAATCGCACCCTATTAGATATGGTGCGCTCAATGATGAGTACAGCTGAGTTACCTATTTCCTTTTGGGGGTATGCGCTTGAGACAGCCATAGACCAATTGAATAGAGTTCCTACCAAATCTGTGCCTACCACTCCATATGAGATATGGAAAGGGAAGAGACCACATCTTAATTATATTAAGATATGGGGTTGTCCGTCCTATGTCAAAACACAAAACCCGGACAAACTCGAGGCAAGATCTGTCTTATGTAAGTTTGTTGGATATCCCAAAAATTCACAAGGGTATATCTTCTACCACCCCGAGGAACAAAAGGTGTTTGTTTCTCGACATGTCACTTTCTTAGAAAAAGGTTTTCTTATGAAACAGAATAGTGGTATTGACGTAGAACTGGAAGAGGTTCCAGCAACACAAACTATAACAGAAGACTTGGTTGAACCAGAGGATTCAGTAGTACACGACGAACCCCAGCCTCTCCGCCGATCTAGTAGGGTTTCTCATCCACCTGAGAGATACTATGGTTTTCTCATTGATGGTGGAAGCGAGGATTGCATCATGGAAGATGATGACCCAACTAGTTTCGAGCAAGCCATCACGAGTGGTGACTCTATGAAATGGCTGGATGCAATGCGATCTAAGATGGAATCCATGTACACCAATAAAGTATGGATTTTGGAAAATGCTCCTGAAGGGGTAAAACCCATTGGGAGAAGGTGGATTTTTAAAAAGAAATTTGGTGTAGATGGAAAAGTTGAGACTTTCAAAGCTAGACTTGTAGCAAAGGGATTTCGTCAACGACCAGGTGTGGATTATGACGAAACCTTTTCTCCAGTGGCTATGCTTAAGTCCATCCAGATCTTACTTGCCATTGCTGCATACCATGACTACGAAATCTGGCATATGGATGTTAGGACCGCCTTTCTAAATGGTGATTTAGAAGAGTGCGTGTACATGACTCATCCAGAGGGCTTCGTAGATAGTGGGAGCAGCGGAAAGGTGTGCAAACTGCTTAAATCCATTTATGGGTTAAAGAAATCATCGCGGAGTTGGAACATCTGTTTTGATATAGTAGTCAAAGAGTTTGACTTCATCAAAAACATAGATGAACCTTGTATCTATAAGAAGGTAGCAGAGAGTAAGGTTGTCTTCCTCGTATTATACGTGGATGACATATTCTTGATAGGAAATGATATTCCTATGCTGCAATCAGTCAAGCTCTTCTTATCACAAAGATTCTTAATGAAAGATCTAGGAGATGCCTCCTGCATATTGGGGATTAGGATCTATAGAGATAGATCCAAACGGATACTGGGATTGTCCCAATCCAGGTACATTGACTCCATACTAAAGAGGTTTAGTATGGAAGAATCCAAGCGTGGGAACCTACCCATGATCTCTGGACTCACTCTCTCCAAAGAGATGTCTCCCAAGACTAATTTGGAGAGAGCTCGCATGCAAAGAATACCCTATGCTTCGGCAGTAGGCTCTATCATGTATGCGATGCTATGTACCAGACCCGATGTACCATACTCACTAAGTGTAGTGAGTCGGTACCAAGAAGATCCTGGAGAGAGTCACTGGACAGCCGTGAAGAACATTCTCAAGTACTTACGAAGAACTAAAGACATGTTCTTGGTGCATGGTAACGGAGAACTCCAGGTGGAGTCCTTTACCGATTCCAGCTTCCAAAGTGATAAGGACGACTCTAAGTCGCACTCGGGATTTGTCTTTACCCTCAATGGAGGGGCGGTATGTTGGAAGAGTTCCAAACAGGATACCGTTGCAGACTCGACGATGGAGGCTGAATACATCGCTGCCAACGATGCTGCCGAAGATGCTGTCTGGATGAAGAAGTTCATTACTGAACTTGGTGTGGTTCCATCCATTGAACATCCAATACCTCTGTATTGCGATAACAATGGAGCTGTGGCTTTGGCCAAGGAACCCAGATCCCATCAGAAGTCCAGACATATTTTGAGGCGGTATCACCTGATCAGGGAGATAGTTGATCGCCGGGAGATCGAGGTCAGGAGAGTAGATACGAAGGATAACACTGCGGATCCACTCGCGAAGGACATTCCCAGATACAGTTTGAGAGATTATTCAGGATGCTAGGTATGAGATACTATAACAGCTGGCCTTAGTGCAAGTGGGAGATTGTTAGTTATGTATATGCCCTAGAGGCCATTGTTGTACATATGATGTATATTATGATGGATGCTTGGATATATACAGAGAGGACTTTCTTGCTCGTCGTGATAGTATGCTATTTGGTTTCACTTTATCTTAACATGTTGACTTGTATTTGTTTACTGTCTTACTCTCACATGTTGATAAAGCCCTTAGGATCTGTACTCGACTACTGGGACTATGATGAGATCATACTAGTGGGTCCATAGTAGTCGATGTGTACATCCTATAACTGTTCCTAGTCGAGGGTATATCGAGACAGGGCATCGATACACCAGAGTAGACTAGCGTATATGCATCTTGACCCATATGATGGGCGATGGATGATCCCATATCCATCGGTGTTTGACATCAGAGATGGTGTACGGATGCTCAGTGGAGACTGGGTACACTGGACGGAATCGCCGAGAACTCCGAGATGGTGATATACCACACGTTAGATGGCAGTTCTCCGGTGACACTGGTACAGGGTAGTCTATAGACCCGAGATCGTCATAGAGTCTTGTGTGATTCCCACCGTGCTTTGATTTCCACCTTACCACGTCCAAGAGGGCGTGCAAAATGGTGGCTTTTAGGTACAGTCTCGAATTACATGGAGGCAATGAGCGATAGGAGGGGATTCGTCTCTCCCGGTATAGGGAGTTGATGTTGTGCTGTGTTCGATTGGCTATAACTGGAAGTCCCTGGCCAGGGCTGATATAGAAATATACTGGTAAGTGTTACTAGTAGTTTCTCGACCTATTATGAGCCTCACATCGACACGACTTATCGGTTACTGGGGTCTGACGTATACCATCCCTAGACTTGATATGCGACATATCAGACGAACAGACCGGACTGTACGGGAGTGTTACTGATTGGATTCATCGGAGAATCGGAACACTTCAAGCTAGCATGGATCATTCGAGTCGTGGAGCCTCTCTTGAGTCCGGGAGATCGTGGATCGCGGCGAAGGAACTTCTACTCGGAGCTTGTGAAGCGAAGGAGCGGACTACAAAGGTTGTAATCCCTCACACTTAGCTTTAAAGATGTTATCTTGCATGCTAAACCCTATTAATCTAGCAAAGATCCCGTCTTTGGGTTGTTCGGCAGATGTAAAATTTTATTCGGGTATGTTTGATGCTTTATGAACCTTCACAAGTGTGCCTAGGAACCCTACAAGTAAATCACATTTACACTAAGTGAATACGAAATACAACCTTTTTAGATCGGTCCTTCACTTCTAAAGCTCCTTGTTGTAGTCCCTTCGCTGCGATCACTTGCTCCGGGACTCTCGGACGACTCCATGAGAAAGATGCAACGGTATTGCTTGAACTCTTCGAGGCCGAAGATGATCTACGTCGAGGGAATACGAACTCAAGCTTCTACTTCACTAACCAAAGAATTAGTGAAGCAAACTTCCTAAACTAAAGTGCTAGTCTAGTAGAGTATGGTGAAATAAGAAATGGGTACTCTTTAGAATTTGATTTCTCATAAAGTATCTCTCTCTTTATCAAACCCTAGAAAGAAAATCAAAGAGGAAGAAGATGAGCTCAAAAATGAGAATGAAACTTGATCAAGAGAGAGAATGGGCTAACCATGGTGAGTGAGTATCATATACTAACTCATGTAGAGACATTACCATGGGTAATCATAGTGGTTAGCTTAACTAATATCTTAAGTAAAACAAAACTAGTGGAATAAGTCAATGCAAGGATAAGCTTCATGAAGCTTCTTGCATGTGAGCTCATTATCCATTTGTTTTGTGTTTACTTTAAATATAAATTCCTAAACCTATAATTAGTATGGTACAAGTCTTATACACCCATGACATTTGTATCAATAACCATGATACAAAAAAGAACACAAATAAATATATATTAACTTTTGCACAAGTGAGAAAAACAAATGCTTAAAGTGAACCAATGTTAGTTAATGTAAATTAGTATATCATATAAACAATTATACACTAAATTATTAAATCAACACTTGACTTAATAATCCAGTTATATCATATATAACCGACTAACATACAATGTATCGATTTATCGAATCAACCTTTGATTCGATAATGTGGTTATATCACATATAACCGATTGATACAAACATCGCGAGAATTGAATACGGTATCACATACGCGCATAATTCTCGGTCCTGCACATATCACATATGCGCTCCTATTTCGTTTCGCCTGAGCCAGTAAAACCTCTATGTAGGACTCTAAAGACTCGTCAATACACCGGCAGTAGGTGATGATCATATCAAGCACCCACAAACCTTCACCGGTACTAGCTGGACGTAACGGCTACCCGGGTATTGAGCGATCAGAAGATTAGCAAGCAAGCCCGCTCCAACTTCTGTAAAAGCCTGACAGTAACACTACCGTACAGTCCGGTCTCCTCGTCTGATATGTCGCATATCAAGTCCAGGGGTGGTAAAACGTCAGACCCCAATAACCGATAAGTCATGCCGATATGAGGCTCATAACGGGTCGAGAAACTACTGGTAACACTTACTAGTATATCTCTAAACCAGCCCTGGCCAGGGACTTCCCTGTTATGGCCAATCGAGCATAGCGCAACATCAACGCCTTAATACCGTGAGAGACGAAACCCCTCCTATCGCTCATTGCCTCCATGTGACTCGGGACTGTACCCAAAAACCACCGTTTTGCACGCCCTCTTGGACGTGGTAAGGTGGAAGTCAAAGCACAGTAGGAATCACACAAGACTCTATGACGATCTCGGGTCTACAGACTAACCTGTACCAGTGTCACCAGAGAACTTCCATCTGACGTAAGGTATAATACCATCTGGGAGTTCTCGGCTAGTCCGTCCAGTGTACCCAGTCTCCACTGAGCACCCGTATATCATCTCTGATGTCAAACACCAATGGATATGGGATCATCCATCGCCCATCTGTATGGGTCGAGAAGGTATACGCTAGTCTACTCTGGTATATCGACTAGGGACCTTGAAGGATGTACTTATGGACTACCATGTCACCACTAGTATGATCCGCATCATAGTTTAGGTAGTCAAGTACATAGCCTAAGGGCTTTACCAATATGTAATAGAGAGACAATAAGTATACACGTTAAGGTAAAGAGTAACCAGATACCATACTATCATGTCGAGCAAGAAAGTCCTCCCTATATATGTCCAAGCATCCACTACAATATACATCTCATGTATAGTAATGGCCTCTAGGGCATACATATAACTAACAATCTCCCACTTGCACTAGGCCATCTGATAACAGTGGTTGTGGTATCTCATACTCAACCATCCCATAAAAGTCTCTCTCTGGGAAAAGGCCTTCGTTAGTAGACCCGCCGTGTTGTCCTCTGAGTCTACTCTCCTAACCTCGATCCCCTGGAGATCAACCATCTCCATGATCAGGTGACACTGCCTTAGAATATCTCTGGATCACTGATGGGATGGGCGTTCCTAGGCATAAGCCACAACTCCATTGTCATACAATGGTAGGAACGAAGTTCATCTCATGAACTAATATACACCCAGAATGCCTCTTTGGTAGTATCTTTGGTAACGATGTATCCAGCCTTTATCGTCTAGTATGCCACGGTATCTAGCTTGGAACTCTTCCAACATACCGTCTCTTTACTGAGGGTAAAGAAAATGCCTGCGACTGACATTCAGTCTACTTTATCACTCTGGAACCTTTCCAGTGATTCTCCCCAAGATCAATTGATACCATCTCACTACCACTAGTGAGTATCCTAACATCCAATTAGATCTATCTCATAGATCCAAAACCCAGGATTTAGTTGGTATCACTTTGATCCTATATGGAGAATCATTGTGATAAGCGGAGATTGACCGAGCGTAGCATAGGAAACTCCTTCCCTATCAAGAGTATGTCATCCACGTACTCTACGAGGATCACCACCATACTCCCTACTACCTTTTTGTATATACAAGGATCGTCTACCATTCTGATGAAGTCAAACTTTTTGACTACCACATCAAAACAGACGTTCCAACTCCGCGATTCCTGCTTTATCCCATAAGGCAACATGTACACGCTTTCGCTGCTCCCACTGTCTACGAAGCCCTCTGGCTGTGTACTTATAGACGCTCTCTTCCAAATCATCATTTAGATAAGCAGTCATGACACCCAACCGCCAGATATCGTAGTCATGGTATGTAGCCGTGGCAAGAAGGATCTGGATGGACTTAAGCATAGGTACTTAGAAATGGTTTCATCATAATCCATACCTGGTCAATGATGCAAACTTTTAACAAGTCTAGCTTTGAAAGTCTCAACTTTTCCATCTACACCAAGTAATCTTCTCAAGATATACTTGCTCCTGATGGGGATTTAACCATTCAGATAAAGTAGCCAAAGTCCATACTTTGTTGGTGTATAAGGATTCTATCTCAGATCGTTAAGCATCCAGCCATTCTTACAGAGCCCAACTCCTGATGGCCAGCTCGAAACTAGTTGGGTCATCATCTCATGATGCAATCCTCGCTCCCACTGTCATAGAGAAACCAAAGTATCTCTCAGGTGGGTGAGGAACCCTACTAGATCGGCGGAGAGGCTGAGGTTCATTGGAAACTATTGAATCCTTTGGTTCTACCAGATCATCAGCTGCAGTTTGTATAGCTGGAATTCTTTCTAGTTCTACCTCATGTCCACTAATTTCTTCCCAAGAGATTCCCTTTCACAAAGGTGGCATGATGAGAAACAAAAAAACTTTTGTTCCACTGTTTGGTAGAAGAAATTCCCTTGTGAATGCTTGGGATATCCAACAAACTTCTACAGAACTGACTTTGCGTCGAGTTTGTCCAGATTTTGCTTTTAGACATAGGCTGGACAACCCCAAATCTTAACTGACTGAAGAGATGGGCTCTACCCTTTCCATATCGTATATGAAGTGGTAGGCAACTGATTTGATCGGAACCCTATTCAATAGGTATGCAACTTCTCCAGTGCATAAATCCCAAAAGGAAATAGGTAACTCAGTAGTACTCATCATAGAGCACACCTTATCAAATAGGGTGTGGTTGCTCCGCCCCGATACACCTACGTGTTGTGGTGTATGCGGAGGAGTAATGCTGAGAGAGAATCTCATTCTCCTTTAGAATAATCCAAGAATTCCGTGCTCAAGTATTCTTCTCCTTGATCACATCAAAGGACATAATACTTATACCCGTTTTGGTTCTCTACTTCTAACTTATATTCTGTGAATATCTCAAAAGCTTCGGACTTGTGTTTCAACAGGAACATATGTCTGAATCTTGAGAGATCATCAGAGAATGTAATGAAGTACAAAGAACCGTTCTTGGCATGTGTAGACTGGGGACCTTCATACATCAACATGTATCATCCCAAGAGTTCACTAACTCTTTCTCTGTTTCCAATAAACGGAGCTGTGGTCATCTTATCTCTGTGACATGACCGACAAGTTTCACAAGATGTAAATTTAAACTAATTTAAATGTGCATCTTTATGTAACTTCAGCTAGTCGGGTCGTATTGATATGACCTAGTCTTCAATACCTCAAGAAGGATTCGTTCATTTCTGAACTCTTCCACTTGTGTGTGTTTTGTATACTAAGAACTGTAGTTTGATTTAGAATGTCAATGCTTTTAGATAACGTGCCTGAACCGATCAACTATTGATATATGAAATGTTCAAAACATTATCCAACAATACAAAATTATATCCTTTCTTTATTAATAAAGAGACTGATATGATGTTGTATATCAGGTTCGGTATCTAATGACATTCGTTCAGAATCAATGTATTCTGGTAATACAGGGTGATAGTGACCAACAGACTTGGCTGCAACACTTGCACCGTTTCCTATCTCATGAAACTTATCACCTGTTCTCAGTTCTCTACCTATCAGTAGCCCATGTAACAGATTACATATGCGGGATCCTGATCCGGTATCTCATACCTTGGACGTAAAAGAATACTGAGAAACAGTTCTCTGTAATGAACACACCCGAAGAAGATGCATCAGCATGCACTTTCTTCGTTTGGGCGGCACGGGAATTCTGGTAATCCCCAATTTCCTGCTCTGTCTTATAACATTTATAAGTTGGAGCGGGACCAACGTTCCCCAACTCAGTATAACAAGCGGGTTCGGTCAATACATCCGTATTATTATCTTGATTAAGGCGTGACATGGTCGCTACCTGGAGAGAGAGAGAAGAAAACACTCTGCGTGCGCTCTTGCAAGATCAGATTGGTTATTATTTTATCTAATCAGGATGGCTCCCACTGTTTTTATCAAATCTTCCTTCAAACCCTAAAAGGAAAGACTAGCCGGGATTAATTACACCCTACAACTTCGCCAATCTTTCAGCCAGGCCAGTGTCGGTACTTTGAGGGAGGTTCCCCATGCTTTCGCACGGACCTAATTAAAGTAAACCTCGTTTTCCCAGAGGCGTAACCCCGTTGACACCTTTCTAGACACCTACTTGATCGGCTAATTGTAATGTGTAAAACTCTCCCAGGAGTAACAATTACTCGCAGTGGGTATCGGAATCCAACTATCTCATAGAAGGTATGCAATCTCATTGCAAATTTCAACACTTGAAATTCCCGATAATTTTTCACCTAACGTGCTATGACCTTGACGAAAGTGAACAAACCATAGCCTGCTAGTCAAGTTCAACCCGTACATTTCTTGACTGAATTAAACCCACCCGCACGACCCTTGACGAAAGCCAACAAAGCCGTACGACTACCCTAATCCAATCGCATCGTATGCAGCAGATAAGCAGCATATAGCTACCGCACACTACACCTTGACGAAAGCCAACAAATGTAGCACGAATACTATATACAACTTATCTGAAATGAAGGAGGGCTACGACAGGTTTTTCTGAAAACCTATTGCGTAATGAACTTGATATCGTTGTAGAATCAAATGATTTTAAAATGGAGTGTTTTTTAGGCTTTTGCTAGTTTCGCTAAAGAGGTCACCCCGGTGAAGGGATCTCGGCTCTTTCCTCGTCGAATGAGGTGCAGGACATATCATATATATCACTGTGCAAAGCAAGAAGTAGAAAAGCAATCAAAAGACAAAACCGAGGGGTATAGCATCTGCCGGTTATTGCTAAAGGGGTCACTCCCGGTGAGGGGATCTCAGCCCTTTCCTTATCGAATAAGGTACAGGATGTTCTACAAGGAACACCGCGATGCAAAGCAAGAACTGTAGCTACCTGTTTTTGAAAATTCGATTCCACAACATCTTTTAGATTTCTTTTCTTTCATTAATCATATTAACGAAGTCCCATCATTTAAATACCTAAACATCACAGATAAATACGACGTACACTTATGCCATCCGCATTCGCCTCGATGTCCCCTATTGCACCGTTAGGTTAGGTAACTAACGGCAGAGCGGGGCAAGGCTAGCGCGGGTGTAAAACATAAGTAACGTCTATATAATATATCATATATACTATATACAGTATCTATCATAATATATCAAATGATCACATCACAGATATCGCAGCAGAAGAAACATATGAAACATTGGATATACTAGGACGTCCGTGTTTTATTTTGAGCCTCTATAAAACACGCATTCCACGGTCGCGATGAATAGACAAACCCACATCTCTAGACGCCTACGAGAGCGGCAAGCAACCCTACCAATTCTAGAGTTAGAAGACCCGGACTCGACTCCTCGAGTTGGTCTCCTATTGGGCCCTAGAACCCGGTTACTTATGCTCTCCTCCTTGGGTCTATCCTAGTGCGGAAAAGTAAATAATATACAAATGGTGACATCAACCTCGTCCCAGAAGTGCCCCAATAAAAGAATTTTACATAAAATAAATTTTATATGAATGAAAATAAAAACTCTCATCTCACATAACACCCCCGGCTATTCAGAACGAGACGATCCAATATAACATATCCAGCAACACATAACATCACATGTCATCAACGTAAGTAAATATGCACACCCCAATTGTCGTTGGCATATAGCAACGAAACCGGCGATATCACATATTACACTTACGGTCGCAGAAAAGAAAGTGTAAAACTGCAACAGTTGGAATCCCCAACCTACTTAAACCCCGCATTTTAGTCTCTATATCGAAAACACTTTTCAATATCAAGTCGGGAAATTCAACAAGATTCCCGATATGTGATCGAACGCTCGTCGCAAACTTTAGTAGACGGCCGCACCCCCGAATGCCGTCGACGAAGTGCACTAAGGAGGAACACCGCTGCCGCGAGCACCCGAACGGATTCTTTTGGCGACGGGGTTCTCCTACAGTCACTTGGTTGGGGCTATGGGGCATGGTTGTCTATTAAGTTTATCTGGCGAGTATCCGCGTACGCTACGTGATTGCGACAGACTTTTGATCGTATCAAAATTCCGTGGCAACCGATCATTTGAGACTAAACTGCTATGTTTATAACATCCAAATTAGTTATCTCATAACTACATGTGGATTCCAAATATTGTATCACATTCCAGATAAATAGACAATGTTAAACTTTCCGATCGAATAATCAAACACCTATGTTTTCCCAAATAGTTCTCAACACTTGAGGGGAGTTTGAAAACATCCATCACAAGCCACAGTACCTATGGTCCAGCCGTAGAAGGGTCAAGCCAACGCCTCACATGTGGCACGCCGTACTGCCCCAAACCCTAAGGTTCAAAAGGCAGTTCAAGACGGTCACATAATCGAGTTAAGGTTTGTTGTCTTCTAGAGGGTCCATTGTGTAACTTGCACGATTCAGACGTTCTTAAACAACGGAAAAATCCAACATTTGGAAATTTTCCGAGTCAGGAAAAAGTGAGTTATTGATATTCGTTCGAACTTTTTAACAGTTTCTAAATATCTAGAAAAGACAACGAAATTAAATTTTCCGATTGAATCAACGAATACAAAATAAACCCCAGAACACTCAACACTTGAGTCAGATAAAAAATACCTAGAAAATATCAGGAAATGAAATAGAAAAATTACTGTGCAAAACAATAAGGGTGACGTCACCTTATGGCCGCGGAACCGCCGCAGGAGCCATGCTCGTGCCGCGGTAGAAAAAATACCTACTGATTTTTTTAAGCATTTTTAATTCAGAAAAATCCTAGTTTTGAAAAAATTTCCAGAGAGGGGTTTACTTTGTCGATTCCGGATTCGATCGGGGTTTTAACTTCGTAAACACATCGCCTAATGCTCTAGCTCGGCTCTGATACCACTGTAGGGTTACTAGGCACTCTAATGAGGTTCTACAAGGCATCAACCTTGCCGGATTAAAATTTTAGCCGTGCCGAATAACTCAAAACAAGATCGTTGCTAGAAAATTAGGGTTTCACAGTAAATCACATTTACACTAAGTGAATACGAAATACAACCTTTGTAGATCGGTCCTTCACTTCTAAAGCTCCTTGTTGTAGTCCCTTCACTGCGATCACTTGCTCCCGGACTCTCAGACGGCTCCATCAGAAAGATGCAACGGTATTGCTTGAAGTCTTCGAGGCCGAAGATGATGTACGTCGAGGGAATACGAACTCAAGCTTCTACTTCACTAACCAAAGAATTAGTGAATCAAACACCCTAAACTAAAGTGCTAGTCTAGTAGAGGATGGTGAAATAGGAAATGGTTACTCTTTAGAATTTGATATCTCACAAAGTATCTCTCTATTTATCAAACCCTAGAAAGAAAATCTAGGAGGAAGAAGATGAGCTCAAAAATGAGAATGAAACTTGATCAAGTGAGAGAATGAGCTAACCATGGTGAGTGAGTATCATATACTAACTCATGTAGAGACATTACCATGGGTAATCATAGTAGTTAGGTTAACTAATATCTTAAGTAAAACAAAACTAGTGGAATAAGTCAATGCAAGGATAAGCTTCAAGAAGCTTCATGCATGTGAGCTCATTATCCATTTGTTTTGTATTTACTTTAAATATAAATACCTAAACCTATAATTAGTAAGGTATAAATCTTATACACCCATGACATTTGTATCAACAACCATGATACAAAAAAGAACACAAATAAATATATATCACATATATATTAACTTGTGCACAAGTGAGAAAAACAAATGCTTAAAGTGAACCAATGTTAGTTAATGTAAATTAGTATATCATATATACAATTATACACTAAATTATTAAATCAACACTTGACTTAATAATCCGGTTATATCATATATAACCGACTAACATACAATGTAACGATTTATCGAATCAACTTTTGATTCGATAACGTGGTTATATCACATATAACCGATCGATACAAACATCGCGAGAATAGAATACGGTATCACATACCCGCATAATTCTTGGTCCCACACATATCACATATGCGCTCCTATTTCGTTTCGCCTGAGCCATTAAAACCTTTATGTATGACTTTAAAGAGTCGTCAATACGCCGGCAGTAGGTGATGATCATATCAAGCACCCACAAGCCGTCAGCGCTACTAGCTGGACATAACGGCTACCCGGGTATTGAGCGATCAGAAGATCAGCAAGAAAGCCTGCTCCAACTCCTGTAAAAACCTGACAGTAACACTACCGTACAGTCTGGTCTCCTCGTCTAATAAGTCGCATATCAAGTCTAGGGGTGGTAAAACGTCAGACCCCAATAACCGATAAGTCATGCCGATATGAGGCTCATAACGGGTCGAGAAACTACTGGTAACACTTACCAGTATATCTATAAACCAGCCCTGGCCAGGGACTTCCCTGTTATGGCCAATCGAGCAAAGCGCAACATCAACCCCCTAATACCGGGAGAGACGAAACCCCTCCTATCGCTCATTGCCTCCATGTGACTCGGGACTGTACCCAAAAACCACCGTTTTGCACGCCCTCTTGGACGTGGTAAGGTGGAAGTCAAAGCACTGTGGGAATCACACATGACTCTATGACGATCTCGGGTCTACAGACTAACATGTACCAGTGTCACCAGAGAACTTCCATCTGACGTAAGGTATAATACCATCTGGAAGTTCTCGGCGAGTCCGTCCAGTGTACCCAGTCTCCACTGAGCACCCATATATCATCTCTGATGTCAAACACCAATGGATTGGGATCATCTATCGCCCATTTGTATGGGTCGAGAAGGTATACGCTAGTCTACTCTGGTATATCGATGCCCCGTCTCGATACAGCCACGACTAGGGACCTTGAAGGATGTACTTATGGACTACCATGTCACCACTAGTATGATCCGCATCATAGTCCAGGTAGTCAAGTACATATCCTAAGGGCTTTACCAACATGTAACAGAGAGACAATCAGTATACACGTTAAGGTAAAGAGTAACCAGATACCATACTATCATGTCGAGCAAGAAAGTCCTCCCTATATATGCCCAAGCATCCACTACAATATACAACTCATGTATAGTAATGGCCTCTAGGGCAAACTTATAACTAACACCTAGTAACCCTACACTCCATTGTTATCACAATACAAAGGTATTGGATGTTCAATGGACGGAACCACACCAAGTTCAGTGATGAACTTCTTCATCCAGATAGCCTCTTTGGCAGCAATGTTGGCAGCGATGTATTCAGCCTCTATCCTCGAGTCTGCAACGGTTTCCTGTTTCGAACTCTTCTAACATACCGCCACTTCATTGAAGGTAAAGACAAATCCCGAGTGCGACTTAGAGTCGTCCTTATCACTCTGTAAGCTGGAATCGGTAAAGGACTCCACTTGGAGTTCACCGTTACCATACACCAAGAATATCTCCTTAGTCCTTCGCAAGTACTTGAGAATGTTCTTCACAGCTGTCCAGTGACTCTCTCTAGGATCTGCTTGATACCGACTCACTATACTTAGTGAGTATGCTACATCGGGTCTGGTACATAGCATCGCATACATGATAGATCCTACTGCCGAAGCATAGGGTATCCCTTGCATGCGAGCTCTCTCCAAATCAGTCTTGGGAGACATCTCTTTGGAGAGAGTGAGTCTAAAGATCGTGGGTTGGTTCCCACGCTTGGATTCTTCCATACTAAACCTCTTTAGTATGGTGTCAATGTACCTGGATTGGGACAATCCCAGTATCCTTTTAGATCTATCTCTATAGATCTTAATTCCCAAAATGCAGGAGGCATCACCTAGATCTTTCATTGAGAATCTTTGTGATAAGAAGAGCTTGACCGAGTGCAGGATAGGAACATCATTTCCTATCAATAATATGTCATCCACGTACAATACGAGGAAGACAACCTTACTCTCTGCAATCTTCTTGTATATACAAGGTTCATCTACGTTTTTGATGAAGTCAAACTCTTTGACTACAACATCAAAATAGATGTTCCAACTCCGCGATGCTTGCTTTAACCCATAAATGGATTTAAGCAGCTTGCACACCTTTCCGCTGCTCCCACTATCTACGAAGCCCTCTGACTGAGTCATGTACACGCACTCTTCTAAATTACCATTTAGAAAGGCGGTCTTAACATCCATATGCTAGATTTCGTAGTCATGTTATGCAGCAATGGAAAGTAAGATCCATATGGACTTAAGCATAGCCACTGGAGAAAAGGTTTCATCATAATCCACACCTGGTCGTTGACGAAAACCCTTTGCAGCAAGTTTAGCTTTGAAACTCTCAACTATTCCACCTACACCAAATTTCTTCTTAAATATCCATTTGCTCCCAATGGGTTTTACCCCTTCAGAAGAAACTTCAAAAGTCCATACTTTGTTGGTGTACATGGATTCCATCTCAGATCGCATTGCATCCAGCCACTTCACATAGTCTCCACTCGTGATGGCCTGCTCGAAGCTAGTCGGGTCATCATCTTCCTGTAAGTCCACGTTGCTCACCCCGGTTCTTACGGGGAGGCGGAAACGGTAAAAACGGTAAAAAACGATTTTTGACACGAAGCAACATGGACTAAAAGAAGGATCCTTGCTAAACAAAATCCTAGAAAACTATATGAGGTTCTATCTACTATGCCATAAAGATTATAACTCACGATATCGGTCCTTCGGGTCTTTTCTCCGCTGTCCTGCACATCCATCTGAGCTCCGAGGATCGATCCGGATCTTGATCACCTCCGCGGCCTCCTTGAGTTGAAGACGATCCACCCGAGAGTTATGCTCCGAGCTCCACCTCGAGCCGAGGCAACTAGGGTAACAAGATCGCTAGGCTTGATGTCCTAGGTTGTGTAGAAGACGTAGATGGATGTGTTTATCTATTTGGATCCTTTTTCTCTCAACACATGAGATCAAAGGAATATTCAAGAGGAGGAAGAAGAACTAGCAACCATGGAGCTTTTTCTTTTCTTCTCACAAGAGAGAGAATGAGAAAAGAATAATGAACTCAAGAAAATGAACTATGGTTGCAATAATACTTAAACATCATCATTACTAATCTTTTCATGATAAAGTTAATGGCTACATTTGAATTGAGCATTTTCATATCAAAAATAAAAAAAAAACCAAAGAATACTGTAGACCTCTCATGAAGGTCCAAGTCAACTTTGGTCAAACGGTCAACAAGTCAAGTGTGGTCAAATGGTCAAAGCAATTAGCCATAACATAATTATCACTAAAAAGATTATTAAATAATGTCCCCGGCTCATAATGGTTTTGACCGAATCAACTGTCAAAACCCCAATGAGCCTGCCACATAATGGTTTTGGCTGAATCAACTGTCAAAACCCTAATGAGGCACCTCCTTCTTCTTCGCTCCTCACAACTGTGCATACACACCCGCATCCGCATTCCGTAGAATGCGAATGCATAGAAGACAAAATAAATCCATCCGTACAATACTAGGATCCGGCTTAAACCAAAGCCCACTAGTATTACCTTCCCGAACAGCATACGCACACAAGTGCACGTAAGTGATCGTAGCCCTGCCGTAAAACCATACGGCCTCTACACCTTTCGCTCAGTGTAGGGAAACTCTCTGTGTGGGACTGTAAAGACTCGACACTACGCTGGCAGTGGGTTTAACCACAGACCGCAAGTGGCACTAGCTTTACGTAACGGTCCCCAGGTAGATGTCGATAAGAAGGCCGATGAGGTAAACCCATCCGAACTCCTACTGAGCCAGAATGTGACAATCTCCGTACAGTCCGGTCCGTTCGTCTGAGAACATCGCATGGCGGGCCTAGGGGGTAGTAAATGTCAGTCCCCTAATAGCGGTACAGGTCGTGTCGGAGTGTAGTCTTGAACACCCTGAGATAACACTGGAAACCTACCAGTATATCTCGCTTGCCCTGACCAGGGACTACTATGTGTAATGGCTCTCCTAGACACAGCGCGATATCAACCATCAATACCGGGAGAGACGAATCATGTCTAACCGTCACTGCCTCCAAGTGCTTCGGGACTGCACCCAACTACTACCTGTTTGCACGACTCCTTCGAGCCATGGTAGGGTAGTAATCAAAGTACAGTGGGAACACACTCGAGGCGAAGTGACAATGTCAAGTCAGCGGACTAAGCTGTACTCATGTCACCTGGGAAATGATAACTGACGATAGGTATAATACCAACCAACAGTTCCCGACGAGTCCTGTCCAGTGTACTCGTAACCTAACGAGCACCCGCATACTATCTCCAGTACGACGTACTGATGGCTGTGGGACAGACCATCTCCCCTGCTGGGATGAGAAGCGCATACTCTAGTCTACTCTGGAGTATCGATACCCTGTCTCGATAGCCCTACGACTAGGGACCTGTATAAGGATGTGCCTATAGATTACCCAGCCCCCCACAAGTGTGACTGCCATTACAACGCAGGTAATCAAGCAAAGATCCTAAGGGCTCTACTAATATGTATAAGCGATATGCTAAAAAGAAACACATGCACATATTGATGTAGAGACAAACCAAGTAGCATACTACCATTTTGAGCAAAATTGTCTTTACAACTGTGAATATTCCAAGCTTCCATCAAGTAATATACATGCTAGTATGTAACAGTAATGGCCTCTAGGGCATATACACTAACAATCTCCCACTTGCACTAAGGCCATGTACTGGCGTATCGAAGACCTATTATCTCGATCAGCCGCTCGAACTGAGTCTGGGGTAGGGCCTTCGTGAGTGGATATGCAGTGTTATTCTCCGAATTTACTTTCTTCACATCGATCTCCCGGTGATCTAGATCTCCCTGATTAGGTGGTACTGCCTCAATATGTGCCTGGACTTATGATGGGACCTGGGTTCCTTCGCTAAAGCTATAGCGCCGTTGTTTTAATAATAAAGCGGTATTGGATCAACAATGGTAGGAACCACCTGAAGCTCCGTGAGGAACTTCTTCATCCAGACAGCTTCCTTTACGGCATCGCAAGCAGCTATGTACTCCGCTTCCATAGTTGAGTCAGCAACGGTTTCCTGCTTGGAACTCTTCCAGCAAACCTCCCCTCCATTGAGGGTAAAGACATAACCCGACATGAACTTGGAGTCATCCTTGTCACCCTGGAAGCTGGAGTCAGCAAAGGCCTCGATCTGGAGGTCTTTTCCTCCATACACAAAGAACATCTTCTTAGTCCTTCTGAGGTACTTGAGAATGTTCTTTACCGCTATCTAGTGTTTCTCCCCTGTGTCCGACCGATACCGGCTTACAACGCTTAATGCGTAAGCTACATCTGGTACGGTACATAACATCGCATACATTATAGAGCCTACCGCAGATGCGTAGGGTATTGATGACATGCGAGCCCTTTCCAAATCAGTCTTGGGAGACATCTCTTTGGAGATGGTGATTCCGTGACAAGCCGGTAGATTAGCGCGCTTGGAATCTTCCATACTGAATCGTTATAGTATGGTGTCGATGTACCTGGACTGTGAAAGTCCCAACATCCTCTTAGATCTATCATGATAGATCTGGATCCCCAGAATATAGTTGGCATCGCCCAGGTCCTTCATGGAGAACCTCTGTAACAAGAATCTTTTGACTGACTGTAGCATAGGAATATCATTTCCTATTAGGAGAATTTCATCCACGTACAAGACGAGGAATACCACAGTTCTCCCTACAATCTTACTGTAAATGCATGGTTCATCTGTGTTTTTGGTAAAGTCAAATTCCTTGACAGTATCATCAAAGCAGATGTTCCAACTCCGCGATGCCTGCTTCAGTCCATAGATGGACTTGAGCAACTTGCACACTTTACCGCTGTTCCCACTCTGAATGAATCCCTCTGGCTGGTCCATATAGACGCACTCTTCTACATTTCCATTTAGGAAAGCCGTCTTTACGTCCATCTGCCAGATTTCATAATCGTGGAAGGCAGCAATGGCAAGAAGGATCCGAATGGATTTGAGCATAGCCACTGGAGAAAAGGTCTCGTCATAGTCCAAACCAGGTCTTTGACGAAATCCCTTTGCAACAAGTCTAGCTTTATAGGTTTCAACCTGCACATCTACACCAATCTTCTTTCTGAAGATCCATTTGCAGCCTACGGGTTTTACCCATTCTGGAGCAAAGTCCAAAGTCCAAACTTTGTTGGTGTACATGGACTCCATCTCGGTCCGCATTGCATCTAGCCATTTTACCGAGTCACCACTCTGAATGGCTTGTTGGAAGCTAGTAGGCTCACCATAATCAATGGTGTAATCCTCTCTATCCCCTTCTATGAGAAAACTGTAGTATCTTTCGGACGGATGAGACTGCCTACTACTCCAGCGGAGAGGCGCTGGGATGTCCGGTTCTCCTGAACCTTCGGGTTCTACTAAGGTTTCAGTAATAGCATGTGGTTCTGGAATTTCTTCCAGTTCTATTGTGCTCCCACTTATCTGATTTTATAAAAACTCAGTTTCCAAGAAGCGGTCATGACGAGAAACAAAGACCTTTTGTTCCTCTGCATAATAGAAAAGATACCCCTTGGAGTTCTTTGGGTATCCCACAAACTTACACTGTACTGAGCGTGCCTCGAGCTTGTCCGCATGCTGCTTTTTAACAAAAGCTGGACATCCTCATGTCTTAAAGTGTTTAAGACAGGGTTTCTTCCCACTCCACATCTGATATGGTGTGGTAGGCACTGACTTAGTAGGAACTTGGTTCAAAAGATATGTAGTTGTTTCTAGTGCATAACCCCAGAAGGATCGAGGTAGCTCAGCCTTACTCATCATGGAACGAACCATATCCAATAGGTTTCGATTCCGCCTTTCCGATACACCATTGTGCTGCGGTGTGTATGGAGGAGTAAGATAAGAAAGAATTCCAATCTCTTTTAAGTAGTCCAGGAACTCGGCACTCAAGTATTCACCACCTCGATCAGATCTTAGTGTCTTTATACTCTTGCCTGTTTGTTTTTCAACTTCATTCTTGTATTCCCGAAATTTCTCAAAAGCCTCGGACTTGTGCTTCATAAGGAAGACATGTCCATACCTAGAGAAATCATCTGTGAAAGTAATGAAGTATGAATAACCACTTCGCGCATGTGTAGACATTGGACCACACACGTCACTGTGTATGAGTCCCAAGAGCTATGTAACATTTCAGAAAACATAAAATATTATTTTTGAGAATTTAATATTAAAATAATATATTTCCCGAAAACTGCCGATTTGCGAAATTGGGGTTTTCGAAAAAAGGTATAAATATATACCAATAATTATGAAATAAATAGATATTAAAATGATTTATTCATTTAATGATATAATTAAAGGATTTGGCATTTTTAAAATTTATTTTGTGCAGTTTTGATAAAAACCCGATTAGTGCACTGCTAATTGCGATTAAGCCAAATCCGCGTTTTTACAGTTTCCATGGTTAGTGCACCATGACATGTTCATTTTATTACATGTTTTATTTCATTTGGGCTTTATATTAGGGTTTATTGGTGTAGAGAAAAGAGAAATGATTAAAGGAAAAGTCATGGAGACATAATGATTAGGTTAGGTGAGCTTTGGAGAAAGAAAGAGAGTGTGAATTAGAGAGAGAGAGAGAAAGGGGCTGCTGCCCATCCTTTTCCCCTATATTTTTTTGTTATCCTTCATCTCCCTCAATCCACAACCCTCCATTAAAAACCCTTAATCTATCTCCAACCATACCCCAAAACTCTACACTCCCTTCACAAAACTTTATCCCCATCTCCTCCTCTACACGATGGACCGAGAAAAATGGGATTTTGATGACGTTGGGAAGTTAGTGCTAACTAGAGTGGACTAGATGAGGTATAATTTGTTCCCTTTAGATTAGTTTTGTGTGATATCATGTTTAGATATCGTTTTGTGAAGATTAGTGGACATTGGGAAACCCTAGTGAATGTTTGAGTATTGGATTGAATTGGGTGATGCCTAATAGCTGTTAACTGAATTTAGGTGTTTTTTACTGACCTAGACCAGAACTTAGAAACCCCAAAACAAGGATTTAGAAACCCCGACATCGGATATATGTGTGATTTTAGAGGGTATTTTGGAATCTGGAGCAACCCGGGGACACTAGAAGTGATTTTGGAATTACTGAGAGTCATGCAGGCACCTAGGAAGCTACCACCAAGACCCGAGCCCCTAATTCAAACCCCATGCAGCAGATTTAATCATTCTGGCCGCAATTAGCGGCCAGAGTAGAAGGGAATGGGTTCATTTTTGTTCCATGGCTCATTTTGCACTAAATTAGACCCCTCCTATATGCAGTTTTGGCTAATTGTCATCTGGGGAAAATCTGGAAGCATTTTGGTGTGTTTTAGGCTATGTTTTCCGTATTTTAAAATTCACTTTATTGATATTGGGATTTGTATTTGGTTGTCGGGTGTTCGTACATCGACGACAGGGATTGGTTGATTGATTTGCACGTTTAGGCCATAGTTTCAACCTATGAGCACACTGTGCGCTGTGTCGGTTTTCTACATCGATTTTATTACGTATTGAGATTGGTTATTATTTTAGGTACCCTCACATGGATTCCAAGGCGAAGAAGCGTGGCGTCATCGATTTCGGCGAGCGAAGACCAGATGAGTAGATCTATATCTACCGGGGAAGTCGGGTGGATGGCGTATAGCACCCACGCAAACTTCTGATGGTAACCGATTTATTGAGTAATGGTTAGGAAACCTAGATTAGGAAACTAAGGTTAGAATATAGATAGCTATGTAGTCATATTAGAAACTAAAGGATAGTTAATTGTGATATGTTACTACCACCCTAGGATGACGTTTAGCGATATTGCCGTTTAGGGTTCTGTTGGACTAGATTGCCGATGTAGATGTGTAATCCGAACCATACCTTTTTCTAAACTAAAGAATCGTACGCACCTTTTAAATCTATATCTTGAGGAATGTTACAGATTTTCAAATGATATCTTTTCCTTAAAAACACCGTAACCCCTGTTTTCAAAACGACGATTCACTTCTTTAAAAATCTGATTGTATGGTTCGGGTGTGTTTGTTAGATTATATACTTATACATAGTAGAGATAGCATGTTTATGTAAACTCGACATGATATGAGACATAAATGCGATGAAAGAATACAAGACGAATTTGATGATATAATGAGATGATGATATGATATGATGGTATACGGATGCGAGTCGATCGAGGTGATTTATACCCTGCCGGTCCCCTGATATGAGATTATTGCAGATGTGACCTGGGACATAGGTATATAGGGTTATATATATATATATATATATATAGAATGTTGTGAATCATGGATGATAAGCCGTATGTGATATTAGGCCGTACCCTCATTTGTCGTATAGGATGATAGGATCCTTTTTAGTATAATGCCGACGCACGATGATATTCCGTGCGTGATGAGTTTGACTTGATGGTTGATCCTTACCCTTGACTATAGGTTTCCGTACGATGGATTATACCATACGCGATGTTATTAGGCTAGTTTCCGATTGATACATTCACCGACTCAGACATATGATAGTTATGCATACCTTATAGCTGTTAGATGATGATTTACTTGCTGCATTCATGATATTATTATTGCAACGCATATAACTTTGATAGTACACCTGCACCATTATCGATTATGCTTATGTTACACGTACACATATTTGCCAGCTCACACACTTCATCATCGATAATTGCCATGTCACTACACTGTTGCTGCATCATGATATATACATTGACACATTCATACTTGCGCATATACATATTGTACCTACATAGTTAACCGGTTTTATTTTAAAATTGGGAACCACATGCTATACTTTAAAAACTGGAATCATTTTAAAAGAGCTGTTTTCCCCTTAATATGTCATATCACTATTCCATATTGCATGATACACGGATATGCTCGCATTTCTTTTTACATGCCGCATACATCATGCTCTATTATTTTACGCATTGAGATATGTTATTTTCATGAGATTTCTGGATTTGAGAACCGTGGATATTTCAAAAGAGATTATGTGTTGTTTTAAAAACCCGGTTTCTCTTGATATGATATTTCAGTGCGTCCACTATGTGTTTTCTCGGTTCTGAGACGTGTGACATGTGGAACCCGATTCGAGGAGTTGACGAGGCCGATTGCGGGTAAATGGTGGACCCGGTATGGTACCCCGGGACGAGAACGGATCTGCTGTGTAGCTAGACGGTGAGCCTGGAAGAGGGACCACCACCTACCGGTGATTGGTTGGACCTGGCGGTTATCCGGAGGATACTGACCAAAGTCGATAGATGGATACGGGATGACTCGTACTGCCGGGGCCGAGGGCCGATTCCGCAGACGGAGCCCGTGGGCCGATCCGGACTGACGAAGCCCGATATATGAGGATTTGCATGCCGATCCTGGGCACGGTTTTCATGATGTTTTCGGGTGTCGATGCTAGGCACCCAGGTTCCATGATTTTGATGTGTCGGGAGGGACACCGTTGATATATATATTGTTAGTTGTATGTATGCCCTAGAGGCCAGTATTGTACAGATGATGTATATTATATTGGATGCTTGGACATATATAGAGATGAATTTCTTGCTCGATATGATAGTATGCTATCTGGTTGCTCTTTATCTTAACATGTATACTTGTCTCTTTGTACTTTCTTATAGTTACATGTTGGTAAAGCCCTTAGGATGTGTACTTGACTACCTGGACTATGATGCAGATCATACTAGTAGGGACATGGTAGTCCATAAGTACATCCTTCAAGGTCCCTAGTCGTGGGTGTATCAAGACGGGGCATCGATATACCAGTGTAGACTAGCGTATACGCTTCTCGACCCATGAGATGGGCGATGAATGATCCCATATCCATTGTTGTTTGACATCTGAGATGATATACGGGTGCTCAGTAGAGACTGGGTATACTGGACGGACTCGCCGAGAACTCCAAGATGGTATTATACCTCACGTCAGATGGCAGTTCTCAGGTGACACTTGTGCAGGTTAGTCTGTAGACCCGAGATCGTCATAGAGTCTTGTGTGATTCCCACTGTGCTTTGATTTCCAACTTACCACGTCCATGAGGGCGTGCAAAACGGTGGTTTTTGGGTACAGTCCCGAGTCACATGGAGGCAATGAGCGATAGGAGGGGTTTCGTCTCTCCCGGTATTGGGGTTGATGTTGCACTGTGCTCGATTGGCCGTAACAGGGAAGTCCCTGGCCAGGGCTGATTAGAGATTTACGGGTAAGTGTTACCAGTAGTTTCTCGACCCGTTATGAGCCTCACATCGGCACGACTTATCGGTTATTAGGGTCTGACGTTTACCACCCCTAGACTTGATATGCGACATATAAGACGAGGAGACCGGACTGCACGGTAGTGTTGCCGGTTGGCTTGACGTGAGTTGTAGCAGGTTCGCTTGTTTTCTTCTGATCGCTCAATACCCGGGTGGCCGTTACGTTTAGCTGACCGCTTGCGGCTTGGGGGTGCTTGATATGATCATCACCCACTGCCGGCGTATTGACGAGTCTTAGAGTCCCAGAAAGGAGTTACCTAGTCCAGGCGAAATGTTGTGGTGCGCGTATGCGATATGCTCATGGACCCGATTAAATTGCGTGTATAGGATACCGTATATTGATCGGGCGGCTTGCTTTTGGTGGGGTCGTATGTGATATGGCCGGATTGATAAATCAAGTGTTGATTTATCATTTAACCATTAGTTTCTCACTAGAAATCCTTTCTTGTGTTGGATGGATGTATGCATGCATGTATGTTTTTCTTTCTTTCTAGTTTCATGCACATATGGATGTGTATACATACATACATACATACATACATACATACATCATCTATCATGGTTGCTTATACAAAGAAAATGGTGGCAATATAAGACTCACACCATGGTTTTATTTATATAAATTATTATTGAATTTGATTTAAAACAAAAGAAAAGGAAAGGATAATTCATGGACGCTTTCTACACTCTTTTGGACCTAACCATGATCACCCACCATTTAACCATGGATTACTTTTCCTTTTGGGTTTTAACTCAAGTTCAATAATGATTCAACCATGGTTTGAGATGAGAGATAAAAAATATATAAAGATATATTTTTTATTTTTCAACTAGAGGTTTTTCTTCTCTTATTAAAAAAAGGCCACCATCTTCTTCCTCCTTCTTCCATTGCTCTCTAGATTTTTCAAGTGAGCAAAATAATCATCAAGTTAGGATTTTGATGTGAGAAAAGCCACCACAACATCATTCTACACAAGTCCTGCCCACTTGTTTAGAGTGTTAGCTTCGATTTTCATTCTTGATCTTGCGAAGTTGCTAGCTTGGACAAAGCGGACTCCGGGTGGATCATCGGTGACCTAGAGGAGTTCAAGAGGACCTTTTACAAACCCCAAGTAGCCTAGGAGTCTAGCGTAGGGAGCGACAAAGGCTGTACTCTCAAAACCCTAGCTTTTCTTGTTAGTGAGTGTTGCATGCTATCACAACTCTTGTGGCGCGGTGGAAGCGGTGAACGAAAATTTTCTTGGCATAAAACACGCACTTAACCGAAGATCTTGTCTAAACCACAACTAGTATACCCTAACTAGAGGTCTTATCTACTATGTTAGGGATTATACCTTGATGATACGGTCCTTCGGGTCTTCTCTTGGATGCAACTCCTTTGCTCCTTTCTCCTCCTTTAGTGAACTCCTCGGCTCCTTTAGATGTTGCCGACGTTTTCGATCTCCGGCCACCGAAGACCTAGATGATCCACCCGAGAGTTTTCGTGCAAGCTTGAAACTCTTCACAAGAGTTTAACCTAGAGACCAATTTTGCTAGAATAGATCACTAGGATTATGTAGAGATGAATGTATTGGATTAGCTTGAAATCTATAGCATTTCTTTCTCTTAACCTTCTCTTGATTCACTTAACATTCACATTTCATGTGAAGCTATTTATAAGAAGAATGAGAAGGAGGAGATGAGAAGGAGTGAGTGTTTATCAAAATGAAAGTGTTCAAGCATGATGAATAAAAATATAGCACTAAGAGAATTAATTGAAGCATGCATTATATAAATTAGTATCATGCTTCAATAGTAACTCCATAACAACAACCTCATCATGCTTGTACCTTTTATTTTCCACCTCATTTTATTTTTCATAAATGATGTCATTATTATGTCATTATGAGGTGGCACCTTCTAGAAGGTATTCTTGTAACAATTACAAAAATACCCCTCCTCCGTATACCGTATACCGTATAATGTATACCCGCATCCGAATTCCGAAAAATACGAATACTATTAATCCAATAATATAATACCGGTATCCGGCTTTAAACCAAAGCCCACCAGTATTATCCTTCCGATTATTATTCCTGTAACAATTACATGAATAAAATCGAAACCCTGCTGTAGGAGCTTACCGCTGCCATAACAACTTACAGCCTCTACATATTTCGCCTGAACGAGGGAACCCTCTCCGTGTGGGACTCTAAAGACTCGACAGTACGCTGGCAGTGGGTTTAACCACAAGCACGTCAGCGGCACTAGCTGTGCGTAACGGCTACCCAGGTACTTGACGAAAAGGTCGCCGACGAGCGAACCCATCACAACCCTTACGATCCTGCAAGCAACACTTACCGTACAGTCCGGTCTCTTCGTCTGATACGTCGCATATGAAGTCTAGGGGTGGTAAATTTCAGACCCCAGTAACTTTATAAGTCATTCTGATTTATGGCTCATAACAGTTCGAGAAACTACTGATAACACTTATCAGTAAACCTCGAGAACCCTGGCCAGGGATTTAGGTGTTATAGCCGATCAAACATAGCGCGACATCAATTCCCTATACCGGGAGAGACGAAACCCCTCCTATCCCTTACTGTCTCCATATGATTCGGGACTGTACCCAAAATCCACCTGTTTGCACGACGCAGTAGAGCCGTGGTAGGGAGAAAATTAAAGTACAGTGGGAATCACACAAGACTCTATGACGATCTCGGGTCTACAGACTAACCTGTACAAGTATCACTAGAGAACTGCTATCTGACAATATGTATATATACCATCTAGGAGTTCTCAGCGAGTCCTGTTCGGTGTACCCATTCTCCAATGAGCACCTGTGTACAATCTTTGATGTCAAACATCAATGGTTGTGGAATCAATCATTGCCCCCAGGGTCAAGAAACGTACACACTAGTCTAATCTGGTAATACCGATGCCCTGTCTCGATATACCCTCGACTAGGAACTATTGAAGGATATGCTTGTAGACTGCCCAGGTCCCACCAGTTTGATCTCATCATAATCCTGGTAGTCAAGCATAGTCCTAAGGGCTTTATCAACACATCACATATTATGATAAAGATAATCCAGATAGCATACTATCATTTCGAGCAAAGATTGTTTCTGTACATATACATGTCTAGTATCCTATACAATACAGGCCTCTAGGGCATACATATCCAACAATCTCCCACTTGCACTAAGGCCTGTAATTAATGCAATAAGTACCAGCTTGAACCAGTTTCCGGCGTACCGCATGCCCAACAGCTCAAACAGTTTCTCAAACTGTACTTGAGGAATAGCCTTAGTGAATGGATCTGCTGTGTTGTCTTTCGTGTCTACTCTCCGTACCTCGATTTCCTGGCGATCCACTATCTCCCTGATGAGGTGATACCGCCTCAAGATATGTCTGGATTTCTGATGGGACCTCGGTTCCTTTGCCAAAGCCATGGCTCCATTGTTATCGCAATACAGAGGTATTGGATTAGCAATGGATGGAACCACTTGAAGTTCTGAAATGAACTTCCTCATCCAGACCGCTTCTTTTGCGGCATCATTAGCAGCAATATACTCAGCTTCCATCGTGGAGTCAGCGACGGTATCTTGTTTGGAACTCTTCCAACATACCGCCCCTCCATTTAGAGTAAATACAAACCCTGAGATGGACTTACTATCATCCTTGTCGCTCTGGAAGCTGGAGTCGGTAAAGCCCTCCATTTGGAGATTTCCGTTACCATACACCAAGAACATTTCTTTAGTTCTTCTCAAGTACTTTAGAATGTTCTTCACAGCAGTCCAGTGTTTCTCCCCTGGGTTGGATTGATACCTGCTTACTACACTTAGTGCATAAGCTACATCTGGGCGAGTACATAACATCGCATACATTATAGATCCTACTGCCGATGCATAGGGTATAATGCTCATGCGAGCCCTCTCCTCATCAGTCTTTGGAGACATCTCTTTGGAGAGGGTGATCCCATGACAAGCGGGTAAATTACCCCTCTTGGAATCTTCCCTACTAAACCTCTTTAGTATGGTGTCAATGTATCTCGATTGGGACAATCCCAATAATTTCTTAGATCTATCTCTATAGATCTTAATCCCCAGAATGTACGAGGCATCGCCCAGGCCTTTCATGGAGAACCTCTGCGATAAAAATAGTTTGACCGATTGTAGCATAGGAATATCATTTCCTATCAAGAGAATGTCGTCCACGTACAATACGAGGAATGTAACAGTACTCTCTACAATCCTTTTATAAATAGATGGTTCATCCACATTTTTGATAAAACCAAACTCTTTGATTGTATCATCAAAGCAGATGTTCCAACTCCGTGATGCCTGCTTTAATCCATAGATGGATTTAAGCAGCCTGCATGCTTTTCCGCTGCTCCCACTATCAATGAAGCCCTTTGGCTGATCCATAAAAACGCATTCTTCTAAATTACCATTTAGAAATGCCGTTTTAACATCCATCTTCCAGATCTCATAATCATAGTAAGCAGCTATAGCAAGCAAGATCCGAATGGATTTGAGCATTGCGACTGGTGAAAAAGTTTCATCATAGTCCAAGCCTGGTCTTTGACGAAATCCTTTTGCTACCAGCCTAGCTTTATAGGTTTCCACCTGACCATCCACACCAATCTTTCTTTTAAAGATCCATTTGCACCCTATGGGTTTTACGCCAGAAGGTGCAGCCTCCAAAGTCCATACTTTGTTGGTGTGCATGGATTCCATTTCGGATCTCATGGCATCCAACCATTTTACTGAGTCACCACTCGTGATAGCTTGCTGAAAACTAGTAGGGTCATCATCATTCATGATGCAATCTTCTTTATCGCCGTCAATTAGAAAACCGTAGTATCTATTAGGTGGGCGAGAAGTCCTACTAGATTTACGGAGTGGCTGAGGTATGTCAGGTTCTATTGAAACCTCAGGTTCAATCAAATCATCGGTAATGGTTTGTGCATCTGGAACTTCTTCCAGTTCTACCGCATTGCCAACAGTATCATTTGTAAAAAATTCATTTTCTAAAAATGTGGCATACTGAGAAACAAACTTCCTTTGTTCCTCCTTGTGGTTGAATAGATATCCATACGATTGTTTTGGATATCCCACAAATTTACACAAAACCGATCGTGTCTCAAGTTTGTCTGGATTCTGCTTTTTCACATAAGCCGGACAACCCCATACCATAACTCTGTTAAGAGACGGTCTCTTCCCGTACCATATCTCATATGGAGTGGTAGACACGGTTTTGGTTGGAACCCTATTCAATAGATAAATCGCAGTCTCCAATGCGTGCCCCCAAAATGATATTGGTAACTCAGCTCACTCATCATGGATCGTACCATATCTAATAATGTGCGATTCCTCCTTTCCGATACACCGTTGTGCTGTGGTGTATACGGAGGAGTGAGCTAAGAGAGAATCCCATTCTCTTTTAGGAAATCTAGAAACTCTGAGCTTAGATACTCACCTCCCCGATCCGATCGAAGTTTCTTGATACTTAAGCCTGTTTGTTTTTCTACTTCAGATTTATACTCCTTGAACTTTTCAAAGGCTTCGGACTTATGTTTCAACAAGAACACGTGCCCGAATCTCGATAAATCATCAGTGAAGGTTATGAAGTATGAAAAACCACCTGCAGCATGTGTAGACATTGGTCCACATACATCACTATGTATGAGGCCTAAGAGTTCAGTAGCTCTCTCTCCGTGTCCAGTAAACGGAGTTTTGGACATTTTACCTTTGATGCAAGACTGGCAAGTCGCATAAGATTTATATTCAAACGAGTTTAAATATCCATCTTTATGTAGCTTGGTCAGTCTTGTTTCATTAATATGACCTAGTCTACAATGCCAAATGAAAGCTTCATTTATGTCTGAAACCTTTCTTTTGTTTCCGTGTTGTATATGAAAAACTGTATGCTGATTTAGGATGTATATCCCGTTATTTAATGTTCCATACCCAATCAACTCTTGATTAAGATTAATGTTCATAACATTAGATTGCAATACGAAATTATATCCAGCATTGTCCAACAACGATACAGATATAATATTACATAACATCGAAGGTAAAAAATAACATGGGTTCAAAACCAATATAGAACCCGACAGCAAACCAAGATGATACTCTCCCACTGCAGTAGCATGTACTGAGGAACCATTCCCAACCCGGAGAGTGTGATCACCTTTCTTCAACAACCTGCTATTTCTTAACCCCTGCATACAATTGCAGATATGAGATCCTGATCCAGTATCTAATACCCAGGAAGCAGAGTTAATTGAAAAACAGTTTTCGGTTACAAACACACCTGAAGTGGAAGCATCACCATGCTTCTTCTTCTGGAGGTCGGCCAAGTATTTAGCACAGTTTCTCTTCCAGTGCCCAGTCTGGTGGCAGTGGAAACATTCCCCACGACCTGTTGCAGCAGCCCCTTTCTTGTCCCTTCCCGATGCCTTTTTCACTCCGCCTCTCTGCTTGATGGGATTCTTCTTCTTCTTCTTTCCCTTGGCCTTGGCTTTCGGGATGGAGGAAGAAGATGGCCCAGCAATAAGAGCGGGAGTTTTCGCTACCTTTAGCGTGCTCTCTGCACTCCTCAACATATTGAGGAGTTCTGGTAAAGACTTCTCCATTTTGTGCATGTTGAAGTTTACAATGAATTGAGCAAAGGCAGGGGAAAGGGACTGCAGAACAATATCAACATATTGCTCGTTCTCCATGGTCCAACCTAGGTCCTCAAGTTCTTCGATAAGTCCAATCATCTTCAATACATGGTCACCTACAGACGTGCCAGCAGCCATGCGCATCTGAAACAACTTTCGAGATGCCTCGTATCGGAGAGTACGAGATTGATCTCCATACAACTCCTCTGTATGGAGAAAGATGGATTGGACATCCATCTTCTCGTGCTTCTTCTGATGTTCATTGTTCATAGAAGCTAGCGCGAGGCACTTGGCTGTTGTGCAGTCTATATCCCGTTTCTTGCGGATTTCTTTATCCGCAACTAAAGAATCAGGGCCTGGGCTAGAAGGGGCTGGAGTAGTCAGGACGTATGCGACCTTATCATTTGTTAGGGCAATATTCACGTTCCTTAGCCAATCTTTGTAATTCGGTCCAGTGAGTTTGTTTTTGTCTAATAAAAGTTTAAGTCCCGACATTGGTATCTGCTATTAGGAGATAGAAAAGAAGTCATTCAGCGATTGCTCTTGCATAATTAGATTGGTTATTAATCTTATCTAATTGTTGTCTCCCACTGTTTTTTATCAAATTTTCCTTCAAACCTAAAAGGAAAACTAGCCAGGATAAATTGCAACCTACAAGTTTGCGAACCGAAAAGTGCAAAATTCTCCTGGGAGTAACTTTTACTCATAGTGGGATCGGGATCCAACTATCATATAGAAGGTATGCAATGTCATTGCAAATCTCAACTCTTGAAATTCCCGATATGATTTTTACCCCTAGTGACTTATGACCTTAACTATGGTCAACAAATCATAAATACTAGTCAAGTTCAACCCGCCATTTCGTGATTGATTTAGACCCACCCACATAACCCTTAACTATGGTCAACAAAGTCATGAGAATGCCCTAATCGATCTCATCAAATGCTTTGTAAGAATTCATCACTTAGCTACCGTACACCACGCCTTAACTATGGTCAACAAACGTGGCACGAATACTAAGTACTCTGCTTCCTAAAATGGCGGAGGGCAACGGATGGTTTTTATGAAAACCTTTAACGTTTTGAACTTGATATCGTTGTAGAATCGAGTGGGAAGGAGTGGTTTAAGCTCCAGTTTTTTAAAAATCGAATGGTTTTGTAGTATCTTTCTAATTTTGCTAAAGAGGTCACTCCCGGTGAAGGGATCTCGGCTCTTTCCTTATCGAATAAGGTGCTGGATATGAAAATACCACGATGCAAAGCAAAGTTAGATCAACTATAAAATCAAATCGAATTCTTTGTAACATTTTCCAGTTTTGCTAAAGGGGTCACTCCCGGTGAAGGGATCTCGGCCCTTTCCTCATCGAATGAGGTGCAGGATATTCAAGAATACCGCTATGCAAAACAAAAGATAGAGTTACCCTTTTTCTTAAAAAATTTGATTCTACAACATCTTTAGGTTTCTCTCTCTTATCATTAATCACATTAATGTAGTCCCATCATTTACGTTTCCTAAACATCACAGAAAAGAAAAAATAGAACGTACGCTTATGCCATCCGCATTCGTCACTGGGTCCCGTCATGCACCGTTAGGTTACTTAACTAACGGCAGAGCGGGGACTGGACTAGTGCGGGTGCAAAACATACGCAACGTTTATTATATATCTCATATATATAAATATAACCATTTCAGATCACAGATGAATGCATTGGATATACTAGGAATTCCGTATTTCATTCAAGCCCTTAATGGAAGACGGATTCCACGGTCGTGATGAATAGCCAAACCCCCCTAGACCCCTACGGGTGCGGCAAACTACCCGCCAAATTCCCGAAGTGTAGTAACCTCCCTCAACAATTGAGTAGGCCACTCGGCACTTTGAAAACCCGATAGTTTGTGCACCCCACCTTGGGTCTATCCTAGGAGCAAAAACAATAAAAAGAAATTATACAACGGTGGCTACAACCTCATCCCGGATGTATCCGTAATACAATATTACATGGCTTTTTACAAATTACATGGAATGAAAGAAAAGAAAAAACGCTCTTATCACACCCCCCGGCCATTCATCACGACGATCCAACAAATTCATATACACATACCAACTCATGATATCCATATGTGCAACCCCCACTAATCGTCATATAGCAATTAGCGGACGTTTCAAACACATATCACAAAAACGAAAAACCCGATTAGCCAAACACTATTAGAATTTCGATCGATAATTTTAAACCATGCCAACACTTGACATGTTCCTGTACAAACACGTTTTTAAAATTCCATACATCCCAGAAACCATATTTGCCATATATGAGATCACTGTAGAAAACCGAGTCAACTCCGCGTTGACTCGGCCGCGGATCCGCGGCCAAACCCAGGGTTTGGCCGCGCAACCGCGGTGGTCTTGGCGAGTTGGGACTCTGGATTTCTACAGTGTTCATATAAAACCCTGCATGTATTTTCAAGATATGTCAAATTTATTTTGGAACACTTTCAAAAACTGACAGCAGCAGGGGCAGAATACGAGTTTTCGGGAGAAAAAAACTGTCGATCGAGCTTCTAACTTTTGGCTAACATCTAATTGTGGTTTAGTTAGGCTCTGATACCATGTTAGTGAGTGTTGCATGCTCCTACAACTCTTGTGGCGCGGCGGAAGCGGTGAACGAAAATTTTCTTGGCATACAACACGCACTTAACCGAAGATCTTGTCTAAACCACAACTAGTATACCCTAACTAGAGGTCTTATCTACTATGTTAGGGATTATACCTTGATGATACGGTCCTTCGGGTCTTCTCTTGGATGCAACTCCTTTGCTCCTTTCTCCTCCTTTAGTGAACTCCTCGGCTCCTTTAGATGTTGCCGACGTTTTCGATCTCCGGCCACCGAAGACCTAGATGATCCACCCGAGAGTTTTCGTGCAAGCTTGAAACTCTTCACAAGAGTTTAACCTAGAGACCAATTTTGCTAGAATAGATCACTAGGATTATGTAGAGATGAATGTATTGGATTAGCTTGAAATCTATAGCATTTCTTTCTCTTAACCTTCTCTTGATTCACTTAACATTCACATTTCATGTGAAGCTATTTATAAGAAGAATGAGAAGGAGGAGATGAGAAGGAGTGAGTGTTTATCATAATGAAAGTGTTCAAGAATGATGAATAAAAATATAGCATTAAGAGAATTAATTGAAGCATGCATTATATAAATTAGTATCATGCTTCAATAGTAACTCCTTAACAACAACCTCATCATGCTTGTACCTTTTATTTTCCACCTCATTTTATTTTTCATAAATGATGTCATTATTATGTCATTATGAGGTGGCACCTTCTAGAAGGTATTCTTGTAACAATTACAAAAATACCCCTCCTCCGTATACCGTATACTGTATACTGTATACCCGCATCCGAATTCCGAAAAATACGAATACTATTAATCCAATAATATAATACCGGTATCCGGCTTTAAACCAAAGCCCACCAGTATTATCCTTCCGATTATTATTCCTGTAACAATTACATGAATAAAATCGAAACCCTGCTGTAACAGCTTACAGCTGCCATAACAACTTACAGCCTCTACATATTTCGCCTGAACGAGGGAACCCTCTGTGTGGGACTCTAAAGACTCGACAGTACGCTGGCAGTGGGTTTAACCACAAGCACGTCTGCGACACTAGCTGTGCGTAACGGCTACCCAGGTACTTGACGAAAAGGTGGCCGACGAGCGAACCCATCACAACCCTTACGAGCCTGCAAGCAACACTTACCGTACAGTCCGGTCTCTTCGTCTGATACGTCGCATATGAAGTCTAGGGGTGGTAAATGTCAGACCCCAGTAACTTTATAAGTCATGCTGATTTATGGCTCATAACTGTTCGAGAAACTACTGATAACACTTATCAGTAAACCTCGAGAACCCTGGCCAGGGATTTAGGTGTTATAGCCGATCAAACATAGCGCGACATCAACTCCCTATACCGGGAGAGACGAAACCCCTCCTATCGCTCACTGTCTTCATATGATTCGGGACTGTACCCAAAATCCACCTGTTTGCACGACTCAGTAGAGCCGTGGTAGGGAGGAAATTAAAGTACAGTGGGAATCACACAAGACTATATGACGATCTCGGGTCTACAGACTAACCTGTACAAGTATCACTAGAGAACTGCTATCTGACAATAGGTATATATACCATCTAGGAGTTCTCAGCGAGTCCTATTCGGTGTACCCATTCTCCAATGAGCACCTGTGTACAATCTTTGATGTCAAACATCAATGGTTGTGGAATCAATCATTGCCCCCAGGGTCAAGAAACGTACACACTAGTCTAATCTGATAATACCGATGCCCTGTCTCGATATACCCTCGACTAGGAACTATTGAAGGATATGCTTGTAGACTGCCCAGGTCCCACCAGTATGATCTCATCATAATCCTGGTAGTCAAGCATAGTCCTAAGGGCTTTATCAACACATCACATATTATGATAAAGATAAACCAGATAGCATACTATCATTTCGAGCAAAGATTGTTTCTGTACATATACATGTCTAGTATCCTATACAATACAGGCCTCTAGGGCATACATATCCAACATTTCTTTCATGAGATGATGTGTGAAATTTGAAACCCTAATTTTTCTAGGATAGATCCTTTGTAAGTTTACTTAGCAGCATAAAAACGTAATCTTTGGTACATGTGATGCTTCCAAACTCTACATAGGGTGCTAGGTAAACCTTTCTCTGGTATCAGAGCCGACCTAGAACATTAAGCGACAATTTTGCGAAGTAAAAAATCCGATCGAACCAAAATACGACATTACGGGACCTTCTCGGGACATTTTTTAAAATTTGGATATTTTCAGAATTAAAAATACTTAAAAAATACAGCAGGAAAATATAAGAAGGACTGTGAAATTCGAAGCCATGAACAGTTCAAACCGCCGTGGAACCGCAGCCAATCCTTGCTTGGGCCGCAAATCCGCAGCCGTAAAGAGGGGTCATGACTTGTTATTTGCACAGTAATTCCTAAAACCGTATGTATAATGTTTTAGGTATTTTTAATCTGATTCTTGTTCTGTAAATTCTGGAGATGGTTTTGGACTCGTCGATTCGATCGAAATTTTCATTTCGTGACTTTTCCGGATAAATTAGAATGTATTGAAGTGTTTGAACGAGTATCATTTGCTCACTTTTCACGGGGTTTAAAATATTTCGGAAATACGTGCAAGTTTGTTTGTGGTCGACCCTCTAGAAGACAACAAACCTTAACTCGATTATGTGACCGTCTTGAACTGCCTTTTGAACCTTAGGGTTTGGGGCAGTACGGCGTGCCACATGTGAGGCGTTGGCTTGACCCTTCTACGGCTGGACCGCTACCGCTGTGTCACACTCCGGGTTTTTGAACTCCGCTCAAGTGTTGAGATTTAGCGAATCTTGGGTATTTGATCGTTCGTTCGAAAACTTTAATACCGTCTATTTATCTGGAATGTGATGCAATATGTGGAATTCATATAGTTGGACATCAAATACGAAGTATGTGATATTTCGCATTTACGATGTCTAAAGAGAATGTGGATTCCAAATATTGCAGTTTTACACTTTCTTTTCTGTTACCGTAAGTGTAGTACGTCGATATCGCCGGTTTCATTGCTATACATCAACGACAATTGGGGTACGCATGCTTACTTACGTTGATGATATATGATATTATGTGTTGCTGAGATATGATTTGCAGGATTGTCGCAATTGAATAGCCGGGGGGTTTTATGTGAGATGAGAGTTTTATATTTTCATTCATGTAAATTCAAATGTAATATTCTTTTATTTGGGGCACTTCCGGGTTGAGGTCGATGCCACCGGTGTTGTATATTATTTACTTTTCCGCATTAGGATGGACCCAAGGAGGGGAGCACAGGTGACCGGGTTCTGGGGTTCAGTGGGAGGCCATCTCGAGGAGTCGAGACCGGGTCTCCTAAACTCCAGAATTGGTAGGGTCGCTTGCCACTCTCGTAGGGGTCCAGGGTGTGGGCTTGGCTAATCATCACGACTGTGGAATCCGTATTTTCTATTGTTGGCTAAATACTAAATACGGACGTCCTACTATATCCCACATTATATCTATGTTTCTGCTGCGATATCTGTGATGTGATCATTAGATATGTTCTGTGATGGATACAGTATATAGTATATATGATATATTATATAGGCGTTACTTATGTTTTACACCCGCGCTAGCACTGCCCTGCTCTGCCGTTAGTTACCTAACCTAACGGTACATGAGGGGACATCCAGGCGAATGCGGATGGCATAAGTGTACATCGTATTTATCTGTGATGTTTAGGGAACTTAAATGATGGGACTTCATTAATGTGATTAATGAAAGAAAAGAAACCTAAAAGATGTTGTAGAATCAAATTTTCAAATAAAATGGTAGCTACAGTTTTTCTTTGCATAGCGTTATATATGATATACCCTGCACCTTATTCGATGAGGAAAGAGCCGAGATCCATTCACCGGGAGTGACCTCTTTAGCAAAACTGGCAGATGCTACAACACTCGGTTTGACTTTTGACTGCTTTTGGAGTTTTGCTTTACACAGTGATATATATGATATATCCCGTACCTTATTCGATGAGGAAAGAGCCGAGATCCCTTCACCGAGAATGACCTCTTTAGCAAAACTAATGAAATCCTCAAAATCACTCCATTTCAAACTTCACTTGATTCTACAACGATATCAAGTTCATTACGCTCATGGTTTTCAGAAAAACCTGCGTAGCCCTCCGTCAATTCAGATATGTAATATTTAGTATTCGTGCTACGGTTGTTTGGCATGCGTCAAGGCGTAGTGTACGGTAGCTGATTATTACTTATCTGTAGCATGAGATGCGATTGGATTAGGGTATTCGTACGGCGTTGTTTGGCATGCGTGAAGGGTCGTACGGGTGGGTTTAATTCAATCACGAATTGTACGGGTTGAACTTGACTAGCGGACTATGGGTTGTTTGGCATGCGTCAAGGTCATAGCACGCTAGGGGCAAAATATTATCGGGAATTTCAAGTGTTAAGATTTGCAATGAGATTGCATACCTTCTATGAGATAGTTGGATCCCGATACCCACTGCGAGTAATTGTTACTCCTAGGAGAGTTTTACACAGGACAATTAGCCGATCAAGTAGGTGTCTAGAAAGGTGTCAACGGGGTTACGCCTCTGGGAAAACGAGGTTTACTTTAATTAGGTCCGTGCGAAAGCACGGGGAACCTCCCTCAAAGTACCGTCACTGCCTGGCTGAAAGATCGGCGAAGTTGTAGGGTGTAATTAATCCCGGCTAGTCTTTCCTTTTAGGGTTTGAAGGAAGATTTGATAAAAAAACAGTGGGAGCCATCCTGATTAGATAAGATAATAACCAATCTGATCTTGCAAGAGCATACGCTAAAGTGTTTTCTTCTCACTCTCTCCAGGTAGCGACCATGTCATGTCTTAATCAAGATAATAAAATGGAAGTATTGACCGAACCCGTATGTTATACTGTGCAGGGGAACGTTGGACCCGTTCTATCTTATAAGTGTTATAAGACTGAACAGGAAACAGGAGAATGTCTGGATTCTCACGCCGCCCAAACGGAGGACATGCATGTTGATGCACCTTCTTCGGGTGTGTTTGTCATTGAGAATAGTTTTTCAGTTCACCTTACGTCCTGGGTATTAGATACCGGATCAAGATCCCACGTATGTAAACAATTACATGGGCTACGGAAAGGTAGAGAACTGGGAAAGGGTGATCATTCCGTTCAAGTAGAGAATGGTGCAAGTGTTGCAGCCAAAGCAGTTGGCGAATATCACCTTGTATTACCAAGTCGTAATACACTGGTTCTGAATGAGTGCTATTATATACCGAACATGATGTGCAACAGTATATCAATTTATTTACTGAGTAAACAAGGATATAATTTTGTAGTATAGGATAATGTTATGAACATCTTCCTAGATCAAAAGATGATTGCATCAGGCTCGTTACATAATGGCATATTCATTCTCAATCAAAATACAGTCCTCAATTTACAAAACACACACAAGAGAAAGAGTTCAGAACTGAACGAATCCTTCTTGTGGCATTGTAGACTAGGTCACATAAATGCGACACGACTAGCTAAGTTGCATAAAGATGGATATTTGAATCCGTTTGAATTTTCATCTTATGACACTTGTCAGTCATGTCTCAAAGGTAAAATGGCCAAAACTCCGTTTACGGGACACGGAGAAAGAGTTACGGAACTTTTAGGGCTGATACATAGTGATGTATGCGGTCCCATGTCTATACATGCCAGTGACGGTTCTTCCTACTTTTTTACATTCACTGACGATCTCTCTAGATATGGACATGTGTTCCTGATAAAACACAAGTCCGAAGCTTTTGAGAAATTCAGAGAATATAAGCACGAAGTAAAGAACCAAACAGGCAAAAGTATTAAGATCCTTCGATCTGATCGAGGAGGAGAATACTTGAGCAATGATTTTCTAGATTATTTAAAAGAGAATGGGATTCTCTCTCAGCTCACTCCTCCTTATACACCACAGCACATTGGTGTATCGGAACGGAGAAACCGCACCCTATTAGATATGGTGCGCTCAATGATGAGTATAGCTGAGTTACCTATTTCCTTCTGGGATATGCGCTTGAGACAGCCATGGACCTATTGAATAGAGTTCCTACCAAATCTGTGCCTACCACACCATATGAGATATGGAAAGGGAAGAGACCACATCTTAATTACCTTAAGATATGGGGTTGTCCAGCCTATGTCAAAAGACAAAATCCGGACAAACTCGAGGCAAGATCAGTCTTATGTAAGTTTATAGGATATCCCAAAAATTCACTAGGGTATATCTTCTACCACCCCGAGGAACAAAAGGTGTTTGTTTCTCGATATGCCACTTTCTTAGAAAAAGGTTTTCTTATGAAACAGACAAGTGGCATTGAGGTAGAACTGGAAGAGGTTCCAGCGACACAAACTATAACAGAAGACTTGGTAGAACCAGTGGATTCAGTAGTACCTGACGAACCCTAGCCGCTCCGCCGATCTAGCAGGGTTTCTCGTCCACCTGAAAGATACTACGGTTTTCTTATTGACGGTGGGAGCGAGGATTGCATCATGGAGGATAATGACCCAACTAGCTTCGAGCAGGTCATCACGAGTGGGGACTCAGTGAAATGGTTGGATGCTATGCAGTCCGAGATGGAATCCATGTACACCAACAAAGTATGGACTTTGGAAGATGCTCCTGAAGGGGTAAAACCCATTGGGAGCAAGTGGATCTTGAAGAAAAAACTTGGTGTAGATAGGAAAGTAGAGACTTTCAAAGCTAGACTTGTTGCAAAAGGTTTTCGTCAAAGACCTGGTGTGGACTATGACGAGACCTTTTCTCCAGTGCCTATGCTTAAATCCATCCGGATCATGCTTGCCATCGCTGCATATCATGACTACGAAATCTGGCAAATGGATGTTAAGACCGCCTTTCTAAACGGTGATTTAGAAGAGTGCGTGTACATGACTCAACCAGAGGGCTTCATAGATAGTGGGAGTAGTGGGAAAGTGTGCAAGCTGCTTAAATCCATTTATGGATTAAAGCAAGCATCGCGGAGTTGGAACATCTGCTTTGACGTCATTATCAAAGAGTTTGATTTCGTCAAAAACGTAGATGAACCTTGTATCTACAAGAAGGTGGCAGAGAGTAAGGTTGTCTTCCTCGTATTGTACGTGGATGACATACTCTTGATAGGAAATGCCATTCCTATGCTGCAATCGGTCAAGCTCTTCTTATCACAAAGATTATATATGAAAGATCTTGGTGATGCCTCCTGCATATTGGGGATTAAGATCTATAGAGATAGATCCAAACGGATATTAGGATTGTCCCAATCCAGGTACATTGAAACCATACTAAAGAGGTTTAGTATGGAAGAATCCAAGTGTGGGAACTTACCCACGATCTCTGGAGTCACTCTCTCCAAAGAGATGTCTCCCAAGACTGATTTGGAGAGAGCTCGCATGCAAGGGATACCCTATGCTTCAGCTGTAGGCTCTATCATGTATGCAATGCTATGTACCAGACCCGATGTAGCATACTCACTAAGTGTAGTGAGTAGGTATCAAGCTGATCCTGGAGAGAGTCACTGGACAGCAGTGAAGAGCATTCTTAAGTACTTACGAAGGACTAAAGAGATGCTCTTGGTGTATGGTAATAGAGAACTCCAAGTGGAGTCCTTTACCGATTCGAGCTTCCAAAGTGATAAGGACGACTCTAAATCGCATTCGGGATTTGTCTTTACCCTTTACTGAGGGGCGGTTAGCTGGAAGAGTTCCAAGCAGGAAACCATGGCAGACTCGATGATGGAGGCTGAATACATCGCTGCCAACGATGCTGCCAAAGAGGCTGTCTGGATCAAGAAGTTCATTACTGAACTTGGAGTGGTTCCATCCATTGAGCATCCAATACCTTTGTATCGCGATAACAATGGAGCGGTGGCTTTGGCCAAGGAACCCAGGTCCCATCAGCGATCCAGGCATATTCTGAGGCGATATCACCTGATCCGGGAGATAGTTGATCGCCTGGAGATCGAGGTCAGGAGAGTTGACACGAAGAATAACACAGCGGATCCACTCATGAAGGACATTCCCCAGATACAGTTTGAGAGACTCTTCAGGATGCTCGGTATGCGATACTACAGCAGCTGGCCCTAGTGCAAGTGGGAGATTGATAGTTGTATGTATGCCCTAGAGGCCAGTATTGTACAGATGATGTATATTATATTGGATGCTTGGACATATATAGAGATGACTTTCTTGCTCGATATGATAGTATGCTATCTGGTTGCTCTTTATCTTAATATGTATACTTGTCTCTTTATACTTTCTTATAGTTACATGTTGGTAAAGTCCTTAGGATGTGTACTTGACTACCTGGACTATGATGCGGATCAAACTAGTGGGGACATGGTAGTCCATAAGTACATCCTTCAAGGGCCCTAGTCGTGGCTGTATCGATATAAATGTGTAGACTAGCGTATACGCTTCTCGACCCATGAGATGGGCGATAGATGATCCCATATCCATTGGTGTTTGACATCAGAGATGATATACGGGTGCTCAGTGGAGACTGGGTACACTGGACGGACTCGCCGAGAACTCCCAGATGGTATTATACCTCACGTCAGATGGCAGTTCTCAGGTGACACTTGTGCAGGTTAGTCTGTAGACCCGAGATCGTCATAGAGTCTTGTGTGATTCCCACTGTGCTTTGATTTCCACCTTACCACGTCCATGAGGGCATGCAAAACGGTGGTTTTTGGGTACAGTCCCGAGTCACATGGAGGCAATGAGCGATAGGAGGGGTTTCGTCTCTCCCGGTATTGGGGGTTGATGTTGCACTGTGCTCGATTGGCCGTAACAGGGAAATCCCTGGCCAGGGCTGATTAGAGGTTTACTGGTAAGTGTTACGAGTAGTTTCTCGACCCGTTATGAGCCTCACATCGGCACGACTTATCGGTTATTGGGGTCTGACGTTTACCACCCCTAGACTTGATATGCGACATATAAGACGAGGTGACCGGACTGCACGGTAGTGTTGCCGGTTGGCTCGACGGGAGTTGTAGCTGGTTCGCTTGTTTTCTTCTGATCGCTCAATACCCGGGTGGCCGTTACGTTTAGCTGACCGCTTGCGGCTTGGGGGTGCTTGATATGATCATCACCCACTGCCGGCTTATTGACGAGTCTTAGAGTCCCTCAAAGGAGTTACCTAGTCCAGGCGAAATGTTGTGGTGCGTGTATGCGATATGCGCATGGACCCGATTAAAATGCGCGTATAGGATACCGCATATTGATCGGGCGGCTTTCTTTTGGTGGGGTCGTATGTGATATGGCCGGATTGATAAATCAAGTGTTGATTTATCATTTAACCATTAGTTTCTTACTAGAAATCCTTTCTTGTGTTGGATGGATGTATGTTTTTCTTTCTTTCTAGTTTCATGCACATATGGATGTGTATACATACATACATACATCATCTATCATGGTTGATTATACAAAGAAAATGGTGGCAATATAAGACTCACACCATGGTTTTATTTATATAAATTATTATTGAATTTGATTTAAAACAAAAGAAAAGGAAAGGATAATTCATGGAAGCTTTCTACACTCTTCTTCACCTAACCATGCTCACCCACTATTTAACCATGGATTACTTTTCCTTTTGGGTTTTAACTCAAGTTCAATAATGATTCAACCATGGTTTGAGATGAGAGATAAAAAATATATAAAGATATATTTTCTATTTTTCAACTAGCGGTTTTTCTTCTCTTATTATAAAAAGGCCACCATCTTCTTCCTCCTTCTTCCATTGCTCTCTAGATTTTTCAAGTGAGCAAAATACTCATCAAGTTAGGATTTTGAAGTGAGAAAAGCCACCACAACATCATTCTACACAAGTCTTGCCCACTTGTTTAGAGTGTTAGCTTCGATTTTCAATCTTGATCTTGCAAAGTTGCTAGCTTGGACAAAGCGGACTCCGGGTGGATCATCGGTGACCTAGAGGAGTTCAAGCGGACCTTTTACAAACCCCAAGTAGCCCAGGAGTCTAGCGTAGGGAGCTACAAAGGTTATACTCTCAAAACCCTAGCTTTTCTTTCATGAGATGATGTGTGAAATTTGAAACCCTAATTTTTCTAGGATAGATCCTTTGTAAGTTTACTGAGCACCATAAAAACTTAATCTTTGGTACATGTGATGCTTCCAAACTCTACATAGGGTGCTAGGTAAACCTTTCACATATATATCCTCATACTTTCATGCACGCCCTTTTATGACATTTACGTGCATACAGACATTGATATCTTGGTTGGACGGGATCCACCGGCATACATACACTGATTGCATGGGTGGAAGAGATCCACATATCCGCATGCATTGATTATTACTGTTGGATGTTATCCGCATGTATTTAGGTAGTGACTACCTTGTTGGCACATATACGACCCGGTCACCCTAGATATCATAGTATTACCTTATGATATAGTTGACCTAGGAGTCGTTGTTTATTCGATTTCTACTTGTAGATATATTTCTATTCACGAGTTGGCAACTCACCCCCGTTGTGCCACAGTTCTTGCAGGTTGACCGCTTGGATCAGTTGCGGCTTCGCTGGCATACAGTTCCATTCGGGTGTTTTGTTGGAGATAGTGCCCTCAGAGTCGATTATTGGATCACAGGCACGTGATTGCAATGATTGAGGGAGGACCTATCCCGGTAGGACAGTCTTACTCGAGATGATAGTATGCTATCTGGTTTACCTTTATCATTGTGCACTGCTTTAGGTGACCTGACATGTCGCTATTGCACGTTGATAGAGCCCCTAGGATTCTTGCTTGACTACGCAGTATGAGGGCGATCATATACGTGGGAGCTGGTAGTCTATAAGCACATCCTTAAAAGGTCCCTAGTCGTAGGAGTTTCGAGACAGGGCATCGATACTCCAGAGTAGACTAGTGTATACAGTCGAGACCCCGACGAGGGGCGGTGGCCGGTCTCACAAGCCACTGGTGTCAGTTGGATCACCTAAGATGTATACAGGTGCTCATTGGGTTATGAGTACACCGGACAGGACTCGCCGGGAACATGCTAGTTGGTCTTATACCTGACGTCAGATAGCAGTTCCCTGGTGACATGTGTACAGGTTAGTCCATCGACCTGGGGATCGTCATTTGTCTCGTGTGAGTTAACACTGTACTTTGATTACTGCCCTACCACGGCTCAAAGGAGTCATGCAAACAGGTTTTAGTTGGGTACAGTCCCGAGCCACATGGAGGCAGTGAGCGGATCTTCAGGGGTTCGTCTCTCCCGGTATTGGGGGTGAGGTCGCGCTGTGTCTAGGAGAGCCAGAACATGAAAAGTCCTTGGCCAAGGCAGGAGATTTGCTGGTAGGTATTCCAGTAGTATCTCAGGGTGTTCTGGGCTACACTCCGACACGACTTGTACCGCTTTTGGGGGTCTGACTTTTACCAACCCCCTAGGCCCGACATGCGATGCTCATAGACGAACGAACCGGACTGTACGGATATTGTCACTGACAGGCTCAGTAGGGTGTCAGGATGAGTTCGCTCATCGACGTCCCTTTTAGTCAATAGCTGGTGGCCCGTCACGTATTGGTTTATACCTCTGACGTGCTAGTGGTTAAATCCACAGCCATAGTATTGACGAGTCTTTAGAGTCCACCACACTTTCAGTTACTCAAGCTTTCGGGCGAAACACTGTAGAGGCCGTATGGAGATATGGCAGGGTCCGATCAGATACGTGCGGTATTGCAAGGATCAGGATCGGACAGTTTTGTACTAGTAGCCGTATAGTTATATGGCAGGGTTCGATCTGATAAGTGCGGTATTGCACGGATCAGGATCGGACGGATATTACTAGCCGGCTTTGGCTTAAGCCGATCCTAGTATAGTACAGTGTAGATTTTGTCTCTTTGCATTTGTATCCGGACGGAATACAGATGCGGGTGTGTATGCACAGTATCGGGGTTTTCCTGTAATTTATTACGGGACCAGTTTTCTGGAGTTGCCAGTTTGCATTCCGTTCCGGCCGGTTTTCCTTTGTTCTTTCCCGGCCGGACTTTTCCGATGGAGGGTGTTATTTGCAAGTTTGCAAATAACACTTTGAGGAGGACTTATTTGCATAAAGATTGATATGTTAAGCATCTTTGCTTTTCATTCATTAATGAGATTTGATTAGATTAGAAATGGATTTGATTTGGATGTGAATTTGTGATCATGATGTTTTGTTTATGGTCACCTTTCTACTTTTACTACCATCACTCTCCTTCTTGGTTTTTATGATGGTTGATTCCATTTTTTCCTCCACCATTGTTTTTCTAAGTGAGAAGAAGAAAAGAGAAGAAGAGAGCTTCATCTTCATCTTTGAGAGAGTAGCATTCTTGATCTCATTTTTGATGCTAGAAAAATGCAAGCACCATTTTTCTTACCTTATTTCCTCCATCATCCACAAATGGCAACAAACCCCAAAAGAGACTATGATTCTACACTACACTTCCTACAGTATATCTTGGGCGCGTCGGGTAGCCTACTTCGCGCCCGAGTTGCCTCGGTATTGAGGTGGGAGCCCGTAAAAGCTACAGGGGATGTGGTTCCCTTCCGGTAAGGAGGCGACGACCGGAGATCCCGCGAGGAGATCGGAGTGGAGATAAAGACCGGAGGACTCGGATCAGTCGGTACATGTCTATCCCTTCTCTTGTTAGCTAGAATAAGTTTAATGGTTACGATCCGGGTGTTTAGTGCGCGGTGGTGCCGGTTTGCTAAGTCCGCAAAATTAAAGTTTATCACCGTTTCCGCGTTTGGCCGTCGGATTGACGGCCGGGGCGCCGCCGTGCACTTACAGTGGTATCAGAGCCTCGCCATTAACTTCGTCTAGCTTCGTTTGATGTGTTTTTGCATTTCCGATCGACCAAAACTCCAAAATCTACATTTTTGTTAGCATCAGTTTCTGTTGAAATATTTTGGTCTCGAAAAATTTTTCAGGTTGTAAAATATTGATGTACTGGAAAATCTAAGAACTCTGTAAAATTTCGATGAAGTGAATCCACAGTGGGAGCGCGGAACCGCAGCATATACCCCCATTCCGCCGCTCTTCCGCCACACACTGTGGAGATCACTGCACCAATTTTTTACAGAGGCTTTCTGGGCTTAAAATATGGGTTTTGGAATATTAAAATTGGGCCCAGGTTTTCTGTGAGTGCTACAGTTTTGATTGGGGGCCCACTTGTTAATTTTTGGTCAATCAGAAAATTTTAAACACATTTTCACAGTATTTACATTATATCTGCGACCGTGAATGTCACTTGATCGGTAAATCCGGTCTAACTGCTATAGACCGGTTAAACGGATTTGCGAACGTGATTTTCACGTTGATGTTTTGTGATTTTGCTGTGATGTTGCATATCGGTCGTGGGGATAGCCTGGATGCAATGCTAGTACTGTGCTGTTGTATTATGTACATTTGATATTGCGGGGCGAGCGTCCGACATGTGGACTGCCGTCACTGCCTGATTGTATTATTCTTTTGGGGCACGACCTGGTTGCGGTCGATGTACCCGGTGTATGTATATTTTACTTTCTGTACTAGGATTACCCCGCGGTGGGGTGCACGGATGGCCGGGTTCTAGAGGGCAACAAGCCCGCATCTCATGGCATTGAGATGGAGGGGGCTTCACTCTGGGATTGGCGGGCTATTCGCCGCACTCGTAGGGGGTACAGGTTGACCCAGGAGGGGTGCCCAAGTTGCCGGATTCCGTGGAGTGCTGGGTGGTCCATTCACGGAGCTGAAGGGGGCTGCCTCGCTTCAGGTTTTGGCGGGTGACTTGCCGCGCCCGTAGGGGTCTAGGATTTCATTGCACAGGCTATCCACACGACCAGGGGAACGTCGGGTTTCAGTAGTGGCTCTGTGAAACCCGGGGATCCCAGATATCTATATTGTTCTGTGATGTTGCATTTCTTTTCACGCCTTGAGCGAAATATAATATATTGGTATATATATTAGTAGATGTTGTATATGTTTTTCATCCGCGCTAGTCCAGTCCCCGCTCTGCCGTTAGTTAGCTAACCTAACGGGTGATGACGGGACCCAGTGGCGAATGTGGATGGCATATACGTACGACAGTATATTTTCGTTCTTTGTGGTGTGATTAATTGATGGGACTGTGTTGATTCGGATCAATGCAAGTTAAACAAACCTATTCTGATGTTGTTGGAACACTTTTTAAAAAGCTGTTATTGCAAGGACGTTCACTTTTGTTTTGCATCGTGGTATTCATTTGGAATATCCCGCTCCTCAGTCGACGAGGCAAGGGCCGAGATCCCTTCACCGGGAGTGACCCCTTGGACAGAATTTTGCGTCAGGGCATTAACTTCACTATAGCCGATTACTTTTGCTTTGCACCGTGGTATTCATTTGGAATATCCTGCACCCCATTCTACGGGGAAAGAGCCGAGATCCCTTCACCGGGAGTGACCTCTTTAGTAAAGGTTTTCGTCACTATATTTTCTAAAAAGCTATCCGTTCCTTCAACGAGATCAAGTTCATTACGTTAAAGGTTTTCGCCAGAAACCATTCGTAGCCCTCCATCATTTCGGTTAAATATTCGGTAGTATTCAAGCTATGTATTTTGACCTCACGCCAAGGCATAGTGATTGGTAGTTGCCGGATATTTATCTGTAGCATAGATAGATGCGTTGGTTTGGGACAGTCGTACTACTATTATGGCCTACGTCAAGGGTATGTACGGGTGGGTTCAAATTAACCTGGAAAATGATGGGTAGAACTTGACATGTGACTTATGATATTTTGACCTCACGCCAAGGTCATAAGAGCATGGGGCAGAAATCACATCGGGAGTTTCAAAAGAACTGAAACTTGCCAGATATACGCATACCTTCTGGAGTGTGATACCGTGAGCGGATTCCGTCACGTTATCGTGCGATGAGAGTTGGATCCCGATTCCCACTGATGAGTTGGTTTACTCCTCGGGTGACCCCGACTAATTCTTCTTTCAGGTTTGGAGGAGAATTTGAGGTACAGTGGGAGGTTTCCTGATTAGAAAAAGTGATAACCATCTGATCTAGGTTAGAGTGCACGCTGAGTGTTTCTTTTCTCTCTCTCTTTGGCAGCGACCATTGACCCGACCCTAGACTATGGCTCAGTGACCAAGTTGACCGAACCTTTTTAAACACTGGCTTTTGGATTGTCAGAGTTGCAGACCTCATTGCCACTCCTACTTTTACCCTTTTCTCCAGGACACCCCGTATTACTACGAACGTCCACTTCCATTGGACAAAACCATCGTATGGTTATATATGAACTCGAAGGAATTTATTCGAGGATGGTTTCCGGTTCTGGAGAAAACGGATAGGATTATTCAGTTGTCTTTTCTTTTCACCCTCTCTCAGGTTGCGAGTACTCCTTAGTTTAGGAGTAGTACACCTATTATGCAAATTGGATAGTCTTCTTCCAAACCATAGGCTGGTGCCGACCGGTAGGGAATGAAGAAAACCAGTTAGCCTAAACGGTGTACAGAAGGTATTAAGTTTAGACAAAGCAAGGGATTAGTAAGAGGGCAAAGTAAATTGCGACTGCTATCCATGACCAAACCAAGTATTTCTTCGCCAATCCTAAATCACCTTTGTATTTCTCCAGGACACTCCGTATCACTACGAAGATCCCATTTTATTGGATAATCCATCGTATGGTTATATACGAACTCGAAAGGAACTCGTTCCAGTTCGGGGATGGATCCTGGTTCAGGAGAAATAGGAATAAAGTACATTCAGGTGTCTTTTATCTTCACCTTCTCTCGCGATGCGTGTGCTCCTAGGATTAGGACAGTACACCCTTTATGCTTTTTGGATAGTCTTCTTCCAAACCATAGGCTGGTGCCGAACGATAGGGAAGGAAGAAAACCATTTGGCCTAAAGGGGTGTACAGATGGTAACGACTAAAGACATATGAAGGGATTTGGAGAGGTGGCAAAGAATTATACGGTTATAGTTGTGAATCTGGATAATGGATGAGGCATTACTAGGAATACCAGGATACCCCATCGAAACATTTCAATGTTTCAGTTCAACTGTGTACTGTTAATGGAAAACTGATTTCCCGATTAGACACTTACTCCAGGGTATGTATTTACCAGGTATGATTCTCACATCTGTATGGTTTTACAGTTGATGAGTGGGAGTAAGTTATTGGGAATAGGGTAATCATCCTCATTATATCGGGATTCGTTGTAATCGGTGATATTTGGGGAGATCATCTGGGTTGTTTGCCGGTCGGCAAATATTTGGTTTTGAATATCCGCTGTTGTGCACCAATTTCAAATTGATATATCTGTACGTCTATTTTTATAGAGTGAGATATACCTTTTGATATTATGTCGATGACATTTACCTATATCAGTGGATGGTTAGGTAAGGAGCATTGAACAGCGGTGTAATTCTTCTTAACCATAAGTACAGTTTTCAACCTACGACACACAGTGAATGAGTTATCTGACTCAAGGGACTTATACAGAGTATTGTATGTTGTCCAGGGTCCACCAGGACAGAGGGGTTGGTCCTCGTACTATATTCAGTTTACTTATGACTTCTCTAGTTTTTAGACAGGTGTTTCGTGGAAACACAGTGTCTGAATTTTGAGAAGTTATAGGTATTTGAATAAAGTAGAGAACCAGATATTGCAAGTATCGGGATTCTCCAAAGCGATCGAAGATGTAGATACTTGTGTATGCTATTCAGATGATAGTAATGATTAAGAGAACTTGCTTCTCTTTCGGGTTACTCATAATTGGAAGCATTCCTAAGTTGAGTAACGCTGATCGGCCTCCTTCCATTTAGTTGACATGCACTGGAGACAGCTGCATGATTTGAATCTGGTTCAATTAAATCAGTGCCTCTGGTTCTATATTGGATATAGAACAGTTCATATCTTAACGTTGTTAAGGTACGGGAAGTTGTCTGGCTTATGATTAAAACCAGACTCTGGATAACTCAAGGCACGTTTCTGTAATGGCTGTTTGTGGGTTGACCCAGGCTATGACGAGGGTTGACTTTCTACCATCTGGAAGATCAATAGTGATATTGTTCTTCACTCGCCACAATTTTAAAAGAAATGGATTTTTTCAGAAAACAGTAGTAGGAGTCTGGTAGAACTGGAAGTGATTCCAGAACCGCAAACGATTACTGAAGATTTGATAAGGAACCTAAAGATTCAATCTGATTTGACATTCCATTGGCCACTCCGCAGATAAGGTGGGTAACTTCAGGCACCCGAGAGGTACTTCGGTAGCCTCAAGGACGGTGACAGGGAAGTTCTTATTTACCCACACTTGCCATTGTTTTTGTTCCAGGCTGCGAGACCCGGCAGGAGGATGAGTATATCGTCGTTCTAAACTAGCTTTAGAAGTGCACGCCTGTATGACTCTGCCAGAGGGTTGTCGTAGTCAGTGGGAGCAGCGGAAGCATTGGTGGACATCAGGCTTATGTCTATTTATAAACTAAAGCAGATGTAGCGGAGATAGATCATCCATTTCTGATGTGACAGTCATAGGTTTGACGTCGTTAGAATAGGGGATGGATCTGTTGAGAAGGTAGTAGGAAGTGATATTCCTATACTACGATCGGTTATACTTTGGTCGTCACACAGTGGTTTCTCCACAAAAGACTTGGACATTATATCAGACATTCTGGTTACTAGATCTATGATTTTAGATCTAGATTTGGGTGGTTTCCTAATCTGGGTACCTTGACAGCATTCTATGAGTATTTAGAATGGACGACTCCTGGCACGGTAGTACACCTGCAGGTAATGGAGTCACCCTCTCTAAAGGTGTCTTATAGACTAAAGGGGAGAGGGATACTCATGATTGGCAGATCACTTGCTTAGGCAATTGAGTCAATCATGAGATGTCAAGTACCACACCAGATGTTGTTCTTGCACTAGATGCAATAAGTTGACATTGATCCAATCCTGGAAAAACAGTCGGAAGTAGTTTTAGAACATAAGTATATGTTCTAGGGATATGATAACGACAGCCTCATTCGAGAGACAGTTATCATTCCAGGCTTCCAAGGTGACATGGACGACAAGGAGGTTGTCAGAGTTATAGTTTTCCTTCTGACGAGGGGCAGTATTTTGGACAGATGGTCCAAGGTGATACTGAGGGTGGCATGGCGCAGGATACTGATTAAGTTCAGTTGACGATACAGTCTAAGAAGTTTGGATTTGGAGTTCATTTATGAGCTAGGTCCCATCAGACATCCAGAACTCTAAGACAGGTATTGCTCATTTCGGGAGATGGTTTTCTCCGCGAACATGAGATATAAAAAGACATAGAAAGAAACACTAGAGCGGATCCATTCACTGAGGCTATTCCTCGAACGCAATAGTTTCGCAAACGAGCTTTGTGAGACTGACAAGTAGAGGAGTTGGGTGTTCGGTATCACACGGGCTGTGAGTATGCGACATTGCAATAATTAGCCTTGAGTGCAAGTGGGAGATTGTTGGAGATAGTGCCCTTAGAGTCGATTATTGGATCACAGGCACGTGATTGCAATGATTGAGGGAGGACCTATCCCGGTAGGACAGTCTTACTCGAGATGATAGTATGCTATCTGGTTTACCTTTATCATCGTGCACTGCTTTAGGTGACCTGACATGTCGCTATTGCACGTTGATAGAGCCCCTAGGATTCTTGCTTGACTACCGGCAGTATGAGGGCGATCATATACGTGGGAGCTGGTAGTCTATAAGCACATCCTTAAAAGGTCCCTAGTCGTAGGAGTTTCGAGACAGGGCATCGATACTCCAGAGTAGACTAGTGTATACAGTCGAGACCCCGACGAGGGGCGGTGGCCGGTCTCACAAGCCACTGGTGTCAGTTGGATCACCTAAGATGTATACAGGTGCTCATTGGGTTATGAGTACACCGGACAGGACTCGCCGGGAACATGCTAGTTGGTCTTATACCTGACGTCAGATAGCAGTTCCCTGGTGACATGTGTACAGGTTAGTCCATCGACCTGGGGATCGTCATTTGTCTCGTGTGAGTTCCCACTGTACTTTGATTACTGCCCTACCACGGCTCAAAGGAGTCGTGCAAACAGGTTTTAGTTGGGTACAGTCCCGAGCCACATGGAGGCAGTGAGCGGATCTTCAGGGGTTCGTCTCTCCCGGTATTGGGGGTGAGGTCGCGCTGTGTCTAGGAGAGCCAGAACATGAAAAGTCCTTGGCCAAGGCAGGAGATTTGCTGGTAGGTATTCCAGTAGTATCTCAGGGTGTTCTGGGCTACACTCCGACACGACTTGTACCGCTTTTGGGGGTCTGACTTTTACCAACCCTCTAGGCCCGACATGCGATGCTCATAGACGAACGGACCGGACTGTACGGATATTGTCACTGACAGGCTCAGTAGGGTGTCAGGATGAGTTCGCTCATTGACGTCCCTTTTAGTCAATAGCTGGTGGCCCGTCACGTATTGGCTTATACCTCTGACGTGCTAGTGGTTAAATCCACAGCCATAGTATTGACGAGTCTTTAGAGTCCACCACACTTTCAGTTACTCATGCTTTCGGGCGAAACGCTGTAGAGGCCGTATGGAGATATGGCAGGGTCCGATCAGATACGTGCGGTATTGCACGGATCAGGATCGGACAGTTTTATACTAGTAGCCGTATAGTTATATGGCAGGGTTCGATCTGATACGTGCGGTATTGCACAGATCAGGATCGGACGGATATTACTAGCCGGCTTTGGCTTAAGCCGATCCTAGTATAGTACAGTATAGATTTTGTCTCTTTGCATTTGTATCCGGACGGAATACAGATGCGGGTGTGTATGCACAGTATCGGGGTTTTCCTGTAATTTATTACGGGACCAGTTTTCTGGAGTTGCCAGTTTGCATTCCGTTCCGGCCGGTTTTCCTTTGTTCTTTCCCGGCCGGACTTTTCCGATGGAGGGTGTTATTTGCAAGTTTGCAAATAACACTTTGAGGAGGACTTATTTGCATAAAGATTGATATGTTAAGCATCTTTGCTTTTCATGCATTAATGAGATTTGATTAGATTAGAAATGGATTTGATTTGGATGTGAATTTGTGATCATGATGTTTTGTTTATGGTCACCTTTCTACTTTTACTACCATCACTCTCCTTCTTGGTTTTTATGATGGTTGATTCCATTTTTTCCTCCACCATTGTTTTTCTAAGTGAGAAGAAGAAAAGAGAAGAAGAGAGCTTCATCTTCATCTTTGAGAGAGTAGCATTCTTGATCTCATTTTTGATGCTAGAAAATGCAAGCACCATTTTTCTTACCTTGTTTCCTCCATCATCCACAAATGGCAACAAACCCCAAAAGAGACTATGATTCTACACTACACTTCCTACAACATATCTTGGGCGCGTCGGGTAGCCTACTTCGCACCCGAGTTGCCTCGGTATTGAGGTGGGAGCCCGTAAAAGCTACAGGCGATGTGGTGCCCTTCCGGCAAGGAGGCGACGACCGGAGATCCCGCGAGGAGATCGGAGTGGAGATGAAGACCGGAGGACTCGGATCAGTTGGTACATCTCTATCCCTTCTCTTGTTAGCTAGAATAAGTTTAATGGTTACGATCCGGGTGTTTAGTGTGCGGTGGTGCCGGTTTGCTAAGTCCGCAAAATTAAAGTTTATCACCGTTTCCGCGTTTGGCCGTCGGATTGACGGCCGGGGCGCCGCCGTGCACTTGCATGTTTTGCATTGGTAGGTGGGGCATTTGTATCGTACCCACTCTTGTATTATATTTCATATTGTATCTAGTTAACTCGATTAATCAATCAAAATTAGAATTTGTATAAGTAACGAGACTTAGTGAGACTTCTAGTTGTGAGATTTGAGCGATGGGTTTTACATTCACTTTTCGGGTTATATTTGCTCATTTCTTTATCTTATTGTGGTGAACTTCGCCGTTGGGCGTCGTATACTTATTTATACTGTATTGCGTGGTTGTGATCCGCCGTTTGGCGAAGAGCTAGCTCCCGCTTAGGGATGCCGTTATTCTTGTTATGTATTGTGGTTTTGGATCAAAATATAGAAAGGAGGTGCTGCCGAAATTTTTAAAAGACGAAACATGTTTTAAACTAATAAATTTCACTTGCATCATTCATGTTCCTTTTCTATGCATTAAGAAAAATTGTTTTCATTATACCTTTATTTCAAAATCTCACCTCCTTTATTTTTCTAAAAAGGTTTAGATTTTTGGGTTTCAGCTTACTTGAATTCTGTTACGCCTTTAGATGTGGCGTTATTCAAGTGCTGGTCACGAGCTAATATTTCGGGTCATGACAAAGTTGGTATCAGAGCGCTAGGTTTAACCTTTGTTCGAGTCTATGTTTGACTATGCGGAGTCTAGGGTGGGAGTGTATTTCGTAACCTAAGCTTGACCTTACGGAACTTAGACTTGAACCGGAGGGGTATTAGACCCGAACTTTCGTTTCATAGGCTGACCCTGATTGATGGAGTAGGTAGCTTGAGTAGAGTGACGTACCGTACGTATGTTCCGCGGCATATTTACGATACGATACTCCACTTAAGAAACCTTAGGATGTACATATTTTTGAGACCAGTGATTCTCTTCGTATCCTTGATTATACATCCATTGGAGATCCTTGATTCTATTTCTTTACATGATCATACTTTCATTGATGCTGTTCCTTTTTATGATCATGTATCCATACTGGATTTTTCGTTTCTTCTCATGTCGTTGATCTGCTTTATTCGATACTCGATTGAGGTTCCTGTCACCATAGTTTGAGCGCAGTTTGAGCTGCTGCTAGCGTTGCGGTCAGGGCGAGCTCGTTTGATACGAGGGGCGACCATTGTGTTTTCTGGTGACATGAGAACGTCCCAAGTTAGTATTTTGTTGTGACCTCTTGTCGAGGCGAGTGCTTGGTTTTACACCGGATGATCGGGCCATTGTTAGAGCTGCCAGTTGTGAGAGGACTGTAGATGTACAGCATACCTCAGGGATTTTGATGTCGCCTACTGTGCGGACAGATGACCCAGCTGTTGCTGTGATTGATGGGATGTCGCTCCCAGAGCTTACGAGCTAAGATCACCGGAGCTTCCAGGCAGATATGAGACAGATGATAGCTAGTCTACCCCGATTTGAGAGACGAAGGTGATTCGTCCGATTTATGCGTCGGAGCAGGCCCAGTTGAGTTGAAGATTTCCAGTGTGGAGAGTCTTGCTCGGATCTAGAGCAGACCGATTTAGAGATGACCGCCAATGAATCGCCTTTCCTAGAGGATTGAGGCGTTGTTCAGCGTACAGACGAATGAGCCAGTCGTTGCTGCAAATGACGAGGTATCGCCCAGAGGTTGGAGCTACTGCAGTATAAGTATATACTTAGAGATATGATGGAAGGTCACTAGCCACCCAAGGGTGAGCGACTAGGACATGTGGTTCGTTCGCTACCCGATCCGAGGTCATCAGATAGATTGATTCCAGCTAGAGATGACTTCACGCAGATTCGTTGAGAGTCGATAGAGACGATCGAATGTCAGGAAACCATATTCCAAGTTTAAAGTATTCGGAAAGACATGCAAGAAATTCTATGGACCTTCTAGAAGAATGAAACCCTAACTCGACATAATGACCGTGTGAATGCCTTTGAACCTTAGGGTTTGCGGCAGTTCCACGGCACCATTAGTGAGGCTTGGGTTTGCCCTTCTACGGCTGGACCACCGATGCTGTGGCATGTACTCGATACTATTAAACTGTACCCAAGATGTTGATCTCTTGAGGGATTATAAGGTTTTCACCTATCAATCGGATGGTTCGACATCATTCGGATATCTGGTGATGGGATACATTGCTTGGGAGACACCAGATATTAGCATAGCTGATGGAGCGCAGTCCTTGCAGCCATGAGAAGACAAGTCCGAATCAGTCGACATTGGAGCCGAGCGAAGTGGAGAGTTCGCACGAGAATTCGACGAGTAGTGAGTATTCTTCCGATGGACGGGACGAGCTCCCGAGGACGTGTTCGGCCAGACATCTTCTACAGAGTGATGAAGATACCGTGTTCGTGACTTCGAGTCCGTGCGAGAGTCTTCGGATTGACCGTGGACGAGAACAGTTGTAGTGCGCAGATAGCATGGCGTGACGTCATAGTGGAACCAGAAGTTCGTGCGAGACGCTGACGAGCTGTTATTACTCTCCGTCGAGATCAGCGACCTGATATGCTTATAGAGGTGTTTGGATACGACCAGTTTCCGACGAAATGTGTGCGGCACATGCAGATGTCCGGAAAACGAGAAAAGATTATATAAGAGTACCAGCCTCCGTACAGTTCGTCATAGGCGGGATCGGAAGAGACCTTGAGAAGGATTTCTTCCAGGACACTGCTGCAATGAGATTTGCACCGAGGATCAGATGTGTCATGTATAATCAGAGGACCAGAGGCCGACGCCAGCAACGTGCTGCTTTATGAGTGGTCATGATGATTGACCGAGAGATCACCAGAGAAGTGCTAGAGTGGAATCGTTCCCGTTAGCACACCTGACATGGACGATGAGCCGATAGATTGCGAGATTGGTAATCCGCGGAGAAGATGAGTACCCAGAGACAGAGGATGTTAGACCGTGAGCAGGAGGCGAGCAGATGTTCTTGTTCTGCCTGTTTATAGGCGCACCGGTTTATTTTTCGACATTGTAGGAGGTGTACCTCGATGTCCTTTATTGCGATTTGCGTTGTGATCCGAGTATCACGCTTATATCTCTTAGATTTGAGTTTTGATGACGAGTTTCCTGATATTGATTTCGTGCGCCATGGTTGCACTACTGGGTATTTACATTTTGTGCATAGTTATTGCACTTTAGATATGTTTTATACACCATTGTATTGGTTTTTGATTTGCGCACATTTATCGCACTTGATATCGGTTTTGTGCCTTGGTTGCACATGTTTATGATTTCATGGATTTCATACGGTTGATTTGATTTTTTGTCCGTATGACACGCACTCGATTTGATGTTTGCACTCGGTATAGCTTATATGTGCTTGTAGTGCATTGATATGCGTTTTGTGCACGCAGTTGCACACGTTTACGATTTTATACACCTTGGTGTACTCGGTGTTGTTGTTTATGAATTTGAGTTATTGATTGGTATTTCGTGCACTAGACGCACTGTAGTTGTATTACGTGCACTAGATTGCATTCTGCATTTGTTGCACCAGATGGGTAATTATGCGTTGTCGCACTGGATTTATACCCCGTACCTAGGTTGCACCCGATTTATAACCTTGAGCATTCGTTTTACCATATTTGTATTTTCGTGCGCGTTGGCACTTGCCGTTCGTTTTCGTGCATGTTACTGCACTATATGCTTTTACGGACCCGACGCGCTTTGGTTGGACTTTCGCGCATGTTGGGCGCATGATATGAGATGCGATTCTGTGCACACCGGATGCACTGGATTGAGATTTTTGTGCACTTTAGATGCACTTGATGTTGTTGTCGTGCACACCCGTTGCACTCGACAGATGTTTTGTGCACACCCGTTGCACTTAGTTTTGCTTGTGTGTCTTATAGCACCTGTATTTGGATTTGATTTCCATGCGCACAAGACGCATGTGATTATTGGATGCGCCTTTGAGGCTGATTTTACTTTTGAGCACTTTATTTTCATGTTGGGCACTATATTGTGTAGTAGCCAAACATGACTGATCTGAGGACAGTACCTGAGTACTTTACAAGCATTAAAGGATTACCAAAGGGTTTCCAAGTGGAGCTATAGTCTCGCTATTTTCTTAAGTGTCCGTGAGCGACACGAACGTTTATAAAGGAAAACCTTTGGGGATATTTGATAACGACGGAACGTGTATTTAAGAAAACACATAAGGACATATATTATTATTTTAAAATGAGCGTCCGTCAGTTATGCCGTGAGTTACGCATTCCCGCGGCGATTTAGAAAAGATTTTGCATGTGTTTTATTCAGATTTTTGAATTTTCAAGGTAGCGTGCTATACACGTATTATAGTATTTGACTAGTGTATATTGAATTTCAATAGTGGATTTCGAGATCTGTATCTCTATTGTAACTCCGAGGATATGCGTGCAAATCTGATGGTTTGCGTGACGCTTGACGGAGTTCGATTCTGAGTTTTTACTCGTTTTCATGCTCATTTGACGCGATGTGTTCTGTTATTTCTGCGTTTTCCATGGTTTCGGAGCCCCGTTGTTCTGAGCCGATTATTGAAATGTTTTATATTTTGAGAGTTTAAATTTAAATTCGGGGACCGAATTTAATTAAGGGGGGAAGATTGTAACATTTCAGAAAACATAAAATAATATTTTTGGGAATTTAATATTAAAATAATATATTTCCAGAAAACTGTCGATTTGCGAAATTGGGGTTTTCGAAAAAAGGTAGAAATATATACCAATAATTATGAAATAAATAGAAATTAAAATGATTTATTGATTTAATGATATAATTAAAGGATTTGGCATTTTTAAAATTTATTTTGTGCAGTTTTGATAAAAACCCGATTAGTGCACTGCTAATTGTGATTAAGCCAAATCCGCGTTTTTACAGTTTCCATGGTTAGTGCACCAAGACATGTTCATTTTATTACATGTTTTATTTCATTTGGGATTTATATTAGGGTTTATTGGTGTATAGAAAAGAGAAATGATTAAAGGAAAAGTCATGGAGACATAATGATTAGGTTAGGTGAGCTTTGGAGAGAGAAAGAGAGTGTGAATTAAAGAGAGAGAGAAGGGGGCTGCTGCCCATCCTTTTCCCCTATTTTTTTTGTTATCCTTCATATCCCTCAAGCCACAACCCTCCATTAAAAACCCTAGATCTATCTCCAACCATGCCCTAAAACTCTACACTCCCTTCACAAAACTTTATCCCCATCTCCTCCACTACACGATGGACCGAGCAAAATGGGATTTTGACGACGTTGAGAAGTTAGTGCTACCTAGAGTGGACTAGATGATGTATAATTTCTTCCCTTTAGATTAGTTTTGTGTGATATCATGTTTAGATATCGTTTTGTGAAGATTAGTGGATATTGGGAAACCCTAGTGAATGTTTGAGTGTTGGATTGAATTGGGTGATGCCTAGTGGCTGTTTACTGAACTTAGGTGATGTTTAGTGACCTAGACCAGACCTTAGAAACCCAAAAACACAGATTTAGAAACCCTGACATCGGATATATGTGTGATTTTAGAGGGTATTTTGGAATCTGGAGCAACCCGGGGACACCAGAAGTGATTTTGGAATTACTGGGAGTCGTGCAGGCACCTAGGAAGCTACCACCAAGACCCGAGCCCCTAATTCAAACCCCAGGCCGCAGATTTAATCATTCTGGCCGCAATTTATGTCCAGAGTAGAAGGGAATGGGTTCATTTTTGTTCCATGGCTCATTTTGTACTAAATTAGACCCCTCCTATATGCAGTTTTGGCTAATTGTCATCTTAGGAAAATCTGGAAGCATATTGGTGTGTTTTAGGCTATGTTTTCCGTATTTTAAAATGCACTTTCTTGATATTTGGATTTGTATTTGGTTGTCGGGTGTTCGTACATCGACAACAGGGATTGGTTGATTGATTTGCACGTTTAGGCCATAGGTTTCAACCTATAAGCACACTGTGCGCTGTGTCGGTTTTCTGCATCGATTTTAATACGTATTTCGATTGGTTATCATTGTAGGTACCCTCTCATGGATTCCGGGGCGAAGAAGCGTGGCGTCATCGATTTCGGCGAGCGAAGAACAGGTGAGTAGATCTATATCTACCGGGGAAGTCGGGTGGATGGCGTATAGCACCCCCGCAAACTTCTGATGGTAACCGATTTATAGAGTAATGGTTAGGAAACCTAGATTAGGAAACTAAGGTTAGAATATAGATAGCTATGTAGTCATATTAGAAACTAGAGTATAGTTAATTGTGATATGTTACTACCACCCTAGGATGACGTTTAGCGGTATTGCCGTTTAGGGTTCTGTTGGACTAGATAGCCGATGTAGATGTGTAATCCGAACCATACCTTTTTCTAAATTAAAGAATCGTACACACCTTTTAAATGTATATCTTGAGGGATGCTACAGATTTTCAAATGATATCTTTTCCTTAAAAACACCGTAACCCCTGTTTTCAAAACGACGATTCACTTCTTTAAAAATCTGATTGTATGGTTCGGGTGTGTTTGTTAGATTAGATATTTATACATAGTAGAGATAGCAAGTTTATGTAAACTCGACATGATATGAGACATAAATGCGATGAAAGAATACAAGACGAATTTGATGATATGATGAGATGATGATATGATATGATGGTATACGGATGCGAGTCGATCGAGGTGATTTATACCCTGCCGGTCCCCTGATATGAGATTATTGCAGATGCAACCTAGGACATAGGTATATAGGGTTATATATATATAGAATGTTGTGAATCATGGATGATAGGCCGTATGTGATATTAGGCCTACCCTCATTTGTCGTATAGGATGATAGGATCCTTTTTAGTATAATGCCGCCGCACGATGATATTCCGTGCGTGATGAGTTTGACTTGATGGTTGATCCTTACCCTTGACTATAGGTTTCCGTACGATGGATTATACCGTACGCGATGTTATTAGGCTAGTTTCCGATTGATAGATTCATCGACTCAGACATATGATAGTTATGCATACCTTATAGTTGTTAGCTGATGATTTACTTGCTGCATTCATGATATTATTATTGCATCGCATATAACTTTGATAGTACACCTGCACCATTATCAATGATGCGTACGTTACACGTACACATATTTGCCGGCTCACACACTTCATCATCGATAATTGTCATGTCACTACACTGTTGCTGCATCATGATATATACATTGACACATTCTTACTTGCGCATATACATATTGTACCTACATAGATAACCGGTTTTATTGTAAAATTGGGAACCACATGCTATACTTTAAAAACTGGAATTATTTTAAAAGAGCGGTTTTCCCCTTAATATGTCATATCACTATTCCATATTGCAGGATACACGGATATGCTCGCATTTCTTTTTACATGCCGCATACATCATGCACTATTATTTTACGCATTGAGATATGTTATTTTCATGAGATTTCTGGATTTGAGAACCGTGGATATTTCAAAAGAGATTATGTGTTGTTTTAAAAACCCGGTTTCTCTTGATATGATATTTCAGTGCGTCCACCATGCGTTTTCTCGGTTCTGAGACGTGTGACATGTGGAACCCGATTCGAGGAGTGGACGAGGCCGATTGCGGGTACATGGTGGACCCGGTATGGTACCCCGGGGCGAGAACGGATCTGTGTGTAGCTAGACGGTGAGCCTGGCAGAGGGACCACTACCTAACGGTGATTGGTTGGACCTGGCGGTTATCCGGAGGATACTGACCAGAGTCGATAGATGGATACGGGATGACCCGTACTGCCGGGGCCGAGGGCCGATTCGGCAGAAGGAGCCCGTGGGCCGATCCGGACTGACGGAGCCCGATATATGAGGATTTACGTGCCAATGCTGGGCATGGTTTTCTTGATGTTTTCGGGTGTCGATGCTAGGCACCCAGGTTCCATCATTTTGATGTGTCGGGAGGGACACCGTTGATATATATATATATATATATATATATATATATATATATATATATATATATATATCCTCATACTTTCATGCACGCCCTTTTATGACATTTACGTGCATACAGACATTGATATCATGGTTGGACGGGATCCACCGGCATACATACACTGATTGCATGGGTGGACGAGATACACATATCCGCATGCATTGATTATTACTGTTGGATGTTATCCGCAAGTATTTAGGTAGTGACTACCTTGTTGGCACTTATACGACCCGGTCACCCTAGATATCATAGTATTACCTTACGATATAGTTGACCTAGGTGTCGTTGTTTATTCGATTTCTACTTGTAGTTATATTTCTATTCACGAGTTGGCAACTCACCCCCGTTGTGCCACAGTTCTTGCAGGTTGACCGCTTGGATCAGTTGCGGCTTCGCTGGAATACAGTTCCATTCGGGTGTTTTGCATTGGTAGGTAGGGCATTTGTATCGTACCCACTCTTGTATTATATTTCATATTGTATCTAGTTAACTCCATCAATCAATCAAAATTAGAATTTGTATAAGTAACGAGACTTAGTGAGACTTCTAGTTGCGAGATTTGAGCGATGGGTTTTACATTCACTTTTGGGTTTATATTTGCTCATTTCTTTATCTTATTGTGGTGAACTTCTCCGTTGGGCGTCGTATACTTATTTATACTGTATTGTGTGGTTGTGATCTGCCGTTTGGCGAAGAGCTAGCTCCCGCTTTGGGATGCCATTATTCTTGTTATGTATTGTGGTTTTGGATCAAAATATACAAAGGAGGTGCTGCTGAAATTTTTAAAAGACGAAACATGTTTTAAACTAATAAATTTCACTTGCAACATTCATGTTCCTTTTCTATGCATTAAGAAAACTTGTTTTCATTATACCTTTATTTCAAAACCTCACCTCCTTTATTTTTCTTAAAAGTTTTAGATTTCTGGGTTTCAGCTTACTTGAATTCTATTACGCCTTTAGACGTGGCGTGATTCAAGTGCTGGTCACGAGCTAATATTTCGGGTCGTGACAAGCTCGCTTGCTCTTTCTCCGTGTCCAGTGAACGGAGTCTTTGTTATCTTTCCCATAAGACAAGATTCACAAGTGGCATAAGACTGATACTCGAACGAATTCAAGTATCCCTCTTTATGAAACTTTGTTAACCGTGTCTCATTAATGTGAACCAGTCTACAATGCTATAAGAAAGCCTGATTTGTTTCCGGAGACTTTCTTTTAAGTGTGTTCTGGACACTGAAAATATGAGCTTGATTCAATACGTATATTCCGTTTTCTAATGTACCTGACCCAATCAGAACTTGATTTAGGTGGATGTGGACCACATAGCTTACAAAAGTAAAATCATATCCTTCCTTAGAAAGTAAGGATACAGATATGATAATACAAGTCGCACCTGGTACATAAAAACAGTTACGTAGAATCAATATCTGCCCAGTTGTCAGTCCAAGATGATATTCCCCTACGGATTCAGCGTTCATGCTCATTCCGTTAGCAACCCTTAGAGTCATATCACCTATCCTGATAACCCTACTGTTTCTCAGAGCCTAACGAATTACAGATGTGAGATCCTGATCTGGTATCCAATACCCAGGAAGTAGGGTTAACTGACATACAGTTCTCTATTACAAACACACCCGAAGCCGAAGCCACGACATGCTTCGAATCCTGGCTACTGGCTTTGCTAGCCACGCAATCCTTCTGCCAATGTTCATTCCCGTAACAATAGGAATGTCCTTCTTTTACTACATCCAGTCCCGAAACTTTTGCCCTTCCCTTACCATCTACTTCCTTGGTTTCCTTCAGGGTAGAAGGCAGAGACTGTAAAATCAAGTCAGCATCTGACCCGTTCCTCCAACATGGTCATCAGGTCCGTGAGCTCAAAATAGCTGGTCTCTGTAAAGACGTTGCCCCCTACAATGACCCGATAGCCAACCTCGCTGGAAGAAATTCGTTCGAGGTCTCATATCTTACGATACGAGATTGCTCTCCATATAAATCTTTGTTATGGAGAAAGATAGAAACTAAGTCCATCTTCTCTTGCTGCCTCTGGTATGCACCATCAACTGAGGCTAACACGAGGCATTTGTCTTTCGCACAGTCCTTTTCCGATGTCTTAGGGAAATCAATATCCGTGACAGGGGAAACTGGTCCTGAGACGGCAGGGGTTGGATTAGTTAAGAGGTGTCCCAGCTTGTCATGGGCAATGGACATCTGGACAGACCTTTGCCAATCATAACAGTCAAATTCAGTCATTTTATTATCTAGATGTAACCTACGTGTGGTCACTGGGTCGCTGCAATAAAGAGAGAGAGAAGAAAACACTCATCATGATCCTCTTGCATGTTTAGATTGGTTTTTAATTTATCTAAACAGGATGGCTCCTACCGTCTCTCGAATCCCTCCTCAAACCAAAAAGGAAGAATTAGTCGGGATTAATCTCACCGTACAATACTTGCTTAACCGTTCAGACAGGCCAGTGTCGGTACTTCGAGAGAGGTTTTCCAACGCTTTCGCGAAGTTCCTTAATTAAGTAACCTCTGTTCCCTGTGGGCGTAGCCCCGCTAACACCTTTCTAGACACCTACTTGGTTTATAGCATTGATCGTTAAGCGAGAAAGTTCCCGAGGAGTAGCATATACTCACAGTAGGATCGGGATCCAAATATCATCATGTGATAAAACTGAAGGATTCCTACCAGAATCATCACACTCCAAATGGTATGCAGCACTAGCAAGTTTCAGTTTCTTTAGAAACTCCCGATGTGGATTTTTGCCCCATGCTCTTATGACCTTGACTAAGGCCAACAAATCATAAGTCACATGTCAAGTTCTACCCGTCGTTGTCCAGGTTGATTTGAACCCACCCATATATACCTTTGACTATGGCCAACAAAGTAATACGACTGTCCCAAAACAACGCATCTATCTATGCAACATATGAATACCCACCAGCTACCAAACACTGTGCCTTGACTAGCGCCAACAAACACAGCTTGAATACTGTTGGATATTCATATAAAACAACGGAGGGCTACGAATGGTTTTGGCGAACCCGTGAACGTAGTGAACTTGATATAATCGAAGGAACGAGATAGCTTTTAAAAGGAGTGGTTCAAGCTCCGCGTTTAAAAGTTGGTTTTTGAAAAGAACCGAGTGGTTTTAAAATTGTTCCAACGACTTTACTTTGGTTTATTTTCTTGCATTAATTTAATGCGTCCCATCATTAAATCCTACCATTGCAGAAAACAACGAAAATATGATGTACGCTTATGCCATCCGCATTCGCCACGGGGCCCCGTCATCACCCGTTAGGTTACTTAACTAACGATAGAGCGGGGGCTGGACTAGCGCGGATGCAAATCATAAGCAACGCCTAAATAGATATCATATATAGATATATACATTCGTCAGATGCAATGATAGCCATTCCGGATCACAGATGAACACTTTGGATATACTAGGAATCCGCGTTTCGTTCGAGCCTGCAACGAAAGACGGATTACACGGTCGTGATGAATAGCCAAAACCCCACCCTAGACCCCTACGGGTGCGGCAAACTACCCGCCAAGTACCCGAAGCGAAGCAACCTCCCTCAACAACGTGAGTAGGCCACTCGGCACTTCGAAATACCCGGTAGTTTGTGCATCCCACCTTGGGTCTATCCTAGGAGCAAAAACAGTAAAAGAAATTATACAATAGCGGGTACAACCTCATCCCGGATGTGCGGCCATAAAATAATATTACATCAATTACAAATTTTTCATTGAATGAAAGAAAAAGAATACTCTCATTTCACATCCCCGGCTATTCATCCGCGACAATCCAACGAGTTCATATACACAAACCATCAACATTACAGATCACAGATATGTATAACCCCCACTAATCGACGTATAGAGATTAGCAGACGTTCAATACATATATCATATCACAGATAAAATCCATTAGCCAAAGTGTACGGAATTTCGATCAAAATACGGATTTGTAACCACCCCAAACACAAATTTGTTTTCTGGAAATTCTGGGCAGAAACAAAATATACTAAAAATCCCAAAACATCCAACTAAGAACACAGCACCAAAAATGGTCCACGGCCGAGTCAACTCGGCCGCGGATCCGCGGCAAGAAGCATGTTCTTGCCGCGGTTCCGCGGCTCTTTGACCAAGTCACTGGATCGTTTTTGATGGGTGTTTTTAGAAAACCCTGAGCCGATTTTTCATGTATGTTAAATAATTTTTGGAGCCGTTTTGAAAATCGGCAGAAAGTTGATTTTTTCGGACTTTTTTTGCGATTTTTTTCCGATCGAAATTCTAAATACTTTGCTAACATGCTAGTTTATGTTTAGCTAGGTATGATACCACTGTAAGTCCACGTTGCTCACCCCGGTTCTTACGGGGAGGAGGAAACGGTAAAAAACGATATTCGACACGAAGCAACATGGACTAAATGAAGGATCCTTGCTAAACCAAAACCTAGCAAACTATATGAGGTTCTATCTACTATGCCATAGAGATTATACCTCATGATACCGGTCCTTCGGGTCTTCTCTCCGCTGTCCTGCTCGTCCATCTGAGCTCCGAGGATCGATCCGGATCTTGATCACCTCCGCGGCCTCCTTGAGTCGAAGGCGATCCACCCGAGAGTTGTGCTCCGAGCTCCACCTTGAGCCGAGGCAACTAGGGCAACAAGATCGCTAGGCTTGATGTCCTAGGTTGTGTAGAAGAGGTAGATGGATGTGTTTATCTATTTGGATCCTTTTTCTCTCAACACATGAGATCAAAGGAATTTTCAAGAGGAGGAAGAAGAACTAGCAACCATGGAGCTTTTTCTTTTCTTCTCACAAGAGAGAGAATGAGAAAAGAATAATGAACTCAAGAAAATGAACCATGGTTGCAATAATACATAAACATCAACATTACTAATCCTTTCATGATAAAGTTGATGGCTACATTTGAATTGACCATTTTCATATCAAAAATTTAAAGAAAACCAAAGAATACTCTAGACCTCTCATGAAGGTCCAAGTCAACTTTGGTCAAACGGTCCAGAAGTCAAGTGTGGTCAAATGGTCAAAGCAATTAGACATAACATAATTATCACAAAAAATATTAGTAAATAATGTCCCCGGCTCATAATGGTTTGACCGAATCAACCGTCAAAACCCCAATGAGCCTGCGACATAATGGTTTTGGCTGAATCAACTGTCAAAACCCTAGTGAGGCACCTCCTTCTTCTTCGCTCCTCACAACTGTGCATACGCACCCGCATCCGCATTCCGTAGAATGCGAATGCATAGAAGACAAAATAAATCCATCCGTACAATACTAGGATCAGGCTTAAACCAAAGCCCACTAGTATTGCCAGCCCGAACAGCATACGCACACAAGTGCACGTAAGTGATCGTAGCCCTGCCGTAAAACCATACGGCCTCTACACCTTTCGGTCAGTGCAGGGAAACTCTCTGTGTGGGACTCTAAAGACTCGACACTACGCTGGCAGTGGGTTTAAACACAGACCGCAAGCGGCAATAGCTGTACGTAACGGTCCCCAGGTAGATGTCGATAAGAAGGCCGATGAGGTAAACCCATCCGAACTCCTACTGAACCTGAATGTAACAATCTCCGTATAGTCCGGTCCGTTCGTCTGAGAACATCGCATGGCGGGCCTAGGGGGTGGTAAACGTCAATCCCCTAATAGTGGTACAAGTCATGTCGGAGTGTAGCCCAGAACACCCTGAGATAACACTGGAAATCTACCAGTATATCTCGCTTGCCCTGGCCAGGGACTACTATGTGTAATGGCTCTTCTAGACACAGCGCGATATCAACCCCCAATACCGGGAGAGACGAATCCTGTCTAACCGTCACTGCCTTCAAGTGCTTCGGGACTGCACCCAACTACTACCTGTTTGCACGACTCCTTTGAGCCGTGGTAGGGTAGTAATCAAAGTACAGTGGGAACACACTCGAGGCGAAGTGACAGTGTCAAGTCAGCGGACTAAGCTGTACTCATGTCACCTGGAAACTGATAACTGACGATAGGTATAATACCAACCATCAGTACGACGTATTGATGGCTGTGGGACAGACCATCTCCCCTGCTAGGATGAGAAGAGCATACACTAGTCTACTCTGGAGTATCGATGCCCTGTCTCGATAGTCCAACGACTAGGGACCTGTATAAGGATGTGCTTATAGATTACCCAGCCCCCACAAGTGTGACTGCCATTACAACGCTGGTAATCAAGCAAAGATCCTAAGGGCTCTACTAATATGTATAAGCGATATGCTAAAAAGAAACACATGCACATATTGAAGTAGAGACAAACCAAGTAGCATACTACCATTTTGAGCAAGATTGTCTATACAACTGTGAATATCCAAGCTTCCATCAAGTAATATACAAGCTAGTATGATACAATAATGGCCTCTAGGGCATATACACTAACACTTCCATTATGCAATCCTCTCTCCCACCATCAACGAGAAAACCATAATATCTCTCAGGTGGATAAGAAACCCTACTAGATCGGCGGAGAGGCTGGGGTTCGTCGGGAACTACTGAATCCTCTGGTTCTACTAAATCTTCTATTGTAGTTTGTGTTGCTGGAACTTCTTCCAGTTCTACCTCCTTGCCACTAATTTCCTTTGCAAGAAATTCCTTTTCTAAAAAGGTAGCATGCCGAGAAACAAACACCTTTTGTTCCTCGGTGTGGTAGAAGATATACCCGTGCGAATGTTTGGGATATCCAATAAACTTACACAGAATAGACCTTGCCTCGAGTTTTTCCGGATTTTGTGTTTTCACATATGCCGGACAACCCCATATCTTAACATAATTAAGATATGGTCTCTTTCCTTTCCATATCTCATATGTAGTGGTTGGCACAGATTTGGTTAGAACCATATTCAATAGGTCTGCAGCTGTCTCCAGTGCATATCCCCAGAAGGAAATAGGCAACTCAGTTGTGCTCATCATAGAGCGCACCATATCTAATAGGATGTGATTCCTCCGCTCCGATACACCGTTGTGCTGTGGTTTATAGAGAGGAGTAAGCTGAGAGAGAATCCCATTCTCTTTTAGATAGTTCAGGAACTCATTGCTCAAGTATTCTCCTCCTCGATCAGATCAAAGGATCTTAATACTTTTACCCGTTGGTTCTCTACTTTGTGCTTATATTCCCTGAATTTCTCGAAAGCATCAGATTTGTGTTTCATCAGGAACACATGTCCGTATCTTTAGAGATCGTCAGTGAATGTAATGAAGTAGGAAGAACCGTTCCTGGCATGTGTAGTCATGGGACCACTTACATCACTATGTATCAGCCCTAAGAGTTCTGTAACTCTTTCTCCGTGTCCACTAAACGGAGTTTTGGTCATCTTGCCTTTGAGACATGACTGGCAAGTATCATAGGATGAAAATTCGAATGGATTTAAATATCCAACCTTGTGTAACTTAGCTAGCCGTGTCACATTGATATGACCCAGTCTACAATGCCACAAGAAGGATTCGTTCATTTTTGAACTCTTCCTCTTGTGTGTGTTTTGTACATTAAGTATTGTAGTTTGGTTAAGAACGTATATGCCATTATCTAACGATCCTGATCCAATCAACTTTTGATTTAGGAATATGTTCATAACATTATCATGTACTACAAAATTATATCCTTCTTTATTCAATACAGAAACAGAAATAATATTGCATATCAGGGTCAGAATGTAATAGCACTCGTTCAGAACTAATGTATTACCATTTGGTAACACAAGCTGATATTTGCCAACTGCCTTGGCTGCAACATCTGCACCATTCCCTACTCTTCGGAATGATCACCCATTCCCAGTTCTTTACCTTTTCGTAGCCCATCTAACATATTACATATGTGGGATCCCGATCCGGTATCTAAAACCCAGGACGTAGAGTGAACTGAGAAACAGTTCTCGATAACTAACACAGCTGAAGAAGATGCATCAACATGCTTATTCTTCATTTGGGCGGCATGAGAATCCAGATATTCTCCTATTTCCTGCTCAGTCTTATAACACTTATAAAAAGAACGGGACCAACGTTCCCCTGCTCAGTATAATAAGAGGGTTCAGTCAGTACATCCATATTATTATCTTGACTAAGGCCTGACATGGTCGCTACCTGGAGAGAGAGAGAAGAAAACACTTTAGCGTATGCTCTTGCAAGATTAGATTGGTTATTATCTTATCTAATCAGGATGTCTCCCACTGTTTTTATCAAATCTTCCTTCAAACCCCAAAAGGAAAGACTAGTCGAGATTAATTACACCTTACAAGTTCGCCAATCTTTCAGCCAGGCCAGTGTTGGTACTTTGAGGGAGGTTCCCTGTGCTTTCGCACGGACCTAATTAAAGTAAACCTCGTTTTCCCAGAGAAATAACCCCGTTAACACCTTTCTAGACACCTACTTGATCGGCTAATTGTCCTATGTAAAATTCTCCCAGGAGTAACTCTTACTCGCAGTGGGTATCGGGATCCAACATCTCATAGAAGGTATGCAATCTCGTTGCAAATTTCAACACTTGAAATTCCCGGTAATGCTTTTACCCCTAGCGTCCTATGACCTTGAAGCAGGCCAACAAACCATAGTCCGCTTGTTACATACAATAAATTTTACATGAATGAAAATAAAAACACTCATCTCACATAAAACCCCGGCTATTCAGAACACGACTAACCAATATACATATCACAACAATACATAATATCTCATATCATCAACGTAAGAAAGTATACGTATCCCGATTGTCGTTGATGTATAGCAACGAAGCCGGCGATACACCACATACTACGCTTAAGGTCACAGAAAAGAATGTGTAAAACTACAACATTTGGAATCCACAATCACTTTAGACATCTAAAATCCGAAATATCACATACTTCGCATTTCATGCCTAACTATATGAATTCCACATATTGTATCACATTCCAGATAAATAGACAATGTTAAACTTTCCGATCGAATAATCAAACACCCAAGATTTCCCTGATAGCTCAACACTTGAGCGAAGTTCAAAAATCCCAGAACATGTCACAGCCCCAATGAACCAGCCGTAGAAGGGTCAAACCAACGCCTCACATGCGGCAATGCTAAACTACCACAAACCCAAGGGTTCAGTGGCAGTTTTGATGGTCACATAATCGAGTTAAGGTTATGTTCTTCTAGAGGGTCCACAGATACGCGAGCATGATTTCCCGAAAGTTTTAAACTGAGGAGAAATTGAGTTATTGATATCCGTTCGAACCTTTTAACACGTTCTAAATAACCCAAAAAACTAAATGATGTTAAACTTTCCGATCGAATCAACAAATTTTTTAAGATCTCCAGAAAACTCAACACTTAAGTAATATTAAAAATTCCCAGAAGCATGTAGTAATACCTACGGATGTAACCTAGAAATATCTATCCCTGATACCTAAGTATGGCCGCGGAACTGCCGCGAAAAGCCTGGTATTGCCACGGTTCCGCGGCGACTTGAAGGAATTAGGGGTTCGTATTTCACAGTTATCCATAGAATCACCTGCTTATTTTTCTGAGTATTTTTAATACGGAAAAAACCATCTTTTTAAAAAATTTCCAGAGAGGGGGCCAAAAATGACGTTTCAGGGTTCGATCGGACTTTTAACTTCGTCTACACATCACCTAATGCTCTAGCTTGGCTTTGATACCACTGTAGGGTTAGTATAGCACCTTGTGACGGTTTTGTCAAGCATCAAACATGCTACTTTAAAATTTTTGGGGTGATAAACAAACCCTAACCAAGATCTTAACTAGAGAATTAAGTTAAACAAGCATGTAAACATCATTACATCTAAGTGAGAGGGATTACAACCTTTGTAGTCCGTTCCTTCGCTTCATAAGCTCCGAGTAGTAGTCCCTTCGCCGCGATCTATGATTTCCTGGACTCAAGAGATGCTCCACAAGCCGAATAATCCATGCTTGCTTGAAGTCTTCCTTTTCGAAAATGATCTACCTTGAAAAATCTTAACCCAAGCTTACACTTCACTAAACAACTTATTAGAGAAGTGAACACCCTAATCTAAGTGGCTAGAATAGAAGAGGATGATGAAGTAAGAATTTAGCTCTCTTTTAGTTTCAATTTCTCACTTTATTTCATCACATCACAAAAAGCTACAAAGCTTTTCAAGGAGGAAAAAGAAGATGAATTTCATTTGTGATGAATAATCAATTCTTGCTATGGTTACAAAACAACCTTGAGTTAATAATATCAAGGATTTAACTCATGTAGAGAATGAACTAGAGTTAAGGGTTTGGGTTGGGTTAAATAATATCTCCACAAAATATCAATACAAAATATCTAAGCTGAAAACAAAATAAAGCTTCTAGATGCTTCATGATAAATCTAACCCAAATCAAACCCTAACTTATTTAATCTCCACAAATCATGTTGTATTTTTAATCATAACTTGTTACAATATTATATATCACATATATAATATATTTTTGTAACAAAAGAAAATAATATAATTAACATATATCGCATATATATCAATGTATTATCCGGTGAGAAAATGATTCAGTAAAGAGAGCTTATATCAATTAATGTAATGAAATATATCACATATATAATTATACATTAAATTATCGAATCAACACTTGATCCGACAATCCGGGTATATCGCATATAACCGACTAATATAACATGTACCGATTCATCGAATCAACACTTTATCCGATGACCCGGCTATATCACATATACCCGGCAGATATCATATATCGCGAGAATAGAATACAGTATCTCATATCGTATTAGTCTCGGTCCCGTACATATCACATATGTGCTCCTACTCCATTTTTCCTGAGCTAGAAAACCTCTGTGTGGACTCTAAAGAATTGTCAATACGCCAGCAGTAGGTGATGATCATATCAAACACCCACAAGCTGCAAGCGGTCAGCTAAATGTAACAGCCACCCAGGTATTGAGCGATCAGAAGATCAACAAGCAAGCCTGTACATTCTCCTGTGAATCCAATCAGTAACACTATCGTACAGTCCGGTCTCTTCGTCTGATATCTCGCATATCTAGTCTAGGGGGTGGTAAAACGTCAGACCCCAGTAACCGATAAATCGTATCGATGTGAGGCTCATAACAGGTCCAGAAACTACTGATAACACTAACCATTAGCACTACATATCAGCCCTGGCCAGGGACTTCCAGTTATAGCCAATCGAACATAGCACAACATCAACTCCCTATACCGGGAGAGACGAATCCCCTCTTATCGCTCATTGCCTCCATATGATTCGGGTACCCAAAAGCCGCCGTTTTGCACGCCCTCTTGGACGTGGTAAGGTGGAAATCAAAGCACAGTGGGAATCACACAAGACTCTATGACGATCTCAGGTCTACAGACTAACCTGTACAAGTGTCATCGGAGAACTGCTATCTGACGATTGGTATAAATCCATCTAGGAGTTCTCGGTGAGTCCGTTTAGTGTACCCAGTCTCCACTGAGCACCCGTACACCATCATTGATGTCAAACACCGATGGATATGGGATCATCTATCGTCCATCATATGGGTCAATATGCGTATACGCTAGTCTACTCTTGTGTATCGATGCCCTGTCTCGATACACCCTCAACTAGGAAAAGTTATAGGATGTACTCGTTGACTACTCTGGCCCCAATAGTATGATCTCATCATAGTCTCAGTAGTCGAGTACATATCCTAAGGGCTTTATCAACATGTGAGAGCAAGACAGTAAACTAATACAAGTCAACATATTAAGATAAAGTGAAACCAAATAGCATACTATCATGTCGAGCAAGAAAGTCCTCTATAAATATATCCAAGCATCCACTATAATATACATAATATATACAACAATGGCTTCTAGGGCATATATATAACTAACACCTATATATGTCCAAGCATCCACCACAAATACATCGCATGTACAGTAATGTCCTCTAGGGCAGACATATAACTAACAATCTCCCACTTGCATTAAGGCCATCTGTTGTAGTATCCAATACCCAGCAATATAGCAGTGGTTGTAGTATCCCATACTCAACCATCCCATAGAAATCTCTCTAGGGGTAAGGCCTTTGTAAGTGGATCCGTTGTGTTATCCTCTGTGTCTACTCTCCTTACATCGATCCCTTGGAGCTCAACCATCTCCATGATCAGGTGATACTTGGCTCAGAATATGTCTGGAATGCTGATGGGACCGGTGTTCCTAGGCCAATGCCATAACTCCATTGTTGTCACAATAACAGTTATTAGACGCTCAATGGTAGTGTAACGTTTTGAAAATCGTTTCGGTGAAATTTCGGAAAATCGGTAAAATAAGGGGGTTTTCTGTAAAAAGTCAAAATACAAATATCTTTATTATAAAACTAAATATATATATTATAGCTATGTAATTACTAGTATTTGGTGTTTATTGAGCCACTGGTGAAATTTCAAATTTTCTGAAAAATTTTTTATTTTAATATTATTTTAAGCCGTCACTAATACATTTAATTTGGGAAAATTACAAATTGGAATGAGTTGAAACAAATTTTGTGCATCATAACACATTAAACAAAATTTTATCATGTGGTTTTTGAAATGAAATGGTTTGCCAAAACGGTTTAGAAAATATCGAAGAAAAAGGCTTTTTTCGGTGAAATTAGTGTAAAGGGAAAATTGGGGTATAGTATTTATCTTTTTTTTCCCTCACCCACACTCTCCACACTCTCTCTCCTCACCCCCTAGGCTGCTGGCCGAGCCCCCCCTTGGCAGCCCCAAAACTTTGTCCCCTCATTTCACAAAAGAGAGAATTAAAAAGGAAAAGAAAGTATAAGAAAATGAGGTATGGGTTTGGGTTGACTTGGACTTTTCTTTACTTGGTTTTTCCCCACACCACACCCTCTCTCTCCTCTCCTCTTGGCTCAGCAGCAGGCCCCCCAACAGCCCCCCAACAAAAGCCCCCATTTTTCTCCTCTCATTCTCATCAAAAAATCCATCTTTTTGCCTCAAAATCAAGCTAAAACCTCTATAATTCTTCAATCCAACTCTTACCCTTTATTTCTTTGCCTAAGCTAGCATGGATCTTGGAGGAAATTTGGCATTTTGGAGGCTATAATCTTCATGTTGATCTCTTGATCATGAGGTATAAAGATTCATCCATATTTGTTAGTTGTTAATTGAATGTTTAAATCAAGCTTAAATTGGTGTTTTAAAATAAATAAAGGGGTTTTGAATTCAAGTTTGGAAATTCAAGTGGATGGTTTTAGATTATAGTTAGGGTTTTGTTGTGTGATTATGGTTGCAAGTGGAATTGATCATTTTGTGGAATGTGAAACATAATGAAATTGTTAGTTTGCAAATTGTTATATGTAAATTGTCCTAATTATGATTGTTTTGCAAACTAGATTTTTGTAATTTATATAAAGTAGTGAGATTAAATTCTAGTTAATGGTTGTGTGGCTTAGTTAATATGTTTTAATGAGAATTATGGCCACTAAAACTGTTAAAATATTTAAAGTTGATTAAAACACCAAGTTTTGAGCTAAAATGTAAAATTGTGCTAATTTTTGTTAACTAGGTTTTGTAAATATATATATTTTGATGAAATTAAATTATTGGAAAGGTTTTTATGACTTGGTTATGATATTGAGCGGATATTGTGGCCGGTAGATTTGTTTAAACGTCGAGTTTTGTACTAAAACGGGTAATATTGCTTGCTAGATTTTCGGAAAAATGGCTTTTAAAGTGAGTTTGGGGTTTTTGTGAATTTTAAGCTATTTTATATCATAATTTGTGCTCGTGATTGTAAAAATGAGTGTGTTTGGGTTTTTCTCGATGGTCTGGCGTTTGTACGCCGACGTCGAGGGTTTTTGGATTGATTCGTGAAAGCAACCATATGTTTTGACCTATGTGGGATTCATGTATCGTTTTGTTCATGAGTCGGATTATAATGCGATACGGTGCGTTATGATATGTAGGTACCCATGTGGAATTCGAGATGACAAGCAAGCGCGTGGCGACGTCGGCACCGGCGAGCGAGGACCAGGTAAGTAGATTTATATCTACGGGGAGAAGTCGGGTGGATGGCGTATAGCACTCCCACAGTTCGTGGTGATGTATACGAATACGTATACACACACATATATATTGTTTATATATTGTTTGAGTTTATTGATGATAATATGGATATTTGGTGTACTTGGATGATTTAGTGTCGCGAAACCCTAGAGTGGTGGTCGCACTACACATGCACACACCAACCCATACTTGCATACTTTCTTCTTTCATTTGTGCTTATACGGGAATATATAGTTATGTGTTCACATGGGTATGGGACGATGTGTTCACATACGGATTTGAGGATGATACTTGGGTTTGAGACGAGTCGATGAGATTTGTATTGAGGTTATGAATTCGGTGACATAGCATGGTTCGTATTTGAGATACGACATGACGTTGTAGCGGGTTCTTGATGTAGTGTTTCACACACGTCCATGCATACTTAGGCGGTATCAGTATTGTACAAGACATAGGTCAGTACCCTAGACTATGATCTTGGATAAAGAGGATACTAGGTGAATAGTAGGATGAATGTGATATTGACCCATACCCAGATTTGGGATTCCGTACGACGGATTTACGTACGAGCTATATTGATGATTGATCCGCACTCTTGACTTGGGATGCCTGATTATAGATATGGTATCGGATATGATATTATTGAGGCGGGATCACCGACTATACATATACAGGTATGTATATGGATCGACTCAGATGTTAGGCGGTTTCCTTACCTGTAGTCCAGCTTGTTAGCTTAGCCCTTTAGTTTAGTTTAGTTGTTAGATTAGATTCGATTCTTAACTATTTCAAAAACTAACGAATCGTGGGTATTTTAAAAGACAGCCCAAGGGATACTACGGATATTTCAAAAGACGTATCTTTTCATAAAAACACCGTAGCCCCTATTTTCAAAACCCCATGATTCGTGTTATTTCAAAAGGCACCATTTATAGGACTTATATTAGATTAATGCAGGTTAGTTACAGTTGCATCTTGTATTCAGCTCCCGCTTATTATTGTGGTTCGCTTCGCATCGCATACTTATGTTATAATTTCTTATTGCAATGTTGATATCATATTGTTAGGACACCAGCACCATTACCGATGATGCGTATGTACCACGTACACTTACTTGCCGGCTCACACACATCTTCTTCGGTAATTGCCATGTCACGTACACCTTAGAAAATATTATTGCTTGACATAGCGTACTTGCCTTATATGTTAGTTTAGACATTGTATTTATTACCTGCTACTTCATGCATACTGTTATTCATTGTTATGCCGCATTCATGGATTCTCATGCATATATTCACTATTTTACGTGTTATTGAGGTTTTGGATTCGGATTTCCATGAGATTTTCTGGATTTGGAGGAAAACCGCAAAAACATAAATAAACCTTTTCTCTCTTTTAAAATAAAAAGTGCAGTTTTTCCCATGATGTATGAGTCGTCCACCATGAGTTTGCTGATGGATTTCGAGACCCGATTCGAGGAGACGGATGAACCGTTTCGGGTACATGGTGGACCCGGTAAGGTGCCCCGGGGCAAGAAGCGCGTGATGATGACGATGTGAGCCTGGCAGGGGAGCACCACCTACCGGTGATATTACCCGACGCGTCGGATATCCGGAGGATACCGTCGTGGTCTTGAGATGGACGGTAGGGGCCGGTCTGGACTGACGGCGCCCTAGATATTGTGATTGAGAAATGAGATTTTGAGATATTGAGGTACAGAGACTGTGATACAGAGATCTCGAGATATTGGGATTACGTTTGTGCCGATGCTAGGCACTGTTTTATGCTGATTTCATTTATGATATCTCTTTTTAAAAATACAAAGGAAATCTCACTAAATTATGAAAACAGTTTCTTCATTTACATGTATTCTGTTTTCGTGCATTCATACCTCATTCATATGATATATTGCTACCTGAGGTACTGACACGGGCACATTGTAAGTCTACGCTAGCGCCCCGGCAGTCTACAGACGCTAAATGCGGAACAAAAACTTTTTAACTGGCGCTATCGTATGCTTTAACCCGGATCTGCCATTATTGCTAAACTAACAAACTGTAAAGAGTGTAGAAAGGTTATACCGAACGATCCGAGTCCTTCGTTCTTTAACCATCATCCCACGCTCCGTTGCGGCTGCTCCGATCTCATCGATCTCCGATTCCTTCGTCGAGGTGGCACCACATGATCGATTCTTTAAACGGGCTCCCGCCTCTGACTTGAGGCAACTCGATCGTCAAGTTTGCTAAAAGAGACGACCAAGAATGATGTAGAGAATGAGTAGATGACTTTGTCTCACTTCGTCCAAATCCGTGGACGATCGGTTAATGAAGTTGCCGTGGAAATCGGGTGATGGAATGAAATGAACTGTAAAATTCCATACACCCCGAATACTATCATAATCTTTTCTAACCAAAATGAAACATCAAGTGAAGTGAGGAGAGAGAGGGCCGGCCACTTTATAGGATGGAGGAGGGTGAGTGTAGGAGCAAGTGGTGACCTTAAGCAAAATATCATAATGTGAACACAAAAGAATATCAAGCATAAAGATCTTAAACAAAACAAGAATGTTAAGAAATCAAAGCATGAGTCACATGACACCTCTCCATTTCTAGAACCTTCTAGAAGCTTCTAGAAGCATGACTCACTCTCATCCAAGAAAAGATAAATCCGTCTTTAACCGAATGTTAAAAGACGGCTGACAGAAAACTGGAAACTGGCAACTTCCAAAAGTGATCCTGAAACGACTTTCAGGATAACCCCGAAACTGTATAAATATACCCGCATTTGTATTACGACCGAATACAAATGCAACTGAGACAAAGATATTATACCTACTCAATATAATACTCGGATCCGGCTTAATCCAAAGCCGACCAGTATTATCTGCCCGAAAAATAACACGTGCGTAAACGCACGTGCATTTTCCGAACCTTGCCATAAAACCATACGGCCTCTACAACGTTTCGCCCGAACTTGGGAAACTGTCTGTGGGGAACTCTAATGACTCGTCAGTACCCTGGCAGTGGGTTTAACCACAAACCGTCAGCGGCACTAGCTATGCGTAACGGCTGCCCATGGACTGACCTCAAGGAAGGCTGATGAGCGAACTCAAGGGAGGCCGATGAGAGAACTCATCCAGAAACCCTACTGAGCCTAACAGTGACAATGTATATACAGTCCGGTCCGTTCGTCAATGAGTGTCGCATATCTGCCTAGGGGGCTAGTAACGTCAGACCCCCAATAGCAGTATAAGTCGTGTCGGAGTGAAGCCCAATAACACCCTGAGATACTACTGGAGTACCTACCAGTAAATCTCCTGCCATGACCATGGACTTTGTGTAATGGCTCTTCTAGACACAGCACGACCTAGCCCCCAATACCGGGAGAGACGAATCCCCCGCCGATCCGCTCACGTGCCTCCATATGGCTCGGGACTGTACCCAAAAACTACCTGTTTGCACGACTCCTTTGAGCCGTGGTAGGGTAGAAATCAAAGCACAGTGGGAACTCACACGAGACAAATGACGACCTCAGGTCGATGAACTAACCTGTACACATGTCACCAGGGAACTGCTATCTGACGGTAGATATAATACTAACTAGCAGATTCCCGGCGAGTCCTGTCCGGTGTACTCATAACCCAATGAGCACCTGTATACATCTTAGGTGATCCAACTGACACCAGTGGCTTGAGAGACCGGCCACCGCCCCTCGTCGGGGTCTCGACTGTACACACTAGTCTACTCCGGAGTATCGATGCCCTGTCTCGAAACTCCCACGACTAGGGACCACAATTAAGGATATGCGTATAAACTACCCAACTCTCACTATATGATCGCCATCATACTGTTGGTAGTAAAGCAAGATCCTAAGGGCTCTATCAAAGTGTAACATGCAATCAGTCACCTGAACATGTACACGACTGATAAAGGCAAACCAGATAGCATACTATCATCTCGAGTAAGACTGTCATACCGGTATAGGTCCTCCGCAATCATTGCAATCACGTACCTGCGATCCAATAATTGACTATGAGGGCACTATCTCCAACAATCTCCCGCTTGCACTCAAGGCTAATTATTGCGATGTTGCGTACTCACAGCCCGTGTGAAACCAACACCCAACTCCTCTACTAATCAGTTTCACAAAGCCCGTTTGTAAAACTATTGTGTTCGAGAAATAGCCTCAGTGAGTGGATTCGCCTAGAAGTTTCTTTCTATAACTCTCTAAATCTCAAGTTCGCGGAGAAAGCCATCTCCCGAATCGAGTAATATCTGTCTTAGGATATGTCTGGATATCTGATGGGACCTAGTTCATAAATGAACTCCAAATCCAAACTTTTTAGACTGTATCGATCACTGAACCTAATCAGTATCCGGCACCATGCCACCCACAGTATCCTCTTGGACCACCTGTCCATAATACTGTCCCTCTTCGTCAGAGGGAAAAACTATAACTCTGACAATCACTCTGTCAACCATGTCACCTTTGAAGCTTGGAATGATAACCGTCTCCCGAATGAGGCTGCCGTCATCAAATCCGTAGAACATGTACTTATGTTCTAAAACTGCTTCCTTATGTTTCTCCAGGATTGGATTAATACAAACTTATTGCATCTAGTGCAAAACCAACATTTGGTGTGGTACTTGACATCTCACGATTGACTCAATTGCCTAAGCAAGTGATCTGCCAATCATGCACATCCCTCTCCCCTTTAGTCTATACGACACCTTTAGAGAGGGTGACTCCATCACCTCCAGGTACACCACCATGCTAGGAGTCAACTATTCCAAAAACCATTAGAATATCTGTCAAAGTACCCACATTGGGAAACTACCCAAATCCAGATCTAAAACCATAGATCCAGAAACCAGAATGTCAAATATTATATCCATATCCTGTCTTGGAGAAACAACTGTGTGATGACCACAGTACAACCGATCGTAGTATAGGAATTTTACTTCCTACTCTTTGTATGTCATCCAGATACCATGACATCACACCCTACTACCTTCTTAACTGATCCATCCCCTATTCTGATTAAAGTCAAACCCATGACTGTCACATCAAAATTAGATGATCTATCTCCGCTATAACTGCTCAAGTCTATAAATAGACATAAGCTACTTGCCCACTATGCTTCTGCTGCTCCCACTGACTACGACAACCTTCCTACCGGGTCTCACAGCCTGGAACAACAGTAGTGTCAAGTCTGGGTAGATAAGAAACTCCCTGTCACCGTCTGTGAGGCTACCGAAGTACCTCTCAGGCATCTGAGGTTACCTACCATACCTGCGGAGTGGCTATTGGAATGTCAAACCTGATTGAATATATAGGTCCTATTAAATTTTCCGTAATCGTTCGCGGTTCTGGAATCACTTCCAGTTCTACCATACTCCCACTACTGTTTTCTGAAAAAGATCCATTTTACTAAAACTGTGGCGAGTCAAGAACAATATCACTATTGATCTTCCAAATGGTAGAATATCAACCCTCGTCATAGCCAGGGTCAACCCACAAAACAGCCATTACAGAAACGTGCCCTGAGTTATCCAGAGTCTGGTTTTAAGCATAAGCTGGACAACTCCCCGTACCTTAATATCTTTTAAGGTACGAACTATTCTATATCCAATATAGAAACTTTGGCACTTATTTAATTGGAACCATATTCAATCCATGCATCTGTCTCCAGTGCATATCAACTTAATGGAAAGAGGCTAATCAGCTTTACTCAACTTAGGAATCCATCCAATTATGAGTAACCTGAAAGAGAAACACGTTTCTCAAAACCATCACTATCATCTGAATACCAATCACAAGAATCTACATCTTCGATCTCTTTGAAGAATCCCGATACTTATGATACCTGGTTCTCTACTTTATTCTTATACCCACAACTTCTCAAAACTTAGACCTTGTATTTCTACGAAACACTTGTCTAAATACTAGAGAAGTTATAAGTAAACAGAACATAGTAGGAGGACCTACCCCTTTGTCCTGATGGACACTGGACAACATACAATACTCTGTATAAGTCCGCTGAGTTTAAACAACTCAAAACCTGTGCGTTGTAGGTGGAAAACTGTACCCTGGCGATTTCCTCAAATATCACCAATTACAACGAATTCCGATATAATGAGGATAATCACCTAATTCCCAATATCTTACTCCCTCTCATCATCTGTAAAACCATACAGATATGAGAATGAAACCTGGTAAATACATACCCTTGGAGTAAGTGTCTAATCGGGAAAACAGTTTTTCCTTTAACAATGCACTGAAACATAAAAAATGTTTCGTAGGGGTATCCTGGTATTCATAGCAATGCCTCTTCCATAATCCAATTCATGACTTCAACCGTATATTTTATTGCCATCTCTCCAAATCCCTTTATTTGTCTTTAGTCGTTACCTTCTGTACACCATCGTTAGGCTAAATGGTTTTCTTCCTTCCCTACCGTTCGGCACCAGCCTATGGTTTGGAAGAAGACTATCCAGTAAGCATAATAGGTGTACCCTCCTAAACCAAGGAGTACTCGCATCTCGAGAGAAGGTGACGATAAAAGACAACTGAATAATACCTTATTCTTTTTAAAGGTGAAATAGGAGCGGCGATGAAGTACGCGGTTTTGGTCGTGAATGATATCAGTCGCAATTTACTTTGCCCTCTTTCTAATCCCTTTATTTTGTCTTTACATATTACCTTCTGCACACCCTACTTAGGCTAATTGGTTTTCTTCATTCCCTACCTTTCGGCACCAGCCTATGGTTTGGAAGAAGACTATCCAGTAAGCATAATAGGTGTACCCTCCTAAACCAAGGAGTACTCGCATCTCGAGAGAAGGTGACGATAAAAGACAACTGAATAATACCTTATTCTTTTTAAAGGTGAAATAGGAGCGGCGATGAAGTACGCGGTTTTGGTCGTGAATGATATCAGTCGCAATTTACTTTGCCCTCTTTCTAATCACTTTATTTTGTCTTTACATATTACCTTCTGCACACCCTACTTAGGCTAATTGGTTTTCTTCATTCCCTACCTTTCGGCACCAGCCTATGGTTTGGAATAAGATTATACAATAAGCGTAATAGGTGTACTCTCCTAAACCAAGGAGCTCTCGCAACCTGAGAGAAGGTGATAATAAAAGACAACTGAATAAACCAATTCTATTTCTCCTGAACCTGGATCCATCCTCGAAGAAGTCCCTTCGAGTTCGTATATAACCATACGATGGATCTATCCAATTGAAGTGGATATCCGTAGTAATACGGGTGTTCTGAGAAATGCAAAGGGTAGAAGAAGGAGTGGCAATGACTTATGCAACATAGACAATCCAAAAGCCAGTATTTTAAGAAGGTTCGGTCAACCTGGTCACTGAGTCATAGTCTAGGGTCGGTCAAAGGTCGCTGCCAAAGAGATAGAGAAAAGAAACACTCTGCGTGCACTCTAACCTAGATCAGAATGGTCATCACTTTATCTAATCCGGAAACCTCCCACTGTCCTGTCAAATTCTCCTCCAAACCTAAAGAAGAATCAATCGGGATCACCCGAAGAGTAAACCAACTCATCAGTGGGAATCGGGATCCAACTCTCATCGCATGATAACGTGATGGAATGCATCCACGTTACTCATACTCCAGAAGGTATGCGTATACTTGGCAAGTTTCAGTTTCTTTAGAAACTCCCGATATTGTTTTTTGCCCCATGCTCTTATAACCTTGGCGTTGGTCAAAATGTCATAAGTCACATGCCAAGTTCTACCCATCACTATCTTGTCAATTTGAACCCACCCGCACATGCCCTTGACGTTGGCCAATCGGCAGAACGACTGTCCCAAACTAACTCATCTATCTATGCAACAATTGAATACCCAGCAGCTACCAAACACTATGCCTTAACTTTGGCTAAAATGCATAGCTTGAATACTACTGAATACCCAAAAGAAGTGACGGAGGGCTACGGCTGGTTTTTGGCGAAAAACCTTTAGCGTAGTGAACTTGATATCGCTGAAGGAACCTGATAGCTTTTTAAAATATAGTGGCAAAAACCTTTTGCTAAAGAGGTCACTCCCGGTAAAGGGATCTCGGCTCTTTCCTCGTGGAATGAGGTGCAGGATATTCCACTGAATACCGCTATGCAAAGCAACTTGTAATCGACTATAGTGAAGTTATTACGCTGACGCAAACTTCTGCCCAAGGGGTCAGTCCCGGTGAAGCGATATCGGCCCTTGCCCCGTCGAATGAGGTGCAGGATATTCCACTGAATACCGCTATGCATAACAAAAGGAAACGTCTTTGCAATAACACTTTTTAAATTTGTTCCAACAACTGTAAATTGGTTTGTTTTACTTTGCATTGATCAGAATCAATGCAGTCCCAACAATCGATCACACCAGAAAAGAACGAAAATAAAATGTACGTATATGCCATCCGCATTCGTCGCTGGGTCCCGTCATCACTCGTTAGGTTACTTAACTAACGACAGAGCGGGGACTGGACTAGCGCGGGTGTAAAACATATACAACATCTAATAGTATATAAACTAATATACAATAATCGCTCCAGGCGTGATAATATGCAACATTACAGAAAAGTAATAAGCATCACAGAACAATACAGATATCTGGGATCCCCGGGTTTCACAGAGCCGCTGCTGAAACCCGACGTTCCCCTGTCGTGTGGATAGCCTGTGCAATGAAACCTAGACCCCTACGGGCGCGGCAAGTTACCCGCCAAAACCTGAAACGAGGCAGCCCCTACAGCATAGTGAATGGACCACCCAGCACTCCACGGAATCCGGTAATCTTGGGCACCCCTCCTTGGGTCAACCTGTACCCCCTATGAGTGCGGCGAATAGTCTGCCAATTCTAGAGTGGGGCCCCTCTGCCTCTCAAAGCCATGAGATGCGGACCCGTTGCTTCTCAGAACCCGGCTATCCGTGCACTCCGTCGCGGGGCAAAACCTAGTACAGTAATGAAAAATAGTACAATAGGTACATCGACCGCAACCAGGTCGTGCCCCAAAAGAATATTATACAACAGGCAGTGACGGCAGTCCACAAGTTGGACGCTCGCCCCGCAATATCAAATGTACAAATAAACTCAAACTGTACTACCATTGCACACTGCTATCCACCACGACAAATCCGCAACATCACAGCACAACACAGAACATCAACGCGAATGTCACGTTCGCAAACCCGTCTAAAAGAACTATAGCAATCAGACGCGGTTTACCGATCAAATGACATTCCCGGTCGGAGATATAATGTAAGCACTGTAAACTAACGTGTTTAAATTTCGATCGACCAAAGACCAAATATCAAAAAGTGGGCCCCACTGCTTACTGGTGAACAGTAACAAAACCTGGGCCAAAAAGATATATACCAAAAATCACAAAATCCAGAGAAGAACCCACTGACAAAATTTGGGAGCATGTGCTCACCACGTGGCCGCGGATGCGCGGCCAAACCATGGGTTTGGCCGCGTTTCCGCGGCGTCTTGGAGGAATCACGAGTCCAAATTTTGTCGTGGTTCTTAGAAAAGCCTGCACAGATTTTTAAGACATGTAGAATTAATTTTTGAGACCATTTAAAATCGACAGAAACTGTTGGCTTGGAAAAATGTGATTTTTGATTTCCGGTTCGATCGATGTTTTAAACGCGTTAGCACAAGTTAGTATAGCAAAATGGTGAGGCTCTGATACCACTGTAAGTCTACGCTAGCGCCCCGGCAGTCTACAGAAGCCAAATGCGGAACAAAAACTTTTTAACTGGCGCTATCGTATGCTTTAACCCGGATCTGCCATTATTGCTAAACTAACAAACTGTAAAGAGTGTAGAAAGGTTATACCGAACGATCCGAGTCCTTCGTTCTTTAACCATCATCCCACGCTCCGTTGCGGCTGCTCCGATCTCGTCGATCTCCGATTCCTTCGTCGAGGTGGCACCACATGATCGATTCTTTAAACGGGCTCCCGCCTCTGACTTGAGGCAACTCGATCGTCAAGTTTGCTAAAAGAGACGACCAAGAATGATGTACAGAATGAGTAGATGACTTTGTCTCACTTCGTCCAAATCCGTGGACGATCAATTAATGAAGTTGCCGTGGAAATCGGGTGATGGAATGAAATGAACTGTAAAATTCCATACACCCCGAATACTATCATAATCTTTTCTAACCAAAATGAAACATCAAGTGAAGTGAGGAGAGAGAGGGCCGGCCACTTTATAGGATGGAGGAGGGTGAGTGTAGGAGCAAGTGGTGACCTTAAGCAAAATATCATAATGTGAACACAAAAGAATATCAAGCATAAAGATCTTAAGCAAAACAAGAATGTTAAGAAATCAAAGCATGAGTCACATGACACCTCTCCATTTCTAGGACCTTCTAGAAGCTTCTAGAAGCATGACTCACTCTCATCCAAGAAAAGATAAATCCGTCTTTAACCGAATGTTAAAAGACGGCTGATAGAAAACTGGAAACTGGCAACTTCCAAAAGTGATCCTGAAACGACTTTCAGGATAACCCCGAAACTGTATAAATATACCCGCATTTGTATTACGACCGAATACAAATGCAACTGAGACAAAGATATTATACCTACTCAATATAATACTCGGATCCGGCTTAAACCAAAGCCGACCAGTATTATCTGCCCGAAAAATAACACGTGCGAAAACGCACGTGCATTTTCCGAACCCTGCCATAAAACCATACGGCCTCTACAACGTTTCGCCCGAACTTGGGAAACTGTCTGTGGGGAACTCTAATGACTCGTCAGTACCCTGGCAGTGGGTTTAACCACAAACCGTTAGCGGCACTAGCTATGCGTAACGGCTGCCCATAGACTGACCTCAAGGGAGGCTGATGAGCGAACTCAAGGGAGGCCGATGAGCGAACTCATCCAGAAACCCTACTGAGCCTAACGGTGATAATGTATATACAGTCCGGTCCGTTCGTCAATGAGTATCGCATATCTGCCTAGGGGGCTAGTAACGTCAGGCCCCCAATAGCAGTATAAGTCGTGTCGGAGTGAAGTCCAATAACACCCTGAGATACTACTGGAGTACCTACCAGTAAATCTCCTGCCATGGCCATGAACTTTGTGTAATGGCTCTCCTAGACACAGCACGACCTCACCCCCAATACCGGGAGAGACGAATCCCCTGCCGATCCGCTCACGTGCCTCCATATGGCTCGGGACTGTACCCAAAAACTACCTGTTTGCACGACTCCTTTGAGCCGTGGTAGGGTAGAAATCAAAGCACAGTGGGAACTCACACGAGACAAATGACGACCTCAGGTCGATGAACTAAACTGTACACATGTCATCAGGGAACTGCTATCTGACGGTAGATATAATACTAACTAGCAGATTCCCGGCGAGTCCTGTCCGGTGTACTCATAACCCAATGAGCACCTGTATACATCTTAGGTGATCCAACTGACACCAATGGCTTGTGAGACTGGCCATCGCCCCTCGTCGGGGTCTCGACTGTACACACTAGTCTACTCCGGAGTATCGATGCCCTGTCTCGAAACTCCCACGACTAGGGACCACAATTAAGGATATGCGTATAAACTACCCAACTCTCACGTATATGATCGCCATCATATTGTTGGTAGTAAAGTAAGATCCTAAGGGCTCTATCAAAGTGTAACATGCAATCAGTCACCTGAACATGTACACGACTGATAAAAGCAAACCAGATAGCATACTATCATCTCGAGTAAGACTGTCATACCGGTATAGGTCCTCCGCAATCATTGCAATCACGTACCTGCGATCCAATAATTGACTATGAGGGCACTATCTCCAACACACATGAGATTACGCTCGGGTTAGATATCACCCTAGCCTTTGTTATAGGCTGCATGTTATACTTATATTTGAGGATATATTATGATCTTTGACCTAGGTTGCGTTATTTATGCGATTTCTTTCCGTTGATGTTTTTCTATTCACGTGTTGGCAACTCACCCCCGTTGTGCCCCAGTTTCTTGCAGGTTTGCCGTACAGGGTTCTTTACGGCTTTGCAGGCATAGTTTCGTTCGGGTGATTTGCTAGTAGGTGGGTTTACTTGTATCGTACCCCCATTATATATCTTGTATATTATTATTCAGTTGTATCTAGTAAATTCCATCAACCAAACATGCATTTATTTTGAGATAGAGACCAGTGATGTTATTCCTTCGACCATAGAGTCGCGCGTTATATTTCTGTGGTTTTCTTGTGGTTTTGAGTTTCCTTTTGAATTTTGATCCTCGCCGTTGGCGTTGTATATTATATTGCTTGTGTGGTTATGACCGTCGATTGACGAAGAGCTGGCTCCCGCTTGGGGATGCCTTTTTATTGATTTCGTATACTATTCATGTTGTATCCCGTTTGGGGGCCAGTTTTTACAAAGGAGACTCTGCCGAAATTTTCAGTAAATTTTGATGTTCTAAAAAACCGCATAATTCGGCTTATGCTATTAAAACTACTTGTTTTAAATTGGTTTTCCTTCACTCTACTACTTTTCTTGGTTTGGATTTCTGGGTTTTCGGTTTACTTAGATTACGTACGCCTCGAGACGTTTCGTAGTTTAAGTGCTGGTCATGTTCCGTACTTTCGGGACGTGACAAAGTTGGTATCAGAGCGTTAGGCTTTACCTTCGGAGCGTAGGATGAGCCTTGGTTGATGGAATAGGCGACTAAAGTAGAGTGACGTACCGTAGGTAAGTTCCGCGGCATATTTACGATACGCTACTCCACTTAAGAAGCCTTAGGATGTATATTTCTTTGCTCAGTATTATATTCATTCCGATCTAGCCTCATCAGTACCAGTTATGGTTTTGCTGCCACGATTACGGGCAGGGAGAGCTACAGCTAGAGTTGCTGTCAGCACGAGCTCGTTACGAACGAGGACTGACCAGGGCGAAATTCCGGCAACACACGATTGCAGAGATGTGTCTTTTTACTGTGTTTTCGCGCCACGAGCGTTTGGCGGATCGCCTTTATGAGGTTACTCGGATGTGCTGATCGACACTAGAGGATTGAGCCAATGATAGAGGCCAGCCAGATTTTGATGACCGTTGGTGTATTGCTTACTCATGATGATTGAGGCACTGTTCAGCGTGCAGACGAGTGAGCCAGTTGTTGCTGCGAGCGACGAGATATCGCCCTATATGTTGGAGCTATTGCAGTACGAGTTGTACTAAGAGATTATAGAAGGTCGCTAGTCACCGAGGATGAATGACTAGGACGTGTGGTTCGTTCGCTAGCCCGATGCGAGGTCATCAGATAGATTGATTCCAGCTAGAGACGACTTCACGCGGAGACGTTGAGAGTCGACAGAGACGATCGAATGTCAGAAACCTATTATTCCAAGTTTAAAGTATTCGGAAAGATATGCAGGCAATTCTATGGTCCCTCTAGAAGAATGAAACACTAACTCGACTTAATGACCGTGTGAAAGCCTTTGAACCTTAGGGTTTGCGGCAGTTCCGCGGCGCCATTAGTGAGGCTTGGGTTTGCCCTTCTACGGCTGGACCACCGATGCTGTGGTATGTACTCGATATTATTATACTGTACCCAAGATGTTGAGCTCGTGGAGGATTATGAGGTTTTGACGATTCGATCGAATGGCTCGACTTCATTCGGATACTAGGTGGTGAGATGCATTCTTGGGAGGCTTCAGATACGAGGATAGCCGTTGGAGCTCAGTCCATGCAGCCATGACGAGACAAGTCTGGAGCAGTCGACATTAGAGAAAAGTAGAGTAAGAGGTTCGTACGAGATCTGGATAAGACGACGTTCCACTCCGCCGACATCAGAGATGCGATACGCATGCCGAGGCATGGTACTTGGATTTACCTTCCAGAAGGAGTCGCGATGAGTATGCAGTCGTTTCAGAGCAAGATGCAGATATAGGAAAGGACGATGACTTCCGGACAGTTGGCAGAGACGAGACATGGAAGAGAACGTGAGCAGGATTCCTTCCAGGACACTGCTGCAATGATACTTGCACCCAGGATCAGATGTGTCACGTACATTCAGAGAGCCAGAGGCCGACGCTAGTGATATGCTGTCTTACGAGTGGTCGCGATGATTGACCGAGAGATGACCAGAGAAGTGCCAGAATGGGACCATCCCCGTTAGCACACCTGACAGGGCCGATAAGCCGATGGACCGAGAGATTGGTAATTCACAGTGGAGACCTTGACCCAGGAGTGGTCATTGTTACGCACACCAGCAGGCCAGAGTTCATGATCATCGACGAGACGTCCCACTAGTGACCGCGACAGCTGGCTCGAGATTCTTAGAGGATGCACTTGAGCGGTACTATTCCGCCATTATTGATTTCGATGTTTTGGGTGATTTATTCGCATGATTTGATTTTGATGATTGAGGATTTACGATCTTTGCACAGTGTTGCACTTGATATCGTTTTCGTGCCTTGGTTTCACATGTTTGTGATTTTACGGTTTTAGACATTTGAGTTGATTTTGTGCGTATGCACGCACACGATTTGGTTCCTGCACTCTGTATAGTTTATATATGCTTGCAGTGCAGTGATACGCCTTTTGTGCACTTAGATGCACTGGACTTCGATTTCGATTGTGATACTCGATATTTGTTTTGTGCACCTTGTGTACCTGACTTGATTTTGCGCATGTTCGGCGCTTGATATTGGATTTCATGATTTCGTGAATGATGGATGCCACTGGTTTTGGGTTTTCGCGCATGTTGAGCGCATGTCTTGAGATGCGATTTTGGTGCACACCAGATGCACTAATTCGAGATTCTTCGTGCATGTCAGATGCACCTGTCTCTGCTGTCAGGCACACACGTTGCCTATGACGGATGTTGTGTGCACACCCGATGCACTTAGATGTTGTTTCTGTGCGCATGTATGATACATATATGGATTTTGATTTCCGTGCGCACCAGACGCACGTAGTATTCATATGCATATTTTGGGATTGATTTCTTATAGAGCAGTACGTTTTTATGATATTTGCTATGTGTTTTCGTACTGAGCTGGACTAGTCAGAGGACAGTACCTGAATGTATCTTTCATGCATTGATAGCTATCGAAGGGAATTCCAAAAAGCGAGCTATAGTCTCAGTATTTGCCTACGTGTCTGATATGACGCGAAATGTTTAAAACATGGAGACCCTTCTAAATTGTTTCCAAAACGGCGGAACGTACATTTCAAATAAAAGGTATATATGTATATGGTTATTTTCTTATGATAGACGTCCGCCACTATGCAGCGTTATGTGCATTGCACAGAGACTTTAAGAGATTTGGCATGCATTTCCTTCAGATAATTACATATATAGATTTGATATTTACGTGTATAGTTTCGAGTTATATCATATTGGTTTTGGTATTGGATTCGACATTGTGTCTTTACCATGACTCTGATGATTGTGGGATGCTTGATGGAGTTTTGATTTTCAGTTATATACTCATTTTTCATGCGCATGCGTTGCGCTACGATTTGTTTTATGTATTTATGATTTCGGAGCCCCGACGATTTGATGGTTTTGGCTGAAATATTTTAGTATTTGGGGGAAGTTTTAATTTAAATTCGGGGACAGAATTTCTTTAAGGTGGGAAGATTGTAACGTTTTGAAAATCGTTTCGGTGAAATTTCGGAAAATCGGTAAAATAAGGGGGTTTTCTGTAAAAATTCAAAATACAAATATCTTTATTATAAAACTAAATATACATATTATAGCTATGTAATTACTAGTATTTGGTGTTTATTGAGCCACTGGTGAAAATTCAAATTTTCTGAAAAAAATATTATTTTAATATTATTTTAAGCCGTCACTAATACATTTAATTATGGAAAATTACAAATTGGAATGAGTTGAAACAAATTTTGTGCATCATAACACATTAAACAAAATTTTATCATGTGGTTTTTGAAATGAAATGGTTTGCCAAAACGGTTTAGAAAATATCGAAGAAAAAGGCTTTTTTCGGTGAAATTAGTGTAAAGGGAAAATTGGGGTATAGTATTTATCTTTTTTTTCCTTCACCCACACTCTCCACACTCTCTCTCCTCACCCCCTAGGCTGCTGGCCGAGCCCCACCTTGGCAGCCCCAAAACTTTGTCCCCTCATTTCACAAAAGAAAGAATTAAAAAGGAAAAGAAAGTATAAGAAAATGAGGTATGGGTTTGGGTTGACTTGGACTTTTCTTTACTTGGTTTTTCCCCACACCACACCCTCTCTCTCCTCTCCTCTTGGCTCAGCAGCAGGCCCCCCAACAGCCCCCCAACAAAAGCCCCCATTTTTCTCCTCTCATTCTCATCAAAAAATCCATCTTTTTGCCTCAAAATCAAGCTAAAACCTCTATAATTCTTCAATCCAACTCTTACCCTTTATTTCTTTGCCTAAGCTAGCATGGATCTTGGAGGAAATTTGGCATTTTGGAGGCTATAATCTTCATGTTGATCTCTTGATCATGAGGTATAAAGATTCATCCATATTTGTTAGTTGTTAATTGAATGTTTAAATCAAGCTTAAATTGGTGTTTTAAAATAAATAAAGGGGTTTTGAATTCAAGTTTGGAAATTCAAGTGGATGGTTTTAGATTATAGTTAGGGTTTTGTTGTGTGATTATGGTTGCAAGTGGAATTGATCATTTTGTGGAATGTGAAACATAATGAAATTGTTAGTTTGCAAATTGTTATATGTAAATTGTCCTAATTATGATTGTTTTGCAAACTAGATTTTTGTAATTTATATAAAGTAGTGAGATTAAATTCTAGTTAATGGTTGTGTGGCTTAGTTAATATGTTTTAATGAGAATTATGGCCACTAAAATTGTTAAAATATTTAAAGTTGATTAAAACACCAAGTTTTGAGCTAAAATGGAAAATTGTGCTAATTTTTGTTAACTAGGTTTTGTAAATATATATATTTTGATGAAATTAAATTATTGGAATGGTTTTATGACTTGGTTATGATATTGAGCGGATATTGCGGCCGCTAGATTTGTTTAAACTTCGAGTTTTGTACTAAAACGGGTAATATTGCTTGCTAGATTTTCGGAAAAATGGCTTTTAAAGTGAGTTTGGGGTTTTTGTGGATTTTAAGCTATTTTATATCATAATTAGTGCTCGTGATTGTACAAATGAGTGTGTTTGGGTTTTTCTCGAAGGTCTGGCGTTTGTACGCCGACGTCGAGGGTTTTTGGATTGATTCGTGAAAGCAACCATATGTTTTGACCTATGTGGGATTCATGTATCGTTTTGGTCATGAGTCGGATTATAATGCGATACGGTGCGTTATGATATGTAGGTACCCATGTGGAATTCGAGACGACAAGCAAGCGCGTGGCGACGTCGGCACCGGCTAGCGAGGACCAGGTGAGTAGATTTATATCTACGGGGAGAAGTCGGGTGGATGGCGTATAGCACCCCCGCAGTTCGTGGTGATGTATACGAATACGTATACACACATATATATTGTTTATATATTGTTTGAGTATATTGATGATAATATGGATATTTAGTGTTCTTGGATGATTTAGTGTCGCGAAACCCTAGAGTAGTGGTCGCACTACACATGCACACACCAACCCATACTTGCATACTTTCTTCTTTCATTTGTGCTTATACGGGAATATATAGTTATGTGTTCACATGGGTATGGGACTATGTGTTCATATACGGATTTGAGGATGATACTTGGGTTTGAGACGAGTCGATGAGATTTGTATTGAGGTTGTGAATTCGGTGACATAGCAGGGTTCGTATTTGAGATACGACATGACGTTGTAGCGGGTCCTTGACGTAGTGTTTCACACACGTCCATGCATACTTAGGCGGTATCAGTATTGTACAAGACATATGTCAGTACCCTAGACTATGATCTTGGATAAAGAGGATACTATGTGAATAGTAGGATGAATGTGATATTGAGCCATACCCAGATTTGGGATTCCGTACGACGGATTTACGTACGAGCTATATTGATGATTGATCCGCACTCTTGACTTGGGATGCCTGATTATAGATATGGTATCGGATATGATATTATTGAGGCGGGATCACCGACTATACATATACATGTATGTATATGGATCGACTCAGATGTTAGGCGGTTTCCTTACCTGTAGTCCAGCTTGTTAGCTTAGCCCTTTAGTTTAGTTTAGTTGTTAGATTAGATTCGATTCTTACCTATTTCAAAAACTAACGAATCGTGGGTATTTTAAAAGACAGCCCAAGGGATCCTACAGATATTTCAAAAGACGTATCTTTTCATAAAAACACCGTAGCCCCTATTTTCAAAACCCCATGATTCGTGTTATTTCAAAAGGCACCATTTGTAGGACTTATATTAGATTAATGCAGGTTAGAGTCTTGTATTCAGCTCCCGCTTATTATTTTGGTTCGCTTCGCATCGTATACTTATGTTATAATTTCTTATGGCAATGTTGATATCATATTGTTAGGACACCAGCACCATTACCGATGATGCGTATGTACCACGTACACTTACTTGCCGGCTCACACACATCTTCTTCGGTAATTGCCATGTCACGTATACCTTAGAAAATATTATTGCTTGACATAGCGTACTTGCCTTATATGTTAGTTTAGACATTGTATTTATTACCTTCTACTTCATGCATACTGTTATTCATTGTTATGCCGCATTCATGGATTCTCATGCATATATTCACTATTTTACGTGTTATTGAGGTTTTGGATTCGGATTTCCATGAGATTTTCTGGATTTGGAGGAAAACCGCAAAAACATAAATAAACCTTTTCTCTCTTTTAAAATAAAAAGTGCGGTTTTTCCCAAGATGTATGAGTCGTCCACCATGAGTTTGCTGATGGATTTCGAGACCCGATTCAAGGAGACGGATGAACCGTTTCGGGTACATGGTGGACCCGGTAAGGTGCCCCGGGGCAAGAAGCACGTGATGATGACGATGTGAGCCTGGCAGGGGAGCACCACCTACCGGTGATATTACCCGACGCGTCGGATATCCGGAGGATACCGTCGTGGTCTTGAGATGGACGGTAGGGGCCGGTCTGGACTGACGGCGCCCTAGATATTGTGATTGAGACATTGAGATTTCGAGATATTGAGGTACAGAGACTGTGATACAGAGATCTCGAGATATTGGGATTACGTTTTGTGCCGATGCTAGGCACAGTTTTATGCTGATTTCATTTATGATATCTCTTTTTAAAAATACAAAGGAAATCTCACTAAATTATGAAAACAGTTTCTTTATTTGCATGTATTCTATTTTCATGCATTCATACCTCATTCATATGATATATTGCTACCTGAGGTACTGACACGGGCACATGAGATTACACTCGGGTTAGATATCACCCTAGCCTTTGTTATAGGCTGCATGTTATACTTATATTTGAGGATATATTATGATCTTTGACCTAGGTTGCGTTATTTATGCGATTTCTTTCCGTTGATGTTTTTCTATTCACAAGTTGGCAACTCACCCCCGTTGTGCCCCAGTTTCTTGCAGGTTTGCCGTACAGGGTTCTTTACGGCTTTGCGGGCATAGTTTCGTTCGGGTGATTTGCTAGTAGATGGGTTTACTTGTATCGTACCCCCATTATATATCTTGTATATTATTATTCAGTTGTATCTAGTAAATTCCATCAACCAAACATGCATTTATTTTGAGATAGAGACCAGTGATGTTATTCCTTCGACCTTAGAGTCGCGCGTTATATTTCTGTGGTTTTCTTGTGGTTTTGAGTTTCCTTTTGAATTTTGATCCTCGCCGTTGGCGTTCTATATTATATTGCTTGTGTGGTTGTGACCGTCGATTGACGAAGAGCTAGCTCCCGCTTGGGGATGCCTTTTTATTGATTTCGTATACTATTCATGTTGTATCCCATTTGGGGGCCAGTTTTTACAAAGGAGACTCTGCCGAAATTTTCAGTAAATTTTGATGTTCTAAAAAACCGCATAATTCGGCTTATGCTATTAAAACTACTTGTTTTAAATTTGTTTTCCTTCACTCTACTACTTTTCTTGGTTTGGATTTCTGGGTTTTCGGTTTACTTAGATTACGTACGCCTCGATACGTTTCGTAGTTTAAGTGTCGGTCATGTTCCGTACTTTCGGGACGTGACAAGTAGCAACCTTGTTCATCTCATGAACAAGAAATACCCAGGCAGCCACTTTGGCGGCATCATTGGTAGCAATGTATTCAGCCTTTATCGTCTAGTATGTCACGGTATCTATCATGGAACTCTTCTAACATACCGTTCCTCCACTGAGGGTAAAGAGAATGCCTCTGACTGACTCTCAGTCGTCCTTATCTCTTTGGGAGCTCGAACCAAGAACTTTCTTTTAGTGCTTCTCAAGTACTTAAGAATGCCCTCCATAGCGGTCCAGTGATTCTCCCAAGATCCGATTGATTCCTAATCACTACACCTAGTGAGCCACCTAAATCTGGTCTGGTACTTAACATCGCATACATGATATAGCCTACTGCCGAAGCATAGGATATCTCTTGCACGCGAGCTCTTTCCAAATCAGTCTTTGAAGACATCTTTTTGGAGAGAGTGATTCATGAGTAAGTAGGCGAACCACCACGCTTAGAATCCTCCATACTAAACCCCATTATCATGGTGTTAATGTACCTGGATTTGGGACACTCCCAACATCCACTTAGATCTATCACCATAGATCAGCTATATCATATATAACAAGATGTAGTAGGTATCATCCAGATCTTCTATTGAGAATCCTCGTGATAAGAGGAGCTTGACCGATTGTAGCATAGGAAACCATTTACTATCAAGAGTATGTCATCTACATACAATACGTGTAAGACAACTTCACTCTCCACAACTGTCACGACCCGAAATTGGCACGTGATGGCCCTAATACTACGCAACGTCTACAGGCGTAACGCAGTAAAAGAAGCCAAAACCCAGAAATCTTAACCCTTAAAAGACAAGAAAAGATAAGAAACATTTTTTTAAAATCTTTGAAATCGTAACCCAAATTCTTTAAAAGTCCAACTTTCTTTCTTTAAAAATTTGGCAGCACCTCCTTTGTAAAAACTAGCCCCAAAAATGGGTACAATATAAATATAAATAAAGCATCCCCAAACGAGAGCAAATACATGCCCAAAGGCAGAAAACAACCGCCACAACTAATATACGACGCCGTAGCGAAAAAATAAAAGACGATAGAAAGGAAAGTGTATAAAAGTCAACATGTCACAAAATAATATACAATATCATCCTCACCTAGTCTCTAAGTCAACAAGAAAATATAGTAGATGGAGAGTACAAGGATACAACGAATATACAATACAACAATGCGGATAACCACAAACCCATCTAAGCAAAACTGCATATTATGAGCTGAAGCGGTATCTGCCGCAAAAGATGATCAGATAGATGAATAGCCTGCCTCGACTACTTGGGGGAAACACCCTAAAAAACAACTGTGGCACAACTAGGGTGAGTTTCCAATTCGTGAATAGTAAATAACATATGCAGGAAATCGCAAGTATGCCTGTACAACGCGAATCTAAAATATGTAAGCTAAAAGCAGTAAAATGTCATATGAATGCGATAATCATGAAAGGTACACTACCAGGTACAACTTGTTAGTGTATATGCCCTAGGGGCCATTATTGTATCATACTAGTTTGTATATTACTTAATGGAAGCTTGGGATATTCACATGTATATAACAGTCTTGCTAAACATCGTAGTACGCTACTTGGTTTTTCTATCTTAATATGTGAGTATACGTATTGATAGAGCTCTTAGGATCTTGCTTGACTAGCAGCGTTGTGATGGCAGTCACACTAGTGGGGCCTGGGCAGTCTACAAGAACATCCTTTTTCAGGTCCCTAGTCGTAGGATTATCGAGACAGGGCATCGATACTCCGGAATAGACTAGTATGTACGCTTCTCATCCCAGTTGGGGAGATGGTGTGTCCCACAGCCATCAGTACGTCGTACTGGAGATAGTATGCAGGTGCTCGTTAGGTTACGGGTACACCGGACAGGACTCACAGGGAACTGTTGGTTGGTTTTATACCAGTCGTCAGTGAACAGTTCCCAGGTGACATGAGTACAGCATATTCCGCAGACTTGACACTGCTGCTTCACCTCGAGTGTGTCCCACTGTTCTTAGATTGCTACCCTACCACGGCACAAAGGAGTCATGCAAACAGGTAGCAGTTGGGTGCAGTCCCGAGCACTTGGAGGCAGTGGCGGTTAGACAAGATTCGTCTCTCCCGGTATTGGGGGTTGATATCGTGCCGTGTCAGAGAGCCATTACGCAAAGTCCCTGGCCAGGGCAAGCGAGGTTTACTGGTAGGTTCCAGTAGTTTCTCAGGGTGTAATGGGCTTCGCTCTGACATGACTTATACCGCTATTAGGGGACTGACGCTTGCCGCCCCCTAGGCCCGATATGCGATAGTCTTAGATGAACAGACCGGACTGTACGGAGATTGTCACATCTGACTCAGTAGGAGTTCGGATGGGTTTCCTCATCGGCCTTCTTATCGAGATCTACCTGGGGACCGTTACGTACAGCTAGTGCCGCTTGTGGTCTGTGGTTAAACCCACTGCCAGCGTAGTAGTCGAGTCTCTAGAGTCTCACATAGAGAGTTTCCCTACTCCAGGTGAAACGATATAGAGGTCATATGGTTTTACGATAAGGGTTCGGACGCATACGTGTGTTTACGCACGTACGACATCCGGACAGTTTTTACTAGTCGGCTTTGGTTTAAGCCAGTTTCTAGTATCCGGTTGTTGGATTTATACAGTCTAAAGTTTTTCCGTGTTTTCACGGATAGGAGGGGCGTTCTCGTAATTGTGCGAGAAGCTTCTAGAAGATGGTGACTTGGGGGTTAAGGTGGCATATGCATTAAATGAGATTAGTGAGTCATTTGAGTGATTCATCCAAGTCATTAATTCATCATAAATGCTTAATGACTCATGGAGATGAATCACCCTCTTATATTTATTAAGCATGATGATTAATCATTCATTTTCTTTTGTTGGATAAATCATAATGCTTGATATATATTATGATAGCTCATTTTCTCATCTAATTCTCTTGCTCACTTTCTCTCTCCTCAAGCACTCTCTCTTCAAACCCTAATCCTCCCCTCTCATGTATTGAGTACAAGGATTAGATTAGACTACTTAATCCTTAACTATTCTCTATATCACCTAGGTTACTTAGATTAGCGATTTAAGAAACCTAGTTACCTCTAGTTTGAGGTGAAGCTTGTAGTAAAGCTCTCGGGTGGATCTTCTACTACTTAGAGAAGGCCGGAGAGGACGTGGAGAACGACAAGACGAAGGACTCGGATCATTAGGTATAATCACTTATCATAGTAGTTAACTCTTCTATGGTTTCTTGTTAGTTATTGTTTATGCAAAGATTCTCGGTTAGTCGATGTTTACGCCTAAAACAAGATCGTTTTTCATTATTCCGCCTCCCTGCAAGTCGTGGGGTGTTGTACATCGACTTTCAGTGGTATCAGAGCCTCGCTAAACAATAATTAACTTATTAGCAAAGTCGTAAGAATTTCAAACGCAAAAAGAACCGGAAAAATCATCGTTTTAACACAGTTTATGTCGAATTTAAAACAGGCCCTAAAAATTTTTCAGGGACCTGCAGAATAACAAGCATGAAATTATAGGGCTACTGAAGAAATTTGGACCCCCAACTCGGCTAACTCACCGCGGAACCGCGGCGGATCCATGCGATCCGCCGCGGATCCACGTCCGAGTTAGGGCCGAGTCGGCCCAAATTTTTTCAGTAACCCCTTTGTGTTAACAGTGATATTTCTGGATATTTTATTTTCTGCTAAGATCTCAGGTGCACAGAGAAGTTTTGCAGTAGAATCTAAAGTCTTTCGCTCGATCGAAATTTTACGATGTTTGCTAATATGATTATATCTGTGTTTGTTTAATGTGTTCGTAAACCTCCCCTAACTGCTAATATGTCGGTTGGCAGGGGGTTGCACATTTCTGTAATGGTTTTACTGTTTGTGGTTGTGAACTGTAATGGACTGTTGTGATGAATAGCCGGGGTTTGAGATGGGTTGTTATATTCATTCATTCGATGTAACTGTAATATGTTGTAATATTATTTTGCAGGGCACATCCAGGTTGCGGTTGTAGCCACCGTTGTATTATATCATTTTACTGTTTTTGCTCCTTGGATAGACCCAAGATGGGGTGCACAAACTACCGGGTACTTTGAAGTGTTTAGTGGACTACTCACTTTGTTGAGAGAGACCGCTTCACTTCGGGTATGTCACGACCCGCAGGATACGGAACGTGACTGGCACCTAAGTTTATGAAACGTCCTAAGACGTCCGTAAAATAAGTAAGCCAAAGCCCAGAAACCAAAACCAAATAAGCAAAAGAGTGAAGGAAAACCAATCAATTGAAAGAGAGTTTATCAAATAAGTCATATCAAACCTTTTTAAAAACAATATCAATTTTTCCGAAAATTTCGGCAGAGTCTCCTTTGTAAATACTGGCCCCCAAAATGGGTACAACAAGAATATATATAAATCCAACAAATAAGGCATCCCCAAGCGGGAGCCAGCTCTTCGCCACAGGGCGGTCACAAATCCCAAGCAATATAAAACAACAAAATGCAAAATAATCATAAAGAAGCATAAGAAAAACCGCATGTCGACTCAAGTGAGCTCGACCCCAAAATACAGCATAAAAAGTTCACAAATCTCACAGTCTCATCTCTAGGTCAATATACAAGAATACTAGTAGATATAGTAGATGGTGTATTCTAGATACAAAGAATATACAAGATGGTACAAAATAATAATACAACCCACCTACGAGCAAAAACCTCGAGTCCTGGCAAGAGAGGCAAAAGCAGCGGTGCGCCCGCCGCTACTGTGCTGACGGAGCGGACCTGCAAAAGACTGTGGCACAACGGGGGTGAGTTGCCAACTCGTGAAGAATAAATAACATCCATAGAGGCTATCGCAAGTATGCACACAAGCATCCTAGCATCTATAATATAGGTATGGCAGGACATAATAGCAGGTATGTATGCAATATGAATATACTAGCAGGTATGAATGCAATGTGAATCAACTCATGATCTGAATGTGTAAGTATAGGAATCATGTTTTTCCTTTAAGAATCTCTTTTGAAATACCAGCACAATACCAATAGAATCAACAAGAACCTGTGTCCAGCAACGACACCTCAAAACTAGCACAAATCTCATATATCCTTGTCATAGTATCTCTGGCCTCAGCCATCCGGCTGACCCATCTCAATATCAATTTCTTATCATCTCGAGGCCACGGTCGGTATCCTCTGGATATCCGCCGTGCCAAACAATCACCGGTAGGTAATCCGTCCCCTGCCAGGCTCATCGTCAGCAACATGAGCTTCTTGCCCCGGGGTACCTTACCCGGCCCACCATATACCCGAGACGGTTCATCCAACTCCTCGAAACGGGTCTCGAAAACCACAGCAAACTCATGGTGGACGACACTTACATTACTAGAATACCGCAATCTACATATTTAAAAAAATGTAATAAGTTTAGAAATTTGAGGCTTTCCCCCGAAATCCAGAAATATCACAAAATCTCATGAAATCCTCATAAATGCATATGCCAATATTAAAGAATGCATATGGTATCAATAATCAAGTTGCGATGTATGATTGATAGACTAGGCATGAGCAAATAACATGATGAGTACATGCACATGATTAGCAATCTTACGATTTCATTTGAAGGAATTAAAGGCAATAGCACAGGTTTAAGAATCAATTATAGTAAAAAGGTTTCAAATTATAGGTTATCTAGTGTGGTGGCATGGCAATTACCAGGGCGTGTGTGTAAGCATGAATAGTGCTCGTGCTGCATATAAATACCCTGGCAATGGTGCAGGTGTCCTATAGAATGGGTTCGCATATGTAGGTCAAATAAAGTATGGATGTAGTTACTAAAATCACTAAAATCATAACTGCTTAAACTATCGGGAGACTTGCGCCATCCAAACGATAGTCCCTCGTAGATGTTAAATCTACTCACCGGAATCCCTAGCTAGCCACGTCCAATCACTGCTTTCCCCTTTCGTGCCGCGTCTGACGTCTCCGCGACCGAACCTGGAATTTACATCAATACCAAACATAGGGTTACATATCAAGAACGACGCAAATCCCAAACGAAAATACTAACGTTCACAAGCTAGGTAAAACGTGCACAAGGTGCGCGGAACACACGCGAAAATCGCAAAAACTAACTGAAATCGTCGATTTGGTCGCCCGGCAAAACTAAAACCCGATCACTCAAAAAAACCGCACTCATACATCCTAAATGTCATAGGATATGCCAAAAATATCATCAAGATATCGCAAATAATTCATCGCAATAATTTTATAAAAACCTAGTAAGCACTAAAAATTCCAAATTCGTGCAAACATCGCGTATTTGCGATAAAGTGCTCACATCATCTTACAATCCTACAATCTGCACAACTAGCTAGCCACAACACTCAATTTAACCCATTTACCATGCTTCAAAACACATTTTCCATAAACAAACCCTTTCTAGAATTTCATAACGGAAATTCCACGAATCCCTGAGGTGGATAAGTCCGACGACTCAGCAGCAGTGCGGAATTTTAGCAATCTTAATCCAAACTATACATGAAAAACCCTGAATTAACACTAGTTTATAGCCCAATTAGCAAGTTAACCTCTTAGATTAGGTTAGCAAAACAACTAGATAGCAAAATAGAATTAATTAACCTACTAATGGTTTCTAAAACCCTAGTTTAACTCAAACCATTCTCTTGAAAAAGCTAGATTTAAAATTAGCACTAAAATTAACACTTAGTCAATTTAGCTTAAAGAAATTAACCACAAGTATTAATTGGGTAAAGATTATACCTCAAATTTTTAGGGATCTAGCATATGATTGCCTCCTCAAAAGGGTCTCCTTGCTCCTAGATTCATGCAAGATTGGCTATGGAGAAAGGATGAAGAAATGGGCTTAAAATTGTGAGGTTTAAATTGGATTTTTGAAGCAAATTTGGGGATTTTTTTGGAGATGGAAAAAATGGAGGGGGAGGTGGCTGCAGTTTTCGACAGCAGTGAGGAATGGGGAGAGAATGGTGTGGGTGCACAAGATTTTTCTCCAAGTCAAACCATCCCATGCCTCCATAAAGCCCATACCTAAATTAATATAATTTATTCAACACATAACTCTTCATTCAAATGAGTTGAAGGAAAATTGGAGGGGGTCTTCCTATAGGTGGCTCGGTCAAAGATCAGTGAGTGAGGATGAGTGGTAGATTACATAGAAATTTCCAAGCCAAAAACACCCCCTCAAATTAATATATTTTAATCCTAAACTTGAATCTATTTCCACCAAACAAAAGAGTTGAAGAAAATAATAGAGGAGGGAGAAAAATTCTGTAGTGGGCTCGGCCCAAGAGAGGTGAGGAAATTGTGAGAGGTTGCACAAAATTTTTTTATGCAAAAAGACCCCCACAGGTAAAAAATTGCAAGTTTTAGCTCAAAATAAATAAATTTCGTTTTCCATAATAAAAATTAGTTAAAACTTGAAATAAAATACTGAAAAAATTTATATTACAATTAGATTTTAATTAACATGATTTTAAAGATTAAAATTGGCCCATTTAAATTTATATTTATCGCTAATTTAATGTATTTTCTTACCGGCTTAAAATAATATTAAAAATTGAAAAAAAATAGGGAAATTTTTTTAAATGACCAGAATTTAATAAGTAACTCATTAGCTACTAAAAACTAGCAATTACCTATCCGAATTAGGTATAATTAGGCCTAAACTGCAAAATAACAAAAAAGACGATTTACGGAAAAATACCGAATTTTCACCGATTTTCGGGAAAACACCAAAACGACTTTTCAAGGCGCTACAATTTTCCCCCCTTAAAGAAATTCGGTCCCCGAATTTAAAAATATAACTACGCGTACCTTCAAAGAGATGGGGATATGTCTTCCTCATCTCGTCCTCGGTCTCCCAGGTAACCTCCTCGCTGCTCGGGCCACGCCAAAGGACCTTGACGGTCACTATAACTTTCGATCTCAATTTCTTCACCTGTCGATCCAGGATGACCACCGGCTGCTCTGCAAAAGAAAGGTCACGCTCTAGCTGGACTGTCGGGTGCTGTATTGCATGCGAAGGGTCGTGAAGGTACTTGCGGAGCATCGAAACATGGAAGACAGGGTGAACATCGGGAAAGCTGGGTGGAAGAGCCAAACGATATGCAACTGCGCCGACACGCTCGAGATTCTCGAAGGGACCCACAAATCTGGGACTAAGCTTTCCTTTTCGCCCAAATCGCATCACGCCCTTCATCGGAGAGACCCTCAGAAAAACATGATCGCCAACTGCGAACTCTAGTCTGCGACGGCGCCTGTCTGCATATGATTTCTGCCTGCTCTGAGCTGCTCTCATCCGGTCTCGAATCATCTGTATCTTCGCTGTCGTCTCCTCAACAAGCTGCGGCCCCAAAATACTGCTCTCGCTGAGCTCGGTCCAACAGACGGGCGATCTGCATCTCCTCCCATACAATGCCTCGAAAGGTGCCATCTGAATAGTATCCTGGAAGCTGTTGTTGTAGGAGAACTCCACTAATGGTAAATGACGATCCCAGCTACCGCCGAAGTCTAAAACGCACGCTCTGAGCATGTCCTCGAGAGTTTGAATGGTCCGCTCTGACTGTCCGTCGGTCTGCGGATGAAACGCTGTGCTGAAGCTCAAATGAGTGCCCAAAGCCTCCTGAAGTCTCTGCCAAAGTCGGCTGGTGAATTGGGTGCCTCGATCTGACACGATACAAGTCGGTACGCCATGCAACCGCACGATCTCGTCGATTTAAAGCTGGGCATACTGAGCGAAGCTGAAAGTGGTCTTCACTGGCAGGATGTGAGCCGCTTTTGTCAATCGATCTACGATCACCCAGATGGAGTCATACCCTCGACTGGTCCTGGATAGACCCATAACGAAATCCATCAAAATCTGCTCCCATTTCCACTCTGGAATGGGTAACGGCTGTAGCTCTCCTGCGGGCCTCTGGTGCTCGGCCTTGACTTGCTGACAAGTCAGGCATCTCGATACAAACTCCGCAATGTCCCTCTTCATCCCGTCTCACCAGTAGGTCTCTCTCATATCATGGTACATCTTGGTGGAACCGGGATGGACACTATATACTGATCGGTGTGCCTCCTCAAGAATACCGCGCCGCAATCCATCGGCATCTGGTACGCACAGTCTAGATCCATATCGTAAAATCCCCTGATCATCAATCACGAACTCGGAAAATCTGCCCTGTCCCATCTGTGCCATGATCTCTGAGCAACGGTCGTCTCTCCGCTGTGCCTCATATATACGGTCAAGCAACTGTGGGCGTGCACGAATATGCACGAGCTGTCCCCCTGTCTGAGTGAACTTGAACTCAACTCCACTATCGCATAAAATCTGCCAATCTGCTGACGACTGCCTCTGCACTGCGCGCAAATAGGATAGACTACCCCCGGGCCTCCTGCTCAAAGCATCTGCCACTACATTCGCCTTGCCTGGGTGATATAAGATCTCGCAGTCGTAGTCTTTCACCAACTCCATCCAACGACGATGTATGAGGTTCAGGTCTCGCTGCTGAAATATGTATTTTAAGCTCTTGTGGTCTGTGAATATTTAGCACGACTCGCCATATAGGTAATGTCGCCAAATCTTCAGTGCAAAGACCACTGCAGCCATCTCCAAATCGTGAGTGGGGTAGTTCTGTTCATGCTTCTTCAACTGCCGAGAAGCATAGGCGATCACCCGGCCATGCTGCATCAATACGCATCCGAACCCCACTTGCGAAGCATCACAGTAGACCACAAATCCTCCTGATCCCGAAGGCAAAGATAATACCGGCGCCGTAATCAAACAAGTCCGTAGCTGCTGAAAACTGCGCTCGAACTCCTCTGTCAAAACGAAAGGAACTCCCTTCCGGGTCAAACCGGTCAAAGGTGCAGCTATACGGGAGAAGTCCTGAACAAAACGCCTGTAGTAGCCCGCCAGGCCTAGAAAACTACGGATCTCAGTAACCGATGTAGGTCGGGGCCACTGCTGAACAGCCTTAATCTTCTTCAGGTCCACACATATGCCGTCTCTCGTAATCACGTGACCCAAGAATCCGACGTTGTCCAGCCAGAATGCACACTTAGAGAACTTTGCGAATAGCTGGTGCTCCCTCAGAGTCTGTAACGTAATCCGTAAGTGCTGCCCGTGCTCCTCACTGCTCCGGGAGTACACCAAGATATCGTCGATAAACACGATGATGAACAAGTCAAGATACGGCCTGAAAGTACGGTTCATCAAATCCATGAATGCTGCTGGGGCGTTGGTGAGTCCGAACGACATCACCAAAAACTCATAGTGGCCGTAGCGCGTGCGGAAAGCTGTCCTCGGTATATCCTCCTGTCGAACTCGCAGCTGATGGTATCCTGATCGCAAGTCGATCCTCGAAAAATACCCAGCACCCTGAAGCTGGTCGAACAAATCATCAATGCGTGGCAACGGATATCTGTCCCGCACGGTAACCTTGTTCAGCTGGCGGTAGTCGATACATAAGCGCAAACTTCCATCCTTCTTCTTGACAAACAAGACCGGAGCACCCCACGGAGAAACACTAGGTCGAATAAGCCCCTTATCTAACAAATCCTGCAACTGATCCTTCAGCTCTCGAAGCTCTGCCGGGGCCATCCGATAAGGCGGTATAGAAATAGGCCCCGAGCCGGGAATCAAATCGATGCAGAACTCAACGTCGCGCTCAGGTGGTAGCCCAGGCAGCTCATCAGGAAAAACATCAGGGAACTCATAAACAACCGGGACCCGGTCCAACGGAACCTCTGTAGCTCGAGTATCACAAATATACGCTAAGAATCCCTGACATCCCTTCCGCAAGAGCTGACCAGCGTGAAGAGACGAAATCAAGCTGGGAAGGGTGACGCTGCGGTCTCCCTGAATAACAAGGACTGGCTCTCCCGGAAAGCTAAATCTGACTGCTTTCTCACGGCAGTCCACTGAAGCATAACAAGTGGCTAGCCAATCCATGCCCAGAAGCACATCAAAGTCCAACATATCGAGGAGAATCAAATCAACCGATGAATCCCTCTCCCTGATACGAACGGAACATAATCGAAACACAAAACGAGCGACAAACGACTCGCCTACCGGGGTAATAACAACAAGCGGCTGATCTAACGACGACGACTCACCGCCCAACATCGGTGCAAATTGTGCAGAGACGTACGAATGTGTGGAAACTGGGTCGAACAATACTCGTGCGTTGAAAGAACAAACTGTCAAGGTACCTTTCACAACGGTGTTGGATGCCTGCGCATCCTGCGGTGTCAAAGCAAATACTCGGGCCTGTCCTCCACCGATAGAGGGCTGACCTCGACCTCGGCCTCTGCCTCCTCGTCCTCTCTGAATAGGACCGCCGCGTCCATGGCCTCTTGGTGCACCTAACTGGCGTGGAGCATCGCCTGTGGTAGGAAGTAGGGCTCTCTGAGGAGGGGGTGGTGATGGTGGTAGGGTCACATGCGGAACGGTCGCCGCTCCCTGTCGTCTCGCCGGACAGTCTCTAACAAGATGGTGCGGACTCCCGCACCCAAAACACCCTGGCGACGGTTGCTGTCCCTGGGGATATGAACCATATAACTGACCCCGTCCAAATCCTCTTCCGGGCCCATCCCTCGGAAAGAATCCGGTACGCTGCCTCTGAGACGGCACCTCGGTGCGAATCCTCTTCGGCCCAGAAACGGCCGAAGTCTGTGATATGCGTGCCTCCATCCGTAATGCCGTATCCATAGCAGCTGAATAAGTGTCGTAGTGCTGGGCGCCAATGGCGAGATATAGCTGGGCATCAAGTCCTTGTACGAACCTCTTCACCCTCTTCGCTTCGGTATCTACCAGGTACGGGGCATATCGGGACAACTGTGTAAACTGAACGTCATACTCAGACACCGTCATCCCAGGTGTCTTGACCAAGGCCTCGAAGCTACGAGCTCTGGCGTCACGAACGCTCTCTGGGAGGAAACGAGCTAGAAAGACAGCTGTAAACTCGGCCCAAGTCATAGGCGGTAGACCTGCAGCTCGACCTCTCAAGACTGACTCCCACCATATCTGCGCGAGACCCTCTAGACGGAAACTCGCAAGCTCCACCCATCGATCATCCGAACATCTCAGCGAACGGCAGATCCTGGCTAAACTGTCAAGGAACGTCTGTGGGTCCTCCGCTGCCTCGGTGCCGGTGAATACTGGAGGTCTCAGCCTCATGAAATCCTGTAGTGAAACCGGGATGGTCATGGCAGTAGTAGTAGGAGCAGGTATCATAGTAGTCTGGGATGTAGTAGGTGCGTCATCCGGCCTCGGTGTACGACTGGCTGCAACTAGGGATCCTACCATCTGACGTAGCTCCTGCATACTCCCCATCATCTGTCGCAACTCCTCCATACCAGTCTCAAGCCTATCCATACGGCCTGGGGAAGGTGGATCGGTCTGTCCCTGCGGCGTAGGCATACCACCCTACTCAGTCCTAGTCTCGGACGAGCCAGCTCGAATCTCGTCTTGGGCGGCAGCCCTCCGTGCTCTCATAGCCTTCGGCGGCATAGTGGCTGTTACAAGAACAGGATGATAAGAACAGTGCAATAGGATCATAGGATACACGGAATTGAAGAAGGAATTTTCAAGCAAGTATATCCTAAAGCCACTTAGGCGGAGTACCGTATCGCAAGTATGCCGCGGACATACGCACGCTACGTTACCCTGCTTAAGTCACTTACTCTATCTACCAAGGGTCATCCTACACTCAAAAAGGTAAAACCTATCGCTCTGATACCAACTTTGTCACAACCCGCAGGGTACGGAACGTGACTGGCACTTAAGTTTATGAAACGTCCTAAGACGTCCGTAAAATAAGTAAGCCAAAGCCCAGAAACCAAAACCAAATAAGCAAAAGAGTGAAGGAAAACCAATCAATTGAAAGCGAGTTTATCAAATAAGTCATATCAAACCTTTTTAAAAACAAAATCAATTTTTCCGAAAATTTCGGCTTAGTCTCCTTTGTAAATACTGGCCCCCAAAATGGGTACAACAAGAATATATATAAATCCAACAAATAAGGCATCTCCAAGCGGGAGCTAGCTCTTCGCCACAGGGCGGTCACAAATCCCACGCAATATAAAACAACAACATGCAAAATAATCATAAAGAAGCATAAGAAAAACAGCATGTCGACTCAAATGAGCTCGACCCCAAAATACAGCATAAAAAGTTCACAAATCTCACAGTCTCATCTCTAGGTCAATATACAACAATACTGGTAGATACAGTAGATGGAGTACTCTAGATACAAAGAATATACAAGATGGTACAAAATAATAATACAACCCACCTACGAACAAAAACCTCGAGTCCTGGCAAGAGAGGCAAAAGAAGCGGTGCGCCCGCCGCTACTGTGCTGACGGAGCGGACCTACAAAAGACTGTGGCACAACGGGGGTGAGTTGCCAACACGTGAGTAATAAATAACATCTATAGAGGCTATCACAAGTATGCACACAAGCATCCTAGCATCTGTAATACAGGTAGGGCATGACATAATAGAAGGTATGTATGCAATATAAATATACTAGCAGGTATGAATGCAATGTGAATCAACTCATGATCTGAATGTGTAAGTATAAGAATCATGTTTTTCCTTTAGGAATCTCTTTTGAAATACCTGCACAATACCAATAGAATCAACAAGAACCTGTGTCCAGCAACGACACCTCAAAACTATCACAAATCTTAAATATCCATGTCATAGTATCTCTAGCCTCAGCCATCCGGCTGACCCATCTCAATATCAATATCTCATCATCTCGCGGCCACGGTCGGTATCCTCTGGATATCCGCCGTGCCAAACAGTCACCGGTAGGTAATCCGTCCCCTGCCAGGCTCATCGTCAGCAACACGAGCTTCTTGCCCCGGGGTACCTTACCGGGCCCACCATGTACCCGAGACGGTTCATCCAACTCCTCGAAACGGGTCTCGAAAACCACAGCAAACTCATGGTGGACGACACTTACAACACTAGAATACCGCAATCTACATATTTAAAAAAATGTAATAAGTTTAGAAATTTGCGGCTTTCCCCCGAAATCCAGAAATATCACAAAATCTCAAGAAATCCTCATAAATGCATATGCTAATGATAATGAATGCATATGGTATCAATAATCACGTTGCGATGTATGATTGATAGACTAGGCATGAGCAAATAACATGATGAGTACATGCACATGATTAGCAATCTTACGATTTCATTTGAAGGAATTAAAGGCAATAGCACAGGTTTAAGTATCAATTATAGTAAAAAGGTTTCAAATTATAGGTTATCTAGTGTGGTGGCATGGCAATTACCAGGGCGTGTGTGTAAGCATGAATAGTGCTCGTGCTGCATATAAAAACCCTGGCAATGGTGCAGGTGTCCTATAGAATGGGTTCGCATATATATGTCAAATAAGGTATGGATGTTTTTACTAATATCACTAAAATCTTAACTACTTAAACTATCGGGAGACTTGCACCATCCAAACGATAGTCCCCCGTAGATGTTAAATCTACTCACCGGAATCCCTAGCTAGCCACGTCCAATCACCGCTTTTCCCTTTCGTGCCGCGTCTGACGTCTCCGCGACCGAACCTGGAATTTACATCAATACCAAACATAGGGTTACATATCAAGAACGACGCAAATCCCAAACGAATATACTAACGTTCACAAGCTAGGTACAACGTGCACAAGGTGCGCGGAACACACGCGAAAATCGCAAAAACTAACTAAAATCGTCGATTTGGTCGCCCGGCAAAGCTAAAACCCGATCACTCAAAAAAACCGCACTCACACATCCTAAATGTCATAGGATATGCCAAAAATATCATCAAGATATCGCAAATAATTCATCGCAATAATTTTATAAAAACCTAGTAAGCACTAAAAATTCCAAATTCGTGCAAACATCGCGTATTTGCGATAAAGTGCTCACATCATCGCACAATCTTACAATCCGCACAACTAGCTAGCCACAACACTCAATTTAACCCATTTACCATGCTTCAAAACACATTTTCCATAGACAAACCCTTTCTAGAATTTCATAACTAGCAATCTTAATCCAAACTATACATGAAAAACCCTAAATTAACACTAGTTTATAGCCCAATTAGCAAGTTAACCTCTTAGATTAGGTTAGCAAAACAACTAGATAGCAAAATAGAATTAATTAAACTACTAATGGTTTCTAAAACCCTAGTTTAACTCAAACCATTCTATTGAAAAACCTAGATTTAAAATTAACACTAAAATTAACACTAAGTCAATTTAGCTTAAGGAAATTAACCACAAGTATTAATTGGGTAAAGATTATACCTCAAATGTTTAGGGATCTAGCATATGATTGCCTCCTCAAAAGGGTTTCCTTGCTCCTAGATTCATGCAAGATTGGCTAGGGAGAAAGGATGAAGAAATGGGCTTAAAATTGTGAGGTTTAAATTGGATTTTTGAAGCAAATTTGGGGATTTTTTTGGAGATGAAAAGAGATGGAAAAAATGGAGGGGGAGGTGGCTGCAGTTTTCGGCAGCAGTGAGGAATGGGGAGAGAATGGTGTGGGTGCACAAGATTTTTCTCCAAGTCAAACCATCCCATGCCTCCATAAAGCCCATACCTAAATTAATATAATTTATTCAACACATAACTCTTCATTCAAATGAGTTGAAGGAAAATTGGAGGGGGTCTTCCTGTAGGTGGCTCAGTCAAAGATGAGTGAGTGAGGATGAGTGGTAGATTACATAGAAATTTCCATGCCAAAAACACCCCCTCAAATTAATATATTTTAATCCTAAACATGAATCTATTTCCAACCAACAAAAGTGTTGAAGAAAATAATTGAGGTGGGAGAAAAATTCTGTAGTGGGCTCGGCCCAAGAGAGGTGAGGAAATTGTGAGAGGTTGCACAAAAAAATTTTATGCAAAAAGACCCCCCACAAGTCAAAAATTGCAAGTTTTAGCTCAAAATAAATAAATTTCGTTTTCCATCATAAAAATTAGTTAAAACCTGAAATAAAATACTGAAAAATTTTATATTACAATTAGATTTTAATTAACAAGATTTTAAAGATTAAAATTGGCCCATTTAAATTTATATTTATCGCTAATTTAATGTATTTTCTTACCGGCTTAAAATAATATTAAAAATTGAAAAAAATAGGGAAATTTTTTAAATGACCAGAATTTAATAAGTAATTCATTAGCTACTAAAAACTAGCAATTACCTATCCAAATTAGGTATAATTAGGCCTAAACTGCAAAATAACAAAAAAGACGATTTACGGAAAAATACCGAATTTTCACCGATTTTCGGGAAAACACCAAAACGACTTTTCAAGGCGCTACAGGGTATTTGGCGGGTAGTTTGCCGTACCCGTAGGGGTCTAGGGTGGGGTAATGGCTATTCATCACAGCTGTGTAATCCGTCTTTTGTTGTAGGCTCTAAACAAACACGGATTGCTTGCAAATCCAATAAAGTTCATATGAGATCTGGAATGCCTATTATTGCGTCTGACGAATGTACAATATTTATATATGATAGCTATTTAGACGTCACTTATGTTTTACACCCGCGCTAGCCCAGCCCCCGCTCTGTCGTTAGTTAAGTAACCTAACGGGTGATGACGGGACCCGGTGGTGAATGCGGATGGCATAAGAGGACGTTGTATTTTCGTTGTTTTCTGTAATGATAGGTTAATGATGGGTCACATTATTTATAATGCAAAGAAAATAAACCAAAAGATGAATCGTTGGAACAATTTAAAAGAAACCACTCGGTTATTTTAAAACAGATGATATTTTTTAATTGCGGAGCTTTAACCACTCCTTTTAAAAGCTATCAGGTTCCTTCGGTCATATCAAGTTCACTACGTTCACGGTTTCGCCAAAACCATTCGTAGCCCTCCGTCATTTCATTTGGGTATTCAGTAGTATTCAAGCTATGTATTTTGACCTAACGCCAAGGCATAGTGTTTGGTAGCTGCTGGGTATTCATTTGTCGCATAGATAGATGAGTTAGTTTGGGACAGTCGTATTATCATTTTGGCCAAACGTCAAGGATATATACGGATGGGTTCAAATTAACAAGATAATGATGGGTAGAACTTGACATGTGACTTATGACATTTTGACCTAACGCCAAGGTCATAAGAGCATGGGGCAAAAATATATATCGGGAATTTCTAAAGAAACTGAAATTTGCAAAGAGTTGCATACCATTTGGAATTTGATGAATGTTGGTAGGATTCCTTCAACATTATCATACGATGATATTTGGATCCCGATCCTACTGTGAGTATATGCTACTCATCAGGATATTCGTCACTTAACGATCAATGCTATAAACCAAGTAGGTGTCAAGAAAGGTGTCAGCGGGGTTATGCCCGCAGAGAAAAGAGGTTATTTAATTAAGGAACTTCGCGAAAGCGTTGGAAAACATCCCTCGAAGTACCGACACCAGCCTGGCTGAACGGTTAAGCAAGTATTGTACAGTGAGAATAGTCCTGGCTAATTCTTCTTTTATGGTTTGAGGAAGGATTCGAGAAACAGTGGGAGCCATCCAGTTTAGATAAATTAAAAACCATTCTAAACTTGCAAGAGCATCATGATAAAGAGTTTTCTTCTCTCTCTCCTAATTGCAGCGACCCTGAAAATGACTGGACTTAAGTTACTTTTAGAGAAAAATATACTGACAGAGCCAAACTATAAAGATTGACTGCGGAATGTCAAAATGGCCTTGACTTACGACAAATTGGGGTATGTCCTCACCACTAAGGCACCTGAAGTCCCAGGTCCCAAATCCAGTAATGCGGATAAGGAAATCCGCAAAACCTGGGATTTAGATTGCGTGAAAGCCAAGTGCATCATACTTGCCTCGATGAACAATGAACATCAGAGGAGGCACGAGGATATGGATCTTGAATCCATATTTCTCCATAAAAAAGATCTGTATGGGGAGCAATCTCGTATAGCAAGATACGAGACCTCAAAGAAGCTGTTTCAAGCGAGGTTGGCCGTCGGATCATCGGTAGGAGAACATGTCCTAAAGATGATTGGCTATATAGAAGAGCTCGCAGACCTTGGGACGACTTTGGATAATGATCTCTATACAGACTTTATTCTCCAGTCCCTCCCTCCCACCTACGCCCAGTTTATTCTGAACTTCAACATTCAAAGAAAAGAAGTTGAACTTTCAAAACTCCTTAACATGTTGAGGAGTGCAGAGGGCACCTTGCAGAAGGCAAGGGAAACACCCGCTATGTTTGTTCGTGGTACTTCTTCCGGGTCCAAGGCTAAAACCAAAGGAAGGAAGAATAAAGCCGCCAACAGACCTAGAGGAGGTGTTAGTAAGGTAGGAGGGAAGGGAAAGAAAAAGTTTACGGTACCGGTAGTAGCCCAGGATGAGTGCTTCCATTGTCACAGGAAAGGGCACTGGAAAAAGGATTGCAAGGCGTGGAACGCCAAGAACCAGGAACCGAAGCAAGCTGTGGCTTCGACTTCAGGTGTGTTTGTAATTGAGAATTGTCTGTCAATCAACTCTACTTCCTGGGTATTGGATACCGGATCAGGATCCCATATTTGCAATTCATTGCAGGCACTGAGAAACCGTAGAGTGCTGAAGGAAGGTGATATGACCCTGATGGTTGCTAACGGAGTTAGCGTGGGAGCTGTGTCCATAGGGGATTATCACCTGGGATTGACGAGTGGACACATTTTGGTTTTACATAACTGTTTTTGTGTACCCAGCTTAACGTGTAATATCATATCTGTTTCGTTGTTATCAAATAAAGGTTATGATTTCACGTTTGGAAGTGGTGTTAACATCCACCTTAATCATGGTTTGATTGGGTCCGGTACACTGGATAACGGTATATATGTGTTAAACCAACTGCAAATTTTCAATGTCCAGAACACACTAAAAAAAAAGTCTCCAGATTTAAATCATGCTATTGCTGCCTTCCATGATTATGAAATCTGGAAGATGGACGTAAAGACGGCTTTTCTGAATGGAAATTTAGAAGAATGCGTCTATATGGATCAGCCAAAAGGTATCAATCAGAGTGGGAGCGGCGGGAAAGTATGCAAGTTGCTTAAGTCCATTTATGGACTAAAGCAGGCATCGTGGAGTTGGAACATCTGTTTTGATGAAACAGTCAAAGAATATGACTTTATCAAAAATCCAGATGAACCGTGCATATATAGTAAAGTTGTAGCAAGAACTGTCGTATTCCTCGTCTTATACGTGGATGACATTCTATTGATAGGAAATGACATTCCTATGCTACAATCTGTCAAAGGATTCTTGTCACACAGGTTCTCCATGAAAGACCTGGGTGATGCCTCTTACATTCTGGGAATCCGGATCTATCGTGATAGATCTAAGAGGATGTTGGGACTTTTGCAGTCCAGGTATATCGACACTGTACTGAAAAGATTCAGTATGGAAGATTCTAAGCGCTGTAATCTACCGGCTTGTCACAGAATCACCCTATCCAAATAGATGTCTCCCAAGACTGATTTGGAAAGGGAACGCATGTCTATTATACCCTACGCTTCTGCGGTAGGCTCTATAATGTATGCGATGTTGTGCACCAGACCAGATGTAGCTTACGCACTGAGCGTGGTAAGCCGGTATCAGTCAGACCCAGGGGAAAAGCACTGGATAGCATTAAAGAACATTCTCAAGTACCTGAGGAGGACTAAGGAGATGTTCTTGATTTACGGCGGAAAAGACCTCAGGATGGAGGCCTATGCTGATTCCGGCTTCCAGAGTGATAAGGACGATTCCAAGTCCATGTCAGGTTATGTCTTTACCCTCAATGGAGGGACGATGTACTGGAAGAGCTCCAAGCAGGACACCGTTGCTGACTCGACGATGGAAGCGAAGTATATAGTTGCTTGCGATGCCGCAAAAGAAGCAGTCTGGATGAAGAAGTTCCTAACAGAACATCAGGTGGTTCCTACCATTGTTGATCCAATACCTCTGTATTGCGACAACAACGGAGCTATAGCTTTAGCAAAGGAACCAAGGTCCCATCAGAAGTCCAGACACATCTTAAGGCGGTATCACCTGATCAGGGAGATCATTGATCGTCGGGAGATCGAGGTTCGGAAAGTAGCTACTAAAGAGAACATTGCTGATCCATTCACAAAGGCCCTACCTCAGATTCAGTTCGAGAGGCTACTCGAGATCATCGGTCTTCGATATGCCAGTACATGGCCCTAGTGCAAGTGGGAGATTGTTGGTGTATATGCCCTAGGGGCCATTATTGTATCGTACTAGTTTGTATATTACTTAATGGATGCTTGGGATATTCACATGTATATAACGGTCTTGCTAAACATGGTAGTATGCTACTTGGTTTTTCTATCTTAATATGTGAGTATACGTATTGATAGAACTCTTAGGATCTTGCTTGACTACCAGCGTTGTGATGGCAGTCACACTAGTGGGGGCTGGGTAGTCTAGAAGCACATCCTTATTCAGGTCCCTAGTCATAGGATTATCGAGACAGGGCAACGATACACCGGAATAGACTAGTGTGTACGCTTCTCATCCCAGTTGGGGAGATGGTGTGTCCCACAGCCATCAGTACGTCGTACTGGAGATAGTATGCAGGTGCTCGTTAGGTTACGGGTACACCGGACAGGACTCACAGGGAACTGTTGGTTGGTTTTATACCAGTCGTCAGTGAACAGTTCCCAGGTGACATGAGTACAGCATAATCCGCAGACTTGACACTGCTGCTTCGCCTTGAGTGTGTCCTACTGTTCTTAGATTGCTACCCTACCACGGCTAAAGGAGTCGTGCAAACAGGTAGCAGTTGGGTGCAGTCCCGAGCACTTGGAGGCAGTGGCGGTTAGACATGATTCGTCTCTCCCAGTATTGGGGGTTGATATCGCGCTGTGTCAGAGAGCCAATACGCAAAGTCCCTGGCCAGGGCAAGCGAGATTTACTGGTAGGTTCCAGTAGTTTCTCAGGGTGTAATGGGCTTCGCTCCGACACGACTTATACCGCTATTAGGGGACTAACGCTTGCCGCCCCCCTAGGCCCTATATGCGATAGTCTTAGACGAACAGACCCGACTGTACGGAGAATGTCACATCTGACTAAGTAGGAGTTCGGATGGGTTTCCTCATCGGCCTTCTTATCGACATCTACCTGGGGACCGTTACGTACAGCTAGTGCCGCTTGCGGTCTGTGGTTAAACCCACTGCCAGCGTAGTAGTCGAGTCTCTAGAGTCCCAAACACAGAGTTTCCCTACTCCAGGCGAAACGATATAGAGGTCGTATGGTTTTACGACAAGGGTTCGGACGCATACGTGTGTTTACGCACGTACGACATCCGGACAATTTTTACTAGTCGGCTTTGGTTTAAGCCAGTTTCTAGTATCCGGTTATTGGATTTATACAGTCTAAAGTTTTTCCGTGTTTTCACGGATAGGAAGGGCGTTCTCATAATTGTGCGAGAAGCTTCTAGAAGATGGTGACTTGGGGGTTAAGGTGGCATATGCATTAAATGAGATTAGTGAGTTATTTGAGTGATTCATCCAAGTCATTAATGCATCATAAATGCTTAATGACTCATGGAGATGAATCACCCTCTTATATTTATTAAGCATGATGATTAATCATTCATTATCTTTTGTTGGATAAATCATAATGCTTGATATATATTATGATAGCTCATTTTCTCATCTAATTCTCTTGCTCACTTTCTCTCTCCTCAAGCCCTCTCTCTTCAAACCCTAATCCTCCCCTCTCATGTGTTGAGTACAAGGATTAGAATAGACTACTTAATCCTTAATCCTTCTCTATATCACCTTGGTTACTTAGATTAGCGATTTAAGAAACCTAGTTAACTCTAGTTTGAGGTGAAGCTTGTAGTAAAGCTCTCGGGTGGATCTTCTACTACTTAGAGAAGGCCGGAGAGGACGTGGAGAACGACAAGACGAAGGACTCGGATCTTTAGATAAAATCACTTATCATAGTAGTTAACACTTCTATGGTTTCTTGTTAGTTATTGTTTATGCAAAGATTCTCGGTTAGTCGATGTTTACGCCTAAAACAAGATCGTTTTTCATTATTCCGCCTCCCCGCAAGTCGTGGGGTGTTGTACATCGACTTACACAACTAATACATGAAGCAATAATATGACAATCTGTATGCAATAATCATGCAATAATTATATGAAAACATATATATGCAACAATCATGAAAGGTACACTAACAGGTACAACTACACATGAAGCAATGCATATAAATAAAGGTATGTAAATGCAACAATCATGAATGGTACACTAACAGGTACTATTAATACATGAAGCAGTGCATAAACAATAAATGTGGAGTATGAATTGAAATATGTCATTTCCACGGAATCCTTACATCGTGGTAGGATCACAATCCATGAAGACAATCCAAATCCCAATTCCTCCAATCAGCCCCCAATTTGGCTCTCATATCATATAAGTCTCACAAATCCTTAATGTACAATATCGAATAAATCTCATATATCCTGAATGTACAAAATCCAGTGAATCTCATATATCCTTTATGTACAATATCAAGTAATGTCAAATGTCCTAAATCCAATATCAAGTGAATCTCTTATATTCTAGGTATATTTGTATGAATAAATATGATGAAGTATATAAAATGATATCAATACACATATATTAGCATCCCATTCTACTAATATTGGTGTAAAGGCATATATAACAGCGTCCCATTCCACTGTTATATACATAGGAGTAAAAAGAAATATCATGAAACCAATGTGTCAAGCGTCGACACAGAAATGCTGATCTATTAGGTGCTGTCACCAAGACTGGCACCCTGATAGGTACATATCATACGCTATAGCGAAAGCACGAGTGCCTAGCTCTGACCCTCGTCTCTCGACGTATCTGTACGTACATGACTCCCGTCGGTATCCCCATGATAACCGCTGAGTCATAGGTAATGTCACCGGAAAGTATGGTTCCCCCACTAACTAATCTCCTCACTGAGATTCTTGCCCCGGGGTACCTCCGGGCCCTACCATGTACCCGCACACGGACCCCCCCTTTCCTCGCATGGGGTATATATATCAGAACCGATAAATCTCATGGTGGCTGCTGAAATATCATATTAAGGGAAACCGGGTTTTTCAAATATTGAATAATTTCATGAACTCCCACGGTCCCCAAATCCAGAAACATCATGAAAAATCCATATATATAATATATGCAACATAAAACTGTATGAAAGCATATAAAGGAAAAGCCGCTAATTAACTGCAACAAGTTAATATAAAATATAATGCGGTTCCTATTTTCTCCAATTCTAAATAACATCAAGTAAAGGTAAACATGTAGCTATAACCAGATATATGTGTAAACAATAAGGTATAGCAAGATATATGTATCTACCAATAAGTAATGATGTAGTATACCCCCTGATATAAGCGAAGTATGTGTGCAAGGTATACCTGTAGCTATGTCATAAAGTGTGTATGTACCTATCGCTAATGGTACGATACTCTATAGGTAAACAGGTATCTAGCACGTAAATATAAGAAGGCATATGTGTAAGCATGTAGGTATACTGGTATGCTATAAGTCATATGCGATAAGAAATATGAATCAATGTCTCAATGTCCCTAACAAAACAATAGCATTTCTATATGAGGGTTGTGCATGACATGGCAATTATTGACGGTGTGTGTGGCATACAATCAGTGCTCGTGCAACATGAGCCGTCAATAATAGTGTAATGTCCTAAGGATACTAGTCTGTAACACCTTAGGATGTGATTATTGGCTAATTATATTTTAATATATGGTTTCTAATAAAAAAGTTTACCAAAACGATTTTCAAATAATTTATGAAATTTAATGAATATTTTATTAGAATTTATTGAGGCTTGCACACACATATGCATGCAAACTAGGGTTTAAATTGGGGTTAGACCATGATTAGCAACCATGGTAGACTAACCCTTTCTTATTAAGCTAAATTGATATTATTTGAGGTTTTTTTAAAAATGGAAAATGAATTATTTTTTTGGGTTTGACTTGGTGAGAGAGAGAGAGAGTGCATGATGGGCATCATGGCTTGAGCCATGCCTTCATTAAATGAAGAGAGAGAGAGAGAGGAGGGGGTTGACTAGCCTAACTCTCATTTCTTTTGTTTTTCCTCTCATTTGTTCTCATTTCCCTCTCACTCTCACTCACACGCAACACAACAGCAGCAGCAGCAGCAGCCCCAGCAGTAGCTGGAAGCAACAACAACAACTACAACAAGAAGCAACAGCAGCATCAGCATCTTCATCATCATCAGCAGCAGCAGTGCAACACCTCTTCTTCTTCCTCTTCTTCCTGCATTCTAAGACCAGTGAGTGAGGTATAAGATCCGAGCCAAACTTCCTAGCTTGCTTAACTTGTATAGAATTAGCTTCGGTTAGTGATAAAGTGAGTTTTTTGCTAAATATGGTGAATTGCATGGACTTTTGGTTAGGGGATGATTTTACCAGTTAGCCTAGCCTAGTTAAGTGTTATGAGGGACACTTAAACCTAGTTAAACCCCAGATTTCATTAAAATACCATAGGGTTTCATTTTGTGCAAAATATAACGTTTTTAAGACAAAGTTATCCTTTCTGTGATCTACTTTAGACCCGGGGGTTTCAGATAAAAATTGAGTTAACTGTACTATACTTGATAGACCTTGACCACACCACCAGAGCACGAACCGCAGACACCCAACCTAGGCCGCCGTTTTATTCATTTTGGCCGCAATTTGCCGCCATATAGGGGACTTAGGGGTTAAGGTTTTGGCTAGAGGAGTCTGCTATATTTTTAGGGCTAGTGGTATGTGCAATTTTGTAAGTTTTCACCTGAGTTAGAATCTGGGACGATATATCGTTTTTCTAGTAGGTTTCGTTTGCGCGATACGCACGATACGTGAGTGGGTTCTGTGATCCAGCGTATCGCAACGTGTCGGGATAGTTTTAGACACGTATACACACGATCTAGCGTATCGGACACACGCGCATTTAGGTTGCGACGCGGGTTTCTCGTTTGATTTCGATATCGCGTTTTGCGAGATATTTTGCTTATATATGGATTCCTTGTGTAAATTACAGGTTCACAGGAGGGTACGTCGGACATCGTAAAGAAGGGGAAGCAGGTGGTCGGCTACCTGTAGTATGTGACCAGGTGAGTAGATTTAACATCTACGGGGAAATCGCCCATATGGCATTAAGCGTCATGGCGTGATAGGATATTTAGTCGTAGATGTTTATGTGTATTATTGTAGCATACCTTCTTGTTGCATATAGAATAGGTAGTATATAACACTGCACTGTCACTAACGGTTAAAGCTGCACGAGCACAATTTGTATGTTACACTCACACCGTTAGTGATAGCCATGACACTAGCACTATAGGATTGCTACGAATTATATATCGTCTTGAGTGCCGCATCATTGATGATTGTCATGACTTGTCACATATTGGCATACACCTATATATATTGATATCTTCATACCTGCGCACATGCACCCTGTATATTCATACCGGTGCACACATATATTGATATCTTCATACCTGCGCACATGCACACTGTGTATTCATACCCGTGCACACATATATTGATATCTTCATACCTGCGCACATGCATCCTGTATATTCATACCTGTGCACACATATATTGATATCTTTATACCTGCGCACATGCACACTGTATATTCATACCAGTGCACACATATATTGATATCTTCATACCTGCGCACATGCACTCTGTATATTCATACTGTTAGTTATATGAATGTCTTAGAGGCCATTACTGTACATTGGATGTATATTGTAGTGGATGCTTGGACATATATAGGGAAGACTTTCTTGCTCGACATGATAGTATGCTATCTGGTTGCTCTTTATCTTAACGTGTAAACTGATTGTCTCTCTGTTACATGTTGGTAAAGCCCTTAGGATTTGTACTTGACTACCTGGATTATGATGCGGATCATACTAGTGGGGACATGGTAGTCCATAAGTACATCCTTCAAGGTCCCTAGTCGTGGGTGTATCGAGACGGGGCATCGATATACCAGAGTAGACTAGCGTATATCTTCTCGACCCATACAGATGGGCGATGGATGATCCCATATCCATTAGTGTTTGACATTAGAGATGATATACGGGTGCTCAGTAGAGACTGGGTATACTGGACGGACTCGCCGAGAACTCCCAGATGGTATTATACCTTACGTCAGATGGCAGTTCTCTGGTGACACTGGTACAGGTTAGTCTGTAGACCCGAGATCGTCATAGAGTCTTGTGTGATTCCCACTGTGCTTTGATTTCCACCTTACCACGTCCAAGAGGGGGTGGAAAGCGGTGGTTTTTGGGTACAGTCCCGAATCATATGGAGGCAATGAGCGATAGGAGGGGATTCGTCTCTCCCGGTATAGGGAGTTGATGTTGCGCTGTGTTCGATTGGCTATAACCGGAAATTCCTGGCCAGGGTTGCTGAGATGTACTGGTAAGAGTTATCAGTAGTATCTCGCACTGTTACAGACCTCATATCGACACGACTTATCGAGCTACTAGGGTCTGACGTTTACCACCCCTAGGCGAGATATGCGACATATCAGACGAACAGACCGGACTGTACGGTAAGTGTTACTGGTTGGATTCACAGGAGTGTGAGCGGGCTTGCTCGTCGATCTTCTGATCGTTCAATACCCGGGTGGCCGTTACGTTTAGCAGACCGCTTGCGGCTTGTGGGTGTTTGATATGATAATCACCTGCTGCCGGTGTATTGACGAGTCTTTAGAGTCCTACACAGAGGTTTCCTGGCTCAAGCGAAACGAAATAGGAGCGCATATGAGATATGTGCGGGACCGAGAATTATACTAGTATGTGATACTGTATTCTATTCTCGCGATTTGTATCATTGGTCGGTTATATGTGATATAGACGGGTTACCGAATCAAGTGTTGATTCGATACATTGATACACTTGATATTAGTAGGTTATATGCGATATGACCGGATCGTTAAATCAAGTGTTGATTTAATGATTTAATGTATAATTATATATTTGATATATTACTTTACATTAACTAGTATTTGTTCACTTAAGATGGATTTTTTCACATGATGTGCACTTTGTATATATGATATAGTTTTGTGCACCAGTTTGTATCTTGTTTGATGATACATGAAAACTTGGGTGTATATGATTAAACCATGGTTATGTTAATGGTTAGGGTTTTTATTTAATTATCTATTTATTTTGTTTATTTATTTTTGGGCAAGAAAAGAAATGGTTGCTTCTTTTGTTTGTTTCCTTGAAGCTTCAAGAAGCTTTGACCATTCTTGTTTCTTTCCTAAACCTAACCATTCACCTAACCTTAGTTTACTCTCTACATAACCATGGTTGCATTATGATAAGAATGACTTGGATTTTCTTTTTAAGATAATCCTTTTTATTTCTTTCATCTTCTTCATCTTCATCAAGCTTCATGAAAGTTTTCTAGCTCCCATGGTGCCATGAGAAAAAGAGTGAGAAATCCAATTCTAAAGTGAACCCACTTCCTATTTCTTCATCCTCTACCACATGCCATGTAGTATAGGGTGTTTTCTTCACAAGTTTTATGACTTGGTGAAGTTGGAGCTTGATCTTGAGTTGCCTCGACGTAGATCATCTTCGGCATCGAAGTCGATAACCTAGCCCGATCATTTCTCCGATGAAATCAACACTAGAGTCCAAGATCCGATGATCGCAGCGAAGGGACATCGTCACGGAGCTATGGAGGTGGAGGACCAGATCTACAAAGGTTGTTTTTCCGTTCACTTAGTACTAAAGCAGTTTAGTAGCTTGTTGTTATCGCCTAATCTCTAGTTAACGATCTAGTTAGGGTTTCTCGGCACCGGAAAAATTTGAAATTGGCATGGTTGATGCCTTGTGGAACCTCTTGAGTGTGCTTAGGATCCCTACAGTGGTATCAGAGCCTAGCTAGAGCCTTAGGCGATGTGTAGACGATGTTAAAAACCCGATCGAACCCGAAACCCTAATCCGAGACCACTCTCTGTACATTTTCTGAAAGTGTAGATTTTTCCAAATTAAAAATAGCCAAAAAATTCAGCAGGATTTTTTAGGAATTACTGTGAAATTCGTGGGCCCAATTCCCTTAAACCACCGCGGAACCGCGGCCATACCCTACCTTGGGCGGCGGTTTCGCTGCAAAATAGTGGCTTTTTCCTACTTTGCTTGCACAGTAATCTTTAATTTTAGTTGCTGTATTTTATGGGAATTTTTAATCTATACTCTACAGTTGAGTTTTCTGGGATGTATTGGGGACTCGATGATTCGATCGGATCATTTAACTTCGTCTATGTGTTTTTCCGGGTAATTTGAGAATATGTTAAAAAGTTCGACCGGATATGAATACCCACTTTTTCCCCTGTCGGGAAATTTCCAATTGTTGGATATTTCCGTAATTTAATGACGTTCTAAGTAGTGCAAGTAACGCGATGGTCCCTCTAGAAGACAACAAATCTTAACTCGATTATGTGACCGTCTTGAACTGCCCTTTGAACCTTAGGGTTTGGGGCAGTACGGCGTGCCACATGTGAGGCGTTGGCTTGACCCTTCTACGGCTGGACCGTTGGTACTGTGGCATGAAGTGAATGTTTTTAAACTTATTTCAAGTGTTGAGCTATTATCGGGAAAACTTGGGTGTTTGATTGTTCGATCGAAAAGTTTAACATTTTCTGTTTATCTGGAATGTGATACAATACTTGGAATCCACAAGTAGTTATGAGATAACTGATATGAATGTTATAAACATAACACTTTAGTCTCACTTGATCGGTTGCCACGGAATTTTGATGTGATCAAAAGTCCGTCGCAATCACGTAGCGTACGCGGATACTCGCCGGATAAACTTAATAGTCTGCTACACCCCATAGCCCCGACCAAGTGACTGTAGGAGAACCCCGTCGCCGAAAGCATCCGTTCGGATGCTCGCGGTAGCGGTGTTCCGCCTTCGTGCACTTCGTCGATGGTATCGGGGGTGCGGCCGCCTACTAATGTTTGCGACGAGCATTCGATCAGAATGTCGGGAATCTTGTTGAATTGCCCGACTTGGTATTAAAAAGTGTTTTCGATTTTGAGACTGAAATGCGGGGTTTATAATTGTTAGGCATGCGATGTCTAAGGAATTCATTTGGTTAGGCATGCGATGTCAAAAGAGTTTGCGGATTCCAACTGTTGTAGTTTTACACATTCTTTTCTGTGACCGTAAGTGTAATATGTGATATCGCCGGTTTCGTTGCTATATGTCAACGACAATTGGGATACGCATGTTTACTTACGTTGTTGACATGTGATGTTATGTGTTGCTGGATATGTTATATTGGATCGTCGTGTTTGAATAGCCGGGTTTTTTTTATGTGAGATGAGTGTTTTTCATTTTCACTCATGTAAAAACTTGTATGTAATATTCTTTTATTGGGGCACTTCCAGGTTGCGGAAGATGTCACCCTTTGTATATTATTTACTTTTCCGCACTAGGATAGACCCAAGGAGGAGGGCACAAGTAACCGGGTTCTGGAGTCCAGTGGGAGACCAACTCGAGGAGTCGAGTCCGGGTCTCCTAACTCTAGAATTGGTACGGTTGCTTGCCGCTCTCGTAGGGGTCTTGGGGTGTGGGTTTGGTTATTCATCGCGACCGTGGAATCCGTGTTTTATATAGGCTCGTATTGAAAACACGGACGTCCTAGTATATCCAATATTTCATATGATTCTTCTGCTGCGATATCTGTGATGTGATCATTTGATGTTCTGTGATAAATACTGTATATAGTATATATGATATATTATATAGACGTTACTTATGTTTTACACCCGTGCTAGCCCTGCCCTGCTCTGCCGTTAGTTACCTAACCTAACGGTGCACGAGGGGACATCGAGGCGAATGCGGATGACATAAGTGTACGTCGTATTTATCTGTGATGTTTAGGTGATTTAAATGATGGGACTTCATTAATGTGATTAATGAAAGAAAAGAAACCTAAAGATGTTGTGGAATCGAATTTCAAAATTAAAACAGGTAGCTACAGTTCTTGCTTTGCATCGTGGTGTTCCTTATAGAACATCCTGCACCTTATTCGATAAGGAAAGGACCGAGATCCCTTCACCGGGAGTGACTCCTTTAGCAATGACTGGCAGATGCTACACCCCTCGGTTTCTCTTTTGATTGCTCCTATAGTTCTTGCTTTGCACAGCGATATATATGATATATCCCGCACCTCATTCGACGAGGAAAGGGCCGACGATCCCTTCACCGGGAGTGACCCCTTTAGCAGAACTAGAAAAGCCTCAAAAACACTCCATTTCAAAATTTATTCGATCCTACAACGATATCAAGTTCATTACGCAATGGGTGATGAGTTTCATGAGGCAGAAAACGGTGCAAGTGTTGCAGTGAGGTCTGTTGGTCACTGTCACCCTGTATTACCTGAATACATTGATTCTGAACGAATGTTATTAGATACCGAACCTGATATACAAAATCATATCAGTCTCTTTATTAGTAATGAAACGATATAATTTTGTATTGTTGGATAATGTTTTGAACATTTCCTATATCAAAAGTTGATCGGTTCAGGCGCGTTATCTAAAAGCATTGTTGTTATAAATCAAACTACAGTTCTTAGTATATGAAACACGCACAAGAGGAAGAGTTCAAAAATGAACGAATCCTTCTTGAGGCATTGTAGACTGGGTCATATCAATACGACCCGAATGGCTGAAGTTACATTTAGATGCATATTTAAATTAGTTTGAATTTACATCTTGTGAAACTTGCCAGTCATGTCACAGAGATAAGATGACCATAGCTCCATTTACTGGAAACAGAGAAAGAGTTAGTGAACTCTTGGGATGATACATGTTGATGTATGTAGGTCCCCTGTCTACACATGCCAAGACCGGTTCTTGGTACTTCATTACATTCTCTTATGATCTCTCAAGATTCAGACATATGTTCCTGTTGAAACACAAGTCCAAACCTTTTGAGATATTCACAGAATATGATTTAGAAGTAGAGAACCAAAATATACAGGTATAAGTATTATGTCTTTTGATGTGATCGAGGAGGAGAATACTTGAGCACGGAAATCCTGGACTATTCTAAAGGAGAATGAGATTCTCTCTCAGAATTACTCCTCCGCATACACCATAGCACGATGGTATATCAGGGCGGAGCAGATACACCCTATTTGATATGGAGTGCTCTATGATGAGTACTACTGAGTTACCTTTTTTCCTATTGGGTGTTATGCACTTGAGAAGTTGCATACCTATTGAATAGGGTTCCAATCAAATTAGTTGCCTACCACTTCATATGTGATATGGAAAGGGAAGAGCCCATATCTTAAGTTTGTTAAGATTTGGGGTTGTCCGGCCTATGTCTAAAAGCAAAATCGGGACAAGCTCGAGACAAGATCTGTTATGTAGAACTGGAAATGTTTTAGCTATACAAACTGCAGCTGATGATTTGATAGAACCAAAGGACTCAATAGTAACCAACGAGCCTCAGCCTCTCCGCCGATCTAGTAGGGTTTCTCACCCACCTGAGAGATACTTTGGTTTCTCTATGACAGTAGGAGCAAGGATTGCATCATGAGATGATGACCCAACTAGTTTCGAGCTGGCCATCAGGAGTAGGACTCTGTAAGAATGGCTTGATGCTTATCGATCTGAGATGGAATCCTTATACACCAACAAAGTATGGACTTTGGTTGCTTTATCTGAAGGGTTAAATCCCCATCAGGAGCAAGTAAATCTTGAGAAGATTACTTGGTGTAGATGGAAAAGTTGAGACTTTCAAAACTATACTTGTTAAAGGTTTTCGTCATCAACCAGGCGTGGATAATGGTGAAACCTTTTCTAAGGAGCTATGCTTAAGTCCATCCAGATCCTACTTGCCACGGCTACATACCATGACTACGATATCTGGCGGTTGGGTGCCATGACTTCTTTTCTAAGTGATGTTTTAGAAGAGTGCGTCTATAAGTACACAGCCAGAGGGCCTCGTAGACAATGGGAGCAGCGGAAACGCGAGCAAGATGTTTTATGTGATAAAGCAGACATCACGGAGTTGGAACATCTGTTTTGATGTGGTAGTCAAAGATTTTGACTTCATCAAAATGGTAGATGAACCTTGTATATACAAAAATGTAGTAGGGAGTATGGTAGTGATCCTCGTAGAGTACGTGGATGACATACTCTTGATAGGGAAGGAGTTTCCTATGCTACGCTCGGTCAATCTCTGCTTATCACAATGATTCTCCATATAGGATCAAAGTGATTCCTACTAAATCTAGGGTTTTGGATCTATGAGATAGATCTAATTGGATATTAGGATACTCTCTAGTTGTAGTGAGATGGTATCAATTGGTCCTGGAGAGAATCACTGGAAGGGTTCCAGGGTGATAAGGACGACTGAAAGTCAGTCACAGGCATTGTCTTTACCCTCAGTGGAGGGACGGTATGTTGGAAGAGTTCCAAGCTAGATACCGTGGCATACTAGACGATAAAGGCTGGATACATCGCTATTTAAGATGCTACCAAAGAGGCAGTTTAAGTGTATATTGGTTCATGAGATGAAATAGGTTCCTACCATTGTGGGACAATGGAAGGGTGGCTTTAGCCCAAGAACCCCTGTCCCATCAGTGACCCAGACGTATTCTGAGGCAGCATCACCTGATCATGGAGATAGTTGATCTCCAGGCTGATCGAGGTTAGGACAGCAGACTCAGAGAATAACACGGCGGATCCACTCACGAAGGCCTATTCCCAGAGAGAGACTTTTATGGGATGGTTGAGTATGAGATACTACAACCACTTCTACAGATGGCCCTAGTGCAAGTGGGAGATTGTTAGTTATATGTATGCCATAGAGGCCATTACTGTACATTGGATGTATATTGTAGTGGATGCTTGGACATATATAGGGAGGACTTTCTTGCTCGATATGATAGTATGCTATCTGGTTGCTCTTTATCTTAACGTGTACACTGATTGTCTCTCTGTTACATGTTGGTAAAGCCCTTAGGATGTGTACTTGACTACCTGGATTATGATGCGGATCATACTAGTGGGGACATGGTAGTCCATAAGTACATCCTTCAAGGTCCCTAGTCGTGGGTGTATCGAGACGGGGCATCGATATACCAGAGTAGACTAGCGTATGCCTTCTCGACCCATACAGATGGGCGATGGATGATCCCATATCCATTGGTGTTTGACATCAGAGATGATATACGGGTGCTCAGTAGAGACTGGGTACACTGGACGGACTCGCCGAGAACTCCCAGATAGTATTATAACTTACGTCAGATGGCAGTTCTCTGGTGACACTGGTACAGGTTAGTCTGTAGACCCGAGATAGTCATAGAGTCTTGTGTGATTCCCACTGTGCTTTGATTTCCACCTTACCACGTCCAAGTGGGCGTGCAAAACGGTGGTTTTGGGTACAGTCCCGAATCACATGGAGGCAATGAGCGATAAGAGGGGATTCGTCTCTCCCGGTATAGGGAGTTGATGTTGTGCTGTGTTCGATTGGCTATATCCGGAAATCCCAGGCCTGGGTTGCTGAGATGTACTGGTAAGAGTTATCAGTAGTATCTCGAACTGTTATAGACCTCATATCGACACGACTTATCGAGCTACTGGGATCTGACGTTTACCACCCCTAGGCGAGATATGCGACATATCAGAAGAACAGACCGGATTGTACGGTAAGTGTTACTGGTTGGATTCACAGGAGTGTTAGCGGGCTTGCTCGTCGATCTTCTGATCGCTCAATACCCGGGTGGCCGTTACGTTTAGCAGACCGCTTGCGGCTTGTGGGTGTTTGATATGATCATCACCTGCTGCCGGCGTATTGACGAGTCTTTAGAGTCCTACACAGAGGTTTCCTGGATCAAGAGAAACGAAATAGGAGCGCATATGAGATATGTACGGGACCGAGAATTATACCAGTATGTGATACTGTATTCTATTCTCGCGATTTGTATCATTGGTCGGTTATATGTGATATAGCCGGGTTACCGAATCAAGTGTTGATTCGATACATTGATACACTTGATATTAGTCGGTTATATGCGATATGACCGGATCGTTAAATCAAGTGTTGATTTAATGATTTAATGTATAATTATATATTTGATATATTACTTTACTTTAACTAGTATTTTTTCACTTAAGACGGATTTTCTCACTTGATGTGCACTTTGTATATATGATATAGTTTTATGCACCAGTTTGTATCGTGTTTGATGATACATGCAAACTTGGGTGTGTATGATTAAAACATGGTTATATTAATGGTTAGGGTTTTCATTTACTTATCTATTTATTTTGTTTATTTATTTTTGGGCAAGAAAAGAAATGGTTGCTTCTTTTGTTTGTTTCCTTGAAACTTCAAGAAGCTTTGACCATTCTTGTTTCTTTCCTAAACCTAACCATTCACCTAACCTTAGTTTACTCTCTACACATAACCATGGTTGCATTATGATAATAATGACTTGGATTTTCTTTTTAAGATAATCCTTTTTATTTCTTTCATCTTCTTTATCTTCATCAAGCTTCATGAAAGCTTTCTAGCTCCCATGGTGCCATGAGAAAAAGAGTGAGAAATCCAATTCTAAAGTGAACCCACTTCCTATTTCTTCATCCTTTACCACTTGCCATGTAGTATAGGGTGTTTTCTTCAGAAGTTTTATGACTTGGTGAAGTTGGAGCTTGATCTTGAGTTGCCTCGACATAGATCATCTTCGGCATCGAAGTCGACGACCTAGCCCGATCATTTCTCCGATGAAATCAACACTAGAGTCCGAGATCCGATGATCGCAGCGAAGGGACATCGTCACGGAGCTATGGAGGTGGAGGACCGGATCTACAAAGGTTTTATTTTCGTTCACTTAGTACTAAAGCAGTTTAGTAGCTTGTTGTTATCGCCTAATCTCTAGTTAACGATCTAGTTAGGGTTTCTCGGCACCGGAAAAATTTGAAATTGGCATGGTTGATGCCTTGTGGAACCTCTTGAGTGTGATTAGGAACCCTACACATACCAGTGCACACATATATTGATATCTTCATACCTGCGCACATGCACACTGTATATTCATACCAGTGCACAGATATATTGATATCTTCACACTTTCGCACATGCACACTGTATTTCCATAGTAGTGCTATCCTAATATTCGTGTATATATCCTTTTGCACATCCATACCTATATATATATATATATATATGTTACATACATGGATGATATTGATTTGATTTCTTGAAAAATAGGGACCGCATGAGATATTTTCAAAACTGGATTCTTTTTAAAAGAGCGGTTTTTCCCTTTTCACTCTCAGTGTCATACGACACCTTGCATGGATTTACGCATTGAGTTTGGATTTATGGGATTTCTGGATTTGAGAACCGTGGTATTATTTTAAGAAAATACGCACGGTTTTTAAAAACCCGGTTTCTCCTGATATGATATTTCAATGCGTCCACCATGAGTTTTCTCGATTCCAGAGAGCTTGTGTGAGTATACCCGATTCGAGGAGCGGTAGGCACCGATTGCGAGTACATGGTGGACCCGGTATGGTATGCCGGGGCAAGAAGACTCGTATTGTTAGACGGTGACCCCGGCGGAGGGACTACTACCTACCGGTGATTGGTTAGACCTGGCGATTATCCGGAGGATACCGACCAGAGTCGATAGATGGATACGGGACGATGCGTACTGCCGGGGCCGAGGGCCGATTCCGCAGACGGAGCCCGTGGGACGATCCGACTGACGGAGCCCGATACTTGAGGATTTGTGTGTCGATGCTAGACACGACGATTTCATGATATTTTCGTGTGCCGATGCTAGGCACTCATGATTTTATGAGATTTACATGATTTGAGGGCCGATGAGGATGACGGCGCCTGAGTTCTTTTTACTGGGATTTGGGTGTATTGATGGACACCGATTATTTTTCCACATTGACATTCCGTGTAGATGTTATTTATTCTCAAGCTCAGTTTTCAGTATTATACATCTTATCTTATATCTGTAGTACCTGATAGAGTACATTTTTTATGCACGATTATTGCATACCTGCTCACCCTATATAGATGTTGTTAGATTGCATTTGCTATGCACGACTATTGCATACTTGCTCACCCTATATAGATGTTGTTAGATTGCATTTGCTATGCATGACTATTGCATACCCTGCTCATCATATAGAGTTGTTATTAGATCGCACTTGTTGCATAATTATTGCTCATCTAGTTCATCATATAGATGTTATCTGTTGGCATAGGTTAGAGTATCGCAGAACGTGCATACTCGCGATTACCATTATATGTTATCTACTATTCATGAGTTGGCAACTCACCCCCATTGTGCCATAGTGTTTGCAGGTTGCCCCTCGGAGCAGTCGCGGCAGGCTGCTTCTTGCATCTTTTACTACAGATACCACCGCAGTTGGCGTGCGAGTCCTTTTGCTGATAGGTGGGTTTTTGTGCGGTATCTGTTTATATTCCAGTTGTATACACTGTTGTATCTAGTACTCTCCATCTACTTTTCATGTATTGACTTAGAGACCAGTTGTGAGAACGATGTATATTATTTGTACTCTGGTGTCGAGCTCGTTGTGAGCCGACTTTATTTACGCAGTTTTATATTTCATGTTGTCTTCATTTATTTTTACTCATTCTTCGCTACGGCGTCGTATATTATTATTGTGGTGATTGTTTCCGCTGTTGGGCGTGATTGCTCCCGTTTGGGATGCTTTATTCTTATTGTATACCATTTTACTCATATATACCCTTGTACCCGATTTCGGGGCTAGTTTTTACAAAGGAAATGCTGCCAAAATTTTTAAGATAATAACTTGAACTTTAAAGAATTCTATTAAATTACTTAAGATTTTCTAAACGTTTTAACAAATGTTTCTGTTAAATGTTTTAACACTCAATACTTTTAATGGTTTTGATTTCTGGGTTTCGGCTTACTTTGTCGCGTTACGCCTGTAGACGTTACGTGGTTAAGTGCCGGTCATGGGCCGAACTTTAGGTCGTGACAAAGTTGGTATCAGACCATAGGTTTTACCTTCAGAGTGTAGGATGACCCTGGTATGATGGAGTAGGTAGCTGAAGAAGAGTGGCGTAGCGTGTGTATGTTTCGCAGCATACTCACGACACGGTACTCCGCCTAAGCGACCTTAGGACTTATTGATTAGAATTCCTTCATGATTTTATGCATTCTTGTGATTCGATTTTCGTATCCTTATCGAATCCTACTTTCTTTTCAGCCAATATGCCGCTAAAGACTACGAGGGCGCAGAGAGCGGACACGAGAGCCGAGATTCGAGTTGACTCGTCCGAGACGAGGACTGATCCGGGTAGTACACCAGTTGTACCAGAGCAGATTGTTCCTCCTACGATAGATCAGATCGCCATGCTAGAGGCTGGTATGCAGGAGATGCGCCAGATGATAGGATCGCTAGTTGAGACGCTTCGAGCGCAGCGACCAGAGGTAGCTCCACCCGTTACGGGGACCGTGATGGTACCTACAGTACAGGCAGTTGCCCCTGCGGCCACGAAGGTTATTACAGTATCGCTATCAGAGTTTATGAGGCTGAAGCCTCCGGTCTTCACAGGCACCGATGCAGCCGAGGACCCACAGTCTTTTGTTGATAGGATGGCCCGGATATGTCGTTCACTCAGATGCTCAGATGTGAGATGGGTAGAGTTTGCGAGCTTTCGCCTGGAAGGTCTTGCGCAGAAATGGTGTGAATCGGTCGAGAAGGGCAGAGCAGCAGGTCTTCCTCCTATGACCTGGACCGAGTTTGTGACGGTATTTCTAGCCCGCTTCCTTCCCCAGAGTGTCAGGGATGCGCGAGCATGCAGATTCGAGTCCTTACGCCAGACGCTAGAGATGACAGTAGCAGAGTATGACGTACTGTTTACCGAGCTATCAGTTTATGCCCCATACCTAGTGGCTACTGAGGAGATGCGAGTCAAAAGATTTGTTTGAGGCTTGCTTACACCACTGTTCCTTGCGATCAGCGCACAATATTGCGAGACTTATGCAGCAGCTGTAGACGCAGCCCTATTAGTCGAGGAGAGCCTTGCAGAGACTTCGGTAGTTCCAGGGCCGAAGGGGGTTCGTACTGATACAGCAGCACGGAGACTTCCTGTAACGTTTAGAAAATCGTTTCGGTGAAATTTCGGAAAATCGGTAAAATAAGGGGGTTTTCCGTAAAAAGTCAAAATACAAATATCATTATTATAAAATTAAATATACATATTCTAGCTATGTAATTGCTATTAATTGGTGTTTATTGAGCCAATGGTGAAATTTCAAATTTTCTGAAAATTTTTCGGAAATTAATTATTTTAATATTATTTTAAGCCGTCACTAATACATTTAATTAGGGAAAATTACAAATTGGAATGAGTTGAAACAAATTTTATGCATTATTATACATTAAACAAAATTTTATCATATAGTTTTTGAAATGAAATGGTTTGCCAAAACGGTTTAGAAAATATCGAAGAAAAAGGGCTTAATTAGCGAAATTAGTGTTAATGGGAATTGGGGTAATACATTTATCTTTTCCCTAACCCACACACCCACACCTCACCCTCTCTCCCTACCCATGTGTTCGGCCCTACTTGACAGCCCCTCCCTCTCTCTCTCTCTCCAATCACCTCACTTTCAAGAGAAAAGAAAAGAAAAGAAAACGATAAAATTAAAAGGGTGGACTTTAACTTTTTCAACACTTTCTCCACCTCACTCTCTCTCCTCCCTCACCCCCCTCCAATTTCTGGCCGAAATTCCACACCCCAAAAGTAGCCCCCCACCCTTCCTTCTTCTCCTCTCTTTTCAATCAAAAAAAATTGTCAATAAATCAAGTAAAACCACACCGAAATCAAAATCCAACTCATACCCAATTCTCATTTGCCTACCTAGCATGGATCTTGGTGCAAGGATTTCAAATTAGAGGTCTAGATTTGTAGTTTGATTCATGGTTTAGAGGTATAACTTTTGACCCATTATTCTTTTCGGTTTAAATTCCTTATTGAAGTTTGTTAGGTGCTTAATTTCGGTTTAATTGAAAGTTGTGGGTTTGCAAGAGAAGCTTTAGATTAGGGTTTGTGAAAAATCTAGTTAGGGTTTTGTGTTGTGAGACGATGGTTGTGGGAGGTATTTGGCATATTAATATTTTGCTAAATCAATTTAAGTTGCTAATTTGCTTTTTATTGATTTAAATTGTGATCTTTATATAAATTGTAAACTAGGTTTTTAAAATAATTATATTCTTGTGAGATAAAATTCAAATTAAGCTTTCATGTCATTATAAATATTATATTGAGTGGTTTAATGCTTTTAGTTCATGAAAATCCAAGCTAAATTGTTGTTTGTGCATTTTTGCTATAAATTGTTAAAATTTGGGTATATTGTAAACTAGAATTTTGGGGTTAATGAAATTTATTAGGATTAAATTATGGAAATTGTTTTTATGACTTATTTAAGATATTTAATAAGTTTTATGCCCAGTAGATATGTTTAAACGTCGAGTTTTGTACTAAAACGGATAATTTTTGCTTGCTAGATTTTCGGAAAAATGGCTTTTAAGGTGAATTTGTGGTTTTTGTGAATTTTAACCTATTTTATATTATAGTTTGTGTTCGTGGATGCGCAAATGCGTGTGTTTGGGTTTTCTCGATGGTTTGACGTTTGTACATCGACATTGAGGGTTGGTTTGGCTATTCTTGCATGCGTAGGCGATAGGTTTTGACCTATGCGTGATACGCGTGCCAATTTGATTTTCGTATGCCGTTTCGATTTCGAATTTGGTTTTAATGCGATACGGTGCGTTATGATATGTAGGTACCCCATGTGGACTTCAAGACGACAAGCAAGCGCGTGGCGACGTCGGCACCGGCGAGCGAGGACCAAGTGAGTAGATTTATATCTACGGGGAGAAGTCGGGTGGATGGCGTATAGCACCCCCGCAGTCCGTAGTATAGTTCATATATATATGTTTATATAGGTGTTTTATGATACGAGAATGTTTATTCATGATATGATTATTTGTTCATGGATTAGTTTTTGGTTAGTTGCGAAACCCTAGAGTAGTTGTTATACCCACATATGTACACACAGACTTGCATACATTACTTTCTTGTGCGTAGATGGGGATGTATATATATGTATATACGCATGGGTATGGGACATGCATATATACATTCATATACACATGCATGGATGATGAGGATAGTACTTGGGATTTGAGATGGGTCGATGAGATTTGATTTGAGGCCGTGAGATCGGTGATATGGCAGGGTTCGTATTTGAGATACGACATGACGTTATAGCGGGTCCTTGACGTAGTGTTTCACACACGTGCATGCATACTTAGGCGGTATCAGTATTGTACTAGACGTAGATCAGTATCCCGATCATGATATTTGATAAAGAGGATACCGGATGAATAGTATGATGAATGTGATATTGACCCGTACCCAGATTTGTGATGTCGTACGACGGATTTACGTACGAGCTATATATTGATGTTTGATACGCACTCTTGACTTGGGAATATTTGATTATAGATATGGTATCGGATGTGATATTTTCGAGGCGGGATCACCGACTAATATATATATACACATATGTATCGACTCAGGTGTTAGGCGGTTTCCTTACATTTAGTTTAGCTTGATAGCTCAGCCTTATAGTTTAGTGTAGCTGTTAGCCCATATTAGTTGTTATTGTGTCTAGTATTCAGCTCCCGCTCATTATTGTTGTTCGCTCCGCATCGCATACTTATATTATAATTTCTTATTGCATTGTTGATATCATACTGTTAGGACACCATCACCATTACATGTGATGCGTATGTACCACGTACACTTACTTGCCGGCTCACACACATCTTCATCGGTAATTGCCATGTCACGTATACCTTAGAAAATATTATTGCTTGACTTAGCTTGTTAGTTAGTAATTTGACATGATATTAGTGTACCTGCCTTATATGCCAGCTTAACAATGTAGTTATTACTTGTCACTTCATGCATACCGTTATTCATTGTTTTGCCGCAGTCGTGGATTCTTATGCCTATATTCGTGGTTTTACATGCTATTGATGATTTGGATTCGGATTTCCATGAGATTTTCTGGATTTTGGGGGGGGGGGACCGCAAAACTTATATAAATTGCTTTCTCTCTTTTTAAATAAAAAGTGCGGTTTTTCTCCAAGATGTATGAGTCGTCCACCATGAGTTTTCTGATGGATTTCGAGACCCGATTTGAGGAGTGGAGGAACCGTTTCGGGTACATGGTGGGCCCGGTGCGGTACCCCGGGGCAAGAGGATCGTGTTGTTGACGTTGAGCCTGGCAGGGGAGCACTACCGACCAGTGATTTTACCTGACGCATCGGATATCCGGAGGATACCGTCGTGGTCTTGAGATGGATGGTAGGGGCCGGTCTGGGCTGACGGCGCCCTAGATATTGTGATTGAGACATTGAGATTTTGAGATATTGAGGTACATAGATTGTGACACAGAGATATCGAGATATTTGGACACTTGTTATATGTCGATGCTGGGCACTGTTTTATGCTGATTTCATTTTATGGTACCTCATTTTTAAAATACTGAAATCTCACTGATTTATGAAAGAAGTTTTATTCAGTACATGCATTCTGTTTCATGCATTCATACATCATCCATACGATATATTGCAACCTGAGGTACTGACACGGGCACATGGGATTACACTCGGGTTAGATATTTACCCTAATCATTGTTATAGGCTGCATGTTATATATATTTGAGGATATATTATGATCATTGACCTAGGTTTGCGTTGTTCATGCGGTTTCTGTTCGTAGATGTTTTTCTACTCACGAGTTGGCAACTCACCCCCGTTGTGCCACAGTTCCTTGCAGGTTTTGCTGTACAGGTTTCATTACGGCTTTGCTGGCACTACTTCTTTCGGGTGACTTGCTAGTAGGTGGGTTTATTTGTATCGTACCCATCATTATACATTGTATATTATTATTCAGTTGTATCTAGAAGTTCCATCAACCAAACATGTATTTATTTTGAGATAGAGACTAGTGATGTTATTCTTTCGACCTTAGAGTCGCGCGTTGTATTTCTATGGATTTCTTGCTGTTTTGAGTTTCCTTTTGAGTTTTGATCCTCGTCCTTGGCGTTGTATATTATATTGCTTGTATGGTTGTGACCGTCGATTGACGAAGAGCTAGCTCCCGCTTGGGGATGCCTTTTTATTGATTTTGTATACTATTCATGTTGTATCCCGTTTGGGGGCCAGTATTTACAAAGGAGACTCTGCCGAAATTTTCAAGAAATACTTGATGTTTTTTTTTAAAAAAACACATAATTCGGCTTATGCTATTAAAACTACTTGTTTTAAGTTCCTTCACTCTACTACTTTTCTTGGTTTGGATTTCTAGGTTTTCGGCTTACTTAGATTACGTACGCCTCAAGACGTTTCGTAGTTTAAGTGTCGGTCATGTTCCGTACTTTCAAGACGTGACAAAGTTGGTATCAGAGCGTTAGGTTTTACTTTCGGAGCGTAGGATGGCCTTTGGTTGATGGAATAGGTGACTAAAGTAGAGTGACGTGCCGTGGTTATGTTCCGCGGCATACTTACGATACGCTACTCCACCTAAGGAGCCTTAGGATATACATTTCTTTGCTCAGTATCATATTCATTCCTGATCTAGCCTTATCGGTACCAGTTATGGTTTTGCTGCCACGATTACGGGCAGGGAGAGCTACGGCTAGAGTTGCGGTCAGCATAAGCTCGTCAAGAACGAGGACTGACCAGGGCATGATTCCGGCGACACACGATTGCAGAGATGTGTCTTTTCATTGTGTTTTCGCGCCACGAGCGTTGGGTGGATTGCTGTATGAGATTACTCGGACGTGTCGATTTGCACTAGAGGATTGAGCCACTGATAGAGGCGAGCCAGATTTTGATGACCGTTGATATATTGCCTATTCATGATGACTGAGACACGGTTCAGCGTGCAGACGAGTGAGCCCGTTATTGCTGCGAACGACGAGATATCGCCCCAAATGTTTGAGCTATTGCTATACGAGTTGTATGAAGAGATGACAAAAGGTCGCTAGTCACCGAGGATGAATGACTAGGACATGAAGGAAATCCTATGGACCCTCTAAAAGAATGAAACCCTAACTCGACTAAATGACCTTGTGAAAGCCTTTGAACCTTAGGGTTTGCGGCAGTTCCGCGACGCCATTAGCGAGGCTTGGGTTTGCCCTTCTATGGCTGGACCATCGATGCTGTGGTACGTACTCGATTCTATTAAACTATACCCAAGATGTTGAGCTCTTGGGGGATTATGAGGTTTTGACGAATCGATCGGATGGTTCGACTTCATTCGGATGCTAGGTGGTGAGATGCATTTCTTGGGAGACTCTGGATACGAGGATAGCCGTTGGAGCTCAGTCCATGCAGCCACGACGAGACGAGTCCGAAGCAGTCGAAATTAGAGAAAGTGGAGTAAGAGGTTCGTACAAGATCTTGATGAGACGACGTTCCACTCCGCCGACATCAGAGATGCGATACGCATGCCGAGGCATTATGCTTGGATATACCTTCCAGATAGAGTCATGATGAGTATGCAGCCGTTCCGGAACGAGAACAGATCTAGTAAGGTACGATGACTTCCGGATAGTTCGGCAGAGACGGGATTTGGGAGAGATTTCGACAGGACCTTTCTGGAATAAATTACGAGAAGACTTAGACCCAGGAGTGGTCATGTTATGCACACCGGCAGGCCAGAGTTCAGGATCATCGACGAAACATGCTATAAGTGACCACGGCAGTTGGCCAGAGATTCTTGGAGGATGTTCTTGAGCGGGACTATTCCACCATACTTGATTTTGCGTATTTTGGGCGATCTATTCGCATGATTGATTTTGATGATTGAGTTTCATGATATTTGTCTTCATGGACCATGTTTGCACCTGCTGAGTATTTACGATTTTTGCACAGTTGTTGCACTTGATATCGTTTTCGTGCCTTGGTTTCTCAAGTTTATGATTTTATGGGTATCATACAGTTGAGTTGATTTTGTGCGTATGTACGCACACGATTTGGTTTTTGCACTCGGTATAGTTCATATATGCTTGCAGTGCAGTGTTACGTATGTTGTGCATTTAGATGCACTGGACTTCGATTTCGATTGTGATGTTCGATATTTGTTTTGTGCACCTTGTGCACCTGATTGGATTTTGCGCATGTTCGGCGCTTGATATCGGATTTCATGATTTCGTGCACGATGGATGCACCTGATTTGGATTTTCGCGCATGTTCGGCGTATGTTTTGAGGTGCGATTTTGGTGCACACGAGTTGCACTAAATCGAGATTACTCGTGCATGTCAGATGCACCTGATTTTGCTGTCAGGCACTCACGTTGCCTATGACAGATGTTTCGTGCACACCCGATGCACTTAGATCTTGTTTCTGTGCACATGTTGGCACATATATGGATTTTGATTTCCGTGCGCACCAGAAACACGTAGTATTCGTATGCATATTTTGGGATTGATTTCTTATAGAGCAGTACGTTTTTGTGATATTTGCTATGTGTTTTCGTACTGAGCAGGACTAGTCCGAGGACAGTACCTGAATGTATTTTGCATGCATTGATAGCTATCGAAGGGAATTCCAAAAAGCGAGCTATAGTCTCAGTATTTACCTACGTGTCTGATATGACACGAAACGTTTAAAACAGGAAAACCTTTCCAAATTGTTTCCTAAAATGGCGGAACGTACAGTTCCAACAAAAGGTATATATGTATATGATTATTTTCTTATGATAGACGTCCGCTACTGTGCAGTGTTATGCGCAGTGCACAGCGACTTTAAGAGATTTGGCATGCATTCCCTTCAAATATTTACATATATAGATTTGATATTTACGTGTATAGTTTCGAGTTATATCATATTGGTTTTGTATTGGATTTGACATTTGTGTCTTTACCATGACTCCGATGATTGCGGGATGCTTGACGGAGTTTTGATTTTGAGTTATAAGCACATTTTTCATGCGCATGCGCTGCGCTACGATTTGTTTTATGTATTTACGATTTCGGAGCCCCGAGGACTTGATGGTTTTGGCTTAGATGTTTTAGTATTTGGGGGAGTTTTAATTTAAATTCGGGGACCGAATTTCTTTAATGGGGGAATACTGTAACGTTTTGAAAATCGTTTCGGTGAAATTTCGGAAAATCGGTAAAATAAGGGGGGTTTTCCGTAAAAAGTAAAAATACAAATATCTTTATTATAAAATTAAATATACATATTCTAGCAATGCAATTGCTATTAATTGGTGTTTATTGAGCCACTGGTGAAATTTCAAATTTTCTGAATTTTTTTTTCGAAATTAATTATTTTAATATTATTTTAACCCGTCACTAATACATTTAATTAGGGAAAATTACACATTGGAATGAGTTGAAACAAATATTGTGCATCATAACACATCAAACAAAATTTTATCATGTGGTTTTTGAAATGAAATGGTTTGCCAAAACGGTTTAGAAAATATCGAAGAAAAGGGGCATAATTAGCGAAATTAGTGTTAATGGGAATTGGGGTAATACATTTATCTTTTCCCTAACCCACACACCCACACCTCACCCTCTCCCCCCTCCCCATGTGGTCGGCCCCACTTTACAGCCCCTCCCTCTCTCTCTCTCTCTCTCTAATCACCTCACTTTCAAGAGAAAAGAAAAGAAAAGAAAAGAAAAAGATAAAAGTAAAAGGGTGGACTTTGACTTTTTCAACACTTTCTCCACCTCACTCTCTCTCCTCCCTAACCCCCTCCAATTTCTGGCCGAAATTCCACACCCCATCAGCAGCCCCCCCTCCTTCTTCTCCTCTCTTTTCCATAAAAAAAAACTATCAAAAAATCAAGTAAAACCTCACCGAAATCAAAATCCAACTCCTACCCATTTCTCATTTGCCTACCTAGCATGGATCTTGGTGCAAGGATTTCAAATTGGAGGTCTAGATTTGTAGTTTGATTCATGGTTGTGAGGCATAACTTTTGACCCATTGTTCTTTTTGGTTTAAATTCCTTATTGAAGTTTGTTAGGTCCTTAATTTCGGTTTAATTGAAAGTTGTGGGTTTGCAAGAGAAGTTTTAGATTAGGGTTTGTGAAAAATATAGTTAGGGTTTTGTGTTGTGAGACTATGGTTGGGGGAGGTTTTTGCCATATTAATATTTTGCTAAATCAAATTATGTTGCTAATTTTCTTTTTGTTGATTTAAATTGTGATATTTATATAAATTATAAACTAGGTTTTTAAAATAATTATATTCTTGTGAGATAAAATTCAAATTAAGGTTTCATGTCATTATAAATATTATATTGAGTGGTTTAATACTTTTAGTTCATGAAAATCCAAGCTAAATTCTTGTTTGTGCATTTTTGCTATAAATTGTTAAAATTTGGGTATATTGTAAACTAGAATTTTGGGGTTAATGAAATTTATTGGGATTAAATTATGGAAATTGTTTTTATGATTTATTTAAGATATTTAATAAGTATTATGGCCACTAGATTTGTTTAAACTTCGAGTTTTGTACTAAAACGGGTAATTTTTGCTAGCAAGATTTTCGGAAAAATAGCTTTTAAGGTGAATTTGGGGATTTTGTGAATTTTAACATATTTTATATTATATTTAGTGTTCGTGGATGCGCAAATGAGTGTGTTTGGGTTTTCTCGATAGTATGAAGTTTGTACATCGACATCGAGAGTTGGTTTGGCTATTCTTGCATGCGTAGACGATAGGTTTTTGACCTATGCATGATACGCGTGCCGATTTGATTTTTGTATGCCGTTTCGATTTTGAATTTGGTTTTAATGCGATACAGTGCGTTATGATATGTAGGTACCCCATGTGGACTTCGAGACGACAAGCAAGCGCATGGCGACGTCGGCATCGGCGAGCGAGGACCAAGTTAGTAGATTTATATCTACGGGGAGAAGTCGGGTGGATGGCGAATAGCACCCCCGCAGTCCGTAGTATAGTTCATATATATATATGTTTATATAGGTGTTTTATGATACGAGAATGTTTATTCATGATATGATTATGTGTTCATGGATTAGCTTTTGGTTAGTTGCGAAACCCTACAGTAGTTGTTATACCCACATACGCACACACTGACTTGCATACATTACTTTCTTGTGCGTAGATGGGGATGTGTATATACGTATATACGCGTGGGTATGGGACTATGCATATATACATTCATATACACATGCATGGATGATGAGGATAGTACTTGGGATTTGAGATGAGTCGATGAGATTTGATTTGAGGCCGTGAGATCGGTGATATGGCAGGGTTCGTATTTCAGATACGACTTGACGTTGTAGCGGGTCCTTGACGTAGTGTTTCACACACGTGCATGCATACTTAGGCGGTATCAGTATTGTACTAGACGTAGATCAGTACCCCGATCATGATATTTGATAAAGAGGATACCAGATGAATAGTATGATGAATGTGATATTAACCCGTACCCAGATTTGGGATGCCGTACGACGGATTTACGTACGAGCTATATATTGATGTTTGATCCGCACTCTTGACTTTGGAATATTTGATTATAGATATGGTATCGGATGTGATATTATCGAGGCGGGATCACCGAATAATATATATATATACATATGTATCGACTCAGGTGTTAGGCGGTTTCCTTACCTTTAGTTTAGCTTGATAGCTCAGCCCTATAGTTTAGTGTAGTTGTTAGCCCATATCAGTTGTCGTTGTGTCTAGTGTTCAGCTCCTGCTCATTATTGTTGTTCGCTCCGCATCGCATACTTATATTATAATTTCTTATTGCATTGTTGATATCATACTGTTAGGACACCAGCACCATTACCGATGATGCGTATGTACCACGTACACTTACTTGTCGGCTCACACACATCTTCGTCGGTAATTGCCATGTCACGTACACCTTAGAAAATATTATTTCTTGACTTAGCTTGTTAGTTAGTAATTTGACATCATATTAGTGTACCTGCCTTATATGCCCGCTTAACATTGTAGTTATTACTTGTCACTTCATGCATACTGTTATTCATTGTTATGCCGCATTCATGGATTCTTATGCCTATATTCATGGTTTTACATGCTATTGATGATTTGGATTCTGATTTCCATGATATTTTCTGGATTTAGGGGGGGGGAACCGCAAAACTTATATAAACTGCTTTCTCACTTATTAAATAAAAAGTGCGGTTTTTTCCCATGATGTATGAGTCGTCCACCATGAGTTTGCTAATGGATTTCGAGACCCAATTCGAGGAGTGGAGGCACTGATTCGGGTACATGGTGGGCCCGGTGCGGTACCCCGGGGCAAGAGGGTCGTGTTATTGACGTTGAGCCTGGTAGGGGAGCACTACCGACCGGTGATTTTACCCGACGCGTCGGATATCCGGAGGATACCGTTGTGGTCTTGAGATGGATGGTAGGGGCCGGTCTGGACTGACGGCGCCCTAGATATTGTGATTGAGACATTGATATTTTGAGATATTGAGGTACAAAGATTGCGACACAGAGATATCGAGATATTTGGACACTTGTTTTGTGTCGATGCTGGGCACTGTTTTATGCTGATTTCATTTATGGTACATCATTTTTAAAATACATAAATCTCACTGATTTATGAAAACAGTTTTATTCAGTACATGCATTCTGTTTTATGCATTCATACATCATCCATACGATATATTGCTACCTGAGGCACTGACACGGGCACATGGGATTACACTCGGGTTAGATATTTACCCTAATCAATGTTATAGGCTGCATGTTATATATATTTGAGGATATATTATGATCGTTGACCAAGGTTTGCGTTGTTCATGCGGTTTCTGTTCGTAGATATTTTTCTACTCACGAGTTGGCAACTCACCCCCGTTGTGCCACAGATCCTTGCAGGTTTTGCCGTACAGGTTTCATTACGGCTTTGCTCGCATGGCTTCTTTCGGGTGACTTGCTAGTAGGTGGGTTTATTTGTATCGTAACCATCATTATACATTGTATATTATTATTCAGTTGTATCTAGAAGTTCCATCAACCAAACATGTATTTATTTTGAGATAGAGACTAGTGATGTTATTCTTTCGACCTTAGAGTCACGCGTTGTATTTCTATAGATTTCTTGCTGTTTTGAGTTTCCTTTTGAGTTTTGATCCTCGCCCTTGGCGTTGTATATTATATTGCTTGTGTGGTTGTGACCGTCGATTGACGAAGTGCTAGCTCCCACTTGGGGATGCCTTTTTATTGATTTCGTATACTATTCATGTTGTATCCCGTTTGGGGGCCGGTATTTACAAAGGAGACTCTGCCGAAATTTTCAAGAAATACTTGTTGTTTTTTAAAAAAAAATGCATAATTCGGTTATGCTAATAAAACTACTTGTTTTAAGTTGTTTTTCCTTCATTCTACTACTTTTCTTGGTATGGATTTCTGGGTTTTCGGCTTACTTAGATTATGTACGTCTCGAGACGTTTCATAGTTTAAGTGTCGGTCATGTTCCGTACTTTCGGGACGTGACACTTCCATTCGGACGCCGTGATAGACGTCGTACAGGTAGCAGAGACTCAGGGCAAGGTCAGATGTTTAGCTCTTATCCCTAGGAGGGTCAGCAGTCATCGCGTGGATGTTTTGGATGTGGTAATCCCCATCACCGCGTCAGAGATTATACCGAGATACGCCGGAGGGAGCCAGCAGTACCGCATGTCACACTTCCACCTTCTCCACCCCAGAAGGCGTTGCCTATTGTACCTACTGTTGCTCCGCGCCAGACTCATGCACAGAGAGGCCGTGGTCACAGAGGGTTTACTCATAGAGGACAGCCAGCTGCCGGCAGAGTACTGCCAGTTGCTAGTATGGGAGCGCCAGTTGCAGGTAGAGGACAGGAACGAGTTTTCACGTTGACGCATCAGGACGCGCAGGCGTCCAATGCTGTGGTCTCAGGTACCCTATCAGTATGTTCTGTTGATGCACAAGTATTGTTTGATCCCGGATCCACGCACTCGTACGTTTCCACACACTTCGTGCCAAGTTTGGGTAGAGAGTCCGGTTTGCTTGATCAGCCGCTTGTTGTGACCACTCCTGTGGGAGAGTCGTTTATTCCTAGGCATGTGTTCCGATCCTGTGTTGTCCGTATTGGCGAGAGAGAGTTTCCTGTCGACTTAATCCTTCTTGAGATGTTGGACTTCGACGTTCTTTTGGGCATGGATTGGTTAGCCACGTGCTATGCATCTGTGGACTGCCGTGGGAAGACAGTTAGATTTTGTTTTCCCGGCGAGTCGGCTTTTGTTGTGCAGGGGGACCGTTGTTCCGCCCCTCACATTTTGATTTCTTCTCTTCGCGCTGGACAGCTGTTGAGGAAGGGATGTCAGGGATTTCTAGCCTTTGTTTGCGATACAAGAACTACGGATGTTCCGTTGGACCAGGTTCCGACAGTTTGTGAGTTCCCTGATGTTTTCCCTGACGAGCTTCCTAGGCTACCACCTGAGCGCGATATTGCTTTCTGTATTGATTTGATTCCTGACACGGGGCCTATTTCTTTACCGCCTTATCGGATAGCCCCGGCGGAGCTTAGTGAGTTGAAGGGTCAGTTGCAAGATTTGCTGGATAAGAGACTTATTTGACCCAGTGTTTCTCCTTGTGGTGCTCCGGTCCTGTTTGTCAAGAAGAAGGACGGCAGTTTGCGTTTGTGTATCGACTACCGCCAGCTGAACAGGGTTACCGTGCGGAACAGATATCCTTTGCCACACATCGACGACTTGTTCGACCAGATTTAGGGGCAGGATACTTTTAGAGAATCGACTTGCGATCAGGATACCATCACCTGCGGGTTCGACAGGAGGATATACCGAGGACAGCTTTCCGCACGCGCTACGGCCATTATGAGTTTTTGGTGATGTCGTTCGGACTCACCAACGCCCCAGCAGCATTTATGGACTTGATGAACCGTATTTTCCGGTCGTGTCTTGATTTGTTCATCATCGTATTCATTGACGATATTTTAGTGTATTCCCGGAGCCGAGAGGAGCACGAGCAGCACCTGCGGATCACACTGCAGACTTTGAGGGAGCACCAGCTTTTCGCAAAATTCTCCAAGTGTACATTCTGGCTTGACAGCGTAGACTTCTTGGGTTACGTGATTACACGGGATGGTATATGTGTGGACCCGAGGAAGATCGAGGCCGTTCAGAGTTGGCCCAGACCCGCATCAGTTACGGAGATCCGCAGCTTTCTAGGACTGGCCGGCTACTACAGGCGATTTGTACAGGACTTCTCCCGCATTGCTGCACCTTTGACCGGGTTGACCCGGAAGGGAGTTCCTTTCGATTGGACGGAGGAGTGCGAGCACAGTTTTCAGCAGCTACGGACTCGATTGACTACAGCGCCGGTGTTATCGTTGCCTTCAGGATCAGGCGGATTTGTGGTCTATTGTGACGCTTCACAAGTGGGGCTAGGGTGCTTATTGATGCAGCATGACAGGGTGATCACGTATGCTTCACGGCAGTTGAAGAAACATGAACAGAACTACCCCACTCACGATTTGGAGATGGATGCAGTAGTCTTTGCACTTAAGATCTAGCGACATTACCTATACGACGAGTCGTGCCAGATATTCACTGATCACAAGAGCTTAAAGTATATATTTCAGCGGCGAGATCTGAATCTCCGACAGCGCCGTTGGATGGAACTAGTAAAGGACTACGATTGCGAGATCTTGTATCACTCGGGGAAGGCTAATGCAGTGGCGGATGCTTTGAGCAGGAGGTCCGGGGGTAGTCTATCTTGTTTGAGTGCAGTGCAGAGGCAGTCGTCGGCAGATTGGCAAATATTATGCGACAGCCGAGTGCAGTTAGAGATTACGCCGATCGGGGGACAGCTTACGCATGTTCGTGCACGCCCACAGTTGCTTGACCGTATACATGAGGCATAGTTCAGTGATGACCGTTGTTCAGAGATCATGGCACAGATTGGACATGGCAGATTTTCCGAGTTCGTGATCGATGATCAGGGGATACTGAGATTTGGGACTAGACTGTACGTACCAGATGCTGAGAGACTGTGGCGTGAGATTCATGAGGAGGCACATCGATCGGTGTATAGTGTTCATCCGGGTTCCACCAAAATGTATCATGATATGAGAGATGTTTACTTGTAACGTTTTGAAAATCGTTTCGGTGAAATTTCGGAAAATCGGTAAAATAAGGCTGTTTTCTGTAAAAAGTCAAAATACAAATAACTTTATTATAAAATTAAATATACATATTCTAGCTATGTAAATGCTAGTATTTGGTGTTTATTTAGCCACTGGTAAAATTTTTAATTTTCTGAAAATTTTTCGGAAAATAATTATTTTAATATTATTTTAAGCCGTCACTAATACATTTAATTAGAGAAAATTACAAATTGGAATCAGTTGAACCAAATTTTGTGCAACATAAAACAATAAACAAAATTTTAAATTGTTGTTTTTGGAATGAAATTAAGCTGTTAAACGGTTTTGAAAATATCGACGAAAAAGGCTTAAATAGTGAAATTAGTGTAAATAGATATTGAGGTATGACATTTATCATTTTTCCCTCACCCGCACTCACCCACACCCTCTCTCCTCTCCCCAAATCAGCAGCAGCCCCATGTTGCCCCTCATTTCCCCACTTGATTTTTTGCTAAAAGAAAACAAAAGAAAAGAAAAGAAATAAGGAATTATTATGAAATGAGGTAGGTGCTTTTATTTCTTTAGTTGACTTGGACTTTTCCCACCTCACTCTCTCTCCTCCTTCACCCCCACACACCTGGCCGAGCCCCCCTTTCCAGCAACAGCAGCCCCCCCCCCCCATTTCTCCTTCTCTTTTCTCTTCAAAAATCCATCTAAAATGCCTCCAAATCCACAAAAAATCAAGCTATAATCAAAATCTAATCCCTACCAATTTTTACTTGATCATTCTAGTATGGATCTAGGGAACAAGATGGCAATTTGGGAGGCTAGATTTCAAGTTGGATCAATGGGTTGTGAGGTATAAAAATTTTGAGCTTTTTGTTAAATTGTCGGTTATTGTTTTAATCTAACTTAATTAGGAAATGAATTGTGGTTCTAATTGAAAGATTTGGGTTTTCGAGAGAAGGATTAAATTATAGTTAGGGTTTTTGTTGTGTGTTTATGGTTGCAAAGTGGAATTCATCATTTTGTGTTATGTGAAACATAATCAAATTGTTAGTTTGCAAATTGTTAAGTGGAATTGTATTAATTAAGCTATATTGCTAACTAGGTTTTGTAAACCATGAATTGGTTTAAGAGAAAATGTAATTAGGTTTTTGATGACTTATTTAACATTATAAAATATAGTTTGATTTTTTAGATCATGCAAATCAAAGCTAGATTGTTGTATGTGCATTTTTGCTATAAAATTTTTAAAATTGGTTAATTTGTAAACTAGAATTTTGGGGCTAATGAAATTTAATGAGATTAAATTATGGAAATGGTTTTTATGACTTATTTAAGATGTTTAATAATTATTATGGCCATTAGAATTGTTAAAACATCATGTTTTGTATTAAAACGGTAAATTTTTGCTTGCTAGATTTTCGGAAAAATGGCTTTTAAAGTGAGTTTGGGGTTTTTGTGAATTTTAACCTATTTTATATTATAATGAGTGTTCGTGAATGCGCAAATGAGTGTGTTTGGGTTTTCTCGATGGTTTGACGTTTGTACATCGACATCGAGAGTTGGTTTGGCTATTCTTGCATGCGTAGGCGATAGGTTTTGACCTATGCATGGTACGCGTGCTGATTTGATTTTCGTATGCCGTTTCGATTTCGAATTTGGTTTTAATGCGATACGGTGTGTTATGATATGTAGGTACCCCATGTGGACTTCGAGACGACAAGCAAGCGTGTGGCGACGTTGGCACCGGCGAGCGTGGACCAGGTGAGTAGATTTATATCTATGGGGAGAAGTCGGGTGGATGGCGTATATTACCCCCGCAGTTCGTGGTGATGTATAAGAATATGTATACACACATATATATTGATTATATTGTTGAGTTTATTGATAATAAAGATAGATTTTAGGTGTGATTGGATAGGTTTAGTGTTGCGAGACCTAGAGTAGAGGTTGCACCGCATTTACACATGCACACACATACTTGCATACATTCTTCTTTCATATGTGTCTTTATGGGGTTATATTGTTATATGTTCACATACTGGATTTGAGAATAGTATTTGGGATTTGAGATGAGTCGATAAGATTTAATTGAGACCGCGAGAACGGTGATATGGCAGGATTCATAATTGAGATACGTCCTGATGTTATAGCGTATCTTAGGACGACGATACGGGTGAATATTGTTATACACTGAATGGTTGGCTTGTGATCGTGATATGAGATAAGATATGTTAAGATATTCATAATAGGTCACATTAGGCAATGTATACCTCTTTATGACGATATATGATGATGATATCGGTTTGTATGAGGCTGTAGATCAGCAGTCAGATCATGATTAGATTGATGATATTAGTATTGTACTAGACGTAGATCAGTACCCCGGATTATGATCTTTGATAAAGAGGATACCAAATGATTAATTTTATGAATGTGATACTGACCCGTACCCAGATTTGGGATGCCGTACGACGGATTTACGTACGAGCTATATATTGATGTATGATCCGCGCTCTTGACTTGGGAATATTTGATTTTAGATATGGTATCGGATGTGATATTATCGAGGCGGGATCACCAACTAATATATATATATATATATGTGTGTGTGTGTGTGTGTGTATTGACTCAGGTGTTAGGCGGTTTCCTTATCTTCGGTAGCCAGTTAGCTTAGCCCTTTAGTTTAGTGTAGTTGTTAGACTAGATTTATATTAAATATAGACTGTTATCTTTGTGTCTATTATTTAGCTCCCACTCATTTTTGTTGTTCTCTCTGCATCGCATGCTTATATTATTTTTCATATTCTATTGTTGATATCATGATGTTAGGACACCAGAACCATTACCGATGACGTGTATGTACCACGTACACTTGCTTGCCGGCTCACACACATCTTCTTCGGTAATTGCCATGTCAAGAACACTTTAGAAAATATTATTTCATTTGACATAGGTTGTTAGCTAATAGTTTAGATATGATATTAGTATACTTGCCTTATATGCTAGTTTAGACATTGTAGTTATTACTTGCTACTTCATGCATACTGTTATTCATTGTTATGCAGCATTCATAGATTCTCATGCCTATATTCATGGTTTTACATGATATTGATGATTTGGATTCGGATTTCCATGAGATTTTCTGGATTTGGGGGAAAACCGCAAAACTTATATAAACTTCTTTTCTCTCTATTTAAATAAAAAGTGCGGTTTTCCCATGATGTATGAGTCGTCCACCATGAGTTTGCCGATGGATTTCTAGACATGATTCGAGGAGATGGAGAAACCGTTACGGGTACATGGTGGACCCGGTGTGGTACCCCGGGGCAAGAGGATCACAGATGATGGCGTTGAGCCTGGCAAGGGAGCACTACCGACCGGTGATTTTACCCGACGCGTCGGATATCCGGAGGATACCGTCGTGGTCTTGAGATGGATGGTAGGGGCCGGTCTGGACTGACGGCGCCCTAGAAATTGTGATTGAGACATTGAGATTTTGAGATATTGAGGTACAGAGATTGCGACACAGAGATATCGAGATATTTGGATACTTGTTTTGTGTCGATGCTAGGCACTGTTTATGCTGATTTCATTTATGATACATCATTTTAAAAATACAGAAATCTCACTAATTTATGAAAGCAGTTTTCTTGAGTACATGCATTCTGTTTCATGCATTCATACATCATCCATATGATACATTGCTACCTGAGGCACTGACACGGGCACATGGGATTACACTCGGTTTAGATATTTACCCTAGCCATTGTTATAGGCTGCTGGTGTGAGGATATATTATGATCGTATGACCTAGGTTTGCGTCATACATGCGATTCCTGTTCGTAGATGTTTTTCTACTCACGAGTTGGCAACTCACCCCTGTTGTGCCACGGTTTCTTGCAGGTTTTGCCGTACAGGTTTCATTACGGTTTTGCTGGAACTGCTTCTTTCGGGTGACTTGCTTGTAGGTGGGTTTTTTTGTATCGTACCTATCATTATACCTTGTATATTATTATTCTGTTGTATCTAGAAGTTCCATCAACCAAACATGTATTTATTTCAGAGATAAGGACCAGTAATGTTTATTCTTTCGACCATAGAGTCACGCGTTATATTTCTGTGGATTTCTTGTTGTTTTGAGTTTCCTTTTGAGTTTTGATCCTCGCCTTTGGCGTTGTATATTATATTTCTTATGTGCTTGTGACCGTCGATTGACGAAGAGCTAGCTCCCGCTTGGGGATGCCTTTTTATTGATTTCGTATACTATTCATGTTGTATCCCGTTTGGGGGCCAGTATTTACAAAGGAGACTCTGCCGAAATTTTCAGAAAATACTTGATGTTTTTTTAAAAAACGCATAATTCGACTTATCCTATTAAACTACTTGTTTTAAGTTGGTTTTCCTTCATTCAATGCTTCCTTGGTTTTGATTTCTGGGTTTTCGGCTTACTTAGATTACGTACGCCTCGAGACGTTTCGTAGTTTATGTGCCGGTCATGTTCCGTACTTTCAGGTCGTGACATTACTGGTGGGACGGAATGAAGAGGGACATCGCAGACTTCGTGTTGAGATGCCTGACTTGTCAGCAAGTCAAGGCCGAACACCAGAGGCCAGTGGGCGAGCTACAGCTGTTACCCATTCCGGAGTGGAAATGGGAACAGATTTCTATGGACTTCATCGTGGGTCTACCCAGGACTAGGCGAAGGTATGACTCCATCTGGGTGATCGTGGATCGTTTGACGAAAGCGGCTCACTTCCTGCCGGTGAAGACGACTTTCGGATTTGCTCAGTATGCCCAGATATACATCGACGAGATTGTACGACTGCATGGAGTCCCGACATGTATCGTGTCTGACCGAGGCACCCAGTTTACCAGCCGACTATGGCAGAGGATTCAGGATGAAATTGGGCACACGCTTGAGTTTCAGCACAGCATTTCATCCGCAGACCGACGGCCAGTCAGAGCGGACTATTCAGACTCTCGAGGACATGCTCCGAGCGTGCGTTTTAGACTTTGGTGGTAGCTGGGATCATCATTTACCCTTGATGGAGTTCTCTTACAACAATAGTTTCCAAGATACTATTCAGATAGCACCTTCGAGGCTCTGTATGGGAGGAGATGTAGATCGCCCGTCTGTTGGATAGAGCTCAGTGAAAGCAGTATTTTGGGGCCACAGATCGTACAGGAGACGACCGAGAAGATACAGCTGATTCGAGATTGGATGAGGACAGCTCAGAGTAGGCAGAAATCGTATGCTGACAGACGCCACCGCAGATTAGAGTTCATAGTTGGCGATCACGTTTTTCTGAGGGTCTCTCCGATGAATGGAGTGATGAGGTTTGGACGGAAGGGGAAGCTTAGCCCCAGATTCATAGGTCCCATCGAGATCCTCGAGCGTATGGGCGTAGTAGCATATCGTTTGGCTCTTCCACCCGACTTCTCAGATATTCACCCCGTATTCCACGTGTCGATGCTTCGCAGATACCTACATGACCCTTCGCACATGATTCAACATCAGACCGTTCAGCTCGAGCGCGATCTTTCATTCACCGAGTAGCCAGTCGTGATATTGGAACGGCAGGTGAAGAAACTTCGATCGAAGGTTTTGCCATCAGTGAAGGTGCTTTGGCGCAGCCCGAATGGTGAAGAGATCACTTGAGAGGCCGAGAGCGAGATGCGGAAGAAATTCCCTCATCTCTTTGAAGGTATGCGTAGCTTTATATTTTTAAATTCGGGGACGAATTTCTTTAAGGCGGGAAGATTGTAACACCTTAGGATGTGATTAGTGGCTAATTATATTTTAATATATGGTTTTTAATAAAAGGTTTACCAAAACGATTTTCAAATAATTTATCAAATTTAATGAATATTTTATTAGAATTTATTGAGGCTTGCACACACATGTGCATGTAAACTAGGGTTTAAATTGGGGTTAGACCATGATTAGCAACCATGGTAGACTAACCTTTTCTTATTAAGCTAAATTGATTTTAATTGAGGGTTTTTTTAAAATGGAAAATTGATTATTTCTTTGGGTTTGACTTGGTGAGAGAGAGAGAGAGAGTGCATGATGGGCATCATGTCTTGAGCCATGTCTTCATTAAATGAAGAGAGAGAGAGAGATGAGGGGTTGACTAGCCTAACTCTCATTTCTTTTGTTTTGCCTCTCATTTGTTCTCATTTCCCTCTCACTCTCACTCACACACAACACAACAGCAGCAGCACCAGCAGCCTCAGCAGCAGCTGGAAGCAACAACAACAAGAAGAAGCAACAGCAGCAACAGAGGCAGTAGCAGCAGCAACAACAGAGGCAGTAGCAGCAACCGCATCAGCATCTTCATCATCAGCAGCAGCAGTAGTGCAACACCTCTTCTTCTTCCTCTTCTTCTTGCACTCTAAGACCAGTGAGTGAGGTATAAGATCTGAGCCTAACTTCCTAACTTCCTAGCTTGCTTAACTTGTGTAGAATTAGCTTCGGTTAGTGATAAAGTGAGTTTTGTGCTAAATATGTTGAATTGTGTGGACTTTTGGTTAGGGGATGATTTTACTGGTTAGCCTAGCCTAGTTAAGTGTTATGAGGGACACTTAATCCTAGTAAACCACAGATTTCACTAAAATACCATAGGGTTTCATTTTGTCCAAAATATAACGTTTTTAAGACAAAGTTAGCCTTTCTGTGATCTGCTTTAGACCCAGGGGTTTCGGATAAAAATTGAGTTAACTGGAGTATACTTGATAGACCTTGATCACACCACTAGAGCACGAACCCCAGACACCCAACCCAGGCCGCTGTTTTATTCATTTTCACCGCAATTTTCGGCCAGACAGGGGACTTAGGGGTTAGGGTTTTGGCTAGAGGAGTCTGCTATATTTTTAGGGCCAGTGGTATGTTCAATTTTGTAAGTTTTCTCCTGAGTTAGAATATGGGACGATATATCGTTTTTCTAGTAGGTTTTGTTTGCGCGATACGCGCGATACGTGAGTGGGTTCTGTGATCCAGCGTATCGCGACTTGTCGGGATAGTTTTAGACGCGTATACACACGATCTAGCGTATCGGACACACGCGCGTTTAGTTCGCGACGCGAGTTTCTCGTTTGATTTCGATATCGCGTTTTGCGAGATATTTTGCTTATATATGGATTCCTTATGTAAATTCCAGGTTCGCAGGCGGGTACGTCGGACGCCACAAAGAAGGGGAAGCAGGTGGTCGGCTACATGTAGCACGCGACCAGGTGAGTAGATTTAACATCTACTAGGAAATCGCCCGTATGGCGTTAAGAGTCAGGGCGTGATAGGATATTTAGTCGTAGATGTTTATGTGTATTATTGTAGCATACCTTCTTGTTGCATATAGAATTAGTAGTATATAACACTGCACTGTCACTAACGGTTAAAGCTGCACGAGCACCATTTGTAGGTTACACTCACACCGTTAGTGATTGCCATGACGCTTGAACTATAGGATTGCTACGAATTATATATCGTCTTGATTGCCGCATCATTGTTGATTGTCATGACTTGTCGCATACTGGCATACACCTAAATATATTGATATCTTCATACCTACACACATGCACCCTGTATATTCATACCAGTGCACACATATATTGATATCTTCATACCTGCGCACATGCACCCTGTATATTCATACCAGTGCACACATATATTGATATCTTCATACCTGCGCACATGCACCCTGTATTTTCATACCAGTGCACACATATATTGATATCTTCATACCTGCGCACATCCATACTGTATATTCATACCAGTGCACACATATATTGATAACTTCATACCTGCGCACATGCACACTGTATATTCATAGCGGTGCACACATATATTGATAACTTCATACCTGCGCACATGCACACTGTATATTCATACCAGGGCACACATATATTGATATCTTCATACCTGCGCACATGCACACTGTATATTCATACCACTGCACACATATAACTTCATACCTGCGCACATGCACACTGTATATTCATACCAGTGCACACATATATTGATATCTTCATACCTGCGCACATGCACACTGTATATTCATACCAGTGCACACATATATTGATATCTCCATACCTGCGCACATGCCCACTGTATATTCATACCACTGCACACATATATTGATATCTTCATACCTGCGCACATGCGCACTGTATATTCATAACACTGCACACATATATTGATATCTTCATACCTGCGCACATGCGCACTGTATATTCATACCAGTGCACACATATATTGATATCTTCATACCTGCGCACCTGCGCACTGTATTTCCATAGTAGTGCTATCCTCATATTCGCGTATATATCCATTTGCATATCCATACCTATATATATACATATGTTACATACATGGATGGTATTGATTTGATTTCATGAAAAATAGGGACCGCATGAGATATTTTCAAAACTGGATTCTTTTTAAAAGAGCGTTTTTTTCCCTTTTCACTCTTAGAGTCATACGACACCTTGCATGGATTTACACATTGAGTTTGGTTTTATGGGATTTCTGGATTTGAGAACCGTGGTATTATTTTAAGAAAATACGCACTGTTTTAAAAACTCCGTTTCTCTTGATATGATATTTCAGTGCGTCCACCATGAGTTTTCTCGGTTCCAGAGAGCTTGTGTGAGTATACCCGATTCGAGGAGCGGTAGGCACCGATTGCGGGCACATGGTGGACCCGTTATGGTACCCCGGGGCAAGAAGATTCGTATTGTTAGACGGTGAGCCCGGCGGAGGGACTACTAGCTACCGGTGATTGGTTAGACCTGGCGATTATCCGGAGGATACCGATCAGAGTTGATAGATGGATACGAGATGACTCGTACTGCCGGGGCCGAGGGGCGATTCCATAGACGGAGCCCATGGGCCGATCCGACTGATGGAGCCCGATACTTGAGGATTTGTGTATCGATGCTAGACACGACGATTTCATGATATTTTCGTGTGCCGATGCTAGGCACTCACGATTTTATGAGATTTACAGGATTTGAGGGCCGATGAGGATGACGGCGCCTGAGTTCGTTTTACTGGGATTTGGGTGTATTGATGGACACCGATTATTTTTCCACGTTGACATTCAGTGTAGATGTTATTTATTCCCATGCTCATCTTTCAGTATTGTACATCTCATCCTGTATCTGTAGTACCTGATAGAGTACATTTGCTATGCACGATTATTGCATACCTGTTCACCCTATATAGATGTTGTTAGATTGCATTTGCTATGCACGACTATTGCATACTTGCTCACCCTATGTAGATGTTGTTAGATTGCATTTGCTATGCACGACTATTGCATATCCTGCTCATCATATAGAGATGTTATTAGATCACACTTGTTGCATGATTATTGCTCATCTAGTTCATCATATAGATGTTATCTGTTGGCATAGGTTAGAGTATCGCAGCACGTGCATACTCATGATTACCTTTTTATGTTATCTACTATTCACGAGTTGACAACTCACCCCCGTTGTGCCACAGTGTTTGCAGGTTGCCCCTCGGAGTAGTCACGGCAGGCTGCTTCTTGCATCTTTTGCTACAGATACCACTGTTAGTGTATATGCCCTAGAGGCCATTATAGTATCATACTAGTTTGTATATTACTTAATGGAAGCTTGGGATATTCACCTTGTATAAACAATCTTGCTCAACATAGCAGTATGCTACTTGGTTTGTTTCTACTTCAATGTGTACATGTGTTTATTTTAGTAGATCACCTATACACATTAGTGGAGCCCTTAGGATCTTTGCTTGATTACCAGCGTTGTGATGACAGTCACACTAGTGGGGGCTGGGTAATCTATAAGCACATCCTTATGTAGGTCCCTAGTCGCAGGACTATCGAGACAGGGCATCGATACTCCGGAGTAGACTAGCATATGCGCTTCTCATCCCAGTGTGGGAGACGGTCTGTCCCACAGCCGTCAGTATGTCGTACTTGAGATAGTATGCGGGTGCTCGTTAGGTTACGAGTACACTCGATAGGACTCGTCGGGAACTGTTGGTTGGTACTATACCTATCGTCAGTTATCAGTTCCCAGGTGACATAAGTACAGCTTAGTCCGCTGACTTGACACTGTCACTTCGCCTCGAGTGTGTTCCCACTGCACTTAGATTACTACCCTACCACGGCTCAAAGGAGTCATGCAAACAAGTAGTAGTTGGGTGCAGTCCCGAAGCACTTGGAGGCAGTGACGGTTATACAGGATTCGTCTCTCCCGGTATTGGGGGTTGACATCGTGCTGTGTCTAGGAGAGCCATTACACGAGTAGTCCCTGGCCAGGGCAAGCGAGATATACTGGTAGGTTTCCAGTGTTATCTCAGGGTGTTCTGGGCTTCACTCGGACACGACTTATACCGCTATTGGGAGACTGACGTTTACCGCCCCCTAGGCCCGCCATGCGATGTATCAGACGAACAGACCGGACTGTATAGAGATTGTCACATTCAGACTCAGTAGGAGTTCAGATGGGTTTCACCTCGTCAGTCTTCTTGTCGGCATCTACCAGGGGACCGTTACGCACAGCTAGTGCCGCTTGTGGTCTGTGGTTAAACCCACTGCCAGCGTAGTGTCGAGTCTTTAGAGTCCCACACAGAAAGCTATTCGCCTTTAGGCAAAAGAGTATGGTTTTGCGACAGGTCGCATGGTTTTGCGACAGGGTTCGGTCACATCCGTGCACTTGTGCACTTAAAGTGTCTGGACAGTTAACACTAGCGGGCTTTAGTTTAAGCCAGATCCTAGTGTACGTTTTGGGATTGGTTTTATCTCATTTGTATTCGTGTTCCTCGGAACGCGGATGCGGGTGTCTATACACAGTTCACAGAGAGACAGAGGCAGAGGATTCTCATTGGGGTTGTTGACTGTTGACTATTGACTCTGCTTAACCCTAATGAGAATTAGAAATATGGTTAATGATAATTAAGTATTATTGTGCCATGGTTGGGTTGAAAGGTTGACCTTGTTGACTTTGTTGACCGGTTGACTAGGTTGGACTTGTTGACCACCATCATTACTATGGCTATCATTTCATGCAAAGACTTTTGGCTTGCTTATTTGTTCACACATTGCATTTAATGCATGAAATGATATTGCCTTTTGTGATATGATAACCATCACATAATACTTGATTATCATGATGGCTCATGATGCTTTTGGATTATGAGAGGTAAGAATGAGAAGAGTATGGTTCATTCTTTCATTAGCTTTCGCTCTCTTGGGCTCTCTCACTCTCAAGCTCTCCCTCTTCCTCTTGCTCTCTCTACCTCAAGGCAAACCATTCTCATGTATTGAGACTCATTGCCTTAGAGATAAAAAGACACCAAAACATTCCTCTACTCATTCTAGTTCACAAGGCCTAGCAAGCCAAGTGATCTAGTTTCTTCAAAGTTCGAAGAAGAAGCCAAAGGTAGAAGCTTTCCAGTGGATCCATCTTCGGCGCAAGGAGACGACGAGGTGAGGCCGATCCGTACACCGGGAGGAGTCGAAGACGAAAGAGTTCAAGAAAGGTATAGCCCCCTAACCGAGTAGGTAAACTCTTGTTAGGTTGTTAGTTAGTAGTTTAACAAAGATCCGTATTGGTAGTCCATATTACCACCCTCTTGAAAATCGTTTTTCACCACTTCCGCAACCCTGTAAGAACCGGGGAAAGGTAGCATGGACTTACAGTGGTATCAGAGCCTAGTTCAACACTATCTAACATGTTAGCAAAGTTAGTAGAAATTCGATCGGAGAAAAAGTCGCGAAATACACCCGGAAATCAAACTTGCTATCGATTTTTAAAGTGCTGTAAATATAATAAATCATGCTTCAAAAATCGACTCAGGGTTTTTATAGTGTACTGCATAAAAACGATCCACAGATCCCATCAAAGCGCCGCGGAAATGCGGCAGGAGCTTCCTCCCGCCGCGGTTCCACGGCCGATTTAACTCGGTTGTGGATCGTCTTCACTGCAGAATACTCTATAGGGTATTTTGGGATTTTTGTGATATGTTTTTTCTGCCCAGATTTTCCAGAAAGAAAATTTTGTTTTTGGGGCTTTAAAAACTGTATTTTGATCGAGTTTCTAATGGCTTAAGCAGACGGGTATATATCTGTGATGTGTTATTTGTATTGAACGTCTGCTAATCGCTATATATCGATTAGTGGGGGTTATACAAATCTGTGATCTGTAATGTTGCTGGTATGTGTATATGAATTCGTTGGATTGTCGCGGGTGAATAGCCGGGGGTTATGAGATGAGAGTTTTTCCTTTTATCTTTCAATTCATGTAATATGTAAATTGATGTAATGTTATTTTTGGCCGCACAACCGGGTCGGGGTTGTTGCCATCATTGTATAATTTCTTTTTACTGTTTTTGCTCCTAGGATAGACCCATGGTGAGGTGCACAAACTACCGGGTATCTCGAAGTGCCGAGTGGCCTACTCACGTCGTTGAGGGAGGTTGCTCCGCTTCGGATATTTGGCGGGTAGTTTGCCGCACCCGTAGGGGTCTTGGGCGGGGTATTGGCTATTCACAGCGACCGTGTAATCCGCTTTTCGTTACATGCTCATACGAACTGCGGATTCCTAGTATATCCAATGTGTTCATCTGTGATCTGAAATGGCTATCATTGCAATATATCTATATATGATATTATTTAGGCGTTGCTTATGTTTTGCAGCCGCGCTAGCCCAGCCCCCGCTCTGTCGTTAGTTAAGTAACCTAACGTGTAATGACGGGGCCCCGTGGCGAATGCGAATGGCATAAGCGTACGTCATATTTTGGTTGTTTTCTGCAATGGTAGGATTAAATGATGGGGCGCATTAAAAGAACTAATTAAAAGAAAAATAAGCATTAAAAGAACTAATGCAAGAAAAATAAACCAAGTAAAATTCGTTGGAACACTTTGAAAACCACTCGGTTCTTTTCAAAAACTAACTTTTAAATGCGGAGCTTGAGCCACTCCTTTTAAAAGCTATCTCGTTCCATCGATTATATCAAGTTCACTACGTTCACGGTTTCGCCAAAACCATTCGTAGCCCTCCGTCGTTTCACATGGATGGTCAATCGTATTCAAGCTATGTTTGTTGGCCAAAGTCAAGGGATAGTGATTGGTAGCTATTGGGTATTCATGTGCAGCATAGATAGATGTGTTGGTTTGGGGCAATCGTTCTACCTTGTTGGCCAAAGTCAAGGGTATGTGCGGGTGGGCTCAAATTAACCTTAAGAATGATGGGTAGAACTTGACATGTGACTTATGATTTGTTGGCCAAAGTCAAGGTCATAAGAGCATGGGGCAAAAATCCACATCGGGAGTTTCAAAAGAACTGAAACTTGCTAGCGCTGCATACCATTTGGAGTGTGATGATTCTGGTAGGATTCCTTCAGTTTTGTCACGCGATGATATTTGGATCTCGATCCTACTGTGAGTATATGCTACTCCTCGGGAAATTTCTCACTTAACGATCAATGCTATAAACCAAGTAGGTGTCTAGAAAGGTGTTAGCGGGGCTACGCCCCCAGGAAAAAGTGGTTCTTAAATTAAGGAACTTCGCGAAAGCGTTGAAAAACCGCCCTCGAAGTACCGACACCAGCCTGGCCGAACGGTTAAGCAAGAATTGTACGGTGAGATTGATCCTGACTAATTCTTACTTTTTGGTTTGAGGAGGGATTCGAGAGACAGTGGGAGCCATCCTGTTTAGACAAATTAAAAACCACTCTAAACTTGCAAGAGCATTATGCTAAAGTGTTTCTTCTCTCTCTCCTAATTGCAGCGACCAATCATCATGACCGGACTTAAGTTATTACAAGATAAAAACATACTGACAGGGCCAAACTACAAAGATTGGCTCAGGAATGTCAAAATGACAATCACTTATGACAAGTTGGGGTATCTCCTTACCACCAAAGCCCCCTGTCCCAGGACCCACCTCCAGCGTCGTGGATAAGGAAATCCGTAGGACTTGGGAGATCGATTGCACGAAGGCCAAGTGCCTCGTGCTTGCCTCTATGGACAACGAACATCAGAGGAGGCACGAGAATATGGACCTCGAATCCATATTTCTCCATACAAAAGAACTGTATGGAGGGCAATCTCGTATCGCAAGATACGAAGTGTCGAAGAAGCTATTTTCGGCAAGGTTGGCCATCGGATCATCGGTAGCGGAACACGTGCTTAAGATGATTGGCTTCATTGAGGAGCTCGCGGAACTTGGGACCACGTTAGAGAACGAGCTCTATACGGACTTGATTCTCCAGTCCCTTCCTTCCACTTACGCCCAGTTTATCCTGAACTTCAACTTACAAGGAAAAAGAAGTTGAACTTTCAGAGCTCCTCAACATGCTAAGGAGTGCAGAGGGCACCCTACAGAAAGGTAGGGAAACATCCACTTTGTTTGTAGGAGGATCTTCATCTTCTACGTCCAAGGCGAAAGCCAAGGGAAAGAAGAAGAAAGCCTCCGCCAAACCAAGGGGCGGTGTTAGTAAAGTGGATACGAAGGGAAAGACAAAACCAACAATGGTAGCGGGGAAGCTTATAGGAAAGGAAGAGTGCTTTTTCTGTCATAAGAGTGGTCACTGGAAGAAAGATTGCAGGACTTGGAAAGCCAGGACACAGGAACTGAAGCAAGTTGCGGCTTCAGCTTCAAGTGTGTATGTTATGGAAAACTGTCTATCAATAAACTCTACTTCCTGGGTATTGGATACCGGATCAGGATCTCATATCTGTAATTCTTTGCAGGCGTTGAGAACCCATAGGGTTTTGAAGGCAGGTGACATGACCCTCAAAGTTGCAAACGGAGCTAGCATGGACGCTAAGGCCGTGGGGGACTATCACCTGGGGTTGTCAGATGGACACGTTTTGGTTTTGCGTAAATGCTATTTTGTACCGAACGCAACATGTAATATCATATCTGTATCTTTGATTTCTAAAGAAGGTTATGAATTTGCGTTTGTAAGTAATGTTGTAAACATTCACCTTAATCATGTTCTGATTGGGTCAGGTACATTAAGAAATGGTATATACGTACTAAACCAACCACAGATTTTCAATGTCCAGAATACACACAAAAGAAAGTCTCCGGAAATAAATCAGACTTTCTTATGGCATTGTAGACTGGGTCACATCAATGAGAGAAGGTTGACGAAGTTACATACAGAAGGATATTTGAACCCGTTCGAATATCAATCGTATGCCACTTGTCAATCCTGTTTCAAAGGAAAGATGACAAAGATGCCGTTCATTGGACACGGAGTAAGAGCAAGCGAGCTCTTGGGACTCGTACACAACGACGTGTGCGGTCCAATGTCTACACATGCGTGAAGCGGTTATTGTTACTTCATTTCTTTTACGGATGACTTTTCAAGGTACGGTTATGTCTTCTTAATGAAATATAAGTCCGAAGACTTTGGAAAATTCCAGGAATATAAGAATGAAGTAGAAAAACAAACCGGCAAAAGTATCAAGACACTAAGATCGGATCGAGGTGGTGAATACTTGAGTGCCGAGTTCCTGGACTATTTAAAAGAGAATGGAATTCTCTCTCAGCTTACTCCTCCATACACTCCGCAACATAACGGTGTATCGGAGAGACGGAACCGGAACCTATTGGATATGGTACGGTCCATGATGAGTAACGCTGAGTTACCGCGATCATTCTGGGGATATGCACTAGAATCAGCTGCATACCTTTTGAACCGAGTTCCAACTAAGACCGTGCCTACTACACCATATGAGATGTGGTGTGGGAAGAGACCCTATCTTAATCACATTAAGACATGGGGATGTCCAGTTTTTGTCAAAAAGAAGCATGCGGACAAGCTCGAGGCACGCTCAGTACAGTGCAAGTTTGTGGGATATCCAAAGAACTCCAAGGGATATTTCTTCTATTGCGAAGAGGAACAAAAGATTTATGTTTCTCGTCATGCCCACTTCTTGGAAACTGAGTTTTTGGAAAATCAGATAAGTGGGAACTCAATAGAACTGGAAGAAATTCCAGAACCACGAGCTATTACTGAAAGCTTAGTAGAACTAGAGGGTTCGAAAGATCAGGACATTCCTACGCCGCTCCGCAGAAGTAGTAGGCAGTCTCATCCGCCCGAGAGATAATACGGTTTTCTCATAGACGGGGATAGAGAGGATTGCATCATAGATTATGATGAGCCGACTAGCTTCCAGCAGGCCATTCAGAGCGTTGACTCGGTAAAATGGCTGGATGCAATGCGGACCGAAATGGAGTCCATGTACACCAACAAAGTATGGACGTTGGATGTTGCTCCAGATGGGGTAAAACCCGTAGGATGCAAGTGGATCTTCAAAAGGAAGATTTGTGTAGATGGACAGGTTGAGACCTATAAAGCTAGACTGGTTGCAAAGGGTTTCGTCAAAGACCTGGTTTGGATTATGACGAGACCTTTTCTCCAGTAGCTATGCTGAAATCCATTCGAATCCTTCTTGCCATTGCTGCCTTCCACGTTTATGAGATTTGGCAGATCGACGTAAAGACCGCTTTTCTAAATGGAAATTTAGAGGAGTGTGTTTATATGGACCAACCAGAGGGTTTCATGTTGGTGATAGTGCCCTCATAGTCAATTATTGGATCGCAGGTACGTGATTGCAATGATTGCGGATGACCTATACCGGTAGGACAGTCTTACTCGAGATGATAGTATGCTATCTGGTTTGCCTTTATCAGTCGTGTACATGTTCAGGTGACTGATTGCATGTTACATTTTGATAGAGCCCTTAGGATCTTGCTTTACTACCAACAGTATGATGGCGATCATATACGTGAGAGTTGGGTAGTTTATATGCATATCCTTAATTGTGGTCCCTAGTCGTGGGAGTTTCGAGACAGGGCATCGATACTCCGGAGTAGACTAGTGTGTACAGTCGAGACCCCGACGAGGGGCGGTGGCCGGTCTCACAAGCCACTGGTGTCAGTTGGATCACCTAAGATGTATACAGGTGCTCATTGGGTTATGAGTACACCGGACAGGACTCGCCGGGAATCTGCTAGTTAGTATTATATCTACCGTCAGATAGCAGTTCCCTGGTGACATGTGTACAGGTTAGTTCATCGACCTGAGGTCGTCATTTGTCTCGTGTGAGTTCCCACTGTGCTTTGATTTCTACCCTACCACGGCTCAAAGGAGCCGTGCAAACAGGTAGCTTTTGGGTACAGTCCCGAGCCATATGGAGGCACGTGAGCGGATCGGCAGGGGATTCGTCTCTCCCGGTATTGGGGGCGAGATCGTGCTGTGTCTAGGAGAGCCATTACACAAAGTCCATGGCCATGGCAGGAGATTTACTGGTAGGTACTCCAGTAGTATCTCAGGGTGTTATTGGGCTATACTCCGACACGACTTATACTGCTATTGGTGGTCTGACGTTACTAGCCCCCTAGGCGGATATGCGATACTCATTGACGAACGGACCGGACTGTATATACATTGTCACTGTTAGGCTCAGTAGGGTTTCTGGATGAGTTCGCTCATCGGCCTCCCTTGAGTGTGCTCATCGGTCTCCCTTGAGGTCAGTCCGTGGGCAGCCGTTACGCATTGCTAGTGCCGCTGACGGTTTGTGGTTAAACCCACTGCCAGGGTACTGACGAGTCATTAGAGTCCCCCACAGACAGTTTCCTAAGTTCGGACGAAACGTTGTAGAGGCCGTATGGTTTTATGGCAGGGTTCGGAAAATGCACGTGCGTTTACGCACGTGTCGATTTTCGGACAGGTGATACTGGTCGGCTTTGGTTTAAGCCGGATCCGAGTATTATATTGAGTAGGTATAATATCTTTGTCTCAGTTGCATTTGTATTCGGTCGTAATACAAATGCGGGTATATTTATACAGTTTCGGGGTTATCCTGAAAGTCGTTTCAGGATCACTTTTGGAAGTTGCCAGTTTCCAGTTTTCTATCAGCCGTCTTTTAACATTCGGTTAAAGACGGATTTATCTTTTCTTCTGATATGAGTGAGTCATCATTCTAGAAGCTTCTAGAAGTGATGATGAGGCATATGACTCATTAGTGCATTAATGGTTTCATTAATGGCTAGATGAGGTGTTTATTTGAATCACCATTTGCATTTATGTATTTTGGATTGGTTAAGATATTTGTTCATGATAAGCTTCTTGTTGTGGTCACCTCCCTCATCCTACCATCACCTCCCTCTTCTACAAAATGTGGCCGGCCCCATTTGAGTGAGAGAGAGAGATTAATTTCATTCTTGGAAAAAGACTATGGTTAAGGGTGCATGGAAATTTCATTGCCTCATTTCATTCCATCACCCGATTCCCTCGGCAACTTCATTAACCGATCGTCCACGGACTTGGACGAAGTGAGACAAAGTCATCTACTCATTCTCTACATCATTCTTGGTCGTCTCTTTTAGAAAACATGACGATCAAGTTGCCTCGAGTCAGAGGCGGGAGCCCGTTTAAAGAATCGATCATGTGGTGCCACATCGACGAGGATATCGGAGTTCGACGAGATCGGAGCAGCCGCAACGGAGCGTGGGATGATGGTTGAAGAATGAAGGACTCAGATCGTTCGGTATAACCTTTCTACACTCTTTACAGTTTGTTAGTTTAGCAATAATGGCAGATCCGGGTTAAAGTATACGATAGCGCCAGTTAAAAGTTTTTGTTCCGCATTTTGGCGTCTGTAGACTGCCGGGGCGCTAACGTAGACTTACATTTCATTCAGAGTGGGAGCAGCGGAAAGGTGTGCAAGTTGCTTAATTCCATCTATGGACTGAAGCAGGCATCGCGGAGTTGGAACATCTGTTTTGATGAGACGGTCAAGGAATTTGGCTTTATCAAAAATCCAGATGAACCATGCATCTATAGTAGATTTGTAGCGAGAACTGTAGTATTTCTCGTTTTATACGTGGACGACATTCTCTTAATAGGAAATGACATTCCTATGCTACAATCTTTCATGCGGTTCTTGTCACACAGGTTCTCCATAAAAGACCTGGGTGATGCCTCATACATTCTGTGGATCCGGATCTATCGTGACAGATCCAAGAGGATACTAGGACTCTCACAGTCCAGGTACATTGACACCATACTGAAAAGATTCAGTATGGAAGATTCCAAGCACGGTAATCTACCGGCTTGTCACGGGATCACCCTCTCCAAAGAGATGTCTCCCAAGACTAATTTGGAAAGGGATCGCATGTCTATTATACCCTACGGTTCTGCGGTAGGCTCTATAATGTATGCGATGTTGTGTACCAGACCAGATGTAGCTTATGCACTGAGTGTGGTAAGCCGGTATCAGTCAAACCCTGGGGAGAAACACTGGATAGCAGTAAAGAACATTCTCAAGTACCTGAGAAGGACTAAGGAGATGTTCTTGGTGTATGGCAGAAAGGACCTCCAGATCGAGGCCTTTGCTGACTCCAGCTTCCAGAGTGAAAAGGATGATTCTAAGTCCATATCGGGTTATGTCTTTACCCTCAATGGAGGGGCGGTGTGTTGGAAGAGTTCCAAACAGGAAACCGTTGCCGACTCGACGATGGAAGCGGAATATATCGCTGCTGCAGATGCCGCAAAAGAAGCTGTCTGGGTAAGGAAGTTCTTAACTGAACTTCAGGTGGTTCCGTCCATTGTTGATCCAATACCTCTGTATTGCGACAACAACAGGGCTATAGCTTTAGCGAAGGAACCAAGGTCCCATCAGAAGTTTAGACACATCTTGAGGCGGTATCACCTGATCAGGGAGATCGTGGGTCGCCAGGAGATCAAGGTTCGGAGAGTTTCTACGGAAGATAACACTGCTGATCCACTCACAAAGGCCTTACCCCAGACTCAGTTCGAGCGGCTGATCGAGATGATAGGTCTTCGATACGCAAGTACATGGCCTTAGTGCAAGTGGGAGATTGTTAGTGTATATGACCTAGAGGCCATTATTGTATCATACTAGTTTGTATATTACTTAATGGAAGCTTGGGATATTCACCTTATATAAACAATCTTGCTCAATATAGTAGTATGCTACTTGGTTTGTTTCTACTTCAATGTGTACATGTGTTTATTTTAGTATATCACCTATACACATTAGTGGAGCCCTTAGGATCTTTGCTTGATTACCAGCGTTGTGATGGCAGTCACACTAGTGGGGGCTGGGTAATCTATAAGCACATCCTTATGCAGGTCCCTAGTCGTAGGACTATCGAGACAGGGCATCGATACTCCGGAGTAGACTAGCGTATGCGCTTCTCATCCCAGTGTGGGAGACGGTCTGTCCCACAGCCGTTAGTACGTCGTACTTGAGATAGTATGCGGGTGCTCGTTAGGTTACGAGTACACTGAACAGGACTCGTCGGGAACTGTTGGTTGGTACTATACCTATCGTCAGTTATCAGTTCCCAGGTGACATGAGTACAGCTTAGTCCGCTGACTTGACACTGTCGCTTCGCCTCGAGTGTGTTCCCACTGCACTTAGATTACTACCCTACCACGGCTCAAAGGAGTCGTGCAAACAGGTAGTAGTTGGGTGCAGTCCCGAAGCACTTGGAGGTAGTGACGGTTAGACAGGATTCGTCTCTCCCGGTATTGCGGGTTGACATCGCGCTGTGTCTAGGAGAGCCATTACACGAGTAGTCCCTGGCCAGGGCAAGCGAGATATACTGGTAGGTTTCCAGTGTTATCTCAGGGTGTTCTGGACTTCACTCCGACACGACTTGTACCGCTATTGGGGGACTGACGTTTACCGCCCCCTTGGCCCGCCATACGATGTATCAGACGAACAGACCGGACTGTATGGAGATTTTCACATTCAGACTCAGTAGGAGTTCAGATGGGTTTCACCTCGTCAGTCTTCTTGTCGGCATCTACCTGGGGACCGTTACACAAAGCTAGTGCCGCTTGCGGTCTGTGGTTAAACCCACTGCCAGCATAGTGTCGAGTCTTTAGAGTCCCACACAGAAAGCTATTCGCCTTTAGGCAAAAGAGTAGGAGTCGCTTGGTTTTACGACAGGTCGCATGGTTTTGCGACAGCGTTCGGTCACATCCGTGCACTTGTGCACGTACAGTGTCCGGACAGTTAACACTAGCGGGCTTTGGTTTAAGCCAGATCCTAGTGTACGTTTTGGGATTGGTTTTATCTCGTTTGTATTCGTGTTCCTCGGAACGCGGATGCGGGTGTGTATGCACAGTTTACAGAGAGACAGAGGCAGAGGATTCTCATTGGGGTTGTTGACTGTTGACTATTGACTCTGCTTAACCCTAATGAGAATTAGAAAAATGGTTAATGATAATTAAGTATTATTGTGCCATGGTTGGGTTGAAAGGTTGACCTTGTTGACTTGTTGACTTTGTTGACCGGTTGACTAGGTTGGACTTGTTGACCACCATCATTACTATGGCTATCATTTCATGCAAAGACTTTTGGCTTTCTTATTTGTTCACACATTGGCACTGTAAGTCTACGTTAGCGCCCCGGCAGTCTACAGACGCCAAAATGCGGAACAAAAACTTTTAACTGGCGCTATCGTATACTTTAACCCGGATCTGCCATTATTGCTAAACTAACAAACTGTAAAGAGTGTACGAATGTTATACCGAACGATCCGAGTCCTTCGTTCTTCAACCATCATCCCACGCTCCGTTGCGGCTGCTCCGATCTCGTCGATCTCCGATGTCCTCGTCGAAGTGGCACCACATGATCGGTTCTTTAAACGGGCTCCCGCCTCTGACTCGAGGCAACTCGATCGTCAAGTTTGCTAAAAGAGACGGCCAAGATTGATGTAGAGAATGAGTAGATGACTTTGTCTCACTTCGTCCAAATCCGTGGACGATCGGTTAATGAAGTTGCCGTGGAAATCGGGTGATGGAATGAAATGAACTGTAAAATTCCATACACCCCGAATGCTATCATAATCTTTTCTAACCGAAATGAAAACCTCAAGTGAGAGTTAGAATGAGGAGAGAGAGAGGGCAAGCCATATATAGCAAGAGGGAGGTGACCGTAGGAGAGGGGGTGACCACAAGAGAATGCTTCTCACTTCAAAAATATCTTAAGCAATCCAAAACCATTAATAACAAAGTATGAATCACTAATAACACCTGATCAAGCATTAATGAACCATTAAATGCAACCAATGAAAACTTAACACCATTTAATCCTAGTCACCTCATCTAGAACCTTCTAGAAGAATCCACACTCATCTCAAGAAAAGACAAATCCGTCTTTAACCGAATGTTAAAAGACGGCTGATAGAAAACTGGAAACTGGCAACTTCCAAAAGTGATCCTGAAACGAATTTCAGGATAACCCCGAAACTGTATAAATATACCCGCATTTGTATTACGACCGAATACAAATGCAACTGAGACAAAGATATTATACCTACTCAATATAATACTCGGATCCGGCTTAAACCAAAGCCGACCAGTATCATCTGTCCAAAAATCGACACGTGCGTAAACGCACGTGCATTTTCCGAACCCTGCCATAAAACCATACGGCCTCTACAACGTTTCGCCCGAACTTGGGAAACTGTCTGTGGGGGACTCTAATGACTCGTCAGCACCCTGGCAGTGGGTTTAACCACAAACCGTCAGCGGCACTAGCTATGCGTAACGGCTGCCCATAGACTGACCTCAAGGGTGGCCGAGGAGCGAACTCAAGGGAGACCGATGAGCGAACTCCTTCGAAAACCCTACTGAGCCTAACAGTGACAATGTATATACAGTCCGGTCCGTTCGTCAATGAGTATCGCATATCCGCCTAGGGGGCTAGCAACGTCAGACCCCCAATAGCAGTATAAGTCGCGTCGGAGCGAAGCCCAATAACGCACTGAGATACTACTGGAATACCTACCAGTAAATCTCCTGCCTCGGCCGAGGGCTTTACGTAATGGCTCTCCTAGACACAGCACGATCTCGCCCCCAATACCGGGAGAGACGAAACCCCTGCCGATCCGCTCACGTGCCTCCATATGGCTCGGGACTGTACCCAAAAGCTACCTGTTTGCACGACTCCTTTGAGCCGTGGTAGGGTAGAAATCAAAGCACAGTGGGAACTCACACGAGACAAATGACGACCTCAGGTCGATGAACTAACCTGTACACATGTCACCAGGGAACTGCTATCTGACGATAGGTATAGTACTAACTAGCAGATTCCCGGCGAGTCCTGTCCGGTGTACTCATAACCCAATGAGCACCTGTATACATCTTAGGTGATCCAACTGACAACAGTGGCTTGTGAGACCGGCCACCGCCCCTTGTCGGGGTCTCGACTGTACACACTAGTCTACTCCGGAGTATCGATGCCCTGTCTCGAAACTCCCACGACTAGGGACCACAATTAAGGATATGCATATAAACTACCCAACTCTCACGTATATGATCGCCATCATACTGTTGGTAGTAAAGCAAGATCCTAAGGGCTCTATCAAAGTGTAACATGCAATCAGTCACCTGAACATGAACACGACTGATAAAGGCAAACCAGATAGCATACTATCATTTCAAGTAAGACTGTCCTACCGAGATAGGTCCTCCGCAATCATTGCAATCACGTACCTGCGATCCAAAAATTGACTATGAGGGCACTATCTCCAACAATCTCCCACTTGCACTCAAGGCTAATATTGCGATGTCGACTACTCACAGCCCGTGTGAAACCGAACATCCAACTCCTCTACTAATCAGTTTCACAAAGCCCGTTTGAGAAACTATTGTGTTCGAGAAATAGCCTCGGAGAGTGGATCCGCCTAGAAGTTTCTTTCTGTATCTCTCTTAATCTCAAGTTCGCGGAGAAAGCCATCTCCCGAATTGAGTAGTACCTGTCTTAGAACATGTCTGGATATCTGATGGGACCTTAGTTCATAAATGAACTCCATATCCAAACTTCTTAGACTGCATGGATCACTGAACCTAATCAGTATCCGGCACCATGCCACCCACAGTATCCTCTGGAACCACCTGTCCATAATACTGTCCCTCTTCGTCAGAGGGAAAACTATAACTCTGATAATCACTCTGTCATCCATGTCACCTTTGAAGCCTGGAATGATAACCGTCTCCCGAAAGAGGCTGCCGTTATCAAATCCATAGAACATGTACTAATGTTCTAAAACTGCTTCCTTATGTTTCTCCAGGATTGGATTAATACAAACTTATTGCATCTAGTGCAAAACCAACATTTGGTGTGGTACTTGACATCTCATGATTGACTCAATTGCCTAAGCAAGTGATCTGCCAATCATGCGCATCCCTCTCCCCTTTAGTCTGTAAGACACCTTTAGAGAGGGTGACTCCATCACCTGCAGGTACACCACCATGCTAGGAGTCAACTATTCCAAAAACCATTAGAATATCTGTCAAAGTACCCGCATTGGGAAACTACCCAAATCCAGATCTAAAACCATAGATCTAGAAACCTGAATGTCAAATATTATATCCATATCCTGTCTGGAGAAACAACTGTGTGACGACCACAGTACAACCGATCGTAGTATAGGAATTTTACTTCCTACTCTGTGTATGTCATCCAGATACCATGACATCACACCCTACTACCTTCTTAACTGATCCATCCCCTATTCTGATTGAAGTCAAACCCATGACTATCATATCAAAATTAGATGATCTATCTCCGCAATAACTGCCTAAGTCTATAAATAGACATAAGCATCTTGCCCACTATGCTTCTGCTGCTCCCACTGACTACGACAACCCTCCTACCGGGTCTCATATCCTGGAACAACAGTAGTGTCAAGTCTGGGTAGATAAGAACCTCCCTGTCACCGTCCTTGAGGCTACCGAAGTACCTCTCGGGTGTCTGAGGTTACCTACCATACCTGGGGAGTGGCTATTGGAATGTCAAACCTGATTAAATGTATAGGTCCTATTAAATTTTTCCGTAATCGTTCACGGTTCTGGAATCACTTCCAGTTCTACCATACTCCCACTACTGTTTTCTGAAAAAGATCCATTTTTACTAAAACTGTGGCGAGTCAAGAACAATATCACTATTGATCTTCTAAATGGTAGAATATCAACCCTCGTCATAGCCAGGGTCAACCCACAAACAGCCATTACAGAAACGTGCCCTGAGTTATCCAGTGTCTGGTTTTAATCATAAGCTGGACAACTCCCCGTACCTTAATTTCTTTTAAGGTACGAACTATTCTATATCCAATACAGAAACTTTGGCACTTATTTAATTGGAACCAAGATTCAATCCATGCAGCTGTCTCCAGTGCATATCAATTTAATGGAAAGAGGCTAATCAGCATTACTCTACTTAGGAATCCATCCAATTATGAGTAACCTGAAAGAGAAAACACGTTTCTCAAAACCATCACTATCATCTGAATACCAATCACAAGAATCTACATCTTCGATCTCTTTGAAGAATCCCGATACTTGTGACACCTGGTTCTCCACTTTATTCTTATACCCACAACTTCTCAAAACTTAGACCTTGTATTTCTACGAAACACTTGTCTAAATACTAGAGAAGTTATAAGTAAACAGAACATAGTACGAGGACCTACCCCTTTGTCCTGATGGACACTTGGACAACATACAATACTCTGTATAAGTCCGCTGAGTTAAACAACTCAAAACCTGTGCGTCGTAGGTAGAAAACTGTACCCTGGCGATTTCCTCAAATATCACCAATTACAACGAATTCCGATATAATGAGGATGATCACCTAATTCCCAATATCTTACTCCCACTCATCATCTGTAAAACCATACAGATATGAGAATGAAACCTGGTAAATACATACCCTTGGAGTAAGTGTCTAATCGGGAAAACAGTTTTTCCTTTAACAATGCACTGAAACATGAAAATGTTTCGTAGGGGTATCCTGGTATTCATAGCAATGCCTCTTCCATAATCCAATTCTTGACTTCAACCGTATATTTTATTGCCATCTCTCCAAATCCCTTTATTTGTCTTTAGTCGTTACCTTCTGTACACCATCGTCAGGCTAAATGGTTTTCTTCCTTCCCTACCGTTCGGCACCAGCCTATGGTTTGGAAGAAGACTATCCAGTAAGCATAATAGGTGTACCCTCCTAAACCAAGGAGTACTCGCAACTGAGAGAAGGTGATGATAAAAGACAACTGAATAATACCTTATTCTTTCAAAGGTGAAATATGAGTGGCGATGAAGTACGCGGTTTTGGTCGTGAATGATATCAGTCACAATTTACTTTGCCCTCTTTCTAATCCCTTTATTTTGTCTTTACATATTGCCTTCTGCACACCCTACTTAGGCTAATTGGTTTTCTTCATTCCCTACCTTTCGGCACCAGCCTATGGTTTGGAATAAGACTATCCAATAAGCGTAATAGGTGTACTCTCCTAAACCAAGGAGCTCTCGCAACCTGAGAGAAGGTGATAATAAAAGACAACTGAATAAACCAATTCTATTTCTCCTGAACCTGGATCCATCCCCGAAGAAGTCCCTTCGAGTTCGTATATAACCATACGATGGATCTATCCAATGGAAGTGGATATCCGTAGTAATACGGGTGTTCTGAGAAATGCAAAGGGTAAAAGAAGGAGTGGCAATGACTTATGCAACTCAGACAATCCAATAAGCCAGCATTTTAAGAAGGTTCGGTCAACCTGGTCACTGAGTCATAGTCTAGGGTCGGTCAAAGGTCGCTGCCAAAGAGAGAGAGAGAAAAGAAACACTCTGCGTGCACTCTATCCTAGATCAGAAAGGTCATCATTTTATCTAATCCGAAAACCTCCCACTGTCCTGTCAAATTCTCCTCCAAACCTAAAGAAGAATTAATCGGGATCACCCGAAGAGTAAACCAACTCATCAGTGGGAATCAGGATCCAACTCTCATCGCATGATAACGTGATGGAATGCATCCACGTTACTCATACTTCAGAAGGTATGCGCATACTCGGCAAGTTTCAGTTTCTTTAGAAACTCCTGATATGATTTTTTTTTTTTGCCCCATGCTCTTATAACCTTGGCTTTGGTCAAAGTGTCATAAGTCACATGACAAGTTCTACCCGTCACTATCTTGTCAATTTGAACCCACCCGCACATGCCCCTGACTTTGGCCAATCGGCAGAACGACTGTCCCAAACTAACTCATCTATCTATGCAACAATTGAATACCCAGCAGCTACCAAACACTATGCCTTAACTTTGGCTAAAATGCATAGCTTGAATACTACTAAATACCCAAAAGAAGTGACGGAGGGCTACGGCTGGTTTTTGGCGAAAAACCTTTAGCGTAGTGAACTTGATATCGCTGAAGGAACCTGATAGCTTTTTAAAATATAGTGGCGAAAACCTTTTGCTAAAGAGGTCACTCCCGGTAAAGGGATCTCGGCTCTTTCCTCGTGGAATGAGGTGCAGGATATTCCACTGAATACCGCTATGCAAAGCAACTTGTAATCGACTATAGTGAAGTTATTACGCTGACGCAAACTTCTGCCCAAGGGGTCAGTCCCGGTGAAGGGATATCAACCCTTGCCACGTCGAATGAGGTGCAGGATATTCCACTGAATACCGCTATGCATAACAAAAGGAAACGTCTTTGTAACAACACTTTTTAAATTGTTCCAACAACTGTATACAGGTTTGTTTTAACTTTGCGTTGATCAGAATCAACGCAGTCCCATCATTCGATCACACCAGAAAAGAACGAAAATAAAATGTACGTATATGCCATCCGCATTCGTTACTGGGTCCCGTCATCACCCGTTAGGTTACTTAACTAACGACAGAGCGGGGACTGGACTAGCGCGGGTGTAAAACATATACAACATCTAATAGTATATAAGCCAATATACATAATCGCTCCAGGCGTGATAATATGCAACATTACAGAAAAGTGATAAGCATCACAGAACAATACAGATATCTGGGATCCCCGAGTTTCACAGAGCCGCTGCTGAAACCCGACGTTCCCCTGTCGTGTGGATAGCCTGTGCAATGAAACCTAGACCCCTACGGGTGCGGCAAGTTACCCGCCAAAACCTGAAGCGAGGCAGTCCCCACAGCATATTGAATAGAACACCCGGCACTTCACGGAATCCGGTAAATTGAGCACCCTTCCTTGGGTCAACCTGTACCCCCTACGAGTGCGGCGAATAGTCTGCCAATTCTGAAGTGGGGCCCCTCTGCCTCTCAAAGCCATGAGATACGGACCCGTTGCTTTCCCGAACCCGGCTATCCGTGCACTCCGTCGCGGGGTAAAACTAAGTACAGTAATGAAAAATAGTACAATAGGTACATCGACCGCAACCTGGTCGTGCCCCAAAAGAATATTATACAACAGGCAGTGACGGCAGTCCACAAGTTGGACGCTCGCCCCGCAATATCAAATGTACAAATAAACACAAACTGTACTATCATTGCACACTGCTATCCACCACGACAAATCCGCAACATTACAGCACAACACAGAACATCAACGCGAATGTCACGTTCGCAAACCCGTCTAAAAGAACTATAGCAATCAAACGCGGTTTACAGATCAAATGACATTCCCGGTCGGAGATATAATGTAAGCACTGTAAACTAACGCGTTTAAATTTCGATCGACCAAATATCAAAAAGTGGGCCCCACTGCTTACTGGTGAACAGTAACAAAATCTGGGCCAAAACTTTATATACCAAAAACCCCAAAATCCCACAGAGAACCAACTGACAAAATTTGGGAGCACGTGCTCCCCACGTGGCCGCGGTTGGCGCCCCGGCAGTCTACAGACTGATATCATTCACGACTAAAACTGCGTACTTCATCGCCACTCCTATTTCACCTTTAAAAGAATAAGGTATTATTCAGTTGTCTTTTATCGTCACCTTCTCTCGAGATGCGAGTACTCCTTGGTTTAGGAGGGTACACCTATTATGCTTACTGGATAGTCTTCTTCCAAACCATAGGCTGGTGCCGAACGGTAGGGAAGAAAGAAAACCAGTTAGCCTAACGATGGTGTACAAAAGGTAACGACTAAAGACAAATAAAGGGATTTGGAGAGATGGCAATAAAATATACGGTTAAAGTCATGAATTGGATTATGGAAGAGGCATTACTATGAATACCAGGATACCCCTACGAAACATTTTCATGTTTCAGTGCATTGTTATAGGAAAAACTGTTTTCCCGATTAGACACTTACTCCAAGGGTATGTATTTACCAGGTTTCATTCTCATATCTGTATGGTTTTACAGATGATGAGTGGGAGTAAGATATTGGGAATTAGGCGATCATCCTCATTATATCGGAATTCGTTGTAATTGGTGATATTTGAGGAAATCGCCAGTGTACAGTTTTCTACCTACGACGCACAGGTTTTGAGTTGTTTAACTCAGCGGACTTATACAGAGTATTGTATGTTGTTCAAGTGTCCTTCAGGACAAAGGGGTAGGTCCTCGTACTTTGTTCTGTTTACTTATAACTTCTCTAGTATTTAGACGAGTGTTTCGTAGAAATACAAGGTCTAAGTTTTGAGAAGTTGTGGGTATAAGAATAAAGTAGAGAACCAGGTATCACAAGTATCGGGATTCTTCAAAGAGATCGAAGATGTAGATTCTTGTGATTGGTATTCAGATGATAGTGATGGTTATGAGAAACGTGTTTCTCTTTCAGATTATTCATAATTGGATGGATTCCTAAGTTGAGTAATGCTGATTAGCCTCTTTTCATTAAGTTGATATGCACTGGAGACAGTTGCATGATTTGAATATGGTTCCAATTAAATATGTGCCAAAGTTTCTATATTGGATATAGAATGGATCGTACCTTAAAAGAAATTAAGCTATGGGGAGTTGTCCAGCTTATGATTAAAACCAGACACTGGATAACTCAGGGCACGTTTCTGTAATGGCTGTTTGTGGGTTGACCCTGGCTATGACGAGGGTTGATATTCTACCATTTGGAAGATCAATAGTGATATTGTTCTTGACTCGCCACAGTTTTAGTAAAATGGATCTTTTTCAGAAAACAGTAGTGGGAGTATGGTAGAACTGGAAGTGATTCCAGAACCGCGAACGATTACGGAAAATTTAATAGGACCTATACATTCAATCAGGTTTGACATTCCAATAGCCACTCCGCAGATTTGGTGGGTAACCTCAGACACCCGAGAGGTACTTCGGTAGGCTCAAGGACGGTGACAGAGAGGTTCTTAACTACCCAGACTTGACACTACTGTTGTTCCAGGTTATGAGACCCGGTAGGAGGGTTGTCGTAGTCAGTGGGAGCAACGGAAGCATAGTGGGCAAGATGCTTACATCTATTTATAGACTTGAGCAGTTATAGCGGAGATAGATCATCTAATTTTGATGTGACAGTCATGGGTTTGACTTCAATCAGAATAGGGGATGGATCAGTTAAGAAGGTAGTAGGGTGTGATGTCATGGTATCTGGATGACATACACAGAGTGGGAAGTAAAATTCCTATACTACGATCGGTTGTACTGTGATCGTCACACAGTTGTTTCTCCAGACAGGATATGGATCTAATATTTGACATTCTGGTCTCTAGATCTATGGTTTTAGATCTGGATTTGGGTAGTTTCCCAATGTGGGTACTTTGACAATATTCTAATGGTTTTTGGAATAGTTGACTCCTAGCATGGTGGTGTACCTGCAGGTGATGGAGTCACCCTCTCTAAAGGTGTCGTATAGACTAAAGAGGAGAGGGATGTGCATGATTGGCAGATCACTTGCTTTGGCAATTGAGTCAATCATGAGATGTCAAGTACCACACCAGATGTTGTTTTTGCACTAGATGCAATAAGTTTGTATTAATCCAATCCTGGAGAAACATAAGGAAGCAGTTTTAGAACATTAGTACATGTTCTATGGATTTGATAACGGCAGCCTCTTTCGGGAGACGGTTATCATTCCAGGCTTCAAAGGTGACATGGATGACAGAGTGATTGTCAGAGTTTTTAGTTTTCCCTCGGACGAGGGACAGTATTATGGACAGGTGGTTCCAGATGATACTGTGGGTGGCATGGTGCCGGATACTGATTAGGTTCAGTGATCCATACAGTCTAAGAAGTTTGGATATGGAGTTCATTTATGAACTAAGATCCCATCAGATATCCAGACATATTCTAAGACAGGTGCTACTCAATTCGGGAGATGGCTTTCTCCGCGAACTTGAGATTAAGAGAGATACAGAAAGAAACTTCTAGGCGGATCCACTCACCGAGGCTATTTCTCGAACACAATAGTTTTACAAACGGGCTTTGTGAAACTGATTAGTAGAGGAGTTGGATGTTCGGTTTCACACGGGCTGTGAGTAGTCGACATCGCAAAATTAGCCTTGAGTGCAAGTGGGAGATTGTTGGAGATAGTGCCCTCATAGTCAATTATTGGATCGCAGGTACGTGATTGCAATGATTGCGGAGGACCTATCCCGGTAGCACAGTCTTACTCGAGATGATAGTATGCTATCTGGTTTGCCTTTATCAGTCGTGTACATGTTCAGGTAACTGATTGCATGTTACACTTTGATAGAGCCCTTAGGATCTTGCTTTACTACCAACAGTATGATGGCGATCATATACGTGAGAGTTGGGTAGTTTATATGCATATCCTTAATTGTGGTCCCTAGTCGTAGGAGTTTCGAGACAGGGCATCGATACTCCGGAGTAGACTAGTGTGTACAGTCGAGACCCCGACGAGGGGCGGTGGCCGGTCTCACAAGCCACTGGTGACAGTTGGATCACCTAAGATGTATACAGGTGCTCATTGGGTTATGAGTACACCGGACAGGACTCGCCGGGAATCTGCTAGTTAGTACTATACCTATCGTCAGATAGCAGTTCCCTGGTGACATGTGTACAGGTTAGTTCATCGACCTGAGGTCGTCATTTGTCTCGTGTGAGTTCCCACTGTGCTTTGATTTCTACCCTACCACGTCTCAAAGGAGTCGTGCAAACAGGTAGCTTTTGGGTACAGTCCCGAGCCATATGGAGGCAAGTGAGCGGATCGGCAGGGGTTTCGTCTCTCCCGGTATTGGGGGCGAGATCGTGCTGTGTCTAGGAGAGCCATTACGCAAAGCCCTCGGCCGAGGCAGGAGATTTACTGTTAGGTATTCCAGTAGTATCTCAGGGCGTTCTGGGCTACACTCCGACACGACTTATACTGCTATTGGGGGTCTGACGTTGCTAGCCCCCTAGGCGGATATGCGATACTCTTTGACGAACGGACCGGACTGTATATACATTGTCACTGTTAGGCTCAGTAGGGTTTTCGGAGGAGTTCGCTCATCGGTCTCCCTTGAGTTCGCTCCTCGGCCACCCTTGAGGTCAGTCCATGGGCAGCCGTTACGCATAGCTAGTGCCGCTGACGGTTTGTGGTTAAACCCACTGCCAAGGCGCTGACGAGTCATTAGAGTCCCCCACAGACAGTTTCCCAAGTTCGGGCGAAACGTTGTAGAGGCCGTATGGTTTTATGGCAGGGTTCGGAAAATGCACGTGCGTTTACGCACGTGTCGATTTTCGGACAGTTGATACTGGTCGGCTTTGGTTTAAGCCGGATCCGAGTATTATATTGAGTAGGTATAATATCTTTGTCTCAGTTGCATTTGTATTCGGTCGTAATACAAATGCGGGTATATTTATACAGTTTCGGGGTTGTCCTGAAATTCGTTTCAGGATCACTTTTGGAAGTTGCCAGTTTCCAGTTTTCTATCAGCCGTCTTTTAACATTCGGTTAAAGACGGATTTGTCATTTCTTGAGATGAGTGTGGATTCTTCTAGAAGGTTCTAGATGAGGTGACTAGGATTAATTGGTGTTAAGTTTTCATTGGTTGCATTTAAAGGTTCATTAATGCATGATGACTAGGTTTGTGAGTCATGCTTTAACCTTAATGTTTTTTGTTTTCCTTAAGATCTTTTCTTCTTGATCTTTTAAGTGAGAAGCTTTCTTGTGGTCACCCCCCTCTCCTACGGTCACCTCCCTCTTGCTATATATGGCTTGCCCTCTCTCTCCTCATTCTCACTCTCACTTGATGTTTCATTTCGGTTAGAAAAGATTATGATAGCATTCGGGGTGTATGGAATTTTACAGTTCATTTCATTCCATCACCCGATTTCCACGGCAACTTCATTAACCGATCATCCACGGATTTGGACGAAGTGAGACAAAGTCATCTACTCATTCTCTACATCAATCTTGGTCGTCTCTTTTAGCAAACTTGACGATCGAGTTGCCTCGAGTCAGAGGCGGGAGCCCGTTTAAAGAACCGATCATGTGGTGCCACCTCGACGAGGATATCGGAGATCGACGAGATCGGAGCAGCCGCAACGGAGCGTGGGATGATGGTTGAAGAACGAAGGACTCGGATCGTTCGGTATAACATTCCTACACTCTTTACAGTTTGTTAGTTTAGCAATAATGGCAGATCCGGGTTAAAGTATACGGTAGCGCCAGTTTAAAAGTTTTTGTTCCGCATTTGGCGTCTGTTTACTTTGCCCTCTTTCTAATCCCTTTATTTTGTCTTTACATATTACCTTCTGCACACCCTACTTAGGCTAATTGGTTTTCTTCATTCCCTACCTTTCGGCACCAGCCTATGGTTTGGAATAAGACTATCCAATAAGCGTAATAGGTGTACTCTCCTAAACCAAGGAGCTCTCGCAACCTGAGAGAAGGTGATAATAAAAGACAACTGAATAAACCAATTCTATTTTTCCTGAACCTGGATCCATCCTCGAAGAAGTCCCTTCGAGTTCGTATATAACCATACGATGGATCTATCCAATGGAAGTGGATATCCGTAGTAATACGGGTGTTCTGAGAAATACAAAGGGTAAAAGAAGGTTCGGTCAACCTGGTCACTGAGTCATAGTCTAGGATCGGTCAAAGGTCGCTGCCAAAGAGAGAGAGAGAGATAAGAAACACTCAGCGTGCACTCTAACCTAGATCAGAATGGTGATCATTTTATCTAATCCGGAAACCTCCCACTGTCCTGTCAAATTCTCCTCCAAACCTAAAGAAGAATCAATCGGGATCATCCGAAGAGTAAACCAACTCATCAGTGGGAATCGGGATCCAACTCTCATCGCATGATAACGTGATGGAATGCATCCACGTTACTCATACTCCAGATGGTATGCGCATACTTGGCAAGTTTCTTTAGAAACTCCCGATATAGTTTTTGCCCCATGCTCTTATAACCTTGGCGTTAGGTCAAAATGTCATAAGTCACATGCCAAGTTCTACCCATCACTATCTTGTTAATTTGAACCCACCCGCACATGCCCTTGGCGTTAGGTCAAAATGGCAGAACGGCTGTCCCAAACTAACTCATCTATCTATGAACAATTGAATACCCAGCAGCTACCAAACATTATGCCTTGGCGTTAGGTCAAAATACATAGCTTGAATACTACTGAATACCCAAAAGAAGTGATGGAGGGCTACGACTGGTTTTTGGCGAAAAACCTTTAGCGTAGTGAACTTGATATCGCTGAAGGAACCTGATAGCTTTTTAAAATATAGTGGCGAAAACCTTTTGCTAAAGAGGTCACTCCCGGTAAAGGGATCTCGGCTCTTTCCTCGTGGAATGAGGTGCAGGATATTCCACTGAATACCGCTATGCAAAGCAACTTGTAATCGACTATAGTGCAGTTATTACGCTGACGCAAACTTCTGCCCAAGGGGTCAGTCTCGGTGAAGGGATATCAGCCCTTACCCCGTCGAATGAGGTGCAGGATATTCCACTGAATACCGCTATGCATAACAAAGGAAAACGTCTTTGCAATAACACTTTTTAAATTGTTCCAACAACTGTATACAGGTTTGTTTTAACTTTGCATTGATCAGAATCAACGCAGTCCCATCAATAATCACACCAGAAAAGAACGAAAATAAAATGTACGTATATGCCATCCGCATTCGTCACTGGGTCCCTTCATTACTCGTTAGGTTACTTAACTAACGATAGAGCGGGGACTGGACTAGCGCGGGTGTAAAACATATACAACATCTAATAGTATATAAGCCAATATACATAATCGCTCCAGGCGTGATAATATGCAACATTACAGAAAAGTAATAAGCATCACAGAACAATACAGATAATCTGGGATCCCCGAGTTTCACAGAGCCGCTGCTGAAACTCGACGTTCCCCTGTCGTGTGGATAGCCTGTGCAATGAAACCTAGACCCATACGGGTGCGGCAAGTTACCCGCCAAGACCTGAAGCGAGGCAGCCCCCTACAGCATAGTGAATGGACCACCCAGCACTCCACGGAATCCGGTAAGCTTGGGCACCCCTCTTTGGGTCAACCTGTACCCCCTACGAGTACGGCGAATAGTCTGCCAATTCTGAAGTGGGACCCCACTGCCTCTCAAAGCCATGAGATGCGGACCCGTTGCCCCCCAGAACCCGGCTATCCGTGCACTCCGTCTCGGGGCAAAACCTAGTACAGTAATGAAAAATAGTACAATAGGTACATCTACCGCAACCTGGTCGTGCCCCAAAAGAATATTATACAACAGGCAGTGACGGCAGTCCACAAGTTGGACGCTCGCCCAGCAATATCAAATGTACAAATAAACACAAACTGTACTACCATTGCACACTGCTATCCACCACGACAAATCCGAAACATCACAGCACAACACAGAACATCAACGCGAATGTTACGTTCGCAAACCCGTCTAAAAGAACTATAGCAATTAAACGCGGTTTACCGATCAAATGACATTCCCGGTCGGAGATATAAAGTAAGCACTGTAAACTAACGTGTTTAAATTTCGATCGACCAAAGACCAAATTTCAAAAAGTGGGCCCCACTGCTTACTGGTGAACAGTAACAAAACCTGGGCCAAAAATATATATACCAAAAATCACAAAACCCAACACAGAACCCACTGAGAAAATTTGGGAGCACGTGCTCCCCACGTGGCCGCGGTTGCGCGGCCAAACCATGCGTTTGGCCGGCCTTCCGCGGCCGCTTGGAGGGATCACAGTTCCAAATTTTGTCGTGGTTCTTAGAATTCCCTGCACGGATTTTTAAGACATCCAGAAATGAATTTTGAGACCGTTTAAAATTTACAGAAACTGTCGGGCATGGATTTTGCAGTTTTTAGTTTTCCGGTCGGATCGATGTTTTAAACGCGTTAGCACAAGTTAGTATAGCAAAATGGTGAGGCTCTGATACCACTGTAAGTCTACGTTAGCGCCCCGGCAGTCTACAGACGCCAAATGCGGAACAAAAACTTTTAAACTGGCGCTACCGTATACTTTAACCCGGATCTGCCATTATTGCTAAACTAACAAACTGTAAAGAGTGTAGGAATGTTATACCGAACGATCCGAGTCCTTCGTTCTTCAACCATCATCCCACGCTCCGTTGCGGCTGCTCCGATCTCGTCGATCTCCGATATCCTCGTAGAGGTGGCACCACATGATCGGTTCTTTAAACGGGCTCCCGCCTCTGACTCGAGGCAACTCGATCGTCAAGTTTGCTGAAAGAGACGACCAAGATTGATGTAGAGAATGAGTAGATGACTTTGTCTCACTTCGTCCAAATCCGTGGACGATCGGTTAATGAAGTTGCCGTGGAAATCGGGTGATGGAATGAAATGAACTGTAAAATTCCATACACCCCGAATGCTATCATAATCTTTTCTAACCGAAATGAAACATCAAGTGAGAGTGAGAATGAGGAGAGAGAGAGGGCAAGCCATATATAGCAAGAGGGAGGTGACCGTAGGAGAGGGGGGTGACCACAAGAAAGCTTCTCACTTAAAAGATCAAGAAGAAAAGATCTTAAGGAAAACAAAAAACATTAAGGTTAAAGCATGACTCACAAACCTAGTCATCATGCATTAATGAACCCTTAAATGCAACCAATGAAAACTTAACACCAATTAATCCTAGTCACCTCATCTAGAACCTTCTAGAAGAATCCACACTCATCTCAAGAAAAGACAAATCCGTCTTTAACCGAATGTTAAAAGACGGCTGATAGAAAACTGGAAACTGGCAACTTCCAAAAGTGATCCTGAAACGAATTTCAGGACAACCCCGAAACTGTATAAATATACCCGCATTTGTATTACGACCGAATACAAATGCAACTGAGACAAAGATATTATACCTACTCAATATAATACTCGGATCCGGCTTAAACCAAAGCCGACCAGTATCAACTGTCCGAAAATCGACACGTGCGTAAACGCACGTGCATTTTCCGAACCCTGCCATAAAACCATACGGCCTCTACAACGTTTCGCCCGAACTTAGGAAACTGTCTGTGGGGGACTCTAATGACTCGTCAGCACCTTGGCAGTGGGTTTAACCACAAACCGTCAGCGGCACTAGCTATGCGTAACGGCTGCCCATGGACTGACCTCAAGGGTGGCCGAGGAGCGAACTCAAGGGAGACCGATGAGCGAACTCCTCCGAAAACCCTACTGAGCCTAACAGTGACAATGTATATACAGTCCGGTCCGTTCGTCAATGAGTATCGCATATCCGCCTAGGGGGCAAGCAACGTCAGACCCCCAATAGCAGTATAAGTCGTGTCGGAGTGTAGCCCAGAACGCCCTGAGATACTACTGGAATACCTACCAGTAAATCTCCTGCCTCGGCCGAGAGCTTTGCGTAATGGCTCTCCTAGACACAGCACGATCTCTCCCCCAATACCGGGAGAGACGAAACCCCTGCCGATCCGCTCACGTGCCTCCATATGGCTCGGGACTGTACCCAAAAGCTACCTGTTTGCACGACTCCTTTGAGACGTGGTAGGGTAGAAATCAAAGCACAGTGGGAACTCACACGAGACAAATGACGACCTCAGGTCGATGAACTAACCTGTACACATGTCACCAGGGAACTGCTATCTGACGATAGGTATAGTACTAACTAGCAGATTCCCGGCGAGTCCTGTCCGGTGTACTCATAACCCAATGAGCACCTGTATACATCTTAGGTGATCCAACTGTCACCAGTGGCTTGTGAGACCGGCCACCGCCCCTCGTCGGGGTCTCGACTGTACACACTAGTCTACTCCGGAGTATCGATGTCCTGTTTCGAAACTCCCACGACTAGGGACCACAATTAAGGATATGCATATAAACTACCCAACTCTCACGTATATGATCGCCATCATACGGTTGGTAGTAAAGCAAGATCCTAAGGGCTCTATCAAAGTGTAACATGCAATCAGTCATCTGAACATGTACACGACTGATAAAGGCAAACCAGATAGCATACTATCATCTCGAGTAAGACTGTGCTACCGGGATAGGTCCTCCGCAATCATTGCAATCACGTACCTACGATCCAATAATTGACTATGAGGGCACTATCTCCAACATTGACCACCATCATTACTATGGCTATCATTTCATGCAAAGACTTTTAGCTTTCTTATTTGTTCACACATTGCATTTAATGCATGAAATGATATTGCCTTTTGTGATATGATAACCATCACATAATACTTGATTATCATGATGGCTCATGATAATTTTGGATTATGAGAGGTGAGAATGAGAAGAGTATGGTTCATTCTTTCATTAGCTTTCTCTCTCTTGAGCTCTCTCACTCTCAAGCTCTCCCTCTTCCTCTTGCTCTCTCTACCTCAAGGCATACCATTCTCATGTGTTGAGACTCATTGCCTTAGAGATAAAAAGGCTCCAAAACATTCCTCTACTCATTCTAGTTCACAAGGCCTAGCAAGCCAAGTGATCTAGTTTCTTCAAAGTTCGAAGAAGAAGCCAAAGGTAGAAGCTTTCGGGTGGATCCATCTTCGGTGTAAGGAGACGACGAGGTGAGGCCGATCCGTACACCGGGAGGAGTCGAAGATGAAGGAGTTCAAGAAAGGTATAGCCCCCTAACCGAGTAGGTAAACTCTTGTTAGGTTGTTAGTTAGTAGTTTAACAAAGATCCGTATTGGTAGTCCATGTTACTGTAAGTCCATGCTACCTCTCCCGGTACTTTCGGGAATGCGAAATATGGTAAAAACGATTTTTACGGAGGTGGTAACATGGACCTATAACCCGGATCTTGGTTAAACATCTATCTAACAACCTAACTATGAGTTTCTAGCTACTCGGTTAGGGGGTTATACCTTGCTTGTCTTGAACTCCTTCGTCTTCAAGCTCCGATGGTGGTCCGATGGCTTCTTCTCGTCGTCTCCGTACGCCGAAGATAGATCCACCTGAAAGCTCCAACCTTTAGCTCCTTCTTCGTTCTTTGAAGAAACTAGTTCACTTGGTTTGCTAAACCTAGTGAACTAGAATGAGTAGAGAAGAAATAAAATGGGATTTTATCTATGGTTCTTGATTCTCAACTCATGAGAGATATGAACCATAGATTCAAGAGAGGGAGCAAGAGCAAGAGGGTGAGAACAAAAATGGAGAGCTCAAGAACAAGAGAGAGAATGAGCAAGAAAGAATGAGCAAGTATTTTGTCTCTCACCCTCTCATAATCCAAAGTAATGATAACTCATCATATCAAAAAAGTCTTATGTGATGGTTGAAGCAACCATAACCATATCATATCATGCACTCATTTTACACAAATGAGCAAGCAAGTAAAAGTCTTTGCCATGAAATGATGGCTATGGTTATCATGATGGTCAACTAGTCAAGCCTAGTCAACCGGTCAACAAAGTCAACAAGTCAACAAAAGTCAACAAGTCAACAAAGTCAACAAAAGTCAACAACCATGTCACCATAATACTTAATTAATATAATAGTTAATCACATATCATATTCTCATTAGGGTTGAGCAAAAAGTCAAATAGTCAACGGTCAACTGTCAACAACCCTAATGAGAATCCGCTGCCTCTGCCTCCCTGTCAACTGTGCATACACACCCGCATCCGCGTTCCGAGGAACATGAATGCAAACTGGATAAATCCAATCCCAAAAGGTACACTAGGATCTGGCTTAAACCAAAGCCCGCTAGTGTAAACTGTCCGGACACTATACGTGCACAAGTGCACGGATGTGACCGAACCCTGTCGCAAAACCATGCGACCTGTCGCAATACCATGCGACCTCTACTCTTTTGCCTAAAGGCGAAAACCTTTCTGTGTGGGACTCTAAAGACTCGACACTACGCTGGCAGTGGGTTTAACCACAGACCGCAAGCGGCACTAGCTGTGCGTAACGGTCCCCAGGTAATGCCGACAAGAAGACCGACAAGGCGAAACCCATCTGAACTCCTACTGAGCCTGAGTATGACATTCTCCGTACAGTCCGGTCTGTTCGTCTGATACATCGCATGGAGGGCCTAGGGGGCGGTAAACGTCAGTCCCCCAATAGCGGTACAAGTCGTGCAAGAGCGAAGCCCAAAACACCCTGAGATAACACTGGAAGCCTACCAGTATATCTCGTCTGCCCTGGCCAGGGACTACTCGTGTAATAGCACTCCTAGACACAGCGCGATGTCAACCCCCAATACCGGGAGAGACGAATCCTGTCTAACGGTCACTGTCTCCAAGTGCTTCAGGACTGCACCCAACCACTACCTGTTTGCACGACTCCTTTGAGCCGTGGTAGGGTAGTGATCAAAGTACAGTGGGAACACACTCGAGGCGAAGTGACAGTGTCAAGTCAGCGGACTAAGCTGTACTCATGTCACCAGGGAACTGATAACTGACGATAGGCATAATACCAACTAGTCAGTTCCCGATGAGTCCTGTCCAGTGTACCCGTAACCTAACGAGCACCCGCATACTATCTCAAGTACGACGTACTGACGGCTGTGGGACAGACCGTCTCCCACACTGGGATGAGAAGCGCATGCGCTGGTCTACTCCGGAGTATCGATGCCCTGTCTCGATAGTCCTGCGACCAGGGACCTGCATAAGGATGTGCTTATAGATTACCCAGCCCCACTAGTGTGACGGCCATCACATCGCTGGTAATCAAGCAAAGATCCTAAGGGCTCCACTAATGTGTATAGGAGATATACAAAAATAAACACATGTACACATTGAAGTAGAAACAAACCAAGTAGCATACTACTATTTTGAGCAAGATTGTATATACAAGGTGAATATCCCAATCTTCCATTAAGTAATATACAAACTAGTATGATACAGTAATGGCCTCTAGGGCATATACACTAACAATCTCCCACTTGCACTAAGGCCATGTACTGGCGTATCGAAGACCTATCATCTCGATCAGCCGCTCGAACTGAGTCTGGGGTAGGGCCTTGGTGAATGGATCTGCAGTGTTATCTTCTGAAGCGACTCTCCGAACCTCGATCTCCTGGCGATCCACGATCTCCCTGATCAGGTGATACCGCCTCAAGATGTGCCTGGATCTCTGATGGGACCTGGGTTCCTTCGCTAAAGCTATAGCCCCGTTGTTGTCGCAATACAGAGGTATTGGATCAACAATGGACGGAACCACCTGAAGTTCTTTCAAGAACTTCCTCATCCAGACAGCTTCTTTTGCGGCATCAGATGCAGCGATGTATTCCGCTTCCATCGTCGAGTCTGCAAGGTTTCCTGTTTGGAGCTCTTCCAACATACCGCCCCTCCATTGAGGGTAAAGACAAAACCCGACATGGACTTGGAATCATCCTTGTCACTCTGGAAGCTGGAGTCAGCAAAGGCCTCGATCTGGAGGTCTTTTCCGCCATACACCAAGAACATCTCCTTAGTCCTTCTCAGGTACTTGAGAATGTTCTTTACCGCTATCCAGTGTTTCTCCCCAGGGTTTGACTGATACCGGCTTACCACACTCAGTGCATAAGCTACATCCGGTCTGGTACACAACATCGCATACATTATAGAGCCTACCGCAGAAGCGTAGGGTATAATAGACATGCGATCCCTCTCCAAATCAGTCTTGGGAGACATCTCTTTAGAGAGGGTGATCCCGTGACAAGCCGGTAGGTTACCGCGCTTGGAATCTTCCATACTGAATCTCTTCAGTATGGTGTCGATGTACCTGGACTGTGAAAGTCCTAATATCCTCTTGGATCTGTCACGGTAGATCCGGATACCCAGAATGTATGAGGCATCACCCAGGTCTTTCATGGAGAACCTGTGTGACAAGAACCCCTTGACAGATTGTAGCATAGGAATGTCATTTCCTATTAAGAGAATGTCATCCACGTATAAAACGAGGAATACTACAGTTCTCTCTACAAATCTACTATAGATGCATGGTTCATCTGGATTTTTGATAAAGCCAAATTCGTTGACCGTCTCATCAAAGCAGATGTTCCAACTCCGTGATGCCTGCTTTAGTCCATAGATGGACTTAAGCAACTTGCACACCTTTCCGCTGCTCCCACTCTGAATGAAACCCTCTGGCTGGTCCATATAGACACACTCCTCTAAATTTCCATTTAGAAAAGCTGTCTTTACGTCCATTTGCCAAATCTCATAATCGTGGAAGGCATCAATGGCAAGAAGGATCCGAATGGATTTCAGCATGGCTACTGGAGAGAAGGTTTCGTCATAGTCCAAGCCAGGTCTTTGACGAAAATCCTTTGCTACCAGCCTAGCTTTATAGGTCTCAACCTGTCCATTTACACCAATCTTCCTTTTGAAGATCCACTTGCATCCTACGGGTTTTACCCCGTCTGGAGCAATGTCCAACGTCCATACCTTGTTGGTGTACATGGACTCCATTTCGGTCCGCATTGCATCCAGCCATTTCACTGAGTCAACGCTCTGAACGGCCTGCTGGAAGCTAGTAGGCTCATCATAGTCTATGATGCAATCCTCTCTATCCCCGTCTATGAGAAAACCGTAGTATCTCTCGGGCGGATGAGTCTGCCTACTACTCCTGCGGAGCGGCCTAGGAATGTCCTGTTCTGTTGAACCCTCTGGTTCCACTAAGCTTTCAGTAACAGTCTGTGGTTCTGGAACTTCTTCCAGTTCTATTGTGCTCCCACTTATCTGGGTTTCCAAAAACTCAGTTTCCAAGAAGCGGGCATGCTGAGAATCAAAAACCTTTTGTTCCTCAGCGGAATAGAAAAGATACCCCCTGGAGTTCCTTGGGTATCCCACAAACTTACACTGTACTGAACGTGCCTCTAGCTCGTCCGCATGCTGCTTTTTTACAAAAGCTGGACATCCCCATACCTTAAGATACTTAAGACAGGGTTTCTTCCCAGTCCACATCTCATATGGGGTGGTAGGCACAGTCTTGGTGGGAGCCTTGTTCAAGAGATACGCAGCTGCTTCTAGCGCATATGTCCAGAATGATCGCGGTAACTCAGCGTTACTCATCATGGACCGAACCATATCCAATAGGGTTCGGTTCCGTCTCTCCGATACAGCGTTATGTTGCGGAGTGTATGGAGGAGTAAGCTGAAAGAGAATACCATTCTGTTTTAAGTAGTTCAGGAACTCGGCACTTAAGTATTCTCCACCTCGATCCGATCTTAGAATCTTAACACTTTTGCCGGTCTGTTTCTCTACTTCATTCTTATACTCCTGGAATTTTCCAAAGGCCTCGGACTTATGTTTCATTAAGAAGACATAACCGTACCTTGAGAAGTCATCCGTAAAAGTAATGAAGTAAGAATGTCCGCTTCGGGCATGTGTAGACATTGGACCGCACACGTCACTGTGTACGAGTCCCAAGAGCTCGCTCGCTCTTACTCCATGTCCAGTAAACGGAGTCTTTGTCATCTTTCCTTTGAGACAGGATTGACAAGTGGCATACGACTGATATTCGAACGCATTCAAATACCCTTCTGTATGTAACTTCGTCAACCTTCTCTCATTGATGTGACCCAGTCTACAATGCCACAAGAAAGTCTGATTTATTTCCGGAGACTTTCTTTTGTGTGTATTCTGGACATTGAAAATCTGTGGTTGGTTCAATACGTATATACCATTACTCAATGTACCTGACCCAATCAAAACTTGATTAAGGTGAATGTTTACAACATTACTTACAAACGCAAATTCATAACCTTCTTTAGAAACTAAAGATACAGAAATGATATTACAAGTTGCGTTGGGTACAAAAAAGCAATTACGCAAAACCAAAAGATGTCCATCTGACATTCCCAGGTGATAGTCCCCCACGGCTTTCGCATCCATGCTAGCTCCGTTCGCAACTCTGAGGGTCATGTCACCTGCCTTCATAACCCTACGGTTTCTCAACGCCTGCAAAGAATTACAGATATGAGATCCTGATCCAGTATCCAATACCCAGGAAGTAGAGTTTATTGAAAGATAGTTTTCAATAACATACACACCTGAAGCTGAAGCTGCAACCTGCTTCAATTCCTGTGTCCTGGCTTTCCAAGCCCTGCAATCATTCTTCCAGTGTCCTTTCTTATGACAATAGAAGCATTCTTCCTTATCCACAAGCTTCCCCGCTATCTTTGTTGCTTTTGCTTTTCCCTTCGTATCCATCTTACTAACACCGCCCCTTGGTTTGGCGGGGGCTTTCTTTTTCTTTCCCTTAGCTTTCGCCTTGGACCTAGAAGAAGATGATCCTCCTACAAACAAAGTGGATGTTTCCCTACCTTTCTGTAGGGTGCCCTCTGCGCTCCTCAGCATGTTGAGGAGCTCTGAAAGTTCAACCTCTTTTTCTTGTAAGTTGAAGTTCAGTATAAACTGGGCGTAAGTGGAAGGAAGGGACTGGAGAACTATATCCGTATATAGCTCACTCTCCAATGTGATCCCTAGGTCCGCGAGCTCCTCAATGTAGCCGATCATCTTTAGCACGTGTTCGGCTACTGATGATCCGACGGCCATTCTTGTCGAAAATAACTTTTTCGACGCTTCGTATCTTGCGATACGAGATTGCTCTCCATACAGTTCTTTTGTATGAAGCAATATGGATTCCAAGTCCATATTCTCTTGCCTCCTCTGATGTTCGTTGTCCATCGAGGCAAGCACGAGGCACTTGGCCTTCGCGCTATCAATCTCCCAAGTCTTGCGGATTTCCTTATCCGCGACGCTGGAAGTTGGACCAGGGACAGGGGGAGCTTTGGTGGTAAGAAGATACCCCAGCTTGTCGTAAGTGATTGCTATCTTGACATTCCTGAGCCAATCTTTGTAGTTTGGCCCTGTCAGTTTGTTTTTATCTAGGAGTAACTTAAGTCCAGTCATGTTGATTGGTCGCTGCAATTAGGAGAGAGAAGAAGAAACACTCAGCATTTTGCTCTTGCAAGTTTAGAGTGGTTTTTAGTTTGTCTAAACAGGATGGCTCCCACTGTTTCTCGAATCCCTCCTCAAACCATAAAGGAAGAATTAGTCGGGATCAATCCCACCGTACAATACTTGCTTAACCGTTCAGCCAGGCCGGTGTCGGTACTTCGAGGGAGGTTTTCCAACGCTTTCGCGAAGTTCCTTAATTATAGAACCTCTTTTCCCTGGGGGCGTAGCCCCGCTAACACCTTTCTAGGCACCTACTAGGTTTATAGCATTGATCGTTAAGTGAGAAATTTTACGAGGAGTAGCATATACTCACAGTAGGATCGGGATCCAAATATCATCACGTGACGAAATTGAAGGAATCCTACCAAAATCATCACACTCCAAATGGTATGCAAATCAAGCAAGTTTCAGTACTTATGAAACTCCCGATGTGTATTTTTGCCCCATGCTCTTATGACTTTGACGAAGGTCAACAAATCATAAGTCGCATGTCAAGTTCTGCCCGTCATTATCCAGGTTAATTTGAATCCACCCGTATATACCCTTGACGAAGGTCAACAAGGTAATGCGAATGTCCCAAACCAACGCATCTATCTATGCTACATATGAATACCCAACAGCTACCAATCACTATGCCTTGACGAAGGTCAACAAACACAGCTTGAATACTATTGAATATTCATACGAAACGACGGAGGGCTACGAATGGTTTTGGCAAAACCGTGAACGTAGTGAACTTGATTTGGTCGATGGAACGAGATAGCTTTTAAAAGGAGTGGCTCAAGCTCCGTATTTAAAAGTTGGTTTTGAAAAGAACCGAGTGGTTTTTCGAAAGTGTTCCAACGACTTTAACTTGGTTTATTATCTTGCATTAGTTCTTTTAATGCGTGATATTCTTGCATTAGTTCTTTTAATGCGTCCCATCATTTAATCCTACCATTGCAGAAAACAACCAAAATATGACGTACGCTTATGCCATTCGCATTCGCCATTGGGCCCCATCATTACCCGTTAGGTTACTTAACTAACGACAGAGCGGGGGCTGGGCTAGCACGTTTGTAAAACATAAGCAACGCCTAAATAATATCATTTATAGATATACTGCAATGATAAACATTTCAGATCACAGATGAATACATTGGATATACTAGGAATCTGTAATGCGTACGAGCCTGTAACGAAAGACAGATTACACGGTCGCGGTGAATAGCCAATACCCCACCCAAGACCCCTACGGGTGCGGCAAACTACCCGCCAAGTACCCGAAGCATAGCAACCTCCCTCATCTCCATGAGTAGGCCACTCGACACTTCGGCATACCCGGTAGTTTGTGCACCCCCTCCATGGGTCTATCCTAGGAGCAAAAACAGTAAAAAGAAATTATACAATGACGGCTACAACCCCGACCCGGTTGTGCGGCCATACAAATAATTATTACTTCAATTTACAAATTTACATGAATTAAAAGAAAAGAAAACTTTTGCAACATTTTCAAAAAAATATAAAATATTAATTTTCGGAATTTTTATAATTTAATATTATTTTATTGATTATTTTAATATTAAATGCAAATAAATAAGAAAAATGTTAGAAAAATTATGAAAAATTATGGAAAATTCTAAAATGGGTTAATTATTGAAATTATGATATTTTTAAGTTGTTGTGATCATTTTGACACTAATTTAGTGCTAATCCCGATTAAAATCGCTAATCGGGTTTTTCGGCAATTTTGCGCAAAAACTTGCACATATCACATTTTCTACACTTGTTCATTGTTTCTAGCCATGGATTCATTTGGGTTTACTATTCTTGTGAGAAGGTTTTGGATTTAAAAGAAAAGGGAAAAAGAAAAAGAAATGAGAGTAGGTGAGAGAGAGGATGGACCATTGACTTGCAACTCTTAACCATTCTTCTCCCATCATTTTCATCCCTCATCTTCCTCCTCCTGCAGCTGCTGCTCCCTCTCCCTTCCTCCACCTTCAAGCCCTCTCTTCATCTCTAAAACATCACAAAAATCCCATGTCGGTTTCATTAAAAAGATGCGCAAGCTCGAGATCTACAAGATGGACCTAGAAAGCTTGGATTGTGGCCACTTGGGGCAACTCAAGAAAGTTCTTGAGTTGCCAATCAAGGTAATTTCTGAACCATAATCTTAGTTTTAGCTTTTCCTATACCCCTATGCAAGTTTTGAATCGATATTGTGTGATATTATGGATTTGATGAAAACCTAGTTAGGGTTTGAGGGAAATTGGTGTTATATTATGAAATTGAGCTCAGTAGAGGTCTTACCAACACCCTAGTGTTTGAATTGAAACCCAATACCTGAAGCAAACACCAGAATACGGATTTTAGAAACCGATATCGGGAAAATTGTGTAATCTGTCACTGTTATTTGGAATCTGCTATCATACGAGGTATCCTAAAATAAAATTGAGTGGATAGTAGCATGTGCAGGCACCCAGGAAACTAACCCCAAAACCCTAGCCCCTAACACTTCTTCCCGGCCGCCAAAACCTCCTTTCTGGCCGCAAATTGCGGCCAGACCAGAGAGGAATGTCCTCGTTTTGCGTGCCTGGCCCCATTTCATCAATTCTTGGCCCTGGGTACTTCTAGTTTTGACAGATTCTCTCTAGGATGAAATCTGGGACATATATCCTAAGTTGTTGTTTTGGATTCGTATTTCCGTATTCCGTATTTTTGATTCTGAAATGGTGGAATGTGTTTTGCCTCGACTATTTGTCGTTTATACGACGATATAGAGGATTTATTGATGGTTTTGAAGGCGTGCCATAGGTTTTCACCTATAGGCCCCTTATCGTATCGTATTGGATTTAGTGTGTCGTTTCAAGTGTTGATTTGGTTTTGATGCGATGCGATACGTGTGATTTGTGTAGGTACACCGCGACGATCCGAGGCGATGCGGAAGATGACGGAGACATCGACACCGACACACGGGTTACAGGTGAGTAGATTATATCTACAAGGGGAAGTCGGGTGGATGGCGTATAGCACCCCCGCAGTCCGTAGATAGATTATTATATAGTTATTGTGATATAGGGTATTGTGGATAGTATAGGGTTAGAAGTGACTAGTGTAGTTCATAGTCGCGAACCCTAGGATAGAATTACACCTATACACACACCCTTGCTTATCACTTGTACTTGCACTGTGATTGACGATATGTGATGACTTTGGAGATGAGTCGATGATGTGGGCTTGGTGCCCTGGGATCGGTGATTTGATACGATTCATATGTGGGAGATGACTTGTGATTCTTGCGGGCTTGGGATATGTGTTTACCCCCGCATGCATACTTCTCTGATGGTATCGACTTGTACTAGACATAGAGTAGTACCCCCAGACTATATGATCTGATGATACTGATACCTGTTATGTGACGAGATAGTGAGTTGTTGACCCCTACCCAGCTATGGGGATGCCGTACGATGATTTACCGTACGAGCCGATATTGATGATAGATCCGCACTCATAACTCGAGGATATCTTACGATACGACATTGAGGCGGGATCACCGACTACATATCTTTATATATATACATTGACTCAGATTTAGGTGGTTTCTACACCTACCCCTCCTGATTGACCTGTTACTTAGATGTAGTTTGCATAGTAGATACTTCACTGTGGTGTTGACTACTAGATATCTGCATTTTCCTGCTATTCGCATTGCTGGCATATGCTCATTATTATGCTATTATCATGCTGTTAGGACACCAGCACCATTATCGATGATGCGTATGTTTCACGTACACTATTTGCCGGCTCACACACTTCATCATCGATAATTGCCATGCCACTACACTGTAGTACTATTGCATTCATGAGATGATTCTTCTTTCGACATTTGCACATTACTATTCCATGTTGCATGATTTCCGATATGATTACTGTTCTTTACATGTCACGTACTTCATGGATTGATTGTATAGCACGTTGCATTGGATTTACTTCTCGATGTGGATTTTCATGTGATTTCTGGTTTTGAGGACCGTGGGATTATTTAATAAAAGATGCTCTTTATGAAAAACCCGGTACCTCGTGATATGATATTTGGTGCGTCCACCACGCGTTTTCTCGGTGCTGAGACGTGTGCTTGAAACCAGATTCGAGGAGGTGATGTACCGTTTGCGGGTTCGTGGTGGGCCCGGTATGGTTCCCCTCGGCGAGATGATCGATGGGTTATGCCGATTGAGCCTGGAGGCGGGCGAGTACCTACCGGTGATTGTATTTGAGCTCGGCGGATATCCGGGGGATACCGCCTGGAGCTGAGAGATGGGCGTACTGCCGGGGGCCGACGGGCCGATACCGCAGACAGAGCCCAGAGATGGACATGGGTTGACTCGTACTGCCGGGGGCCGAGGGCCGAGGGCCGATACCGCAGACGGAGCCCCATATGGATGAGGATTTACGTGTCGATGCTTGGCACGGGTTTCATGATGATTTTTCCATGATTTTGGTTATATCCTCACATTGCATACATGATGCTTGCTGTCAGTGGGTGACAGGTGGACGGGTTCCACAGATATACAGACTGGATTTACATTTATCTTACACCAATATTAGTGGTATTGGACGCTAATATATGTGTATTGATATCTTTGATATTTCATATTTACTTCATGCAGACATACCTTACACTGATGACATGTTATTACCTGAGTACCTGGCACTACATACATGATTAGATGTTACCATGCCACCTTGTTACACTCAGATGCACTCTTGTGGATTATATTACTGATCGTTGACTTAGGTTTATGTCTTGCATTCGGTTTCTGCTTGTAGATGTTTCTATTCACGAGTTGGCAACTCACCCCCGTTGTTCCACAGTTCTTGCAGGTTCTGCCGTACAGGTTTCTTTGCTGCATTTCTGGCACACTACCTTCTTGCGGGTGATTTGCTTTGGTAGGTGGATTCTTTCGTATCAGGAATCACCTTTGTATTTATTTATTTCATTGTATCTAGAAATTGTCCATCAACCAAAACTTGTATATTCTTTCAGACCTAGAGACAGTGTTGTATTATTCGACCTTAGAGTCGCGCTTAGTAGTATTGCGGTTTTCTTGCTACTTTTGAGCTTTCTTTTGGTTTTGATCCTCGCCACTTGGCGTTGTATATTATCATATCATTGCGTGGTTGTGACCGTCGATTGACGAAGAGCTAGCTCCCGCTTGGGGATGCCTTTTCCTTTTTATATATTGTTATTCATGTTGTACCCCATTCGGGGCCAGTTTTAGAAAGGAAACTCTGCCGAAATTTTTAGAAAAGACTTATTGTTTTCAAAACGTACCTTCGGCTTAGTTATTTAAAAACCTTGATTTCAAACCTGTATTTCTTCACTTCTTTAAACCAGTTTTCTTTATTTATCCTTCAAAATGGTTTTAGATTTCTGGGCTTTTGGCTTACTTGGATCAGATGGAGTCCTATAGGCTTCATATGGTTCAAGTGCCAGTCACGTGCTCTTTCGGGTCGTGACAAAGTTGGTATCAGAGCGCTAGGTTGACCTTGGTTCGAGTCTAAGTTTGACTATGTGGAGCCTAAGGAGTTATTTATATACGGAACTTAGGCTTGACCTTACGGAACTCAGACTTGGTCGAGGGGGTATTCGACCCGAACTTTCGTCGTATTAGGATGACCCTTGGTTGATGGATTAGGTGACTAAAGTAGAGTGACGTACCGTTGGTATGTTCCGCGGCATACTTACGACACGCCACTCCGCTTAAGGAACCTTAGGATGTACATACTTTCGAGATTAGTGATTCTCTTCATATCCTGGATTATACATCCATTTGAGATCCCCGATTCTATTAGTTCATGATCGTACCTTTATTGATGTTGTTCATTCCTATGATCATGTATCCACTTTGGATCTGTTGTTTCCTTTCTTGCCATTGACGTGCTCTCTTTGGTACTCGATTGAGGTTCATGTCACCATGTTTGAGCGCAGTTTGGGCTGCTTCTAGGGTTACGGCCGGTGTGAGCTCGTTTGGTACGAGGGCCGACCATTGTGTTTTCTGGTGACATGGGAACGTCTCGAGTTAGTATTGGTGTTTGTGGCCTCTAGTGGAGGCGAGTGCTTGGTCTTGCACCGGATGATCGGGCCATTGTTAGAGCTGCCAGTTGAGAGATGACTGTTGATGTACAGCATACCTCAGAGATGTGATGTCGCCTATCGTGCAGACTGATGGACCAGCTGTTGCTGAGATTGGCAGGATGTTGCTTTCGGAGCTTACGAGCTGAGATTGCCGGAGCTTTCAGGCAGATATGAGACAGATGATAGCTAGTCTACCCGATTTGAGAGACGAAGGTAATTCGTCCGATTTTGCGCCAGAGCGGGCCCAGTTGAGTTGAAGATTTCCAGTGTGGAGAGTCTTACTCAGATCTAGAGCAGATCGACTCAGAGATGACCGCCAATGTGTTGCCTTTCCTGGAGGTTTGAGGCGTTGTTCGGCGTACAGGCATATGAGCCAGTTGCTGCTGCAAAGGAAGAGATATCGCCCAGATGATTGGAGCTACTGCAGCATGAGCATGTTCTTAGAGAGATGTTACCGAGTTGCTAGTCACCGAGGATGGATGACTAGGACGTGTGGTGAGTTCGCTTACCCCGATGCGAGGTCATCAGGCGGATCGATTCCAGCTAGAGACGACTTCACGCAGGTCCGTTGAGAGTCGATAGAGACGATCGAATGTCAGGCGCCTATTTTCCAAGTTTAAAGTATACGGAAAGACATGCAGGTGATTCTATGGACCCTCTAGAAGAATGAAACCCTAACTCGACTTAATGACCGTGTGACAGCCTTTGAACCTTAGGGTTTATGGCGGTTCCGCGGCGCCATTAGTGAGGCTTGGGTTTGCCCTTCTACGGCTGGACCACCGACGCTGTGGCATGTACTCGATACTATTAAACTGTACCCGAGATGTGAGCTCTTGGGGGATTATGAGGATCTGACGAGTCGATCGGATGGTTCGACATCTTTCGGATATCGTGATGGGACGCTGCTTGGGAGACTCCAGATGCGAGCATAGCCGTTGGAGCACCGTACATCCAGCCGTGATGAGACGAGTCCGAATCAGTCGACATTGACCCAGAGTGAAGAAAAGAGTTCGCGAGATATTTCGACGAGATGATGTCCCACTCCGCTGACATTAGAGATGTGATATGCACCCCGAGGCGTGGTATATGGATATATCTTCCAGAAGGAAACGCGATAAGTATGCAGCCGTTCCGGAATAAGCTTTAGCTTCAGCATTGGATGATGACTTCCGGGCAATTCGGCAGGATTGAGATTTGAGAAAGGAACCTCGACAGGACCTTTCTGGAGTACGATACGGGAAGACCTGGACCAGGAGTGGTCATTTTGCGCACACCCAGCAGGCCAGATTTCGGCATTGTCGACAAGGTAGTTGACCAAGTTCGGATAAAGGAACTTAACCAGATGCGTTGCGAATTGATCAAGGACGGACGAGTGATGAGTATTCCTCCGATGGTTGGGACGTATTCCCGAGGACCAGTTCGGCCTGACATCTGCTACGGAATGATGAAGCTACAGAATACGCGACTTCGAGTCCGTGTGAGAGACTTCAGATTGACCGTGGGCGAGAACAGTGCAGTGCATAGTAGCTTGGCATGACGGCATAGTGGACGATGATAGAGACAGTTGGGACAAGAGGTTCGTGTGAGACACTAACGAGCTGTCATTGCTTCCCGTCGAGACTAGAGACCTGATTTGCTTACAGAGACGTTGGGATGTGACCAGTTTCTGAGAAATGTTGTTCTGAGGACACAGGTGTCTTTTGAGCGAGAAGAGGTTGTGCAGGAAAGCCAGCCTCTGTACAGATCGGCATAGGCATGATTGGAAGAGACCTTGAGCAGGATTCCTTCCAGGACGTTGCTGCAATGATGTTTGCACCCAGGATCAGATGTGTGACGTACATTCAAAGAGCCAGAGGCCGACGCCAGTGATATGCTGCCTTACGAGTGGTCGTGAGGTTTGACCGAGAGGTGACCAGAGAAGTGCCAGAACGGAATCGTCCCCGTTAGCACACCTGACAGGGCCGATGAGCCGATTGACTGTGAGATTGGTAACCCACAGAGAAGATAAGGACCCAGAGAGTCAGAGGACGCCAGATCGTGAGCAAGAGGCAAGTAGATATCCTGCGCTACTAGCAGTGGATTGCACCGACTCCTTCTCGACCTTCGAAGGAGGAACTACCGAAGACGGTATTTATGATTTGTGATTTTGTGATGTGATTATCACGTATCCGTCATTTTGGATTTCGGTATTTTGGGCGTTCTGTTGCATGATTTAGTTTTGGTGACTGAGTTTCATGGTATTGGTTTCATGCACCCACTGGACATTTATATATTTTACGCAGAGTTTTCATGCATTTTAGTGTTATGCTTTGATTCGTGCACGCTGATGCACACGGTTGTGAGATTCTCCTTGGCGGTACACCTGATTTTGGTTTGAGCCGCATTATATCGTTGATTTTGACCCGGATTTTGATGGTGGATTTTTGCACTCCGTGCATGTTGAAGTGCGCAGGGCCTAGATTTTCGTTCGTGCACGATGGATGCACCGGTTTGGATTTTCGCGCATGTGGGTGCATGTTTTTAGATACGATTTTGGTGCACGCCAGATGCGCTAAATCGGGATTCTTCGTGCATGTCACATGCACCTGATTTATTTTGCTGTCAGGCACATACGTTACCCATGACAGATGCTTCGTGCACACCCGTTGCACTAGATGTTGATTTGTGCACCTGTTTAGCACATAGATGGATTTTGATTTCCGTGCGCACCAGACGCACAGGATTGTGTTATGTGCATTTTGGAGATTGATTTCTAGTAGAGCAGTATATTTTTATGATATTCTCTATGTGTAGATTCGATCCATATCATATCGGTTCTGTATTGGTTTTGACATTGTGTTTTTACATTGACTCCGATGATTGCGGGATGCTTGACGGAGTTTTGTTTTCGAGTTATCTGCTCAGTACCCTTGCGCATGTATTGCGCTGTGACGTTCTATGTGTTGATGATTTCGGAGCCCCGACGACTTTGGTTTATTACTGAGATTGTTTTAGTAGTGGGGTTTTAAATTTAAATTCGGGGACCGAATTTCTTTAAGGGGGGTAGATTGTAACATTTTCAAAAAAATATAAAACATTAATTTTCGGAATTTTTATAATTTAATATTATTTTATTGATTATTTTAATATTAAATGCAAATAAATAGAAAAAATGTTAGAAAAATTATGAAAAATTATGGAAAATTCTAAAATGGGTTAATTATTGAAATTATGACATTTTTAAGTTGTTGTGATCATTTTGACACTAATTTAGTGCTAATCGCGATTAAAATCGCTAATCGGGTTTTTCGGCAATTTTGCGCAAAAACTTGCACATATCACATTTTCTACACTTGTTCATTGTTTCTAGCCATGGATTCATTTGGGTTTACTATTCTTGTGAGAAGGTTTTGGATTTAAAAGAAAAGGGAAAAAGAAAAAGAAATGAGAGTAGGTGAGAGAGAGGATGGACCATTGACTTGCAACCCTTAACCATTCTTCTCCCATCATTTTCATCTCACATCTTCCTCCTCCTGCAGCTGCTGCCCCCTCTCCCTTCCTCCACCTTCAAGCCCTCTCTTCATCTCTAAAACATCACAAAAATCCCATGTCGGTTTCATTAAAAAGATGCGCAAGCTCGAGATCTACAAGATGGACCTAGAAAGCTTGGATTGTGGCCACTTGGGGCAACTCAAGAAAGTTCTTGAGTTGCCAATCAAGGTAATTTCTGAACCATAATCTTAGTTTTAGCTTTTCCTATACCCCTATGCAAGTTTTGAATCGATATTGTGTGATATTATGGATTTGATGAAAACCTAGTTAGGGTTTGAGGGAAATTGGTGTTATATTATGAAATTGAGCTCAGTAGAGGTCTTACCAACACCCTAGTGTTTGAATTGAAACCCAATACCTGAAGCAAACACCAGAATACGGATTTTAGAAACCGATATCGGGAAAATTGTGTAATCTGTCACTGTTATTTGGAATCTGCTATCATACGAGGTATCCTAAAATAAAATTGAGTGGATAGTAGCATGTGCAGGCACCCAGGAAACTAACCCCAAAACCCTAGCCCCTAACTCTTCTTCCCGGCCGCCAAAACCTCCTTTCTGGCCGCAAATTGCGGCCAGACCAGAGAGGAATGTCCTCGTTTTGCGTGCCTGGCCCCATTTCATCAATTCTTGGCCCTGGGTACTTCTAGTTTTGACAGATTCTCTCTAAGATGAAATCTGGGACATATATCCTAAGTTGTTGTTTTGGATTCGTATTTCCGTATTCCATATTTTTGATTCTGAAATGGTGGAATGTGTTTTGCCTCGACTATTTGTCGTTTATACGACGATATAGAGGATTTATTGATGGTTTTGAAGGCGTGCCATAGGTTTTCACCTATAGGCCCCTTATCGTATCGTATTGGATTTAGTGTGTCGTTTCAAGTGTTGATTTGGTTTTGATGCGATGCGATACGTGTGATTTGTGTAGGTACACCGCGACGATCCGAGGCGATGCGGAAGATGACGGAGACATCGACACCGACACACGGGTTACAGGTGAGTAGATTATATCTACAGGGGGAAGTCGGGTGGATGGCGTATAGCACCCCCGCAGTCCGTAGATAGATTATTATATAGTTATTGTGATATAGGGTATTGTGGATAGTATAGGGTTAGAAGTGACTAGTGTAGTTCATAGTCGCGAACCGTAGGATAGAATTACACCTATACACACACCCTTGCTTATCACTTGTACTTGCACTGTGATTGACGATATGTGATGACTTTGGAGATGAGTCGATGATGTGGGCTTGGTGCCCTGGGATCGGTGATTTGATACGATTCATATGTGGGAGATGACTTGTGATTCTTGCGGGCTTGGGATATGTGTTTACCCCCGCATGCATACTTCTCTGATGGTATCGACTTGTACTAGACATAGAGTAGTACCCCCAGACTATATGATCTGATGATACTGATACCTGTTATGTGACGAGATAGTGAGTTGTTGACCCCTACCCAGCTATGGGGATGCCGTACGATGATTTACCGTACGAGCCGATATTGATGATAGATCCGCACTCATAACTCGAGGATATCTTACGATACGACATTGAGGCGGGATCACCGACTACATATCTTTATATATATACATTGACTCAGATTTAGGTGGTTTCTACACCTACCCCTCCTGATTGACCTGTTACTTAGATGTAGTTTGCATAGTAGATACTTCACTGTGGTGTTGACTACTAGATATCTGCATTTTCCTGCTATTCGCATTGCTGGCATATGCTCATTATTATGCTATTATCATGCTGTTAGGACACCAGCACCATTATCGATGATGCGTATGTTTCACGTACACTATTTGCCGGCTCACACACTTCATCATCGATAATTGCCATGCCACTACACTGTAGTACTATTGCATTCATGAGATGATTCTTCTTTCGACATTTGCACATTACTATTCCATGTTGCATGATTTCCGATATGATTACTGTTCTTTACATGTCACGTACTTCATGGATTGATTGTATAGCACGTTGCATTGGATTTACTTCTCGATGTGGATTTTCATGTGATTTCTGGTTTTGAGGACCGTGGGATTATTTAATAAAAGATGCTCTTTATGAAAAACCCGGTACCTCGTGATATGATATTTGGTGCGTCCACCACGCGTTTTCTCGGTGCTGAGGCGTGTGCTTGAAACCCGATTCGAGGAGGTGATGTACCGTTTGCGGGTTCGTGGTGGGCCCGGTATGGTTCCCCTCGGCGAGATGATCGATGGGTTATGCCGATTGAGCCTGGAGGCGGGCGAGTACCTACCGGTGATTGTATTTGAGCTCGGCGGATATCCGGGGGATACCGCCTGGAGCTGAGAGATGGGCGTACTGCCGGGGGCCGACGGGCCGATACCGCAGACAGAGCCCAGAGATGGACATGGGTTGACTCGTACTGCCGGGGGCCGAGGGCCGATGCCGCAGACGGAGCCCCATATGGATGAGGATTTACGTGTCGATGCTTGGCACGGGTTTCATGATGAGTTTTCCATGATTTTGGTTATATCCTCACATTGCATACATGATGCTTGCTGTCAGTGGGTGACAGGTGGACGGGTTCCACAGATATACAGACTGGATTTACATTTATCTTACACCAATATTAGTGGTATTGGACGCTAATATATGTGTATTGATATCTTTGATATTTCATATTTACTTCATGCAGACATACCTTACACTGATGACATGTTATTACCTGAGTACCTGGCACTACATACATGATTAGATGTTACCTTGCCACCTTGTTACACTCAGATGCACTCTTGTGGATTATATTACTGATCGTTGACTTAGGTTTATGTCTTGCATTCGGTTTCTGCTTGTAGATGTTTCTATTCACGAGTTGGCAACTCACCCCCGTTGTGCCACAGTTCTTGCAGGTTCTGCCGTACAGGTTTCTTTGCGGCATTTCTGGCACACTACCTTCTTGCGGGTGATTTGCTTTGGTAGGTGGATTCTTTCGTATCAGGAATCACCTTTGTATTTATTTATTTCATTGTATCTAGAAATTGTCCATCAACCAAAACTTGTATATTCTTTCAGACCTAGAGACAGTGTTGTATTATTCGACCTTAGAGTCGCGCTTAGTAGTATTGCGGTTTTCTTGCTACTTTTGAGCTTTCTTTTGGTTTTGATCCTCGCCATTTGGCGTTGTATATTATCATATCATTGCGTGGTTGTGACCGTCGATTGACGAAGAGCTAGCTCCCGCTTGGGGATGCCTTTACCTTTTTATATATTGTTATTCATGTTGTACCCCATTCGGGGCCAGTTTTACAAAGGAAACTCTGCCGAAATTTTTAGAAAAGACTTATTGTTTTCAAAACGTACCTTCGGCTTAGTTATTTAAAAACCTTGATTTCAAACCTGTATTTCTTCACTTCTTTAAACCAGTTTTCTTTATTTATCCTTCAAAATGGTTTTAGATTTCTGGACTTTTGGCTTACTTGGATCAGATGGAGTCCTATAGGCTTCATATGGTTCAAGTGCCAGTCACGTGCTCTTTCGGGTCGTGACAACTCTCGTCTCACAACCCCCGGCTATTCACCCGCGACAATCCAACATATTCATATACACATTCCAGCAACATTACAGATCACAGATTTGTATAACCCCCACTAATCGACATATAGCGATTAGTAGACGTTCAATACAAATATCACATTACAGAAAACCCGTTAGCTTAAGTCTTTTAGAAGTTCGATCAAAAATACGGATTTTCGGGACCCCAAAATAAAATTTTCGTTCTGGAAAATCTGGGTTGAAAATACATGTACCAAAATTCCCAAAATACCCCTATATGCACACTGTAGCAAAGAAACACCAGAGAGGCGCCAAGGAGGCCGCGGAACCGCGGCAATAGCAAGCTATTGCCGCGTTTCCGCGGTCGTTTAGGGGAATCACTTGATGATTTTTCTACAGTAGCAATAAAAAACCCTGAGCCGATTTTAGGTGTTAAAATAATCAACTTTTGAACAGTAAAAAAATCGACAGAAACTGCAAATTTTTGGGGTTTGTTTTCGGGACTTTTTCTTTGATCGATCTTCTAGTTACTTGCTAACATGTTAGATAGAGTTTAACTAGGCTCTGATACCACTGTAAGTCCATGCTACCTCTCCCGGTACTTTCGGGAATGCGGAATATGGTAAAAAACGATTTTTACGGAGGTGGTAACATGGACCTATAACCCGGATCTTGGTTAAACATCTATCTAACAACCTAACTATGAGTTTCTAGCTACTCGGTTTGGGGGTTATACCTTGCTTGTCTTGAACTCCTTCGTCTTCAAGCTCCGATGGTGGTCCGATGGCTTCTTCTCGTCGTCTCCGTACGCCGAAGATAGATCCACCTGAAAGCTCCAACCTTTAGCTCCTTCTTCGTTCTTTGAAGAAACTAGTTCACTTGGTTTGCTAAACCTAGTGAACTAGAATGAGTAGAGAAGAAATAGAATGGGATTTTATCTATGGTTCTTGATTCTCAACTCATGAGAGATATGAACCATAGATTCAAGAGAGGGAGCAAGAGCAAGAGGGTGAGAGCAAAAATGGAGAGCTCAAGAACAAGAGAGAGAATGAGCAAGAAAGAATGAGCAAGTATTTTGTCTCTCACCCTCTCATAATCCAAAGTAATGATAACTCATCATATCAAAAAAAGTCTTATGTGATGGTTGAAGCAACCTAACCATATCATATCATGCACTCATTTTACACAAATGAGCAAGCAAGTAAAAGTCTTTGCCATGAAATGATGGCTATGGTTGTCATGATGGTCAACTAGTCAAGCCTAGTCAACCGGTCAACAAAGTCAACAAGTCAACAAAAGTCAACAAGTCAACAAAGTCAACAAAAGTCAACAACCATGTCACCATAATACTTAATTAATATAATAGTTAATCACATATCATATTCTCATTAGGGTTGAGCAAAAAGTCAAATAGTCAACGGTCAACTGTCAACAACCCTAATGAGAATCCGCTGCCTCTGCCTCCCTGTCAACTATGCATACACACCCGCATCCGCGTTCCGAGGAACACGAATGCAAACTGGATAATCCAATCCCAAAAGGTACACTAGGATCTGGCTTAAACCAAAGCCCGCTAGTGTAAACTGTCCGGACAATGTACGTGCACAAGTGCACGGATGTGACCGAACCCTGTCGCAAAACCATACGACCTGTCGCAATACCATGCGACCTCTACTCTTTTGCCTAAAGGCGAAAAGCTTTCTGTGTGGGACTCTAAAGACTCGACACTACGCTGGCAGTGGGTTTAACCACAGACCGCAAGCGGCACTAGCTGTGCGTAACGGTCCCCAGGTAATACCGACAAGAAGACCGACGAGGCGAAACCCATCTGAACTCCTACTGAGCCTGAGTGTGACATTCTCCGTACAGTCCGGTCTGTTCGTATGATACATCGCATGGCGGGCCTAGGGGGCGGTAAACGTCAGTCCCACAATAGTGGTACAAGTCGTGCCGGAGCGAAGCCCAAAACACCCAGAGATAACACTGGAAGCCTACCAGTATATCTCGTTTGCCCTGGCCAGGGACTACTCGTGTAATGGCTCTCCTAGACACAGCGCGATGTCAACCCCCAATACCGGGAGAGACGAATCCTGTCTAACCGTCACTGTCTCCAAGTGCTTCGGGACTGCACCCAACCACTACCTGTTTGCACGACTCCTTTGAGCCGTGGTAAGGTAGTGATCAAAGTACAGTGGGAACACACTCGAGGCGAAGTGACAGTGTCAAGTCAGCGGACTAAGCTGTACTCATGTCACCTGGGAACTGATAACTGACGATAGGCATATTACCAACTAGTCAGTTCCCGACGAGTCCTGTCCAGTGTACCCGTAACCTAACGAGCACCCGCATACTATCTCAAGTACGACGTACTGACGGCTGTGGGACAGACCGTCTCCCACACTGGGATGAGAAGCGCATGCGCTGGTCTACTCCGGAGTATCGATGCCCTGTCTCGATGGTCCTGCGACCAGGGACCTGCATAAGGATGTGCTTATAGATTACCCAGCCCCACTAGTGTGACGGCCATCACATCGCTGGTAATCAAGCAAAGATCCTAAGGGCTCCACTAATGTGTATAGGCGATATACAAAAATAAACACATGTACACATTGAAGTAGAAACAAACCAAGTAGCATACTACCCGTAACCTAACGAGCACCCGCATACTATCTCAAGTACGACGTACTGACGGCTGTGGGACAGACCGTCTCCCACACTGGGATGAGAAGCGCATGCGCTGGTCTACTCCGGAGTATCGATGCCCTGTCTCGATGGTCCTGCGACCAGGGACCTGCATAAGGATGTGCTTATAGATTACCCAGCCCCACTAGTGTGACGGCCATCACATCGCTGGTAATCAAGCAAAGATCCTAAGGGCTCCACTAATGTGTATAGGCGATATACAAAAATAAACACATGTACACATTGAAGTAGAAACAAACCAAGTAGCATACTACTATTTTGAGCAAGATTGTATATACAAGGTGAATATCCCAAGCTTCCATTAAGTAATATACAAACTAGTATGATACAGTAATGGCCTCTAGGGCATATACACTAACAGTTACCACCCTCTTGAAAATCGTTTTTCACCACTTCCGCAACCCCGTAAGAACCGAGGAAAGGTAGCATGGACTTACAACCACCGCAGTTGGCGTGCGAGTCCTTTTGCTGATAGGTGGGTTTTTGTGCGGTATCTGTTTATATTCCAGTTGTATACACTGTTGTATCTAGTACTCTCCATCTACTTTTCATGTATTGACTTAGAGACCATTTGTGAGGACGATGTATATTATTTGTACTCTGGTGTCGAGCTCGTTGTGAGCCGACTTTATTTATGCAGTTTTATATTTCATGTTGTCTTCACTTATTTTTACTCATTCTTTGATACGGCGTCGTATATTATCATTGTGGTGATTGTTTCCGCCGTTGGGCGTGATTGCTCCCGTTTGGGATGCTTTATTCTTACTGTATACCATTTTACTCATATATTGCCTTGTACCCGATTTCGGGGCTCGTTTTTACAAATGAAATGCTGCCAAAATTTTTAAGATAATAACTTGAACTTTAATGAATTCTATTAAATTACTTAAGCTTTTCTAAACATTTTAACAAATGTTTCTGTTAAATGTTTTAACAATCAATACTTTTAATGGTTTTGATTTCTACGTTTCGTCTTACTTAGTCGCGTTACGCATGTAGACGTTACATGATTAAGTGCCGGACACGGGCCGAACTATGGGTCATGACATAGTCCAAGCACAACAATTAACTAAGTAGTAGGGTAAATGCGCAATTCTAAATATGGCATAGAATATGGACAAAAGTAACATCGCTAGCCCAGACGCATAACGCCATGCAGACGATTCCCCTATAGATATTAAATCTGCTTACCAACGCTCCTGGATAAATGAAGCCAACCACCTGTTTTCCCTTTGTAGAATTGTCCGAAGTCCCCGCCTGCGAACCTGCATCACTAAAACAATAAAACAAGTATATATTAATAACAGACCCAAAACGCGTACATACTACATTAGACCGACACAACAATACAAAACAGACTCTCAAGTGTTCGTATTGTGGCTAACGTGCGTAGCGACACAATGAAAACAACCTAAGAGTAAAACCACACAAAGTGCACGATCCATGTCGTATAACGTATCGCGCGAACACAAACAACTAGAAACTACCTAGGTGATCCCAGATTTTTCATATTGAGAAAACTCATCCACTAAACAAGACCTAACATACCTAAACCACTGCAGACACCTACCCAGAAAAACCCAAACCCTAACTCTTTCCCCAAGCCGATGTCGCCGGAATTTCTCTTCTCGTCGCCGGCCGAGTCCGAGCTCCAGGGGTCCGTGCTCCAGGTGGTGTCCTATGGTCTCAGGTAAAACACAGCTATATTGTTTGGTTTTCTCATACACTCAGCGGGTCGCAGCAGATCACAGATGTCACAAATAGACACTAAAAATACGATATTGTGCACAAAACCTAACTTTACACTATTTAAACTAAATCTAACAGTCTACAAAGCACAAAAAACTAAAAAAAGAACAGATATGGATCATTACCTAGCCAAGAGAACACAAAGATCCAAGCTTTGCACACTCCATGGCATCCAAGAGGAAAATCCAAGATAAAGGTCTGATTTTTGATGAGATTTGTGAATTTTGTGATGAATTTGAGTAGGAAATGGAGAGTGTTCAGTTGTGTTGAGAGCAAGAGATGAGGAAATGAGAAAGAGATAGAGAAAAAGAGAGAGGGTGATTGATAAAGAGAGAGGGAGGTGAGTGTAGGGTGAGAATGAGAGGTGAGTATAACCACTTCATTAATGAACCATTAATGCATTCATACACTCATCTTGACACCTCCTCTCTTCCAACAAATATCTCCTCTTCTTCCCACAAAAGATCTAAGGAATTCGGATTAAGGATTGGACTAACAAGGATAAAAGCAAAGGGATTAGATTAGGGTTAAGTGTCAAGGTTGCTAAGATCAAAATTAGCACAAACAAAACCTCAAACATGCGTGCATGCTTATAACAAATAATAATAAATTATTAATTAAATGTTATAAAATGTGAGGAACCCGAATAGGTAAAATTTTTACAGTAAACCCACATTAACATCTAAACGAACACTAACCGAAATCTATGGCGTTACAATCTCCCCCCTTATAAAAATTCGTCCCCGAATTTAAAATTCTCACTAAGCGTACCTTCAAAGAGAAGATTACAAAAATCTCTTATCTCACTCGCAGCCTCCCAAGTGATTACCTCACTATACGGTTACGTCCAAGAAAACCCTTCACAGATGGCAAAACCCTTGACCGAAGTTTCTCCACTTGCCGAGCCATTAACACAATTGGCTGCCGGTGAACGAAAGATCACGCCCAAGCTAAATGGTCTGGTGCTGAATCGTGTGAGAAAGGTCATGAAGGTAATTGCAAAGTATCGACACAAGGAATACGGGGTGAATACTCAATAATCTGGGCGGAAGTGCCAAATTAAAGGCAACAAAACTAACTCGCTTTAAGGATCTCAAAAGGACCTACAATTCTAGGGTAAGCTTCCCAAAACTCAACACGTCATTCATCGGAAAGTCCCTAGGAATAGATGATCTCCTACTGCGAACTTAAGTCTACGACCATCACGGTCGGCATATGACCTCTGTCTGCAATGGATAATTCTCATCCTGACCTAAAACAACTGGATCATCTCCGAAGTCTTTAGACTAGCTGGGGTCCAAAAATCCTACTACGTAGAGTCAGAAAAACAGATTGGTGATCGACACGACCTAACAACAAAACCTAAAGGTTGTCAATTGGAGTGTCTCCTGATAACAGCTATCGAAGGAGAACCTTAACAATGGCATGTGACGATCCCAACTGCCGATAATATTTAGTACGTACGCACAAGCATATCCTCCATAGTCGGTATAGCCCGCTCTCACAAAACCATAATCCTGCGGATGGAAAGATAGAGCTAAAGCTCAACCAGTACCCAAGGCTTCCTGAAGCTCCTGCCCAAGATGGCAAGCAAACAGGGTGCCTTCATTGGATATGACTCATGAAGGAACTCCATGCAGCGCACAAACTTAACAAAGAACAACTGAGCAAACTGAGCAAAACTGGACAACAAGCATCCGAATGGAGTCACACCCTGACTAAACCTGGGTAGACACCATAACGAAATTCGTGGAGATCTGATTCCACTCCCACTTCGGAACAGTTAAAGGTTGCAACTCTCCATCCGGTCTCAGATGCTCAACCAAAACACACAACAAAACAGACACCTTGAAACGAAACCCGAAACTTCTCTTTACATCCCTGCCCACTAGTAACTATCTCACAAGTCACGTCAATGTTGGTGGAACTTGAATGAGTACAAAGAGTTGACAGATGTGCCTGCTCTAGGATTTCGCGTCTCTACCCAAAAGTATCAGGTACACAAACGCGTCCCAAAACTTAGCACACCCTTGTCACAATCAAGGACTCCGAATCATTACCCAGCCGAGTATGCTCAAGAATCTATGACGAACGAGTATCGGCGGGCAGTGCCTCGCAAAAGCGATTTAAAGAAAAGTGGTCGGGCGTAGACATGGGCAAGTTGTCCCCTCAGTAGAGGCGAACTTAAGCTGTACTCAAAGATCGCAGAACAACTGTAAATTTGCAGAAGACTATCTCAACAATCAAAATCCGCTGCAGGAAGATGTACATTAAGCACTGGTGGTCCGTGAAAAATCTGACACGACTCTCCGAAAAAGTAGTGTCTCCAAATCTCCAACGCAAAACCACCGCGGCCATCTCTAGATAATGAGTGGGATATCCTGCTAGTACTTCCTCCAAGTGTCAGGAAGTGTAGCATTTTGAAAATTTAGAAATAAATAAATTTAATTATAAAATGATAAATCACAAAGTTATTAAAAACAAATAAGTCAATTTCATAAGATGTATGCAAAACAATTTAAATTAAAATTTTAGTATAACATAAATAAGTTATAAGGGTTTTAGTGATAATTTTAGCTTCATTTTAATAAAATGTGTGCTTTATAATAAACAAAGTTGTGAGGGGTTTTTAGGTAAAGTTTAGGTTTTTGTGCAAAAGGAAAATTGTTAGGGGTGTAAATGAAAAAGGAATAGAAAACATTTTAGCTCAGAATTTTAGTGTAGATTAAAACAAAATTTAGAGATAATGCATGCACACCTCTTACTTGCATGCACACACCCACCCACCACCTCCTACTTGCATGAGAATGGCACTCTTTAACCCTTGACACCTCCTTCTACCACCTCACCCTTCCCTCTTCTCATATATAGAATATGTTCAGATCAATTACCAAGTTTAAAATCTGAAAAATTTCTGAAAGTAAAACAAAATTAAAGAAAACAAGAAAGAACAAGAGAAAGAAGAAGAAGGAAGCTAGGTTCTAGGTTTTCTCATTATCAAGCTAGGACAAGGGGCTTAGCATCTTGGGGGGGTTATTCCAACAAATTATTGTGGATAATATTCTTAATCACAGTAGGAAATTAAGGTTCTGTACTTAGTTTAATTTGAAATGAACAAGTTCTATAATTTCGTATTTTAAGTAAAAGATAGGCTCTGTTGAATCTGCTATTATTCAGAGAAAAATCAACTTAACAAAACAGTGCTAAAATGATGTATGTTGAACATAGAGCAAACCATAAGACTACGAACCCAGAGGATCGGATTTGGGCCGGCGGCCAATAAGGCAATTCCGGCATCGCTGGTTTAGTAGGATGTTAGGTGGTTTTGGATGGTTGGGTGGGTTTCTGTGTATAATTTTGGCCATATTGGTGTTATTTAATCAAGTTAGTTTCACTGTAGATAGAATCTGGAAGTTTATATCGGAAAAGATATCTAAAAACACAAAATACGACACGGTTAAAATGCATCGCGATTTAAATTCTGTAGCGATGCAGGTTAGGGTTAAAATCCAGTAAGGTTAAGTGTTTAATAGCTCGATATAGTCGTATACAATATAACTAGTACGTGGGAACTGGTGTTTTTCATTTCCGTCATGTCGGAGTAGCCGTTTCTTTATATAAGTTAAATTGTGATGTTAGATTCGAATACAGGATTTTTGGAGGCAGCGAGGAAAGGGAAAGGATTGGCAATTCCAGAGTAGATTCGACGTTTTCCGGTGAGTAGACTAAACATCTACCGGGGAATTTTGTAAAGATGGCGTGTTACGCACGTGGTTTATTTAAATAAATGTTTTATTTTGTTATACTAAATTGACAATAATTTGTATTCATATTCACATGTACCTTTCTTAGTTGCTAGGACACTGCACAAGTATCGACGAGTTATGCCACGCGCACATCTTACATGTTACACACACCTCGTCGATATTACCATGTCACTTTTACACTTAGTAAGATTCTTATTAAAAATGATTCATATCATATCTTAAACACTAATAATAGTAGTAAATTGCATCATTAACATCATGATTCATTATTGGAGTATTCTATGTTGATCCAAGAGGTAATGGTATTATTGAGGATTTATGGTTTTGAGTTTTGAATACTATTACATAAATCCAGTGATTTTCATGATTGATGTGACATGTATACCCTGAGATGTTTTATGATTTGGTTTTATTCCAAACCGAGTCGGTGGATATACGGTTACGGATTTATAGTTTTATTCCGAACAGAGTCGGTGGATATACGGTTACGGATTTACAGTTTTATCCAGACTGAGTCGGTGTGGAATACAGTTGGATACATAGTGGACTTTGTTGATTTCAGGATCATTCGAGGAATGATGCCTGTGAGAAATGGATGTTTGTGTCGATGATGGACACGGGGAAATGAATTTTATTGGGAATAAATGATGAGATTTCAGTTTTGACTATGAGATTCGTATTATAGATTCATGATTTCCACATATAATCATACCTTATACTTGTTCACATTTCAGTTAGTACGATCGTCATATTTACATTATTAACCGTTATTGTTGGATATAGTGCCCTCAGAGTCAATTATTGGATCACAGGCACGTGATTGCAATGATTGAGGGAGGACCTATGCCGGTAGAACAGTCTTACTCAAGATGATAGTATGCTATCTGGTTTATCTTTATCATCGTGTACTGTTTTAAGTGACCTTACAGGTCGCTATTACACGTTGATAGAGCCCCTAGGATTCTTGCTTGACTACCAGCAGTATGAGGGCGATCATATACGTGGGGGCCGGGGTCTATAAGCACATCCTTAAAAGGTCCCTAGTCGTGGGAGTTTTCGAGATAGGGAATCGCTACTCCCGAGTAGACTAGTGTATACAGTCGAGACCCCGACGAGCGGCGGTGGCCGGTCTCACAAGCCACTGGTGTCAGTTGGTTCACCTTAGATGTATACAGTGCTCATTGGGTTATGAGTACACCGGACAGGACTCTCCGGGAACATGCTAGTTGGTCTTATACCAGACGTCAGATAGCAGTTCCCTGGTGACATATGTATAGGTTAGTTCATTGACCTGAGATCATCATTTGTCTCGTGTGAGTTCCCACTGTACTTTGATTACTAACCTACCACGCTCAAAGGAGTCGTGCAAACAGGTTTTAGTAGGGTACAGTCCCGAGCTACATGGAGGCAGTGAGCGGATCTGCAGGGGTTCGTCTCTCCCGGTATTGGGGGTGAGGTCGCGCTGTGACTAGGAGAGCCATTACACGAAGTCCTTGGCCAAGGTAGGAGATTTACTGGTAGGTATTCCAGTAGTGTCTCAGGGTGTTCTGGGCTACACTCCGACACGACTTGTACCGCTTTTGGGGGTCTGACTTTTACCAACCCGCTAGGCCCGCCATGCGATGCTCATAGATGAACGGACCGGACTGTACGGATATTGTCACTGACAGACTCTGCAGGGTGTCAGGATGAGTTCGCTCATCGACGTCCCTTTTGGTCAATACCTGGTAGCCCGTCACGTATGGCTAATACCTCTGACGTGCTAGTGGTTAAATCCACAGCCAAAGTATTGACGAGTCTTTAGAGTCCCCCACAGACCGTTTTCTTAAGTTTCCGGCGAAACGCTGTAGAGGCCGTATGGAGATATGGCAAGGTTCGATCTTATCCGTGTGGTATTGCACGGATCATGATCGGACAGATAATACTAGCGGGCTTTGGTTTAAGCAGGATCCTAGTATTGTACAGTGTAAATTTTGTCTCATTGCATTTGTATTCGGTTGGAATACAAATACGGGTATGTATATACAGTTGCGGGGTTTTTCTGTAATTTATTACGGGATCATTTTTTTGAAGTTGCCAGTTTGCATTCCGTTTCGGCCAGTTTTCCTCTGTTCCTTTATGGCCGGATTTTTCCGATGGAGGGGTTTATTTGCAAGTGTGCAAATTTTATTAGTGGAGGGTGTCATTTATAAATGTGGCTTCATGATACTTTTAGCATCTTATGATGCTTTTCTTGTGATCATTTCTTTAGCATTAAATGAGATAGGATTGGATTTGATTTGGTGTGACCATTATTCCTAAATATCAACATATTTCTTATGGTCACCATTGGCTTTTCCTACACTCACCCCCTTGTTGTTTTTTCTCATCCTCATTCATTTTGGCCGGCCACTTCAAGGGAAGGGGAGTGATTCATTTTTGGTGTGAGGAAATTATTCATATCATTTTGGCTCATTACAAATTTCCTTACCTCTCTCGATAGTTCCTTGTTCACCTCCATCTATACAAGGCAACTTCATAACCCCATTGAGACAATGGTTTCTACACTTCATCCACAGTATTCTTGGGCACGTCGGCTCGCCAACTTCGTGCCCGAGTTGCCTCGGTCCAGAGGTGGGATCCCGTAAAAGAACCCGGCGATGTGGTGCCCGTTCCGATGAGAAGATGAAGACCGGAGATTCCGCGAGGAGATCGAAGTGGAGGCCGAAGACTGAAGGACACGGATCGCTCGGTATAGCATTCTACCCATTCTCTAGTTAGCTAGCATTAGGTTAATGACCCAATCCGGGTTTATAGTGCGCGGTGGTGCCGGTTTGCAAGTTTTGTAAAAGTTTCGTTTCCGCATTCTGGCGTCGGATTGACGGCCGGAGTGCCGCCGTGCACTTACATTGGTATCAGAGACACGCCATTAACCTAGTCTAGCTTGCTCTAACGTGTTTACAAGTTCGATCGAACGAATTTTCTGAAAAACCCATTTTCAACTCCAGTTCTCTGTCGAAATTTTTTTGGCTCGAAAAATTATTTGGTGCATTTTAAAAATACAGGCAGGGTTTTTAATGGAATCTGGGAAAATTTGGTGGAGTGATATTCCTCTTCAGCCGCGGAACCGCGGCCTTACCCCTGCTTTGGCCGCGGTTCCACCGCAGTAAAGAGGGATCACTGCACCAGATTTTTTCAGTTGGTTCCTGGGTTGGAAATGGGGGTTTTGGTATATACTTTTTGGGCCTATAATTTCTTTTAGTGTTGCAGTTGTACTTGGGGGCCCACTTCGGTAAATTTGGTCGATCGAAAATTTTAAACATGTTAGTTCACAGTATTTACATTATATCTGCGACCGTGAATGTCACTTGATCGGTAAATCCAGTCTAACTGCTGTAGCCCTTTTAGACGGATTTGCGAATGTGACATTCACGTTGATGTTCTGTGTTGTGCTGTGATGTTGCGGATTGGTCGTGGGGGATAGCCTGGATGCAATGGTAGTACAGTTTGGTTGTTTATGTACATTTGATATTGCGGGGCGAGCGTCCGACATGTGGACCGCCGTTACTGCCTGTTTGTATATTATTCTTTTGGGGCATGACCGGGCTGAGGTCGATGTACCCGTTGAATATTTTACTTTCTGTACTAGGATTACCCCACGGTGGGGTGCACAGATAGCCAGGTTCTAGAGGGCAACGGGCCCGCATCTCATGGCGTTGAGACAAAGGGGGCTTCACTCTAGAATTGGCAGGCTATTCGCCGCACTCGTAGGGGGTACAGGTTGACCCAAGGAGGGGTGCCCAAGTTACCGGATTCCGTGAAGTGCTGGGTGGTCTATTCATGTTGCTGAAGGGGGCTGCATCGCTTCAGGTTTTGGCGGGTAACTTGCCGCGCCCGTAGGGGTCTAGGATTTCATTACACAGGCTATCCACACGACCAGGGGAACATCGGGTTTCAGTAGCGGCTCTATGAAACCCGGGTATCCTAGATATCTGTATTGTTCTGTGATGCTTATTACATTCTGTGATGTTGCATTTTATCACGCCTCGAGCGAATATTATATATTGATATATATACTAGTAGATGTTGTATATGTTTTGCATCCGCGCTAGTCTAGTCCCCGCTCTGTCGTTAGTTAAGTAACCTAACGGGTGATGACGGGACCCAGTGGCGAATGCGGATGGAATATACGTACATCATTATTTTCGTTCTTTATTGGTGTGATCAATTGATGGGACTGCGTTGATTCGGATCAATGCAAGCTAAACAAACCTATTCTGATGTTGTTGGAACATTTTTCAAAAAACTGTTATTGCAAGGACGTTCTCTTTTGTTTTGCACAGTGGTATTCGGTTATGAATATCCAGCACCTCAGTCGACGAGGCAAGGGCCGAGATCCCTTCACCGGGAGTGACCCCTTGAACAGAAGTTTGTGTCAGGGCAATAACTTCACTATAGTCGATTACTTTTGCTTTGCATCGTGGTATTAAGTTGGAATATCATGCACCTCATTCTACAGGGAAAGAACCGAGATCCCTTCACCGGGAGTGTCCTCTTTAGCAAAGGTTTTCATTACTATATTTTTCTAAAGAGCTATCCAGTTCCTTCAACGATATCAAGTTCATTACGTTAAAGGTTTTTCGCCAGAAACCATTCGTAGCCCTTCGTCATTTCAGACGGGTAGCACGTAGTATTCATGCTATGTTAGTTGGCCTTAGTCAAGGCATAGTGTATGGTAGCTGCTTGTTACCTTTCTGTTGCATAGATAGATGCGTTGGTTTGGGAAAGTCGTATAGCCTTGTTGGCCCTAGTCAAGGGCTTGTACGGGTGGGTTCAAATTAACCTGGACAATGACGGTTAGAACTTGACATGTGACTTATGATTTGTTGGCCTTAGTCAAGGTCATAAGTGCATGGGGCAAAAATCACATCGGGGGTTTCTAAAGAAACTGAAACTTGCCAGATATGCGCATACCTTCTGGAGTGTGATAACGTGAGCGGATTCCGTCACGTTATCATGCGATGATAGTTGGATCCCGATTTCCACTGATGAGTTGGTTTACTTCTCGGGTGATCCCGACTAATTCTTCTTTCAGGTTTGGGGAAGAATTTGACGTTACAGTGGGAGGTTTCCTGATTAGATAAAGTGATAACCATTCTGATCTAGGTTAGAGTGCACGCTGAGTGTTTCTTTTCTCTCTCTCTTTGGCAGCGACCATGACCCGACCCTTGACTATGACTCAGTGACCAAGTTGACCGAACCTTCTTAAAACACTGGGTTTTGGATTGTAAGAGTTGCATACCTCATTGCCACTCCTACTTTTACCCTTTTCTCCAGAACACCCCGTGTTACTACGAACGTCCACTTCCATTGGACAAAACCATCGTATGGTTATATACGAACTCGAAGGAATTTATTCGAGGATGGTTTCTGGTTCTGGAGAAAACGAATAGGATTATTCAGTTGTCTTTTCCTTTTACCTTCTCTCAGGTTGCGAGTACTCCTAGGATTAGAAGATAGTACACCTATTACGCTTATTGGATAGTCTTCTTCCAAACCTTAGGCTGGTGCCGAACGGTAGGGAATGAAGAAAACCATTTAGCCTAAAAGGTGTGCAGAAGGTATTAAGTAAAGATAAATAAAGGGATTAAAAGGAGGGCAAAGTAAATTGCGACCGCTATTCACAACCAAACCAAGTATTTCATTACCACTCCCATTTCACCTTTGTATTTCTCCAGAACACTCCATATCACTACGAAGATCCACAGTTATTTGGATACTCCATCGTATGGTTATATACGAACTCGAAAAGAACTTGTTCCAGTTCGGGGATGGATTTTGGTTCGGGAGAAATAGGAATAAGGTTTATTCGGTTGTCTTTTATCTTCACCTTCTCTCGCATTGCGAGTGCTCCTAGGATTAGGACAGTACACCCATTATGCTTATTGGATATTCTATTTCCAAACCATAGGCTGGTGCCGAGCGGTTGGGAAGGAAGAAAACCATTTGGCCTAAAGGTGTGTGCAGAAGGTAACGACTAAAGATATATAAAGGGATTTGGAGAGGTGGCAAAGAAATATACGGTTACAGTTGTGAATCTGGATAATGGAAGAGTCATTACTAGGAATACTCGGATACCCCTTCGAAACATTTCAATGTTTTAGTTTCACTGTGTACTATTAAAAGAAAACTGATTTCCCAATTAGACACTTGCTCCAGGGTATGTATTTACCAGGTTTGATTCTCACATCTGTATGGTGTTACAGACGATGAGTGGGAGTAAGTTATTGGGAATTAGGTGATCATCCTCATTATATCGGGATTCGTTGTAATTGGTGATATTTGAGGAAGTCACCTGGGTTGTTTGCCGGACGATAAATATTTGGTTTTGAATATCCGTTGTTATGAACCAATTTCAATTTGATATATCTGTACGTCTATTTTTATTGAGTGAGATATACCTTTTTGAAATTATGTCTATGACATTTATCTATATCAGTGGATGGTTAGGTAAGGAGCATTGAACAGCGGTGTAATTCTTCTTAACCATAAGTACATTTTTCAACCTATGACACACAGTGAATGAGTCACTAGACTCAGAGGACTTATACAGAGTATTGTATATTGTCCAGTGTCTATTAGGACAGAGAGGTTGGTCCTCGTACTATATTCGGTTTACTTATGACTTCTCTAGTTTTTAGACAAGTGTTTCGTACAAACACAGGGTCCAAGTTTTGAGAAGTTATAGGTATATGAGTAAAGTAGAGAACCAGGTATTGCAAGTATCGGGATTTTTCAAGGTGATCGAAGATGTAGATACTTGTGTGTGGTTTTCAGTTAATAGTAATGATTAAGAGAACTTGCTTCTCTTTAAGGTTACTCATAATTGGAAGCATTCCTATGTTGAGTAACGCTGATCGGCCTCCTTCCATTTAGTTGACATGCACTTGAGACAGCTGCATGATTTGAATCTGGTTCAATTAAATCAGTGCCTCTATTTCTATATTGGATATAGAACAGTTCATATCTTGACATTGTTAAGATACGGGGAGTTGTCCAGCTTATTCTTAAAAGCAGACTCTGGATAACTCAAGGCACGTTTCTGTAATGGTTGTTTGTGGGTTGACCCAGACTATGACTGTCACGACCCGAAAATACGGAACATGACCGGCACTTAAACTACGAACGTCTCGAGGCGTACGTAATCTAAGTAAACCGAAAACCCAGAAATCCAAACCAAGAAAATAGTAGAGTGCAGGAAAAACCAACTTAAAGCAAGTAATTTCAATAGCATAAGCCGAATTATGCGGTTTTAAAAACATCAAAAATTTACTGAAAATTTCGTCAGAGTCTCCTTTGTAAATACTGGCCCCCAAACGAGATACAACATGAATAGTATACGAAATCAAGAAAAAGGCATCCCCAAGCGGGAGCTAGCTCTTCGTCAATCGACGGTCACAACCACACAAACAATATAATATACAACGCCAACGGCGAGGATCAAAACTCAAAAGGAAACTCAAAACCACCAGAAATATAACGAGCGACTCTAAGGTCGAAACAAAACCAACACTGGTCTCTATCTCAAAAAAAACATGTTTGGTTGATGGAATTTACTAGATACAACTGAATAATATCATACAAGGTAAATAAAGGGGGTATGATACAAGTAAACCCACCTACTAGCAAATCACCCGAATGAAACTATGCCCGCAAAGCCGTAAGGAAACCTGTACGGCAACCTGCAAGAAACTGGGGCACAACGGGGGTGAGTTGCCAACTCGTGAATAGAAAATATCTACGCACAGAAATCGCATAAATAACGCAATCCTTGGTCAATGATCATAATATATCCTCAAATATATGTATAACAGGCAGCCTATGACAATGTCTAGGGTAATATCTAACCCGAGTGTAATCACATGTGCCCGTGTCAGTGCCTAAGGTAGCAATATATCATATGAGTGAGGTATGAATGCATGAAAACAGCATACATGTAAATGAAGAAACTGTTTTCATAAATTAGTGAGATTTCCTTTGTATTTTTTTCAAATGTGGTATCATAACTGAAATCAGCACCAACGGTGTCTAGCATCGACACAAAACATAAATCTCAATGTCTCAAAATCTCATTATCTAAATCACAATATTTAGGGCGCCACCAGTCCAGACCGGCCCCTACCATCCATCTCAAGACCACGACGGTATCCTCCGGATATCCGACGCGTCGGGTAATATCACCGGTAGGTAGTCTCCCCCTGCCAGGCTCATCGTCATCACCACGAGCTTCTTGCCCCGGGGTACCTTACCGGGTCCACCATGTACCCGAAACGGTTCCTCCACTCCTCGAACTCGGGTCTCACATGTCGCTCTCAGCATCGAGAAAACACACGGTGGACGCACTGAAATATCATATCCAGGGTAACCGGGTTTTTAAAACCATTACATATTCTCTTTTGAAATCTCCACGGTTCCCAAGTCCAGAAATATCAAGGAAATCCGAGTCCAAAACCTCAATAGCACATAAACTAGTGAATAAAGGCATGAGAATCCATGCGTGCGGTATAACAATGAATAACAATATGTATGGAGTAGCAAGTAATAACTGAAATGTCTAATGTGGCATATAAGGAAAGTACACTAATATCATGTCAAAACTACTAGCTAACAAGCTAAGCCAAGCAAATATATTCTCTAAAGTGTACGTGACATGGCAATTACCGATGAAGATGTGTGTGAGCCGGCAAGTAGGTGTACGTGGTACATACGCATCATCGGTAATGGTGCTGGTGTCCTAACAGCATGATATCAATAATGGAATATGCAGCACAATAAGTATACGAGGCAGAGCGAACAACAATAATGTGCGGGAGCTGAATACTAGACACTACGATAACTAATCTGCAATAATCTAATATAAGTCCTACAAATGGTGCCTTTTGAAATAACACGAATCATGGGGTTTTGAAAATAGGGGCTACGGTGTTTTTATGAAAAGATATGTCGTTTTGAAATATCCGTAGATTCCCTTGAGCTGTCTTTAAAAATGCGCACGATTCGTTAGTTTTTGAAATAGGTAAGAAGTCTAATCTAATCTAACAACTACACTAAACTATACGGCTGAACTAACAAGCTGAACTACATGTAAGGAAACCGCCTATCATCTGAGTCGATACATATACATACCTGTATATGTATAGTCGGTGATCCCGCCTCAATAATATCATATCCGATACCATATCTATAATCAGGCATCCCAAGTCAAGAGTGTGGATCAATCATCAATATAGCTCGTACGTAAATCCGTCGTACGGCATCCCAATCTGGGTATGGGTCAATATCACATTCATCATACTATTCACCTGGTATCCTCTTTATCAAATATCATGATCGGGGTACTGATCTACGTCTAGTACCATACTGATACCGCCTACGTATGCATGGACGTGTGTGAAACACTACGTCAAGGACCCGCTACAACGTCATGTCGTATCTAAGATACGAACCCTGCTATATCACCAACCTCACGGCCTCAAATCAAATCTCATCGACTCAGCTCAATCCCAAGTATCATCCTCAATCCGTATGTGAACACATAGTCCCATACCCATGTGAACACATAACTATAAAGAATCCCATGAGCACATATCAATAGGAATGTATGCAAGTATGTATGTGTGTATGTGTAGTGCAACACTACCCTAGGGTTCGCAACACAAAAAAAAAATAGTCCAACACACCAATATCCATCCTAAGCATCGTTATTAATCCTAAATAACATATAATAAATGTTGGTGTGTATACGCATCCGTATACACCACGACGGACTGCGGGGGTGCTATACGTCATCCACCCGACTTCTCCCCGTAGATATAAATCTACTCATCTGGTCCTCGCTAGCCGGTGCCTACGTTGCCACGCGCTTGTTTGTCGTCTCGAAGTCCACATGGGGGTACCTACATATCATAACGCACCATATCTCATTAAAATCCGACTCATGACCAAAACGACGCACGAATCCCACATAGGTCAAAACCTATGGTTGCTTTCACAAATCAACCCAAAAACCCTCGACGTAGGCGTACAAACGCCAAACCATCGAGAAAAACCCAAATACACTCATTTGCATATTCACGAACACTAATTTTAATATAAACTTGGTTGAAACTCACAAAAACGCCAATTTCACTCAAAAAGTCATTTTTCCGAAAATCTAGCAAGCACAATTCGCCGTTTTTGTACAAAACACGATATTTAAATGAATGTAGCGGCCAATATATTTATTAAATATCTTAAATAAGTCATAAAAACCATTTCCATAATTTAAACTCATAAATTTGCATAATTTCCAAAATCCTAGTTTGCAAAATATCAAATTTAACACCCTTTAAAGCAAAATTCACAATTCATCAATTAAGCTTCGTTTTGCATGAACCAAAGTCATTAAACCACTCATTATAATAGTTATAATGACATGAACACTTAATTATATTTTAATCTAAGCATTTGATAATTTTTCAAAAACTCTAGTTAGCAAAAACAAAACTTAATTTAGACATTTCCATGCAACAATATGAAATTTAACTACTAAATTACTTTCTACAAATTCTAAGATGGTAAGCTGCCCATCACAACCATACACCAATTCACAATAACCTAACTTGCATTCAAACCCTTTCTTGAATTCCAAAACGTGCAATTAAATTTACATATCCAAATAACACTTAAATAAATTAGCTTAAGAAATTAGTAACAATTTAAGCAACAAAAATGTTTAGAAATATACCCAAAAGCATATGAAGATCCACAAGCATCCATGGCACTCCAAAATGCTCTCTTTTCACAAGGATCCATGCTTGAAATGCTAAGGAATAATGGGTAAGTGTTGGATTTGGAAAAAAGCTTTTTGAAATTATATGGATTTTGAAGCTTTTTATGGATTTTTGAAGCAAAAATGGAGTGAGAACTTGGGGGAGGGGGGGCTGCTGCTCTATGGATCAGTTTCGGCCAGATTTGAGGGGGGGTGGGCGAGTGAGGAAAGAGAGTGAGGTGGGGAAAGTTGTTTCAAGTCAAAGTCAACTCAAAATATATCATTTTCTACTCTTTTCTTTTCTTTTCCTTTCCTTTTCTTTCCTTTGCAAACCAAGTGGGGAAAAAGTGAGGGCTGCTGAATTTGGCTAAGGGGAGGAGTAAGTGGGGGTGTGTGGGTGTGGGCACGGGTGTGGGGTGATGAAAAATGATAAATACCATACACCAAACATCCATTTACGCTAAAAAAAGCCTTTTTTCTTCAATAATTTCTAAACCGTTTTGGCAAATGATTTCGTTCCAAAAACCACATGATAAATTTTTATTTAATGTTTTTTGATGCACAAAATTTGTTTCAGCTCATTCCAATTTGTAATTTTCACTAATTAAATGTATTAGTGACGGCTTAAAATAATAATAAAATAATATTTTTTTCAGAAAATTTGAAATTTCACCAGCGGCTCAATAAACACCAAATAATAGCAATTACATAGCTAGAATATGTATATTTAATTTTTATAATAAGATATTTGTATTTTGACTTTTTACAGAAAACCCCTTTATTTTACCGATTTTTCGAAATTTCACCGAAACGGTTTTCAAAACGCTACAATCTTCTCCCCTTAAAGAAATTCGGTCCCCGAATTTAAATTCAAACCTCCCCAAATACTAAAACATCTAAGAAAAACCATCAAGTCGTCAGGGCTCCGAAACTGTAAATACATAAAACAAATCGTAGCGCAGTGCATGCGCTTGAAAAAGAAAATGAGTATATAACTCAAATCAAAACTCCGTCAAGCATCCCACAATCATCGGAGTCATGGAGAAGACATCAATGCCAAATCCAAATCAAACCAATATGATATAACTCGAAACTATACATGTAAACATCGAATCTATATCTGTAAGTATCTGAAGGAAATGCATGCCAAATCTCTTAGGTCGCTGTGCAACGCGTATAACACTGCACAGTGGCGGACGTCTATCATAAGAAAATAGCTATATACATATATACCTTTGTTTGAAATGTACGTTCCGCCGTTTTGGAAACAATTTAGAAGGGTCTCCTTGTTTTAAACATTTCGTGTCATATCAGACACGTAGGTAAATACTGAGGCTATAGCTCACTTTTTGGAAATCCCTTCAATAACTATCAATGCATGCAAAATATATTCAGGTACTGTCCTCTGACTAGTCCTGCTCAGTACGAAAACATGTAGCAATATCATAAAAACGTACTGCTCTATAAGAAATCAATCCCAAAATATGCACATGAATACTACGTGCGTCTGGTGCGCACGGAAATCAAAATCCATGAATGTGCCATATATGCGCACAGAAACAACATCTAAGTGCATCGGGTGTGCATGAAACATCTGTCGTAGGCAACATGTGTGCCTGACAGCAAAATCAGGTGCATCTGACATGCACGAAAAATTCTCAATTTAGTTCCTCTGGTGTGCACCAAAACCACCCTTCAAAACATGCGCCCAACATGCGCGAAAATCCATATCAGGTGCATCCAACGTGCACGAAATCATGAAATCCAATATCAAGTACCGAACGTGCGCAAAATCAATCAGGTGCACCAGGTGCACAAAACAAATATCGAGTATCACAATCGAAATCGAAGTCCAGTGCATCTAACTGCACAAAAGGCGTATCACTGCACTGCAAGCATATATAAACTATACAGAGTGCAGGAACCAAATCGTGTGCGTGCATATGCACAAAATCAACTCAAATGTCTAAAACCATAAAATCAAAAATATGTGAAACTAAAGCACGAAAACGATATCAAGTGCAACACTGTGCAAAGATCATAAATCCTCAATCATCAAAATTAAATCATACGAATAAATCACCCAAAACATCGGAATCAATAATGGCGGAATAGTACTGCTCCAGCGCATCCTCCAAGAATCTCGGCCAATTGTCGCAGTCACTAGTGGCACGTCTCGTCGATGATCATGAACTATGTCCTGCTGGTTTGCGTAACCATGACCACTCCTGGGTCAAAGTCTTCACCGTGGATTACCAATCTTTCGGTCCATCGGCTCATTGGCCCTGTCGGGTGTGCTAACAGGGATGATCCAGTTCTGGCACGTCTCTTGTCATCTCCCGGTCAATCATCGCGACCACTCGTAAGACAGCATATCACTGGTGTCGGCCTCTGGCTCTCTGAATGTACATGACACCTCTGATCCTGGGTGCAAGTATCATTGCAGCAGTGTCCTGGAAGGAATCCTGCTCACGGTCTTTTCCATGTCTCGTCTCTGCCAACTGTCCGGAAGTCGTTGTCCTTTCCTATATCTGCATCTTGCTCTGGAACGAATGCATACTCATCGCAACTCCTTCTGGAAGGTAAGTCCAAGTACCATGCCTCGGCATGCGCATCGCCTCTCTGATGTCGGCGGAGTAGAACATCATCTCATCTAGATCTGGTGCGAACCTTTTACTCCACTTTTCTCTAATGTCGACCGCTTCGGACTCGTCTCGTCGTGGCTGCATGGACTGAGCTCCAACGGCTATCCTCGTATCTGGAGTCTCCCAAGAATGCATCTCACCACCTAGCATCCGAATTAAGTCGAGCCATCCAATCGAGTCGTCAAAACCTCATAATCCCCCAAGAGCTCAACATCTTGGGCACAGTTTAATAGTATCGAGTACATACCACAGCATCAGTGGTCCAGCCGTAGAAGGGCAAACCCAAGCCTCACTAATGGCGCCGTAGAACTGCCGCAAACCCGAAGGTTCAAAGGCTTTCACACGGTCATTAAGTCGAGTTAGGGTTTCATTCTTCTAGAGGGACCATAGAATTGCCTGCATGTCTTTCCAACTACTTTAAACTTGGAATAATAGGTTTCCGACATTCGATCGTCTCTGTCGACCCTCACGTCTCTGCGTGAAGTCGTCTCTAGCTGGAATCAATCTATCTGATGACCTCTCATCGGGTAGGCGAACGAGCCACATGTCCTAGTCATTCATCCTCGGGTGACTAGCGACCTTCTATCATCTCTTAGTACAATCTGTACTGCAATAGCTCCAATATATGGGGCGATATCTCGTCGCTCGCAGCAACAACTGGCTCACTCGTCTGCATGCTGAACGGTGCCTCAATCATCAGGAGTAAGCAACACACCAACGGTCATCAAAATCTGGCTGGCCTCTATCATTGGCTCAATCCTCTAGTGTCGATCAGCACCTCCGAGTAACCTCATAAAGGCGATCCGCCAATCGCTCGTGGCGCGGAAACACAGTAAAAAGACAAATCTCTGCAATCGTGTGTCGCCGGAATTTCGCCCTGGTCAGTCCTCGTTCATGAAGAGCTTGTGCTGACCGCAACTTTAGCCGTAGCTCTCCCTGCCCGTAACCGTAGCAGCAAAACCAAACTGGTACCGATGAGGCTAGATCAGGAAGTAATATAATACTGAACAAGGAAATGTACATCCTAAGGCTTCATATGTGGAGTAGCGTATCGTAAATATGCCGCGGAACATACCAACGATACGTCACTCTACTTTAGTCACCTATTCCATCAACCAAGGGTCATCCTACGCTCCGAAGGTAAAACCTAACGCTCTGATACCAACTTTGTCATGACCCGAAAATACGGAACATGACCGGCACTTAAACTTCGAACGTCTCGAGGCGTACGTAATCTAAGTAAACCGAAAACCCAGAAATCCAAACCAAGAAAATAGTAGAGTGCAGGAAAAACCAACTTAAAGCAAGTAATTTCAATAGCATAAGCCGAATTATGCGGTTTTAAAAACATCAAAAATTTACTGAAAATTTCGGCAGAGTCTCCTTTGTAAATACTGGCCCCCAAACGGGATACAACATGAATAGTATACGAAATCAAGAAAAAGGCATCCCCAAGCGGGAGCTAGCTCTTCGTCAATCGACGGTCACAACCACACAAACAACATAATATACAACGCCAACGGCGAGGATCAAAACTCAAAAGGAAACTCAAAACCACCAGAAATATAACGAGCGACTCTAAGGTCGAAACAAAACCAACACTGGTCTCTATCTCAAAAAAAACATGTTTGGTTGATGGAATTTACTAGATACAACTGAATAATATCATACAAGGTAAATAAAGGGGGTATGATACAAGTAAACCCACCTACTAGCAAATCACCCGAATGAAACTATGCCCGCAAAGCCGTAAGGAAACCTGTACGGCAACCTGCAAGAAACTGGGGAACAACGGGGGTGAGTTGCCAACTCGTGAATAGAAAATATCTACGCACAGAAATCGCATAAATAACGCAATCCTAGGTCAATGATAATAATATATCCTCAAATATATGTATAACAGGCAGCCTATGACAATTTCTAGGGTAATATCTAACCCGAGTGTAATCACATGTGCCCGTGTCAGTGCCTCAGCTAGCAATATATCATATGAGTGAGGTATGAATGCATGAAAACAGCATACATGTAAATGAAGAAACTTTTTTCATAAATTAGTGAGATTTCCTTTGTATTTTTTTCAAATGTGGTATCATAACTGAAATCAGCACCAACGGTGTCTAGCATCGACACAAAACATAAATCTCAATGTCTCAAAATCTCAATATCTAAATCACAATATCTAGGGCGCCGCCAGTCCAGACCGGCCCCTACCATCCATCTCAAGACCACGACGGTATCCTCCGGATATCCGACGCGTCGGGTAATATCACCGGTAGGTAGTCTCCCCCTGCCAGGCCCATCGTCATCACCACGAGCTTCTTGCCCCTGGGTACCTTACCGGGTCCACCATGTACCCGAAATGGTTCCTCCACTCCTCGAACTCGGGTCTCACATGTCGCTCTCAGCATCGAGAAAACACATGGTGGACGCACTGAAATATCATATCCAGGGTAACCGGGTTTTTAAAACAATTACATATTCTCTTTTGAAATCTCCATGGTTCCCAAGTCCAGAAATATCAAGGAAATCCGAGTCCAAAACCTCAATAGCACATAAACTAGTGAATAAAGGCATGAGAATCCATGCGTGCGGTATAACAATGAATAACAATATGCATGAAGTAGCAAGTAATAACTGAAATGTCTAATGTGGCATATAAGGAAAGTATACTAATATCATGTCAAAACTACTAGCTAACAAGCTAAGTCAAGCAAATATATTCTCTAAAGTGTACGTGACATGGAAATTACCGATGAAGATGTGTGTGAGCCGGCAAGTAGGTGTACGTGGTACATACGCATCATCGGTAATGGTGCTGGTGTCCTAACAGCATGATATCAATAATGGAATATGCAGCACAATAAGTATGCGAGGCAGAGCGAACAGCAATAATGTGCGGGAGCTGAATACTAGACACAACGATAACTAATCTGCAATAATCTAATATAAGTCCTACAAATGGTTACTTTTGAAATAACACGAATCATGGGGTTTTGAAAATAGGGGCTACGTTGTTTTTATGAAAAGATACGTCGTTTTGTAATATCCGTAGATTCCCTTGAGCTTTCTTTAAAAATGCGCACGATTCGTTAGTTTTTGAAATAGGTAAGAAGTCTAATCTAATCTAACAACTACACTAAACTATATGGCTGAACTAACAAGCTGAACTACAGGTAAGGAAACCGCCTATCATCTGAGTCGATACATATACATACCTGTATATGTATAGTCGGTGATCCCGCCTCAATAATATCATATCCGATACCATATCTATAATCAGGCATCCCAAGTCAAGAGTGCGGATCAATCATCAATATAGCTCGTACGTAAATCCGTCGTACGGCATCCCAATCTGGGTACGGGTCAATATCACATTCATCATACTATTCACCTGGTATCCTCTTTATCAAATATCATGATCGGGGTACTGATCTACGTCTAGTACCATACTGATACCGCCTACGTATGCATGGACGTGTGTGAAACACTACGTCAAGGACCCGCTACAACGTCATGTCGTATCTAAGATACGAACCCTGCTATATCACCGACCTCACGGCCTCAAATCAAATCTCATCGACTCAGCTCAATCCCAAGTATCATCCTCAATCCGTATGTGAACACATAACTATAAAGAATCCCATGAGCACATATCAATATGAATGTATGCAAGTATGTATGTGTGTATGTGTAGTGCAACAATACCCTAGGGTTCGCAACACAAAAAAAAAATAGTCCATCACACCAATATCCATCCTAAGCATCGTTATTAATCCTAAATAACATATAATAAATGTTGGTGTGTATACGCATCCGTATACACCACCACGGACTGCGGGGGTGCTATACGCCATCCACCCGACTTCTCCCCGTAGATATAAATCTACTCACCTGGTCCTCGCTAGCCGGTGCCTACGTTGCCACGCGCTTGTTTGTCGTCTCGAAGTCTACATGGGGGTACCTACATATCATAACGCACCATATCTCATTAAAATCCGACTCATGACCAAAACGACGCACGAATCCCACATAGGTCAAAACCTATGGTTGCTTTCACAAATCAACCAAAAAACCCTCGACGCCGGCGTACAAACGCCAAACCATCGAGAAAAACCCAAATACACTCATTTGCACATTCACGAACACTAATTTTAATATAAACTAGGTTGAAACTCACAAAAACGCCAATTTCACTCAAAAAGTTATTTTTCCGAAAATCTAGCAAGCACAATTCGCCGTTTTTGTACAAAACACGATGTTTAAATGAATGTAGCGGCCAATATATTTATTAAATATCTTAAATAAGTCATAAAAACCATTTCCATAATTTAAACTCATAAATTTGCATAATTTCCAAAATCCTAGTTTGCAAAATATCAAATTTAACACCCTTTAAAGCAAAATTCACAATTCATCAATTAAGCTTCGTTTTGCATGAACCAAAGTCATTAAACCACTCATTATAATAGTTATAATGACATGAACACTTAATTATATTTTAATCTAAGCATTTGATAATTTTTCAAAAACTCTAGTTAGCAAAAACAAAACTTAATTTAGACATTTCCATGCAACAATATGAAATTTAACTACTAAATTACTTTCTACAAATTCTAAGATGGTAAGCTGCCCATCACAACCATACACCAATTCACAATAACCTAACTTGCATTCAAACCCTTTCTTGAATTCCAAAACGTGCAATTAAATTCACATATCCAAATAACACTTAAATAAATTAGCTTAAGAAATTAGTAACAATTTAAGCAACAAAAATGTTTAGAAATATACCTAAAAGCATATGAAGATCCACAAGCATCCATGGCACTCCAAAATGCTCTCTTTTCACAAGGATCCATGCTTGAAATGCTAAGGAATAATGGGTAAGTGTTGGATTTGGAAAAAAGCTTTTTGAAATTGTATGGATTTTGAAGCTTTTTATGGATTTTTGAAGCAAAAATGGAGTGAGAACTTGGGGGAGGGGGGGCTGCTACTCTATGGATCAGTTTCGGCCAGATTTGAGGGGGGGTGGGTGAGTGAGGAGAGAGAGTGAGGTGGGAAAAGTTGTTTCAAGTCAAAGTCAACTCAAAATATATCATTTTCTACTCTTTTCTTTTCCTTTCCTTTCCTTTTCTTTCCTTTGCAAACCAAGTGGGGAAAAAGTGAGGGCTGCTGAATTTGGCTAAGGGGAGGAGTAAGTAGGGGTGTGTGGGTGTGGGCACGGGTGTGGGGTGATGAAAAATGATAAATACCATACCCCAAACATCCATTTACGCTAAAAAAAAAGCCTTTTTTCTTCAATAATTTCTAAACCGTTTTGGCAAATGATTTCGTTCCAAAAACCACATGATAAATTTTTATTTAATGTTTTTTGATGCACAAAATTTGTTTCAGCTCATTCCAATTTGTAATTTTCCCTAATTAAATGTATTAGTGACGGGTTAAAATAATAATAAAATAATATTTTTTTCAGAAAATTTGAAATTTCACCAGCGGCTCAATAAACACCAAAAAATAGCAATTACATAGCTAGAATATGTATATTTAATTTTTATAATAAGATATTTGTATTTTGACTTTTTACAGAAAACCCCTTTATTTTACCGATTTTTCGAAATTTCACCGAAACGATTTTCAAAACGCTACAATGACGAGGGTTGACTTTCTACCATCAGGAAGATCAATAGTGATATTGTTCTTGACTCGCCACGGTTTTAATAAAAATGGATTTTTTCAGAAAACAGTTGTGGGAGTATGGTAGAACTGGAAGTGATTCCAGAACCGCAAATGATTACTGAAAATTTGATAAGAACCTAAACATTCAATCTGGTTTGACATTCCATTGGCCACTCCGCAGATATGGTGGGTAACCTCAGGCACCCGAGAGGTACTCCGGTAGACTCAAGGACGGTGGCAGGGAGGTTCTTGTTTACCCAGACTTGCAATTGCTGTTGTTCCAGACTGTGAGACCTGGCAGGAGGATGAGTATAGTGTCGTTCTAAACTAGCTTTAGAAGTGTACGTCTATATGACTCTGCCAAAGTGTTGCCGTAGTCAGTGGGAGCAGCGGAAGCATAGTGGACAAGTGGCTTATGTCTATTTATAGACTAAAGTAGATATAGCGGAGATAGATCATCTATTTCTGATATGACAGTAATAGGTTTGACATCATCAGAATAGGGGATGGGTCTGTTAGGAAGGTAGTAGGGTGTGATGTCCTAGTATTTGGATGACATACACAGAGTAGGAAGTGAAGTTCTATACTACGATCGGTTATACTTTGGTTGTCACACAATGGTTTCTCCACATGGGACTTGGATATAATATCAAGACATTCTGGTTACTAGATCTATAGATCTAAATTTGGGTGGTTTCCCAATGAGGATACTTAGACAGCATTCTAAGAGTTTTTAGAATGGACGACTCCTGGCACGGTAGTATACCTGCAGGTGATGGAGTCACCCTCTCTAAAGGAGTCTTGCAGACTAAAGGGGGGAGGGATGTGCATGATTGGCAGATCACTTGCTTAGGCAATTGAGTCAATCATGAGATGTCAAGTACCACACTGGATGTTGTTTTTGCAGTAGGTGCAATAAGTTGATATTGATCCAATCCTGGAGAAACATTCAGAAGCAGTTTTAGAACATAAGTGAATGTTCTAGGGAAATGATAACGGCAGACTCCTTTAGGAGACGGTTATCATTCCAGGCTTCCAAGGTGACCTGGATGACAGAGTGGCTGTCAGAGTTATAGTTTTCCCTCTGACGAGGGGCAGTAGTTTGGACAGGAGGTCCAAGCGGATACTGAGAGAGGCATGGCGCAGGATACTGATTAAGTTCAGTTGACGATACAGTCTATGAAGTTTGGATTTGGAGTTCATTTATGAACTAGGTCCCATCAGATATCCAGACACATTCTAAGACAGGTATTGCTCATTTCGGGAGATGGCTTTCTCCGCGAACTTGAGATAAAGAGAGACATAGAAAGAAACGTCTGAGCGGATCCACTCACTAAGGCTATTCTTCGAACACATTAGTTTCGCAAACAGGTTTTGTGAGACTGATTAGTAAAGGAGTTAGGTGTTCGGTATCACACGGGATGTGAGTATGCGACATCGCAATAATTAGCCTTGAGTGCAAGTGGGAGATTGTTGTATATAGTGCCCTCAGAGACAATTATTGAATCACAAGCACGTGATTGCAACGATTGAGGGAGGACCTATGCCGGTAGGACAGTCTTACTCAAGATGATAGTATGCTATCTGGTTTATCTTTATCATCGTGTACTATTTTAAGTGACCTTACAGGTCGCTATTACACGTTGATAGAGGCCCTAGGATTCTTGCTTGACTACCAGCAGTATGAGGGCGATCATATACGTGGGAGCTGGGGTCTATAAGCACATCCTTAAAAGGTCCCTATGTAAGTCAATGTGCAACACCCGACGAGTTGCGGGGAGGCGGAAATATGAAAAACGATCTTGTTCTTTAAGCATACATCGACTAACCGAAGATCTTTGGTAAACGATAATTAACAACAACCATAGAAGTTCTTAGCTACTATGTAAAGAGATTATACCTAGCGAACCGTGTCCTTCATCTTTTCGATCTCTACGTTCTCCTCGGCCTCCTCTATGTGATAGATAATCCACCCAAGAACCCTAATCCAAGCTTCACCTCCAAACTTGAGGTAACTAAGTTTCTCTAGTTGCTAATCAAAGGAACTTAGATCATATAGAGTTAGGTTATGAAGTGTTTAGTCTATTCTAATCCTTGATCTCAACTCATGAGAGGTAGGATTAGAGTTTGAAGAGAGAGTGAGCTTGAGGAGAGAGAAGGTGAACAAGAATAATGATAATGATATTGTTTCTCACTTGATATATGAAGCATAATGAATAAATGAAGAAATGAATAAAATGAGATTATTCATCATGCTACATTAATGCATTATGAGTGATTCACTATGTAAGTCATTAAGCATTTAATAATGCATTAATGACATAATGAATCACACAAAATGAGTCACGATATCATTTAATGACAATGCCACCAAAACCCTTAAGTCACCATGCTCCTAGAAGCTTCCCGTATAATTACGAGAACGCCCCTCCTATCCGTGAAAACACGAAAAAACTCTAGACTGTATAATCCAATAACCTGATACTAGAATCTGGCTTAAACCAAAGCCTTCTAGTAAAAACTGTCCGAATGTCGTACGTGCGTTTAAATACGTATTCGTCCGAACCCTTGTCGTAAAACCGTACGACATCTATATCGTTTCTCCTGGAGTTGGGAAATCTCTGTGTAGGACTCTAAAGACTCGACGACTAGGCTGGCAGTGGGTTTTACCACAGACCGCAAGCGGCACTAGCTGTACATAACGGTCCCCAGGTAGATGTCGATAAGAAGGCCGATGAGGAAACCCATCCGAACTCCTACTGAGCCTGTCCGTGACAATATTCGCGCAGTCCGGTCTGTTCGTCTAAGAGTATCGCATGTATGGTCTAGGGGGTGGTGAACATCAGACCCCTAATAACCGTACAAGTCGTGCCGGCATGGCTCAAGACCATCCGAGAATCTACTGATCAGTCCATCTGAAATTCTCAATCAGCCCTGGCCAGGGACTTATGGTAATGACCAACCGATCACTGTGCGATATCAACTCCCAATACCGGGAGAGACGAATCCCTAACAGTCGCTCACTGCCTCCACGTGGCTCGGGACTGTGCCCAACTAAAACTTGTTTGCTCGACTCCTTTGAACCGTGGTAGGGTAGTAATCAAAGCACAGTGGGAACTCACACGAGACAAATGATGACCTTAAGTCAACGGACTATCTGCACACATGTCACCTGAGAACTGCTATCTGATGTTAGGTATAAATACCATCCAGTCAGTTCTCGGTGAGTCCTATCCGGTGTACTCACACCCAGTGAGCATCTGTATACAATCTTAGGTGTACATCACCAATGGCTGCGGGACCAATCCATCGCCCCTCGTCAGGGTCTAAATATGTATACACTAGTCTACTCTGGAGTATCAATGCCCAGTCTCGATACTCCTGCGACCAGGGACATCTAAGGATGTGCCTATTGACTATCCAGCTCCCATAAGTATGACTGCTATCACAACACCAGTAGTCAGGCAAACACCTTATGGGCTTTATCAACATGTTTATAAATACAAAGTAAAATATATCACACGTTAAGATAAAGTCAAACTAAATAGCGTACTATCATATTAAGCAAGATTGTCATGTACATACATATCCCTAGTATCCTATACAAGAAGGCCTCTAGGACATATATATCCAACAATCTCCCACTTGCACTAAGGCCTATAATTGGTGCAATGAGTACCCACTGTCTGCACTAGATCCAGTTGCTGGCGTACCGCATGCCCAACATCTCAAACAGCCTCTCGAACTGGACTTGAGGGATGGCCTTGGTGAATGGATCTGCCGTGTTGTCTTTTGTGTCCACTCTCCATACCACGATCTCCTGACGATCCACGATCTCCTTGATCAGGTGAAACCGCCTTAAGATATGCCTAGATTTCTGATGGGACCTTGGTTCCTTCGCTAATGCTACAGCCCCATTGTTATCCTAATACAAAGGTATTGGATTGGCAAAGGACGGAACTACCTGAAGTTCAGAGATGAACTTCCTCATCCAGACAGCCTCTTTTGCGGCTTCACTAGCAGCTATATACTCAGCCTCCATAGTTGAGTCTGCGAAGGTATCCTGTTTAGAACTTCTCCAACATACCGCCCCTCCATTGAGGGTAAACACAAAACCCGAAATGGATTTAGAATCATCTTTGTCACTTTGGAATCCGGAGTCGGTAAAAGCCTCAACCTGGAGGTCCCCATTACCGTAAATCAAGAACAACTCCTTAGTCCTTCTCAGGTACTTGAGAATGTTCTTTACCGCTATCCAATGCTTCTCACCTGGGTCAGACTGATACCTGCTTACTACACTAAGTGCGTAAGCTACATCTGGTCTGGTACATAACATCGCATACATTATAGATCCTACTGCCGAAGCGTAGTGTATAATGCCCTTGCGAGCCCTCTTTTCATCAGTCTTAGGAGACATCTCTTTAGAGAGGGTGATCCCGTGACAAGCGGGTATATTACCGCGCTTGGAATCTTCCATACTAAATCTCTTTAGTACAGTGTCAATATACCTGGACTGTGAAAGTCCCAACATTCTATTAGTTCTATCACGATAGATTTTAATGCCCAAATGCAGGTTGCATCACCAAAGTCTTTCATGGAGAATTTCTGTGACAAGAAGAGCTTTACTGATTGTAGCATAGGGACATCATTCCCTATCAGTAGTATGTCATCGACGTACAAAACGAGGAAGACTACTGCTCCATCTACAATCTTCCTATAAATACATGGTTCATCTACATTTTTGATAAAGTCAAATTCTTTGACTGTCTCATCAAAGCAGATGTTCCAACTCCACGATGCTTGCTTTAATCCTGGATTTAAGCAACTTGCACACTCTTCCACTGCTCCCACTGTCTAAGAAACCTTCTGAATGATCCATGTAAACACTCTCTTCTAAATGTCCATTTAGAAAAGCTATTTTTACGTCCATCTGCCAGATTTCATAGTCATGGAAGGAAGCAATGGCTAGCAGGATCCGAATGGATTTAAGCATAGCTACAGGTTAAAAGGTTTCATCATAGTCCAATCCTGGTCTTTGACGAAAACCTTTTGCAACGAGTCTAGCTTTGTAAGTTTCCACTTGTCCAAGTGCACCAATCTTCTTTTTGAAGATCCATTTGCATCCAACTGGTTTCACCCCAGGAGGAGCAACTTCTAAAGTCCATACATTATTGGTGTACATGGATTCCATTTTAGATCTCATAGCATCCAGCCACTTCACCGAGTCAATAATCGTGATAGCCTGCTGAAAACTAGTAGGCTCATCATCATCGATGATGCAATCCTCTCGATCCCCATATAAAAGAAAACCATAGTATCTTTCAGGAGGATGAGAAAGCCTACTAGATCTGCGTAGTGGCGTTGGTTCGTCGGGTTCTATTGAAACCTGAGATTCCACTATGTCCTCGGCAGCAGTTTGAGGTTCTGGAATTTCTTCCAGCTCTACCGCGCTCCCACTAATTTCTTTTGCAAGAAATTCGCTCTCTAAGAAGACAATGTGGTGAGCGACAAACACCTTTTGTTCTTCAGTGTGGTAGACCATGTACCCTCTTGAATGTTTGGGGTATCGTACAAACTTGCACATAACCGATCGTGCCTCAAGCTTGTCCAGACTATACTTTTTAACATATGCCGGACACCCCCATATCTTGATATACTTGAGATATGGTCTCTTCCCGCTCCACATTTCATATGGAGTGGAAGGCACAGACTTAGTTGGAACTCTATTCAATAAGTATGCTGCTGATTCTAGAGCAAAACCCCAGAAGGAAAGTGACAACTCAGCACTACTCATCATTGAACGCACCATATCTAATAGCGTGCGATTCGTCCTTTCTAATACACCATTATGCTGAGGTGTATAAGGCAGAGTAAGCTGAGAGAGAATTCCATTCTCTTTTAAGCATTCAAGGAAACTGGTACTTAAGTATTCTCCGCCTCGATCAGATCGAAGTGTCTTGATGCTTTTACCAGTTTGTTTCTCTACTTCATTTTTATACTCCTTAAACTTCTCAAAGGCCTCGGATTTATGTTTCATTAAGAACACATGTCCATACCTAGAGAAGTCATCAGTAAAAGTGATGAAGTAGGAGTGACCGCTTCTCGCATGCGTAGACATTGGACCACATACATCACTGTGTACAAGTCCTAAGAGTTCCGTGGCTCTTTCTCCGTGTCCGGTGAACGGAGATTTGGTCATTTTTCCTTTGATACATGATTGACAAGTTGCATATGATGAATATTCAAACGGATCTAGATATCCATCTTTATGTAACTTAGTCAACCTTCTTTCATTTATATGACCAAGTCTACAATGCCATAGGAAGGCTTGATTTGAATCTGGAGCCTTTTCTTTTAAGTGTGTTTTGAATATTGAAAATTCGAGGTTGATTAAGTATGTATATGCCGTTTTCCAGTGTGCCATACCCAATCAGTTCTTGATTTATGAGAATGTTCATGACATTTCTTTCAAGCGCAAAATTATATCCTTCATTAGATAACAAAGATACAGATATAATATTACACAACATACTGGGAATACAAAAACAGCTGTACAACACCAAAATGTGCCCACTAGTCAACCCTAGGTGATATTCCCCTATTGCAATAGCATCTACATGCATTTCATTGCACATCCGGAGAGTCATATCACATGTCCCTAGTACTCTACTATGTCTCAGATCCTGCAATGAATTACAGATGTGAGAACCAGAACCGGTATCAAGTACCCATGATGTAGAGTTTACCGAAAGACAATTTTCGATTACGAACACACCTAAAGCAGAAGCAACAGCTTGCTTCTTGTCCTTGTCTTTGAAGGCTACACAATCCTTCTTCCAGTGCCCTTGCTTATGACAATAATAGCATTCATTTATATCTGCCTTCACACTTCCTGCCTTGTTCGTTCCCTGCACCTTCTTGACCCCACCCTTCGGTTTGGTGGCTTTCATCTTCTTCTTCCCTTTAGCTTTCGCTTTAGATTTAGAAGAGGATGATTGGCCAACATACAGAATGAGGGTCTTCTCGTGTTTCAAGGAGGTCTCTGCTACCCTCAACATGTTGAGGAGCTTTGGAAGATCATCTTCTATTTCGTGCATGTTGAAGCTTAGCACGAACTGAGAGAAGGTGTAGGGAAGGGACTACAAAATCAAGTCGATATACAAATCGTTCTCTAGCACGCATCCCAGGTTTGCGAGTTCCTCTATAAGGCTGATCATTTTCAGGACGTGCTCTCCTACAGGTGATCCTGGAGCTAACCTCATCTTGAAGAGTTTCTTTGAGGTCTCGTACCTTGCGATACGGGAGTGCTCCCCATACAATTCCTTGCAATGGAGAAAGATGGATATAATATCCATACTCTCGTGCTGTTTCTGGAGTTCATTGTTCATGGACGCCAGCATGATACACTTAGCTCGCTCACAGTCTAGATCCCAGGTTTTATGAACTTCCTTATCCACAACTGAGGAATCTGGTCCTGGGATAAGGGGAGGAACAGCGGTGGTAACATATGCTACTTTGTCATAAGTCAGTGCAATGTTGACGTTCCTTAGCCAATCTTTATAGTTCTGCCCGGTCAGTATATTTTTTTCAAGTAATAGTTTTAGTCCTGTCATGGTAGCTGCCAGAGAGAGAGAAAAGAAAACACTCAGCATATGCTCTTGCAAGTTTAGATTGGTTATCAATTTATCTAAACAGGATGGCTCCCACCGTTCCTTCAAATCCTTCTTCAAAACCTAAAAGAAGAACTACTCAGGATTTAATCACACGTCACAATACTTGCTTAACCTTTCAGCCAGGCCGGTGTTGGTACTTCGAGGGAGGTTTTCCAACGCTTTTGCGAAGTTCCTTAATTAAATAACCACTTTTCCCTGGAGGCGTAGCCCCTCTAACACCTTTCTGGACACCTACTTGGTTTATAGCATTGATTTTTAAGTGAGAAAGTTTCCCGAGAGTAATCCTACTCATCAGTGGGATCGGGATCCAACTATCATTGCATGATGCACTAGATGGAAGCCACTCTAGTCACCACACTCTAGAAGGTATGCTAAATCTGCAAGTTTCCTTTATGTTTGAAACTCCCGATGTGATTTTTACCCCAAGCTCTTATGACTTTGACGTAGGCCAACAAATCATAAGACACAAGTCAAGTTCTACCCGTCGTTGTCCTGATTAATTTAGGTACATCGTACATGCCCTTGACGTAGGCCAACAAGGCTGTACGTTTGTCCTATACTAATGCATCTATCAATGCAACAAATAAGCAAACACACTGCTACCATACATTATGCCTTGACGTAGGCCAACAAGCATAGCATGAATACGATGTGCTGTCTATTTGAAACGACGGAGGGTTACGGCTGTTTTTTGGGGAAAAACCGTTAAAGTAGTGAACTTGATATGATCGAAGGAACCATGATAGCCTTTATTAAAAGCAGTGGTTTAAGCTCTGTATTTAAAATTTGCTTTTTGAAGAAAACCGAGTGGTTTTGAAATTGTTCCAACGATTCAGTTTAGGTTTTATTTTTCTTTGCATTAAAAAATAATGCGTCCCATCATTAACCTATCATTACAGATAACAACAAAAATACAACGTCCTCTTATGCCATCCGATTCACCACGGGGTCCCGTCATCACCCGTTAGGTTACTTAACTAACGGCAGAGCGGGGGCTGGGCTAGTGCGGGTGTAAAACATAAGTGATGTCTAAATAGCTATCATATATAGATATTGTACATTCGTCAGACGCAATAATAGGCATTCCAGATCACAGATGAACTTTATTGGATATATAAGCAATCCGCGTTTCTTTTGAGCCTGCAACGAAAGACGGATTACACAGTTGTGATGAATAGCCATTACCCCACCCCAGACACCTACGGGTATGGCAAACTACCCGCCAAGTACCCGAAATGAAGCGGTCTCCCTCAACGACGTGAGTAGGCCACTAAACACTTCGAAATACCCGGTAGTTTGTGCACCCCACCTTGGGTCTATCTTAGAGCAAAAACAGTAAAAAGAAATAATATAACGGTGGCTACAACCGCAACCTCGATGTGCCCCGCAAAAATAATATTACAACTTATTACAATTACATCGAATGAATTAATACAATAACCCATCACAAAACCCCGGCTAATCATCACAACAAACCAATACAGTTCATAATCACAAACAGTTAAAACATTACAGATATGTGCAACCCCCTGCCAACCGACATACTAGCAGTTAGGGGAGGTTTACGAACACATAATACAGTTCACAGATATAATCAAACTAGCAAACATCGTATAATTTCGATCGATCAAACACATTAGATTCTACTCCAAAACTTCTCTCTAAATCTGAAATTTGAGCAGAAAATAAATCATTCCAGAAAAGAAAAAACATCACAGAAGATTCACATGGAAAAACTGGGCTGAATCGGCTCCTACTCGGCCGCGGATCCACGGCGGATCGGTGGGATCGGCCGCGGTTGCGTGGATCAGTGGCCGATTCAGGAGCCCATTTTTTTCCAGTGTTCTTATACTTTCATGTAGGTTATTCTGGAGGTACCTGAAAAAATTTTAGGCTTCATATTAACATCGACAGAAACTATATGATATCCGTGTTTTTTCCGGTCCGTTTTGCGTTCGAAATTCATACGACTTTGCAAGTGAGTTAATTATTGTTTAGTGAGGCTCTGATACCACTGTAAGTCGATGTGCAACAACCCACGAGTTGCGGGGAGGCGGAAATATGAAAAACGATCTTGTTCTTTAAGCATACATCGACTAACCGAAGATCTTTGCTAAACGATAATTAACAACAACCATAGAAGTTCTTAGCTACTATGTAAAGAGATTATACCTAGTGAATCATTTCCTTCGTCTTTTCGATCTCTACGTCCTCCTCAGCCTCCTCTAAGTGATAGATGATCCACCCGAGAACCCTAATCCAAGCTTCACCTCCAAACTTGAGGTAACTAAGTTTCTCTAGTTGTTAATCAAAGGAACTTAGATCATATAGAGTTAGGTTATGGATTAGAGTTTGAAGAGAGAGTGAGCTTGAGGAGAGAGAAGGTGAACAAGAATAATGATAATGATATTGTTTCTCACTTGATATATGAAGCATAATGAATAAATGAATAAAATGAGATTATTCATCATGCTACATTAATACATTATGAGTGATTCACTATGTGAGTCATTAAGCATTTAATAATGCATTAATGACATAATGAATCACACAAAATGAGTTACAATATCATTTAATGACATTGCCACCTAAACCCTCAAGTCACCATGCTTCTAGAAGCTTCCCGTATAATTACGAGAACGCCCCTCCTATCCGTGAAAACACGGAAAAACTTTCTGTATAAATCCAATAACCTGATACTAGAATCTGGCTTAAACCAAAGCCGTCTAGTAAAAACTGTCCGAATGTCGTACGTGCGTTTAAACACATATTAGTCCGAACCCTTGTCGTAAAACCGTACGACCTCTATATCGTTTCGCCTGGAGTTGGGAAATCTCTGTGTGGCACTTTAAAGACTCGACTACTATGCTGGCAGTGGGTTTAACCATAGACCGCAAGCGGCACTAGTTGTACGTAACGGTCCCCAGGTAGATGTCGATAAGAAGGCCGATGAGGAAACCCATCCGAACTCCTACTGAGCCTGTCCGTGACAATATCCGCGCTGTCCGGTCTGTTCGTCTAAGAGCATCGCATGTATGGTCTAGGGGGTGGTGAACGTCAGACCCCTAATAACCGTACAAGTCATGCCGGTATGGCTCAAGACCATCCGAGAATCTACTGATCAGTCCATCAGTAATTCTCAATCAGCCCTGGCCAGGGACTTATGGTAATGACCAACCGATCACTGTGCGATATCAACTTCTTATACCGGCAGAGACGAAACCCTAACAGTCGCTCACTGTCTCCACGTGGCTCGGGACTGTGCCCAACTAAAACCTGTTTGCACGACTCCTTTAAACCATGGTAGGGTAGTAATCAAAGCACAGTGGGAACTCACACGAGACAAATGATGACCTTAAGTCAACGGACTATCTGCACACATGTCACCTGAGAACTGCTATCTGACTTTAGGTATAAATACCATCCAGTCAGTTCTCGGGGAGTCCTGTCCGGTGTACTCACACCCAGTGAGCATCTGTATACAATCTTAGGTGTACATCACCAATGGCTGCGGGACCAATCCATCGCCCCTCGTCAGGATCTAGATATTTATACACTAGTCTACTCTGGAGTATCGATGCCTAGTCTCGATACTCCTGCGACCAGGGACATCTAAGGATGTGCCTATTGACTATCCAGCTCCCACAAGTATGACTGCCATCACAACGCCGGTAGTCAGGGAAACACCCTATGGGCTTTATCAACATGTTTATAAATACAAAGTAAAATATATCACACATTAAGATAAAGTCAAACCAAATAGCGTACTATCATATTAAGCAAGATTGTCATGTACATACATATCCCTAGCATCCTATACAATGAAGGCTTCTAAGGCATATATATCCAACACCATAGTCGTAGGAGTTTTCGAGACAGGGCATCGATACTCAAGAGTAGACTAGTGTATACAGTCGAGACCCCGACGAGGGGCGGTGGCCGGTCTCACAAGCCACTGGTATCAGTTGGTTCACCTAAGATGTATACAGGTGCTCATTGGGTTATGAGTACACCGGACATGACTCACCGGGAACATGATTGTTGGTCTTATACCAGACGTCAGATAGCAGTTCCCAGGTGACATGTCTATAGGTTAGTCCATCGACCTGAGATCGTCATTTGTCCCGTGTGAGTTCCGACAGTACTTTGATTACTACCCTACCGCGCTCAAAGGAGTCGTGCAAACGGGTTTTAGTTGGGTACAGTCCCGAGCCACATGGACACAGTGAACGGATCTGCAGGGGTTCGTCTCTCTCGGTATTGGGGGTGAGGTCGCGCTGTGTCTAGGAGAGCCATTACACGAAGTCCTTGGCCAAGGAAGGAGATTTACTGATAGGTATTCCAGTAGTATCTCAGGGTGTTCTGGGCTACACTCCGACACGACTTGTACCGCTTTTGGGGGTCTGACTTTTACCAACCCCTATGCCCGCCATGCGATGCTCATAGACGAACGGACCGGACTGTACGGATATTGTCACTGACAGGGTCTGTAGGGTGTCAGGATGAGTTCGCTCATCGACATCCCTTTTGGTCAATACCTGGTAGCCCGTCACGTATGGCTAATACCTCTAACGTGCTAGTGGTTAAATCCAAAGCCAAAGTATTGACGAGTCTTTAGAGCCCCCCACAGACCGTTTTCTCAAGTTTCGGGCGAAACGCTGTAGAGGTCGTATGGAGATATGGCAGGGTTCGATCTTATCCGTGCGGTATTGCACGGATCATGATCGGACAGATAATACTAGCGGGCTTTGGTTTAAGCCGGATCCTAGTATTGTACAGTGTAGATTTTGTCTCATTGCATTTGTATTCGGTCGGAATACAAATGCGGGTATGTATATACAGTCGCAGGGTTTTTCTGTAATTTATTACGGGATCAGTTTTTTGAAGTTGCCAGTTTGCATTCCGTTTCGGTCAGTTTTCCTTTGTTCCTTCACGGCCGGATTTTTCCGATGGAGGGGGTTATTTTCAAGTGTGCAAATTTGATTAGTGGAGGGTGTCATTTATAAATGTGGCTTCATGATACTTCTAGCATCTTATGATGCTTTTCTTGTGATCATATCTTTAGCATTAAATGAGATAGGATTGGATTTGATTTGGTGTGACCATTATTCCTAAATATCAACATATTTCTTATGTTCACCATTGGCTTTTCCTACACTCACCCCCTTGTTGTTTTTTCTCATCCTCATTCATTTTGGCCGGCCACTTCAAGGGAAGGGGAGTCATTCATTTTTGGTGTGAGGAAATTATTCATATCATTTTGGCTCATTACAAATTTCCTTACCTCTTTCCATAGTTCCTTCTTCACCTCCATCCATACAAGGCAACTTCATAACCCCATTGAGACAATGGTTTCTACACTTCATCTACAGTATTCTTGGGCACGTCGGCTCGTCAACTTCGTGCCCGAGTTGCCTCGGTCCAGATGTGGGAGCCCGTAAAATAACCCGGCGATGTGCTGCCCGTTCCGATGAGAAGATGAAGACCGAAGATTCCGTGAGGAGATCGGAGTGGAGGCCGAAGACCGAAGGACACGGATCGCTCGGTATAGAATTCTACCCATTCTCTAGTTAGCTAGCATTAGGTTAATGGCCCGATCCGGGTTTATAGTGAACGGTGGTGCCGGCTTGCAAGTTTTGTAAAAGTTTCGTTTCCGCATTCCGGCGTCGGATTGACGGCCGGGGTGCCGCTGTGCACTTACAGTTATATGTTAGTTATATTCACTGAGTTGGCAATTCACCCCTGTTGTGCCACAGTTTCTTGCAGGGGTAGAGTGGAGGTTTGCAGCGGTGCAAATCTACTTTTTGCAGCTTTTTCACATATTTTGATAGGTGGGTTACATATGTAGTAACCTTCTCTTTTGGGTATTGATTGAATTGATTTCTGATTGTGTGTCGGTTTTTAGAAAAGTGTATATAGAAATCACAACCAAAAATATTTGACCGCAATCAATAACGGTGTCGGATGTAGCGCGTTAGTAAGTGCGGATCGTCCACAGGGAAAGTGTAATCGTTCGTATTTTGCTTTGTTTGAATTGAAACTTTAAAGAAAAGAAAACAAACAATTCATGATTTGTAATTGAAGTTCAAGAATTAGAAAATCTAGATCTAATAAAAGTAAAAGATAGAATCAAGAATTGAGAGTTTGTTGATTTTTCCAAACCAAATATCAAGAATCTAAATGAGGCTCGTAGGAATCGATCGGATCTATAGATGTGATGTAATCTCACGATGACGTATTCTTATCCTTCGATGAATTGATACTAGATCGATGATGATCGACGAGAATTAGGGATTTCTAGTGAAACTAGGGTTTCATCATTTATCCCTTGTTCCTTCGTCGATATCATTCACATTCTAGCCTCTAGTAAATTCAAGAAACGATCGTTGATCCCTAATTTCGAGCGATAACAATCAAGAAAGCATCGCAACGAAACTTGGTCATCGATTCTTGAACTTGCTAGGATTTACAAAACTCGTAGGACTTAAGAATCGTATTAAGATTTGTTACATTATCATTCTATTGATCGTCACGACTCCTTTACAAGAGGAGTTTTACTCAAACATCACAACAAGAACTACAATCACAAATTGAGATCGAATCATGATGCAAGAATTTAAAGAAAGCAAGATTAAAGAATTTCACCTTTTATTTATATCAACAATTTCCTTACAATCGCTCAAGAACTACAAGAGGAAGAACTCGATCGTCGATTTGGCTTCGCTCGTCTCCGTGAGTCACGGATCGGCTTGGATCACTTACTCGATTGAAGATCGGCTCCGCTCCTAAATGGTTGAAGGCTTCTCGCTTGATTTGGTACTCGGGATCTTGAATTTGGAGTGGAATTAGGGTTAGGGTTTCGCACAAGTAGTGTCACTCAACTTGTGGAAGAAGATGGTGTAAGAATTTAGAGATTGAACTAATGATTCGAGATTAAGGAAGAAGTTTAACCCTAGGTCTAGGCTTCTATTTATAGACTTCCCAAAACCCTAATTCTAGGATTTGAATTTTGAATTTCCCTCCAAAAGTTAGTTAGAGGAGATTTGAATTTCCCTCCAAAAGTTTGTTGAGGAGAAGCTTCTAGATGAAGTTAGTTAGGAGGGAGCTTCTAGAAATAGTTTGTTAGGAGCTTAATTAGCTTAATCAAGATTAGGATAATTTAATGACCCTTTGGTGATCTGGCAGAAGCTTCTAGGGTAATCTGGAATTTGCCATAGAATTCTGAGCTTTAGGAACTGAAATAGGAATAATGCAGCAAAATTGGACGGATGACTTGGCAGAAGAGCCGTGGATCCGCGGCACATGCCTACTTATGCCGCGGATCCGCGGTCACGTGAGGAGATCACAGTGTGTAATTCTGTGTACTGCTTCTTCTTGGCTTTGTGGTATTTATCTGATGTGTTGATTCTCAAAATGCTTTCCAGATTACTTCCAAATCTGAAGTCATTGAGTTGGCGTATTTTTTATCAGCAATTTGACAAATTTGGCCATTCTTCTGGATTTACCTGCATAATTTCTCGAGACAAGTGTTGCGCAATATAGGGATGATGCGATGCCATAAAATATAGTCAATTTCCCTAGAAATGCCGGTTTTAATGTCTAACACATGTAATCTAATATTTAACAACAATTTTGATAATATGCGAAATATGAATACCGAACACTTCTAAATGAGTGTAAATGATAGGGAAATTGCCGGTTAAAAGATGCAGTATTTTCGACTGATCAAATTCCCCCAAACTTATTTTCGATCGTCTCGATCGAGCTGTTTTATTAAAAAGAGAAGGAGAAAATAAAGAAAGAGAAAAACTAACTAGCACACTTTCGTAGGCAACACGATTGCACTGAGCACGTGCAACAAGCCTTTAAACCTCTAGGTGTCCCTAGTAGGAGGAGTGTTGTCTCCTGAGGGTTTTCAGCGGATTGCACCCACAAAATCCAATAATAAAAGAAAGATCATGAATATTACATTTAAAGAAACGAATTGTAAAAGAAAGACCTCGAAAATTGGGGTTTCCAACTAAGCTAGCTTTTCGGTTGTCATGAGCCCTATCTTAATGGTCATGAAAAGATGTCAGAAATCACGTCCTCCCTCAATAAAACATCGTCTTATTCTTCATTCCTATCTTTCTTCCAAACATCGATCATATAACCCTGCGTGTGTGTAAAGACATCCCTACACCCGGAGAATTCAATTCAAGCTATCAGACTCTTGCCCATCTGCCTCAATACTTTTTAATTAATGAATATTTAGATGAGATTGCTCACACACTTTCATGCGACCGTTAATACTTCTTGAGGTACTAACCGACCGATTACTCCTGTGCTTGCTTACTTGGTGTATTTTCCTCTTCTTGCACCACCTAAGGATTAGCAGTGACTTCTAGACCAGTTGGCCTTAGGGCACTAGGTGAAGAGGCACCCTCGCTATATTTTTTTTATTGCTGCCTTGGCGATAACAAAACCAGTGTCCATTTTTCTCACCACTTTATATTTTATTCATTTTTTTTCCTTCATACATCGGCTTTAAATCAAGAGCATTTCATGGTATCCTCTACAATCCCAGGCTTCAAGACGTGTGTAAGTGCGAATAGCAGGGTATCAACGTTCAAAATATTTGACTTCCAGAATAGAAACTATTTTTCAGACTTATTTTTATCCTCAGATTAGTGACGTCCTTCATCTTACTAACCCTTGGAACAACGGCTCATAACTATTTATTACTAGTTCGTATAAGAAAACTTCTAATTTTCTTGGTTTTCTTAAATTTTTCTAATCTCATGGATGTAATTTTTCACTATCTAAACTTTTATTATCTTATTTATGTACAAAAAATATTTAATTTTTTTTAATTTTTATAGGTTTTGAAAATGTTTTGTGCTTATGCAAAGTATGATGCAAATGATGTGAAAATAAGCACAAACCTCCCCCAAACTTGTTTTCAACAGTGTCCTCACTGTTGCCATCAGCTAAATCTTGAAAAACCTGTAAGCCTGGGAGGAATTTATTAGTGAGGGCAAAATATTGAAGTGAAGAACCTCCCCCAAACTTATTCTTGGCTCCACATTTTGTGTAAAAATTTTCTTATCAAGAGCCAGATTATACCCCCCCAAACTTGAGTTATGCAATGTTAATCTTTGAAAATCACATGAGGGGGTCAAAAATCATTGGTTGATGCCAAGCTTTGCAAAGACCGAATGTCAACACCAACCATTAAAATTTTTATCAATGCAGTGCTCTGGTTGGTGGAAGAAGAAGTGGGGAAAGGTTAAGTGGTGGAAGAGAGTGTGTGTGCGTCTCATTTTGAAGAGACGATGCAGTGAATGTGATGGATTACTCGCATTCTTTTTACAGTTCAAAAGAAGGGGTGGAGGTTCAATTTCATTGATTGGGAGATGATTCATCTCAACACCCATGTCATTTAAAAATGCGAGTTCATCAGCGAAGATTTCCTCAAATGTTCCATCAATACCCCGATGAATAATGTCATCACAAAGTACGGGGTGATCTTCAGACTCTAAAAGAAGTTCATAATCGGTGTTAGTTGTTGACCCGGACATCTCAGCGGAAGAGTCCGTATGTGTATGATACATAGTTGGGTCAAACAACAACGTATGAAAAGAGTCAAGATCGGTATCAGGAGGATCATCAAATTCGCTGCTGTCGATATCCATTAAGTCGACAGAACAGACCTGAGCAGTAGGTTCGGAGGGTACACTTTCCAACTTGTAAATGTTCAGCTCTGTTGACCTATTCCTGAAGGATAGGGTCATAGAACCATTACAACAGTTGATTATAGCATTGGAAGTGGCCAAAAAGGGGCGACCTAAAATCACCGGAATTTGATTCCGTGAGTTCGCTACAGGCTGTATATCAATTACAATAAAGTCCACAGGGAATATAAATTCCCCGATTTTTATCAACACATCCTCCAGTTCACCCCTAGGTTTGGTGATTGATCGGTCAGCCATCTGGAGAGTGAATGGGTTGGCTTCAACTCTCCGATACCTAGTTGCTCATAGACTGAGTATGGAAGCAAGTTAACACTAGCGCCAAGGTCTAGTAGAGCACGAATAATGTGTTTTCCCCCAATAGAAATGGAAATAGTAGGATATTTAGGATCCTTACGTTTCCTCGGTAATTGTTGGGGGAAGGCCGTGTCTACTGTTTTTGCCATGAATATCTTCTTGGGCACTTGAGTCTTCCTCTTCCTAGTGCACAAGTTCTTAAGAGTTTTCGCATAGGACAGAACTTGTTGGATAGCATCTAGGAGAGGGATGTTGATGTTAACTTGCTTTAAAATGTCCATAATCTTCTCCATATATGGACTCGGTGTGTTAGCCCTTAACCGATTAGGATAAGGTACTTTAGAAATAAGCGCTGGGTTCATCATAAGAGAAAGAAGTGTGTGTGGAACCGATCCCAAAATAGAAGTGGGGATCGTCCGTGGAGAACTAGAAGAGATGGGATGAGGTGGCGAGCCTTGTGGGAAACGAAGAATAGGCTCGCAAGAAGGTGGTGGGGTAGAAGAACTGGGGTTAGAGTTAGAAGTAGAAGTGGAAGGAAAGGTCTCAGCCGGAGTGTCATTGATAGATTTTTCAGTATCATCAAACTCTTCCCCAACGTGAGTGTCAAGCACTCTTCCAGATCTCAACGTGATTGCATTCACAAGATGTGAATAGCAAGGATTGGGTAAAGGTTGAGCTGGAAGTTTCCCTTTCTCTCTTGCACTCATTTCGGCTTTTAATCATGCAATTTCGGCTTCCATCGATTTAATACTCTCGCTTTGAGACGGAGAGTTTTTCTCAATTTTATCGACAGAAGACTTCATTTCAGCCGAAACTTTCATGATATTTGTTAAGACCAAATTCATGTATTGTGCAAATGAAGAGGATACATCAGTCCCGGTCAACTGTAAAGGACTAGACAGTGCAGGTGTGTTGAACGGATATTGGAAGTTTTGTGCTTGGAAGGGGTGCTGACTCAATTGAAGTTGTGGTTGCTGTTGTGGTGGAGGGACCTTTTGGAAATTGTTTTGGGTTGGAACCGTGTTTTGAGATTGTGATTGGTTCCAAGCAAAGTTAGGGTGATTCCTCCAACCCTGATTATATGTGGAAGAAAATGGATCGTTTCTAGGTCTTTGAAATGCGGCATTGGTATGCTCGTGACCTTGAAACGGAGAATTTCGTGGACATTCTTCCGTCAAGTGAGAAGGATCAGAACATCATCCACATACAGTTTTGGAGAGTGACATTTGAGTTAGGGCGGCGGCTAAAAATTTGTTTTCCATAGTCTCGAGTTTCTTGTGTATAACTGAAATGTCAGCTCTAACTCCTATGGAAATATTATTGCCATCCCTAGAAGATTGACTCACACCATCCCACTGTAAAGATTTTTCAGCGAAATCTTCTAGGAATTTCCAGGCTTCCCCATCATCTTTGGTCATGAAATTGCCTTGACACATGGATTCAAGGGTCTGTCTTGTGTTTGGATTAATGCCCTCATAAATGATTCGGCACAGTTCCCATCTCGGGATGCCGTGATGTGGATATTGGACTAACAGATCCTTGAAACGTTCAAGGCATTTTGAAAATGTTTCATTTGGAAGCTGGGTGAATTGATAGATTTCGCTACGGACTCGAGCTCTCTTTTGATGTGGGTAGAATTTCTTATGGAATGCTTTGAAGAATTCTTCCTAATTTGAAATGGAATGTGCGGTAGTGTTATACAACCACTTCTCGGCTATATCGCACAAGGTGAATGGGAGAAGACGAAGATGCAAAGCATCCACAGAAAACTGTGAAGTACCCATCATTGCGCATACAATTTCAAATTTCGTGATAAACATGTATGCGTCCTCAGACTCGAGACCGTGAAATTTTGGTAGAAGGTTGATGTATTGGGGTTTTATTTGAAAATTTTCCCCGTTGGCTGGTGGAATGGAAAGACAGGTGGAAAGGGGACCTCGTGTTGGATAGCACCTCTCTTAGAGAGAGATGCGAGGTGGATTCTGCGCACCAACGGACGACGGCAGAGTAGTGGTAAAGAAGTTCGATGGAGACGGATCCATCGATGTGGGTGTGGTGGTGGGTAAAGAAAAGGTGAATGTAGAAATACCGACTTTAGGGTCGATCGGGGGGAAACGCGGACTTAACGGGCACTAGAATCCCGTGTCCATCCTATCTTGCACTAAAAAGGGTTAGTACAAGGGCAGCGTAGATTTATAGTTAGGGGAAAGATGAATGAATGTGGTGTTTGTTTTTAAAATATACGGATTTTTGAAATTATGATGCGATCACAACAAATGCAACAAGCAAAACCCTAAAATCTAGTGGTCACCTAGGTCAAAGCTCCAGACCGCTCCTAACTGCCAAAAGACTAGTCGCAGGATAAATCCTCCACTGCCTCTTTGTCTCTCCTGTGGCCAGGTAAGTGTCAGGTAAGTGGGAGGTTCTCCACAACGTAAGTAGTGGGCCTAATTAAGTAACCACTAGCCTTCGACACACTTGCCTTAGACACCACAAAACAAACGCGGATAAGCAATGAATTACCCACGACCTTCTTCTGTCCTCAGTGAGCGCGACGGTCCTTAGAGTCATCTCTAGATATTTTTTAGTTAATGAGGGTAATGTGGATGCAAGTTTGTGGTTTTTGGGGCTTAGGAAGGGTAATGAACTCCCCACCTAATCTGGATTTGTTCTTTGCCCCTTAATGTCCGTATTAATTATACAAACAACCATAAGAATCAAAACAAGGACAATTTAATTTTTCATTTTGCGCGGCGCTGCGATTTTTGCAAAGAAGCCTGCACAAATTGTTATTTGGAGCAGCTGAGGGAGAAGATAAGAAAGGGTAGAAGTCACCTGAGAATTTTGATGCAGAGATAAGATAATGTCACAGCGGAACCGCGGTTTTAGTCGCTTATTACCGCGGAATGGCTGTGGAAAACACTGTTCACGTCACCAAAATTTTTCAGACTGCTACTGTTCCCTCCTTGAGCTCTCTGGAAATTTCTGAAAAAAATTTCACCAGCTCCAATAATTCCAGAATTCCTCGCAATCAAATCACAACAACACGTATTATTGTTTGCGCGAATTTTGATCTAAAAATTGTAATGGAATAAATCTTTCAACTCAAATTTCAAAATATGAATAGTTAGTGCACTATCCCTGGCAACGGCGCCATTTGATTGAATTGATTTCGGATTGTGTGTCGGTTTTTAGAAAAGTGTATATAGAAATCACAACCAAAAATATTTGACCGCAATCAATAACGGTGTCGGATGTAGCGCGTTAGTAAGTACGGATCGTCCACAGGGAAAGTGTAATCGTTCGTATTTTGCTTTGTTTGAATTGAAACTTTAAAGAAAAGAAAACAAAAAATTCATGATTTGTAATTGAAGTTCAAGAATTAGAAAATCTAGATCTAATAAAAGTAAAAGATAGAATCAAGAATTGAGAGTTTGTTGATTTTTCCAAACCAAATATCAAGAATCTAAATGAGGCTCGTAGGAATCGATCGGATCTATAGATGTGATGTAATCTCACGATGACGTATTCTTATCCTTCGATGAATTGATACTAGATCGATAATGATCGACGAAAATTAGGGATTTCTATTGAAACTTGGGTTTCATCATTTATCCCTTGTTCCTTCGTCGATATCATTCAAATTCTAGCCTCTAGTAAATTCAAGAAACGATCGTAGATCCCTAATTTCGAGCGATAACAATCAAGAAAGCATCGCAACGAAACTAGGTCATCGATTCTTGAACTTGCTAGGGTTTACAAAACTCGTAGGACTTAAGAATCGTATTAAGATTTGTTAAATCATCATTCTATTGATCGTCACGACTCCTTTACGAGCGGAGTTTTACACAAACATCACAACAAGAACTACAATCACAAATTGAGATCGAATCATGATGCAAGAATTTAAAGAAAGCAAGATTAAAGAATTTCACCATTTATTTATATCAACAATTTCATTACAATCGCTCAAGAACTATAAGAGGAAGAACTCGATCGTCGATTTGGCTTCGCTCGTCTCCGTGAGTCGCGGATCGGCTTGGATCACTTGCTCGATTGAAGATCGACTCCGCTCCTAAAAGGTTGAAGGCTTCTCGCTTGATTTGGTACTCGGGATCATGAATTTGGAGTGGAATTAGGGTTAGGGTTTCGCACAAGTCGTGTCACTCAACTTGTGGAAGAAGATGGTGCAAGAATTTAGAGATTGAACTAATGATTCGAGATTAAGGAAGAAGTTTAACCCTAGGTCTAGGCTTCTATTTATAGACTTCCCAAAACCCTTGATCTAGGATTTGAATTTTGAATTTCCCTCCAAACGTTAGTTAGAGGAGATTTGAATTTCCCTCCAAAAGTTTGTTGAGGAGTGTTAGTGTATATGCCTTAGAGGCCATTACTGTATCATACTAGTTTATATATTACTTAATGGAAGCTTGGGATATTCACCTTGTATAGACAATCTTGCTCAATATAGTAGTATGCTACTTGGTTTGTTTCTACATCAATGTGTACATGTGTTTATTTTAGTATATCACCTATACACATTAGTGGAGCCCTTAGGATCTTTGCTTGATTACCAGCGTTGTGATGGGAGTCATACTAGTGGGGGCTGAGTAATCTATAAGCACATCCTTATGCAGGTCCCTAGTCGCAGGACTATCGAGACAGGGCATCGATACTCCGGAGTAGACTAGCGTATGCGCTTCTCATCCCAGTGTGGGAGACGGTCTGTCCCACAGCCGTCAGTATATCGTACTTGAGATAGTATGCGGGTGCTTGTTAGGTTACGAGTACACTGGACAGGACTCGTCGGGAACTGTTGGTTGGTACTATACCTATCGTCAGTTATCAGTTCCCAGGTGACATGAGTACAGCTTAGTCCGCTGACTTGACACCGTCACTTCGCCTCGAGTGTGTTCCCACTGTACTTAGATTACTACCCTACCACGGCTCAAAGGAGTCGTGCAAACAGGTAGTAGTTGGGTGCAGTCCTGAAGCACTTGGAGGCAGTGACGGTTAGACAGGATTCGTCTCTCCCGGTATTGGGGGTTGACATCGCACTGTGTCTAGGAGAGCCATTACACGAGTAGTCCCTGGCCAGGCCAAGCGAGATATACTGGCAGGTTTCCAGTGTTATCTCAGGGTGTTCTGGGCTTTACTCCGACACGACTTGTACCGCTATTAGGGGACTGATGTTTACCGCCACCTAGGCCTGCCATGCGATGTATCAGACGAACAGACCGGACTGTATAGAGATTGTCACATTCAGACTCAGTAGGAGTTCAGATGGGTTTCACCTCGTCAGTCTTCTTGTCGGCATCTACCTGGGGACCGTTACGCACAGCTAGTGCCGCTTGCGGTTTGTGGTTAAACGCACTGCCATCGTAGTGTCCAGTCTTTAGAGTCCCACAAAGAAAGCTATTCGCCTTTAGGCAAAAGAGTAGAGGTCGCATGGTTTTGCGACAGGTCGCATGGTTTTGCGACAGGGTTCGGTCACATCCGTGCACTTGTGCACGTACAGTGTCCGGACAGTTAACACTAGTGGGCTTTGGATTAAGCCAGATCCTAGTGTACGTTTTGGGATTGCTTTTATCTCGTTTGTATTCATGTTCCTCGGAACGCGGATGCGGGTGTGTATGCACAGTTGACAGAGAGACAGAGGCAGAGTATTCTCATTGGGGTTTGTTGACTATTGACTGTTGACTGTTGACTTTTGCTTAACCCTAATGAGAATAAGATATATGATTAACATTAATATTAATTAAGTATTATAGTGACATGGTTGTTGAGGGGTTGACTTTGTTGACTTGTTGACTTTGTTGACCGGTTGACTAGGTTGGACTAGTTGACCATCATCATGACAATGGCTATCATTCCATGGCAAAGACTTTTGCTTGCTTGTTTATTTATGCAAAATTAGTGCATGAAATGATATAGCAATTTTGACTTAAACCATTACACAATACTTGATTACTATTTTTGTTATGATGGCTTTTGGATTATGAGAGGTGAGAATGAGAAGAGTATGGTTCATTCTTTCATTTGATTTCTCTCTCTTGAGCTCTCTCATTATTAAGCTCTCCCTCTTCCTCTTGCTCTCTCTAGCTCAAGGCAAACCATTATCATGTGTTGAGACTCATTGTCTTAGAGATAAAAATACACCAAAACATTCCTCTACTCATTCTAGTTCACAAGGCCTAGTAAGCCAAGTGATCTAGTTTCTTCAAAGGTCGAAGAAGAAGCCAAAGGTAGATGCTTTCGGGTGGATCCATCTTCGGCGCAAGGAGACAACGAGGTGAAGCCGATCCGCACACCGGGAGGAGTTGAAGACGAAGGAGTTCAAAAAAGGTATAGCCCCCTAACCGAGTAGGTAAACTCTTGTTAGGTTGTTAGTTAGTCGTTTAACAAAGATCCGTATTGGTAGTCCATGTTACCACCCTCTTGAAAATCGTTTTTCACCACTTCCGCAACCCTGTAAGAACCGGGGAAGGGTAGCATGGACTTACATTGGTATCAGAGCCAGGTTAAACACTATCTAACATGTTAGCAAAGTAAGTAGAAGTTCGATCGAAGAAAAAGTCGCGAAACGAACCCGGAAAATGAAGTTTCTGCCGAATTTTTTTTCTGTCCAAAAATGATAAATCTTATCTTAAAAATCGGCTCAGGCTTTTTGTTAAACACCCAAGAAATTTCATCCACCGAAGCGGTCAAAGCGCCGTGGAAACGCGGCGGGAGCATGCTCTCACCGCGGTTCCGCGGCCGAGTTGAGTCGGTCGTGGGTCAAATTTCTTGCAGTGTGTTTCTGGGGGTATTTTAGGATTTTTACAATATGTCTTTTCTGCCCCGATTTTCCAGAAAGAAAAATTAGTTTTTGGGGCTTGAAAATCCGTATTTTTATCGAACTTCTAAAGACTAAGGCTAACGGGTATATATCTGTGATGCGTTATATGTATTGAACGTCCGCTAATCGCTATACGTCGATTAGTGGGGGTTATACATATCTGTGATCTGTAATGATTGATGGTATGTGTATATGAATTCTTTGGATTGTCGCGGATGAATAGCCGGGGGTTGTGAGATGAGAGTTTTTCCTTTTATCTTTCAATTCATGTAATATGTAAATTGATGTAATATTATTTTTGGCCGCACAACCGGGTCGGGGTTGTAGCCGTCATTGTATAATTTCTTTTTACTGTTTTTGCTCCTAGGATAGACCCAAGGTGGGGTGCACAAGCTACCGGGTATCTCGAAGTGCCAAGTGGCCTACTCATGTCGTTGAGGGAGGTTGCTCCACTTCGGATATTTGGCGGGTAGTTTGCCGCACCCGTAGGAGTCTAGGCTTGGGTTTTGGCTATTCATCGCGACCGTGTAATCCGCTTTTCATTACAGGCTCGTACGAATTGCGGATTCCTAGTATATCCAATGTGTTCATCTGTGATCTGAAATGGTTATCATTGCAATATATCTATGTATGATATTATTTAGGTGTTGCTTATGTTTTGCAGCCGCGCTAGCCCAGCCCCCGCTCTGCCGTTAGTTAAGTAACCTAACGGGTAATGACGGGGCCCCGTGGCGAATGCGAATGGCATAAGCGTACGTCATATTTTGGTTATTTTCTGCAATGGTAGGATTAAATGATGGGACGCATTAAAAGAACTAATGCAAGAAAAACACGCATTAAAAGAACTAATGCAAGGAAAAAATAAACCAAGTAAAAGTCGTTGGAACACTTTCAAAACCACTCGGTTACTATTCAAAATAACTTTTAAACGCGGAGCTTAAGACACTCCTTTTAAAAGCTATCTCGTTCCATCGATTATATCAAGTTCACTACGTTCACGGTTTCGCCAAAACCATTCGTAGCCCTCCGTCGTTTCACATGGATGGTCAATAGTATTCAAGCTATGTTTGTTGGCCAAAGTCAAGGCATAGTGATTGGTAGCTATTGGGTATTCATGTGCAGCATAGATCGATGTGTTGGTTTGCGGCAGTCGTTCTACCTTGTTGGCCAAAGTCAAGGGTATGTGCGGATGGGTTCAAATTATCCTGGAGAATGACGGGTAGAACTTGACATGTGACTTATGATTTGTTGGCCAAAGTCAAGGTCATAAGAGCATGGGGAAAAAATCCACATCGGGAGTTTCAAAAGAACTGAAACTTGCTAGTGTTGCATACCATTTGGAGTGTGATGATTCTGGTAGGATTCCTTCAGTTTCGTCACGCGATGATATTTGGATCCCGATCCTACTGTGAGTATATGCTACTCCTCGGGAAATTTCTCACTTAACGATCAATGCTATAAACCAAGTAGGTGTCTAGAAAGGTGTTAGCGGGGCTACGCCCCCAGGGAAAAGAGGTTCTTAAATTAAGGAACTTCGCGAAAGCGTTGGAAAACCTCCCTCGAAGTACCGACACCAGCTTGGCCGAACGGTTAAGCAAGTATTGTACGGTGAGATTGATCCTGACTAATTCTTCTTTTTTGGTTTGAGGAGGGATTCGAGAGACAGTGGGAGCCATCCTGTTTAGACAAATTAAAAACCACTCTAAACTTGCAAGAGCATCATGCTAAAGTGTTTCTTCTCTCTCTCCTAATTGCAGTGACCAAACATCATGACCAGACTTAAGTTATTACTAGATAAAAACACACTGACAGGGCCAAACTACAAAGATTGTCTCAGGAATGTCAAAATGGCAATCACTTATGACAAGTTGGGGTATATCCTTACCACCAAAGCTCCCCCTGTCCCAGGTCCCACCTCCAGCGTCGCGGATAAGGATATTCGTAAGACTTGGGAGATTGATTGCGCGAAGGCCAGGTCCCTCATGCTTGCCTCTATGGACAACGAACATCAGAGGAGGCACGAGAATATGGACCTTGAATCCTTATTTCTCCATACAAAAGAACTGTATGGAGAGCAATCTCGTATCGCAAGATACGAAGTGTCGAAGAAGTTATTTTCGGCAAGGTTGGCAATCGGATCATCGGTAGCGGAACACGTGCTTAAGATGATTGGCTTCATTGAGGAGCTCATGGAACTTGGGACCACGTTAGAGAACGAGCTCTATACGGACTTGATTCTCCAGTCCCTTCCTTCCACTTACGCCCAGTTTATCCTGAACTTCAACTTATAAAAAAAAGAAGTTGAACTTTCAGAACTCCTCAACATGCTGAGGAGTGCAGAGGGCACCCTACAGAAAGGTAGGGAAACATCCACTTTGTTTGTAGGAGGATCTTCCTCTTCTAGATCCAAGGCGAAAGCCAAGGGAAAGAAGAAGAAAGCCCCCGCCAAACCAAGGGGCGGTGTTAGTAAAGTGGATACGAAGGGAAAAGCAAAAGGAACAAAGGTAGCGGGAAGGCTTATGGATATGGAAGAGTGCTTTTTCTGTCATAAGAGTGGGCACTGGAAGAAAGATTGCAGGGCTTGGAAAGCCAGAACACAGGAACTGAAGCAAGTTGCGGCTTCAGCTTAAGGTGTGTATGTTATTGAAAACTGTCTATCAATAAACTCTACTTCCCGGGTATTGATACCGGATCAGGATCTCATATCTGTAATTCTTTGCAGGCGTTGAGAAACCGTAGGGTTTTGAAGGCAGGTGACATGACCCTCAAAGTTGCAAACGGAGCTAGCATGGATGCTAAGGCCGTGGGGAACTATCACCTGGGAATGTCAGATGGACATGTTTTGGTTTTACGTAATTGCTTTTTTGTACCCAACGCAACTTGTAATATCATTTATGTATCTTTGATTTCTAAAGAAGGTTATGAATTTTCGTTTGTAAGTAATGTTGTAAACATTCACCTTAATCAAGTTCTGATTGGGTCAGGTACATTAAGCAATGGTGTATACGTACTAAACCAACCACAGATTTTCAATGTCCAGAATACACACAAAAGAAAGTCTCCGGAAATAAATCAGACTTTCTTATGGCATTGTAGACTGGGTCACATCAATGAGAGAAGGTTGACGAAGTTACATACAGAAGGATATTTGAACCCGTTCGAATATCAATCGTATGCCACTTGTCAATCCTGTCTCAAAGGAAAGATGACAAAGACTCCGTTCACTGGACACGGAGTAAGAGCGAGCGAGCTCTTAGGACTTGTACACAGCGACGTGTGCGGTCCAATGTCTACACATGCGCGAATCGGTTATTCTTACTTCATTACTTTTACGGATGACTTTTCAAGGTACGGTTATGTCTTCTTAATGAAACATAAGTCCGAAGCCTTTTGGAAAGTTCCAGGAATATAAGAATGAAGTAGAAAAACAAACCGGCAAATGTATCAAGACACTAAGATCGGATCGAGGTCGTGAATACTTGAGTACCGAGTTCCTGGACTATTTAAAATAGAATGGAATTCTCTCTCAGCTTACTCCTCCATACACTCCGTAACATAACGGTGTATCGGAGAGACGGAACCGGACCCTATTGGATATGGTACGGTCCATGATGAGTAACGCTGAGTTACCGCGATCATTCTGGGGATATGCACTAGAATCAGCTGCATACCTTTTGAACCGAGTTCCAACTAAGACTGTGCCTACCACACCATATAAGATGTGGTATGGGAAGAGACCTTATCTTAATCACATTAAGACATGGGGATGTCCGGCTTTTGTCAAAAAGCAGCATGCGGACAAGCTCGAGGCATGCTCAGTACAGTGCAAGTTTGTGGGATATCCAAAGAACTCCAAGGGATATTTCTTCTATTGCGTAGAGGAACAAAAGATTTATGTTTCTCGTCATGCCCACTTCTTGGAAACTGAGTTTTTGGAAAATTAGATAAGTGGGAGTACAATAGAACTGGAAGAAATTCCAGAACCACGAGCTATTACTGAAAGCTTAGTAGAACTAGAGGGTTCGAAAGATCATGACATTCCTACGCCGCTCCGCAGGAGTAGTAGGCAGTCTCATCCGCCCGAGAGATACTATGGTTTTCTCATAGACGGGGATAGAGAGGATTGCATCATAGATTATGATGAGCCGACTAGCTTCCAGCAGTCCATTCAGAGCGTTGACTCGGTAAAATGGCTGGATGCAATGCGGACCGAAATGGAGTCCATGTACACCAACAAAGTATGGACGTTGGACGTTGCTCCAGACGGGGTAAAACCCGTAGGATGCAAGTGGATCTACAAAAGGAAGATTGGTGTAGATGGACAGGTTGAGACCTATAAAGCTAGACTGGTTGCAAAGGGTTTTCGTCAAAGAACTGGTTTGGACTATGACGAGACCTTTTCTCCAGTAGCTATGCTGAAATCCATTCGGATCCTACTTGCCATTGCTGCCTTCCACGATTATGAGATTTGGCAGATGGACGTAAAGACCGCTTTTCTAAATGGAAATTTAGAGGAGTGTGTTTATATGGACCAGCCAGAGGGTTTCATTCAGAGTGGGAGCAACGGAAAGGTGTGCAAGTTGCTTAAGTCCATCTACGGACTAAAGCAGGCATCGCGGAGTTGGAACATCTGTTTTGATGAGACGATCAAGGAATTTGGCTTTATCAAAAATCCAGATGAACCATGCATCTATAGTAGATTTGTAGCGAGAACTGTAGTATTCCTCATTTTATATGTGGATGACATTCTCTTAATAGGAAATGACATTCCTATGCTACAATCTGTCAAGGGGTTCTTGTCAGACAGGTTCTCCATGAAAGACCTGGGTGATGCCTCATACATTCTGGGGATCCGAATCTATCGTGACAGATCCAAGAGGATACTGGGACTCTCACAGTCCAGGTACATCGACACCATACTGAAAAGATTCAGTATGGAAGATTCCAAGCGCGGTAATCTACCGGCTTGTCACGGGATCACCCTCTCCACAGAGATGTCTCCCAAGCCTGATTTGGAAAGGGATCGCATGTCTATTATACCCTACGCTTCTGCGGTAGGCTCTATAATGTATGCGATGTTGTGTACCAGACCAGATGTAGCTTATGCACTGAGTGTGGTAAGCCGGTATCAGTCAAACCCTGGGGAGAAACATTGGATAGCAGTAAAGAACATTCTCAAGTACCTGAGAAGGACTAAGGAGATGTTCTTGGTGTATGGCGGAAAAGACCTCCAGATCGAGGCCTTTGCTGACTCCACCTTCCAAAGTGAAAAGGATGATTCCAAGTCCATGTCGGATTATGTCTTTACCCTCAATGGAGGGGCGGTGTGTTGGAAGAGTTCCAAACAGGAAACCGTTGCTGACTCGACGATGGAAGCGGAATATATCGCTGCTGCAGATGCCGCAAAAGAAGCTGTCTGGGTAAGGAAGTTCTTAACTGAACTACAGGTGGTTCCGTTCATTGTTGATCCAATACCGCTGTATTGCGACAACAACGGGGCTATAGCTTTAGCAAAAGAACCCAGGTCCCATCAGAAGCCCAGACACATCTTCAGGCGGTATCACCTGATCAGGGAGATCGTGGGTCGCCAGGAGATCGAGGTTCGGAGAGTTTCTACGGAAGACAACACTGCTGATCCACTCACAAAGGCCTTACCCCAGACTCAGTTCGAGCGGCTGATCGAGATGATAGGTCTTCGATACGCCAGTACATGGCCTTAGTGCAAGTGGGAGATTGTTAGTGTATATGCCCTAGAGGCCATTACTGTATCATACTAGTTTGTATATTACTTAATGGAAGCTTGGGATATTCACCTTGTATAGACAATCTTGCTCAATATAGTAGTATGCTACTTGGTTTGCTTCTACTTCAATGTGTACATGTGTTTATTTTAGTATATCACCTATACACATTAGTGGAGCCCTTAAGATCTTTGCTTGATTACCAGCGTTGTGATGGCAGTCACACTAGTGGGGGCTGGGTAATCTATAAGCACATCTTTATGCAGGTCCCTAGTCGCAGGACTATCGAGACAGGGCATCGATACTCCGGAGTAGACTAGCGTATGCGCTTCTCATCCCAGTGTGGGAGACGGTCTGTCCCACAGCCGGCAGTACGTCGTACTTGAGATAGTATGCGGGTGCTCGTTAGGTTACGAGTACACTGGACAGGATTCGTCGGGACCTGTTGGTTGGTACTATACCTATCGTCGGTTATCAGTTCCCAGGTGACATGAGTACAACTTAGTCCGCTGACTTGACACTGTCACTTCGCCTCGAGTGAGTTCCCACTGTACTTTGATTACTACCCTACCACGGCTCAAAGGAGTCGTGCAAACAGGTAGTAGTTGTGTGCAGTCCCGAAGCACTTGGAGGCAGTGACGGTTAGACAGGATTCGCCTCTCCCGGTATTGGGGGTTGATATCGCGCTGTGTCTAGGAGAGCCATTACACGAGTAGTCCCTGGCCAGGGCAAGCGAGATATACTGGTAGGTTTCCAGTGTTATCTCAGGGTGTTCTGGGCTTCACTCCGACACGACTTGTACCGCTATTAGGGGACTGAAGTTTACCTCCCCCTAGGCCCGCCATGCGATGTATCAGACGAACAGACCGGACTGTATAGAGATTGTCACACTCAGACTCAGTAGGAGTTCAGATGGGTTTCACCTCGTCAGTCTTCTTGTCGGCATCTACCTAGGGACCGTTACGCACAGCTAGTGCCGCTTGCGGCCTGTGGTTAAACCCACTGCCAGCGTAGTGTCGAGTCTTTAGAGTCCCACAAAGAAAGCTATTCTCCTTTAGGCAAAAGAGTAGAGGCCGCATGGTTTTGCGACAGGTCGCATGGTTTTGCGACAGGGTTCGGTCACATCCGTGCACTTGTGCACGTACAGTGTCCGGACAGTTAACACTAGCGGGCTTTGGTTTAAGCCAGATCCTAGTGTACGTTTTGGGATTGCTTTTATCTCGTTTGTATTCATGTTCCTTGGAACGCGGATGCGGGTGTGTATGCACAGTTGACAGAGAGACAGAGGCAAAGTATTCTCATTGGGGTTTGTTGACTGTTGACTGTTGACAGTGGACTGTTGACCAGTGACTTTTGCTTAACCATAATGAGAATAAGATATATGATTAACATTAATATTAATTAAGTATTATAGTGACATGGTTGTTGAGGGGTTGACTTTGTTGACTTGTTGACTTTGTTGACCGGTTGACTAGGTTGGACTAGTTGACCATCATCATGACAATGGCTATCATTCCATGGCAAAGACTTTTGCTTGCTTGTTTATTTATGTAATATGAGTGCATTAAATGATATAGCCATTTTGACTTAAACCATTACACAATACTTGATTACTATTTTTGTTATGATGGCTTTTGGATTATGAGAGGTGAGAATGAGAAGAGTATGGTTCATTCTTTCATTTGCTTTCTCTCTCTTGAGCTCTATCATTCTCAAGCTCTCCCTCTTCCTCTTGCTCTCTCTAACTCAAGGCAAACCATTCTCATGTGTTGAGACTCATTGCCTTAGAGATAAAAAGACACCAAAACATTCCACTACTCATTCTAGTTCACAAGGCCTAGCAAGCCAAGTGATCTAGTTTCTTCAAAGGTCGAAGAAGAAGCCAAAGGTAGAAGTTTTCGGGTGGATCCATCTTCGGCGCAAGGAGACGACGAGGTGAAGCCGATCCGTACACCGGGAGGAGTTGAAGACGAAGGAGTTCAAGAAAGGTATAGCCCCCTAACCGAGTAGGTAAACTCTTGTTTGGTTGTTAGTTAGTCGTTTAACAAAGATCCGTATTGGTAGTCCATGTTACCACCCTCTTGAAAATCGTTTTTCACCACTTCTGCAACCCCGTAAGAACTGGGGAAGGGTAGCATGGACTTACAAGGAGAAGCTTCTAGATGAAGTTAGTTAGGAGGGTGCTTCTAGAAATAGTTTGTTAGGAGCTTAATTAGCTTAATCAAGATTAGGTTAATTTAATGACCCTTTGCTGATCTGGCAGAAGCTTCTACGGTAACCTGGAATTTGCCATAGATTTCTGAGCTTTAGGCACTGAAATAGGAATAATGCAGCAAAATTGGACGGATAACGTGGCAGAAGAGCCGCGGATCCGCGGCACGTACCTCCTTATGCCGCGGATCCGCGGTCACGTGAGGAGATCACAGTGTGTAATTCTGTGTACTGCTTCTTCTTGGCTTTGTGGTATTTATCTGATGTGTTGATTCTCAAAATGCTTTCCAGATTACTTCCAGATCTGAAGTCATTGAGTTCGCGTATTTTATATCAGCAATTTGACAAATTTGGCCATTCTTCTGGATTTACCTGCATAATTTCTCGAGACAGGTGTTGCGCAATATAGGGATGATGCGATACCATAAAATATAGTCAATTTCCCTAGAAATGCCGGTTTTAAAGTCTAACATATGTAATCTGATATTTAACAACTGTTTTGATAATATGTGAAATATGAATACCGAACACTTCTAAATGAGTGCAAATGATAGGGAAATTGCCGGTTAAAAGATGCAGTATTTTTGACTGATCAAGTATTGTATTTTGTATCTAGAAGATCTCCATCAGACCTATATTTTGACCTAGAGTGAGAGATGGTTATATGTATATTATTTGACAGTTGAGATCGTTTAGTTCTATAAATTCTTATTTCTTTTCTTATGTCTGGGATTCGTATTGGTGTCCTATATACTGAGATTTTATCTTCCGCTGTTGATATTGTTGATCCCAACTAGGGATGCAACTAAACTTAACACTTTATACGTGGTTAATATTATAACTTCATAAACTGTGATTTTTACTTAAAACTAAATTTCTATATAAAGAATTCCGCAAAAAGGATTTTGATCTTGGTTTTCGGCTTAGTTAGACTGTGTGCATATCTTTAGATATTATACAATCTAAGTGCCGGTCACATCCAAACTTTGGGTCGTGATAGGAAGCAAAAACGATAACTCTATCGAGCCCTACACGCGAAACATCACAGTTAAACAACAAAGTCGCCTGAACCAAAAAGCAAAGAAAAAACTGATGCAGTTGTTAACTGAGTCTTAAACTACTGAAAAACTCCTCACGCATGCCTCAGTCCAAGAAAAAGAAACCTCCTTCCGGTCAGTTCAGTCAACGGTGCAGCACTACACTAGCAATCCTTCATGAAACGGCGGTAAAAACCTGCTAAGCCCCAAAATCTACGGACCTCCGTCCTGCACATAAATCTGGGCCTAAGCTGTACGGCCTCGATCTTCCTCGGAACCATACAAAAACCGTCTCTCGTAACTAAAAGACCTAGGAGTCAACACCAACAAGCCTGAAGGAACACTCCGAGAATCTAGCAAACAGCTGGGGCTCTCCCAATGTCTGCAAAACAAATCCTCAAGTGCCGCTCCTGTTCCTCAAAACACAATAAAATAGACCAGAATGTAGTCAATAACACAACTGTAGGGTTACTAGGCACTGTCACAAGGTTCTACAAGGCATCAACCATGCCCGATTTAAAATTTAGAAGTGCCGAACAACCCTAACCAAGATCTTAGACTAGAGATTAGGCGAAACAATGAGTAAGTAAACAACTTTACTTCTAAGAGTTTGGGATTACAACCTTTGTAGTCCGGTCCTTCACTTCATAAGCTCCGTGTTGTGGTTCCTTCGCTGCGATCATCAAGTTCCCGGACTCTAGAGAGGCTCCACGAAGAGAAAGATGCAAGCTTGCTTCCGATCTTCGATAACAAAGATGATCTACCTTGAAGAAACTCAAACCCAAGCTCTTGCTTTGTTAATCATGTATTAGCAAAGCAAACACCCTAATCTAAGTGGCAAGAATATATGAGGATGATGAAGTTGGAATTTAGCTCTCATTTGTTTTCAATTTCTCACTCATTTTCATCACTTATGAAAATGCTAGAAAGCTTTTTCAAGCAAGAAGAAGAAGAAGAAGATCAAAATCCTTTTGTGATGAATAATGAAAACTCAAATGTGAGGTTAGAAATGCAACCATGGGTTAGGTATGAAGACTTAACCCATGTAGAGAAACAACTATGGTTAAAGGGTTGGGTTTGGTTAAGGAAATATCTATGCAAAAGATCAAGGTCAAAGTCAAAGCTTCAAGAAGCTTCTTGAAAGCTTCAAGAAGCTTCTTGAAAGCTTCATGAAAGCTTAACCCTAATCCAAACCCTAACCATATTTATTCTCCACAAAACATGTTGCAATTATAACCCTAACATGTTACAATATTATATATCAAATATACAATATTTATTATAACAAAATAAAATAATACAATTAACATATATCACATATATATCAATGTATTACCCGAGTGAGAAAAAGAATCTTTAAGTGAGCTTATATTAGTTAATGTAATTTAATATATCAAATATATAATTATACATTAAATTATCGAATCAACACTTGATCCGATAATCCGGCTATTTCACAAATAACCAACTAATATATTTTGTATCAGTTCATCGAATCAACACTTGATCCGATGACCCGGCTATATCACATATACCCGGCCGATATCACATATCGCGAGAATCTAATACGGTATCGCATACACGTATTATTCTCGGTCCCACACATATCACATATGTGCTCCTGCTCCGTTTTGCCTGAGCCAGGAAACCACTGTGTAGGACTCTAAAGAATCGTCAATACGCCGGCAGTAGGTGATGATCATATCAAACACCCACAAGCTGCAAGCGGTCAGCTAAATGTAACAGCTACCCAGGTATTGAGCGATCAGAAGATCAATAAGCAAGCCTGCACATTCTCCTGCGAATCCAATCAGTAACCCTCCCGTACAGTCTGGCCTTTTGTCTGATATGTCACATATATCGCCTAGGGGTGGTAAACGTCAGACCCCAGTAGCTTGATCAGTCGTGTCGATATGAGGTCTATAACAGTTCGAGAAACTACTGATAACACTTACCAGTAAATCTCAGCAACCCTGGCCATGGATTTCCAGTTATAGCCAATCAAACACAGCGCAACATCAACTCCCTATACCGGGAGAGACGAAACCCCTCCTATCGCTCATTGCCTCCATGTGATTCGGGATTGTACCCAAAAGCCACCTTTTTACATGCCCTCTTAGACGTGGTATGATGGAAATCAAAGCACGGTAGGAATCACACAAGACTCTATGACGATCTCGGGTCTACAGACTAACCTGTACCAGTGTCACCAGAGAACTGCTATCTGACGTAGGGTATAATACCATCTGGGAGTTCTCGGCGAGTCCGTCCAGTGTATCCAGTCTCCACTGAGCACCCGTATACCTTCTATGATGTCAAACACCAGTGGATATGGGATCATCCATCGCCCATCTTATGGGTCAAAAAGCGCATACGCTAGTCTGCTCTGGTTTATCGATACCGTGTCTCGATATACCTACGACTAAGAACATTTGATGGATGTACTTGGCGACTACACTGTCCCCACTAGTATGATCTACATCATAGTCCTGGTAGTCAAGTACTCATCCTAAGGGCTTTATCAACATGTAACATAGAGACAATAAGAGTACATGTTAAGATAAAGTGTAACCAGATAGCATACTATCATGTCGAGCAAGAAAGTCCTCCCTATATATGTCCAAGAATCCACTACAATATACATCGTATGTACAGTAATAGACTCTAGGGCATACATATAACTAACAACAACAATAACTGGTCGAGGAACGTCCTGAAGAAATCAGGTTCATCATATCTACGAATGCTGCTAGGGCATTGGTGAGTCCAATGACTCCACTAAAACACACAAAGCCCGTAGCACGCATAAGGCAGACTTCGAAATGTTATCACTCTGAACCCTCAATAATGATGACATGATCCCAAACAAACTTAGAAAAATGTCTCGCACTCAGGAGCTGATCGAAGAAATCGTCAATGCGAGGTAAAGGATACCTATCCACACCGAAAGCCGGTTAAATTGACGATCAATCGATACACAACCTCAAACTGTCGTCTTTCTCCTTGACGAACAGAAATAGGAGCTCCTCAAAGAGAAACACTCAGAAGCATAAGCCCTCCCCAACAAACAACTCAGCAGCTGATCCTTAAGCTCCTTAAGCTTCGCCGGCTCATCTGGAACGTCGGAAACTCTCGCACGAAGGAAAACTGGTCCAAAAAACCCACTGTGGCTACTGTATCACGAACGAACGCCAAGAATCCTCGACATCCTCTCCTCAAAAGCCTATTAGCAAAAAGGTTGAATTCAAGCTGTAAGAGGCGGCACCACTGTCCTCCCGCACAACAAGAACTAACTCGCCGGGGAAAACAACACCTGACTGTTTCCTCACGGTATTCCACAGACGTCTATCGTGTAAATAACCAGTCTGTACCCAGGAGAACGTCAAATCCAACATCTCTAGAAGGATCAAAATGACGGATGAATCTCTATCTCCTATCAGATTGGCATACGACCGAATCACGTGTCGCGCAACATCGCTGACAGAAGTTAACACAACAAACCGCTGATCTATCTAACACGACTCTCGTCCAAACCACGGCACAAAGTGTGTAAAACAAACAAGTACATGCAAGAACATATGAATTTAGAATACCTGAAAACTCTGCATTGGATGCTTTCGCGTCCCGATGAGTAGAAGCAAACTCTCGTGTTGCCCTCTACCCGCAACAGGCTGAACTCCTCCTCTGCTAGACTGACCCTTCTGAGCGAACCCTCCGCGTCCCTGACATCTCAGAATATGACCCTGACTAGGTGTTAGGGAACAACTCCTGATGAGGTGACGAAGGCTCCCACATCGAAAACATCCACGCGATGACTGCTGACCCTCTTGGGGATGAGAGCCGAACGATTGTCCTAGCCCTAAGCCTCTGCTACTCCCATGACGGTCATGAAATCTGTCTCGACGAATAGGCCTCTGTCTCTGGGTTGGTACACCAGTACGATTCCTCCACTGTTCCGGAACTCTCAAAGTCTCTGGAAGACGTGTTTCGTAAACTGGGGCTGCATCTACTGGTGCTATGTAGGTGACGGGCTGCATCTACTGGTGCTATGTAGGTGACGGACTGCTGCATGCTGATCGCAAGGAACAACTGAGTAACAGGGTGACAAACTCCTGTCGCTGCGCTCGAACGGTCTCAACCAATGAAGTCAACGCCTGGTGCATGTCATGCATCTCTGCCACAAGCCTAGCGATACTATCTGTCTAAGGCGGATCCGTCTGCTCCTGTGCAACGAGCGTGCTATCCTGATCAATCCTCGTCTCACCCGAACCAACTCTGACCTCGGCCCTCGCTGCATCACTCTTAGTCCCCATAGTCATCGGCGGCAAGGCTATAAATAGAAATAAGATTCGATAAGAACACGCAATCGAATCACACAGACATGAATCATCAAGGAAAGAGTTTCAAGCAATTGTACTTAGGTCACATTGGCGGAGTACCGCAACGTGAGTATGCTGCAGACATACACACACTACGTTACTCTGCTTAAGCTACCTACTCCATCATACCAAGGTCATCCTACACTCCGAAAGGTAAAAACCTAGCGCTCTGATACCAACTTTGTCACGGCCCTAATTTGGCACGTGACGGCCCTAATACTACGCAACGTCTACAGGCGTAACGCAGTAAAAGAAAGCCAAAACCCAGAAATCTAAACCCTTAAAAGACAAGAAAAGATAAGAAACATATTTTTAAAACCTTTGAAAATGGCAACCCAAATTCTTTAAAAGTCCAACTTTCTTTTTTTAAAAATTTGGCAGCACCTCCTTTGTAAAAACTAGCCCCAAAAATGGGTACAACATAAATATAAATAAAGCATCCCCAAACGGGAGCAAATACACGCCCAAAGGCGGAAAACAACCACCACAACAAATATACGACGCCGTAGCCAAGAAATAAAAGACGATAGAAAGGAAAGTGTATAAAAGACAACAAGTCACAAAATAATATACAATATCGTCCTCACCAAATCTCTAAGTCAACAAGAATATACAGTAGATGGAGAGTAAAAGGATACAACGAATATACAATACAACAATACGGATAACCACAAACCCACCTATGAAAAACTGCATACTATGAGCTGAAGCGGTATCCGCAGCAAAAGATGATGAGATAGATGAATAGCCTGCCTCGACTACTCGGGGGAAACACTTTGCAAAACAACTGTGGCACAACGGGGGTGAGTTGCGAACTCGTGAATAGTAAATAACATATGCAGGTAATCGCAAGTATGCACGTACAGCGCGAATCTAACATATGTAAGCTAAATGCAATAAAAGGTCATATGAATGCGATAATCATGAAAAGTACACTAGTAGGTACAACTAATACATGAAGCAATAATATGACAATCTGTATGCAATAATCATGCAAAAATGATATGAAAATATATATATGCAACAATCATGAAAGGTACACTAACAGGTACAACTACACATGAAGCAATGCATATAAATAAAGGTATGTAAATGCAACAGTCATGAAAGGTACACTAACAGGTACTACTTATACATGAAGCAGTGCATAAACAATAAATGTGGAGTATGGAATGAAATATGTCATTTCCACGGAATCCTGACATCATGGTAGTAGGATCACAATCTATCAAGACAATCCAAATCCCAATTCCTCCAATCAGCCCCCAATTTGGCTCTCATATCATATAAGTCTCACAAATCCTTAATATACAATATCGAATAAATCTCATATATCCTGAATGTACAAAGTCAAGTGAATCTCATATATCCTTTATGTACAATATCAAGTAATCTCAAATGCCCTAAATCCAATATCAAGTGAATCTCTTATTTCTAGGTACATTTGTATGAATAAATAAGATGAAGTATATAAAATGATATCAATACACATATATTAGCGTCCCATTCCACTAATATTGGTGTAAAGGCATATATAACAGCGTCCCATTCCACTGTTATATATACATAGGAGTAAAAAGAAATATCATGAAACCAATGTGTCAAGCATCGATACAGAAATGCTGATCTATCAGGTGCTGTCACCAAGACTGGCACCCTGATAGGTACGTATCAAACGCTATACCGAAAGCACGAGTGCCTAGCTCTGACCCTTGCCTCTCGACGTATCTATACGTACATGACTCCCGTCGGTATCTCGATGATAACCGATGAGTCATAGGTAATGTCACCGGAAAGTATTGTTCCCCCACTAACTCATCTCCTCACCGAGATTCATGCCCCGGGGTACCTCCGGGCCCCACCATGTACCCGCACACGGGCCCCTCCTTTCCTCGCGTGGGGTATATATATCAGAACCGATAAATCTCATGGTGGTTGCTGATATATCATATCAAGGAAAACCGGGTTTTTCAAATAATGCATAATTTCATGAACTCCCATGGTCCCCAAATCCAGAAAACATGATGAAAAATCCATATATATATATATAATATGCAACATAAAAATGTATGAAAAAATATAAAGGAAAAGCCGCTAATTAACTGCAACAAGTTAATATAAAATATCATGCGGTTCCTATTTTCTCCAATTCTAAATAACATCAAGTAAAGGTAAACATGTAGCTATAACAAGATATATGTGTAAACAATAATGTATAGCAAGATATATGTATCTACCAATAAGTAATGATGTAGTATACCCCCTGGTATATGTGAAGTATGTGTGCAAGGTATACCTGTAGCTATGTCATAAAGTGTGTGTGTACCTATCGATAATGGTACGATACTTTATAGGTATACAGGTATCTAGGACGTAAATATAAGAAGGCAGTTGTGTAAGCATGTAGGTATACAGGTATGCTATAAGTCATATGCGATAAGAAATATGAATAAATGTCTCAATGTCCCTAACCAAACAATAGCATTTCTATATGTGGGTTGTGCGTGACATGGCAATTATTGACAGTGTGTGTGGTATACAATCAGTGCTCGTGCAACATGAGTTGTCAATAATAGTGCAGTGTCCTAAGGATACTAGTCCAAGCATAACAATTAACTAAGCAGTAGGGTAAATGCGCAATTCTAAATATTGTTGGAGATAGTGCCCTAAAAGTCAATTATTGGATCGCAGGTACGTGATTGCAATGATTGAGGCAGGACCTATACCGATATGACAGTCTTGCTCGAGATGATAGATTGCTATCTGGTTTGTCTTTATCATCGTATACATGCTTTAGTTCGCTATTGCATGATTGATAGAGCCCATATGATTCTGCTTGACAGCCAGCAGTATGATGGTGATCATATACATGGGAGCTGGGGTCTGTAAGCACATCCTTAAAGTGTCCCTAGTCGTAGGAGTTTCGAGACAGGGCATCGATACTCCAGAGTAGACTAGTGTATACAGTCGAGACCCCGACGAGGGGCGATGGCCGGTCTCACAAGCCATTGGTGTCAGTAGGATCACCTAAGATGTATACAGGTGCTCGTTGAGTTATGAGTACACTGGACAGGACTCGCCGGGAACCTGCTAGTTGGTATTATACATATCGTCAGATAGCAGTTCCTTGGTGACATGTGTACAGGTTAGTTCATCGACCTGAGATCGTCATTTATCTTGTGTGAGTTTCCACTGTGCTTAGATTACTACCCTACCACGCTCAAAGGAGTTGTGCAAACAGGTTTTAGTTGGGTACAGTCCCGAGCCATATTGGAGGCAAGTGAGCGGATCGTCGGGGATTCGTCTCTCCCGGTATTGGGGGTTGATATCGCGCATTGCTCGGGTGGCCATTACTAGGAATCCTCGGCCGAGGTAGTGGAGAATTACTGATTTGGATCAGTAGTTTCTCAGGAGGTAATGGGCTTCATGCCGACACGATTTATCGCGTTATTAGGGGTCTGACTTTATCCACCCCCCTAGACTCGATATACGATACTCTTTAGACGAACGGACCGGACTGTATATACATTTTCAATGTCAGGCTAAGTAGGGTTTATGGATGAGTTCGCTCGTCAGCTTCCCTTCCAATCAATACATAGGCAAACCGTTACGTGCAGCTTGTACCTCTGACGTGCCAGGGGTTATACCCAGCGCCAGTGTGTTGATGAGTCATTAGAGTCCCGCACAGACACTTTCCCAAGTTCGGGCGAAACGTTGTAGAGGCCGTATGGGTTTATGGCAAGGTTCGGAAAAAGCACGTGCGTTTTCGCACGTGTCATTTTTCGGGCAGATAATACTGGTAGGCTTTGGTTTAAGCCGGAACCCAGTATTATACTATGTAGATATAATATCTTTGTCTCGGTTGCATTTGTATTCGGTCGTAATACAAATGCGGGTATGTTTATACTGATAAAGGGTTATCCTGAAATTCGTTTCACGATCACTTTTGGAAGTTGCCAGTTTCCAGTTTTCTATCAGCTGTATTTAACATTCGGTCAAATGCGGATTTATCTTTTTATGGAGAGGGTGAGTCATGGTTCTAGACGGTTCTAGTTGTGGTGATGAGGCTTGTGACTCATTAGTGCCATTAATGATGCATTAAATGATTTAGTGACTAGGTTAAGGTTCATTGGTTAGCATTTAATGTTTTGTGTGATTCATTCTTTCATGATAAGCTTGATATTCATATGGTCACCCCCTCTCCTACACTCACCTCCCTCCTCACTACAAATATGGCCGGCCCCCTCTCCTTGAGTGAGGATGATTTTTGATTGGAAAAAAAGATATAAGTTTTGGTGCATAGAAATTAGATATGATTCATTTCTCATTTCCATTCGATCCAAAAGGCAACTTCATTAACCGTTCGTCCATAGCCTTGGACGTAATGAGACAAAGTGTTCTACTCATTCTCTACTTCATCTTGGTCGTCTCTTTTGGCAAACTTGACGATCGAGTTGCCTCAGTTCAGAGGCGGGAGCCCGTTTAAAGATCCGTCGACGTGGTGCCACGTGGACGAGAAGACTGGAGATTCAGGAGATCGGAACAGCTGCAATAAAGCGTGGGATGATGGTTGAAGACCAAAGGACTCGGATCATTCGGTATAACGTTTCTACCCCTTTGCAATTTGTTAGTTTAGCTTTAATGGCAGATCCGGTTTATAGTACGCGATAGCGCCAGTTCGTAAAAAGTTTTTGTTCCGCATTTGGCTTCTGTTAGACGGCCGGGGCGCTACCGTGGACTTACAGTGGTATCAGAGCCTCACCATTAAGCTATACTAACTTGTGCTAACGCGTTTACAAGATCAATCGAAAGGAATTTCCGAAATCACAATTTTCTAGCACACATGTTTCTATCGATTTTTTAAAGGGCCTAAAAATAATTTTGCATATCACAGAAAAGCGTGCAGGGTTTTATGAGCATACTGGAAAAATTTGGGCACGTTATCCCACAAGGCCACCGCGGAACCGCGGCGCTTTAGTGGGAACAGTGCACCGAATTTTCCAGAGAGCTTCACATCAGGAAATTGTGGTTTTTGGTATATATCTTTTGGGCCCAGATTTTGTTACTGTACAGCAGATGTTTGTGGGGCCCACTTTAGGATATTTTGTCGATCGAACTTTAAACATGTTAGTTTACAGTAATTACTTTATATCTCCGACCGGGAATGCCATTTGATCGGTAAACCGCGTCTAATTGCTATAGTTCTTTTATACGGGTTTGCGAACGTGACATTCGCGTTGATGTTCTGTGTTGTGCTGTGATGTTGCGGATTTGTCGTCGTGGATAGCAGGGTGCAATGATAGTGCAGTTTGGATTTATTTATACATTTGATATTGTGGGGCGAGCGTCCAACATGTGGACTTCCGTCACTGCCTGTTGTATAATATTCTTTTGGGGCACGACCGGGTTGAGGTCGATGTACCCGTTGTACATATTTTTATTTTTGTACTAGGTTTATCCCGCGAAGGAGTGCACGGATAGCCGGGTTCTGGAAGGCAACAGGTCCGTATCTCATGGCTTTGAGAGGCAGAGGGGCCTCACTCTAAAATTGGCTGATTATTCGCCGTACTCGTAGGGGGTACAGGTTGACCCAAGGAGGGGTGCTTAAGTTACCGGATTCCATGAAGTGCCGGGTGGTCCATTCATTTTGTTGTAGGGGGCTGCCTCGCTTCAGGTTTTGGTGGGTAACTTGCCGCACCTGTAGGGGTCTTGGTTTCATTGCACAGGCTATCCACACGACCAGGGGAACGTCGGGTTTCAGTAGCGGCTCTATGAAACCCGGGGATCCCAGATTATCTGTATTGTTCTGTGATGCTTATTACTTTTCTATAATGTTGCATATTATCACGCCTGGAGCAATTATTGTATATTAGTATATATACCATTAGATGTTGTATATGTTTTACACCCGCGCTAGTCCAGCCCCTGCTCTGTTGTTAGTTAAGTAACCTAACGGGTGATGACGAGACCCAGTGGCGAATGCGGATGGCATATACGTACATTATGTTTTCGTTCTTTTCTGGTGTGATTGATTGGACTGCGTTGATTCTTATCAATGCAAGATAAAACAAACCTATATTTGATATTGTTGAACAAATTTTTTAAAAAAAGGGTGTTATTACAAAGATGTTTCCTTTTGTTTTGCATAGTGATATTCAGTTGGAATATCCCGCACCTCATTCCACGAGGCAAGGGCTGATATCCCTTCACCGGGAAAAACCCCTTGGGCAGAAGTTTACGTCAGGGTAGTAACTTTAGTATAGTCGATTACAAGTTGCTATGCATCGCGGTATTCAGTTAGAATATCCTGCACCTCATTCCACGAGGAACGAGTCGAGATCCCTTCACCGGGACTGACCTCTTTAGCAAAACATTTTCGTCACTATATTTTTATAAAAAGCTATCAGGTTCCTTCAACGAGATCAAGTTCATTACGTTAATGGTTTTTCGCCAAAAACCAGCCGTAGCCCTCCGTCATTTCTTATGGATTGTCAGTAGTATTCAAGCTATGTTTGTAGGCCAAAGTCAAGGCATAGTGCTTGGTAGCTGCTGAACATTCATCTGCAGAATAGATAGATGTGTTGGTTTGGGATAGTTGTTCTTCCTTGTTGGCCAAAGTCAAGGGCATGTGCGGGTGGGTTCAAATTAACCTGGATAATGACGGGTAGAACTTGACACGTGACTTATGATTTGTTGGCCAAAGTCAAGGTCATAAGAGCATGAGGCAAAAATAACATCGGGAGTTTCTAAAGAAACTGAAACTTGCCATGTATGGCATACCTTCTGGAGTGTGATAACTTGAGTGGCTTCCATCAAGTTATCATGCGATGATAGTTGGATCCCGATTCTCACTGATGAGTTGGTTTACTCTTCGGGTGATCCCGACTAATTCTTCTTTAGGTTTGGAGGAGAATTTGAGATATCAGTGGGAGCTTTCCTGATTAGATAAAGTGATAACCATTCTGATCTAGGTTAGAGTACAGGCAGAGTATTTCTTTTCTCTCTCTCTTTGGCAGCGACCTTTGACCGACCCTAGACTATGACTCAGTAACCAAGTTGACCGAACCTTCTTAAAATACTGGCTTTTGGATTGTCTAAAGATGCATAAGTCATTGCCGCTCCTTCTTTTACCCTTTATATTTCTTAGAACACCCCGTATTATTTCGGACATCCACTTCCATTGGATAGATCCATCGTATGGTTATATACGAACTCGATGTGACTTCTTCGAGGATGGATCCAGGTTCAGGAGAAATAGAATTGGCTTATTCAGTTGTCTTTTATTTTCACCTTCTCTCAGGTTGCGAGGGCTCCTTAGTTTAGGAGAGTACACCTATTACGCTTATTGGATAGTCTTATTCCAAACCATAGGTTGATGCCGATAGGTAGGGAATGAAGAAAACCAATTAGCCTAAGTAGGGTGTACAGAAGGTAATATGTAAAGACAAAATAAAAGGGATTAGAAAGAGGGCAAAGTAAATTGCGACTGTTATCATTCACGACCAAACCGCGTACTTCATCGCTACTCCTATTTCACCTTTGCTTTTTCCCCAGTTCGGGAGAAATAGAATAAGGTATTATTCAGATTGTCTTTTATCATCACCTTCTCTCAAGCGAGTACTCCTAGGATTAGGAGGGTACACCTATTATGCTTACTGGATAGTCTTCTTCCAAACCATAGGTTGGTGCCGAACGGTAGGGAAGGAAGAAATCCATTTAGCCTAACGATGGTGTACAGAAGGTAACGACTAAATACAAATAAAGGGATTTGGAGAGATGGCAAAGAGATATACGGTTATAGTCATGAATTGGATTATGGAAGAGGCATTAGTAGGAATACCATGATACCCCTACGAAATATTTTCATGTTTCAGTGCATTGTTAAAGGAAAAACAGTTTTCCCGATTACATACTTACTCCAGGGTATGTATTTACCAGGTTTCGTTCTCATATTTGTACGGTTTTACAGATGATGAGTGGGAGTAAGTTATTGGGAATTAGGTGATTATCCTCATTATATCGGAATTCGTTGTAATTGGTGATATTTGAGGAAATCGCCTGGGTACATTTTTCAACCTACGATGCACAGGTTTTGAGTTATTCAACTCAGCGGACTTATACAGAGTATTGTATGTTGTCCAGTGACCGTCAGGACAAAGGGGTAGGTCCTCGTACTATGTTCTGTTTACTTGTGACTTCTCTAGTTTTTAGGCAAGTGTTTCGTAGAAATACAATGTCTATGTTTTGAGAAGTTATGGGTATAAGAATAAAGTAGAGAACCAGGTGTCACAAGTATCGGGATTCTTCAAAGAGATTGAAGATATAGATTCTTGTGATTGGTATTCAGATAATAGTAATGGTTTTGAGAAACTAGTTTCTCTTTTCAGGTTACTCATAATTGGAAGGGTTCCTAAGTTGAGTAATGCTGATTAGCCTCTCTCCATTAAGTTGTAATGCACTGGAGACAGCTGCATGATTTGAATCTGGTTCCAATTAAATTAGTGCCTCTATTTCTATATTGTATATAGAATGGTTCATATCCTAACGATGTTACGATACGAGGAGTTGTCCAGCTTATGCTTAAAACCAGATACTGGATAACTCAAGGCACGTTTCTGTAATGGCTGTTTGTGGGTTGACCCTGGCTTTGACGAAGGTTGACATTTCTACCATCTGAATGATCAATAGTGATATTGTTCTTAACTCGCCACAATTTTATTAAAATGGACTTTTTCAGAAAACAGTAGTGGGAGTATGGTAGAACTGGAAGTGATTCCAGAACCGCAAACGATTACGGAAAATTTAGTTGGACCTATATATTCAATCAGGTTTGACATTCCAATAGCCACTCCGCAGATATGGTAGGTAACCTCATACCCCCGAGAGGTACTCCGGTAGCCTCAAGGACGGTGATAGGAATGTTCTTGTTTACCCAGACTTGACACTACGGTTGTTCCAGGCTATGAGACCCGGCAGGAGGATAAGTATAGCGTCGTTCTAAACTAGCTTTAGAAGTATACGTATATATTATTCTTCCACAGGGTTATCGTAGTCAGTAGGAGCAGCGGAAGCGTAGTGGGCAAGTAGCTTATGTCTATCTATAGTCTTGAGCAGATATAACGGAGATAAGATCATCTAATTTTGATGAGACAGTCATGGCTTTGACTTCATCAGAATAGGGGATGGATCTGTTGAGAAGGTAGTAAGGTGTGATGTCCTGGTAATTGGATGACATACACAGAGTAGGAAGTAAAATTCCTATACTACGATCGGTTATACTTTGGTCGTCACACAGTTGTTTCTCCACAAAGGATATGGATATAATATTAGACATTCTGGTTTCTTGATCTATGGTATTAGATCTAGATTTGGGTAGTTTCCTAATGTGGGTACTTTGACAATATTCTAATAGTATTTTAGAATAGATGACTCTTGGCATGGTGGTGTACCTGCAGGTGATGGAGTCACCCTCTCTAAAGGTGTCTTACAGACTAAAGGAGAGAGGGATGTGCATGATTGGCAGATCAATTGCTTAGGCAATTGAGTCAATTATAAGATGTCAAGTACCACACCAGATGTTTTTTTGCACTAATTACGATATGTTTATATTAATCCAATCCTGAAGAAACATAAGGAAGCAGTTTTAGAACATGAGTGCTTGTTTTAAGGATTTGATGACGGCAGCCTCCTTAGGGAGACGATTATCATTCCAGGCTTCCAAGCTAACAAGGATGACAGAGCGATTGTCAGAGTTATAGTTTTTCCTCTGACGAGGGACAGTATTATGGACAGATGGTCCAAGAGGATACTGTGGGAGGCATGGTGCTGATTACTGATTAGGTTCAGTTATCGATACAGTTTAAGAAGTTTGGATTTGAAGTTCATTTATGAACTAGGTCCCATCAGATATCCAGGCATATTCTAAGACAGGTATTACTCTATTCGGGAGATGGTTTTCTCCGTGAATTTGAGATTTAGAGAGATATAGAAAGAAACATCAGGGCGGATCCACTCACTGAGGCTATTTCTCGAACACAAGAGTTCTACAAACTAGCTTTATGAAACTGATTAGTAGAGAAGTTGGGTGTTCGGTATCACATGGGCTGTGAGTATGCGACATCGAAATAATTAGCCTTGAGTGCAAGTGGGAGATTGTTGGAGATAGTGCCCTCAAAGTCAATTATTGGATCGCAGGTACGTGATTGCAATGATTGAGGCAGGACCTATACCGATATGACAGTCTTGGTCGAGATGATAGTTTGCTATCTGGTTTGTCTTTATCATCGTATACATGCTTTAGTTCGCTATTGCATGATTGATAGAGCCCATAGGATTCTGCTTGACAGCCAGCAGTATGATGGTGATCATATACGTGGGAGCTGGGGTCTGTAAGCACATCCTTAATGTGTCCGTAGTCGTGGGAGTTTCGAGACAGGGCATCGATACTCCAGAGTAGACTAGTGTATACAGTCGAGACTCCAACGAGGGGCGATGGCCGGTCTCACAAGCCATTGGTGTCAGTATGATCACCTAAGATGTATACAGGTGCTCATTGAGTTATGAGTACACCGGACAGGACTCGCCGGGAACCTGCTAGTTGGTGTTATACATATCGCCATATAGCAGTTCCCTGGTGACATGTGTACAGATTAGTTCATCGACCTGATATCGTCATTTGTCTAGTGTGAGTTCCCACTGTGCTTAGATTACTACCCTACCACGCTCAAAGGAGTTGTGCAAACAGGTTTTAGTTGGGTACAGTCCCGAGCCACATTGGAGGCAAGTGAGCGGATTGTCGGGGATTCATCTCTCCCGGTATTGGGGGTTGATATCGCCCAGTGCACGGGTGGCCATCACTAGGAATCCTCGACCGAGGTAGTGGAGAATTACTGATTTGGATCAGTAGTTTCTCAGGAGGTGATGGGCTTCATGCCGACACGATTTATCGCGTTATTAGGGGTCTGACTTTATCCACCCCCCTAGACTCGATATACGATATACTTTAGACGAACGGACCGGACTGTATATACATTGTCACTGTCAGGCTCAGTAGGGTTTATGGATGAGTTCGCTCGTCAGCTTCCCTTCCAATCAATACATAGGGAAACCGTTACGTGTAGCTTGTACCTCTGACGTGCTAGGGGTTATACCCAGTGCCAGTGTGTTGATGAGTCATTAGAGTCCCCCACAGACACTTTCCCAAGTTCGGAAGAAACATTGTAGAGGCCGTATGGGTTTATGGCAAGGTTCGGAAAAAGCACGTGCGGTTTTGCACGTGTCATTTTTCGGGCAGATAATACTGGTTGACTTTGGTTTAAGCCGGAACCCAGTATTATACTGTGTAGATATAATATCTTTGTCTCAGTTGCATTTGCATTCGGTCGTAATACAAATGCGGGTATGTTTATACTGATACGGGGTTATCCTGAAATTCGTTTCAGGATCACTTTTGGAAGTTGCCAGTTTCCAGTTTTCTATCAGCAGTATTTAACATTCGGTCAAATGCGGATTTATCTTTTCATGATGAGGTTGAGTCATGGTTCTAGAAGGTTCTAGTTGTGGTGATGAGGCTTGTGACTCATTAGTGCCATTAATGATGCATTAAATGCTTTAGTGACTAGGTTAAGGTTCATTGGTTAGCATTTAATGTTTTGTTTGATTCATTCTTTCATGATAAGCTTGATATTCATATGGTCACCCCCTTCTCCTACACTCACCTCCCTCCTCACTACAAATATGGCCGGCCCCCTCTCCTTGAGTGAGGATGATTTTTGATTGGAAAAAAAGATATAAGTTTTGGTGCATAGAAATTGGATATGATTCATTTCTCATTTCCATTCGATCCAAAAGGCAACTTCATTAACCGTTCGTCCATAGCCTTGGACGTAACGAGACAAAGTGTTCTACTCGTTATCTACTTCATCTTGGTCGTCTCTTTTGGAAAACTTGACGATCGAGTTGCCTCGGTTCAGAGGCGGGAGCCCGTTTAAAGATCCGTCGACGTGGTGCCACCTGGACGAGAAGACTGGAGATTCAGGAGATCGGAACAGCCGCAACAAAGCGTGAGATGATGGTTGAAGACCGAAAGACTCGGATCATTCGGTATAACGTTTCTACCCCTTTGCAATATGTTAGTTTAGCTTTAATGGAAGATCCGGGTTATAGTACGCGATAGCGCCAGTTCGTAAAAAGTTTTTGTTCCGCGTTTGGCGTCTGTAAGACGGCCGGGGCGCTACCGTGGACTTACAAATTTGACATAGAATATGCGACAAAAGTAACATCGCTAGCCCAGACGCATAACACCATGCGGGCGATTCCCTTGTAGATGTTAAATCTACTCACCAACGCTCCTGGCTAAATGAAGCCAACCACCTGTTTTCGCTTTGTAGCAGTGTCCGAAGTCCCCGCCTGCAAACCTACATCATGAAAACAATAAAACAAGTATATATTAATAACAGACCCAAAACGCGTACAAACTGCATTAGACCGTTGCAACAACACAAAACATACTCTCAAGTGTTCGTATTGTGGCTAACGTGTGTAGCGACACGACGAAAACAACCTAAGCGTAAAACCATACAAAGTGCACGATCCGTGTCGTATAACGTATCGCGCGAACACAAAACACTAGAAACTACCTAGGTGATCCCAGATTTTGCATACTGAGAAAACTCAACAACTAAACAAGACCAAACATACCTAAACCACTGCAGACACCTACCCAGAAAAACCCAAACCCTAACTCTTTCCCCAAGCCGATGTCGCCAGAATTTCTCTTCACATCACCGGCTGAGTCCGAGCTCCAGCGGTCCGTTCTCCAGGTGATGTCCTTTGGTCTCAGGTACAACACAGCTATATTGTTTGGTTTTCTCGGACACTCTCCGGGTCACAGCAAATCACAGATGTCACAAATAGACACTAAAAATACGATATTATGCACAAAACCTAACTTTACACTATTTAAACTAAATCTAACAGTCTACAAAGCACAAAAACTAAAAACAGAACAGATAAGGATCATTACCAAGCTAAGATAACACAAAGATCCAAGCTTTGCACACTCCTTCGCATCCAAGAGGCAAATCGAAGATATAGGTGTGATTTTTGATGAGATTTGTGAATTTTGTGATGAATTTGAGGAGGAAATGGAGTGTGTTCAGTTGTGTTGAGAGCAAAAGATGAGGAAATGAGAAAGAGATAGAGAAAAAGAGATAGGGTGACTGATAAAGAGAGAGGGATGTGAGTGTAGGGTGAGAATGAGAGGTGAGTATAACCACTTCAATAATGAACCATTAATGCATTCATACACTCATCTTGCCACCTCCTCTCATCCAACAATTATGTCCTCTTCTTCTCACGAAAGATCTAAGGAATTAGGATTAAGGATTGGACTAACAAGGATTAAAGCAACGGGATTAGATTAGGGTTAAGTGTCAAGGTTGCTAAGATCAAAATTAGCACAAATAAAACCTCACATTTACGTGCACACGTGCGTGCATGCCTATAACAAATAATAATAAATTATTAATTAAATGTTATAAAATGTGAGGAACCCGAATATGTAAACTTTTTACAGTAAATCCGCATTAACGTCTAAACGAACACTAACCGAGATTTAAGGCGTTACAACAACCTTCTTGTATATACAAGGTTCATCTACCTTTTTGATGAAGTCAAACTTGTTGAATGCCACATCAAAATAGATGTTCCATCTCCGCGATGTGCGCATTGATCCTGATGGACTTAAGCATAGCTTTGAAACTCTCAACTTTTTCCATCTACACCAAGAATCTTCTCAAGTTCCATTTGCTCCCAATGGGTTTTACCCCTTCAGGTGAAACATGCAAAGTCATACTTTGTTGGTGTACATGGATTCTATCTTTGATCGTATAGCATCCCGTCTTTTCACAGAGTCGCCACTCGTGATGGCCTGTCTGAACCTAGTTGGGCCATCATCAACCATGATGCAATCCTTGCTCCCACTGTCACCGAGAAGACTGTAGTATCTCTCGAGTAGATAAGGAACCCTACCAGATTCGCAGAGAGGCTGAGATTCGTTGGAGACTGTTGAATCCTTTGGTTTCACCAAATCATCAGTTGTTAGTTTGTCTAGCTGGAACTCCTTCCAGTTCTATCTCATGACCACTAATTTCTTCATAAGAAATTCCTTTTCTAAAAAGGTGGTATGCTGATAAACAAAACACCTTTTGCTCCTCAGTATGGTAGAAGATATTCCCTCGCAAATGTTCAGGATATCCTAACAAACTTATACAGAACTGACCTTGCCTCGAGCTTGTTCGGATTTTTCTTTTCAACATAGGCCGGACAACCCCACATCTCAACTCCTTTAAGACATGGTCTCCTCCCATTCCATATCTCATATGTAGTGGTAGGCCCAGATTTGGACGGAACCCCATTCAATAGGTATGCAGCTTCTCAAGTGCATAACACCCAAAAGAAAACAGGTGACTCAGCAGTACTCATCATAGAGCGCACTATATCTCATAGGGTGTGATACCTCTTCCTTGATACACCGTTGTGCTGTGGTGTACTCGAAGGATTAAGCTGAGAGTGAATCACATTCTCCTTTTAGAAACTCTAGGAACTCCATGCGCAAGCATTCACCTCCTCGATCACATCGTAGGACTTAATACTTTTACCCGTCTGGTTCTTAACCTCAGCTTATATTCCTTAAATTTCTCAAAAGTTTTAGACTCATGTTTCAATAGGAACACATGTCCGAATCTCGAGAGATATGATGAATGTAATGAAGTGCCAAGAATTATCCATGGCATTTGTAGACATAGGAACGTATACATCATCATGTATCTCTCCCAAGAGTTCTCTAACTCTTTCTCTGTTTCCAGTAAACGGAGTATAGGTCATTTTACCTTTGAGACAAGACTGGCAAGTAGCATAAGATGAGAATTCGAATAGATTCTCATATTCATCCTTATGTAACTTAGTTGGTCGTGTCGCATTGAGATGGCCTTGTCTACAATGCCACAAGAAAGGTTCATTCATTTCTGAACTATTCCCCATGTGTGTGTTCTATATACTTTGAACTGTGGTTTGATTTAGAAACGTATATGCTATTATATAACGTGCCTGATTGAATCAACTCTTGATTCAGGAAAATGTTTACAACTGTAACACCTTAGGATGTGTTTAGTGGCTATTTATATTTAAATAAAGAGTTTTGAATAAAAAGTTTACCAAATTGAGTTTCAAATATTTTTTCCAGTTTAATAAATATTTTTCTAGAATTTTCCTAGGCTTGCACACACATGTGCATGTAATTAGGGTTTTAAAATGAGGTAATACCATGATTAGCAACCATGGTGGGTTTAATCATGGGGATTAAGTCTTTTGGGTTTTAATTAAGTTTAATTAGTTATTTAATGGTTGCTTTAATTTGAATTTCCCTTTTGAGTGTTGACTTGGTGAGAATGAGAGAGAGAGAATGCATCATGGCAAAAGCCATGCTTGCATTTAATGAAGAGAGAGAGTGGAGAGGTTGACATTTGGAGTTATGATTCCCTCTCATTCTTTTGTTCATTTCTCACAACCTCACTCTCACACTCACACACTTACCTCTCCACAACAGCAGTAGCAGAAGCAAGCTCAGCAGCAGCTGAAGCAAGCACAGCAGCAGCCAGAAGCAGCAACAGCAACAACAGTGAGCAGCAACAGCGGCAGTGAGCAGCAGCAACAACACAACTCCAGCTGCAGCTCCTTCCCTCCACTTCTTCTTCTTCCTCCAGCTCCCTAGGGTCGTGTGTGGGGTATACTTCTTGAACTTACCCCTAGTTTGCTTAATTAGTGTAGCTTAGCTTCAATTAGTGGTTATTGGTGCGTTTTAGCGCGATATGTGGTGATTAGTGGGAACTTTGATCAAGTGAAGTATGAATTGGTTTTAGTAGGCTGATGGAGTGTTGTTAGGGCCCTGTTAACCTTGCTTAACCCCCATTGCACTAAAATACCACCAGATTCCTAATTGATGCAAATTCATCGTTTTTAAGCAAATTTTGACTTTCTGTAAACTGCTATCGACCCAGTGTGTTCAGAATAATTTTGAGAAGACTGCGGTATAGTTGTTAGGTGCTGATCCCCCAGGTAGAACCCGACCCCCAAATTCCGTACAGTGGCCGCCGTAAAATTGTTTATGGCCGTAAATTGCGGCCAGATGGGGAGGGTTTGGGTTGGGGTTTGGTCCTATAGGTGTCTGTAGCGACCATTGACACCTGGCATGTATAATTTTATTTGATTCTACCTGTAGAAAAATTTGGAACTTTATATCTATTTCTCGTATTTTAAACCTTCGCGACACGAGTGATACGTGTGTGGGTTTGGGGTTTCAGCGTATCGCGACGCGTCGGGGTAGTTTCAGGCACGAAATCACACGTTTTAACGTATCGCGCACACGCGCGCTTGGTTTGCGACACGGGTCTCTAGGTTGACCCTAATATCACATTTTTGTGGATTTGAGCTTATGTGTGATATATTGTGTGATTCTAGGTTCGCAGGCGAGTGAGATGGACGCGGCGAAGAAGGGAAAGCAAGTCGTCGGCTAGACTTAGCGCAAGACTTCTGTGAGTAGATTTAACATCTACGGGGATATCGCCCGCATGGCGTTATGCGTCAGGGCTGATAGGACCTTATAGTTATTTATTGCATTTACCTACATTGACTGTCATGTATACTATTGTTGCATACTGCATTCCCTGCCATATGTATGTAAACTTAGAATTGATAGAACACCGCACTATTACTAACGGTTCATGTTGCACGAGCACTAATTTGCATGTTACACACACACCGTTAGTAATTGCCATGACACACTCACTGTAGAATTGCCATGATTATATTGCTATAGTTCATTTCATATATGATTCGTTATAATTTTCATAGAAATTGGGAGCCACAAGATGTCTTTTGAAAACTGAAACTATTTTAAAAAGCGGTTCTCCCTTGTACCTACATTATGACTTGATGTGCATAGCATATCGCATTTGATTTACTCATTGGTGTTGCATTTCCATGTGATTTCTGGTTTTGAGGACCGTGGAATTAATTAAAGAAAAGATGCACTATTTGAAAACCCGGTTCCTCGTGATATGATATTTTGGTGCGTCCACCACACGTTTTCTCGGTGCTGAGACGTGTGCTTGAAACTCGATTCGAGGAGTTGGATGATCCGTTTGCGGGTTCGTGGTGGACCCGGTATGGTTCCCCGGGGCGAGAAATGTTTTTCATGGAGTAGACGATGACCCTGGCAGGGTGGCGAGTACCTACCGGTGATTGGTTGGACCTGGCGGTTATCCGGAGGATACTGACTAGAGTCGAGAGATGGATGCGGGATGATCCGTACTGCCGGGGCCAAGGGCCGATACCGCAGACGGAGCCCGTGGGATGATCCGGACTGACGGAGCCCGATATATGAGGATTTGCGTGTCGATGGTAGACACGAGTATTTTCTGATATTTTGAGTGCCGATGTTGGGCCCTCGTGATTCTCAGAGATTTACAGGATTTGAGGGCCGAGGAAAGTGCCGGCGCCAGAGTTTATTTGGGATTTGGGTGCAGTTTGGGGCACCGATTATTTTTCCATGTTGATATTTCCATGCAGATGTTGTTTATCCCATGCTCAGCATTGTTTATCATGCATTTCATCCTGTAGTCGTTTTACCAGACAGAGCATTTGCATGATTATTTCACTTACTGCTTGTCGCATATAGATCTTACTTGCTGGCATATGATAGAGTAGCGCAGTACGTGCATCCTCGCGATTACCTTTATATGTTATCTCTATTCACGAGTTAGCAACTCACCCCCGTTGTGCCACAGTATTTGCAGGTTGCCCTTCAGAGTAGTCGCGGCAGGCTGCCTTTTGCATCTTTTGGCTATAGATACCACTATAGTTGGTGCGAGAGATGTTTTGCTTGTAGGTGGGTTGTGGTATCTGATTACTTTTATTGTACCCCTTTTTGTATCTAGTATTCTCCATCTACCATTTATGTACAGGACTTAGATACTGTGTGAGGACGATGACGTATATTTTGGATTCTGGTGTCGAGCTCGTGGGAGCCGACTGTTTTTATATGCAGTTTATATTTCTGTGATGTTTACTTAATGCTCATTCATCGCTACGGCGTCGTATATTACTCTTGTGATGATGATTTCCGTCGTTGGGCGTGATTGCTCCCGTTTGGGAATGTTTTGTTTCATTATATCTCATTTTCACTCATATCCTGTTTTATACCCGGTCTCGGGGCTACTTTTACAAAGGAAATGCTGCCAAAATTATTTAAATGATTACGTAACTTTAAAAGAACTTATTGAATTATTTAAGGTTTTCTAAATGTTTTAACTAAATGTTTTCAACACTCGCTACTTATATATGGTTTTGATTTCTGGGTTCGGCTTACTTAGTCGCGTTACGCCTGTAGACGTATCGGGGTTAAGTGCCGGTCACGAGTCGAAATATTCGGGTCGTGACAAAGTTGGTATCAGAGCGTAGGTTTTACCTTTCAGAGTGTAGGATGACCTTGGTATGATGGAGTAGGTAGCTGAAGCAGAGTGGCGTAGCGTGTGTATGTTCCGCGGCATACTCACGACACGGTACTCCGCCACGGCGACCTTAGGACTTATTGATTTAAATTCCTTCTTGAGTATATATATTGTTGTGATTCGATTTCCGTATTCTTATCGGATCCTAATTTCCTTTCAGCCATTATGCCGCCGAAGACTACGAGGGCGCAGAGACCGGACGCGAGGGCCGAGATTCGAGTTGACTCGTCCGAGACGAGGACTGATCCGGGCAGTGCACCCGTTGTACCCGAGCAGACTGTTCCTCCCGTGACAGATCAGATCGCCACGCTAGGGGCTGGTATGCAGGAGATGCGCCAGACGGTGGGATCCATCATGCAGGAGATGCGCCAGATGATAGGATCGCTAGTTGGGACGCTTCGAGCGCAGCGACCAGAGGTAGCTCTACCCGTTCCAGAGACCGCGATGGTACCTACCGCACAACCAGTTGCCCCTGCAGCCACGGAGGAGATCACAGTATCGCTATCAGAGTTTATGAGGATGAAGCCTCCGGTCTTCACAGGCACCGATACAGCCGAGGACTCACAGTCTTTCATTGATAGGATGGCCCGGATATGCCGTTCCCTCAGATGCGCAGATGCGAGTTGGGTTGAGTTCGCGAGCTTTCGCCTGGAAGGTCATGCACAGAAATGGTGTGATTCAGTTGAGAAGGGCAGAGCGGCAGGTCTTCCTCCTATGACCTGGACGAAGTTTGTGACTGTATTTCTAGCCCGTTTCCTTCCCCAGAGTGTTAGGGATGCCCGAGCACGCAGATTTGAGTCCTTGCGCCAGACGCCAGAGATGACAGTGGCAGAGTATGACGTGCTGTTACAGAGCTAGCAGTTTATCCCCCGTATTTAGTCGCTACCGAGGAGTTGCGAGTCAAGAGATTTGTTCGAGGCTTGCTCACTGTTCCTTGCGATCAGCGCGCAGTACTACGAGACCTACGCAGCAGCTGTAGATGCAGCCTTATTGGTTGCGGAGCGCCTTGCTGAGACTTCGGCAGTTCCAGAGCTGAAGAGAGTTCGTACTAGTATATCCGCACGGAGACAGTCATTCAGACTCCGTGATAGGTATCGTTCAGGTACGGGGAGTGGCAGAGATTCGGGGCGAGGCCAGATGTTTAGTTCGTATCCCCGGGAGAGTCAGCAGCCGTCGCGGGGTTGCTTTAGATGCAGCAGTCTACTTCACCTCGTTAGAGATTGTCCTGAGATACACCGGAGGGAGGAGGCATCACCGCATGTTACTTTACCACCTTCACCACCCCAGAGGGCGTTGCCTGTTGTACCTACCGTTGTTCTGCGTCAGACTCATACTCAGAGAGGTCGTGGGCGTGGAGGAGATGCTCAGAGAGGACGGGATGACCGAGGCAGAGGGCAGTCAGTCACCGGTGGAGGACAGGCGCGGGTTTTTGCTTTGACGCATCGGGACGCGCAGGCGTCCAATGCGGTGGTTTCAGGTATCCTTTCAGTATGTTCTGTTTGATGCACACGTGTTGTTCGATCCCGGATCCACGCACTCGTATGTATCCACACACTTCGTGCCGAGTTTGGGTAGAGAGTCCGGTTTACTTGATCAGCCGCTTATTGTGACCACTCATGTGGGAGAGTCGTTTGTTGCTAGGCACGTGTTCCGATCCTGTACCGTCTGTATTGGCGAGAGGGAGTTTCCTGTCGACTTGATCCTTCTTGAGATGTTGGACTTCGACGTCCTTTTGGGCATGGATTGGTTAGCCACGTGCTATGCTTCTATGGACTGCCGTGAGAAGACTGTTAGATTCTGCTTTCCCGGCGAGTCGGTTTTTGTTGTGTTGGGGGACCGTGGTGCCGCCCCTCACAGTGTGATTTCTTCTTTTCGCGCTGGACAGCTTTTGAGGAAGGGATGTCAGGGATTTCTCGCCTATGTTTGCGATGCTAGCGCTACGGAGGTTCCATTGGATCAGGTTCCGGTTGTTAGCGAGTTTCCTGATGTGTTCCCTGACGAGCTTCCTAGGCTACCGCCCGAGCGCGACATTTCTTTCTGTATTGATTTGGTTCCTGGCACGGGGCCTATTTCCATACCGCCTTATCGGATGGCCCCAGCGGAACTTCGAGAGTTGAAGGGTCAGTTGCAAGATTTGCTGGATAAGGGACTTATTCGACCCAGTGTTTCTCCTTGGAGTGCTCCAGTCCTGGTAAGAAGGACGACAGTTTGCGTCTGTGTATCGACTACCGCCAGCTAAACAGGGTGACAGTACGGAACAGATATCCCTTGCCACGTATCGACGATTTGTTCGACCAGCTTTAGGGGGCAGGATACTTTTCGAGGATCGATTTACGATCGGGCTATCATCAGCTGCGGGTTCGACAGGAGGACATTCCTAGGACGGATTTCCGTACGCGCTACGACCATTATGAGTTTTTGGTGATGTCGTTCGGACTCACCAATGCGCCAGCAGCATTCATGGACTTGATGAACCGTATTTTCCGGCCATTTTTGGATCTGTTCATCATAATATTCATTGACGATATCTTGGTGTATTCCCGGAGTAGTGAGGAGCACGAGCAGCACCTGCGGATTACACTGCAGACTTTGAGGGAGCACCAGCTTAATGCGAAATCCTCCAAGTGTGCTTTCTGGCTGGACAGCGTAGACTTCTTGTGGCATGTGATTTCACGAGAAGGTATATGTGTAGACCCGCGGAAGATCGAGGCCGTTCAGCGTTGGCCCAAACCCACATCAGTTACGGTGATTCGCAGCTTTTTGGGGTTGGCCGGTTACTACAGGCGATTTGTGCAGGACTTCTCCAGTATTGCTACACCTTTGACCGGGTTGACTCGGAAGGGAGTTCCTTTCGATTGGACGGAGGAGTGCGAGCACAGTTTTCAGCAGCTACGGACTCGGCTGACTACGGCACCAGGGTTATCATTGCCTTCAGGATCAGGCGGATTTGTGGTCTATTGTGATGCTTCTCGAGTGGGGCTAGGGTGCGTATTGATGCAGCATGACAGGGTGATCGCGTATGCTTCGCGACAATTGATGAAACATGAACAGAACTACCACACTCACGATTTGGAGATGGCTGCAGTGGTCTTTGCACTTAAGATCTGGCGACAATACCTATACGGCGAGTCGTGCCAGATATTCACTGATCACAAGATTTTAAAGTATATATTTCAGCAGCGAGACCTGAACCTTAGACAGCGCCAATGGATGGAGTTAGTGAAGGATTACGACTGCGAGATCTTGTATCACCCGGGCAAGGCGAATGTGGTGGCAGATGCTTTGAGCAGGAGGCCCGGCGGTAGTCTATCTTGTTTGAGCGCAATACAGGGGTAGTCATCTGTAGATTGGCAGATATTATGCGACAGCCGGATACAGTTCGAGTTCACACCGATTGGAGGACAGATCGCACATGTTCGTGCACGCCCACAGTAACTTGACCGCTTACATGAGGCACAACGCAGTGATGACCGATGTTCGGAGATCATGGCACAGATGGGACAGGGCAGATTTTCCGAGTTCGTGATCGATGATCAGGGGGTACTACGATTTGGGGTTAGACTGTGCGTACCGGATGCTGAGGGACTGCGGTGCGAGATTCTTGAGGAGGCACATCGATCGGTAAATAGTGTTCATCCCGGTTCTACCAAGATGTACCATGACATGAGAGGTGTTTACTGGTGGGACGGAATGAAGAGAGACATCACAGATTTTGTGTCGAGATACCTGACTTGTCAGCAGGTCAAGGCTGAGCACCAGAGGCCCGCGGGAGAGCTACAGCCGTTACCCATTCCGTAGTGGAAATGGGAGCAGATTTCGATGGATTTCGTTGTGGGTCTACCCAGGACTAGGCGAGTGTATGACTCCATTTGGGTGATCGTAGATCGTTTGACGAAAGCGGCTCACTTCCTGCTAGTGAAGACGACTTTCGGATTTGCTCGGTACGCCCAGATTTACATCGACGAGATAGTACGACTGCACGGAGTCCCGACGTGTATCGTGTTCGACAGAGGCACCCAGTTTACCAGTCGACTATGGCAGAGGCTTCAGGAGGCTTTGGGCACTCGCTTGAGTTTCAGCAAAGCATTTCATCCGCAGACCAACGGACAGTCAGAGCGGACTATTCAGACTCTCGAGGACATGCTCAGAGCGTGTGTATTAGATTTCGGAGGTAGCTGGGATCATCACTTACCCTTAGTAGAGTTATCCTACAATAACAGCTACCAGGAGACCATTCAGATGGCACCATTTGAGGCTCTTTATGGGAGGAGATGCAGATCGCCCGCCTGTTGGACAGAGCTCAGTGAGAGTAGTATCTTAGGGCCACAGATTGTTGAGGACACGACCGCGAAGATCCAGTTGTTTCACGATAGGATGAGAGCAGCCCAGAGTAGGCAGAGATCTTATGCGGACCGTCGGCGGCGCATAATTGAGTTTTCTGTTGGTGATCATGTTTTCTTTAGGGTCTCCCCAATGAATGGTGTGATGAGCTTTAGGAAGAAGGGGAAGCTCAGTCCCAGATATGTGGGCCCCTTCGTGATCCTCGAGCGTGTTGGTGCAGTTGCATACCGGCTAGCCCTTCCGCCAAGTTTTCCAGATGTGCACCCCGTATTTCACGTTTCGATGCTCCGCAAATATCTCCATGATCCTTCGCATGCGATTCAGCACCCGACGATCCAGCTTGAGGGCGACCTTTCCTATGCAGAGCAGCCGATGATGATCTTGGATCGACAAGTGAAGAAATTGAGATCGAAAGACATTCCATCAGTCAAGGTACTTTAGCGTGGTCAGAGCAGTGAGGAGGTCACTTGGGAGACCGAAAGCGAGATGAGGAAGAAGTATCCCCGTCTTTTCGAAGGTACGTGTAGTTAGATTTTGAAATTCGGGGATGAATTTCTTTAAGGGGGAGAGATTGTAACACCTTAGGATGTGTTTAGTGGCTATTTATATTTAAATAAAGGGTTTTTAATAAAAAGATTACCAAATTGAGTTTTAAATATTTTTCCCAATTTAATAAATATTTTTCTAGAATTTTCCTAGACTTGCACACACATGTGCATGTAACTAGGGTTTTAAAATGAGCTAATACCATGATTAGCAACCACGGTGGGTTTAATCATGGGGATTAAGACTTTTTGGTTTTAATTAAGTTTAATTATTTATTTAATGGTTGCTTTAATTTGAATTTCCCTTTTGAGTGTTGACTTGGTGAGAATGAGAGAGAGAGAATGCATCATGGCAGACGCCATGCTTGCATTTAATGAAGAGAGAGAGTGGAGGGGATTACATTTGGAGTTATGATTCCCTCTCATTCTTGTGTTCATTTCTCACAACCTCACTCTCACACTCACACACTTACCTCTCCACAATAGCAGCAGCAGAAGCAAGCTAAGCAGCAGCCGAAGCAAGCACAGCAGCAGCCAGAAGCAGCAACATCAGCAACAGTGAGCAGCAACAGCAGCAACAGTGAGCAACAACAGCGGCTGTGAGCAGCAGCAACAACACAACTCCAGCTGCAGCTCCTTCCCTCCACTTCTTCTTCTTCCTCCAGCTCCCTAGGGTCGAGTGTAGGGTATACTTCTTGAACTTACCCCCTAGTTTGCTTAATTAGTGTAGCTTAGCTTCGATTAATGGTTATTAGTGCGTTTTAGTGCGATACGTGGTGATTGGTGGGAACTTTGATCAAGTGAAGTATGAATTGGTTTTAGTAGGTTTATGGAGTGTTGTTAGGGCCCTGTTAACCTAGCTTAACCCCCATTGCACTAAAATACCACCAGATTCCTAATTAAAGCAAATTCATCGTTTTTAACCAAATTTTGACTTTCTGTAAACTGCTATCGACCCAGTGTGTTCAGAATAATTTTGAGAAGACTGCAGTATAGTTGTTAGGTGCTGATCCCCCGGGTAGAACCCGACCCGCAAATTCCGTACAGTGGCCGCCGAAAAATTGTTTCTGGCCGCAAATTGCGGCCAGATGGGGAGGGTTTGGGTTGGGGTTTGGTCCTATAGGTGTCTGTTGCGACCCTTAGACTCCTGGCATGTATAATTTTATTTGATTCTAGCTGTAGAAAAAACTGGAACTTTATACCTATTTCTCGTATTTTAAACCTTCGCGACACGCGTGATACGTGTATGGGTTTGGGGTTTCTGCGTATCGCGACGCATCGGGGTAGTTTCAGGCGCGAAATTATATGTTTTAGCGTATCGCGCGCACGCGCGCTTGGTTTGCGACACGGGTCTCTAGGTTGACCCTAATATCACGTTTTTGTGGATTTGAGCTTATGTGTGATATATTGTGTGATTCTAGGTTCGCAGGAGAGTGAGACGGACGCGGCGAAGAAGGGAAAGCAAGTCGTCTTCTACACATAGCGCGAGACTTCTGTGAGTAGATTTAACATCTACGGGGATATCGCCCGCATGGCGTTATGCGTCAGGGCTAATAGGACCTTATAGTTATTTATTGCATTTACCTACATTGACTGTCATGTATACTATTGTTGCATACTGCATTCCCTGCCATATGTATGTAAACTTAGAATTGATAGAACACCGCACTATTACTAACGGTTCATGTTGCACGAGCACTAATTTGCATGTTACACACACCGTTAGTAATTTCCATGACGCACTCACTGTAGAAATGCCATCATTATATTGCTATAGTTCATTTTATATATGATTCGTTATGATTTTCATAGAAATTGGGAGCCGCAAGATGTCTTTTGAAAACTGAAACTATTTTAAAAAGCGGTTCTCCCTTGTACCTACATTATGACTTGATGTGCATAGCATATCGCATTTGATTTACTCATTGGTGTTGGATTTCCATGTGATTTCTGGTTTTGAGGACCGTGGAATTAATTAAAGAAAAGATGCACTATTTGAAAACCCGGTTCCTCGTTATATGATATTTTGGTGCGTCCACCACGCGTTTTCTCGATGCTGAGACGTGTGCTTGAAACCCGATTCGAGGAGTTGGATGATTCGATTGCGGGTTCGTGGTGGACCCGGTATGGTTCCCCGGAGCGAGAAATGTTTTTCATGGAGTAGACGATGAGCCTGGCAGGGTAGCGAGTACCTACCGGTGATTGGTTGGACCTGGTGGTTATCCGGAGAATACTGACCAGAGTCGAGAGATGGATGCGGGATGATCCGTACTGCCGGGGCCGAGGGCCGATACCGCAGACAGAGCCCGTGGGCTGATCCGGACTGACGGAGCCCGATATATGAGGATTTGCGTGTCGATACTGGACACGAGTATTTTATGATATTTTGAGTGCTGATGTTGGGCACTCGTGATTCTCAGAAATTTACAGGATTTGAGGGCCGAGGAAAGTGCCGGCGCCTGAGTTTATTTGGGATTTGGGTGCGGTTTGGGGCACCGATTATTTTTCCATTGTTGATATTTCCATGTAGATGTTGTTTATCCCATGCTCAGCATTGTTTATCATGCATTTCATCCTGTAGTCGTTTTACTAGACAGAGCATTTGCATGATTATTGCACTTACTCTGCTTGTAGCATATAGATCTTACTTGCTGGCATATGATAGAGTAGCGCAGTACGTGCATGCTCGCGATTACCTTTATATGTTATCTCTATTCACGAGTTGGCAACTCACCCCCGTTGTGCCACAGATTTTGCAGGTTGCCCTTCAGAGTAGTCGCAGCAGGCTGCCTTTTGCATCTTTTGGCTACAGATACCACTACAGTTGGTGCGAGAGCTGTTTTGCTTGTAGGTGGGTTGTGGTATCTGATTACTTTTATTGTACCCCCTTCTGTATCTAGTATTCTCCATCCACGATTTATGTACTGGACTTAGGTACTGTGTGTGGACAATGATGTATATTTTGGATTCTGGTGTCGAGCTCGTGGGAGCCGACTGTTTTTATATGCAGTTTATATTTCTGTGATGTTTACTTATTGCTCATTCTTCGCTACGGCGTCGTATATTACTCTTGTGATGATGGTTTCTGCCGTTGGGCGTGATTGCTCCCGTTTGGGAATGTTTTGTTTCATTATATCTCATTTTCACTCATATCCTGTTTTATACCCGGTCTCGGGGCTACTTTTACAAAGGAAATGCTGCCAAAATTATTTAAATGATTACGTAACTTTAAAAAAACTTATTGAATTATTTAAGGTTTTCTAAATGTTTTAACTAAATGTCTTCAACACTCGCTACTTATATATGGTTTTGATTTCTGGGTTCGGCTTACTTAGTCGCGTTACGCCTGTAGACGTATCGGGGTTAAGTGCCGGTCACGAGTCGAAATATTCGGGTCGTGACAACAACATTATCCCATATATAGAATTATATCCTTCTTTAACTTATTAAAGAAAACGATGTAATGTTATATATAAGGTTCGGTATGTAATAACATTCGTTCAGAATCAATGTATTTAATACAAGGTGATATCTGCCAGCTGACTTGGCTGCGACAATTGCACCATTCTCTAACACTTAGAGACATATCATCCATTCTCAGTTCTCTACCTATCTTTTGCCCATGTAACATATTACATATGCGGGATCCTGATCCGGTATCACATACCAAGGACATAGAGGATACTGAGAAACAATTCTTGGTAATTGAACAACTTCGAAGAATATGCATCAACATGCACTTTCTTCGATTGGGTGGCATGGGAATCCGGATATTTCCCTATTTCCTGCTCGGACTTATAACAGTTATAAGTTAGAGCGGAACCAACATTCCCTAGTTCAGTATAATAAGCAGGTTCGGTCAATGCATCCATATTATTATCTTGATTAAGGAGTGACATGGCCTATCAGGAAAGAGAGAGAGAGAAGAAAACACTCTGCGTGGGCTCTTGTAAGATTAGATTGGTTATTATTTTATCTAATCACGATGGCTCCCACTGTTTTAGTCAAATCTTCCTTCAAACTCTAAAAGGAAAGACTGGCCGGGATTAATTACACCCTACAACTTTGCCAATCTTTTAGCCAGGCCAGTGTCGGTACTTTGAGGGAGGTTCCCCGTGCTTTCACACGGACCTAATTAAAACAAACCTCATTTTCCCATGGGGAGTAACATGAACGTTTCAGAAAACGTTTAGGCGGATTTTTCCGTTAATCGGTAAATAATTTGTGTTTTCCGTAAAAACCAAGATGTGATCTTTTTTCAACATAGACTTGAATGCACCTAGTCTAATTAGGAAATTGCTAGTATGCAGTATTTAGTTAGTTGCTTATAATTTTTAGTTCACTTAAATATTTTTCCTTAATTAAAATATTATTATAAGCTTTTAATTATACACTTAATTAATGGTAATTACAAATTGGATTGGGTTAATTATACAAAAATGAACCATGCCGACTTATGTACAAGTTTAAGCATTCTTGTCTTCTTCTCAAAATATCTAAGAGTTCTAGGTGTTTCTAGGATTTAAAAAAAATTAGATAAGAAAAGGATTTAGAGGTGGCATGATGGCAGGTGCATTAATTAAGATTTAATGGTGATTTTTTTCTATATTTTCCCACACACACCCACAACTTTCCCCTCCCCTTCTTTTGGCCGAGCCTTCCCTTGGCAGCTCCAACATTTTCCCCACTTCATTCCCACTTCTAAAAGCTCAAAAAATCCATCAAAAATCAAAGAAAAATCCCACAAACTCTAAATTAAATCCCTACCCATTATTCATTAGCCTAATCTAGCTTGGATCAAGATGAAAGTTAGCATTTTGGAGGCCATTTAGGTGGTGAAAATTTGCATGTTTAATAGCGAGTTTGTGAGGTATAAATCCTAACCCTAAAGCTTTTTTGTTGGTTAATGTCTTAAAGAAAAATTTATTTGATATTTATATGGTGCTATATTGCAAGTTTAGAAATTCAAGAGAGGGACTTGATTAATTGGTTATGGTTATATGTGTGGTTTAACATGTTTGGACATGAGAAATCTAAGCTTGTTGTTAGTTTGCAAATTGTTACTTTGAAATTGTCTAAATGGTATAATTGTGCAAACTAGATTTTAGAATCTATGAATATAGGTGAGCTTAAAATATAGTTAAGAGTTGTGAAGCCTAATTATTATATTAGATGAATATGGTATCCACTAGATCGCTAATCCACGAGGTTTTTTGCACCAAAACTCCTTTGGGTTGCTTACTAGATTTTCGGTAAAATTAGACGTGGAGATGATATATATATTATTTTCTACGATATATATTGTGTTGTGAATAAGCGATTGGTACGATTGGGGTTTTCAGCATGGCCGTTTTCACGAATAGCGACCCTAGTTATGGTCTTGACTATGTTTTCCGGTATTGGGATTCTTGGTTTTGAGATTTGATATTGTATTTGGTCGTTGGATGTTTGTACGTCAACGACGAGGGTTGTTTAGTTGTTTTGCATGCGTAGGCTATAGGTTCTAACCTATGAGCGCACCGTGTGCCGTATCGGTTTTCGGACTTGGTTTTCATAATATTGCGATATGTGTTGATTTGTAGGTACCCTCGTATGGATTCCGAGACGGCGGAGTACATCGACTATGGCTGAACAAGGAGTTCCACAGGTGGGTAGATTTATATCTACAGAGGAAGTCGGGTGGATGTCGTATAGCACCCCCGCAATTTATTAATGGAAACCGATATATAGAATACAGTCGGAGAAACCTATATTAGAAAACTATAGATATGGTTAAAAAGATAGTTAGAGGTGATATGAATGATTGAATATATATATATATATATATATATATCGAGATATGAGATGAAAGCTATAGGGACATAAATTTTGGACATGATATGATAGAAATGATGTCTCGGATTGATATAAGGATATGAAAAGTGAATGTGACTCACACTATATAGATATGTAGTTGCACGAGATTAAGTATGAGATTTAAAGTAGCGTGACATGAGATTCATATGATAGAAGGCATATGTAAAATGACTTGATGTGAGAGAGATTGATGCGATGAAAAGAGTATACGATGAGATATGATGACTTGGTTGATATGTCGTTATACAGACGCGAGTCGATATGAGATAATTGATACCTTCGTCGGTCCCATGATATGAAATTGATACGGATGTGACCTGAGATATAGGTATATGTTAGTTATATGCATGCCCTAGAGGCCATTACTATACATAGGATGTATATTGTAGTGGATGCATGGATATATATAGGGAGGATTTTCTTGCTCGACATGATAGTATGCTATCTGGTTGCTCTTTACCTTAACATGTACACTGATTGTCTCTCTGTTACATGTTGGTAAAGCCCTTAGGATGTGTACTTGACTACCTGGACTATGATGCGGATCATACTAGTGGGGACATGGTAGTTCATAAGTACATCCTTTAAGGTCCCTAGTCATGGGTGTATCGAGACGGGGCATCGATATACCAGAGTAGACTAGCATATACCTTCTCGATCCATACAGATGGGCAATAGATGATCCCATATCCATTGGTGTTTGACAACAGAGATGATATACGGATGCTCAGTGGAGACTGGGTACACTGGACGGACTCGCCGAGAACTCCTGTCACGACCCGAAGGTACGGAACGTGACTGGCACTTAGATTACGAGACGTCTAAAGGCGTACCGTAACCTAAGTCAGCCAAAGCCCAGAAAGATCTAAACCAAAATCAAAAGAGAGTGAAGGAAAACCTTTAATGAAGACGATTTTCAAATCAATTAAGTTGCAAAGAATCCCATTTTAAAAACATCATAAATTTCAGAAAATTTCGGCAGAGTCTCCCCTGTATTTTCTATCCCCCAAAATGGGTACAACAAGATAATAAACCTGTAATCATAAAATGGCATCCCCAAGCGGGAGCTAGCTCTTCGCCCAAGGCGGATCACAACCACATGCAATATAAGTAATATCAAGAAAAGAGCATAAAAGAAATGCAAAATATCAGAAAACACAACGCCGGCTCAAGTGAGCTCGTCCCAAAAGAAACCACATATACAAATCTCTCAGTCTCATCACTAGGTCGCATATACAATATAAAGTGGTAGATGGAGAATACTAGATACAATGATAAAGCAAAAAGAAATAAAGTGTGCTCGCAACCCACCTACGGGCGATGTCGCGAGTCTGCGCAAAAGGAGCTGATAATAAGATAGCCGCCGCTACAAGACTGATGAGTCCGACCTGCAAGACACTGTGGCACAACGGGGGTGAGTTGCCAGCTCGTGAGTAAATATAACATCTAATAAGGCAATCGTAATAATGTACGCAATGCACCACAACATGCATGTCCATATGTGATATAATATCTCTAGTGTGCATGCACAGGTATGCAATGTCATTATTAAGTCTTTAAGTGTTTTAAATGCTAAGGGTATTGAATTCTTAACTTTAGAACATGAATATCTGTATAATAGCTAAATACCATCAAGAAATCATCTGAAAACCCGTGTCAAGCATCGACACCAAATAGGAATCATATCTGTCTCAATATCGGGCTCCATCAGTCCGGATCGGCCCATATCATAAATCTCACGACAACGGTCGGTATCCTCCGGATATCCGCCGCGCCAGACATCACCGGTAGGTAGACTTCCCCTGCCAGGCTCATCGTCTACAACTCGATCTTCTTGCCCCTGGGTACCATACCGGGCCCACCATGTACCCGAGACGGTTCATCCACTCCTCGAATCGGGTCTCGAAATCCAACAGAAAACATGAAAACTCATGGTGGACGACATATACATCACGAGAAAACCGCAACTTTGTTTTGAAAATGATAAATATAAGGTTTTGTTAAATTCTTGCGGTTTTCCCCAAAATCCAGAAATCGCAGCAATACTGAAATCCTCAAGAAAATCATAATGTCCACATGTTATATATGATAAATGTCCATGATATCAATGCATACGATGTGAATTTTGTCTAGAAATCTATATAAATATGATGATGATGCGAGATATACGTATGCTATGCAATTTCATATATCAAGTATGAATGCAAGTGGCGATATTATGATAAACAGGTTCTATAGTGCACGCGGCATGACATTTACCAAAGGCGTGTGTGTCACATGAATAGTGCGCGTGCAACAGATGCCAATGGTAACGTGTTCGTGTCCTACAAAATGATATCGCATAAGTATAGATGAATGTCTATGCAATTTAATATATTGTTCGCTATAAGGGTATGCAGTGTACATGAATGGATAAGTTAGCTAACAAAATAAATCTTGCAAAAAGTAGGGTAATCCTAACTAGGGGGGTGCCTCGCGCCATTCAGACATTCCCCCATAGATGAATACATCTACTAACCTGAAATCCCCGCTAATCCGATCCGACCACCCCCTTGCCTTTACGTGCCGTGTCCGATGTTTCCCCGACCGATCCTATATTTGTACAACACCATCCATAAGATTACAAAACCTAAAACGATGCAAGACACAATATACAATTATCGACGCTCTCGAATTAAACATAGCATACACTCGGTGCGCGGGAAAACGCACGAAAATCGCTAATCTTTAACTAGAATCGTCATTTCCGGGAAAACGACAAAACTACTACCCGACTAGACGAAACCCCGCGTTCACGCACTCTAATAGTCCTATAAGAAGCTAATTATATCGCTAACATAACGCAATTTGATCGCATTCTAATTTTTGTAAAAATCTAGTAAGCAAATTCAATACCGATTCGATGCAAACATCGAAATTTAACGATTTAGCGAGCGTATCATTACCTAATTAACCACTCTAATCAATTAGGTAACCAAAGCCCTAACTTAAGTCTAACAACCATGCTTCAAACCCTAGTTAAACATCAAATCCCATTCTTGATTTTCATGAACAAGAATTTACAACTAAATTAATACTTCAAAATTGAAATTTTAGCACATATAACTATAAGTTAACAAACTAGTTTAGGATTTTACCTCACAAGTGGAACCTTAGCATGATCAAGCCACCAAAGAAGCCTCCTTTCTCCTAGTTTTGAACTAAATTTGGTTGAGAGAGTGGATTAGGGTTTGGCTTTGAATTGGAGAAGAAAATGGTGAATTTTTATGGATTTTTCATGATTTTTCATGATTTTTGAAGCAAGAATTGAGGTGAAAAGAGGGGGGAGCTACTGCTATTTTCGTCCAGAGGTGAAGAGGAGGAGGGTGTGGGGGTTTTTGGAGAAGTTTCTAGGTCAAAAAGATCCCTCACATCTCATTTAATGCATTTCACATCAACTTTTTACAAAAGAAACCCCTTTTTACATCATTTTTTTCATAATTTTCACACCATAAAACTAAAATGTTGCAAGTCATGATACAATTTTATTAACACCATATTTTAGCTTATAAAGACTCCTAATTATGAAATTTACCTAATTAAATTTGTATTTATCACTAATTTAATGTATTTAAAAAGGCTTAAAATAATAATAAAAATAATTAATTACGAATTTTTTTTATTTAACTAGAAAATTATAAGTGACATTTTAGTGACAAAATTATAGTAATATCTTATCTAAATTTTGTATAATTAGGTCTACAATGAAAAATACCTATTTTGACTTTTTACGGAAAAAGCCGAAAAGTTAACCGATTACCGAAAAACTGCCTAAACGATTTTCGAAGGGTTACAATCTTCCCCCCTTAAAGAAATTCGGTCCCCGAATTTAGAATTTAACTACGCGTACCTTCAAAAAGATGGGGATATTTCTTCCTCATCTCGACCTCGGTCTCCCAGGTGACCTCCTCGCTGTTCGGGCCATTCCAAAGGACCTTGACGGACGGTATAACCTTCGACCTTAATTTCTTCACCTGCCGATCCAAAATGACCACCGGCTACTCGGTGAAAGAAAGATCACGCTCTAGCTGGATCGTCTGGTGCTGAATCGCCTGGGAAGGAACATGAAGGTACTTGCGGAGCATCGAGACATGGAATACGGGGTGAACATCGGGGAAGCTGGGCGGAAGAGCTAACCGATAAGCGACTGGACCAACACGCTCTAAGATCTCGAAAGGACCAACATATCTAGGACTCAGTTTCCCTTTCCGCCCAAATCTCATCACACCTTTCATCGGAGAGACCTTCAGGAAAACATGATCGCCAACAGCGAACTCGAGTCGGGGACGGCGCCTGTCAGCATAAGATTTCTGCCTGCTTTGTGCCGCTCTCATACTGTCCCGAATCAGCTGTATCTTCTCGGTCGTCTCCTGTACGATCTGAGGCCCCAAAATACTGCTCTCCCTAAGCTCTGTCCAACATACAGGCGATCGACATCTCCTCCAATATAAAGCCTCGAAAGGTGCCATCTGAATCGTCTCCTGGAAGCTATTATTGTAGGAAAACTCGATCAAAGGCAAATGACGATCCCAGCTACCACCGAAATCTAAAACACAAGCTCTGAGCATGTCCTCAAGAGTCTGAATCGTACGCTCCGACTGACCGTCAGTCTGCGGATGAAAGGCTGTGCTAAAACTCAATCGGGTGCCCAAAGCTTCCTGGAGTTTCTGCCACAATCGGCTGGTAAACTGGGTGCCACGGTCGGACACGATGCAAGTCGGAACACCATGCAATCGTACGATCTCATCAATATAAACCTGGGCGTACTGAGAAAATCCAAAAGTGGTATTCACTGGCAGGAAGTGAGCCGCTTTCGTCAGTCGATCCACAATCACCCAAATAGAGTCATACCCTCGACTGGTCCTGGGTAGACCCACATTGAAGTCCATGGAGACCTGCTCCCACTTCCACTCAGGGATGGGCAAAGGCTGTAACTCGCCGGCTGGCCTCTGGTGCTCGGCCTTGACTTGCTGACAAGTCAGGCATCTCGACACAAAGTCTGTAATATCCTTCTTCATCCCGTCCCACCAGTAAACCTCTCTCAAATCACGGTACATTTTGGTGGAACCCGGATGCACACTGTATACTGATCTATGTGCCTCCTAGAGAATATCACGCCTCAGTCCCTCTGAATCTGGCACGCACAGTCGAGTCCCAAATCGAAGTATCCCCTGATCATCAATCACGAACTCAGAAACTCTGCCCTGCCGAATCTGCTCAATAATCTCTAATGTACGGGCATCGCCGGACTGTTCCTCGCGGATACGGTCAAGTAACTGTGGGCGTGCTCTGAAATGGGCCAGCTGTCCCCCTGTAGGAGTAAACTTGAACTGCACTCTGCTGTCACATAACACCTACCAATCCGCCGTCGACTGCACCTGTACTGCGCTCAAACAAGATAAGCTACCTCCGGGCCTCCTACTCAAAGCATCTGCCACCACATTCGCCTTTCCCGGATGGTATAAAATCTCGCAGTCATAATCCTTCACCAACTCCATCCAACGGCACTGTCTCAGGTTCAGGTCTCGCTGTTGGAAGATATACTTCAAACTCTTGTGGTCAGTGAATATCTGGTACGACTCACCGTATAGGTAATGCCTCCAGATCTTAAGTGCAAATACCACTGCAGCCATCTCTAAATCATGGGTGGGGTAGTTCTGCTCGTGTTTCCTCAGCTGCCGAGAAGCATACGCGATAACTCTGTCGTGCTGCATCAATACACATCCCAGCCCCACTCTAGAAGCATCACAATATACCACGAACCCGCCTGCTCCTTAAGGCAATGCTAACACTGGTGCAGTAGTCAGACGAGTCTTCAACTGCTAGAAACTATCCTCACATGCCTGGGTCCAATCAAAAGGAACCCCCTTCCGGGTCAACCCGGTCAACAGTGCAGCAAAGCGGGAGAAATCCTGGACGAAACGTCGATAGTAGCCGGCCAGACCTAGAAAGCTGCGAACCTCTGTAACTGATACTGGTCTAGGCCAACGCTGAACTGCCTTGATCTTCTTCGGGTCCACACAAATAGCGTCTCTCGTCACCACATGACCCAAGAAGTCGACACTGTCTAACCAGAATGCGCACTTGGAAAATTTGGCGAACAGCTGATGCTCCATCAAAGTCTGCAAAGTGATACGTAAGTGCTGCTCATGCTCCTCCCGGCTCCGAGAATAAACCAAGATGTCGTCAATGAACACAATGATGAACTGATCGAGATACGGCCTGAATACGGGGTTCATCAAATCCATAAATGCTGCAGGGGCATTGGTGAGCCCGAACGACATCACCAAGAACTCATAATGACCATAACGAGTACGGAAAGCGGTCTTCGGAATATCTTCCTTCCGAACCCGCAACTGGTGATAACCTGATCGTAAATCAACCTTCGAGAAAAACCCTGCACCCTGGAGCTGATCAAATAAATCATCAATGCGGGGTAGGGGATACCTGTTCCGCACAGTAACCCGGTTCAGCTGATGATAATCAATGCATAAACGCATGCTTCCGTCCTTCTTCTTAACAAACAAGACGGGAGCACCCCAAGGTGACACACTCGGTCGGATAAGCCCTTTGTCCAGCAAGTCCTGTAACTGATCCTTTAGCTCTCTCAGCTCCGCCGGGGCCATTCGATAAGGCGGTATAGAGATAGGCCCCGTGCCAGGGATCAAGTCAATACAGAACTCAATCTCGCGCTCTGATGGCAGACCAGGCAGCTCGTCAGGGAATACATCAGGAAACTCTCTCACAACAGGGACCTGGTCCAACGGAACCTCTGTGGAGCTAGTATCACAAACATAAGCAAAGAATCCCTGACACCCTTTCCTTAAGAGCTGTCGAGCGCGAAGAGATGAAATCAAGCTGGGAAGGGTAGCGCTACGATCTCCCTGAATAACAAGAACCGGCTCACCAGGAAAACTGAATCTGACTGCCTTTTCACGACAGTCCACGGATGCATAACAGGTGGCTAGCCAGTTCATACCAAGAAGAACGTCAAAGTCAAGCATATCGAGGAGAATCAAATCAACTGAAGAATCTTTCTCCCCGATACGAACGGAACACGATCGGTACACAAAACGGGCAACAAAAGACTCACCTACCGGGGTAATAACGACAAGCGGCTGATCTAACGGAGAAGACTCTCGGCCCAACCTCGGTGCAAAATACGTGGAAACATAGGAATGTGTGGAGCCTGGATCAAATAATACCCGTGCATCAAAAGAACATACTGGCAGAGTAACTGTCACGACGGCATTAGATGCCTGTGCATCCTGAGGAGTCAACGCGAACACTCGGGCCTGTCCACCACTAATAGCTGGTTGTGCTCTGCCTCTACCTCGGCCTCTGCCTCTGCCTCTGTCGCCTCGTCCTCTCTGAACTGGACCGCCACACCCACGGCCTCTAGATGCATCTGGCTGGCGTGGAGCATCATCAGTGTTAGTTATATGTATACCCTAGAGGCCATTACTGTACATAGGATGTATATTGTAGTGGATGCTGGGACATATATAGGGAGGACTTTCTTGCTCGACATGATAGTATGCTATCTGGTTACTCTTTACCTTAACGTGTACACTGATTGTCTCTCTGTTCCATGTTGGTAAAGCCCTTAGGATGTGTACTTGACTACTTGGACTATGATGCGGATCATACTAGTGGGGACATGGTAGTCCATAAGTACATCCTTCAAAGTCCCTAGTCGTGGGTGTATCGAGACGGGGCATCGATATACCAGAGTAGACTAGCGTGTACCCTCTCGACCCATACAGATGGGCGATGGATGATCCCATATCCATTGGTGTTTGACATCGGAGATGATATACGAGTGCTCAGTTTAGACTGGTTACACTGGACGGACTCGCCGAGAACTCCCAGATGGTATTATACCTCACGTCAGATGGCAGTTCTCTGGTGACACTGGTACAGAGTAGTCTGTTGACCCGAGATCGTCATAGAGTCTTGTGTGGTTCCAACTGTGCTTTGATTTCCATCTTACCACGTCCAAGAGGGCGTGCAAAATGGTGGTTTTTGGGTACAGTCCCGAGTCACATGGAGGCAATGAGCGATAGGAGGGGATTCGTCTCTCCCGGTATAGGGAGTTGATGTTGCGCTGTGTTCGATTGGCTATAACAGGAAGTCCCTGGCCAGGGCTGATCAGAGAATTGCTGGTAAGTGTTACCAGTAGTTTCTCGATCCGTTATGAGCCTCATATTGACACGACTTATCGAGCTATTGGGGTCTGACGTTTACCACCCCTAGGCAAGATATGCGACATATCAGACGATCAGACCGGACTGTACGGTAGTGTTACTGGTTGGATTCACTGGAGTGTGAGCGGGCTTGCTCGTCGATCTTCAGATCGCTCAATACCCGGGTGGCCGTTACGTTTAGCAGACCGCTTGCGGCTTGTGGGTGTTTGATATGATCATCACCTACTGCCGGCGTATTGACGAGTCTTTAGAGTCCTACACAGAGGTTTCCTGGCTCAAGCGAAACGAAATAGGAGCGCATATGAGATATGTGCGGGACCGAGAATAATGCGTGTATGTGATACCGTATTTCATTCTCACGATGAATGTATCGAATGGTTGTATGCGATATAACCTAGTTATCGATTCAAGCGTTGATTCGATAAGCTGATACATTGTATAGTAGTCGGTTGTGTGCGACATGACCGGATCATTGAATCAAGTGTTGATTTAATGATTTAATGCATATTTATATATTTGATATATTACTTTGCGTCAACTAGTATCGGTTTACTTAAGATGGATTTTCTCACTCGGATGTGCACATTATATATGTGATATGATTTTGTGCACTTGCTTGTATCATGTTTGATGATACATGCTTTTTGGTTAAGTGTAAAGTATTAAACCTTGGTTAATGAAATAGTTAGGGTTTATTATTTGTTATTCATTTAGCTTATTTAGTTATCCATTTATTTTTGATAAATGAATAAAAGAAAATGAGAAAAGAATGGTGGCTTCTTTTGTTGTTTAGTTGAAGTTTCATGAAGATTTGACTTTGACCACCATTCTTATCTCATCCTTAACCCTAACCATTGCTTTAACCTTGGTCAATTCTCTACACATAACCATAGTTACTATTATGATAAGAATGATCATTCTTTTCATTTCTAATTTATTCTTATCATAACAATATCCTTCTTCTTCTTCCTTTCTTCAAGTGAAGAAAGCAAGGTCCATCAATGGTGATTGATGGAAATGAGTGAGAAATCCAAATCTAAAGTCTACCCACTTCCTATTTCTTCATCCTCTACCTCTTGCCAAGTAGTAGAGTGTGTTTACTTCACATGTTTCTTGACTTGGTGAAGTCGGAGCTTGATTTAGCGATGCCTCGACGTAGATCATCTTCGGCATGGACATCGACGACCTAGCTCGCTTTTTCTCCGACGAAGCCGACTCTAGAGCCCGGATTCCTTTTGGACAGCGGAGACGACTTCTTTGCGGAGCTATGGAGGTGGAGCACCGGATCTACAAAGGTTGTATTTCCGATATCCCATTAGTTAAGTTTTAACTAGTTTATAGTTTCGCCTAGAAATCTAGCCGACGATCCGTACATTAAGGTTTCTCGGCACCGAATTTTTTGAAATTGGCATGGTAGATGCCTTTAGAGACCTCACTAGGGTGCCTAGGAACCCTACAGTGGTATCAGAGCCTAGCTAGAGCCTTAGGCGAAGTCCCGACGGAATTTGAAATCCGAACGAACCCGAAACCCATATTCAAAAATGCTCTCTGTCCAGATTTTAAAATTGTGGATTTTTCAAGATTAAAAATATCCAGAAAATCAAGCAGGGTTTTCTAAGAATTACTGTAAATTTCGTGGGCCTAAGTCAACTTTTCCACCGCGGAACCGCGGCACGTGCTATGCATGCCGCGGCGGTTCCGCGCCGCCTTTGTCGTTTTGTGCATCAAGATTTCTACAGTAATTCTTATTTGTCTGTTCTGATTTTCTTGGGAATATTTTAATAATTTTTCCAGAGTTTTAATTTTCAGGGTTGTTTTGGGGATTCGGTGTTTCGACCGGATTATCAAATTTTGTCTGTGTGGCTTTCCGGATAAATTTTAGAATATGTTAAAAAGTTCGACCGGTTATAAATACCCAATTTTTCCCCTGTCGGGAAATTTCCAAGTGTTGGATTTTTCCGAAGTTTAACGACGTTCTAAGTAGTGCAAGTAACGCGATGGACCCTCTAGAAGACAACAAACCTTAACTCTATTATGTGACCGTCTTGAACTGCCTTTTGAACCTTCGGGTTTGGGGCAGTACGGCGTGCCACATGTGAGGCGTTGGCTTGACCCTTCTACGGCTGGACCGTTGGTACTGAGGCACGAACGGAATGTTGTTAGACTTATTTTCATGTGTTGATCTGTATCGGGAAAACTTGGGTGTTCGATTGTTCGATCGAAAAGTTTAGCATTTTCTATTTATCTGGAATGGGATACAATAATTGGAATTCACAAGTGGTTATGTGATAACGGAATGAATATTATAAACATAGCAGTTTAGTCTCACTTGATCGGTTGCCACGGAATTTTGATATGATCAAAAGTCCGTCGCAATCACGTTGCGTACGCGGATATTCGCCGGTAAAATTAATAGACAGCCTCACTTCATAGCCCCGACCAAGTGACTGTAGGAGAACCCCGTCGCCGAAAGCATTCGTCCGGGTGCTCGCGGTAGCGGTGTTCCGCCTTGGTGCACTTCGTCGACGGTATCGGGGGTGCGGCCGCCTACTAAAGTTTGCGACGAGCATTCGATCAGGGTGCCGGGAATCTTGTTGAATTACCCGACTTGATATTGAAAAGAGTTTTCGATAATGAGACTAAAATGCGGGGTTTATAATTGTTAGGCATGCGATGTCTAAGTAATTCATTTGATTAGGCATGCGATGTCTATGCAGATTGCGGATTCCAACTGTTGTAGTTTTACACTTTCTTTTCTATGACCGTAAGTATAATATGTGATATCGCCGGTTTCGTTGCTATATGTCAACGACAATTGGGATGCACATGTTTACTTACGTTGATGACATGTGATGTTATGTGTTGCTGGATATGTTATATTGGATCGTCGTGTTTGAATAGCCGGGGGTTTTTATGTGAGATGAGTGTTTTTCATTTTCATTTATGTAAAAACTTGTATGTAATATTCTTTTATTGGGGCGCTTCCAGGTTGCGGAAGTTGTCACCGTTTGTATATTATTTACTTCTCTGCAGTAGGATAGACCCAAGGAGGAGGGCACAAGTAACCGGGTTCTGGAGTCCAGTGGGAGACCAACTCGAGGAGTCGAGGTCGGGTCTCCTAACTCCAGAATTGGTAGGGTTGCTTGCCGCTCTCGTAGGGGTCTAGGGGTGTGTGTTAGGTTATTCATCACGACCGTGGAATCCGTGTTTTGTACTGGCTCGTATTGAAAACACGGACGTCCTAGTATATCCAATATTTCATATGATTCTTCTGCTGCGATATCTGTGATGCGATCATGTGATGTTCTGTGATAGATACAGTATATAGTATATATGATATATTATATAGACGTTACTTATGTTTTACACCCGCGCTAGCCCTGCCCCGCTCTGTCGTTAGTTACCTAACCTAACGGTGCACGAGGGGACATCGAGGCGAATGCGGATGGCATAAGTGTACGTCGTATTTATCTGTAATGTTTAGGTACTAAAATGATGGGACTTCATTAATGTGATTAATGAAATAAAAGAAACCTAAGATGTTGTAGAATCGAATTTCAAAATAAAACAGGTAGCTACAGTTGTTGCTTTGCACAGCGGTATATACGATATATCCTGCACCTTATTCGATAAGGAAAGGACCGAGATCCCTTCACCGGGAGTGACTCCTTTAGCAATAACTGGCAGATGCTACACATTCGGTTTGCCTTTTAATTGCTTTTAAGAGTTTTTGCTTTGCATAGTGATATATATGATATATCCCGCACCTCATTCGACGAGGAAAGGACCGACGATCCCTTCACCGGGAGTGACTCCTTTAGCAAAACTAGAAAAGCCTCAAAAGAGCTCCATTTTAAAATCATTCGATCCTACAAAGATATCAAGTTCATTACGCAATAGGTTTTCAGAAAAACCTGTCGTAGCCCTCTGTCATTTCAGATAAGTACTAGTTAGTATTCGTGCTGCGGTTGTTTGGCAAGCGTCAAGGCGTAGTGTACGGTAGCTAACTAGTGCTTATCTGCTAGCATACGATGCGATTGGATTAGGGTATTCGTACGGCGTTGTTTGGCATGCGTCAAGGGTCGTACGGGTTGGTTTAATTCAATCAGGAAATGACGGGTTGAACTTGACTAGCAGACTATGGGTTGTTTGGCATGCGTCAAGGTCATAGCGAGCTAGGGGCAAAATATTATCGGGAATTTCAAGTGTTGAAATTTGCAATGAGATTGCATACCTTCTATGAGATAGTTGGATCCCGATACCCGCTGCGAGTAAGAGTTACTCCTGGGAGAGTTTTATACATTATAATTAGCCGATCAAGTAGGTGTCTAGAAAGGTGTTAACGAGGTTACGCCTCTGGGAAAACGAGGTTTACATTAATTAGGTTCGTGCGAAAGCACGGGGGACCTCCCTCAAAGTACCGACACTGGCCTGGCTGAAAGATTGGCGAACTTGTAGTGTGTAATTAATCCCGGCTAGTCTTTCCTTTTAGGGTTTGAAGGAAGATTTGATAAAAAGCAGTGGGAGCCATCCTGATTAGATAAAATAATAACCAATATATTCTTGCAAGAGCACACGCTGAGTGTTTTCTTCTCTCTCTCTCCTGGTAGCGACCATGTCACGCCTTAATCAAGATAATAATACGGATTATTGACCGAACCCGCTTGTTATACTGAGCTGGGGAACGTTGGTCCCGCTCCAACTTATAATTGTTATAAGACAGAGCAGGAAATTGGGGAATACCAGAATTCCCGTGCCGCCCAAACGAAGAGAGTGCATGCTGATGCATCATCTTCGGGTGTGTTCATTATACAGAACTCTTTCTCAGTATCCTCCGCATCCATGGTATATGATACCGGATCAGGATCCCAGATATGTAAGATGTTACATAGGGCTACAAAAGGGTAGAAAAACTGAGAACGGGTGATAAGTTTCATGAGGCAGAAAACGGGGCAAGTGTTGCAGCCAAGTCTGTCGGTCACTGTCACCCTGTATTGTAATACATTGATTCTGAACGAATGTTATTAGATACCGAACCTGATATACAAAATCATATCACTCTCTTTATAAGTAAAGAAATGATAAAATTTTGTATTGTTGGATAATGTTTTGAACATTTCCTATATCAAAAGTTGATCAGTTCAGGCACGTTATCTAAAAGCGTTGATGTTCTAAATCAAACTACAGTTCTTAGTATTCGGAACACACACAAGAGGAAGAGTTCAGAAATGAACCAATTCTTCTTGAGGTATTGTAGACTAGGTCAGATCAATGCGACCAGACTGGCTGAAGTTTCATTTAGATGTATATTTAAATCAGTTTGAATTTACATCTTGTGAAACTCGCCAGTCATGTCACAAAGATAAGATGACCATAGCTATGTTTATTGGAAACAGAGAAAGAGTTAGTGAACTCTTGGGATGATACATGTTGATATATGTAGGTCCCCTGTCTACACATACCAAGACCGGTTCTTTATACTTCATTACGTTCTCTGATGATCTCTTTAGATTCAGACCTATGTTCCTGTTGAAACACAAGTCCGAACCTTTTGAGATATTCACAGAATATAAGTTAGAAGTAGAGAACCAGAATACGGGTATAAGTATTATGTCCTTTGATGTGATCAAGGAGGAGAATACTTGTGCATGGAATTCCTGGACTATTCTAAAGGAGAATGAGATTCTCTCTCAGCATTACTCCTCCATATACACCATAGCACGATGGTATATCGGGGCGGAGCAGATACACCCTATTTGATATGGTGTGCTCTATGATGAGTACTACTGAGTTACCTTTTTTTCTATTGGGGGTTATGCACTTGTGAACTTGCATACCTATTGAATAGGGTTTGAATCAAATCAGTGCCTACCACTTCATATGAGATATGGAAAGGAAAGAGCCCATATCTTAAGTTAGTTAAGATTTGGGGTTGACCGGCCTATGTCTAAACGCACAATCCGGACAAGCCCGAGGCAAAGTTAGTTATGTAGAACTGGAAGTGTTCCAACTATACAAACTACAGCAGATGATTTGGTATAACCAGAGGATTCAGTAGATACCAACGAACCTCAGCCTCTCCGCCGATCTAGTAGGGTTCCTCACCCACCTGAGAGATACTTTGGTTTCTCTATGACAGTGGGAGCGATGATTGCATCATGAGATGATGACCCAACTAGTTTTCGAGCTGACCATCGAGAGTAGGACTCTGTAAGAATGGCTGGATGCTTAGCAATCTGAGATGGAATCCTTATACACCAACAAAGTATGGACTTTGGTTGCTAAATCTGAAGGGTTAAATCCCCATCAGGAGCAAGTAAATCTTGAGAAGATTACTTGGTGTAGATGGAAAAGTTGAGACTTTCAAAGCTAGACTTGTTAAAAGTTTGCATCATTGACCAGGCGTGGATTATGATGAAACCTTTTTCAAGTAGCTATGCTTAAGTCCATCCAGATCCTACTTGCCACGGCTACATACCATGACAACGATATCTGGTGGTTGGGTGTCATGACTACTTTTCTAAATGATGTTTTAGAAGAGTGCGTCTATAAGTACACAGCCAGAGGGCTTCGTAGACAGTGGGAGCAGCAGAAACGTATGCAAGATGCTTTATAGGATAAAGCAGGCATCGCGGAGTTGGAACATCTGTTTTGATGGATTAGTCAAGGAAGTTGACATCATCAAAATGGTAGATGAACCTTGTATATACAAAAAGGTAGTAGGGAGTATGGTGGTGATCCTCGTAGAGCACGTGGATGACATACTCTTGATAAGAAAGGAGTTTCTTATGCTACGCTCGATCAATCTCCGTTTATCACAAAGATTCTCCGTGAAGGATCAAAATGATACCTCCTAAATCCTGAGTTTTAGATCTATGAGATAGATTTAATTGGATGTTAGGATTCTCACTAGTTGTAGTGAGATGATATCAATAGATCCTGGGGAGAATCACTGGAAGGGTTCCAGGGTGATAAAGACGACTGAATGTCAGTCGCAGGCATTGTCTTTACCCTCAGTAAAGGGACGGTATGTTGGAAGAGTTCCAAGCTAGATACCGTGACATACTAGACGATAAAGGCAGGATACATCGCTACTTAAGATGCTACCAAAGAGGCTGTTTGGGTGTATATTGGTTCATGAGATGAACTATGTTCCTCCCATTATGTGACAATGGAGTTGTGGCTTATGCCAGGAACCCCCGTCCCATCAGTGATCCAGACACATTCTAAGGCAGTATCACCTGATCATGGAGATGGTTGATCTCCAGGGTGATCGAGGCAAGGAGAGCAGACTTAGAGGATAACGCAGCGGATCCACTCACGAAGGCCTATTCCCAGAGAGAGACTTTTATAGGATGGTTGAGTATGAGATACTACAACCACTGCTACAGATGGCCCTAGTGCAAGTGGGAGATTGTTAGTTATATGTATGCCCTAGAGGCCATTACTGTACATAGGATGTATATTGTAGTGGATGCTGGGACATATATAGGGAGGACTTTCTTGCTCGACATAATAGTATGCTATCTGGTTACTCTTTACCTTAACGTGTACACTGATTGTCTCTCTGTTACATGTTGGTAAAGCCCTCAGGATGTGTACTTGACTACCTGGACTGTGATGCGGATCATACTAGTGGGGACATGGTAGTCCATAAGTACATCCTTCAAAGTCCCTAGTCATGGGTGTATCGAGACGGGGCATCGATATACCAGAGTAGACTAGCGTGTACCCTCTCGACCCATACAGATGGGCGATGGATGATCCCATATCCATTGGTGTTTGACATCGGAGATGATATACGGGTGCTCAGTTTAGACTGGGTACACTGGACGGACTCGCCTAGAACTCCCAGATGGTATTATACCTCACGTCAGATGGCAGTTCTCTGGTGACACTGGTACAGAGTAGTCTGTTGACCCGAGATCGTCATAGAGTCTTGTGTGGTTCCCACTGTGCTTTGATTTCCATCTTACCACGTCCAAGAGGGCATGCAAAACGGTGGTTTTTGGGTACAGTCCCGAGTCACATGGAGGCAATGAGCGATAGGAGGGGATTCGTCTCTCCCGGTATAGGGAGTTGATGTTGCGCTGTGTTCGATTGGCTATAACAGGAAGTCCCAGGCCAGGGCTGATCAGAGAATTGCTGGTAAGTGTTACCAGTAGTTTCTCGACCTGTTATGAGCCTCATATCGACACGACTTATCGAGCTATTGGGGTCTGACGTTTACCACCCCTAGGCAAGATATGCGACATATCAGACGATCAGACCGGACTGTACGGTAGTGTTACTGGTTGGATTCACTGGAGTGTGAGCGGGCTTGCTCGTCGATCTTCAGATCGCTCAATACCCGGGTGGCCGTTACGTTTAGTAGACCGCTTGCGGCTTGTGGGTGTTTGATATGATCATCACCTGCTGCCGGCGTATTGACGAGTCTTTAGAGTCCTACACAGAGGTTTCCTGGCTCAAGCGAAACGAAATAGGAGCGCATATGAGATATGTGCGGGACCGAGAATAATGCGTGTATGTGATACCGTATTTCATTCTCGCGATGAATGTATCGAATGGTTGTATGCGATATAACCTAGTTATCGATTCAAGCGTTGATTCGATAAGCTGATACATTGTATACTAGTCGGTTCTGTGCGACATGTCCGGATCATTGAATCAAGTGTTGATTTAATGATTTAATGCATATTTATATATTTGATATATTACTTTGCATCAACTAGTATCGGTTTACTTAAGATGGATTTTCTCACTCGGATGTGCACATTATATTTGTGATATGATTTTGTGCACTTGCTTGTATCATGTTTGATGATACATGCTTTTTGGTTAAGTGTAAAGTATTAAACCTTGGTTAATGAAAAAGTTAGGGTTTATTATTTGTTATTCATTTATCTTATTTAGTTATCCATTTATTTTTGATAAATGAATAAAAGAAAATGAGAAAAGAATGGTGGCTTCTTTTGTTGTTTAGTTGAAGCTTCATGAAGATTTGACTTTGACCACCATTCTTATCTCATCCTTAACCCTAACCATTCCTTTAACCTTGGTCAATTCTCTACACATAACCATAGTTACTATTATGATAAGAATTCTAATTTATTCTTATCATAACAATATCCTTCTTCTTCTTCCTTTCTTCATGTGAAGAAAGCAAGGTCCATCAATGGTGATTGATGGAAATGAGTGAGAAATCCAAATCTAAAGTCTACCCACTTCCTATTTCTTCATCCTCTACCTCTTGCCAAGTAGTAGAGTGTGTTTACTTCACAAGTTTCTTGACTTGGTGAAGTCGGAGCTTGATTTAGCGATGCCTCGATGTAGATCATCTTCGGCATGGACATTGACGACCTAGCTCGCTTTTTCTCCGACGAAGCCGACTCTAGAGCCCGGATTCCTTTTGGACAGCGGAGAAGACTTCTTTGCGGAGCTATGGAGGTGGAGCACCGGATCTACAAAGGTTGTATTTCCGATATCCCATTAGTTAAGTGTTAACTAGTTTATAGTTTCGCCTAGAAATCTAGCCGACGATCCGTACATTAGGGTTTCTCGGCACCGAATTTTTTGAAATTGGCATGGTAGATGCCTTTAGAGACCTCACTAGGGTGCCTAGGAACCCTACAATCAGGAGTAGGAAGTAAAGCTCTCTGAGAAGGTGGTGAGGGTGGTAAAGTCACATGCGGGACTGTCGCCGCACCCTGGCGTCCCATGGTACAGTCTCTAACACAGTGGTACTGACTCCCACACCGAAAACATCCAGGAGACGACTGCTGGGTCTGTGGATATGAACCAAATAACTGACCTCGTCTCAATCCTCTGCCTCCACCATCTCCCGGAAATAATCTATCACGGTGTCTGCCCATCTGCCGCTGAGCGGGCGTATCAGTACGGATCCTCTTCGGCCCAGAAACGACCGGAGTCTCAGAAATACGCTCCTCCAAAAGTAAGGCTGTATCCATCGCGGCTGCGTATGTATCAAAGTGCTGGGTGCCGATGGCAAGGAATAGCTGTGTATCAAGCCCTCGTACAAACCTCTTTATTCTCTTCTCTTCTGTGTCGACTAGGTACGGAGCATATCGAGAAAACTGGGTAAACTGTATATCATACTCTGACACTGTCATCCCAGGAGTCTTGCGCAAAGACTCAAAACTACGGGCTCGAGCATCTCGGACACTCTCCGGAAGAAAACGGGCAAGAAATGCAGATGTAAACTCATCCCAGGTCATAGAAGGAAGACCTGCAGCTCGGCCTCTCTCTACTGAGTCGTACCATGTCTGGGCAAGACCCTCCAGACTAAAACTCGCAAACTCCACCAATCTATCATCAGAACACCTCAACGAATGGCAAATCCGAGCCATCCTATCAAGAAATGCCTGTGGGTCCTCTGTCGCATCTGTACCGGTAAAAGCTGGAGGTCTCAATCTCATGAACTCCTGTAGTGAAACAGGGATAGTCTCCGTAGTAGAAATAGGAGTGACCATCTGTGCAGCAGGTACGATCGTGGTCTGTGCGGTGGAAGGAAAGTCCTCGGATCTCTGTGCCCGGCTGGACTCAACTAAAGATCCCATCATCTACCGCAACTCTAGCATGCCGGTCTCTAATCTGGCAATACGGTCAGGATAAGGCGGATCAGTATGACCCTGAGGGGTAGGCGTATCCTCCCGCTCGATCCTCGCCTCAGACGGGCCCGCCCGAATCTCATCCCTAGCGGCAGCCCGCTGAGCTCTCGTAGTCTTTGGCGGCATCGAAGCTAGAATAAGAAACATGACTGATAAGAACATTGCAATTGAATCAAGGAATGCAAGGAATCAAGAAAGGAAATACAAGAAATTATGTCCTAAGGTCACTTAGGCGGAGTACCGTATCGTAAGTATGCCGCGGATCATACCCACGCTACGCCACTCTGCTTAAGTCACCTACTCCATCTACCAAGGTCGTCCTACACTCAGAAAGGTAAAACCTACGCTCTGATACCAACTTTGTCACGACCCGAAGGTACGGAACGTGACTGGCACTTAGATTACGAGACGTCTAAAGGCGTACCGTAACCTAAGTCAGCCAAAGCCCAGAAAGATCTAAACCAAAATCAAAAGAGAGTGAAGGAAAACCTTTAATGAAGATGATTTTCAAATCAATTAAGTTGCAAAGAATCCCTTTTTAAAAACATCATAAATTTCAGAAAATTTCGGCAGAGTCTCCCCTGTATTTTCTATCCCCCAAAATGGGTACAATAAGATAATAAACCTGTAATCATAAAATGGCATCCCCAAGTGGGAGCTAGCTCTTCGCCCAAGGCGGATCATAACCACATGCAGTATAAGTAATATCAAGAAAAGAGCATAAAAAAATGCAAAATATCAGAAAACACAACGTCGGCTCAAGTGAGCTCGACCCAAAAGAAACCACATATACAAATCTCTCAGTCTCATCACTAGGTCGCATATACAATATAAAGTGGTAGATGGAGAATACTAGATACAATGATAAAGCAAAAAGAAATAAAGTGTGCTCACAACCCACCTACGGGCGATGTCGCGAGTCTGCGCAAAAGGAGCTGATAATAAGATAGCCGCTGCTACAAGACTGATGAGTCCGACCTGCAAGACACTGTGGCACAACGGGGGTGAGTTGCCAGCTCGTGAGTAAATATAACATCTAATAAGGCAATCGTAAGAATGCACGCAATGCACCACAACATGCATGTCCATATGTGATATAATATCTCTAGTGTGCATGCACAAGTATGCAATGTCATTATTAAGTCTTTAAGTGTTTTAAATGCTAAGGGTATTGAATTCTTAACTTTAGAACATGAATATCTGTATAATAGCTAAATACCATCAAGAAATCTTCTGAAAACCCGTGTCAAGCATCGACACCAAATAGGAATCATATCTGTCTCAATATCGGGCTCCGTCAGTCCGGATCGGCCCATATCATAAATGTCACGACAACGGTCGGTATCCTCCGGATATCCGCCGCGCCAGACATCACCGGTAGGAAGTCTTCCCCTGCCAGGCTCATCGTCTACAACTCGATCTTCTTGCCCCGGGGTACCATACCGGGCCCACCATGTACCCGAGACGGTTCATCAACTCCTCGAATCGGGTCTCGAAATCCAACAGAAAACATGAAAACTCATGGTGGACGACATATACATCACGATAAAACCGCAACTTTGTTTTGAAAATGATAAATATAAGGTTTTGTTAAATTCTTGCGGTTTTCCCCAAAATCCAGAAATCGCAGCAATACTGAAATCCTCAAGAAAATCATAATGTCCACATGTTATATATGATAAATGTCTATAATATCAATGCATACGATGTGAATTTCGGCTATAAATCTATATAAATATGATGATGATGCGAGGTATACATATGCTATGCAATTTCATATATCAAGTATGAATGCAAGTGGCGATATTATGATAAACAGGTTCTATAGTGCACGTGGCATGACATTTACCAAAGGCGTGTGTGTCACATGAATAGTGCGCGTGCAACAGATGCCAATGGTAACGTGTTCATGTCCTACAAAATGATATCGCATAAGTATAGATGAATGTCCATGCAATTTAATATACTGTTCGCTATAAGGGTATGCAGTGTACATGAATGGATAAGCTAGCTAACAAAATAAATCTTCCAAAAAGTAGGGTAATTCTAACTAGGGGGGCACCTCGCGCCATTCAGACGATTCCCCCATAGATGAATACATCTACTCACCTTAAATCCCCGCTAATCCGATCCGACCACCGCCTTGCCTTTACGTGCCGTGTCCGATGTTTCCCCGACCGATCCAATATTTGTACAACACCATGCATAAGATTACGAAACTTAAAACGATGCAAGTCACAATATACAATTATCGACGCTCTCGAATTAAACATAGCATACACTCGGTGCACGGGAAAACGCACGAAAATCGCTAATCTTTAACTAGAATCGTCATTTCGGGGAAATCGACAAAACTACAACCCGACTAGACGAAACCCCGCGTTTGCGCACTCTAATAGTTCTATACGAAGCTAATTATATCGCTAACATAACGCAATTTGATCGCATTCTAATTTTTGTAAAAATCTAGTAAGCAAATTCTATACCGATTCGATGCAAACATCGAAATTTAACGATTTAGCGAGCGTATCATTACCTAATTAACCACTCTAATCAATTAGGTAACCAAAGCCCTAACTTAAGTCTAACAACCATGCTTCAAACCCTAGTTCAACATCAAATCCCATTCTTGCTTTTCATGAACAAGAATTTACAACTAAATTAATACTTCAAAATTGAATTTTTAGCACATATAACTACAAGTTAACAAACTAGTTTAGGATTTTACCTCACAAGTGGAACCCTAGCATGATCAAGCCACCAAAGAAGCCTCCTTTCTCCTAGTTTTGAACTAAATTTGGTTGAGGAGAGAGTGAATTAGGGTTTGGCTTTGAATTGGAGAAGAAAATGGTGAATTTTTATGGATTTTTCATGATTTTTGAAGCAAGAATTGCGGTGAAAAGAGGGGGGAGCTGCTGCTATTTTCGGCCAGAGGTGAAGAGGAGGAGGGTGTGGGGTTTTTGGAGAAGTTTCTAGGTCAAAAAGATCCCTCACATCTCATTTAATGCATTTCACATCAACTTTTTACAAAAAAAAACCCTTTTTACATCATTTTTTTCATAATTTTCACACCATAAAACTAAAATGTTGCAAGTCATGATACAATTTTATTAACACCATATTTTAGCTTATAAAGACTCCTAATTAAGAAATTTACCTAATTAAATTTGTATTTATCACTAATTTAATGTATTTAAAAAGGCTTAAAATAATAAAAAAAAATAATTAATTACGAATTTTTTTTATTTAACTAGAAAATTATAAGTGACATTTTAATGACAAAATTATAGTAATATCTTATCTAAATTTTGTATAATTAGGTCTATAATGAAAAATACCTATTTTGACTTTTTACGGAAAAAGCCGAAAAGTTAACCGATTACCGAAAAACTGCCTAAACGATTTTCGAAGGGTTACAACTCCCAGATGGTATTATACCTTACGTCAGATGGCAGTTCTCTGGTGACACTGGTATAGGTTAGTCTGTAGACCCGAGATCGTCATAGAGTCTTGTGTGATTCCCACTGTGCTTTGATTTCCACCTTACCACGTCCAAGAGAGCGTGCAAAACGGTGGTTTTTGGGTACAGTCCCGAATCACATGGAGGCAATAAGCGATAGGAGGGGATTCGTCTCTCCCGGTATTGGGGGTTGATGTTGCGCTATGTTCGACTGGCCATAACTGGAAATCCCTGGCCAGGGTTGCAGTGATTTACTGGTAAGAGTTATCAGTAGTTTCACGCTTGTTATGGACCTTATATCGGCATGACTTATCACGCTAATGGGGTCTGACGTTTACTACCCCTAGGCGAGATATGCGACATATCAGACGAACAGACCGGACTGTATGGTAAGTGTTTCTGGTTGGATTCACAGGAGTGTGAGTGGGCTTGCTCGTTGATCTTCTGATCGCTCAATACCCGGGTGGCCGTTACGTTTAGCAGACCGCTTGTGGCTTGTAGGTGTTTGATATGATCATCACCTGCTGCCGGCGTATTGACGAGTCTTTAGAGTCCTACACAGTGGTTTCCTGGCTCAAGTGAAACGAAATAGGAGCGCATATGAGATATGTGCGGGACCGAGAATAATGCGTGTATGTGATACCGTATTCTATTCTCGCGATGAATGTATCGATTGGTTGTATGCGATATAACCTAGTTATCGAATCGAGGATTGATTCGATAAGTCGATACATTAGATATTAGTCAGTCATATGCGATATGACCGGATCGTTAAATCAAGTGTTGATTTAATGATTTAATGTATAATTATATATTTGATATATTACTTTACATTAACTAGTATTGGTTCACTTAAGATTGATTATCTCACTTGAATGTGCACATTGTATATATGATATATGTTTGTGCACTAGTTTGTATCATGTTTGATGATACATGCAAACTTGGGTGTGTGTTTACTTTAAACTATGATTAAGTTAATGGTTAGGGTTTGATTTATTTATTTATTTATTTATTTATTTACTTAATTCATTTTGGCAAAGAATGAAATGGTGGCTTGCTTTGTTTTTTGTTGAAGCTTCATGATGTTTTGAAAAAGTGACCATTTTGTTTCTTTCCTTAACCCTAACCATTTACTTTAACCCTAGTTTATTCTCTACACTTTTTAACTCACCCATGGTTGCTAAATGATAAGAATCACTTGGATTTTCTTTTGGAAATAATTCTTTTTCCTTTCTTCTTCTTCATCTTCTTCATGAAGAAAAGCAAAGCTTTCTTGAAAAATGTCAAGTGATGAAATCAAGTGAGAAATCCAAATCCAAAGTGAACCCACTTCCTATTTCTTCATCCTCTACCCCTTGCCATGTTGTATAGGGTGTTTTCTTCACAAGTTTCATGAGCTAGTGAAGATGGAGCTTGAGTTAGAGTTGCCTCGACGTAGATCATCTTCGGCATCGAAGTCAACGACCTAGCCCGCTCATTTCTCCGACGAAACCATCGCTAGAGTCCGGGATGCCGGTGATCGCAGCGAAGGGACGTCATCACGGAGCTAATGAAGTGGTGGACCGGATCTACAAAGGTCGTATTTCCATTCACTTATTAGTTAAGTTGTTAACTAGTTGCGGTTTCGCCTTTGCCTCTAGTTATCGATCTATGATTAGGGTTGTTAGGCACATGGAAAATTTGAATTTGCCGTGGTTAATCAGTTGTGGAACCTCTTGAGTGTGCCTAGGAACCCTACAGTGGTATCAGAGACAAGCTAGAGCCTTAGGCGATGCGTAGACGATGTTAGAAACCCGATCGAACCCCGAAACCCTAATTCTAAGCCTTCTCTGTACATTTTTCAAAACTGTGCATTTTTCCAAATTAAAAATACTCAGAAGAATCAGCAGGCTTTTCAAAGGATTACTGTGCAGCACGTGAGTCTAAATCGACTAAAGCACCGCAGAACCGCGGCACGAGCATGGCTAGTGCGGCGGTTCCGCGGCCGTTCTGTCCCTTTATCTATTTCTGTTTGCACAGTAATCTCTCTCTGTAAGTGCTGTATTTTCGGGGAATTTTTAAATTTTGCTCAAGAGTTGAGTTTTCTGGGTTGTATTAGGAGTTCGTCGATTCGATCAGGAAGTTTACCTTTGTCTATGTGTTTTCCGGATAATTTTTGAATATGGTAAAAAGTTCGACCGAATATAAATACCCAATTTTTCCCCTACCGGGAAATTTCAAGTGTTGGATTTTTCCGTAGTTTAATGACGTTCTATGTAGTGCAAGTAACACGATGGTCCCTCTAGAAGACAACAAACCTTAACTCGATTATGTGACCGTCTTGAACTGCCCTTTGAACCTTTTGGTTTGGGGGAGTACGGCGTGCCACATGTGAGGCGTTGGCTTGATCCTTCTACGGCTGGACCGTTGGTACTGAGGCATGAAGTTAATATTTTTAAACTTATTTCATGTGTTGTGCTGTTTCGGGAAAACATGGGTGTTTGACTGTTCGATCGGAAAATTTAACATGTTCTATTTATCTGGAATGTGATACAATATTTGGAATCCACAAGTAGTTATGAGATAACTGTTTTGGATGTTATAAGCATAGCACTTTAGTCTCACTTGATCGGTTGCCACGGGATTTTGATGTGATCAAAAGTCCGTCGCAATGACGTAGCGTACGTGGATACTCGCCGGATAAACATAATAGACAGCTACACCCCTTAGCCCCGACCAAGTGACTGTTGAAGAACCCCGTCGCCGAAAACATCCGTTCGAGTGCTCGCGACAGCGGTGTTCCGCCTTGGTGCACTTCGTCGACAGCATCGGGGGTGCGGCTGCCTACTAAAGTTTGCGACGAGCATTCGATCAGAATGTCGGGAATCCTGTTGAATTGCCCGACTTGATATTGAAAAGTGTTTTCGATAATGAGACTAAAATGCGGGGTTTATAAATATTAGGCATGTGATGTCTAAGGAATTCAGATGGTTAGGCATGCGATGTCTAAAGAGGTTGCGGATTCCAACTGTTGTAGTTTTACACTTTCTTTTCTGTGACCGTAAGTGTAATATGTGATATCGTCGGTTTCGTTGCTTTATGTCAACGACAATTGGGATACGCTTGTTTACTTACGTTGATGACATGTGATGTTATGTGTTGCTGGAAATGTTATATTGGATCATCGCGTTTTGAATAGCCGGGGGTTTTATGTGAGATGAGAGTTTTTTTATTTTCATTCATGTAAAATTTGATGTATGTAATATTCTTTTATTAGGGGCACTTCCAGGTTGCGGAAGATGTCACCATTGTATATTATTTACTTTTCCGCACTAGAATAGACCAAAGGAGGAGGGCACAAGTAACCGGGTTCTAGAATCCAGTGGGAGACCAACTCGAGGAGTCGAGTCCGGGTCTCCTGACTCTAGAATTGGTAGGATTGCTTGCCGCTCTCGTAGGGGCCTAGGGGTGTGGGTTTGGCTATTCATCGCGACCGTGGAATCCGTATTTTATACTGGCTCGTATTGAAAACACTGACGTCCTAGTATATCCAATATTTCATATGATTCTTCTGCTGCGATATCTGTGATGTGATCATTTGATGTTCTGTGATAAATACTGTATATAGTATATATGATATATTATATAGACGTTACTTATGTTTTACACCCGCGCTAGCCCTGCCCCGCTCTGCCGTTAGTTACCTAACCTAACGGTGCACGAGGGGACATCGAGGCAAATGCGGATGGCATAAGTGTACGTCGTATTTATCTGTGATGTTTAGGTGATTTAAATGATAGGACTTCATTAATATGATTAATGAAAGAAAAAAAGAAACCTAAAGATGTTGTGGAATCGAATTTTCAAAAAAAGGTAGCTACAGTTCTTGCTTTGCATCGCGGTGTTCCTTGTAGAACTTCATACACCTTATTCGATAAGGAAATGGCCGAGATCCCTTCACCGGGAGTGACCCCTTTAGCAATAACTGGCAGATGCTACAACCCTCGGTTTGTTTTTTGATTGCTTCTATAGTTTTTGCTTTGCACAGCGGTATATTTGATATATCCTGCACCTTATTCGATAAGGAAAGGGCCGACGATCCCTTCACCGGGAGTGACCCCTTTAGCAAAACTAGAAAAGCCTAAAAAACACACCATTTTAAAATCATTTGATTCTACAACGATATCAAGTTCATTACGCAATAGGTTTTCAGAAAAACCTGTCGTAGCCCTCCGTCATTTCAGATAAGTAGTAGTTAGTATTCGTGCTGCGTTTGTTGGCCTTTGTCAAGGCGTAGTGTGCGGTAGCTAACTGGTGCTTATCTGCTTATGCATATGATGCAGATTGGGTTAGGGTAGTCGTGCGACCTTGTTGTCCTTTGTCAAGGGTCGTGCGGGTGGGTTTAATTCAATCAGGAAATGACGGGTTGAACTTGACTAGCATCCTATGGTTTGTTGGCCTTTGTCAAGGTCATAGGAGGTTAGGGGCAAAAACTATCGGGAATTTCAAGTGTTGAAATTTGCAATGAGATTGCATACCTTCTATGAGATAGTTGGATCCCGATACCCGCTGCGAGTAATTATTACTCCTGGGAGAGTTTTACACATTACAATTAGCCGATCAAGTAGGTGTCTTGAAAGGTGTCAACGGGGTTACGCCTCTGGGAAAACGAAGTTTACATTAATTAGGTCCGTGCGAAAGCACGGGGCACCTCCCTCAAAGTACCGACACTGGCCTGGTTGAAAGATTGGCGAACTTGTAGCGTGTAATTAATCCCGGCTAGTCTTTCCTTTTAGGGTTTGAAGGAAGATTTGATAAAAACCAGTGGGAGCCATCCTGATTAGATAAAATAATAACCAATCTGATCTTGCAAGAGCACACGCAGAGTGTTTTCTTCTCTCTCTCTCCCCTGGTAGCAACCATGTCACGCCTTAATCAAAATAATAATACGGATGTATTGACCGAACCCGCTTGTTATACTGAGCTGGGGAACGTTGGTCCCGCTCCAACTTATAAATTTTATAAGACAGAGAAGGAAATTGGGGAATACCAGATTTCCCATGCCGCCCAAACGAAAAAGTGCATGATGATGCATCTTCTTCGGGTGTGTTCATTACAAAGAACTGTTTCTCTGTATCCTCTACATCCTGGGTATTTGATACCGGATCAGGATCCCAGATATGTAATCTGTTGCATAGGGCTACAGAAAGGTGGAGAACTGAGAACGGGTGATAAGTTTCATGAGACAGAAAACGGTGCAAGTGTTGCAACCAAGTCTGTTGGTCACTGTCACCCTGTATTCCAAATACATTGATTCTGAACGAATGTTATTAGATACCGAACCTGATATACAAAATCATATCAGTCTCTTTACTAGTAAAGAAATGATAAAATTTTGTATTGTTGGATAATGTTTTGAACATTTCCTATATCAAAAGTTGATCGGTTCAGGCACGTTATCTAAAAGCATTGAAGTTCTAAATCAAACTACAGTTCTTAGTATACAGAACACACACAAGAGGAAGAGTTCAGAAATGAACAATTCCTTCTTGAGGTATTGTAGACTAGGTCATATCAATGTGACCCGACTAGCTTAAGTTACATTGTAGATGCATATTTAAATCAGTTTGAATTTACATCTTGTGAAACTTGCCAGTCATGTCACAGAGATAAGATGACTAAAGCTCTGTTTACTGGAAACAGAGAAAGTGTTAGTAAACTCTAGGGACTGATACATGATGATGTATGAAAGATTCCCTGTCTACACATGCCAAGATCGGTTCTTTGTACTTCATTACATTCTCTGATGATCTCCTTAGATTCAGACATATGTTCCTATTGAAACACAAGTCCGAACCTTTTGAGATATTCATAGAATATAAGTTAGAAGTAGAGAACCAAAATACGGGTAAAAGTATTATGTCCTTTGATGTGATCAAGGTGGAGAATACTTGAGCACGAAATTCCTAGATTATTCTAAAGGAGAATGAGATTCTCTCTCAGCATTACTCCTCCGTATACACCACAGCACGTCGGTGTATCGGGGCGGAGCAATCACACCCTATATGATAAGGTGTGCTCTATGATGAGTACTACTGAGTTACCTATTTCCTTTTGGGAGTTATGCACTTAAAAAGCTGCATACCTTTTGAATAGGGTTCAAATCAAATCATTTGCCTACCACTTCATATGTGATATGGAAAGGGAAGAGCCCATATCTTAAGTTTGTTAAGATTTGGGGTTGTCCGGCCTATGTATAAAAAGCAAAATCCGGACAAGATCGAGGCAATGTCAGTTCTGTAGAACTGGAAAAGTTCCAGCTAAACAAACTACTGCTAATGATTTGACAGAACCAAAGGATTTAATAGTCCCCGACGAACCTCAGCCTCTCCGTCGATCTAGTAAGGTTCCTCATCCGCCTGAGAGATACTTCGATTTCTCGATGACAGTGGGAGCGAGGATTGCATCATGAGATGATGACCTAACTAGTTTCGAGCTGGCCATCAAGAGTAGGGACTCTGTAAGAATGGCTGGATGCTTAGCGATCTGAGATGGAATCCTTATACACCAACAAAGTATGGACTTTGGTTGCTTTATCTGAAGGGTCAAATTCCCATCAGGAGCAAGTATATCTTAAGAAGATTACTTGGTGTACATCGAAAAGTTGAGACTTTCAAAGCTAGACTCGTTAAAGGTTTGCATCATAGACTAGTTGTGGCTAATGATGAAACGTTTTCTGGGGCCTATGCTTAAGTCCATCCAGATCCTACATGCTACGGCTACATACCATGACTACGATATCTGGCAGTTGGGTGTCTTGACTGCTTTTGTAAATAAAGATTTAGAAGAGATAGTCTATAAGTACATAGACAGAGGGCTTCGTAGACAGTGGGAGCAGCGAAAACGTGTGCAAGATGTTTTATATGATAAAGCAGGCATCGCGGAGTTGGAACGTCTGTTTTGATGTAGTAGTCAAAGAGTTTGACTTCATCAAAATGGTAGATGAACCTTGTATATAGAAAAAGGTATTAGGGAGTATGGTGGTGATCCTCGTAGAGTACATGGATGACATACTCTTGATGGGGAAGGAGTTTCCTATACTACGCTCGATCAATCTCCGCTTATCACAAGGATTCTCCATATAGGATCAAAGTGATACCTACTAAATCCTGAGTTTTGGATCTATGAGATAGATCTAATTGGATGTTAGGATACTCACTAGTTGTAGTGAGTTGGTATCAATCGATCCTGGGGAGAATCACTGGAAAGGTTCCAGGGTGATAAGGATGACTGAATTTCAGTCACAGGCATTGTATTTACCCTTGGTAAAGGGACGGTATGTTGGAAGAGTTCCAAGCTAGATACCGTGACATACTAGACGATTAAAGGCAAGATACATCGTTACCAAAGATGCTACCAAAGAGGCAGTCTCGGTGTATATAAGTTCATGAGATGAACTTCGTTCCTCCCATTGTGTGACAATGGAGTTGTGGCTTAGGCCAAGGAACGCCCGTCCCATCAGTGATCCAGACATATTCTAAGGCAGTGTCACCTGATAATGGAGATGGTTGATCTCCAGGGGATCGAGGTTAGGAGAGAAGACTCAGAGGACAACACGGAGGATCCACTCACGAAAGGCCTTTTCCTAGAGAGAAACTTTTATGGGATGGTTAAGTATGAGATACTGCAACCACTGCTATCAGATGGCCCTAGTGCAAGGGGAGATTGTTAGTTATATGTATGCCCTAGAGGCCATTACTATACATAAGATGTATATTGTAGTGGATGCTTGGACATATATAGGGGAGGACTTTCTTGCTCGACATGATAGTATGCTATCTGGTTGCTCTTTACCTTAACATGTACACTGATTGTCTCTCTGTTACATGTTGGTAAAGCCCTTAGGATGTGTACTTGACTACCTGGACTATGATGCGGATCATACTAGTGGGGACACGGTAGTTCATAAGTACATCCTTTAAGGTCCCTAGTCGTGGGTGTATCGAGACGGGGCATCAATATACCAGAGTAGACTAGCGTATACCTTCTCGATCCATACAGATGGGCGATGGATGATCCCATATCCATTGTTGTTTGACATCAGAGATGATATACGGGTGCTCAGTGGAGACTGGGTACACTGGACGGACTCGCCGAGAACTCCCAGATGGTATTATACCTTACGTCAGATGGCGGTTCTCCGGTGACACTGGTACAGGTTAGTCTGTAGACCCGAGATCGTCATAGAGTCTTGTGTGATTCCCACTGTTCTTTGATTTCCACCTTACCACGTCCAAGAGGGCGTGCAAAATGGTGGTTTTTGGGTACAGTCCCGAATCACATGGAGGCAATGAGCGATAGGAGGGGATTCGTCTCTCCCGATATTGGGTGTTGATGCTACGCTATGCTCGACTGGCCATAACTGGAAATCCCTGGCCAGGGTTGCAGTGATTTACTTGAAAGAGTTATCAGTAGTTTCACGCTTGTTATGGACCTTATATCGGCATGACTTATCAAGCAAATGGGGTCTGACGTTTACCACCCCTAGGCGAGATATGCGACATATCAGACGAACAGACCGGACTGTACGGTAAGTGTTTCTGGTTGGATTCACAGGAGTGTGAGCGGGCTTGCTCGTTGATCTTCTGATCAGTCAATACCTGGGTGGCCGTTACGTTTAGCAGACCGCTTGCGTCTTGTAGGTGTTTGATATGATCATCACCTGCTGCCGACGTATTGACGAGTCTTTATAGTCCTACACATAGGTTTCCTGGCTCAAGCGAAATGAAATAGGAGCGCATATGAGATATGTGCGGGACCGAGAATAATGCGTGTATGTGATACCGTATTCTATTCTCGCGATGAATGTATCGATTGGTTGTATGCGATATAACCTAGTTATCGAATCGAGGATTGATTCGATAAGTCGATACATTGGATATTAGTCGGTCATATGCGATATGACCGGATCGTTAAATCAAGTGTTGATTTAATGATTTAATGTATAATTATATATTTGATATATTACTTTACATTAACTAGTATTGGTTTACTTAAGATTGATTATTTCACTTGAATGTGCACATTGTATATATGATATATGTTTGTGCACTAGTTTGTATCATGTTTGATGATACATGCAAACTTGGGTGTGTTTTTACTTTAAACTATGATTAAGTTAATGGTTAGGGTTTGATTTATTTATTTATTTATTTATTTACTTTATTCATTTTGGCAAAGAATGAAATGGTGGCTTGCTTTGTTTTTTGTTGAAGCTTCATGAAGTTTTGAAAAAGTGACCATTTTGTTTCTTTCCTTAACCCTAACCATTTACTTTAATCCTAGTTTATTCTCTACACTTGTTAACTCACCCATGGTTGCTAAATGATAAGAATCACTTGGATTTTCTTTTGGAAATAATTCTTTTTCCTTTCTTCTTCTTCTTCTTCTTCATGAAGAAAAAGCAAAGTTTTCTTGAAAAAAGTCAAGTGATGAAATCAAGTGAGAAATCCAAATCCAAAGTGAACCCACTTCCTATTTCTTCATCCTCTACCACTTGCCATGTTGTATAGGGTGTTTTCTTCACAAGTTTCATGAGCTAGTGAAGATGGATCTTGAGTTAGAGTTGCCTCGACATAGATCATCTTCGGCATCGAAGTCAACGACCTAGCCCGCTCATTTATCCGACGAAACCATCGCTAGAGTCCGGGATGCCGGTGATCGCAGCGAAGGGACGTCATCACGGAGCTAATGAAGTGGTGGACCGGATCTACAAAGGTTGTATTTCAATTCACTTATTAGTTAAGTTGTTAACTAGTTGTAGTTTCGCCTTTGCCTCTAGTTATCGATCTATGATTAGGGTTGTTAGGCACATGGAAAATTTGAATTTGCCGTGGTTGATCAGTTGTGGAACCTCTTGAGTGTGCCTAGGAACCCTATAGTATATAGATATGTGATTTTGTGAATCATGAGTGATATGCCGTATGAGACGTTTGGTCCGTACCCTCATTGTCATATAGGTTGATAGGATCCACAATGGTTTAATGCCGCCGTACGATGAATTACCGTACGTGATGAGTTTATCTGATGATTGATCCATACCCTTGACTAGAGAATGTAGTACGATGGTTTGTACCATATGTGATGTTGTGAGGCTGGATGCCGATTGATAGATTCACCAACTCGGATATGTGGTAGATACGTATACCTTTTAGCATTTTCGCTTACGATGTACCTTATGCTACGTTCATGTCATTCTCATTGCATTACATACACCTGTGCTAGTACACCTACACCATTATCGATGATGCGTATGTTACACTTACATAGATTTGCCGGCTCACACACTTTCTTCATCGATAATTGCTATGTTACTTATACAGAGAGTTGCTACATCATGCTATGCTATACTTGCTACGCTCACATCATTATGCTATATTGCATGTCATACCCTGCTATAGCTGCACATACACCTATGTGGTATTGTATAATTATTGATATTTAGATGTTGATTCTTGTGCTATTGCGCATATGAAATGCATTATGCTTACATACTTACTTGTATATATACACAACTTGCTAGAGCTGCATGTACGCCTTTATATAATGTTGCATTTGATTTTTGGAGGAATTGGGAACCCTATGATATATTTAAAAACTGGATTCATTTAAAGGAGCGGTTTTCCCTTAATATGCTCATATTACTGCTTTATGTTGCATATATCATGTGATTTATGGATTTGAGAACCGTGGGGATATTTCAAGGAAGTATGCATTGTTTTGAAAACCCGGTTTCTCTTGATATGATATTTCGAGACGTCCACCATGTGTTTTCTCGGTTCTGAGATTGGCATGTGAAACCCGATTCGAGGAGCGGTAGGCACCTTCTGCTGGTACATGGTGGACCCAATGAGGTATCCCAGGGCAAGAAGACTCGTATTGTTAGGCGGTGAGCCTGGCAGGGGAGCACTACCTACCGGTGATAGTATTTGGACTTGTCGGTTATCCGGAGGATATCAACCGGATTCGTGAGATGGAGATGAGGGCCAACCAGAGTATGCGGCGCCTAAGGGCTGATCTGGGGATGTGACACCTGAGAAATGAGGATTTACGTTTCGATACTGGACACGGGTTTCATAATGTTTCGAGTGTCAGTGTTGGACACCCGGGTTCCATGATTTGATGTGTCATTGATGGATATACGTTCTTTGATATCCTCATATATTTACATGCATATGCTTTCATGATGTTTCGAGTGGACGAGATCCACATGCATACATGCATTGATTATATTGTTGGATGATATCCACATGCATACAGGTATTGATTAAATTGTTGGATGATATCCACATGCATACAGGCATTGATTATTATTGGCATATATGCAGATACGGTCACCCTAGATATTATAGTATTACCTTTATAATATAGTTGACGTAAGAATCGTTGTTTTATTTAATTTCTACCTGATGATATTTTCTACTCACGAGTTGGCAACTCACCCCCATTGTGCCACAGTTCTTGCAGGTTGACCGCATGGACCAGTAGCCGCATCGCTGGCACACAGCTTGCAGTCGGGTGATTTGCATTGGTAGGTGGTACATGTTGGATCGTGCCCCTCTTGTATTATTATTCTTCCGGTATCTAGTCAACTCCATCAATCAGAAAAGTAGTATTTGTGTATGTAGTAAGACTTAGCAAGACTTTTAGTTGCGAGACTTAGAGCGATGGGTTATATGCTCGCTTAGTGGGTTACATCGTATATATATATGCTTGTGGTGGTTGTTTCCGCCGTTGGGCATAATTTGCTCTCGTTTGGGGATACTTTATTTATATTCGATGTTTGTACCTGTTTCGGGGCTAGTTTTTCCAAAGGAGGTGCTGCCGAAATTTTTTTGAAAAGGTTTAGATTTCTGGGCTCCGGCTTACTTAAGTTACGTTATGCCTGTAGTCGTTGCCTGATTTAAGTGCCGGTCACGAGCTAATATTTCGGGTCGTGACAGTAACCCCATTAATACCTTTCTAGACATCTACTGGATCGGCTAATTGTCATGTGTAAAACTCTCCCAGGAGTAACTCTTACTCGCAGTGGGTATCGGGATCCAACTATCTCATAGAAGGTAAGCAATCTCATTGCAAATTTCAACACTTGAAATTCCCGATAATATTTTGCCCCTAACCTCCTATTACCTTGACAAAGGCCAACAAACCATAGGATGCTAGTCAAGTTCAACCCGTCATTTCCTAATTGAATTAAACCCACCCGCACGACCCTTGACAAAAGACAACAAGGTCGTACGACTGCCCTAATCCAATCGCATCATATGCTTAAGCAGATAAGAAATAATCAGCTACTACACATTACGCCTTGACAAAGACCAACAAACGCAACACAAATACTAAATATTATTTTTCTGAAATGACGGAGGGCTGCGAAAGGTTTTTATGAAAACCCTTTGCGTAATGAACTTGATATCGTTGTAGAATCAAGTGATTTAGAAAAGGAGTGCTTTTAAGGATTTTACTAGTTTCGCTAAAGAGGTCATTCCCGATGAAGGGATCTCGGCTCTTTCCTTATCGAATAAGGTGCAGGATATTTCACAAATACCACTATGCAAAGCAAAAACTATAGAAGCAATCAAAAGACAAGCCAAGTAGGTTGTAGCATCTGCTAGTTTCGCTAAAGAGGTCACTCTCGGTGAAGGGATCTCGGCTCTTTCCTTATCGAATAAGGTGCTGGATATTCTATAAGGAATACCGCTATGCAAATCAAGAACTAGAGCTACCAGTTTTTAAAAAAGTATCTACAACATCTTTAGGTTTCTTTTTATTTCATTAATCTCATTAGTGAAGTCCCATTTGTTATGCTTCCCAAGCATCACATATGAAATGAAAGCAGCAATATTAATTATATCTCATATATATAATATAGGCATTCGTCTTAACATATCATAGTGATCACATCATAGAGCAGCAGAAGATAACATATGAAATATTGGATATACTAGGATTTCCGTGTTTTAAATTAAGCCAGTATAAAACACGGATTCCACGGGTGTGATGAATAGACAAACCCACATCCCTAGACCCTACGACAGCGGCAAGCAACCCTCCCAATTCTAGAGTTAGGAGACCCGGTCTCGACTCCTCGAAATGGTCTCCCACTGGACCCTAGAACCCGGTTCTTGTGCTCCCCATCTTAGGTCTATCCTAATGCGGAAAAGTAAATAATATACATCAATGGTGACACCATCCTCAATCCGGAAGTGCCCTAATAAAAGAATATTACATACAAGGTTATACACGAATGAAAATGAAAAAACTCTCATCTCACATAAAACCCCCGACTATTTAAAACATGACGATCCAATATAACATATCACAGCAACACATAACATCACATGCCATCAACGTAAGTAAATATGCGTATTCCAGTTGTCGTTAAAATATAGCACCGAAACCGACGATACACTACATATTACACTTACGGTCGCAGAAAAGAAAGTGAAAAACTACAACAGTTGGAATCCGCAACCACCTTAGACATCATAAACCCAATATATCACATATATTGGATTTCATGTCTAACCTAATGAATTCCTTAGACATCACATGCCTAACAATTATAAACCCCGCATTTTAGTCTCGATATTGAAAACTCTTTCTAATAACCTGTCGGGTAATTCGACAAGATTCACGATAACCTGATTGAATGCTCGTCGGAATCATTAGTAGACGGCCGCACCCCTCCCCCCGATGCCGTCGATGAAGTACACTAAGGCGGAACACCGCTGCCGCGAGCACCCGAACGGATGCTTTTGGCGATGGGGTTCTCCTACAGTCACTTGGTCGGGGCTATGGGGCATGGCTATCTAGTAAGGTTACTCAGCGAGTATCCGCGTACACTACGTGATTGCGATGGACTTTTGATCAACATCAAAATCCCGTGGCAACTGATCAAATGAAACAAAACTGCTAGATTTATGAAATTCAAACTAGTTATCTCATAACAATGTGGATTCCAAATATTGTATCACAATCACAGATAACTAGACGAAGTTAAACTTTTCGATCGAATAAGCAAGCACCGAAAATTTCCCAACAAGCTCAGCACTTGAGCGGAGTTCAAAAAAGTACCCAGAACATGCCATGGCTCCTATGAACCAGCCGTAGAAGGGTCAACCAATGCCTCACATGTGGCACCGCTGAACTACCACAAACCTTAGGGTTTTATGGTGGTTCTAACGGTCACATAATCGAGTTAGGGTTTCGCTCTTCTAGAGGGTCCACAGAATCACTTGCAAGATTTTCTAAAAAATTTAAACTCGGAAAAAATCCAACTCTTGAAAAAATTCCAGCGGGGGAAAAATTAGGTTATTGATATCCGTTCGAATTTTTTAACATCGTCTAAATAACCCAAATACATGTTAGAATTACGATTACGAAACACTCCGAATTACCTTTGCAAAAAGTTCACATCACATGAAAATTTAGCAAAAACAAACAAAATCTGAAACACCAAAACCCAAAGACTGGAACACAGAAGAAATTTGAAGCCAAATGCCCATGAAAAAACCGAGCACACAGGATTTTTCATGCATGTGGCCGGCCCAAATTTCTCCAAATTGCCTCGAATTTTTTCTGTGTTCATGTAATATCACATACAACATTCCGTAGTTGTTTAAAAAAAATTTTGAAGACTTTTTAAATTCGACAGAAACCAAGTTTTCGTATCGGGTGTTTCGGAGTAGTTTCGGTTTCGTAATCCTAGCAAACATCGTCTAATTTTCTAGCATGGCTTTGATACCACTGCAGGGTTGTCTAGCGTGACCGCAAGTTTTCGGGAGGCATCGTCCATGCCATATTTAAATTTTTTCCGTCTAGCTAACCTTAACCTTAGAATCGATAATAGAAAATCCGACGAAACTAAATGTAAATACTTTACATCTAAGTGAATGAGGGAATACAACCTTTGTAGACCGGTCCTTCACTTCTAAAGCTCCATGTCGTAGTCCCTTTTCTGCAAGTTATGAAGACCCGGACTCTAGTAAGGGTTCACGTGAAGAAACGAACAAGCTTGCTCAATGCCTTTGAAGCCGAAGATGATCTACGTCGAAGAGACTCGAGGTCATGCTACCTCTTCACTAATGTGTAAGATAAGTGAAGCGAACACCCTATACTAAATGGCAAGTAGTAGAGGATGATGAAGTAGGAAGTGGGCTCACTTTAGTTTTATTTTTCTCACAATAATTCTTCACTTGGAAAAAACCTAGCAAGCTTTTTCTTTTGTTGAAGAAGAAGAAGAAATGAAACTCATGAGAGAGTGAGGTTAGAATTGCAACTATAGGTGAGTAAGTATCATGCCTAACTTATGTAGAGAATAAACCAAGGTCAAGGGTTATGGTTGGGTTAACAAATATCTTAAGGAATGACAAAAGAGTGGACTTGGTCAATGTTCTACAAGCTTCATCCAAGCTTGAAACATTGACTAAGTCTTCACTATTTTGTGATAACTTAAGTAATAAATATCAAACCCTTGCTTTAACCCTAGCATGGTATAAGTCTCATGCATTCATGTTGCAAGTGTAACCTAGCATGACACAACAATATATATCACATATATATTTTGTGTACAAATAGAAAACAATACATATATCGCATATATGTAAAGTGTACCAAAAGTGAGAAACGAAATCTTAAGTGACCTAATACTAGTTAATGTAATGTAATATATCAAATATATAATTATACATTAAATTATCAAATCAACACTTGATTTAATAATCCGGCTATATCACATATAACCGGCTAATATCAAATGTAACATCTTATCGAATCAACACTTGATCCGATAACCCGGCTATATCATATATAACCAATTATGTCACACATCGTGAGAATAGAATGCGGTATCACATAAACGCATTAATCTCGGTCCCGCACATATCACATATGTGCTCCTACTCCGTTTCGCTTGAGCCAGGAAACCTCTGTGTAGGACTCTAAAGACTCCTCAATATGCCGACAGTAGGTGATGATCATATCAAACACCCACAAACCGCAAGCGGTCTGCTAAACGTAACGGCCACCCAGGTATTGAGCGATCAGAAGATCAACAGGAAAGCCTGCTCGTACTCCTGCGAATCCACTCAGTAACACTACCGTACAGTCCGGTCTCTTCGTCTGATATGTCGCATATCACAGCCTGGGGGTGGTATAACGTCAGACCCCAATAGCCTGATAAGTCATGCCGATGAAAGGTCTATAACGGTTCAAGAAACTACTAGTAACACTTACCAGTAAATCTCTGCAACCCTGGCCAGGGATTTCCTGTTATGGCCAATCGAACATTGCGCAACATCAACTCCCAATACCGGAAGAGACGAAACCCCTCCTATCACTCATTGCCTCTATGTGATTCGGGACTGTGCCCAAAATACCACCTTTTTGCACGATCTCTTGACCATGGTATGGTGGAAATCGAAGAACAGTGGGAATCACACAAGACTCTATTACGATCTCGGGTCTACAGACTAACCTGTACCAGTGTCACCAGTGAACTGCTATCCGACGATAGGTATAATACCATCTAGGTGTTCTCGGCGAGTCCGTCCAGGGTTCCCAGTCCCCACTGAGCACCCGTATACCCTCTCTGATGTCAAACACCAATGGATGTAGGATCATCCATCGCCCATCACATGGGTCGAGAAGCGTATACGCTAGTCTACTCTGGAGTATCGATGCCCTGTCTCGATATTCCCACGACTAGGAACATTTGAAGGATGTACTTGGCGACTACCCTGTCCCCACTAGTATGATCTGCATCATAATCCTAGTAGTCAAGTACTCATTCTAAGGCTTTATAACCATGTAATAGAGAGACAATAAGTGTACATGTTAAGTTAAAGGGCAACCAGATAGCATACTATCATATCGAGCCAGAAAGTCCTCCCTATATATGTCCAACCATTCACTACAATATACATCGCATGTACAGTAATGGCCTCTATGGCATACATATAACTAACAATATGCAGCAGATAAGCAATAATTAGCTACCTCACAGTACGTCTTGGCTAAGGTCAACAAACGCAATACGAATACCAAATAGGACTTATCTGAAATGATGGAGGGCTATGACAGGTTTTTCAGAAAACCTTTTGCATAATGAACTTGATATCATTGTAGAAACAAGTGATTTTTGAAAAGGAGTGTTTTTGAGGCTTTTACTAGTTTCGCTAAAGAGGTCATTCCCGGTGAAGGGATCTCGGCTCTTTCCTTATCGAATAAGGTGCGGGATATTTCATAAATACCGCTATGCAAAGCAAGAACTATAAAAACAATCAAAAACAAAACCGAGTGAGTTATAGCATTTGCTAGTTTTGCTAATGAGGTCACTCTAGGTGAAGGGATCTCGGCTCTTTCCTTATCGAATAAGGTGCTGGATATTCTAAAAGGAATACCTCTATGCAAAGCAAAAACTAGATCTACCCTTTTTGAAAATTTGATTCTACAACATCTTTTAGATTTCTTTTCTTTCATTCATCTCATTAATGAAGTCCCATCATTTATGCTTCCTACGCATCACAGAAAATGAAACGAAAATACAACGTACGCTTATTCCATCCGCATTCGCCACAGTGTCCCGTTATGCATCGTTAGGTTACTTAACTAACGACATAGCAGGACGAGACTAGCGCGGGTGCAAAACATAAGCAACATCTATTATATATCTCATATATAATATATAGCCATTCGTCTCAGAATCAACAGTGATCACATCACAGAGTAGCAGAAGAAACATATGAAATATTTTATATACTAGGAGTTCCGTGTTTTATTTTGAACCTGTATAAAACACGGATTCCACGGTCGCGATGAATAGCCAAACCCACATCCCTAGACCCCTACGAGAGCGGCAATCAACCCTACCAATTCTAGAGTTTGGAGACCCGGACTTGACTCCTCGAGTTGGTCTCCCACTGGACTCTAGAACCGGGTTACTTGTGGTCCTCTCCTTGAGTATATCTTAATGCGGAAAAGTAAATAATATACAACAATGGTGACATCATCCTCAACCTGGAAGTGCCCCAATAAAAGAATATTACATACAATGAATTTTACATGAATGAAAATAAAAACTCTCATCTCACATAAAACCCCCGGCTATTCAAAATACGACGATCCAATATAACATATCACAGCAACACATAACATCACATGTCATCAACGTAAGTAAATATGCGTATCCCAATTGTCGTTGACATATAGCAACAAAACCGGCGATACACCACATATTACACTTATAGTCGCAGAAAAGAAAATGTCAAACTACAACATTTGGAATCCATAATAACCTTAGACATCATAAACCTAAAATATCATATACTTTTGATTTCATGCCTAACTATATGAATTCCACATATTGTATCACATTCCAGAAATAGCTAGACGATGTTAAACATTCTGATCGAATTAACAAACACCCAAAATTTCCCAAAAATCTCAACACTTAAGCGCAGTTTTAAAAATACTCAGTACATGCCACAGCTCCTATGAACCAGCCGTAGAAGGGTCAACCAATGCCTCACATGTAGCACCGCTGAACTACTACAAACCCTAGGGTTTAGTGGTAGTTCTGACGGTCATATAATCGAGTTAAGGTTTCTTTCTTCTAAAGGGTCCACAGTATCGGTTGCATGATTTTCTGAAAGTTTTAAACTAAGGAAAAATCCAACACTTGGAAAATTTCCGGCGAGGGTTAAAATGGGTATTTGGTATCCGTTCTAACTTTTTAACACCGTCTAAAGTAACCCAAAAAACTGTTCGAATTACGACTATGAAACACTTCGAATTGCCTTTGCAGAAAAATAACATCACATGCAAATTTAGCAAAAACAAACAACACATGAAATCCCAAAACCCAGAGACCAGAACACTGCAAAAATTTCAACCCAAAATTCCAAACTGGGGCCGAGATGGCCGGTTTTAATCGCCATGTAGCTGGCCATTTTAAGGTGGGATGGGCTAAAATTTTTACTGTGTTCATGTTGCAACGCATACAACATTCTGCAAATGTTTGAAAAAATTTTAGAGCCTGTTTAAAAATCGACAGAAACTGGGTCTTGCATTCGGGTGTTTCGGAGTTGTTTCGGTTTCGTAATCTAACACAATCTGTCTAATTCTCTAGCTAGGCTCTGATACCACTGTAGGGTTCTTATGCACAACAGCAAGGTTTCGGAAGGCATCTTCCATGCCTTTTTAAAAATTTTTGTCGTGCTAATGAACTCCAACCTAGGATGTTTAACTAGAGAATCATAAGAAACATATGGTAAACTACTTTACAACTAAGTGAACTAGGAATACAACCTTTGTAGACTGGTCCTTCACTTCAATAGCTCCGTGTGGTAGTCCCTTCGCTCCAAGTAGTGATCTTCCGGACTCTAGCATGGCTTCACAAGAAGAAAGGAACGAACTTGCTTGAAGTCTTCGAGACCGAAGATGATCTACGTCGAGGAGACACTAACCCAAGCTACTACTTCACTAATGAGAGATTAGTGAAGCTAACACCTTATACTAAAGTGCTAATCTAGTAGAGGATGATGAAGTAGGATTTTTGCTCACTTTAGAATTGATTTTCTCACTAATATTTCTCACTTTCTCAAAAGCTAGAGAGCTCTTGAGCTTGAAGAAGAAGATGAAGAGAGATAATGTTGTGAGAGTGAATTGCAACCATGGGTGAGAAAATATCTAATATTACTCATGTAGAGACTTAACCATGAGTTTAGATAATGCTTGGGTTAACAATTATCTTGTGTAAGACAAAACTAGTGGACTAAGTCAATGGATCTCAAAACTACTTGAAGCTTCATGCCATGTGACAAATTTCCAACTAATAAATGAATTACAATAAATAAATAAACCCTATATTATCTTTATCATGGTGTAAGTCTTATACACCCATGTAGCATGTATCATCAACCATGACACATAAATAAAACATAATTAATATATATCACATATGTATTAAGTGTGCACATGCGAGAAAAATAAATGTTTAAGTGAGCTAATATTAGTTAATGTAAATTAATATATCACATATACAATTATACACTAAATTATCAAATCAACACTTGATTTAATAATCCGGCTATATCTCATATAACTGACTAATACTATTTGTATCAACTTAACGAATCAACACTTGATTCGATAACCCGGCTATATCACATATAACCGACCGATACGAATAAATCAAGAGAATATAATACGGTATCACATACTCATATTAATCTCAGTCCCGCACATATCATATATGTGCTCCTACTTCGTTTCGCCTGAGCCAGTAAAACCTCTGTTTAGGACTCCAAAGACTCGTCAATATGCCGGCAGTAGGTGATGATCATATCAAGAACCCACAAGCCGTCAGCGGTACTAGCTGGACGTAACGGCTACCCGGGTATTGAGCGATCAAAAGATCAACAAGCAGGCCCGCTCTAGCTCCTGTAAAGACTGTCAGTAACACAACCATACAGTCCGGTCTCTTCGTCTGAGATGTCGCATATCCAGTCAAGGAGTGGTAAATGTCAGACCCCAATAACTCGATAAGTCATGCCGATACAAGGCTTATAACGGGTCGAGAAACTAATGATAACACTTACTAGTAAATATCAAAATCATCCCTGGCCAGGAACTTCCAGTTATAGCCAATCGAGCACAACACGACATTTACCTCCTATATCGAGAGAGACGAAATCCCTTCCTATCGCTCATTGCCTCCATGTGACTTGGGACTGTACCGAAAAACCACCGTTTTGCATGTCCTCTTGAATGTGGTAATGTGGAAATCAAAGCACAGTGGGAATCACAAAAGACTCTATGAAGATCTCGGGTCTACAGACTAACCTGTACCGGTGTCACCAGAGAACTGCTATCTGACGTCAGGTATAATACCATCTATGTAACACCTTAGGATGTGTTTAGTGAATAATTATATTTAAATAATGGGTTTTAATAAAAAGTTTACCAAATTGTGTTTTAAATATTTTTCCTAATTTAATAAATATTTTTCCAAAATTTTCCTAGGCTTGCACACACATGTGCATGTAAACTAGGGTTTTTAAATTAAGTTAATACCATGATTATTAACCATGGTGGGTTAATCTTGAGGGTTAAAGTCTTTTGGGTTATAAGTGGGTTTAATTAGTTAGTTAAAGTTACTTTAATTTGGATTTGTAGTGGGTGTTGACTTTTGTTAGAGAGAGAGAGAGAGAGAGTGCATCATGGCTTTAGGCCATGCTTGCATTAAATGAAGAGAGATAGAGGAGGGTTGACATTGGGTGATGGTTGTTTTTCCTCTCATTTCATTTTGCTTTTCTCTCAAGTCTCACACACACACAACACACACTTACTTTAGCCCAGAACCACCAGCAGAAGCAAGCAGCTGAAGCAACAGCAGCAGCAGGAGCCAGAAGCAGTAGCAGCAGCAGCAGAAAACAGTAGCAGCAGCTCCAGCACCATGTGCAGCCTCTCCCCTTCACTTCTTCTTCTACCTGCAGCTCCCTAGGGTTAAGTATGAGGTATACTTCCTAACTTGCTTCCCTAGTTTTCTTGGTTAGTGTAGATTTGCATCGGTTAGTGGTTTTTAGTGTGTTTTAGTGCGATATGGGGTGTTTAATGGGAACTTTGTGCTAATGTGGTAAGGATTGGTTTCAGTAGGTCATTAGTGAGTTATTGAGGCCATAGTAACCTAGTTCAACCCCAATTACACTAAAATACCACCAGTTTCACTATTCGATGCAAATTGTCGTATTTGTGCAAAATTTGAGATTTCTGGAACTGCTATTGACCCGGTGAGTTCAGAATGATATTGAGAAGACTGCAGTATATTGGTGATGTGCTTATACCCCAGGTGAAACCCGACCCCCAAACTGCTACAGTTGGCCGCCGAAATTCTCTTTCTGGCCGCAAATTGCGGCCAGATGGGTGGGGTTTTTGGTGGTGTTTGGTTCTGTAGGTGTCTGCTAGTGTGTAGGGTTCTATGGTATATATATTTTTGTAAGTTTAGTTATGTAGAAAAATCTGGGACCAAATACCTTTTTTGCCGTTTTTCTAAACCTTCGCGACACGCGTGATACGTGAGTAGGTTTGGGTTTCTGCGTATCGCGGCGCGTCGGGGTAGTTTTAGGCGCGTGATCACACGTTTCAGCGTATCGCACACACGCACGATTGGTTTGCGACACGGGTTTCTAGTTGTACTCTAATGTCGCGTTTTTGTGAATTGAGCTTATGTGTGATATGTGTTTTGTGATTCTAGGTTCGCAGGCCAGTGAGACGGACGCTGCGAAGAAGGGCAAGCAAGTGGTTGGATACACTTAGCGCGAGACACAGTGAGTAGATTTCACATCTACGGGGATATCGCCCACATGGCGTTATGCGTCAGGGCTGATAGGACTTTATTACTATATGTTGCACTTACCTCATGTACTGTCATTGCATATTGCATTCCCTGCTGTATGTATGATTAGAATTGATAGAACACCGCACCCTTATTGACAGTTCACGTTGCACAAGCACTATCTTGACATGACATTCATACTTGATGCACATATCACATCACGTTTACTTGTATATGGGATGTGATTACATGTGATTTCTGGATTTGGGAACCGTGGCTCTCTTCAAATATGTAATCACTTAAAAACCCGGTTCCCTTCATATGATATTTTGGGGCGTCACCCCGTGTTTTCTCGGTGCTAGAGGCATGTATTGATAGAGGGCTGACCCGGACTGACGGATGCCCGATGTATTGATAGAGGGCTGACCCGGACTGACGGATGCCCGATGTATTGATAGAGGGCTGACCCGGACTGACGGATGCCCGATGTATTGAGAGAGGGCTGACCCGGAATGATGGATTCCCGATGTATTGATAGAGGGCTGACCCGGACTGACGGATGCCCGATATATTGAGAGAGGGATGACCCGGACTGACGGATTCCCGATATATACTTTGAGAGAGGGCTGACCCGGATCGACGGATGCCCGATACAGGTTGTTTTGCGTGTCGATGCTAGACACGAGTATTTATGATATTTGGGTGCCGATGTTGGGCACTCGTGATTCTCAGGGATATACAGGATATGAGGGCCGATGGAGTACCGGCGTCTGGGATGTTGGGATTCGCGGTGCATACATACATATGTAGTCTACCTCGACACTTCATGTAGATACTATATTCCCATGCTCAGCATTCATTATCGCATCTCATCCTGTAGCTATATCACCTGATAGAGGACTTGCATGATTATTATACATAGTGCTTACCTCGCATTGATATCATCTGCTGGCATTTGTTAGAGTAGCGCTGTACGTGCATGCTCGCGATTACCTTTATATGTTATCTCTATTCACGAGTTGGCAACTCACCCCCGTTGTGCCACAGTATTTGCAGGTCGCCCTTGGGAGTAGTTGCGGCTGGCTGTTTACCGCATCTTTTGGCACAGATACCATTGCTGAGGCGAGTTAGCCTTTTGCTGTTAGGTGGGTTTTGTACGGTATCTTTTACCTTTCAGTTGTATATTGATGTATCTAGTATTCTCCATCTACCTTTCTGTATTGACTTAGAGACAGTTGTGAGGACGATGTGTATGATTTTATATTCTGGTGTTGAGCTCGCATGTGAGCTGACTTTATTTTATGCAGTCTTAACTTTTATGATATTGTCCTTGCTTGACTGTGTATTCTTCGCTACGGCGTCGTATATCATATTGTGATGCTTACTTCATTTTACTTGTCATTTCTGCTACACCTTGCTTTTACCGGACTTGCGGGGCAAATATTTATAAAGGAAATGTTGCAAAAATTATAAAAGTTATAACAGTTGAACTTAAAAGGATTTCTACTAAACTAATAAAATGTTTTAATCACTCTTTATTTATTGGTTTTGATTTCTGGGTTCGGCTTACTTAGCTGCGTTACGCCTGTAGACGTTGCGTGGTTAAGTGCCGGTCACGAGTCGAAATTCTTGGGTCGTGACAAAGTTGGTATCAGAGCCAGGTTTTACCTTCGGAGTGTAGGATGACCCTGGTATGATGGAGTAGGTAGCTGCAGCAGGGTAGCGTAGCGTGTGTATGTTCCGCGGCATACTCACGACACGGTACTCCGCCTACGCGACCTTAGGACTTATTGATTTGATCCCTCCTTATATTCTTGCGATTCGATTTCCGTGTTCTTATCGAATCCAAATTTTCCTTCAGCCATTATGCCGCCTAAGACTAAGAGGGCACAGAGAGCGGCCGCGAGGGCCGAGATTCGAGTTGACTCGTTCGAGACGAGGACTGATCCGGGCAGTACGCCGGTTGTACCCGAGCAGGCTATTCCTACCGTGACAGAGCAGATCGCCACGCTAGGGGCTGGTATGCAGGAGATGCGCCAGACGGTGGGATCTAGCATGCAGGAGATGCGCCAGATGATGGGATCGCTAGTTGAGACGCTTCGAGCCCAGCGACCAGATGTAGCTCCACCTGTTCCAGAGACCGCGATGGTACCTACCGCACAGCCACTTGCCCCTGCAGCCACGGAGGTGATTGCAGTATCGCTATCAGAGTTTATGAGGCTGAAGCCTCCGGTATTCACAGGCACCGATACAGCCGAGGACCCCCAGTCTTTCATAGACAGGATGGCCAGGATATGCCGTTCCCTCAGATGCGCAGATGCGAGATGGGTCGAGTTCGCGAGCTTTCGCCTGGAAGGTCTTGCGCAGAAGTGGTGTGATTCCGTTGAGAAGGGCAGAGCAGCAGGTCCTCCTCCTATGACCTGGACGGAGTTCGTGGCCATATTTCTAGCCCGTTTCCTTCCCCAGAGTGTTAGGGATGCCCGAGCACGCAGATTTGAGTCCTTGCGCCAGACGCCAGGGATGACAGTGGCAGAGTATGACGTGCTGTTTACAGAGCTAGCAGTCTATGCCCCATATTTAGTGGCTACCGAGGAGTTGCGAGTCAGGAGATTTGTTCGAGGCTTGCTTACACCATTGTTCCTCGCGATCAGCGCGCAGCACTACGAGACCTATGCAGCAGCTGTAGACGCAGCCCTAGTGGTCGAGGAGCACCTTGCTGAGACTTCGGTAGTTCCAGAGCCGAAGAGAGTTCGTGCGGATACATCAGCACAGAGACAGCCTTTTCGGCGCCGTGATAGACGTATTGCAGGCAGCAGAGATTCAGGGCGGGGCCGGTTATTCAGTTCCTATTCCCAGGATGGTCAGCGGTCATCGTCGGGATGTTTTCGCTGTGGGAGTTCTTACCATCGTGTACAGGATTGTCCTGAGTTACCCCGGAGGGAGGGGACAGCACCGCATGTCACATTACCACCTTCACCACCCCAGAGGGCGTTGCCTATCGTACCTACCGTTGCTCCGCGCCAGACTCATACCCAGCGAGGTCGTGGGCGTGAAGGAGTTTCTCGGGGGGGCGAGATGACCGAGGCAGAGGGCAGTCAGTCGCAGGTGGTGAACAGGCGAGGGTTTTTGCTTTGACATATCTGGACGCGCAGGCGTCCAATGCAGTGGTTTCAGGTATCCTTCCTGTATGTACGGTTGATGCACACGTATTGTTCGATCCCGGATCCACACACTCGTACGTATCCACGCACTTTGTGCCGAGTCTGGGTAGAGAGTCCGGCTTGCTTGATCAGCCGCTTGTGGTGACTACTCCTGTGGGAGAGTCGTTTGTTGCTAGGCACGTGTTCCGATCCTGTACCGTCTGTATTGGCGAGAGAGAGTTGCCTGTCGACTTGATCCTTCTGGAGATGTTGGACTTCGACGTTCTTCTGGGCATGGATTGGTTAGCCACGTGCTATGCTTCTGTGGACTGCCGTGAGAAGACAGTTAGATTCTTCTTTCCCGGTGAGTCGGTTTTTGTTGTGTTGGGGGACCGTGGTGCCGCCCCTCACAGTGTGATTTCTTCTTTTCGCGCTGGACAGCTTTTGAGGAAGGGATGTCAGGGATTTCTCGCCTATGTTTGCGATGCTAGTGCTACACAGGTTCCATTGGACCAGGTTCCGGTTGTTAGCGAGTTTCCTGATGTGTTCCCTGACGAGCTTCCTGGGTTGCCGCCCGAGCGCGACATTTCTTTCTGTATTGATTTGGTTCCTGGTTCGGGGCCTATTTCCATACTGCCTTATCGGATGGCCCCGACGGAACTTCGAGAGTTGAAGGGTCAGTTGCAAGATTTGCTGGACAAGGGACTTATTCGACCCAGTGTTTCCCCTTGGGGAGCTCCAGTCCTGTTCGTCAAGAAGAAGGACGGCAGTTTGCGTCTGTGTATCGACTACCGGCAGCTGAACAGGGTGACAGTGCGGAACAGGTATCCTTTGCCGTGTATCGACGATTTGTTCGACCAGCTACAGGGGGCAGGGTACTTTTCGAGGATCGATTTATGATCGGGCTATCATCAGCTGCGGGTTCGACAGGAGGACATTCCCAGGACAGCTTTCCGCACGCGCTACGGCCATTACGAGTTTTTGTGGATGTCGTTCGGACTCACCAATGCGCCAGCAGCCTTCATGGACTTGATGAACCGTATTTTCCGGCCTTACTTGGATCTGTTCATTATAGTCTTCATTGACGATATTTTGGTGTATTCCCGGAGTAGTCAGGAGCACGAGCAGCACCTGCGGATTACATTGCAGGCCTTGAGGGAGCACCAGCTTTATGCGAAATTCTCCAAGTGTGCTTTTTGGCTGGAAAGCGTAGACTTCTTGGGACACGTGATTTCACGAGACGGTATATGTGTAGACCCGAGGAAGATCGAGGTCGTTCAGCGTTGGCCCAGACCCACATAGGTGACGGAGATTCGCAGCTTTTTGGGGTTGGCCGGTTACTACAGGCGTTTTGTGCAGGACTTCTCACGTATTGCTACACCGTTGACCGGGTTGACCCGGAAGGGAGTTCCCTTCGATTGGACGGAGGAGTGCGAAAACAGTTTCCAGCAGTTACGGACTCGGCTGACGACAGCACCGGTGTTATCTTTACCTTCCGGATCGGGCGGATTTGTGGTGTTTTGTGATGCTTCTCGAGTGGGGCTGGGATGCGTACTGATGCAGCACGACAGGGTGATCGCGTATGCTTCGCGACAATTGAAGAGACATGAACAAAGCTACCCCACTCACGATTTGGAGATGGCTGCAGTGGTCTTCACACTTAAGATCTGGCGACATTACCTATACGGCGAGTCGTGCCAGATATTCACGGATCACAAGAGTCTGAAATACATATTCCAGCAGCGGGACCTAAACCTTCGACAGCGTCGATGGATGGAGTTAGTGAAGGATTACGACTGCGAGATCTCCTATCACCCGGGCAAGGCAAATGTGGTGGCGGATGCATTGAGCAGGAGGCCCGGGAGTAGCCTATCTTGTTTGAGCGCAGTACAGGAGCAGTCATCCGCAGATTGGCAGATATTATGCGACAGCCGAGTACAGTTCGAGTTCACGCCGATTGGAGGACAGATAGCGCATGTCCGTGCACGCCCACAGTTGATCGATCGTATACGTGAGGCACAGCTCAGTGATGACCGATGTTCAGAGATCATGGCACAGATTGGACAGGGCAGATTTTCCGAGTTCGTGATCGATGATCAGGGGGTACTACGGTTTGGAGTCAGACTGTGCGTACCAGATGCTGAGGGACTGAGGCGCGAGATTCTTGAGGAGGCACATCGATCGGTGTACAACGTCCATCCCGGTTCCACCAAGATGTATCATGATATGAGAGATGTTTATTGGTGGGACGGAATGAAGAGGGACATTGCAGATTTCGTATCGAGATGCCTGACTTGTCAGCAAGTCAAGGCTGAGCACCAGAGGCCCGCGGGAGAGCTACAGCCGCTACCCATTCCGGAGTTGAAGTGGGAGCAGATTTCGATGGATTTCGTGGTGGGTCTACCCAGGACTAGTCGGGGGTTTGACTCTATCTGGGTGATTGTGGATCGTTTGACGAAAGCGGCTCACTTCCTACCGGTGAAGACGACTTTCGGATTTACACAGTATGCCCAGATCTACATTGACGAGATGGTGCGACTACACGGAGTCCCGACATGTATCGTGTCCGACAGAGGCACCCAGTTTACCAGTAGACTATGGCAGAGGCTTCAGGAGGCTTTGGGCACTCGCTTGAGTTTCAGCACGGCGTTTCACCCGCAGACCGACGGCCAGTCAGAGCGGATCATCCAGACTCTCGAGGACATGCTCAGAGCTTGTGTATTAGATTTTGGAGGTAGCTGGGATCATCATTTGCCCTTAGTAGAGTTCTCCTACAATAACAGCTACCAGGAGACCATTCAGATGGCACCATTTGAGGCTCTTTATGGGAGGAGATGCAGGTTGCCCACTTGTTGGACAGAGCTCAGTAAGGGCAGTATCTTAGGGCCACAGATTGTTGAGGAGACGACAGCGAAGATCCAGTTGATTCGCGATAGGATGAGAGCAGCGCAGAGTAGGCAGAGATCTTATGCAGACCGTCGACGACGCAGACTTGAGTTTTCTGTTGGTGATCATGTTTTCTTGAGGGTCTCCCCAATGAAAGATGTGATGAGGTTTGGGAAGAAGGGGAAGCTCAGTCCCAGGTATGTGGGCCCCTTCGAGATCCTCGAGCGTGTTGGTGCAGTAGCCTACCGTTCAGCCCTTCCGCCCAGCTTTCCAGATGTGCATCCCGTATTTCATGTCTCGATGCTCCGCAGATATCTTCGTGATCCTTCGCATGCGATTCAGCATCCGACGATCCAGCTTGAGCACGACCTTTCCTACGCAGAGCAGCCGGTGATGATCTTGGATCGACAAGTGAAGAAATTGAGATCGAAGGACATCTCATCAGTTAAAGTACTTTGGCGTGGTCAGGACCGTGAGGAGGTCACTTGGGAGGCCGAAAGCGAGATGATGAATACGTATCCCCATATTTTTGAAGGTTCGTGTAGTTAGATTTTTGAAATTCGGGGACAAATTTCCATAAGGGGGAGAGATTGTAACACCTTAGGATGTGTTTAGTGAATAATTATATTTAAATAATGGGTTTTAATAAAAAGTTTACCAAATTGTGTTTTAAATATTTTTCCTAATTTAATAAATATTTTTCCAAAATTTTCCTGGGCTTGCACACACATGTGCATGTAAACTAGGGTTTTTAAATTAAGTTAATACCATGATTATTAACCATGGTGGGTTAATCTTGAGGGTTAAAGTCTTTTGGGTTATAAGTAGGTTTAATTAGTTAGTTAAAGTTACTTTAATTTGGATTTGTAGTGGGTGTTGACTTGTGTTAGAGAGAGAGAGAGAGAGTGCATCATGGCTTTAGGCCATGCTTGCATTAAATGAAGAGAGAGAGAGGAGGGTTGACATTGGGTGATGGTTGTTTTTCCTCTCATTTCTTTTTGCTTTTCTCTCAAGTCTCTCACACACACAACACACACTTACCTCAGCCCAGAACCAGCAGCAGAAGCAAGCAACTGAAGCAACAGCAGCAGCAGGAGCCAGAAGCAGTAGCAGCAGCAGCAGCAGCCGAAAACAGTAGCAGCAGCTCCAGCACCATGTGCAGCCTCTCCCCTTCACTTCTTCTTCTACCTGCAGCTCCCTAGGGTTAAGTATGAGTTATACTTCCTAACTTGCTTCCCTAGTTTGCTTGGTTAGTGTAGATTTGCATCGGTTAGTGGTTTTTAGTGCGTTTTAGTGCGATATGGGGTGTTTAGTGGGAACTTTGTGCTAATGTGGTGAGGATTGGTTTCAGTAGGTCATTAGTGAGTTATTGAGGCCATAGTAACCTAGTTCAACCCCAATTACACTAAAATACCACCAGTTTCACTATTCGATGCAAATTGTCGTATTTGTGCAAAATTTGAGATTTCTGGAACTGCTATTGACCCGGTGAGTTCAGAATGATATTGAGAAGACTGCAGTATATTGGTGATGTGCTGATACCCCAGGTGAAACCCGACCCCCAAACTGCTACAGTTGGTCGCCGAAATTCTCTTTCTGGCCGCAAATTGCGGCCAGATGGGTGGGGTTTTTGGTGGTGTTTGGTCCTGTAGGTGTCTGCTAGTGTGTAGGGTTCTATGGTATATATATTTTTGTAAGTTTAGTTCTGTAGAAAAATCTGGGACCAAATACCTTTTTTGCCGTTTTTCTAAACCTTCGCGACACGCGTGATACGTGAGTAGGCTTGGGTTTCTGCGTATCGCGGCGCGTCGGGGTAGTTTCAGGCGCGTGATCACACGTTTCAGCGTATCGCGCACACGCGCGATTGGTTTGCGACACGGGTTTCTACTTGTACTGTAATGTCGCGTTTTTGTGAATTGAGTTATGTGTGATATGTGTTATGTGATTCTAGGTTCGCAGGCCAGTGAGACGGACGCTGCGAAGAAGGGCAAGCAAGTGGTTGGATACACTTAGCGCGAGACACGGTGAGTAGATTTCACATCTACGGGGATATCGCCCGCATGGCGTTATGCGTCAGGGCTGATAGGACTTTATTACTATATGTTGCACTTACCTCATGTACTGTCATTGCATATTGCATTCCCTGCTGTATGTATGATTAGAATTGATAGAACACCGCACCCTTATTGACAGTTCACGTTGCACAAGCACTATCTTGACATGACATTCATACTTGATGCACATATCACATCACGTTTACTTGTATATGGGATGGGATTACATGTGATTTCTGGATTTGGGAACCATGGCTCTTTTCAAATATGTAATCATTTAAAAACCCGGTTCCCTTCATATGATATTTTGGGGCGTCACCCTGTGTTTTCTCGATGCTAGAGGCATGTATTGATAGAGGGTTGACCCGGACTGACGGATGCCCGATGTATTGATAGAGGGCTGACCCGGACTGACGGATGCCCGATGTATTGATAGAGGGCTGACCCGGACTGATGGATGCCCGATGTATTGAGAGAGGGCTGACCCGGACTGACGGATGCCCGATGTATTGATAGAGGGCTGACCCGGACTGACGGATGCCCGATATATTGAGAGAGGGATGACCCTGACTGACGGATTCCCGATATATACTTTGAGAGAGGGCTGACCCGGATCGACGGATGCCCGATACAGGTTGTTTTGCGTGTCGATGCTAGACACGAGTATTTATGATATTTGGGTGCCGATGTTGGGCACTCGTGATTCTCAGGGATATACAGGATATGAGGGCCGATGGAGTACCGGCGTCTGGGATGTTGGGATTCGCGGTGCATACATACATATGTAGTCCACCTCGACACTTCATGTAGATACTATATTCCCATGCTCAGCATTCATTATCGCATCTCATCCTGTAGCTATATCACCTGATAGAGGACTTGCATGATTATTATACATAGTGCTTACCTCGCGTTGATATCATCTGCTGGCATTTGTTAGAGTAGCGCTGTACGTGCATGCTCACGATTACCTTTATATGTTATCTCTATTCACGTGTTGGCAACTCACCCCCGTTGTGCCACAGTATTTGCAGGTCGCCCTTGGGAGTAGTCGCGGCTGGCTGTTTACCGCATCTTTTGGCACAGATACCATTGCTGAGGCGAGTTAGCCTTTTGCTGTTAGGTGGGTCTTGTACGGTATCTGTTACCTTTCAGTTGTATATTGATGTATCTAGTATTCTCCATCTACCTTTCTGTATTGACTTAGAGACAGTGGTGAGGACGATGTGTATGATTTTATATTCTGGTGTTGAGCTCGCATGTGAGCTGACTTTATTTTATGCAGTCTTACCTTTTATGATATTGTCCTTGCTTGACTGTGTATTCTTCGCTACGGCGTCATATATCATATTGTGATGCTTACTTCATTTTACTTGTCATTTCTGCTACACCTTGCTTTTACCCGACTTGCGGGGCAAATATTTAAAAAGGAAATGTTGCAAAAATTATAAAAGTTATAACTCTTGAACTTAAAAGGATTTCTACTAAACTAATAAAATGTTTTAATCACTCTTTATTTATTGGTTTTGATTTCTGGGTTCGGCTTACTTAGCTGTGTTACGCCTGTAGACGTTGCGTGGTTAAGTGCCGGTCACGAGTCGAAATTCTCGGGTCGTGACAATCTAGGAGTTCTCGGCGAGTCCGTCCAGTGTACCCAGTCTCCACTGAGCACCCGTATACCATCTCTGATGTCAAACACCAATGGATATGGGATTATCCATCGCCCATCTCATGTGTCGAGAAGCGTATACGCCAGTCTACTAAGGTATATCGATGCCCTGTCTCGATACACCCACGACTAGGAACATTAAAGGATGAACTTATGGACTACCATGGCCCTACTCGTATGATCTGCATCATAATCCTGGTAGTCAAGTACACTTCCTAAGGGCTTTACCAACATGTAACCATAATACAGTATCAAGAGACATGTATACATGTTAAGATAAAGAGCAATCAGATAGCATACTGTCATGTCGAGCAAGAAAGTCCTCTCTATATATGTCCAAGCATCCACTATAATTTACATCATATGTACAATAATGGCCTCTAGGGCATACATACAACTAACAGAACATACAATGCTTTGTATAAGTCCCCTGAGTTGAATAACTCAAACTCTGTGCGTCGTAGGTTGAAAAATGTACTATGGTTATGAAGAATTACACCGCTGCTCAATGCTCCTTACCTAACCATCAACTGATATAGGTAAATGTCATTGACATAATTTCAAAAAGTTATTTCTCACATTATAAAATAAACGTACAGATATATCAGTTTGAAATTGGTGCATAACAACGTATATTCAAAACTAAATATTTGCCGTCAGGTAAAACCCCAGGTGATTTCCTCAAATATCACCAATTACAATGAATTCCGATATAATTAGGATTTAATCACCTAATTCCTAATAACTTACTCCCACTCCTAATCTGTAAAACCATACAGATGTGAGAATCATACCTGGTAAATACATACCCTAGAGTAAGGGTCTATTTGGAAAATCAGTTTTCTAATAACAACGCATAGTGAAACTGAAACATGAAGATGTTTCGAAGGCGTATCCGGGTATTGTTGCGCCACGGCATCGCCCCGGCCGTCTATCCGAGGCCAAAATGCGGAATCAAAATTTTTCTTAACTTTCAAACTGGCGCTACCGCGGACAATAAACCCGGATCGTAACCATTAACCTAATGCAAGCAATCAAGAGAAAGGGTGAGAGATATACCGAGTGATCCGAGTCCTCCGGTCTTCTCGTCATCGTCCCGATCTCCCGCGGAAACTCCGGTCGTCGCCTTCTTGCCGAAGGGGCACCACATCGTCTGCATCTTTTACGGGCTCCCACCTCAATACCGAGGCAACTCGGGCACGAAGCTGGCTAGTCGACGTGCCCAAGGTTTGCTGTAGATTGTAGTGTAGAATGCCCTTTGTCTCAATGGGGTTTGTAGTTGCCTTGATGGAGGAATGGAATGGAGCTTTCAAGTGGAGCTCTCATATATCAAGCAAGGAATGAGATGATAATTTTCCTCATACAAAAATGAACCTCTCCTCTCCTCGCTCCAAGATGTGGCCGTCCTATATCTCATGGAAATGGTGGAGGGAATGAAACATAATGCAAAGGGAGGTGAGTGTAGTAAAAGGCAAGAGGTGACCAAACCCAAAACCATCATCACAATATCAAATCAATTCTAATCAACATAAAGCAAGAAAATGATGATAGAAAAGAATGGTATCAAAAGATGCTATCATAATCAATCCATATGCAAGAAACCCCTCCACAATATGTTATTTGAAAACTTGCAAATAACACCCTCCATCGGAAAAGTCCGGCCGGGAAAGAACAAAGGAAAACCGGCCGGAACGGAATGCAAACTGGCAACTCCAGAAAACTGGTCCCGTAATAAATCACAGGAAAACCCCGATACTGTGCATACACACCCGCATCTGTATTCCGACCGGATACAAATGCAATGAGACAAAATCTACACTGTACTAAACTAGGATCCGGCTTAAACCAAAGCCGGCTAGTAATATCCGTCCGATCCTGATCCGTGCAATACCGCACGTATCTGATCGAACCCTGCCATATATCCATACGGCCACTAGTACAAACCGTCCGATCCTGATCCGTGCAATACCGCACGTATCTGATCGGACCCTGCCATATCTCCATACGACTTTTACAGCGTTTCGCCCGAAACTTGAGTAACTGAAAGTGTGGTGGACTCTAAAGACTTGTAAATACTATGGCTGTGATTTAACCACTAGCACGTCAGAGGTATAAGCCAATACATGACGGGCCACCAGCTATTGACCAAAAGGGACGTCGATGAGCGAACTCATCCTGACACCCTACTGAGCCTGTCAGTGACAATATCCGTACAGTCCGGTCCGTTCGTCTATGAGTATCGCATGGCGGGCCTAGAGGGTTGGTAAAAGTCAGACCCCCAAAAGCGGTACAAGTCGTGTCGGACTGTAGCCCAGAACACCCTGAGATACTACTGGAATACCAACCAGTAAATCTCCTGCCTCGGCCGAGGGCTTTGTGTAATGGCTCTCCTAGACACAGCGCGACCTCACCCCCAATACCGGGAGAGACGAACCCCTGCAGATCCGCTCACTGCCTCCATGTGGCTCGGGACTGTACCCAACTAAAACCTGTTTGCACGACTCCTTTGAGTCGTGGTAGGGTAGTAATCAAAGCACAGTGGGAACTCACACAAGACAAATGACGATCTCAGGTCGATGAACTAACCTGTACACATGTCACCAGGGAACTGCTATCTGACATCTGGTATAAGACCAACTAGCATGTTCCCGGCGAGTCCTGTCCGGTGTACTCATAACCCAATGAGCACCTATATACATCTTAGGTGAACCAACTGACACCAGTGGCTTGTGAGACCGGCCACCGCCCCTCGTTGGGGTCTCGACTGTATACACTTGTCTACTAATGGAGTATTGATGCCCTGTCTCGAAACTCCCACGACTAGGGACCTTTTAAGGATGTGCTTATAGACCGCCAGCTCTCACGTATATGATCGCCATCATACTGCTGGTAGTCAAGCAAGAATCCTAGGGGCTCTATCAACGTGTAATAGCGACATGTCAGGTCACCTAACGCAGTACACGATGATAAAGGTAAACCAGATAGCATACTATCATCTCGAGTAAGACTGTCCTCCTGGGATAGGTCCTCCCTCAATCATTGCAATCACGTGCCTGTGATCCAATAATTGACTCTGAGGGCACTATCTCCAACAATCTCCCACTTGCACTCAAAGGCTAATTATTGCGATGTCGCATACTCACAGCCGGTGTGATACCGAACACCCAACTCCTCTACAAGTCAGTTTCACAAAACTTGTTTGCGAAACTATTGCGTTCGAGGAATAGCCTTAGTGAGTGGATCCGCTTTGATGTTTCTTTCTATGTCTCTCTATATCTCAAGTTCGCGGAGAAAGCCATCTCCCGAAAAGAGAAATACCTGTCTTAGAATGTGTCTGGATGTCTGATGGGACCTAGCTCATAAATGAACTCCAAATCCAAACTTCTTAGACTGTATCGTCAACTGAACTTAATCAGTACCCAGCGCCATGCCTCCCTCAGTATTGCCTTAGACCACCTGTCCAAAATACTGCCCCTCGTCAGAAAGAAAAACTATAACTCTGACAGCCACTCTGCCATCCATGTCACCTTGGAAGCCTGGAATGATAACCGTCTCCTAAAAGAGGCTGTGGTTATCACAACCCTAGAACACCAACTTATGTTCTAGAACTGCTTCCGACTGTTTCTCCAGGATTGGATTAGTATCAACTTATTGCATCTACTGCAAGAACAACATCTGGTGTGGTACTTGACATCTCATGATTGACTCAATTGCCTAAGCAAGTGATCTGTCAATCATGCATATCCCTCTCCCCTTTAGTCTGTAAGACACCTTTAGAGAGGGTGACTCCATCACCTGCAGGTACACTACCATGCCAGGAGTCGTCCATTCTAAATACTCATAGAATGCTGTCAAGGTACCCAGATTAGGAAACCACCCAAATCTAGATCTAAAACAATAGATCTAGTAACCAGTATGTCTGATATAATGTCCAAGTCCCGTGTGGAGAAACCACTGTGTGACGACCAAAGTATAACCGATCGTAGTATAGGAATATCACTTCCTACTCTTTGTATGTCATCCAAATACCAGGACATCACACCCTACTACCTTCTTAACAGATCCATCCCCTATTCTGATGAAGTCAAACCTATGACTGTCACATCAGAAATAGATGATCTATCTCCGCTGTATCTGCTTTAGTCTATAAATAAACATAAGCCACATGTCCACCAATGCATCCGCTGCTCCCACTGACTACGACAACCCTCTGGCAGAGTCATATAGACGTACACTTCTAAAGCCAGTTTAGAATGACGCTATACTCATCCTCATGCCGGGTTTCACAGTCTGGAACAACATCAATGGCAAGTCTGGGTAAACAAGAACCTCCCTACCACCGTCCTTGAGCATACCGAAGTACCTCTCGAGTGCCTGAGGTTACCCACCATATCTGCGGAGTGGCTAATGGAATGTCAAACCAGATTGAATCTTCAGGTTCTTATCAAATCTTCCGTAATCGTTTGCGGTTCTGGAATCACTTCCAGTTCTACCATACTCCCACTACTGTTTTCTGAAAAAAAACATTTTTAATTAAAACTGTGGCGAGTCAAGAACAATATCACTATTGATCTTCCAGATGGTAGAAAATCAACCCTCGTCATAGCCTGGGTCAACCCAAAAACAGCCATTACAGAAACGTGCCTTGAGTTATCCAGAGTCTGGTTTTAAGCATAAGCCGGACAACTCCCCGTACCTTAACAATGTCAAGATATGAACTGTTCTATATCCAATATAGAAACAGAGGCACTGATTTAATTTAACCAGATTCAAATCATGCAGCTGTCTCCAGTGCATGTCAACTAAATGGAAGGAGGCCGATCAGCGTCACTCAACTTAGGAATGCTTCCAATTATGAGTAACCCGAAAGAGAAGCAAGTTCTCTTAATCATTACTATCAACTGAATACCATATACAAGTATCTACATCTTCGATCACTTTGAAGAATCCCGATACTTGCAATACCGGTTCTCTACTTTATTCAAATACCTATAACTTCTCAAAATTCGGACCCTGTGTTTCCACGAAACACTTGTCTAAAAACTAGGGAAGTCATAAGTAAACCGAATATAGTACGAGGACCAACCCCTCTGTCCTGATGGAACCTGGACAACATAAAATACTCTGTATAAGTCCCTTGAGTCTGATAACTCATTCACTGTGTGTTGTAGGTTGAAAACTGTACTTATGGTTAAGAAGAATTACACCGCTGTTTAATGCTCCTTACCTAACCATCCACTGATATAGGTAAATGTCGTAGACATAATTTCAAAAAGGTATATCTCACTCTATAAAAATAGACGTACAGATATATCAATTTGAAATTGGTGCATAACAGCGGATATTCAAAACCAAAAAATTGCCGTCCGACAAACAACCCAGGTGACTTCCTCAAATATCACTGATTACAACGAATCCCGATATAATGAGGATGATCACCCAATTCCCAATAACTTACTCCCACTCATCATCTGTAAAACCTTACAGATGTGAGAATCATACTTGGTAAATACATACCCTGGAGCAAGTGTCTAACTGGGAAATCAGTTTTCCTTTAACAGTACACAGTGAAACTGAAACATTGAAATATTTCGATGGGGTATCCTGGTATTCCTAGTAATGCCTCTTCTATTATCCAGATTCACAACTGTAACCTTGTAATTCTTTTCCATCTTTCTAAATCCCTTTCTATGTCTTTAGTCATTACCTTCTGTACACCCGTTTAGGCCAATTGGTTTTCTTCCTTCCCTACCGTTCGGCACCAGCCTATAGTTTGGAAGAAGACTATCCAATAAGCATAATGGGTGTACTGTCCTAATCCTAGGAGCACTCGCAATGCGAGAGAAGGTGAAGATAAAAGACAACCGAATATACCTTATTCCTATTTCTCCTGAACCAGGATCCATCCCCGAACTGGAACAAGTTCCTTTCGAGTTCGTATATAACCATACGATAGAGTATCCAATAAACTGTGGATCTTCGTAGTGATACGGAGTGTCCTGTAGAAATACAAAGGTAATTTAGGATTGGCGAAGAAATACTTGGTTTGGTCGTGAATATCAGTCGCAATTTACTTTGCCCTCCTACTAATCCCTTGCTTTGTCTTAACTTAATACCTTCTGCACACCATCGTTATGCTAATTGGTTTTCTTCATTCCCCACCGTTCGGCACCAGCCTAAGTTTGGAAGAAGACTATCCAATTTGCGTAATAGGTGTACTACTCCTAAACCAAGGAGTACTCGCAACCTGAGAGAAGGTAAAAGGAAAAGACAACTGAATAGTCCTATTCGTTTTCTCCAGAACCGGAAACCATCCTCGAATAAATTCCTTCGAGTTCGTATCTAACCATACGATGGTTTTGTCCAATGGAAGTGGACGTTCGTAGTAATACGGGGTGTCCTGGAGAAAAGGGTAAAAGTAGGAGTGGCAATGAGGTTTGCAACTCTGATAATCCAAAAGCCAGTGTTATAGAAGGTTCGGTTAACTTGGTCACTGAGTCATAGTCTTAGGGTCGGGTCAATGGTCGCTGCCAAAGAGAGAGAGAAAAGAAACACTCAGCGTGCACTCTAACCTAGATCAGAATGGTTATAACTTTATCTAATCTGGAAACCTCCCACTGTAACGTCAAATTCTTCTCCAAACCTAAAAGAAGAATTAGCCGGGATCACCTGAGGAGTAAACCAACTCATCAGTGGGAATCAGGACCCAACTATCATCGCATGATAACGTGACGGAATCCACTCACGTCACCACACTCCAGAAGGTATGCGCATGCCTGGCAAGTTTCAGTTCTTTTGAAATTCCCGATGTGGATTTTTACCCCTAAGACCCAAGTGACCTTGACACAGTCAACAAATCAAAGAGTTTTAGTCAAGTTCAACCCGTCATTATCCTGGATTGCATTAAGCCCACCCGTACGAGCCCTTAACACAGTCAACAAGGCCGCACGACTGTCCTAACCAATCCCATTAATATGCTACAAACAAGCACTACTTAGCTACCGCACACTACGCCTTGACACAGTCAACAAACGCAGCACGAATACTAAGTAATACTTGTAAGAAATGACGGAGGGCTACGTCAAGTTTTTGGCGAAAAACCTTTAACGTAATGAACTTGATATCATTGAAGGAACTGCATAGCCTTTTATAAAAATATAGTGACGAAAACCTTTGCTAAAGAGGTCACTCCCGGTGAAGGGATCTCGGCTCCTTCCCCGTAGAATGAGGTGCAGGATATTCTAACTGAATACCACGATGCAAAGCAAAAGTAATCGGCTATAGTGAAGTTAATGCCCTGACGCAAACTTCTGTCCAAGGGGTCATTCCAGGTGAAGGGATCTCGGCCCTTGCCTCGTCGACCGAGGAGCAGGATATTCCAAATAAATACCACGATGCAAAACAAAAGTGAACGTCCTTGCAATAACAGCTTTTTGAAAAATGTTCCAACAACATCAGATTAGGTTTGTTTTAACTTGCATTGATCCGAATCAACGCAGTCCCATCAATAGATCACACCACAAAGAACGAAAATATACTGATGTACGTATATGCCATCCGCATTCGCCACTGGGTCCCGTCATTACCCGTTAGGTTAGCTAACTAACGACAGAGCGGGGACTGGACTAGCGCGGATGTAAAACATATACAACATCTACTAATATATATACCATTATATTATATTCGCTCAAGGCGTGATAAAATGCAACATCACAAAAAAGTGCAGCATCACAGAACAATACAGATATCTGGGATCCCCGGGTTTCACAGAGCCGCTGCTGAAACCCGACGTTCCCCTGGTCGTGTGGATAGCCTGTGCAATGAAATCCTAGACCCCTACGGGCGCGGCAAGTCACCAGCCAAAACCTGAAGCGAGGCAGCCCCCTTCAGCATCGTGAATGGACCACCCAGCACTTTATGGAATCCGGTAACTTGGGCACCCCTCCTGGGTCAACCTGTACCCCCTACGAGTGCGGCGAATAGCCTGCCAATCCTAGAGTGAAGCCCCCTCCGTCTCAATGCCATGAGATGCGGGCCCGTTGCCCTCTAGAACCTGGCTATCCGTGCACCCCTCAGCGGGGTAATCCTAGTACAGAAAGTAAAATATACATACAACGGGTACATCGACCGCAACCAGGTCGTGCCCCAAAAGAATAATACAAACCGGCAGTGACGGCAGTCCACATGTCGGATGCTCGCCCCGCAATATCAAATGTACATAATACAACAAAATCTGTACTAGCATTGCATGCAGGCTATCCCCCACGACCGATCCGCAACATCACAGCAAAATCACAAGACATCAACATGAATGTCACGTTCGCAAATCCGTCTAACCGGGCTATAGAAGTTAGACAGGATTTACCGATCAAGTGACATTCACGGTCGCAGATATAATGTAAATATTGTGAAATAATGTGTTTAAAATATCCGATCGATCAAAAATTAACAAGTGGGCCCCCAAGCAATACTGTAGCACTCACAGAAATTATGGGTCCAGACAAAGTATACCAAAACCCCTATTTTCAGCCCACAAGCCCACTGCAAAGAAACGATGACATGAACCCACATTCCTGCAGCGGAACCGCGGCCAAAGGTGGGCTATGGCCGCGGTTCCGCGGTCGTACGGAGGGATCGGGTCATCAAATTATTCCAGTGTTCTTAGAACTTCCAGTACATTAGTTTTCTACAACCTGAAAAATTTTTAGAGCCCGGAAAAATTCGACAGAAAACTGATGCATGCAAAACGCGGATTTTGGAATTTTGGTCGATCGGATAAGTAAAACACATTAGAACAAGCTAGGCAAGGTTAATGGCGTGGCTCTGATACCATGTTGCGCCACGGCAGCGCCACGGCCGTCTATCCGAGGCCAAAATGCGGAATCAAAATTTTTCTTAACTTTCAAACTGGCGCTACCGCGTACAATAAACCCATATCGTAACCATTAACCTAATGCTAGCAATCAAGAGAAAGGGTGAGAGATATACCGAGTGATCCGAGTCCTCCGGTCTTCTCGTCATCGTCCCGATCTCCCGCGGAAACTTCGGTCGTCGCCTCCTTGCCGAAGGGGCACCACATCGTCTGCATCTTTTACGGGCTCCCACCTCAATACCGAGGCAACTCGGGCACGAAGCTGGCTAGTCGACGTGCCCAAGGTTTGCTGTAGATTGTAGTGTAGAATGCGCTTTGTCTCAATGGGGTTTGTAGTTGCCTTGATGGAGGAATGGAATGGAGCTTTCAAGTGGAGCTCTCATATATCAAGCAAGGAATGAGATGATAATTTTCCTCATACAAAAATGAACCTCTCCTCTCCTCTCTCCAAGATGTGGCCGGCCTATATCTCATGGAAATGGTGGAGGGAATGAAACATAATGCAAAGTGAGGTTAGTGTAGTAAAAGGCAAGAGGTGACCACACCCAAAACCATCATCACAATATCAAATCAATTCTAATCAACATAAAGCAAGAAAATGATGATAGAAAAGAATGGTATCAAAAGATGCTATCATAATCAATCCATATGCAAGAAACCCCTCCACAATATGTTATTTGCAAACTTGCAAATAACACCCTCCATCGGAAAAGTCCGGCCGGGAAAGAACAAAGGAAAACCGGCCGGAACGGAATGCAAACTGGCAACTCCAGAAAACTGGTCCCGTAATAAATCACAGGAAAACCCCGATACTGTGCATAAACACCCGCATCTGTATTCCGACCGGATACAAATGCAATGAGACAAAATCTACACTGTACTAAACTAGGATCCGGCTTAAACCAAAGCCGGCTAGTAATATCCGTCCGATCCTGATCCGTGCAATACCGCACGTATCTGATCCAACCCTGCCATATATCCATACGACCACTAGTACAAATCGTCCGATCCTGATCCGTGCAATACCGCACGTATCTGATCGGACCCTGCCATATCTCCATACGGCCTCTACAGCGTTTCGCCCGAAACTTGAGTAACTGAAAGTGTGGTGGACTCTAAAGACTTGTCAATACTATGGCTGTGGATTTAACCACTAGCACGTCGGAGGTATAGGCCAATACATGACGGGCCACCAGCTATTGACCAAAAGGGACATCGATGAGCGAACTCATCCTGACACCCTACTGAGCCTGTCAGTGACAATATCCGTACAGTCCGGTCCGTTCGTCTATGAGTATCGCATGACGGGCCTAGGGGGTTGGTAAAAGTCAGACCCCCAAAAGCGGTACAAGTCGTGTCGGACTGTAGCCCAGAACACCCTGAGATACTACTGGAATACCTACCAGTAAATCTCCTGCCTCGGCCGAGGGCTTTGTGTAATGGCTCTCCTAGACATAGCGCGACCTCACCCCCAATACCGGGAGAGACGAACCCCTGCAGATCCGCTCACTGCCTCCATGTGGCTCGGGACTGTACCCAACTAAAACCTGTTTACACGACTCCTTTGAGCCGTGGTAGGGTAGTAATCAAAGCACAATAGGAACTCACACGAGACAAATGACGATCTCAGGTCGATGAACTAACCTGTACACATGTCACCAGGGAACTGCTATCTGACATCTGGTATAAGACCAACTAGCATGTTCCCGGCGAGTCCTGTCCGGTGTACTCATAACCCAATGAGCACCTGTATACATCTTAGGTGAACCAACTGACACCAGTGGCTTGTGAGACCGGCCACCGCCCCTCGTCGGGGTCTCGACTGTATACACTAGTCTAATAATGGAGTATCGATGCCCTGTCTCAAAACTCCTACGACTAGGGACCTTTTAAGGATGTGCTTATAGACCGCCAGCTCTCACGTATATGATTGTCATCATACTGCTGGTAGTCAAGCAAGAATCCTATGGTCTCTATCAACGTGTAATAGCGACATGTCAGGTCACCTAACGCAGTACACGATGATAAAGGTAAACCAGATAGCATACTATCATCTCGAGTAAGACTGTCCTCCTGGGATAGGTCCTCCCTCAATCATTGCAATCACGTGCCTGTGATCTAATAATTGACTCTGAGGGCACTATCTCCAACAGGTATTCCTAGTAATTCCTCTTCCACTATCCAGATTCATGACTGTAACCATATATTTCTTTGCCATCTCTCTAAATCCCTTTATTTGTCTTTACTCATTACCTTCTGTACACCACACTTAGCCTAAATAGTTTTCTTCCTTTCCTACCGTTCGGCACCAGCCTATGGTTTGGAAGAAGATTATCCAATAAGCACAATAGGTGTACTATCCTAATCCTAGGAGTACTCATAACTTGAGAGAATGTAAAGATAAAAGACAACTGAATAATCCTTATTCTATTTCTCCTGAACCAGAATCCATCCTCGAACTGGAACAAGTTCCTTCGAGTTCGTATATAACCATACGATGGATTATTCAATAACTGTGGATCTTCGTAGTGATACGGGGTGTTCTGGAGAAATACAAAGGTGAAATAGGAGTGGTGATAATATACGCGGTTTGGTCGTGAATGATAGCAGTTGCAATTTACATTGCCCTCTTTCTAATCCATTTATCTGTCTTTACTTACTACATTCTGTACATCTTAGTTAGGCTAATTGGTTTTCTTCATTCCCTACCTTTCGGCACTTGCCTATGGTTTGGAATAAGACTATCCAATAAGTGCAATAGGTGTACTTTCTCCTAATCCTAGGAGTCCTCACAACCTGAGAGAAGGTGAAAGGAAAAGACAACGGAATAGTCCTAATCATTTTCTCCAGAACCTGAAACCATCCTCGAATCTGAAATAAGTTTCTTCGAGTTCGTATGTAACTATACGATGGTCATATCCAATGAAAATGGGATCTTCACAGTGATACGTAATGTTCCGGAGAAAAGCAAAGGGTAATAGTAGGAGTGGAAATGAATTATGCAACTCTGACAATCTAAAAACCAGTGTTTAAGAAAGTTCGGTTAACTTTGTTTCTGAGTTATAGTCTAGGGTCGGGCCATGGTCGTTGCCAAATAGAGAGAGAAAGAAACACTCAGCGTGCACTCTAACCTAGATCAGAATGGTCAATCACTTTATCTAATCAGGATGTCTCCCACTGTATCCTCAAATTCTCCTCCAAACCTGAAAGAAGAATTAGTCGGGATCACCCGAGGTGTAAACCAACTCATCAGTAGGAATCGGGATCCAACTATCATCGCATGATAACTTGATGGAATCCACTCAAGTCACCACAATCCAGAAGGTATGCGCATGCCTGGCAAGTTTCCTGTATGTTTGAAACTCCCGATGTGTATTTTTACTCCTATGACCCAAGTGACCTTGACAATGCCAACATATCAAAAGTTCCTAGTCAAGTTCAACCCGTCATTATCTTGATTGCGTTAAACCCACCCGTACGAGTCCTTGACAATGCCAACATAACCGTACGACTGTCCTAACCAATCCACATATCCATTCAACAGAAAAGCATTATAGAGCTACCGAACACTACGCCTCGGCAATGCACGACATACGTAGCACGAATACTAAGCAATACCAATCTGAAATTATGGAGGGCAATGGCTGGTTTTTGGCGAAAAACCTTTAACGTAATGAACTTGATATCGTTGAAGGAACCAGATGGTTTTATAAATATATATAGTGGCGAAAACTTTTGCTAAAGAGGTCACTCCCCATGAAAGGATCTCGGTTCTTTCCTTGTAGAATGAGGTGCTTGATATTCATAACCGAATACCGCTATGCAAAGCAAAAAGGAATCGGCTATAGTGAAGTTATTACGTTGACGCCAACTTTTACTCAAGGGGTCACTCCCGATAAAGGGATCTCGGCCCTTGCTTCGTCGAATGAGGTGCTGGATATTCATAACCGAATGCCACTGTGCAAAGCAAAAGAAAACGTCTGTAATGTCTGTTTTTAAAAACTTGGTCCCAACAATATCAAATAGGTAAGTTTTCCTTGCATTGATCTGATTCAATGCAGTCCCATCAATTAATAACACCAGAAAAGTGTAGGCTTACTTAGCGCGGCAGCAAGGTTTCGGGAGGTATCGTCCATGCCGTTTTTAAAAATTTGATGTTCTAAACAACCCAAACCGTAGAATCTTAACTAGAGATATAAACAATAAGCATGCAAACAACTTTACATACTAAGTGAATAAGGAATACAACTTTTGTAGACCGGTCCTTCAGTTCAAATGCTCCGTGTAGATGTCCTTTCGCTGCGAGTATGATCTCTCGAACTCTTGAGAGGGTCCACAGGGTGAAAGATGAAAAATTGCTCAAAGTCTTCAAGGCCGAAGATGAACTACGTCGAGGAGACTCAAGCTCATGCTACCTCTTCACTAAATTTGGGTTTAGTAAAGCAAACATCCTAAACTAAATGGCTAATAGTAGAGGTTGATAAAGTAGGAAATGAGCTCTCTTTAGTTTTCTTTTTCTCTCAATATTTTTTCACCTTTGAAAAAGCTAGCAGGCCTTTCATGTGGAAGAAGATGAAGTGATAAACAAAATGAAAACTCATGAGGTGAGAAAATGAACTATTGATGAGTTAGTGTCATGCACTAACTCATGTAGAGACTTAATTAGGGTAAGGATAAAGGTTGCGTTAATAAGTATCTTTAGCAAATCAAAAATGGTGGACTTAGTCAATGGTTATCCACAAGCTTTCTCATAGCTTCTACCATGACAAAATCCAACCAATTTTGAATTACTTGGATAAATAAAAACCCTAGCATTATCCTAACTATAGTGTAAGTCTCATACACTGATGTAACATGTATCATCAAGCATGACACAATACAATGTACATTAATAAATATCACATATATACTAAGTGTACAAAAGTGAGAAAAAGAATACTTAGTGAGCAAATATTAGTTAATGTAAGTTAATATATCAAATATATAATTATACATTAAATTATCAAATCAACACTTGATTTAATAATCCGGCTATATCACATACAACCGACTAATATCATATGAATCAACTTATCGAATCAACACTTGATCCGATAAACCCGGCTATATCTCATATAACCGACCGATATCACATATCGCGAGAATAGAATGCGGTATCACATATGCGCATTAATCTCGGTCCTGCACATGTCATATATGTGCTCCTACTCCGTTTCGCATGAACCAGGAAATCTCTTTCTAGGACTCTAAAGACTCGTCAATACGCCGGCAGTAGGTGATGATCATATCAAACACCCACAAAACGCAAGCGGTCTGCTAAATGTAACTTCCATCCGGGTATTGAGCGATCAGAAGATCAACAAGGAAGCCTACCCAAACTCCTGAGAATCCAATCAGTTATACTACCGTACAGTCCGGTCTCTTCGTCTGATATGTCGTATATCACAGCCTGGGGGCGGTATAACGTCAGACCCCAATAACCTAATAAGTCATACCGATGCAAGGTCCATAATGGTTCGAGAAACAACTGATAACACTTATCAGTAGATCTCAGCAATCCTGGCCAGGGATTTCATGTTATAGCCAATCGAGCATAGCTCAACATCAACTCTCAATACCGGGAGAGACGAATCCCCTCCTATCGCTCATTGCCTTCATGTGACTCGAGACTGTACCCAAAAACCACCTTTTTGCACGGTCTCTTGACCGTGGTATGGTGGAAATCAAGGCACAGTGGGAATCACATAAGACTCTATAATGATCTCGGGTCGACAATTTAACCCGCACCAGTGTCACCAGAGAACTGCTATCTGACGATAGGTATAATACCATCTTGGAGTTCTCGGTGAGTCCGTTCAGCGTACCTAGTCTCCACTGAGCACCCATATATCTTCTCTAATGTCAAACACCAATAGATATGGGATCATCTTGTAAAGTCCATGTTACTCACCCCGGTAGTTTGCGGGGAGGCGGAATAGGTAAAAATCAAAATTTTCTTTACAAAGTAACATGTACTAGCCATTAGGATCTTTGTTAAACATTAACTAACAAACTAACTTAGAGTTTTAACTACTAGGTTAGAAGATTATACCTAAGTCTTGAACTCCTTCACTTCTTGTGGTGCTTCTCAGAATGATGTAGACGGCTCCTCCTCACCGGCTTCTCTATATCGAAGAAGATCCACCCGAAGGCCTCTACTTGGAGCTCCTACCTCAATAATGAAGTAACTAGAGTGCTTAGCTTGCTAGACTAAGAACCCTAGAGTGAGTAGAGCAGTATTTTGGTGATTTTTCCTCAAAAGCTTTGGATTTTCAACTCATGAAAGGTTAAAGCTTTGACAAAGGAATAGGAGAGAGCAAACCATGAGAGATACCTTCTCGATGCGAAACCTTAAATACCTAATCAAGTAGCCAAGAATCATCGATTTCGGAGGAAATCCATGAATTTCTGGGGGTAAACACACGAGCAAAAATGGTTGAAAAGTCTACTGTTTGAAAGAGGGTAAATATAATATGAGAATTGAGAGGATCAAGCTCTCATATGAGGAAATATGATAATAACAATATTAATTAAGATAATTGTGATGGTGTATTGATTTGACATTTATCATGTCACAATTAATGCTAAGCATGCTCAAAAAAAATATCTCATGCTTAACAAAAATATCTAAGTCAATATGGGTCAACAAGTTAAATGGTCAAACCAATATTAGCCATGATACAATTATCTCTAATTAAAACTATTAATCAATTTCCTCCTTCTTATTATGGTTTTGATCAAGTCAATGGTTAAAACCCTAATGACGTGTCTCCTCCTCTGCCTCTATCAACTGTATGTAAATTCCCGTATGCGTGTTCCGAGAAACACGAATACAATGAGACTAAACCAATACAAAATCCAATACTAGGATCCGGCTTAAACCAAAGCCCACTAGTATCTACTGCCTGAACATCGAACACGCACAAGTGCGAGATGTGTACTAACCCTGTCGTAAAACCATACGGCATCTACTCATATCGCCCAAAAGTGAACAACCCCATGTGTGGAACTCTAAAGACTCGACACTACGCTGGCAGTGGGTTTAACCATAGGCCACAAGCGGTACTAGCTGTACGTAACGGTCCCAGGTAGATGTCGATAAGAAGGCCGATGAGGAAAAACCCATCCGAACTCCTACTGAGCCTATCTGTAATAATCTCTGTACAGTCTGGTGTTCTAAAATTTGAAAATCGTTTCGGTGAAATTTCGGAAAAATCGGTAAAATAAGGGGGTTTTCCGTAAAAAGTCAAAATATAAATATCTTTTAATATAAATTTAAACATACATATTCTAGATATATAATTTCTAGTATTTGGTGTTTATTGAGCCACTGGTAAAATTTCTAATTTTCTGGAAAAAAAATTCCGAAATTAATTATTTTTATATTATCTTAAGTCGTCACTAATACATTTAATTAGGGAAAATTACATATTGGAATGAGTTGAAACAAATTTTGTGCATCATAACACATTAAACAAAATTTTAACATGTTGTTTTTGAAATTAAATGAAGCTGTCAAATGGTTTTAGAAAATATCGAAGAAAAATGCTTAAATAGTGAAATTATTGTAAATAGATATTGGGGTATAACATTTATCATTTTTCCCTCACCCACACTCACCCACACCCTCTCTCCTCTCCCCAAATCAGCATCACAAGCTTCCCTAACTCCCATTTTTCCCCACTTGAAGATATGAAAAGAAAAGAAAACAAAGGAATGAAAGAAATTAGATAAATGTGGTATAAGCTTTTGTTTCTTTAGTTGAATTGGACTTTTCCCCACCTCACTTTCTCTCCTCCCTCACCCACATGCTGGCCGAGCCCCCCTCCTCCCCAAACTGCAGCAGCCCCCTTGTTCCCTCCTCTCATTTCTCATCAACAATTCACCAAAAAAAGGCTTCAAAATCCACAAAAATTCAAGCTAAAACTCAAATCCAACCCCTACCCATTTTCCCTTATCCTACCAAGCATGGATCTTGGTGAAAAGTTTGCATTTTGGAGGTCATGTTTTATTCTAAATCTCATGGTTTGTGAAGGTATAACTCTAACCCTTTTTCTTAATGTGATGTTAAATACTTTAATCAAACTTAATTAGTTGATAATACGGGTTTAATTGAATGTTTGGAAAATCTAGTAAGGGTTTGTGACTTCAATTAGGGTTTTTATTATATCATTAGGGATGCAATGTTTAGTTTAACATCTTAATGTATGTAAAATCTAGTTTGGTTGATTAAATTGCACTTGTTATATATAATTTGTCCAAATCACATATATTTGTAAACTAGGTTTTGGTAATTAATTCAAAATTGAGAATTTAACATATGGTTAGGGTTTTTATCACCTCATTACCAATATAATGTGTAGTTTAACACTTTAGGTCTATGCAAAACCTTGTCTAGTTGTTGAATTGAGAATTTTGTTTTAAAAATGTTAAAAGAATTGATATTTTTGCAAACTAGAAATTTTGTTTAAATACAATTGATGAGATTAAAATATGAAAATGATTTGTATGACTTAATTAAGATGTTTAATGAGCATTCTGGCCATTAGAATCATTAAAATGTGTAGTTTGGCTAAAACATCAAGTTTTGAACCGAAATGGGAATTCGTACTAACTAGGTTTTTAGGAAATAAAATGATTTGTTTAATTTTATGGTTTTGATGAATTAAACCCTATTTTTATATAATTAATGAGTTTTGAAATCACGATTGGTGTGTTCGGGTTTTTTCTCGATGGTTTGACGTTTGTACATCGACATCGAGGGTTGGTTTGGCTATTCTTGCATGCGCAGGCGATAGGTTTTGACCTATGCGTGATACGTGTGTCGATTTGGTTTTCGTATGCCATATCGATTTCGAATTGGGTTTTTATGCGATACGATACGTTGTGACTTGTAGGTACCCTCATGTGGACTTCGAGACGACGAGCAAGCGCGTGGCGACGTCGGCACCGGCGAGCGAAGATCAGGTCAGTAGATTTATATCTACGGGGAGAAGTCGGGTGGATGGCGTATAGCACCCCCGCAAAGTTGTGAAGAATGAGGTGATGTGGTAACGATATACTTTTATACGTTATTATGTGATATGAACACCTAGTAAGAGAAGCCTTAGGAGCTTATGTGTTTAGGATTAGCAAGAATTGAAGAAAGGACTTTAGCGGATTTCTTAGTCACGAAACCCTAGAGTAAGGATTTGCATACACGCACACATATACACTTCCATATATCATTTTCTTGTGCGTATATGGGAATGTGTATACATGTATATACGTATGGATATGGGATTATGCATATATACATTTATATACACATGCATGAATGTTGAGGATATTGTATGATATTTGTAGATGAGTCGATGAGATCGGGCTTGAGGACATGAGATCGGTGATGTGATATGGTCCGTATTTGAGCTACGACATGATATTTTAGCTGGTTCTTTAGGCGTGGTGTTTTCATACACACGCATGCATTTCATAGATGGTATCAGTAATGTACTAGACGTAGATCAGTATCCCGATCTTGATATTGATAAAGAGGATACCAGATGATTAATGTGATAGATGTGACATTTGACCCGTACCCAGATTTGGAAGGTCGTACGACGGATTACCGTACGAGCTATATATTGACGATAGATCCGCACTCTTGATTGAAGGATGTCAAATGATATGTTGTATCGTACATGATATTATTGAGGCGGGATCACCGACTATTATGCATGTATATATATATATGTATATATATATATATATATAGACTCAGATTTAGGTGGTTTCCATACCGTTTTCGATTGGTTATTAGTTAGACCTGTAGTTTACTTAGTAGATGTTAGACAAGACCCGAGTCATACATATTTCCAAAACTAACGAATCGTGAGGATTTTGAAGCCATGTCAAGGAATACTACGGAAATTTCAAAAGACGTACCTTTTCTTAAAAACACCGTATCCCTTATTTTCAAAACACCATGATTCGTACTTTTTCAAACGGCAAAACAGTATAACACAGGTGTAGCGGTGTAGATTCCTTATCGTTACGTTATCATTCATGTTCCGCATATTATTGTTGCAATTACTACCTTTTGCCATTTATCATGTTGTTATCGTCTCATTGCATATTTATTGTATACTTAGTGATTATGAACCATGCTGTCAGGACACAAGCACCATTACCGATGATGCGTATGCTCCATATACACTTGCTTGCCGGCTCACACACATCATCATCGGTAATTTCCATGTCACGTACACTTTAGAAAATACCATTTCATTGACATAGTATATTATAGCTTTCATATACTAGTTAAACTATTGCATTAATTCATTGATATCAGATGCATTCATATATTCATTGGTTATACAGTATTATGGACATTATGTCGGTTTTCACTTTCATTGACATGGTGATTTGATGTTTTCGGATCCGTCTTGAAGTTTTCTGGATTTGGAAACCGCATGTGAAAGTTTTATAACTGATGATGTATTTTAAAGAGAAAAATGTGGTCTTTCCTTGATATGATGAGTAGTGTCCACCATGATGTTTTCTCGATTCTGAGATAGTTTTCGAGACCCGATTCGAGGAGTTGGATGAACCATCTGCAGCTACATGGTGGACCTGGTATGGTACCCCGGGGCAAGAAGTTCAAGTAGTAGACGATGAGCCTGGCAGGGGCAGACCACCTACCGGTGATTTTACCTGGTGCGGCGGATATCCGGAGGATACCGTTCGTGGCCGTGAGATTGATGTTATGGGCTGATCTGTTCTACCGGAGCCCGAGGGCCGATCCCGCAGATGATACGGATGCCTGAGATATTGATAATTGAGATTTGTGATATTGAGATTTGATATTGAGATACTAAGACTTATGTTTTGTGTCGATGCTTGACACTGATTTCTCTGTTGCATTCATTGACGATACGTGTTTGACATACATATAGAAATCTCATTGATTAAAGAAAACAGTTGTCTCACTCATGATATATTCTGTTTCCATTCGTAATGCATTCATACATCATATGTCTGATATGTTGCTATCTGAGGCACTGACACGAGCAGGTAGTATTACACTATACATAGCTGGACCAGGATTTTTATTTGAGGATATTACCTGATATTACCTAGGACAGCGTTATGCATGCAATTTCTACTCGTAGATGTTTTCTACTCACGAGTTGGCAACTCACCCCCGTTGTGCCACAGTGTTCGATATAGTGCCCTCTAAGTCAATTATTGGATCACAGGTACGTAATTGCAATGATTGAGGGGGGTCCTATACCGATAGAACAGTCTTACTCGAGATGATAGTGTGCTATCTAGTTTGTCTTTATCATCATGTAGATGTTGATAGAGCCCATAGGATTCTTGCTTAACTACCAGCAGTATGATGGTGATCATATATATGGGAGCTAGGGTCTATAAGCACATCCTTAAAGTGTCCCTAGTCGTGGGAGTTTCGAGACAGGGCATCGATACTCCAGAGTAGACTAGTGTATATATTCGAGACCCCGACGAGGGGCGGTGGCCGGTCTCACAAGCCATTGGTGTTAGTTGGTTCACCTAAGATGTATACAGGTGCTCATTAGGTTATGAGTACACCGGACAGGACTCACCGGGAACATGCTAGTTGGTATTATACATATCGTCAGATAGCAGTTCCCTGGTGATATGTGTACAGGTTAGTGCATCGACCTGAGGTCGTCATTTGTCTCGTGTGAGTTCCCACTGTGTTTTGATTTATACCCTACCACGGGTCAAAGGAGTCGTGCAAACATGTATATTTTGGGTACAGTCCCGAGCCACGTGGAGGCAGTGAGCAGATCTTTAGGGATTCGTCTCTCCCGGTAATGGGGGTGAGATCACGCTGTGTTTAGGAGAGCAATTACACGAAATCCCTGGCCAGGGTAATCGAGATATACTGGTAGGTATACCAGTAGTATCTCAGGGTGTTCTGGGCTGCTCTCTGACACGACTTATGCAGTTATTTGGGGTCTGACGTTTACCGACCCCCTAGGCCTAATATGCGATACACATAGACGAATAGACCGGACTGTACGGATATTGTCACTATCAGGCTCAGTAGGGTTTATAGATGAGTTCGCTCGTCAGCTTCCCTTCCAATCAATACAGAGGCAAACCGTTACGTACAGCTTATACCTCTGACGTGCTAGAGGTTATACCCAGTGCCAGTGTGTTGATGAGTCATTAGAGTCCCCTACAAACACTTTCCCAAGTTCGGGCGAAACGTTGTAGATGCCGTATGGATTTTTGGCAGGGTTCGGAAAATGCACGTGCGTTTTCGCACGTGTCATTTTTCGGGCAGATAATACTGGTAGGCTTTGGTTTAAGCCGGATCCCAGTATTATATTGTGTAGATATAATATCTTTGTCTCAGTTGTATTTGTATTCCATCGTAATACAAATGCGGGTATGTTTATACTGTTACGGGGTTATCCTGAAATTTGTTTCGTGATCACTTTTGGAAGTTGCCAGTTTCAAGTTTTCTATCACCTGTCTTTTAACATTCGGTTAAAGACGGATATATCTTTTCTTGAGTTAAGTGTGGAAGCTTCTAGATGGTGACTAGGATGATGAGGTGGCATGTGACTCATTTGTTCATTAATGGTGCATTAATTAGATGATGACTACGGGTTATGAATCATCACTCTCATTAATGTGTTCATACTAGGAGTTTAGATGATTCATTCATATCTTTTATTTCTTGTGGTCACCTCCCCTCTCCTACACTCACCTCCCTCCCTCTACAAAGTGGCCGGCCCCTCATTGTGAGGTTTATGATTGTTCATTTTGATTTTCTTGAAAAGATTATGATAGTTTGGTGTATGGAAATTTCTTAGTTCATTCCATCACAATTCCAAATGGCAACTTCCTTAACCGTTCGTCCATAGCCTTGGACGTAACGAGACAAAGTGTTCTACTCATTCTCTACAACATCTTGGTCGTCTCTTTTGGCAAACTTGACGAACGAGTTGCCTCGGTTCAGAGACGGGAGCCCGTTTAAAGATCCATCGATGTGGTGCCACCTGGACGACGAGACTGGAGTTTCAGAAGATCAAAGCCTCCGCAACAAAGCTTGGGATGATGGTTAAAGACCGAAGGACTCGAATTGTTCGGTATAACAATTCTACCCTCTTTACAATTTGTTAGTTTAACTTTAATGGCAGATCCGGGTTATAGTACGCGATAGCGCCAGTCGTAAAAGTTTTGTTCCGCATATTGGCGTCTGTTAGATGGCCGGGGCGCTACCGTGGACTTACAATGGTATCAGAGCCTCACTATTAAGCTTTACTAACTTGTGCTAACACGTTTAAAACATCGATCGAACGGATTTTCGCAAAAATACAATTTTATGTTCAAAGTTTCTGTCGATTTTTTATCTGGTCGAAAAATTATTTTTCATATCACAGAAAACTAAGCAGGCAATTCTAAGCAAACCGGTGACATTTGGTCACGTTATCCCACAGAACGGCCGCGGATCCGCGGTCCAAACCAAGGTTTGGCCGCTCATCCTCCGCGCTTTTGTGGGAACAGTGCGCCAAATTTTTTAAGTGTGTTTTCCATGGGAAATTGTGGTTTTTGGTATATGTCTTTTGGGCCAAAATTTTGTTACTGTACACCAGATGTACGTGGGGCCCACTTCAGGAAATTTTGTCGATCGAAATTTAAACGTGTTAGTTTACAGTACTTACTTTATATCTCCGACCGGGAATGTCATTTGATCGGTAAACCGCGTCTGATTGCTATAGTTCTTTTAGACGGGTTTGCGAACGTGACATTCGCGTTGATGTTCTGTGTTGTGCTGTGATGTTGCGGATTTATCGTGGTGGATAGCACGGTGCAATGATAGTGCAGTTTGGATTTATTTGTACATTTGAAATTGTGGGGCGAGTGTCCAACATGTGGACTACCGTCACTGCCTGTTGTATAATATTCTTTTGGGGCACGACCGGGTTGATGTCGATGTACCCGTTGTACATATTTTTATTTCTGTACTAGGTTTATCCCGCGAAAGAGTGCACGGATAGCCGAGTTCTGGAGGGCAACGGGTCCGTATCTCATGGCTTTGAGAGGCAAAGGGACCTCACTTTAAAATTGGCAGACTATTCGCCGCACACGTAAGGGGTACAGGTTGACCCATAGAGGGGTGCTCAATTTACCGGATTCCGTGAAGTGCCGGGTGTTCCATTCACTATGATTGTGGGGACTACCTCGCTTCAGGTTTTGGCGGGTAACTTTCTGCACCCATAGGGGTCTAGGTTTCATTGCACAGGCTATCCACACGACCAGGGGAACGTCGGGTTTCAGTAGCGGCTCTGTGAAACCCGGGGATCCCAGATTATCTGTATTGTTCTGTGATGCTTATTACTTTTCTGTAATATTACATATTATCAGGCCTGGAGCGATTATTGTATATTGGTATATATACTATTAGATGTTGTATATGTTTTACACCCGCGCTAGTCCATCCCCCGCTCTTTCATTAGTTAAGTAACCTAACGGGATGACGGGACCCAGTGACGAATGCGGATGGCATATACGTACATTTTATGTTTCGTTCTTTTCTGGTGTGATTAAATGATGGGAATGCGTTGATTCTTATCAATGAAAGATAAAACAAACCTATATTTGATGTTGTTGGAACAAATTACAAAGATGTTTCCTTTCGTTTTGCACAGTGATATTCAGTTAGAATATCCTGCACCTCATTCGACGAGGCAAGGGCCGAGATCCCTTCACCGTGAGTGACCCCTTGGGCAGAAGTTTACGTCAGGGTAATAACTTAAATATAGTCGATCACAAGTTGCTTTGCATAGCGATATTCAGTTAGAATATCCTGCACCTCATTCCACGAGGAAAGAGCCAAGATCCTTTCACCGGGAGTGACTTCTTTAGCAAAACGTTTTCGCCACTATATATTTATGCTATCAGGTTCCTTCAACGAGATCAAGTTCATTACGTTAAAGGTTTTTCGCCAAAAACAAGCCGTAATTCTCCGTCATTTCTTATGAATGGTCAGTAGTATTCAAGCTATGTTTGTTGGCCTACGTCAAGGCATAGTGTTTGGTAGCTGCTGGGGTATTCATTTGTTGCATAGATAGATGCATTAGTTTAAGAAAGACGTACAGCCTTGTTGGCCTACGTCAAGGGCATGTACGATGACCTAAATTAATCAGGACAACAACGGGTAGAACATTGACATGTGACTTATGATTTGTTGGCCTACGTCAAGGTCATAAGAGCATGTGATAAAAATTATATCGGGAGTTTCAAACATACAGGAAACTTGCCAAACTTGGGCATACCTTCATGTTATCATGCGATGAGAGTTGGATCCCGATTCCCACTGATAAGTTAGTTTACTCTTCGGGTGATCCCGACTAATTCTTCTTTCAGGTTTGGAGGAGAATTTGAGATTACAGTGGGAGGTTTCCTAAATTAGATAAAGTGATAACCATTCTGATCTAGTTTTGAGTGCACGCAGAGTGTTTCTTTTCTCTCTCTCACTTTGGCAGCGACCTTTGACCGACCCTAGACTATAACTCAGTGACCAAGTTGACCGAACCTTCTTAATATACTGGCTTTTGGATTGTCCGAGTTGCATAAGTCATTGCCGCTCCTTCTTTTACCCTTTGTATTTCTCAGAACAACCCGTATCACTATGGACATCCACTTCCATTAGATAGATCCATCGTATGGTTATATACGAACTCGGAGGGATTTTTTCGAGGATGGATCCAGGTTCAGGAGAAATAGAATTGGTTTATTCAGTTGTCTTTTATTATCACATTCTCTCAGGTTGCGAGGGCTCCTTGGTTTAGGAGAGTACACCTATTACGCTTATTGGATAGTCTTATTCCAAACCATAGGCAGGTGTAGAAAGGTAGGGAATGAAGAAAACAAATTAGCCTAAGTAGGATGTGCAGAAGGTAATATGTAAAGACAAATAAAGGAATTAGAAAGAGGGCAAAGTAAATTGCGACTACTAACATTCACGACTAAACCACCTATTTCATCGCCACTCCTACTTCACCTTTATTTCTCCAGAACAACTCATTCCCTGTGTGTCGTAGGTTGAAAACTGTACTTATGGTTGAGAAGTGTAACACTTTGAATTTCCGTTAGAATGTTTTTTCGTGATAATTAGTAATTGTACGTGTTATTATATATGTGTTCATAGGATTATTAGTTATTTAGTCGTGATTAGCAAATTGGAAGATTTTCCTTTGTAGTGTACACTTGCACACTTAGCCATTTTTTTGTGACTTAGGGTTTTGGTAGCATGTTAACCATTCTTTTGTTGCATGGTTGCTAACTTATCCCCACCATTTTAAATCATATCATAACCCCTTTTTATAATTTCAAATCCTAATAAACAATGAGGCATGGTGGTTAGGTGAAGTTTGACTTTTAGACCATTTTCTTCCTCTCTCTCTTTTCTCTTCTCCCCCCCTTTAGAATTCTGCAGCCTTCCAGCTGAGAAACCCCCTCTGCCTCCATCTTTTCTTCTCCTTTTTCATTTCCCTTTGATCCTTACACAAAACCCTATACATATCAACTCATTTTCTTCACGAAATCATGGAAAAGTGAGGTTTTTGAGGTGTTCAAATGCAAATCTGCACACTTGAGGGAAAAGCTGAGACTTTTGGTGTTTTACAAGGTTCTTAGAAGGTATTAACTCATGTTAGCACTCCTTTTCCTTAAACTTGTAGTATTCTTTAGTAAAAATCTCATTTTTGTGTATTTTTTAGTGATATTAAAGGATATTTGTGATTCACATGTTAGATTAGGATTTTGTTAGTTTGGTTAGCTCTATTAGGTGTTATTAGATCTAATTTAGGCCAGGTTTGTTTCAGTTTGCACACAAATACCATAAAGTTCCATTTTAGTGCAAAAGTGTGGATTTTAACTTGATTTTAGGCTCTGTAGGATCTGCTACTACCCGAGATGCCCCAGAACAAAACTAGATATTATTGTAGCATGTATGGGGGGTATTGAGTGCACACACCAAACCTGGGAGCCCACCCCCTTACCGAGGCCGCCGGAATATTCATTCTGGCCGCAATTTGCGGCCAGATAAGTGAGTTGGGATTTGGGGTTTGGGCCACTGGAGTCTGCTACTATTTGGGTTATTTTGGTATATATAGTTTTACAATATCATTTCTGTATCAAAATCTGGAGTGGAATACCCTTTTTCCCGTATTTTCAATCTTTCGCGACACGCGTGATACATATGTATAGGTTTTGGGTTTCTGCGCATCGCGACGCGTCGGAGTGGCTTCAGGCGCGTAATCACACGTTTTAGCGTATCGCGCACACGCGCGCTTGGTTCACGACACGAGTTACTAGTTCGGCCTTAATGTCGTGTTTGTGTGACTTCAAGATTATGTATGATATATTGTGTAATTCTAGGTTCACAGGTGATTACGGCGGACGCCGCGCAGAAGGGGAAACAAGTTGTTGGCTATACCTAGCGAGAGACTACGGTGAGTAGATTTAACATCTACGGGGATATCGCCCGCATGGCGTTCTACGTCAGGGCTGATAGGACCTTATAGCTACATTTACATACATTGACTGTGCATGGCTACTATTTAATGCATACTGCATTCCCTGCTATATGGATATAAACTAGAATTGATAGAACACCGCACCATTACTAACGGTCCATGTTGCACGAGCACTATCCTGTATGTTACACACACACCGTTAGTAATTGCCATGACACTCACACTGTAGAATTTCTATCGGATCGTTATGTTGTAGCTCATCTTTATATGACTTGACATGATATTCATACATGATGCATATATCACATAGCATCGTTATGTTGTAGCTCATCTTTATGTGACTTGACATGATATTCATACTTGATGCATATACCACATCGGATCGTTATGTTGTAGCTCATCTTTATGTGACTTGACATGATATTCATATTTGATGCACATATCATATCGGATCATTGACTTGCATATTGGTTTGGATTACTTGTGATTTCTGAATTTGGGAACCGTGGCTATTTCAAATATGTAATCATTTAAAAACCCGGTTCCCTTGATATGATATTTCGGTGAGTCCACCATGTGTTTCCTCGGTGCTAGAGTGATATATGTGAGCCCGAATCGAGGAGCTGGTTGAGGCCGATTACGGGTACATGGTGGACCCGGTATGGCACCCCGGGGCGAGAACGGTTCCGCTGTGTAGTAGACGGTGAGCCTGGCAGAAGGACTACTACCTACCGGTTATTGGTTGGACCTGACAGTTATCCGGAGGATACTGATCAGAGTCGATAGATGGATGCGGGGTGATCCGTACTGCCGGGGCCGAGGGCCGATACCGCAGACGGAGCCCGTGGGCTGACCCGGACTGACGAGGCCCGATGGATGAGGATTTGCTTGTCGATACTGGACACGAGTATTTATGATATTTGGGTGCCGATGTTGGGCACTCGGAATTCTCAGAGATTTCCAGGATTTGAGGGCCGATGAGAGTGCCGGCGCCTGAGCGATGTGGGGGATCTGGGTGCATTGATGGACACCGATTATATATTCCACGTTGAGATTCCGTGTAGATGTTATATTGCCCATGCTCAGCATTTATTATTGTACCTTATCCTGTAGTTGTATTACCTGATAGAGCATTTGCATGATTATTGCACATACTGCTTATCACACATTGATATCATCTGTTGGCATATGATAGAGTAGCGCTGTACGTGCATGCTCGTGATTACCTTTATTGTTATCTCTATTAACGAGTTGGAAACTCACCCCCGTTGTGCCACAGTGTTTGCAGGTTGCCCTTCGGAGTAGTCGCGGCAGGCTGCGTTTTGCATCTTTCGTCACAGATACCCCCATAGTTGGTGTACTAGCTCTTTTGCTGATAGGTGGGTTTTGTGCGGTATCTGTTTATCTTTCAGTTATGTATATTGTTGTATCTAGTATTCTCCATCTACCATGTATGTATTTGACTTAGAGACAGTGTGAGGACGATGATGTATTTTATTGGTATTCTGGTGTTGAGCTCGTTGTGAGCTGACTGTACTTGCAGTTTATTCTATCTGTGATGTTCCCACTTGTGGATCTTGATCTTCACTGCGGCGTCGTATATTGTTATCTTGGTGATCGTTTACTTAGATTTCTTATCATGTTAGTAAGTGCTTTCATTTTAAACTTATAACACTTTATACTTTTACTGGTTTGATTTCTGGGTTTTCGGTTCACTTAGTCGCGTTACGCCTGTAGACGTTATGTGGTTAAGTGCCGGTCACGGGCCAATCTTTGGGTCGTGATGATACCAACTTTGTCCCGACCCAAAGTTTGGCCCGTGACCGGCACTTAACCACGTAACGTCTACAGGCTTAACGCGACTAAGTGAACCGAAAACCCAGAAATCAAACCAGTAAATGTATAGAGTGTTATAAGTTTAAAATGAAAGCACTTACTAACATGATAAGAAATCTAAGTAAACGATCACCAAGATAACAATATACGACGCCGTAGCGAAGATCAAGATCCACAAGTGGGAACATCACAGATAGAATAAACTGCAAGTACAGTCGGCTCACAACGAGCTCGACACCAGAATACCAATAAAATACATCATCGTCCTCACACTGTCTCTAAGTCAAATACATACATGGTAGATGGAGAATACTAGATACAACAATATACATAACTGAAAGATAAACAGATACCGCACAAAACCCACCTATCAGCAAAAGAGCTAGTACACCAACTATGGGGGTATCTGTGATGAAAGATGCAAAACGCAGCCTGCCGCGACTACTCCGAAGGGCAACCTGCAAACACTGTGGCACAACGGGGGTGAGTTGCCAACTCGTGAATAGAGATAACATATAAAGGTAATCGCGAGCATGCACGTACAGCGCTACTCTATCATATGCCAACAGATGATATCAATGTGTGATAAGTAGTATGTGCAATAATCATGCAAATGCTCTATCAGGTAATACAACTACAGGATAAGGTACAATAATAAATGCTGAGCATGGGCAATATAACATCTACACGGAATGTCAACGTGGAATATATAATCGGTGTCCATCAATGCACCCAGATCCCCCACATAGCTCAGGCGCCGGCACTCTCATCGGCCCTAAAATCCTGTAAATCTCTGAGAATCCCGAGTGCCCAACATCGGCACCCAAATATCATAAATACTCGTGTCCAGCATCGACACGCAAATCCTCATCCATCGGGCCCCGTCAGTCCGGGTCAGCCCACGGGCTCCGTCTGCGGTATCGGCCCTCGGCCCCGGCAGTACGGATCACCCCGCATCCATCTATCGACTCTGATCAGTATCCTCCGGATAACTGTCAGGTCTAACCAATCACCGGTAGGTAGTAGTCCCTCTGCCAGGCTCACCGTCAACTACACAGCGAAACCGTTCTCGCCCCGGGGTACCATACCGCGTCCACCATGTACCCGTAATCGGCCTCAACCAGCTCCTCGATTCGGGTTCACATATATCACTCTAGCACCGAGGAAACACATGGTGGACGCACGGAAATATCATACCAAGGGAACCGGGTTTTTAAATGATTACATATTTGAAATAGTCACGGTTCCCAAATCCAGAAATTACAAGTAATCCAAACCAATATGCAAGTCAATGATCCGATATGATATGTGCATCAAATATGAATATCATGTCAAGTCACATAAAGATGAGCTACAACATAACGATCCGATGTGTTACACCGCTTTATTAATGCTCCTTACCTAACCATCCACTGATATAGGTAAATGTCACAGACATAATTTCAAAAAGGTATATCTCACTCTATAAAAATAGACGTACAGATATATCAATTTGAAATTGGTGCATAACACCGGATATTCAAAACCAAATATTTGCCGACTGGCAAACAATACGGGTGGTTTCCTCAAATATCACCAATTACAACGAATTCCGATATAATGAGGAAAATCATCCAATTCCCAATAACTTACTCCTACTCATCATCTGTAAAACCATACAGATGTGGGAATCAAACCTGGTAAATACATACCCTGGAGCAAGGACTAATTGGGAAATCAGTTTTCTTTTAACAGTACACAGTGAAACTGAAACATTGAAATGTTTCGTAAGGCTATCCGGATATTCCTAGTAATGCCTCTTCCATTATCCAGATTCACAACTGTAACCGTATATTTCTTTGCCATCTCTCCAAATCCCTTCATATGTCTTTTAGTCATTACCTTCTGTACACCATCTTAGGCTAAATGGTTTTCTTCCTTCCCTACCGTTCGGCACCAGCATATGGTTTGGAAGAAGACTATCCAATAAGCGTAATGGGTGTACTGTCCTAATCCTAGGAGCACTCGCAACGCGAGAGAAGGCGAAAATAAAAGACACCTGAATAAACCTTATTCCTATTTCTCTTGAACCAGAATCCATCCCCGAACTCGATCAAGTTCCTTTCGAGTTCGTATATAACCATACGATGGAGTATCCAATAAACTGTGGATCTTCGTAGTGATACGGAGTGTCCTGTAGAAATACAAAGGTGAAGTGGGAGTGGTAATGAATTACTTGGTTTGGTCATGAATAGCAGTCGCAATTTACTTTGCCCTCCTTCTAATCCTTTTATTTGTCTTTATATAATACCTTCTGTACACCATCGTTAGGCTAATTGGTTTTCTTCATTCCCTTCCGGTCGGCACCTGCCTATGGTTTGGAAGAAGACTATCCAATTTGCGTAATAGGTGTGTTATCCCCTAATCTAAGGGGAACTCGCAACCTGAGAGAAGGTAAAAGGAAAGACAGCTGAATAGTCCTATTCGTTTTCTCCAGAACCGGAAACCATTCTCGAATAAATTCCTTCGAGTTCGTATATAACCATACGATGGTTTTATCCAATGGAAGTGGATGTTCGTAGTAAAACGGGGTGTTCTGGAGAAAAGGGTAAAAGTAGGAGTGGCAATGGGGTTTACAACTCAGACAATCGAAAAGCCAGTGTTAAAGAAGGTTCGGTTTGTAGGGTTACTAGGCACACTCAAGAGGTTCCACAAGGCATCAACCATGCCAAATTCAAATTTTCCGGTGCCGAGAAACCCTAATATAGATCGTTAACTAGTGGATAGGCGAAAATAAAAGCTAGCAAACAACTTTGCTACTAAGTGAAAAGGATTACAACCTTTGTAGATCCGGTCCTCCACTTCTTTAGCTCCGTGTTGACGTCCCTCCGCTGCGATCATCGGGATCCCGGACTCTAGCGATGGTTTCGTCGGAGAAATGAGCGGGTTAGGTCGTTGACTTCGAGGCCGAAGATGATCTACGTCGGGAAGACTCAAACTCAAGCTATTCCATCACTTGGTCAAAAACATTATGAAGAGAACACCATATACTACATGGCAAGTGGTAGAGGATGAAGAAATAGGAAGTGGGTTCACTTTGGATTTGGATTTCTCACTTGGATTCATCACTTGAAATTTTGTAGCAAAGCTTTTCTTTCTTCTCTTCATGAAGAAGATGAAGAAGAAGAAAAATGAATAATCATTTTAAATAAAAATCCAAGTGAATACTTATCATAATGCAACCATGGTTAAGTGTAGAGAATAAACTAGGGTTAGGTGAATGGTTAGGTTAGGCAAAAGAAACAAAAATGGTTGAACTTTTCAAAGCTTCATGAAGCTTCAAAGTAAAGACAAAGCAAGCCACCATTTCATTTTCCTTTGCCAAAAAGAATAAAGAGAATAAATAAATAAGTAAATCAAAACCCTAACCATTAACATAACCATGGTTTAATCATACACACCCAAGTTTGCATGTATTATCAAACATGATACAAACTAGTGCACAAAACTATATCATATATACAATGTGCACATCAAGTGAGAAAATCCATTTTAAGTGAACAAATACTAGTTAATGTAAAGTAATATATCAAACATATAATTATACATTAAATCATTAAATCAACACTTGATTTAACGATCCCGTCATATCGCATATGACCGACTAATATCCAATGTATCGACTTATCGAATCAATCCTCGATTCGATAACTAGGTTATATCGCATACAACCAATCGATACATTCATCGCGAGAATAGAATACGGTATCACATACACGCATTATTCTCGGTCCCGTACATATCTCATATGCGCTCCTATTTCGTTTCGGTTGAGCCAGGAAACCTCTTTGTAGGACTCTAACGACTCGTCAATACGCCGGCAACAGGTGATGATCATATCAAACACCCACAAGCCGCAAGCGGTCTGCTAAACGTAACGGCCACCCGGGTATTGAGCGATCAGAAGATCAACGAGCAAGACCGCTCACACTCCTGTTAATCCAACCAGTAACACTACCGTACAGTCCGGTCTGTTCGTCAGATATGTCGCATATCTCGTCTAGGGGTGGTAAACGTCAGACCCCAACAACTCGATAAGTTGTGTCGATATGAGGCTCATAACGGGTCGAGAAACTACTGGTAACACTTACCAGTAAATCCCTAAAGCAGCCTTGGCCAAGGACTTCCTGTTATAGCCAATCGAGCACTGCGCAACATCAACTTCCTATACCGGGAGAGACGAAACCCCTCCTATTGCTCATTGCCTCCATGTGATTCGGGACTGTACCCAAAAACCACCGTTTTGCACGCCCTCTTGGACGTGGTAAGGTGGAAATAAAAGCACAGTGGGAATCACACAAGACTTTATGACGATCTCGGGTCTACAGACTAACTTGTACCAGTGTCACCAGAGAACTGCCATCTGACGTAAGGTATAATACCATCTGGGAGTTCTCGGCGAGTCCGTCCAGTGTACCCAGTCTCCACTGAGCACCCGTATATCATCTCTGATGTAATACACCAATGGATATGGGATCATCCATCGCCCATCTATATGGGTCGAGAAGGTACACGCTAGTCTACTCTGGTATATCGATGCCCCGTCTCGATACACCCACGACTAGGGACTTTGAAGGATGTACTTATGGACTACCACGTCCCCACTAGTTTGATCCGCATCATAGTCCAGGTAGTCAAGTATACATCCTAAGGGCTTTACCAACATGTAACAGAGAGACAATCAGTGTACACGTTAAGGTAAAGAGTAACCAGATAGCATACTAGGGCCATCTGATAGCAGTGGTTGTAGTATCTCATACTCAACCTTCCCATAAAAGTCTCTCTCTGGGAAAAGGCCTTTCGTGAGTGGATCCGCCGTGTTGTCCTCTGAGTCTACCCTCCTAACCTCGATCCCCTGGAGATCAACCATCTCCACAATCAGGTGATTCTGCCTAAGAATATGTCTGGATCACTGATGGGATGGGTTTCCTTGGCATAAGCCACAACTCCATTGTCACACAATGGGAGGAACGATGTTCATCTCATGAACTAATATACACCCAGACTGCCTCTTTGGTAGCATCTTTGGTAACGATGTATCTTGCATTTAATCGTCTAGTATGTCACGGTATCTAGCTTGGAACTCTTCCAACATGCCGTCCCTTTACAGAGGGTAAAGACAATGCCTGTGACTGACATTCAGTCATCCTTATCACTCTGGAACCTTTCCTGTGATTCTCCCCAGGATCAACTGATACCTTCTCACTTCAGCTAGTGAGGATCCTAACATCCAATTAGATCTATCTCATAGATCCAAAACCCAGGATTTAGTAGGTATCACTTTGATCCTATATGGTGAATCCTTGTGATAAGCGGAGATTGACCGAGCGTAGCATAGGAAACTCCTTCCCTATCAAGAGTATGTCATCCATGTACTCCACGAGGATCACCACCATACTCCCTACTACCTTTTTGTATATACAAGGTTCATCTACCATTTTGATGAAGTCAAACTCTTTGACTATCTCATCAAAACAGATGTTCCAACTCCGCGATGCCTGCTTTTTCACATAAAACATCTTGCACACGTTTCCGCTGCTCCCACTGTCTATGAAGCCTTTTGGCTGTGTACTTATAGACGCTCTCTTCTAAAATATCATTTAGAAAAGCAATCATGACACCCAACTGCCAGATATCGTAGTCAAGGTATGTAGCCGTGGCAAGTAGGATCTGGATGGACTTAAGCATAGCTACTTAGAAAAGGTTTCATCATAATCCATACCTGGTCAATGATGCAAACTTTTAACAAGTCTAGCTTTGAAAGTCTCAACTTTTCCATGTACACCAAGTAATCTTCTCAAGATATACTTGCTCCTGATGGGGATTTAACCCTTCAGATAAAGCAACCAAAGTCCATACTTTGTTGGTGTATAAGGATTCCATCTCAGATCGATAAGCATCCAGCCATTCTTACAGAGTCCCACTCCTAATGGCCAGCTCGAAACTAGTTGGGTCATCATCTCATGATGCAGTCCTCGCTCCCACTATCATAGAGAAACCGAAGTATCTCTCAGGTGGGTGAGGAACCCTACTAGATCGGCGGAGAGGCTGAGGTTCGTTGGTTGCTATTGAATCCTATTGTTCTACCAAATCACCAGCTGCAGTTTGTATAGCTGGAACTGTTTCCAGTTCCGCCTCATGACCAATAATTTCTTCACAATAAATTCCCTTTTACAAAGGTGGCATGCTGAGTAACAAAACATCTTCTGTTCCTCGGTTAGTTAGAAGATATTCCCTTGCGTATGCTTGGGATATCCAACAAACTTCTACAGATCTGACTTTGTCTCGAGCCTGTCCGGATTATGCTTTTAGACATAGGCCGGACAACCCCAAATCTTAACAAACTTAAGATATAGGCTCTTCCCTTTCCATATCACATATGAAGTGGTAGGCAACTGATTTGATTTGAAACCTATTCAATAGGTATGCAACTTCACAAGTGCATAACTCCCTAAAGGAAATAGGAAACTCAGTAGTACTCATTATAGAGCACACCATATCAAATAGGGTGATATCGCTCCACCCCGATATACCATCGTGCTATGGTGTATACGGAGGAGTAATGCTGAGAGAGAATCTCATTCTCCTTTAGAATAATCCAGGAATTTCGTGCTCAAGTATTCTCCTCCTTGATCACATCAAAGGACATAACACTTTTACCCGTATTTTGGTTCTCTGCTTCTAACTTATATTCTATGAATATCTCAAAAGGTTCGGACTTGTGTTTCAACAGGAACATATGTCTGAATCTTGAGAGGTTATCAGAGAATGTAATGAAGTACAAAGAACCGGTCTTGGCATTTGTAGACAGGGAACCCCAAATCTTAACAAACCTTGCCTCGAGCTTGTCCAGATTTTTCTTTTAGACATAGGCCGGACAACCCCAAATCTTAACAAACTTAAGATATAGGCTCTTCCCTTTCCATATCACATATGAAGTGGTAGGCAACTGATTTGATTTGAACCCTATTCAATAGGTATGCAACTTCACAAGTGCATAACTCCCTAAAGGAAATAGGAAACTCAGCAGTACTCATCATAGAGCACACCATATAAAATAGGGTGCTATTGCTCCACCCCGATATACCATCGTGCTATGGTGTATACGGAGGAGTAATGCTGAGAGAGAATCTCATTCTCCTTTAGAATAATCCAGGAATTTCGTGCTCAAGTATTCTCCTCCTTGATCACATCAAAGGACATAACACTTTTACCCGTATTTTGGTTCTCTACTTCTAACTTATATTCTATGAATATCTCAAAAGGTTCGGACTTGTGTTTCAACAGGAACATATGTCTGAATCTTGAGAGGTTATCAGAGAATGTAATGAAGTACAAAGAACCGGTCTTGGCATTTGTAGACAGGGGACCGTCATACATCAATATGTATCATCCCAAGAGTTCGCTAACTCTTTCTCTATTTCCAATAAACAGAGTTATGGTCATCTTATCTCTGTGACATGACTGGCAAGTTTCACAAGATGTAAATTCAAACTAATTTAAATATGCATCTATATGTAACTTAAGCTAGTCGGGTCGCATTGATATGACCTAGTCTACAATACCTCAAGAAGGATCCGTTCATTTCTGAACTCTTACTCTTGTGTGTGTACTGTATACTAAGAACTATAGTTTGATTTAGAACATTAATTCTTTTAGATAACGTGCCTGAACCGATCAAATTGATATAGGAAATGTTCAAAACATTATCCAAGAATACAAAATTATATCCTTTCTTTACTAATAAAGAGACTGATATGATTTTGTATATCAGGTTCGGTATCTAATAACATTTGTTCAGAATCAATGTATTCTACTAATACAGGGTGACAGTGAACAACAGACTTGGCTGCAACACTTGCACCGTATTCTGTCTCATGAAACTTATCACCCGTTCTCAGTTCTCTACCTTTCTGTAGCCCTATGTAACAGATTACATATCTGGGATCCTGATTCGGTATCAAATACCCAGGACGTAGAGGATATTTGAGAAACAGTTCTCTATAATGAACACACCCGAAGATGATGCATCGGTATGCACTTTCTTCGTTTGGGCGGCACGGGAATTCTGGTAATCCCCAATTTCCTGCTCTGTCTTATAACAATTATAAGTTGGAGAAGGACCAACGTTCCCAGCTCAGTATAACAAGCGGGTTCGGTCAATATATCCGTTTTATTATCTTTATTAAGGCGTGACATGGTCGCTACCTGGAGAGAGAGAGAAGAAAACACTCTGCGTGCGCTCTTGCAAGATCAGATTGGTTATTATTTTATCTAATCAGGATGGCTCCCACTGTTTTTATCAAATCTTCCTTCAAACCTTAAAAGGAAAGACTAGCCGGGATTAATTACACGCTACAAGTTCGCCAATCTTTCAGCCAGGCCAGTGTCGATACTTTGAGGGAGGTCCCTCGTGCTTTCGCACAAACCTAATTAATGTAAACCTAGTTTTCCCAGAGGCGTAATCTCGTTGACACCTTTCTAGACACCTACTTGATCGGCTAATTGTAATGTGTAAAACTCTCCCAGGAGTAACTCTTACTCACAGTGGGTATCGGGATCCAACTATCTCATAGAAGGTATGCAATCTCATTGCAAATTTCAACACTTGAAATTCCCGATAATTTTGCCCCTAGCACGCTATGACCTTGACGGAGGTCAACAAACCATAGGCTACTAATCAAGTTCAACCCGTCATTTCTTGATTGAATCAAACCCACCCGCACGACCCTTGACAGAGGTCAACAAGGCCGTACGACTGCCCTAATCCAATCTGCATCATATGCATAAGCAGATAAATACTAGTTAGCTACCGCACACTACGCCTTGACGGAGGTCAACAAACATAGCACGAATACTAAGTAGGACTTATCTGAAATGACGGAGGGCTACGACAGGTTTTTAAGAAAACCTTTTGCGTAATGAACTTGATATCGTTGTAGAATCAAATGATTTTAAAATGGAGTGTTTTTGAGGCTTTTGTAGTTTTGCTAAAGGGGTCACTCCCGGTGAAGGGATCGTCGGCTCTTTCCTCGTCGAATGAGGTGCAGGATATATCATATACATCACTGTGCAAAGAAAGAACTAGAGAAGCAATCAAAAGACAAACCGAGGGTTGTAGCATCTGCCAGTTATTGCTAAAGGAGTCACTCCCGGCGAAGGGATCTCGGTCCTTTCCTTATCGAATAAGCTGCAGGATGTTCTACAAGGAACACCGCGATGCAAAGCAAGAACTGTAGCTACCTGTTTTTGAAAATTCGATTCCATAACATCTTTAGGTTTCTTTTTCTTTCATTAATCATATTAATGAAGTCACATCATTTAAGTTACCTAAACATCACAGATAAATACGACGTACACTTATGCCATCCGCATTCGCCTCGATGTCCCCTCGTGCACCGTTAGGTTAGGTAACTAACGGCAGAGCGGAGCAGGCCTAGCGCGAGTGCAAAACATAAGTAACGTCTATATAATATATCATATATACTATGTACAGTATCCATCACAACATATCAAATGATCACATCACTGATATCGCAGCAGAAGAAACATATATGAAATATTGGATATAGTAGGACGTCCGTATTTTCAATACGAGCCTCTATAAAACACGGATTCCACGGTCGCGATGAATAGCCAAACCCACACTCCTAGACCCCTACGAGAGGGGCAAGCAACCCTACCATTTCTAGAGTTAGGAGACCCGGACTCGACTCCTCGAGTAAGTCTCCCACTGGACTCCAGAACCCGGTTACTTGTGCTCTCCTCCTTGGGTCTATCGTAGTGCGGAAAAGTAAATAATATACAATGGTGACATCTTCCGCAACCTGAAAGTTCCCCAATAAAAGAATATTGCATACAATTAATTTTACATGAATGAAAATAAAAACTCTCATCTCATATAAAACCCCCGGCTATTCAAAACGCGACGATCAAATATAATATATCCAGCAACACATAACATCACATGTCATCAACGTAAGTAAATGTGCGCATCCCAATTGTCGTTGACATATAGCAACGAAACTGGCGATATCACATATTACACTTACGGTCACAGAAAAGAAAGTGTAAAACTACAACAGTTGGAATCTGCAACCCCTTTAGACATCGCATGCCTAACCAAATGAATTCCTTAGACATCACATGCCTAACAATTATAAACCCCGCATTTTAGTCTCATTTTCGAAAACTCTTTTCAATAACAAGTCGGGCAATTTAGCATGATTCCGGACACCCTGATCGAATGCTCGTCGCAAACATCAGTAGACGGCCGCACCCCCGATGCCGTCGACGAAGTGCACCAAGGCGGAACACCGCTGCTGCGAGCACCCGAACGGATGCTTTCGGCGATGGGGTTCTCCTACAGTCACTTGGTCGGGGCTATGAGGTGTAGCAGACTTTTAAGTTTATCCGGCGAGTATCCGCGTACGCTACGTGATTGCGACGGACTTTTGATCACATCAAAATTCCGTGGCAACCGATCAAGTGAGACTAAACTGCTATGTTTATAACAACCAAATCAGTTATCTCATAACTACTTGTGGATTACAAATATTGTATCACATTCCAGATAAATAGAAAATGTTAAACTTTCTGATCGAACAATCAAACACCCAAGTTTTCCCGAAAAAGATCAACACATGATATAAGTTTAAAAACATTCACTTCATGCATCAGTACCAACGGTCCAACCGTAGAAAGGTCAAGCCAACGCCTCACATGTGGCACGCCGTACTTCCCCAAACCCTAAGGTTCAAAGGGCAGTTCAAGACGGTCACATAATCGAGTTAAGGTTTGTTGTCTTCTAGAGGGACCATCGCGTTACTTGCACTACTTAGAACGTCATTAAACTACGGAAAAATCCAACAATTAGAAATTTCCCAACAGGGGAAAAATTGTAGGGTTCCTAGGCACTCTCAAGAGGTCTCACAAGGCATCAACCATGCCAATTTCAAAAATACGGTGCCGAGAAACCCTAGACTAGATCGTTGGCTAGAAGTTTAGGCGATAAAGCGAGCTAGTTTACAACTAAACTATAAGATAACGAAAATACAACCTTTGTAGATCCGGTGCTCCACCTCCATAGCTCCGCAATGAAGTCTTCTCGCTTTCCAAGTTGAACTCTGGGCTCTAGCGTCGGCTTCATCGGAGAATGGACGGGCTGGGTCATCGACGACGATGCCGAAGATGATCTACGTCGAAGCATCACTAGATTAAGCTCCAACTTCACCAAGTCAAGAAACTTGTGAAGAAAACACACTCTACTACTTGGCAAGAGGTAGAGGATGAAGAAATAGGAAGTGGGTAGACTTTAGAATTTGATTTCTCACTCTAATTCATCAATCACCATTGATGGTCAAGCTTTTTCTTCTTGTGAAGAAGAAGAAGAAGATAAAGAAAGAATTATGATAAGTTATTAAAATTAAAAGGAAAATGAATACTTATCATAATATTAACCTTAGTTTAGTGTAGAGAATGGACCATGGTTAGATATGATGGTTAGGGTTAAGCAAGAGACAAGAATGGTGGACTAGGTCAAAGTTTCATGAAGTTTCAACTAAACAACAAAACTAGCAACCATTCTTTTCTCATATTTTCAAAATAAATAAATAAATAAGTAAGAAAAGAAAACCCTAATCATTAGTTTAACCATGGCTTAATTCTTTACACTTAACCAAGTATACATGCATCATCAAACATGATACAATCAAGTGCACAAAAGTATATCACATATACAACTTGCACAATTCAAGTGAGAAAATCCATTTAAAGTGAACCAATGCTAGTTAATGCAAAGTAACATATCAAATATATAATTATGCGTTAAATCATTAAATCAACACTTGATTCAATGATCCGGTCATGTCGCACACAACCGACTAGTATTCAATGTATCGGCTTATCGAATCAACGCTTGAATCGATAACTAGGTTATATCGCATACAACCATTCGATACATTCATCGCGAGAATGGAATATGGTATCACATACACGCATTATTCTCGGTCCCGCACATATCTCATATGCGCTCCTATTTCGTTTCGCTTGAGCCAGGAAACCTCTGTGTAGGACTCTAAAGACTCGTCAATACGCCGGCAGCAGATGATGATCATATCAAACACCCACAAGCCGCAAGCGGTCTGCTAAACGTAACGGCCACCCGGGTATTGAGCGATCAGAAGATCGACGAGCAAGCCCGCTCACACTCCAGTGAATCCAACCAGTAACACTACCGTACAGTCCGGTCTGATCGTCTGATATGTCGCATATCTTGCCTAGGGGTGGTAAACGTCAGACCCCAATAGCTCGATAAGTCGTGTCGATATGAGGCTCATAACGGGTCGAGAAACTACTGGTAACACTTACCAGCAATTCTCTGAACAGCCCTGGCCAGGGACTTCCAGTTATAGCCAATCGAACACAGTGCAACATCAACTCCCTATACCGGGAGAGACGAATCCCCTCCTATCGCTCATTGCCTCCATATGACTCGGGACTATACCCAAAAACCACCGTTTTGCATGCCCTCTTGGACGTGGTAAGATGGAAATCAAAGCACAGTGGGAACCACACAAGACTCTATGACGATCTCGGGTCAACAGACTACTCTGTACCAGTGTCACCAGAGAACTGCCATCTGACGTAAGGTATAATACCATCTGGGAGTTCTCGGCGAGTCCGTCCAGTGTACCCAGTCTTTACTGAGCACCCGTATATGATCTCTGATGTCAAACACCAATGGATATGGGATCATCCATCGCCCATCTGTATGGGTCGAGAAGGTACACGCTAGTCTACTCTGGTATATCGATGCCCCGTCTTGATACACCCACGACTAGGGACTTTGAAGGATGTACTTATGGACTACCATGTCCCCACTAGTATGATCCACATGATAGTCCAGGTAGTCAAGTACACATCCTAAGGGCTTTACCAACATGTAATAGAGAGACAATCTGTGTACACGTTAAGGTGAAGAGCAACCAGATAGCATATTATCATGTCGAGCAAGAAAGTCCTCCCTATATATGTCCCAGCATCCACTACAATATACATCCAATGTACAGTAATGGCCTCTAGGGCATACATATAACTAACAATCTCCCACTTGCACTAGGGCCATCTGTAGCAGTGGTAGTAGTATCTCATACTCAACCATCCCATAAAAGTCTCTCTTTGGGAATAGGCCTTCGTGAGTGGATCCACCGTGTTGTCCTCTGAGTTTACTCTCCTAACCTCGATCCCTTAGAGATCAACCATCTCCATGATCAAGTGATACTGCCTTAGAATATGTCTGGATCACTGATGGGACGGGGGTTCCTGGCATAAGCCACAACTCCATTGTCACACAATGGTAGGAACTAAGTTCATCTCATGAACTAATATACATCCAAACAGCCTCTTTGGTAGCATCTTAAGTAGCGATGTATCCAGCCTTTATCGTCTAGTATGCCACGTATCTAGCTTGGAACTCTTCCAACATACCGTCCCTTTACTGAGGGTAAAGACAATGCCTGTGACTGACATTCAGTCGTCTTTATCACCCTGGAACCCTTCCAGTGATTCTCCCCAGGATCGATTGATACCATCTCACTACAACAAGTGAGTATACTAACACCCAAATAACATCTATCTCATAGATGAAAACTCAGGATGGAGGAGGTATCACATTTATCCTATCTGGAGAATCCTTGTGATAAGCGGAGATTGACCGAGCGTAGCATAGGAAACTCCTTCCCTATCATGAGTATGTCATCCACGTATTCTACGAGGATCACCACCATACTCCCTACTACCTTTTTGTATATACAAGGTTGATCTACCATTTTGATGATGTCAACTTCCTTGACTAATCCATCAAAACAGATATTCCAACTCCGCGATGCCTGCTTTATCCTATAAAGTATCTTGCACACGTTTCCGCTGCTCCCACTGTCTACGAGGCCCTCTGGCTGTGTACTTATAGACGCACTCTTCTAAATCAGTATTTAGAAAATCAGTCATGACACCCAACCGCCAGATATCGTAGTCATGGTATGTAGCCGTGGCAAGTAGTATCTGGATGGACTTAAGCATAGGTACTGGAAAAAGTTTCATCATTATCCACGCCTGGTCAATGACGAAAACCTTTAACAAGTCTAGCTTTGAAAGTCTCAACTTTTCCATCTACACCAAGTAATCTTCTTAAGATATACTTGCTCCTGATAGGGATTTAACCCTTCAGATATAGCAGCCAAAGTCCATACTTTGCTGGTGTACATGGATTCCATCTCAGATTGCTAAGCATCCAGCCATTCTTACAGAGTCTTACTCCTGATGGCCAGCTCGAAATTAGTTGGGTCATCATCTCATGATGCAATCCTCGCTCCCACTGTCATAGAGAAACCTAAGTAACTCTCAGGTGGGTGAGGAACCCTACTAGATCGGCGGAGAGGCTGAGGTTCGTTGGAATCTATTGAATCCTTTGGTTCTATCAAATCATCTGCTGTAGTTTGTATAGCTGGAACCATTCCAGTTCTATATAATAGACGTTGTCTCGAGCTTGTCCGGATTTTGCTTTTAGACATAGGCCGGACAACCCCAAATCTTAAGTAACTTAAGATATGGGCTCTTCCCTTTCCATATCTCATATGAAGTGGTAGGCAACTGATTTGATCATGACCCTATTCAATAGGTATGCAGCTTCTCAAGCGCATAACTCCCAAAAGGAAATAGGTAACTCAGTAGTATTCATCATAGAGCATACTATATCATATAGAGTGTGATTGCTCCGCCCCGATACACCGAGGTACTGTGGTGTATACGGAGGAGTAACACTGAGAGAGAATCTCATTCTCCTTTAGAATAGTCCAGGAATTCCATGCACAAGTATTCTCCTACTTGATCACATCAAAGGACATAATACTTATACCCGTATTTTGGTTCTTTACTTCTAACTTATATTCTGCGAATATCTCAAAAGGTTCGGACTTGTGTTTCAACAAGAACATATGTCTGAATCTAAAGAGATCATCAGAGAACGTAATGAAGCATAAAGAACCAATCCTGGTATATGTAGACAGGGGACCTTACATACATCAACATGTATCAATCCCAAGAGTTCACTAACTCTTGCTCTGTTTTCAATAAACAGAGCTATGGTCATCTTATCTTTGTGATAAGACTGGCAAGTTTTCACAAGATGTAAATTCAAACTGATTTAAATATGCATCTAAATGTAACTTTAGCTAGTCGGGTCACATTGATCTGACCTAGTCTACAATACCTCAAGAAGAATTCGTTCATTTCTGAACTCTTCCTCTTGTGTGTGTTCTGTCTACTAAGAACTGTAGTTTGATTTAGAACATCAATGCTTTTAGATAACGTGCCTGAACCGATCAACTTTTGATATAGGAAATGTTCAAAACATTATCCAACAATACAAAATTTTATCATTTCTTTACTAATAAAGAGACTGATATGATTTTGTATATCAGGTTCGGTATCTAATAACATTCGTTCAGAATCAATGTATTGTAATACAGGGTGACAGTGACCGACAGACTTGGCTGCAACTCTTGCCCCGTTTTCTGCCTTATGAAACTTATCACCCGTTCTCAGTTCTTTACCTATCTGTAGCCCATGTAACAGATTACATATGCGGGATCCTGATCCGGTATCATATACCCAGGACGTAAAGGACATTGAGAAACAGTTCTGTATAATAAACACACCCGAAGAAGATGCATCAGCATGCACTCTCTTCGTTTGGGCGGCATGGAAATCTTGATATTCCCCTATTTCCTGCTCTGTCTTATAACAATTATAAGTTGGAGCGGGACCAACGTTCCCCAGCTCAGTATAACAAGCGGGTTAGGTCAATTATCTGTATTATTATCTTGATTAAGGCGTGACATGGTCGCTACCAGGAGAGAGAGAGAAGAAAACACTCAGCGTGCGCTCTGTCAAGAATAGATTGGTTTTTATTTTATCTTATTAGGATGGCTCCCACTGCTTTTAATCAAATCTTCCTTCAAACCCTAAAAGGAAAGACTAGCCGGGATTAATTACACACTACAAGTTCGCCAATCTTTCAGCCAGGCCAGTGTCGGTACTTTGAGGGAGGTCCCCCGTGCTTTCGCACGAACTTAATTAATGTAAACCTCGTTTTCCCAGAGGCATAACCTCGTTAACACCTTTCTAGAGACCTACTTGATCGGCTAATGGTAATGTGTAAAACTCTCCCAGGAGTAACTCTTACTCGCAGCGGGTATCGGGATCCAACTATCTCATAGAAGGTATGCAATCTCATTGCAAATTTCAACACTTGAAATTCCCGATAATATTTTGCCCCTAGCACCCTATGACCTTGACGGAGGTCAACAAACCATAGGCTACTAGTCAAGTTCAACCCGTCATTTCTTGATCGAATTAAACCCACCCGCACGACCCTTGACGGAGGTCAACAAGGCCGCACGACTACCCTAATCCAATCTGCATCATATGCATAAGCAAATAAATACTAGTTAGCTACCGTACACTACGCCTTGACGGAGGTCAACAAACGTAGCACGAATACTAAATAGGACTTATCTGAAATGACGGAGGGCTACGACAGGTTTTTCTGAAAACCTATTGCGTAATGAACTTGATATCGTTGTAGGATCGAACTAATTTTGAAATGGAGTGTTTTTTAGGCTTTTCTAGTTTTGCTAAAGGAGTCACTCCCGGTGAAGGGATCGTCGGTCCTTTCCTCGTCGAATGAGGTGCGGGATATATCATATATATCACTGTTCAAAGCAAAAACTCTTAAAAGCAATCAAGAGACAAACCGAGGGTGTAGCATCTGCCAGTTATTGCTAAAGGAGTCACTCCCGGTGAAGGGATCTCGGTCCTTTCCTTATCGAATAAGGTGAAGGATATATCATATATACCGCTGTGCAAAGCAAGAACTGTAGCTACCTGTTTTATTTTGAAATTCGATTCTACAACATCTTAGGTTTCTTTTATTTCATTAATCTCATTAATGAAGTCCCATCATTTAAGTACCTAATCATCACAGATAAATACGACGTACACTTATGCCATCCGCATTCGCCTCGATGTCCCCTGGTGCACCGTTAGGTTAGGTAACTAACGGCAGAGCGGGGCAGGGCTAGCGCGGGTGTAAAACATAAGTAACGTCTATATAATATATCATATATACTATATACTGTATCTATCACAGAACATCACATGATCACATCACAGATATCGCAGCAGAAGAATCATATGAAATATTGGATATACTAGGACGTCCGTGTTTTCCATACGAGCCAGTATAAAACACGGATTCCACGGTCTTGATGAATAGCCAAACCCACACCTCTAGACCCCTACGAGAGCGACAAGCAACCCTACCAATTCTAGAGTTAGGAGACCCGGACTCGACTCCTCGAGTTGGTCTCCCACTGGACTCCAGAACCCGGTTACTTGTGCCCTCCTCCTTGGGTCTATCCTAGTGCGGAAAAGTAAATAATATACAAACGGTGACATCTTCCGCAACCTGGAAGTGCCCCAAATAATAGAATATTACATACAAGTTTTTACATGAATGAAAATGAAAAACACTCATCTCACATAAAAACCCCCGGCTATTCAAACACGACGATCCAATATAACATATCCAGCAACACATAACATCACATGTCATCAACGTAAGTAAATATGCGCATCCCAATTGTCGTTGACATATAGCAACGAAACCGGCGATATCACATATTACACTTACGGTCACAGAAAAGAATGTGTAAAACTACAACAGTTGGAATCCGCAATCTGCACAGACATCGCATGCCTAATCAAATGAATTACTTAGACATCACATGCCTAACAGTTGTAAACTCCGCATTTTAGTCTCATTATCGAAAACACTTTTCAATATCAAGTCAGGGAATTCAACAAGATTCCCGACATCCTGATCGAATGCTCGTCGCAAACTTCAGTAGGCGGTCACACCCACGATACCGTAGACGAAGTGCACCAAGGCGGAACACCGCTACCGGGAGCACCCGAACGGATGCTTTCGGCGACGGGGTTCTCCTGTAGTCACTTGGTCGGGGCTAGGGGTGAGGCTGTCTATTAAGTTTACCCGGCGAGTATCCGCATACGCCACGTGATTGCGACGGACTTTTGATCACATCAAAATTCCGTGGCAACCGATCAAGTGAGACTAAACTACTATGTTTATAACATTCATTCAGTTATCACATAACTTTTGTGAATTCCAATTATTGTATCCCATTCCGGATAATTAGAAAATGTTAAACTTTCCGATCGAACATTCGAACACCCAAGTTTTCCCGTAACAGATCAACACATGAAACAAGTCTAAAAACATTCAGTTCGTGCCTCAGTACCTACGGTCCAGCCGTAGAAGGGTCAAGCCAATGCCTCACATGTGGCACGCCGTACTGCCCCAAACCCGAAGGTTCAAAGGGCAGTTCAAGACGGTCACATAATCGAGTTAAGGTTTGTTGTCTTCTAGAGGGTCCATCGAGATACTTGCACTACTTAGAACGTCTTTAAACTACGGAAAAATCCAACACATGGAAATTTCCCGGCAGGGGAAAAATTGGGTATTTATATCCGGTCGAACTTTTTACCATATTCTAAAATTATCCGGAAAGCCAAATAGACAAAATTTGATACCCCGATCGAAACACCGAATCCCCAAAACAACTCCAGAAAATTCAACTCTTGAATAAATTTTAAAAATTCCCAGAAAACTCAGCATCTGAAAACATGAATTACTGTGCAAAAAGGGGAGGATGACGTCACCATGTTGCCGCGGAACCGCCGCAGAAGCCAGGATTCTGCCGCGGTTCCGCCGCCGTTTACACTGTTCATGAATAAATTTTTGCGCCGTAATTCTTAGAATTCCCTGCTGAATTTTTTACGAATTTTTAATCTGGAAAAAACCCTGTTTTTGGAAAAAGTCCAGAGAGCATGGTTTGTGTTAGGGTTTCGGTTCGTTCGGGTTTCAAACTCCGTCTAGACTTCGCCTAAGGCTCTAGCTAGGCTATGATACCACTGTAGGGTTCCTAGGCACTCTCAAGGGGTCTCACAAGGCATCAACCATGCCAATTTCAAAAATACGGTGCCGAGAAAACCTAGACTAGATCGTTGGCTAGATGTTTAGGCGATAAAGCGAGCTAGTTTACAACTAAACTATAAGATAACGGAAATACAACCTTTGTAGATCCGGTGCTCCACCTCCATAGCTCCGTAATGAAGTCTTCTCGCTGTCCAAGTCGAACTCCGGGCTCTAGCGTCGGCTTCATCGGAGAATGGACGGGCTAGGTCATCGACGACGATGCCGAAGATGATCTACGTCGAAGCATCACTAGATCAAGCTCCAACTTCACCAAGTCAAGAAACTTGTGAAGAAAACACACTCTACTACTTTGCAAGAGGTAGAGGATGAAGAAATAGGAAGTGGGTAGACTTTAGAATTTGATTTCTCACTCTAATTCATCAATCACCATTGATGGTCAAGCTTTTTCTTCTTGTGAAGAAGATGAAGAAAGAATTATGATAAGTTATTAAAATTAAAAGGAAAATGAATACTTATCATAATATTAACCTTAGTTTAGTGTAGAGAATGGACCATGGTTAGATTTGATGGTTAGGGTTAAGCAAGAGACAAGAATGGTGGACTAGGTCAAAGTTTCATGAAGTTTCAACTAAACAACAAAACTAGCAACCATTCTTTTCTCATATTTTCAAAATAAATAAATAAATAAGTAAGAAAAGAAAACCCTAATCATTAGTTTAACCATGGCTTAATTCTTTACACTTAACCAAGTATACATGCATCATCAAACATGATACAATCAAGTGCACAAAAGTATATCACATATACAACTTGCACAATTCAAGTGAGAAAATCCATTTAAAGTGAACCAATACTAGTTAATGCAAAGTAACATATCAAATATATAATTATGCATTAAATCATTAAATCAACACTTGATTCAATGATCCGGTCATGTCACACACAACCGACTAGTATTCAATGTATCGGCTTATCGAATCAACGCTTGAATCGATAACTAGGTTATATCGTATACAACCATTCGATACATTCATCGCGAGAATAGAATACGGTATCACATACACGCATTATTCTCGGTCCCGCACATATCTCATATGCGCTCCTATTTCGTTTCGCTTGAGCCAGAAAACCTCTATGTAGGACTCTAAAGACTCGTCAATACGCCGGCAGCAGATGATGATCATATCAAACACCCACAAGCCGCAAGCGGTCTGCTAAACGTAACGGCCACCCGGGTATTGAGCGATCAGAAGATCGACGAACAAGCCCGCTCACACTCCAGTGAATCCAACCAGTAACACTACCGTACAGTCCGGTCTGATCGTCTGATATGTCGCATATCTTGCCTAGGGGTGGTAAACGTCAGACCCCAATAGCTCGATAAGTCGTGTCGATATGAGGCTCATAACGGGTCGAGAAACTACTGGTAACACTTACCAGCAATTCTCTGATCAGCCCTGGCCAGGGACTTCCTGTTATAGCCAATCGAACACAGCGCAACATCAACTCCCTATACCGGGAGAGACGAATCCCCTCCTATCGCTCATTGCCTCCATATGACTCGGGACTGTACCCAAAAACCACCGTTTTGCACGCCCTCTTGGACGTGGTAAGATGGAAATCAAAGCACAGTGGGAACCACACAAGACTCTATGACGATCTCGGGTCAACAGACTACTCTGTACCAGTGTCACCAGAGAACTGCCATCTGACGTAACGTATAATACCATCTGGGAGTTCTCGGCGAGTCCGTCCAGTGTACCCAGTCTCTACTGAGCACCCGTATATGATCTCTGATGTCAAACACCAATGGATATGGGATCATCCATCGCCCATCTGTATGGGTCGAGAAGGTACACGCTAGTCTACTCTGGTATATCGATGCCCCGTCTCGATACACCCACGACTAGGGACTTTGAAGGATGTACTTATGGACTACCATGTCCCCACTAGTATGATCCGCATCATAGTCCAGGTAGTCAAGTACACATCCTAAGGGCTTTACCAACATGTAATAGAGAGACAATCTGTGTACACGTTAAGGTAAAGAGCAACCAGATAGCATAGTATCATGTCGAGCAAGAAAGTCCTCCCTATATATGTCCCATCATCCACTACAATATACATCCAATGTATAGTAATGGCCTCTAGGGCATACATATAACTAACAAAAATTGGGTATTTATATCCGGTCGAACTTTTCAAGATTTTCTAAAATTATCTGGAAAAACACAGACGAAGTTAAACTCCCCGATCGAAACATCGAGTCCTCAATACAACCCAGAAAACTCAACTCTTGAGTAGAAGTTAAAATATCCCAGAAAATACAGCACTAAAATATAGGAATTACTGTGCAAAATTGAAAAGCTAATGTCACTACTTGGCCGCGGAACCGCCGCACGAGCCATGCTCGTGCCGTGGTTCCGCCGCGCTTTAATCGAATCATGAGCACGTGCTGCAAAGTAATTCTTACAATTCCCTGCTGATTTTTCTGCATATTTTTAATTCACAAAAATCCCAATTTTTAAAATTTGTACAGAGAAGGATTTAGAATTAGGGTTTCGGGTTCGATCGGGTTTCTAACTTCGTCTACGTATCGTCTAAGGCTCTAGCTAGACTCTGATACCACTGTAGGGTTCCTAGGCACAGTCAAGAGGTTCCACAAGGCAACAACCATGCCAAATTCAAATTTTCCGGTGCCGAGAAACCCTAATATAGATCGTTAACTAGAGGATAGGCGAAAATAAAAGCTAGCAAACAACTTTGCTACTAAGTGAAAGGGATTACAACCTTTGTAGATCTGGTCCCCCACTTCTTTAGCTCCGTGTTGACGTCCCTCCGCTGCGATTATTGGGATCCCGGACTCTAGCGATGGTTTCGTCGGAGAAATGAGCGGGCTAGGTCGTTGACTTCGAGGCCGAAGATGATCTACGTCGGGGAGACTCAAACTCAAGCTATTCCTTCACTTGGTCAAAAACTTTATGAAGAGAACACCCTATACTACATGGCAAGTGGTAGAGGATGAAGAAATAGGAAGTGGGTTCACTTTGGATTTGGATTTCTCACTTGTATTCATCACTTGAAATTTTGTAGCAAAGCTTTTCTTTTTCTTCTCTTCATGAAGAAGATGAAGAAGAAGAAAAATGAATAATCATTTTAAATAAAAATCCAAGTGAATACTTATCATAATGCAACCATAGTTAAGTGTAGAGAATAAACTAGGGTTAGGTGAATGGTTAGGTTAGGCAAAAGAAACAAAAATGGTTGAACTTTTCAAAGCTTCATGAAGCTTCAAAGTAAAGACAAAGCAAGCCACCATTTCATTTTCCTTTGCCAAAAAGAATAAAGAGAATAAATAAATAAGTAAATCAAAACCTGAACCACTAACATAACCATGGTTTAATCATACACACCCAAGTTTGCATGTATCATCAAACATGATACAAACTAGTGCACAAAACTATATCATATATACAATGTGCACATCAAGTGAGAAAATCCATCTTAAGTGAACAAATACTAGTTAATGTAAAGTAATATATCAAATATATAATTATACATTAAATCATTAAATCGACACTTAATTTAACGATCCGGTCATATCGCATATGACCGACTAATATCCAATGTATCGACTTATCGAATCAATCCTCGATTCGATAACTAGGTTATATCGCATACAACCAATCGATACATTCATCGCGAGAATAGAATACGGTATCACTTACACGCATTATTCTCGGTCCCGCAAATAACTCATATGCGCTCCTATTTCGTTTCGCTTGAGCCAGGAAACCTCTGTGTAGGACTCTAAAGACTCGTCAATACGCCGGCGCAGGTGATGATCATATCAAACACCCACAAGCCGCAAGCGGTCTGCTAAACGTAACGGCCACCCGGGTATTGAGCGATCAGAAGATCGACGAGCAAGCCCGCTCACACTCCAGTGAATCCAACCAGTAACACTACCGTACAGTCCGGTCTGATCTTCTGATATATCGCATATCTTGCCTAGGGGTGGTAAACGTCACACCCCAATAGCTCGATAAGTCGTGTCGATATGAGGCTCATAACGGGTCGAGAAACTACTGGTAACACTTACCAGCAATTCTCTGATCAGCCCTGGCCAGGGACTTCCTGTTATAGCCAATCGAACACAGCGCAACATCAACTCCCTATACCGGGAGAGACGAATCCCCTCCTATCGCTCATTGCCTCCATATGACTCGGGACTGTACCCAAAAACCACCGTTTTGCACGCCCTCTTGGACGTGGTAAGATGGAAATCAAAGCACAGTGGGAACCACACAAGACTCTATGACAATCTCGGGTCAACAGACTACTTTGTACCAGTGTCACCAGAGAACTGCCATCTGACGTAAGGTATAATACCATCTGGGAGTTCTCGGCTAGTCCATCCAGTGTACCCAGTCTCTACTGAGCACCCGTATATGATCTCTGATGTCAAACACCAATGGATATGGGATCATCCATCGCCCATCTGTATGGGTCGAGAAGTTACACGCTAGTCTACTCTGGTATATCGATGCCCCGTCTCGTTACACCCACGACTAGGGACTTTGAAGAATGTACTTATGGACTACCATTTCCCCACTAGTATGATCCGCATCATAGTCCAGGTAGTCAAGTACACATCCTAAGTGCTTTACCAACATGTAATAGAGAGACAATCTGTGTACACGTTAAGGTAAAGAGCAACCAGATAGCATAGTATCATGTCGAGCAAGAAAGTCCCCCCTATATATGTCCCAGCATCCACTACAATATACATCCAATGTATACTAATGGCCTCTAGGGCATACATATAACTAACAAAAATTGGGTATTTATATCCGGTCGAACTTTTCAAGATTTTCTAAAATTATCTGGAAAAACACAGACGAAGTTAAACTTCCCGATTGAAACATCGAGTCCCCAATACAACCCAGAAAACTCAACTCTTGAGTAGAAGTTAAAATATCCCAGAAAATACAGCACTAAAATATAGGAATTACTGTGCAAAATTGAAAAGCTAATGTCACTACTTGGCCGCGGAACCGCCGCACGAGCCATGCTCGTGCCGTGGTTCCGCCGCGCTTTAATCGAATCATGAGCACGTGCTGCAAAGTAATTCTTACAATTCCCTGCTGATTTTTCTGCATATTTTTAATTCACAAAAATCCAAATTTTTAAAATTTGTACAGAGAAGGATTTAGAATTAGGGTTTCGGGTTCGATCGGGTTTCTAACTTCGTCTACGCATCGTCTAAGGCTCTAGCTAGACTCTGATACCACTGTAGGGTTCCTAGGCACACTTAAGAGGTTCCAAAAGGCAACAACCATGCCAAATTCAAATTTTCCGGTGCCGAGAAACCCTAATATAGATCGTTAACTAGAGGATAGGCGAAAATAAAAGCTAGCAAACAACTTTGCTACTAAGTGAAAGGGATTACAACCTTTGTAGATCTGGTCCTCCACTTCTTTAGCTCCGTTTTGACGTCCCTCCGCTGCGATCATCGGGATCCCGGACTCTAGCGATGGTTTCGTCGGAGAAATGAGCGGGCTAGGTCGTTGACTTCGAGGCCGAAGATGATCTACGTCGGGGAGACTCAAACTCAAGCTATTCCTTCACTTGGTCAAAAACTTTATGAAGAGAACACCCTATACTACATGGCAAGTGGTAGAGTATGAAGGAATAGGAAGTGGGTTCACTTTGGATTTGGATTTCTCACTTGTATTCATCACTTGAAATTTTGTAGCAAAGCTTTTCTTTCTTATCTTCATGAAGAAGATGAAGAAGAAGAAAAATGAATAATCATTTTAAATAAAAATCCAAGTGAATACTTATCATAATGCAACCATGGTTAAGTGTAGAGAATAAACTAGGGTTAGGTGAATGGTTAGGTTAGGCAAAAGAAACAAAAATGGTTGAACTTTTCAAAGCTTCATGAAGCTTCAAAGTAAAGACAAAGCAAGCCACCATTTCATTTTCCTTTGCCAAAAAGAATAAAGAGAATAAATAAATAAGTAAATCAAAACCTGAACCATTAACATAACCATGGTTTAATCATACACACCCAAGTTTGCATGTATCATCAAACATGATACAAACTAGTGCACAAAACTATATCATATATACAATGTGCACATCAAGTGAGAAAATCCATCTTAAGTGAACAAATACTAGTTAATGTAAAGTAATATATCAAATATATAATTATACATTAAATCATTAAATCAACACTTAATTTAACGATCCGGTCATATCGCATATGACCGACTAATATCCAATGTATCGACTTATCGAATCAATCCTCGATTCGATAACTAGGTTATATCGCATACAACCAATCGATACATTCATCGTGAGAATAGAATGCGGTATCACATACACGCATTATTCTCAGTCCCGCAAATATCTCTTATGCGCTCCTATTTCATTTCGCTTGAGCCAGGAAACCTCTGTGTAGGACTCTAAAGACTCGTCAATACGCCGGCAGCAGGTGATGATCAAATCAAACACCCACAAGCCGCAAGCGGTCTGCTAAACGTAACGGCCACCCAGGTATTAAGCGATCAGAAGATCAACGAGCAAGCCCGCTCACACTCCTGTGAATCCAACCAGTAACACTACCGTACAGTCCGGTCTGTTCGTCTGTTATGTCGCATAACTCGTCTAGGGGTGGAAAACGTCAGACCCCAACAACTCGATAAGTCGTGTCGATATGAGGCTCATAACGGGTCGAGAAACTACTGGTAACACTTACCAGTAAATCCCTAAAGCAGCCTTGGCCAAGGACTTCCTGTTATAGCCAATCGAGTACTGCGCAACATCAACTCCCTATATCGGGAGAGACGAAACCCCTCCTATCGCTCATTGCCTCCATGTGATTCGGGACTGTACCCAAAAACCACTGTTTTGCACGCCTTCTTGGATGTGGTAAGGTGGAAATCGAAGCACAGTGGGAAACACACAAGTCTCTATGACGATCTCGGGTCTACAGACTAACCTGTACCAGTGTCACCAGAGAACTGCCATCTGACGTAAGGTATAATACTATCTGGGAGTTCTCGGCGAGTCCGTCCAGTGTACCCAGTCTCCACTGAGCACCCGTATATCATCTCTGATGTTAAACACCAATGGATATGGGATCATCCATCGCCAATCTATATGGGTCGAGAAGGTACATGCTAGTCTACTCTGGTATATCGATGCCCCGTCTCGATACACCCACGACTAGCAACTTTGAAGGATGTACTTATGGACTACCACGTCCCCACTAGTATGATCCGCATCATAGTACAGGTAGTCAAGTACACATCCTAAGGGCTTTACCAACATGTAACAGAGAGACAATCAGTGTACACGTTAAGGCAAAGAGTAACCAGATAGTATACTATCATATCGAGCAAGAAAGTCATCCCTATATATGTCCAAGCATTCACTACAATATACATCCTATGTATAGTAATGGCCTCTAGGGCATACATATAACTAACACGGTTAATCTTGGTCACTGAGTCAAAATCAAGGGTCTGGTCATGCTCGCTGCCAGAGAGAGAGAGAAAAGAAACACTTAGCGTGTACTCTAACCTAGATCAGAATGGTTATCAATTTATCTAATCAGGAAACCTCCCACTGTAACGTCAAATTCTCCTCCAAACCTGAAAGAAGAATTTGTCGGGATCACCCGAGGAGTAGACCAACTCATCAGTGGGAATCGGGATCCAACTATCATCGCATGATAACGTGATGGAATCCACTCACGTTATTATACTCCAGAAGGTATGCGTATATCTGGAAAGTTTCAGTTTCTTTAGAAACTCCCGATGTTATTTTTACCCCATGCTCTTATAACCTTGACTTTGGCCAACAAATCATAAGTCACATGTCAAGTTCTACCCGTCATTCTCCAGGTTAATTTGAACTCACCCGTACGTACCATTGACTTTGGCCAACAAGGCAGTACGACTGTCCTAAACCAACGCATCTATCTATGTTGCATATGTATATCCAATAGCTACTAATCACTGTGCCTTGACTTTGTCCAACAAACACAGCTTGAATACTATTGACTATCCATATGAAATGACGGAGGGCTACGAATGGTTTTTGGCGAAAAACCTTTAACCTAATGAACTTGATATCGTTGAAGGAACCGGATAGCTTTTATAAAAATATAGTGACGAAAACCTTTTCTAAAGAGGTCACTCCCGGTGAAGGGATCTCGGCTCTTTCCCCGTAGAATGAGGTGCAGGATATTCCAACTGAATACCATGATGCAAAGCAAAAGGAAATCGGCTATAGTGAAGTTATTACCCTGACATAAACTTCTGTCCAAGGGGTCACTCCCGGTGTAGGGATCTCGGCCCTTGCCTCATCGACTAAGGTGCTGGATATTCCAACCGAATACCACTGTGCAAAACAAAAGAGAACGTCCTTGCAATAACAGCTTTTTGAAAATTGTTCCAACAACATCAGAATAGGTTTGTTTAGCTTGCATTGATCCGAATCAATGCAGTCCCATCAATTGATCACACCAATAAAGAACGAAAATAATGATGTACGTATATGCCATCCGCATTCGCCACTGGGTCCCGTCATCACCCGTTAGGTTACTTAACTAATGACAGAGCGGGGACTGGACTAGCGCGGATGCAAAACATATACAACATCTACTAGTATATATATCAATATATAATATTCGCTCAAGGCGTGATAAAATGCAACATCACAGAAATGTAATAAGCATCACAGAACAATACAGATATCTGGGATCCCCGTGTTTCATAGAGCCGCTACTGAAACCCGACGTTCCCCTGGTCGTGTGGATAGCCTGTGCAATGAAATCCTAGACCCCTACGGGCGCAGCAAGTTACCCGCCAAAACCTGAAGCGAGGCAGCCCCCTTCAGCAACGTGAATGGACCACCCAGCACTTCACGGAATCCGGTAACATGGGCACCCCTCCTTGGGTCAACCTGTACCCCCAATGAGTGCGGCAAATAGCTCGCCAATTCTAGACTGAAGCCCCCTCCGTCTCAAAGCCATGAGATGCGGGCCCGTTGCCCTCTAGAACCCGGCTACCCGTGCACCCCACTGTGGGGTAATCCTAGTACAAAAAGTAAAATATACAACGGGTACATCGACCTCAGCCCGGTCGTGCCACAAAAGAATAATATACAATCAGGCAGTGACGGCAGTCCACATGTCGGACGCTCGCTCCGCAATATCAAATGTACATATACAACCAAACTGTACTAACATTGCATCCGGGCTATCCACCATGACAAATCCGCAACATCACAGCACAACACAGAACATTAACGTGAATGTCACGTTCGCAAATCCGTCTAAAAGGGCTATAGCAGTTAGACCGGATTTACCGATCAAATGACATTCACGGTCGCAGATATAATGTAAATACTGTGAACTAACATGTTTAAAATTTTCGATCGGCTAAATTTCCCGAAGTGGGCCCCAAGCACTACTGTAGCACTCAAAATAAATCTGGGCCCAAAAAGAATATACCAGAAACCCTATTTCCATGTCAGAAAACAACTGTAGAAATTTGGTACAGTTTGGCCACAAAACGGCGGCGGATCCGCGGCCAAAACGTGGTTTTGGCCGCTGATCCGCCGCGATACAGTAATATCAGCCGACCAAATTTTCGCAGAATTCTTATAAAACCCTGCACGTATTTTTGCAATGGACTAAATAATTTTTTGACCACTGCAAAAATTCGACAGAAACTGATGCATGGAAACGCGGTTTTTGGAAAATCCGTTCGATCGAACTTGTAAACATGTTAGAGCAACCTAGACTAGGTTAATGTCGTGGCTCTGATACCAGTGTAAGTGCACGACAGCGCCCCGGCCATCTGAACGAGGCAAAAATGCGGAAATGATACTTTTCTTTAACTTTTAAAACTGGCGCTACCGCGTAGTAAAAAGCCGGATCGGGCCATTAACCTAATCCTATCTAACTAGAGAAGGGGTAGAGAGATATACCGAGCGATCCATGTCCTTCGGTCTTCTCGTCGTCATCCCGACCACCCCGCGGAAGCTCCGGTCTTCATATCCTCGTCGAAGGGCAACACATCACCGGGTTCTTTTAGGGGCTCCCACCTCTGGACCGAGGCAACTCGGGCACGAAGTTGGCGAGTCGACGTGTCTAAGAATGCTGTAGGCTAAGTGTAGAGTGGTTTTGTCTCATGGGGTTATTGAGGTTGCCATTAGGAAGTGGAGAAAAGAGATGTGAACTTTTGTGATGAACTAAGGAATTTTTCCAAGCATGACGAGAATAAAAATCCCTCACCAAAAATTTTGGCAGCCTCCTCTAAAGAATGGCTGGCCCAAGCTTGTGAAGGGAAAGTGGGAATAATGCAAGAGAGAGAAATGGTTATTATGATGAATAATAATCACAACTAAGTCAAAAAAGCCCATCAGTCATCATATCCCAAAAGTCAAGCCATGATGAACAATGAATCAATTTATGGTTGAACGATCATGAACCAACCATTAACAAGAAACACCCTCCAAATTGCTAATTTGCACATTTGCAAACAAGCCCCTCCACACCAATTTTCAGCCAAAGAAAGAAAAAAAGGAAAATAGCCGAAACGGAAAGCAAACTGGCAACTTCAGAAAACTGATCCCGTAATAAATTACAGGAAAACCCCGCGGCTGTATATACATACCCGCATTTGTATTTCGACCGAACACAAATGCAATGAGACAATATCTACACTGTACTATACTAGGATCCAGCTTAAACCAAAGCCCGCTAGTATTATCCGTCCGATCATGATCCGTGCAATACCGCACGTATATGATCGAACCCTTCCATATCTCCATACGGCCTCTACAGCGTTTCCCCCGAAACTTGAGAAACTGTCTGTGTGGAACTCTAAAGACTCGTCAATACTTTGGCTGTGGATTTAACCACTAGCACGTCAGAAGAATTAGCCATACGTAACAGGCAACCAGGTATTGACCAAAAGGGACGTCGATGAGCGAACTCATCCTGACACCATACTGAGCCTGTCAGTGACAATATCCGTACAGTCCGGTCCGTTCGTCTATAAGCATCGCATGGCGGGCCTAGGGGGTTGGTAAAAGTCAGACCCACAAAAGCGGTACAAGTCGTCTCGGAGTATAGCCCAGAACACCCTGAGATACTACTGGAATACCTACCAGTAAATCTCCTGCCTTGGCCAAGGACTTCGTGTAATGGCTCTCCTAGACACAGCGCGACCTCACCCCCAATACCGGGAGAGACGAACCCCTGCAGATCCGCTCACTGCCTCCATATGGCTCGGGACCGTACCCAACTAAACCTGTTTGCACGACTCCTTTGAGCCGTGGTAGGGTAGTAATCAAAGTATAGTGGGAACTCACAAGAGACAAATGACGATCTCAGGTCGATGAACTAACCTGTACACATGTCACCAGGGAACTGCTATCTGACGTCAGGTATAAGACCAACTAGCATGTTCCCGGCGAGTCCTGTCCGATGTAATCATAACCCAATGAGCACCTGTATACATCTTAGGTGAACCAACTGACACCAGTGGCTTGTGAGACCGGCCACCACCCCTCGTCGGGGTCTCGACTGTAGACACTAGTCTACTCTGGAGTGTCGATGCCCTGTCTCGAAAACTCCCACGACTAGGGACCATTTAAGGATGTGCTGATAGACCCCAGCTCCCACGTATATGATCGCCATCATACTGCTGGCCGTCAAGCAAGAATCCTAAGGGCTCTATCAACGTGCAATAGTGACCTGTAAGGTCACCTAAAGCAGTACACGATGATAAAGATAAACCTGATAGCATACTATCATCTTGAGTAAGACTGTCCTACCGGCATAGGTCCTCCCTCAATCATTGCAATCACGTGACTGTGATCCAATAATTGACTCTGAGGGCACTATCTCCAACACCGGAACAGTGGAGGGCTCATACCGGTGTACCAGCCCAGAGACATAGGCTTAGTCGTCGAGACAGATCTCGTGATCGTCGCGGGAGTAGCAGAGGCTTAGGACGAGGACAGTAGTTCAGTTCTCATACCCAGGAGGGTCAGCAGTCGTCGCGTGGATGTTTTCGATGCAGAAGCCTTCAACACTTTGTCAGACATTGTTCCTTAGCACCACGTCAGGGTCATATTCTGAGACGTTATAGACACGGAGGGTTCGCTCAGAGGGGTCAGTTTAGCAGAGGAGGAGTTCAGCCAGTTGCGGGTAGAGGGCAGACACGAGAGTTTGCTTCTACTAATCCGGACGCGCGGGCGTCCAATGCAGAGTTTTCAGGTATCCTTAATTCGTATGTTCTTTTGATGTATTTGTTTGTTTTTCACACTTGTGCCATGGTTGGGACGAGAGTCATGTTAGGTAGATCAGCCGTTTGTTGTATCAATTTCTGTCAGCGATTATTTTGTTGCGCAACGTGTATTTCAGTCGTGTTCCAATCGGTTAGGAGATTCGTCCGTCATTTTGATCCTTCTAGAGATGTTGGGTTTGGCGTTCTCCTTGGCACGGACTGGTTAGCTACGTGCTAGGCGTCTGTGGACTACCGTGAGGAAACAGTCAGGTTTGTTTTCCCCGGCGAGTCAGTTCTTGTTGTGCAGGTGGATAGTTGTGCCGCCTCTCACAGCTGGAATTCAGCCTTTTTTCTAGTTGGCTTTTGAGGAGATGTCGTGGATTCTTGGCGTTCATTCATGATACCGTAGCCACAGTTGGTTTTCTGGACCGGGTTCCTTTCGTGCAAGAGTTTTCCGACGTTGTTCCAGATGAGCCGGTGAATCTTAGGGAGCTTAAGGATCAGCTGCAGAGTTGTTTGTTGGGGGGCTTGTGCGTCTGAGTGTTTCGCATTAGGGAGCTCCTATTTCTGTTCGTCAAGGAGGAAGACGAAAATTTAGGTTGTGTATTGATGGATCGTTAATTGAACCGACTTACGGTCCGGATATGTATCCATTACCTCGCATTGACGATTTCTTCAATCAGCTCCAGAGTGCGAGACATTTTCTAAGTTTATTTGGGATCAGGTCATCATTGTTGCGGGTTCGAAGTGATAACATTCCGAAGACTGCCTTATGTGTTCTATGTGCTTTGTGTGTATTGGTGTGTCGTTGAATTCACCAATGCCCTAGCAGCATTCGTAGATATGATGAACCAGATTTCTTCAAGCCATTCCTCGACTAGTTTTTGTTGTGTTATTGATGACATTCTGGTCTATTTAATGTGTCTTGAGGGACAGGAGTAGCACTTGAGGATTTGTTTTGCAGATACTGGGAGAGCCCCAGCGGTTTGCTAGATTCTCGGAGTGTTCCTTCTGGCTTGTTAGTATTGACTCCTAGGTCATGTAGTTACGAGAGACGGTTTTGTATGGTTCCGTGGAAGATCGTGGTCGTACAGCTTAGGCCCAGACTTGTGTGCAGGACGGAGGTCCGCAGATTTTTGGGCTTAGAAGGTTTTTACCGCCGTTTCGTGCAGGATTGCTAGTGTAGTGCTGCACCGTTGACAGAACTGACCGGAAAGGAGGTTTCTTTTCTTTGGACTAAGGCATGCGTGCGGAGTTTTTCAGCAGTTGAAGACTCGGTTAACAACTGCATCAGTTCTTTCTTTGCTTCTGGTTCGGGCGACTTTGTTGCTTAACTGTAATGTTTCGCGAGTGGGACTCGTTTGTGTACTGAGGTGACACTATAGAGTTATCGCTTTTGCTTCCTTACATCTAGAGGAAGTACGAGCAGGATATCCCACTGATGATTGGGAGATGGCCGCTGATCAGTCGAAAAAACTGCATTTCTAACACGGCAATTTCCCTACCTTTTGCAATCAAGTAAAGGTATCCGGTATTCATATCACACATATTTGAAAAACACATGTAAAATACTGGATTACTTGCGCTGTAGACTAAAACCGGCACTTTTTAGGGAAATTGTGTGTTTTTCATGGCATTGCATCATCCTTGTATTGCGCAACTCTTGTCTGGGGTCTAATGCAGGAAATCACAGAAGCATAGCCCAAAATTTAGAAAAGAGCTGATTAAAGACATGCCAATTCAAAGGCTAAAGATCTGGAGCAATACAGAAAGTCAAATAAAATTAAACACATCATAATAAGGCCCATATGACATCCCAAGCCCACAGAAGAAAACACAAGCTTCAAGGCCACCAAAGGGCCGCGGATCCGCGGCCCAAACCCCCTTGGCGCCGCGGATCCGCGGCCATATGAAGAGATCGTGGCTCCAAATTTCATCACATGCTTATTTATAACGGCCATAGCTTCTAGAAGACCCAGAAGCTCCACGTGGCACATCTAGAAGGCTCGGCTTAACAAATTCTTGGAGGGAAATTCAAATTTTGGGCTTAACTAACTTTTGGAGGGAGATTTAAATCTTTTGGCTAACAAACTTGTGGAGGGAATTCAAATTTTAATCCTAGATCTAGAATTTTGAGGTCTATATAAGAGAGCCTAGATCTAGGGTGAGGGGTTGAATTCTTCATCTCTCCCTCTTCCACCAACAAGTCGAGTGACATGACTTGTGCCAAATTCCAATTCAAAATCAAGATCAAGATCCCGAGTACCATTCAAGCAAGAGAGCCTTCAACCTTTAGCAAGCGACGCCGGATTCCATCCGAGCAAGAGATCCAAGCCGATCCGCGACTCAAGGAGCCGAGCGAAGCCGAAATCGACGATCTAGTTCCTACCTTTTGTAAATTTCAAGAGAGTTGTAACAAAATTTGTCGATAAATAAAGGTGAAATTTCCATATCTTGCTTATCTTTAATTCAACATTATGATTCGATCTCAATTTGTGATTGCGTTTGATATTATGATGTTTCAGTAAACTCCGCTCGTGTAGGAGTTGTGATGATCAATAGAATGATGATGATTTAGATTTTTTTACAATTCTTAAATCCTATAACGATTGTAAATTCTAGTGAATCAAATGATTGATGACCTAGTTTCGGGATGATCATTTCTTGATTGTGTTCACTCGAAACTAGGGAACAACGATTGATCATTTGATTGACTAGAAGCTAGAATTTGAATGGGATTCATTGAAAGGGTAAAGGATAAAATGAGGAAACCCTAGCTTCTTCGCAAAAATCCTTAACCTCGATGAATTATCATCGATCTAGTATCAATTCGCAAAAGGATAAGAACATGAAATCATTAGATCTCATCACATCTATAGATCCGATCTACTCCTACGAGCTAAACTTCGAATCTTGATTGTTGGTTGGAAATCATCACAAATTACCACTTCTTGATTTTAATGCTTTCTTAGATCTAGATATTTTCTCTTTCTTGAAATGCAATTTTAAATCATGAATTGTTTTCTTTTCTTTTCCTTAAAGTTTCGACTCATCTAATTTGAAAGACGAACGATTACACTTTCCCTGTGGACGATCCGCACTTACTAAAGCGCTACATCCGACACCGTTATTGATTGCGGTCAAATAATTTTTGGTTGTGATTTCTATACAATTTTCTCTAATACACAACATGTATCATAAATCATCCGCGGTGGTCTTGCGTTGGAGATTTGGAGACACTACTTGTTCGAGAGTCGTGTCAGATTTTCACGGATCACCAGAGCTTAATGTACATCTTCCTGCAGCGGGTGTTGATTGTTGAGATAGTCGTCTGATGATTTACAGTTCTAGTGCGATCGTTGAGTACAGCTTGTGTTCACCTCTACTGAGGGGGCAGCTTGCTCATGTCCGCGCCCGACCACTTTTCCTTAATCGCTTTCGCGAGGCGCTTCCGGCCGATGCTTGTTCGTCATAGAAATTTGAGCATACTAGGCTGGGTAATTATTCGGAGACCTTGATTTGTGACAAGGGTGTGCCAAGTTTAGGGACGCGTTTGAGTACCTGATATTATTGGGTAGAGACGTGAAATCCTAGAGCAGGCACATCTATCAACTCTCTATACTCATTCAAGTTCCACCAACATTTGACGTGACTTGTGAGATAGTTACGGGTGGGCAGGGATGTAAGGAGAAGTTTCGGGTTTCGTTTCAAGGTGTCTGTCTTGTGGTGTGCTTTGGATGAGCATCTGAGACCGGCTGGAGAGTTGCAATCTTTAACCGTTTCGAAGTGGGAGTGGGAGCAGATCTCCATGAATTTCGTTATGGTGTCTACCCAGGTTTAGTCAGGGTGTGACTCAATTCGGATGCTTGTCGTCCGGTTATACTCAGTTTGCTTAGTTGTTCTTTGTTAAGTTTGTGCGTTGCACGGAGTTCCTTCATGGGTCGTATCCAATGAAGGCACCCTGTTTGCTTCCCGTCTTTGGCAGGAGTTTCAGGAAGCCTTGGGTACTGGTTGAGCTTTAGCTCCATCTTTCCATCCGCAGGATGATGGTTTTGTGAGAGCGGGCTATACCGACTATGGACGATATGCTTGTGCGTACGTTTCTGTTGTTGTCGGCGGTTGAGGATCGTCACTCGCCATTGTTATGGTTCTCCTTCGATAGTTGTTATCAGGAGTCACTCCAATTAGCAACCTTTAGCTTTAGGGGTTAGGTCGTGTTGATCACCAATCTGTTTTTCTGACTCTGAGTAGTTGGATTTTTGGACCCCAGCTAGTCTAGAGACTTCGGAAATGACCCAGTTGGTTCAGGTCAGGAAGATGGCAGCCCGGTGCAGACAGAGGTCATATGCCGACCGTGTTGGTCGCAGACTTGAGTTCGCAGTGGGAGATCATGTATTCCTTCGGATTTTCCGATGAATGACGTGTTGAGTTTTGGGATGCTTATCCCGGAATTGTAGGTCCTTTTAAGATCCTTAAAGCGAGTTAGTTTCGTTGCCTTTACTTTGGCACTTCCGCCCAGATTATTGAGTATTCACCCCGTGTTCCTTGTGTTGATACTTTGCAATTACCTTCATGACCTTTCTCACATGATTCAGCACCAGACCATTTATCTTGGACGCGATCTTTTTTTCACCAGCAACTAATTGTATTAATGGCTCGGCAGGTGAAGAAACTTTTGTCAAGGGTCTTGCCATCTGTGAAGGGTTTTCTTGGACGTAGCCGTATAGTGAGGTAATCACTTGGTAGGCTGCGAGCAAGATTTGAGAGTTTGTAATCTTCTCTTTGAAGGTACGCTAAGTAGGAATTTTAAATTCGGGGACGAATTTTCTATAGGGGAGGATTGTAACGACTTAAATTTCGGTTAGTGTCCGTTTAGACGTTAATGCGGGTTTACTGTAAAACGTTTACCAATTCGGGTTCCTCACATTTTATAACATTTAATTAATAATTTATTTTTATTTGTTATAGGTATGCACGCACGTGTGCACGTAAATGTGGGGATTTGTTTTGCTAATCTTGTTTTAGCAACCATGACACTTAACCTTAAATCTAAACCCTTTTCTTTAAAACCACCTTTTTTCTTTAATCCATAATCTTTTGTGAGAGAGAGAGAGATAATTGTTGTGGCATGATGAGGTATGGTGCATTAATGAGAAGGCATGGTGCATTAATGGCTTTGATACACTCTCTCTCCTTCTCACCCTACACTCACCTCCCTCTCTCATTTCCTCACACCCTCTCTCTTTTTCTCTATCTCTTTCTCATTTCTCTATCTCCCTCAACAAATTCTGAACACTCTCTCTTACTCCATCTCAAATCCATCACAAATTCACCAAAACTTCTCAAAAATCACATCTTTGTTCACATTTTTCCTGTTGGATGCCATGGAGTGTACAAAGCTTGGATCTTTGTGTTCTTTTGATTAGGTAATGTTCTTTTGCTGTTGTTTATGTGTTTTTAGTGTAACTTAGCTTGTTAGTTTCAGTTTAGATAGCGTTTGGTGTCATTTTGTGCATAATATCGTATTTTAGTGTCGATTTGTGATATATGTGTTCTGCTGTGACCCGGGATGTGTACGAGAAAACCAAACAAAGTTATTGTGTTCTACCAGTGAACCAAAGACCCCACATGAGACACGAGACCCATCCCACCGGCCAGGGCCGGCGACGTCTGAAGAGGAATCCAGCGACCTCAGCTCCTTGAGGGAGTTGGGGTGTGGGTTTTTGAAGGTAGGTTTATGCAGCGGTTTTGGTATTTTTGGTTCTTTTTGTTTGTTTAGTTTTCTCAATATGCAAAATCTTGGATCACCTAGGTAATTCTAGTGTTTCGTTTTGTGCTATACGTTATCCGATACGACGCGGGTTACGTGTTGCTGTTGCGCTGAGTTGGTTTTGTAGTGTCGCTATACGCGTTAGCTACAATACGAACCCTTTAGAGTAAGTATGTGTGTCATGTTGGTCCGTGTAGATTGTAAGTATTTTAAGGTTTATTATTAATATATATTTGCTTTGTTGTTTTAATGTTGCAGGTTCGCAGGCGGGGACTACGGACACTGCTACAAAGGGGAAACAGGTGGTAGGATTCACCTAGCTTGGAGCGTTGGTGAGTAGATTTAACATCTACAGGGGAATCGCCCGCATGGCGTTATGCGTCTGGGCTAGAAATATTAATACTTGTCGCATATTCTATGTCATATTTAGAATTGTGCATTTACCCTATAGCTTAGATAGTGTTGTGCTTAGACTAGTAGCCTTAGGACACTGCAGTATTATTAACGATTCATGTTGCACGAGCACTGATTGTATGCTACACACACGGTCAATAATTGCCATGTCACACACAAACCACTTATAGTTAGGATATTGCTTGGTTAGGGACATTGTGACATTGATTCATATTTCTTATCGCATATGACTTATACCATACCTGTATATCTACATGCATACACATATGCCTTCATATACTTATACGCTAGATACCGTATACCTATAGAGTATTGTACCATTAGTGATAGGTACATACACTCTTTACGACATAGCTACAGGTATACCTTGCATATATTTCACTTATACCCAGGGGGTATGCTATATCATTTACTTATAGGTAGATACATATACCTTGCTATACCTTTGTGATTACACATACGACAGTTATAGCTACATGTTTACCTTTAGTTGATGTTATTTAGAATTGGATAAAAAAGGAACCGCATGATATTTTTATATTAACTTGTTGCAGTTAATTAGAGGCTTTTCCTTTATATGCTTACATTTCAGTTTTTGTTGCATATATCATATTCTTGGATTTTCGTATTGTTATATGGATTTTTCATGATGTTTTCTGGATTTGGGGACTGTGGGAGTTCATTAAATTATGCATTATTTGAAAAATCCGGTTTCTTTTGGTATGATATTTCAGCATCCACCATGAAATATACACTCCGGTGACATTACCAATGACTCAGCGGTTATCATGGGGATACCGACGGGAGTCATGTGCGTATAGATACGTCGAAAGGCGAGGGTCAGAGCTAGGCCCTCAAGCTTTCGATATAGCGTATGATACGTACCTATCAGGGTGCCAGTCTTGGTGACAGCACATGATAAATCAGTATTTCTGTGTCGATGCTTGACACATTGGTTTCATGATATTTCTTTTTACTCATATATATATATATATATATATATATATATAACAGTGGGTTAGGACGCTGTTAAATATGCCCTTACACCAATATTAGTGGAATGAGACGCTAATATATATGTATTGATATCAATTTAGATACTCATCATATTTATTCATGCAGATATACCTAGGTTATAAGAGAATCACTTGATATTGGATTTAGGACATATGATATTTTCTTGAGATTTGATAAAGGATATACGAGACTCACTTGATTTTGTACATTCAGGATATAGGAGATTTATTCGATATTGTACATTGAGGAGATGTGAGACTTATATGATATGAGAGCCAATTTGGGGGCTGATTTGAGGAATTTGGATTTTGATTGTCTTGATGGATTGTGATCCTACCACGATGTCAGGATTCCGTGGAAATGACATATTTCTCTCCATACCTCATATTTATTGTTTATGCACTGTTTCATATATTAGTAGTACTTGTTAATGTACCCTTCATGATTGTTGCATATCTATATTATCATATCATTATTGCACGCTTATTGCATACTGATTGTCCTATTATTATTCTTCATGTATTAGTTGTACATGCTAGTTTACTTTTCATTATTACTGCATTCATATGACCTGTTATTACTGTTAATTGCATATCTTAGATTCACGCTGTACGTGCATACTTGCGATTACCTGCATATGTTATTTACTATTCACGAGTTGGCAACTCACCCCCGTTGTGCCACAGTTGTTTTGCATGGTGTCTCCCCAGAGTAGTCGAGGCTGGCTATTCATCTATCTGATCATTTTTGCTACGGATACCGCTTTAGCTCATAGTGTACAGTTTTGCTTAGGTGGGTTTTGTGGTTATCCGTATTTTTGTATTGTATATTGTTGTATCCTTGTACTCTCCATCTACTGTTATTTTGTTGACTTAGAGACTTGGTGAGGACGATATTGTATATTATTTGTGATTTGGTTGTCTTCTATACAGTTTCCTTTCTATTGTCTTTTATTTCTTCGCTATGGCGTCGTATTTTTGTTGTGGTGGTTGTTTTCCGCCTTTGGACATGTATTTGCTCCCGTTTTGGGATGCTTTACTTTTATTTATGTTGTACCCATTTTTGGTGCTAGTTTTTACAAAGGAGGTGCTGCCAAAATTTTAAAGAAAGAAAAGTTGGACTTTTAAAGAATTTGGGTTGTGATTTCAAATATTTCAAAACTTCTATTATCTTTCCTTGTCTTTTTAATGATTTAGATTTCTAGGTTTGGGCTTTCTTTTACTGCGTTACATATGTAAGCGTTGCGTAGTATTAGGGTCGTCACGTGTCAATTTTGGGTCGTGACAAGAGGATGCCAGACCGTGAGCTGGAGGCAAGCAGATGTTCTTACTCTGCCAGTTCTGGGGCGCACCGACATTTTTCGAAATTGTAAGAGGTGTACCTCAATGTCATTTGTTACGATTTGTGTTTTTAATCCGAGTATCACGCTTATATCGCTTGGATTTGAGTTTTGATGATTGAGCTTTATGATATTGTCTTCGTGCACCATGGCTGCACCTGCTGGGTATTTGCATTTTGCGCATAGTAACCACACTTGATATATATTTTATATACCGTTGTGTTGATTTGTGATTTGTGCATATCTATGGCATTTGAGGTCGATTTTGTACCTTCGTAGCATGTGTTTATGATTTCGTGGATTTCATACGGGTGATGTGATTTTGCACTCGGTATAGCTCACATGTGTTTGCAGTGCATTGATACGGATTTGGGCACGTAGTTGCACACTTTTTTGATATATACACCATGGTGCACTCGGTGTTTCTATTTACGCGTTTGGGTTACTGATTGTATTTCGTGCGTTTGATGCACCAGATGTTTTTTTAGTGCACAATAGATGCACCAGATGTGTTGTCGTGCACACCCGTTGCACTGGACAGATGTTTTCGTGCACACCTGTTGCACTTAGTTTTGCTTTTGTGCTTATTGTGGCACCTGTATTTGTATTTGATTTCCGTGTGCACCAGAAGCACGTGATAGTTGGATACGCCTTTTGAGGCCGATTCTGCTTCTCAATGCCTTGCATGTTGAGAAATATGTTACGTAGTAGCCGAACAGGACTGATTTGAAGACAGTACCAGAGTATTTTGCATGCATTAAAAGTTTAACAAGAGGTATTCCAAAAAGTGCTATAGTCTCGCTATTTCTTACGTGTCTGTGAGCGACACGAACAATTACAAAGGAAAAACCTTTTGGGATATTTCAAAAAGGCGGAACGCATATTTGAGCAAAGACATGTATATATACATTTATTACTTTACAAACGAGCGTCCATCACTTATGCCGTGAGTTACGCATCACACAGCGATTTAGAAAGGATTATGCATGAGTTTTATTCAGTTCTTGAAAGTTTTCCAAGGATGCGTACTATATACGTATTATAGTATTTGACTAGTGTACATTGGATTTCAGTAGTACATTTCGAGATCTGTATTTCCATTGTAACTCCGAGGATATGCGTGTGAGTCCGATGATTTGCGAGACGCTTGACGGAGTTCGATTTTGAGTTGTATTCGTTTTTCGTCGCACGCGATGCGCTGTGGGTATCTATATCTTCCATGATTTCGAAGCCCTGTCGATTTGAGTTGATTACTGAAATGTTTTAGTAATGGGGGTATAAATTTAAGTTCGGGACTGAATTTATTTAAGGGGGGAAGATTGTAACATTTCAGAAAATATAAAATATTATTTTTGGAATTTAATATTAAAATAATATATTTTCCCGAAAACTGATGGTTTACGAAATTGGGGATTCCGAAAAAGGATATAAATATATACCGATAATTGTGAAATAAATAGAAATTAAAATGATTTATTCATTTAAAAATATATTTATGGGATTTGGCATTTTCAAAATTTATTATATGCAGTTTGGATAAAAACCCAATTACTGCACTGCAATTCGCGATTAAGCCAAATCCGTGTTTCTACAGTTTTCATGGTTAGTGCACCATGACATGTTTCATTTAGTTACATGTTCATTTGTGTTGTTTTATGTTATGGTTTTATTATGGTGAGAAAAGGGAAAAGTGTTGGGTTTACCTAGCACCTCATGAAGGGTTTGGAAGCATCACATGTACCAAAGATTACAATTTTTGGGTGCTAAGTAAGCATGCAAAGAATCAATCCTAGAAAATTAGGGTTTCATAACAACACATCATCACAAGTAAGAAAATCAAGGGTTTTTTTGAGAGTACAACCTTTGTAGCTCCCTACGCTAGACTCCTCGGCCACTTGGGGTTTGGAAAAAGTCCGCTTGATCTCATCTAGGTCCACGATTATCCACCCGGAGTCCGCTTTTTCCAAGCTTGCAACTTCACTTGATCAAGAGAAAGAAATGAAGCTAACACTCTAAACAAGTGGGCAAGACTTGTGTAAAATGATGTTGTGGTGGCTTTTCTCACTTCAAATTCCTAACTTGGTGAGTAATTTGCTCACTAGAGAAATCTAGAGAGCAAAGGAAGAAGGAGGAAGAAGATGATGGCCTTTTTTAGAACAAGAGAAAAGATAATCTCATAAGAAAAATAGAAAATATATGTATATATATTTTCCACCTCTCATCTCAAACCATGGTTAAACAATAAATATATTATTGAATTTGAGTTAAAACACAAAAGGAAAGTTAATCCATGGTCAAATGGTGGGTGAGCATGGTTAGGTCAAAGAAGAGTGTCACTACTACAAAGAAAGGTTGCTCCTACGGATTTATCCGTAGGGGCAACCCACTGCCCCTACGGATATATACGTAGGGGCAAAAAAATACCCCGTAGGTGCAAAGGCCGCAGGTGCAAGTTGAGACCCTGAACTTGCCCCTACGGTTAAATTTTTGCCCCTACGGTTATATGTGTAGGTCCAGGTGCCCCTACGGATTAAGCCGTAGGGGATAAGATTTTATATTATTTACGGTTTATTTTAATAAATTACTTAGACCTACGGCTATAGCCATAGGGGCATGTACTACCCCCTACGGATATATTCGTAGGTACTTTTCCGTAGGGGCACAAATTCAGGATTCCTGATATTTGCCCCTACGGATAACGCCGTAGGGGAGTGTCAGTGGCCCCTACGGATATATCCGTAGGGGTATTCCCAAACACCTGGCACTGACATCTGGGGGAAATATCAGTTACTGCTGATATTTAGCCCCTACGGATATATCCGTAGGGGTAACATGTCGGCCTACGGATTAATCCGTAGGTACATATTGTCTGTAATTTTTTTTAAAAAATGGGCTGCTTGATTTTTTCCCGCCCTGTGCACAATAATGTATACATCAATCAAATCATATATTGCAGTATTCATAATCACATCTCACGCATATATATAATATACAAAAGAAACACAAAAACTGAATATGATATGAATACAAACCAATATCAATATCGTTTCAAAATGTAGTAAAATGTGTATGATATAAATAAATACATGTTTCAAAAAAAAAGAACCAAAAATCTACCCTAGCTCGGTCCAGCTCGGTCCTGCTCCTCGGTCAATAAACTCTGCAATTCGTCGCGAGCGGGAGTCTGAGTGGGCGGTGGATCGAGCTACAGGAGTTGTCTGCGGAACCGCAGCCGAAGGAGATGCGTGTGGAGGCTCGGCCGATCTACCCTGTCGCGTCTGGATATAACGTGTGTAAGAAGCGTGTAAGAACTGTTTATTATTCGAATTCGTATCATTATTAAGTTATTTCGAAACCCTGTTTGGATATCTAGTTTGGAAAAGTGTTGTTTATTTCAATTACATATGTATGTATGATTAATAAAACATAAGTCTACAACCAAATAAGCTCAGGCTATGTACTGATATTGGATATGTTGATATCTATAATATGACATTATATTTTACTATTAAGTAGTATACATACCAGCATCTCATTCAACTCCTGAACGGTGGCTTTCAAGCTCTCCTGTTCCTGCTGGATACGTCGCTAACTGGAGACGGAGGAAGTAACCACCGGGGTGGAGTCCAACCTCATATGGGCCCTGCTAGAGCCCAGTCCTCGGCCTCTCTCCAAACCTCCATGGTGCCGTCCGTGTGCGGCGTCCAGGACTGGGGTCAGCAGCCTCGAATGTTGCCTTCTCCCTAGCAACTGTCAGAACATTATATTTAGCATATACTGGTCTATAAAATTGACAAGAAATACCAAAATCAACAAATTCAAAGCCTTACCTACAGAGATAGAAGATGTGCTCCTCTGGTATCTGCATGTATCAAAATTTGAATAATATTAATTAATTTCAGTACATACATACTAACAAGGTAAACTCGCATATAGCGCTGCTTACACATATGACAGGGAGAGAACAAGCTCTTGGAGATCATCAGGCGCAAATCTAATCTCATCAAGCAGCCCATAATAATGAGTTGGACGACTAAGAGCAAAAGAAATGTGTGTATATTTATGATATAGCATTCTAAATCAATATACATGCCCTATATAATATATAAACATACCTGGAGGAACGGGAGTGGCCTCTGTCCCTGATATGGACGCATCACCAACAACTAGACAATCAAACATTGACAATATAAGTAATTTTGACATAAACAAGCATGGATATCTATAATATTACATTCAAAATGGATATTAGAGAGCGCACCTGCAGTGAGAAGTGGTAAAGGTATCACCCAACTAGGGTGTAATTTACAGAATCAGTTGAGACTCTTAAAAGTCATAGAAGAACCCGACCTGCACAAATCTGATGTATGCTTTCCATTGTACACTAAGAAGTCTCTAAAGGGAAAAGCCTATGTGAAAGCCATCATTAGTTCATATCAGAAGATTGATGCTGAAACAGAGAACGAGAAATGTCATTTTTTTCTTCTTCCGCCACATTACTGTCTTCTCCTTCTGCCACATTACTGTCTTCTCCTTCTTATTATGTGCGCGTGCAAATTCAATGACTATATTGAGAATATGGATTAATAGTGGGTAGGAAAAGTATTTCTCAAATGGCTTTTGCGTCTTAAAACCATAAACTACTAAGTAATGACATACATAATTTTTTTAGTATAAAGGTTGTTATTTTAAGTTTTCCCTTATAGAGATATGATCTAACTGCATCTATCAACTATAAGTGTGCAGAAAATTATGATAAGAAATCATAAGAAAGGGTCGTAGCCATGCATAACCTTGAATCTACATACCAAATCATGCAAAAGCATGCACTTATTGTCACCTTGCCTTGGAATATAAAATATCTTGGAAGACTATAAGCGAGCATTTAAATCTTGATAGCTTTTGACTTCAACATATATTTTTCTCAAGTACCATGAAATATACTTGCTCCGTATAAACCGTTTTCAGGAAGATGGATTAATAATGACAAATTATCCATTGTGGCTCACTAGGTTAGCATTTTCTCTTCTATTGACCATCTTTCTAATCTGCTTGGTAAATTTATTCGGAACCGGCTGCGAATCATTAAAAGACATGCATAAGAAAGAAAGCTAAAATACAGATATATAGCATACCGATACATCGAAACTTCATAGTTGCGATGGCAATCCAGAGATATTTATTTCTATACACGTAGTGCGCGTGCGAATGCGTCAGGCATCATGGACAAATATTTCAGAACATGGAAAGTATTATTCGTATAAAGTAATTAAAACTTTTAAACACCTTGGGTAGATATTTTCTTAGGTGATGCAATCATATCATGAGGATTAAATTTAAGCTATTATACATATGCATATGTATTTTTCTAACCTAAAATATCACACACACACACACACACACACACAGAGAGAGAACACCTGGTAGGTAAAGAAATCAGGTAGCAGGATCCTGAAGAAATGGAGTCCATAGCATTGCACATCATCATCATCCATGATCCCTTTGATAATATTTTTTCAAAGGGATCACGGATGATGATGATGAGCAATACTATGGACTCCATTTCTTCAGGATCCTGCTAACTGATTTCTCTATCTACCTGGTGTTCTCCCCCTCTCTCTCTCTCTCTCTGTGTGTGATATATTAGATTAGAAAAATACATAAGCATATGTATAATAGCTTAAATTTAGTCATCATGATATGATTGCATCAACTAAGAAAATATCTACCCTAGGTGTTTAAAATTTTTAATTACTTTATACGAATAATACTTTCCATGTTCTGAAATATTTGTCCATGATGCCTGACGCATTCGCACGCGCACCACGTGTGTAGAAATAAATATCTCTGGATTGCCATCGCAACTATGATGTTTCGATGTATCGGTATGCAATATATCTGTATTTTAGTTTTCTTTCTTATGCATGTCTTTTAATGATTCGCAGCCAGTTCCGAATAAATTTACCAAGCAGATTAGAAAGATGGTCAATAGAAGAGAAAATGCTAACCTAGTGAGCCACAATGGATAATTTGTCATTATTAATCCATCTTCCTGAAAACGGTTTATACGGAGCAAGTATATTTCATGGTACTTGAGAAAAATATATGTTGAAGTCAAAAACTATCAAGATTTAAATGCTCGCTTATAGTCTTCCAAGATATTTTATATTCCAAGGCAAGTTGACAATAAGTGCATGCTTTTGCATGATTTGGTATGTAGATTCAAGGTTATGCATGGCTACGACCCTTTCTTATGATTTCTTATCATAATTTTCTGCACACTTATAGTTGATAGATGCAGTTAGATCATATCTCTATAAGGGAAAACTTAAAATAACAACCTTTATACTAAAAAAATTATGTATGTCATTACTTAGTAGTTTATGGTTTTAAGACGCAAAAGCCATTTGAGAAATACTTTTCCTACCCACTATTAATCCATATTCTCAATATAGTCATTGAATTTGCACGCGAACATAATAAGAAGGAGAAGACAGTAATGTGGCAGAAGGAGAAGACAGTAATGTGGCGGAAGAAGAAAAAAATGACATTTCTCGTTCTCTGTTTCAGCATCAATCTTCTGATATGAACTAATGATGGCTTTCACATAGGCTTTTCCCTTTAGAGACTTCTTAGTGTCCAATGGAAAGCATACATCAGATTTGTGCAGGTCGGGTTCTTCTATGACTTTTAAGAGTCTCAACTGATTCTGTAAATTACACTCTAGTTGGGTGATACTTTTACCACTTCTCACTGCAGGTGCGCTCTCTAATATCCATTTTGAATATCGATGTAGGCACAAATATCGGCGACGAGGAACTCGACGAGGAAGAACGAGGGCGGTGGCGGGCTGAGAACGGAGGGCGCGCGGTGGCGACGAAGAGAAAATTGGAGACGCGGGAACGAGAGAAAATTTTGGGAACGAGAGGGAAAGATATCGAGGCGTAGGGCATTTCTATGCCTTTTTTAATTAAATTCCCATTTAGGTGCCCGTAGGGCCAAACAACAAATTAAGATATAATATTTTTAAATTAAAATGTCGGGCACCGTAGGGACAAAGTGGCGCTTTTAGTTTCATATATGAGTATCGATGGGAATATGAAGGTTTCATATTATTATCGAGTATCATATATTGGTTTTAACCTGAATATCTTGAGTCGCTCTCTAATTATGCGTTTGTTGTGCATTCGTGTTGTATGTGTAACATGATTTTAAACCATTGAGATCAAGATTGATAGAACTGATCATCCTACATTGCAATAGCATTCATCGACCAAAAACTATTATTGCAATGGTATTCATCTATAACAATCAACAATTAAAACTACAAATGTAGGATACTGATATCATAAAGCGTTATACGCAACATTGATAGAACTGATAAATAAAAAGACGAAACACAAACCGTATTAAGATTTAACAACTTTGATTATGTCATATACGCGGGCCGATATTTTCATATTAGCCAATAGGCAAAAATAGATTGCGGTCTGGATATGGCATATTGGCAGATGTTACCTATATGCATAAATCTTATGTCTAATGACCATAAGATTGTCGGAGACAGTTTTGATGTTTTGTGGGTTTGGTTTTATACTTGGGACAATCCAATGTTGACACACACACATAAATAACAAATTAAAGTAAACTAACTAAGAGGCATGTTTGAGTTTTATACTGGGATCACAAATAGCATGATGGCTGCAAACAGGTTGCTTGAATACTTGCAGACAATCCAATGTTGCCTCGCCATTTCTATAAATTTTAAACTCCCTGGAAAATTATCATCACTCAGGATTACTTTAGGGTCAGTTTGGCTGCTTCTTGCTTGTGATTCAACATTCAGCTTTTTGTTGATTTGGAACTCAGAGAGTGTTGCAAAACAAATCCAAAACTAAATAAACCTCAAACTAGCTACAGAGAAGGCAAACAACAAACCCCATGAAGTTTGGCTTTCAAGGGTTTTCCCACTAAAATACACTTAGATGCAGCACTTTAAGGAAGCTTGCAGCAATATAAAAACTTTTAGGTAGTTTAGTGAAAAACTGCAGTGCTTCAAGATTGTTTAAGTTTTATGTGTGCTTAAGCTGTCATACATAAATTATCGTTGCAAAAACTGTTCGCAACCCTAGCTTTTCCAGCAACGATACTGGAATACGAGCCTCAGATATGCCAGCTTAGGAATCAAAATAAGAAAGAGATTTGGGGTTATCCTAAGTCCAAAGTCAAACGGGCTCGAGAAATATATAAACCCAAAAAAATGACTGCATAAAGATCTCATAAAGATGAAAAGGATGTTATGCAAGCTCTGAACAAATCTTGAACGGAACTGTCACAAGAATTTACAATACCCGACCAGAATCCAATCCTGAGTTTGATAAAGCTTCAGGCCTTCAGCTTCCCCACAGAAAATAGTTAGGGCAAACCCTTTGCAAAACCATAGCTTTCATGCAGAGATGACGCTCAGAACATGCCAGCTTCCAAACACATTGAATAATACATAATCTCCCATACTCTCTCTCTCTCAATCAGCCAGTTTATATTTGGATTTGAATTTAGAAAAAGAAATAAGATGGCTACAAACCAGCTTGCCTCGCCAATCTCATAACTATAAAGCTCATAAAAGTGGAAGCTTGAGGGCAAGCCATCATCGCCTCCATTAAATTGAAGCCAAATCATCCACAAAAAATAGAAATAAATATAATAATTGATCGATAGGCAAAATTGCAAGAAACCTATTCAGATTTTTGCATGAAAAAATAAGAGATGTAAAATAAGTAAAAGATTACCAAATGAAATTATCCCATCACTTGAACCCCCTCTCAAGACATTTTAGCAAAAATTCCCCCAGTAATTTTCTTCGGTTTAACCGTTTTATATCATAGAAGAAAGATAAATTTCAAATGTATATACATGCATACACACACACACATCATATACACAGTTTTTGAATGTTGCCAGAATTTCAACGGTAATTCTAGATTTTTCCAAACTCTGAAGGCTTCACAAAAATTTTAAATACAGATAATAATATGATTGAAGAAATCAATCACCAATTTTTTAATGAGGATCAACTGAAACCCCAAACAGAGCAAGCAAATTACAAAGATCCCAAAACCCCGCGTGGCCCAGCCCCAGCCCCCAGCCCCCAGCCCCAGCCCCAGCCCCCAGCCCCAGCCCAACCCTAACCCCAGCGTGGCCAGCTAAACCCCAACACCAACCCTAACGCAAACCCTAACCCCAGCCCCACCCCAGCAGTAGCCGAACCCCAACCCTAACCCTACCCTGATCCCGACCCCGACCGCGACCCCTGCCCAACCCCAACTCGCGCGCGCAACCCCAGACCCAGCCATGAGCCCTAAGCCCAAAATAATCCAAAAATTCTTTAATTTACCTCGAGATTTACTCACCTGAACGGCTGCTGCTAGGGCTGGGGCGACGACCTGAACCGCGGTGGCGACGAGAACTGCGGTGGCGACGAAACCGGCGGTGGCGACGAGGAGAACGACGGTGGCGACGACGGCGTCGCGATTTGGGGATTTTTCTCGCGCCCGATCGAGAGAGAGAGAGAGAAAGTGAGCGTAGGCGATCGGTCTGGGGTCTTATTAAATCGATGTTTACTTGTCCCTACGGATATACCCGTAGGTCCTTTGTTTGCGGCTCCGTAGGGGCAAACACCAAATTAAGAATTAATATTTTAATTCTTGAACGTCTGTGCCCGTAGGGGTAACCCTTTAGCCCTACGGATTAATCCGTAGGGCCAAGTTAAATCTGCCCCTACGGATTCCAATATCCGTAGGGGCAACCCCTTTTTTTTCTAGTGTGTAGAAACAAACCATGAATTATCCTTTCCATTTTCATTTTGTTTTAAAAAAAATGCAATAATAATTCATATATATAAAACCATGGTGTTAGTCTTATATTGCCACCATTTTCTTTGTATATATAACCATGAAGGATGATGTATGAATGTATGTGTGCATGCACATCCATATATGCATGAAACAAGAAAGAACGCATACATGCATGCATACATCCCAAAAATACAAGAAAGGATTTCCAGTGAAAAACTAATGGTTAAATGATAAATCAACACTTGATTTATCAGTCCGGCCATATCACGTACGACCCAACCAAAAGCAAGCCGCCCGATTAATATACGGTATCTCATACGCGCATTTTAACCTGGTCCATGCGCATATCGCATACGCACAACACAACATTTTGCCTGGACTAGGTAACTCCTTTATGGGACTCTAAGACTCGTTAATACGCCGGCAGTGGGTGATGATCATATCAACCACCCCTAAGCCGCAAGCGGTCAGCTAAACGTAACGGCCACCCGGATATTGAGCGATCAGAAGAAAACAAGCGAACCTGCTACAACTCCCGTCGAGCCAACCGGCAACACTACCCGTGCAGTTCGGTCTCCTCGTCTGATATGTCGCACATCAAGTCTAGGAGTGGTAAACGTCAGACCCCAATAACTGATAAGTCGTGCCGATGTGAGGCTCATAACGGGTCGAGAAACTACTGGTAACACTTACCAGTAAATCTCTAATCAGCCCTGGCCAGGGACTTCCCTGTTACGGCCAATCGAGCACAGCGCAACATCAACCCCCAATACCGGGAGAGACGAAACCCCTCCTATCGCTCATTGCCTCCATGTGACTCGGGACTGTACCCAAAAACCACCGTATTGCACGCCCTCATGGACGTGGTAAGGTGGAAATCAAAGCACAGTGGGAACCACATAAGACTCTATGACGATCTCGGGTCTACAGACTAACCTGCACAAGTGTCACCTGAGAACTGCCATCTGACGTGAGGTATAATACCATCTGGGAGTTCTCGGCGAGTCCGTCCAGTGTACCCAGTCTCCACTGAGCACCCGTATACCCTCTCTGATGTCAAACACCAATGTATATGGGATCATCCATCGCCCATTTCTTGGGTCGAGAAGCGTATACGCTAGTCTATACTGGTATATCGATGCCCCGTCTCGATACACCCACGACTAGGGACCTTGAAGGATGTACTTATGGACTACCATGTCCCCACTAGTATGATCCGCATCATAGTCCAGGTAGTCAAGTACACATACTAAGGGCTTTACCAGCATGTAACTATAAGACAGTATAAAGAGACAAGTATACATGTTAAGATAAAGAGCAACCAGATAGCATACTATCATATAGAGCAAGAAAGTCATCTCTATATATGTCTAAGCATCCAATATAATATACATCATCTGTACAATACTGGCCTCTAGGGCATACATACAACTAACAATCTCCCACTTGCACTAGGGCCAGCTGCTGTAGTATCGCATACCGAGCATCCCGAAGAGTCTCTCAAACTGTATCTGGGGAATGGCCTTCATGAGTGGATTTTCTATGTTATTCTTCGTGTCAACCCTCCTGACCTCGATCTCCCGGCGATCAAATATCTCCCGGATCAGGTGATACCGCCTCAGAATATGCCTGGATCGCTGATGGGACCTGGGTTCCTTGGCCAAAACCACCGCTCCATTGTTATCGCAATACAAAGGTATTGGATGCTCAATGGATGGAACAACTCCAAGTTCAGAAATGAACTTCTTGATCCAGACAGCCTCTTTGGCAGCATTGTTGGCAGCGATGTATTCAGCCTCCATCGTCGAGTCTGCCACAGTTTCATGCTTGAAACTCTTCCAGCTAGCAGCCCCTCCGTAAAGGGTAAAGACAAATCCCGACTGCGACTTAGAGTCGTCCTTATCACTCTGGAAGCTCGAATCGGTAAAGGACTCCACTTGGAGTTCTCCATTACCATACACTAAGAGCATCTCTTTAGTCCTTCGCAAGTACTTGAGAATGCTCTTCACAGCTGTCCAGTGACTCTCTCCAGGATCAGCTTGATACCTACTCACTACACTTAGTGAGTATGCTACATCGGGTCTGGTACATAGCATCGCATACATGATAGAGCCTACAGCCGAAGCATAGGGTATCCCTTGCATGCGAGCTCTCTCCAAATTAGTCTTGGGAGACATCTCTTTGGAGAGAGTGACTCCCGAGATCGTGGGTAAGTTCCCATGCTTGGACTCTTCCATACTAAACCTCTTTAGTATGGTGTCAATGTACCTTGACTGGGACTATCCCAATATCCTTTTAGATCTATCTCTATAGATCCCGATTCCCAATATGCAGGAGGCATCACCTAGATCTTTCATTGAGAATCTTTATGATAAGAAGAGCTTGACCGATTGCAGCATAGGAATGTCATTTCCTATCAAGAGTATGTCATCCACGTACAATACGAGGAAGACAACCTTACTCTCTGCCACCTTTTTGTAGATACAAGGTTCATTTACGTTTTTGACGAAATCAAACTCTTTGATAACGACGTCAAAGCAGATGTTCCAACTCCGCGATGCTTGCTTTAATCCATAAATGGATTTAAGCAGCTTGCACACCTTTCCGCTGCTCCCACTGTCTACGAAGCCCTCTGGCTGAGTCATGTACACGCACTCTTCTAAATCACCGTTTAGAAAGGCGGTCTTAACATCCATTTGCCAGATTTCGTAATCATGATATCCAGCGATGGCAAGCATGATCCGGATGGATTTAAGCATAGCCACTGGAGAAAAGGTCTCATCATAGTCCACACCTGTTCTTTGACGAAAACCCTTTGCAATAAGTCTAGCATTGAAAGTCTCCACTTTCCCATCTACACCAAGTTTTTTCTTGAAGATCCACTTGCTCCCAATGGGTTTTACCCCTTCAGGAGTATCTTCCAAAGTCCATACTTTGTTGGTGTACATGGATTCCATCTCGGACCGCATTGCATCCAGCCATTTCACTGAGTCCCCACTCGTGATGGCCTGTTTGAAGCTAGTTGGGTTATCATCCTCCATGATGCAATCCTCGCTCCCACCATCCATGAGAAAACCGTAGTATCTCTAAGGTGGGCGAGGAACCCTACTAGATCGGCGGAGTGGCTGAGGTTCGTTGGGAGCTACTGAATCCTCTGGTTCCACTAAATCTTCAGTCGCGGTTTGTGTATCTGGAACCTCTTCCAGCTCCAACACTTTGCCACTAATTTCTTTTACAAGAAATTCCTTTTCTAAAAAGGTGGCATGTTGAGCAACAAACACTTTTTGTTCCTCAATGTGGTAGAAAAAATACCCATATGAGTTCTTTGGATATCCCACAAACTTGCAAAGAACTGACCGTGCCGCGAGTTTGTCCGGATTTTGTCTTTTGACATAGGCCGGACAACCCCATATCTTAACTCGTTTAAGATATGGCCTCTTCCCACTCCATATCTCATATGGTGTGGTAGGTACAGATTTAGATGGAACTTGATTCAATAGGTATGCTGCTGTCTCCAGCGCATATCCCCAGAAAGAAATAGGTAACTCAGCTGTGCTCATCATTGAGCGCACTATATCTAATAGGGTGTGGTTCCTCCGTTCCGATACACCGTTATGCTGTGGTATATATGGTGGAGTCAGCTGAGAGAGTATCCCATTCTCTTTTAGGAAGTCCAGGAATTCATTGCTCAAGTATTCACCTCCTCGATCAGATCGAAGGATTTTAATACTTTTTCCTGTTTGGTTCTCGACTTCTTGTTTATATTCTCTAAATTTCTCAAAAGCTTCTGATTTGTGTTTCATCAGGAACACATATCCGAATCTAAAGAGATCGTCAGTGAATGTAATGAAGTACGAAGAACCATCCCTGGCATGTGTAGACATGGGACCGCATACATCACTATGTATCAGTCCCAAGAGTTCAGTAACTCTTTCTCCGTGTCCTGTAAACGGAGTTTTAGTCATCTTGCCTTTGAGACATGACTGGCATGTGTCATAAGATGAAAATTCGAACGGTTTCAAATATCCATCCTTATGCAACTTAGCTAGTCGTGTTGCATTGATGTGACCCAGTCTACAATGCCACAAGAAGGATTCGTTCAGTTCTGAACTCTTCCTCTTGTGTGTGTTTGTTATAATCAGAACTGTTGAATGATTTAGAACATAAATGCCATTGCACAATGTACCTGATCCAACCAACTTTTGGTTACGGAAAATGTTCATAACATTATCCTGTAATACAAAATTATATCTCTCTTTACTCAACAAAGAAACTGATATAATGTTGCATATCAGGTTCGGCATGTAATAGCATTCATTCAGAATCAATGTATTACCAGTTGGTAATACAAGGTGATATTCCCCGACGGTTTTAGCTGCAACAATTGCACCATTTCCAACTCTTATGTCTTTATCACCTTCTCCAAGTTCTCTACCTTTCTTAGGCCTATGTAACTGATTACATATATGAGATACTGACCAGGTATCCAATACCCAGGACGTAGAGGAAATGGAGAAACAGTTCTCTGTAACGAACACACCCGAAGAAAATGCATCATCATGTACTTTCTTCATTCGGGTTGCATGGGAATCCTGGTAATCCCCTATGTCCTGTTCAGTCCTATAACTCTTATAAGAAAGAACGGAACCAACGTTCCCCAGCACAGTATAACATGCGGGTTCGGTCAATACATTCATATTATTATCTTGATTAAGGCATGACATGGTCGCTACCTGGAGAGAGAGAGAAGAAAACACTTTAGCGTATGCTCTTGCAAGATCAGATTGGTTATTATCTTATCTAATCAGGATGGCTCCCACTGTTTTTATCCAATCTTCCTTCAAACCCTAAAAGGAAAGACTAGCCGGGATTAATTACACCCTACAACTTCGCCGATCTTTCAGCCAGGCCAGTGTCGGTACTTTGAGGGAGGTTCCCCGTGCTTTCGCACGGACCTAATTAAAGTAAACCCCGTTGACACCTTTCTAGACAACTACTTGATCGGCTAATTGTCCTGTGTAAAACTCTCCCGGGAGTAACAATTACTCGCAGTGGGTATCGGGATCCAACTATCTCATATAAGGTATGCAATCTCATTGCAAATTTCAACACTTGAAATTCCCGATAATATTTTGCCCCAAACGATCTATGACCTTGACAAGGTTAACAAACCATAGACCGTAAGTCAAGTTCAACCCGTCACTTCTTGATTGAATTAAACCCACCCGTACGACCCTTGACAAGGTCAACATGGCCATACGACTACCCTAATCCAATCTGCATCATATGCATAAGCAGATAAATACTGGTCAGCTACCGCACACTGCGCCTTGACAAGGTCAACAAACGCAGCACGAATACTAAGCAGGACTTATCTGAAATGACGGAGGGCTACGACAGGTTTTTCTGAAAACCTATTGCGTAATGAACTTGATATCGTTGTAGAATCTAGTGAATTTTGAAATAGAGTGATTTTGAGGCTTTCATTAGAGGTCACTCCCGGTGAAGAGATCTCGGCTCTTTCCTTATCGAATAAGGTGCAGGATATATCATATATATCACTATGCAAAGCAAAACTCCAAAAGCAATCAAAAGCAAACCGAGTGTTGTAGCATCTGCCAGTTTCGCTAATGAGGTCACTACGGGTGAAGGGATCTCGGCTCTTTCCTCATCGAATAAGGTGCGGGATATATCATATATATCGCTATGCAAAGAAAAACTGTAGCTACCCTTTTTGAAAAAAATTTGATTCTACAACACCTTTTAGGTTTCTTTTTTTTTATTAATCACATTAATGAAGTCCCATCATTTAAGTTACCTAAACATCATAGATAAATACGACGTACACTTATGCCATCCGCATTCGCCTCGATGTCCCCTCGTGCACCGTTAGGTTAGGTAACTAACGACAGAGCAGGGCAGGGCTAATGCAGGTGTAAAACATAAGTAACGTCTATATAATATATCATATATACTATATACTGTATCCATCACAACATATCAAATGATCACATCACAGATATCGCAGCAGAAACATAGATATAATGTGGGATATACTAGGAGGTTCGTATTTAGTATTTAGCCAACAATAGAAAATACGGATTCCACTGTCGCGATGAATAGCCAAGCCCACACCCTGGACCCCTACGAGAGCGTCATGCGACCCTACCAATTCTGGAGTTTAGGAGACCCGGTCTCGACTCCTCAAGATGGCCTCCCACTGAACCCCAGAACCCGGTCACTTGTGCTCCCCTCCTTGGGTCCATCCTAATGCGGAAAAGTAAAAAATATACAACACTAGTGGCATCAACCTCAACCCGGAAGTGCCCCAAATAAAAGAATATTACATTACATTTTAATTTACATGAATGAAAATAAAACTCTCATCTCACATAAAAACCCCCAGCTATTCAATCGTGACAATCCTGCACATCCTATCTCAGCAACACATAATATCATATATCATCAACGTAAGTTAGTATGCGTACCCCAATTTTCGTTGATGTATAGCAACGAAACAGACGATATCACATATTACACTTACGGTCACAGAAAAGAAAGTGTAAAACTACAATATTTGGAATCCACATACTCTTTAGACATCGTAAATGCGAAATATCACATATTTCGTATTTCATGCCTAACTATATGAATTCCACATATTGTGTCACAATCCAGATAAATAGACAGTATTAAAGTTTTCGAACGAATAATCAAATACCCATGATTTCCATAATAGCTCAACACTTGAGCGGAGTTCAAAAATTTCAGAAAACGTCACAGTAGCAACGGTCCAGCCGTAAAAGGGTCAAGCCAACGCCTCACATGTGGCACGCCGTACTGCCCCAAACTCTAAGGTTCAAAGGGCAGTTCAAGACGGTCACATAATCGAGTTAAGGTTTGTTGTCTTCTAGAGGGTCCATCGCGTCACATGCACGTTTTTCCGAAAGATTTAAACCCGAGAAAAATTCAACACTTGAATGTTTTTCGTGCCGGGAAAAATTGAGTTAATGATATCCGTTCGAACACTTTAGTACTTTCTAAATTATCCGGAATAACAGAACAAAATTAAATTCTCCGATCGAATCGACGATTACAAAATAAACCCCAAAATACTCAACACTTGAGTCTGTTTTAAAAATACCCAGAAAAACTAAATCACAGAAATAAGAATTACTGTGCAAACTAGATGTATGTGCACGGCGGCGCCCCGGCCGTCTTTCCGAGGCCAAAATGCGGAAGCGATAAATTACTTTAACTTTTAAACCGGCACCACCGCGCACAAAAATCCCGGATCGGCCATTAAACTAGTCCTAGCTAAGTAAAGAACGGCTAGAAAGATATACCGAGCGATCCGTGTCCTTCGGTCTTCTCGTCGTCGTCCCGATCTCCCGCGGAATGTCCGGTCTCCACCTCCTCGCCGGAAGGGCACCACGTCGCCGGCTTCTTTTACGGGCTCCCACCTCTGGACCGAGGCAACTCAGGCACGAAGTTGGCGAGTCGACGTGCCCAAGAATTGCTGTAGAATAGTGTAGTGTTCTTGGTCTCATAAGGTTTAAAGAAGTTGCCATAATGTGGAGGAAATGAGATAAACTTTTTAAGATGGAGATGTGGGGATTTTACAAAGCCAAAGATATCAAAAAATCCACACCACAATTTTCGACAGCCCTCCAAGAGCTTGGCCGGCCTCATGTGGTGATTGGAGAGAATATGAGAGAGGGAGTGAGTGAGTATCAAAAGAATGAAAGTCTCTCATAATCTAAGACAGAGAAAGGGTGATGATGTAAAGAAAAGATCACAAGCCAAACCCAACACTCCACCAACCTCATCATAACCCATCACCATCACAAAAGTCAAGCAAATGATGAGAAGAAGAAGTCAAATGGTGGTAGATTTATCATGATACAATAATATGCTAAGACCACCATCCAAAATGCTTATTTGCACAAATGCAAATAAGCCCTCCTCCACCATTCTTCGGCCAATGAAAGATACAAAAGAAAATGGCCGAAACGGAAAGCAAACTGGCAACTCCAAAAACTGATCCCGTAATAAATTACAGGAAAACCCCGCTACTGTATATACATACCCGCATTTGTATTCCGACCGAAATACAAATGCAATGAGACAAAATCTACACTGTGCAATACTAGGATCCGGCTTAAACCAAAGTCCGCTACTATTTTCCGTCCGATCATGATCCGTGCAATACCGCACGTATCTGATCGAACCCTGCCATATCTCCATACGGCCTCTACAGCGTTTCGCCCGAAACTTGAACAACTGTCTGTGGGGGACTCTAAAGACTCGTCAATACTATGGCTGTGGATTTAACCACTAGCACGTCAGAGGTATTAGCCATACGTGATGCGCTACCAGCTATTGACCAAAAGGGACGTCGATGAGCGAACTCATCCTGACACCCTACTGAGCTTGTCAGTGACAATATTCGTACAGTCCGGTCCGTTCGTCTATGAGCATCGCATGGCGGGCCTAGGGGGTTGGTAAAAGTCAGACCCCCAAAAGCGGTACAAGTTGTGTCGAAGTGTAGCCCAGAACACCCTGAGATACTACTGGAAAACCTACCAGTAAATCTCCTGCCTCGGCCGAGGGCTTTGTGTAATGGCTCTCCTAGACACAGCACGACCTCACCCCCAATACCGGAAGAGACGAACCCCTGAAAATCCGCCCACTACCTCCATGTGGCTCGGGACTGTACCCAACTAAAACCTGTTTGCACGTCTACTTTGAGCGTGGTAGGGTAGTAATCAAAGTACAGTGGGAACTCACACGAGACAAATGACGATCCTCAGGTCGATGAACTAACATGTACACATGTCACCAGGGGACTGCTATCTGACGTCAGGTATAAGACCAACTAGCATGTTCCCGGCGAGTCCTGTCCGGTGTACTCATAACCCAATGAGCATCTGTATACATCTTAGGTGAACCAACTAACACCAGTGGCTTATGAGACCGGCCACCGCCCCTCGTCGGGGTCTCGACTGTATACACTAGTCAACTCTGGAGTATCGATGCCCTGTCTTGAAACTCCCACGACTAGGGACCTTTTAAGGATGTGCTTATAGACTACCAGCTCCCACGTATATGATCGCTCTCATACTGCTGGCAGTCAAGCAAGAATCCTAGGGGCTCTATCAACGTGTAATAGCGACCTGTAAGGTCACCTAAAGCAGTACACGATGATAAAGATAAACCAGATAGCATACTATCATCTTGAGTAAGACTGTCCTACCGGGATAGGTCCTCCCTCAATCATTGCAATCACGCGCCTGTGATCCAATAATTGACTCTGAGGGCACTATCTCTAACAATCTCCCACTAGCACTCAAAGCTAATTATTGCGATGTCGCATACTCACAGCCCGTGTGATACCGAACTCCCAATTCCTCTACTGGTCAGTCTCACAAAGCTCGTTTGCGAAACTAATGCGTTCGAGGAATAGCCTCAGTGAGTGGATCCGGTCTAATCTTTCTTTCTATGTCCCTCTTTATCTCAAGTTTGCGGAGAAACCTATCTCCCGAAATGAGCAATACCTGTCTTAGAGTATATCTGGATATCTGATGGGACCTAGCTCATAAATGAACTCCAAATCCAAACTTCTTAGACTGTATCGTCAACAGAACATTATCAGTATCCTGCGCCATGCCTACCTCAGTATCCTCCTGGACTACCTGTCCAAACTACTGCTCCTCGTCAGAGGGAAAACTACAACTTTGACAGCCACTCTGCCGACCAGGTCACCTTGGAAGCCTGGAATGATAACTGTCTCTTAAAAGAGGCTGTTGTTATCATATCCCTAGAACATCCACTTATGTTCTTGTTGGTTGTATGTATGCCCTAGAGGCCAGTATTGTACAGATGATGTATATTATATTGGATGCTTGGACATATATATAGAGATGACTTTCTTGCTCGATATGATAGTATGCTATCTGGTTACTCTTTATCTTAACATGTACACTAGTCTCTTTAAACTGTCTTATGGTTACATGTTGGTAAAGCCCTTAGGATGTGTACTTGACTACCTGGACTATGATGCAGATCATACTAGTGGGGACATGGTAGTCCATAAGTACATCCTTCAAGGTCCCTAGTCGTGGGTGTATCGAGACGGGGCATCGATATACCAGAGTAGACTAGCGTATACGCTTCTCGACCCATGAGATGGGCGATGGATGATCCCATATCCATTGGTGTTTGACATCAGAGATGGTATACGGGTGCTCAGTGGAGACTGGGTACACTGGACGGACTCGCCGAGAACTCCCAGATGGTATTATACCTCACGTCAGATGGCAGTTCTCAGGTGACACTTGTGCAGGTTAGTCTGTAGACCCGAGATCGTCATAGAGTCTTATGTGATTCCCACTGTTCTTTGATCTCCACCTTACCACGTCCATGAGGGCGTGCAAAACGGTGGTCTTTGGGTACAGTCCCGAGTCACATGGAGGCAATGAGCGATAGGAGGGGTTTCGTCTCTCCCGGTATTGGGGGTTGATGTTGCGCTGTGCTCGATTGGCCGTAACAGGGAAGTCCCTGGCCAGGGCTGATCAGAGATTTGCTGGTAAGTGTTACCGGTAGTTTCTCGACCCGTTATGAGCCTCATATCGACACGACTTATCGAGCTATTGGGGTCTGACGTTTACCACCCCTAGGTGAGATATGCGATATATCAGACGATCAGACCGGACTGTACGGTAAGTGTTACTGGTTGGATTCACAGGAGTGTGAGCGGGCTAGCTCATCGATCTTCTGATCGCTCAATACCCGGATGGCCGTTACGTTTAGCAAACCGCTTGTGGGTGCTTGATATGATCGTCATCTGCTACCGGCGTATTGACGAGTCTTTAGAGTCCTACACAGAGGTTTCCTGGCTCAAGCGAAACGAAATAGGAGCGCATATGAGATATGTGCGGGACCGAGAATAATACCAGTATGTGATACTGTATTCGATTCTCGCGATTTGTAACATTGATCGGTTATATCCGTTATAGCCGGGTTATCGGATCAAGTGTTGATTCGGTAAGTTGTTACTATTGATATTAGTCGGTTATATGCGATATGACCGGGTCGTTAAATCAAGTATTGATTTAATGATTTAATGTATAATTATATATTTGATATATTACTTTACATTAACTAATATAGGTTCACTTTAAATGGATTTTCTCACTTGATGTGCATGATGTATATGTGATATACTTTTGTGCACTTGTATGTATCATATTTGATGATGCATGTTTATATGGTTAAGTATAAAGAATAAAACCATGGTTAAGTAGATAATTAGGGTTTTGTTTTAATCACTCATTTATTTATCCATTCCTTTTTATTTAAATAATTTTATGAAAACAAAAAGACTTATCATAATTCTAGCTCATCTTCTTCTTCTTCTTCAAGTTTGAAATCTTGAGGCCATCAATGGCAACTTGAGCTTGAGAGTGAGAAATCCAATTCTAAAGAGAACCCACCTCCTATTTCTTCATCCTCTACCTCTTGCCAAGTAGTAGAGTGTGTTTTCTTCACAAGTTTCATCAATTTGTGAAGTGGGAGCTTGATCTAGCGATGCCTCGACGTAGATCATCTTCGGCATCGTCGTCGATGACCAAGCCCGTTCATTCTCCGATGAAGCCGACGCTAGAGCCCGGGGTTCGACTTGGACAGCGAGGAGACTTCGTTGCGGAGCCGTGGAGGTGGATATCTGGATCTACAATGGTTGTAATTTCCATATTCTAGTAGTTAAGTGTTAACTAGTTTACTTTTCGCCTAGATTTCTACCAACGATCCGTTAACTAGGGTTTCTCGGCACCATATTTTTGTAAAATGGCATGGTTGATGCCTTGTGAGACCTCTACTATGTGCCTAGGAACCCTACAGTGGTATCAGAGCCTAGCTAGAGCCTTAGGCGAATTCTAGATGGCGTTTGAAGCCCGAACGAACCCGAAACCCCAAACCAAACATGCTCTCTGTCCTTTTTCTAAAATCGGGGATTTTTCCACATTAAAAATATGCAGAAAAATCAGCAGGCTAATCTAAGAGTTACTGTGAATTTCGATGGACTAATTCCATCAAAGAGCCGCGGATCCGCGGCACGAGCATGCCTCGTGCGGCGGATGCGCGGCGCTTTTGTCGTTTTGTGCATTTTAATTTTCACAGTAATTCTCATTTTTCTGTGGTGGTTTTCCTGGGAATTTTTAATGTTCATTCAAGAGTAGAATTTTCCAGGGTTGTTTTGGGGATTCGGTATTTCGATCGGATTATCAAATTTTGTCTTTTGTGTATTTCCGGATAATTTTCAGAATATGTTAAAAAGTTCGACCGGATATAAATACCCAGTTTTTCCCTGTTGGGAAATTTCCAAGTGTTGGATTTTTCCGTAGTTTAACGACGTTCTAAGTAGTGCAAGTAACGCGATGGACCCTCTAGAAGACAACAAACCTTAACTCGATTATGTGACCGTCTTGAACTGCCCTTTGAACCTTCGGGTTTGGGGCAGTACGGCGTGCCACATGTGAGGCGTTGGCTTGACCCTTCTACGGCTGGACCGTCGGTACTGAGGCACGAACTGAATGTTGTTAGACTTATTTCATGTGTTGAGCTGTATCGGGAAAACTTGGGTATTCGACTGTTCGATCGGAAAATTTAACATTTTCTGTTTATCTGGAATGTGATACAATAATTGGAATTCACAAACAGTTATGTGATAACTGAATGAATGTTATAAATCTAGCGGTTTAGTTTCACTTTATATTGAAAAGTGTTTTCGATAATGAGACTAAAATTCGGGGTTTATAACTGTTAGGCATGTGATGTCTAAGTATTTCATTTGATTAGGCATGTGATGTCTAAAGAAGTTGCGGATTCCAATTGTTGTAATTTTACACTTTCTTTTCTGTGACCGTAAGTGTAGTATGTTCATATCGCCGGTTTCGTTGCTATACGTCAATGACAATTGGGGTATGCATACTTACTTACGTTGATGGCATGTGATGTTATGTGTTGCTGGATATGTTATATTGGATCGTCGTGTTCGAATAGCCAGGGTTTTTTTATGTGAGATGAGTGTCTTTCATTTTCATTCATGTAAAAACTTGTATGTAATATTCTTTTATTTGGGGCACTTCCAGGTAGCGGAAGTTGTCACCTTTTGTATATTATTTACTTTTCCGCATTAGGATAGACCCAAGGAGGGGAGCACAAGTAACCGGGTTCTGGGGTCCAGTGGGAGACCAACTCGAGGGGTCGAGTCCGGGTCTCCTAACCCTAGAATTGGCAGGGTTGCTTGCCGCTCTCGTAGGGGTCTAAGGGTGTGGGATTGGCTATTCATCACGACCGTGGAATCCGTGTTTTATACTGGCTCGTATTGAAAACACGGACGTCCTAGTATATCCAATATTTCATATGTTTATTCTGCTGCGATATCTGTGTTGTGACTCTGTGATGGATATAGTATATAGTATATATGATATATTATATAGACGTTACTTATGTTTTACACCCGCGCTAGCCCTGCCCTGCTCTGTCGTTAGTTACCTAACCTAACGGTGCACGAGGGGACATCGAGGCGAATGCGGATGGCATAAGTGTACGTCATATCTATCCGTGATGTTTAGGTATTTAAATGATGGGACTTCATTAATGTGATTAATGAAAGATAAGAAACCTAAGATGTTGTGGAATCGAATTTTAAAATAAAACAGGTAGCTACAGTTCTTGCTTTGCACAGCGGTATATATGATATATCCTGCACCTTATTCGATGAGGAAAGGACCGAGATCCCTTCACCGGGAGTGACTCCTTTAGCAATAACTGGCAGATGCTACACACTCGGTTTGTTTTTGACTGCTTTTGGGTTTTTGCTTTGCACAGCGATATATATGATATATCCCGCACCTCATTCGACGAGGAAAGGACCGAGATCCCTTCACCGGGAGTGACTCCTTTAGCAAAACTAGAAAAGCCTCAAAATCACTCCATTTCAAAACTTCATTTGATTCTACAACGATATCAAGTTCATTATGCTCATGGTTTTCAGAAAAACCTGGCGTAGCCCTCCGTCATTTCAGATGAGTAGTAGTTAGTATTCGTGCTACGTTTGTTGGTCTGGGTCAAGGCGTAGTGTGCGGTAGCTAACTAGTATTTATCTGCTTATGCATATGATGAAGATTGGATTAGGGTAGTCGTGCGACTTTGTTGGCCTGCGTCAAGGGTCGTACGGGTGGGTTTAATTCGATCAGGAAATGACGGGTTGAACTTGACTAGAGCACTATGGTTTGTTGGCCTGCGTCAAGGTCATAGCACGCTAGGGGCAAAATATTATCGGGAATTTCAAGTGTTGAAATTTGCAATGAGATTGCATACCTTCTATGAGATAGTTGATCCCGATACCCACTGCGAGTAAGAGTTACTCCTGGGAGAGTTTTACACATTGCAATTAGCTGATCAAGTAGGTGTCTAGAAAGGTGTCAACGGGGTTACGCCTCTGGGAAAACGAGGTTTACATTAATTAGGTTCGTGCGAAAGCACGGGGGACCTCCCTCAAAGTACCGACACTGGCCTGGCTGAAAAATTGGCGAACTTGTAATGTGTAATTAATCCCGGCTAGTCTTTCCTTTTAGGGTTTCGAGGAAGATTAGATAAAAAGCAGTGGGAGCCATCCTGATTAGATAAGATAATAACCAATCTGATCTTGCACGAGCATACGCTAAAGTGTTTTCTTCTCTCTCTCTCCAGGTAGCGACCATTTGATGCCCTAATGAAGATAATAATATGGATGTATTGACTGAACCCGCATGTTTTACTGTGGTGGGGAACGTTGGTTCCGTTCTTTCTTATAAGAGTTATAGGAATGAACAGGATATAGGGGAATACCAGGATTCCCATGCCACCCGAATGAAGAAAGTACATGTTGATGCATTTTCTTCGGGTGTGTTCGTTACAGAGAACTGTTTCTCCATTTCCTCTACATCCTGGGTATTGGATACCGGGTCAGGATCCCATATATGTAATCAGTTACATGGGCTAAGGAAAGGTAGAGAACTTGGAGAAGGTGATAAAGACATTAGAGTTGGAAATGGTGCAATTGTTGCAGCTAAGACTGTCGGGGAATATCACCTTGTATTACCAACTGGTAATACATTGGTTCTGAACGAATGCTATTACATGCCGAACCTGATATGCAACCTTATATCGCTTTCTTTATTAAGTAAAGAGGGATATAATTTTGTATTACAGGACAATGTTATGAAAATTTTCCGTAACCAAAAGTTGGTTGGATCAGGCACGTTGTGCAATGGCATTTATGTTCTAAATCAATCAACAGTTCTGAGCATAACAAACAGACACAAGAGGAAGAGTTCAGAACTGAACGAATCCTTCTTGTGGCATTGTAGACTGGGTCACATCAATGTGACACGACTAGCTAAGTTGCATAAAGATGGATATTTAAATCCGTTTGAATTTTCATCTTATTGCACTTGCCAGTCATGTCTCAAAGGCAAGATGACCAAAACTCCGTTTAGGGGACACGGAGAAAGAGTTACCGAACTCTTGGGACTGATACATAGTGATGTATGCGGTCCCATGTCTACACATGCCAGGGATGGTTCTTCATACTTCATTAATTCACTGACGATCTCTCTAGGTTCGAGTATGTGTTCCTGATGAAACACAAATCAGAAGCTTTTGAGAAATTTAGGGAATATAAGCAAGAAGTTGAGAACCAAACCGGAAAAAGTATTAAAATCCTACGATCTGATCGAGGAGGAGAATACTTAAGCAATGAATTCCTGGACTTCCTAAAAGAGAATGGGATTCTCTCTCAGCTGACTCCTCCATATACACCTCAGCACAATGGTGTATCAGAACGGAGGAACCGCACCCTATTAGATATGGTGCGCTCTATGATGAGAACAGCTGAGTTACCTATTTCCTTCTGGGGATATGCACTGGAAACAGCTGCAGACCTATTGAATATGGTTCCCACCAGAACCGTGCCGACCACTCCATATGAGATATGGAAAGGAAAGAGACCATGTCTTAATTATGTTAAGATATGGGGTTGTCCGGCCCATGTAAAAACGCAAAATCCGGACAAACTCGCGGCAAGGTCCATTCTGTGTAAGTTTATTGGATATCCCAAACATTCGCGAGGGTATATCTTCTACCACCCTGAGGAACAAAGAGTGTTTGTTTCTCGGCATGCCACCTTTTTAGAAAAGGAATTTCTTGAAAAAGAGATTAGTGGTCATGAGGTAGAACTGGAAGAGGTTCCAGCTGCAGAAGCTACAAAAGAAGATCTGGTGGAACCAGAGGATTCCGTAGTTCCCGATGAACCCCAGCCACTCCGCCGATCTAGTAGGGTTCCTCACCAACCTGAGAGATACTACGGTTTTCTCATGGACGGTGGGAGCGAGGATTGCATCATGGAGGATGATGACCTAACTAGCTTCGAGCAGGCCATCACGAGTGGGGACTCAGTGAAATGGCTGGATGCTATGCGGTCCGAGATGGAATCCATGTACACCAACAAAGTAAGGACTTTGGACGTTGCTCCTTAAGGGGTAAAACCCATTGGGAGCAAGTGGATCTTCAAGAAGAAACTTGGTGTAGATGGGAAAGTGGAGACTTTCAAAGCTAGACTTGTAGCAAAGGGTTTTCGTCAAAGACCAGGTGTGGACTATGACGAGACCTTTTCTCCATTGGCTATGCTTAAATCCATCCGGATCATGCTTGCCATCGCTGCATATCATGATTACGAAATCTGGCAAATGGATGTTAAGACCGCCTTTCTAAACGGTGATTTAGAAGAGTGCGTGTACATGACTCAGCCAGAGGGCTTCATAGACAGTGGGAGCAGCGGAAAGGTGTGCAAGCTGCTTAAATCCATTTATGGATTAAAGCAAGCATCGCGGAGTTGGAACATCTGCTTTGACGTCGTTATCAAAGAGTTTGATTTCGTCAAAAATCCAGATGAACCTTGTATCTACAAGAAGGTGGCAGAGAGTAAGGTTGTCTTCCTCGTATTGTACGTGGACGACATACTCTTGATAGGAAATGATAATCCTATGCTGCAATCGGTCAAGCTCTTCTTATCACAAAGATTCTCAATGAAAGATCTTGGTGATGCCTCCTGCATATTGGGAATTAGGATCTATAGAGATAGATCCAAAAGGATTTTGGGATTGTCCCAATCCAGGTACATTGACACCATACTAAAGAGGTTTAGTAAGGAAGAGTCCAAGCGTGGGAACTTACCCACGATCTCTGGAGTCACTCTCTCCAAAGAGATGTCTCCTAAGACAGATTTGGAGAGAGCTCGCATGCAAGGGATACCCTATGCTTCGGCAGTAGGCTCTATCATGTATGCGATGCTATGTACCAGACCCGATGTAGCATACTCACTAAGTGTAGTGAGCAGGTATCAAGCTGATCCTGGAAAGAGTCACTGGACAGCTGTGAAGAGCATTCTCAAGTACTTACGAAGGACTAGAGAAATGTTCTTGGTGTATGGTAACGGAGAGCTCCAAGTGGAGTCCTTTACCGATTCGAGCTTCCAGAGTGATAAGGACGACTCTAAGTCGCAGTCGGGCTTTGTCTTTACCCTTTACGGAGGGGCGGTTAGCTGGAAGAGTTCCAAGCAGGAAACCGTGGCAGACTCGACGATGGAGGCTGAATACATCGCTGCCAACGATGCTGCCAAAGAGGCTGTCTGGATCAAGAAGTTCATTACTGAACTTGGAGTAGTTCCATCCATTGAGCGTCCAATACCTTTGTATTGCGATAACAATGGAGCGGTGGCTTTGGCCAAGGAACCCAGGTCCCATCAGCGGTCCAGGCATATTCTGAGGCGGTATCACCTGATCCGGGAGATAGTTGATCGCCGGGAGATCGAGGTTAGGAGGGTTGACATGAAGAACAACACGGCGGATCCACTCACGAAGGCCATTCCCCAGATACAGTTTGAGAGACTCTTCGGGATGCTCGGTATGCGATACTACAGCAGCTGGCCCTAGTGCAAGTGGGAGATTGTTGGTTGTATGTATGCCCTAGAGGCCAGTATTGTACAGATGATGTATATTATATTGGATGCTTGGACATATATATAGAGATGACTTTCTTGCTCGATATGATAGTATGCTATCTGGTTACTCTTTATCTTAACATGTACACTAGTCTCTTTAAACTGTCTTATGGTTACATGTTGGTAAAGCCCTTAGGATGTGTACTTGACTACCTGGACTATGATGCAGATCATACTAGTGGGGACATGGTAGTCCATAAGTACATCCTTCAAGGTCCCTAGTCGTGGGTGTATCGAGACGGGGCATCGATATACCAGAGTAGACTAGCGTATACGCTTCTCGACCCATGAGATTGGCGATGGATGATCCCATATCCATTGGTTTTTGACATCAGAGATGGTATACGGGTGCTCAGTGGAGACTGGGTAAACTGGACGGACTCGCCGAGAACTCCCAGATGGTATTATACCTCACGTCAGATGGCAGTTCTCAGGTGACACTTGTGAAGGTTAGTCTGTAGACCCGAGATCGTCATAGAGTCTTGTGTGATTCCCACTGTGCTTTGATCTCCACCTTACCACGTCCATGAGGACGTGCAAAACGGTGGTCTTTGGGTACAGTCCCGAGTCACATAGAGGCAATGAGCGATAGGAGGGGTTTCGTCTCTCCCGGTATTGGGGGTTGATGTTGCGCTGTGCTCGATTGGCCGTAACAGGGAAGTCCCTGGCCAGGGCTGATCAGAGATTTGCTGGTAAGTGTTACCAGTAGTTTCTCGACCCGTTATGAGCCTCATATCGACACGACTTATCGAGCTATTGGGGTCTGACGTTTACCACCCCTAGGTGAGATATGCGACATATCAGACGATCAGACCGGACTGTACGGTAAGTGTTACTGGTTGGATTCACATGAGTGTGAGCGGGCTAGCTCGTCGATCTTCTGATCGCTCAATACCCGGATGGCCGTTACGTTTAGCGGACCGCTTGCGGCTTGTGGGTGCTTGATATGATCATCATCTGCTACCGGCGTATTGACGAGTCTTTAGAGTCCTACACAGAGGTTTCCTGGCTCAAGCGAAACGAAATAGGAGCGCATATGAGATATGTGCGGGACCGAGAATAATACCAGTATGTGATACTGTATTGGATTCTCGCGATTTGTAACATTGATCGGTTATATGCGTTATAGCCGGGTTATCGGATCAAGTGTTGATTCGGTAAGTTGTTACTATTGATATTAGTCGGTTATATGCGATATGACCGGGTCGTTAAATCAAGTGTTGATTTAATGATTTAATGTATAATTATATATTTGATATATTACTTTACATTAACTAATATAGGTTCACTTTAAATGGATTTTCTCACTTGATGTGCATGATGTATATGTGATATACTTTTGTGCACTTGTATGTATCATATTTGATGATGCATGTTTATATGGTTAAGTATAAAGAATAAAACCATGGTTAAGTAGATAATTAGGGTTTTGTTTTAATCACTCATTTATTTATCCATTCCTTTTTATTTAAATAATTTTATGAAAACAAAATGGTTTTCTTTTTGTCATGAAGCTTGATGAAGCTTCATGAAGGTTTGACTCAAAGACCATTTTGTCTTCATGCTAAACCCTAACTATTCCCACTTACCATGGTTTGCTCTCTACACTTAACCTTAGTTTGATTATGATAAGTATTGTTTTTCTTTTCATTTTAAAAAAGACTTATCATAATTCTAGCTCATCTTCTTCTTCTTCTTCAAGTTTGAAACCTTGAGGCCATCAATGGCAACTTGAGCTTGAGAGTGAGAAATCAAATTCTAAAGAGAACCCACCTCCTATTTCGTCATCCTCTACCTCTTGCCAAGTAGTAGAGTGTGTTTTCTTCACAAGTTTCATCACTTTGTGAAGTGGGAGCTTGATCTAGCGATGCCTCGACGTAGATCATCTTCGGCATGGTCGTCGATGACCAAGCCCGTTCATTCTCCGATGAAGCCGACGCTAGAGCCCGGGGTTCGACTTGGACAGCAAGGAGACTTCGTTGCGGAGCCGTGGAGGTGGATATCCGGATCTACAAAGGTTGTAATTTCCATATTCTAGTAGTAAAGTGTTAACTTGTTTACTTTTCGCCTAGATTTCTAGCAACGATCCGTTAACTAGGGTTTCTCGGCTCCATATTTTTGTAAAATGGCATGGTTGATGTCTTGTGAGACCTCTACTGTGTGCCTAGGAACCCTACAGTTCTAAAACTGCTTCTGATTTTCTCCAGGGTTGGATTAATATCAATTTATTGCATCTACTGCAAAAACAACATTTGGTGTGGTATTTGACATCTCATGATTGACTCAATTGCCTAAGCAAGTGATCCACCAATCATGCACTTCCCTCTCCCCATTAGTCTGTAAGACACCTTTAGAGAGGGTGACTCCATCACCTGCAGGTACACCACCATGCCAGGAGTCGTCCATTCTAAATATTTTTAGAATGTTGTTTAAGTACCCAGATTGGGAAACCACCCAAATCTAGATCTAAAAACCATAGATCTAGTAACCAGAATGTCAGATATAATGTCCAAGTCCCATGTGGAGCAATCACTGTGTGACAACCAAAGTATAACCGATCGTAGTTATAGGAATATCACTTCCTACTCTGTGTATGTCATCGAAATACCAGGACATCACACCCTACTACCTTCTTAACAGATCCATCCCTTATTCTGATGAAGTCAAACCTATGACTGTCACATCAGAAATAGATGATCTATCTCCGCTATATCTTCTTTAGTCTATAAATAGACACAAGCCACTTGTCCACCAATGCTTCCGCTGCTCCCACTGACTACGACAACCCACTGGCAGAGTCATATACACGTACACTTCTAAAGCTAGTTCAGAACGACGCTATACTCATCCTCCCGCCGGGTCTCACAGTCTGGAACAACAGCAATGGCAAGTCTGGGTAAACAAGAACCTCCCTGTCACCGTCCTTGAGGCTACCGGAGTACCCCTCGGGTGCCTAAGGTTACCCACCGTATCTGCGGAGTGGCCAATGGAATGTCAAACAAGATTGAATCTTTAGGTTCTAATCAAATCTTCAGTAATCGTTTGCGGCTCTGGAATCACTTCCAGTTCTACCATACTCCCATTACAGTTTTCTGAAAAAATCCATTTTTGTTAAAACTGTGGCGAGTCAAGAACAGTATCACTACTGATCTTCCAGATGGTAGAAAGTCAACCCTCGTCATAGCCTGCGTTAGTGTATATGCCCTAGAGGCCATTACTGTATCATACTAGTTTGTATATTACTTGATGGAAGCTTGGGATAATCACAGTTGTATATACAATCTTGCTCGAAATGGTAGTATGCTACTTGGTTTGTCTCTATGTCATGACCCGAAATTCGGTCCGTAACCGGCACTTAAATTACGTAACGTCTACAGGCGTACGTAACCTAAGTAAGCCGAAACCCAGAAATCTAAAACCACCCAAGAATGGATCAACGGAGAAAAACATAATTTAAAAGTATTAGTGTTGCCATTTAAAATCTCTAACTCTAGTTTTCTTTCATAAAAATTTCGGCAGCACCTCCTTTGTAAAACTAGCCCCGTAAACGGGTACAACACAGATAAAATATAAATCATCCCAAGTGGGAGAAAAATCACGCCCACCGGCGGAGACAATCACCACAACAAGTATACGACGCCAAAGCGAAGAAATATCAAAGAGAACGACTATATCAAGAAGTAAACATATCCACAATAACCTGCTTCTACGAGCACGGTTCCCAAAACCAATATACAACACTGATATCTCACAAGTCGTCTCTAAGTCATATACAACAAGTAGATGGAGAATACTAGATCCAACCCAAAATGATATACAATATACAACGGATAACCGCAAACCCACCTATAATGCAACGGCCTCACTGCCCAAGGTAGCGGTATCCCCAAAAGAAATGATGATAAGCTGCCCCACCGCGACTACTCAGAGGGTAAGTCCTGCAAAACTGTGGCACAACGGGGGTGAGTTGCCAACTCGTGAATAGTAATTAACATCATACAGTAATCGCAAGTATGCACTAACATCACTAATCAATAACATGTGAACTGATAGCATGAGTATGACAATATGAATATGCAACTATCATAATATCCATATCAATATAATACTGAGTGCGGAAAGTAAATAATCTCATGCGCATATCATCAGCATGAAAAATATGGTGTATCTCAACAACACCCAAATCCCAAATACTCAGATCGGCCCTCAAATCGGCCCTCAAATCGGCCCTCAGATCGGCCCTCAGATACTGTACATCTCAATGAAACCCGAGTGTCAAACATCGACACCCAAAAACATGATATCCGTACGTTCCTCGAAAACCAAGTATCCCACCTCGATACTTGCGTTTCCACGTACCGGTCTGTCAAATATCCATACGTTCCTCGAAAACCAAGTATCCACCTCGATACTTGCGTTTCCACGTATCGGTCTGTCAAATCCCATATATCTCTCGGAAATTAAGTGCCCACATCGACACCTTAATTTCCCATATCGCATCTCAAATGCATAAGTCCATATAATGTATCTCGCGGATCCCAAGAATCCAAATCCAGAATACATATATATACAGCGTCCCATACCACTGATATATATGCAATACAAATACATATATATACGGCGTCCCATACCACCGATATATATGCAATACAAATACACATATATATACGGCGTCCCATACCACCGATATATATGCAATACAATCTATAATATCTAAATCCAGAATACATATATACACAGCGTCCCATACCACTGATATATATGCAATACAAACTGATCATAAATCAATAACAAGGTATATGTGCTAACAATAACATAGCAGGATATATGTGCGAACAAGTAATGTAGCAGGGTATACATATGAGCATGTAGGTATACAGATATGTTCTATGTAATATGCAATGTCGCACAAGTATAACTGTTTAATGTCGATAACCGATAGCAAGGTATATGAATGAGCAATTGTGTTGTGCCTATCATGTCAATTATCAACAGTGTGTGTGTAGCATATCATTGGTGCTCGTGCAACATGGACTGTCGATAATAGTGCAGTGTACATCAGATATAATATCATGCACTACAAGTAACTATATGCAATGCGAATCATGCAATGTCTCTATATAAGCAAATGAGCATACGGCTAATATCAGATCATATCTAGCCCCGACGCGTAGCGCCATACGGGCGATTCCCCGTAGATGTTAAATCTACTCACCCTGTGGTCTTCAGCTATGAAAATCCGACCACCTGCTTCCCTTTGTTCGCAGCGTCTGAAGTCCCCGCTTGCGACGCTATAATATCACAAACACAAGAAATAATGCGAATATCTTAGAAGCAATCACAATAACGCAAAACTACGTATTATCAAACGCAACAACGCACTAAACCATATCACGAATACACGTCTAGCGCAAACACACGAAACGATACCTAAACCCAAACTGAGCACGTCGCAGCACGACACACGACTCGTGTCGCAACACGTATCACGCGAACTCAAAACACACGATTATAGGTAATCGATCCCAGATTTTGCATACTGTAATTACTAACAAATTCAACAGTACCAAAAGACCCAAAACAACAGCAGACAACTACCCACAGGAAACCCACCCCAAACCTCACCAAGCCGGCCGGCGTCGCCGGCCCCCTCTTCGAATCTCGCCGGCCCAGACCGGCGGGGTGGTCCCCGTCTCCTGGGTGGTGTCTCAGGTCTACCTGCACATCACTCTAAAGTTGTTTCTTTCATCACGAAAATTCCCAGGTCACAGCAGATACCAATATCACTAAAAAGACACTAAAAACCCGATATCGCCTCAAACGATATAAACTACGTTCTACGCAGAATTTAACGATCGAAACTACACAAAAACTATAAATTAACAGTAGAGGGGTTATACCTAACAACTTTGCTCTCAAGTCAAAGCTTTTCCCCTCTCCAAGTGATCAAGATCAAGAAATTCCCAAGCTTTTGGTATTTTTGTGCAAAGTTTCAGATATTTGAGGATTTTAGAGTTTAGATTGATAATTTATGAAGAATAATGGAGCAAGGGCAGTAGGGGGATGAAGGAATTCGGCCAAGGGGTGAGGTGGAGGGTTGGTGATGAATTTCCTAGCAATTACCTCCATTTATTGCCAATTAAAGCACTTGCACACATACACACACATGCATGCATCTCACTCTTCTCTTTTCTTTTCTTTTTCTTTTAAATTTCTAGTTTAATTCTAGGCCACACATAATTCTCTAGGTGAGAGTGAGAAGGATTTGCTAACTTAGAGGTTTTAAAGAAAAGATCGCAAACGGTTATTTTCCCAAAATTTAAATACCGCATTAAAATAATATTAAAAATTGGGAAAAACCAAATTGAACCAAAACGTCCCATATACTCCCAAAGTTCGCGCACTGGCTTTATTTTAGCTAATCTAGGTGCTGGCAAGTCTATATGGTCGTTTGTTCACAGTCAGGTAAAAACGGAAAATACCGACAAACTTACCCTAAAACGAACGAAATCGTATAACGATTTCCAAAACGTTACAATCTCCCCCCCTTATAGAAATTCGGTCCCCGAATTACAATTTCATAAAAAGACGTACCTTCAAAAAGATAAGGGAATCTCTCCCGCATCTCGCTCTCGATCTCCCAAGTGATCTCCTCACCAGTCGGACTACGCCACAGAACCTTTACTGAAGGCAAGTCTCTAGACCGAAGTTTCTTCACCTGCCGATCCAAAATAACTATCGGCTGCTCGGTGAACGAAAGATCACGCTCAAGCTGAACGGTCTCGTGCTGAATCATATGGGAAGGATCATGAAGGTATCTTCGAAGCATCGACACATGAAAAACGGGGTGAACATCTGGAAAACTAGGCGGGAGCGCTAAACGATAAGCAACCGAACCTACTCGCTCAAGGATCTCGAAAGGACCTACAAATCTGGGACTGAGCTTCCCTCTCTTCCCAAATCGCATAACGCCCTTCATCGGAGAAATCTTCAGGAATACATGATCTCCCACTGCGAACTCAAGTCTGCGACGACGACGGTCGGCATAAGACTTCTGCCTGCACTGGGCTGCTCTCATCCTGTCCTGAATCAGCTGGATCTTCTCCGTGGTCTCCTGAACAAGCTGTGGTCCCAACACCAAACTCTCACTAAGCTCGGTCCAACAGACTGGCGATCGACACTTCCTACCATATAAAGCCTCAAAAGGTGCCAGCTGAATAGTCTCCTGAAAGCTGTTATTATAGGAGAACTCAATCAACGGCAAGTGACGATCCCAACTGCCCCCAAAATCAAGCACACATGCACGGAGCATATCCTCCAGAGTCTGAATAGTCCGCTCCGTCTGACCATCTGTCTGCGGATGAAAAGCGGTGCTAAAACTCAATCTGGTACCCAAAGCTTCCTGAAGCTTCTGCCATAGACGGCTAGTAAACTGGGTACCTCTGTCGGATACTATGCATGCGGGAACACCGTGCAAACGCACAATCTCATCTATATAAAGCTGAGCGTACTGAGCATAGCCGAAAGTGGTCTTCACTGGAAGGAAGTGAGCCGCTTTCGTCAACCGGTCTACAACAACCCAAATGGAGTCATACCCTCTACTGGTCCTGGGTAGACCCACAATAAAGTCCATGGAAATCTGCTCCCATTTCCACTCCGGAATGGGTAAAGGTTGCAATTCTCCAGCCGGTCGCTGATGCTCAGCCTTGACTTGCTGACAAGTCAGGCACCTCGAAACGAAGTCCGAAATATCGCGCTTCATCCCTTCCCACCAGTAGTAGTCTCTCAAGTCTCGGTACATCTTGGTGGAACCTGGATGAACGCTAAAAGTCGACTGATGTGCCTGCTCTAGGATCTCGCGTCTCAAACCATCAACATCCGGTACACACAAGCGAGTCCCGCATCGTAGCACACCCTGGTCATCAATCATGAACTCCGAAACTGTACCTCGTCGAACAAGCTCAAGAATCTCAGACAAACGAGCATCACTGGGTTGCGCCTCACGAATACGATCAACAAGTAAAGGACGGGCGCGGACATGAGCAAACTGTCCCCCAGTGGAGGTAAACTCGAACTGCACTCTACTATCACACAAGAGCTGCCAATCTGCAGAAGACTGATACTGAACGGCGCTCAGCTGGGACAAGCTACCCACGGGCCTACGACTCAAAGCATCGGCTACCACATTCGCCCTGCCCGGGTGATAAAGGATCTCACAATCATAATCCTTCACTAGCTCCATCCATCGGCGCTGTCTCAGGTTCAGATCTCTCTGCTGGAAGATGTACTTCAGGCTCTTGTGATCCGTGAAGATCTGACACGACTCTCCATAAAAGTAGTGCCTCCAGATCTTCAACGCAAAAACTACCGCAGCCATCTCTAGATCGTGAGTGGGGTAATTCTGCTCGTGCTTCTTCAACTGCCTAGAAGCATATGCAATCACCCTATCATGCTGCATCAAAACACAGCCGAGCCCCACTCGAGAAGCATCACAATACACAACGAAGCCTCCCGATCCAGAAGGTAAAGAAAGAACTGGTGCTGTCGTCAACCGAGTCTTCAACTCCTGAAAACTCTGCTCGCACGCATCAGTCCAGAAAAAAGAAACCCCCTTCCGGGTCAATCCAGTCAGCGGTGCAGCGATACTCGAAAAATCCTGCACAAAACGGCGATAATAACCAGCTAAGCCCAAAAAGCTGCGGACCTCAGTCACCGATCCAGGTCTGGGCCAAAGCTGTACAGCCTCGATCTTCCTCGGGTCCACAAGAATCCCATCACTAGTCACCACATGACCCAGGAAGTCCACACGATCAAGCCAAAACGCGCACTTTGAGAATTTAGCATACAACTGATGCTCTCTCAATATCTGCAAAGTAATCCCCAAGTGCTGCTCATGCTCCTCTCGACTCCTAGAGTAAACCAGTATGTCATCAATAAACACGATAATGAACTGGTCGAGGAACGGCCTGAAAATCCGGTTCATCAGATCCATGAACGCTGCTGGCGCATTGGTGAGTCCGAACGACATCACCAAAAACTCATAATGCCCATAGCGTGTACGAAAAGCAGTCTTCGGAATGTCATCATCCCGAACCCGCAACTGATGATAACCCGAACGCAAATCAATCTTCGAAAAATGTTTCGCACCCTGGAGCTGATCGAATAAATCGTCAATGCGGGGTAAAGGATACCTGTTCCGCACCGTAACACGGTTCAACTGACGATAATCCACACATAACCTCAAACTGCCGTCCTTCTTCTTGACGAACAGAACAGGAGCTCCCCACGGCGAAACACTCGGACGCACAAGTCCCAAATCAAGCAACTCTTGCAATTGATCTTTAAGCTCTCTAAGCTCTGCCGGAGCCATCCGATAAGGCGGTATAGAAATAGGCTCCGTGCCAGGAATCAGATCAATGCAAAACTCAATATCGCGCTCTGGCGGCATCCCAGGTAACTCATCGGGAAAAACATCGGGAAACTCTCGCACGGTAGAAACCTGGTCCAACAACTCCACTGTGGCTCCAGTATCATGAATGAACGCCAAGAATCCCCGACATCCCCTCCTCAAAAGCCGACTAGCGCACAAAACAGAAATCAAGCTGTGAGGGGCGGCACTACGGTCCCCCTGCACAACAAACACCGACTCGCCGGGAAAACAAAATCTAACTGTCTTCTCGCGGCAGTCCACGGACGCATAGCAAGTAGCTAGCCAATCCATGCCCAACAAAACGTCGAAGTCCAACATCTCCAGAAGGATCAAGTCGACGGGCAGATCTCTGTCACCAATATGGACGACACAAGATCGAAACACATAACGCGCAACAAACGACTCTCCCACAGGAGTAGTCACGATCAGCGGCTGATCCAGCAAACACGACTCTCGGCCTAACCTCGGCACGAAGTGCGTAGAAACATACGAATGCGTGGATCCCGGATCAAAAAGAACATGCGCATCAAAAGAACATACAGAAAGAGTACCTGAAACCACGGCATTGGACGCCTGAGCGTCCTGGTGAGTCAAGGCAAAAACCCTAGCCTGACCTCTACCTGCTACTGGCTGTCCTCTGCCTCTGCCACCTCGTCCTCTCGGTACAAAACCTCCGCGACCACGACCTCGCTGAACAGGAGTCTGACGCGGCGCAACTACAGGAACAAGAGGCAACGCTCTCTGAGGTGGAGAAGGTGGTAAGGTAATCTGCGGTACAGCTGGCTCGTTCACATGCGGCTCTATACAATCTCGAACCCGATGACCCAAACAACCACACCGGTAACATCCCGAAGTAAACTGCCGATCATCCTGAGGGTAAGAACCATAAAGCCTGCCTCGTCCCGAACCGCCACTATCAGAACGAAAACTGTCTCGACGTCTAAACGTCTGCCTCGCTGCCACATCACCTATACGAACTCTCTTCGGTCCCGGAACAACTGATAACTCAGCTAGACGCTCCTCTACCGAAAGAGCTGCATCCACCGCTGCCGCATACGTGTCACAATGCTGAACACTGATGGCTAAGAATATCTGGGTAAGTAGGCCTCGAACAAACCTCTTCACCCTCATCTCCTCCGTCGCCACCAGGTATGGAGCATATATCGACAGCTCAGTAAACAATACATCATAATCCGACACCGTCATCCCCGGCGTCTGACGTAAAGACTCAAATCTGCGTGCTCGCGCATCTCTAACGCTCGGTGGAAGAAAACGAACGAGAAAAGACGTCACAAACTCAGCCCAGGTCATAGGAGCAAGACCAGCGGCTCTGCCTCTCTCCATCGACTCACACCACTTCTGGGCCATGCCCTCCAGACGAAAACTGGCAAACTCTACCCACCTCTCGTCGGAACATCGGAGTGAGCGACAAATCCTGGCCATCCGGTCGATAAATGACTGCGGATCCTCGGTAACATCTGTACCCGTAAACACCGGAGGTCTCAGCCTCATGAAATCCGTCAACGACACAGCAATAACCCCCGGAGCTGCAACCGCGACTATCGGAACTGTAGGTACCACCGTGGCCACCGCAGCGGGTGGAACAACTGCCTGCCCCTGCGCTCGGATGGTCTCTACCAAAGTCCCCACAATCTGGCGCAGATCCTGCATACCAGCTCCAATCATAGCAATATACTCCGGTACAACAGGCGTACCATCCCGGTCAGTCCTCGCCTCAGGCAAGTCAACTCTGACCTCGGCCCTCGCGGCCGCTCTCTGAGCCCTCATAGTCTTCGGCGGCATATGGGCTATAAATTGAAACAAGATTCGATAAGGAAACGGAAATCGAATCACAAGATGTATATCAATCACGGAAGGAATATCAATCAACAAGTCCTAAGGTCACTTAGGCGGAGTACCGTGTCGTAAGTATGCCGCGGAACATACACACGCTACGTCACTCTGCTCAAGCCACCTACTCCATCATACCAAGGTCATCCTAGACTCCGAAAGGTAAAACCTAACGCTCTGATACCAACTTTGTCACGACCCGAAATTCGGTCCGTAACCGGCACTTAAATTACGTAACGTCTACAGGCGTACGTAACCTAAGTAAGCCGAAACCCAGAAATCTAAAACCACCCAAGAATGGATCAACGGAGAAAAACATAATTTAAAAGTATTAGTGTTGCCATTTAAAATCTCTAACTCTAGTTTTCTTTCATAAAAATTTCGGCAGCACCTCCTTTGTAAAACTAGCCCCGTAAACGGGTACAACACAGATAAAATATAAATCATCCCAAGTGGGAGAAAAATCACGCCCACCGGCGGAGACAATCACCACAACAAGTATACGACGCCAAAGCGAAGAAATATCAAAGAGAACGACTATATCAAGAAGTAAACATATCCACAATAACCTGCTTCTACGAGCACGGTTCCCAAAACCAATATACAACACTGATATCTCACAAGTCGTCTCTAAGTCATATACAACAAGTAGATGGAGAATACTAGATCCAACCCAAAATGATATACAATATACAACGGATAACCGCAAACCCACCTATAATGCAACGGCCTCACTGCCCAAGGTAGCGGTATCCCCAAAAGAAATGATGATAAGCTGCCCCACCGCGACTACTCAGAGGGTAAGTCCTGCAAAACTGTGGCACAACGGGGGTGAGTTGCCAACTCATGAATAGTAATTAACATCATACAGTAATCGCAAGTATGCACTAACATCACTAATCAATAACATGTGAACTGATAGCATGAGTATGACAATATGAATATGCAACTATCATAATATCCATATCAATATAATACTGAGTGCGGAAAGTAAATAATCTCATGCGCATATCATCAGCATGAAAAATACGGTGTATCTCAACAACACCCAAATCCCAAATACTCAGATCGGCCCTCAAATCGGCCCTCAGATCGGCCCTCAGATACTGTACATCTCAATGAAACCCGAGTGTCAAACATCGACACCCAAAAACATGATATCCGTACGTTCCTCGAAAACCAAGTATCCCACCTCGATACTTGCGTTTCCACGTACCGGTCTGTCAAATATCCATACGTTCCTCGAAAACCAAGTATCCACCTCGATACTTGCGTTTCCACGTATCGGTCTGTCAAATCCCATATATCTCTCGGAAATTAAGTGCCCACATCGACACCTTAATTTCCCATATCGCATCTCAAATGCATAAGTCCATATAATGTATCTCGCGGATCCCAAGAATCCAAATCCAGAATACATATATATACAGCGTCCCATACCACTGATATATATGCAATACAAATACATATATATACGGCGTCCCATACCACCGATATATATGCAATACAAATACACATATATATACGGCGTCCCATACCACCGATATATATGCAATACAATCTATAATATCTAAATCCAGAATACATATATACACAGCGTCCCATACCACTGATATATATGCAATACAAACTGATCATAAATCAATAACAAGGTATATGTGCTAACAATAACATAGCAGGATATATGTGCGAACAAGTAATGTAGCAGGGTATACATATGAGCATGTAGGTATACAGATATGTTCTATGTAATATGCAATGTCGCACAAGTATAACTGTTTAATGTCGATAACCGATAGCAAGGTATATGAATGAGCAATTGTGTTGTGCCTATCATGTCAATTATCAACAGTGTGTGTGTAGCATATCATTGGTGCTCGTGCAACATGGACTGTCGATAATAGTGCAGTGTACATCAGATATAATATCATGCACTACAAGTAACTATATGCAATGCGAATCATGCAATGTCTCTATATAAGCAAATGAGCATACGGCTAATATCAGATCATATCTAGCCCCGACGCGTAGCGCCATACGGGCGATTCCCCGTAGATGTTAAATCTACTCACCCTGTGGTCTTCAGCTATGAAAATCCGACCACCTGCTTCCCTTTGTTCGCAGCGTCTGAAGTCCCCGCTTGCGACGTTATAATATCACAAACACAAGAAATAATGCGAATATCTTAGAAGCAATCACAATAACGCAAAACTACGTATTATCAAACGCAACAACGCACTAAACCATATCACGAATACACGTCTAGCGCAAACACACGAAACGATACCTAAACCCAAACTGAGCACGTCGCAGCACGACACACGACTCGTGTCGCAACACGTATCACGCGAACTCAAAACACACGATTATAGGTAATCGATCCCAGATTTTGCATACTGTAATTACTAACAAATTCAACAGTACCAAAAGACCCAAAACAACAGCAGACAACTACCCACAGGAAACCCACCCCAAACCTCACCAAGCCGGCCGGCGTCGCCGGCCCCCTCTTCGAATCTCGCCGGCCCAGACCGGCGGGGTGGTCCCCGTCTCCTGGGTGGTGTCTCAGGTCTACCTGCACATCACTCTAAAGTTGTTTCTTTCATCACGAAAATTCCCAGGTCACAGCAGATACCAATATCACTAAAAAGACACTAAAAACCCGATATCGCCTCAAACGATATAAACTACGTTCTACGCAGAATTTAACGATCGAAACTACACAAAAACTATAAATTAACAGTAGAGGGGTTATACCTAACAACTTTGCTCTCAAGTCCAAGCTTTTCCCCTCTCCAAGTGATCAAGATCAAGAAATTCCCAAGCTTTTGGTATTTTTGTGCAAAGTTTCAGATATTTGAGGATTTTAGAGTTTAGATTGATAATTTATGAAGAATAATGGAGCAAGGGCAGTAGGGGGATGAAGGAATTCGGCCAAGGGGTGAGGTGGAGGGTTGGTGAAGAATTTCCTAGCAATTACCTCCATTTATTGCCAATTAAAGCACTTGCACACATACACACACATGCATGCATCTCACTCTTCTCTTTTCTTTTCTTTTTCTTTTAAATTTCTAGTTTAATTCTAGGCCACACATAATTCTCTAGGTGAGAGTGAGAAGGATTTGCTAACTTAGAGGTTTTAAAGAAAAGATCGCAAACGGTTATTTTCCCAAAATTTAAATACCGCATTAAAATAATATTAAAAATTGGGAAAAACCAAATTGAACCAAAACGTCCCATATACTCCCAAAGTTCGCGCACTGGCTTTATTTTAGCTAATCTAGGTGCTGGCAAGTCTATATGGTCGTTTGTTCACAGTCAGGTAAAAACGGAAAATACCGACAAACTTACCCTAAAACGAACGAAATCGTATAACGATTTCCAAAACGTTACACTCTACTTCAATATGTGCATGTGTTTCTTTTAGCATATCGCTTATATACATATTAGTAGAGCCCTTAGGATTATTGCTTGATTACCAGCGTTGTGATGGCGCTCACACTCGTGGGGGCTGGGTGATCCATAAGCACATCCTTATACAGGTCCCTAGTTGTTGGACTATCGAGACAGGGCATCGATACTCCGGAGTAGACTAGCGTATGCGCTTCTCATCCCAGCTGGCGAGACGGTCTGTCCCACAGCCGTCAGTACGTCGTACTTGAGATAGTATGAGGGTGCTCGTTAGGTTACGAGTACACTGGACAGGACTCGTCTGGAACTGTTGGTTGGTATTAGACCGATCGTCAATTATCAGTTCCCAGGTGACATGAGTACAGCTTAGTCCGCAGACTTGACACTGTCACTTCGCCTCGAGTGTGTTCCCACTGCACTTTGATTACTACCCTACCACGGCTCAAAGGAGTCGTGCAAACAGGTAGTTTTTGGGTGCAGTCCCGAAGCACTTGGAGGCAGTGACGGTTAGACAGGATTCGTCTCTCCCGGTATTGGGGGTTGACATCGCGCTGTGTCCAGGAGAGCCATTACACATGTAGTCCCTGGCCAGGGCAAGCGAGATATACTGGTAGGTTTCCAGTGTTATCTCAGGGTGTTCTGGGCTACACTCTGACACAACTTGTACCGCTATTAGGGGACTGACGTTCACCACCCCCCTAGGCCCGCCATGCGATGTATCAGACGGACAGACTGGACTGTACGGAGACTGTCACATACAGGCTCAGTAGGAGTTCAGATGGGGTCACCTCGTCAGTCTTCTTATCGGCATCTACCTGGGGACCGTTACGTACAGCTAGTGCCGCTTGCGGTCTGTGGTTAAACCCACTGCCAGCGTAGTGTCGAGTCTTTAGAGTCCCACACAGAGAGTTATTCTCCTTTAGGCAAAATGAGTAGAGGTCGCATAGTTTTGCGACAGGGTTCGTTCACATCCGCGCACTTGTGCACGTTTGCTGTCCGGACAGCTTATACTAGAGGGATTTGGTTTAAGCCGGATCCTAGTATATGATTTAGGATTGGTTTTATCTCATTGTGTTCGTGTTCCTCGGATCACGAATACGGGTGCGTATGCACAGTTGATTAAGACAGAGGGAGAGGACTTTGATTAGGGTTAATAACCATTGTCATTTTATTAACCCTAATACTTATGTGTGTATTATGGTTAATTGATATTAGTTTAATATAATTGTGCATGGTTAGGGTTGTTGACCATTTGATATTCTTGACTTGTTGACCTAGGTTGACACTTTGACCATCATCATTTCATTTAAAAGATGCTCTTTGATCCTTGCAATTTGCATTAAAAATGAAATGATAATGGTCATGTCTTGATTATGCCATGACAATTATCTTGCTAATTATCAATTTACATAATTCACCCATTTATGAGAGAATGGTTCATTTTCTCTCTTCATTCTATCATATATTTTCTCTCTCTTGCTCTTCCTCTTTCTCAAGCTCTCCCGTCTCATGTATTGAGAAATACTTGAGCTTGAGAAAAACTACTCCATATTAATCTCTACTCTCATCTAGGGTTCTAGGATTATCACTTCTAGCACCTTAGTTACTTCTAGCTTGAAGTTGAAGCCAAACGTTGAGGCTCTCGGGTGGACCCTTCTTCGACTTGAGAAGGCGACAAGGTGATCCCTTTCGACCACTTCAAGGAGCAAGGAGAGAAGGACATAAAGCCCAAGGTATAACCTTTCTACCCTATAGCAAACACTCTTTAGCTTTTAGCTAGCTTTGTTTAGTAAAGATCTCGACTTTATCTAGTCCATGTTGCCTAGAGTAGAAAAATTCGATTTTTATACCGTTTCCTCCTCCCCGCAAGCACCGGGGTGGGCAACGTGGACTTACAGTGGTATCAGAGCCTAACTAAATATAAACTAGCTAGGTAGTGAAGTGTATGGAAGTTTGATTGAAAAAATCGCAAAACCTAAACATCAAAACCCTAAGTTTATGTTGAAATTTTTTCTGCTCAAAATAAAAAAAATCATACTTCAAAAATCATCTCAAGGTTTTGTTAAGACACTCACCAAAAACGATCCAGAGAACCGTTCAAAGCGCCGCGGTTCCGCGGCAATAGCATGCTATTGCCGCTGAACCGCGGCCGAGTTGACTCGGTTCTGGAACGAGTGTTGTGCAGTGTTATTCTGACTTGGTTTTGGGATTTTTAAGACATTTTATTTGTGCCCAGATTTTCCAGAATAGAAATTTGTATTTAGGGGCCTATAAATCCGTATTTTTTGATCGAACTTCACTACACTTTGACTAATGAGTTATATCTGTGATGTTTATATGTATTGAACGTCGGCTAATCGCTATACGTCGATTAGTGGGGGTTATACATATCTGTGATCTGTGTTTGTTGATGGTATGTGTATATGAATGCGTTGGATTGTCGCGGGTGAATAGCCGGGGTGGATGTGAGATGAGTGTTTCTTTTTCTTTCATTCATGTAATATGTAAATTGATGTATTATTATTTGTTTGGCCGCACAACCGGGTCGGGGTTGTAGCCGTCATTGTATAATTCTTTTTACTGCTTTTGCTCCTAGGATAGACCCATGGAGGGGGTGCACAAACTACCGGGTATCTCGAAGTGCCGAGTGGCCTACTCACGGTGTTGAGGGAGGTTGCTTCGCTTCGGGTACTTGGCGGGTAGTTTGCCGCACCCGTAGGGGTCTTGGGTGGGGTATTGGCTATTCACCGCGACCGTGTAATCCGTTTTTCATTGCAGGCTCGAACGGATTGCGGATTCCTAGTATATCCAATGTATTCATCTGTGATCTGTAATGTCTATCATTGCTATATATCTATATACTATAACTATTTAGGCGTTGCTTATGTTTTACAGCCGCGCTAGCCCAGCCCCCGCTCTGTCGTTAGTTAAGTAACCTAACGGGTGATGACGGGGCCCCGTGGCGAATGCGAATGGCATAAGCGTACGTCATATTTTGGTTGTTTTCTGCAATGGTAGGATTAAATGATGGGACGCATTAAAAGAACTAATGCAAGCAAATAAACCAAGTAAAAGTCGATTGGAACACTTTGAAAACCACTCGGTTCTTTTCAAAACTAAACTTTTAAACGCGGAGCTTGAACCACTCCTTTTTAAAAGCTATCTCGTTCCATCGATTATATCAAGTTCACTACGTTCACGGTTTCGCCAAAACCATTCGTAGCCCTCCATCATTTCAGTTAAATGTTCAGTAGTATTCAAGCTATGTATTTTGACCTCACGCCAAGGCATAGTGATTGGTAGCTGCCGGATATTTATCTGTTGCATAGATAGAATGCGTTGGTTTGAGACAGTCGTACTGCCATTTTGGCCTACGTCAAGGGTAGGTACGGGTGGGTTCAAATTAACCGGGATAATGATGGGAAGAACTTGACATGTGACTTATGACATTTTTACCTCACGCCAAGGTCATAAGAGCATGGGGCAAAAAATCCACATCGGGAGTTTCATAAGCACTGAAACTTGCTAGCGCTGCATACCATTTGGAGTGTGATGATTCTGGTAGGATTCCTTCGGTTTTATCACGCGATGATATTTGGATCCCGATCCTACTGTGAGTATATGCTACTCCTCGGGAAAACTCTCACTTAACGATCAATGCTATAAACCTAGTAGGTGTCTAGAAAGGTGTTAGCGGGGCTACGCCCACAGGGAAAAGAGGTTACTTAATTAAGGAACTTCGCGAAAGCGTTGGAAAACCTCCCTCGAAGTACCGACACTGGCCTGGCTGAACGGTTAAGCAAGTATTGTACGGTGAGATTGATCCCGACTAATCTTTTCTTTACGGTTTGAGAAGGGATTCGAGAGACAGTGGGAGCCATCCAGTTTAGACAAATTAAAAACCACTCTAAACTTGCAAGTGTATCATGCTAAAGTGTTGCTTTTCTCTCTCCTAATTGCAGCGACCATTCAACATGACCGGACTTAAGTTATTACTAGATAAAAACATACTGACAGGGCCAAACTACAAAGATTGGCTCAGGAATGTCAAGATGGCAATCACTTATGACAAGTTGGGGTATATCCTTACCACCAATGCTCCCCCTGTCCCAGGTCCCACCTCCAACGTCGCGGATGTAGAAATCCGTAAGACATGGAAGATAGATTGCGCGAAGGCAAATGCCTCGTACTTGCCTCGATGGACAACGAACATCAGAGGAGGCACGAGAATATGGACCTAGAGTCCATATTTCTCCATACAAAAGAACTGTCTGGAGAGCAGTCTCGTATCGCAAGATCCGAAGTGTCGAAGAAGCTATTTTCGGCAAGATTGGCCGTCGGATCATCGGTAGCGGAACACGTGCTTAAGATGATTGGCTACATAGAGGAGCTCGCGGACCTTGAGACCACGTCGGAGAATGAACTCTACACTGATTTGATTCTCCAGTCCCTTCCTTCCACTTACGCCCAATTTATCCTTAACTTCAACATGCAAGGAAAGGAGGTTGAACTTTCCGAACTTCTGAACATGTTGAGAAGTGCTGAGGGCACCCTACAGAAGGGTAGGGAGACATCCACTTTGTTTGTAGGAGGATCTTCCTCTTCTAGATCCAGGGCGAAAGCCAAGGGTAAGAAGAAGAAAGCCCCCGCCAAACTAAGAGGCGGTGTCAGTAAAGTGGATACGAAGGGAAAAGGAAAGGCAACAAAGGTAGCGGGAAAGCTGGTGGGGAAGGAAGAATGCTTCTATTGTCACAAAAGTGGACACTGGAAACAGGATTGCAAGGCTTGGAAGGCCAGAACCCAGGATCTGAAGCGAGTAGCGGCTTCAGCTTCAGGTGTGTATGTTATTGAAAACTGTCTATCGATAAACTCTACATCCTGGGAATTGGATACCGGATCAGGATCTCATATCTGTAATTCTTTGCAGGCGTTGAGAAAGCGTAGAGTTTTGAAGGCAGGTGACATGACCCTCAGAGTTGCAAACGGAGCTAGCATGGATGCTGAGGCCGTGGGGGACTATCCCCTGGGATTGTCTGATGGACACTTTTTGGTTTTACGTAGTTGTTATTTTGTACCAAATGCAACCTGTAATATCATTTCTGTATCTTTATTATCTAAAGAACGTTATGAATTTGCATTTGTAAGTAATTTAGTGAACATTCACCTTAATCAAGTTTTGATTGGGTCAGGTACATTGAACAACGGTATATACGTATTAAACCAACCACAGATTTTCAATGTCCAGAATACACACAAAAGAAAGTCTCCAGAAATCAATAAAAATTTCTTATGACATTGTAGACTGGGTCACATCAATGAGAGAAGGTTGACTAAGTTACATGCAGAAGGATATTTGGATCCGTTCGAATATCAATTGTATGCAACTTGTCAATCCTGTCTCAAAGGAAAGATGACAAAGACTCCGTTCACTGGACACGGAGTAAGAACGAGCGAGCTCTTGTGACTCGCACACAGCGACGTGTGCGGTCCAATGTCTAAACATGCACGAAGCGGTTATTCTTACTTCATTACTTTTACGAATGATTTTTCAAGGTTCGGACATGTCTTCTTAATGAAGCATAAATCCGAAGCTTTTGAGAAATTCCAGGAATACAAGAATGAAGTAGAAAAACAAACAGGCAAAAGTATCAAGACACTAAGATCTGATCGAGGTGGAGAATACTTGAGTGCCGAGTTCCTGGGTTACTTAAAAGAGAATGGAATTCTCTCTCAGCTTACTCCTCCATACACTCCGCAACATAACGGTGTATCGGAGAGACGGAACCGAACCCTATTGGATATGGTACGGTCCATGATGAGTAATGCTGAGTTGCCGCGATCGTTCTGGTGATATGCGCTAGAATCAGCTTCATACCTTTTGAACCGAGTTCCCACTAAGACTGTGCCTACCACACCATATGAGTTATGGAGTGGGAAGAAACCCTATCTTCAATACCTGAAGATTTGGGGATGTCCAGCTTATGTCAAAAAGCAGCATACGGACAAACTAGAGGCACACTCAGTACTGTGCAAGTTTGTGGGATACCCAAAGAACTCCAGGGGGTATCTTTTCTATTACGCAGAGGAACAAAAAGTCCTTGTTTCTCGTAATGCCCATTTTCTGGAACATCAGTTCTTAGAAAAAGAAATAAGTGGGAGCGTAATAGAACTGGAAGAAATTCCAGAACCACAAGCTATTACTGAAAGCTTAGTAGAACCAGAGGGTTCGAAAGATCAGGACATTCCCACGCCACTCCGCAGGAGTAGTAGGCAGTCTCATCCGCCCGAGAGATACTACGATTTTCTCATTGACGGGGATAGAGAGGATTGCATCATAGATTGTGATGAGCCTACTAGCAAAGCCATTCAGAGCGTCGACTCGGTAAAATGGCTAGATGCAATGCGGACCGAAATGGAGTCCATGTACACCAACAAAGTATGGATGTTGGACATTGCTCCAGATGGGGTAAAACCCGTAGGATGCAAGTGGATCTTCAAAAGGAAGATTGGTGTAGATGGACAGGTTGAGACATATAAAGCTAGACTGGTTGCAAAGGGTTTTCGTCAGCGACCTGGTTTGGAATATGACGAAACCTTTTCTCCAGTAGCTATGCTGAAATCCATTCGGATCCTTCTTGCCATTGCTGCCTTCCATGATTATGAAATTTGGGAGATGGACGTAAAGACCGCTTTTCTAAATGGACATTTAGAGGAGTGTGTCTATATGGACCAGCCAGAGGGTTTCATTTAGAGTGGGAGCAGCGGAAAGGTGTGCAAGTTGCTTAAGTCCATTTATGGACTAAGGCATGCATCGCGGAGATGGAACATCTGTTTTGATGAGACGGTCAAGGAATTTGGCTTTATCAAAAATCCTGATGAACCATGCATCTATTGTAGATTTGTAGCGAGAACTGTAGTATTCCTCGTTTTATACGTGGATGACATTCTCTTAATAGGAAATGACATTCCTATGCTACAATCTGTCAAGGGGTTCTTGTCACACAGGTTCTCCATGAAAGACCTCGCTGATGCCTCATACATTCTGGGTATCCGGATCTACCGTGACAGATCCAAAAGGATATTAGGACTTTCACAGTCCAGGTACATCGACACCATACTGAAGAGATTCAGTATGGAAGATTCCAAGCGCGGTAATCTACCGGCTTGTCACGGGATCACCCTCTACAAAGAGATGTCTCCCAAGACTGATTTGGAGAGGGATCACATGTCTATTATACACTACGCTTCTGCGGTAGGCTCTATAATATATGCGATGTTGTGTACCAGACCGGATGTGGCTTATGCACTGAGTGTGGTAAGCAGGTATCAGTCAAACCCTGGGGAGAAACACTGGATAGCGGTAAAGAACATTCTCAAGTACCTGAGAAGGACTAAGGAGATGTTCTTGGTGTATGGCGGAAAAGACCTCCAGAATGAGGCCTTTGCTGACTCCAGCTTCCAGAGTGACAAGGATGATTCCAAGTCCATGTCGGGTTTTTTCTTTACCCTCAATGGAGGGGCGGTGTGTTGGAAGAGCTCCAAACAGGAAACCGTTGCTGACTCGACTATGGAAGCAGAATACATCACTGCATCTGATGCCGCAAAAGAAGCTGTCTGGATGAGGAAGTTCTTGAAAGAACTTCAGGTGGTTCCGTCCATTGTTGACCCAATACCTCTGTATTGCGACAACAACGGGGCTATAGCTTTAGCGATGGAACCCAGGTCCCATCAGAAATCCAGACACATCTTGAGGCGATATCACCTGATCAGGGAGATAGTGGATCGCCAGGAGATCGAGGTTCGGAGGGATGCTTCAGAAGATAACACTGCAGATCCATTCACCATGGCTTTGCCCCAGACTCAGTTCGAGCGGCTGATCGAGATGATAGGTATTCGATACGCCAGTACATGGCCTTAGTGCAAGTGGGAGATTGTTAGTGTATATGCCCTAGAGTCCATTACTGTATCATACTAGTTTGTATATTACTTGATGGAAGCTTGGGATATTCACAGTTATATATACAATCTTGCTCGAAATGGTAGTATGCTACTTGGTTTGTATCTACTTCAATATGTGCATGTGTTTCTTTTAGCATATTGCTTATATACATATTAGTAGAGCCCTTAGGATTATTGCTTGATTACCAGCGTTGTGATGGCGCTCACACTCGTGGGGGCTGGGTGATCCATAAGCACATCCTTATACAGTTCCCTAGTCGTTGGACTATCGAGACAGGGCATCGATACTCCGGAGTAGACTAGCGTATGCGCTTCTCATCCCAGCGGGGGAGACGGTCTGTCCCACAGCCGTCAGTACGTCGTACTTGAGATAGTATGCGGGTGCTCGTTAGGTTACGAGTACACTGGACAGGACTCGTCGGGAACTGTTGGTTGGTATTATAACTATCGTCAGTTATCAGTTCTCAGGTGACATGAGTACAGCTTAGTCCGCTGACTTGACACTGTCACTTCGCCTTGAGTGTGTTCCCACTGCACTTTGATTACTACCCTACCACGGCTCAAAGGAGTCATGCAAACAGGTAGTTTTTGGGTGCAGTCCCGAAGCACTTAGAGGCTGTGACGGTTAGACAGGATTCGTCTCTCCCGGTATTGGGGGTTGACATCGCGCTGTATCCAGGAGAGCCGTTACACAAGTAGTCCCTGGCCAGGGCAAGCGAGATATACTGGTAGGTTTCCAGTGTTATCTCAGGGTGTTCTGGGCTACACTCCGACACGACTTGTACCTCTATTAAAGGACTGACGTTCACCGCCCCCCTAGGCCCGCCATGCGATGTATCAGACGAACAGACCGGACTGTATGGAGACTGTCACATACAGGCTCAGTAGGAGTTCAGATGGGGTCACCTCGTCAGTCTTCTTATCGGCATCTACCTGGGGACCGTTACGTACAGCTAGTGACACTTGCGGTCTGTGGTTAAACCCACTTCCAGCGTAGTGTCGAGTCTTTAGAGTCCCACACAGAGAGCTATTGGCCTTTAGGCAAAATGAGTAGAGGTCGCATGGTTTTGCGACAGGGTTCGTTCACATCCGCGCACTTATGCACGTTTGCTGTCCGGACAGCTTATACTAGCGGGCTTTGGTTTAAGCCGGATCCTAGTATATGATTTGGGATTGGTTTTATCTCATTGTGTTCGTGTTCCTCGGATCACGAATACAGGTGCGTATGCACAGTTGATTGAGACAGAGGGAGAGGACTTTGATTAGGGTTAATGACCATTGTCATTTTATTAACCCTAATGCTTATGTGTGTATTATGTTTAATTGATATTAGTTTAATATAATTATGCATGGTTAGGGTTGTTGACCATTTGACATTCTTGACTTGTTGACCTAGGTTGACACTTTGACCATCATCATTTCATTTAAAAGATGCTCTTTGATCCTTGCAATTTGCATTAAAAATGAAATGATAATGGTCATGTCTTGATTAAGCCATGACAATTATCTTGCTAATTATCAATTTACATAATTCACCCATTTATGAGAGAATGGTTCATTTTCTCTCCTCATTCTATCATATATTTTCTCTCTCTTGCTCTTCCTCTTCCTCAAGCTCTCCCCTCTCATGTGTTGAGAAACACTTGAGCTTGAGAAAAACCACTCCATAGTAATCTCTACTCTCATCTAGGGTTCTAGGATTAGCACTTCTAGCACCTTAGTTACTTCTAGCTTGAAGTTGAAGCCAAAGGTTGAGGCTCTCGAGTGGATCCTTCTTCGACTTGAGAAGGCGACAAGGTGATCCCTTTCTACCACTTCAAGGAGCAAGGAGAGAAGGACATAAAGCCCAAGGTATAACCTTTCTACCCTATATCTAATTTCTAGTTAGCTTTAGCTAGTTTTGTTTAGTAAAGATCCTCCTTAAGCAAGTCCATGTTGCCTAGTATGATAAAAATCCATTTTTTATTCCGTTTTCCGCCTCCCCGCAAGCACCGGGGTGGGCAACGTGGACTTACAGCCCGGGTCAACCCACAAACAGCCATTACAGAAACGTGCCTTGAGTTATCCAGAGTTTGGTTTTAAGCATAAGCCGGACAACTCCCCGTACCTTAACATCGTTAAGATACGAATTGTTCTCTATCCAATACAGAAACAGAGGCACTGATTTAATTGAACCAGTTTCAAGTCATGCTGCTGTCTTCAGTGCATGTTAACTAAATGGAAAGAGGCCGATCAGTGTTACTCAACTTAGGAAAGCTTCCAATTATGAGTAACCCGAAAGAGAAGCAAGTTCTCTTTAATCATTACTATCAACTGAATACCTTACACAAGTATCTACATCTTCGATCACCTTGAAGAATCCCGATACTTGCAACACCTGGTTCTCTACTTTATCCATATACCTATAACTTCTCAAAACTTGGACCTTGTGTTTCTACGAAACACCTGTCTAAAAACTAGAGAAGTCATAAGTAAACCGAATATAGTACGAGAACCAACCCCTCTGTCCTCATGGACGCTGGACAACATACAATACTCTGTATAAGTCCCTTGAGTCTGATAACTCAATCCCTGTGTGTCGTAGGTTGAAAACTGTACTTATGGTTATGAAGAATTACACCGCTATTTAATGCTCCTTACCTAACCATCCACTGATATAGGTAAATGTCATAGACATAATTTCAAAAAAGTATATCTCACTCTATGAAAAATAGACGTACAGATGTATCAATTTGAAATTGGTGCATAACAGCGGATATTCAAAACCAAATATTTGCCGTCCGGCAAACATCGCAAGTGACTTCCTCAAATATCACCGATTACAACGAATCCCGATATAATGAGGATGATCACCTAATTCCCAATAACTTACTCCCACTCATCATCTGTAAAACCATACAGATGTGAGAATCATACCTGGTAAATACATATCCTGGAGTAAGGACTAATTGGGAAATCAGTTTTCTTATAACAGTACACAGTGAAATTGAAACATTGAAATGTTTCGATGGGGTATCCCGGTATTCCTAGTAATACCTCTTCCATTATCCAGATTCACAACTGTAACCGTGCAATTCTTTGCTATCTTTCCAAATCCCTTTATATGTCTTTAGTCATTACCTTCTGCACACCCCTTTAGGCCAATTGGTTTTCTTCCTTCCCTACCGTTCGGCACCAGCCTATGGTTTGGAAGAAGACTATCCAATAAGCATAATGGGTGTACTGTCCTAATCCTAGGAGCACTTGCAATGCGAGAGAAGGTGAAGATAGAAGATAAAAGACAACCGAATAAACCTTATTCCTATTTCTCCTGAACCAAAATCCATCCCCGAACTGGAACAAGTTCCTTTCGAGTTCGTATATAACCATACGATGGAGTATCCAATAAACTGTGGATCTTTGTAGTGATACGGAGTGTCCTGGAGAAATACAAAGGTGAAATGGGAGTGGTAATGAAATACTTGGTTTGGTCGTGAATATCAGTTGCAATTTACTTTGCCCTCTTACTAATCCCTTGATATGTCTTTACTTAATACCTTCTGCACACCATCGTTATGCTAATTGGTTTTCTTCATTCCCCACCGTTCGGCACCAGCCTAAGGTTTTGGAAGAAGACTATCCAATTTGCGTAATAGGTGTACTATCTCCAAAACCAAGGAGTACTCGCAACCTGAGAGAAGGTAAAAGGAAAAGACAACTGAATAGTCCTATTCGTTTCCTCCAGAACCGGAAACCATCCTCGAATAAATTCCTTCGAGTTCGTATATAACCATATGATTGTTTTGTCCAATGGAAGTGGACGTTCGTAGTAATACGGGGTGTCCTGGAGAAAAGGGTAAAAGTAGGAGTGGCAATGAGTTTTGCAACTCTGACAATCCAAAAGCCAGTGTTTAAGAAGGTTCGGTCAACTTGGTCACTGAGTCGTAGTCTAGGGTCGGGTCAAAGGTCGCTGCCAAGGAGAGAGAGAAAAGAAACACTCAGCGTGCACTCTAACCTAGATCGGAATGGTTACCAATTTATCTAATCAGGAAACCTCCCACTGTACCGTCAAATTCTCCTCCAAACCTGAAAGAAGAATTAGTCGGGATCACCCGAGGAGTAAACCAACTCATCAGTGGGAATCGGGATCCAACTATCATCGCATGATAACGTGACGGACTTCGCTCACGTTATCACACTCCAGAAGGTATGTGCATATCTGGAAAGTTTCAGTTTCTTTAGAAACTCCCGATGTGATTTTTGCCCCATGCTCTTATGACCTTGATGAAGGCCAACTGTCACGCCCCGCTTCCCAAAGTACGCAAGATTGGGCACGTGACATAGCCAACCATGCTACCTGTGGGTAGGAAATATCCATCCACAGTCACATTACGGTTGTAGAGATATCAAGAACAAATAGTAAACTAATCTAATACATGTCCAAATCCATAATAACAAGAATCAATAAACAATAAGTGCGGAAGCGAATGATCCAATACAATGAATAAACAGTACGTCCCATAATGCGGGCTCACATCTGGAAATGAAATGAAATAAATAAATTTAACCCTAAGGAACTCACAGTTCAGCCTGCTGGCTGAAGTACTCCTGCTCGGTCGTCGACAGTGGTACGGAATCTGGGCCATGCAAAACCCAGACGTCAGCGCGTCATGACATCAAGTATATAGTATAAACATGGCAATAAGCAGTGCAGGTATGAACATGAATAAGCAGTACAATATCAGAGCAGGGTAAAGTGCACGGGTGACTAAACTGTCCTATCAGGTTTCTACTCTATAGTCTTTGAAATCAATTGATGAATCGTCGATGTAACTCAACAGTATCCCGTGCGTGCCCGGGACCACGGTCAAGGCCCTCGGGGCTGAATCCGAGACGTGCCGCTGAGCAGTAATAGGTAGTAGGATGGGCGAGTGATGTCAGCATCAACACTCCGGGGCTGGCCAAGCCCGTAAGACTGATCAGAACAAGTATCGAACTGTTGAGTTACAAGTCGGTTTCACCTTTGATTTCCCCATACCCCCAAGTTATATATGTCAGGTCAGGTATTCAGTAGTCAAGGACTAATGCCAACACAATATCAGGTAAAATAGGTCTGTCTGGATAGACAGCAGGAATGGTCAGGTTTGTCGGCATTAGGCAAGATCATGAAACAAGTCATGTCATGGTACAACAGGATGAGTCGGTATGTAGGTATATGTCATGTGTAGCAGGGTCAGGCTAATATGTAGTGCAATCGAGTATGTGCTCACAACAGGTATACAATCAAATAATGAACAGCAGCAGGAAACAGTAAATAACAATATTATTCCTTGTAAACACAGTGATGTTTTGTATTCTCTTATTAACAGGTTCAAGCACCCTTGGGGTGCAATAGTCACAAAGTAAAACAATATTACTAACACGAAGCAATGAAGCCATTTAAACTACAGCATAATAATAGTTACAAGGATGATCTAGCAATTTAAGCAAGGACGTTCTAATTGGTTTAATTAGTTAAAGTGTGGATTAATAGCATACCGATTAATTACACGAAACTACTATACTGATTTAATGTTAAGGCTTATTGTGACCGTCGGTTTTAAGTTATAAACTAATATGATAATCAAGAGTAAAGCACGACTTGATATTGTGTACTAGCATGTTAAAGCAAGTATTCGGATACTTGCCTCGACGGCTTCGCAAACCGGAAAGCATGGATGCAAAGTCGGCAGAAAACACGAGAAGGGTGCACGGGACACGGATCGAGTCCCAACAGAGAACAACGGGATCACACGGACCAGGGTACTTTGCTGGAGCGTCGGGTTCACAAGACGGCACGGTCGGATTCCGGCAAAAGTCATCGGCAACGAGTTAGCAACATGATAAACGTACAAGATCAGCGGGGGGAAAACTTTGCACAAAGGAAAGATAAGGATGCTTACAGAGAGATACCTGGGTAACCCCGGCGGGCTCGACGGCGCTGGAACGCCGGCGAGGCAGCGACGGCGGCTGCGAAGACTTGAACAGCCTCGGGTTCGCAGGAGAGGGGGTGCAATGAGTCGAGGAGGGTGGTGGTCGGCCCTGGTGATCGAGGAGGAAAGGAGGTGGTCGGAGGTGGCGCGGGTGACGTCGACGAGGGTCGACGGCGAGTTCTCCGGCGACCCGGGGATTGGTGCAGGGTCGGCTCGGTCTGGTGGTGGTCTGGCGAGGGGAGGAGGGAAGCGACGACGAGGTCGGGACGAGGAGAGTGAAAGGGAGTCGCGGGCGTCGTCGGCGACGGGAGGCGGCGTCGACGGCGGGATCTGCGGCCGAGTGATGGCGTCGGGGGTTGGGTGCAGGCGCGGGAAGCGGCGGAGGAAGGAGGAAGAGGGTGCGGCTAGGTTCGTGGTGGCGAGGGCGGCGACGGCGAGGTCGCGAGGAGGTCGGCGGCGCGAGTACGAGGGCTAGGGTTAGGGTTACGAGATGTTTCTCGTGGTGGAGAAGATGAGTAGGGGAGGCGGCTGCATGGAAAATTATATAGGAGGAGAGAGAAAAAGATTGGAGAGAGAGAGAGAAAAAGAATAAGGAGAGAGACAGAGAGAGGCGGAGAGAGATAGAGAGGGAGAGGGGGGCCCACGGGTCGATTTCAGAGCTCGTGATTGGCTGAGGCGAGATTTTAGAAAGGGATTTCAAAGGATTTACTGTGAAGGATATATATTCGTATATATATATAGTTTTATGATATTAAATTAAATGGGCCTTTTTGGCGCTAAATGAAACATTTCCAAATCGCGCCGGGGTTGCGCCCAAATGTTCCAAATTCAAATTATAGGATTTTAAGCGGGTTCCAAATTTTGAAAAGAGGTGTTTAATGATTAAAATGCATGCCCCCAAGTCGGACACTTACACGCGCGCGTAGTCGTCCAAACTTGCCCGTTTAGCCGAACGGGACGAAATCTCGACACGCGGACGCTACCACGCGACTAGTGACGACGAGTAGGCCAACATGGATATTTTAAATTTCATTTTAGGAGTTAAAATTTGTTATGTGCCAAAATGACTTAACCGGTTAAAATTTAGCAACACACACCAGAAAATCAGAATAATTGGAAATGAGCAATATATGTCACTCAACTAGAAATATGAATAGTATTATTGGGCTCGGGTGTTACATCATACCCAACTACAAAAAGAATTTCGTCCTCGAAATTCCAAGGATACAAGATAGCTAACTACTGGAAAAGGTGAGGAAATTTCTGCCGGATCTCGTCTTCTCGCTCCCAAGTGGATTCTCCATGCGATCGATTACCCCAAGAAACTAGCACAAGAGGAATAACCTTGTTCTTAAGAACCTTTTCTCTTCGATCCTTTATTTCCACTGGTCGCTCTTCAAAAGTCAGGTCCTCCCGTACGGTCAACTCCGAATGATCCAAGACATGAGTCTCATCACGAACATACCTCCGTAGTTGAGACACATGAAACACATCGTGAACTCCTGCTAATGACTGTGGTAACGCCAACCGGTACGATACCTCTCCAACACGCTCCAATATCTCGAAGGGTCCAACGAATCGAGGACTATGCTTTCCCCGACTTCCAAAGAGAATCACCCCTCTAGTCGGTGATATCTTCAGGAATACCAAATCACCCACGGCGAACTCTAGAGGTCTTCTTGACGTGTCGGCCCAAATTTTCTGTCAGTCTTGAGCTGCCTTCATATGCTTCCTGATTGTATTCACCTTCTCGACTGTCTGTACCACCAAATCTGGTCCTAGTAACTTTCGTTCACCAACATCATCCCAACAAACCGGTGAACGGCACTTACGACCATACAACGCTTCAAACGGAGCCATCTGAATTGTCGCTTGGAAGCTATTGTTGTACGAAAACTCCACCAGGTGTAGATGATCCTCCCATGAACCTTTGAAGTCTAACAAGCAAGCCCTCAACATATCTTCAAGGGTCTGGATCGTTCTCTCCGATTGTCCATCAGTTTGAGGATGATAAGCTGTGCTAAACTTCAATCGAGTCCCCAAACTTTCTTGTAAACTCCTCCAAAAGTGCGACAAGAACCGAGTGTCCCGGTCGGACACGATGCTTACCGGTACTCCATGCAATCTGACAATCTCCTGCATGTACCGCTCTGCCAAAGTCTCTGTCGATTGACCAACCCGAAACGGAATAAAGTGAGCTGCCTTGGTCAACCGATCGACAATCACCCATACTGCATTGTTGCCCTTTGGACTCCGCGGTAAAGCCGTCACGAAATCCATGGTTATATGTTCCCACTTCCACTGAGGAATCGGAAGTGGTTGCAACAAACCAGCAACCCTTTTGTGTTCAGCCTTGACTTGCTGACACACCAAGCACTTAGCCACGAAGCGAGCAATTTCCCGTTTCATACCTTCCCACCAGAAATGCTGTCGAATATCTCGGTACATCTTTGTCCCTCCTGGATGTACAGAGTAAGCTGAACTGTGTGCCTCCCTCATAAGCTCTTCACGCACATCTCCTTTTGGCACACACACACGGCTACCATATCTCAACGAACCGTCTTCATGGATCAGTAAATCGGTTCGTAGTCCGGCTCCAACCTGCTCTCGAAACTTTTGCACTCTAGGATCCTGCGATTGTGCCGCTTTAATCTTCTCAACTAAGGACGACTGTACTTGCAACTGCATCAACTGTCCTGTAGCATGTGGTAGCACAACCTCTAAGTCAAATCTCCGAAAATCCGCAATGATCTCTCTCTGTGCAGTCAATATCTGAATTGCTGGTAACTGACTCAGCGCATCCGGCACGACGTTGACTTTTCCCGGATGGTACTTAAGATCAAGGTCATAGTCGGCCATCAGCTCCAACCATCTGCGTTGCCTCATGTTCAACTCCTTCTGAGTGAACACATACTTTAAACTCTTGTGATCTGTAAAGACTTCGACTCTCTCGCCCAAAAGGTAGTGTCTCCAAATCTTCAGGGCGAAGATCACGGCTGCAAGCTCTAAGTCATGAGTCGGATAATTCTTCTCATGAGTCTTCAGTTGTCTCGATGCGTAAGCGACGACTTTCCCATTCTACATCAAAACACATCCCAATCCTTTTCCGGATGCGTCGCTATGAATCACCAGTCCTCCTGAATCATCCGGTACGGTTAGGATAGGGGCGGTTAACAACTTCTGCTTCAAGGTCTCGAAGGCCAATGCACATCTATCCGTCCAAACAAACGGTACCTCCTTACGCGTAAGCTTGGTTAACGGCTCAGCTAAACGAGCGAAGTTCTCCACAAATCATCTGTAGTATCCGGCGAGTCCAAGAAAACTTCTTATCTCCGCAACATTCTTTGGAATAGGCCAATCTCGAACTGCTGCAATCTTTTCGGGATCGACGGCGATTCCATCGCCCGACACGACATGCCCCAGAAACTTCACTTCTTCTAGCCAGAATTCACACTTACTCATCTTCGCAAATAACTTCTCTTGCCTCAGCGTCTGCAGTGCGATCCTTAAGTACTCAGCATGCTCCTCCGGACTCTTCGAGTACACCAGAATATCGTCAATGAATACCACAATAAACTGGTCCAAGAACGGTGAAAAGATCCTGTTCATCAAATCCATAAATATTGCTGGCGCATTAGTCACTCCGAAGGGCATCACTAGATACTCGAAATGTCCATATCGAGTTCGAAACGCCGTCTTGCAAATGTCTTCTGCTTTTACTCGGACCTGATGATATCCTGATCGCAAATCCAGTTTCGAGAATACCCTCGCGCCACTAAGCTGCTCAAAAAGTTCTCCAATGCGAGGGATCAGGTACTTGTTCTTAATAGTCACCCGGTTCAATTCTCGATAATCAATGCACATCCTTCTCGTGCCATCCTTCTTCTTTACTAAAAGAACTGGAGCTCCCCACGGTGAGTTGCTGCTTCGAATCCATCCCTTCTCGAGTAATTCACCAACTTGTTTCTTAACTTCTTCCAATTCCACCGGTGCCATCGGATAATAAGATTTTGATACTGGCGCTGCACCAGGAATAAGGTCAATCGCAAACTCCACCTCTCGCTTCGGCGGTAAGCCTGATATATCTTCAAACACATCCATAAAGTCATGAACAACTGTCGGCCCTTCATTACTATCCACTACCATTGCTGCCAGAACACTGTTTGTCGGCCTAGCCCTAAACTCGACTGGCCCGACAGAACTGCTTTCCCTAATGAAAGTAAACTCAGGGTGTCCGGGAATCTGGAAAACTACTTCCCTTGCCCTACAATCAATGTGTGCGTGGAAAGTGCCAAGAAAATCCATTCCCAAGACTACTTCATAACTGCCCGTATCAATCACCAAGAAATCTGCAAAAAGCTCCCGTCCGCAAACAACAACCGTACAATCTTTACATTCCTTACTAGCTATGATTTTCCCATTCCCAGTGTGTATGTCCCAGAAACTAGACAGGGTCGTGCAGGTGATCGAGTGTGTAGTTATAAATTTGGATGACATAAAACAGTGGGATGCTCCGGAATCAAATAATGCCAATGCGGGAAAACCACGAACGAGTACAGTACCTGTAACTACTTCTCCTGATGCCTTGGCTTCCTCAGCTGTCAACGTGAAAGCTCGAGCCTGCTTGGGTCCTTGTGTCAGCTGTTTCTGCCCTTGGAACGGTCTCTGCGGAGTCTTCTGTATATCATCCCTCGTGCGAAGCTTCGACGGACAAGCACCCACTGCGTGATCGGCTGCTCCACAAACTAGACAAAGTCCCAGTCTCCTTCGACACTCCTTCTGCACGTGCCCAAGTAATCGGCAGTAATCACAAGTCACGCTCTTCCTTCGATCAACGATCACTGGCTTCTTCATTGGCGCTACACCTCGACGGTCCACTGGAATACCTCTGCTCCCATGATCTCGGTTAGGTACAAATGCAGGCTTCCTGGCCGCAACTGCTGTCTGGTGAAGGTTCCCTTTCGATCCTGATAAACTCTGTTGCTCTCTGGCTGCCGTAAGAACCTGTGAGAAAGTGGTCAAACCCAGGGAGACAATCTGCCTCTGAATTTCCACATCCAAACTGCGCAAGAACCTTCGCGCCCTGTCTGCCTCCTTGGCGACTAAGGGTCCAGCGAAACGGCTGAGTCTCGTCCATTCCGCTGCATGTACATCCACAGCTGCCCCATTTTGTCTCAGCCCGATAAATTTCTCCTCCATTTCCTCCCGTGCAGTCCGCGGGAAGAACTTTTCCAAGAAACTTTTAGAGAAATCCGCCCAACTGATTGGCTTGGACAAGCGGGTCTCCTCCACAAGCCACCACTCTCGGGCGTAATCCACCAGCTGAATGCGTACCACATCAACTCTCTTGTCTTCTGGGATCTGTGCCGCAATCAGTAAATTCTCCGTGTCTACTAGCCACTGCTCGGCTGGTAACGGCTCCTCTAAGCCAGTGAAAGTAGTAGGACCCAACCGTCTGAAATCTGCCACGGTCCCTACTCGATCGACTGGCTTCGCTACAGCGGTGTTAACAGATTGCTGAATAGCCAGCAAACCCTCCTGAAATGAATCTGCTTGCTGCTGGATCAGCTCAGTTTGCCTCTTCTGATTTTCCAACATCCCACGTATCACTCCTAACATGGCGGCTTCATCCACACGCCTCTGATACGTCTTGAAATTCTTATCTGCCATGGTCCTGAAATCAAAACAAACAACATTAGCATGATAGATTCAATATATAAATCAAGGCTAGAACTCCAAGATACATAAATAGAGTGCTGCATTGTAGCTATGCCGCGGTATCATAGCCGCAATTACTTAACTCCACCCAAGTCGCCTAAGTCCTAGAGATAACAAGAAGTTAGGTTTTCGAGTTGACAATGCAAAGTAAGTTTGCATGTCGACATGATCCGGAAGAATGATTCAAGGATGGTAAAATGGTCAAGGTGGCAGGACATGTTTCCTAATCACGGGTATTCTGATTCTCGTATCGGGTGCAATACCCAACTACAAAGAATCAACCCAATTAACCTATAGCTCTGATACCAAAAGAACCATGTCACGCCCCGCTTCTCAAAGTACGCAAGATTGGGCACGTGACATAGCCAACCATGCTACCTGTGGGTAGGAAATATCCATCCACAGTCACATTACGGTTGTAGAGATATCAAGAACAAATAGTAAACTAATCTAATACATGTCCAAATCCATAATAACAAGAATCAATAAACAATAAGTGCGGAAGCGAATGATCCAATACAATGAATAAACAGTACGTCCCATAATGCGGGCTCACATCTGGAAATGAAATGAAATAAATAAATTGAACCCTAAGGAACTCACAGTTCAGCCTGCTGGCTGAAGTACTCCTGCTCGGTCGTCGACAGTGGTACGGAATCTGGGCCATGCAAAACCCAGACGTCAGCGCGTCATGACATCAAGTATATAGTATAAACATGGCAATAAGCAGTGCAGGTATGAACATGAATAAGCAGTACAATATCAGAGCAGGGTAAAGTGCACGGGTGACTAAACTGTCCTATCAGGTTTCTACTCTATAGTCTTTGAAATCAATTGATGAATCGTCGATGTAACTCAACAGTATCCCGTGCGTGCCCGGGACCACGGTCAAGGCCCTCGGGGCAGAATCCGAGACGTGCCGCTAAGCAGTAATAGGTAGTAGGATGGGCGAGTGATGTCAGCATCAACACTCCGGGGCTGGCCAAGCCCGTAAGACTGATCAGAACAAGTATCGAACTGTTGAGTTACAAGTCGGTTTCACCTTTGATTTCCCCATACCCCCAAGTTATATATGTCAGGTCAGGTATTCAGTAGTCAAGGACTAATGCCAACACAATATCAGGTAAAATAGGTCTGTCTGGATAGACAGCAGGAATGGTCAGGTTTGTCGGCATTAGTCAAGATCATGAAACAAGTCATGTCATGGTACAACAGGATGAGTCGGTATGTAGGTATATGTCATGTGTAGCAGGGTCAGGCCAATATGTAGTGCAATCGAGTATGTGCTCACAACAGGTATACAATCAAATAATGAACAGCAGCAGGAAACAGTAAATAACAATATTATTCCTTGTAAACACAGTGATGTTTTGTATTCTCTTATTAACAGGTTCAAGCACCCTTAGGGTGCAATAGTCACAAAGTAAAACAATATTACTAACACGAAGCAATGAAGCCATTTAAACTACAGCATAATAATAGTTACAAGGATGATCTAGCAATTTTAGCAAGGACGTTCTAATTGGTTTAATTAGTTAAAGTGTGGATTGATAGCATACCGATTAATTACACGAAACTACCATACTGATTTAATGTTAAGGCTTATTGTGACCGTCGGTTTTAAGTTATAAACTAATATGATAATCAAGAGTAAAGCAAGACTTGATATTGTGTACTAGCATGTTAAAGCAAGTATTCGGATACTTGCCTCGACGGCTTCGCAAACCGGAAAGCACGGATGCAAAGTCGGCAGAAAACACGAGACGGGTGCACGGGACACGGATCGAGTCCCAACAGAGAACAACGGGATCACACGGACCAGGGTACTTCGCTGGAGCGTCGGGTTCACAAGACGGCACGGTCGGATTCCGGCAAAAGTCATCGGCAACGAGTTAGCAACATGATAAACGTACAAGATCAGCGGGGGGAAAAATTTCCACAAAGGAAAGATAAGGATGCTTACAGAGAGATACCAGGGTAACCCCGGCGGGCTCGACGGCGCTGGAACGCCGGCGAGGCAGCGACGGCGGCTGCGAAGACTTGAACAGCCTCGGGTTCGCTGGAGAGGGGGTGCGACGAGTCGAGGAGGGTGGTGGTCGGCCCTGGTGATCGAGGGGGAAAGGAGGTGGTCGGAGGTGGCGCGAGTGACGTCAACGAGGGTCGACGGCGCGTTCTCCGGCGACCCGGGGATTAGTGCAGGGTCGGCTCGGTCTGGTGGTGGTCCGGCGTGGGGAGGAGGGAAGCGACGACGAGGTCGGGACGAGGAGAGTGAGAGGGAGTCGCGGGCGTCGTCGGCGACGGGAGGCGGCGTCGACGGCGGGATCCGCGGCCGAGTGATGGCGTCGGGGGTTGGGTGCAGGCGCGGGAAGCGGCGGAGGAAGGAGGAAGAGGGTGCAGCTAGGTTCGTGGTGGCGAGGGCGGCGACGGCGAGGTCGCGGGGAGGTCGGCGGCGCGAGTACGAGGGCTAGGGTTAGGGTTACGAGATGTTTCTCATAGTGGAGAAGATGAGTAGGGGAGGCGGCTGCATGGAAAATTATATAGGAGGAGAGAGAGAAAGATTGGAGAGAGAGAGAGAAAAAGAATGAGGAGAGAGACAGAGAGAGGCGGAGAGAGATAGAGAGGGAGAGGGGGGCCCACGAGTCGATTTCAGAGCTCGTGATTGGCTGAGGCCAGATTTTAGAAAGGGATTTGAAAGGATTTACTGTGAAGGATATATATTCGTATATATATATAGTTTTATGATATTAAATTAAATGGGCCTTTTTGGCGCTAAATGAAACATTTCCAAATCGCGCCCGGGTTGCGCCCAAATGTTCCAAATTCAAATTATAGGATTTTAAGCGGGTTCCAAATTTTGAAAAGAGGTGTTTAATGATTAAAATGCATGCCTCCAAGTCGGACACTTGCACGCGCGCGTAGTCGTCCAAACTTGCCCGTTTAGCCGAACGGGACGAAATCTCGACACGCGGACGCTACCACGCGACTAGTGACGACGAGTAGGCCAACATGGATATTTTAAATTTCATTTTAGGAGTTAAAATTTGTTATGTGCCAAAATGACTTAACCGGTTAAAATTTAGCAATACACACCAGAAAATCAGAATAATTGGAAATGAGCAATATATGACACTCAACTAGAAATATGATGTGTTACACCAACAAATCATAAGTCACATGTCAAGTTCTACCCGTCATTCTCCTGGTTAATTTGAACCCACCCGTACAGGCCCTTGACGAAGGTCAACAAGGCTATACGACTGTCCCAAACCAACGCATCTATCTATGCTGCAGAAAGGCAACAAGTAGCTACCATACACTATGCCTTGACGAAGGCCAACAAACATAGCATGAATACTACTTGCTACCCGTCTGAAACAACGGAGGGCTACGAATGGTTTCTGGCGAAAAACCTTTAACGTAATGAACTTGATATCGTTGAAGGAACTGGATAGCTTTTATGAAAATATAGTGACGAAAACCTTTGCTAAAGAGGTCACTCCCGGGGAAGTGATCTCGGCTCTTTCCCCATAGAATGAGGTGCAGGATATTCCAACTGAATACCACGATGCAAAGCAAAAGTAATCGGCTATAGTGAAGTTATTGCCCTGACGCAAACTTTTGTCCAAGGGGTCACTCCCGGTGAAGGGATCTCAGCCCTTGCGTCGTCGACTAAGGAGCAGGATATTTCAACTGAATACTACTGTGCAAAACAAAAGTGAACGTCCTTGCAATAACAGCTTTTTGAAAAGTGTTCCAACAACATCAGATTAGGTTTGTTTAACTTGCATTGATCCGAATCAACGCAGTCCCATTTATTGATCACACCACAAAGAACGAAAATAATGATGTACGTATATGCCATCCGCATTCGCCACTGGGTCCCGTCATTACCCCTTAGGTTAGTTAACTAACGACAGAGTGGGGACTGGACTAGCGCGGATGCAAAACATATACAACATCTACTAGTATATATATCAATATATAATATTCGCTCAAGGCGTGATAAAATGGAACATCACAGAAATGTACAGCATCACAGAACAATGCAGATATCTGGGATCCCCAGGTTTCACAGAGCCGCTACTGAAACCCGACGTTCCCTTGGTCGTGTGGATAGCCTGTGCAATGAATCCTAGACCCCTACGGGCACGGCAAGTTACCCGCCAAAACCTGAAGCGAGGCAGCCCCCTTCAGCAGCGTGAATGGACCAGCCAGCACTTCACGGAATCCGGTAACTTGGGCACCCCTCCTGGGTCAACCTGTACCCCTTACGAGTGCGGCGAATAGCCCGCCAATTCTAGAGTGAGGCCCCCTCCATCTTAATGCCATGAGATGCGGGCCCGTTGCCCTCTAAAACCCGGCTATCCATGCACCCCACCTTGGGGTAATCCTAGTACAGAAAGTAAAATATACATTCAATGGGTACATCGACCTCAACCTGGTCATGCCCCAAAAGAATAATATACAAACAGGCAGTGACGGCAGTCCACATGTCGGACGCCCGCCCCGCAATATCAAATGTACATAATAGAACCAAAACTGTACTAGTATTGCATCCAGGCTATCCCCCACGACCAATCCGCAACATCACAGCACAATCACAGAACATCAACGTGAATGTCGCGTTCGCAAATCCGTCTAACCGGGCTATAGCAGTTAGACAGGAATTACCGATCAAGTGACATTCACGGTCGCAGATATAATGTAAATACTGTGAACTAATGTGTTTAAAATTTTCGATCGATCAAATTTTACCAAGTGGGCCCCAAGCATTACTGTAGCACTTAAAGAAATTCTGGGCCAAAAAATAATATTCCAAACCCCTATTTTCAACCCAGAAGCCCACTGAAAAGATTTGATGCAGTGATCACACTTTACTGCCGCGGAACCGCGGCCTCAACTAGGGTTTGTCCGAGGTCCCCTTAAGCAATCAATGCATCGAATTTCTCCAGAATTCTTATAATTTCCTGCTGCTACTTCTGCAACCCACCGAAAAAAATTTTGAGCCCAATAAAATTTTACAGAGAACTGATGCATAAGAAAAACGCGATTTTGGAACATTTGTTCGATCGAAGCATTAAACATACTAGAGCAAGCTAGACTAGGTTAATGGCATGGCTCTAATACCAGCGTAAGTGCACGGCGGCGCCCCGGCCGTCTTTCCGAGGCCAAAATGCGGAAGCGATAAATTACTTTAACTTTTAAACCGGCACCACCGCGCACAAAAATCCCGGATCGGGCCATTAAACTTGTCCTAGCTAACTAAAGAACGGGTAGAGAGATATACCGAGCGATCCGTGTCCTTCGGTCTTCTCGTCGTCGTCCCGATCTCCCTCGGAATGTCCGGTCTCCACCTCCTTGCCGGAATGGCACCACGTCGCCGGCTTCTTTTACTGGCTCCCACCTTTGGACCGAGGCAACTCGGGCACGAAGTTGGCGAGTCGACGTGCCCAAGAATTGCTGTATAATAGTGTAGTGTTCTTGGTCTCATGGGGTTTAAAGAAGTTGCCATAATGTGGAGGAAATGAGATAAACTTTTTAAGATGGAGATGTGGGGATTTTACAAAACCAAAGATATCAAAAAATCCCAACCACAATTTTGGACAGCCCTCCAAGAGCCTGGCTGGCCTCATGTGGTGATTGGAGAAAATATGAGAGAGGGAGTGAGTGAGTATCAAAAGAATGAGAGTCTCTCATAATCCAAGAGAGAGAAAATGTGATGATGTAAAGAAATAATCACAAGCCAATCCCAACACTCCACCAACCTCATCATAACCCATCACCATCACAAAAGTCAAGCAAATGATGAGAAGAAGAAGTCAAATGGTGGTAGAATTATCAAGATACAATAATATGCAAAGACCACCCTCCAAAATGCTTATTTGCACAAATGCAAATAAGCCCTCCTCCACCAATCTTCGGCCAATAAAAGATACAAAAGAAAATGGACGAAACGGAAAGCAAACTGGCAACACCAAAAACTGATCTCGTAATAAATTATAGGAAAACCCCGCTACTTTATATAGATACCCGCATTTGTATTCCGACCGAAATACAAATGCAATGAGACAAAATCTATACTGTGCAATACTAGGATCCGGCTTAAAACAAAGCCCGCTAGTATTTTCCGTCCGATCATGATCCGTGCAATACCGCATGTATCTGATCGAACCCTGCCATATCTCCATACGACCTCTACAGCGTTTCGCCCGAAACTTGAGCAACTGTCTGTGGGGGACTCTAAAGACTCGTCAATACTATGGCTGTGGATTTAACCACTAGCACGTCAGAGGTATTAGCCATACATGACGGGCTACCAGCTATTGACCAAAAAGGACGTCGATGAGCGAACTCATCCTGACACCCTACTGAGCCTGTCAGTGACCATATCCGTACAGTCCGGTCCGTTCGTCTATGAGCATCGCATGGCGGGCTTAGGGGGGTGGTAAAATTCAGACCCCCAAAAGCGGTACAAGTCGTGTCGGAGTGTAGCGCAGAACACCCTGAGATACTACTGGAATACCTACCAGTAAATCTCCTGCTTCGGCCGAGGGCTTTGTGTAATGGCTCTCCTAGACACAGCGCGACCTCACCCCCAATACCGTGAGAGACGAACCCCTGAAGATCCGCTCACTGCCTCCATGTGGCTCGGGACTGTACCCAACTAAAACCTGTTTGCACGTCTCCTTTGAGCGTGGTAGGGTAGTAATCAAAGTACAGTGGGAACTCACACGAGACAAATGACGATCCTCAGGTCGATGAACTAACCTGTACACATGTCACCAGGGAACTGCTATCTGACGTCAGGTATAAGACCAACTAGCATGTTCCCGGCGAGTCCTGTCCAGTGTACTCATAACCCAATGAGCACCTGTATACATCTTAGGTGAACCAACTGACACCAGTGGCTTGTGAGACCGGCCACCGCCCCTCGTCGGGGTCTCGACTGTATACACTAGTCTACTCTGGAGTATCGATGCCCTATCTCGAAACTCCCCGATTAGGGACCTTTTAAGGATGTGCTTATAGACTACCAGCTCCCACGTATATCATCGCCCTCATACTGCTGGCAGTCAAGCAAGAATCCTAGGGGTTCTATCAACGTGTAATAGCGACCTGTAAGGTCACCTAAAGCAGTACACGATGATAAAGATAAACCAGATAGCATACTATTATCTTGAGTAAGACTGTCCTACCGGGATAGGTCCTCCCTCAATCATTGCAATCATGTGCATGTGATCCAATAATTGACTCTGAGGGCACTATCTCCAACACTAGAATCCATAATGCCTCTTAACTGCCGCGGATCCAAGGCCCAAGAGAGGTACAGCCGCGGTTCCGCGGCGGTTTAGAGTGTTCATCATCTTGTTTTGCACCACAATTCTTATATTTACCTGCTGATTTTTTTAGGCATTTTTAATCCAGAAAAAACACAGATTTTAAAAAATATACAGAGAGGGTTTCATTCTGTCGTATTCGGGTTCGTTCGGAGTTTTAACTTTGTTAACACATCGCCAAATGTTCTAGGTCGGCTCTGATACAAATGTTGGGCAGGCAGCCACCCCATCCAATGGGGTCACCGTGGCACCAACGGGTCCCTCAGCCGCTACTTTTTACGCATGCCCCCTCGCGAGGACTACAACCCGCAGGAACACCTTCCGGTCTCGGGACACCCTGGGGGTAAGAGCCTATGCTTCGCTACACTGTCACACAGTGAGAACCCCCCATAGGTCGACATACAATGCCTAGTAGCTCTGATACCAATGTTATGTTTACCTAGCACCTCATGAAGGGTTTGGAAGCATCACATGTACCAAAGATTAAAATTTTTGGGTGCTATGTAAGCATGCAAAGAATCAATCCTAGAAAATTAGGGTTTCATAACAACACATCATCACAAGTAAGAAAAGCTAGGTTTTTTTTTGAGAGTACAACCTTTGTAGCTCCCTACACTAGACTCCTCGGCCACTTGGGGTTTGGAAAAAGTCCGCTTGATCTCCTCTAGGTACACGATGATCCACCCGGAGTCCGCTTTGTCCAAGCTTGCAACTTCACTTGATCAAGAGAAAGAAATGAAGCTAACACTCTAAACAAGTGGGCAAGACTTGTGTAGAATGATGTTGTGGTGACTTTTCTCACTTCAAAATCCTAACTTGGTGAGTAATTTGCTCACTAGAGAAATCTAGAGAGCAAAGGAAGGAGGAGGAAGAAGATGATGGCCTTTTTTAGAACAAGAGAAAAGATAATGTCATAAGAAAAATAGAAAATATATGTATATATATTTTCCACCTCTCATCTAAACCCATGGTTAAACAATAAATATATTATTGAATTTGAGTTAAAACACAAAAGGAAAGTTAATCCATGGTCAAATGGTGGGTGAGCATGGTTAGGTCAAAGAAGAGTGTAGAAACAAACCATGAATTATCCTTTCCTTTTTCATTTTGTTTTAAAACAAATGCAATAATAATTCATATATATAAAACCATGGTGTGAGTCTTATTTTGCCACCATTTTCTTTGTATATATAACCATGAAGGATGATGTATGAATGTATGTGTGCATGCACATCCATTTGTGCATGAAACAAGAAAGAATGCATACATGCATGCATACATCCCAAAAATACAAGAAAGGATTTCTAGTGAGAAACTAATGGTTAAATGATAAATCAACACTTGATTTATCAGTCCGGCTATAAAACATACGACCCAACCAAAAGCAAGCCGCCCGATTAATATACGGTATCTCATACGCGTATTTTAACTGGGTCCATGCGCATATCGCATACGCGCACCACAACGTTTTGCCTGGACTAGGTAACTCCTTTGTGGGACTCTAAGACTCTTCAATATGCCGGAAGTGGGTGATGATCATATCAAGCACCCCCAAGTCGCAAGCGGTCAGCTAAACGTAACGGCCACCAGGGTATTGAGCGATCAGAAAAAACAAGCGAACCTGCTACAACTCCCGTCGAGCCAACCGGCAACACTACCCGTGCAGTCCGGTCTTCTCGTCTGATATGTCGCATATCAAGTCTAGGGGTGGTAAACGTCAGACCCCAATAACTGATAAGTCGTGCCGATGTGAGGCTCATAACGGGTCGATAAACTACTGGTAACACTTACCAGTAAATCTCTAATCAGCCCTGGCCAGGGACTTCCCTGTTACGGCCAATCGAGCACAGCGCAACATCAACCCCCAATACCGGGAGAGACGAAACCCCTCCTATCGCTCATTGCCTCCATGTGACTCGGGACTGTACCCAAAAACCACCGTATTGCATGCCCTCATGGACGTGGTAAGGTGGAAATCAAAGCACAGTGGGAATCACATAAGACTCTATGACGATCTCGGGTCTACAGACTAACCTGCCCAAGTGTCATCTGAGAACTGCCATCTGACGTGAGGTATAATACCATCTGGGAGTTCTCGGCGAGTCCATCCAGTGTACGCAGTCTCCACTGAGCACCCGTATACCCTCTCTGATGTCAGACACCAATGGATATGGGATCATCCATCGCCCATCTTATGGGTCGAGAAGCGTATACGCTAGTCTACACTGGTATATCGATGCCCCGTCTCGATACACCCACGACTAGGGACCTTGAAGGATGTACTTATGTACTACCATGTCCCCACTAGTATGATCTGCATCATAGTCCAGGTAGTCAAGTACACATCCTAAGGGCTTTACCAACATGTAACTATAAGACAGTATAAAGAGACAAGTATACATGTTAAGATAAAGAGCAACCAGATAGCATACTATCATATCGAGCAAGAAAGTCACCTCTATATATGTCCAAGCATCTAATATAATATACATCATCTGTACAATACTGGCCTCTAGGGCATACATACAACTAACAAAAAGGTGTTATGATGACTTGAGGAGAGAGTGTGGGGACATCATGATGAGAGGTAAGCATGCTTGAGGAGAGAGAGAGAGAGAGAGGTAAGGATCCACCCCCACCTCACTCTTGACTACATTTGATTTCTTCAACTCCCTCATCCTTTCTTCATCTCCTTCTTCCTCCACCTCAATCCCTTGAAACCCTCTCAAATCCTTCCTCAAAACCCTATACCCCTTTCACAAAAAATGATCACCACCTCATCCTCAACACATTGGACCAAGAAAAATTGGATTTTGGAGACTTTGGATTTCTAGGGTTTGGTTTGGTTCTATCCATGAGGTATAATTCCTTTCATTTACTTTAGTTTATATTTCCTAGCATTCTAGTGTAGTTTGGAATTGAACAAGTAAGGATTTTGAGCTTGAGGTATTCCCAAGTTGCTGTTGAAGGATAAGGAGAGGTGCAGTGAGTGCTTTAGGACCTAAGGGAGTGATCACGAGACCTGGAATTTAGTATAGAAACCAAAACAAGAACACAAGAATTTCCCTTATCGGTTTTGTGACTTTTGTTGTGCCTACAGGAAATCTGGAGTAACCTGGGGAAATTCTGAGATGACCAAACAATACCAGTCACCTAGATACACCACTAGGAGCCCACTGTAGGAAGACGAACCCCAACGGACCCTTAATGACCGAGCTCGCCGGAATTCGTGCCCCTGTCGCCGGCCATAGTGCGTTGGTCTTGGTCTAGGTTGGTCCAGTAGGTCATATACACCATGTACAACACCCTATACCTGTTTTCTAAGCTGCAATTGGCCTGAGCCAAAATCTGGGAGCACATAGGGGTGTTTTTGGCTATGTTTTCCGTATTTTGGATTGCTTGGTTTTGGTATGTGGATTTGTGTTTGGTAGTTGGATGTTTGTACATCAACGACTAGGGGTAATTTGCTGGTTTTGCATGCGTGGGCTATAGGTTCTAACCTATAGGCGATCCGTGTGCCGTATCATTTTTCCGGATTCGATTTTAATAGCATTCGCGATATGTGTTGATATTGTAGGTACCTTCGCATGGATTCTGAGGAAACGGAGCGTGGCGACATCGATTTCGGCAAGCAAGGATCAAGGTGTGTAGATCTATATCTACGGAGGAAGTTGGGTGGATGGCGTATAGCACCCCCGCAAAGTTTTTGTGGAAACCGATTTGTAGAATATGGTTAAGAAAACCTAGATTAGGAAACTAGGGTTAGAGTTAAAGGATAGTTAGAGAACCATATTAGAAACTAAGGATAATTATAAGTGATATGATACGACTAGTATGTGATGACGGGATTTAAGGATGATATTTGATGATATTGCCGTTTAGGGTATTATATGACTAGATAGTGGACGTAGATGTGTCATTCGAACCATACCTATTTCCAAACCGAGGAATCATATACATCTTTTAAACAGATACCTTGAGGGACGTTTCAGATTTTCAAATGATAACTTTTCTTTAAAGACACTATAGCCCCTACATTCAAAACTACGATTCACAACTTTCAAAAACTGTTTCTATGGTTCGGGTGTGTATGTTAGATTAGATACGTATGTTTATAGTAAAGGTATAATGTATTTGTAAAATTGACTTGATGTGGGATATAAATGTGATGAAAAGAATATATGACATGATATGATGATTTGATGATATGTTGGTATACGGATGCGAGTCGATTGAGATGATTTATACCCTGCCGGTCTTTTGATATGAGATTGTTGCGGATGTGACCTGGGACATAGATATATAGAGATCTTTTTATATATGTTGTGAATCGGGAGTGCTAGCCGTACGAGAAGTTAGGTCCGTACCCTCCTCGTCTTATAGGTTGATAGGATCCCTGATAGCTTAATGTCGTTGTACGATGATTTTCCTTACGTGATGAGTTTGGCTTGATGATTGATCCATACCCTTGACTAAATGATGCCGTACGACGGATTATACCGTACGCGATGTTGTGAGGCTGGATGCCGATTGATAGACTCACCGACTCGGTCTTGTAGATACGTATACCTTATAGCTTTTAGCTGATGATTTACCTTATGCTGCAATCATGTTATTCGTATTGCATTACTTATACCTGTGCTAGTACACCTGCACCATTATCGATGATGCGTATGTTACACGTACATAGATTTTCCGTCTCACACACTTCATCATCGATAATTGCCATGTCACTACACAGTAGGATTGTTGCATCATGATATGACTCCTTGCATGCTATACTTGCGTATATACTACTGGTACATCCATATTGGCGCACATACATATTGTACACTCATATATGCGTATATACCACTTGTACATCCATACTTGCGCACATGCATATTGTACACTCATACTTGTGTATATACCACTTGTGCATCCATACCTACATACATACTTAGTGCACATACATAGATGATGCTGGCTTTGGTTTTGGAGAATCGGGAACTGCAGGATATATTTTAAAACTGGAATCATTTAACATAGCGTTTTTCCCTTAATATGTCACATCACTGTTCCATGTTGCATGATATACAGATATGCTTACATTTCTATCATATGTCACATACATCATGCTTTATGATTTTACACATTGAGATATACTGTTTTCATGAGATTTCTGGATTTGAGAACCATGGTCATTTTGTTAGTGTATATGCCTTCGAGGCCATTACTGTATCATACTTGTTTGTATATTACTTGATGGAAGCTTGGGATATTCACAGTTGTATAGACAATCTTGCTCGAAATGGTAGTATGCTACTTGGTTTGTTTCTACTTTAATGTGTGCATGTGTTTCTTTTAGCATATCGCCTATACACATTAGTGGAGCCCATAGGATCTTTGCTTGATTACCAGCGATGTGATGGAAGTCACACTAGTGGGGGCTGGGTAATCTATAAGCACATCCTTATACAGGTCCTTAGTCGTAGGATTATCGAGACGGGGCATCGATACTCCGGAGTAGACTAGCGTATGCGCTTCTCATCCCAGCAGGGGAGATGGTCTGTCCCACGGCTGTCAGTACGTCGTACTTGAGATAGTATGCGGGTGCTCGTTAGGTTACAAGTATACTGGACAGGACTCGTCGGGAACTATTGGTTGGTGCTATACCTATCGTCAGTTATCAGTTCCCAGGTGACATGAGTACAGCTTAGTCTGCTGACTTGATACTGTCACTTCGCCCCGAGTGTGTTCCCACTGTTCTTAGATTGCTACCCTACCACGGATCAAATGAGTCGTGCAAACAGGTAGCAGTTGGGTGCAGTCCCGAAGCACTTGGAGGCAGTGACGGTTAGACAGGATTTGTCTCTCCTGGTATTGGGGGTTGATATCGCGCTGTGTCAAGGAGAGCCATTACACATAGCCGTCCCTGGCCAGGGCAAGCGAGATATACTGGTAGGTTATCCAGTGTTATCTCAGGGTGTTCTGGGCTACACTCCGACACGACTTGTACCGCTATTAGGGGACTGACGTTTGCCACCCCTAGGCCCGCCATGCGATATTCTCAGACGAACAGACCGGACTGTACGGAGATTGTCACATTCAGGCTCAGTAGGAGTTCAGATGGGTTCAACTCATCAGTCTTCTTATCGACATCTACCTGGGGACCATTACGTACAGCAAGTACCGCTTGTGGCCTGTGGTTAAACCCACTGCCAGCGTATTGTCGAGTCTTTAGAGTCCCACACAGAGAGCTATTCGCCTTTGGGCAAAATAGAGTAGAGGTCGCACGGTTTTGCGATAGGGTTCGTTCGCATCCGCGCACTTATGCACGTTTGGTGTCCGGGTAGTTATTACTAGCGGGCTTTAGTTTAAGCCATATCCTAGTATATTTTTTGGGATTGGTTTTATCTCATTGTATTCGTGTTCCTCGTAGCACGGATGCTGGTGTGTATGCACAGTTGACTGAGGCAGAGGATTTTTATTAGGGTTGTTGACTGTTGACTTTTTCTAAACCCTAATGAGAATAAGAAATATGATTAATAATAATATTAATTAAGTATTATTGTGCCATGGTTGAGTTGAAAGTTTGAATTTTGTTGACTTTGTTGACCGGTTGACTATTTTGGACTTGTTGACCATCATCATTTCATGGCTATGACTTTTGTTTACTTGTTGTTCTTTACAAAATGCATTAAATGCATGAAATGATAATGGCCATTGATATGAACCATCACATATACTTAATTATTATTATTATCATGATTATTTTCTCTTTTGTGAGCATGGTTGTAAAAAGTCAAGCTCATTTCAATCATTCTCTCTCATCCAAGCTCTCCCTCTTCCTCTCTCTCAAGTATCTCATGTCTCATGAGTTGAGAAACATGAGCCATTGAGATAAAACCCTCAAAACTCTTCTTTACTCACTCTAGAGTACATGGTCTAGCAAGCCAAGCACTTTAGTTTCCTCTCGGTTGAGGTAGGAGCTCAAGGTCGAAGCTTTCGGGTGGATCCTTCTTCGACAACAAGAGGACTACGAGGTGGAGCCGATCCAACCATTCCAAGGAGTAAGAAGAGAAGGAGTTCAAGACCTAGGTATAACCCCTAACATAGTAGTTAAACTTCTAGTTAGTTTGCTAGGTGTTTGTTTAGCAAAGATCCTATTTCTAAAGTACATGTTACCTTTACCGTAAAAATCGTTTTTTACCTTTTCCGCATCCCTGAAAGTACCGGGACCGGTAACGTGGACTTACAGTGGTATCAGAGCCTGGCTAAACAACAACTAGCAAGTTAGCAAAGTATTTAGAATTTCGATCGGAGAAAAAATCACAAAACGAGTCCAAGAACTTAACTTTCTGCCGATTTTTAAACTGTTCAAAAAATGATTCCACATACACTAAAAATCGGCTCAGGGTTTTATAGGAAGACACAAGAAAAACGAGTCACTGACTCGGTCAACGCGCCGCGGAACCGCGGCGAGAACAAGCTTCTCGCCGTGGATCCGCGGCCGAGTTGACTCGGACGTGAATCGTTTTTGCTGCAGTATTTTCAGTGTTCTGTTTTGGGATTTGTAAAGTATTTTGTTTCTGCCCAGATTTTCCAGAGAACAAAGTTGTGTTTGGGGTAGTTACAAATCCGTATTTTTCATCGAAGTTCTGTAGACTTTAGCTAATGGGTTATATCTTTGATGTGATATATGTATTGAACGTCTGCTAATCGCTATACGTCGATTTGTGGGGGTTATACATATCTGTGATCTGTAATGTTGATGGTTTGTGTATATGAACTCGTTGGATTGTTGCGGATGAATAGCCAGGGGTTGTGAGATGAGAGTTTTCTTTATCTTTCATTTGATGTGATATGTAAATTGATGTAATATTATTTGTATGGCCGCACATCCAGGATGAGGTTGTAGCCTCCATTGTATATTATTTCTTTTATTGTTTTTACTCCGAGGATAGACCCAAGGTGGGGTGCACAAACTACCGGGTACCTCGAAGTGCCGAGTGGCCTACTCACGTTGTTGAGGGAGGTTGCTTCACTTCGGGTATTTGGCGGGTAGTTTGCCGCACCCGTAGGAGTCTAGGGTGGGGTCTTGGCTATTCATCGCGACCGTGTAATCCGCTTTTCGTTGCAGGTTCGAAGGAAACACGGATTCCTAGTATATCCAATATGTTCGTCTGTGATCTGGAATGGCTATCATTACATCTGACGAATGTATATATCTATATATGATATCTAGTAGGCGTTGCTTATATTTTGCATCCGCACTAGTCCAGCCCCCGCTCTGTCGTTAGTTAAGTAACCTAACGGGTAATGACGGGGCCCCGTGGCGAATGCGGATGGCATAAGCGTACGTCATATTTTAGTTGTTTTCTGCAATGGTAGGATTAATTGATGGGACGCAATAAATTAATGCAAGAAAATAACCAAAGTAAAGTCGTTGGAACAATTTCAAAACCACTCGGTTTCTTTTCAAAACCAGAAAACTTTTTAAAATGCGGAGCTTAAACCACTCCTTTTAAAAGCTATCAAGGTTCCTTTGATTATATCAAGTTCACTACGTTCACGGTTTCGCCAAAACCATTTGTAGCCCTCTGCCATTTCATATGAATATTCAATAGTATTCAAGCTATGTTTGTTGACCTTCGTCAAGGCATAGTGATTGGTAGCTGTTGGGTGTTCATATGTAGCATAGATAGATGCGTTGGTTTGGGATAGTCGTATTACCTAGTTGACCTTCGTCAAGGGTATATACGGGTGGGTTCAAATTAACCTGGACAATGACGGGTAGAACTTTATATGTGACTTATGATTTGTTGACCTTTGTCAAGGTCATAAGAGTATGGGGCAAAAATCCGCATCGGGAGTTTCTAAAGAAACTGAAACCTGCTAGCGCTACATACCATTTGGAGTGTGATGATTCTGGTAGGATTCCTTCAGTTTTATCACACGATAATAATTGGATCCCGATCCTACTGTGAGTAAATGCTACTCCTCGGGAACTTTCTCACTTAACGATCGATGCTATAAACCAAGTAGGTGTCTAGAAAGGTGTTAGCGGGGCTACGCCCATAGGGAAAAGAGGTTATTTAATTAAGGAACTTCGCGAAAGCGTTGGAAAACCTCCCTCAAAGTACCAACACTGGCGTGGCTGAATGGTTAAGCAAGTATTGTACGGTGAGAATGATCCCGACAAATTCTCCCTTTTTGGTTTGATGAAGGATTAGAGAAACAGTGGGAGCCATCCGGTTTAGATAAACTAAAAACCAATCTAAACTTGCAAGAGCATCATGCTGAGTGTTTTCTTCTCTCTCTCTTAATTGCAGCGACCCAGTGACCACACATAGGTTACATCTAGATAATAAAATGACTGAATCTGATTGTTATGACTGGCAAAGGTCTGTCCAGGTATCCATTACCCGTGACAAGCTGGGACACTTCTTAACTAATCAAACCCCTGCCGTCTCAGGACCGGTTTCCCCTGTCACGGATATTGATATCCATAAGACATCGGAAAAAGACCGTGCGAATGCAAAGTGCCTCGTGTTGGCCTCAGTTGATGGTGCATACCAGACAGCACGAGAAGACGGACTTAGCTTCTATCTTCCTCCATAACAAAGATTTATATAGAGAGCAATCTCGTATCGCAAGATATGAGACCTCGAACGAATTGCTTCAAGCGAGGTTGGTTATCGGGTCATCTGTAAGGGGCAACATCCTTACAGAGACCAGCTATTTTGACGAGCTCACGGACCTGAAGATCACGTTGAAGAACGGGTCAAATACTAACTTGATTCTGCAGTCTCTGCCCTCTACTTATACCCTGAAGGAAACCATGGTAGTAGAAGGAAAGGGAAGGGAAAAAGTTTCGGGACTGGATATAGTAAAGGAGGGACGTTCCTATTGTTACGGAAATGAACATTGGCAGAAGGATTGCAGGGCTAGCAAAGCAAGTAACCAGGATTCGAAGCATGTTGTGGCTTCGGCTTCGGCTGTGTTCGTAGTAGAAAACTGTATGTCAGTTAACCCTACTTCCTGGGTATTGGATACCGGATCTGGATCTCATATCTGTAATTCATTACAGACTTTAAGAAACCGTAGAGTTATCAGGATAGGTGATATGACTCTCAGGGTTGCTAACGGAATGAGCATGGACGCTGAATCCGTAGGGGAATATCATCTTGGATTGACAACTGGGCAGATATTGATTCTGCGTAACTTTTGTATGTATCTAGTGCGACTTGTAATATCATATCTGTATCCTTACTTTCTAAGGAAGGATATGATTTTACTTTTGTAAGAGATGTGGTCCACATCCACCTAAATCATGTTCTGATTGGGTCAGGTATATTAGAAAACGGGATATACGTATTGAATCAAGCTCCGATTTTCAGTGTCCAGAACACACTTAAAAGAAAGTGTCCGGAATTAAATCTGGATTTCTTATAGCATTATAGACTGGGTCACATTAATGAGACACGGTTAACAAAGTTACATAAAGAGGGATACTTGAATCCGTTCGAGTACCAGTCTTATGCCACTTGTGAATCTTGTCTCATGGGAAAGATGACAAAGACTCTGTTCACTGGACACGGAGTAAGAGCGAGCGAGCTCTTAGGACTCATACATAGTGACGTGTGTGGTCGAATGTCTACACATGTGCGAAGTGGTTATTCGTACTTCATTACTTTCACAGATGATTTCTCAAGGTATGGACCTGTCTTCCTGATGAAGCATAAATCTGAGGCCTTTGAGAAATTTCGGGAATACTAGAATGAAGTTGAAAAACAAACAGGCAAAAGTATCAAGACACTGAGATATGATCGAGGTGGTGAATACTTGAGTGTCGAGTTTCTGGGCTACTTAAAAGAGAATGTGATTCTCTCTCAGCTTACTCCTCCATACACACCACAGCACAACGGTGTATCGGAAAGGCGGAATCGAACTCTATTGGATATGGTTCGTTCCATGATGAGTAAGGCTGAGTTACCGCGATCCTTCTGGGGTTATGCACTAGAATCATCTACATATCTTTTGAACAAGGCTCCAACCAAGACTGTGCCTACCACCATATATCAGATGTGGAGTGGGAAGAAACCCTGTCTTAAGTATCTTAAGACATGGGGATGTCCAGCTTTTGTAAAGAAGCGGCATGCGGACAAGCTCGAGGCACTCTCAGTACTGTGTAAGTTTGTAGGATACCCCAAGAACTCTAGGGGGTATCTTTTCTATTCCGCAGAGGAACAAAAGGTTTTTGTTCCTCAACATGACCACTTCTTCGAAACTGAATTTTTAGAAAGTTAGATAAGTGGGAGCGCAATAGAACTGGAAGAAATTCCATAACCACAAGCTATTACTGAAAGCTTGGAAGAACCTAAAGTTTTAGGAGAACCGGACATCCCAGCGCCACTCCGCAGGAGTAGTAGGCAGTCTCATCCGCCCGAGAGATACTACGGTTTTCTCGTAGACGGGGATCGAGAGGATTGCGTCATTGAAAATGATGAGCCTACTAGCTTCCAACAAGCCATTCAGAGCGGTGACTCAGTAAAATGGCTGGATGCGATGCGGACCGAGATGGAGTCTATGTACACTAACAAAATTTGGAATTTGGACTTTGCTCCAGAAGGGGTAAAACCCGTAGGCTGCAAATGGATCTTCAGAAAGAAGATTGTGTAGATGGGCAGGTTGAAATCTATAAAGCTAGACTTATTGAAAAGGCTTTTCGTCAAAGACCTGGTTTGGATTATGTCAAGACCTTTTCTCCAGTGGCTATGCTCAAATCCATTCGCATCCTTCTTGCCATTGCTGCCTTCCACGATTATGAGATCTGGCAGATGGACGTAAAGACGGCTTTCCTAAATTGAAATTTGGAAGAGTGCGTCTATATGGATCAGCCGGAGGGATTCATTCAGAGTGGGAGCAGCGGTAAAGTGTGCAAGTTGCTCAAGTCCATCTATGGACTGAAGCAGGCATCGCGGAGTTGGAACGTCTGCTTTGATGATACCGTCAAAGAATTCGACTTTATCAAAAACCCAGATGAACCATGCATTTACAGTAAGATTGTAAGGAGAACTGTGGTATTCCTCATCTTGTATGTGGATGACATTCTCCTAATAGGAAATGATATTCCTATGCTACAGTCAGTCAAAGGATTCTTATCACAGAGGTTCTCCATGAAGGACTTGGGCGATGCAAACTACATTCTGAGGATCCAGATCTATCGTTATAGATCTAAATAGATGTTGGGACTTTCGCAGTCCAGGTACATCGACACCATACTGAAACGATTCGGTATGGAAGATTCAAAGCGCGGTAATCTACCGGGTTGTCACGGAATCACCCTCTCCAAAGATATGTCTCCCAAGGCTGATTTGGAAAGGGCTCGGATGTCATCTATACCGTACGCATCTGCGGTAGGCTCTATAATGTATGCGATGTTGTGTACCAGACCAGATGTAGCATACGCATTGAGCATTGTAAGCCGGTATCAGTCGGGCCCAGGGGAGAAACGCTGGATAGCAGTAAAGAACATTCGTAAGTACCTGAGAAGAACTAAGGAGATGTTCTTGGTATATGGCGGAAAAGACCTCCAGATCTAGGCCTTTGCTTACTCAAGCTTCCAGAGTGACAAGGATGACTCCAAGTCCACGTCGGGTTATGTCTTTACCCTCAATGGAGGGGCGGTTTGCTGGAAAGGTTCCAAACAGGAAACCGTTGCTGACTCGACGATGGAAGCGGAATATATCGCTGCATCTGATGCCGCAAAAGAAGCCGTCTGGATGAAGAAGTTCTTGACAGAACTTCTGGTGGTTTCGTCCATTGTTGATCTAATACCTCTGTATTGTGACAACAACGGGGCTATAGCTTTAGCGAAGGAACCCAGGTCCCATCAGAAGTCCAGACACATCTTGAGGCGGTATCACCTGATCAGGGAGATCGTTGATCGCCGGGAGATCGAGGTTCGGAGAGTTGCTACAGAAGATAACACTGCAGATCCATTCATGAAGGCCTTACCCTAGACTCGGTTCGAGTGGCTGATCGAGATGATAGGTTTTCGATATGCCAGTACATGGCCTTAGAGCAAGTGGGAGATTGTTAGTGTATATGCCCTAGAGGCCATTACTGTATCATACTAGTTTGTATATTACTTGATGGAAGCTTGGGATATTCACAGTTGTATAGACAATCTTGCTCGAAATGGTAGTATGATACTTCATTTTTTTCTACTTAATGTGTGGATGTGTTTCTTTTAGCATATCGCCTATACACATTAGTGGAGCCCTTAGGATCTTTGCTTGATTACCAGCGTTGTGATGGCAGTCACACTAGTGTGGGCTGGGTAATCTATAAGCACATTCTTATACAGGTCCCTAGTCGTAGGATTATCGAGATGGGGCATCGATACTCCGGTGTAGACTAGCGTATGCGCTTCTCATCCCAGCAGGGGAGATGGTCTGTCCCACGGCCGTCAGTACGTCGTACTTGAGATAGTATGCGGGTGCTCGTTAGGTTACGAGTATACTGGACATGACTCGTCGGGAACTGTTGGTTGGTACTATACCTATCGTCAGTTATCAGTTCCCAGGTGACATGAGTACAGCTTAGTCCGCTGACTTGACACTGTCACTTCGCCTCGAGTGTGTTCCCACTGTTCTTAGATTGCTACCCTACCACGGCTCAAATGAGTCGTGCAAACAGGTAGCAGTTGGGTGCAGTCCCGAAGCACTTGGAGGCAGTGACGGTTAGACAGGATTCATCTTTCCCGGTATTGGGGGTTGATATCGCGCTGTGTCAAGGAGAGCCATTACACATAACCGTCCCTAGCCAGGGCAAGCGAGATATACTGGTAGGTTATCCAGTGTTATCTCAGGGTGTTCTGGGCTACACTCCGACACGACTTGAACCGCTATTAGGGGACTGACGTTTGCCACCCACTAGGCCCGCCATGCGATATTCTCAGACGAACATACCGGACTGTACGGAGATTGTCACATTCAGGCTCAGTCGGAGTTCGGATGGGTTCACCTCATCAGTCTTCTTATCGACATCTACCTGGTGACCGTTACGTACAGCTAGAACCGCTTGCGGCCTGTGGTTAAACCAACTGCAATCGTAGTGTCGAGTCTTTAGAGTCCCTCACAGAGAGCTATTCGCCTTTTGGCAAAACAGACTAGAGGTCGCATGGTTTTGCGACAGGGTTCGTTCGCATCGGCGCAGTTGTGCACGTTTGGTGTCCGGGCAGTTATTACTAGCGGGCTTTGGTTTAAGCCATATCCTAGTATATGTTTTGGGATTGGTTTTATCTCATTGTATTCGTGTTCCTCGGAGCACGGATGCGGGTGTGTATGCACAGTTGACTGAGGCAGTGGCAGAGGATTCTCATTAGGGTTGTTGACTGTTGACTTTTTCAAAACCCTAATGAGAATAAGAAATATGATTCATAATAATATTAATTAAGCATTATTGTGCCATGGTTGAGTTGAAAGTTTGACTTTTGTTGACTTTGTTGACCGGTTGACTATTTTGGACTTGTTGACCATCATCATTTCATGGCTATGACTTTTGTTTACTTGTTGTTCTTTACAAAATGCATTAAATGCATGAAATGATAATGGCCATTGATATGAACCATCACATATACTTAATTATTATTATTATCATGATTATTTTCTCTTTTTTGAGCATTGTTGTAAAAACTCAAGATCATTTCTATCATTCTCATTCTCTCTCATCCAAGCTCTCCCTCTTCCTCTCTCTCAAGGCTCCCATGTCTCATGAGTTGAGAAACATGAGCCATTGAGATAAAACCCTCAAAACTCTTCTCTACTTGTAGGTCCACGTTTCCCACCCCGGTGCTTACGGGGAGGCGGAAACGGTATAAAAATTCGATTTTTACAACTCTAGGCAACATGGACTAACTAAAGGAGGATCTTTGCTAAACATAAACTAACAACCAAGCTAAGAGAGTTAGCTACTCGGTTAAAGGGTTATACCTAAGTCTTGAAGTCCTTCTCTTCTTGATCCTTGGAGTGGGATGAACGGGTCGTCCTCGTCGCCTTCTCTTGCCGAAGAAAGATCCACCCGAGGGCCTTTACCTTTGGCTCCTACCTCAAACTAGAAGTAACTAAGGTGCTTGGTGTGCTAAACCTAGAACCTTAGAAAGAGTAGAGAGTAATTTTGAAGGTTTTATCTCAAAGCTTAATGGTTCTCAACTCATGAGAGGGGAGAGCTTTGAGAGAGAGGAAGAGGATGAGAGAGAATGAGAATGAGAGAATGAGAAGATAATATCAACATTCTCACATATATGTGAATTATGATAATTAAATAATTAACAAAAGATAATTGGGATGGTTTACTTGAAATGACCATTATCATTTCACATTAATGACTTTTGCAAGAATCAAAGAGCATCTTTCATATGAAATGATGATGGTCAGTATGTCAACATAGGTCAACAAGTCAACCATAGTCAAATGGTCAACAACCCTAACCATAACACAATTATAATTAATTAATATTAATAATCATATTTCACATATAAGCATTAGGATTAAGAAAAAGACAACGGTCATCAACCCTAATGAAAGTCCTCTGTCTCCGCCTCAGTCAACTGTGCATACACACCCGTATCCGTGTTCCGAGGAACACGAATACAATGAGATAAATCCAATCCCAAAACATATAATAGAATCTGGCTTAAACCAAAGCCCGCTAGTATAAGCTGTCCGGACACCAAATGTGCACAAGTGCGCGGATGCGAACGAACCCCGTCGCAAAACCATGCGACGTCTACTCTGTTTTGCCTAAAGGCGAATAACCCTCTGTATGGGACTCTAAAGACTCGACACTACGCTGGCAGTGGGTTTAACCACAGACCGCAAGCAGCACTAGCTGTACGTAACGGTCCCCAGGTAGATGCCGAAAAGAAGACTGACGAGGTAAACCCATCTGAGCTCCTACTGAGCCTGAATGTGACAGTCTCCGTACAGTCCGGTCTGTTCGTATAAGAATATCGCATGGCAGGCCTAGGGGGGAGGTAAACGTCAGTCCCCTAATAGCGTTACAAGTCGTGTCAGAGTGTAGCCCAGGACACCCTGAGATAACACTGGAAACCTACCAGTATATTTCGCTTGCCCTGGCCAGGGACTTTGTGTAATGGGTCTCCTAGACACCGCGCGATATCAACCCCCAATACCGGGAGAGACGAATCCTGTCTAACCGTCACTGCCTCCAAGTGCTTCGGGACTGGACCCAACTGCTACCTGTTTGCACGACTCCTTTGAGCCGTGGTAGGGTAGCAATCTAAGAACAGTGGGAACACACTCGAATTGAAGTGACAGTGTCAAGTCAACGGACTAAGCTGTACTCATGTCACATGGGAGCTGATAACTGACGATAGGTATAACACCAACCAACAGTTCCCGACGAGTCCTGTCCAGTGTACTCGTAACCTAACGAGCACCCGCATACTATCTCAAGTACGACGTACTGACGGCTGTGGGACAGACCGTCTCCCAGGCTGGGATGAGAAGCGCATACGCTAGTCTACTCCGGAGTATCGATGCCCTGTCTCGACAGTCCTACGACTAGGGACCTGCATAAGGATGTGCTTGTGGATTACCCAGCCCCCACGAGTGTGACTGCCATCACAACGCTGGTAATCAGGCAAAAGATCCTAAGGGCTCTACTAATGTGTAAAGGCGATATGCTATAAGAAATACATGAAAACATTAAAGCAGAAACAAACGAAGTAGCTTACTACTATTTTGATCAAGAATGTCAATACAAGGTGAATATCCCAAGCTTCCATTAAGTAATATACAAACTAGCATGATACAGTAATGGCCTCTAGGGCATATGCACTAACAATCTCCACTTGCACTAAGGCCATGTACTGTCGTATCGAAGACCTATCATCTCGATCAGCCGCTCGAACTGAGTCTGGGGTAAGGCCTTCATGAATGGATCAGTAGTGTTATCTTCCGTAGCAACTCTCCGAACCTCGATCTCCTGGCGACACACGATCTCCCTGATCAGGTGATGCCGCCTCAAGATGTGTCTGGACTTCTGATGGTACCTGGGTTCCTTCGCTAAAGCTATAGCCCCGTTGTTGTCGCAATACAGAGGTATTGGATCAACAATGGACGGAACCACCTGAAGTTCTTTTAGGAACATCCTTATCCAGACGTCTTCTTTTGCGGCATCAGCAGCAGCGATATATTTCGCTTCCATTGTCGAGTCAGCAACGGTTTCCTGTTTGGAACTCTTCCAACACTCCGCCCCTCCATAGAGGGTAAAGACATAACCCGACATGGACTTGGAATCATCCTTGTCACTCTGGAAGATGGAGTCAGTAAAGGCCTCGATCTGAAGGTCTTTTCCGCCATACACCAAGAACATCTCCTTAGTCCTTCTCAGGTACTTGAGAATGTTCTTTACCGCTATCCCGTGTTTCTCCCCAGGGTTTAACTGATACCGGCTTACCACACTCAGTGCATAAGCTACATCCGGTCTGGTACACAACATCGCATACATTATAGAGCCTACTGCAGAAGCGTAGGGTATAATAGACATGCGATCCCTTTCCAAATCAGTCTTGGGAGACATCTCTCTGGAGAGGGTGATCCCGTGACAAGCCGGTAGATTACCGTGCTTAGAATCTTCTATACTGAATCTTTTCAGTATGGTGTCGATGTACCTGGACTGTGAAAGTCCTAATATCCTTTTGGATCTGTCACGATAGATCCGGATCCCCAGAATGTAAGAGGCATCACCCAGGTCTTTCATGGAGAACCTGTGTGACAAGAACCCTTTGACAGATTGTAGCATAGGAATGTCATTTCCTATCAAAAGAATGTCATCCACGTATAAAACGATGAATACTACAGTTCTTGCTACAAATCTACTATAGATGCATGGTTCATCTGGATTTTTGATAAAGCCAAATTCTTTGACCGTCTCATCAAAACAGATGTTCCAACTCCGCGATGCCTGGTTTAATCCATAGATGGACTTAAGCAACTTGCACACCTTTCTGCTGCTCCCACTCTGAATGAAACCCTCTGGCTTGTCCATATAGACACACTCTTCTAAATTTCAATTTAGAAAAGCGGTCTTTACGTCCATCTGCCAGATCTCATAATCGTGGAAGGTAGCAATGGCAAGAAGGATCCGAATGGATTTCAGCATAGCCACTGGAGAAAAGGTTTCGTCATAGTCCAAGCCAGGCCTTTGACGCAAACCCATTGCAATAAGTCTAGCCTTATAGGTCTCAATCTGTCCATCTACACGAATCTTCCTTTTGAAGATCCACTTGCATCCTATGGGTTTACCCTATCTGGAGCAACGTCCAACGTCCATACTTTGTTGGTGTACATGGACTCCATTTTGGTCCGCATTGCATCCAGCCATTTTACCGAGTCGACGCTCTAAATGGCCTGCTGAAAGCTAGTCGGCTCATCACAATCAATGATGCAATCCTCTCTATCCCCGTCTATGAGAAAACCGTAGTATCTCTCGGGCGGATGAGACTGCCTACAACTTCTGTGGAGCGGCGCAGGAATGTCCTGATCTTTCGAACCCTCTGGTTCTACTAAGGTTTCAGTAATAGCTCGTGGTTCTGGAATTTCTTCCAGTTCTATTGCGCTCCCACTTGTCTGATTTTCTAAAAATTCAGTTTCCAAGAAGTGGGCATGACGATAAACAAAAACCTTTTGTTCCTCTTCGCAATAGAAGAAATATCCTTTGGAGTTCTTTGGATTATCCCACAAACTTGCACCGTACTGAGCGTGCCTCGAGTTTGTCCGCATGCTGCTTTTTGACAAAAGCTGTACATCCCCATGTCTTAATGTGATTAAGATAGGGTCTCTTCCCACACCACATCTGATATGGTGTAGTAGGCACAGTCTTAGTTGGAACTCGGTTCAAAAGGTATGCAGCTGATTCTAGTGCATATCCCCAGAATGATCGCGGTAACTCATCGTTACTCATCATGGAACGTACCATATCCAATAGGGTGCGGTTCTTTCTCTCCGATACACCGTTGTGTTGCACAGTGTATGGAGGAGTAAGCTGAGAGAGAATTCCATTCTCTTTTGAGTAATCCAGGAACTCGGCACTCAAGTATTCACGACCTCGATCATATCTCAGTGCCTTGATACTTTTGCCTGTTTGTTTTTCTACTTCATTCTTATATTCCTGGAATTTTCCAAAGGCTTCGGGTTTATGTTTCATTAAGAAGACATATCCGTACCTTGAAAAGTCATCCGTGAAAGTAATGAAGTAATAATAACCACTTCGTGCATGCGTAGACATTGGACCGCACACGTCGCTGTGTATGAGTCCCAAGAGCTCGCTCGCTTTTACTCCGTGTCCAGTGAACGGAGTCTTTGTCATCTTTCCTTTGAGACAGGATTGACAGGTTGCATATGATTGATATTCGAACGGATCCAAATATCCATCTTTATGTAACTTCGTCAACCTTCTCTCATTGATGTGTCCCAGTCTACAATGCCATAAGAAAGCCTGATTTGATTCCGGAGACTTTCTCTTGTGTGTATTTTGGATATTGAAAATCTGTGCTTGGTTTAATACGTATATACCATTGCTTAGACCCAATCAGAACTTGATTAAGGTGAATGTTTACAACATTACTTACAAACGCAAATTCATAACCTTCTTTAGATATTAAAGATACAAAAATGATATTACAAGTTGCATTGGGTACAAAAAAGCAATTACGTAAAACCAAAATATGTCCATCTGACATTCCCAGGTGATAGTCCCCCACGGTCTCAGCATCCATGCTCGCTCCGTTTGCAACTTTGAGGGTCATATCATCTGTCTTCAAAAACCTACGCTTTCTCAATGCCTGCAAAGAATTACAGATATGAGATCCTGACCCGGTATCCAATACCCAGGAAGTAGAGTTTATTGATAGACAGTTTTCAATAACATACACACCTGAAGCTGAAGCCGCAACTTGCTTCTGATCCTGTGTTCTGGCCTTCCAAGCCCTGCAATCTTTCTTCCATTGTCCACTCTTGTGACAGTAAAAGCATTCTTCCTTCCACACAAGCTTTCCCGCTACCTTTGTTGCTTTTGCCTTTCCCTTCGTATCCACTTCACTAACACCGCCCCTTGGTTTGGCGGGGGTTTTCTTCTTCTTTCCCTTGGCTTTCGCCTTAGACCTAGAAGAGGAAGATTCTCCTACAAACAAAATGCATGTTTCCCTACCTTTCTGTCGGGTGGCCTCTGCACTCCTCAGCATGTTGAAGAGTTCTGAAAGTTCAACTTCCTTTTCTTGCAAGTTGAAGTTCAGGATAAACTAGGCGTAAGTGGAAAGAAGGGACTGGAGAATCAAGTCCATATAGAGCTCATTCTCCAACGTGGTCCCAAGGTCCGCGAGCTCCTCTATGTAGCCAATCATCTTAAGCACGTGTTCCGCTACCGATGATCCGACGGCCAATCTCGCCGAAAACAGCTTTTTCGAGACTTCGTATCTGGCGATACAGGATTGCTCTCCATACAGTTCTTTTGTATGGAGAAATATGGATTCGAGGTCCATATTCTCGTGCCTTCTCTGATGTTCATTGTCCATAGAGGCAAGTACGAGGCACTTGGCCTTCGCGCGGTCGATTTCCCAGGTCTTACGGATTTCCCTATCCGCGACGCTGGTTTTGGGACCTGACAGGGGGAGCTTTGGTGGTAAGGAGATACCCCAACTTGTCATAAGTGATTGCCATTTTGACATTCCTGAGCCAATCTTTGTAGTTTGTCCCTGTCATTATGTTTTTATCTAGTAGTAACTTAAGTCCAGTCATGATGTTTAGTCGCTGAATTTAGGAGAGAGAGAAGAAACACTTTAGCATGATGCTCTTGCAAGTTTAGAGTGGTTTTTAATTTGTCTAAACAGAATGGCTCCCACTGTCTCTCGAATCTCTCCTCAAACCATATAGGAAGAATTAGTCGGGATCAATCTCACCGTACAATTCTTGCTTAACCGTTCAGCCAGGCCAGTGTCGGTACTTCGAGGGAGGTTTTCCAACGCTTTAGCGAAGTTCCTTAATTAAGTAACCTCTTTTCCCTGTGGGCGTAGCCTCGCTAACCCCTTTCTAGACACCTACTTGGTTTATAGCATTGATCGTTAAGTGAGAAAGTTCCGGAGGAGTAGCATATACTCACAGTAGGATCGGGAACCAAATATCATCGTGTGACAAAACTGAAGGAATCCTACCAGAATCATCACACTCCAAATGGTATGCAGCGCTAGCAAGTTTCAGTTTCTTTAGAATCTCCCGATGTGGATTTTTGCCCCAAGCTCTTATGACCTTGACTTTGGCCAACAAATCATAAGTCACATGTCAAGTTCTACCCGTCATTCTCCAGGTTAATTTGAACCCACCCGTACCTACCCTTGACTTTGGCCAACAAGGCAGTACGACCGTCCCAAACCAACACATCTATCTATGCCGCACATGAATACCCAATAGCTACCAATGACTATGCCTTGACTTCAGCCAACAAACATAGCTTGAATACTTATTGACTACCCATGTGAAACGACGGAGGGCTACGAATGGTTTTGGCGAAACCGTGAACGTAGTGAACTTGATATAATCGATGGAACGAGATAGCTTTTAAAAGGAGTGGTTCAAGCTCCGCATTTAAAAGTTGGTTTTTGAAAAGAACCGAGTGGTTTTGAAAGTGTTCCAATGACTTTTTCTTGGTTTATTTTCTTGCATTAATTTTAATGCATCCCATCATTTAATCCTACCATTGCAGAAAACAACGAAAATATGAAGTACGCTTATGCCATCCGCATTCGCCACGGGGTCCCGTCATCACCCGTTAGGTTACTTAACTAACGACAGAGCGGGGGATGGAATAGCGCAGATGCAAAACATAAGCAACGCCTAAAAAGATATCATAAATAGATATATACATTCGTCACATGCAATGATAGCCATTCCAGATCACAGATGAACACGTTGGATATACTAGGAATCCGCATTCCGTACGAGCCTGTAATGAAGAGCGGATTACACGGTAGCGATGAATAGCCAAACCCCACCCTAGACCCCTACGGGTGCGGCAAACTACCCACCAAGTACCCGAAGTGAAGCAACCTCCCTCAACAACGTGAGTAGGCCACTCGGCACTTCGAGATACCTGGTAGTTTGTGCACCCCACCTTGGGTCTATCCTAGGAGCAAAAATAGTAAAAGAAATTATACAATGACGGCTACAACCCCATCCCGGTTGTACGGCCATATAAATAATATTACATCAATTTACATATTACATGAATTGAAAGAATAAGAAAACTCTCATCTCACAACCCCCCGGCTATTCATCCGCGACAATCCAGCGAATTCAAATACACAAACCATCAATCATTACAGATCACAGATAAGTAAAACCCCCACTAATCGACGTATAGCGTTTAACAGACGTTCAATACACATATCACATCACAGATATAACCCATTAGCCAAATTCTAGAGAAGTTCGATCAAAAAACGGATTTGTAATCACCCCAAAAACACATTTGTTCGCTGGAAAATCTGGGCAGAAACAAACCATCCTAAAAATCCTAAAACAGCAACATAAGAACACTGCAGGAGAAACGACCCACGGCCGAGTCAACTCGGCCGCGGATCCGCGGCAAGAGCATGCTCTTTCCGCGGTTCCGCGGTGAGTTGGTCGACTCGCTGGTTCATTTTTCATGGGTGTTCTGTAAAAACCCTGAGCCGATTTTTAGTGTATGATTTATTATTTTTAAAGCAGGTTTAAAAATCGGCAAAAAGTTAGGTTTTTGAAAACGTGTTTTGCGATTTTTTCCGATCGAAGTTCTAGATACTTTGCAAACTCGTTAGTTTATGTTTAGCTAGTTTCTGATACCACTGTAAGTCTACGTTGCCCACCCCGGTGCTTACGGGGAGGCGGAAACGGTAAAAAAATTAGATTTTTACAACTCTAGGCAACATGGACTAACTAAAGGAGGATCTTTGCTAAACATAAACTAACAACCAATCTAAGAGAGTTAGCTACTCGGTTAAAGGGTTATACCTAAGTCTTGAAGTCCTTCTCTTCTTGCTCCTTGGAGTGGGATGAACGGGTCGTCCTCGTCGCCTTCTCTTGCCGAAGAAAGATCCACCCGAGGGCCTTTACCTTTGGCTCCTACCTCAAACTAGAAGTAACTAAGATGCTTGGTGTGCTAAACCTAGAACCTTAGAAAGAGTAGAGAGTAATTTTGAAGGTTTTATCTCAAAGCTTAATGGTTCTCAACTCATGAGAGGGGAGAGCTTTGAGAGAGAGGAAGAGGATGAGAGAGAATGAGAATGAGAGAATGAGAAGATAATATCAACCTTCTCACATATATGTGAATTATGATAATTAAATAATTAACTAAAGATAATTGTGATGGTTAACTTGAAATGACCATTATCATTTCACATTAATGACTTTTGCAAGAATCAAAGAGCATCTTTCATATGAAATGATGATGGTCAATATGTCAATATTGTTCAACATGTCAACCAAAGTCAAATAGTCAACAACCCTAACCATAACACAATTATAATTAATTGATATTAATAATCATATTTCACATATAAACATTTGGGTTAAGAAAAAGACAACGGTCATCAACCCTAATGAAAGTCCTCTGCCTCAGTCAACTGTGCATACACACCCGTATCCGTGTTCCGAGGAACACGAATACAATGAGATAAAACCAATCCCAAAACATATACTAGAATCTGGCTTAAACCAAAGCCCGCTAGTATAAGCTGTCCGGACACCAAACGTGCACAAGTGCGCGGATGCGAACGAACCCCGTTGCAAAACAATGCGACGTATACTCTGTTTTGCCTAAAGATGAATAACCCTCGATGTGGGACTCTAAATACTCGACACTACGCTGGCAGTGGGTTTAACCACAGACCGCAAGCGGCACTAGCTGTACGTAACGGTCCACGGTTAGATGCCAATAAGAATACTGACGAGGTAAACCCATCTGAACTCCTACTGAGCCTGAATGTGACAGTCTCCGTAGAGTCCGGTCTGTTCGTCTATGAATATCGCATGGCGGGCCTAGGGGGCGGTAAACGTCAATCCCCTAATAGCGGTACAAGTCATGTCGGAGTGTAGACCAGAACACCCTGAGATAACACTGGAAACCTACCAGTGTATCTCGCTTGCCCTGGCCAGGGACTTTGTGTAATGGCTCTCCTAGACACAGCGCGATATCAACCCCCAATACAGGGAGAGACGAATCCTGTCTAACCGTCACTACCTCCAAGTGCTTCGGGACTGCACCCAACTGCTACCTGTTTTCATGACTCCTTTGAGCTGTGGTATGGTAGCAATCTAAGAACAGTGGGAACACACTCAAGGCGAAGTGACAGTGTCAAGTCAACGGACTAAGCTGTACTCATGTCACCTGGGAACTGATAACTGACGATAGGTATAATACCAACCAACAGTTCCCGATGAGTCCTGTCCAGTGTACTCGTAACCTAACGAGAACCCGCATACTATCTCAAGTACGACATACTAACGGATGTGGGACAGACCGTCTCCCAAGCTGGGATGAGAAGCGCATACGCTAGTCTACTCCGGAGTATCGATGCCCTGTCTCGATAGTCCTACGACTAAGGACCCGCATAAGGATGTGCTTGTGGATTACCCAGCCCCTACGAGTGTGACTGCCATCACAACGCTGGTAATCAAGCAAAGATCCTAAGGGCTCAACTAATGTGTAAAGGCGATATGCTATAAGAAACACATGCACACATTAAAGTAGAAACAAACCAAGTAGCATACTACTATTTTGAGCAAGGTTGTCTATACAAGGTGAATATCCCAAGCTTCCATCAAGTAATATACAAACTACTATGATACAGTAATGGCCTCAAGGGCATATACACTAACACTACTCACTCTAGAGTACAAGGTCTAGCAAGCCAAGCACTTTAGTTTCCTGTCGGTTGAGGTCGGAGCTCAAGGTAGAAGCTTTCGGGTGGATCCTTCTTTGACAACAAGAGGACTACGAGGTGGAGCCGATCCAACCACTCCAAGGAGCAAGAAGAGAAGGAGTTCAAGACCTAGGTATAACCCCCTTACATAGTAGATAAACTTCTACTTAGTTTGCTAGGTGTTTGTTTAGCAAAGATCCTATTTCTAAAGTCCATGTTACCTTTACCGTAAAAATCATTTTTTACCGTTTTCGCATCCCCGAAAGAACCGGGATGGTTAACGTGGACTTACACATTTTAAAAGAATGTATGTATTGTTTTAAAAACCCGGTTTCTCCTGATATGATATTTCAGTGTGTCCACCATGAGTTTTCTCGGTTCTGAGACGTGTGACATGTGAAACCCGATTCGAGGAGCTGAATGAGGCCGATTGTGGGTATATATTGGACCCGGTATAGTCCCCCGGGGCGAGAACAGATCTGCTGTGCAGTAGATGGTGAGCCTGAAAAAGGGACCACTACCTACCGGTGATAGTATTTGGGCTCGGCGGATATCCGGAGGATACCGACCGGAGTCGAGAGATGATGTGGGCCGATCCGGACTGACGGAGCCCGAGATATGAGGATTTACGTGTCGATGCTGGACATGGGTTTCATGATGTTTTCGAGTGTCGATGTTGGACACCCAGGTTCCATGATTTTGATGTGTCGCGAGGGACACCCGTTGATTTATATCCTCGTATTTTCATGCACATGTTTTATGTGCATACATACATTGATTATATTGTTGGATGATATCCACATGCTGATTGACATTGATATTTGTGTCGGCACATATACAGACCCGGTCACCCTAGATATCATAGTATTACCTTTCTGATATAGTTGACCTAGGAGTCGTTGTTTATTCGATTTCTAATTGTAGATGTTTTTCTAATAAACGAGTTGGAAACTCACCCCCGTTGTACCACAGTTCTTGCAGGTTGCCCGCATGGATCAGTAACGGCATCGCTGGCACATAGCTACTTTTGGGTCGTTGATTTGATATCAAAGAATTTTTTATAACCGCAATCAAGAAAGGCGTCGCTTGGTAGCTAGCCAGTGAGTACGGGTCGGTCCACAGGGATTTTGTGCATTTCCTAATTGCTCTAACGAGTTAATTCCGATTGTTGTCGGATTGCTTAAATCTAAAAACTAAAGTTTATCTAGACTAGGACTAGAATCTTGCTTGGGTTAGGTTTAGGTTAAATTTGGAAATTCAGTATTCCTCACCGCTTTCAATGCCATAAATTAGATCTCTTTAGGTGTTATGGTAATTATTAATTAAGGGGATTAGTACCATCGGGAAGAAACGGTGTTTCTTCCTCTAGGTTCTTGTCCTTCCTTTCTTAATCCTTACCCTAACCTCCATGGAAAACACGCGCAACCAGTCCTTTGTACTACGGTATCACCGCTACCTCATGGGATAGGGTGCCGTAGGGAGTGGTGTGTGCATGTATGCATGGAGTCCTATAAAAACGTGTGATGGGCAATAAAGGGGTGAGAGATCTTCATCTCTCAAGCCTTCCCCAAATCTAACCCTACAAGCGAGGAGACAACTCACTCATTAGGGAATTGAAAGATATGATTTAACTATCTAACTAGAGCAGAGAATGAAAGATCTATGCTAGGGCAGGAAAATAAATCTATACAAGGGCAGGAAAATAAATTTAACTAGGGCAAGAATTGAAAACATACTCTAATTTGATTCACTCTTCATACTTTTCAAGAATTGAATTCTGAATTTTGAGATTTACAATGAGGCACAAGAAGTGGCATAACCTTAAAAAGGTTTTAGGACTTCTATTTATAGATTCATAGAAACACTAGGTTTACAATCGACGCATATCTGCGATTACAAAAATACCCCTAGGAAGACTAGTTAACGCACTGTCGCGCCGCCAAAGAAATTCACACCGACACGTGCGACACGTGGCGCGGATCCGTGGCCAAAACCCATGTTTGGCCGCTGTTCCGTTGCCAAAAAGAGGGGATTTTGGCTCTTGTTTCTAGGTGTTCTTCTGTTTCAGTTTTCCTTGTATTTTCTTCAGTTGTTTTCTCGGATTGGCTTCTAGATTTCTTCCAGATCTCCACAGTGAATGATTGTAGTGGACTTTTACCGTTACTTCGTGTCGAATTCTTGAACCTTGAGCTGCCTCTGTGCTTTGTGAACTTGTTCATTGATCTTCAATGTTCCTCAAAATGTAGGCACGATCGAGATTCTACCATTTATCGGCCGTAGTCTTACTTTGTATAATCTTTTTCATTAATTTCACTATTTTGTTCTGAGAACCTGTAAGCTGCAACTATGTAGCAGACATGGGTCAAAAGCACTTGTTTATTTGTAAACTGAAAAAGAATGGGGAATAAAATAATGCAAAATTATAGTATGAACAGTGGTTTGCTTGGTTGGTGGGACATTTGTATCGTACCCACTCTTGTATTTACTATTTCACATTGTATCTAGTCAACTCCATTAAATCAAACTAGTATTTGTATAAGTAATGAGACTTAGTGAGACTTGTGGTTGCGAGACTTAGAGCGAGGGGTTTTCCACTACTTGTGGTTTTGATGTCTTGCTTATTTCTTTATATTTTGTGGTGAACTTCGCCGTTGGGCGTCGTACGCTTACATTTATGCTTTGCATGGTTGTGGATCCGCCGTTGGGCGAAGAGCTAGCTCCCTCTTGGGGATGCCTTTTATGTTATCATGTATTGTGGTTTTGAACCAAAATATACAAAGGAGGTGCTGCCCAAATTTTCAAAAGACGAAATATGTTTTCAAACTAGTAAATTTCACTTGCATTATTCATATTCCTTTTCTATGCATTTAAGAAAACTTGGTTTCATTATACCTTCATTTCAAAACTTCACCTCTTTTATTTTCATTAAAAAGGTTTAGATTTCTGGGTTTCAGCTTACTTGAATTACGTTAGGCCTTTAGACGTTGCGTGATTTAAGTGCTGGTCATGAGCTAATATTTCGGGTCGTGACATTTGGTAACGGTGAACTCCAGTGGGAGTCCTTTACCGACTCGAGCTTCCAGAGTGATAAGGTCGACTATCAGACAGTCACAGGCTTTGTCTTTACCCAAGAAGTGGGGCGGTATGTTGGAAAAGTACCAATCTAGATATCGGGGCAAACTAGACGATAAAGGCTGGATACATCGCTATCAACGATGCTACCAAAGAGGCAGTTTGGGTGTATATTTGTTCATGAGATGAACTAGGTTCCTACCATTGTGTGACAATGGAGGTGTGCCATTGGCCTAGGAACCCCGGTCCCATCAGTGACCCAGACATATTCTAAGGCAGTATCACCTGATCATGGAGATGGTTGATCTCCAGGGAGATCGAGGTTAGGAGAGTAGACTCAGAGGACAACACGGCAGATCCACTCACGAAGGCCTTTTCCCAAGAGAGATTTTTAATGGATGGTTGAGTATAGGATACTACAACCACTGCTGATTGTTGGGTATAAGATACTACAACAGATGGCCTTAGTGCAAGTGGAAGATTGTTAGTTGTATGTATGCCCTAGAGGCCATTATTGTACATGAGATGTATATTATGGTGGATGCTGGGACATATATAAGGAGGACTTTCTTTCTCGACATGATAGTATGCAAGCTGGTTGCTCTTTATCTTAACATGTACACATACTGTCTCTCTGTTATTTGTTGATAAAGCCCTTAGGATGTGTACTTGACTACCAGGATTATGATGCAGATCATACTAGTAGGGCCTGTGTAGTCTATGAGTTCATCCTTCAATGTTTCTAATTGTGGGAGTATCGAGACGGGGCATCGATATTCCAGAGTAGACTAGCGTATATCTACTCAACCCATGTGATGGGCGATGGATGATCCCATATCCATTGGTGTTTGACATCAGAGATGGTATATGGGTGCTCAGTAGAGACTGGGTACACTGAACAGATACGCCGAGAAGTCCTAGATGGTATTATACCTCACGTTAGATAGCAGTTCTCTGGTGACACTGGTACAGGTTAGCCTGTCGACCCGAGATCGTCATAAAGTCTTGTGTGTCTCCCACTGTGCTTTGATTTCCATCCTCCCATAGCTCTACTGAGTCGTGCAAACAGGTGGTTTTTGGGTACAATCCCGAGTCACATAGAGGCAATGAGCGATAGGAGGGGATTCGTCTCTCCCGGTATTGGGGGTTGATGTTGTGCTATGCTCGATTGGCCATAACTGCAAATCCCTGACCAGGGTGGATGAGATTTACTGGTAAGTGTTATTAGTAGTTTCTCGCCCGTTATGGACCTTACATTGGCATGATTTATCAAGATATTGGGGTCTGAAGTTTTCCACCCCTAGGCGAGATATGCGACATATTAGACGAAGAGACCGGACTGTACGGTAGTGTTGCTGATTGGATTCGCAGGAGTATGAGCAGGCTTGCATGTTGATCTTCTGATCACTCAATACCCGGGTGGCCGTTACGTTTAGCAGGCCTCTTGCGGCTTGTGGGTGTTTGATATGATCATCACCTATTACCGGTGTATTGACGAGTCTTTAGAGTCCTACACAGAGGTTTCCTGGCTCAAGCGAAACGGAGTAGGAGCACATATGTGATATGTGCGGGACCGAGATTAATACGTGTATGTGATACCGTATTCTGCTCTCACGATTTGTGTTATCGGTCGGTGTTATTTGATATAGTTAGGTTATCGAATCAAGTGTTGATTCGATAAATAGATACACATGATATTAGTCGGTTATATGTGATATAGCCGGATTATTAAATCAAGTGTTGATTTAATAATATAATGTATAATTATATATTTGATATATCAATTTACATTAACTAGTATTAGCTCACTTAAGATTTCTTTTCTCACTTGATTGTGTATTAGTATATATGTGATATATATTAGTGTACATTATATTGTGATAAGCTTGGTTATACATGAAACTTGGGTGTATGAGAATCATACCATGCTATATGATAATGGTTAGGTTTTATTTATCTTATTAATTCAAAATTACTGGTATTTAGTCACATGCTTAGAAGCATGGAGAAGCTTGAAGCAACTTTGACCAAGTCCATTTGTTTTGTTTTATCTAAGATATTTATTAAACTAACCCCAATCAATTAGCCATGGTTTATTCTCTACAAGGGTTAACCATGACATATACTAACCCATTGTTGCATTTCTAACCTCTCTCTCATTCTCTACATCACTTGATCATCTTTTTCTTCATTTGAGAAAAGCTCTCTTGATCTTGAGAAAGTGATGAAATATTGTGAGAAAATAAAATCTAAAGTGAGTCCATTTCCTTCTTCATCATCCTCTACTACTTGCCATTTAGTTTAGGGTTTTCTCTTTACAAAGTTCATCACCAAGTGAAGAGGTAGCTTGGGTTTGAGTCTTCTCGACGTAGATCATCTTCGGCCTCGAAGACTTCGAGCAAGGTTGTTCATTTCTCTCAGGGAACCCATACTAGAATTTTGGAAATCTCCACTTGCAGCGAAGGATGTAACATTTCAGAAAAATAAAATATTATTTTTGGGAATATTTATAATTAAATAATATTATAATGAATATTTTAATATGAGGGTATAATTAAATACAGATAAATTGGAAAAATTTGGAAAATTATAGAAATTGCCAAAAAGATGGTGTTTTATTGGATTTAAGCAATTATGAAATTTTATGATTTATTTGACGCTAATTTAGTGCTAATCGCGATTAAAAATCGCTAATCGTGTATTAAACCGGATTTGTGCACATAACATGCACCATGTCATTTTTATACTTGTTACATTTTTATCATGGCTTTTCTTCTTGTTATATATCATGGTTGTTGTTTTATTTGAGAGAAGAAAAGTCAAAGAGACACAATGATTGCAAGAGGGATGGGCATAAGAGAGAGAGGGTGAGGGGTCAAACCATAGGCATGGCTCATTCTTTCTCTCTTCATCTCTTCACCATTTCTTATCCCTCTTCACCGATGGCGAAACCCCATCTCCTTCCACCTCTAAACCCTCAAAACACCCCTAAAACACACCCAAAACCCCATGTCCACTTCACAGAAAGCATGCGCAAGCTCAAGTGAAGCACATTGGACCAAGAAAAATCAAATTTTAAGGACTTTGGGCAACTTAAGAATATTCTTGAGTTGCCAAATGAGGTAATTTATGCACCATTAGCTTTGTATTTCCATTACCTTAGCACCTATATATGTTTAGCATCGATGTAGTGTTGTTTAATGAGCTTTGAAAATTGGTAGTTAGGGTTTTGTGGAATTCTTGAGTTGTGTTGGGTAATTGAGTGTAGTAGAGGCCACACAAACCCCCTAGTGCTAGAATTTAGACCCAAACCTAAGACTTAACCCCGGAACACGAACTTTGAAATTTCTGCCGACATTGAAATTGTGGAAATTTTGACAGGAAAATGAAATCTGCTAACTCCCGGAGCCTCTGAAAAATATTTTGGAAACACAGAGGAGTGTGTAGGCAACCTAGAACCCCCCACTGAAACCCTAGCCCCTAACCCCCTTGCATGGCCGCAATTTTAATCAATCAGGCCGCAATTTGCTGCCAGGATGGGTTGGAACTGGTTCGTATTTGGTCTGTAGCTCCATCTATAGTAAACTAGACCCTTGGTATATGCAAAATGGGCTAATTTGACTTAGGATAAAATATGGGATCGTTTTCTAGAGTTGCTGTTTTGATTCGGCGGGATTTTGTTTTGCGTATTTTGAATTCTGGATTTCAGGAATTTGGTTTTAATTCGATGGTTTGACGTTTGTACGACGATATCGAGAGTTGTTTGGTGAATTTTGAAGGCATGGTCCATAGGTTCTAACCTATAGGCCTTAGCGTGTCGTTTTGGTTTTCCGATGTGATTTTAATGCGCATTTGCGATTGTGTTATATGTGTAGGTACCTTCACGTGGATTTCATACGATGAAGAAGAGGGTGGCGACATCGACATTGGCAAGCAAGAATCAAGGTGAGTAGATTTATATCTACGGGAAGAAGTCGGGTGGATGGAGTATACCCCTGCAAAAGTCATAAGAAATGATGTGATATGATATAGATATGCAATTATATGTTATGGAGAGATTGAACCCTTAGCAAGAAAAGGTTAGGAGATTATGGGCTTAGTGTTAGCAAGAGTTGAGGAAAGGACTTTAGTCGATTTCTTAGTCACGAAATCCTAGAGTAAAGATTTTCTTACACGCACATACACATACTTGCATACATTTACTTCCTTGTGTGTATTGGGGACACATATATTTTGGTATTCATATGCTCGGATGATGAGAATGTTATATGATACTTGGGAATGAGTCGATATGATCGGGCATGATGCCGTGAGATATTTAATATGTGACCGAGATATGTCATGATGTTATAGCGGATCGTTGGACGACGATACAATGTTGATGATATATTTATGATAGTTGACATGTGATCGAGATATGAGATAAGATATGTTAAGATAATTATAATGGACCGCTTGGGCGATGTATACTCCTATATGATGATAAGTGTTGATGACATTGGATTGTATGAGATTATAGAATCAGTATCCAGATCATGATTATTGTTGATGATATTAGTATTGTACTAGACTTAGATCAGTACCCCATGTTCACGATATGTGATGATTAGGATATCAGATGAGTAATGAGAAAAATATGATATTTAACCCGTACCCCGATTTAGGATGCCGTACGATAGATTTACCGTACGAAATATGATTATGATGTTAGATCCACACCCTTGACTCGAGGATGTCATAATATATATATTGTATCGTACGTGATACTATGGAGGCGAGATCACCGACTACTAGAAATATATAGATCGACTCAGACTTAGGTGGATTTCCTTACCCTTTTGACTGGGCTCGAGACACACTAGTTTTCAAAAGTGGAGGATCGTGAGTATTTTTTTAAATACCAAATTGTATGACTCGTACATTGGGTTGGATTATTTCTTCAGTGTTGCTGTTATCATATCGCTTACTGTATATTCTTGATGTTTCATCGCATTGCATGCTTATACACATGTTATCTGTAATTATTATGAAACTATGCTGTCAGGACACCAGCACCATTACCGATGATGCATATGTTCCACATACACTTGCTTGCCGGCTCGCACACATCTTCATCGGTAATTGCCATGTCACGTATACTTTAGAAAATACTATTCCTTGGCATTGCTTAATAAGTTGATAGTTGCAATAGGTTATAGCTTTCAGATGCTAGTTTAACTATTGCATTCATTGCATGATATCAGATGCATTCACGTATTCATTGATTATGAAGTATTAGGGAGTTATATGCTGATATTTACTGTTTACTTGTTATTGATGATTGGACTTCGGATTTTCATGAGATTTCCTGGATTTGGGAGAAAACCGCAAGAATATATATATAAACTTCTCTCTCTCTCTCTCTCTCTTTAAAATGAAAAGTGTGGTTTTCTCGTGATGTATGAGTCGTCCACCATGATGTTTTCTCGGTTATGAGATGGATTTCGAGACCCGATTCGAGGAGTTGGATGAACCGTTTGTGGGTACATGGTGGACCCGGTAAGGTACCCCAGGGAAAGAAGCTTAAGGTGTAGACGATGAGCCTGGCAGGGGCAGACTGCCTACCAGTGATTTTACCTTGCGTGGCGGATATCCGGAGGATACCGTTCGTGGTCGTATGAGTGATGATATGGGCCGAACCGGACTGACGGAGCCCAAGGTATTGAGATATTGAGACTTGAGACACTGAGATATTGAGATTTGATGATACAGGCCAGTCCGGCTAGCCGGAGCCTGAGACATTGAGATACTGAGATTTATGTTTTGTGTCGATGATTGACACTGTTTTATCTATCGATTTCAATAATGATACGTGATTTACATACATACAGAAATCTCATTAAAATAAAGAAAATAGTTGTCTCATTCATGAAGTATTCTGTTTCACTTGTAATGCATTCATACATTATATATCTGATATGTTGCTATCTGAGGTACTGACACGAGCATGTAGTATTACACTTATACATAGATGAACCAGGATATTTATTTGAGGATATTACTTGATATGACCTAGGATAGCGTCATGCATGCGATTTCTACTCCTAGATGTTTTCTACTCACGAGTTGGCAACTCACCCCCGTTGTGCCACAGTTTCTTGCAGGTTTTGCCGCATAGGTTTCGTTGCGGTTTTGCTTGCACACTGTCCCTTCCGGGTGATTGCTTTGGTAGGTGGGTTCTTTTGTATCAGGACCACTATTATATATTTTTTATTTCAGTTGTATCTAGTTAAAACTCTATCAATCAGACTTGTATATTTGATAGAGATAGATGACCAGTGTATATTATTTCAACGTTAGAGTCGCGCGTTGTATTATTATGGTTTTCTTGATGAGTTTGAGTTTCCTTTTGAGTTTTGATCCTCGCCCTTGGCGTTGTATATTATTGCATTGTGTGGTTTTTTCCGTCGATTGACGAAGAGCTAGCTCCCGCTTGGGGATGCCTTTATTCATTATATATGCTTTATCAGGTTTTGTACCCGTTTGGGGTCAGTTTTTACAAAGGGAAATCTGCCGAAATTTTGAGAAAAGTTTTGAGATTTTAAAAATGCATACTTCGGCTTATGTTGTTTAAATTCTTGCTTTAAAATTGGTTTTTCCTTCACTCTACTGCTTTACTTGGTTTGGATTTCTGGGTTTTGGCTTACTTAGATTACGTACGTCTCGAGGCGTTTCGTAGATTAAGTGCCGGTCTTGTTCCGTACTTGCGGGTCGTGATAAAGGGACTACTACACGGAGCTTTAGAAGTGAAGGACCGGTATACAAAGGTTGTATTCCTTATTCACTTAGTGTAATAGTTGATTACATGTTTAGTTTTGTCTATTCACTCTAGCTTGATCCTTGGTTAGGTTTCATTAGCACTCTTGAAAATTTGAAATTGGCATGGTAGCTGCTGTGAAAACCCAGTAGGGTGCTAAGGAATCCCAACAGTATGGTTTTACGGCAGGGCTTCGATCACTTATGTGTACTTGTACACGTATGTTGATCGGGCGGATAATACTAGTGGGCTTTGGTTTAAGCCGGATCCTAGTATTATATTGATGGATCAGTTTCGTCTCTTTGTATTCGTGTTTCTCGGAACACGAATGCGGGTATGTATATACGGATGAGAAGGCCATAGAAGGAGACACCTCATTATGGTTTTACTTGATTAAAATAATTATGATGTGGAGGAAAGTATTTGTTATTTTTGAAAATGATAGTTGAGGCATGGTTACTTGTTTTGACTACTTGACTATGGTTTGACCATTTGACTTGGTATGACCATTTGACTTGGTTTGACCACTTCACTTGGTTTGACCCTTTGACTAGATATTTCTTGTGAGATATTTTGTGGCACTAGATATTTTGGATGATATGTTTTTCATGCAATGCTTTTAGTCAAGTTAAAAGAGCCATCTCACATTATCATTATCATTATCAAAACTCATTTCTCTTTCCTCATGTTAGCTCTCTTCTTCTTCATCACATCAAAAACCCTGAAGTTCTCATGAGTTGAGTAAACTAGGGTTTTAAGAGACAAATAAATCCATCTCCATTCTCTACATCATCTAGGCAATCATGTTTAGCAAGCTTGTTGCCCTAGTTATCTCGGTTTTGAGGTTGGAGCTTGCACTACAGACTCTCGGGTGGATCATCTTTGACTTGAGATGGCCGTTGATTAATCTGTTTTAAAGAAGTGTTTGTAGAATAACCGCAAAAAAAATGGTGTCGCGTGTAGATAGACCAAGATGAGTATGAGTCGTCCTCAGCGAAACGTTGAATCTTTTAATCTTACTTTAGGCGTGTTGATTAGGAAAGGAGGAAGAATAAAGAATGGTGAAGAATGGTTGTAAATTCTACATCTACGTAAAAAACGGATGCAGGATATAGATCTAGATTTATAAGGATGTAGGTTTTGTATTAGAAGGGACTTGTAGGGTTCGTTATGATTTAGTAGTCATGGAAGATTAATTAAAGACTACTTCTCTTATCCTATAATAGATTTAAAACTAGATCGACAATGAAGCATATAGATTAAGGTTTCTGGAGGGAAAAGGGTTTCCACTCTTAACCCCTACCTTGAAATGGATCTCCGTTCATGTCTAGCCTTTACCAAAACAATTATTAATCTGATCTCAAATCGCGGTCATGAATATCAATGAATTGATAGTGCGCCCGATTAGGATGTTAACTATTCTTTTGATAAAGTTTATAAACTTTATAGGACGTAAAAAGAGTTTAAGGATCTTCATCATCCATTAATCTACCCTAATTCTACAAACCCTAACAAGCGGAGAATTACTCGCGCATGTTGGTAAAAGAAAAAGTAGAAATCATGAAGAAAATAAAATGCAATAGAATAAAAATACCTTTATTAGTCAACAAGATCAAGTACACTTTGTTCCTTTAGAAAATGATTACAAAACCCTGGTTTGCTTCTCGATCTCTTCTTAAGAAGGTAGATGAACTGTCGATGATCAACCAGGATTCTTGAGCCGTCGTGGATTTCTTGATCGCGTCGGTGTGATAAATTTTCCAAGAAGCTCTCGTTATTTATTTATAGTCACAGAGCCAGAACCCTAATTTCCTAATATGGTAACTAGTTGTTAGGATCCCAACCAAAAAATCCAGAACCCTAACTCTTCAGATGTGCGGCGGAATCGCGGCCAATAGGTGGGTTTGGCCGCGGATCCGCCGCCTTCTAGTGGGATCTGTAAGTCCATGCTACCCTTCCCCGGTTCTTACGGGGTTGCGGAATTGGTGAAAAACGAATTTTGCTAGCGTGGTAACATGGACTCATAATACGGATCTTTGTTAAACAACCATCTATCAAACCTAACTGGGTGTTTTACCTACTCGGTTAGGGGGTTATACCTTTCTTGAACTCCTTCGTCTTCAACTCTTGTGGTGTACGGACCGGCCTCCCCTCGTCGTCTTCTCGCGCCGAAGATGGATCCAACCGAAAGCTTCTACCTTTTGGCTTCTTCTTCGAACTTGAAGAAACTAGAACACTTGGCTTGCTAGGGCTGGTGAACTAGGATGGGTAGAGGATTGTTTTGGTGTTTTTATCTCTAAGGCAATGGTTCTCAACTCATGAGAGGGGTTTGCCTTGAGCTAGAGAGAGCAAGAGGAAGAGGGAGAGCTTGAGCAAGTGATGGCAAGAGAGAGAAATGAAATGAGAGAATGAGCAAACCTTTTGTCATCCAAGCTCTCATAATCCAAAAACCATCATAACAATGTAATAATAATTGAGTATATTGTAATGGTTATTATCATGACAAATGACACTATCATTTCTTGCATTAAATGCAAATGGTGAACAAAATAAGCAAGAATAAGTCAATGCAACCAAATGATGGCCATTGTCATGATGGTGGTCAACAAGTCCAACCTAGTCAACCGGTCAACAAAAGTCAACAAGTCAAAAAGGTCAACCTTTCAACCCTAACCATGTCACTATAACACTCAATTAATCATATTTCTAATTCTCATTAGGGTTAAGCAAAAGTCAACAGTCAATAACCCTAATGATAATCCTCTTCCTCTGTCTCTGACAACTGTGCATACGCACCCGTATCTGCGTTCCGGGGAACATGAATACAAACGAGATAAAACCAATCCCAAAACGTATACTAGGATCTGGCTTAAACCAAAGCCCAATAGTAATAACCGCCCGGTCACTAAACGTGCACAAGTGCACGGATGTGACTGAACCCTGTCGCAAAACCATGCGACCAGTCGCAAAACCATGCGACCTCTACTCTTTTGCCTAAAAACGAATAGCTCTCTGTGTGGGACTCTAAAGACTCGACACTACGCTGGCAGTGGGTTTAACCACAGACCGCAAGCGGCACTATCTGTGCGTAACGGCCCCAGGTAGATGCCGATAAGAAGACGGACGAGGTGAAACCCATCTGAACTCCTACTGAGCCTGAATGTGACAATCTCCGTACAGTCCGGTCTGTTCGTCTGAATACATCGCATGGCGGGCCTAAAGGGGCGGTAAAAGTCAGTCCCCTAATAGCGGTACAAGTCGTGTCGGAGTGTAGCCCAGAACACCCTGAGATAACACTGGAAACCTACCAGTATATCTCGCTTGCCCTGGCCAGGGACTACTTGTGTAATGGCTCTCCTAGACACAGCGCGATGTCAACCCCCAACACCGGGAGAGACGAATCCTGTCTAACCGTCACTGCCTCCAAGTGCTTCGGGACTGCACCCAACTACTACCTGTCTGCACGACTCCTTTGAGCCGTGGTAGGGTAGTAATCAAAGTACAGTGGGAACACACTCGAGGCAAAGTAACAGTGTCAAGTCAGCGGACTAAGATGTACTCATGTCATCTGGGAACTGATAACTGACTATAGGTATAGTACCAACCAATCAGTTCCTGACGAGTCTTGTCCAATGTACTCGTAACCTAACGAGCACCCGCATACTATCTCAATTACGACGTACTGACGGCTGTGGGACAGACCGTCTCCCCTGCTGGAATGAGAAGCGCATACGCTAGTCTACTCTGGAGTATCGATACCCTGTCTCGATAGTCCTATGACAAGGGACCTGTATAAGGATGTGCTTGTGAATTACCCAGCCTCCACGAGTGTGACTGCCATCACAACGCTGGTAATCAAGCAAAGATCCTAAGGGCTCTACTAATATGTATAAGCAATATGCTAAAAGAAACACATGCACATATTAAAGTAGAAAAAAACCAAGTAGCATACTACTATTTTGAGCAAGATTTTCAATACAAGGTGAATATCCCAAGCTTTCATTAAATAATATACAAACTAGTATGATACAGTAATGGCCTCTAGGGAATATACACTAACAGGATCATGGGCTCTAATTTCTGTGGCTTCATATCTGTAGCACTTGTTGATCTTTTCAATATCTTGACATTAAAAATCTTTTCAACGTTTCTGCCAAAATTGGTTTCTTCAATTTACTTGAATATCTACGACAGATTTGATCTCGCCAACTCGGATTTCCTTGATTTCAGTCATGATATAATTCCTGCACAATTATCTAAATAAATGATGTTAGTAGAATTTATTTTTTTGAGATATTATCTTAACCATTTGTCATGATATTTTAGTTTTAAGAGAATTGGTCAAAGATATTTAATAAGGTAAGCATATTTAAATAGACCAAATATGACATGAATATTATATATTTGCATTTTCCTTCATAATATTAATTATAATAAATAAACACATGAAAATAGTATTTTTACGGATAAACCCTTATATGTGTCATATTTATAATAAACATTTTTTATTATATAGAAATAGTGAGGAAAATGTCACATCAATAGTGCAGTTTTATCAGCTGAACAACCGTCGAGGTTGGAACGATCCAGATCGATCCTTGAAGCTTATGATGATGAGGAGGACAGCGGAGAAGCCCCAAAGGACTTGTATCATGAGGTATAACATTCATTCTGAGTAGTTAAATCTCATGTTGTTTTCTAGCGATGGTTTATGGACGATTCTTGGTTCTAGTCGATGTTGCGAAGCCCGTAAAAATCATTTTTTGCAAATTCCGCCTCCCCGCGAAAATGTGGGGTGCGCGACATCGACTTACAGTGGTATTAGAGCCTTTCATAAACCTTAGATAGTATGTAGCGACGTTAGAAATCCGCCGTTTTTGTCGTGCAAAAACTGCACAAAAAACTGTTTCCAAAATTGATGTTTTGAGTTGTTTGCACACCCCGCGGGCTCTCTGTTTGAACCGAGAAGCCGCGGGGTAGTGCGTTGTTTGCACACCCCAAAATTAACTTTGATCGTCCCAAGCAAACCAGTTATTCAAGAGAAGGAGAAAAGAAAAAAGAAAAACCTAAAGAACACACTTTCGTAGGCAACACGATTGCACTGAGCGCGTGCAACAAACCGTTAAACCTCTAGGTGTCCCTAGTAGGAGGAGTGTTGTCTCCTGGGGTTTTTTAGCGGATTACACCCACAAAATCCCATAATAAAAGAAAGATAGTGAAATTTACATATAAAGATAATAACTATAAAAGAATAAACATGAAAATAAGAGTTTCCAACTATACCAGCTTTTCAGTTGCTATGTGCCCTATCTTAATGGTCATGAAAAAATGTTTGAAATCACATCATCCTTCAATAAAATATCGCCTTAGGTCTTCCTCCCTATCTTTCCTCCAGACATTGATCATATACCCCTACATGTGTGTAAAATACATCTCAACACTTAGAGAATTCAATTCAAGCTATCATACTCCTGTCCATCTTCCAAAGTACTTTAAGTAAGTCCACGTTGCCCACCCCGGTGCTTACGAGGAGGCGGAAACGTTATGAAAAATTCGATTTTTACAACACTAGGCAACATGGACTAACCAAAGGAGGGATCTTTGCTAAACATAAACTAACTACCAAGCTAAAAGAGTTAGCTACTCGGTTAAGGGGTTATACCTAAGTCTTGAAGTCCTTCTCTTCTTGCTCCTTGGAGTGGAAAGAACAGGTTCTCCTCGTCGCCTTCTCTTGCCGAAGAAAGATCCAACCGAGGGCCTGTACCTTTGGCTCCAACCTCAAACTAGAAGTAACTAAGTTGCTTGGTGTGCTAAACCTAGAACCTTAGAAAGAGTAAAGAGTAATTTTGAAGGTTTTATCTCAAGCTCAATGGTTCTCAACTCATGAGAGGGGAGAGCTTTGAGAGAGAGGAAGAGGATGAGAGAGAATGAGAATGATAGAATGAGAAGAACAAAGCCAACCTTCTCACATATATGTGAATTATGATAAATAAATAATTAGCTAAAGATAATTGTGATGGTTAATCTTGAAATGACCATTATCATTTCACATTAATTACTTTTGCAAGAATCAAAGAGCACCTTTTATATGAAATGATGATGATCAAATTGTCCACATAGGTCAACATGTCAACCATAGTCAAATGGTCAACAACCCTAACCATAACACAATTATAATTAACTAATAATAATACTCATATTTCACACATAAACATTAGGGTTAAGAAAATGACAATGGGCATCAACCCTAATGAAAGTCCTCTGCCTCTGCCTCAGTCAACTGTGCATACACACCCGTATCCGTGTTCCGAGGAACACGAATACAATGAGATAAAACAAATCCCGAAACATATACTAGGATCTGGCTTAAACCAAAGCCCGCTAGTATAAGTTGTCCGGACACCAAACGTGCACAAGTGCGTGGATGTGAACGAACCCCGTCGTAAAACCATGCGTCCTCTACTCGTTTTGCCTAAAGGCGAATAACCCTCTGTGTGGGACTCTAAAGACTCGACACTACACTGGCAGTGGGTTTAACCACAGACCGCAAGCAGCACTAGCTGTACGTAACGGTCCCTAGGTAGATACCGATAAGAAGACTGATGAGATAAACCCATCTGAACTCCTACTGAGCCTGAATGTGACAGTCTCCATACAGTCCGGTCTGTTCGTCTAAGAGTATCGCATGGCGGGCCTAGGGGGGCAGTAAATGTCAGTCCCCTAATAGCAGTACAAGTCATGTCGGAGTGTAGCCCAGAACACCCTGAGAAAACACAGGAAACCTACCAGTCTATCTCGCCTACCCTGGCCAGGGACTTTGTGTAATGGCTCTCCTAGACACAGCGCGATATCAACCCCCAATATCGGGAGAGACGAATCCTGTCTAACCGTTACTGCCTCCAAGTGCTTCGGGACTGCACCCAAAAACTACCTGTTTGCACGACTCCTTTGAGCCGTGGTAGGGTAGCAATCAAAGAACAGTGGGAACACACTCGAGACGAAGTGATAGTGTCAAGTCAACGGAGTAAGCTGTACTCATGTAACGTGAGAACTGATAACTGACTATAGGTATATTACCAACCAACAGTTCCCGACGATTCCTGTCCAGTGTACTCGTAACCTAAGGAGCACCCGCATACTATCTCAAGTACGACGTACTGGCGGCTGTGGGACAGATCGTCTCCCAAGCTGGGATGAGAAGCGCATTCGCTAGTCTACTCCGGAGTATCGATGCCCTGTCTCGATCGTTCTACGACTAGGGACCTGCATAAGGATGTGCTTGTGGATTACCCAGCCCCCATGAGTGTGACTGCCATCACAACGCTGGTAATCAAGCAAAGATCCTAAGGGCTCTACTAATGTGTAAAGGCGATATGCTATAAGAAACACATGCACACATTAAAGAAGAAACAAACCAAGTAGCATACTACTATTTTGAGCAGGAATGTCAATACAAGGTGAATATCCTAAGCTTCCATTAAGTAATATACAAACTAGTATGATACAGTAATGGCCTCTAGGGCATATACACTAACAATCTCCCACTTGCACTAAGGCCATGTATTGGTGTATCGAAGACCTATCATCTCGATCAGCCGCTCGAACTGAGTCTGGGGTAAGGCCTTCATGAATGGATCAACAATGTTATCTTCCGTAGCAACTCTCCGAACCTCGATCTCCTGGCGACGCACGATCTCCCTGATTAGGTGATACCACCTCAATATGTGTCTGGACTTCTGATGGGAACAGGGTTCCTTCGCTAAAGCTATAGCCCCGTTGTTGTCGCAATACAGAGGTATTAGATCAACAATGGATGGAACCACCTGAAGTTCTGTTAGGAACTTCCTTATCCAGACGGCTTCTTTTGCAGCATCAGCAGCAGCGATATATTCCGCTTCCATCGTCGAGTCAGCAACGGTTTCCTGTTTGGAACTCTTCCAACACACCGCCCCTCCATAGAGGGTAAAGACATAACCCGAAATGGACTTGGAATCATCCTTATCACTCTGGAAGCTGGAGTCAACAAAGGCCTCGATCTGGAGGTCTTTTCCGCCATACACCAAGAATATCTCCTTAGTCCTTCTCAGGTACTTGAGAATGTTCTTTACCGCTATCCAGTATTTCTCCCCAGGGTTTGACTGATACCGGCTTACCACACTCAGTGCATAAGCTACATCCAGTCTGGTACACAACATCGCATACATTATAGAGCCTACTGCAGAAGCGTATGGTATAATAGACATGCGATCCCTTCCCAAATCAGTCTTGGGAGACATCTCTTTGGAGAGGGTGATCCCGTGACAAGCCGGTAGATTACTGCGCTTGGAATCTTCCATACTGAATCTTTTCAGTATGGTGTCGATGTACCTGGATTATGAAAGTCCTAATATCCTCTTGGATCTGTCACGATAGATCCGGATCCCTAGAATGTAAGAGGCATCACCCAGGTCTTTCTTGGAGAACCTGTGTGACAAGAACCCTTTGACAGATTGTAGCATAGGAATGTCATTTCCTATCAAAAGAATGTCATCCATGTATAAAACGATGAATACTACAGTTCTTGCTACAAATCTACTATAGATGCTTGATTCATCTGGATTTTTGATAAAGCCAAATTCTTTGACCGTCTCATCAAAACAGATGTTCCAACTCCGCGATGCCTGCTTTAGTCCATAGATGGACATAAGCAACTTGCACACCTTTCCGCTGCTCCCACTCTGAATGAAACCCTCTGGCTGGTCCATATAGACACACTCCTCTAAATGTCCATTTAGAAAAGCGGTCTTTACGTCCATCTGCCAGATCTCATAATCGTGGAAGGTAGCAATGGCAAGAAGGATCCGAATGGATTTCAGCATAGCCACTGGAGAAAAGGTTTCGTCATAGTCCAAGCCAGTTCTATAACGGAAACCCTTTGCAACAAGTCTAGCCTTATAGGTATCAACCTGTCCATCTACACCAATCTTCCTTTTGAAGATCCACTTGCATCCTACGGGTTTTACCCCATCTGGAGCAACGTCCAACGTCCATACTTTGTTGGTGTACATAGACTCCATTTCGGTCCGCATTGCATCCAGCCATTTTACCGAGTCGACGCTCTGAATGGCCTGCTGGAAGCTAGTCGGCTTATCACTATCAATGATGCAATCCTCTCTATCCCCGTCTATGAGAAAACCGTAGTATCTCTCAGGCGGATGAGACTGCCTACAACTTCTGCGGAGCGGCGCAGGAATGTCCTGATCTTTCGAACCCTCTGGTTCTACTAAGCTTTCAGTAATAGCTCGTGGTTCTGGAATTTCTTCCAGTTCTATTGCGCTCCCACTTATCTAATTTTCCAAAAATTCAGTTTCCAAGAAGTGGGCATGACGATAAACGAAAACCTTTTGTTCCTCTTCACAATAGAAGAAATATCCCTTGGAATTCTTTGGATTATCCCACAAACTTGCACCGTACTGAGTGTGCATCGAGTTTGTCCGCATGCTGCTTTTTGGCAAAAGCTGGACATCCCCATGTCTTAATGTGATTAAGATAGGGTCTCTTCCCACACCACATCTGATATGGTGTAGTAGGCACAGTCTTAGTTAGAACTCGGTTCAAAAGGTATGCAGCTGATTCTAGTGCATATCCCCAGAATGATCACGGTAACTCAGCGTTACTTATCATGGAACGTACCATATCCAATAGGGTGCAGTTCCTTCTCTCCGATACACCGTTGTGTTGCAGAGTGTATGGATGAGTAAGCTGAGAGAGAATTCCATTCTCTTTTAAGTAATCCAGGAACTCGGCACTCAAGTATTCACCACCTCGATCAGATCTCAGTGTCTTGATACTTTTTCCTGTTTGTTTTTCTACTTCATTCTTATATTCCTGGAATTTTCCAAAGGCTTCGGATTTATGTTTCATTAAGAAGACATATCCGTATCTTGAAAAGTCATCCGTGAAACTGATGAAGTAATAATAACCGCTTCGTGCATGTGTAGACATTGGACCGCACACGTCGCTGTGTACGAGTCCCAAGAGCTCGCTCGCTCTTACTCCGTGTCCAGTGAACGGAGTCTTTGTCATCTTTCCTTTGAGACAGGATTGACAAGTTGCATATGATTGTTATTCGAACGGATCCAAATATCCTTTTGTATGTAACTTCGTCAACCTTCTCTCATTGATGTGACCCAGTCTACAATGCCATAAGAAAGCCTGATTTGATTCCGGAGACTTTCTCTTGTGTGTATTCTGGACATTGAAAATCTGTGGTTGGTTTAATACGTATATATCATTGCTTAATGTACCTGACCCAATCAGAACTTGATTAAGGTGAATGTTTACAACATTACTTACAAACGCAAATTCATAACCTTTTTTAGATATTAAAGATACAGAAATGATATTACAAGTTGCATTGGGTACAAAAAAGCAATTACGTAAAACCAAAACATATCTATCTGACATTCCCAGGTGGTAGTCCCCTACGGCCTCAGCATCCATGCTAGCTCCGTTTGCAACTTTGAGGGTCATATCACCTGCCTTCAAAAACCTACGCTTTCTCAATGCCTGCAAAGAATTACAGATATGATCCTGACCCGGTATTCAATACCCAGGAAGTAGAGTTTATTGATAGTAAATTTTCAATAACATACACAACTGAAGCTGAAGCCGCAACTTGCTTCAGATCCTGTGTTCTGGCCTTCCAAGCCCTGCAATCTTTCTTCCACTCTCCACTCTTGTGACAGTAAAAGCATTCTTCCTTCCCCATAAGCTTTCCCGCTACCTTTGTTGCTTTCGCCTTTCCCTTCGTATCCACTTTACTAACACCGCCCCTTGGTTTGGCGGGGGTTTTCTTCTTCTTTCCCTTGGCTTTCGCCTTGGACCTAGAAGAGGATGATCCTCCTACAAACAAAGGGGATGTTTCCCTATTATTCTGTAGGGTGCCCTCTGCACTCCTCAGCATGTTGAAGAGTTCTGAAAGTTTAACTCCTTTTCTTGCAAGTTGAAGTTCAGGATAAACTGGGCGTAAGTGGAAGGAAGGGACTGGAGAATCAAGTCCGTATAGAGCTCATTCTCCAACGTGGTCCCAAGGTCCGCGAGCTCCTCTATGTAGCCAATCATCTTAAGCACGTGTTCCGCTACCGATGATCCGACGACCAATCTCGCCGAAAACAACTTTTTCGAGACTTCGTATCTGGCGATACGGGATTGCTCTCCATACAGTTCTTTTGTATGGAGAAATATGGATTCGAGGTCCATATTCCCGTGCCTCCTCTGATGTTCATTGTCCATAGAGGCAAGCACGAGGCACTTGGCCTTCGCGCAGTCGATTTCCCAGGTCTTACGGATTTCCCTATCCGCAACGCTTGTTTTGGGACCTGGGACAGGGGAGCTTTGGTGGTAAGGAGATACCCCAACTTGTCATAAGTGATTGCCATTTTGACATTCCTGAGCCAATCTTTGTAGTTTGGCCCTGTCAGTATGTTTTTATCTAGAAGTAACTTAAGTCCAGGCATGATATTTGGTCACTGCAATTAGGAGAGAGAGAAGAAACACTTTATCATGATGCTCTTGCAATTTTAGAGTGGTTTTTAATTTGTCTAAACAGGATGGCTCCCACTGTCTCTCAAATCCCTCCTCAAACCATAAAGGAAGAATTAGTCGGGATCAATCTCACTGTACAATTCTTGCTTAACCGTTCAGCCAGGCCAGTGTCGGTACTTCGAGGGAGGTTTTCTAAAGCTTTCGTGAAGTTCCTTAATTAAGTAAGCTCTTTTCCCTGTGGGCGTAGCCCCGCTAACACCTTTCTAGACACCAACTTGGTTTATAGCATTGATCGTTAAGTGAGAAAGTTCCGGAGGAGTAGCATATACTCAAAGTAGGATCGGGACCCAAATATCATCGCGTGACAAAACTGAAGGAATCCTACCAGAATCATCACACTCCAAATGGTATGCAGCGCTAGCAAGTTTCAGTTTCTTTTGAAACTCCCGATGTGAATTTTTGCCCAATCCTCTTATGACCTTGACTTTGGCCAACAAATCATAAGTCACATGTTAAGTTCTACCCGTCATTTCCAGGTTAATTTGAACCCACCCGCACATACCCTTGACTTTGGCCAACAAGGTAGAACGACTGTCCCAAACCAACACATCTCTCTATGCTGCACATGAATACCCAATAGCTACCAATCACCATGCATTGGCTTTGGCCAACAAACATTGCTTGAATACTTATTGACCATCCATGTGAAACGACGAAGGACTACGAATGGTTTTGGCGAAACCGTGAACGTAGTGAACATGATATAATCGAAGGAAAGAGATAGCTTTCAAAAGGAGTGGTTCAAGCTCCGCATTTAAAATTGGGTTTTGAAAAGAACCGAGTGGTTTTGAAAGTGTTCCAACGACTTTTACTTGGTTTATTTTTTTCTTGCATTAATTTTAATGCGTCCCATCAATTAATCCTACCATTGCAGAAAACAACAAAAATATGACGTACGCTTATGCCATCCGCATTCTCCACGGGGTCCCGTCATCATCCGTTAGGTTACTTAACTAACGACAGAGCGGGGGATGGACTAGCGTGGATGCGAAATATAAGCAACGCCTAAATAGATATCATATAGATATATATATAAACATTCGTCACATGCAATGATAGCCATTCCAGATCACAGATGAACACAAATCCGCACTCCGTACGAGCCTGTAACGATGAACGGATTACACGGTCGTGATGAATAGCCAAACCCCACCCTAGACCCCTACGGGTGCGGCAAACTACCCGCCAAGTACCCGAAGCGAAGCAACCACCCTCAACACCGTGAGTAGGCCACTCGGCACTTCGAGATACCCGGTAGTTTGTGCACCCCACCTTGGGTCTATCCTAGGAGCAAAAATAGTAAAAGAAATTATACTATGACGGCTACAACCCCAACCCGGTTGTGCGGACATACAAATAATATTACATCAATTTACATATTACAAGAATTGAAAGAAGAAGAAAACTCTCATCTTACAATCCCCCGGCTATTCATCCGCGACAATCCAACGAATTCATATACACAAACCATCAACATTACAGATCACAGATATGTATAACCCACACTAATCGACGTATAGCGATTAGCAGACGTTCAATACATATATCACATTACTGATATAACCTATTAGCGAAAGTGTAAAGAAGTTCGATCAAAATACGCATTTGTGACCACCCCGAATACTAACTTGTTCTTTGGAAATTCTGGGCAGAAAAAACCATCTCAAAAATCACAAAACACTATCAGAAGAAAACTGCAGGAGAAACGTTCCACGGCCGAGTCAACTCGGCCGCGGATCCGCGTAAGGAGCAACCTCTTGCTGCGGAACCGCGGTGAGTTGGTCGACTCACTGGATCATTTTTCTTGCCGGTTCTAACAAAAGCCTGAGCCGATTTTTATTACATGATTTATTATTTTTGGAGCAGAAATAAAAATCGGCAGAAACTTAGGTTTTAGAAAAAGTGTTTTGCGATTTTTTCTATCGAAGTTCTAGATACCTTGCTAACTAGTTAGTTTGTGTTTAGCTAGGCTCTGAAACCACTGTAAGTCCACGTTGCCCACCTCGGTGCTTACGGGGAGGCGGAAACGTTATGAAAAATTCGATTTTTACAACACTGGGCAACATGGACTGACCAAAGGAGGGATCTTTGCTAAACATAAAAGAACTACCAAGCTAAAAGAGTTAGCTACTCGGTTAAGGGGTTATACCTAAGTCTTGAAGTCCTTCTCTTCTTTCTCCTTGGAGTGGAAAGAACGGGTTCTCCTCGTCACCTTTTCTTGCCGAAGAAAGATCCACCCGAGGGCCTCTACCTTTGGCTCCAACCTCAAACTAGAAGTAACTAAGGTGCTTGGTGTGCTAAACCTAGAACCATAGAAAGTGTAGAGAGTAATTTTGAAGGTTTTATCTCAAGTTCAATGGTTCTCAACTCAAGAGAGGGGAGAGCTTTGAGAGAGAGGAAGAGGATGAGAGAGAATGAGAATGATAGAATGAGAAGAATAAAGCCAACCTTCTCACATATATGTGAATTATGATAAATAAATAATTAGCTAAAGATAATTGTGATGGTTAATCTTGAAATGACCATTAACATTTCACATTAATTACTTTTGCAAGAATCAAAGAGCATCTTTCATATGAAATGATGATGGTCAAATTGTCAACATAGGTCAACATGTCAACCATAGTCAAATGGTAAACAACCCTAACCATAACACAATTATAATTAACTAATAATAATACTCATATTTCACACATAAACATTAGGGTTAAGAAAATGACAATGGGCATCAACCCTAATGAAAGTCCTCTGCCTCTGCCTCAGTCAACTGTGCATACACACCCGTATCCGTGTTCCGAGGAACACGAATACAATGAGATAAAACAAATCCCGAAACATATACTATGATCTGGCTTAAACCAAAGCCCGCTAGTATAAGCTGTCCGGACACCAAACGTGCACAAGTGCGCGGATGTGAACGAACCCCGTCGCAAAACCATGCGACCTCTACTCGTTTTGCCTAAAGGCGAATAACCCTCTGTGTGGGCCTCTAAAGACTCGACACTACGCTGGAAGTGGGTTTAACCACAGACCGAAAGCGGCACTAGCTGTACGTAACGGTCCCCGGGTAGATGCCGTTAAGAAGACTGACGAGATAAACCCATCTGAACTCCTTCTGAGCCTGAATGTGACAGTCTCCGTACAGTCCGGTCTGTTCGTCTAAGAGTATCGCATGGCGGGCCTAGGGGGGCGGTAAACGTCAGTCCCCTAATAGCAGTACAAGTCGTGTCGTAGTGTAGCCCAGAACACCCTTAGATAACACTGAAAACCTGCCAGTCTATCTCGCCTGCCCTGGCCAGGGACTTTATGTAATGGCTTTCCTAGACACAGAGCGATATCAACCCCCAATACTGGGAGAGACGAATCCTGTCTAACCGTCACTGCCTCCAAGTGCTTCGGGACTGCACCCAAAAACTACATGTTCGCACGACTCCTTTGAGCCGTGGTAGGGTAGTAATCGAAGAACAGTGGGAACACACTCGAGGAGAAGTGATAGTGTCAAGTCAACGGACTAAAATATACTCATGTTACCTGGGAACTGATAACTGACGATAGGTATAATACCAACCAACAGTTCCCGACGAGTGCTGTCCAGTGTACTCGTAACCTAACGAGCACCCGCATACTATCTCAAGTACGACGTATTGGCGGCTATGGGACAAACCGTCTCCCAAGCTGGGATGAGAAGCGCATACGCTAGTCTACTCCGGAGTATCGATGCCCTGTCTCGATAGTCCTACGACTAGGGACCTGCATAAGGATGTGCTTGTGGATTACCCAGCCCCCACGAATGTGACTGCCATCACAACGCTGGTAATCAAGTAAAGATCCTAAGGGCTCTACTAATGTGTAAAGGAGATATACTATAAGAAACACATGCACACATTAAAGCAGAAACAAACCAAGTAGCATACTACTATTTTGAGCAAGAATGTCAATACAGGGTGAATATCCCAAGCTTCCATTAAGTAATATACAAACTATTATGATACAGTAATGGCCTCTAGGGCATAAACTCTAACACTTTATAGTTGGTGAATATTTTTGATAAAATTGTTCACACATTCTTCATGCGACCATCAATACTTCTTGATCTACTAACCAACCGATTACAAAATGTGCTTGCGTATTTAGGCGTAATTCTTCATTTCGCAACACCTAAGGCTTAGCAGTGGCTCCCAAACCAATTGGTCTAAGGCACTAGGTGTTAATGCACCCTCGCTATATTTTTTTTATGCTGCCTTAGTAATTACAAAACCTGTGTTCATTTTTTTCTTCACCCTTGCTGTTTTTTTTATTTTCCTTCATACTAAAGATTTTAGACAAGTGCATTTCAAGGTATCCTCTACTATCCCAAGTTTCAAGATGTGTGTAAGTGTGTATAGTAGGGTATCAACATTCAGATGTTTGGTTTCAAGAATAGGGTCTATTTTTCAGACTTATTTTTAATCTCAGATTAGAAATTCCCTTCATCTTACTAACCCTTGGGACAACAGTTCATAACTACTTATTACTAGTTTTGTTTAAGAAAACATCTAATTTTCTTATTTTTCTTAAACTATTCCTATCTTTCAAATGTAATTTGTCACTTTCTAACTTCCATTATCAAAAAAATTTGTGCTTATATATAGTATAATGCAAAGTAACGCATAAATAAGCACAAACCTCCCCAAACCTGTTTGCAGTAGTGTCCTCACCGTTATCTCTTTTAAATCTCAAAAACTTGTAGATTTGGGAGGAAAGGTTATTAACGGGGTAACAAAAATTGAAAGGGAAAATCCTCCCCCAAACTTATTTTTGGCTCACAATTTTTAGGACAAATTTTATTTTCAAGAGCCAAAAATATAACCCCCCAAAACTTGAGTTAAACAATATTAAGCATTTTAAGGGGGGTAAAGTTATTTGGTTAATATAAGACTTTACAAAGACCAAATGTTAATACCAACCATTTAAAGATTTTATCAATGTAACGTATAGGTCGGTGGAAGAACATGTTATATAGATCCAAGAAGAATTAGAGAAGAGATAAGTGGTGGTATGAAAAGGGTTTGCGTGAACGTGAATATGAAGGGATAAGAGGTGATGATAAATAAAAACGAGAATGTGAATGATCAGAAATGAGTGGAATATTGGCATTCTCGTATTTTATAAGAACAAAGGGTGGTGGTTGAACTTCTATAGGCGGAGGTTGATTAATCACAAAATCCGTGTTGTTTAGGAATGCAGGTTTGTCAGCAAAAAGTTCTTCAAAACTTTCATCGATGGTGTAATTGAACATTTTGCTGTCAGTAAGTTTTATGCCTGAATTTATCATACTTGATTTGTTAAAAATTATGGAGGTAGGAGACTCGAAAAACTCATCTACCTCATTTTCAAAAGTAACCAAATCAAGTTTTCTTTCTGGAATTATCAAACTTGAATTATCGAATTGTGATTCATCAACACTCACTGAAATTATAGGAAGAATAGAAGAAGAACCTGAGAAATTAGATGGTGAAATGGGTAAACAAATTGGTGTGTCGAGTATCACTGAACCAGATGTGGCAGATGAAGGCTGAATTTCGGTCTGCTGTTCGGTTATATAATTATCATCAACTTCAAGACACATTTGAAGTTCGGGAAGAATAATTAATGGCTCGAGATGATGACCACAAGGAGGTGGAAGGACCTGATGAATTGATGGGACAAACTCATCCAAATTTTCGGGTTCATCATTCAATATATCCCCAACGTCAATCTCCTCATTCAAGTGAAGGTTAGAATTCTCAAACACCTTATTAAAATTATGATTTTCAATCAATTTTGGTTCAAGAGTGGAGGTGTAAAGATCAGAAGGTTTGGGTATGGTTGCACTTGAAATGGACCCTTCACAATCGAGTAAATCAAACACTACAAAGTCACATAACTTATCCGACATTCTATCTTCAATTGATGAATCATTTGGTGTACTCGATGAATCTGTGAAACTAGAGTTGTGGATTTCGGTTTGGAATGGGGAGGTTTGATTAGGAAGTGTGTACAATTCTCTCTAACTATCCAAATTCTCACTTTGTCCTATGGCCGTATCATACACTGAAATTCTTTGAGCTGGTTCAAAACAAGTTGCTCGTTTATACTCAGCCTTGCTTTCTTCCAATTCCTTTCTAAGGGGCATCGATTCCATACCTTCTTCTAATTTCTTCTCAATACTAGACTTGGATCGATAATGGGTTTCAGCATAAGATTAAAATTCTTGTGGATAATTAAAACTCCTAAATGACTGATTAGAAGGACTGTCTAGAGAAGGTGTAAAAGTCGGATAAGACTGATAGGAATAGAATGGTTGTGAAAATTGAGCAGGAGTAGGATCAACATTATGATAAGAAGAATATTGATATGGGTTGGTTGGTTGGCTATTTTCAATAGACATCATATATGCCACAAACCGATTATGAAATTCTTCTTTAGAAAATGGTGGTGATGGTTGATGTTGGTCCGGATTGAAATTTTGGCCGTTAGCACTCGCTATATGCTCAGCAATGGATTAGATAAAAATATTTAATATTTAAATATTTTGTACATAAATAAGATAATAAAAGATTAGATAGTGAAAAATTTACATCCAAAAGATTAGAAAAATTTAAGAAAACCAAGAAAATTAGAAGTTTTCTTAAACGAACTAGTAATAAGTAGTTATGAGCCGTTGTCCCATGGGTTAGTAAGATGAAAGAAGTCACTAATCTGAGGATAAAAATAAGTCTGAAAAATAGTTCCTATTCTGGAAGCCAAACATTTTGAACTTTGATACCCTACTATACGCACTTACACACGTCTTAAAGCTCGGGATAGTAGAGGATACCTTGAAATGCTCTTGTCTAAAAGCCAAAAGTATCAAGAAAATAAAAAATGAATAAAAATTAAAATGGTGAGAAAAATGAACACTGGTTTTGTTATCGCCAAGGCAGCAATAAAAAAATATAGCGAGGGTGCTTCATCACCAAGTGCCTTAGACCAACTGGTCTGGGAGTCACTGCTAAGACTTAGGTGGTGCAAGACGAGAAAAAACACCAAATAAGCAAGCACATGAGTAATCGGTCGGTTAGTACATCAAGAAATATTAACGGTCGCATGAAAGTGTGTGAGCAAATTCATCTAAATATTCATTAATTAAAAAGTACTGAGGCAGATGGACAAGAGTATGATAGCTTGAATTGAATTCTCCAGGTGTATGGATGTATATTACACACACGTAGGGTGATATAATCGATATTTGGATGAAAGATAGGAATAATAAATAAAGATGATGTTTTATTGAGGGGTGATGTGATTTCTGACATTTTTTCATGACTATTAAGATAGGGCTCATGACAACTGAAAAGCTAGCATAAGTTGGAAACTCTAATTTTCAAAGCTTTTCTTTTACAATTTTTATCTTTAAATGTAACTTTCACGGTCTTCCTTTTATTATTGGATTTTTTGGGTGCAATCCACTGAAAACCCTCAGGAGACAACACTCCTCCTACTAGGGACACCTCGAGGTTTAAAGGCTTGTTGCACGTGCTCAATGCAATCGTGGTTCCTACGAAAGTGTGCTAGTTGGTTTTTCTTTTTCTTTATTTTCTCCTTCTCATTTTAATAAAACAATTAGCTCGAGACGACCGAAAATAAGTTTGGGGGAATTTGATCAGTCGAAAATAATGTATTTTTAACACGTCAATTTCCCTACCATTTGCATTCATCTAAAGGTATTCAGGTTAAGATTTGCACATATTAAAAAAACAGTCATAAAATACCAGATTACCTGTGATGTATACTGAAACCGGCATTTTAAGGGAAATTGAGTGTTTATCATGGCATTGCATCATCCTTGTATAGCGCAACACTTGTTTCGAAGTCTGTGCAGGAAATTTCAGGAACCGAGCCAAAATTGTCGAATTGCTCATAAAAAATACGCCAACTCAAAGATTAGAGATCAGGAAGTGATCAAGGACTCATTATCAGATTAGATGTATCAGGAAACTACCATGAGGTCAACACAAAGCATGTAAGGAAAATTGAAGCAGAGAGCAAGCCAAACGGCCGCGGATCCGCGGTCACGTGATAGCCACGTCCTCAAAAATTCACTGCAGAATTATTCCCTCACTCAGAACACCTCATCAAGCAAATGCAATTTCCAGAAAACTCCAGAAGCTTCTTCAGTACAGCAAGGCTCCTTGATCAAAGTTAAACACTCCAAGCTTCCTAAGCAAGCTTCCCCCATAACTACCTTAAAGCCTAGTAGCTTCTCCCTAACCTCCAAGCTTATGAAGGAAGCTAACCCTAACTAACTAAGTCTAGAACCTTCCTCCTAACTACCAAGCTTATTAGAGAAGCTAACCTAAACTAAGCTTACAAGGGAAGCTAACCTAATCCAAGCTTACAAAGGAAGCTAACCATTCTTAAGGCTATAAAAGGGACTCTAGGCTTCACTTGAAAGGGTTGTTGATTCTTACACCAAATTCACCACAAGTTGAGTGACACAACTTATGCCTCAAAACCCTAACCCTAATCCAATCAAAAAGCCAAAAGTTCAAGATCTTCGAGTTCAATCAAAGCAAGAATCCTTTAAAGCCTTTAGAAGCGAAGCCAGACTTTATCGGAGCAAGTGATCCAAGCCGATCCGCGACTCAAGGAGCCGAGCGAAGCTTAAATCGACGATCAAGTTCCTTACTCTTGTAGATTTCGAGAGATTTGTAACGAAATTGTTGATAAATAAAGGTGAAATTCTTTTATCTTGCTTATCTCTTTAATTCGAGCATTACGATTCAATCTAGATTCTTGAATGTCTTCTTTGTGATAATGCTTGAGTAAAACTCCGCTCGTGGAGAAGTCGAAAGAATCAATAGATGATGAAGTTGACAAATCTTGAAACATTTCTTAAGTCCTATATTGTTTGTAAATTCTTGAAAATCAAATGATCGATGATCTAGTTTCGATGCGAAGTGCTTTCTTGATTATTTTCGCTCGGAACAAGAGATCAACGATCGATCATTTGATTTACTAGAAGCTAGCTTGTGAATGAGATTCATCGAAAGGACAAAAGATGAGATGAGGAAACCCTAGTTTCTTCGGAAGATCCTTAAACCTCAATAAATCGTCATCGATCTAGCATCAATTCGTTAATGGATAAGAAAAAAGTAATAGTTAGTCTTCTTCACGTCTATAGATTTAATCGACTCCTACGAGCTTCACTTCAATTCTTGAAACTTAAATCGATTGGAATTCTATCAATTCTTGATTCTTGATTTTTAATGCTTTCTTGATTTTATACTAGATCTAGACAATTCTTGAAATTCATTGATATAAATCTTGAATCGTTTTCTTTTCTTTTCTCTTTAATTTTCAATTCAAATAAAACAAATACGAACAAATCACATAATCCCTGTGGACGATCCGCACTTACTAACGCACTACAAATCGATACCGTTATTGATTGCGGTCAAAAATTTCATTGGTTGTGATTTCTATACATTTTCTACATACACACCGGAAAACTACTCAATCAAATGGTGCCGTTGCCGGGGATAGTGTGCTAATTTGTTCGTTTTTGGAAATTTGAGTAGAAAGATTTATTCCATCATAATTTTGAGATAAAAATTCGCGCAAAACACTAAACGATTCATTGTGATTTGTTGCAAGGAAATCTGGTGCTTGCTGTGCAATTGGAAAAATATTTGGAATATTCCAGAGGACTAAGGAAGTGAACAGGAGTGTGTGGAAAAAGTTTTGTGCAGGGATCACACTGTAGCACTGCGTTTCCGCGGCTAACACTTACCTCCTGCGGCGGTTCCGCTGTCTATTCAAGGCATCGCTGCACGAAATTTGCTCTGTAAAATCCTGACTTTCTTATCTCCTTCTTAATCTGCTCCAATTAACAATTTACTGCAGGTTTCTTTGCAAAAATTCACAGCGCCGCAAAAAGAAATAAAAATTGTGCGTGTTTTTGATTTTTGGTTGTTTGCATATTAATACGGATTTTAAGGTGCACGGCCAAATCCAAATTAGGTGGGGAGTTCATTACCCTTCCTAAGCCCCAAAAATCACAAACTTGCATCCGCATTACCCTCATTAACTAAAAGAAATCTAGAGATGACTCTAAGGACCGTCGCACTCAGTTAGGACAGAAGAAGGCAGTGGGTAATTCAATGCTTATCCGCGTTTCTTTTGTGGTGTCTAAGGCAAGTGTGTCGAAGGATAGTGGTTACTTAATTAGGCCCATTACTTACGTAGTGGAGAACCTCCCAGTTACCTGGCACTTACCTGGCCACAGGAGAGACAAAGTAGCAGTGGAGGATTGATCTTGTGACTTGTCTTTTGGCAGTTAGGAGCGGTCTAGAGATTTGACCTAGGTGAGCATTAGACTTAGGGTTTCTTGTTGCATTTAATGTGATCGCATCATTTTTTAAAAAATCCGTATATTTTCAAAACAAACAACAACACTTCATTCATTTCCCCTAATTATATTCACGCTGCCACTTGTACTAAACCATTTTAGTGCAAGATAGGTTGGATACGGGATTCTAGTTCCCGTTTAGTCCGCGTTCCCCCGATCGACTCCGAAGTCGGTATTTCTACATTTAATTCTTCTTTACCCACCACCACACCCACATCGATGGATCCTTCTCCATCAAAATTCTTTACCACTAATCTGCCGCCGTCCGTTGGTGCGCAGAATCCACCCCGCATCTCTCTCCAATAGAGGTGCTATCCTATGCGAGGTCCTCTTTCGACCTGCTTATCCATTCCACCAGCCAACGGGGATAATTTTGAGATTAAACCCTAATACATCAACCTTCTACCCAAATATCACGGTCTCGAGACTGAAGACGCATATGTTTTTATCACCAAATTTGAAAATGTATGCGCAATGATGGGTACCACACAACTTTCTGTGGATGCTATGCATCTCCTTCTTCTTCCATTTACCTTGTGCGATATAGCCGAGAAGTGGCTGTATAACACTACCGCACATTCCATTACGAATTGGGAAGAATTCGTTGCAGCATTCCTTACAAAATTCTACCCTAATCACAAGACAGCTCGAGTCTGTAGCGAAATAAATAAATTCACCCAACTTCTAAATGAACCATTTTCAAATTGTCTTGACCATTTCAAGGATCTGTTGGTTCAATGTCCACATCACGGAATCCTGAGATGGGAACTGTGCCGAATCATATATGAGGGCAGTAACCCTACCAGTAAACAGACCCTTGAAAATATGTTTCAAGGCAATTTTATGACAAAAGACGATGAGGAAGCTTGGAAATACTTAAAAGATTTCGCTGAAAAATCTTTACAGTGGGAGAGTCCATCGTTTAGGGGTGGCAATAACCAATCGGATGTTTCCATAGGAGTTAGAGCTGACATTTCAGCTATACACAAGAAACTAGAGACTATGGAAAACAAATTTTTAGCTGCCGCCCTAAATCAAATGCCACTCTCCAAAATTGTATGTGGATGCTGTTCTGATCCTTCTCACTTGAAGGAAGAATGTCCGTTTCAAAGTCATGAGCATACCAATGCCGCATTTCAGAGACCTAGAAACGATCCTTATTCTTCCACATATAATCAGGGTTGGAGGAATCACCCTAATTTTTCTTGGAACCAACAACACAATCAAAACACGGTTCCAAACCAAAACAATTTTCAAAGGGCTCTTCCACCACAACAGCAACCATTTCATCTGACTCAGCACCCCTACCAATCACAAAATTTTCAAGATCCAGTCAACAAACATACACCTGCACAGTTGACTGGTACTGATCTCTCTGCTTCACTGGAACGGACTTTTGAAACATACATGAAATGAATGTCGGCTGAAGTTATGTCTTCCCTCGATAAATTTGAGAAAAACTCTGACCTCCAGGCTCAGAGTTTAAAATCGATGGAAGCGGAAATTGCACGACTAAATGCCGAAATGAGTGCGAGAGAAAAAGGGAAACTTCCGTCTCAACCCCTACCGAATCCTGGGCATTACATTGTAAATGCCATCACAACGTTGAGATCAGGAAGAGTGCTGAATAATCACGTTGGGGAAGAAATTGATGATACTGAAAAATCTATCAATAACACCCCGGCTGAGACCTTTCCTCACACACACACTTCTACTTCTGATCCTTGTTCTTCTACCCTACCTCCTTCTCACGAGCTTATTCTCCCACAAGGATCGTTACCTCAGCAACCTTCTTCTAGTACACCACAGACGATCCCCACTCCTATTATGGGATCAGGTCTACACACACCACCTTCTCCTATGATGGACCCGACGCTTATTGCTAAAGCTCCTTATCCTAATCGGTTAAGGGGTAACAAATCGAGTCCACATATGGAGAAGATTATGGAAATGTTCAAACAGGTTAAGATCAACATCCCTCTCCTAGATGCTATTCAGCAAGTCCCTGCTTATGCGAAAATTCTTAAAAACATGTGCACTAGGAAGAGGAAGACTCAAGTGCCAAAGATGGTCTTCATGTCTAATAATATTAGCACTGCTTTTATCCCACAGCTACCAAAGAAACGTAAGGACCCAGGATGTCCTACGATATCGATTTCTATTGGGGGTAAAAACATCAACCGTGCTCTTCTTGACCTAGAACATCATATACACTAGAACACCAACTTCCATAATCTGTTTATGAGCAGCTAGGGATTGGAGAGTTGAAACCAGCTCACTGCACTCTCCAAATGGCAGACCGTTCAATCACCAAACCTAGGGGTGAACTAGAGGATGTGTTAATAAAAGTAGGTGAATTTGTATTCCCTGTGGACTTCATTGTTCTCGATACACAACCTATAGCAAACCCACAGACTCAAATTCCGGTGATTTTGGGTCGACCATTCCTTGCCACTTCCAATGCTGTCATTAACTGTAGAAACGGTTCAATGAACTTATCCTTTGGAAATATGACAATTGAACTGAACATCTACAAAATTGGAAGTCAGCCATCTGAACCCTCTGCTCATATACTTAATGTGTGCTCTGTCCACGAGATTGCTCCCGAAAGTTGCGGAGTTGAAGAACTTTGCTTTGAAGATCTCGACGACACTACCACATCAATGTTTGATCTTACACATTTTAACAAGGACACATTTTCCACGCTCGAGTCCGACACTCCTGACTCATCACCATCCGAGTCTGTATCTTTCACAGGCTATGAGCCTCTTTGTGACTCCGAATATCATTCGATGATCCCACCTTCTATTATTTCTCCGCCAGCATTAGATCTCAAACTTTTACCTTCTCATCTTAAATATGCATATTTAGGTGAGAATGAGTTTTTACCGGTTATCATATCCTCTTCTCTAACATCAGACCAAGAGAATGCAATTTTGACGGTATTGATATCAAATAGGCAGGCGTTTGGTTAGACTATGACGAACATCAAAGGGATTAGTCCCTTGATTGTAGAACATCATATACACTTGATGGATGATGCCAAACCAACCCGAGAACCACAAAGACGGTTGAACCACGTCATGAAGGATGCGGTGAAGAAAGAAATCGTCAAATGCCCTGACAATGGTATTATTTACCCAATCTCCGATAGCCAATGGGTGAGTCCAATTCATGTCGTCCCTAAGAAATCTGGCATCACTGTTATTACCAATGAGGCAAATGAGTTAATTCAGACACGCGCCCAAACTAAGTGGCGTGTATGTATTGATTATAGAAAACTCAATGCCGCTACGAGGAAAGACCACTTTCCTCTACCTTTCATTGATAAGATGCTGGAACGCTTAGCTGGACGTGAGTATTATTGCTTTATGGACGGCTACTCTGGCTATAATCAGGTCCCTATTGCCAAAAAGGATCAAGATAAAACAACATTTACTTGTCCTTCTGGTACCTTTGCTTATTGTCGCATGCCCTTTGGGTTATGCAATGCTCCTGCTACATTTTAGCGGTGTATGATGGAGATATTCTCGGACATGGTAGAGAATTTCTTGGAGATTTTCATGGACGATTTCTCGATTTTCGGAGACTCTTTTTCTGACTGCCTATCGAATCTTGACGCAGTTCTTACTCGTTGCAAAGAGAAGAACTTAATCTTGAATTGGGAAAAATGCCATTTCATGGTCCAAGAGGGAATTGTGCTTGAATATTTTATTTCGAGAAAAGGCATTGAGGTTGACAGTGCTAAGATAGATGTCATTCAAAACCTTCCTCATCCTAAAAGCGTCAAGGATATCCGATCTTTTCTTAGCCATGCAGGCTTTTACAGGAGATTCATTAAGGATTTTAGCAAAATTGCTAGACCCTTAACTCTTCTCTTGGCCATGGATACGAACTTCCACTTTGACTCGGATTGTGAGGCAGCATTCGACTCACTCAAACACTCCCTCACTACAGCCCCCGTTCTATCGTCTCCAGATTGGGACCACCCTTTTGAGCTTATGTGTGATGCATCAGATTTTGCAGTTGATGCAGTCTTAGGACATCACATTGAAAATATGCCACACCTGATCTATTACGCAAGTAAGAACTTGAATAATGCTCAAGTGAACTATACAACTACCGAAAAAAAACTTTTGGCGGTTGTATTTGCATTGGAAAAATTCAGGCCTTACTTGATTGGCTCACCAATAGTTGTGTACACTGACCATTCCGCCTTGAAACATCTTTTGGCGAAGAAGGATGCTAAAGGTAGGCTAATACGTTGGATCCTTCTATTACAAGAATTTGATCTTGTTATCAAAGATAAGAAAGGATGTGAAAACGTTGTAGCCGACCATCTGTCACGCATCTCTTCTTCACCTGTGACCCTGCCGATCAATGATTCTTTTCCGGACAAACAACTCTTGAACGTCTCTGATGAACCTTGGTTCAGGGATATTGTGAACTATCTTGTACGGGACTTATACCCAGCGATTGGTCAAAACAGGACAAACACCGTTTTCTATCCCAAGTAAAACACTTTTACTGGGATGAACCCTATCTGTTTAAGTATTGTCCTGACCAGATCATTCGCCGGTGTGTCCCGAATTAGGAATTCAAGAGTGTACTATCTTTTAGTCATGATCATGCATGTGGGGATCACTTCGGTCCTAAAATTACGGCGGAGAAGATTTTGCAATGCGGTTTTTATTGGCCGACTTTATTCAAAGACGCATTTGATCATTGCAAAACCTGTACACAGTAGCAACACACGGGTAGGATTTCTCAGAGAAATGAGATGCCACAGCTGTAAGTCTACGTTTCCCACCCCGGTGCTTATGGGGGAGGCGGAAAAAGGAATAAAAATCGGATTTTTATCGAACTAGGCAACATGGACTAGCTTAAGGAGGATCTTTACAAAACAAAAACTAACTAAAAGCTAACTAGAAATAGCTACATGGAAGAAAGGTTATACCTTGGGCTTTATGTCCTTCTCTCCTTGCTCCTTGGAGTGGAAGAAAGTGCTCACCTTGTCGCCTTCTCTAGTCGAAGAAGGATCCACCCGAGAGCCTCAACCTTTGGCTTCAACTTCAAGCTAGAAGTAACTAAGGTGCTAGAAGTGCTAATCCTAGAACCCTAGATGAGAGTAGAGATTATCAAGGAGAGGTTTTTCTCAAGCTCAAGTGTTTCTCAACACATGAGAGGGGAGAGCTTGAGAGAGGGGAAGAGGATGAGAGAGAAAGCATATGATAGAATGAGAGAATAATAGAACCATTCTCACATATATGTGTGAATTAAGTAAATTGATAATTAGAAAGATAATTTTCATGGCTTAATCAAGACATGACCATTATCATTTCATATTTAATGCTAAGTGCAAGGATCAAAGAGCATCTTTTATATGGAATGATGATGGTCAAACTGTCAACCTAGATCAACAAGTCAAGATAGTCAAATGGTCAACAACCCTAACCATGCACAATTATATTTAATTAACATCAATTAATCATAATACACACATAAGCATTAGGGTTAATAAAAAGACAATAGTCATTAACCCTAATCAAAGTCCTCTCACTCTGTCTCAATCAACTTTGCATACGCACCCGTATTCGTGATCCGAGGAACACGAATACAATGAGATAAAACCAATCCCAAATTATATATTAGGATTTGGCTTAGACAAAAGCCCGCTAGTATAAGCTGTCCGGACAGCAAACGTGCACAAGTGCGCTGATGTGAACGAACCTTGTCGCAAAACCATGCGACCTCTACTCATTTTGCCTAAAGGCGAATAGCTCTCTGTGTGGGACTCTAAAGACTCGACACTACGCTGGAAGTGGGTTTAACCACAGACCGCAAGCGGCACTAGCTGTACGTAACGGTCTCCAGGTAGATGCCGATAAGAAGACTGACGAGGTGACCCCATCTGAACTCCTACTGAGCCTGTATGTGACAGTCTCCGTACAGTCCGGTCTGTTCGTCTGATACATCGCATGGCGAGCATAGGGGGGCTGTAAACGTCAGTCCCCTAATTGCGGTACAAGTCGTGTCGGAGTGTAGTCCAGAACACCCTGAGATAACACTGGAAACCTACCAGTATATCTCGCTTACCCTGGCCAGGGACTACTTGTGTAATGGCTCTCCTGGACACAGCGCGATGTCAACCCCTAATACCGGGAGAGAAGAATCCTGTCTAACCGTCACTGCCTCCAAGTGCTTCGGGACTGCATCCAAAAACTACCTGTTTGCACAACTCCTTTGATCCGTGGTAGGGTAGTAATCAAAGTGCAGTGGGAACACACTCGAGACGATGTGACAGTGTCAAGTCAGCGGACTAAGCTGTACTCGTGTCACCTGGGAACTGATAACTAACGATAGGTATAATACCAACCAACAGTTCCCGATGAGTCCTGTCCAGTGTACTCGTAGCCTAACGAGCACCCGCATACTATCTCAAGTACGACGTACTGACGGCTGTGGGACAGACCATCTCCCACGCTGGGATGAGAAGCGCATACGCTAGTCTACTCCGGAGTATCGATGCCCTGTCTCGATAGTCCAATGACTAGGGACCTGTATAAGGATGTGCTTATGGATTACCCAGCCCCCACGAGTGTGAGCGCCATCACAACGCTGGTAATCAAGCAAAGATCCTAAGGGCTCTACTAATATGTATATAAGCGATATGCTAAAAGAAACACATGAACATATTAAAGCAGAGACAAACCAAGTAGCATACTACCATTTCGAGCAAGATTGTATATACAACTGCGAATATCCCAAGCTTCCATCGAGTAATATACATACTAGTATGATACAGTAATGGCTTCTAGGGCATATACACTAACAATCTCCCACTTGCACTAAGGCCATGTACTGGCGTATCGAAGACCTATCATCTCGATCAGCCGCTCGAACTGAGTCTGGGGTAAGGCCTTTGTGAATGGATCTGGAGTGTTATCTTCTGAAGCAACCCTCCGAACCTCGATCTCCCGGCGATCCACGATCTCCCTGATCAGGTTATACCGCCTTAAGATGTGTCTGGATTTCTGATGGGACCTGTGTTCCTTCGCTAAAGCTATAGCCCCGTTGTTGTCGCAATACAGAGGTATTGGATCAACAATGGACGGAACCACCTGAAGTTCTTTCAAGAACTTCCTCATCCAGACAGCTTCTTTTGCGGCATCAGATGCAGCGATGTATTCCGCTTCCTTGGTCGAGTCAGCAACAGTTTCCTGTTTGGAGCTCTTCCAACACACCGCCCCTCCATTGAGGGTAAAGACAAAACCCGACATGGACTTGGAATCATCTTTGTCACTCTGGAAGCTGGAGTCAGCAAAGGCCTCAATCTGGAGGTCTTTTCCGCCATACACCAAGAACATCTCCTTAGTCCTTCTCAGGTACTTGAGAATCTTCTTTACTGCTATCTAATGTTTCTCCCAAGGGTTTGACTGATACCTGCTTACCACACTCAGTGCATAAGCCACATCTGGTCTGGTACACAACATCGCATACATTATAGAGCCTACCGCAAAAGCGTAGGGTATAATAGACATGCTATCCCTTTCTAAATCAGTCTTGGGAGACATCTCTTTGGAGAGGGTGATCCCGTTACAAGCCGGTAAATTACCGCGCTTGGAATCTTCCATACTGAATCTTTTCAGTATGGTGTCGATGTACCTGGACTGTGAGAGTCCTAAAATCCTCTTGGATCTATCACGGTAGATCCGGATCCCCAGAATGTATGAGGCATCGCCCAGGTCTTTCATGGAGAATCTGTGTGACAAGAACCCCTTGACAGATTGTAGCATAGGAATGTCATTTCCTATTAAGAGAATGTCATCCACGTATAAAATGAGGAATACTACAGTTCTCGCTACAAATATACAATAAATGCATGGTTCATCTGGATTTTTGATAAAGCCAAATTCCTTGACCGTCTCATCAAAACAGTTGTTCCAGCTCCGCGGTGCCTGCTTTAGTCCATAAATAGACTTAAGCAACTTGCACACCTTTCCGCTGCTCCCACTTTGAAGGAAACCCTCTGGCTGGTCCATATAGACACACTCCTCTAAATGTCCATTTAGAAAAGCGGTCTTTACGTCCATCTGCCAAATTTCATAATCGTGGAATGCAGCAATGGCAAGAAGGATCCGAATGGATTTCAGCATAGCTACTGGAGAAAAGGTTTCATCATAGTCCAAACCAGGTCGCTGACGAAAACCCTTTCCAACCAGTCTAGCTTTATAGGTCTCAACCTGTCCATCTACACCAATCTTCCTTTTGAAGATCCACTTGCATCCTACAGGTTTTACCCCATCTGAAGCAATGTCCAACGTCCATACTTTGTTGTTGTACATGGACACCATTTCGGTCCGCATTACATCCAGCCATTTTACCGAGTCAACGCTCAGAATGGCTTGCTGGAAGCTAGTAGGCTCATCACAATCTATGATGCAATCCTCTCTATCCCCGTCTATGAGAAAACCGTAGTATCTCTCGGGCGGATGAGACTGCCTACTACTCCTGCGGAGTGGCGTGGGAATGTCCTGATCTTTCGAACCCTCTGGTTTTACTAAGCTTTCAGTAAGAGCTTGTGGTTCTGGAATTTCTTCCAGTTCTATTGCGCTCCCACTTATTTCCTTTTCTAAGAACTGATGTTCCAGAAAATGGGCATTATGAGAAACAAGGACTTTTTGTTCCTCTGCGTAATAGAAAAGATACCCTCTGGAATTCTTTGGGTATCCCACAAACTTGCACAGTACTGAGCGTGCCTCTAATTTGTCCGCATGCTGCTTTTTGACATAAGCTGGACATCCCCAAATCTTCAGGTATTGAAGATAGGGTTTCTTCCCACTCCATCACTCATATGGTGTGGTAGGCACAGTCTTAGTGGGAACTCGGTTCAAAAGGTATGCAGCTGATTCTAGCGCATATCCTCAGAACGATCGCGGCAACTCAGCGTTACTCATCATGGACCGTACCATATCCAATAGGGTTCGGTTCCGTCTCTCCGATACACCGTTATGTTGCGGAGTGTATGGAGGAGTAAGCTGAGAGAGAATTCCATTCCCTTTTAAATAACCCAGGAACTCGGCACTCAAGTATTCACAACCTCGATCAGATCACAGTGCCTTGATACTTTTGCCTGTTTGTTTTTCTACTTCATTCTTATATTCCTGGAACTTTTCAAAAGCTTCGGATTTATGCTTCATTAAGAAGACATGTCCGAACCTTGAGAAATCATCCGTAAAAGTAATGAAGTTAAAATAACCATTTCACCCATGTGTAGACATTGGACCGCACACGTCGCTGTGTACGAGTCGCAAGAGCTCGCTCGCTCTTACTCCGTGTCCAGTGAACAGAGTCTTTGTCATCTTTCCTTTGAGACAGGATTGACAAGTTGCATACTATTGATATTCGAACGGATCCAAATATCCTTCTGCATGTAACTTAGTCAACCTTCTCTCATTGATGTGACCCAGTCTACAATGCCATAAGAAAGTTTTATTGATTTCTGGAGACTTTCTTTTGTGTGTATTCTGGACATTGAAAATCTGTGGTTGGTTTAATACGTATATACCGTTGTTTAATGTACTTGACCCAATCAAAACTTGATTAAGGTGAATGTTCACAACATTGCTTACAAATGCAAATTCATAACCTTCTTTAGACAATAAAGATACAGAAATGATATTACAGGTTGCATTTGGTACAAAATAACAACTACGCAAAACCAAAAAGTGTCCATCCGACAATCCCAGGTGATAGTCCTCCACGGCCTCAGCATCCATGCTAGCTCCGTTTGCAACTCTGAGGGTCATATCACCTGCCTTCAAAACTCTACGCTTTCTCAACGCCTGCAAAGAATTACAGATATGAGATCATGATCCGATATCCAAAACCAAGGATATAGAGTATATCGATAGACAGTTTTCAATAAGATACACACCTGAAGATGAAACCGCGACTCGCTTCAGATCCTGGGTTCTGGCCTTCCAAGCCTTGCAATCCTGTTTCCAGTGTCCACTTCTGTGACAGTAGAAGCATTCTTCCTTCCCCACCAGCTTTCCCGCTACCTTTGTTGCCTTTCCCTTTCCCTTCGTATCCACTTTACTGACACCGCCTCTTGGTTTGGCGGGGGCTCTCTTCTTCTTACCCTTGGCTTTCGCCCTGGACCTAGAAGAGGAAGATCCTTCTACAAACAAAGTGGATGTCTCCCTACCTTTCTATAGGGTGCCCTCAGCACTCCTCAACATGTTCAGAAGTTCGGAAAGTTCAACCTCCTTTCCTTGCATGTTGAAGTTTAGGATAAACTGGGCGTAAGTGGAAGGAAGGGACTGGAGAATCAAATCAGTATAGAGTTCATTCTCCAACGTGGTGCCGAGGTCCGCGAGCTCCTCTATGTAGCCAATCATCTTAAGCACGTGTTCCGCTACCGATGATCCGATGGCCAATCTTGCCGAAAATAGCTTCTTCGACACTTCGTATCTTGTGATACGAGACTGCTCTCCATACAGTTCTTTTGTATGAAGAAATATAGACTCTAGGTCTATATTCTCGTGCCTCCTCTGATGTTCGTTGTCCATCGAGGCAAGTACGAGGCATTTGGCCTTCGCGCAATCTATCTCTCATGTCTTACGGATTTTTATATCCGCGACGCTGGAGGTGGGACTTGGGACAGGGGGAGCTTTGGTGGTAAGGATATACCTCAACTTGTCGTAAGTGATTGCCATCTTGACATTCCTGAGCCAATGTTTGTAGTTTGGCCCTGTCAGTATGTTTTTATCTAGTAATAACTTAAGTCCGGTCATGTTGAATGGTCGCTGCAATTAGGAGAGAGAAAAGAAACACTTTAGCATGATGCTCTTGCAAGTTTAGAGTGGTTTTTAGTTTGTCTAAACAGGATGGCTCCCACTGTCTCTCGAATCCCTTCTCAAACCATAAAGAAAGAATTAGTCGGGATCAATCTCACCGTACAATACTTGCTCAACCGTTCAGCCAGGCCAGTGTCGGTACTTCGAGGGAGGTTTTCCAACGCTTTCGCGAAGTTCCTTAATTAAGTAACCTCTTTTCCCTGTGGGCGTAGCCCCGCTAACACCTTTCTAGACACCTACTAGGTTTATAGCATTGATCGTTAAGTGAGAGTTTTCCCGAGGAGTAGCATATACTCACAGTAGGATCAGGATCCAATATCATCGCGTGATAAAACCGAAGGAATCCTACCAGAATCATCACAGTCTAAATGGTATGCAACGCTAGCAAGTTTCAGTACATATGAAACTCCCGATGTGGATTTTTGCCCCATGCTCTTATGACCTTGGCGTGAGGTCAAAATGTCATAAGTCACATGTCAAGTTCTTCCCATCATTATCCCGGTTAATTTGAACCCACCCGTACCTACCCTTGACGTAGGCCAAAATGGCAGTACGACTGTCTCAAACCAACGCATTCTATCTATGCTACAGATAAATATCCGGCAGCTACCAATCACTATGCCTTGGCGTGAGGTCAAAATACATAGCTTGAATACTACCGAACATTTAACTGAAATGATGGAGGGCTACGAATGGTTTTGGCGAAACCGTGAACGTAGTGAACTTGATATAATCGATGGAACGATATAGCTTTTAAAAGGAGTGGTTCAAGCTCCGCGTTTAAAAGTTTAGTTTTGAAAAGAACCGAGTGGTTTTCAAAGTGTTCCAATCGACTTTAACTTGGTTTATTTTCTTGCATTAGTTCTTTTAATGCGTCCCATCATTTAGTCCTACCATTGTAGAAAAACAACCAAAATATGACGTACGCTTATGCCATTCACATTCGCCACGGGGCCCTTTCATCACCAGTTAGGTTACTTAACTAACGACAGAGCGGGGGCTGGGATAGCACGGCTGTAAAACATAAGCAACGCCTAAATAGTTATAGTATATAGATATATAGCAATGATAGACATTACAGATCACAGATGAATACATTGGATATACTAGGAATCCGCAATACGTTCGAGCCTGCAACAAAAAGCGGATTACACGGTCGCGGTGAATAGCCAATACCCCACCCAAGACCCCTACGGGTGCGACAAACTACCCGCCAAGTACCCGAAGCGAAGCAACCTCCCTCAACTCGGTGAGTAGGTCACTCAGAACTTCGAGATACCCGGTAGTTTGTGCACCCCATCCATGGGTCTATCCTAGGAGCAAAAACAGAAAAAAGAATTATACAATGACGGCTATAACCCCGACCCGGTTGTGTGGCCAAACAAATAATAATACATCAATTTACATATTACATGAATGAATGAAAAAGAAACACTCATCTCACATCCACCCCAGCTATTCACCCGCGACAATCCAACGCATTCATATACACATACCATCAACAAACACAGATCACAGATATGTATAACCCCCACTAATCGACTTATAGCGATTAGCAGACGTTCAATACATATAAACATCACAGATATAACCCATTAGTCAAAGTGCAGTGAAGTTCGATCAAAAATACGGATTTATAGGCACCCCAAATACAAATTTCTTTTCTGGAAAATCTGGGCACAAATAAACCATCTTAAAAATCCCAAAACCTCATCATAAGAACACTGCACCAAACTCGATCCAGAACCGAGTCAAAACGGCGGCGGTTCCGCGGCAAATGGCATGTTTCTGCCGCGGAACCGCGGCTCTTTGAACGATTCAATGGATCATTTTTGGTGTACTTCTTTAAAAAACCCTGAGACGATTTTTGAAGTATGACTTTTTATTTTTAGAGCAGAAAAAAATTCAACAGAAAGTTAGGGTTTTGATGTTTTGGTTTTGCGATTTTTCCGATCGAACTTCCATACAGTTTACTACCAAGCTAGTTTATGTTTAGTTAGGCTCTGATACCACAGTAAGTCCACGTTGCCCACCCCGGTGCTTACGGGGAGGCGGAAAATGGAATAAAAATCGGATTTTTATCGAACTAGGCAACATAGACAAGCTTAAGGAGGATCTTTACTAAACAAAAACTAACTAAAAGCTAACTAGAAATAGCTACATGGTAGAAAGGTTATACCTTAGGCTTTATTTCCTTCTCTCCTTGCTCCTTGGAGTGGAAGAAAGTGCTCACCTTGTCGCCTTCTCTAGTCGAAGAAGGATCCACCCGAGAGCCTCAACCTTTGGCTTCAACTTCAAGCTAGAAGTAACTAAGGTGCTAGAAGTGCTAATCCTAGAACCCAAGATGAGAGTAGAGATTATCAAGGAGAGGTTTTTCTCAAGCTCAAGTGTTTCTCAACACATGAGAGGGGAGAGCCTGAGAGAGAGGAAGAGGAGGAGAGAGAAAGCATATGATAGATTGAGAGAATAATAGAACCATTCTCACATATATGTGTGAATTAAGTAAATTGATAATTAGAAAGATAATTGTCATGGCTTAATCAAGACATGACCATTATCATTTCATATTTAATGCTAATTGCAAAGATCAAAGTGCATCTTTTATATGGAATGATGATGGTCAAAGTGTCAACCTAGGTCAACAAGTCAAGATAGTTAAATGGTCAACAACCCTAACCATGCACAATTATATTTAACTAATATCAATTACTCATAATACACACATAAGCATTAGGGTTAATAAAAAGACAATAGTCATTAACCCTAATCAAAGTCCTCTCCCTCTGTCTCAATCAACTGTGCATACGCACCCGTATTCATGATCCGAGGAACACGAATACAATGAGATAAAACCAATCCCAAATCATATACTAGGATCTGGCTTAAACCAAAGCCCGCTAGTATAAGCTGTCCGGACAGCAAACGTGCAGAAGTGCGCGGATGTGAACGAACCCTGTCGCAAAACCATGCGACCTCTACTCATTTTGCCTAAAGACGAATAGCTCTCTTTGTGGGACTCTAAAGACTCGACACTACGCTGGCAGTGGGTTTAACCACAGACCGCAAGCGGCACTAGATGTACGTAACGGTCCCCAGGTAGATGCCGATAAGAAGACTGACGAGGTGACCCCATCTGAACTCCTACTGAGCCTGTATGTGACAGTCTCCGTACAGTCCGGTCTGTTCGTCTGATACATCGCATGGCGGGCGTAGGGGGGTGGTGAACGTCAGTCCCCTAATAGCGGTACAAGTCGTGTCGGAGTGTAGCCCAGAACACCCTGAGATAACACTAGAAACCTACCAGTATATCTCGCTTGCCCTGGCCAGGGACTACTTGTGTAATGGCTCTCCTGGACACAGCGCGATGTCAACCCCCAATACCGGGAGAGACGAATCCTGTCTAACCGTCACTGCCTCCAAGTGCTTCGGGACTGCACCCAAAAACTACCTGTTTGCACGACTCCTTTGAGCCGTGGTAGGGTAGTAATCAAAGTACAGTGGGAACACACTCGAGGCGAAGTGACAGTGTCAAGTCAGCGGACTAAGCTGTACTCATGTCACCTGGGAACTGATAACTAACGATAGGTATAATACCAACCAACAGTTCCCGACGAGTCCTGTCCAGTGTACTCGTAGCCTAACGAGCACCCGCATACTATCTCAAGTATGACGTACTGACGGTTGTGGGACAGACCGTCTCCCACGCTGGGATGAGAAGCGCATACGCTAGTCTACTCCAGAGTATCGATGCCCTATCTCGATAGTCCAATGACTAGGGACCTGTATAAGGAAGTGCTTATAGATTACCCAGCCCCCACGAGTGTGAGCGCCATCACAATGCTGGTAATCAAGCAAAGATCCTAAGGGTTCTACTAATATGTATATAAGCGATATGCTAAAAGAAACACATGCACATATAGAAGCAGAGACAAACCAAGTAGCATACTACCATTTCGAGCAAGATTATATATACAACTGTGAATATCCCAAGCTTCCATCAAGTAATATACATACTAGTATGATACAGTAATGGCCTCTAGGGCATATACACTAACAACAGCAACCCATCTTAGAGGTTGAAATTTTCGATGTTTGGGGCTTTGACTTTATGGGTCCCTTTCCAAACTCCTTTGGGAATTTGTACATACTGCTTGCGGTTGATTATCTCTCAAAGTGGGTTGAAGCTATTCCATGTCGCACTAATGAAAAAAAGGTTGCCATTAAGTTCTTAAAAGAAAATATCTTTCCGCGATTTGGACACCCACGCGCTATCATTAGCGATAACGGGACACATTTCTGCAACAAATCTTTCGAGACTTTGATGCGGAAATATGCAATCAACCACAAACTTTCTACACCCTATCATCCCCAAACGAGCGGGCAGGCTGAGATTTCGAATAGACAGATCAAACAAATCCAGGTGAAGACTGTTGCTAAGAATAGAAAAGATTGGTCGACCAAATTGACGGATGCTCTTTGGGCATTCCGAACTGTAAGTCCACGGTAGCGCCCCGGCAGTCTAACAGACGCCAAATGCAGAACAAAAACTTTTAACAAAACTGGCGCTATCGTGTACCGTAACCCGGATCGGCCATTAAAGCTAAACTAACAAATTGCAAAGGGGTAGAAACGTTATACCGAATGATCCGAGTCCTTTGGTCTTCAACCATCATCCCACGCTTGTTGCGGCTGCTTTGATCTCTTCGATCTCCAGTCTTGTCGTCCAGGTAGCACCACGTCGACGGATCTTTAAACGGGCTCCCGCCTCTGAACCGAGGCAACTCGATCGTCAAGTTTGCTAAAAGAGACGACCAAGATGAAGTAGAGAATGAGTAGAACACTTTGTCTCGTTACGTCCAAGGCTATGGACGAACGGTTAATGATGTTGCCTTTTGGATTGATACGAAATGAGAAATGAAGTATATCAATTTCCATGAACCAGAATCCTTAATCTTTTTCAAACAACAACCATGAGCAAATCAAGAGGGGAGGGGCCGGCCATTTAAGGAGAGGGGGGAGGTGAGTGTAGGAGCTAGGAGGTGACCACAAGCATAAAAGAGATGATGAATCACCTTAACACCTAGTATGAACACCATTAATGCACGTGATGAATCATAACCATAGTCATCAACTCATTAATGCATCATTAAAGAACAAAGCCACCTCACCATCCTAGTCACCATCCTAGTCACCTCTTCTAGAAGCTTCCACATAAATCCCAAGAAAAGATAAATCCGTATTTAACCGAATGTTAAAATACGGCTGATAGAAAACTGGAAACTGGCAACTTCCAAAAGTGATCCCGAAACGAATTTCAGGATAACCTCGTATCAGTATAAACATACCCGCATTTGTATTACGACCGAATACAAATGCAACTGAGACAAAGATATTATATCTACACAGTATAATACTGGGTTCCGGCTTAAACCAAAGCCTACCAGTATTATCTGTACGAAAAATGACACGTGCGAAAACGCACGTGCCTTTTCCGAACCTTGCCATAAACTCATACGGCCGCTACAACGTTTCGCCCGAACTTAGGAAAGTGTCTGTGGGAGACTCTAATGACTCATCAACACACTGGCACTGGGTATAACCAGTAGCACGTCAGAGGTACAAGCTGCACGTAACGTTTTGCCTATGTATTGATTGGAAGGGAAACTGACGAGCAAACTCATCCATAAACCCTACTGAGCCTGACAGTGACAATGTATATACAGTTCGGTCCATTCGTCTAAAGAGTATCGCATATCGATTCTAGGGGGGTGGATAAAGTCAGACCCCAAACAACGCGATAAATCCTGTCGGCATGATGCCCATCACCACCTGAGAAACTACTGATCCAAATCAGTAATTCTCCACTACCTCGGCCGAGGGTTTCTAGTGATGGCCACCCGTGCACTGCGCGACATCAACTTCTAATACCGAGAGAGAAGAATCCCCGAGATCCGCTCACTTGCCTCCAATGTGGCTCGGGACTCTACCCAACTAAAACCTGTTTGCACAACTCCTTTGAGCATGGTAGGGTAGTAATCTAAGCACAGTGGGAACTCACATGAGACAAACGACGATCTCAGGTCGATGAACTAACCTGTACACATGTCACCAGGGAACTGCTATCTGACGATATGTATAATACCAACTAGCAGGTTCCCGACGAGTCCTGTCCGGTGTACTCATAACTCAATGAGCACCTGTATACATCTTAGGTGATCCTACTGACACCAGTGGCTTGTGAGACCGGCCACCTCCCCTCGTCGGGGTCTCGACTGTATACACTAGTCTACTCTGGAGTATCGATGCCCTGTCTCGAAACTCCTACGACTAGGTACTCTTTAAGGATGTGCTTATAGACCCCAGCTCCCACGTATATGATCACTGTCATACTGCTGGCTGTCAATCAGAATCCTATGGGCTCTATCAATCATGCAATAGCATGTATAAGATGATAAAGACAAACCAGATAGCATACTATCATCTTGAGCAAGACTGTCATATTGGTATAGGTCCTGCCTCAATCATTGCAATCACGTACATGCGATCCAGTAATTGACATTGAGGGCACACTCTCCAACAATCTCCCACTTGCACTCAAGGCTAATTATTGCGATGTCGCATACTCACAGCCCGTGTCATACCGAACATCCAACTCCTCTACTAATCAGTTTCACAAAACTAGTTTGTAAAACTCTTGTGTTCGAGAAATAGCCTTAGTGAGTGGATCCGCCCTGATGTTTCTTTCTATATCTCTCTTAATCTCAACTTCGCGGAGAAAACCATCTCCCGAATCGAGTAATACCTGTCTTAGAATATGTCTGGATATCTGATGGGACCTAGTTCATAAATGTACTCCAAATCCAAACTTCTTAGACTGTATCGATAACTGAACCTAATCAGTATCCAGCACCATGCCTCCCACAGTATCCTCTTGGACCACCTTTCCATAATACTGTCCCTCGACAGAGGGAAAACTATAACTATGACAATCACTATGTCATCCATGTCACCTGGGAAGCCTGGAATGATAACCGTCTCCCGAAGGAGGCTGCCGTCATCAAATCAGTAGAACAAGCACTTGTGTTCTAAAACTGCTTCCTTATGTTTCTCCAGGATTGGATTAATATAAACTTATCGCATCTAGTGCAAATACAACATCTTGTGTGGTACTTGACATCTTACGATTGACTCAATTGCCTAAGCAAGTGATCTGCCAATCATGCACATCCCTCTCTCCTTTAGTCTCTAAGACACCTTTAGAGAGGGTGACTCCGTCACCTATAGGTACACTACCATGCCAGGACTCATCTATTCTAAAATACTTTTAGAATATTGTCAAAGTACCCAAATTGGGAAACTACCCAAATCTAGATCTAAAACCATAGATCTAGTAACCAGAATGTCTAATATTATATCCATATAGAAACAACTGTGTGACGACCAAAGTACAACCGATCGTAGTATAGGAATTTTACTTCCTACTCTGTGTATGTCGTCCAAATACCAGGACATTACACCCTACTACCTTCTTAACAGATCCATCCCCTATTCTGATGAAGTCAAAACCATGACTGTTACATCAAAATTAGATGATCTATCTCCGTTATAACTGCTGAAGTCTATAAATAGACATAAGATACTTTCCCACTATGCTTCCGTTGCTCCCACTGACTTTGACAACCCTCTGGCAGAATAATATATACGTACACTTCTTAAAACTAGTTTACGATGCTACACTTATCCTCCTGCCGGGTCTCATTGTCTGGAACAACAGTAGTGTCAAGTCTGGGTAAACAAGAACCTCCCTGTCACCGTCCTTGAGGCTACCGGAGTACCTCTCGGGTGTCTGAGGTTACCCACCATATCTGCGGAGTGGCTATTGGAATGTCAAACCTGATTGAATATATAGGTCCTATTAAATTTTCCGTAATCGTTTGCGGTTCTGGAATCACTTCCAGTTCTACCATACTCCCACTACTATTTTCTGGAAAAAAATCCATTTTACTTAAAACTGTGGCGAGTCAAGAACAATATCACTATTGATCTTCCAGATGGTAGAAATGTCAACCTTCGTCAAAGCCAGGGTCAACCCACAAACTGCCATTACAGAAACGTGCCTTGAGTTATCCAGTGTCTGGTTTTAAGCATAAGCCGGACAACTCCCCTTATCTTAACATCGTTAAGATATGAACCATTCTATATCCAATATAAAAACAGAGGCACTAATTTAATTGGAACCAGATTCAAATCATGCAACTGTCTCCAGTGCATAACAGCTTAATGAAGAGAGGCTAATCAGCATTACTCAACTTAGGAATCCATCCAATTATGAGTAACCTGAAAGAGAAACAAGTTTCTCAAAACCGTTACTATCAACTGAATACCAGTCACAAGAATCTACCTCTTCAATTTCTTTGAAGAATCCTGATACTTGTGACACCTGGTTCTCTACTTTATTCCTATACCCATAACTTCTCAAAACATAGAAGTTGTATTTCTACGAAACACTTGTCTAAATACTAGAGAAGTTATAAGTAAACAGAACATAGTATGAGGACTTACCCCTTTGTCCTGACGGATACTGGACAACATACAATACTCTGTATAACTCCGCTGAGTTGAATAAATCATAACCTGTGCATCGTAGGTTGAAAACTGTACCCAGGCGATTTCCTCAAATATCACCAATTACAACGAATTCCGATATAATGAGGATGATCACTTAATTCCCAATAACTTACTCCCACTCATCATCTGTAAAACCATACAGATATGACAATGAAACCTGGTAAATACATACCCTGGAGTAAGTATCTAATCGGGAAATCAGTTTTCTTTTAACAATGTACAGTGTAACTGAAACATGAAAATGTTTCGTAGGGGTATCCTGGTATTCCTAGTAATGTCTCTTCCATAATCCTATTCATGACTTTAACCGTATATTTCTTTGCCGTCTCTCCAAATCCCTTCATTTGTTTTTAGTCGTTACCTTCTGTACACCTTCGTTAGGCTAAATGGTTTTCTTCTTTCCCTACCGTTCGGCACCAGCCTATGGTTTGGAAGAAGACTATCCAGTAAGCATAATAGGTGTACCCTCCTAATCCTAGGAGTACTCACAACTTGAGAGAAGGCGATGATAAAAGATAACTGAATAATACCTTATTCTATTTCTCCCGAACTGGGAAAAAATCTAAGGTGAAATAGGAGTAGCGATGAAGTACGCGGTTTGGTCGTGAATGATAACAGTCGCAATTTACTTTGCCCTCTTTCTAATCCCTTTATTTTGTCTTTAGCTATTATCTTCTGTACACCCTACTTAGGCTAATTGGTTTTCTTCATTCCCTACCGTTCGGCACCTGCCTATGGTTTGGAATAAGACTATTCAATAAGCGTAATAGGTGTACTCTCCTAAACTAAGGAGCCCTCGCAACCTGAGAGAAAGTGATAACAAAAGACAACTGAATAAACTAATTCTATTTCTCCTGAACCTGGATCCATCCTCGAAGAAGTCCCTTCGAGATCGTATATAACCATACGATGGATCTATCCAATGGAAGTGGATATCCGTAGTAATACGGGGTGTTCTGAGAAATGCAAAGGGTAAAAGAAGGAGCGGCAATGACTTATGCAACTTTAGACAATCCAAAGGCCAGTATTTTAAGAAGGTTCGGTCAACTTGGTCACTGAGTCATAGTCTAGGGTCGGTCAAAAGGTCGCTGCCAAAGAGAGAGAGAGAGAAAAGAAAACACTCTGCGTGCACTCTAACCTAGATCAGAATGGTTATCACTTTATCTAATCAGGAAACCTCCCACTGTAATCTCAAATTCTCTTCCAAACCTGAAAGAAGAATTAGTCGGGATCACCCGAAGAGTGTACCAACTCATCAGTGAGAATCGGGATCCAACTATCATCGCATGATAACTTGATGGAAGCCACTCAAGTTATCACACTCCAGAAGGTATGCGCATGCCTGACAAGTTTCCTGTATGTTTGAAACTCCCGATATGATTTTTGCCCCATGCTCTTATAACCTTGGCTTTGGTCAAAATTTCATAAGTCACATGCCAAGTTCTACCTGTCACTGTCCAGGTCAATTTGAACCCACCCGCACATGCCCTTGACTTTGGCCAAAATGGCAGAACGACTGTCCCAAACCAACTCATCTATCTATGCAACAGATGAATACCCAGCAGCTACCAAACACTATGCCTTAACTTTGGCTAAAATGCATAGCTTGAATACTACTGAATACCCAAAAGAAATGACGGAGGGTTACGGCTGGTTTTTGGCGAAAAACCTTTAACGTAATGAACTTGATCTCGTTGAAGGAAACTGATAGCTTTTTATAAAATATAGTGACGAAAAACGTTTTGCTAAAAGAGGTCACTCCCGGTGAAGGGATCTCAGCTCTTTCCTCGTGGAATGAGATGCAGGATATTCCATCTGAATACCGCGATGCAAAGCAACTTGTAATCGACTATATTAAAGTTACTACCCTGACGTAAACTTCTGCCCAAGGGGTTTTTCACGGTGAAGGGATATTAGCCCTTGCCTCGTTGAATGAGGTGCAGGATATTCCAACTGAATATCACTATGCAAAACAAAAGGAAACATCTTTGTAATAACACTTTTAAAATTTGTTCCAACAACATCAAATAAAGGTTTGTTTTATCCTTGCATTGACAAGAATCAACGCAGTCCCATCAATCAATCACACCAGAAAAGAACGAAAATAAAATGTATGTATATGCCATCCGCATTCGCCACTGGGTCCCGTCATCACCCGTTAGGTTACTTAACTAACGACAGAGCGGGGGCTGGACTAGCGCTGGTGCAAAACATATACAACATCTAATAGTATATATAGCAATATACAATAATCGCTCCAGGCGTGATAATATGCAACATTACAGAAAAGTAATAAGCATCACAGAACAATACAGATAATCTGGGACCCCCGGGTTTCACAGAGCCACTGCAGAAACCTGACGTTCCCCTGGTTGTGTGGATAGCCTGTGCAATGAAATCTAGACCCCTACGGGTGCGGCAAGTTACCCGCCAAAACCTGAAGCGAGGTAGTCCACACAGCATAGTGAATGGAACACCCGGCACTTCATGGAATCCGGTAAATTGAGCTCCCTCCTTGGGTCAACCTGTACCCCATACGAGTGCCGCGAATAGTCTGCCAATTCTAGAGTGAGGCCCCTTTGCCTCTCAATGCCATGAGATACGGACCCGTTGCCCTCCAGAACCGGGCTATCCGTGCACTCCTTCACGGGATAAACCTAGTACAGAAAATAAAATATGTACAACGGGTACATCGACCTCAACCTGGTCGTGCCCCAAAAGAATATTATACAACAGGCAGTGACGGCAGTCCACATGTTGGACGCTCGCCCCGCAATATCAAATGTACAAATAAATCCAAACTGCACTATCATTGCACCTTGCTATCCACCACGACATATCCGCAACATCACAGCACAACACAGAACATCAACGCGAATGTCACGTTCGCAAACCCGTCTAAAAGAACTATAGCAATCAGACGCGGTTTACCGATCAAATGACATTCCCGGTCGGAGATATAATGTAAATACTGCATACTAACAAATTTAAAATTTCGATCGACTAAATTTCCCAAAGTGGGCCCCACAAACTTCTGCTGTACAGTAAAAAAATATGGGCCTCAACGAAATATTTCAGAAGCCACAATTTCCCAAGAAGAACTCACTGTAGAAAATTGGAGTACCAATCTCACAAAACTGCGGCGGATCCGCGGCCAAACCCTGGTTTGGGCCGCGGATCCGCGGCGGTTCTGTAGAATTGGACAACCAAATTTCACCAGTTTTCTAATAAAAGCCTGCTCTGTCTTCTGTGATATGCAAAATAATTTTAGGACATCATTTAAAATCGACAGAAACTGGTATTCTTGAAAATTGTAGTTTTGCAAAATCCGTTCGATCGATGTTTTAAACGTGTTAGCACAAGTTAGTATAGCTTAATGGTGAGGCTCTGATACCACTGTAAGTCCACGGTAGCGCCCCGGCAGTCTAACAGACGCCAAATGCGGAACAAAAACTTTTAACGAAACTGGCGCTATCGTGTACCGTAACCCGGATCGGCCATTAAAGCTAAACTAACAAATTGCAAAGGGGTAGAAACGTTATACCGAAGGATCCGAGTCCTTCGGTCTTCAACCATCATCCCACGCTTGTTGCGGCTGCTCCGATCTCCTCGATCTCCAGTCTTGTCGTCCAGGTGGCACCATGTCGACGGATCTTTAAACGGGCTCCCGCCTCTGAACCGAGGCAACTCGATCGTCAAGTTTGCTAAAAGAGACGACCAAGATGAAGTAGAGAATGAGTAGAACACTTTGTCTCATTACGTCCAAGTCTATGGACGAACGGTTAATGAAGTTGCCTTTTGGATTGATACGAAATGAGAAATGAAGTATATCAATTTCCATGAACCAAAATCCTTAATCTTTTTCAAACAACAACCATGAGCAAATCAAGAGGGTAGGGGCCGGCCATTTAAGGAGAGGGGGAGGTGAGTGTAGGAGCTAGGAGGTGACCACAAGCATAAAAGAGATGATGAATCACCTTAACACCTAGTATAAACACCATTAATGCAAGTGATGAATCATAACCACAGTCATCAACACATTAATGCATCATTAAAGAACAAAGCCACCTCACCATCCTAGTCACCTCTTCTAGAAGCTTCCACACAAATCCTAAGAAAAGATAAATCCGTATTTAACCGAATGTCAAAATACGGCCGATAGAAAACTGGAAACTGGCAACTTCCAAAAGTGATCCCGAAACGAATTTCAGGATAACCCCGTATCAGTATAAACATACCCGCATTTGTATTACGACCGAATACAAATGCAACTGAGACAAAGATATTATATCTACACAGTATAATACTGGGTTCCGGCTTAAACCAAAGCCTACCAGTTTTATCTGCCCGAAAAACGACACGTGCGAAAACGCACGTGCCTTTTCCGAACCTTGCCATAAACCCATACGGCCTCTACAACGTTTCGCCCGAACTTGAGAAAGTGTCTGTGGGGGACTCTAATGACTCATCAACACACTGGCACTGGGTATAATCACTAGCACGTCAGAGGTACAAGCTGCACATAACGTTTTGCCTATGTATTGATTGGAAGGGAAGCTGACGAGCGAACCCATCCATAAACCCTACTGAGCCTGACAGTGACAATGTATATACAGTCTGGTCCATTCGTCTAAAGAGTATCGCATATCGAGTCTAGGGGGTGGATAAAGTCAGACCCCTAACAACGCGATAAATAGTGTCGGCATGAAGCCCATCACTACCTGAGAAACTACTGATCCAAATCAGTAATTCTCCACTACATCGGCCGAGGGTTTCTAGTGATGGCCACCCGTGCACTGCGCGACATCAACCCCCAATACCGGGAGAGACGAATCCCCGAGATCCGCTCACTTGCCTCCAATATGGCTCGGGACTGTACCCAACTAAAACCTGTTTGCACAACTCATTTGAGCGTGGTAGGGTAGTAATCTAAGCACAGTGGGAACTCACATGAGACAAACGACGATCTCAGGTCGATGAACTAACCTGTACACATGTCACCAGGGAACTGCTATCTGACGATATGTATAATACCAACTAGCAGGTTCCCGGCGAGTCCTGTCCGGTGTACTCATAACTTAATGAGCACCTGTATACATCTTAGGTGATCCTACTGACACCAGTGGCTTGTGAGACAGGCCACCGCCCCTCGTCGGGGTCTCGACTGTATACACTAGTCTACTCTGGAGTATCGATGCCCTGTCTCGAAACTCCTACGACTAGGGACTCTTTAAGGATGTGCTTATAGACCCCAGCTCCCATGTATATGATCACCATCATACTGCTGGCTGTTAAGCAGGATCCTATGGGCTTTATTAATCATGCAATAGCATGTATACGATAATAAAGACAAACCAGATAGCATATTATCATCTTGAGCAAGACTGTCATATTGGTATAGGTCCTGCCTCAATCATTGCAATCAAGTACCTGCGATCCAATAATTGACTTTGAGGGCACTATCTCCAACACGAACTGCATATAAAACCGATCTAGGGATGTCTCCATATAGGTTAGTGTTTGGGAAGGCTTGTCACTTGCCAGTCGAGATTGAGCATAAAGCATTGTGGTCTATTAAAGAAATTAATTTTGACTTAAATCAAGCCTGCAACTTTCGGAAGCTGCAATTAAATAAGCTAAGCGAACTCCGCGATGAAGCTTATGATAATGCTGTAATCGTAAAGAATCAGACTAAGGTATTTCCCGATAAAAATATTTTGAGGAAAACATTTTCACCTGGTCAACAAGTCCTTCTTTATGATTCACGACTACACCTTCACGCGGGTAAGCTACGATCTCGGTGGAAGGGACCTTTTGTTGTACGGTCTGTATACCCGCACGGGGCAGTAGATGTAGAAAATGTTCAAAACGGCACATTTTTCAAAGTGGATGGACATAGACTAAAGCCGTATTTTTCCACTGACCCCACGGAGGAGCTCCTGTTCTTACAGGAGCCATTTTATCATGATTAAAATTCCTTCGTCTCACCTCCATGTCCTGTAAATTACTGCATCATCTTTTGAATGGAAGTGAGTTAAAAGAACAAGTTTGGGGGAGGATCTTCACTTATATATTTTGCCCTCATTAATAATTTCCTCCCAAGCTTACAGGTTATTTGTACAATAGCAGATGGCAACAGTGAGGACACTGTTGAAAACAAGTTTGGGGGAGGTTTGTGCTTATTTTCGCATCATTTGCATATCACTTTGCATAAGCACAAAACATTTTAAAACCAATAAAAATTTAAAAAATTTCAAAAGATAAATTTTTTTAATATTTAAATATTTTGTACATAAATAAGATAATAAAAGATTAGATAGTGAAAAATTTACATCCAAAAGATTAGAAAAATTTAAGAAAACCAAGAAAATTTGATGTTTTCTTAAACGAACTAGTAATAATTAGTTATGAGCCGTTGTCCTAAGGGTAAGTAAGATGAAAGAAGTCATTAATCTGAGGATAAAAATAAGTCTGAAAAATAGTTCCTATTCTGGAAGCCAAACATTTTGAACGTTGATACCCTACTATACGCACTTACACACGTCTTAAAGCTCGGGATAGTAGAGGACACCTTGAAATGCTCTTGTATAAAAGCCAAAAGTATGAAGAAAATAAAAAATAAAATGGTGAGAAAAATGAACACTGGTTTTGTTATCGCCAAGGCAGCGATAAAAAAATATAGCGAGGGTGCTTCATCACCTAGTGCCTTAGACCAACTGGTCTGGGAGTCACTGCTATGCCTTAGGTGGTGCAAGATGAGGAAAAACACCAAATAAGAAAGCACATGAGTAATCGGTCGGTTAGTACCTCAAGAAGTATTAACGGTTGCATGAAAGTGTGTGAGCAAATTCATCTAAATATTCATTAATTAAAAAGTACTGAGGCAGATGGACAAGAGTATGATAGCGTGAATTGAATTCTCCGGGTGTAGGGATGTATATTACACACATGTAGGGTGATATGATCGATATTTGGATGAAAGATAGGAATGAAAAATAGAGATGATGTTTTATTGAGGGATGATGTGATTTCTGACATTTTTTCATGACTATTAAGATAGGGCTCATGACAACTGAAAAGCTAGCATGAGTTGGAAACTCTAATTTTCAAAGCTTTTCTTCTACAATTCTTATCTTTAAATGTAACTTTCACGACCTTCCTTTTATTATTGGATTTTTTGGGTGAAATCCGCTGAAAACCCTCACGAGACAACACTCCTCCTACTACGGACACCTAGAGGTTTAAAGGCTTGTTGCACGTGCTCCGTGCAATCGTGTTGCCTACGAAAGTGTGCTTGTTAGTTTTTCTTTTTCTTTATTTTCTCCTTCTCTTTTTCATAAAACAATTCGCTCGAGACGACCGAAAATAAGTTTGGTGGAATTTGATCATTCGAAAATAATGTATTTTTAACACGTTAATTTCCTTACCATTTGCATTCATCTAAAGGTATTCTGGTTAAGTATTGCATATATTAGCAAAACAGTCGTAAAATACCAGATTACCTGTGTTGTATACTAAAACCGGCATTTTAAAGGAAATTGAGTGTTTAACATGGCATTGCATCATCCTTGTATAGCACAACACTTGTTTCGATGTCTGTGCAGGAAATTTCAGGAACTGAGCCAAAATTGTCGAATTGCTGATAAAAAATACGCCAACTCAAAGATAAGAGATCTGGAAGTGATCAAGGACTCATTATCAGATTAGATATATCAGGAAACTACCATGTGGTTAACACAAAGCATCTAAGGAAAATTGAAGCAGAGAGCAAGCCAAACGGCCGCGGATCCGCGGCCGGAGTAGGGCACATGCCGCGGATCCGCGGTCACGTGACAGCCACGTCCTCAAAAATTCACTGCAGAATTATTACCTCACTCAAAACACCTCATCAAGCCAATGCAATTTCCAGAAAACTCCAGAAACATCTTCAGTACAGCAAGGCTCCTTGATCAAAGTTAAACACTCCAAGCTTCCCCCTTAACTACTTTAAAGCCTAGAAGCTTCTCCCTAACCTCCAAGCTTATGAAAGAGGCTAACCCTAACTAACTAAGTTTAGAACCTTCCTCCTAACTACCAAGCTTATGAGAGAAGCTAACATAAACTAAGCTTACAAGGGAAGCTAACCTAATCCAAGCTTACAAAGGAAGCTAACCACTCTTAAGGCTATAAAAGGGACCCTAGGCTTCACTTGAAAGGGTTGTTGATTCTTACACCAAATTCACCACAAGTTGAGTGACACAACTTGTGCCTCAAAACCCTAACCCTAATCCAATCAAAAAGCCAAAAGTTCAAGATCTTCGAGTTCAATCAAAGCAAGAATCCTTCAAAGCCTTTAGAAGCGAAGCCGGACTTCATCGGAGCAAGTGATCCAAACCGATCCGCGACTCAAGGAGCCGAGCGAAGCCTAAATCGACGATCAAGTTCCTTACTCTTGTAGATTTTGAGAGATTTGTAACGAAATTGTTGATAAATAAAGGTGAAATTCTTTTATCTTGCTTATCTCTTAAATTCGAGCATTATGATTCAATCTAGATTCTTGAATGTGTTCTTTGTGATAATGCTTGAGTAAAACTCCGCTCGTGGAGGAGTCGAAAGAATCAATAGATGATGAAGTTGACAAATCTTGAAACATTTCTTAAGTCCTATAATGTTTGTAAATTCTTGAAAATCAAATGATCGATGATCTAGTTTCGATGCGAAGTGCTTTCTTGATTATTTTCGCTCGGAACTAGAGATCAACGATCGATCATTTGATTTACTAGAAGCTAGCTTGTGAATGAGATTCATCGAAAAGACAAAGGATGAGATGAGGAAACCCTAGTTTCTTCGCAAGATCCTTAAACCTCGATAAATCGTCATCGATCTAGCATCAATTCGTTAATGGATAAGAAAAAAAGTAATAGATAGTCTTCTTCATGTCTATAGATTTAATCGACTCCTACGAGCTTCACTTCAATTCTTGAAACTTAAATCGATTTGATTTCTATCAATTCTTGATTCTTGATTTTTAATGCTTTCTTGATTTTAGACTAGATCTAGACAATTCTTGAAATTCATTGATATAAATCTTGAATCGTTTTCTTTTATTTTCTCTTTAATTTTCAATTCAAATAAAACAAATACAAACAAATCACATAATCCTTGTGGACGATCCGCACTTACTAACGCGCTACAAATCGACAACGTTATTGATTGCGGTCAAAAATTTCTTTGGTTGTGATTTCTATACATTATCTACGTACACACCGGAAAATCATTCAATCATATAACGAAACGATTACGAAGACAAGAAATATCTGGTTGTGGATAGTAAAGCTCGGCAAGAGTTCGTCTGTTTGGATTACCCATTATACGAAGAAAAGAGGGGAGAAGGGTAAAAAGGAAAAAAATTAGATTGTTTTGCTTTAATAGTGGACTTGGTGGTTGACTCACAAAATCATAAAAAATGCACAAACAACCCTAGAACTATGGTTACCTAGGACAAGCTCTAGACAGCTCGTAGACTTCCAAAGGAAAAGTCGCAGGATCAATTCTCTACCACCTCTTTACTACTCTTGTGGCCAGGTAAGTGCCAGGTAAGTGGGAGGTATCCGCTATACGAATCACCAAAAATTGCGGGCCTAATTAAGTAACCACTGCCTTAGACACCACAAAAGAAATGCAGATAAGTGATAGATTACCCACGACCTTCCTCTGTCCTACTTGAGCTCGACAGTCCTTAGGGTCTTGATTTAGATATTTTTTAATTAATATAGGGTTATGCGGATGCTCGTTTTGTGATTTGTAGGGCCTTGGAAGGGTAATGAAATCCCCACCTAATCTGAATTGTGGTCTTTCCCCTTAAAGTCCGTATTAAAATATGCAAAAATAACCCGCAAAACAAAGCACGCAAAAAGATTTTTGAGCGGAGATATTTTGCAAAGGATCCTGCAGAAAATATATTATTGGATTTTTCAGAGGAGAGATAAAGAGTTGTAGAAAATACCAGAGAATTTTGAAACCCTAAATCCCCTAATGAGCCGCGGTTCCGCCGCCAATAGGCTCTTTGCGCCGTAGTTCCACTGCCGACTAGGAAGATTGATGAATATTTTTGCTACGTGGCCACCCTTGCTCCTCGGGATCTTGATGAATGTCTCTTTTCCTCAAGTCTGTGACTCCAGATTCCCTCGCAAAAATTCACACAATAATCGTTAAAAATAAAATTTGCAGTTTTGTTTATTTTTATGATATAGATCGAATAAGAATTCAACACAAATAGTAAGATTAAAAATTACGCACGTATCCCCGGCAAGGGCGCCATTTGATTGATCTGTTTTAAAAAAGTGTTTGTAGAATGGCCGCAATCAATAACGGTGTCGCGTGTAGCTAGACCGAGATGAGTACGGGTCGTTCTCAGGAAAATGTTGAATCTTTTAATCTTAAGTTAGGCGTGTTGATTAGGAAAGGACGAAGAATAAAGAATGTTGAAGAATGGTTGTAGATTCTATATCTACGTCAAACACGAATGCGGGATATAGATCTAGATTAACTACGGATGTAGGTTTTGTATTAGAAGGGGGCTTGTAGGGTCCGTTAAGATTTAGTAGTCATGAATGATTAATTAAAGATTACTCCTCTTATCCTTTAATAGATTTAAAACTAGATCGATAATGATGCATGTAGATTAGGGTTTCTGGAGGGAAAAGGGTTCCTACTCTTAACCCCTACCTTGACATGGATCTCCGTTCATGTCTAGCCTTTACCAAAACAATTGTTAATCTGATATCAAATCGCGGTCGTGAATATCAATGAATTGATAGCGCGCCCGATTAGGATGTTAACTATTTTTTTGACAAAGTTTATAAACTTTATAGATCGTAAAAATAGTTTAAGGATCTTCATCATCCATTAATCTACCCTAATCCTACAAACCCTAACAAGCGGAGAATTACTCACACATGTTGGGAAAAGAAAAGGTAGAAATCTTGAAGAAAATAAAATGAAATAGAATAAAACTACCTTTACTAATCAACAAGATCAAGCACACTTTGTTCCTTTAAAAAATGATTACAAAACCCTAGTTTGCTTCTCGATATCTTCTTAAGGAGGTAGATGAACTGCCGATGATCAACCAGGATTCTTGAGCAGTCATGGACTTCGTGATCGTGTCAGTGTGATAAATTTTCCAAGAAGCTCTCGGTCCTTATTTATAGTCACAGAGCCAGAACCCTAGTTTCCTAATATAGTAACTAGTAGTTAGGATCCCTACCAAAAAATCCAGAACCCTAAGTCTTCAGATGTGCGGCGGAATCGCGGCCATTAGGTGGGTTTGGCCATGGATCTGCCGCCTTCCGGTAGGATCATGGGCTCTAATTTATGTGTCTTCATATCTGTTGCACTTGTTGATCTTTTGAATATCTAGACATTGAAAATCTTTTCTACGTTTCTGCCAGAATTGGTTTCTTCAATTTACTTGAATATCTTCGACAGATTTAATCTCACCAACTCGGATTTCCTTGATTTCAGTCATGAAATAATTCCTACACAATTATCTCAATAAATGATATAAGTAGAATTTGTTTTTATTGAGATATTATCTTAACCATTGGTCATGATAATTTAGTTTTAAGAGAATTGGTGAAAGATATTTAATAAGGTAAGCATATTTAAATAGACCAAATATTACAAGAATATTATATGCTTACATTTTCCTTCATAATATTAATTATAATAAATAAAAACTTGAAAATAGTATTTTTACGGATAAACCCTTATATGTGTCATATTTATAATAAATATCTTTTATTATATAGAAATAGTGAGGAAAATGCCACATCAATAGTGCAGTTTTATCAACTGAACAGCCGTCGAGGTTGCAACGATCCGGATCGATCCTTGAAGCCTATGATGATGAGGAGGATAGTGGAGAAGCCCCGAAGGACTTGTATCGTGAGGTATAACATTCTTTCTGAGTAGTTAAATCTCATGTTGTTTGCTAGCTATGGTTTATGGACGATCACTGGTTCTGGTCGGTGTTGTGAAGCCCGTAAAAATTATGTTTTTGCAAATTCCGCCTCCCCGCGAACACGTGGGGTGCGCGACATCGACTTATAGTGGTATTAGAGCCTTTCATATACCTTAGATAGTATGTAGCGACGTTAGAAATCAGCCATTTTTTCGTGCAAAAACTGCCGAATAAACTGTTTCCAAAATTGATGTTTTGAATTGTTTGCACACCCCGTGGGCTCACGGTTTGAACCAAGAAGCCGCGGGGTGGAGCGTGCGCACCCCGGAGACCCTCCAGGTGGGGCCGAATGGCTGGGCCTACTCCCTAAGACCACCACAAGGTGGTCTTGGCGGTGGGGACCCGAAACTGCCCCACCTTAGGCAGTTTCGGGTCTGCCTCACCCCGTGGTGGCCTTAGGGATAGGGTACCCCTTCTAGGCCCCCTAACTCGATGATAATTTCTTGCTCTAACTTTCGACGAAGGTTCAGGCGGGTTTTGAGTTCGTTTCAACTCCCAGATTGGCTCAAAACTATCGGTTTTGGAACTTTAGCTCGCTGGATTTTCATGTCTAGGAAAATTGTTTAATTTTTCTATTTGCGCATGAAATTCTAATGTCATAGTTACTTTACAAGATTTTTGTTGTATATATTTGTTTGGAAACGTCGACTAATTGCTATACGTCGATTAGTCGGGTTGCACATATCTGTGATGATATTATGTTGGTTTGTGTATATGAACTTGTTGGATCGTCGTGGATGAATAGCCGAGGATGTGAGATGAGGGTTTTCATTCTTTCATTCGATGTAAAATTTGTAAAGTGATGTAATATTATTTTGAGGGGAACATCCGGGTTTAGGTTGTAGCCACCGTTGTATTATTTCTTTTACTGTTTTTGCTCCTAGGATAGACCCAAGGTGGGTTGCACAAACTACCTGGTAATTTGAAGTGCCGAGTGGCCTACTCACTTTGTTGGGGAAGTGTAACGTTTCGGGAATCGTTTTGCGAATTTTTCCGTTTTAGGGCAAAATTGTCGGTTTTTCCCGTTTTATCCCGATTTCGATCAAACTTCTGTAGAAACTTACCGGCACCTTTTTTAGCTAAAATAAAGCTTGTGCGCAAACTTTAGGGGTATTTGGGTTGTTTTGGTCCAATTTGAATTTTTCTCAATTTTAATGTTATTTTAATGCGGTATTCACATTTTGGGAATTTCTATTTAAGCGATCTTTTCTTCAATTATTCTTGTGTAAACCTAAACCACATAATATCTAGATTATTGTGTGGACAAGGATTTAAGAGTAAAAGAAAAGAAAAGAAAAGAGAGATGCATGCATGTGTGTATGTGTAATGTGAATGCATTTAATGCATTAATTGTTAGGAAATTGCTAGGAAACCCTCACCATTCCTTCCCCTCTTCCTTTGGCCGAGCTCTCCCTCTCTCTCTACTGCCCTTATTCATTTCTTTATCTCTTTTCTTCACAAATCCTTCACAAATCCATCAAAAATCATCAAAAGTTCACAAAAATTCCATTTTTCTTCATGTTTTCTCTCTTGCTTTCCTTGGAGCATGAAAAGTTTGGATCTTTGGCTTCTTCGGTTTAGGTATTGTTCTTTTACTGTTCTTTATGTGTTTTTAGTATAGCTTTGCTTGTTAGTTCAGTTTAAATTAGTTAAAGTTAGGTTTTTGTGCGAAATATCGTATTTTAGTGTCGGTTTGTGTAGTTTGTTCGTGTCTTGTAGCTGTTATTAATATATATATTTGGTTTAAGAAATTCTTGTTAGGCTTAAATTTTGTTAAATGTTTAGTGTTCATTTGAAGTGTTAATTTGTGTTTTGGAGATGATTAACCTAGTAGGAAATGTTAATTTTTGCTAATGAATACTTTGTTTAATTATGCAATTAGTTTAATAGGTTTTTGCTAAAACATAATTAGCGAGTGTTAAAAATATAGGAATGCTTTAGATACCTTAGTTAAGCTATTTTAAGGTGTTTGTAATCGCTAGATATGCATTAGCTTGAAACTTGTAACAACTTAGGATTTGTTTAGTGACTAATTATATTTAAATAAAGGGTTTTTAATAAAAAGTTTAACAAATCGTGTTTCAAATATTTTTCCTAATTTAATAAATAATTTTCTAAAATTTTCCTAGGCTTGCACACACATGTGCATGTAAACTAGGGTTTTTAAATGAGTTTTTACCATGTTAAGTGACCATGGTGGGTTAATCTTGAGGATTAAAGTCTTTTGGGTTTTAAGTGAGTTTAATTAGTTAATCAAAAGTTACTTTAATTTGAAATTTGTTTGAGGGTGTTGACTTGTGAGAGAGAGAGAGTGCATCATGGCTTAAGCCATGCTTGCAATCATGAAGAGAGAGAGAGAGAGGGGTTGACATTGGGTGATGAGTGTTTTTCTTTCCTCTCATTTGTTTTTGTTTTCTCTCAACCTCACTCTCACACACACACACACTTACCTCTCAGCTGAGGCCAGCATCCATAGCAGCAGCAGCAAGCTTCACAGCAACAGCAGCAACAGAGTTCAGCAGCAGCAGCAAGCTTCGCAGCAACAGCAGCAACATCACAGTAGCAGCAGCTAGCAGCAGCAACTGCCACAGCTTCGACCACAGCCTCTTCCCTTCACCTCTTCATCTTCCTTCAGCTCCCTAGGGTTAAGTATGAGGTATATTTCCTAAACTTATTCCCTAGTTGCTTGGTTTGTGTAGTTTTGCATCGGTTAGTGGTTTTTAGTAGGTTTTAGTGCGATATGAAGTGTTTAGTGGGAACCTTGTGCTAGTGTGGTATGAATTGGTTTCAGTAGGTTGTTAGTGGGTAATTGAGACCATATTAACCTAGTTTAACCCCAGTTGCACTAACATACCACCAGTTTCCCTAATTGATGCAATTTATCGTATTTGTGCAAAATTGAGGTTTTCTGGAACTGCTTTTGACCCGATGAGTTCAGTTCGAATTTGAGAAGACTGCAGTATAGTGGATAGGTACTGATACCCCAGATTTAACCCGACCCTCTAACTCCTTCATGTGGCCACCGATTTCTTCGTTCTGGCCGCAATTTGCGGCCAGATGGGTAGGGTTTGGGTTGGGGTTTGGTCCTGTAGGTGTCTGCTAGTGTGTAGGGTTCTGTGATATATATATATTTTTGTAAGTTTAGCTCTGTATAGAAATATGGGACCAAATACCTACTTTTCCATTTTTCTAAACCTTCGCGACACGCGTGATACGTGAGTAGGTTTGGGTTTCTGCGTATCGCGACGCGTCGGGGTAGTTTCAGGCGCGTGATCATACGTTTTAGCGTATCGCGCACACGCGCGATTGGTTTGCGACACGGGTTTCTAGTGGGCTGTAATGTCGCGTTTCTGTGAAATTGAGCTTATGTGTGATATATGTTATGTGATTCTAGGTTCGCAGGCCAGTGAGGCGAACGCTGCGAAGAAGGGCAAGCAAGTTGTTGGATACACTTAGAGCGGGGCACGGTGAGTAGATTTCACATCTACGGGGAAATCGCCCGCAAGGCGTTATGCGTCAGGGCTGATAGGACCTTATTGTTATATATTGCATATACCATACCATGGATTGTCATCGCATATTGCATTCCCTTCCATATTTATATATATATATATATATATATATATATATATATGCTTAGAACTGATAGAACACTGCACTATTACTAACGGCTTATGTTGCACGGGCACGATTTTGCATGCTACACACACACCGTTAGTAATTGCCATGCCACACTCACTGTAGAGCTGCCATGATTATATTGCTGTAGTTCATCTTACATATGATTGGTTATGATTTTCTAGAAATTGGGAGCCGCATGACATTTTTAAGAACGAGAACTATTTTAAAAGCGGTTTTCCCCTTATACCCATACCATGGATTGATTTACATTGTACCTCGCATTGGATTGACTTATTGGTGATGGATTTTCATGTGATTCTGGTTTTTGAGGACCGTGGAAATATTTAAGAAAATATGCATTATTTTGAAAAACCCGGTACCTCGTGATATGATATTTTGGTGTGTCCACCACGCGTTATCTCGGTGCTGAGACGTGTGCTTGAAACCCGATTCGAGGAGTGGATGTTCCGTTTGCGGGTTCGTGGTGGGCCCGGTATGGTTCCCCTCGGCGAGATGATCGATGGGTTTTGCCGATTGAGCCTGGAGGTGGGCGAGTTCCTACCGGTGATTGGTTGGACCTGGCAGTTGTCCGGAGGATACTGGCCAGAGTCGAGAGATGGATGCGGGATGACCCGTACTGCCGGGGCCGAGGGCTGACACCGCAGACGGACCCCGTGGGCTGATACGGACTGACGGAGCCCGATATATGAGGATTTGCGTGTCGATGTTGGACACGAGTATTTGATGATGTTTTGGGTGCCGATGTTGGGCACTCGTGATTTCTCAGAGGTATACAGGATTTGAGGGTCGATGGGAGTGCCGGCGCCTGAGTATATTTGGGATTTGGGTGCATCCTGAGGCACCGCCTATTGTTTTCCATGTTGACATATTCCATATAGATGTTATTTATCCCATGCTCAGTATTGATTGCTATGTATCTCATCCTGTAGTATTTACCTGATCGAGCACTTGTATTACTATTGCATCCACTGTTTGGCATGCATTGATATCATCTGCTGGCATTAGTAGAGCCACGCTATATGTGCATGCTCGCGATCACCTTTATTTGTTATCTCAATTCACGAGTTGGCAACTCACCCCCGTTGTGCCACAGTATTTGCAGGTTGCCCTTGGGAGAAGTCGCGGCTGGCTGTTTACCGCATCTTTTGGCACAGATACCATTGCTGAGGAGAGTTAGCCTTTTGCTGTTAGGTGGGTTTTTGTACGGTATCTGTTATCTTTCAGTTGTATATTGATGTATCTAGTACTCTCCATCTACCTTTCTGTATTGACATAGAGACAGTTGTGAGGACGATGTGTATGATTTTGTACTCTGGTGTCGTGCTCGTATGTGAGCCGGCTTTATTTTATGCAGTCTTACTTTTTGTGATAATGTCCTTGCTTTACTGTGTATTCTTCGCTACGGCGTCGTATATCATATTGTGATGCTTCATTCATTTTACTTGTCATTTCTGCTACACCTTGCTTTTACCCGACTTGCGGGACAAATGTTTAAAAAAGGAAATGTTGCCAAAATTATAAAAGTTATAACTCTTGAACTAAAAAGGATTACTACTAAATTAATAAAATGTTTTTCGGACATGCATGACTGGTTTTACGAAAATGTTGTAAATCACTCTATATTTATTGGTTTTGATTTCTGGGTTCAGCTTACTTAGCCGCGTTACGCCTGTAGACGTTGCGTGGTTAAGTGCCGGTCACGAGTAGAAATTCTCGGGTCGTGACAAAGTTGGTATCAGAGCGTAGGTTTTACCTTCGGAGTGTAGGATGACCCTGGTATGATGGAGTAGGTGGCTGCAGCAGGGTAGCATAGCGTGTGTATGTTCCGCGGCATACTCACGACACGGTACTCCGCCTACGCGACCTTAGGACTCGTTGATTTATATTCCTTCTCGAATACATACATTCTTACGATTCGATTTCCGTATCCTTATCGAATCCTTTTGTTCCTTATAGCCAATATGCCGCCAAGGACTACGAGGGCGCAGAGAGCGGCCGCGAGAGCCGAGGTTCGAGTTGATTCATCTGAGACGAGGGCTAATCCGAGTAGTACTCCTATTGTACCAGGACAGATCGTTTCCCCTACGACAGCTCAGATCGCTAGACTAGTGGTAGAGATGCAGGGCCTACGCCAGGCAATGAGCTCGTTGGTAGAGGTCGTGCGAGCGCAGCGACAGGTGGTTGTCACCCCTGTTACCCAGTTGTTCCTTGCGATCATCATGCAGTATTCCGTCCCCTACATAGCACCTGTGGGGGCAGCCCCAGTTTACGGGACACGTCTTCCAGAGACCGTGAGAGTTCCAGAACAGTTGAGGAATCGTTCTGGTGTACCAGCCCAGAGTAGAGGCTTAAGACGAGGACAGTTGTTCGGCTCTCATTGTTAGTTATATGTATGCCCTAGAGGCCATTACTGTACATTGGATGTATATTGTAGTGGATGCTGGGACATATATAGGTAGGACTTTCTTGCTCGACATGATAGTACGCTATCTGGTTGCTCTTTATCTTAACGTGTATACTTTCTGTCTCTCTGTTACATGTTGATAAAGCCCTTAGGATGTGTACTCGACTTCCAGGACTGTGATGCAGATCATACTAGTGGGGCCTGGATAGTCCTTGAGTACATCCTTCAATGTTCCTAGTCGAGGGAATATCGAGACGGGGCATCGATATTCCAGAGTAGACTAGCGTATATCTTCTCGACCCATGCGATGGGCGATGGATGATCCCATATCCATTGGTGTTTGACATCAGAGATGGTATACGGGAGCTCAGTGGAGACTGGGTACACTGAACGGACTCGCCGAGAACTCCCAGATGGTATTATACCTCACGTCAGATGGCAGTTCTCTGGTGACACTGGTACAGCTTAGTCTGTTGACCCGAGATCGTCATAGAGTCTTGTGTGTCTCCCACTGTGCTTTGATTTCCACCCTACCACGGCTCTACTGAGTTGTGCAAACAGGTGGTTTTTGGGTACAGTCCCGATTCACATGGAGGCAATGAGCGATAGGAGGGGATTCGTCTCTCCCGGTATTGGGGGTTGATGTTGCGCTATGCTCGACTGGCCATAACAGGAAATCCCTGGCCAGGGTTGCAGTGATATACTGGTTAGAGTTATCAGTAGTTTCACACATGTTATGGACTTCACGTCGGCATGACTTATCGAGCTAATGGGGTCTGACGTTTACCACCCCTAGGCGAGATATGCGACATATTAGACGAACAGACCGGACTGTACGGTAAGTGTTACTGGTTGGATTCACAGGAGTGTGAGCGGGCTTGCTCGTCGATCTTCTGATTGCTCAATACCCGGGTGGCCGTTACGTTTAGCAGACCGCTTGCGGCTTGTAGATGTTTGATATGATCATCATCTGTTGCCGGCGTATTGACGAGTCTTTAGAGTCCTGCACAGAGGTTTCCTGGCTCAAGCGAAACGAAATAGGAGCGCATATGAGATATGTGCGGGACCGAGAATAATGCGTGTATGTGATACCGTATTCCATTCTCGCGATGAATGTATCGAATGGTTGTATGCGATATAACCTAGTTATCGAATCAAGGATTGATTCGATAAGCCGATACATTGGATACTAGCCGGTTATATGCGATATGACCGGATCATTGAATCAAGTGTTGATTTAATGATTTAATGTATAATTATATATTTGATATATTACTTTCCATTAACTAGTATTGGTTCACTTTAAATGGATTTACTCACTTGGTTTGTGCACATTGTATATGTGATATATTTTGTGCACATGATTGTATCATGTTTGATGATACATTCTAGCTTGGGTTTGTGTAAAGAATTGACCATGGTTATATGAATGGTTAGGGTTTCATTTTTATTTACTTATTCATTTGTATATTCTTTTTGTTTATTTTTGGCAAAAGAAAAAGATAAAGTTAAAAGAATGGTTGCTAGTTTTGTTTTTAGTTGAAGATTCATGAAGCATTGACTTAGTCACCATTCTTGTCTCATGCCTAACCCTAACCACTCATCTAACCTTAGTTAAATCTTTACACTAAACCATGGTTGAAGAAATGATAAGTATTCATTTATTTTCCTTTTTAAAATAACACTTATCATATCATCTTCTTCTTCTTCCATGAAGAAAAAGCTTGACCATCAATGGTGATTGATGAAAAAGTGTGAGAAATCCAAATCTAAAGTCTACCCACTTCCTATTTCTTCATCCTATATCTCTTGCCAAGTTGTATAGGGTGTTTCCTTCACAAGTTTTCAAGGCTTGGTGAAGTTGGAGCTTGTTCTTGTGATGCCTCGACGTAGATCATCTTCGGCATCGAACCGACGATCAAGCCGCCCATTTCTTCGATGAAGCCGATGCTAGAGTTCGGGATTCGATTTGGACAGCTGAGGGAGATCATCGCGGAGCTTAGGAAGTGGTGGACCGGATCTACAAAGGTTGTAGCCACTTTCCTTTTAGATAAAGTTGTTTATTTGCATCGTTTCGCCTAAATATCTAGTTAACGATCCGTATTAGGGTTTGTAGGCACCCGTAAAATTTGAATTAGCCATGTTTGATGCCTTGTGAGACTTCATTAGTGTGCCTAGGAACCCAACAGTGGTATCAGAGCCTAGCTAGAGCCTTAGGCGAAACCTAGACGACGTTTGAAATCCGAACGAACCCGAAACCCTAATACAATATGCTCTCTGTACATTTTTTAATTTCGGGGATTTTTCCACATTAAAAATATGCAGAAAAATCAGCAGGATAATCTAAGAGTTAATGTGAATTTCGATGGACTAATTCCATCAAAGAGCCGCGGATCCGCGGGACGAGCATGGCTCGTGCGGCGGTTCCGCGGCCGTTTTGTCGTTATGTGTATTTAATTTTTCACAGTAATTCTCAGTTTTCTGTGCTGGTTTTCCTGGGAATTTTTAATATTTATTCAAGAGTTGAATTTTCTGGGGTTGTTTTGGGGATTCGGTGTTTCGATCGGAGTATCAGATTTTGTCTATGTGGCTTTCCGGATAAATTTTAGAATATGTTAAAAAGTTCGACCGGATATAAATACCCAATTTTTCCCCTGTCGGGAAATTTCCAAGTGTTGGATTTTTCCGTAGTTTAACGACGTTCTAAGTAGTGCAAGTAACGCGATGGACCCTCTAGAAGACAACAAACCTTAACTCGATTATGTGACCGTCTTGAACTGCCCTTTGAACCTTCGGGTTTGGGACAGTACGGCGTGCCACATGTGAGGCGTTGGCTTGACCCTTCTACGGCTGGACCGTTGGTACTGAGGCACGAACTGAATGTTGTTAGACTTATTTCATGTGTTGAGCTGTATCGGGAAACCTTGGGTGTTCGATTGTTCGATCGAAAAGTTTAGCATTTTCTATTTATCCGGAATGTGATACAATAATTGGAATTCACAAATAGTTATGAGATAACAGAATGAATATTATAAACATAGCAGTTTAGTCTCACTTGATCGGTTGCCACGGAATTTTGATGTGATCAAAAGTTCGTCGCAATCACGTAGCGTACATGGATACTCGCCGGGTAAACTTAATAGACAGCCTCACTCCATAGCGCCAACCAAGTGACTGTAGGAGAACCCCGTCGCCGAAAGCATCCATTCGGGTGCTCGCGGTAGCGGTGTTCCGCCTTGGTGCATTTTGTCGACGGTATCGGGGGTGCGGCCGCCTACTAAAGTTTGCGACGAGCATTCGATCAGTTTTTCGGGAATCTTGTTGAATTGCCCGACTTGATGTTGAAAAGTGTTTTCGATAATGAGACTGAAATGCGGGGTTTATAATTGTTAGGCATGTGATGTCTAAGGAATTCATTTGATTGGGCATGCGATGTCTAAAGAGGTTGCGGATTCCAACTGTTGTAGTTTTACACTTTCTTTTCTGTGACCGTAAGTGTAATATATGATATCGCCGGTTTCGTTGCTATATGTCAACGACAATTGGGATGGACATATTTACTTACGTTGATGACATGTGATGTTATGTGTTGCTGGATATGTTACATTGGATCGTCGTGTTTGAATAGCCGGGGGTTTTTATGTGAGATGGGTGTTTTTTCAATTTCATTCATGTAAAACTTGTATGTAATATTCTTTTATTGGGGCACTTCCAGGTTGCGGATGTTGTCACCATTTGTATATTATTTACTTTTCCGCATTAGGATAGACCCATGGAGGGGAGCACAAGTAACCGGGTTCTGGGGTCCAGTGGGAGACCAACTCAAGGAGTCGAGTCCGGGTCTCCTAACCCTAGAATTGGTAGGGTTGCTTGCCGCTCTCGTAGGGATCTAGGGGTGTGGGATTGGCTATTCATCACGACCGTGGAATCCGTGTTTTATACTGGCTCGTATTGAAAACACGGACGTCCTAGTATATCCAATATTTCATATGATATTTTCTGCTGCGTTATCTGTGATGTGATCATGTGATGTTCTGTGATAGATATAATATATAGTATATATGATATATTATATAGACGTTACTTATGTTTTACACCCGCGCTAGCCCTGCCCCGCTCTGCCGTTAGTTACCTAACCTAACGGTGCACGAGGGGACATCGAGGCGAATGCGGATGGCATAAGTGTACGTCATATTTATCTGTGATGTTTAGGTAATTTAAATGATGGGATATTCATTAATGAGATTAATGAAAGAAAATAAACCTAATTGATGTTGTGGAATCGAATTTCAAAATAAAAACAGGTAGCTACAGTTCTTGCTTTGCATCGCGGTGTTCCTTGTAGAACATCCAGCACCTTATTCGATAAGGAAAGGACCGAGATCCCTTCACCGGGAGTGACTCCTTTAGCAATAACTGGCAGATGCTGCAACTCTCGGTTTGTCTTTTGATTGCTTCTGTAGTTTCTGCTTTGCACAGTGATATATATGATATATCCCGCACCTCATTCGACGAGGAAAGGGCCGACGATCCCTTCACCGGGAGTGACCCCTTTAGCAAAACTAGAAAAAGCTTCAAAAACATTCCATTTAAAACCATTTGATTCCGCAACGAGATCAAGTTCAAAGCGTTAAAGGTTTTCACAAAAACCATTCGCAACCCTCCGTCATTTTAGGAAGTAGAGTACTTAGTATTCGTGCTGTGTTTGTTGACCATAGTCAAGGCACAGTGTACGGTAGCTAAGTGATGTCTTCCTACACCGCATATGATGCGATTAGTTAGGACAGTCGCGTGACTTTGTTGACCTTAGTTAAGGGTCATGTGGGTGGGTCTAATTATTCACGAAATGACGGGTAGAACTTGACTAGTACTTATAATTTGTTGACCATAGTTAAGGTCAGAGGTGCTAGGGGTAAAAACCTTTATCGAGAGTTTCAAGTGTTGAAATTTTCAATGAGATTGCATACCTTCTATATGATAGTTGGATCCCGATACCCACTGCGAGTAATTGTTACTCCTGGGAGAGTTTTGCACTTTACAATTAGCCGATCAAGTAGGTGTCTAGAAAGGTGTCAATGGGGTTACGCCTCTGGGAAAGCGAGGTTTACAGTAATTAGGTCCGTGCGAAAGCATGGGGAACCTCCCTCAAAGTACCGACACTGGCCTGGCTGAAAGATTGGCGAACTTGTAGTGTGTAATTAATCCCGGCTAGTCTTTCCTTTTAGGGTTTGAAGGAAGATTTGATAAAAACAGTGGGAGCCATCCTGATTAGATAAAATAATAACCAATCTGATCTTGCAAGAGCGCACGCTGAGTGTTTTCTTCTCTCTCTCTCCAGGTAGCGACCATTTCACGCCTTAATCAAGATAATAATACGGATTATTGACCGAACCCGCTTGTTATACTGAGCTGGGGAACGTTGGTCCCGCTCCAACTTATAATTGTTATAAGACAGAGCAGGAAATAGGAGAGTACCAGAATTCCTATGCCGCCCAAACGAAGAAAGTGCATATGATGCATCTTCTTCGGGTGTGTTCGTTAAACAGAACTGTTTCTCAGTATCCTCTGTATCTTGGGTATATGATACCGGATCAGGATCCCAGATATGTAAGCTGTTACATAGGGCTACAAAAAGGTAGAAAAACTGAGAACGGCTGATAAGTTTCATGAGACAGAAACCGGGGCAAGTGTTGCAGCAAAGTCTGTTGGTCACTGTCACCCTGTATTACCAGTACATTGATTCTGAACAAATGCTATTAGATACCGAACCTGATATACAAAATCATATCAGTCTCTAAAATCATATCAGTCTCTTTATTAGTAAAGAAGGATATAATTTTGTATTGTTGGATAATGTTTTGAACATTTCCTATATCAAAAGTTGATCGGTTCAGGCACGTTATCTAAAAGCATTGACGTTCTAAATCAAACTGCAGTTCCTAGTATACAGAACACACACAAGAGGAAGAGTTCAGAAATGAACGAATCCTTCTTGAGGCATTGTAGACTAGGTCACATCAATGCGACCCGACTGGCTGAAGTTACATTTTAGATGCATATTTAAATCAGTTTGAATTTACATCTTGTGAAACTTGCCAGTCTTGTCACAAAGATCAGATGACCATAGCTCTGTTTATTAGAAATAGAGAAAGAGTTAGTAAACTCTTGGGACTGATACATGATGATGTATGTAAAGTCTCCTGTCTACTCATGCCAGGACTGGTTCTTTATACTTCATTATATTCTCTGATAATCTCTCAAGATTCAGTCATATGTTCCTGTTGAAACATAAGTCCGAACCTTTTGAGATATTCACAGAATATAAGTTAGAAGTAGAGAACCAAAATACGGGTATAAGTATTATGTCCTATGATAAGATCAGGGAGGAGAATACTTGTGCATAGAATTCCTGGACTATTCTAAAGGAGAATGAGATTCTCTCTCAGTGTTACTCCTCTGAATACACCACAGCACAACGGTGTATCAGGGCGGAGCAATTGCACAATATTAGATATGTTGTGCTCTATGATGAGTATTACTGAGTTACCTATTTCCTTTTGGGGTTATGCACTTGAGAAGCTGCATACCTATTGAATTAGGTTTGAATCAAATCAGTGCCTACCACTCCATATGAGATATAGTATGGGAAGAACCCATCTCTTAAGCGAGTTAAGATTTGGGGTTGTCCGGCCTATGTTTAAAGCAAAATCCGGACAAGATCGAGGCAGGATCAGTTCTGTAGAACTGGAAAGGTTCCATCTATACAAAACTGCAGTTGAAGAAATGACAGAACCAAAGGATTCTATAGTTCTCGACGAACCTCAGCCTCTCCGCCGATCTAGTAGGGTTCCTCATCCACCTGAGAGATACCTCGGTTTCTCGATGACAGTGGGAGCGAGGAATGCATCATGAGATGATGACCCAACTAGTTTCGAGCAGGCCGTCGAGAGTAGGGACTCTGTAAGAATGGCCGGATGCTTAGCGATCTGAGATGGAATCCATATACACCAACAAAGTATGGACTTTGGTTGCTATATCTGAAGGGTTAAATCCCCATCAGGAGCAAGTATATCTTGAGAAGATTACTTGGTGTAGATGGAAAGGTTGAGACTTTCCAAGCTAGACTTGTTAAAGGTTTTCGTCATCGACCAGGCATGGATAATGATGAAACATTTTCCATGGAATATGCTTAAGTCCATCCAGATCCTTCTTTCCACGGCTACATACCATATCTGCGATATCTGGTGGTTGGGTGCCATGACTACTTTTCTAAATAATGATTTAGAAGAGAACATCTATAAGAACACAGCCAGAGGGCTTCGTAAACAGTGGGAGCAGCGGAAACGTGTGCAAGTTACTTTACATAATGAAGCAGGCATCGCGGAGTTGGAACGTCTGTTTTGATGTGATAGTCATAGTGTTTGACTTCATCAAAATGGTAGACGAACCTTGTATATACAAAAGGGTAGTAGAGAGTAAGGTGGTCATCATCGTATTGTACGTAGACAACATACTCTTGATAGGAAAGGAGTTTCCTATACTATGATCGGTCAATCTCCTATTATCACTAGGATTCTCCAAATAGAATCAAAGTGATACCTCCTAAATCCTGAGTTTTCATCTATGAGATAGATGTAATTGGATGCTAGGATTCTCACTAGATGTAGTGAGATGGTATCAATCGATCCTGGGGAGAATCACTAGAAGAGTTCCAGGGTGATAAAGACGACTGAATGTCAGTCACGGGCATTGTCTTTACCCTCAGTAGAGGGACGGTATGTTGGAAGAGTTCCAAGCTAGATACCGTGGCAAACTAGACGATAAAGGATGGTAACATCGCTATTGAAGATACTACCAAAGAGGAAGTTTGGGTGTATATTGGTTCATAAGATGAACTAGGTTCCTGCCATTGTATGACAATGGAAGTGTAGCTTCGGCCCTGGAACCCTGGTCCCATCAGTCACCCAGACAAATTCTGAGGCAGCATCACCTGATCATGGAGATAGTTGATCTCCAGGTTGATCGAGGTTAGGAGAGTAGACTCAGAGGACAACACGGCGGATCCACTCACGAAGGCCTTTTCCCAAAGAGAGACTTTTAGGGGATGGTTGAGTATGAGATACTGCAACCACTGCTACAGATGGCCCTAGTGCAAGTGGGAGATTTTTAGTTATATGTATGCCCTAGAGGCCATTACTGTACATTGGATGTATATTGTAGTGGATGCTGGGACATATATAGGTAGGACTTTCTTGCTCGACATGATAGTACGCTATCTGGTTGCTCTTTATCATAACATGTATACTTTCTGTCTCTCTGTTACATGTTGATAAAGCCCTTAGGATGTGTACTCGACTTCCAGGACTGTGATGCAGATCATACTAGTGGGGCCTGGATAGTCCATGAGTACATCCTTCAATGTTCCTAGTCGAGGGAATATCGAGACGGGGCATCGATATTCCAGAGTAGACTAGCGTATATCTTCTCGACCCATGCGATGGGCGATGGATGATCCCATATCCATTGGTGTTTGATATCAGAGATGGTATACGGGTGCTCAGTGGAGACTGGGTACACTAAACGGACTCGCCGAGAACTTCCAGATGGTATTATACCTCACGACAGATGGCAGTTCTCTGGTGACACTGGTACAGCTTAGTCTGTTGACCTGAGATCGTCATAGAGTCTTGTGTGTCTCCCACTGCGCTTTGATTTCCACCCTACCACGGCTCTACTGAGTTGTGCAAAAAGGTGGTTTTTGGGTACAGTCCTGATTCACATGGAGGCAATGAGCGATAGGAGGGGATTCGTCTCTCCCGGTATTGGGGGTTGATGTTGCGCTATGCTCGACTAGCCATAACAGGAAATACCTGGCCAGGGTTGCAGTGATATACTGGTAAGAGTTATCAGAAGTTTCACACATGTTATGGACTTTACGTCGGCTTGACTTATCGAGCTAATGGGGTCTGACGTTTACCACCCCTAGGCGAGATATGCGACATATCAGACGAACAGACCGGACTGTACGGTAAGTGTTACTGGTTGGACTCACAGGAGTGTGAGCGGGCTTGCTCGTCGATCTTCTGATCGCTCAATACCCGGGTGGCCATTACGTTTAGCAGACCGCTTGCGGCTTGTGGGTGTTTGATATGATCATCATCTGCTGCAGGCGTATTGACGAGTCTTTAGAGTCCTACACAGAGGTTTCCTGGCTCAAGCGAAACGAAATAGGAGCGCATATGAGATATGTGCGGGACCGAGAATAATGCGTGTATGTGATACCGTATTCCATTCTCGTGATGAATGTGTCGAATGGTTGTATGCGATATAACCTAGTTATCGAATCAAGGATTGATTCGATAAGTCGATACATTGGATACTAGCCGGTTATATGCGATATGACCGGATCATTGAATCAAGTGTTGATTTAATGATTTAATGTATAATTATATATTTGATATATTACTTTGCATTAACTAGTATTGGTTCACTTTAAATGGATTTACTCACTTGGTTTGTGCACATTGTATATGTGATATATTTTGTGCACATGATTGTATCATGTTTGATGATACATTCTAGCTTGGGTTTGTATAAAGAATTGACCATGGTTATATGAATGGTTAGGGTTTCATTTTTATTTACTTATTCATTTGTATATTCTTTTTGTTTATTTTGGGCAAAAGAAAAAGATAAAGTGAAAAGAATGTTTGCTAGTTTTGTTTTTAGTGGAAGATTCATGAAGCATTGACTTAGTCACCATTCTTGTCTCATGCCTAACCCTAACCACTCATCTAACCTTAGTTAAATCTCTACGCTAAACCATGGTTGAAGAAATGATAAGTATTCATTTATTTTCCTTTTTAAAATAACACTTATCATATCATCTTCTTCTTCTTCATCTTCTTCTTCCATGAAGAAAAAGCTTGACCATCAATGGTGATTGATGAAAAAGTGTGAGAAATCCAAATCTAAAGTCTGCCCACTTCCTATTTCTTCATCTTCTACCTCTTGCCAAGTTGTATAGGGTGTTTCCTTCACAAGTTTTCAAGGCTTGGTGAAGTTGGAGCTTGTTCTTGTGATGCCTCGACGTAGATCATCTTCGGCATCGAACCGACGATCAAGCCCGCCCATTACTTCGATGAAGCCGATGCTAGAGTTCGGGATTCGATTTGGACAGCGGAGGGAGATCATCGCGGAGCTTAGGAAGTGGTGGACCGGATCTACAAAGGTTGTAGCCACTTTCCTTTTAGATAAACTTGTTTATTTGCATCGTTTCGCCTAAATATCTAGTTAACGATCCGTATTACGGTTTGTAGGCACCCGTAAAATTTGAATTAGCCATGTTTTATGCCTTGTGAGACTTCATTAGTGTGCCTAGGAACCCTACACTCATCCCCATGGAGGACAACAGCCAGCGCGTAGATGTTTGCGATGTGGAAGCCTTCAACAACTCATCAGGCAGTGTTCCTGCACACCACGTCAGGGTCGTATTCTGAGACGTCGTGGATGCGGAGGGTTCGCGTAGAGGGGTCCGGTTGGTAGAGGAGGAGTTCGGTCAGTCGCAGACGAAGGACATGCACAATTTTTCGCTTCGACTCATCAGAACGTGAGGGCGTCCAACGCAGAGCTTTCAGGTACTCTTTCAGTTTGTCCTTGTTGCACACGTATTGTTTGATCCGGATCCTTGTGCTCTAATGTCTCCACACACTCGTACGTATCCACACACTTTGTGTCGAGTTTGGGTAGAGAGTCCGGTTTACTTGATCAACCACTTGTGGTGACCACTCCTGTGGGAGAGTCGTTTGTAGCTAGGCACGTGTTCCGATCCTGTACCGTCTGTATTGGCGAGAGGGAATTTCCTGACGACTTGATCCTTCTGGAGATGTTGGACTTCGACGTTCTTTTGAGCATGGATTGGTTAGCCACGTGCTATTCTTCCGTGGACTGCCATGAGAAGACAGTTAGATTCTGCTTTCCCGGTGAATCGGTTTTTGTTGTGTTGGGGGACCGTGGTGCCGCCCCTCACATTGTGATTTCTTCTTTTCGCGCTGGACAGCTTTTGAGGGAGGGATGTCAGGGATTTCTCGCCTATGTTTGCGATGCTCGCGCTACAGAGGTCCCATTGGATCAGGTTCCGGTTGTTAGCGAGTTTCCTGATGTGTTCCCTGCCGATCTTCTAGGGTTGCCGCGCGAGCGCGACATTTCTTTCTGTATTGATTTGGTTCCTTGCACGGGGCCTATTTCCATACCGCCTTATCGGATGGCCCCGGCGGAACTTAGAGAATTGAAGGGTCAGTTGCAAGATTTACTGGATAAGGGACTTATTCGACCCAGTATTTCTCCTTGGGGTGCTCCAGTCCTGTTTGTCAAGAAGAAGGACGGCAGTTTGCGTCTGTGTATCGACTACCGCCAGCTGAACAGGGTGACAGTGCGGAACAGGTATCCTTTGCCGCGCATCGACGATTTGTTCGACCAGCTTCAGGGGGCAGGGTACTTTTCGAGGATCGATTTACGATCGGGCTATCATCAGCTGCGGGTTCGACAGGAGGACATTCCCAGGATAGCTTTTCGTACGCGCTACGGCCATTACGAGTTTTTGGCGATGTCGTTCGGACTCACCAATGCGCCAGCAGCATTCATGGACTTGATGAACCGTATTTTCCGGCCATATTTGGATCTGTTCATCATAGTCTTCATTGACGATATCTTGGTGTATTCCCGGAGTAGTGAGGAGTACGAGCAGCACCTGCGGATTACATTGCAGACCTTGAGGGAGCACCAGCTTTATGCGAAATTCTCCAAGTGTGCTTTTTGGCTGGACAGCGTATACTTCTTGGGACACGTGATTCACGAGACAGTATATGTGTAGACCCGAGGAAGATCGAGGCCGTTCAGCGTTGGCCCAGACCCACATCGGTGACGGAGATTCGCAGCTTTTTGAGGTTGGCCGGTTACTACAGGCGTTTTGTGCAGGACTTCTCACGTATTGCTACACCGTTGACCGGGTTGACCCGGAAGGGAGTTCCTTTCGATTGGACGGAGGAGTTCGAGCACAGTTTTCAGCAGTTGCGGACTCGGCTGACGACGGCACCGGTGTTATCTTTGCCTTCCGGATCGGGCGGGTTTGTGGTCTTTTGTGATGCTTCTCGAGTAGGGCTGGGGTGCATACTGATGCAGCACGACAGGGTGATCGCGTATGCCTCGCGACAATTGAAGAAACATGAGCAGAACTACCCCACTCACGATTTGGAGATGGCTGCAGTGGTCTTCGCACTTAAGATCTGGCGACATTACCTATACGGCGAGTCATGCCAGATATTCACGGATCACAAGAGTCTGAAATACATATTCCAGCAGCGGGACCTGAACCTTCGACAGCGCCGATGGATGGATTTAGTGAAGGATTACGACTGCGAGATCTTATATCACCCGGGCAAGGCAAATGTAGTGGCGGATGCTTTGAGCAGGAGGCCTGGGGGTAGTCTATCTTGTTCAGTACAGGGGTAGTCGACAGCAGATTGGCAGATATTATGCGACAGCCGAGTACAGTTCTAGTTCACGCCGATTGAAGGACAGATAGCGCATGTCCGGGCATGCCCACAGTTCATCGATCGTATACGTGAGGCACAGCTCAGTGATGACCGATGTTCAGAGATCATGGCACAGATTGGACAGGGCAGATTTTCCGAGTTCGTGATCGATGATCAGGGGTACTACGATTTGGAGTCACACTGTGCATACCAGATGCTGAGGGACTGAGGCGCGAGATTCTTGAGGAGGCACATCGATCGGTATATGGTGTCCATCCCGGTTCCACCAAGAGGTATCATGATATGAGAGATGTTTATTGCTGGGACGGAATGAAGAGGGACATCGCCGATTTCGTGTCGAGATGCCTGACTTGTCAGCAAGTCAAGGCTGAGCACCAGAGGCCCGCGGGAGAGCTACAGCCGTTATCCATTCCGGAGTGGAAATAGGAACAGATTTCGATGGATTTCCTGGTGGGTCTACCCAGGACTAGTCGGGGGTATGACTCCATCTGGGTGATCGTGGATCGTTTGACGAAAGTGGCTCACTTCCTACCGGTGAAGACGACTTTCGGATTTACTCAGTATGCCCAGATCTACATTGACGAGATAGTGCGACTGCACGGAGTCCCGACGTGTATTGTGTCCGACAGAGGCACCCAGTTTACCAGTAGACTATGGCAGAGGCTTCAGGAGGCTTTGGGCACTCGCTTGAGTTTCAGTACGGCATTTCATCCGCAGACCGACGGACAGTCAGAGCGGACCATTCAGACTCTCGAGGACATGCTCAGAGCTTGTGTATTAGATTTCGGAGGTAGCTGGGATCATCATTTGCCCTTAGTAGAGTTCTCCTACAATAACAGCTACCGAGAGACCATTCAGATGTCACCGTTTGAGGCTCTTTATGGGAGGAGATGCAGGTCGCCCGCCTGTTGGACAGAGCTCAGTGAGAGCAGTATCTTAGGGCCACAGATTGTTGAGGAGACGACAGCAAAGATCCAGTTGATTCGCGATAGGATGAGAGAAGCACAGAGTAGGCAGAGATCTTATGCAGACCGTCGGCGACGCAGACTTGAGTTTTCTGTTGGTGATCATGTTTTCTTGAGGGTCTCCCCGATGAAAGGTGTGATGAGGTTTGGGAAGAATGGGAAGCTCAGTCCCAGGTATGTGGGCCCCTTCGAGATCCTCGAGCGTGTTGGTGCAGTAGCCTACCGTTTAGCCCTTCCGCCCAGCTTTCCAGATGTGCACCCCGTATTTCATGTCTCGATGCTCCGCAGATATCTTCATGATCCTTCGCACGCGATTCAGCACCCGACGATCCAGCTGGAGCGCGACCTTTCCTATGCAGAGCAGCCGGTGATGATCTTGGATCAACAAGTGGAGAAATTGAGATCGAAGGACATCGTATCAGTTAAGATACTTTGGCGTGGTCAGAACCGTGAGGAGGTCACTTGGGAGACCGAAAGCAAGATGATGATGACGTATCCCCATCTTTTTGAAGGTACGTGTAGTTAGATTTTTGAAATTCGGGGACGAATTTCTTTAAGGGGGAGAGATTGTAAAACCTTAGGATTTGTTTAGTGACTAATTATATTTAAATAAAGGGTTTTTAATAAAAAGTTTACCAAATTGTGTTTCAAATATTTTTCCTAATTTAATAAATATTTTTCTAAAATTTTCCTAGGCTTGCACACACATATGCATGTAAACTAGGGTTTTTAAATGAGTTTTTACCATGTTAAGAGACCATGGTGGGTTAATCTTAAGGATTAAAGTCTTTTGGGTTTTAAGTGAGTTTAATTAGTTAATCAATAGTTACTTTAATTTGAAATTTGTTAGAGGGTGTTGACTTGTGAGAGAGAGAGAGAGTGCATCATGGCTTAAGCCATGCTTGCAATCATGAAGAGAGAGAGAGAGAGAGGGGTTGACATTGGGTGATGAGTGTTTTTCTTTCCTCTCATTTGTTTTTGTTTTCTCTCAACCTCACACTCACACACACACACACACACACACACACACACACACTCTCCTCTCAGCTGAGGCCAGCATCCACAGCAGCAGCCGCAAGCTTCACAGCAACAGCAGCAACAGAGATCAGCAGCACCAGCAACAGCACAGTAGCAGCAGCTAGCAGCAGCAACTGCCACAGCTTCGACCACAGCCTCTTCCCTTCACCTCTTCATCTTCCTTCAGCTCCCTAGGGTTAAGTATGAGGTATATTTCCTAAACTTATTCCCTAGTTGCTTGGTTTGTGTAGTTTTGCATCGGTTAGTGGTTTTTAATGCGTTTTAGTGCGATATGAGGTGTTTAGTGGGAACCTTGTGCTAGTGTGGTGAGAATTGGTTTCAGTAGGTTGTTAGTGGGTAATTGATACCATATTAACCTAGTTTAACCCCAGTTGCACTAAAATACCACCAGTTTCCCTAATTGATGCAATTTATTGTATTTGTGCAAAATTGAGGTTTTCTGGAACTGCTTTTGACCCGATGAGTTCAGTTTGAATTTGAGAAGACTGCAGTATAGTGGCTAGGTACTGATACACCAGATTTAACCCGACCCCCTAACTCCTTCATGTGGCCGCCGATTTCTTCGTTCTGGCCGCAATTTGCGGCCTGATGGGTAGGGTTTGGGTTGGGGTTTGGTCCTGTAGGTGTCTGCTAGTTTGTAGGGTTCTGTGATATATATATTTTTGTAAGTTTAGCTCTGTATAGAAATCTGGGACCAAATACCTACTTTGCCGTTTTTCTAAACCTTCGCGACACGCGTGATACGTGAGTAGGTTTGGGTTACTGCCTATCGCGACGCGTCGGGGTAGTTTCAGGCGCATGATCACACGTTTTAGCGTATCGCGCACACGCGCGATTGGTTTGCGACACGGGTTTCTAGTGGGCAGTAATGTCACGTTTCTGTGAAATTGAGCTTATGTGTGATATATGTTATGTGATTCTAGGTTCGCAAGCCAGTGAGGCGAACGCTGCGAAGAAGGGCAAGCAAGTTGTTGGATACACATAGCGCGGGGCACGGTGAGTAGATTTCACATCTATGGGGATATCGCCCGCATGGCGTTATGCGTCAGGGCTGATAGGACCTTATTGTTATATATTGCATATACCATACCATGGATTGTCATCGCATATTGCATTCCCTGCCATATTTTTATATATATATATATGCTTAGAACTGATAGAACACTACACTATTACTAACGGCTTATGTTGCACGGGCACGATTCTACATGCTACACACACACCGTTAGTAATTGCCATGCCACACTCACTGTAGAGCTGCCATGATTATATTGCTGTAGTTCATCTTACTTATGATTGGTTATGATTTTCTAGAAATTGGGAGCCGCATGACATTTTTAAGAATAAGAACTATTTTAAAAGCGGTTTTCCCCTTATACCCATACCATGGATTGATTTACATTGTACCTCGCATTGGATTGACTTATTGGTGATGGATTTTCATGTGATTCTGGTTTTTGAGGACCGTGGAAATATTTAAGAAAAGATGCATTATTTTGAAAAACCCGGTATCTCGTGATATGATATTTTAGTGTGTCCACCACGCATTTTCTCGGTGCTGAGACGTGTGCTTGAAACCCGATTCGAGGAGTGGATGTTCCGTTTGCGGGTTCGTGGTGGGCCCGGTATGGTTCCCCTCGGCGAGATGATCGATGGGTTTTGCCGATTGAGCCTGGAGGTGGGCGAGTACCTACCGGTGATTTGTTGGACCTGGCAGTTGTCCGGAGGATACTGGCCAGAGTCGAGAGATGGATGCGGGATGACCCATACTGCCGGGGCCGAGGGCCGACACCGTAGACGGACCCCGTGGGCTGATCCGGACTGACGGAGCCCGATATATGAGGATTTGCGTGTCGATGTTGGACACGAGTATTTGATGATGTTTTGGGTGCCGATGTTGGGCACTCGTGATTTCTCAGAGGTATACAGGATTTGAGGGTCGATGGGAGTGCCGGCGCCTGAGTATATTTGGGATTTGGGTGCAGCCTGACGCACCGCCTATTGTTTTCCATGTTGACATATTCCATATAGATGTTATTTATCCCATTCTCAGTATTGATTGCTATGTATCTCATCCTGTAGTATTTACCTGATAGAGCACTTGTATTACTATTGCATCCACTGTTTGGCATGCATTGATATCATCTGCTGGTATTAGTAGAGCCACGCTATATGTGCATGCTCGCGATCACCTTTATATGTTATCTCTATGCACGAGTTGGCAACTCACCCCCGTTGTGCCACAGTATTTGCAGGTTGCCCTTGGGAGTAGTCGCGGCTGGCTGTTTACCGCATCTTTGGGCACAGATACCATTGCTGAGGCGAGTTAGCCTTTTGCTGTTAGGTGGGTTTTTTTACGGTATCTGTTATCTTTCAGTTGTATATTGATGTATCTAGTACTCTCCATCTACCTTTCTGTATTGACTTAGAGACAGTTGTGAGGATGATGTGTATGATTTTGTACTCTGGTGTCGAGCTCGTATGTGAGCCGGCTTTATTTTATGCAATCTTACTTTTTGTGATAATGTCCTTGCTTTACTGTGTATTCTTCGCTACGGCGTCGTATATCATATTGTGATGCTTCATTCATTTTACTTGTCATTTCTGCTACACCTTGCTTTTACCCGACTTGCGGGGCAAATGTTTAAAAAAGGAAATGTTGCCAAAATTATAAAAGTTATAACTCTTGAACCAAAAAGGATTTCTACTAAATTAATAAAAAAAATTTCGGACATACATGACTGTTTTTACGAAAATGTTTTAAATCACTCTATATTTATTGGTTTTGATTTCTGGGTTCGGCTTACTTAGCCGCGTTACGCCTGTAGACGTTGCGTGGTTAAGTGCCGGTCACGAGTCGAAATTCTTGGGTCGTGACAAAACTAGTGTGAAATATTGCGATAGGTTGCTTACTAGTTTTCGTGGTTTTTCCGACGTGCATTCGATTGGTTGTTGCGAGGTTATATCTATTGTATTCCTCGTAATTCTTGTGTTGTGTTGCGCGATCGGGACGATCGGGGCCCAGACTTGGTGTTTTGTAGTTTAGCGACCCCAATTAGGGTTTTTGGCCGGTATCGTGCGCGATAGATGCGCTAAGCGCAGTGTAATTTTCTGAGCGTTTTCTTCGCGTTTCGTTCTCTTTTCGTCATTATAGGATTTTTTTTTATGTGATGTGTTTGTGAAATTTTAGGTTCGCAAGCGGGGACTTCGGACGCTACGACAAGGGGAAAACATGTGGTAGGCTTCACCTAGCTTGGAGCGTTGGTGAGTAGATTTAACATCAACAGGGGAATCGCCCGCATGGCGTTATGCGTCTGAGCTAGAGATTTTAACTTGTCGCATATTCGATGTCATGTTTAGAATTGCGTATTGACCCTATTAATTAGATGTAGTGTGCCTTGAATAGTAGTAGTAGGACACTACACATATTATTGACGATTTATGTTGCACGAGCACTGTTTGTATGCTACACACACCGTCAATAATTACCATGTCACACACAAACCAATTATAGATGGTATATTTCTTGGTTAGGGACATTGTGACATTGATTCATATTTCTTATCGAATCCTATCTCTATTTATGACTCTGATACCAACTTTGTCACGACCCAAAATTTGTACGTGACGGCCCTAATACTATGCAATGCCTACAGACGTAACGCTGTAAAAGAAAGCCAAAACCCGGAAATCTATACCATGAAAATACGGAAGAAGATAATAAAAGTTTTTGAAACGTTTGAAATCACAACCCAAATTCTTTAAAAGAGTCCACTTTTCCTTTAAAATTTTGGCAGCACCCCCTTCGTAAAAACAAACCCCCAAATGGGTACAACATGAATATAAAGTAAACCATCCCAAACGGGAGCAAAAATCCACGCCCAACGGCAGAAAACAAACACCACAACAGATATACGACGCCGTAGCGAAGAAATAAGACACAAAAGAATGGAAACTGTATAAAAGGCAACAAATCCATAATAATATACAATATCGTCTTCACCAAATCTCTAAGTCACAACATACTAGTCGTAGATGGAGAGTACAAGATACAACGAATATACAATACAAAATACAGATAACCACCAAAACCCACCTAAGCAAAACAGCACACTGTGAGCCGATGCAGTATCTGTAGCGAAAGATGATAGATAGGTGAATAGCCTGCCTCGACTATTCTGGGGAAACACCTACAATACCTGTGGCACAACGGGGTTAAGTTGCCAACTCGTGAATAGTAAATAACATATGCATGTAATCGCAAGTATGCACGTAATGCGTGAATCTAAGATATGCAATTACCAGTAATAACATGTCATATGAATGTAGAATAATGGAAAGTACACTAGCAGGTACAACCAATATATATAAAGCAATAATGACAGGACAATAGTATGCAATAATCATGAGATAGGGATATGAGTGTAGGGTTCCTAGGCACTCTCAAGAGTTCTCACAAGGCATCAACCATGCCAATTTCAAAAAATATGGTGCCGAGAAACCCTAATACGGATCGTTGGCTAGAAGTTTAGGCGATAAAATAAAACTAGTTAACAAATTAACTACAAGAACGGAAATACAACCTTTGTAGATCCGGTTCTCCACCTCCATAGCTCCGTGATGAAGTCCTCTCCGCTATCCAAATCGAACCATGATTCTCACGGTGGTTTCATCGGGGAAAAGACCGGGCTAGGTCGTCGACTTCGTGCCGAAGATGATCTACGTCGAGGCATCACTAGATCAAGCTCCCACTTCACCAAGTGATGAAACTTGTGAAGAAAACACACTCTACTATTTGGCAAGAGGTAGAGGATGAAGAAATAGGAAGTGGGTTCACTTTAGAATTGGATTTCTCACTCATTTTCATCAATCACCATTGATGAAGAAAGGTTTTCTTCAAGTGAAGAAGAAGAAGAAGATGAAGATAATTTTTATGATAAGTTCATAAGAATAATTGAAAAGGAATTATTCTTATCATAACTTGAACCATGGTTAGATGTAGAGAGTTAACTCAAGTTAGATGAATGGTTAGGGTTTGAAGAAGAAGACAAAAAGGTTACATGAGTCAAAGTTGCATGAAGCTTCAAGAAGCTTCATGTAAGAAAGCAACTTTTTTATTTTCTTTTCACTTTTTCTTTTAATCCAAATTAAAAGATAAATGAATGAATAAATGAATAAAAACCCTAACCATTTACTTAACTATGGTTTAACTCTTTACACAAACCCAAGCAATCATGTATCATCAAACATAATACAATCAAGTGCACAAAAATACATCACATATACAATGTGCACACCCGAGTGAGAAAATCCATTTAAAGTAAACCGATACTAGTTAATGAAAACTAATATATCAAATATATAATTATGCATTAAATCATTAAATCAACACTTGATTTAATGATCCGGTCATATCTCATATAACCGACTAATATAAACAGTAACAACTTATCGAATCAACACTTGATCCGATATCCCGGCTATATCGCATATAACCGATCAATGTCACAAATCGCGAGAATCGAATACAGTATCACATACCGGTATCATTCTCGGTCCCGCACATATCTCATATGCGCTCCTATTTCGTTTTGCTTGAGCCAGAAAACCTCTGTGTATGACTCTAAAGACTCGTCAATACGCCGGCAGCAGATGATGATCATATCAAGCAACGACAAGCCGCAAGCGGTCTGCTAAACGTAACGGCCACCCGGGTATTGAGCGGTCAGAAGATCGACGAGCAAGCCCGCTCACACTCCAGTGAATCCAACCAGTAACACTACCGTACAATCCGGTCTGATCGTCTGGTATGTCGCATATCTCGCCTAGGGGTGGTAAACGTCAGACCCCAATAGCTCGATAAGTCGTGTCGATATGAGGTCTATAACAATTCGAGAAACTACTGGTAACACTTACCAGTAAATCTCAGCAACCCTGGCTAGGGATTTCCTGTTATAGCCAATCGAACACAGCGCAACATCAACTCCCTATACCAGGAGAGACGAATCCCCTCCTATCGCTCATTGCCTCCATGTGACTCGGGACTGTACCCAAAAACCTGTAAGTGCACGGCGGCGCCCCGGCCGTCAATCCGACGGCCAAATGCGGAAGCGGTGATAAACTTAAATTTTGCGAACTTAGCAAACCGGCACCACCGTGCACTAAACAACCGGATCGGACCATTAAACTAGTTCTAGCTAACTACAAGACGGGTTAGAGATATACCGAGTGATCCGAGTCCTCCGGTCTTCTCGTCATCGTCCCGATCTCCCGCGGAAAGTCCTGTCTCCATATCGTCGCCTCCTCGCCGAAGGGGGCACCACATCGCCTGCATCTTTTACGGGCTCCCACCTCAATACCGAGGCAACTCGGGCGCGAAGTTGGCTGGCCGACACGTCCAAGATTTGCTGTAGAATGTGTAGTGTAGAGGCTATGTCTCATTTGGGGTTTGTTGTCTTTGAAGATGATGGAGGAATCAAGATAAGAAAAATGGTGCTTGCATTTTTCTTAACATGAAAATGAGATCAAGAATGCCACACTCTCAAGAATGAAACTCTCATCTTCTCTTTTCTCAAAATGAAAACCTTATCATGTTCGAATGGTGGAGGAAAGAATCCATAATCCAAAACCATGAAGGGAGGTAATGGTAGTAAAAGTGAAAGGGTGACCATAACCTAAACATCATGATCACAAAATCAAATCAAACTCTAATCACCTCAAATCACCAAAAAGCAAGTGATGATTATAGAAAAGAATGGTATCGAAAGATGCTTTCATAATTAATACATTTGCATGAAACCCCTCCACAATGTGTTATTTGCAAACTTGCAAATAACACCCTCCATCGGAAAAGTCCGGCCGGGAAAGAACAAAGGAAAACCGGCCGGAACGGAATGCAAACTGGCAACTCCAGAAAACTGGTCCCTTAATAAATTACAGGAAACCCCCATACTGTGGATACACACCCGCATCTGTATTCCGTCCGGATACAAATGCAATGAAACAAAATCTACACTGTACTAAACTAGGATCCGGCTTAAACCAAAGCCGACTAGTAATATCCGTCCGATCCTGATCCGTACAATGCCGCACGTATCTGATCGGACCCTGCCATATCTCCATACGGCCTCTACAGCGTTTCGCCCGAAAGCTTGAGTAAGTGAAAGTGTGGTGGACTCTAAAGACTCGTCAATACTATGGCTGTGGATTTAACCACTAGCACGTCAGAGGTATAAGCCAATACGTGACGGGCCACCAGCTATTGACCAAAAGGGACGTCGATGAGCGAACTCATCCTGACACCCTACTGAGCCTGTCAGTGACAATATCCGTACAGTCCGGTCCGTTCGTCTATGAGCATCGCATGGCGGGCCTAGGAGGTTGGTAAAAGTCAGACCCCCAAAAGCGGTACAAGTCGTGTCAGAGTGTAGCACAGAACACCCTGAGATACTACTGGAATACCTACCAGTAAATCTCCTGCCTTGGCCAAGGACTTCGTGTAATGGCTCTCCTAGACACAGCGCGACCTCACCCCCAATACCGGGAGAGACGAACCCCTGAAGATCCGCTCACTGCCTCCATATGGCTCGGGACTGTACCCAACTAAAACCTGTTTGCACGACTCCTTTGAGCCGTGGTAGCGTAGTAATCAAAGCACAGTGGGAACTCACACGAGACAAATGATGATCCCCAGGTCGATGAACTAACCTGTACACATGTCACCTGGGAACTGCTATCTGACGTCAGGTATAAGACAAACTAGCATGTTCCCGGCGAGTCCTGTCCGATGTACTCATAACCCAATGATCACCTGTATACATCTTAGGTGAACCAACTGACACCAGTGGCTTGTGAGACCGGCCACCGCCCCTCGTCGGGGTCTCCACTGTATACACTAGTCTACTCTGGAGAATCGATGCCCTGTCTCGAAACTCCCACGACTAGGGAACTTTTAAGGATGTGCTTATAGACTACCAGCTCCCACGTATATGATCGCCCTCATACTGCCGGTAGTCAAGTAAGAATCCTAGGGGCTCTATCAACGTGCAATAGTGACCTGTCATGTCACCTAAAGTAGTACACGATGATAAAGGTAAACCAGATAGCATACTATCATCTCGAGTAAGACTGTCCTACCGGGATAGGTCCTCCCTCAATCATTGCAATCACGCGCCTGTGATCCAATAATTGACTCTGAGGGCACTATCCCCAACAATCTCCCACTTACCCTCAAGGCTAATTATTGCGATGTCGCATACTCACAGCCCGTGTGATACCGAACACCCAACTCCTCTACTTGTCAGTCTCACAAAACTCGTTTGCGAAACTATTTTGTTCGAGGAATAGCCTCAGTGAGTGGATCCGCCTTGATGTTTCTTTCTATGTCTCTCTATATCTCAAGTTCGCGGAGAAAGCCATCTCCCGAAATGAGCAATACCTGTCTTAGAATGTCTGGATGTCTGATGGGACCTAGCTCATAAATGAACTCCAATTCCAAACTTCTTAGACTGTATCGTCAACTGAACTTAATCAGTATCCTGCGCCATGCCACCCTCAGTATTGCCTTGGACCACCTGTCCAAAATGCTGCCCCTCGTCAGAAGGAAAACTATAACTCTGACAACCTCCTTGTCGTCCATGTCACCTTGGAAGCCTGGAATGATAACTGTCTCCCAAATGAGGATGTCGTTATCATATCCTTAGAACATCCACTTATGTTCTAAAATTGCTTCCGACTGTTTCTCCAGGATTGGATCAATGTCAACTTATTGCATCTAGTGCAAGAACAACATCTGGTGTGGTACTTGACCACTCATGATTGACTCAATTGCCTAAGCAAGTGATCTGCCAATCATGCGCATCCCTCTCTACTTTATTCTATAAGACACCTTTAGAGAGGGTGACTCCATCACCTGCAGGTACACTACCGTGCCAGGAGTCGTCCATTCTAAATACTCTTAGAATGCTGTCAAAGTACCCTGATTGGGAAACCACCCAAATCTAGATCTAAAACTATAGATCTAGTAACCAGTATGTCTGATATAATGTCCAAGTCCTTTGTGGAGAAACCACTGTGTGACGACCAAAGTACAACCGATCGTAGTATAGGAATATCACTTCCTACTTTGTGTATGTCATCCAAAACCCGGATATCACACCCTACTACCTTCTCAACGGATCCATCCCCTATTCTGATGACGTCAAACCTATGACTGTCACATCAGAAATAGATGATCTATCTCCGCTACATCTGCTTTAGTCTATAAATAGACATGTGCCTGATGTCCACCAATGCTTCCGCTGCTCCCACTGACTACGACAACCCTCTGGCAGAGTCATATAGACGTGCACTTCTAAAGCTAGTTTAGAACGACGCTATACTCATCCTCCTGCCGGGTCTCGCAGCCTGGAACAACAACAATGGCAAGTGTGGGTTAACAAGAACTTCCCTGTCACCGTCCTTGAGGCTACTGGAGTACCTCTCGGGTGCCTGAAGTTACCCACCGTATTTGCGGAGTGGCCAATAGAATGTCAAATCAGATTGAATCTTTAGGTTCCGTATCAAATCTTCAGTAATCGTTTGCGGTTCTGGAATCACTTCCAGTTCTACCATACTCCCACTACTGTTTTTGAAAAAAATCCATTTTTAATAAAACTGTGGCGAGTCTAGAACAATATTTCTATTGATCTGCCAGATGGTAGAAAGTCAACCCTCGTCATAGCCTGGGTCAACCCACAAACAGGCATTACAGAAACGTGCCTTGAGCTGTCCAGTGTCTGGTTTTAATCATAAGCCGGACAACTCCCCGTACCTTAACAACGTTAAGATATGAACTGTTCTATATCCAATATAGAACCAGAGAAACTGATTTAATTGAACTAGATTCAAATCATGCAGCTATCTCCAGTGCATGTCAACTAAATAGAAGGAGGCCGATCAGCGTTACTCAACTTAGGAATGCTTCCAATTATGAGTAACCTGAAAGAGAATCAATTTCTCTTTATCATTACTATCAACTGAATACCATACACAAGTATCTACATCTTCGATCACTTTGAAGAATCCCGATACTTGCTACACCTGGTTCTCTACTCTATTCAAATACCTATAACTCCTCAAAACTTAGACCCTGTGTTTCTACGAAACACATGTCTAAGAACTAGAGAAGTTAAAAGTAAACAGAATATAGTATGAGGACCAACCCCTCTGTCCTAATGGACACTGGACAACATACAATACTCTGTATAAGTCCGCTGAGTCTGATAACTCATTCACTGTGTGTCGTAGGTTGAAAACTGTACTATGGTTATGAAGAATTACACCGCTGTTTAATGCTCCTTACCTAACCATCCACTGATATAGGTAAATGTCATCGACATAATATCAAAAGGTATATCTCACTCTATGAAAATAGACGTACAGATATATCAATTTAAAATTGGTGCATAACAGCGGATATTCAAAACCAAATATTTGCCGACCGGCAAACAGCCCAGATGATCTCCTCAAATATCACCGATTACAACGAATCCCGATATAATGAGGATGATCACCCTATTCCCAATAACTTACTCCCACTCATCATCTGTAAAGCCATAGAGATGTGAGAATCAAACCTGGTAAATACATACCCTGGAGCAAGTGTCTAATCAGGAAATCAGTTTTCTTTTAACAGTACACAGTTGAACTGAAACATTGAAATGTTTCGATGGGGTATCCTGGTATTCCTAGTAATGCCTCTACCATTATCCAGATTCACAACTATAACCGTATAATTCTTTGCCACCTCTCCAAATCCCTTTATATGTCTTTAATCATTACCTTCTGCACACCCCTTTAGGCCAATTGGTTTTCTTCCTTCCCTACCGTTCGGCACCAGCCTATCGTTTGGAAGAAGACTATCCAATAAGCATAATGGGTGTACTGTCCTAGTCCTAGGAGCACTCGCAATGCGAGAGAAGGTGAAGATAAAAGACAACCGAATAAACCTTATTCCTATTTCTCCTGGACTAGAATCCATCCCCGAACTGGAACAAGTTCCTTTCGAGTTCGTATATAACCATACGATGGATTATCCAATAAACTGTGGATCTTCGTAGTGATACGGAGTGTCCTGGAGAAATACAAAGGTGATTTAGGATTGGCGAAGAAATACTTGGTTTGGTCGTGAATATCAGTCGCAATTTACTTTGCCCTCTTACTAATCCCTTGCTTTGTCTTAATCTTAATACCTTCTGCACACCGTTTAGGCTAATTGGTTTTCTTCATTCCCTACCGGTCGGCACCAGCCTAAGGTTTGGAAGAAGACTATCCAATTTGCATAATAGGTGTACTATCTCCTAAACTAAGGAGCACTCACAACTTGAGAGAAGGTAAAAGGGAAAAGACAACTGAATAATCCTATCCGTTTTCTCCAGAAGCGGAAACCATCCTCGAATTCCTTCGAGTTCGTATCTTACCATACGATGGTTTTGTCCAATGGAAGTGGACGTTCGTAGTAATACGGGGTGTCCTGGAGAAACGGGTAAAAGTAGGAGTGGCAATGAGGTGTTAAGAAGGTTCGGTCAACTTGGTCACTGAGTCATAGTCTAGGGTCAGGTCAATGGTCACTGCCAGAGAGAGAGAGAAAAGAAACACTCAGCGTGCACTCTAACCTAGATCAGAATGGTTACCAAATTATCTAATCTGGAAACCTCCCACTGTACCTCAAACTCTCCTCCAAACCTGAAAGAAGAATTAGTCGGGGTCACCCGAGGAGTAAACCAACTCATCAGTGGGAATCGGGATCCAACTATCATCGCATGATAACGTGACGGAATCCGCTCACGGTATCACACTCCAGAAGGTATGCGCATATCTGGCAAGTTTCAGTTCTTTTGAAACTCCCGATGTGATTTCTGCCCCATGCTCTTATGACCTTGACGAAGGTCAACAAATCATAAGTCACATGTCAAGTTCCACCCGTCATTGTCTAGGTTAATTTGAACCCACCCGTACAAGCCCTTGACGAAGGTCAACAAGGCTATACGACTGTCCCAAACCAACACATCTATCTATGCAGCAGAAAGGCAACAAGCAGCTACCATTCACTATGCCTTGACGAAGGTCAACAAACATAGCGTGAATACTACGTGCTACCGGTCTGAAACGACGGAGTGCTACGAATGGTTTCTGGCGAAAACCTTTAACGTAATGAACTTGATCTCGTTGAAGGAACGGATAGCTTTTTAGAAAATATAGTGACGAAAACCTTTACTAAAGAGGTCACTCCTGGTGAAGGGATCTCGGCTCATTCCCCGTAGAATGAGGTGCAGGATATTCCAACTGAATACCACGGTGCAAAGCAAAAGTAATCGGCTATAGTGAAGTTAATGCCCGGACGCAAACTTCTATCCAAGGGGTCACTCCCGGTGAAGGGATCTCGGCCCTTGCCTCGTAGACTGAGGAGCAGGATATTCCAACTGAATATCACGATGCAAAACAAAAGAGAACGTCCTTGCAATAACAGCTTTTTGAAAAGTGTTCCAACAACATCAGAATAGGTTTGTTTAACTTGCATTGATCCGAATCAATGCAGTCCCATCATTGATCACACCATAAAGAACGAAAATATACTGACGTACGTATATGCCATCCGCATTCGCCACTGGGTCCCGTCATCACCCGTTAGGTTAGCTAACTAACGACAGAGCGGGGACTGGACAAGCGCGGATGAAAAACATATACAACATCTACTAATATACATACCAATATATTATATTTCGCTCAAGGCGTGATAAAAATGCAACATCACAGAAATGTACAGCATCACAGAACAATACAGATATATCTGGGATCCCCGGGTTTCACAGAGCCACTACTGAAACCCGACGTTCCCCTGGTCGTGTGGATAGCCCGTGCAATGAAATCCTAGACCCCTACGGGCGTGGCAAGTTACCCGCCAAAACCTGAAGCGAGGCAGCCCCCTTCAGTGCCGTGAATGGACCACCCAGCACTTCACGGAATCCGGTAACTTGGGCACCCCTCCTGGGTCAACCTGTACCCCCTACGAGTGCGGCGAATAGCCCACCAATCCTAGAGTGAAGCCCCCTCCGTCCCAATGCCATGAGATGCGGGCTTTATGCCCTCCAGAACCCGGCTATCCGTGCTCCCCACCGTGGGGTAATCCTAGTACAGAAAGTAAAATAAACATACAACGGGTACATCGACCGCAACCTGGCCGTGCCCCAAAATAATAATACAATCAGGCAGTGACGGCTGTCCACATATCGGACGCTCGCCCCGCAATAACAAATGTACATAATACAACAGAAACTGTACTAGCATTGCATCCAGGCTATCCCCTACGACCGATCCGCAACATCACAACATAAACACAGAACATCAACGTGAAAGTCACGTTCGCAAATCCGCCTAACCGGGCTATAGCAGTTAGACTGGATTTACCGATCAAGTGACATTCACGGTCGCAGATATAATGTAAATACTGTGAAAAATGTGTTTAAAATATCCGATCGATCAAAAGTTAACAAGTGGGCCCCCAAGCAATACTGTAGCACTCACAGAAATTCTGGGCCCAATTTTAATATTCCAAAACCCCTAAAATCAGCCCAGCAGCCCATGGGAAAATTTTGACGCATTGATCCCTCAAGACGGCGGCGGAACCGCGGCAACAAGGAGGGTTTTGCCGCGGTTCCGCGCTCTACCTGAGAGATCAATGTCTCAAATTTTCCCAGAACTCTTAGAACTCCTTGTACATCAGTTTTCTACAACCTGAAAAATTTTTGGAGCCAGGAAAAAATCGACAGAAAACTGATGTGAGGAAAAACGCGGGTTTTGGAATTTTGGTCGATCGGAAATGCAAACACATCAAACAAAGCTAGACGAAGTTAATGGCGAGGCTCTGATACCACTGTAAGTGTACGGCGGCGCCCCGGCCGTCAATCCGACGGCCAAATGCGGAAGCGGTGATAAACTTAAATTTTGCGAACGTAGCAAACCGGCACCACCGCGCACTAAACAACCGGATCGGACCATTAAACTAGTTTTAGCTAACTACAAGATGGGTTAGAGATATACCGAGTGGTCCGAGTCCTCCGGTCTTCTCGTCATCATCCCGATCTCCCGCGGAAAGTCCTGTCTCCATATCGTCGCGTCCTCGCCGAAGGGGGCACCACATCGCCTGCATCTTTTACGGGCTCCCACCTCAATACCGAGGCAACTCGGGCGCGAAGTTGGCTGGCCGACGCGTCCAAGATTTGCTGTAGAATGTGTAGTGTAGAGGCTATGTCTCATTTGGGGTTTGTTGCCTTTGAAGATGATGGAGGAATCAAGATAAGAAAAATGGTGCTTGCATTTTTCTTAACATGAAAATGAGATCAAGAATGCCACCCTCTCAAGAATGAAACTCTCATCTTCTCTTTTCTCAAAATGAAAACCTTATCATGTTCGAATGGTGGAGGAAAGAATCCATAATCCAAAACCATAAAGGGAGGTAATGGTAGTAAAAGTGAAAGGGTGACCATAACCTAAACATCATGATCACAAAATCAAATCAAACTCTAATCACCTCAAATCACCAAAAAGCAAGTGATGATTATAGAAAAGAATGGTATCAAAAGATGCTTTCATAATTAATACATTTGCAAGAAACCCCTACACAATGTGTTATTTGCAAACTTGCAAATAACACCCTCCATCGGAAAAGTCCGGCCGGGAAAGAACAAAGGAAAACCGGCCGGAACGGAAAGCAAACTGGCAACTCCAGAAAACTGGTCCCGTAGTAAATTACAGGAAAACCCCCATACTGTGCATACACACCCGCATCTGTATTCCGTCCGGATACAAATGCAATGAGACAAAATCTACACTGTACTAAACTAGGATCCGGCTTAAACCAAAGCCGACTAGTAATATCCGTCTGATCCTGATCCGTACAATGCCGCACGTATCCGATCGGACCCTGCCATATCTCCATACGGCCTCTACAGCGTTTCGCCCGAAAGCTTGAGTAACTGAAAGTGTGGTGGACTCTAAAGACTCGTCAATACTATAGTTGTGGATTTAACCACTAGCACGTCAGAGGTATAAGCCAATACGTGACGGGCCACCAGCTATTGACCAAAAGGGACGTCGATGAGCGAACTCATCCTGACACCCTACTGAGCCTGTCAGTGACAATATCCGTACAGTCCGGTCCGTTCGTCTATGAGCATCGCATGGCGGGCCTAGGGGGTTGGTAAAAGTCAGACCCCCAAAAGCGGTACAAGTCGTGTCGGAGTGTAGCCCAGAACACCCTGAGATACTACTGGAATACCTACCTGTAAATCTCCTGCCTTGGCCAAGGACTTCGTGTAATGGCTCTCCTAGACACAGCGCGACCTCACCCCCAATACCGGGAGAGACGAACCCCTGAAGATCCGCTCACTGCCTCCATGTGGCTCGGGACTGTACCCAACTAAAACCTGTTTGCACGACTCCTTTGAGCCGTGGTAGGGTAGTAATCAAAGCACAGTGGGAACTCACACGAGACAAATGATGATCCCCAGGTCGATGAACTAACCTGTACACATGTCACCTGGGAACTGCTATCTGATGTCAGGTATAAGACCAACTAGCATGTTCCCGGCGAGTCCTGTCCGATGTACTCATAACCCAATGAGCACCTGTATACATCTTAGGTGAACCAACTGACACCAGTGGCTTGTGAGACCGGCCACCGCCCCTCGTCGGGGTCTCCACTGTATACACTAGTCTACTCTGGAGAATCGATGCCCTGTCTCGAAACTCCCACGACTAGGGACCTTTTAAGAATGTGCTTATAGACTACCAGCTCCCACGTATATGATCGCCCTCATACTGCCGGTAGTCAAGCAAGAATCCTAGGGGCTCTATCAACATGCAATAGTGACCTGTCATGTCACCTAAAGCAGTACACGATGATAAAGGTAAACCAGATAGCATACTATCATCTCGAGTAAGACTGTCCTACCGGGATAGGTCCTCCCTCAATCACAATCACGCGCCTGTGATCCAATAATTGACTCTGAGGGCACTATCTCCAACAAAACCACCGTTTTGCACGCCCTCTTGGACGTGGTAAGATGGAAATCATAGCACAGTGGGAACCACACAAGACTCTATGACGATCTCGGGTCAACAGACTACTCTGTACCAGTGTCACCAGAGAACTGCCATCTGAGGTAAGGTATAATACCAGCTGGGAGTTCTCGGCGAGTCCGTCCAGTGTACCCAGTCTCTACTGAGCACCCGTATATCTCCTCTGATGTCAAACACCGATGGATATGGGATCATCCATCGCCCATCTGTATGGGTCGAGAAGGTACACGCTAGTCTACTCTGGTATATCGATGCCCCATCTCGATACACCCACGACTAGGGACTTTCAAGGATGTACTTATGGACTACCATGTCCCCACTAGTATGATCCGCATCATAGTCCAGGTAGTCAAGTACACATCCTAAGGGCTTTACCAACATGTAATAGAGAGACAATCTGTGTACACGTTAAGGTAAAGAGTAACCAGATAGCATACTATCATGTCGAGCAAGAAAGTCCTCCCAATATATGTCCCAGCATCCATTACAATATACATCCAATGTACAGTAATGGCCTCTAGGGCATACATATAACTAACAATGAGAATGTAAATATGCAATAATCATGAAAGGTACTCTAACAGGTACTACTAATACATGAAGCAGTGCACAAATAGATAAAGGTGGGGGTATGGAGTGAAGTATGTCATTTCCACGGAATCCTGACATCGTGGTAGTATCACAATCCAGCAAGACAATTCAAATCCCAATTCCTCAAATCAACCCCCAAATTGGCTCCCATATTATCTAAGTATCTCATCTCCTCAATTGCACAATATCAAGTATATCTCATATATCCCGAATGTACAACCTCAAGTATATCTCACATATATCGAATGTACAATCATCAAGTATATCTCGTATATATCGAATGTACAAAATCAAGTGGATCTCACATATCTCGTATGTACAATATCAAGTATATCTCACATATCTCGAATGTACAACAGCAAGTAGATCTCATGTATCTTGAATGTACAATATCAAGTAGATCTCACATATCGATCCAGTATCCAATCTCAAATGAAACTCTTATATCCCGAGTCAAATCTCCAGCAAAATTCTAACATCCTAAATATAATGGCGTAAATAAATATGATGAGGTCAATACACATATATTAGCGTCCCATTCCACTAATATTGATGTAAGGGTATATATAACAGCGGCTCAATCCCCTGTTATATATACAAAGGAGTAATTAGAAATATCATGAAACCAATGTGCCAAGCATCGACACAGAAATACTGATCCATCAGGCGCTGTCTCCATGACTGGCCCCCTGATAGGTACGTATCATACGCTATCCCGAAAGCTCGAGTGCCTAGCTCTGACCCTCGCCTCTCGACGTATCCATATGTAAATGACACCCGTCGGTATCCACATGATAGCCGCTGAGTCATTGGTCCTGTCACCGGATAATATGGTTCCCCTAAGCTTCATCGCCTGACACCACGACATCGTTCTTGCTTCGGGGTACCTCCGGGCCCCACCATGTACCCGCACACGGATCCCTCCTTTCGTCGCATGGGGTATACACATCGTAACCGATAAATCTCATGGTGGCTGCTAAAATATCATATCAAGGAAACCGGGTTTTTCAAATAATGCATAATTTCATGAACTCCCACGGTACCCGAATCCAACTATTTCCTAAGTCACATCAATGTTGGTGGAACTTGAATGAATACAGATAATTGACAGATTTCGTTTCAAGGTGTTTGTCTTGTTGTGTGTTTTGGGTTGAGCATCTGAGACCGGCTGGAGAGTTGCAACCTTTAACCGTTCCGAAGTGGGAATGGGGGCAGATTTCCACGAATTTCGTTATGGGTATACCCAGGTTTAGTCAGGGTGTGTCTCCATTCGGATGCTTGTTGTCCGGTTTTACTCGGTTTGCTTGTTCTTTGTTAAGTTATGCGTTGCACGGAGTTCCTTCGAGGGTCGTGTCCAATGAAGGCAACCTGTTCGCTTGCCGTCTTGGGCAGAAGCTTCAGGAAGCCTTGGGTACTGGTTAAGCTTTAGCTCCATCTTTCCATTTACAGGATGATGGGTTTGTGAGAGCGGGCTATACCAGACTCTGGAGGATATGTTTATGCGTTCGTGTTGTTGTTGTCGGCAGTTGGGATCGTCACTCGCCATTGTTAGGATTCTCCTTCGATAGTTTTTATCAGGAGACACTCCAATTGGCAACCTCTAGGTTTTAGACAGGTCGTGTCGATCACCGGTCTATTTTCTGACTCTGCGTAGTAGGATTTTGGACCTCAGCTAGTCAAGAGACTTCGGAGATGATCCAGTTGGTTCAGGTCAGGATGAGTAGCCCAGTGCAGACAGAGGTCTTATGTCGACCGTGTTGGTCGTAGGCTTGAGTTCGGAGTGGGAGATCATGTATTCCTGTGGATTTTTGGATAAATGACGTGTGGAGTTTTGGGAATCTTATCCCAGAATTTTAGGTCCTTTTGAGATCCTTTAAGAGAGTTAGTTTTCATTTTCTTTAATTTGGCACTTCCGCCCAGATTATCGATGATTCACCCCGTTTTCTTTGTGTTAATACTTTGCAATTACCTTCATGACCTTCTCACATGATTCAGAACAGACCATTAGTTAGGACTCGATCTTTTCGTTCACCAGGAGCCTTGTGTGTTAGTGGCTCGGCAAGTGGAGAAACTTCGGTCAAGGGCCTTTCCATCTGTGGAGAGTTTTCTTGGACGTAGCCGTATAGTGAGGGGATCACTTGGGAGGCTGCGAGCGAGAATTGGGAGTTTTGTACTCTTCTTTTTGAAGGTACGCTTAGTGAAAATTTTAAATTCGGGAATGAATTTTTATAAGGGGGGAGATTGTAACGTTTCAGGAATCGTTTTGCGAATTTTTCCGTTTTAGGGCAAAATTGTCGGTTTTTCCTGTTTTATCCCGATTTCGATCAAACTTCCGTAGAAACTTACCGGCACCTTTTTTAAGCTAAAATAAAGCTTGTGCGCAAACTTTAGGGGTATTTGGAAGGTTTTGGTCCAATTTGAATTTTTCCCAATTTTAATGTTATTTTAATGCGGTATTCACATTTTGGGAATTTCTCTTTAAGCGATCTTTTCTTCAATTATTTGTTAGTTATATGTATGCCCTAGAGGCCATTATTGTACATTGGATGTATATTGTAGTGGATGCTGGGACATATATAGGTAGGACTTTCTTGCTCGACATGATAGTACGCTATCTGGTTGCTCTTTATCTTAACATGTATACTTTCTATCTCTCTGATTACATGTTGATAAAGCCCTTAGGATGTGTACTCGACTTCCAGGACTGTGATGAAGATCATACTAGTGGGGCCTGGGTAGTCAATGAGTACATCCTTCATTGTTCCTAGTCGTGGGAATATCAAGACGGGGCATCGATATTCCAGAGTAGACTAGCGTATATCTTTTCGACCCATGCGATGGGCGATGGATGATCCCATATCCATTGGTGTTTGATATCAGAGATGGTATACGGGTGCTCAGTGGAGACTGGGTACACTGAACGGACTCGCCGAGAACTCCCAGATGGTATTATACCTCACGTCAGATGGCCGTTCTCTAGTGACACTGGTACAGCTCAGTCTGTTGACCCAAGATCGTCATAAAGTCTTAAGTGTCTCCCACTGTGCTTTGATTTCCACCCTACCACGGCTCTACTGAGTCGTGCAAACAGGTGGTTTCTGGGCACAGTCCCGATTCACATGGAGGCAATGAGCAATAGGAGGGGATTCGTCTCTCCCGGTATTAGGGGTTGATGTTGCGCTATGCTCGACTGGACATAACAGGAAATCCGTGGCCAGGGTTGCAGTGATATACTGGTAAGAGTTATCAGTAGTTTCACGAATGTTATGGACCTCACGTCGGCATGACTTATCAAGCTACTGGGGTCTGATGTTTACTACCCCTAGGCGAGATATGCGACATATCAGACGAACAGACCGGACTGTACGGTAAGTGTTACTGGTTGGATTCACAGGAGTGTGAGCGGGCTTGCTCGTCGATCTTCTGATCGCTCAATACCCGGGTGGCCGTTATGTTTAGCAGACCGCTTGCGGCTTGTGGGTGTTTGATAAGATCATCATCTGCTGCCGGCGTATTGACGAGTCTTTAGAGTCCTACACAGAGGTTTCCTGGCTCAAGCGAAACGAAATAGGAGCGCATATGAGATATGTGCGGGACCGAGAATAATTCGTGTATGTGATACCGTGTTCTATTCTCGCGATGAATGTATCGATTGGTTGTATGCGATATAACCTAGTTATCGAATCAAGGATTGATTCGATAAGTCGATACATTGGATACTAGTCGGTTATATGCGACATGACCGGGTCATTGAATCAAGTGTTGATTTGATGATTTAATGTATAATTATATATTTGATATATTACTTTGCATCAACTAGTATTGGTTCACTTTAAATGGATTTACTCACTTGAAATGCACATTGTATATGTGATATATTTTTTGTGCACATGATTGTATCATGTTTGATGATACATTCTAGCTTGGGTTTGTGTAAAGAATTAAACCATGGTTAGTTAGTGTTTAGGGTTTCATTTCATTTACTTATTCTTTTATCTATTTATTTATTTATTTATTTTAGAAAAGAAGAAAAGAGAATGGTGGCTTGTTTTGTTTGCTTGTTGAAGCTTCTTGATGCTTTGAACAAGTCCACCATTCTTGTCTCTTCTCTAACCCTAACCATGCATCTAACCTTAGTTAAATCTCTACACTAAACCATGGTTAAAGACATGATAAGTATTCATTTTTATTTTCTTTTTAAATAACTTATCATATATCTTCTTCTTCTTCTTCTTCTTCAAGAAGAGAAAGCTTGATAGCTTCAATGGCAACTAGTGAAAATGAGTGAGAAATCCAATTCTAAAGTGAACCCACTTCCTATTTCTTCATCCTCTACCTCTTGCCAAGTTGTATAGGGTGTTTCCTTCATAAGTTTTCATGGCTTGGTGAAGTTGGAGCTTGTTCTTGTGATGCCTCGACGTAGATCATCTTCGGCATCGAACCGACGACCAAGCCCGCCCATTTCTCCGATGAAGCCGATGCTAGATTCATGGTTTTGATTTGGACAGCGGAGGGACCTCATCACGGAGCCTAGGACGTGGAGGACCGGATCTACAAAGGTTGTAGCTTCTTTCCTTTAGTTAAAAGTCGTTAACTTGCATCGCATAACCTAGATATCTAGTTAACGATCCGTATTAGGGTTTGTAGGCACTTGTAAAATTTGAATTAGCCATGTTTGATGCCTTGTGAGACTTTATTAGTGTTCCTAGGAACCCTACAGTGGTATCAGAGCCTAGCTAGAGCCTTAGGCGATGCGTAGACGGAATTAGAAATCCGATCGGACCGAAACCCTAACCCTAAACATGCTCTCTGGACAATTTTGTAAAATGTGGATTTTTCTATATTAAAAATATGCAGAAAAATCAGCAGGTAATCCTAAGAATTACTGTGCAACACGTGTCCATGATTCGACAAGAGTGCGGCGGAACCGCGGCAGAAGCAAGGCTTCTGCGGCGGTTACGCGGCCGTATTGTCACAGTGCCCAATACTTTTTGCACAGTAATTCCTATTTTCTGGTACTGGATTTTCTGGGAATTTTTAAATATTATTCAAGAGTTGCATTTTCTGAGGTCGTTTTGGGGATTCGATAATTCGATCGGATTATCAAATTTTGTCTGTGTGGATTTCCGGATAATTTTAGAATATGTTAAAAAGTTCGACCGGATATAAATACCCAACTTTTCCCCTGCCGGGAAATTTCCAATTGTTGGATTTTTCCGTAGTTTAACGACGTTCTAAGTAGTGCAAGTAACGTGATGGACCCTCTAGACGACAACAAACCTTAACTCGATTATGTGACCGTCTTGAACTGCCCTTTGAACCTTAGGGTTTGGGGCAGTACGGCGTGCCACATGTGAGGCGTTGGCTTGACCCTTCTACGGCTGGACCGTTGGTACTGAGGCACGAACTGAATGTTGTTAGACTTATTTCATGTGTTGAGCTGTATCGGGAAAACTTGGGTGTTCGATTGTTCGATCGGAAAGTTTAACATTTTCTATTTATCCGGAATGTGATACAATACTTGGAATTCGCAAATAGTTATGAGATAACTGAATGAATGTTATAAACATAGCAGTTTAGTCTCACTTGATCGGTTGCCACGGAATTTTGATGTGATCAAAAGTCTGTCGCAATCACGTAGCGTACGCGGATACTCGCCGGGTAAACTTAATAGACAGCCTCACTCCATAGCCCCGACCAAGTGACTGTAGGAGAACGCCGTTGCCGAAAGCATCCGTTCGGGTGCTCGCGGCAGCGGTGTTCCGCCGTGGTGCACTTCGTCGGCGGCATCGGGGGTGCGGCCGCCTACTAAAGTTTGCGACGAGCATTCGATCAGTTTTTCGGGAATCTTGTTGAATTGCCCGACATGATATTGAAAAGTGTTTTCGATAACGAGAATAAAATGCGGGGTTTATAATTGTTAGGCATGTGATGTCTAAGGAATTCATTTGATTGGGCATGCGATGCCTAAAAGGGTTGCGGATTCCAACTGTTGTAGTTTTACACTTTCTTTTCTGTGACCGTAAGTGTAATATGTGATATCGCCGGTTTCGTTGCTATATGTCAACGACAATTGGGATGCGCATATTTACTTACGTTGATGACATGTGATGTTATGTGTTGCTGGATATGTTATATTGGATCGTCGTGTTTGAATAGCCGGGGTTTTTTATGTGAGATGAGTGTTTTTCATTTTCATTCATGTAAAAACTTGTATGTAATATTCTTTTATTGGGGCACTTCCAGGTTGCGGAAGATGTCACCGTTTGTATATTATTTACTTTTCCGCATTAGGATAGACCCAAGGAGGGGAGCACAAGTAACCGGGTTCTGGGGTCCAGTGGGAGACCAACTCGAGGTGTCGAGTCCGGGTCTCCTAACCCTAGAATTGGTAGGGTTGCTTGCCGCTCTCGTAGTGGTCTAGGGGTGTGGAATTGGCTATTCATCACGACCGTGGAATCCGTGTTTTATACTAGCTCGTATTGAAAAACACGGACGTCTTAGTATATCCAATATTTCATATGATACTTTCTACTGCGTTATCTGTGATGTGATCATGTGATGTTCTGTGATAGATATAATATATAGTATATATGATATATTATATAGACGTTACTTATGTTTTACACCCACGCTAGCCCTGCCCCGCTCTGCCGTTAGTTACCTAACCTAACGGTGCACGAGGGGACATCGAGGCGAATGCGGATGGCATAAGTGTACGTCATATTTATCTGTGATGTTTAGGTAATTTAAATGATGGGATATTCATTAATGAGATTAATGAAAGAAAACAAACCTAATTGATGTTGTGGAATCGAATTTCAAAAATAAAACAGGTAGCTACAGTTCTTGCTTTGCATTGCGGTGTTCCTTGTAGAACATCCTGCACCTTATTCGATAAGGAAAGGACCGAGATCCCTTCACACGGAGTGAATCCTTTAGCAATAACTGGCAGATGCTACAACTCTCGGTTTTTCTTTTGATTGCTTCTATAGTTTCTGCTTTGCACAGTGATATATATGATATATCCTGCACCTCATTTGACGAGGAAAGGGCCGACGATCCCTTCACCGGGAGTGACCCCTTTAGCAAAACTAGAAAAGCCTCAAAAACATTCCATTTAAAAACCATTTGATTCCACAACGAGATCAAGTTCAAAGTGTTAAAGGTTTTCACAAAAACCATTCGCAACCCTCCGTCATTTTAGGAAGTAGAGTACTTAATATTCGTGCTGTGTTTGTTGACCATAATCAAGGCACAGTGTACGGTAGCTAAGTGATGTCTTCCTACACCGCATATGATGCGATTAGTTAGGACAGTCGCGTGACTTTGTTGACCTTAGTTAAGGGTCATGTGGGTTGGTCTGATTAATCACGAAATGACGGGTAGAACTTGACTAGTACTTATGATTTGTTGACCATAGTTAAGGTCATAGGTGCTAGGGGTAAAAACCTTTATCGGGAGTTTCAAGTGTTAAAACTTGCAATGAGATTGCATACCTTCTATATGATAGTTGGATCCCGATACCCACTGCGAGTAATTGTTTCTCCTGGGAGAGTTTTGCACTTTGCAATTAGCCGATCAAGTAGGTGTCTAGAAAGGTGTCAACGGGGTTACGCCTCTGGGAAAACGAGGTTTACTGTAATTAGGTCCGTGCGAAAGCACGGGGAACCTCCCTCAAAGTACCGACACTGGCCTGGCTGAAAGATTGGTGAACTTGTAGAGTGTAATTAATCCCGGCTAGTCTTTCCTTTTAGGGTTTGAAGGAAGATTTGATAAAAACAGTGGGAGCCATCTTGATTAGATAAAATAAATAACCAATCTGATCTTACAAGAGCGCACGCTGAGTGTTTTCTTCTCTCTCTCTCCAGGTAGCGACCATATCACGCCTTAATCGAGATAATAACATGGATGTATTGACTGAACCCGCTTGTTATACTGAGCTGGGGAACGTTAGTCCCGCTCCAACTTATAATTGTTATAAGACAGAGCAGGAAATAGGGGAATACCAGAATTCCTATGCCGCCCAAACGAAGAAAGTGCATATGATGCATCTCTTTCGGGTGTGTTCATTATAAAGAACTGTTTCTCTGTATCCTCTGAATCCTGGGTATTTGATACCGGATCAGGATCCCAGATATGTAATCTGTTACATAGGGCTACAAAAAGGTAGAAAACTGAGAACGGGTGATAAGTTTCATGAGACAGAAAACGGGGCAAGTGTTGCAGCCAAGTCTGTTGGTCACTGTCACCCTGTATTACCAATACATTGATTCTGAATAAATGCTATTAGATACCGAACCTGATATACAAAATCATATCAGTCTCTTTATTAGTAAAGGAAGGATATAATTTTGTATTGTTGGATAATGTTTTGAACATTTCCTATATCAAAAGTTGATCGGTTCAGGCACGTTATCTAAAAGCATTGACGTTCTAAATCAAACTACAGTTCCTAGTATACAGAACACACACAAGAGGAAGAATTCAGAAATGAATGAATCATTCTTGAAGCATTGTAGACTAGGTCATATCAATGCGACCCGACTGGCTGAAGTTACATTTTAGATGCATATTTAAATCAGTTTGAATTTACATCTTGTGAAACTTGCCAGTCATGTCACAAAGATTAGATGACCATAGCTCCGTTTACTGTAAACAGAGAAAGAGTTAGTAAACTCTTGGGACTGATACATGATGATGTATGTAACGTCTCATGTCTACACATGCCAGGACTGGTTCTTTATACTTCATTATATTCTCTGATAATCTCTCAAGATTCAGTCATATGTTTCTGTTGAAACATAAGTCCGAAGCTTTTGAGGTATTCACAGAATATAAGTCAGAAGTAGAGAACCAATAACCGGGTATAAGTATTATGTCCCATGATGAGATCAGGGAGGAGAATACTTGTGCATAGAATTCCTGGACTATTCTAAAGAAGAATGAGATTCTCTCTCAGTGTTACTCCTCTGAATACACCACAGCACAACGGTGTATCGGGGTGGAGCAATCGCACAATATTAGATATGGTGTGCTCTATGATGAGTACTACTGAGTTTCCTATTTCCTTTTGGGAGTTATGCGCTTGAGAAGCTGCATACCTATTGAATTAGGTTTGAATTAAATCAGTGCCTACCACTCCATATGAGATATGGTATGGGAAGAACCCATCTCTTAAGCGAGTTAAGATTTGGGGTTGTCCGGCCTATGTTTAAAGCAAAATCTGGACAAGATCGTGGCAAGATCAGTTCTGTAGAACTGGAAAGGTTCCAGCTATACAAAACTGCAGTTGATGATTTGACAGAACCAAAGGATTCAATAGTTCCCGACGAACCTCAGCCTCTCCGCCGATCTAGCAGGGTTCCTCACCTGCTTGAGAGATACTTCGGTTTCTCGATGACAGTGGGAGCAAGGATTGCATCATGAGATGATGACCCAACTAGTTTCGAGCAGGCCATCGAGAGTAGGGACTCTGTAAGAATGGCTGGATGCTTAGCAATCTGAGATGGAATCCATGTACACCAGCAAAGTATGGACTTTGGCTGCGATATCTGAAGGGTTAAATCCCCATCAGGGGCAAGTATATCTTGAGAAGATTACTTGGTGTAGATGGAAAGGTTGAGACTTTCAAAGCTAGACTTGTTAAAGGTTTTTCGTCATCGACCAGGCGTGGAAAATGATGAAACCTTTTCCAGGGACTATACTTAAGTCCATCCAGGTCCTACTTACCATTGCTACATACCATGACTGCGATATCTGGTGGTTGGGTGTCATGACTGCTTTTCTAAATACTGATTTAGAATAGAAAGTCTATAAGTACACAGCCAGAGGGCTTCGTAAACAGTGGGAGCAGAGGAAACATGTGTAAGTTGCTTTACAGGATAAAGCAGGCATCGCGGAGTTAGAACATCTGTTTTGATGTGGTAGTCAAAGAGTTTGACTTCATCAAAATGGTAGATGAACCTTGTATGTACAAAAGTGTAGTATGGAGTATGGTAATGATCCTCGTAGAGTATGTGGACAACATACTCTTGATAGGAAAATAGTTTCCTATGCTACGATCGGTCGATCTCCTCTTATCACATAGATTCTCCATATAGGATCAAAGTGATACCTCCTTAATCCTGAGATTTGGGTCTATGAGATAGATCTAAATGGATGTTAGGATTCTCACTAGTTATAGTGAGATGGTATCAGTTGATCCGGGGGAGAATCACTGGAAAGGTTCCAGGGTGATAAGGACGACCGAATGTCAGTCACAGGCATTGTCTTTACCCTCAGTAAAGGGACGGTATGTTGGAAGAGTTCCAAGCCAGATACCGTGGCAAACTAGACGATAAAGGCTGGTAACATCTATTAAAGATACTACCAAAGAGGCAGTTTGGGTGTATATTGGTTCATAAGATGAACTAGGTTCCCACCATTGTGTGACAATGGAAGTGTGGCTTTGGCCAAGGAACCATTATCCCATCAGTGACCCAGACATATACTAAGGCAGCATCACCTGATCATGGAGATAGTTGATCTCCAGGATGATCGAGGTAAGGAGAGTAGACTCAGAGGACAACACGGCGGATCCACTCACGAAGGCCTTTTCCCAAAGAGAGACTTTTAGGGGATGGTTGAGTATGTGATACTGCAACCACTGCTACAGATGGCCCTAGTGCAAGTGGAAGATTGTTAGTTATATGTTTTCCCTAGAGGCCATTACTGTACATTGGATGTATATTGTAGTGGATGCTGGGACATATATAGGTAGGACTTTCTTGCTCGACATGATAGTATGCTATCCGGTTGCTCTTTATATTAACATGTATACTTTCTATCTCTCTGATTACATGTTGATAAAGCCCTTAGGATGTGTACTCAACTTCCAGGACTGTGATGAAGATCATACTAGTGGGGCCTGGGTAGTCAATGAGTACATCCTTCATTGTTCCTAGTCGTGGGAATATCGAGACGGGACATCGATATTCCAGAGTAGACTAGCGTATATCTTCTCGACCCATGCGATGGGCGATGGATGATCCCATATCCATTGGTGTTTGACATCAGAGATGGTATACGGGTGCTCAGTGGAGACTGGGTACACTGAACGGACTCGCCGAGGACTCCCAGATGGTATTATACCTCACGTCAGATGGCAGTTCTCTGGTGACACTGGTACAGCTTAGTCTGTTGACCGAAGATCGTCATAGAGTCTTATGTGTCTCCCACTGTGCTTTGATTTCCACCCTACCACGGCTCTACTGAGTCGTGCAAACAGGTGGTTTTTGGGCACAGTCCCAATTCACATGGAGGCAATGTGCGATAGGAGGGGATTCGTCTCTCCGGGTATTGGGGGTTGATGTTGGGCTATGCTCGACTGGCCATAACAGGAAATCCCTGGCCAGGGTTGCAGTGATATACTGGTAAGAGTTATCAGTAGTTTCATGAATGTTATGGACCTCACGTCGGCATGACTTATCAAGCTACTGGGGTCTGACGTTTACCACCCCTAGGCGAGATATGCGACATATCAGACGAACAGACCGGACTGTACGGTAAGTGTTACTGGTTGGATTCACAGGAGTGTGAGCGGGCTTGCTCGTCGATTTTCTGATCGCTCAATACCCGGGTGGCCGTTACGTTTAGCAGACCGCTTGCAGCTTGTGGGTGTTTGATAAGATCATCATCTGCTGCCGGCGTATTGACGAGTCTTTAGAGTCCTACACAGAGGTTTCCTGGCTCAAGCGAAACGAAATAGGAGCGCATATGAGATATGTGCGGGACCGAGAATAATGCGTGTATGTGATACCGTGTTATATTCTCGCGATGAATGTATCGATTGGTTGTATGCGATATAACCTAGTTATCGAATCAAGGATTGATTCGATAAGTCGATACATTGGATACTAGTCGGTTATATGCGACATGACCGGGTCATTGAATCAAGTGTTGATTTGATGATTTAATGTATAATTATATATTTGATATATTACTTTGCATCAACTTGTATTGGTTCACTTTAAATGGATTTACTCACTTGAAATGCACATTGTATATGTGATATATTTTTTGTGCACATGATTGTATCACGTTTGATGATACATTCTAGCTTGGGTTTGTGTAAAGAATTAAACCATGGTTAGTTAGTGGTTTGGGTTTCATTTCATTTACTTATTCTTTTATCTATTTATTTATTTATTTATTTTAGAAAAGAAGAAAAGAGAATGGTGTCTTGTTTTGTTTGCTTGTTGAAGCTTCTTGATGCTTTGAACAAGTCCACCATTCTTGTCTCTTCTCTAACCCTAACCACTCATCTAACCTTAGTTAAATCTCTACACTAAACCATGGTTGAAGACATGATAAGTATTCATTTTTATTTTCTTTTTAAATAACTTATCATATATCATCTTCTTCTTCTTCTTCTTCTTCTTCAAGAAGAGAAAGCTTGATAGCTTCAATGGCAACTAGTGAAAATGAGTGAGAAATCCAATTCTTAAGTGAACCCACTTCCTATTTCTTCATCCTCTACCTCTTGCCAAGTTGTATAGGGTGTTTCCTTCACAAGTTTTCATGGCTTGGTGAAGTTGGAGCTTGTTCTTGTGATGCCTCGACGTAGATCATCTTCGGCATCGAACCGACGACCAAGCCCGCCCATTTCTCCGATGAAGCCGATGCTAGAGTCATGGTTTTGATTTGGACAGCGGAGGGACCTCATCACGGAGCCTAGGACGTGGAGGACCGGATCTACAAAGGTTGTAGCTTCTTTCCTTTAGTTAAAAGTCGTTAACTTGCATCGCATAGCCTATATATCTAGTTAACGATCCGTATTAGGGTTTGTAGGCACTTGTAAAATTTGAATTAGCCATGTTTGATGCCTTGTGAGACTTCATTAGTGTGCCTAGGAACCCTACATTGTTCTTGTGTAAACCTAAATCACATAATATCTAGATTATTGTGTGGACAAGGATTTAGGAGTAAAAGAAAAGAAAAGAAAAGAAAAGAGAGATGCATGCATGTGTGTATGTGTAATGTGAATGCATTTAATGCATTAATTGTTAGGAAATTGCTAGGAAACCCTCACCATTTCCTCCCCTCTTCCTTTGGCCGAGCTCTCCCTCTCTCTCTACTGCCTTTATCCATTTCTTTATCTCTTTTCTTCACAAATCCTTCACAAATCCATCAAAAATCATCAAAAGTTCACAAAAATTCCATTTTTCTTCATGTTTTCTCTCTTGCTTGCCTTGGAGCATGCAAATCTTGGATCTTTGGCTTCTTTGGTTTAGGTATTGTTCTTTTACTGTTCTTTATGTGTTTCTAGTATAGCTTTGCTTGTTAGTTCAGTTTAGATTAGTTAAAGTTAGGTTTTTGTGCAAAAAATCGTATTTTAGTGTCGGTTTGTGTAGTTTGTTCATGTCATGTAGCTGTTATTAATATATATATTTGGTTTAAGATATTCTTGTTAGGGTTAAATTTTGTTAAATGTTTAGTGTTCATTTGAAGTGTTAATTTGTGTTTTGGAGATGATTAACCTTGTAGGAAATGTTAAGTTTTGCTAATGAACACTTTGTTTAATTATGCAATTAGCTTACTAGGTTTTTGCTAAAACATAATTAGAGAGTGTTAAAAATATAGGAATGGTTTAGATACCTTAGTTAAGCTATTTTAAGGTGTTCGTAATCGCTAGATATGCATTAGCTTGAAACTAGTGCGAAATATTGCGATAGGTTGCTTACTAGTTTTCGTGGTTTTTCCGACGTGCGTTCGATTGGTTGTTGCGAGGTTATATCTATTGTATTCCTCGCAATTCTTGTGTTGTGTTGCGCGATCGGGACGATCGGGGCCCAGACTTTGTGTTTTGTAGTTTAGCGACGCCAATTAGGGTTTTTGGCCGGTATCGTGCGCGATAGATGCGCTAAGCGCGCAGTGTAATTTTCCGGGCGTTTTCTTCGCGTTTCGTTGTCTTCTCGTCATTGTAGGATTTTTTCTTATGTGATGTGTTTGTGAAATTATAGGTTCGCAAGCGGGGACTTCAGACACTACGACAAGGAGAAAACAGGTGGTAGGCTTCACCTAGCTTGGAGCGTTGGTGAGTAGATTTAACATCTACAGGAGAATCGCCCGCATGGCGTTATGCGTCTGGGCTAGAGATTTAACTTGTCGCATATTCTATGTCATGTTTAGAATTGCGTATTGACCCTATTAATTAGATGTAGTGTGCCTTGAATAGTAGTAGTAGGACACTACACATATTATTGACGATTTATGTTGCACGAGCACTGTTTGTATGCTACACACACCGTCAATAATTACCATGTCACACACAAACCACTTATAGATGTTATTTTGCTTGGTTAGGGACATTATGACATTGATTCATATTTCTTATCGCATTTGACATATAGTTACCTGTATACCTATAGGGTATTGTACCATTAGTGATAGGTACATACACACCGAAGGACATAGCTACAGGTGTGCTTTACATTTCATACTTCACATATACCTCATAGGTATATCACATCATTAAAAATAGGTAGATACTTATATTTTCTGCTATACCTTCATGTGTTTACATATATCTGGTTATAGCTATGTATTTACCCTTATTGTTGCATCATTAAGAATTGGAGATATTAGGAACCGCATTATATTTATATTAACCGGTTGCAGTTAATTAGCGGCTTTTCCTTATACGCTTACATTACAGTTTTTATGTTGCGTATACTTTATTCGTGGATTTTCGCAATGTTATATGGATTTTTCATGATGTTTTCTGGATTCGGGAACCGTGGGAGTTCATGAAATTATGCATTATTTGAAAAACCCGGTTTCCTTGATATGATATTTTAGCAGCCACCATGAGATTTATCGATTACGATGTGTATACCCCACGCGAGGAAAGGAGGGATCCGTGTGCGGGTACATGGTGGGGCCCGGAGGTACCCCGAAGCAAGAACGATGTCGTGGTGTCAGGCGATGAGGCTTAGGGGAACCATACTACCCGGTGACAGGACCAATGACTCAGCGGCTATCATGTGGATACCGACGGGAGTCATGTACGTATGGATACGTCGAGAGGCCAGGGTCAGAGCTAGGCACTCGAGCTTTCGGGATAGCGTATGATACGTACCTATCAGGGAGCCAGTCATGGAGACAGCACCTGATGGATCAGTATTTCTGTGTCGATGCTTGGCACATTGGTTTCATGATATTTCTAATTACTCCTTTGTATATATAACAGGGGATTGAGCCGCTGTTATATATACCCTTACATCAATATTAGTGGAATGGGACGCTAATATATGTGTACTGACCTCATCATATTTATTTACGCCATTATATTTAGGATGTTAGAATTTTGCTGGAGATTTGACTCGGGATATAAGAGTTTCATTTGAGATTGGATACTGGATCGATATGTGAGATCTACTTGATATTGTACATTCGAGATATATGAGATCTACTTGCTGTTGTATATTCGAGATATGTGAGATATACTTGATATTGTACATACGAGATATGTGAGATCCACTTGATTTTGTACATTCGATATATACGAGATATACTTGATGATTGTACATTCGATATATGTGAGATATACTTGAGGTTGTACATTCGGGATATATGAGATATACTTGATATTGTGCAATTGAGGAGATGAGATACTTAGATAATATGAGAGCCAATTTGGTGGCTGATATGAGGAATTGGGATTTGAATTGTCTTGCTGGATTGTGATCCTACCACGATGTCAGGATTCCGTAGAAATGACATACTTCACTCCATACCCCCTTTTATCTATTTGTGCACTGCTTCATGTATTAGTAGTACCTGTTAGAGTACCTTTCATGATTATTGCACATTTACATTCTCATATCCCTATCGCATGATTATTTCATACTGTTGTCCTATCATTATTGCTTTATATATATTGGTTGTACCTGCTAGTGTACTTTCCATTATTCTGCATTCATATGACATGTTATTACTGGTAATTGCATATCTTAGATTCACGCATTACGTGCATACTTGCGATTACCTGCATATGTTATTTACAATTCACGAGTCGGCAACTCAACCCCGTTGTGCCACAGGTATTGCAGGTGTTTCCCCAGAGTAGTCGAAGCAGGCTATTCACCTATCTATCATCTTTCGCTACAGATACCGCATCGGCTCACAGTGTGCTGTTTTGCTTAGGTGGGTTTTGGTGGTTATCTGTATTTTATATTGTATATTCGTTGTATCTTGTACTCTCCATCTACTACTAGTATGTTGTGACTTAGAGACTTGGTGAGGACGATATTGTATATTATTATGGATTTGTTGCCTTTTATACAGTTTCCTTTCTTTTGTCTCTTATTTCTTCGCTACGGCGTCGTATATCTGTTGTGGTGTTTGTTTTCCGCCGTTGGGCGTGGATTTTTGCTCCCGTTTGGGATGCTTTACTTTATATTCATGTTGTACCCATTTGGGGGTTAGTTTTTACAAAGAGGGTGCTGCCAAAATTTTAAAGAAAAAGTGGACTCTTTTAAAGACTTTGAGTTGTGATTTAAAACGTTTCAAAAACTTTTATTGTCTTTTTCCGTATTTTCATGGTTTAGATTTCTGGGTTTTGGCTTTCCTTTACTGCGTTACGTCTGTAGGCGTTGCGTAGTATTAGGGCCGTCACGTACAAATTTCGGGTCGTGACAGGAAGGTTGCTTCACTTAGAGTATTTGGCAGGTAGTTTGCTGCACCCGTAGGGGTCTAGGGTAGCTATTCATCACGACCGTGGATCTGTCTTTCGTTACAAGCTCAAATGAAACGCGGAACTCCTAGTATATCCAATGTGTTCATCTTTGATCTGTAATGACTATCATTGCGTATGATTAATGGATATTATTATATATGTATTATATAATAGACGTTGGTTATATTTTGCATCCGTACTAGTCCAGCCCCCGCTCTATCGTTAGTTATGTAACCTAACGGGTGATGACGGGGCCCGTGGCGAATGCGCATGGCATAAGCATACGTTGTATTTTCGTTGTTTTCTGCAATGGTAGGTTAATTGATAGGACTACATTACATTAATGCAAAGCAAACAATCCAAAAATGAATTTTTGGAACAAATTTTAAAACCACTCGGTTATTTTAAAACAGAAGACTTTTAAATGCGGAGCTTAAACCACTTCTTTTAAAAGCTATCAGGTTTCTTCAATTATATCAAGTTCACTACGTTCAAGGTTTCGCCAAAACCAGCCGTAGCCCTCCGTCATTTCATATGAATATTCAATAGTATTCAAGCTATGTTTGTTGACCTTCATCAAGGCATAGTGATTGGTAGCTGCTGAGTGTTCATATGTAGCAAAGATGGATGCGTCGGTTTGGGACGGTCGTATTACCTTGTTGACCTTCGTCATACTGGTGGGTTCAAATTAACCTGGACAATGATAGGTAGAACTTGACATTTGACTTATGATTTATTGACCTCAACATACAGAACGGGGGTATTCTCCTTTTTCAAGGAGGTCTCTGCTACCCTCAACATGTTGAGGAGCTTTGGAAGATCGGCTTCCATTTCGTGCATGTTGAAGCTAAGCACGAACTGAGAGAAGGTGTGGGGAAGGGACTGCAAAATCAAGTCGATATACAAATCATTCTCTAGCACGCATCCCAGGTTTGCGAGTTCCTCAATGAGGCTGATCATTTTGAGGACGTGCTCTCCTACAGGCGCTCCTGGAGCTAACCTCATCTGGAAGAGTTTCCTTGAAGTCTCGTACCTCGTGATACGGGAGTGCTCTCCATATAATTCCTTGACATGGAGAAAGATGGATATAATATCCATACTCTCGTGCTGTTTCTGGAGTTCATTGTTCATGGACGCCAGCACGATACACTTAGCTCGCTCACAATCTAGATCCTAGGTTTTGCGAACTTCCTTCTCCATAACTAAGGAATCTGGTCCTGGGATAAGGGGAGGAACAGCGGAGGTAACATATGCTACTTTGTCATAAGTCAGTGCAATGTTAACGTTCCTTAGCCAATCTTTATAGTTCTGCCCGGTCAGAATATTTTTTTCAAGTAATAGTTTTAATCCTGTCTGTTGGAGATGGTGCCCTCAGAGTCAATTATTGGATCACAGGCACGTGATTGCAATGATTGAGGGAGGACCTATTCCGGTAGGACAGTCTTACTCAAGATGATAGTATGCTATCTGGTTTATCTTTATCATCGTGTACTGCTTTAGGTGACCTGACAGGTCGCTATTACACGTTGATAGAGCCTCTAGGATTCTTGCTTGACTGCCAGCAGTATGAGGCGATCATATACATGGGAGCTGGAAATCTACAAGCACATCCTTAAAAGGTCCCTAGTCGTGGGAGTTTCGAGACAGGGCATCGATACTCCAGAGTAGACTAGTGTATACAGTCGAGACCCCGACGAGGGGTGGTGGCCGGTCTCACAAGCCACTGGTGTCAGTTGGTTCACCTAAGATGTATACAAGTGCTCATTGGGTTATGAGTACACCGGACATGACTCGCCGGGAACATGCTAGTTGGTCTTATACCTGACGTCAGATAGCAGTTCCCTGGTAACTTGTGTACATATTAGTTCATCGACCTGAGGATCGTCATTTGTCTCGTGTGAGTTCCCACTGTACTTTGATTACTACCCTACTATGCTCAAAGAAGACGTGCAAACAGGTTTTAGTTGAGTACAGTCCCGAGCCACATGGAGGCAGTGAGCGGATCTTCAGGGGTTCGTCTCTCCCGGTATTGGGGGTGAGGTCGCGCTGTGTCTAGAAGAGCCATTACACAAAGCCCTCGGCCGAGGCAGGAGATTTACTGGTAGCTATTCCAGTAGTATCTCAGAGTGTTCTGGGCTACAGTCCGACACGACTTGTACCGCTTTTGGGGGTCTGACTTTTACCAACCCCCTAGGCCCGCCATGCGATTCTCATAGATGAACGGACCGGACTGTACGGATATTGTCACTGACAGGCTCAGTAGGGTGTCAGGATGAGTTCGCTCATCGACGTCCCTTTTGGTCAATAGCTGGTAGCCCGTTACGTATGGCTAATACCTCTGACGTGCTAGTGGTTAAATCCACAGCCATGGTATTGACGAGTCTTTAGAGTCCCCCACAGACAGTTGCTCAAGTTTCGGGTGAAATGCTGTAGAGGCCATATAGAGGTATGGCAGGGTTCGATCAGATACGTGCGGTAATGCACGAATCATGATCGGACGGATAATACTAGCAGGCTTTGGTTTAAGCCGGATCCTAGTGTTGTACAGTGTAGATTTTGTCTCATTGCATTTGTATTCGGTCGGAACACAAATGCGGGTATGTATATACAGTAGCGGGGTTTTCCTGTAATTTATTACGGGATCAGTTTATGAGGTTGCCAGTTTGCTTTCCGTTTTGGCCATTTTCCTTTGTATCTTTTCTTGGCTGAAATTTGGTGGATGAGGGCTTATTTGCATTTGTGCAAATTAGATTTGTGGAGGGTGGTCTTTGCATATTGTTGCTTCATGATAGATCTTATTTGACCTTGACTTCTTCACTTGATCATTACTTGACTTTTGGAGTAATGATGTTGGATGGTGATGGAGGGTTATGATGATAGTTTATGAGTGTTGGGCTTGTTTTGTGATCATGATTCATGATAACCCTTCCTCTCTCTTGTTTTATTTTGACTCACTCATTCTTTTGATACACACTCACTCCCTCTTCTCATTCTCCATGAGTCATGGCCGGCCAAGGAAGATGGTGGCTGTCCCAAATTCTAGAGGTGGGATTTTTGGTCTTTTGTCTTCACAAAAATCCCATAGCTCCATCCAAAAATTTGATATATCATTTCCTCCATCAAAAGGCAACCTAGACCCCAAATGAGACATATAGATCTTCACTTCATCTACAGCAAATCTTGGGCACGTCGACTTGCCAACTTCGTGCCCGAGTTGCCTCGGTCCAGAGGTGGGAGCCCTTAAAAGAAGACGGCGATGTGGTGCCCTTCCGGCGAGGAGGTGAAGACCGGAGATTCCGCGGGAGATCGGGACGACGATGAGAAGACAGAAGGACACGGATCGCTCGGTATATCTCTCTACCCCGTTCTTTACTTAGCTAGAATTAGTTTAATGGCCCGATCCGGGACTTTTGTGCGCGGTGGTGCCGGTTTAAAAGTTAAAGTAAATTATCGCTTCCGCATTTTGGCCTCGGAAAGACCGCCGAGGCGCCGCCGTGCACTTACACTGGTATCAGAGCCACGCCATTAACCTAGTCTAGCTTGCACTAGTATGTTTAAAGTTTCGATCGAACAAAAATCCCAAAATCGCATTTTCATGTATATCAGTTCTCTGTCGAAATTTTTTTGGCTCCAAAAATTTTTCAGGTTGTTGCAGAATGATGTGCAGGGAATTCGAAGACTTCTGTAGAAATTTGGTTGCATGATGTCATAGTTCCACCGCGGAACCGCGGCCAAACCCATGCATTGGCCGCGGTTCCGCCGCCTCCTTGACCCCTCTCTGCACCAAATTTGCACAGTAGTCTTCTGACTTGAAAATAGGGTTTTTGGAATATTCTTTTTGGGCCCAGAATTTCTTTAAGTGCTACAGTAGTGCTTGGGGGCCCACTTACGAAAATTTATCGATCGAAAAGTTTAAACACATTAGTTTATAGTATTTACATTATATCTGCGACCGTGAATGTCACTTGATCGGTAAATCCTGTCTAACTGCTATAGCCCGGTTAGACGGATTTGCGAACGTGACATTCACGTTGATGTTCTGTGATTGCGCTGTGATGTTGCAGATTGGTCGTGGGGATAGCCTGAATGCAATGTTAGTATAGTTTTGTTTTTTCATATGTACATTTGATATTGCGGGGCGAGTGTCCGACATGTGGACTGCCGTCACTGCCTGTTTGTATATTATTCTTTTGGGGCAATACCAGGTTGAGGTCGATGTACCCGTTGTATGTATATTTTACTTTCTGTAGTAGGATTACCCCAAGGAGGGGTGCACGGATAGCCGGGTTCTAGAGGGCAACGGGCCCGCATCTCATGGCATTAAGATGGAGGGGGCTTTACTCTAGAATTGGCAGGCTATTCGCCGCACTCGTAGGGGGTACAGGTTAACCCAGGAAGGGTGCCGAAGTTACCGGATTCCGTGAAGTGCTGGGTGGTCCATTCACGTTGTTGAAGGGGGCTGCCTCGCTTCAGGTTTTGGCGGATAACTTGCCGCGCCCGAAGGGGTCTAGGATTTCATTGCACAGGCTATCCACACGACCAGGGGAACGTCGGGTTTCAGTAGCGGCTCTGTGAAACCCGGGGATCCCAGATATCTGTGTTGTTCTGTGATGCTTATTACATTTCTTTGATGTTGCATTTTATCACGCCTTGAGCGAAAATTATATATTATATATATACTAGTAGATGTTGTATATGTTTTGCATCCGCGCTAGTCCAGTCCCCGCTCTGTCGTTAGTTAACTAACCTAACGGGTAATGACGGGACCCAGTGGCGAATGCGGATAGCATATACGTACATCATTATTTTCGTTCTTTGTGGTGTGATCAATTGATGGGACTGCATTGATTTGGATCAATGCAAACTAAACAAACCTATTTGATGTTGTTGGAACAATTTTTCAAAAAGCTGTTATTGCAAGGACGTTCACTTTTGTTTTGCACAGTGGTATTCGATTATGAATATCCAGCACCTCAGTCGACGAGGCAAGGGCCGAGATCCCTTCACCGGGAGTGACCCTTTGGACAGAAGTTCGCGTCAGGGCAATAACTTCACTATAGCCGATTACTTTTGCTTTGCAACGTGGTATTCAGTTGGAACATCCCGCACCTCATTATACGGGGAAAGAGCCGAGATCCCTTCACCGGGAGTAACCTCTTTAGCAAAGGTTTTCGTCACTATACTTTTCTAAAAAGCTATCCGGTTCCTTCAACGATATCAAGTTCATTACGTTAAAGGTTTTTCGCCAGAAACCATTCGTAGCCCTCCGTCGTTTCATATGGGTAGTCACTAGTATTCAAGCTGTGCTTGTTGGCCAAAGTTAAGGCACAGTGTTTGCTAGCTGTTGGGTATTCATATGCAGCATAGATAGATGCGTTGGTTTGGGACAGTCGTATAGCCTTGTTGGCCAAAGTCAAGGGCTTGTACGGGTGGGTTCAAATTAACCTGGAGAATGACGGGTAGAACTTGACATGTGACTTATGATTTGTTGGCCAAAGTCAAGATCATAAGAGCATGGGGCAAAAAATCACATCGGGAGTTTCTAAAGAAACTGAAACTTGCCAGATATGTGCATACCTTCTGGAGTGTGATAACGTGAGCGAAGTCCGTCACGTTATCATGCGATGATAGTTGGATCCCTATTCCCACTGATGAGTTGATTTACTCCTCGGGTGATCACGACTAATTCTTCTTTCTAGTTTGGAAGAGAATTTGACGTTACAGTAGGAGGTTTCCTGATTAGATAAAGTGATAACCATTCTGATCTAGGTTAGAGTGCACGCTGAGAGTTTCTTTTCTCTCTCTTTTTGGCAGTGACCATTGACCCGACCCTAAGACTATGACTCAGTGACCAAAATTAACCGAACCTTCTTAAACACTGGCTTTTGGATTGTCAGAGTTGCATACCTCATTGCCACTCCTACTTTTACCCTTTTCTCCAGGACACCCCGTATTACTACGAACGTCCACTTCCATTGGACAAAACCATCGTATGGTTATATACGAACTCGAAGGAATTTATTCGAGGATGGTTTCCGGTTCTGGAGGAAACGAATAGGACTATTCGGTTGTCTTTTCCTTTTACCTTCTCTCAGGTTGCGAGTACTCCTTGGTTTAGGAGATAGTACACCTATTACGCAAATTGGATAGTCTTCTTCCAAACCTTAGGCTGGTGCCGAACGGTGGGGAATGAAGAAAACCAATTAGCATAACGATGGTGTACATAAGGTATTAAGTAAAGACATATCAAGGGATTAGTAAGAGGGCAAAGTAAATTGCGACTGATATTCACTACCAAACCAAATATTTTTTCGCCAATCCTAAAATCACCTTTGTATTTCTCCAGAACACTCCGTATCACTACGAAGATCCACAGTTTATTGGATACTCCATCGTATGGTTATATACGAACTCGAAAGGAACTTGTTCCAGTTCGGGGATGGATTCTGGTTAAGGAGAAATAGGAATAAGGTTTATTCGGTTGTCTTTTATCTTCACCTTCTCTCGCATTGCGAGTGCTCCTAGGATTAGGACAGTACACCCATTATGCTTATTGGATAGTCTTCTTCCAAACTATAGGCCGGTGCCGAACGGTAGGGAAGGAAGAAAACCATTTGGCCTAAAGGGGTGTACAGAAGGTAACGACTAAAGACATAAAAAGGGATTTGGAGAGGTGGCAAAGAAATATACGGTTACAGTTGTGAATCTGGATAATGGAAGAGCCATTACTAGGAATACCAGGATAGCCCATCGAAACATTTTAATGTTTCAGTTTCACTGTGTACCGTTAAAGGAAAACTGATTTCCCAGTTAGACACTTGCTCCAGGGTATGTATTTACCAGGTATGATTCTCACATCTGTATGGTTTTACAGATGATGAGTGGGAGTAAGTTATTGGGAATTAGGTGATCATCCTCATTATATCGGAATTCGTTGTAATTGGTGATATTTGAGGAAATCGCCTGGATTGTTTGCCAGACGACAAATATTTGGTTTTGAATATCCGTTGTTATGCACCAATTTCAAATTGATATATATCTGTACGTCTATTTTTATAGAGTGAGATATACCTTTTTGAAATTATGTCTATGACATTTACCTATATCAATGGATGGTTAGGTAAGGAGTATTGAACAGCGGTGTAATTCTTCTTAACCATAAGTACAGTTTTCAACCTATGACACACAGGGAATGAGTTATTAGACTCAAGGGACTTATACAGAGTATTGTATGTTGTCCAGTGTCTATTAGGATAGAGGGGTTGGTCCTCATACTATATTCGGTTTACTTATGACTTCTCTAGTTTTTAGACAGGTGTTTCGTAGAAACACAAGGTCCGAATTTTGAGAAGTTATAGATATATGGATAAAGTAGAGAACCAGGTATTGCGAGTATCTGGATTCTTCATGGTGATCGAGGATGTAGATACTTGTGTATGGTATTTAGTTAATAGTAATGATTAAGAGAACTTGCTTCTCTTTCAGGTTACTCATAATTGGAAGTATTTCTAAGTTGAGTAACGCTGATAGGCCTCCTTCCATTTAGTTGACATGCACTGGAGACAGCTGCTTGATTTGAATCTGGTTCAATTAAATCAGTGCCTCTATTTCTGTATTGGATATAGAACAGTTCATATCTTATCGATGTTAAGGTACGGGGAGTTGTCCGGATTATGCTTAAAACCAGACTCTGGATAACTCAAGGCACGTTTCTGTAATGGCTGTTTGTGGGTTGATCCAGGCTATGACGAGGGTTGACTTTCTACCATCTGGAAGATCAATAGTGATGTTGTTCTTGACTCGCCACAGTTTTAACAAAAATGGATTTTTTCAGAAAACAGTAGTGGGAGTATGGTAGAACTGGAAGTGATTCCGGAACCGCAAAAGATTACTGAAAATTTGAAAGGAACCTAAAGATTCAATCTGGTTTGACATTCCATTGGCCACTCCGCAGATATGGTGGGAAACCTCAGGCACCCGAGAGGTACTCAGGTAGCCTCAAGGACGGTGACAGGGAGGTTCTTGTTTACCCAGACTTTCCATTGCTGTTGTTCCAGACTGTGAGACCCGGCAGGAGGATGAGTATAGCGTCGTTCTAAACTAGCTTTAGAAGTGTTGTCACGACCCGAAAGTACGGAACATGACCGGCACTTAAACTACGAAACGTCTCGAGGCGTACGTAATCTAAGTAAGCCGAAAACCCAGAAATCCAAACCAAGAAAAGTAGTAGAGTGGAGGAAAACCAATTTTAATCAAGTAGTTTTGCAAAATACGCCGAAATATGCATTTTAAAATCACAAGTCTTTTCTAAAAATTTCGGCAGAGTTTCCTTTGTAAAAACTGATCCCAAACGGGTACAAAACCTGATAAAGAATATATAAAGGAAAATGCATCCCCAAGCGGGAGCTAGCTCTTCGTCAATCGACGGTCCCAACCATGCAAGCAATATAATATACAACGCCGAAAGGCGAGGATCACCACAGAAAAGGAAACTCAAAACAGCCTGAAATCCGTATAAATACAAAACGCGACTCTAAGGTCGATAGAATAAACAACACTGGTCTCTACCTCAATTAAATACATGTTTGGTTGATGGAACCTCTAGGTACAACTGAATAATAATATACAAGGTAATATGATGGGTACGATACCAAAAACCCACCTACTAGCAAGTCACCCGAACGAAATTGTGCCCGCAAAGCCGTAATGAAACCTGTACGGCAAACCTGCAAGAAACTGGGGCACAATGGGGGTGATTTGCCAACTCGTGAATAGAAAAACATCTACGAATAAAAATCGCATGTATGACGCAATCCTAGGTCATACGATCATAATATATAATCCTCAAATATATATAACCAGCAGCCTATAACAAAGCTAGGGTAAATATCTAACCCGAGTGTAATCTCATGTGCCCGTGTCAGTGCCCAAGGTAGCAATATATCATATGAATGAGGTATGAATGCATGAAAACAGAATACATGTAAATGAAGAACTGTTTTCATAATTTAGTGAGATTTCCTTTGTATTTTTAAAAAATGAGGTATCAAAATGAAATCAGCATAAAACAGTGCCTAGCATCGGCACAAAACGTAATCCCAATATCTCGATATCTCTGTATCACAGTCTCTATACCTCAAAATCTCGAAATCTCAATGTCTCAATCACAATATCTAGGGCGCCGTCAGTCCAGACCGGCCCCTACCATCCCTCTCAAGACCACGACGGTATCCTCCGGATATCCGATGCGTCGGGTAAAATCACCAGTAGGTAGTGCTCCCCTGCCAGGCTCACATCGTCATCATCACGCGCTTCTTGCCCCGGGGTACCTTACCGGGTCCACCATGTACCCGAAACGGTTCATCCGTCTCCTCGAATCAGGTTTCCAAATCCATCAGCAAACTCATGGTGGACGACTCATACATCATGGGAAAACCGCACTTTTTATTTTAAAAGAGAGAAAATGTTTATTTGTGTTTTTTTTGCGGTTTTCCTCCAAATCCAGAAAATCTCACGGAAATCCAAATCCAAAACCTCAATAACACGTAAAATAGTGAATATATGCATGAGAATCCATGAATGCGGCATAACAATGAATAATAGTATGCATGAAGTAGCAGGTAATAACTACAATGTCTAATCTAGCACATAAGGCGAGTACACTAATATCCTGTCTAAATTATTAGCTAACAACCTCTATCAATGCAATAGTATTTCTAAAGTGTACGTGGCATGGCAATTACCGATGAAGATGTGTGTGAGCCGGCAAGTAAGTGTACGTGGTACATACGCATCATCGGTAATGGTGCTGGTGTCCTAACAGCATGATATCAATAATGTAGTACGAAACATAATATAAGCATGCGATGCGAAGCGAACCACAATAATGAGCGGTAGCTGAAAACTGGACGCAACTATAACTAATATGAATTAATCTAATAAAAGTCCTACAAATGGTGCCTTTTGAAAACACACGAATCATGGGGTTTTGAAAATAGGGGCTATGGTGTTTTTATGAAAAGATACGTCTTTTGAAATATTCGTAGGATCCCATGGGCTGTCTTTTAAAATACCCACGATTTGTTAGTTTTGAAATAGGTAGGAGTCTAATCTAATCTAACAACTACACTAAACTATACGGCTGAACTAACAAGCTGAGCTACAGGTAAGGAAACCGCCTAACAGCTGAGTCGATACATATACATACCTGTATATATATTAGTCGGTGATCCCGCCTCAATAATATCATATCCGATATCATATCTATAATCAGACATCCCAAGTCAAGAGTGCGGATCAATCATCAAAATATAGCTCGTACGTAAATCCGTCGTACGACATCCCCAAATCTGGGTACGGGTCAATATCATATTCGTCATATCAATCATCAGGTATTCTCTTTATCAATATCGTATCTGGGTACTGACCTATGTCTAGTACAATACTAACATCATTACTACAATCAAGATCCAACTACTGGTCGACAATCCCGTATAAATCGATATCATCAGCACATATCATCTCAAGGAGTATACGCCGCCCAAGGCGGCCTATTAAAAATATCCTGTCATATCATATCATATCATATCTCGTATCATAATCACATGTCGATCATTTACATATTTATATCACTATTCCTATGGCATCATTATCCCAAAATCCGCTAAGGCATCAAGACTTATCTCGAATATGAATTTTACCATATCACCGATATCATAAACTCGGATCAATCTCATCGACTCATCTCAATCCCATGTATCATCCTCAAATCCTTAATAAACACATAGCCTCATACCCAAGTGAACACATGTCCATAACAAATCCCATAAGCATATATGAAGTGAGGATGTATGCAAGTATGTATATGTGTGCATGAATGTGTAGTGCACCCACTTCCCTATGGTTTCGTAACTTTTCCCCAATCCAATATACCAATATCCATCTTAAATCATCAATAATTTCCCGAACAACATATAATAATAATTGTAGGTGTGTATACGCATTCATATACATCACCACGAACTGCGGGGGTGCTATACGTCATCCACCCGACTTCTCCCCGTAGATATAAATCTACTCACCTGTATCACGCGTGTCGGTATCGATGTCGCCTTCATCTTCTGCATCGCCTCGGACCGTCGTGGGGGTACCTACACATATCACACGTATCGCATCACCTCAAAAATCGAATCGAAACTTAAAACGACACGCGAAAACCAACACGATACGCTAAAAGGCTTATAGGTTAGAACCCATGGTTAGCCTTCGCAAACAACCCGAAATCACTCGATGTAGTCATACAAACACCAAGTGACCGAGGTAAAACCCAAATATGAAATTCTAGAAATCAAAATACGGAAAACAATAACTCAATTCAAAGCAGCAACCCAAGAAAACGATCCCAGATTTCGCCTCAGGCCAAATTTAGCCAAGCAAACAAGTCCAGGGTGATGTATATGATGTATTTAAGCTACTGGACCAACCCCGACACATTCCACCACTACATGGCCGGCCACATCCTTGCCAAAACCGGCCTGGCCGGCCCCCCTATGTCCAATGGGGTCCGTCTGGTCAGGGTGGCCGCCTAATACCTTAATTTGGCCCTAGAGTTGTTTGTTTGTCTCAGAAACTCCCCGGGTCAACCCAGATTCACCTGCACACCCTAATCACTCACAAACCGACATGAAAGTCCCGTAATTCCGTATTTTTGGGTTTCAGGTTGTGCTAGGTCAGGGTCTTAGTCAATATAGGGCCTAAGGTCACCATTAGGGTCCAATTGCACAGCCACATCTCAACTTTACCCTAACCCTCTCTAAGTTGCTCCAAAATGTATAAAACCTCGACAAAACGACACTAAACTTTAAAAGAGGCTAAATCACTTGAAATACTATAATATTTATGAAGGAATTACCTCAATAGAGACTCATGAATCTTCCTACAGCACCAAAACATCAACTTTCTTGGTCCATTGCGTAGATCTTGAGCTTGTGTGCATTTTTATTGAAATGGGGATAGGATTTTAGTGATGTTTTAGAGGTGAAATGAGGGCTTGAAGTTGGAGGAAGGGAGAGGAAGCAGCAGCCGCAGGAGATGAGGGAGGAGAGGGAGAGAAATGAGTGAGGGGATCTAGGCAAATGGCTAAGTCAAGGGTCAAAAGGAACCATACCTCTCTCTCTCTCACCATACCTCATTATCTTATTCCTTTCTCTTTTCTTTTTCTTTTTCTCCAAAAACCCTTCTCACAAGAATAGTGATCCCCAAAATAAAACCATGGTAAGAAAATGTGACACAAGTCCAAAAATGATATGTGCACGTTTTGCACAAAAAGCCAAAAAAATCCGATTAGCGATTTTTAATCGCGATTAGCACTAATTTAGTATATAAATGCTCATAAAAACTTAAAAATGACTAATTTCCATAGAATACATAATTTTGAATTTTCCATATTTTTTTCAAAATTTTTCCCATTTATCGATATTTAATTATAAATTTAATATTAAAATAATCAATAAAATAATATTAAATTATTAAAATTCATAAAAATAATATTTTATTATTTTGGAATGTTACAATCTTCCCCCCTTAAAGAAATTCGGTCCCCGAATTTAAATTCAAACCACCAATTTCCAAAAACATTTCAGTAAAAAAAAATCCAAGTCGTCGGGGCTCCGAAATCATCAATACATAAACGCATCATAGCGCAATGCATGCGCATGAGTAACGAGTAGATAACTCGAAAACAAAACTCCGTCAAGCATCCCGCAATCATCGGAGTTATGGTAAAGCCATAACGCCAAATCCAATATGAAACCAATATGATTCAACTCGAAACTTTACACGTAAATATCTGTAGTAAATGCGTGCCAAATCTTTTAAGTTGCTGTGCGATGCGCATAACGCTGCACAGTGGCGGACGACTTTATCAAAAAATAGCCATATACTTATATATCTTTTGTTGAGTATGCACGATCCACCATTTTTGAAAACAATTTGGAAGGGTTCCCTGTTTTAAACGTTTTCGTGGCATATCAGACACGTAGGTAAATAATGAGACTATAGCTCGCTTTTGGAAATCCCTTTGAAATCTATCAATGCGTGCACAATATACTCAGGTACTGTCCTCTGACTAGTCCTGCTCAGTATAAAAACATATAGAAATCATCATAAAAACGTACCGCTCCATAAGAAATCAATCCCAAAATATACATATGAATACTACGTGCGTCTGGTGTGCACGGAAATCAAGATCCATAAATGTGCCATACATGTGCACAAAAACAACATCTAAGTGCATCGGGTGTGCACGAAGCATCTGTCATGGGCCAAATGTGTGCCTGACAGCAAAAACAGGTGCATCTGACATGCACGAAAAATCCCGATTTAGTGCATCTGGTGTGCAACCAAAATCGTATCTCATAACATGAGCCCAACATGCGCTAAAATCCAAATCCGGTGCATCCATCATGCACGAAATCATGAAATCCAATATCAAGCGCCGAAACACGCAAAAAATCCAATCAAGTGCATAAGTGCACAAACAAACATCGTACATCCCAATCGAAATCGAAGTCCAGCGCAACTAAGTGCACAAAATACATGTCACAGCACTGCAAGCATATGTAAACTATACAGAGTGCAAAAAAAACCAAATCGTGTGCGTGCATCCGCACAAAATCAACTCAAATGTATAAAACCCATGAAATCATATATATCGGAAACCAAGGTTCAAAAACGATATAAAGTGCAACAACTGTGCAAAAATCGTAAATACTCAGCAAGTGCCACCATGGGGCATAAAAACAAATATCATGAGACCCAATCATCAAAATTAAATCAAGCGAATAAATCGCCCAACAATACTGAAAACAAGCATGGCGAGATAGTCCCGCTCAAGCACATCCTCCAAGAATCTCTGGCTAACTGTCGTGGTCACTCATAGCATATCTCATCGACGATCCTGAACTCTGGCCTGCTGGTGTGCGTAACAATGACCACTCCTGGGTCTAGGTCTTCTCGTAACTTATTTCAGAATTGTCCTTATCTTCCCTGGGGATTACCAATCTCACGATCCATCGGCTCATCGGCCCTGTCAGGTGTGCTAACGGGGACGATTCCGTTTTGGCACTTCTCTGGTCATCTCTCGGTCCATCCTCACGACCACTCGTTAAGCAGCATGTCACTGGCGTCGGCCTCTGGCTCTCTGAATGCACGTGACACATCTAATCCTGGGTGCAAATATCATTGCAGCAGTATCCTGGAAGGAATCCTGCTCAAGGTCTCTTCCAAGTCTCGTCTCTGCCTAACTGTCCGGAAGTCATCGTCCTTTACTATATCTGTTTCTTGCTCCGGAACGGCTGCATACTCATCGCGACTCTTTCTGGAAGGTATATCCAAGTACAATGCCTCGGCAGGCGTATCGCATCTCTGATGTCGGCAGAGTAGAACGTCATCTTATCAAGATCTCGTACGAACCGCCTACTCCACTTTTCTCTAAGGTCGACCGCTTCGGACTCGTCTCGTCGTGGCTATATGGACTGAGCTCCAACGGCTATCCTCGTATCGGGAGTCTCCCAAGAATTGCATCTCCCCACCTAGCATTCGAATTAAGTCGAGCCATCCAATCGAATCGTCAAAACCTCATAATCCCCCAAGAGCTCAACATCTTGGGCACAGTTTAATAGTATCGAGTACATACCACAGCATCGGTGGTCCAGCCGTAGAAGGGCAAACCCAAGCCTCACTAATGGCGCCGTAGAACTGCCGTAAACCCTAAGGTTCAAAGGCTTTCATACGGTCATTAAGTCGAGTTAGGGTTTCATTCTTCTAGAGGGACCATAGAATTGCCTGCATGTCTTTCCGACTACTTTAAACTTGGAATAATAGGTTTCTGACATTCGATCGTCTCTGTCGACTCCCAACGTCTCCGCGTGAAGTCGTCTCTAGCTGGAATCAATCTATCTGATGACCTCGCATCGGGGTAGCGAACAATCCATGTGTCCTAGTCATTCATCATCGGTGACTAGCGACCTTCTATCATCTCTTCATACAACTTGTACTACAATAGCTCCAACATCTGGGGCGATATCTCGTCGTTCGCAGCAATAACTGGCTCACTCGTCTGCATGCTGAACCATGCCTCAATCATCATGAGTAAGCAATACACCAACAGTCATCAAAATCTGGCTGGCCTCTGTCAGTTGCTCAATCCTCTAGTGCTAATCTGCACGTCCGAGAAGTCTCAAACAGCGATCCATCCAACGCTCGTGGCGTAAAACACAATCAAAGGACACATCTCTACAATAGTGTGTCGCCGGGATCACGCCCTGGTCAGTCCTCGTTCGTGACGAGCTCGTGCTGACCGCAACTCTAGACGTAGCTCTCCCTGCCCGTAATCGTGGCAGCAAAACCAAACTGGTACCGATGAAGCTAGATTAGGAATGAATATGATACTGAACAAGGAAATGTACATCCTAAGGCTTCTTAAGTGGAGTGGCGTGTCGTAAATATGCTGCGGAACATACCAACGGTACGTCACACTACTTTAGTCACTTATTCCATCAACCAAGGGTCATCCTACGCTCCGAAGGTAAAACCTAACGCTCTGATACAAACTATGTCACGACCCGAAAGTACGGAACATGACCGGCACTTAAACTACGAAACGTCTCGAGGCGTACATAATCTAAGTAAGCCGAAAACCCAGAAATCCAAACCAAGAAAAGTAGTAGAGTGGAGGAAAACCAATTTAAATCAAGTAGTTTTGCAAAATAAGCCGAAATATGCATTTTAAAATCACAAGTCTTTTCTAAAAATTTCGGCAGAGTTTCCTTTGTAAAAACTGATCCCAAACGGGTGCAAAACCTGATAAAGCATATATAAAGGAGAATGCATCCCCAAGCGGGAGCTAGCTCTTCGTCAATCGACGGTCCCAACCACGCAAACAATATAATATAGAACGCCGAAAGGCGAGGATCACCACAGAAAAGGAAACTCAAAACAACATGAAATCCGTATAAATACAAAACGCGACTCTAAGGTCGATAGAATAAACAACACTGGTCTCTATCTCAATTAAATACATGTTTGGTTGATGGAACCTCTAGATACAACTGAATAATAATATACAAGGTAATATGATGAGTACGATACCAAAAACCCACCTACTAGCAAGTCACCCGAACGAAACTGTGCCCGCAAAGCCGTAATGAAACCTGTACGGCAAACCTGCAAGAAACTGGGGCACAACGGGGGTGATTTGCCAACTCGTGAATAGAAAAACAACTACGAATAAAAATCGCATGTATGACGCAATCCTAGGTCATACGATCATAATATATAATCCTCAAATATATATAACCAGCTGCCTATAACAAGGCTAGGGTAAATATCTAACCCGAGTGTAATCTCATATGCCCGTGTCAGTGCCCAAGGTAGCAATATATCATATGAATGAGGTATGAATGCATGAAAACAGAATACATGTAAATGAAGAACTGTTTTCATAATTTAGTGAGATTTCCTTTGTATTTTTAAAAAATGAGGTATCAAAATGAAATCAGCATAAAACAGTGCCTAGCATCGGCACAAAACGTAATCCCAATATCTCGATATCTCTGTATCACAGTCTCTATACCTCAAAATCTCGAAATCTCAATATCTCAATAACAATATCTAGGGCGCCGTCAGTCCAGACCGGCCCCTACCATCCCTCTCAAGACCACGACGGTATCCTCCGGATATCCGACGCGTCGGGTAAAATCACCGGTAGGTAGTGCTCCCCTGTCAGGCTCACATCGTCATCATCACGCGCTTCTTGCCCCGGGGTAGCTTACCGGGTCCACCATGTACCCGAAACGGTTCATCCGTCTCCTCGAATCGGGTTTCCAAATCCATCAGCAAACTCATGGTGGACGACTCATACATCATGGGAAAACCGCACATTTTATTTTAAAAGAGAGAAAATGTTTATTTTTGTTTTTTTTGCGGTTTTCCTCCAAATCCAGAAAATCTCACGGAAATCCAAATCCAAAACCTCAATAACACGTAAAATAGTGAATATGCATGAGAATCCATGAATGCGGCATAACAATGAATAATAGTATGCATGAAGTAGCAGGTAATAACTACAATGTCTAATCTAGCACATAAGGCGAGCACACTAATATCCTGTCTAAATTATTAGCTAACAACCTATATCAATGCAATAGTATTTCTAAAGTGTACGTGGCATGGCAATTACCGATGAAGATGTGTGTGAGCCGGCAAGTAAGTGTACGTGGTACATACGCATCATCGGTAATGGTGCTGGTGTCCTAACAGCATGATATCAATAATGTAGTACGAAACATAATATAAGCATGCGATGCGAAGCGAACCACAATAATGAGCGGTAGATGAAAACTAGACGCAACTATAACTAATCTGAATTAATCTAATAAAAGTCCTACAAATGGTGCCTTTTGAAAACACACGAATCATGGGGTTTTGAAAATAGGGGCTACGGTGTTTTTATGAAAAGATACGTCTTTTGAAATATTCGTAGGATCCCTTGGGCTGTCTTTTAAAATACCCACGATTCACTAGTTTTGAAATAGGTAGGAGTCTAATCTAATCTAACAACTACACTAAACTATACGGCTGAACTAACAAGCTGAGCTACAGGTAAGGAAACCGCCTAACATCTGAGTCGATACATATACATACCTGTATATATATTAGTCGGTAATCCCGTCTCAATAATATCATATCTGATATCATATCTATAATCAGACATCCCAAGTCAAGAGTGCGGATCAATTATCAAAATATAGCTCGTACGTAAATCCGTCGTACGGCATCCCCAAATCTGGGTACGGGTCAATATCATATTCGTCATATCAATCATCAGGTATTCTCTTTATCAATATCGTATCTGGGTACTGATCTATGTCTAGTACAATACTAACATCATTACTACAATCAAGATCCAACTACTGGTCGACAATCCCGTATAAATCGATATCATCAGCACATATCATCTCAAGGAGTATACCCCGCCCAAGGCGGCCTATTAAAAATATCCTGTCATATCATATCATATCATATCTCGTATCATAATCACATGTCGATCATTTACATATTTATATCACTATTCCTATGGCATCATTATCCCAAAATCCGCTAAGGCATCAAGACTTATCTCGAATATGAATTTTACCATATCACCGATATCATAAACTCGGATCAATCTCATCGACTCATCTCAATCCCATGTATCATTCTCAAATCCTTAATAAACACATAGCCTCATACCGAAGTGAACACATGTCCATAACAAATCCCATAAGCATATATGAAGTGAGGATGTATGCAAGTATGTATATGTGTGCATGAATGTGTAGTGCACCCACTTCCCTATGGTTTCGAAACTTTTCCCCAATCCAATATACCAATATCCATCTTAAATCGTCAATAATTTCCCGAACAACATATAATAATAATTGTAGGTGTGTATACGCATTCGTATACATCACCACGAACTGCGGGGGTGCTATACGCCATCCACCCGACTTCTCCCCGTAGATATAAATCTACTCACCTGTATCCTGCGTGTCGGTATCGATGTCGCCTTCATCTTCTGCATCGCCTCGGACCGTCATGCGGGTACCTACACATATCATACGTATCGCATCACCTCAAAAATCAAATCGAAACTTAAACGACACGCGAAAACCAACACAATACGCTAAAAGGCTTATAGGTTAGAACCCATGGTTAGCCTTCGCAAACAACCCGAAATCACACGATGTAGTCGTACAAACACCAAGTGACCGAGGTAAAACCCAAATATGAAATTCTAGAAATCAAAATACGGAAAACAATAACTCAATTCAATGCAGCAACCCAAGAAAACGATTCCAGATTTCGCCTCAGGCCAAATTTAGCCAAGCAAACAAGTCCAGGGTGATGTATATGATGTATTTGAGCTACTGGACCAACCCCGACACATTCCACCACTACATGGCCGGCCACATCCTTTCCAAAACCGGCCTGGCCGGCCCCCCTATGTCCAATGGGGTCCGTCTGGTCAGGGTGGCCTCCTAATACCTTAATTTGGCCCCTAGAGTTGTTTGTTTGTCTCAGAAACTCCCCGGGTCAACCCAGATTCACCTGCACACCCTAATCACTCACAAACCGACATGAATGTCCCGTAATTCCGTATTTTTGGGTTTCAGGTTGTGCTAGGTCAGGGTCTTAGTCAATATAGGGCCTAAGGTCACCATTAGGGTCCAATTGCACAGCCACATCTCAACTTTACCCTAACCCTCTCTAAGTTGCTCCAAAATGTATAAAACCTCGACAAAACGACACTAAACTTTAAAAGAGGCTAAATCACTTGAAATACTACAATATTTGTGAAGGAATTACCTCAATAGAGTCTCATGAATCTTCCTACAGCACCAAAACATCAACTTTCTTGGTCCATTGCGTAGATCTTGAGCTTGTGTGCATTTTTATTGAAATGGGGATAGGATTTTAGTGATGTTTTAGAGGTGAAATGAGGGCTTGAAGTTGGAGGAAGGGAGAGGAAGCAGCAGCCGCAGGAGATGAGGGAGGAGAGGGAGAGAAATGAGTGTGGGGATCTAGGCAAATGGCTAAGTCAAGGGTCAAAAGGAACCATACCTCTCTCTCTCTCACCATACCTCATTATCTTATTCCATTCTCTTTTCTTTTTCTTTTTCTTTTCCTCCAAAAACCCTTCTCACAAGAATAGTGATCCCCAAAATAAAACCATGGTAAGAAAATGTGACACAAGTCCAAAAATGATATGTGCAAGTTTTGCACAAAAAGCCAAAAAAATCCGATTAGCGATTTTTAATCGCTATTAGCACTAAATTAGTATATAAATGCTCATAAAAACTTAAAAATGACTAATTTCCATAGAATACATAATTTTTGAATTTTCCATATTTTTTTCAAAATTTTTCCCATTTATCGATATTTAATTATAAATTTAATATTAAAATAATCAATAAAATAATCAATAAAATAATATTAAATTATAAAAATTCCTAAAAATAATATTTTATTATTTTGGAATGTTACAAGTGTATGTCTATATGACTCTGCCAGAGGGTTGTCAGGGTCACTGGAAGAAGCGGATGCATAGTGGACAAGTGGCTTATGTCTATTTATAGACTAAAGCAGATATAGCGGAGATAGATCATATATTTCTGATGTGACAGTCATAGGTTTGACTTCATCAGAATAGGGGATGGATCTGTTAAGAAGGTAGTAGGGTGTGATGTCCTGGTATTTGGATGACATACACAGAGTAGGAAAAGAAACTCCTATACTACGATCGGTTATGCTTTGGTTGTCACACAGTGGTTTCTCCATATGGGACTTGGATATTATATCAAACATTCTGGTTACTAGATCTATGGTTTTAGATCTAGATTTGGGTAGTTTCCCAATCTGGGACTTAGACAGCATTCTGAAGGTGTTTTAGAATGGACGACTCCTGGCACGGTAGTGTACCTGCAGGTAATGGAGTCACCCTCTCTAAAGGTGTCTTACAGACTAAAGTGGAGAGGGATGTACATGATTGGCAGATCACTTGCTTAGGCAATTGAGTCAATCATGAGATGTCAAGAACTACGCCAGATGTTGTTTTTGAAGTGGATGCAATAAGATGATATTGATCCAATCCTAGAGAAACGAACAGAAGCAGTTTTAGAACATAAGTGAATGTTCTAGGGATAAGATAACAACAGCCTCTTTTAGGAGACAGTTATCGTTCCAGGCATCCAAGGTGACATGGATGACAGTGAAGTTGTCAGAGTTGTAGTTTTCCTTCTGACGAGGGGCAGTATTTTGGACAGGTGATCTAAGGGGATACTGAGGGAGGCATGGCGCGGGATACTGATTAAGTTCAGTTGACGATACAGTCTAAGAAGTTTGGATTTGGAGTTCATTTATGAGCTAGGTCCCATCAGACATCCAGACACATTCTAAGACATGTATTGCTCATTTCGTGAGATGGCTTTCTCCGCGAACTTGAGATATAGAGAGACATAGAAAGAAACATCAAAGCGGATCCACTCACTGAGGCTACTCCTCGAACGCATTAGTTTCGCAAACGAGCTTTGTGAGAATGAGTAGTAGAGAAGTTGGGTGTTCGGTATCACACGGGCTGTGAGTATGCGACATCGCAATAATTAGCCTTGAGTGCAAGTGGGAGATTGTTGGAGATAGTGCACTCAGAGTTAATTATTGGATCACAGGCACGTGATTGCAATGATTGAGGGAGGACCTATTCCGGTAGGACAGTCTTACTCAAGATGATAGTATGCTATCCGGTTTATCTTTATCATCCTGTACTGCTTTAGGTGACCTGACAGGTAGTTATTACACGTTGATAGAGCCCCTAGGATTCTTGCTTGACTGCAAGCAGTATGAGGGCGATCATATATGTGGGAGCTGGTAGTCTACGAGCACATCCTTAAAAGGTCCGTAGTCGTGGGAGTTTCGAGACAGGGCATCGATACTCCAGAGTAGACTAGTGTATACAGTCGAGACCCCGACGAGGGGCGGTGGTCGGTCTCACAAGCCACTGGTGTCAGTTGGTTCACATAAGATGTATACAGGTGCTCATTGGGTTATGAGTACAATGGACAGGACTCGCCTGGAACATGCTAGTTGGTCTTATACCTTACGTCAGATAGCAGTTCCCTGGTGACATGTGTACAGGTTAGTTCATCGACCCGAGAATCGTCATTTGTCTCGTGTGAGCTCCCACTGCACTCTGATTACTACCCTACCACGCTTAAAGGAGACGTGCAAACAGGTTTTAGTTGGGTACAGTCTCGAGCCACATGGAGGCAGTGAGCGGATCTTCAGGGGTTCGTCTCTCCCTGTATTGGGGGTGAGGTCGCGCTGTGTCTAGGAGAGCCATTACACAAAGCCCTCGGCCGAGGCAGGAGAATTACTGGTAGGTATTCCAGTAGTAACTCAGGGTGTTCTGGGCTACACTCCGACACGACTTGTACCGCTTTTGGGGGTCTGACTTTTACCAACCCCCTAGGCCCGCCATGCGATGCTCATAGACGAGCGGACCGGACTGTACGAATATTGTCACTGACAGGCTCAGTAGGGTGTCAGGATGAGTTCGCTCAGCGACGTCCCTTTTGGTCAATAGCTGGTAGCCCGTTACGTATGGCTAATACCTCTGACGTGCTAGTGGTTAAATCCACAGCCATGGTATTGAGGAGTCTTTAGAGTCCCCCACAGACAGTTGCACAAGTTTCGGGCGAAACGCTGTAGAGGCCGTATGGAGATATGGCAGGGTTCGATCAGATACGTGCGGTATTGCACGAATCATGATCGGACGGATAATACTAGCAGGCTTTGGTTTAAGCCGAATCCTAGTGTTGTACAGTGTAGATTTTTTCTAATTGCATTTGTATTCGGTCGGATTACAAATGCGGGTATGTATATACAGTAGCGTGGTTTTCCTGTAATTTATTACGGGATCAGTTTCTGAGGTTGCCGGTTTGCTTTCCGTTTCGGCCATTTTCCTTTGTATCTTTTCTTGGCTGAAATTTGGTGGAGGAGGTCTTATTTGCATTTGTGCAAATTAGATTTGTGGAGGGTGGTCTTTGCATATTGTTGCTTCATGATAGATCTTGATTGACCTTGACTTCTTCACTTGATCATTAATTGACTTTTGGAGTAATGATGTTGGATGGTGATGGAGGGTTATGATGATAGTTTATGAGTGTTGGCTTGTTATTGTGATCATGATTCATGATAACCCTTCCTCTCTCTTGTTTTATTTTGACTCACTCATTCTTTTGATACACACTCACTCCCTCTTCTCATTCTCCATGAGTCATGGCCGGCCAAGGAAGTTGGTGGCTGCCCCAAATTCTAGAGGTGGAATTTTTGGTCTTTTGTCTTCACAAAAATCCCATAGCTCCATCCAAAAAGTTGATATATCATTTCCTCCATCAAAAGGCAACCTAGACCCCAAATGAGACATATAGATCTTCACTTAATCTAAAGCAAATCTTGGGCACGTCGACTCGCCAACTTCAAGCCCGAGTTGCCTCTGTCCAGAGGTGGGAGCCCGTAAAAGAAGCCGGCGATGTGGTGCCCTTCCGGCGACGAGGTGGAGACCGGAGATTCCGCGGGAGATCGGGACGACGACGAGAAGACCGAAGGACACGGATCGCTCGGTATATCTCTATACCCCATTCTTTAGTTAGCTAGAATTAGTTTAATGACCCGATCCGGGACTTTTGTGCGCGGTGGTGCCGGTTTAAAAGTTAAAGTAAATTATCGCTTCCGCATTTTGGCCTCGGAAAGACGGCCGCGGCGCCGCCGTGCACTTACAATTTCATGGTAGCTGCTAGAGAGAGAGAAAAGAAAACACTCAGCATCTGCTTCTTGCAAGTTTAGATTGGTTATCAATTTATTTAAACAGGATGGCTCCCACTGTTCCCTCAAATCCTTCTTCAAAACCTAAAAGAAGAAGTAGTCAGGATTTAATCACACGTCACAATTCTTGCTTAACCTTTCAGCCAGGCCGGTGTTGGTACTTCGAGGGAGGTTTTCCAACGTTTTCGCGAAGTTCCTTAATTAAACAACCTCTTTTCCCTGGAGGCGTAGCCCCTCTAACACATTTCTGGACACCTACTTGGTTTATAGCATTGATTGTCAAAGTGAGAAAATTTCCCGAGAGTAATCCTACTCATCAGTGGGATCGGGATCCAACTATCATTACATGATGTACTAGATGGAAGCCACTCTAGTCACCACACTACAGAAGGTATGCTAAATCTGCAAGTTTCCTTTATGTTTGAAACTCCCGATGTGAGTTTTTACCCCAAGCTGTTATGACCTTGACGTAGGCCAACAAATCATAAGACGCAATTCAAGTTCTACCCGTCGTTGTCCTGATTAATTTAGGTACATCGTACATGCCCTTGACGTAGGCCTACAAGGCTATACGTGTGTCCTATACTAATGCATCTATCTTTGCAACAAATAAGCAAACACACTGCTACCATCCACTATGCCTTGACGTAGGCTAACAAGATAGCATGAATACGATGTGTTGTCTATTTGAAACGACGGAGGGTTACGGCTGGTTTTTGACAAAAAACCGTTAACGTAATGAACTTGATATGAACGAAGGAACCATGATAGCGTTATTAAAAGGAGTGGTTTTAAGCTCCGTATTTAAAATTTGCTTTTAGAAGAAAACCTAGTGGTTTTGAAATTGTTCCAACGATTCAGTTTAGGTTTTATTTTTCTTTGCATTAAAAATAATGCGTCCCATCTTTAACCTATCATTACAGATAACAACGAAAATACAACGTCCTCTTATTCCATCCGCATTCGCCACTGGGTCCCGTCATCACCCGTTAGGTTACTTAACAAACGGCAGAGCGGGGGCTGGGCTAGTGCGGGTGTAAAACATAAGTGACGTCTAAATAGCTATCATATATAGATATTGTACATTTGTCAGACTCAAAAATAGGCATTCCAGATCGTAGATAAACTTTATTGGATATGCAAGCAATCCGCTTTTCTTTTGAGCCTGCAACGAAAGATGGATTACACAGTTGTGATGAATAGCCATTACCCGACCCTAGACCCCTACGGGTACGGCAAACTACCCGTCAAGTACCCGAAGTGAAGCGGTCTCCCTCAACAACATGAGTAGGGCACTAAGCACTTCGAAATACCCGGTAGTTTGTGCACCCCACCTTGGGTCTATCCTAGGAGCAAAAATAGTATAAAGAAATAATACAACGGTGGCAACAACCGCAACCTGGATGTGCCCCGCAAAATAATATTACAACTTATTACAATTGCATCGAATAAATTAATACAATAACCCATCACAAAACTCCGGCTAATCATCACAACAATCCAATAGAGTTCATAATCACAAATAGTTAAAACATTACAGATATGTGCAACCCCCTGCCAACCGACAAACTAGCAGTTAGGGGAGGTTTACGAACACATAAAATAGTTCACAGATATAATGAAATAAGCAAATATCGTATAATTTCGATCGATCAAACCCATTAGATTCTGCTCCAAGACTTCTCTGTAAACCTGAGACCTGAGCAAAAAATAAACATTCAAGAAAAGACAAAACATTCACAGAAGAATTACTGGGGAGATTTGGGGTGAATCGGGCTCAACTCGGCCGTGGATCCGCGGCGGATCGGTGGGATCGGCCGCGGTTCCGCGATGTGTTGGCCGATTCATGGACCCAAATTTCTCCAGTGTTCTTAGGTTTCCTTGTAGGTTATTCTGGAGGTCCCTGAAAAATTTTTGGACCTCAATTTAAAATCGACAGAAACTATGTGAATACGATGTATTTTCCGGTTCGTTTTGCGTTCGAAATTCATACGACTTTGCAAGTGAGTTAATTATTGTTTAGTGAGGCTCTGATACCACTTTAAGTCGATGTGCAACACCCCACGAGTTGCGGGGAGGCGGAAATATGAAAAACGATCGTGTTCTTGAAGCATACATTGACTAACCAAATATCTTTGCTAAACGATAATTAACAACAACCATAGAAGTTCTAAGCTACTATGTAAAGAGATTATACCTAATGAATCGTGTCCTTCTTCTTTACGATCACTTCGTCCTCCTCGGCCTCCTCTAAGTGATAGATGATCCACCCGAGAACCTTAATCCAAGCTTCACCTCAAAACTTGAGGTAACTAAGTTTCTCTAGTTGCTAATCAAAGGAACTTAGATCATATAGAGTTAGGTTATGGAATTTTTAGTCTATTCTTGATAGTTATGTATATGACATAGAGGCCATTGTTGTACATATGATGTATATTATGATGGATGCTTAGATATTTACAGAGAGGACTTTCTTGCTCGTCATGATAGTATGGTATTTGGTTTCACTTTATCTTAACATGTTGACTTGTATTGGTTTACTGTTTTACTCTCACATGTTGATAAAGCCCTTAAGATCTGTACTCGACTACTGGGACTATGATGAGATCATACTAGTGGGGCCACGGTAGTCGATGAGTACATCCTATAATTGTTCCTAGTCGAGGGTATATCGAGACAGGGCATCGATACACCAGAGTAGACTAGCGTATACGCATCTTGATCCATATGATGGGCGATGGATGATCCCATATCCATCGGTGTTAGACATCAGAGATGGTGTACGGGTGCTCAGTGGAGACTGGGTACACTGGACGGACTCGCCGAGAACTCCCAGATGGTGATATACCACACGTCAGATGCCAGTTCTCCGGTGACACCGGTACAGGGTAGTCTGTAGACCCGAGATCGTCATGGAGTCTTGTGTGATTCCCACTGTGCTTTGATTTCCACCTTACCACGTCCAAGAGGGCGTGCAAACGGTGGCTTTTGGGTACAGTCTCGAATCACATGGAGGCAATGAACGATAGGAGGGGATTCGTCTCTCCCGGTATAGGGAGTTGATGTTGTGCTGTGTTCGATTGGCTTTAACTGGAAGTCCCTGGCCAGGGCTGATATAGAGATTTACTGGTAAGTGTTACTAGTAGTTTCTCGACCCGTTATGAGCCATACATCGACACGACTTATCGGTTACTGGGGTCTGACGTATACCACCCCTAGACTTGATATGCGACATATCAGACGAACAGACCGGACTGTACGGGAGTGTTACTGATCGGATTCACAGGAGAACGCACAGGCTAGCTTGTTGATCTTCTGATCGCTTAATACCTGGGTGGCTGTTACGTTTAGCTGACCGCTTGTAGCTTGTGGGTGTTTGATATGATCATCACCTGCTACCGGCGTATTGACGATTCTTTAGAGTCCTACACAGAGGTTTCTTGGCTCAGGCGAAACGGAGTAGAGGCAAATATGTGATATGTGCAGGACCGAGAATAATGCGATATGGGATACCATATTATATTCTCACGATATTTAGATATGAACCGGGACATCGGATCAAGTGTTGATTCGATAAATCGGTACATGATATGTTAGTCGATAATATTCGATATAGCCGGATCGTCGGATCAAGTGTTGATTCGATGATTTAATGTATAATAATATATATGATATATTATTATATTATCTAATATTAGCTCGCTTTATTATTTCATTTTCTCACTGGATGATACATTGATATATATACGATATATGTTAATTGTATTATTTTCTTTTGTTGCAAATATATAATATATATGTGATATATATTATTGTGACATATTATGATTAATTGTTAAACATGTTTAAGGATGAATAATTGAGATTAGGGTTTGATTTGGGTTAGATGTTTCATGCATCTTCTAAAAGCTTTTCCTTTTGTCATTCTTAGGATATTTTGGATGACACTTTCTTTAACTCAACCAAACCCTAACTCTAGTTGTTTCTCTACACATTCTCATCCAATCATCCTTGACCATGGTTAATAATCAATCATATAGGTTTTATTCTATTCATCACAAAAGAAAGATAATTCATTATCTTTTCATTATCATCTTCTTCCTTCTTCAAGAAAGCTTGCTAGTTTTTCTTTAAGTGATGAAATAAAATGAGAAAACGTTTTAAAAAGAAAGCAAAATTACTACTCTCTCATCCTCATCTCATCTAGCCCATGGGATTAGTGTGTTCTTCTCTTTTGAGTGAGAAAGCTTGAGTCGTAGCAACTTCAAGGTAGATCATCGGAGATTTGGAATACTTCGAGCTAGCATGGATCGTTCGAGTCGTGGAGCCTCTCATGAGTCCGGGAGATCGTGGATCGCGGCAAAGGGACTTCTACTCGGAGCTTGTGAAGTGAAGGAGCGGACTACAAAGGTTGTAATCCCTCACACTTAGATAAAAGTTATCATCTTGCATATTAAACCCTAATAATCTAGCAAAGATCCCGGCTTTGGGTTGTTCGGCACGTCTAAAATTTAATCCGGGCATGTTTGATGCCTTATGAACCTTCACAAGAGTGCCTAGGAACCCTACAGTGGTATCAGAGCCTAGCTAGAGCATTAGGCGATGTGTTTACGAAGTTAAAACTCCGATCGAACCCGTAACGACACAAAAAGACCCCTCTCTGGAAATTTTTTAAATTTTGGGATTTTTCTGAATTAAAAATATGTAAAAAAAATCAGCAGGGAATTCTAAGAATTACCAAGAAGCCCGAGCCCCCAATTCGATCAAACGGCCGCGGAAGCGCGGCGCAAGCTTGCTTGCGCGGCGGTTCCGCGGCGGATTGATCGATTGGCGACACGTGGCTTCCTGGTAATAACCGTAGGTACTTGTTGACTTTTCTGGGTATTTTTAATCTGTTTCAGGTGTTTAAAATTCTGGGGTTTGTTTTGTAAAAGTAGATTCGATCGGAATATTTAAGTTCGTATTTCTTTCCGGATATTTAGAAATTGTTAAACTATTTGAACGGATATCATTAACTCATTGTTTCCCGGTACGGCAAACTTTCAAGCGTTGAATTTTTATCGGGTTTAAATCTTTCGGAAAAATTGTACAAGTTAAGCGGTGGACCTCTAGAAGACAACAAAGCTTAACTCGATTATGTGACCATCTTGAACTGTCTTTTAAACCTTCGGGTTTGGGGCAGTACGGCGTGCCACATGTGAGGCGTTGGCTTGACCCTTCTACGGCTGGATCACCGGTACTGTGACATATTCTGGGATTATTTGAACCCCGCTCAAGTGTTGAGCAGTTTAGGAAATTTTGGGTGTTTGATTATCTGTTCGAAAAGTTTAATACTGTTTATTTATCTGGAATATGATACAATATGTGGAATTCATAGAGTTAGGCATGAAATACGAAGTATGTGATATTTCGGATTTACGATGTCTAAAGTGATTGTGGATTCCAAATATTGTAGTTTTACACTTTCTTTTCTGTGACCGTAAGTGTAATATGTGATATCGCCGGTTTCGTTGCTATATGTCAACAACAATTGGGATGCACATATTTACTTACGTTGATGATATGAGATATTATGTGTTGCTGTGATATGTTATATTGGATCGTCGCGTTCCGAATAGCCGGGGGTTTTATGTGAGATGAGGGTTTTTATTTTCATTCATGTAAAATTCATTTGTAATGTAATATTATTTTATTTGGGGCACTTCCAGGTTGCGGTTGATGTCACCAGTGTATATTATTTACTTTTCCGTATTAGGTAGACCCAAGGAGGGGAGCACAAGTAACCGGGTTCTAGGGTCCAGTGGGAGGCCATCTCGAGGAGTCGAGACCGGGTCTCCTAACCCAAGAATTGACAGAGTTACTTGCCGCTCTCGTAGGGGTCTTGGGATGTGGGTTTGGCTATTCGTCGCGACCGTGGAATCCGTGTTTTATACAGGCTCGTATTAAAAACACGGACGTCCTAGTATATCCAATATTTCATATATGTTCTTCTGCTGCAATGCTCTGTGATGAGATCATATTACTGCCTGAGACGAATGCTTATACTATATATATATGCTGATATATAAATATTACTGCTTTCGTTTCTTCTGTGATGCTTAGGAAGCATAAGCTGATGGGATTTTTATTAATGAGATTAATAAAAGAAAAGAAACCTAAAGATGTTGTAGAATCAAAAACTTTATAAAAAGGGTAGCTACAGTTTTGGTTTGCACAGTGATATATATGATATATCCTGCACCTTATTCGATGAGGAAAGGACCGAGATCCCTTCACCGGGAGTGACTCCTTTAGCGAAACTGGCAGATGCTATAAAACGCGGTTTGTCTTTTGATTGCTTTTAGTGTTTTGCTTTGCACAGTGGTATATATGATATATCCTGCACCTTATTCGATGAGGAAAGGGCCGACGATCCCTTCACCAGGAGTGACCCCTTTAGCGAAACTAAGAAAAGCCTCAAAAACACTCCTTTTCAAAAACACATGATTCTACGACGATATCAAGTTCTTTACGCTCAAGGTTTTCTAAAAAACCTGCATAGCCCTCCGTCATTTCAGATAAGTACTACTTAGTATTCGTGCTACGGTAGTTTGGCATTCGTCAAGGAGTAGTGTACGGTAGCTAACTAATATTTATCTGCTTATGCATATGATGCAGATTGGATTAGGGTATTCGTACGGCGTTGTTTGGCATTCGTCAAGGGTCGTACGGGTGGGTTTAATTCAATCAAGAAATGTACGGGTTGAACTTGACTAGTGGACTATGGGTTGTTTGACATTCGTCAAGGTCATAGAACACTAGGGGTAAAAGTTTTATCGGGAATTTCAAGCGTTGAAATTTGCAATGAGATTGCATACCTCCTATGAGATAGTTGGATCCCGATACCCACTGCGAGTAAGTGTTACTCCTGGGAGAGTTTTACACAGGACAATTAGTCATTCAAGTAGGTGTCTAGAAAAGTGTTAACGAGGTTACGCCTCTGGGAAAACGAGGTTTACTTTAATTAGGTCCGTGCGAAAGCACGGGGAACCTCCCTCAAAGTACCGACACTGATCTGGCTGAAAGATTGACGAAATTGTAGGGTGTAATTAATCCCGGCTAATCTTACCTTTTAGGGTTTTAAGGTAGATTTGATAAAAACAGTGGGAGACATCCTGATTAGATAAGATAATAACCAATCTAATCTTGCAAGAGCATACGCTAAAGTGTTTTCTTCTCTCTCTCTCCAGGTAGCGACCATGTCAGGCCATAATCAAGATAATAATATTGATGTATTGACTAAACCCGATTATTGTACTGAGCAAGGGAACGTTGGACCCGTTCTTTCTTATAAGAGTTATAAGACTGAACAGGAAACAGGAGAATATCTAGATTCTCACGCCGCCCAAAAGAACATGCATATTGATGCATCTTCTTCGGGTGTGTTAGTTATTGAGAACCGTTTCTCAGTTCACCCTATGTCCTGGGTATTAGATACCGGATCAGGATCGCACATATGTAAACAGTTACATGGGCTACGTAAAGGTAGAGAACTGGGAAAAGGTGATCATTCCGTTCAAGTAGGGAACGGTGCAAGTATTGTAGCCAAAGCAGTTGGCGAATATCACCTTGTATTACCAAGTCGTAATACACTGATGCTAAATGAGTGCTATTATATACCGAACATGATGTGCAACATTATATCTGTTTCTTTATTAAGTAAAGAAGGATATAATTTTGTAGTACAGGATAATGTTATGAACATTTTCCTAGATCAAAAGTTGATTGCATCAGGCTCGTTACATAATGGCATATTCATTCTAAATCAGAATACAGTCCTAAATATCCAAAACACACACAAGAGGAAAAGTTCAGACATAAACGAATCCTTCTTGTGGCATTGTAGACTTGGTTATATCAATGCGACACGACTGGCTAAGTTACATAAAGATGGTTATTTGAATCCGTTCGAATTATCATCTTATGATACTTGCCATTCATGTCTCAAAGGAAAAATGACCAAAGCTCCGTTTAGTGGACACGGAGAAAGAGTTACTGAACTCTTAGGACTGATACATAGTGATGTATGCGGTCCCATGTCTACCCATGCCAGGAACGGTTCTTCCTACTTCATTACATTCACTGACGATCTCTCTAGATACGGACATGTGTTTCTGATGAAACACAAGTCTGAAGCTTTTGAGAAATTCAGAGAATATAAGCACGAAGTAGAGAACCAAACGGGCAAAAGTATTAAGATTTTTCGATCTGATCGAGGAGGTGAATACTTAAGCGGTGAGTTCCTAGATTATCTAAAAGAGAATGGGATTCTCTCTCAGCTTACTCTTCCTTATACACCACAGCACAACGGTGTATCCGAGCGGAGGAATCGCACCCTATTAGATATGGTGCGCTCTATGATGAGCGAGGCTGAGTTACCTATTTCCTTCTGGGGGTATGCGCTTGAGACAGCCATACATCTATTAAATATGGTTCCTACCAAATCAGTGCCTACCACTCCATATGAGATATGGAAAGGGAAGAGACCATCTCTTAAGTATGTTAAGATATGGGGTTGTCCAGCCTATGTCAAAAGACAAAATCCGGACAAATTCGAGGCAAGATCAGTCTTATGTAAGTTTGTAGGATATCCCAGAAATTCATAAGGGTATATCTTCTACCACCCCGAGGAACAAAAGGTGTTTGTTTCTTGACATGCTACTTTCTTAGAAAAAGGTTTTCTTATGAAAGAAATTGATGGCAATGAGGTAGAACTGGAAGAGGTTCCAGCGACACAAACTACAACAGATGATTTAGTGGAACCAGAGGATTCAGTAGTACCCGACGAACCCCAGCCTCTCCCCAGATCTAGTAGGGTTTCTCATCCACCTGAGAGATACTACGGTTTTCTCATTGATGGTGGAAGCGAGGATTGCATCATGGATGATGATGAACCGACTAGTTTCGAGCAGGCCATCACGAGTGGTGACTCTGTGAAATGGCTGGATGCAATGCGATCTGAGATGGAATCCATGTACACCAATAAAGTATGGATTTTAGAAAATGCTCCTGAAGGGGTAAAACCCATTGGGAGCAAGTGGATTTTTAAAAAAGAAATTTGGTGTAGATGGAAAAGTTGAGACTTTCAAAGCTAGACTTGTAGCAAAAGGTTTTCGTCAACGTCCAGGTGTGGATTATGACGAAACCTTTTCTCCAGTGGCTATGCTTAAGTCCATCCAGATCTTACTTGCCATTGCTGCATACCATGACTACGAAATCTGGCAAATGGATGTTAAGACCGCCTTTCTAAACGGTGATTTAGAAGAGAGCGTGTACATGACTCAGCCAGAGGGCTTCATAGATAGTGGGAGCAGCGGAAAGGTGTTCAAGCTGCTTAAATCCATTTATGGGTTAAAGCAAGCATCGCGGAGTTGGAACATCTGTTTTGATGTTGTAGTCAAAGAGTTTGACTTCATCAAAAATATAGATGAACCTTGTATCTATAAGAAGGTAGCAGAGGGTAAGGTTGTCTTCCTCGTATTGTATGTGGATGACATACTCTTGATAGGAAATGACATTCCTATGATGCAATCAGTCAAGCTCTTCTTATCACAGAGATTCTCAATGAAAGATCTAGGTGATGCCTCCTGCATATTGGGAATCATGATCTATAGAGATAGATGTAAACGGATACTGGGATTGTCCCAATCCAGGTACATTGACACCATACTAAAGAGGTTTAGTATGGAAGAATCAAAGCGTGGGAACCAACCCACGATCTCTGGACTCACTGTCTCCAAAGAGATGTCTCCCAAGACTGATTTGGAGAGAGCTCGCATGCAAGGGATACCCTATGCTTCGGCAGTAGGCTCTATCATGTATGCGATGCTATGTACCAGACCCGATGTAGCATACTCACTAAGTGTAGCGAGTCAGTATCAAGCAGATCCTGGAGAGAGTCATTGGACAGCAGTGAAGAACATTCTCAAGTACTTACGAAGGACTAAGGAGATGTTCTTGGTGTATGGTAACGGAGAACTCCAGGTGGAGTCCTTTACTGATTCCAGCTTCCAAAGTGATAAGGACGACTCTAAGTCGCATTCGGGTTTTGTCTTTACCCTCAATGGATGGGCGGTATGTTGGAAGAGTTCCAAACAGGATACCGTTGCAGACTCGACGATGGAGGCTGAATACATCGCTGCCAACGATGCTGCCAAAGAGGCTGTCTGGATAAAGAAGTTCATCAGTGAACTTGGTGTGGTTCCATCCATTGAGCATCCAATACCTCTGTATTGCGATAACAATGGAGCTGTGGCTTTGGCCAAGGAACCCAGGTCCCATCAGAAGTCCAGACATATTCTGAGGCGGTATCACCTGATCAGGGAGATAATTGATCGCCGGGAGATCGAGGTCAGGAGAGTAGATACGAAGGACAACACTGCGGATCCATTCATGAAGGCTATTCCCCAGATACAGTTTGAGAGATTATTCGGGATGCTAGGTATGAGATACTACAGCAGCTGGCCTTAGTGCAAGTGGGAGATTGTTAGTTATGTATATGCCCTAGAGGCCATTGTTGTACATATGATGTATATTATGATGGATGCTTAGATATATATAGAGAGGACTTTCTTGCTCGTCATGATAGTATGCTATTTGGTTTCACTTTATCTTAACATGTTGACTTGTATTGGTTTACTGTTTTACTCTCACATGTTGATAAAGCCCTTAGGATCTGTACTCGACTACTGGGACTATGATGAGATCATACTAGTGGGGCCACGTTAGTCGATGAGTACATCCTATAATTGTTCCTAGTCGAGGGTATATCGAGATAGGGCATCCATACACCAGAGTAGACTAGCGTATACGCATCTTGACCCATATGATGGGCGATGGATGATCCCATATCCATCGGTGTTAGACATCAGAGATGGTGTACGGGTGCTCAGTGGAGACTGGGTACACTGGACGGACTCGCCGAGAACTCCTAGATGGTGATATACCACACGTCAGATGGCAGTTCTCCGGTGACACAGGTACAGGGTAGTCTGTAGACCCGAGATCGTCATGGAGTCTTGTGTGATTCCCACTGTGCTTTGATTTCCACCTTACCACGTCTAAGAGGGCGTGCAAAACGGTGGCTTTTGGGTACAGTCCCGAATCACATGGAGGCAATGAGCGATAGGAGGGGATTCGTCTCTCCCGGTATAGGGAGTTGATGTTGTGCTGTGTTCGATTGGCTATAACTGGATGTCCCTGGCCAGGGCTGATATAGAGATTTACTGGTAAGTGTTACTAGTAGTTTCTCGACCCGTTATGAGCCATACATCGACACGACTTATCGGTTACTGGGGTCTGACGTATACCACCCCTAGACTTGATATGCGACATATCAGACGAACAGACCGGACTGTACGGGAGTGTTACTGATCGGATTCACAGGAGAACGCACAGGCTAGCTTGTTGATCTTCTGATCGCTCAATACCTGGGTGGCTGTTACGTTTAGCTGACCGCTTGCAGCTTGTGGGTGTTTGATATGATCATCACCTGCTACCGGCGTATTGACGATTCTTTAGAGTCCAACACAGAGGTTTCTTGGCTCAGGCGAAACGGAGTAGAGGCACATATTCTCGCGGTATTTAGATATGAACCGGGACATCGGATCAAGTGTTGATTCGATAAATCGGTACATGATATGTTAGTCGGTAATATTCGATATAGCCGGATCGTCGGATCAAGTGTTGATTCGATGATTTAATGTATAATAATATATATGATATATTATTACATTATCTAATATTGGCTCGCTTTAATATTTCATTTTCTCACTGGATGATACATTGATATATATACGATATATGTTAATTGTATTATTTTCTTTTGTTGCAAATATATAATATATATGTGATATATATTATTGTGACATGTTATGATTAATTGTTAAACATGTTTAAGGATGATTAATTGAGATTAGGGTTTGATTTGGGTTAGATGTTTCATGCATCTTCTAGAAGCTTTTCCTTTTGTCATTCTTAGGATATTTTGGATCACACTTTCTTTAACTCAACCAAACCCTAACTCTAGTTGTTTCTCTACACATTCTCATCCAATCATCCTTAACCATGGTTAATAATCAATCATATAGGTTTTATTCTATTCATCACAAAAGAAAGATAATTCATTATCTTTTCATTATCATCTTCTTCCTTCTTCAAGAAAGCTTGCTAGTTTTTCTTTAAGTGATGAAATAAAATGAGAAAATGATTTAAAAAGAAAGCAAAATTACTAGTCTCTCATCCTCATCTCATCTAGCCCATGGGATTAGTGTGTTCTTCTCTTTTGAGTGAGAAAGCTTGAGTCGTAGCAACTTCAAGGTAGATCATCGGAGATTTGGAATACTTCGAGCTAGCATGGATCGTTCGAGTCGTGGAGCCTCTCATGAGTCCGGGAGATCGTGGATCGCGGCAAAGGGACTTCTACTCGGAGCTTGTGAAGTGAAGGAGCGGACTACAAAGGTTGTAATCCCTCACACTTAGATAAAAGTTATCATCTTGCATATTAAACCCTAATAATCTAGCAAAGATCCCGGCTTTGGGTTGTTCGGCACGTCTAAAATTTAATCCGGGCATATTTGATGCCTTATGAATCTTCACAAGAGTGCCTAGGAACCCTACAATTCTAATCCTTGTTCTCAACTCATGAGTGGTAGGATTAGAGCTTGAAGAGAGCGTGAGCTTGAGGAGAGAGAAGGTGAGCTAGAATAATCAATATGAAATTGTTTCTCACTTGATATATGAACCATAATGAATAAATCAATAAATGAATAAAAAGAGATTATTCATCATGCTACATAAATGTATTATGAGTGATTCACTATGTGAGTCTTTAAGCATTTAATAATGCATTAATGACATAATGAATCATACATTATGAGTCACAATATCATTTAATGACAATGCCACCTAAACTTCTCAAGTCACCATGCTTCTAGAAGCTTCCCGGAAATTACGAGAACGCCCCTCCCATCCGTGAAAACACTGAAAAACTTTAGACAGAATAAATCCAATAACCTGTTACTAGAATCTGGCTTAAACCAAAGCCGTCAAGTAAAAACTGTTCGAATATCGTACGTGCATTTAAACATGTATTCGTCCGAACCCTTCTCGTAAAACCGTACGACCTCTATATCGTTTCGCCTGGAGTTGGGAAAACTCTGTGTGGGACTCTAAAGACTCGACTACTACGCTGGCAGTGGGTTTAACCACAGACCGCAAGGGGCACTAGCTGTACGTAACGGTCCCCTGGTAGATGTCGATAAGAAGGCCGATGAGGAAACCCATCCGAACTCCTACTGAGCCTGCCCGTGACAATATCCGTGCAGTCCGATCAGTTCGTCTAAGAGTATCGCATGTATGGTCTAGGGAGGTGGTAAACGTCAGACCCCTAATAACCGTACAAGTCATGTCGGCATGTCTCAATTACCATCCGAGAATCTACCGATCAGTCTATCAGTAATTCTCAATCAGCCCTGGCCATGGACTTATGGTAATGACCAACCGATCACCGTGCGATATCAACTCCCTATACCGGGAGAGGCGAATCCCTAACAGTAACTCACTGCTTCCACGTGGCTCAGAACTGTGCCCAACTAAAACCTGTTTGAACGACTCCATTGAACCGTGGTAGGGTAGTAATCAAAGAAAAGTGGGAACTCACATGAGACAAATGACGACCTTAAGTCAACGGACTATCTGCACACATGTCACCTGAGAACTGCTATCTGACGTGAGGTATAAATACCATCCAATCAATTCATGGCGAGTCCTGTCCGGTGTACTCACACCCAGTGAGCATCTGTATACAATCTTAGGTGCACTCTACCAATGGTTGCGGGACCAATCCATCGCCCCTCCTCAGGGTCTAGATATGTATACTCTAGTCTACTCCGGAGTATCGATGCCCAGTCTCGATACTCCTGCGACCAGGGATATCTAAGGATGTGCCTATTGACTATCCAGCTCCCACAAGTATGACTGCCATCACAACGCCGGTAGTCAGGCAAACACCCTATGGGCTTTATCAACATTTAGATATATATGAATACTACGCAAAATATATCATATGTTAAGATAAAGACAAACCAAATAATGTACTATCATATTAAACAAGACTGTCATGTACATATATATCCCTAGCATCCTATACAATGAAGGCCTCTAGGGCATATATATCCAACAATCTCCCACTTGCACTAAGACCCATTATTGGCGCAATGAGTACCCACTGTCTGCACTAGATCCAGTTGTTGGTGTACCGTATGCCGAACATCTCAAACAGCCTCTCGAACTGGACTTAAGGGATGGCCTTGGTGAATGGATCTGCCGTGTTGTCTTTTGTGTCCACTCTCCGTACCTCGATCTCCCGACGATCAAAGATCTCCCTGATCAGGTGAAACCGCCTTAAGATATGCCTGGATTTATGATGGGACCTCGGTTCCTTCGCTAATGCTACAGCCCTATTGTTATCACAATACAAAGGTATTGGATTGGCAATGGACGGAACCACCTGAAGTTCAGAGATGAACTTCCTCATCCAGACAGCCTCTTTTGCGGCTTCACTAGCGGCTATATACTCAGCCTCCATAGTTGAGTCTGTGACGGTATCCTGTTTGGAACTCTTCCAACATACTGCCCCTCCATTGAGGGTAAACACAAATCCACGAAATGGATTTAGAATCATCTTTGTCACTTTGGAAGCCGGAATCGGTAAAAGCCTCTACCTGGAGGTCCCAATTACCGTAAATCAAGAATATCTCCTTAGTCATTCTCAGGTACTTGAGAATGTTCTTTACCGCTATCCAATGCTTCTCACCTGGGTCAGATTGATACATGCTTACCACACCAAGTGCGTAAGCTACATCTGGTCTTGTACATAACATCGCATACATTATAGATCCTACTGCCGAAGCATAGGGTATAATGCCCATGCGAGCCCTCTCTTCATCAGTCTTTGGAGACATTTCTTTTGAGAGGGTGATCCCGTGACAAGCGGGCATATTACCGCGCTTGGAATCTTCCATACTAAATCTCTTTAGTACAGTGTCAATATACCTGGACTATGAAAGTCCCAACATTCTATTAGATCTATCAAGATAGATCTTAATGCCCAAAATGTAGGTTGCATCACCCAAGTCTTTCATGGAGAATTTCTGTGACAAGAAGAGCTTTACTGATTGTAGCATAGGGACATCATTCCCTATCAGTAGTATGTCGTCGACGTAAAAAATGAGGAAGACTACTGCTCCTTCTACAATCTTCCTATAAATACATGGTTCATCTACATTTTTGATAAAGTCAAATTCTTTGACTGTCTCATCAAAGAAGATGTTCCGACTCCGCGATGCTTACTTTAATCCATAGATGGATTTAAGCAACTTGCAAACTCTTCCGCTGCTCCCACTGTCTAAGAAACCTTCTGGTTTATCCATGTAAACACTCTCTTCTAAATGTCCATTTAGAAAAGCTGTTTTTACATCCATTTACCAGATTTTATAGTCATGGAAGGCAGCAATGGCAAGCAGTATCCGAATGGATTTAGGCATAACTATAGGTGAAAAGGTTTCATCATACTCCAATCCTGGTCTTTGACGAAAACCTTTTGCAACGAGTCTAGCTTTGTAGGTTTCCACTTGTCCAAGTGCACCAATCTTCTTTTTGAAGATCAATTTGCATCTAAGTGGTTTCACCCCAGGAGGACTAACTTCTAAAGTCCATACTTTATTGGTGTACATGGATTCCATTTCGGATCTCATAGCATCCAGCCACATCACCGAGTCAATACTCGTGATAGCCTGCTGAAAACTAGTAGGCTCATCATCTTCGATGATGCAATCCTCTCGATCCCCATCTAGAAGAAAACCATATTATCTCTCAGGAGGATGAGAAAGCCTACTAGATCTGCGGAGTGGCGTTGGTTCGTCATGTTCTATTGAAATCTAAGGTTCTACTAAGTCCCCGGTAGTAGTTTGAGGTTTTGGAATTTCTTCCAGCTCTACCGCGCTCCCACTAATTTCTTTTGCAAGAAATTCACTTTCTAAGAAGACAATGTGGCGAGCGACAAACACCTTTTATTCTTCAGTGTGGTAGACCATGTACCCCCATGAATGTTTAGGGTATCTTACAAACTTGCACAAAACCGATCGTGCCTCGAGCTTGTCCAGTCTATGCTTTTTAACATATGCCGGACATCCCCATATCTTGATATACTTGAGATATGGTCTCTTCCCGCTCCACATTTCATATGGAGTGATAGGCACAGACTTAGTTGGAACTCTATACAATAAGTATGTTGCTGATTCTAGAGCAAATCCCCAGAAGGAAAGTGGCAACTCAGCACTACTCATCATTGAACGCACCATATCTAATAGCGTGCAATTCCTCCTTTCTGATACACCATTATGTTGAGGTGTATAAGGCGGAGTAAGCTGAGAGAGAATTCCATTCTCTTTTAAGCATTCAAGGAAACTGGAACTTAAGTATTCTCCACCTCGATCAGATCGAAGTGTCTTGATGCTTTTACCAGTTTGTTTCTCTACTTCATTTTTATACTCTTTAAACTTCTCAAAGGCCTCAGATTTATATTTCACATGTCCATACCTAGAGAAGTCATCAGTAAAAGTGATGAAGTAGGAGTGACCGCTTCTCGCATGTGTAGACATTGGACCGCATACATCACTGTGTACAAGTCCCAAGAGTTCTGTGGCTCTTGCTCCGTGTCCGGTGAACGGAGATTTGGTCATTTTTCCTTTGATACATGATTCACAAGTTGCATATGATGAATATTCAAACGGATCTAGATATCCATCTTTATGTAACTTAGTCAACCTTGTTTCGTTTACATGACCAAGTCTACAATGCCATAGGAAGGCTTGATTTGAATCTGGAGCCTTTCTTTTAAGTGTGTTTTGAATATTGAAAATTCGAGGTTGATTAAGTATGTATATGTCGTTTTCCAGTGTGCCATACCCAATCAGTTCTTGATTTAGGAGAATGTTCATGACATTTCTTTCAAGCGCAAAATTATATCCTTCATTAGATAACAAAGATACTGATATAATATTATACAACATACTGGGAATACAAAAACAGCTGTACAACACCAAAATGTGCCCACTAGTCAACCCTATGAGATATTCCCCTATTGCAATAGCATCTACATGCATTCCATTGCCCATCCGGAGAGTCATATCACCTGTCCCCAGTACTCTACTATTTCTCAGATCCTGCAATGAATTACAGATATGAGAACCAGAACTGAAATCAAGTACCCATGATGTAGAGTTTACTGAAAGACAATTTTTGATTACGAACACACCTGAAGCAGAAGCAATAGCTTGCTTCTTGTCCTTTGCTTTAAAGGCTATACAGTCCTTCTTCCAGTTCCAATGCTTGTGACAATAAAAGCATTCGTTTATATCCACTTTCACCCTTCCTGCCTTGTTCATTCCCTGCACCTTCTTGACCCCACCCTTCGGTTTGGTGGCTTTCATCTTCTTCTTCCCTTTAGCTTTCGCTTTAGATTTAGAAGAGGATGATTGTCCAACATACAGAACGGGGGTCTTCTCCTTTTTCAAGGAGGTCTCTGCTACCCTCAACATGTTGAGGAGCTTTGGAAGATCAGCATCCATTTCGTGCATGTTGAAGCTAAGCACGAACTGAGAGAAGGTGTGGGGAAGGGACTGCAAAATCAAGACGATATACTAATCATTCTCTAGCACGCATCCTAGGTTTGCGAGTTACTCAATGAGGCTGATCATTTTGAGGACGTGCTCTCCTACAGGAGATCCTGGATCTAACCTCATCTGGAAGAGTTTCCTTGAGGTCTCGTACCTCGCGATACGGGAGTGCTCTCCATATAATTCCTTGACATGGAGAAAGATGGATATAATATCCATACTCTCGTGCTGTTTCTGGAATTCATTGTTCATGGAAGCCAGCACGATACACTTAGCTCGCTCACAATCTAGATCCCAGGTTTTGTGAACTTCCTTGTCAATAACTGAGGAATCTGGTCCTGGGATAAGGGGAGGAACAGCGATGGTAACTTATGCTACTTTGTCATAAGTCAGTGCAATGCTGACGTTCCTTAGCCAATCTTTATAGTTCTGCCCGGTCAGAATATTTTTTTCAAGTAATAGTTTTAGTCCTGTCATGGTAGCTGCGAGAGAGAGAGAAAAGAAAACACTCAGCATATGCTTCTTGCAAGTTTAGATTGGTTATCAATTTATCTAAACAGGATGGCTCCCACTGTTCCCTCAAATCCTTCTTCAAAACCTAAAAGAAGAACTAGTCAGGATTTAATCACACGTCACAATTATTGCTTAACCTTTCAGCCAGGACGGTGTTGGTACTTCGAGGGAGGTTTTCCAACGCTTTCGCGAAGTTCCTTAATTAAATAACCTCTTTTCCCTGGAGACGTAGCCCTTCTAACACCTTTCTGGAAACCTACTTGGTTTATAGCATTGATTGTTAAAGTGAGAAAATTTCCCGAGAGTAATCCTACTCATCAGTGGGATCGGGATCCAACTATCATTGCATGATGTACTAAATGGAAGCCACTCTAGTCACCACACTCCAAAAGGTATGCTAAATCTGCAAGTTTCCTTTATGTTTGAAACTCCCGATGTGAGTTTTTACCCCAAGCTCTTATGACCTTGACATAGGCCAACAAATCATAAGACGCAAGTCAAGTTCTACCCGTCGTTGTCCGGATTAATTTAGGTACATCGTACATACCCTTGACGGAGGCCAACAAGGCTGTATGTCTGTCCTATACTAATGCATCTATCTTTGCAACAAATAAGCAAACACAATGCTACCATCCACTATTCTTTGACGTAGGCCAACAAGCATAGCATGAATACGATGTGTTGTCTATTTGAAACGACGAAGGGTTACGGCTGGTTTTTGACAAAAAACCGTTAACGTAGTGAACTTGATATAATCGAAGGAACCATGATAGCCTTTATTAAAGGGAGTGGTTTTAAGCTCCGTATTTAAAATTTTCTTTTTGAAGAAAACCGAGTGGTTTTGAAATTGTTCCAACGATTCAGTTTAGGTTTTATTTTTCTTTGCATTAAAAATAATGCGTCCCATCTTTAACCTATCATTACAAATAACAACGAAAATACAACGTCCTCTTATTCCATCCGCATTCGCCACTGGGTCCCGTCATCACCCGCTAGGTTACTTAACTAACGGCAGAGCGGGGGCTGGGCTAGTGCGGGTGTAAAACACCGCGGTTCCGCGTCCGCTCGGTGGGATCGGCCGCGGTTCCGCGGTGTGTTGGCCGATTCATGCACCCAAATTTCTCCAGTGCTCTTAGGTTTAATTGTAGGTTATTCCGGAGGTCCCTGAAAAATTTTTGGACCTCAATTTAAAATCGACAGAAACTATGTGAATACGATGTATTTTCCGGTTCGTTTTGCGTTCGAAATTCATACGATTTTGCAAGTGAGTTAATTATTGTTTAGTGAGGCTCTGATACCACTGTAAGTCGATGTGCAACACCCCACGAGTTGCGGGGAGGAGGAAATATGAAAAACGATCTTGTTCTTGACGCATACATCGACTAACCGAAGATCTTTGCTAAACGATAATTAACAACAACCATAGAAGTTCTAAGCTACTATGTAAAGAGATTATGCCTAATGAATCGTGTCCTTCTTCTTTACGATCGCATCATCCACCTCGGCCTCCTCTAAGTGATAGATGATCCACCCGAGAACCCTAATCCAAGCTTCACCTCAAAACTTGAGGTAACTAAGTTTCCCTAGTTGCTAATCAAAGGAACTTAGATCATATAGAGTTAGGTTATGGAATGTTTAGTCTATTCAAATCCTTGTTCTCAACTCATGAGTTGTAGGATTAGAGATTGAAGAGAGAGTGAGCTTGAGGAGAGAGAAGGTGAGCTAGAATAATCAATATGAAATTGTTTCTCACTTGATATATGAAGCATAATGAATAAATCAATAAATGAATAAAAAGAGATTATTCATCATGCTACAAAAATGTATTATGAGTGATTCACTCTGTGAGTCATTAAGCATTTAATAATGTATTAATGACATAATGAATCACACATTATAAGTCACAATATCATTTAATGACAATGCCACCTAAACCCCTCAAGTCACCATGCTTCTAGAAGCTTCCCGGAAATTACGAGAACGCCCCTCCAATCTGTGAAAACACGGAAAAACTTTAGACTGAATAAATCCAATAACCTGTTACTAGAATCTGGTTTAAACCAAAGTCGTCTAGTAAAAACTGTCCGAATGTCGTACGTGAGTTTAAACACGTATTCGTCCGAACCCTTGTCGTAAAACCGTACGACCTCTATATGGTTTCGCCTGGAGTTGGGAAAACTCTGTGTGGGACTCTAAAGACTCGACTACTACGCTGGCAGTGGGTTTAACCACAGACCGCAAGCGGCACTAGCTGTACGTAACGGTCCCCAGGTAGATGTCGATAAGAAGGCCGATGAGGAAACCCATCCGAACTCCTACTGAGCCTGTCCGTGACAATATCCGTGCAGTCCGGTCTGTTCGTCTAAGAGTATCTCATGTATGGTCTAGGGATGTGGTAAATGTCAGACCCCTAATAACCGTACAAGTCGTGTCGGCATGGCTCAATTACCATCCGAGAATCTACTGATCAGTCTATCAGTAAGTCTCAATCAGCCCTGGCCAGGGACTTATGGTAATGACCAACCGATCACCGTGCGATATCAACTCCCTATACCGGCAGAGACGAATCCCTAACAGTCACTCACTGCCTCCATGTGGTTCTGGACTGTGCCCAACTAAAACCTGTTTGCATGACTCCTTTGAACCGTGGTAGGGTAGTAATCAAAGCACAGTGGGAACTCACAAGAGACAAATGACGGCCTTAAGTCAACGGACTATCCACACACATGTCACCTGAGAACTGCTATCTGACGTTAGGTATCATCCAGTCAGTTCTCGGCGATTCCTGTCCGGTGTACTCACACCCAGTGAGCATCTGTATAGAATCTTAGGTGTACTCCACCAATGGTTGCGGGACCAATCCATCGTCCCTCCTCAGGGTCTAGATATGTATACACTAGTCTACTCCGGAGTATCGATGCCCAGTCTCGATACTCCTGCGACCAGGGACATCTAAGGATGTGCCTAATGACTATCCAGCTCCCAGAAGTATGACTGCCATAACAACGCCGGTAATCAGGCAAACACCCTATGGGATTTATCAACATTTATATATATATGAATACTACGCAAAATATATCATATGTTAAGATAAAGACAAACCAAATAGCGTACTATCATATTAAGCAAGACTGTCATATACATACATATCCTTAGCATCCTATACAAGGAAGGCCTCTAGGGCATATATATCCAACAATAGGTGTCTAGAGCAGTGTTAGCGGGGCTACTCCTCCAGGAAAAAGTGTTTATTTAATTATGGAACTTCGCGAAAGCGTCGTGAAACCTCCCTCGAAGTACCGACACTAGCCTGGCCGAACGATTAAGCAAGTATTGTATGGTAAGATTAATCCTGATTAATTCTTCTTTTATGATTTGAGAAAGGATTCGAGAAACAGTGGGAGCCATCTTATTTAGATAAATTAAAAACCAATATAAACTTGCAAGTGCATCATGTTCAGTGTTTTCTTCTCTCTTTCCTTATTGCAGCGACCAGGTGACCAGATTAGGTTACAGATAGATAATAAAATGACTGAGTTATACTATAATGACTGTAAAAGGTTTTTCCATATGTCCATTACCTATGACAAGCTGGACTGCCTCATTACTACTCAAGCCCCTGCCGTCCCGGTCCGGTTTCCACCGTCGCGGCTAAGGATATCCGTAAGATAAGGGAAAAGGACAGTGCAAATGCCAAGCGCCTCTTGTTAGCCTCAGTTGATGGTGTATACCAGAGGCAGCACGAGAAGATGGAATTAGTTTCGATCTTCCTCCATAACAATGTTTTATATGGAGAGCAATCTCGTATCGCAAGTATGATACCTCGAAGTAATTGCTTCAAGCGAGGTTGGTTGTCGGGTCATTTGTAGGGGACAGCGTCCTTACGATGACTAGCTATATTAAAAAGCTCACGGACCTGGAGACCACGTTGGAGAACGAGTCATATGCTGACTTGATTCTACAATCCCTACCTCCTACTTACGCCCAGGGGAAGAAAGTTATACTTCCAGTTGAGGGCATCCTGAAAGAAACCAGGGAGACACCCGCTCCGCTTATTGGGGAACCTTCAACTTCTGGATCTAAGGCGGATGCTAAGGGTGAGAAGAAGAAGACCTCCACAAAGCCGATAGGCGGTGTCAGTATGGTAGAAGAAAAGGGAAGGGTAAAAGTTTCGGGGTTAAGAGAAGGGAAAGAGGGATGTTCCTATTATTACGGGAAAGGGCATTGGTGTTGGCTATAGTGAACTCAAGTCTATTATTGGATCACAGGCACGTGATTGCAATGATTGAGGGAGGACCTATAACGGTAGGATAGGCTTACTTGAGATGATAGTATCCTATCAGGTTTGTCTTTATCATCGTGTACATGCTTCATGTGACATTACAGATCACTATTACATATTGATAGAGCCCATAAGATTCTTGCTTGACAACCAGCAGTATGATGGCGATCATATACGTGAGAGTTGGGTGGTCTAACAGCACATCCATAAAGTGCCCCTAGTCGTGGGAGTTTCGAGACTGGGTATCGATACTCCAAGAGTAGAATAGTGTATACGGATCGAGACCCTGACGAGGGGCAGTGGCCGGTCTCACAAGCCATTGGTGTCAGCTGGTTCACCTAAGATGTATAGAGGTGCTCATTGGGTTATGAGTACACCGGACAGACTCGTCGGGAACATGCTAGTTGGTATTTTACCTATTGTCAGATAGCAGTTCTCTGGTGACATGTGTACAGGTTAGTCTATCGACCTGAGATCGTCATTTGTCTCGTGTGAGTTCCCACTGTGCTTTGATTACTACCCTACCACGGCTCAAATGAGTCGTGCAAACAGGTTTTAGTTGGGTACAGTCCCGAGCCACATGGAGGCAGTGAGCGGATCGTCAGGAGATTCGTCTCTCTCGGTATTGGGGGTTGATGTCGCAATGTGCATGGGTGGCCATCACCAGAAATCCTTGGCTAAGATAGTCAAGAATTACTGATTCGGATAAGTAGTTTCTCATGTGGTGATGGGCTTCATACCGACACTAAATATCGCGTTATTAGGGGTCTGACTTTATCCACCCCTTAGACCCGATATGCAATACTCATAGATGAACGGACCGGACTGCACGGATATTGTCACTGTCAAGCTCAGTAGGGTTTCAGGATGAGTTTGCTCATCGGCCTCCCTTTCGCTCAATACCAGGGAAGCCGTTACATACAGCCAGTTCCACCGACGTGCTTGTGGTTAAACCCACTGCCAGCGTATTGACGAGTCTTTAGAGTCCCATACAGAGGGTTTCCCTGGTTCGGCCGAAACGTTGTAGATACCGTATGGTTTTATGGCAGGGTTCGAACATATACGTGCACTTGTGCACGGATCATGATCGGACGGATAATACTAGTGGGCCTTGGTTTAAGCCAGATCCTAGTTTTGTATTGTTAGATTGCTTTCGTCTCGTAGTATTCGTATTCAGTCAGATGCGGGTATGTATATATAGATGAGGGGTATTCTTGTAATTCGTTACACGATTACTTTAGTTGATGCCATTTCTTTTTTGGATTAATAATTTTGGTTTAAATGTTTATTTGGTGGAAAGTGTGACTCATTCTTGGCATGAATCTAGCTTGTACACTTGGTGACTCATGTTGTGAGTCATGTTGGCATGGCTAGGTTTTTGTCTTGGCAAAGATATTTGTGTATAGTGTTTTGGGATATTTTATGAAGGCATGTGAGATATTTTGAGAGTGGGGGCAGTTCTTTTTTTAGGGAAGAATTTTCTTTAGTTGCTAACACTCTCAAAATAGCTCACAACACTTCACACTTTTTTCTTTACTTGGTTTTGCTTGAGCTCACACTTTCCTCATCAATGGCTTCTTCTTCAACCTCCACCCATACCTCTCATGAGTTGAGAATCTATGGGTGTTTTGAAACAAAGTATTCACACACTATCTCTGCATCATCTTGGGCATCTAGGCTAGCAAACTAGATTTAACGCCTTAGATTTCGATTAGTGTTAGTTTAGACGATAATGCGGGTTTTTGGTAAAAAGTTTACCAATTTGGGTTCCTCACATTTTATAACATTTAATTAATAATTTATTACTATTTGTTATGGCATGCACACACATGTGCATGTTAATGTGAGGGTTTGTTTGTGCTAATCTAGATTAGTGACCATGACAACTTAACCTAATCTAATCCTTTGCTTTAATACATCCTAATCCTTGCTTTACCTTAACCCTAATCCTAGATATTTTGTGTGAGAAGAAAGATATTTCTTTTGGATGTGAGAGGAGGTGGCATGGTGGTAGTGTGAATGCATTAATGGTGATTTAATGCAAATGGTATACTCACCTCACTCTCACCCTACACTCACCTCCCTCTCTCATTATCCTCACACTCTCTCATTTTCTCCATCTCTTTTCATTTTCTCTTCATCTCGCTCAACTCAAACTGAACACTTCACCAATTCTTCACAAAACTTCATCAAAACTCACAAAAATCGCATCTTTTGCCTTGATTTTCCTCTTGGATGCCTTGGAGCTTGGGAAGCAAGGATCTTTAAGTTCTTTTGGTTAGGTAATGATCTCTTTCTGTTAGTTAAGTGTTTATTGTGTAGCGTAGCTTATTAGTTTCAGCTTAGATCGCGTTATATATCGTTTCATACAAATATTGTATTTTTAGTGTAGTTTTGGGGTCTCGGATGATCTTCTATCAAACCAGATATTTGTTGCAAAAGTTCCCATTACAGTGACCTAGTGTAGTGACCTAGAAACTACCCTCAAAATACGAGCCCATTCCCTTTTTGTATGGCCGCAAATTAATTTCTTCTAGCCGCAAATTGTGGCCAGACTAGGGAGTTGGGGTTTGGGTTTTGGTTTAGGGATCTCTGGGGTTGTATGTGGTCTCATGGTACTTGTAACTTTTACAGTTTGTTGGTATAACAAAATCTGGGATCACTTGCTTGTTTTCTTGTGTTTAGTTCCACGCATTACGTTATCCAATACGGTTCGTGTTCTGTGTTGTAGTTGCTCTGAGTTGGTTTCGTTGTGTCGCTAGGCACGTTAGCCACAATACGAACACTTAAGAGTAAGTTTTTTGTTGTCGCGTTGGTCAGCGTAGTTTGTACGTGTTTTAGGTCTATTGCTAATATATACCTGTTATATTGTTTTATGTTTTAGGTTCGCAGGCGGGGACTTCGGACGCTGCGAAGAAGGGGAAACAGGTGGTAGGCTTTACTTAGCCAAGAGCGTTGGTGAATAGGTTTAACATCTACAGGGGAATCGTCCATATGGCGTTATGCATCCGGGTTAGAGATGTTATGATATTGTCGCATATTCTATTGTATATATAGAGTTGCGTATATACCTTATTGCTTAGTTACTTGTTGTGCTTGGACTTGTACCCTTAGGACACTGCACTATTATTGACGGCTCATGTTGCACGAGCACTGATTGTATGCTACATACACCGTCAATAGTTGCCATGACACGCACAACACACATACATATCTGATATTGTTTGGTTAGGGATATTGAGACATTGATTCATATTCCTTGCTGCATATGACATATAGCATACCTGTATACCTATATCGTATTGTACCATTAGTGATAGGTATATTTCAAACATAATGACATAACTACATGTACATCTTGCATACGTACACTTATACATGGAGGGTATATTACATCATTACTGATAGGTAGATACATATACCTTACTATACCTTTATCTTTACACATATATATGTCTATAGCTACATGTTCACCTTTATTTGATGTTATATTGGACTTGGAGAAATTAGAAACCACATGATATATATATATTAACTTGTTGCAGTTAATTAGCGGTTTTTACTTTATATGCTTACATTAAAATTTTATGTTGCATATATTATATTTATTGATTTTCGCATTGAGATATGTATTTTTCATGATGTTTTCTGGATTTGAGGACCGTGGTAGTTTCATGAAATTATGCATTATTTGAAAAACCCGGTTTCTCTTGATATGATATTTCAGTAGCCACCATGAGATTTATCGGTTCTGATATATATAACTCATGCGAGAAGGCGTAGTGGGCCGTGTGAGGGTACATGGTGGGGCTCGGAGGTACCCCGGGGCGAGAAAGGGATGTCGATGTAATATGCCGATGAGTCAGACAGGGGAACCATACCTGCCGGTGACAGTACCTATGACTCGGCGGTTATCGTAGAGATACCGAAGGGAGTCATGTACGTATGGATACGTCGAAAGATGAGGGTCAGAGCTAGGCACTCGAGTTTTCGGGATTGCGTATGATACGTACCTATCAGGGGGCCAGTCGTGGTGACAGCATCTCATAGATCAGCCTTTATGTGTAGATACTTAACACAGATTTTCATGATATTTTTACTCCTATGTATATATAACAGTTGAATAGGACGATGTTATATATGCACATATATATATATATATATATATATATATATATTAGTGGAATGGGACGCTAATATATATGTATACATATCAATTTATATACATCATCATATTTTTTCATGCAAATATACTTAGGATATATGAGATTCACTTGATATTAGATACAGGATATATGAGATTTACTTGACTTTGTACATTCAGGATATATGGGATTTACTTGATATTGTACATTCAGGATATATGAGACTTACATGATATGAGAGCCAATTTAGGGGCTGATATGAGGAAATTGGGATTTGGATTGTCATGATGGACTTGGTCCTACCACGAGGTCAGGATTCCTTGGGAATGAAATGTTTTATACCATACTCCGCAATTATTCTTTATGCACTGCTTCATATATTAGTAGTACCTGATAGAGTACCTTCCATGACTGTTGCATTTACATACTTTTATTTTATATGCATTGCTTCATGTATTAGTTGTACCTGCTAAAGCAATTTTTATGACTGCTGCATATATACATTGTCATATTATTGCTTCATGTATTAGTTGTACCTGCTAAAGTACCTTTCATGACTGCTGCATACATATGACAATTTATTGCTATTAGCTTGCATATGTCAGATTCGCACTGTACGTGCATACTTGCTATTACCTGCATATGTTATTTACTATTCACGAGTTGGCAACTCACCCACGTTGTGCCACAGTGTTTTGCAGGTTGTTCCCCAGAGTAGTCGAGGAAGGCTATTCATGTTTTGCTGCGGATACCGCTTCAGCTCATAGTGTGCAGTTTTGCTTAGGTGGGTTATGCGGTTATCTGATGTTGATTATTGTATATTCGTTGTATCTATGTACTCTCCATCTACCACTTTCATGTATGACTTAGAGACTTGATGTCAGGACGTTATTGTATATTATTTTGGTGATTTGGATGTCTTTTATGCAGTTTTATTTATATCGCCTTTTATTTCTTCGCTACGGCGTCGTATATCTGTTGTGGTGGTTGTTTTCCGCCTTTGGGCATGTTCTTGCTCCTGTTTGGGGATTCTTTACTTATATTTATGTTGTACCCATTTTGGGGGATAGATTTTACAAAGGAGGTGCTGCCAAAATTTTTAAGGAAATAAAGCTGGACTTTAAAGAATTTGTTTTGAGATTTCAAAGGTTTTAAAAATGTTCTTATTTATTACTTCTTTTGATGGTTTAGATTGATGGGTTTTCGGCTTACTTAAATTGCGTTACGCCTGTAGACGTTGAGTAGTTTAAGTGCCGTCACATGCCAATTTCGGGTCGTGACAAAGTTGGTATCAGAGCGCTAGGTTTTACCTTTTGGAGTGTAGGATGACCTTGGTATGATGGAGTAGGTAGCTTAAGCCGAGTAACGTAGTGTGTGTATGTCCGCGGCATACTCACGACGCGGTACTCCGCCTAAAGTGACCTAAGTATTATTTGCTTGAAATTCCTTCCTTAATGATACATATCCTTGTAATTCGATTTCCGTGTTCATATCGAATCATTTTTCCATTTATAGCCTTTGCCGCCGATGACTATGGGGGCTTAGAGTGATGCAGCGAGGCCGAGGTCAGAGTTGACTCGTATGGTACGAGGACTGACCAGGATGGCACGCTCGTTGCACAGGAGCAGATGGATCCACCTTCGACAGATCGTATCGATAGGCTTGAGGTTGAGATGCAGGATTTGCGCCAGACGATGAGGGTTTTGGTTGAGGCCAGTAGAGTACAGCGACAGGAGATTTTCACCCCTGTTACCCAGTTGTTCCTTGCGATCAGCACTCAGCATAGTGTTACGTATACAGCACAAGTGGATGTAGCCCTAGTTGACGAGGCACGTCTTCCAGAGACTTTGGGAGTTCCGGAACAGTGGAGGACTCGTACCGGTGTACCAGCCCAGAGACAGAGGCTTAGTCGTCGAGACAGATTTCGCGCACGTCGCAGGAGTAACGGAGGCTTGGGACGAGGTCAGTCGTTCAGCTCTCATCCCCAGGAGGGTCAGCAGTCATCGCATGGATGTTTCTGGTGTGGGAGCCTTCATCACCTCATCAGGAATTGTTCCTTAGCACTGCGTCAGGGTCATATTCTGAGAGGTCGTGGTCGTGGAGATTTCGCTAAGAGGGGACAGGTTGGCAGAGGAGGAGCTCAGCCAGTTGCGGGTAGGGAGCTTACACGAGAGTTTGCTTCTACTCATCGGGACGCGCGGGCATCCAATGCAGAGTTTTCAGGTATTCTTAATTCGTATGTTCTTTTGATGCACTTGTTTGTTTTACACACTTTGTGCCGTGGTTGGGCCGAGAGTCGTGTTAGCTAGATCAGCCGTTTGTTGTGTTAACTTCTGTCAGCGATCCTTTTGTTGCGCAACACGTATTTCAGTCCTGTGCCTATCGGATAGGAGATAGAGATTCGTCCGTCATTTTGATCCTTCAAGAGATGTTGGATTTGACGTTCTCCTGGGCACGGACTGGGTATCTACGTGCTAGGCGTCTGTGGACTGCCGCGAGGGAACATTCAGGTTTTGTTTTCCCGGCGAGTCAGTTCTTGTTGTGCATGGGAGGACAGTGGTGCCGCCTCTCGCAGCTTGAATGGTCCTGTGCCCATCAGTTCTTGTTGTGCATGGTCCCGAGGAAGATCGAGGTCGTACAGCTTTGGCCCAGACTTTTGTACGGGACGGAGGTCCGCAGATTTTTGGGCTTAGCAGGTTTTTACCACAGTTTCGTGCAGTATTGCTAGTGTATCGCTGCACCGTTTACTGAACTGACCGGAAAGGAGGTCCTTTTTCTTTGGACCGAGGCATGCATGCGGAGTTTTAAGCAATTGAAGACACGGTTGACAACTGCACCAGTTCTTTCTTTGCTTTCTGGATTGGGCGACTTTGTTGTTTAACTGTGATGTTTCGCGAGTGGGGCTCGATTTTGCGTTGATGTAGCATTATGTAGTTATCGCTTTTACTTTCCGACAGTTGGAGGAAGTAAGAGCAGGATATCCCACTCAAGATCTGGAGATAGCCGCGGTGGTCAAGCGTTGGATATTTGGAGACAATACTTGTGCGGAGAGTCGTGTCGGATTTTCACGGACCACCAGAGCTTAATGTACATCTTCCTGCAGCGGGTTTTGATTGTTGGGACAGTGCCGTTGGATGGAGCTTGTGAAGGATTATGTTTGTGAGATCCTCGTTACCCGTGGCAAGGCGATTGTGGTAGCTGATGCTGGAGTCGTAGGCCCGGGGTTGGCCATTCCCAGCTGTGCGCAGTTCTGAGACAGTCTTCTGCAGATTTACAGTTCTTGTGCAATCGTTGAGTACGGCTTAAGTATGCCTCTACTGAGGGGACAGCTTGCTCATGTCCGTGCCCATCCATTTTTCCTTAATCATTTTCGCAAGACACAGCCCACCGATGCTCGTTTGTTAGAGATTCTTGAGCATACTCGGCTGGGTAAAGATTCAGAGTCCTTGATTGTGACCAGGGTGTGCTACTTTTAGGGAAGCATTGTGTGTACCTGTTACTGATGTGTAGAAACGTGAAATCCTAGTGCAGGCACATCAGTCAGCTTTCTATGTTCATTCAAGTTCCACCAATATATGACTTGACTTGTGAGTTAGTTACGGGTGGGCAGTGATGAAGTGTGATGTTTCGGATTTCGTTTCCAGGTGTCTGTCTTGTTGTGAGCTAAGGTTGAGCATTTGAGACCGGCTGGAGAGTTGCAACCTTTAACCGTTCCGGAGTGGGAATGGGAGCAGATCTCCATGAATTTCGTTATGGTGTCTACCCAGGTCTAGACAGGGTGTGACTCCATTTGGGTGTTTGTTGTCCGGTTATTGTCAGTTTGCTCAGTTGTTCTTCATTAAGTTGTGCGTTGCACGGAGTTCCTTCTTGTGTCGTATCCAATAGAGGCGCCCTGTTCGCTTGCCGTTCTTGGCAGAAGCTTCGGGAATCCTTAGGTACTGGTTGAGCTTTAGCTCTGCTCTTCCATTCGCAGGACGAGGGTTTGTGAGAGCGGGCTATACAGACTCTGGAGGCTATGCTTGTGCGTGCGTACTATTTGTTGTGGGTAGTTGGGATCGTCACTTGCCATTGTTAGGGTTCTCCTTCGATAGTTGTTATCAGGAGACACTCCAATTGGCAACCTTTAGGTTTTGTTTGGTAGGCCGTGTCTGTTTTTCTGATTCTGCGAGAATAGGATTTTTGGACCCCAGCTACTCGAGAGGCTTCGGAGAAGATCCAATTGATTCAGGTCAGGATGAGAATAGCCCAGTGCAGACAGGAGTCTTATCCCGACCGTGGTGGTCGCATACATGAGTTCGAAATAAGAGATCATTTATTCCTACGGATTTTTTCGATGAATGACGTGTTGAGTCTTGGAAAGCTTATCCCAGGATTGTAGGTTCTTTTGAGATCCTTAAAGCGAGTTAATTCCATTGCCTATAATTTGGCACTTCCGCCCAGATTATTGAGTATTCACCCCGTATTCCTTGTGTTGATACTTTAGAAATACCTTCATAACCTTTCTCACATGATTCAGCACCAGACCATTTATGTAGCATTTTGAAAATTTAGAAATAAATAAAATGAATTAATTTAAAAATAATATGATAAATTACAAAGTTATTAAAAACAAATAAGTCAATTTCATGAGTTGTATGTAAAACAATTTTAAATTAAAATTTTAGTATGCAATATAAATAATTTATAAGGGTTTTAGTGATAATTTTAGCTTCATTTTAATAAAATGAGTATTTTATAATAAACTAAGTTGTGATGGGTTTTTAAGTAAAGTTTAGGATTTTTGTGCAAATGGAAAATTGTTAGGGGTGTAAATGAAAATGGGTTGGAAATCATTTAGTCAAGAATTTAATTTCAAATTAAAACAAAATAAGAAGATATTGCAAGCACACCTCTTACTTGCATGCACACACACACCCACCACCTCCTCCTTGCATGAAATCAATACATCTAGCTTGATGGCACCTCCTCCTTCACCTTATCCCTTTCATTTGTCATATATAAACCTTGTTCAGATCAGTGGTTAATTAAAATTCTGAAAATTTAAAGAAAACAAAACAAAGCATAGAAGAACAAGAGAGGTGAAGAAGAAGGAAGCTAGGTTTTAGGTTTTCTCATCATCAAGCTAGAACAAGGGACATAGCATCTTGGAGGGGTTATTCCAACAAATTATTGTGGGTAAAATTCTTAACTACAGTAGGAATTTAAATTCTTTAGCTAGTTTAGTTTGAATTGAAAATGGTTCTATAATATAGTATTTTAGTAAAAGATCGGCTCTGTTGAATCTGCTATTATTTAGAGAAAAATCAACTTAACAAAACAGTACTAAAATGATGTATGTTGAACATAGAGCAAACCATAGGACCACGAACCCAGGGGACCCGTTTTGGTCCGGCGACAAAAAGTGAAATTCCTGCGTTTTTCACTTTTTTCTAGGGTGTTTTGGATGGTTGGGTAGGTTTCTGTAAATCATTTTGGCCATTTTGGTGTTATTTAAACAAATTAGTTTCACTGCAGATAGAATCTGAAAACGTATATCGGAAAAGATATCTAAGCACACAAAATACGACGCGGTTAAAATGCATCGCGATTTAAATTCTGTAGCGATGCAGGTTAGGGTTAAAATCCAGTAAAGTTAAGTGTTTAATAGCTCGATATAGTCGTATACAATATAACTAGTACGTAGGAACAGGAGTTTTTCATTTCCGTCATGTCGGAGTAGTCGTTTCCTTATATAAGTTAAATTGTGATAATAGATTCGAATACGGGATTTTTCGGAGGCAGCGAGGAAAGGGAAAGGATTGGCAATTCCTGAATAGATTTGACATTTTCCGGTGAGTAGACTAATCATTTACCGGGGAATTTTATAAAGATGACGTTTTACGCCCGTAATTTTATTTAACTTAATGCTTTATTTTTGTTATGCCAAATTGACAATATGCATTCACCATTCACATATATAATTGCTTAGTTGTTAGAACACTACACAAGTATCGACGAGTCATGCCACGTGCACATCTAATATGTTACACACACCTCGTCGATATTACCATGTCACTTTTACACTTAGCAAAATTCTTGTTAAAATGATTCATATCGTATCTTACACACCAATAATAGTAGTAAATTGCATCATTAATATCATGTTTAGTTTCTACATATTTCATGTTGATATAAGAGGTAAATGTATTATTGAGGATTTATGGTTTTGAGTTTTGAATACTATTACATAAATCCAGTGATTTCCATGATTGATGTGTCATGTCCACCATGAGATGTTTTATGATTTGGTTTTATTCCGGACCGAGTGGGGGAGATATATGGTGGTGCATTTTACGTTATCCATACTGAGTGGGGGAGATATACAGTTGGATACATGGTGGACCCGGTCGAGACCGAGGGGAAGGATAGCCGCATTGAGGTGGGGGAGCCTAGCGAGGTTACTCGATACCGGATAGAGTGGTAAAAAAAATACGGCGTATATCTAGATGATAACGACCGGTATTGTTGATTTCTGGATCATTCGAGGAATGATGCCTGTGAGAAATGGAAGTTTTGTGTCGATGATGGACACGGGAAATAAATTTTTATTGGAAATAAATGATGAGATTTCAGTTTGATTATGAGATTCGTATTATAAAGTCTTGATTTCCCTAGATAATCATATATTATACTTGTTCACACTTCAGTTAGTATGATCTTCATATTTACATTATTAGCCGTTATATGTTAGTTATATTCACTGAGTTGGCAACTCATCCCCGTTGTGCCACAGTTCCTTGCAGGGGCAGAGTGGACGGTTAGCAGCGGTGCAGATCTACTTTTGCAGCTTTATCACATCTTTTGATAGGTGGGTTACATATGTAGTAACCTTCTCTTTTGGGAATTGTATTTTGTATCTAGAAAATCTCCATCAGACCTGTATTTTGACTTAGAGTGAGAAATGATTATATGTATATTGACAGTTGAGATCGTTTAGTTCTATAAATTGTGGTTTCTTTTCTATCTGTCTGGGAATATTATTGATGTCCTATATTCTGAGATTTTAATTTCCGCTGTTGATATTGTTGATCCCAACTAAGGATGCAACCAAACTTAACACTTTACATTTGTTTAATATTTTAACTTCATAACATGTGATTTTTACATAAAACTAAATTTCTATATAAAGAATTCCGCAAAAAGGATTTTGATCTTGGTCTTCGGCTTAATTGGACTGTGTGAATATCTTTAGATATGATACAATCTAAGTGCCGGTCATATCCAAACTTGGGTCGTGACAAAGTTGGTATCAGAACTTAGAAATTACCTTACGGAATCGAGTAGGGAATTAAAATAGGTTGACATGAATCCGTGATTTAGGATGACCTTTGGTTTGATGGAGTAGGTGAATTAGGATGAGTGCAGTACCGTACGTATGTTCCGCGGCATATTTACGTTACCATACTCAGCATAACTAACCTTAGGATGTATGTCTTGATTTATTCTTCCGTTGATTCTCTGTTATTGATTGTTCCTATTCGTAAGCCTTATCAACTCTCGTTTCTTGTTCCAGTTGCTATGGTTCCAGTTGCTATGGCTACGCGGGCTAGGCGAGCCGCAGCTAGAGATGCAACTAGGGAGAGTCCGCCTGGGACGATGACTGGTACACCGGACGTTCCGGCGGTGCATGAGCATGTTGATCCTCCTCCTCCAGATCGCATGACTAGGATTTAGGAGGGCATGTTGGGATTGCAACGAGTGGTAGGACAGTTAGCTAAGGCCACTCGAGTACTGAGACAGGATCCGGCACCGACCGTAGCAGAGTCCGAGGTACAGCCTATACAGACGGTGGCACTGGTAGATACGAGGGTGATGGAGGTATCGCTTGCGGAGTTTATGAGATTGAGACCTCCGGTATTTACAGGGACCGATGTAGCGAAAGATCCTCAGTCTATTCTTGATAGGATGGCTAGGATTGGCAGATCACTGCGATGTTCTGATGCGAGGTCAGTTGAGCTGACTATCTTTCATTTGGAGGGACTTGCACAGGGGTGGTGTGAGTCGATGGAAAGAGGGCGAGCTATGGGTCTTCCTCCGATGTCGTGGACCGAGTTTTCCACGGTCTTTCTTGCTAGATTTCTTCCCAGAGTGTGAGGGACGCCAGAGCTAGCATTTTTGAAGCATTGCAAAAATCGGCGAGTATGTCAATGGTAGATTATGATTTACGATTCACCCAGCTGTCGCGCTATGCCCCATACTTAGTACCTACGGAGGAGCTTCGGGTGAAGAGGTTCCTAAGGAGTCTGGACACGCAGTTTTATCTGGCTATAGGCTCCCAGCATTTTGATACGTATGCGCAGGCCATGGATGCAGCGATACGAGTGGAGGAGCGTTTGAGCGAGGCAGTGGTTATTGCAGAGCCAAAGAGGAGTAGACCGATTGGGCCAATGACTAGACAGTTTGGCAGAGGTAGAGGCAGATATATTCCAGGCCGCAGTTTCGAACGAGGTTGGACCCAGGGCCAGATTTTCAGTTCTTATCCTGATGATCAGAGGCCTCCATCTATATGTTTTAGTTGTGGACTTCCAGGACACTTTGTGCGGGATTGTAAATCACAGGGAGGGACCGTTGTTCCACAGGCTGCTTTACCCATTCCACCTTCTACGCCGATGGCTTTACTTCCTCCCCCAGTAGGAGCTACACTCCCGGCAGTTGCACCACAAGGTCGAGGCTTTGCGGGACATTCTCAGAGAGGTCGAGGAGATAGAGGTTGAGGTCGATAGGATGCGGTCAGGGGCCAGGCACGGGTATTTGCGCTGACTCGACAGGATGCCCAGGCATCAAATGCAGTCGTGACAGGTACTCTTACACTATGCTCGTTAGGGGCACAAGTTTTATTTGATCCCGGTTCTACACATTCTTATCTATCTTCACGATTTGCACTTTCTTTGGGGAAAGAGTCGTCGTTGTTAGAGTTACCATTAGTGGTGATTACCCTGGCGGGAGATTCTTTTATAGCTCGGGACGTATTCAGGTCATGTTCTGTGCGTATTGGTGATAGAGATTCTCTTGTTGATCTGATTCTCCTAGATATGTTAGATTTTGATATACTTCTTGGTATGGATTGGTTGGCCATATGTCATGTCTATGTAGATTGTCGGGGAAAGGCGGTTAGATTTTGTTTTCCAGGTGAACCGGTGTTTGTTGTGCATGGGGATTGTAAACTAACTCCTGCCAACATGATTTCTGCTCTTTGTGCGGGGCGACTCTTGAAGAAGGGTTGTCATGGGTTCTTGGCTTTTGTTCAGGACTTAGGGGTCGCTGAGATTCCATTAGACCATGTTCCGATCACACGAGAATTTCCTGAGGTGTTTCCTGCTGAGTTACTAGGATTGCCACCCGATCGTGATATTGAATTTTGCATCGACTGGATTCCGGGTGCAGGGCCTATTTCGATACCACCCTATCGAATGGAACCGACAAAGTTGAAGGAACTCAAAAGCCAGTTGTAAGAGCTGTTAGATAGAGGGCTTGTTCGTCAAAGTGTATCACCGTGGGGAGCTCCTGTCTTATATGTAAAGAAGAAGGACGGTATTATAAGACTGTGCATCGACTACCGACAGCTGAATCGCGTCACTGTGCGAAACAGGTATCCACTATCACGTATAAATGACTTATTCGATCAGTTGCAAGGAGCTGGTTACTTCTCGAAGATTGATTTGCGGTCGGGGTATCACCAGTTGAGGGTTCGGAAGGAAGATATTCCGAAGACTGCGTTTCGCACAAGATATGGGCACTATGAATTTTTGGTGATGTGTTCAGTTGATAAAACTGCACACTTGTATTACATTTTTCCTACCATTTTCATATTAAAAAAGGACTATATTATAATATATTATACATATGAGGGTTTATGTGTAAAAACATTATTTTCCATGTGTTAATATATGTTAATTATCATTTGGTAGGAAAATGTATGCAAATAATATTATTGGTCTAATCCTAGTAGAACAAAGTCTACTAAAATTTTATTTGAGTTGTTGTGCAGAATATTTCCAAGTTGTTATGAAGGATTTAACAAACAAATCAATTTGTTGAAGAAATCTTTCCAAATTAAGAATCAAAACTTGGAGACCAAGTCTGGCAGTGACTACGAGAAGATTTCAAAGATCCAAAGGTACCAGAGAGCACCACATATCACAAGGAGCAACCCACAGAGATTTGATCAAGGGATCAGATCATATGGCCGCGGATCCGCGGCCATACCCCCCTTGGGCCGCGGATCCGCGGCAGTGTAGGGGATTTAGGAGCTCAGAAATTTGTAGGAGAATCTTTACTGTTAGTTTCCAACTTTGGAAACTAAATTTCTGCCTTTGGGGCTATAAATAAAGACCGAGAGCCTCTTGGAAAAATCATCAAGCCGACGAGATCACGAAGTCCAAGACGGCTCACGCATCCAGGCTGATCATCAACGGTTCATCTACCTCCTTGGAAGAGATCGAGAAGCAGACTAGGTTTTTGTAATCATTTTCTAAGGAATCAAAGTGTACTTGATCTTGTTGATTAATAAAGGTAGTTCTTTTTCTTTTTCTATTTCTTCGTAGTTTAATTATGCAATTTCTCTCCATCTCTTTTTCTCCCAACATGCGCGAGTAATTCTCCGCTTGTTAGGGTTCGTAGGATTAGGGTAGGTTAATGGGTGATGAAAATAATTAAACCCTTTTTAAGTCCTATAAAGTTTAGGAACTTTATCAAAATAATCATTAACATCCTAATCGGGCGCGCTAGCAATTCTTTGCTCGTTCCGACCGCGATTAGAGATTAGATTAATGATTGTTTTGGTAAAGGCTAGATATGAACGGAGTTCCGTGTCATGATAAGGGTTACGAGTGGGATTCCTTTTCCCTCCAGAAACCCTAATCTACACGCATCACTGTCGTTCTAGTTCTAAATCTATTAATGGATAAAAAGGGTAACTTTTAATTAATCTTCCATAACTACTAAATCCTAACGAACCCTACAAGCCCTATCATTATATTATTTAAATCTCTAAAATAATCTAGATCTATATTTAACATTCTTGTTTAAAGTAGATCTAGAAACTTTTCACAAAATTCTTTATTCCTCCTCTCTTTCTCAACACATCTAAAGTAAGAATAAAAGGTTCCACGTTTCCCAGAGGACGACCCGTACTCATCTCGGTCTAGCTACGCACGATACCGTTATTGATTGCGGTTAACTACAAACACGATATTTCGTATCAATCAAATGGCGTCGTTGCCGGGGAAACGTGCGTAATTTTTTATTTTTACTATTTGTGTTGAATTCTTAGACGAGTCATATCATTATTAAAACAAAACTGCAAATTGTATATTTAACGATTATTGTGTGAATTTTTGCGAGGAAATCTGGAGTCACGGACTTGAGGAAACAGGAGATCTAGGGTTCACACTTCTCTGGTAAGATTCTAACTCCCTTCTCTCTCCTCTAAAATCCAATAAAATCTATTTTCTGCAGGATTCTTTGCAAAATATCGCCACTCAAAAATCTTTTTGCAAAGTTTTGTTTTTCGGTTTGTTTTTGCATATTTTAATACGGATCTTTAAGGGGCAAAGACCAAATCAAGATTAGGTGGGGATTTCATCACCCTTCCTAAGCCCCACAAATCACAAACCGAGCATATAGATCAACCCTTCATTAATTTAAAAAATATCTAGATCAGACTCTAAGGACTGTCGCGCTCAATAAGGACAGAGGAAGGTCGTGGGTAATCTATCGTTTATCCGCATTACTTTTGTAGTGCCTAGGAAAGTGTGACAAAGGCTAGTGGTTTTTAATTAGGCCCACGACGTGGTTCCTTCCCACTTACCTGGCACTTACCTGGCTACAAGGGTAGTACGGAGGCGGTAGAGGATTTATCTTGCGGCTTGTCCTTTGGAAGTCTAGGAGCGGTCTAGAGACTGGACCTAGGTAACCATAGTTCTAGGGTTGTGCATTTTTTTGTGATTTGTCTAAATCCGTCATTTTTCAAAACAAACCAATTACTTTCTCTCCTTTTTACCCCTTCCCCCTTCTTCTCTTCTTATAATGGGTGACCTAAACAAAAGAACACTTGCCGAGCTTTGCTGTCCACAACCAGATATCTCTTGTTTTCGAAATCCCTTCGGTATACCGTCCGGCTCTTCCATGTCCTTAAGAGATCATATAGAACAAGCAGGAAGAAACAGTTTTCCACCTCAGTCTAGGTCTTATCAACCGTATCATAATCCTACACCTGTTTCAGTTCATACCCAGAGTGAGGAAGTCCCTAGACGAATGTCCATTGATGAGCACATAGCTAGGTCTAGAGGCCAAAGTTTTAACCCGGACCAATATCAACCATCACCACCACTGTCTGGAGAAGAGTTTGATATGCGGTTTGTATATAGCCAACCAACCAACCCATATCAATATTCTTCTTATCATAATATTGATCCTACTCCTACCCAAGTTCAGCAACCATTCTGTTCCTATCAATCCAATCCGACTTTTCTACCTACTCTAGACAGTTCTTCTAATCAGTCATTTGGGAGTTTTAATTATCCACAGGAATTTCAATCTTATACTGAAACCCCTTATCAGCCCAAGACTAGTCTGGAGCAGACATTAGAAAAATTTATGGAAATGTCGAGCCAAAGTATGAAGGATTTGGGTAGTAAGACAGAACTGTACCTCCAAACTGAAATCCACAACTCCAGTTTCATAGATTCATCAAGTACACCAAATAGAATGACTGATAAGTTGTGTGACTTTGTAGTGTTTGATTTACCCAACTGTGAAGGGTCCCTTTCAAGTGAAACCATACCCAACCCTTGTGATCTCTACACCTCCACTCTTGAACCAAAACTGATTGAAAACCATACTTTTGATGAGGAGTTTGAGAATTTTAACCTTCACTTGAATGAGGTGATTGACGTTGGGGATATTTTGATTGATGAACCCGAAATTTTGGATGATTTTGGCCCACCAATTCATCAAATCCTTTCACTTCCTTATGGTCATCATCTTGAGCCTTTAATTCTTCCCGAATCCCAAATATGTCTTGAAGTTGATGATAATGGTATACCCGAAGATCAGACCGAAATACAACCTCCATCTTCCACATCTGGTTCAGCAACACTCGACATACCAATTTGTTCACCCATTTCACCTTCTACTTTCTCCGGTTCTTCTTCTGTTCCTATAGTTTCAGTGAGTTTTGATAAATCACAATCTTATAATTCAAGTTCAATAATACCAGAAATTCAACTTGATTTGGATATTTTTGAAAAAGAGGTAGATGAGTTTTTTGAGTCCTCTACCTCAGTGATTTTTTATGAATCAAGTAGAATAAATTCTGGCATAAAACTCTTTGACAGCAAAATGTTCAATCACACTATTGATAAAAGTTTTGAAGAACTTTTTGCTGACGAACTTGAATTTTTAAACAATACGGATTTTGTGATTGATCAATCTCCACCTCTACAGGTTGAACCGTCACCATTCCTTCTTTCTAATCATTCACATTCATCCTCATTCTTTCTTTTCTCTAATTTCAAACCCTTTCCAGACCACCTCTTATGCCTTCCCCACTTTTTCTTGAGTCGATACAACACATTCTTCCACCAACCTATACGATATACTGATAAAATCTTTGAATGGTTGGTGTTAACTTTTGGTCTTTGTAAAGCCTTACTTTGTCCAAATGACTCACCCCCTCTTAAAATGCTTCATATTGTCTAACTCATGTTTGAGGGGGGGTATATTTTTGGCTCTTGATCATAACTTTTGTCCTCAAATTTGTGAGCCAAAAATAAGTTTGGGGGAGCATTTTCACTTTCATATATTCTTGCCCCCATTAATAATTTCCTCCCAAGTCTATAGGTTTTTGAGCTTAAGGGATGACATCAGTGAGGACACTGCTGTAAACAGGTTTGGGGGAGGTTTGTGCTTATTTACACATCAATTTGCATCATATTTTGCATAAGCACAACATTTTCAAAAATTAAAAAAAAAATCTTTTATAACAAAAGAGTAGAAAGTGAAAAATTACATCCAAAAGATAGGAATAGTTTAAGAAAACCAAGAAAATTAGAAGTTTCTTAAACGAACTTGTAATAAGTAGTTATGAGCTGTTGTCCCAAGGGTTAGTAAGATGAAGGAAGTAACTAATCTGAGGATAAAAATATGTCTGAAAAATAGTTTCTATTCTGGAAGCCAAACATTTGAATGTTGATACCCTACAATATGCACCTACACACGTCTTGAAACTCGGGATAGTAGAGGATACCTTGAAATGCTCTTGTCTAAAAGCCAAAGTATGAAGGAAGTGAAAAAAAAAATGAAGAAAATATAAAAATGGTGAAAAGAAAAAAATGAACACTGGTTTTGTTATCTCCAAGACAGCAATAAAAAAATATAGCGAGGGTGCCTCTTCACCTAGTACCCTAAGGCCAACTGGTCTGGGAGTCACTGCTAAGCCTTAGGTGGTGCAAGACGAGGAAAATATTATCACCTAATCAGCAAGCACGGGAGTAATCGGTTGGTTAGTACCTCAAGAAGTATTAACGGTCGCATGAAAATGTGTGAGCGAATCTTAGTATTCATAAAATTAAAAAGTACTGAGGTAGATGGACAAGAGTATGATAGCTTGAATTGAATTCTCCGAGTGTAGGGATGTTCTTTACACACACGTGGGGTTATATGATCAATGTTTGGATGAAAGGTAGGAATGAAGAATAAAGACGATGTTTTATTGAGGGATAATGTGATTTCTAACATTTTTTCATGACTATTAAGATAGGGCTCATGACAACTGAAAAGCTAGTATAGTTGGAAACTCTTCTTTTCAAAGTATTTCTTTTATGGTTCTTGTCTTTATATGTAAATTTCACCATCTTTCTTTTGTTATTGGATTTTGTGGGTGTAATCCGCTGAAAACCCTCAGGAGACAACACTCCTCCTACTAGGGACACCTAGAGATTTAACGGCTTGTTGCACGTGCTCAGTGCAATCGTGTCTGCCTACGAAAGTGTGCTTAGTTTTCTCCTTTCTTTTTTCTCCTCTTAAATAAACTAGTTTGCTCGGGACGATCAAAGATAAGTTTGGGGGTATTTGTTCAGTTGATAAAACTGCACACTTGTATTACATTTTTCCTACCATTTTCATATTAAAAAAGGACTATATTATAATATATTATACATATGAGGGTTTTTGTGTAAAAACATTATTTTCCATGTGTTAATATATGTTAATTATCATTTGGTAGGAAAATGTATGCAAATAATATTATTGGTCTAATCCTAGTAGAACAAAGTCTACTAAAATCTTATTTGAGTTGTTGTGCAGAATATTTCCAAGTTGTTATGAAGGATTTAACAAACAAATCAATTTGTTGAAGAAATCTTGCCAAATTAAGAATCAAAACTTGGAGACCAAGTCTGGCAGTGACTACGAGAAGATTTCAAAGATCCAAAGGTACCAGAGAGCACCACATATCACAAGGAGCAACCCACAGAGATTTGATCCAGGGATCAGATCATATGGCCGCGGATCCGCGGCCATACCCCCCTTGAGCCGCGGATCCGCGGCAGTGTAGGGGATTTAGGAGCTCAGAAATTTGTAGGAGAATCTTTACTGTTAGTTTCCAACTTTGGAAACTAAATTTCTGCCTTTGGGGCTATAAATAAAGACCGAGAGCCTCTTGGAAAAATCATCAAGCCGACGAGATCACGAAGTCCAAGACGGCTCGCGGATCCAGGCTGATCATCAACGGTTCATCTACCTCCTTGGAAGAGATCGAGAAGCAGACTAGGTTTTTGTAATCATTTTCTAAGGAATCAAAGTGTACTTGATCTTGTTGATTAATAAAGGTAGTTCTTTTTCTTATTCTATTTCTTCGTAGTTTAATTATGCAATTTCTCTCCATCTCTTTTTCTCCCAACATGCGCGAGTAATTCTCCGCTTGTTAGGGTTCGTAGGATTAGGGTAGGTTAATGGGTGATGAAAATAATTAAACCCTTTTTAAGTCCTATGAAGTTTAGGAACTTTATCAAAATAATCATTAACATCCTAATCGGGCGCGCTAGCAATTCTTTGCTCGTTCCGACCGCGATTAGAGATTAGATTAATGATTGTTTTGGTAAAGGCTAGATATGAACGGAGTTCCGTGTCAAGATAAGGGTTACGAGTGGGATTCCTTTTCCCTCCAGAAACCCTAATCTACACGCATCACCGTCGTTCTAGTTCTAAATCTATTAATGGATAAAAAGGGTAACTTTTAATTAATCTTCCATAACTACTAAATCCTAACGAACCCTACAAGCCCTATCATTATATTATTTAAATCTCTAAAATAATCTAGATCTATATTTAACATTCTTGTTTAAAGTAGATCTAGAAACTTTTCACAAAATTCTTTATTCCTCCTCTCTTTCTCAACACATCTAAAGTAAGAATAAAAGGTTCCACGTTTCCCAGAGGACGACCCGTACTCATCTCGGTCTAGCTACGCGCGACACCGTTATTGATTGCGGTTAACTACAAACACGATATTTCGTATCAATCATGATGTCGTTCGGACTCACTAACGCTTCAGCAGCTTTTATAGATATGATGAACCGTATCTTTAGACCCTTCATTGATCGATTTATTATAGTGTTCATAGATGACATTCTTGTTTATTCTCGGAGTCGGACGGAGCACTAGCAGCATCTGCGTATTACGTTGCAGACCTTGAAAGAGCATCGGCTGTTTGCAAAATTCTCTAAGTGTGCTTTTTGGCTCGATAGTGTGGAGTTCTTGGGTCACGTGGTTACGAGAGAGGGTATAGGTGTGGACCCAAAGAAGATTGAAGCCGTACAACGCTGGCCTAGACCTGTATCAGTTTCAGAGGTCCGGAGTTTCTTAGGTCTGGTAGGTTATTACCGACGCTTCGTGCAGGATTTTTCACGGATCGCTGCACCTTTGACCGTATTGACTAGGAAAGAGGTTCGATTTTAGTGGATAGATGCATGTGAGCAGAGTTTCCAAAAGTTGAAAACGCGCTTGACGACTGCACCTGTCTTATCTTTACCTTTCAGGTCAGGTGGTTTTGTTGTGTATTGTGATGCTTCTAGAGTGGGTTTAGGCTGTGTGTTGATGCACCACGACAGGGTTGTAACTTATGCTTCTCCACAGTTGATGAGGCACGAACAAAACTACCCCACTCATGATCTAGAGATGGCTGCTGTGGCATTCGCATTGAAGATTTGGTGACATTACTTGTATGGAGAGTCGTGTCAAATCTTCACAGATCATAAGAGCTTAAAGTATATTTTCAGCAGAGGGATCTGAACCTAAGGCAGCGCAGATGGATGGAACTGGTTAAAAATTATGATTGTGAGATCGTGTATCTTCCAGGCAAGGCAAATGTTGTAATAGATGCTTTGAGTCGAAGACCTGGAGGTAGCTTATCTCATTTGCGCATCTTGAAGAGACAGTCTTCTATAGACTGGCAGATTTTATGTGATAGTTGTATACAGTTTGAGTTCACATCGGCAGGAGGCCAGCTAGCACATGTTCTCACCCGACCTCAGTTGTTGGATCATATTCGAGAGACAAAGACCGCAGATACTCATATGATGGAGATTATGGATCAGGTCAGGCAGGGCAAGGAGACGGAGTTTGTGATTGATGATCATGGAGTATTACGTTTTAGTACTCGTCTCTGTGTACTAGAATATGACGGATTGAGGCGTAAGATTTTAGAGGAGGCCCATAGGTCAGCATATAATATTCATCCTGGTTCCACCAAGATGTATCATGATCTGAAGGATGTTTACTGGTGGGAAGGAATGAAGAAGGATGTTGCAGAATATGTTTTGAGATGCTTGACTTGTCAGCAAGGCAAAGCAGAACACCAGAGGCCAGCCGGAGAGTTGCAGCCCTTACCCATTCCAGAGTGGAAATGGGAACAGATTTCCATGGATTTCGTTATGGGTCTACCCTGGACTAGCAGAGGGTATGATTCCATTTGGGTGATTGTAGATAGATTGACAAAGACAACTCATTTTCTCCCAGTGAAGACGACGTATGGTTTTGCACAGTATGCTCAGATTTATATCGATGAGATTGTACGTCTACATGGAGTTCCGACATGCATAGTTTCTGATAGGGGTACCCAGTTTACTAGCAGGCTATGGCAGAAACTTTAAGAAGCTCTGGGTACACGTTGAGTTTTAGTACAGCTTTTCACCCACAGACAGATGGTCAGTCGGAGCGGACCATTCAGACACTAGAGGATATGCTTCGGGCTTGTAGCCTTGATTTTGTTGGTAGTTGGGATCGTCACCTACCTTTGATAGAATTCTCGTACAACAACAGTTTTCAGGAGACGATCCAGATGGCATCCTTTAAAGCTTTGTATGGGAGGAAATGTCGATCACCCGTTTGCTGGACGGAACTGAGCGAGAGTTGCATCTTGGGACCGCAGATAGTACAAGATACTACAGAGAAGATTCAATTGTTACGGGATAGAATGAAGGCGTCCCAATGCAAACAGAAATCATATGCAGATCGACGACGTCGTAGACTCGAGTTTGGAGTAGGAGATCATGTGTTCCTTCGGGTATCTCCAATGAACGGTGTGATGCGTTTCGGGAAGAAGGGGAAGCTCAGTCCCAGATATGTCGGACCTTACGAGATTCTGGAGAGAGTGGGTGCTGTAGCTTATCGCTTAGCACTTCCACCGAGTTTTCCCGATGTGCATCCGGTGTTTCACGTTTCGATGCTTCGCAAGTATCTTCACGATCCTTCTTACGCGATCCAGCATCAGACCTTACAGCTTGAGCCGGATTTATCCTACACAGTGCAGCCAGTCGCTATTCTTGATAGGCAGGTAAAGAAACTACGATCAAGGGTACTTCCATCTGTAAAGGTTCTTTGGTAAGGAAAGAATCACTAGGAGATTACTTGGGAGACCGAGAATGCGATGGGGAAGAAATTTCTACATCTTTTTGAAGGTATGTCTTGTAATTTTTAAATTCAGGGACCGAATTTTCTTAAGGAGGGAATATTGTAGCATTTTGAAAATCTAGAAATAAATAAAATGAATTAATTTAAAAATAATATCATAAATCACAAAGTTATTAAAAACAAAACAAATAAGTCAATTTCATGAGTTGTATGTAAAACAATTTTAAATTAAAATTTTAGTATGCAACATAAATAAGTTATAAGGGTTTTAGTAATAATTTTAGCTTCATTTTAATAAAATGAATGTTATATAATAAACTAAGTTGTGAGGGGTTTTAAGTAAAGTTTAGGATTTTTGTGCAAATGGAAAATTGTTAAGGGTGTAAATGAAAATGGGATGGAAAACCATTTAGTTCAGAATTTAATTTCAAATTAAAACAAAATAAGAAGATAATGCAAGCACACCTCTTACTTGCATGCACACACACACACCCACCACCTCCTCCTTGCATGAAATCAATACATCTAGCTTGATGGCACCTCCTCCTTCACCTTATCCCTTTCATTTGTCATGTATAAACCTTGTTTAAATCAGTGATTAATTAAAATTCTGAAAATTTAAAGAAAAGAAAAGAAAAACAAAACAAAGCATAGAAGAACAAGAGAGGTGAAGAAGAAGGAAGCTAGGTTCTAGGTTTTCTCATCATCAAGCTGGGACAAGAGGCTTAGCATCTTGGAGGGGTTATTCCAACAAATTATTGTGGGTAAAATACATAACCATGGTAGGAATTTAAATTCTGTAGCTAGTTTAGTTTGAATTGAAAATTGTTCTATAATATCGTATTTTAGTAAAAGATAAGCTCTGTTGAATCTGCTATTAATCAGAGAAAAATCAACTTAACAAAACAGTGCTAAAATGATGTATGTTGAACATAGAGCAAACCATTGGACCACGAACCGAGGGGACCGGTTTTGGGCCGGCGACAAAAAGTGAAATTCCAGCGTCGCCGGTTTTGTTGGTATCTATGGTGTTTTGGATGGTTGGGTAGGTTTCTGTAAATCATTTTGGCTATTTTGGTGTTATTTAAACAAATTAGTTTCACTGCAGATAGAATCTGGAAACGTATATCGGAAAAGATATCCAAGCACACAAAATAAGACACGGTTAAAATGCATCGCGATTTAAATTCTATAGCGATGCGGGTTAGGGTTAAAATCCAGTAAAGTTAAGTTTTTAATAGCTCGATATAGTCGTATACAATATAACTAGTACGTAGGAATGGGTGTTTTTCATTTCCGTCATGTCGGAGTAGGTGTTTCCTTATATAAGTTAAATTGTGATGTTAGATTCGAATACGGGATTTTTCGGAGGCAGCGAGGAAAGGGAAAGGATTGGTAATTCCTGAATAGATTCGACGTTTTCCGGTGAGTAGACTAAACATCTACCGGGGAATTTTGTTAAGATGGCGTTTTACCCTCGTAGTTTTATTTAACTTAATGCTTTATTTTTGTTATGCCAAATTGACAATATGCATTCACCATTCACATATATAATTGCTTAGTTGCTAGAACACTACATAAGTATCGACGAGTCATGCCACGTACACATCTTATATGTTATACACACCTCGTCGATATTGCCATGTCACTTTTACACTTAGCAAAAATCTTGTTAAAATGATTCATATCGTATCTTACACACCAATAATAGTAGTAAATTGCATCATTAATATCATGTTTAGTTTCTGCGTATTTCATATTGATATAAGAGGTAAATGTATTATTGAGGATTTATGGTTTTGAGTTTTGAATACTATTACATAAATCCAGTGATTTTCATGATTGATGTGTCATGTCCACCATGAGTTGTTTTATGATTTGGTTTTATTCCGGACTGAGTGGGGGAGATATACGGTCGCGGATTTTACGTTATCTATACTGAGTGGGGGAGATATACAATTGGATACATGGTGGACCCAGTCAAGACCGAGGGGAAGGATAGCCGCATTGAGGCGGGGGAGCCTAGCGAGGTTACTCGATACCGGGTAGAGTGGTAAAAAAATATGGCGTATATCTAGATGATAACGACCAGTATTATTGATTTCTGGATCTTTCGAGGAATGATGCCTGTGAGAAATGGAAGTTTTGTGTCGAGGATGGACACGGGAAATAAATTTTTATTGGAAATAAATGATGAGATTTCAGTTTGATTATGAGATTCGTATTATAAAGTCATGATTTCCACAGATAATCATACATTATACTTGTTCACACTTCAGTTAATATGATCGTCATATTTACATTATTAACCGTTATATGTTAGTTATATTCACTGAGTTGGCAACTCACCCCCGTTGTGCCACAGTTCCTTGCAGGGGTAGAGTGGATGGTTAGCAGCGGTGCAGATTTACTTTTGTAGCTTTATCACATCTTTTGATAGGTGGGTTACATATGTAGTAACCTTCCCTTTTGGGAATTGTATTTTGTATCTAGAAAATCTCCATCAGACCTGCATTTTGACTTAGAATGAGAAATGGTTATATGTATATTGACAGTTGAGATCGTTTAGTTCTATAAATTGTGGTTTCTTTTCTTTATTTCTGGGATTATTATTGATGTCCTATATTCTGAGATTTTAATTTATGCTGTTGATATTGTTGATCCCAACTAGGGATGCAACCAAACTTAACACTTTATACTTGTTTAATATTTTAACTTCATAACATGTGATTTTTACTTAAAACTAAATTTCTATATAAAGAATTCAGCAAAAAGGATTTTGATCTTGGTTTTCGGCTTACTTGGACTGTGCGCATATCTTTAGATATGATACAATCTAAGTGCCGGTCACATCCAAACTTGGGTCGTGACAATTTAGCTTGGACGCGATCTTTTCGTTCACCGGCAGCCAATTGCGTTAGTGGTTCGGCAGGTGGAGAAACTTCAGTCAAGGGTCTTGCCATCTGTGGATGGTTTTCTTGGGCGTAGCCATACAGTAAGGTGATCATTTCAAAGGCTGGGAGCGAGATTTGGGAGTCTTGTACTCTTCTCCTTGAAGGTACGCTTAGTTAGAATTTTAAATTCGGGGACGAATTTTTATAAGGGGGAGATTGTAACGCCTTAGCTTTCGATTAGTGTTAGTTTAGACGATAATGCGGGTTTTTGGTAAAAAGTATACCAAATTGGGTTCCTCACGTTTTATAACATTTAATTAATAATTTAGTATTATTTGTTATGGCATGCACACACATGTGCATGTTAATGTGAGGGTTTATTTTTGCTAATCTAGATTAGTGACCATGACAACTTAACATAATCTAATCCTTTGCTTTAATCCATCCTAATCCTTGCTTTACCTTAACCCTAATCCTAGATATTTTGTGTGAGAAGAGAGATATTTCTTTTGGATGTGAGTGGAGGTGGCATGGTGGTAGTGTGAATGCATTAATGGTGATTTAATGCAAAGGGTACACTCACCTCACTCTCACCGTACACTCACCTCCCTCTCTCATCATCCTCACACTCTCTCATTTTCTCTATCTCTTCATTATCTCTTCATCTCCCTCAACTCAAACTGAACGCTTCACCAATTCTTCACAAAACCACCACAAAACTTCATCAAAACTCACAAAAATCTCATCTTTTGCCTTGATTTGCCTCTTGGATGCCTTGGAGCATGGGAAGCTAGGATCATTAAGTTCTTTTGGTTAGGTAATGATCTCTTTATGTTAGTTAAGTGTTTATTTTGTAGCGTAGCTTATTAGTTTCAGTTTAGACCGCGTTATATATCGTTTCATGCAAATATCATATTTTTAGTGTAGTTTTGGGGTCTCGGATGATCTGCTATCAATCCAGGTATTTGTTGCAAAATTTCCCAACACAGTGACCTAGTGTAGTGACCTAGAACCTACCCTCAAAATACAAGCCCATTCCCTTCTTGGATGGCCGCAAATTAATTGCTTGTGGCCGCAAATTGCGGCCAGACTAGGGAGTTGGGGTTTGGGTTTCGGTGTAGGGGTCTCTGGGGTTGTATGTGGTCTCATGGTATTTGCAACTTTTACAGTTTGTTGGTATAGCAAAATCTGGGATCACTTGCTTGTTTTCTTGTGTTTCGTTTCACGCATTACGTTATCCAATACGGTTCGTGTTCTGTGTTGCTGTTTCTCTGAGTTGGTTTCATTGTGTCGCTATGCACGTTAGCCACAATACGAACGCTTGAGAGTTAGTTTTGTGTTGTCGCGTTGGTCAGCGTAGTTTGTACGTGTTTTGGGTCTATTGCTAATATATACCTGTTATATTGTTTTATGTTTTAGGTTTGCAGGCGGGGACTTCGGACGCCGCGAAGAAGGGGAAACAGGTGGTAGGCTATACTTAGCCAGGAGCGTTGGTGAGTGGATTTAATATCTATAGGGGAATCGCCCGCATGGCGTTATGCGTCTGGGCTAGAGATGTTATGATATTGTCGCATATTCTATTGCATATATAGAGTTGCGCATACACCTTATTGCTTAGTTACTTGTTGTGCTTGGACTTGTACCCTTAGGACACTGCACTATTATTGATAGCTCATGTTGCACGGGCACTGATTGTATGCCACACACACCGTCAATAATAGCCATGACACACACAACACACATACATATCTGATATTGTTTGGTTAGGGACATTGAGACATTGATTCATATTCCTTGTTGCATATGACATATAGCATACCTGTATACCTATATGGTATTGTACCATTAGTGATAGGTATATTTCACACATAATGACATAGCTACATGTACATCTTGCATACATACTTAAACTTATACCTGGAGGGTATATTACATCATTACTGATAGATAGATACATATACCTTGGTAGACCTTTATGTTTACACATATATCTGGCTGTAGCTACATGTTCACCTTTATTTGATGTTTTATTGGACTTGGAGAAATTAGGAATCACATGATATATATATATTACCTTGTTGCAGTTAAATAGCGGCTTTTCCTTTATATGTTTACATTACAGTTTTATGTTGCATATATTATATTCAAGGATTTTGGCATTGAGATATGGATTATTCATGATATTTTCTGGATTTGAGGACCGTGGTAGTTTCATGAAATTATGCATTATTTGAAAAACCCGGTTTCTCTTGATATGATATTTCAACAACCACCATGAGATTTATCGGTTCTGATATATATACCCCTTGCGAGGAGGCATAGTGGGACGTGCGAGGGTACATTGTGGGGCCCGGAGGTACCCGGGGCGAGAAAGGGATGTCGATGTAACATACCGATGAGCCTGATAGGGAAACCCTACCTGCCGGTGACAGTACCTATGACTCGGCGGTTATCATGGGGATACCGACGGAAGTCATGTACGTATGGATACGTCGAAAGGCGAGGGTCAGAGCTAGGCACTCGAGTTTTCGGGATAGCGTATGATACGTACCTATCAGGGGGCCAGTCGTTGTGACAGCACAAGATAGATCAGTTTTTATGTGTCGATGCTTGACACAGGTTTTCATGATATTTTTACTCCTAAGTATATATAACAGTATAGTGGGACGCTGTTATATATGCATATATATATATATATATATATATATATTAGTGGAATGGGACGCTAATATATATGTATACATATCAATTCATATACATCATCATATTTATTCATGCAAAAATACTTAGCATATATAAGATTCACTTGATATTGGATTCAGGATATATGAGATTCATTTGATATTAGATACATGATATATGAGATTTACTTGATTTTGTACATTCAAGATATATGAGATTTACTTGATATTGTACATTCAGGATATATGAGACTTACATGATATGAGAGCCAATTTGGGGGCTGATTTGAGGAAATTGGGATTTGGGTTGTCTTGATGGACTTGGTCCTACCACGAGGTTAGGATTCCGTGGGAATGATATGTTTTATCCCATACTCCGCAATTATTTTTTATGCACTGCTTCATGTATTAGTAGTACTTGATAGAGTACCTTCCATGACTGTTGCATTTACATACTTTTATTTTATATGCATTGCTTCGTGTATTAGGTGTACCTGCTAGAGTACCTTTCATGACTGCTGCATATATACATTATCATATTAATGATTCATGTATTAGTTGTACCTTCTAGAGTACATTTCATGACTGTTGCATACATATGACCAGTTATTGCTATTAGCTTGCATATGTTAGATTCGCACTGTACGTGCATACTTGCGATTACCTGCATATGTTATTTACTATTCACGAGTTGGCAACTCACCCACGTTGTGCCACAGTGTTTTGCAGGTAATTCCCCAGAGTAGTCGAGGAAGGCTATTCATGTTTTGCTGCGGATACCGCTTCAGCTCATAGTGTGCAGTTTTGCTTAGGTGGGTTTTGCGGTTATCTGATGTTGATTATTGTATATTCGTTGTATCCATGTACTCTCCATCTACCACTTTCATGTATGACTTAGAGACTTGATGTCAGGACGTTATTGTATATTATTTTGGTGACTTGGATGTCTTTTATGCAGTTTTATTTATATCGCCTTTTATTTCTTCGCTACGGCGTCGTATATCTGTTGTGGTGGTTGTTTTCCGCCTTCGGGCGTGTTCTTGCTCCCGTTTGGGGATGCTTTACTTATATTTATATTGTACCCATTTTTGGCGCTAGTTTTTACAATGGAGGTGCTGCCAAAATTTTTAAGGAAATAAAGTTTGACTTTAAAGAATTTGGGTTGAGATTTCAAACGTTTTAAAAATGTTCATATTTCTTACTTCTTTTGATGGTTTAGATTGCTCGGTTTTCGGCTTACTTAAATTGTGTAACGCCTGTTGACGTTGCGTAGTTTAAGGGCCGTCACGTGCCAATTTCGGGTCGTGAGACTAGATGTTTGAGTTGCTTCGGTTTAGAGGCGGGAGCCCATATAAAGAACCCTCGACGTAGATCTTCTTCGACGAAGGGAGACCGGAGATCAAACATGATCGATCGGTATAACCTCTCTAAACTCATTTTGTATAACTAGTATAGGGCTAATGGTACAATCCGTCGTTTAGGGTTCCATTAGCGCCAAGTTTTAAATGTTTTTGTTCCGCATTTGGCCACGGATTGATGTCCGGGGCGCTGGTGTAGCCTTACATGGTATTAGATCCAACCCATTAATCCCATACTAGTTGGTTTAGACGATGTTAAAGTATCGAAACCGAAACAACTCAAAATCAATAGCCTGCACATTCCAGTTTCTGTTGAATTTTATATGGTCTTCAAAAATTATTTTAGCAACTTCAGAAGACTACTTGGATAACCACTAGAGCACACACCAAAAATGAGCCAATTCCACCCAAGTAAGACCGACCACATTAGCCTAAAATCTGAGCTGGCCGTTCAAGAGGAGCTTGGACTTCGTATTTTGTGTGTGTTCTTATCTCTGGAATGTTGGTTCAGTGGTATTGCTAGTTTCACCCAGTTTTGATATGGTTTTATCTAATAGTTTGGGGCTATTCGGGGTTATTTCGAACTTGATATTTCTAACATTGTTTAAAGTTTACGGTACTTATATTTCTATCTGCGACCGTGAATGTCATTAGAGCGGTACAACTTGTGTAATTGCTATAGTTCTTTTAGACGGGTTTGCGAACGTGACATTCATGTTGATGTTCTGTGTTGTGCTGTGTTGTTGCAGATTTGTCGTGGTGGATAGCTTGGGTGCAATGATAGTACAGTTTGGATTTATTTGTACATTTGATATCGCGGGGCGAGCATCTGACATGTGGACTACCGTCACTGCCTGTTTGTATATTATTTGTTTGGTGCACGACCGGGTTGAGGTCGATGACACCATTGCATATATTTTCTTTTCTGTACTAGGATTACCCCGCGATGGAGTGCATGGATAGCCGGGTTCTGGAGGGCAACGGGTCCGCATCTCATTGCGTTGAGAAGGGGAGGGCCTCACTCTAGGATTGGTGGGCCATTCGCCGCACTCATAGGCGGTACCGGTTGACCCAAGGAGAGGTTCTAAAGTTACCGAATTCCTGTAACATTTCAGAAAAATAAAATATTATTTTTGGGAATTTTTATATTTTAATATTATTTTTAATGAATATTCTAATATTTCGGTATAATTAAATACCGATAAAATGGGGAATTTTTTTTTGAAAATTATGGAAATTATTTAAAAGAGGGTGTTTTATATAAATTATACAAATTTTAAGTTGTTATGTTTAGTTTGACAATAATTTAGTGCTAATCGCATTTTAAGCTCGTTTTGTGCAAAACATGCACAAGTCTTTTTTTCATGACTTACATTTTTCTTTATCCTGGCATTCTTCATGTTTATGGCATGTTTGTTGATTCATTAGAAAAGAAAAAGAAAAGGATTTGGATTATAATATTAGGTATGGTGAAGAGAGAGAAAGAGTGGGTGAGAGTCAACTAGGGTTTTGAACCATTCTCGCAACCTTCATCACATTTTCCTCTCCCCTCCTTCTCCCTTCAGCTGCTGCTGCCTCCCCCTCACTCCCTCCCCTCTTCAAGACTCTTAAACACTATGCTAAACACCTCAAAACACCATTGCCATTTCACAAAAAAGGTGCAAAAGCTCACAAGCAACCCTATGGACCAAGAAAGATTGTATTTTGGCGCTGTTGAGGATTAATGAGGGTATAATGAGGTAATTCCATCACAATTAGAGTTGTATTTTCATGTGCTTAAGCCTCATTTCAAGTTTGAAGTCGATGCCGTGTAGTTTAGTGCACTTTGGGCATTACTAGAGAAGGTTAGGGTTTAAATTGAGTTGTGTGGTGAACTTGAGTGTTTTGAGTGACCTTAAACCCCCCCCCCTTGATGTTTTAAACCCAGACCAAACCCAAAATAGAACCTGGAACTGCAAAACAGAAACTTTCATGTCGGTTTGTGAGGAATTGGAGCGTGCAGGGAAATCTGGAGTGATCCGGGGCCAAAACTAGAAAAATAAAAACTCCAGAGACCCATTTGAGACCATAGGAACCCACTATAGCGAGACGAACACCATGGGAGCACCCAGGGCCAGCCTGGCCGGATTTTCAGTGAGAGGGGCTCAGCCACTTGGTGTGGGGTATGGTCCAGGTTTCTCCTGTAGGTCACATGTACCCGATATATCACCCTAGTGTTGTTTTGGAACCCTGGTTTCACCTGAGACAAAATATGGGAACACTTCTATAAGTTGCTGCTTTGAATTTAGTTATGGTTTTCCGTATTTCGATTTCCAGATCTTGATATTTGTGCGTTATCTCGATCGCGTGATGTTTGTACGTCTATATCGAGTTATTTCGGGTTGTTTTGCGAAGGCTAACCATAGGTCCTAACCTATAGGCTTTTAATCGTATCGTTTTTGTTTTCGTGTGTCGTTTTGGTTTCGATTTGGTTTTAATGCGATGCGATACGTGTGGCATGTAGGTACCCCCACGATGATTCGATATGATGAAGAGGATGGTGGCGACATCGACACCGACATGCAGGATGCAAGGTGAGTAGATTATATCTACGAAGGAAGTCGGGTGGTTGGCGTATAGCACCCCCGCAGTTCGATGTCTAGTATACTATATATATATATATAAGATAGCTTAGGATATTTAAGATGAGATTAGGTGTACTATGATTAGATTACGGTTAGAAGTAAACTAGTATAGTTCCTAGTTGCGAACCCTAGGATAGGTTAACACCTACACACACACATGCTTGTTGTATACTTATACCGTGATGAAAAGGATAGTGGATGATAATTGGAGATGAGTCGATGATATTAGGCATAGTGTCATGAGATCGGTGATATATTGTGATTCGTATTTGGGATACGACATGTGATTTTAGCGGGCCTTTGGACGTGTGTTCCACACACGCTTTCATATTTATATAGACGATATCGATTGTACTATACTTAGGTCAGTACCCCAGATTATGTGATATGATGATAATGACACCTGATATTTGATGAGAGGAATGTGATATTGACCCGTACACAGCTTTTGTGATGCCGTACGATGATTTACCGTACGGACTTTATATTGATGATAGATCCGCACTCATGACTCGAGGATGTCATCTGATTTTGTATCGTACGCGGTACCTTTGAGGCGGGATCACCGACTATTATATATATATATATATATATATATATGTAAGTCGATGTACAACACCCCACGAGTTGCGGAGAGTCGGAAATATGAAAAACAATCTTGTTCTTTGAGTTAACATCGACTAACCGAAGAATCTTTGCTAAACTATAACTAACAAATACATAGGAGTTGTTAACTACTATGAGAAATGATTATACTTGGTGAATCTAGCCCTTCGTATTTTCGTTATCAACCTCCTCCTCGGGCTCCTCTACGTAATAGACGATCCACCCGAGAGCTTCTATTCCAAGCTTCACCTCTAATCTTGAGGTAACTAGGTTTCTTTAGTTGCTAATCAAAAGCACCTAGGTGATAGAGAGTGAGGTTAAGGATTAATTAGTCTATCTAATCCTTGATCTCAACACATGATAGGGGAGGATTAGGGTTTGAAGAGAGAGAGCTTGAGGAGAGAGAAGGTGAGCAAGAGAATGATAATGAGATAATGAACTCTCTTGAATATATGAAGCATAATGAATTATCAAATAAATAAATAAAATGATTAATCATCATGCTTCATTAATTCAATATGTGTGATTCACTACATGAGTCATTAAACATTTAATGATGTATTAATGACATGGATGAATCACACAAATAAGTCACTAAAGCAATAAATGGTAATGCCACCTAAACCCTGAAGTCACCATACTTCTAGAAGCTTCCCGCCAAATTACGAGAACGCCCCTCATATCCATGAAAACACGGAAAAACTTTAGACTGTATAAATCCAATAACCCGATACTAGAATCTGGCTTAAACCAAAGCCGGCTAGTAAAAACTGTCCGAACATCGTACGTGCGTTTAAACACGTATGCGTCCGAACCCTTGTCGTAAAACCATACGACCTCTATATCGTTTCGCCTGGAGCAGGGAAACTCTCTGTGTAGGACTCTAAAGACTCGACTACTACGCTGGCAGTGGGTTTAACCACAGACCGCAAGCGGCACTAGCTGTACGTAACGGTCCCTAGGTAGATGTCGATAAGAAGGCCGATGAGGAAACCCATCCGAACTCTTACTGAGCCTGATGTGACAATCACCATACAGTCCGGTCGGTTCGTCTAAGACTATCGCATATCGGGCCTAGGGGGCGGCAAGCGTCAGTCCCCTAATAACGGTATAAGTCGTGTCGGAGTGAAGCCCATTACACCTTGAGAAACTACTGGAACCTACCAGTAAATCTCGCTTGCCCTGCCCAGGGACTTTGCGTAATGGCTCTCTGACACAGCGCGATATCAGCTCCCAATACCGGGAGAGACGAATCCTGTCTAACCGCCACTGCCTCCAAGTGCTCGAAACTGCACCCAACTTCTAACTGTTTGCATGACTCCTTTGAGCCGTAGTAGGGTAGAAATCTAAGAATAGTGGGACACACTCGAGGCGAAGTAGCAGTGTCAAGTCTGTGGACTACGCTGTACTCATGTCACCTGGGAACTGTTAACTGACGACTGGTATAATACCAACCAACAGTTCCCCGCGAGTCATGTCCGGTGTACCTGTAACACAATGAGCACCTGTTTACTATCTCCAGTACAACGTACTGACGGCTATGGGACAGACCATCTCCCCAACTGGGATGAGAAGCGTACAGACTAGTCTACTCCGGAGTATCGATGCCCTGTCTCGATAATCCTACGACTAGGGACCTGGAAAAGGATGTGCTTGTAGACTACCCAGCCCCCACTAGTGTGACTGCCATCACAACGCTGGTAGTCAAGAAAGATCCTAAGGGCTCTATCAATACGTATACTCACATATTAAGATAGATAAAACCAAGTAGCATACTACCATGTTTAGCAAGACTGTTATATAACTGTGAATATCCCAAGCTTCCATTAAGTAATATACAAGCTAGTATTACACAATAATGGCCCATAGGGCATATACACTAACAATCTCCCACTTGCACTAGGGCCATGTACTGGCATATCGAAGACCGATGATCTCGAGTAGCCTCTTGAACTGAATCTGAGGTAAGGCCTTTGTGAATGGATCTGCAATGTTCTCTTCAATAGAAACTCTCCGGACCTCGATCTCCCGGCGATCTATGATCTCCCTGATCAGGTGATACCGCCTTAAGATGTGCCTAGACTTCTGATGGGACCTTGGTTCCTTTGCTAAAGCTATAGCTCCGTTGTAGTCGCAATACAGAGGTATTAGATCAACAATGGTAGGAACCACCTGAAGTTCTGTTAGGAACTTCTTCATCAAGACCGCTTCTTTTGCGGCATCGCAAGAAGCAATATACTCCGCTTCCATCGTCGAGTCAGCAACGGTGTCCTGCTTGGAACTCTTCCAGCACACCGCCCCTCCATTGAGGGTAAGACATAACCTGACATGGACTTGGAATCGTCCTTATCACTCTGGAAGCCGGAATCAGCAAAGGCCTCCATCTTGAGGTCTTTTCCGCCGTAAACCAAGAACATATCCTTAGTCCTTCTTAGGTACTTGAGAATGTTCTTTACTGCTATCCAGTGCTTCTCCCCTTGGTCTGACTGATACCGGCTTACCACGCTCAGTGCGTAAGCTACATTTGGTCTGGTGCACAACATCGCATACGTTATAGAGCCTACCGCAGAAGCGTCGGGTATAATAGACATGCGTTCCCTTTCCAAATCAGTCTTGGGAGACATCTCTTTGGAGAGGGTGATTCTGTGACAAGCCGGTAGATTACCGTGCTTAGAATCTTCCATACTGAATCTTTTCAGTTTAGTGTTGATATACCTGGACTGCGAAAGTCCCAACATCCTCTTAGATCTATCACGATAGATCCGGATCCCCACAATGTAAGAGGCATCACCCAGGTCTTTCATGGAGAACCTGTGTGACAAGAATCCTTTGACAGATTGTAGCATAGGAATGTCATTTCCTATCAATAGAATGTCATCCACGTAGAAGACAAGGAATACGACAGTTCGTGCTACAACTTTACTATATATACATGGTTCATCTGGATTTTTGATAAAGTCATATTCTTTGACTGTTTCATCAAAACAGATGTTCCAACAACGCGATGCCTGCTTCAATCCATAAATGGACATAAGCAACTTGCACACTTTCCCGCTGCTCCCATTCTGATTGAAACCTTATGGCTGATCCGTATAGACGCAATTTTCTAAATTACCATTCAGAAAGGCCGTCTTTACGTCCATCTGCCAGATTTCAAATAAATCAACATGAAGATGTAACTTTGGATTTGGATACATCATTATAATGCCATGATAAAGAAAATGGCATTCTTGAACAAAACGGTAAGTGGTAGAGGATGAATTAAAATGATTAGATATAGATTTGGATACATCATTTATGGCATTCTTCCCGTTACATTTTTCTTTATCATGGCACTGCCGTCTTCACTAGGTCATGAAACTTGTGAAGATAACACCCTATACAAAATGGCAAGTGGTAGAGGATGAAAAAATAGGAAGTGGGTTCACTTTGGATTTGGATTTCTTACTTGATTTCATCACTTGAAATTTTCAAGAAAGGTTTTCTTTTCTTCACGAAGAAGAAGAAGAAGGAAAATGAAAAAGAATTAACTTAAAAGAAAATTCAAGTGAATCTTATCATAATACAACCATGGGTGAAGTTAACACATGTAGAGAATAAACTAGGGTTTAGGTGTAATGGTTAGGTTAAGGCATAAAACAAAATGGATATACTTTTCAAAGCTTCATGAAGCTTCAAGCATAAAACAAGAAAGCCACCATTTTGTTTTTGCAAAAATAAATAAACTAATTAAAAGTAAATAAAACCTAACCATTAACCTAAACATGGGTAAAGTGATCCACACACCCAAGTTTGCATGTATCATCAAACATGATACAAACTAGTGCACAAAAATATATCACATATACAACTTGTGCACATCAAGTGAGAAAATCAATCTTAAGTGAACAAATACTAGTTAACGTATAGTAATATATCAAATATATAATTATACATTCAATAATTAAATCAACACTTGATTTAATGATCCGCTCATATTGCATATAACCGACTAATATCTAGTGTATAAATGTATCGAATCAACATATGATTCGGTAACCCGGCTATATCTCATATAACCGTCCGATGATACAAATCGCGAGAATAAAATTCAGTATCACATACTGGTATTATTCTCGGTCCCGTACATATCTCATATGCGCTCCTATTTCATTTCGCTTGAGCCAGGAAACCTCTGTGTAGGACTCTAAAGACTCGTCAATACGCCGGCAGCAGGTGATGATCATATCATACACCCACAAGCCGCAAGCGGTCTGCTAAACGTAACGGCCACCCGGGTATTGAGCGATCAGAAGATCAACGAGCAAGCCGGCTCACACTCCTGTGAATCCAACCAGCAGCACTTACCGTACAGTCCGGTCTGTTCGTCTGATATGTCGCATATCTCGCCTAGGGGTGGTAAACGTCAGACCCCAGTAGCTTGATAAGTCATGCCGATGTAAGGTCCATAACAAGCATGAAACTACTGATAACACTTACCAGTAAATCAGTGCAACCCTGGCCAGGGATTTCCAGTTATGGCCAGTCGAGCATAGCGCAACATCAACCCCCAATAGCGGGAGAGACGAATCCCCTCCTATCGCTCATTGCCTCCATGTGAATCGGGACTGTACCAAAAAACCACCTGTTTTCATGACTCAGTAGAGCCGTGGTAGGGTGGAAATCAAAGCACAGTGGGAAACACACAAGATTCTATGACGATCTCGGGTCAATAGACTAAGCTGTACCAGTGTCACCAGAGAACTGCCATCTGACGTGAGGTATAATACCATCTGGGAGTTCTCGGCGAGTTCGTTCAGTGTACCCAATCTCCACTGAGCACCCGCATACCATCTCTGATTTCAAACACCAATGGATATGGGATCATCCATCGCCCATTACATGGGTCGAGAAGATATACGCTAGTCTACTCTGGAATATCGATGCCCCGTCTCGATATTCCCACGACTAGGAACATTGAAAGATGTACTCATTGACTACCCAGGCCCTACTAGTATGATCTTCATCATAGTCCTGGAAGTCGAGTACACATCCTAAGGGCTTTATCAACATGTAATAGAGAGACAACAAGTATACATGTTAAGATAAAGAGCAACCAGATAGAGTACTATCATGTCGAGCAAGAAATTCCTACCTATATATGTTCCAGCATCCACTACATTATACATCCTATGTACAGTAATGGCCTCTAAGGCATACATATAACTAACACTATGTAAAGAGATTATACCTAATGATTCTAGTCCTTCGCCTTTGTGATCTCTACGTCCTCCTCGGCCTCTTTTCCGTAATAGAAGATCCACCCGAGTACCCTAATCCAAGCTACACCTCAAGACTTGAGGTAAATTTGTTTCTCTAGTTGCTAACCAAAGTAACTAAGATGATGTAGAGTTAGGTTATTGAGTGTTTAGTCTATCCCAATCCTTCGTCTCAACACATGAGTTGTAGGATTAGGGTTTGAAGAAGGAGTGCACTTGAGGAGAGAGAAGGTGGAGATGATAATGAGAATGAAAAGATTCTCACTTGAATATATGAAAACATAATGAATTATCAAAAAATGAATATAATTGATTATTCACCATGTTTCATTAATTCAATAAGAGTGATTCACTATGTGAGTCATTAAGCAATAAATGATGCATTAATGACATAGTGAATCACACTAATGAGTCACAATTTGCAATAAATGAAAATGCCACCTTAACCTCCTTAGTCACCCTCCTTGTAGAAGCTTCTCGAAAAATTACGAGAACGCCCCTCGCATCCGTGAAAACACGGAAAAACTTTAGACTGTACAAATCCAATAACCTGATACTAGAATCTGGCTTAAACCAAAGCCGTCTAGTAAAAACTGTCTGAATGTCGTACGTGCGTTTAAACACGTATTCATCCGAACCCTTGTCGTAAAACCGTACGACCTCTATATCATTTCGCCTGGAGTTGTGAAAACTCTGTGTGGGACTCTAAAGACTCGACTACTACGCTGGCAGTGGGTTTAACCACAGACCGCAAGCGGCACTAGCAGTACGTAACGGTCCCCAGGTAGATGTCGATAAGAAGGCCGGTGAGGATACCCATCCGAACTCCTACTGAGCCTGTGCGTGACAATATCCGTGCAGTCCGGTCTGTTCGTCTAAGAGTATCGCATGTATGGTCTAGGGAGGTGGTAAACGTCAGACCCCTAATAACCGTACAAGTCGTGTCGGTATGGCTCTGTCACCATCCGAGAATCTACTGATCAATCTATCAGTAATTCTCAGTCAGCCCTGGCCAGGGACTTATGGTAATGACCAACCGATCACTGTGCGATATCAACTCGCTAAACCGGGAAAGACGAATCCCTGAGAGTCACTCACTGCCTCCACGTGGCTCGGGACTGTGCCTAACTAAAACCTGTTTGCACGACTCCTTTGAACCGTGGTAGGGTAGTAATCAAAGCACAGTGGGAACTCACACGAGACAAATGATGACTTTATGTCAACGGACTATCTGCACACATGTCACCTGAGAACTACTATCTGACGTTAGGTATAAATACCATCCACTCAGTTCTCGGCGAGTCCTGTCCGGTGTACTCACACCCAGTGAGCATCTGTATACAATCTTAGGTGCACTCCACCAATGGCTGCGGGACCAATCCATCGGCCCTCCTCACGGTCTAGATATGTAGACACCAGTGTACTCTGGAGTATCGATGCCCAGTCTCGATACTCCGGCGACCAGGGACGTCTAAGGATATGCCTATTGACTATCCAGCTCCCACTAGTATGACTGCCATCACAACGCCAGTAGTCAGGCAAAACATCCTAAGGGATTTATCAACATGTATATATATGAATACTACCCAAAATATATCAAATGTTAAGATAAAGACAAACCAAATAGCGTACTATTATATTAAGCAAGACTGTTAGGTACATACATATCCCAGTATCCTATACAATGAAGGCCTCTAGGGCATATATATCCAACATCACTCGCATCGTGACCACCCTTGTATTATTTTATTCAGTTGTATCTAGTAATTCCATCAACCAAAACTTGTATATTGTTTCAGACTTAGAAAACCAGTTATGTATTATTTCGACCTTAGAGTCGCGCGATGTAGTATTATGGTTTTCTTGATATTTTGAGTTTCTTTTGAGTTTTGATCCTCGCCCTTCGGCATTGTATACTATACTGCTTGCGTGGTTGTGACCGTCGATTGACGACGAGCTAGCTCCCGCTTGGGGATGCCTTTTATCATTGTGTATATATTATTCTTGTTGTACCCCGTTCGGGGCCAGTATTTACAAAGGAAACTCTGCCGAAATTTTCAGAAAAGACTAGAGATTTTAAAAACGCATATTCGGCTTATTTATTTAAAAAGCCTTGTGTTAAAAACTTGTTTTCTTCACTTCTTAAAACTATTTCCTTTATTTATTACTTAAAAATGGTTTTAGATTTCTGGGCTTTTTGGCTTACTTGGATTAGATGGGGTCTTATAGACTTCATATGATTCAAGTGCCAGTCACGGGCTATTTCGGGTCGTGACAAAGTTGGTATCAGAACGCTAGGTTAACCTTGGTTCGAGTCTAAGTTTGACTATGTGGAGCCTAGAGCGTTTATGTATATACGGAACTTAGGCTTGACCTTACGGAACTTAGACTTAGTCGAGGGGGTATTATACCCGAACTTTCGTCGCGTAGGATGACCCTTGGTTGATGGACTTGGTAGCTTGAGTAGAGTGACGTACCGTACGTATGTTCCGCGGCATACTTACGACACGCCACTCCGCTTAAGAAACCTCAGGATGTACATTTCCTTGCACAGTATCATATTCATTTCTATGATCTATCCTCATCGATGTTGGTTATGATTTTGCTGCCACGATTACACGGGCAGAGAGAGCTACGGTTAGAGTTGCGTCAGCATGAGCTCGTCGCAGACGAGGACTGACCAGGGCGTGATTCTAGAGACGTACGATTGCATAGAGAGGCGTCGTTTTATTGTGTTCTCGCGCCATGAGCGTTTGACAGATCGCTCTTACGAGATTTCTCGGATGTGCAGATCGGTGACAGAGGATCAAACTACTGCCAGAGGCTAGCCAGGATGTGATGACCATTGGTATATCGCTTATTCATGATGATTGAGGCGCTGTTCAGCGTACAGACGAATGAGCCAGTTGCTGCTGCAAATGACGAGATATCGCCCAGATGTTGGAGCTACTGCAACATGAGTATATACTTAGAGATACGATGGAAGGTCACTAGTCACCCACGGATGAAGGACTAGGACATGTGGTTCGTTCGCTTACCCCGATATCAGATAGATTGATTCCAGCTAGAGACGACTTCATGCAGATTCGTTGAGAGTCGATAGAGACGATCGAACGTCAGGAGCCCATTTTCCAAGTTTAAAGTATTCGGAAAGACGTGCAAGCAATTCTATGGACCCTCTAGAAGAATTAAATCCTAACTCGACATAATGACCGTGTGAAAGCCTTTGAACCTTAAGGTTTGCGGCAGTTTCGTGGCGCCATTAGTGAGGCTTGGGTTTGCCCTTCTACGGCTGGACCACTGATGCTGTGGTATGTACCCGATACTATTAAACTGTACCCAAGATGTTGATCTCTTGGGGGATTATGAGGTTTTGACGAATCGATCGGATGGTTCGACATCTTTCGGATATCATGTGATGGGATACACTGTTGGGACACTCCAGATACGAGTATAGCCATTGGAGCGCAGTCCATGCAGCCACGAGAAGACGAGTCCGAATCAGTCGACATTGGAACAAAGTGGAGTAAAGAGTTCGCACGAGATTTCGACGAGATGACGTTCCACTCCGCTGACATCAGAGATGCGATACGCATGCAGAGGCGTTGATTATGGATATATCTTCCAGAAGGTGTCGCGATGAGTATGCAACCGTTCCGGAACAAGAAATAGCTTTAGTAAAGGACGATGACTTCCGGGCAATTCGACAGAAAAGAGATTTGAGAGGGGCTTCGACAGGACCTTTCTGGAATACTATATGAGAAGACTTGGACCCAGGAGCGGTCATATTGTGCACACCCAGCAGGCCAGAGTTCGGCATCGTCGAAGAGATTGTTGACAAGGTTAGGATAGAGGACCTCCCCCAGATGCGTTGTGAATTGATCAAGAAAGGGCGAGTATGGAGTATACCTCCGCAGGTTGGGACGAGTTCCTGAGGACGTGTTCGGCCAGATATCTTCTACAGAGTGATGAAGACACCGAGTTCGTGATTTCGAGTCCGTGTGAGAGACTTCGGATTGACCGTAGCCGAGAACATTTGCAGTGCGCAGATAGAGACGTGACATCGGAGTAGACGATGACATAGACGGGTGGGACAAGAGGTTTGTGCGGGATGCTGACGAGCTGTTGTTACTCCCCGTTAAGGTTAAAGGTCGGATATGTCTATAGAGACGTTGGGATGCGACCGGTTTTCGAGGAAATGCTGTGCTGAGGATGCAGATTGACCAGAGAAGTACCAGAACGGAATCGTCCCCGTTAGCACACCTGACATGGCCGATGAGATGATTGATTGCGAGATAGGTAATCCGCAGAGAAGATTAGGACCCAGAGACAGAGGACGCCAGACCGCGAGCAAGAGGCAAGTAGATGTCTTGCGCTGCTAGCATTGGATGCACCGACACCTTCTCGACCTTGAAGGAGGATATACCGACGACGGTATTTATGATTTGTGATTTTGTGATTCGTTTATCACGTATCCGTCATCTTGGATTTCGGTATTTTGGGGGATCTGTTTGCATGATTTGGTCTTGATGGCTGAGTTCCATGATTTATATTTCGTGCACTACGGTTGCACCTGACTTCGATTTGATGTCATTCCATATGTGGATTTTGGTTTCATGCCCATGTTATGCATGTGATTTGACTTATGCTTCCAGCATAGTTTTTATGCACTTTTGTGCTTAGATTTGATTTGTGCATGTTGATGCACATGGCTGTGAGATTCTACACCGCGGTATACCTGATTTTGATTGAGCCGTATTGTATACCGTCAATTTTGATTCCGACATTGATGTCGATTTCTTGCACTCCATGCATATGATTTGGATTTTTCGCGCATGTTGAGCCCATGTTTTGAGATACGATTTTGGTGCACCCTAGATGCGCTAAATCGAGATTTTTCGTACATGACTGATGCACCTGATTTTGCTGTCCGGTACACATGTTGCCTATGACAGGTGTTTCGTGCACACCCATTGCACCTAGATGTTGTTTTTGTGCGCATGTATGGCACATATATGGATTTTGATTTCCGTGCGAACCAGACGCACCGAGTTTTCCTATATACATTTTGGGATTGATTCCTTATGGATCAGTACGTTTTATGATATTTGCTATTTGTTTTCATACTGAGAAGGACTAGTCAGAGGACAGTACCTAGACAGATTTTGCAGGCATTGATAATTATCGAGGGGATTTCCAAAAAGCGAGCTATAGTCTCAGTATTCACCTACGTGTCCGAGATGACACGAAACGTTTAAAACAAGGAAACCCTTCTAAATTGTTTTCAAAACGGCGGAACGTACATATTAAACAAAGGATATATACGTATATGGTTATTTATTTAAAATAGACGTCCGCCACTGTGCAGTGTTATGCGCATCGCACAACGACTTAACAAGAATTGGCATGCATTTATTTCAGCTATTTACATGTATAGATTGATGTCTACATGTATAGTTCTAATTTATATCATATTGGTTTTATATTGGCTTTGACATTTGTGTCATTACCATGACTCCGATGATTGCGGGATGCTTGACGGAGTTTTGTTTTTGAGTTATCTGCTCATTATCCATACGCATGCATTGCGCTATGATGCGTTTTATGTATTGATGATTTCGGAGCCTCGACGACTTGGACTTTTACTGAAATGTTTTAGTATTTGAAGGGTTTAAATTTAAATTCGGGGACCGAATTTCTTTAAGGGGGGAAGATTGTAACATTTCAGAAAAATAAAATATTATTTTTGGGAATTTTTATATTTTAATATTATTTTTAATGAATATTTTAATATTTCGGTATAATTAAATACCGATAAAATGGGGAATTTTTTTTGAAAATTATGGAAATTATTTAAAAGAGGGTGTTTTATGTAAATTATGTAAATTTTAAGTTGATATGTTTAGTTTGACACTAATTTAGTGCTAATCGCGATTAAAAATCGCTAATCTCGTTTTGTTCAAAACATGCACAAGTCTTTTTTTCATGCGTTACATTTTTCTTTATCATGGCATTCTTCATGTTTATGGCAGGGTTGTTGATTTATTAGAAAAGAAAAAGAAAAGGATTTGGATTATAATATTAGGTATGGTGAAGAGAGAAAGTTTGAACCATTCTCACAACCTTCATCACATTTTCCTCTCCTCTCCTTCTCCCTTCAGCTGCTGCTGCCTCCCCCTCACTCCCTCCCCTCTTCAAGACTCTTAAACTCTATGCTAAACACCTCAAAACACCATTGCCATTTCACAAAAAAGGTGCACAAGCTCACAAGCAACCCTATGGACCAAGAAAGATTGTATTTTGGCGCTGTTGAGGATTCATGAGGGTATAATGAGGTAATTCCTTCACAATTAGAGTTGTATTTCTTGTGCTTAAGCCTCATTTCAAATTTGAAGTCGATGTCAGGTAATTTAGTGCACTTTGGACATTATTAGAGGAGGTTAGGGTTTAAATTGAGTTGTGTGGTGAACTTGAGTGTTTTGAGTGACCTTAAACCCCCCCCCCCTCCCATGATGTTTTAAATCCAGAACAAACCCAAAATATAACCTGGATCTTCAAAACAGAAACTTTCATGTCGGTTTGTGAGGAATTGGAGCGTGCAGGGAAATCTGGAGTGATACGCGGTCAAAACTAGAAAAATAAACAACTCCAGAGACCCATTTGAGACCATAGGAACCCACTGTAGCGAGACGAACACCATGGGAGCACCTAGGGCCGGCCTGGCCGGATTTTCAGTGAGAGGGGCTCGGCCACTTGGTGTGGGGTATGGTCCAGGTTTCTCCTGTAGGTCACATGTGCCCTATATAACACCCTAGTGTTGTTTTGGAACCCTGGTTTCACCTGAGACAAAATCTGGGAACACTTCTATAAGTTGTTGCTTTGAATTTAGTTATGGTTTTCCGTATTTCGATTTCCAGATCTTGATATTTGTGCGTTATCTCGATCGCGTGACGTTTGTACTTCTATATCGAGTGATTTCGGGTTGTTTTGCGAAGGCTAACCATAGGTTCTAACCTATAGGCTTTTAAGCGTATCGTTTTGGTTTTCGTATGTCGTTTTGGTTTCGATTTGGTTTTAATGCGATGCGATACGTGAGACATGTAGGTACCCCCAAGACGATTCGAGATGATGAAGAGGATGGTGGAGACATCGACACCGACACGCATGATGCATGGTGAGTAGATTATATCTACGGGGGAAGTCGGGTGGATGGCGTATAGCACCCCCACAGTTCGATGTCTAGTATACTATATATACTATATATATATAAATATATATATGATAGCTTATTGTGTGTCGTGGATATTTGAGATGTGATTAGGTGTACTATGATTAGATTAGGGTTAGAAGTAAACTAGTATAGTTTCTAGTTGCGAACCCTAGGATAGGTTTACACCTACACGCACACACATGCTTGCTGTATACTTATACCGTGATGATGAGGATAGTAGATGATAATGGGAGATGAGTCGATGATATTGGGCACAGTACCGTTAGGTCGGTGATATATTGTGATTCGTATTTGGGATATGACATGTGATTTTAGCGGGCCTTTGGACGTGTGTTCCACACACGTATTCATATTTATATAGATGGTATCGATTATACTAGACTTAGGTCAGTAGCCCAGATTATGTGATATGATGATAATGACACTTGATATTTGATGAGAGGAATGTGATATTGACCCGTACCCAGCTTTTGGGATGCCGTACGATGATTTACCGTACGAGCTTTATATTGATGATAGATCCGCACTCATGACTCGAGGATGTCATCTGATTTTGTATCGTACGCGGTACCTTTGAGGCGGGATCACCGACTATTATATATATATATATATATATATATATATATATATATATATATATATATATATCGACTCAGATTTAGGTGGTTTCCATACCCCTCCTGATTGACGTGCTAGTTAGAGCTGTAGTTTTGCTAGTAGATGTTAGACTAGGCTGATGTTATACCTATTTCAAACATAACGAATTGGGAGTATTTCAATGATAGGCAAAAGGGATTCTACGGATATGTTCAAAAGACGCAACTTTTCTTAAAAACACCGTAGCCCTTATTTTACTAAAAACCCCGATTCGTCTTAATTTAAAAGGCAAATTGTAGGACCTTTTTATATTGATGCAGATACGTCACTGTTGCATTTATTATTCGATTTCCGCATATTCATGCTATTCGCATAGCATTGCATGTGCAAAGGAGTTTATTGTATATTGAACCCATGCTATTAGGACACCAGCACAATTATCGATGATGCGTATATTCCACGTACACTTTCTTGCCGGCTCACACACTTCATCATTGATAATTGCCATGTCACTACACTGTAGTACTATTGCATTCAGGATATAACCCTTGCATGGCATACTTGTGCACATACTTACTGTATACTCATACTCGTGCACCTACCTGTTGTACACCCGTACTTGTACACATACTCATTTGCATATACATAGATGATTTCTCGCTTGATTTGGAGATTCGGGAACCGCAAGATACTCTTTAAACTGATTCATTTTAAAAGGGTGGTTTCCCTCAATATGTGTATATTACATTTCTTTTACATGTTGCATACATCATGCTTTTGATTATACGCATTGAGATATGTTGTTTCCATGATATTTTTGGATTAGGGAACCGTGGGTATTTCAAAAGAGAGTATGTATTGTTTTAAAAACCAGTTTACCCTTGATATGATATTTCAGTGTGTCCACCATGTATTTTCTCGGTTCGGAGAGCGACATGTGGAACCCGATTCGAGGAGGCGGATGAGGCCGATTGCAGGTACATGGTGGACTCGGTATGGTTCCCCGGGGCGAGAAATGTTTTTCATGGAGTAGACGATTAGCCTGGCAGGGTGGCTTGTACCTACCGGTGATATTATTTGGGCTCGGCGGATATCCGGAGGATACCGACCGGAGTCGAGAGATGTTATGGGCCGATCTAGACTGACGGAGCCCGATATATGAGGATTTACGTGGCGATGATAGGCACAAATTTCATGATGTTTTCGAGTGTCGATGCTTGACACTCACGTTCCATGATTATGATATGTCGCGAGCGACACCTGTTGATTTATATCCTCATATTTCCATGCATATGCTTTATGATATATTATTACCTGAGGCACTGGCACGAGCACTTGGCACTACGCTCATTTATAGATGTTACATTGCCACCTTATCATGCTTCAGACTTATTCATTTGAGCTTTATATATATATCTGATCGTATTGACCTAGGATTGTGTCATACATTCGATTTCTGCGCTGTGATATCTTCTATTCACGAGTTGGCAACTCACCCGGATTGTGCCACAGTTTCTTGCAGGTTTTGCCGTACAGGTTTCATTGCGGCTTTTTCTGGCATCCTGCTTCCTTTCTGGGTGATTGCATTGGTAGGTGGGTTCACTCGCATCGTGACCACCATTGTATTATTTTATTCAGTTGTATCTAGTAATTCCATCAACCAAAACTTGTATATTGTTTCAGACTTAGAAAACCAGTTATGTATTATTTTGACCTTAGAGTCACGCAATGTAGTATTATGGTTTTCTTGATATTTTGAGTTTCTTTTGAGTTTTGATCCTCGCCCTTCGGCGTTGTATACTATACTGCTTGCGTGGTTGTGACCGTCGATTGACGAAGAGCTAGCTCCCGTTTGGGGATGCCTTTTATCATTGTGTATATATTATTCTTGTTGTACCCCATTCGGGGACAGTATTTATAAAGGAAACTCTGCCGAAATTTTCAGAAATGACTAAAGATTTTAAAAACGCATATCCGGCTTATTTATTTAAAAACCCTTATGTTAAAAACTTGTTTTCTTCACTTCTTAAAACTATTTCCTTTATTTATTACTTAAAAATGGTTTTAGATTTCTGGGCTTTTTGGCTTACTTGGATTAGACGGGGTCCTATAGACTTCATATGATTCAAGTGCGAGTCACGGGCTATTTCGGGTCGTGACAATTCCATGAAGTGTCGGGTGGCCCATTCACTTTGATGAAGGGGGCTGCCTCACTTCTGGTTTTGGCGGGTAACTTGCTCCGCTCATAGGGGTGTAGGTTTCCATTGCACAAGCTATCCACACGACCAGGGAACGTCAGGTTTCAGTTACGGCTCAAAGGAAACCCGGGGCTCCCAGATTATTTGTATTGTTCTGTGATGCTTATTTCTTGTTGTGTGATGTTGCATTTATCATACCTGGAGCGATTATTATATATTTCTATATATATACTAGTAGATGTTGTATATGTTTTTCACCCACGCTAGTCCAATCCCCGCTCTGTCGTTAGTTAAGTAACCTAACGGGTGATGACGGGACCCAGTGGCGAATGCGGATGATATATACATACATCATATTTTCGTTCTTTTGTGGTGTGATTAATTGATGGGACTGCATTGATTCAGATCAATGCAAGGAAAACAGACCTATTCGATGTTGTTGGAACAATTTTCAAAAGCGGTTATTACAAGGACGTTTTTCTTTTGTTTTGCACAGTGGTATTCAATTATTAATATCCACCACCTCATTCGACGAGGCAAAGGTCGAGATCCCTTCAACGGGAGTGACCCCTCGGGCAGAAGTTTGCATCAGGGTAATAACATCACTATAGTCGATTACTTTTTGCTTTGCATCGTTGTATTCAATGGGAATATATTGCACCTCATTCTACGAGGAAAGAACCGAGATCCCTTCACCGGGAGTGACCTCTTTAGCAAAGGTTTTCACCACTATATATTTGTAAAAAACTATCCGGTTCCTTCAACGATATCAAGTTCATTACGTCAAAGGTTTTTCGCCAAAAACCATTCGTAGCCCTCCGTCGTTTCAGACGGGTAGCACTTAGTATTCATGCTATGTTTGTTGGCCTTCATTAAGGCATAGTGTATGGTAGCTTCTTGTTACCTTTCTGTTGCATAGATAGACGCGTTGGTTTGGGACAGTCGTACAGCCTTGTTGGCCTTTGTCAAGGGCGAGTATGGGTGGGTTCAAATTAACTTGGACAATGACGGGTAGAACTTGACATGTGACTTATGATTTGTTGGCCTTTATCAAGGTCATATGAGCATGGGGTAAAAATGTCATGACCCGAAATTGGCACGTGACGACCCTTAAACTACGCAACGTCTACAGGCGTAATGCAATTTAAGAAAGCCAAAAACCCAGAAATCTAAACCATCAAAAGCAGTAAAAGATAAGAACATTGTTTAAACTTTTGAAATCTCAATCCAAATTCATTAAAGTCAAACTTTTATTTCCTTTAAAATTTTGGCAGCACCTCCTTTGTAAAACCAGCCCCGAAAATGGGTACAACATAAATAAAAGTAAAGCATCCCCAAACGGGAGCAAAATCCACGCCTAAAGGCGGAAAACAACCACCACAACAAATATACGACGCCGTAGCGAAGAAAAAGACGATATAAATCAAACTGTATATAAAACATTAACAGAGTCACAAAATAATATACAATATCGTCCTCACAACAAGTCTCTAAGTCAAAACATGATAATGGTAGATGGAGAGTACAAGGTACAAGATAACAATAACAACAACAGATAGCCGCAAAACCCACCTATAGCAAAACTGTACACAGTCAGCCGAAGCGGTATCAGCAGCAAAAGATGATACGAAAGATGAAAAGCCTACCGCGACTTCCCTGGGGAAACCACCTACAACCACTGTGGCACAACGGGGGTGAATTGCCAACTCGTGAATAGTAAATAACATATGCATGTAATCGCAAGTATGCACGTACAACGCGAATCTAAAACATTGCAAGTTGATAGCAGTATGTATGTGCAATAGCCATGAAAAGTACTCTAGCAGGTACTACTGATACATGAAGCAATGCATATAAAGTAAATGAGGAGTATGGAATAAAACATGTCATAAATCACGGAATCCTGTCCTCGTGACAGGACCAACCTCCATCAAGACAATCTAAATCCCAAAGTTCCTCAAATCAGCCACCAAATTGGCTCTCATATCAAGTAAATCTCATATATCCTGTATGTACAACATCGGTATATCACACATATCCAGTATGTACAACATCAGTATATCCTACATATCCCGTATGTATAACATCAGTATCAAATAAGTTTCATATAAGGTGAGAGTCTAACATCGACACCCAAAACATCATGAAACAAGTGTCTAGCATCGACACAGAAATACTGATCTCTGAGGCGACATCGCCTGGGGCTGGCCCTCCTATATCATGTACGTACATCCTAATAACCTGGGTAAGCACCACCCGCAATCTGCAAGGCATGTACGTACATAACCTCGATCGATATCCCCCATATATACGTCGAGTCCAACTACTATCACCGGATGGCAAACGTCCCCAGCCGGGCTCAACGGCATGGACCTTCGATCCTCTTGCCCCGGGGAACCAACCGGGCTCCACCATGTACCCACACACGGCCCATGACACCTCTTCGCATGGGGTCTATATAAGCTCAGAACCGAGAAATCTCATCGTGGAAGCTGAAATATCATATCAAGAGAAACCGGGTTTTTCAAACAATGCATAATTTTATGAAATAACCACGGTCCTCAAATCCAGAAAACATCAAGTAATGAATAAGTATAACTGCATGAATCAATACATATATATTAGCATCCCATCCCCCCCCCCACACACACATATAACAGTGTCCCATTCCACTATTATATATACTTAGGAGTAAAAATATCAGAGAACATCATATGAAATCCATGGATGTAATATATGCGATATGAAACAGTAATATGAGCATATAAAGGAAACCCGCTATTCAACTGCAACAAGTTAATATATATCATGTGGTTCCTAAAACCTCCGAAACCAAATACAACATCATATACAGGTGAACATGTAACTATAGCAAGGTATGTGTAACCATGTCGGTATAGCAAAATATGTGTGTCCATATGTAAGCATGTATGTATGATGTAAGAGTATCTGTAGCAAGGTATGTCTCTATCCCTATCCCTAAAGATGTAATACCCTTCAGGTATATGAATGTATGTATGCCAGGTGTACATGAAGTTATGTCTCAAATGTGTATATATCTATCACTAATGGTACACTACCATAGAGGTATACGGGTAACTAGCATGTAAGCATGCCGAGGCATATGTGTAAGCATTTAGGTATACAGGTATGCCATATGTCATATGTATAGGTATTGTGCGTGTCATGGCAATTATTGACGGTGTGAGTGGCATACAATCAGTGCTCGTGCAACATGAACTGTCAATAATAGTGTTGTGTCTCGTTAATACTATGTCCAAATACAATAGGTAAATGAGATATGCAACGAAATACACATGCACAAACGAGTCCATATACTAAACACTAAAGATCATATCATTTGATCTAGCCCAGACGCATAACGCCATGCGGGCGATCCCCCTGTAGATGTTAAATCTAATCACCAACGATCCTGGCTAAATAAAGCCAACCACCTGCTTCCCTTTATTCGCAGCGTCTGAAGTCCCCGCATGCGATCCTAAAATTTTACAAACACATCACCTAAGCTAAATATCCTACGCCGACAAAAAGATAACGAAACGCAAGGATAATGCCCAGAAAATTTCACTGCGCATTTAGCGCATTTAACGCGCATGGCATCGGCAAAAACCCTAACTAGAGTCGCTAAACTATGAAAAACCAAGTCTAGACTCCGATAGCCCCGATTGCGCAAACCCAACACAATCAAATACGAGGAATATAATAGATATAACCTCGCAACGACTAATTGAACCCATATCGAAAATACACCGAAACCTAGTAAACAACTTATCGCAATATTTCGCACAAGTTCAAAGCTAACACAACAAGCGATTTCAACTTCTTACAATAGCTTAACTAAGCTATCCAAACCACTTCCATATTTTTAAACTTGATTAATTAAGTTTTAGTAAAAACCTAGTAAGCTAAAACTTTTAATTAGGCAAAGTAGTAATTAGCAATAATTATCATATTCCACCACTAGAATAAGTTTTCATAAACATCAATTAACATTAAACACCTCATCAAGCATTAACCCTAACTTGAATTTCGTAAAAAATATGAATAAGGAATTTATCATGAGTTAAAAGCTATATAATCAATTAAATAGCTAGATAAAGATTTAAACATAATAATTAAGGATTAAGGTAAGAAATTATACCTTAACAAGAACACAAATGATCAACTTGATCTATCATCTTTGCCTCGAAAAGCCATGTTTTTAATGAAGATCCAAGTAAGGTTAGTGAAGGAAAATTGATGGTTTAATTTTATTTAGGAATTTGTTGATTTATTTTTGGAATTTTGAAGGATTTAAATGAGTTTGGAATGAAGAAATGAGCTTTGAAAAAGTTTTGGGCAGAAATGGGGAGGGCTCGACCATGATGGGAAAAATGGGGTATTTTGTGGAAAAAAAGAAGAAATTTCTAGCTAAAAACATTAAATGCAAATGCCACCATTTCATTCTTTTTCTTTTCTTTAAAAAACATTAATCTTTTAGCTCAAAAGATCTAGATATTTGATGAGAAGGTTCTAAACTCATTCCTATAATTAGATTAGCAAAGATTCTCATAAGAAGTAATTTCCATAATTTACGTGCATAATTTACCACTTAAACTAATATTTAATTTGGGAAAAATTCTATGTGAACCAAAACTTTCCATTGACCCCCAAAGCTCGCGCACTAGCTTTATTTTAGCTAAACCAGGTGCCGGCAAGTTATACAGACGTTTGATCACAATCGGGTTAAAACGGAAAATACCGACTGTTTTACCCTAAAACGGAAAAATTCGCATAACGAATTCTAAAACGTTACAATCTTCCCCCCTTAAAGAAATTCGGTCCCCGAATTAAAATTTATCTACGCGTACCTCCAATGAGATGAGGGAAATAAATTTTCCGCGTCTCGCTCGCAGCCACTCAAGTGATTACCTCACTAGACGGCTACGCTAAAGAACCCTCACAGATGGCAAGACCCTTGACCGAAGTTCCTCCACCTGCCAACCCACTATAACTATCGGTTGCTGGTGAACGAAATATCGCGTCAAGCTAAATGGTCTGATGCTGAATCATGTAAGAAAGGTCATGAAGGTAATTGCGAAGTATCGACACAAGGAATACGGGGTGAATACTAAAAAATCTGGACGGAAGTGCCATATTATAGGCAACGGTACTAACTCACTTCAAGGATCTCAAAAGGACCTACAATTTTTGGGACTAAGCTTCCTAAGACTCAACAAGCCATTTCATCGGAAAAATCCGTAGGAATACATGATCTCCCTCTGCGAACTCAAGTCTGCGACCACCACGGTCAGCATAAGACTTCTGTCTAAACTGGGCTACTCTCAACCTGACCTGAACCAACTAGAAATTCTCCGATATCTCTGGACTTGCTGGGGTCCAAAAATCCTACTCACGCAGAGTTAGTAAAACAGACTGGTGATCGACACAACCTACCACACAAAGACTAAAGATTGCCAATTGGAATGTCTCCTGATAACAGCTATCGAAGGAGAACCCCATCAATCTCCAGTGACGTTCCTACAACAAACAACACTTAGCACGTACGCACAAGCAAAATCTCCAGAATCTGTATAGTCCGCTCTGTCTAACCATCGGCCAACGGATGGAAAGCGGAGCTAAACCTCAACCAGTACCCAAGGCTTCCTGAAGCTTCTGCCAAAGATGGCTAGCGAACAGGTGCCTCTATTGGATACAACGCATGAAGGAACTCCGTGCAAATGTACCACTTAACAAAGAACAACAGAGCCAACTGAGCATAACCGGACAACAACACCCAAATGGAGTCACACACTGTCTAGACCTGGGTAGACACCACAACGAAAATTAATGGAGATCTGCTCCCATTCCACACTGGAACGGTTAAAGGTTGCAACTCTCTAGCCGGTCCCTCAATGCTCAACCTTAGCATGCAACAAGTCAGACACCTCGAAACGAAACCTGAAACTTCACTCTTCATCCCTGCCCACCGTAACTAACTCTCAAGTTACGTTACATCTTGGCGGCACCTGGATGAACACAGAAAGCTGACTGGTGTCCCTACTCTAGACCCTCACGTCTTTACCTATTAGTAACAGGTACACACCAACGAGTCCGGAACGCAGCACACTCTGGTCATAAATCTGAAATCTGAATCTTTGCCCAACCGAACATGCTCAAAATCTCAGACAAACGAGCATCGGAGGGCTGTGCCTCACTATAATGATTAAGAAAAAGTGGACGGGCGCGAACATGAGCAAAATGTCCCCAATAGAGGGGAACTTAAGATATACTCCATGATCGCACAAAAACAGTAACTTTGAAGAAGACTGTCTCAACAATCAAAAACTGCTGCAGGAAGATGTACATCAGGCTCTGGTGGTCCGTGAAAATCTGACACGACTCTCCACACAAGCAGTGTCTCCAAATCTTCAACGCACGACCACCGCGGCCATCTCCAGATCATGAGTAGGATATCCTACTCGTACTCCCTCCATCTGTCAGGAAGCATGAGCGATAACTTAATAGTGCCACATCAGTACACCATTGAGCCCCATTCGTGAAACATAACAGTAAACAACAAAGTCTCCCGATCCAGAAACCAAGAAAGATCTGGCGCAGTCGTCACCCGAGTTTTCAACTGCTAAAAACTCCATACGCATGCCTCAGTTTGAAAAAAGGAACTCCCTTCCTGGTCAACCCGGTCAACGGTGCAGCGCTACACAAGCAAACCTGCACGAAACGGCCGTAAAAACCGGCTAAGCACAAAAAGCTGCAGACCTCTGTCCCTGCTATAAGTCCAGGCCAAGGCTGTACAGCCTCGATCTCCCTCGGGTCCATACAAAAACCGTCTCCCATAACCACATGACCATAGGAAGTGAACACAATCAAGCCTGAAGGAACACTCCGAGAATTTAGCAAACCGTTGGGGCTCTCCCAATGTCTGCAAAAAAAATCCTCAAGTGCTGCTCAAGTTCCTCACGACAGATTGGAATAGACCAGAATGTCATCAATAACACAACAATCAACTGGTCGAGGAACGGTCTGAAGAAACCTGGTTCATCACATCATTGAATGCTGCTAGGGCATTGGTGAGTCCAACAACACCACCAAACCTCATGCTGCCCGTAGCACACACAAAGCAGTCTTCTGAATGTCATGACTCCGATCCCGCAACAAATGATGAACTGATCCCAAAACAACTAGAAAAGCAAGTCTTGCACCCTGGAGCTGATCGAACAAATCGTCAAAGCGAGGTAAAGGATACCTATCCGCACCGTTGCTCGGCTCAATTGACGATCAATCAATACACAACCTCAAACTGTCGTCCTTCTCTTGACGAATAGAATAGGAGCTCCCCAAAGCGAAACACTTAGACGAACAAGTCCCCCAACTAAACAACTCTGCAGCTTATCCTCAAGCTCCCTAAGCTCTGCCGGCTTATCTGGAACAATGTCGGAAAACTCTCACACGAATGGAACCCGGTCTAACAACTCACTGTGGTTCTGGTATCACGATTGAAAACCAAGAATCTTCGACATCCCCTCCTCAAAAGCAGACTAGCGAAAAAGGCTAAATTCAAGCTGCGAGGGCGGCACCACTATCCTCCCATGCACAAAAAGAACTGACTTGCCGGGAAAACAAAACCTGACTGTTTCCACGTAGCAGTCCACAGACGCATAGCACATAGCTAACCAGTCCGTGCCCAGGAGAACGTCAAACTCCAACATCTCTAGAAGGAACAATTCGATGGACGAATCTCTATCTCCTAACAGATTGGCACACGACTGAAATACGTGTCGCGCACCAAAAGAATCACTGACAGAAATTATCACAACTGAAGGGGTTCCTACAGCACCACTACAAGGGTTAGGGTGCATCAAACATGCCATATTTAAATTTTATATGGTGCTAGAGAAACAAACTTAAGGATCATGCTAGAAAAGCTAGGGTAACATAACTTTAACATAAACACAAGTAGTAAAAGCTAGGGTTTTGAGAGTACAACCTTTGTAGCTCCCTACGCTAGACTCCTTGGCTACTTGAGTGTCACGACCCGTAGGGTACGGAACGTGACTGGCACTTAAGTTTACGAAACGTCTCAAGACGTCCGTAAAATAAGTAAGCCAAAGCCCAGAAACTAAAACCAAATAAGCAAAAGAGTGAAGAAAACCCAATCAATTGAAAGCGAGTTTATCAATTAAGTCACGTGAAACCCTTTTTAAAAACAATATCAGTTTTTCCGAAAATTTCGGCAGAGTCTCCTTAGTAAATACTGGCCCCCAAAATGGGTACAACAAGAATATATATGAATCCAACAAATAAGGCATCTCCAAGCGGGAGCTAGCTCTTCGCCACAAGGCGGTCACAAATCCCACACAATAAAAAGCAACAACATGTGAAATAATGATAATGAAGCATAAGAAAAACAGCATGTCGACTCAAGTGAGCTCGACCCTAAAATAGAGCATAAAAGTCCACAAACCTCACAGTCTCATCTCTAGGTCAATATACAATAATACTGGTAGATACAGTAGATGGAGTACACTAGATACAAAGAATATACAAGGTGGTGCAAAAATAATCATATAACCCACCTAAGAGCAAAACCTCGAGTCCAGGCAAAAGAGGCAAAAGAAGCAAGCGCACCCGCCGCTACTGTACTGACGGAGCGGACCTGAAAAAGGCTGTGGCACAACGGGGGTGAGTTGCCAACTCGTGAGTAATAAATAACATCTACACAGGCTATCGTATGCATGCACACAAGTATTCTAGCATCTCTAATACAGGTAAGGCAGGACATAATAGCAGGTAGGTATGCAATATGAATATACTAGCAGGTATGAATGCAATGCGAATCAACTCATGATCTGAATGTGTAAGTATAAGAATCATGTTTTTCCTTTAGGAACCTTTTTTGAAATACCAGCATAATACCACTAGAATCAACAAGAACCTGTGTCTAACAATGACACCTCAAAACTATCACAAATCTCATATATCCATGTCATAGTGTCTCTGGCCTCAGCCATCCGGCTGACCCAGCTCAATATCAAAATCTCATCATCTCGTGGCCACGGTCGGTATCCTCTGGATATCCGCCGTGCCAAACAGTCACCGGTAGGTAATCCGTCCCCTGCCAGGCTCAACGTCAACACCACATTCATCTTGCCCCGGGGTACCATACCGGGCCCACCATGTACCCGTGACGATTCCTCCACTCCTCGACACGGATCTCGAAAACCACAGCAAACTCATGGTGGATGACACTTTACATCACTAGAAAACCGCAATTACATATTTTAAAAACATAATAAGTTTAGAAATTTTGCGGCTTTCCCCCGAAATCCAGAAATATCATAAAATCTCAAGAAACCCTCATAAGTGCATATATCAATGGTGATGAATGCATATGGTATCAATAATTAAGCTACGATGTGTGATTAATAGACTAGGCATGAACAAATAATATGATGAGGTACATGCACATGAAAAGCAATCCTACGATTTTATTTTTAGGAATTAAAGGCAATAGCACAGGTTTAAGAATCAATTAGTAAAAGGTTTCAAATTATAGGTTATCTAGTGTGGTGGCATGGCAATTACCAGGGTGTGTGTAAGCATGAATAGTGCTCGTGCTGCATATAAAAATCCCGGCAATGGTGCAGGTGTCCTATAAAATGGGTTCGCATATGTATGTCAATATAAGGCATAGATGCAGCAATTAATCATATAAGTATTACACCCCTAATTACTAACATCACTAAGAATCCTTTAAGTTACTAAAACTATCGGGCGGCTTGCGCCATCCAACGATAGTCCCCCGTAGATGTTACATCTACTCACCGGAATCCCTAGCTAGTCACGTCCAATCACCGCTTTCCCCTTTCGTGCCGCGTCTGACGTCTCCGCGACCGAACCTGGAATTTACATCAATACCAAACATAAGGTTACATATCAAGAACAACGCAAAACCCAAACGAAAATACTAACGTTCACAAGCTAGGTATAACGTGCACAAGGTGCGCGGAACACACGCGAAAATCGCAAAAACTGCAAAAATCGCCGATTTGGTCGCCCGGCAAAACTAAAACCCGATTACTCAAAAATCCGCACTCACACATCCTAAAAGTCATAGGATATGCCAACAATATAATCTAGATATCGCAATTAATTCATCACAATATATAATGAAAACCTAGTAAGCTAGAAGTTTGCAAATTTGGTGCAAACATCGACAATTAGCGACAAAATTAATACAATCCAACACAACAATCCAAACTAACCCACTAGCTAGCCATTACACTAATTTTAAACCATTAACTATGCATCAAACCATAATTCTAACACAAACCCTTCTCTTGATTTTTGGCAATTAGCAACAACAATGAAAAATTCACACAAGTTAACTTAGATTAGCATAACATCAAGCCACTTAAGCAAAGTAACCATTTAGGTTGGTTAAGTAACAACTAGATTAATTAAAAGATTTAATTAACTAAAACATGGTTTTAAGAAACCCTAGTTAACTCAACCATTAACTATAAACAAAACTAGAATGAAAATAGCACTAAATTAACACTAAAACAACTAAATTAAAGAATTCAAACCATATTAACTTAAAAGAGTAGAAATTATACCTCAAAAGATCAATCCCTATGTTGCTAAAACCTCCCAAGATGCCATATTTCTCCAAGATTTGAACCAATTTCGGTTTGAGAAGAGAGGGTAATAAGGTTTTGTGTTGAAAAAGTGAAGGATTTGTTGATTTTTTATTGAATTTTGATGCAATCTTTTTGAAGAAAAAGAGAGAAAAGAGAAGGAAAATAATGGAATGGGGGGCTGCTCTCGGCCAGTAGAAGGGAGAGGGGATGGTGTGGGGTGTGTGGAAAAAAAATCACTAAGTCAAACCCCCTCAAAGTCAATACACCATACTTCCAAATACTATATTTTAATCAATTCTCAAAACAATCCATTTCATCACATGAATAAAGTCAAAGTGAGGCAAGCAATTTTCTGGACCTGATCATGGTGGGGCCGGCCTAGGGCTGAGGGAAGAGAGAAAGGGGTTTACAAAAGAAATTTTATGCAAAAAGACCCCCTACAAGTCCAAAATTGCAAGTTTTAGCTTAAAATTCAATAAATTTCGTTTTCTATAATAAAAATTAGTTAAAAATCAAAATAAAATACTAAAAATTTATGTTACAACTAGATTTTAATTAACATAATTTTAAAGATTAAAATTAGCCAAGAAAAATTTGTATTTATTGCTAATTTAATGTATTTTCTTACCGGCTTAAAATAATATTAAAAAATTGAAAAATTAGGGAAAAATTTTAAACGACCAGAATTTCATAATTAACTCATTTGCTACTAAAAACTAGCAATTACCTATCCAAATTAGGTATAATTAGTCCTAAACTGCAAAATAACAAAAAGGACGGTTTTCGGAAAAATACCGAATTTTCACCGATTTTCAGGAAAACACCAAAACGAATTTTCAAGACGTTACATTGAGAGTTAGAAAAAGGCTCACTAGAGATCCTCTAGGTCCACGACGATCCACCCGGAGTCCTCTTTGTCCAAGCTAGAGCTCCCCTAGATCAAGAGAAGAAGTAGAAGTTAACACTCTAGACTAATGGGCAAGACTAGTGTAGAATGGTGATGTGGTTTGTTTTCTCACTTCAAAATCCTAACTTGATGACTCTTTTGCTCACAAGAGAAAACTAGAGAGCAAGAGAGAAAGGAGGAAGAAGACGATGGCTTGTGAAGAGCTCAAGATAATGATAAGCATAAGAATAAAAATGATAAATGAAAATATATATATTTTCTCTTTCTCATTCTTAACCATAGTTATAAAATATCTAGATATTTAGTTTGGATAAAAAATGGCCATAGAAATTAAATCATTGTTAATCCAAAGGGTTAGTGCAAGAACAAAATATTAAACCATGATAACAATTTCCATTTCCATTTTTCTTTTCCAAAAAATAATATCCATATATTTATAAATGGTGTGAGTCTTATATTGCCACCATCCACTATATCAACAACCATGATAGAATTATGTATGCATGTATGTGTGCATGCACATCTATATGTGCATGAATGAGAATAAATGCATACATGCATGCATACAACAAAAAGACAAGAAAGGGTTTAAAGTAAGAAACTAATGGTCAATGATAAATCAACACTTGATTTAGCAAACCGTTCATATCGCATATGACCCAACCAAAAGCAAACCGCCCGATTAATATACGGTATCTCATACGCGCATTTTAACCGGGTCCACGCGCATATCTCATATGCGCACCACATCGTTTCGCCTGGACTAGGTAACTCCATTGTGGGACTCTAAGACTCGTCAATACGCCGGCAGTGGGTGATGATCATATCAAGCACCCCCAAGCCGTAAGCGGTCAGCTAAACGTAACGGCCACCCGGGTATTGAGCGATCAGAAGAAAACAAGCGAACCTGTCACAACTCCCGTCGAGCCAACCGGCAACACTACCGTACAGTCCGGTCTCTTCGTCAGATATGCTGCATATTGAGTCTAGGGATGGTAACGTCAACCCCAATAACTCAATAATTCGTGCCGATGAATGGTCTATAACAGATCGAGAAAATACTGATAACACTTATCAGTAAATCTCAACAGCCCTGGCCAGGGACTTACTGATATAGCCAATTGAGCACATCACAGCATCAACTCCCAATACCGGGAGAGACGAAACCCCTCCTATCGCTCATCACCTTCGTGTGTCTCGGGACTGTACCCAACGGCCACCTATTTGCATGACTCTGTAGAGCCGTGGTAGGGTGATAATCAAAGTACAGTGGGAGAACACACAAGACTCCAGGACGATCTCGGGTCTACAGACTAACCTGTACCAATGTTACCTGAGAACTGCTATCCGACGATAGATATAATTCCATATAGGAGTTCTCGGCGAGTCCGTCCAGTGTACCCAGTCACCACTGAGCACCCGTATACGATCTCGATGTCAAACATCGATGAATGTGGGAACATCCATCGCCCATCATATGGTTCTAGTATCATATACGCTAGTCTACTCTGGTATATCGATGCCCTGTCTCGATACACCTACGACTACGGACTTTTCAGGATATGCTTATAAACTACAGATGTCCCACTAGTATGATCTCCATCATAATCACAGTAGTCAAGCCTATATCCTCAGGGCTTTATCAACATGTATGAATGAATAAAAACATGATCAAGTCAACATGTCAGATAAAGAAGAACTAGATAGCATACTATCATGTCGAGCAAGAATGTACACTGAATATATATATATATATACATGTATAAATACATCCACTATCATATAATGGCATCTAGGGCATACATATATCCAACAATCTCCCACTTGCACTAAGGCCAGTTATTGGTGTATCTCATACCCAACATCTCAAAAAGTCGCTCATGTTGCGACTGAGGGAGGGCCTTGGTGAGTGGATCCACGGCGTTAATCTTTGTGTCTACTCTCCTAATCTCGATCTCGCAGTGATCTACAATCTCTCGGATCAAATGAAAGCGCCTCAGGATGTGTCTGGACCGCTGATGGGACCTGGGCTCCTTGGCTAACGCCATAGCCACATTATTATCACAATACAATGGTATTGGATCAATATTGGTTGGAACTACTCCTAGCTCCGAGACGAACTTCTTCATCCAGACGGCTTCCTTGGCGGCATCATTCGCAGCAATGTACTCAGCCTCCATAGTAGAGTCTGCAACGGTATCCTGTTTGGAACTCTTCCAACTTACCTCCCCTCCATTGAGGGTAAATACAAACCCGGAGATAGATTTGCTGTCGTCCTTATCGCTCTGGAAGCTCGAATCGGTAAAGGCCTCCATTTGGAGATCTCCATTACCATACACCAAGAACAATTCTTTAGTCCTTCGCAAGTACTTAAGAATGTTCTTCACAGCTATCCAGTGATTCACCCCTGGGTTGGATTGATACCTGCTTACAATCCTAAGTGCATAAGCTACATCTGGGCGTGTACATAACATCACATACATTATAGATCCTACTGCCTAAGCATAGGGTATAATGCCCATGCGAGCTCTCTCTTCATCGGTCTTTGGGCAAGAGTCCTTAGAGAGAGTGACCCCATGGCAAGCGGGTAAGGCACCCCGCTTGGAGTCTTCCATACTAAACCTTTTTAGGATGGTGTTGATGTACCTGGTATTGGACAATCCCAATAACCTCTTGGATCTATCCCTATAGATCCTAATTCCAAGAATGTATATGGCATCACCCAGGTCCTTCATGGAGAACCTTAGTGATAAGAAAGATTTGACCGACTGTAGCATAGGAATATCATTTCCTATCAGAAGAATGTCATCAACGTACAATACGAGGAATGTGACAGCTCTCCCTACAGCCTTCTTATAAACACATGGTTCATCTGGATTTTTGATGAAATCAAACTCTTTGATAACATCATCGAAACAGATGTTCCAACACCGTGATACCTGCTTTAACCCATAAATGGATTTAAGCAATCTACATGCTTTCCCGCTGCTCCCACTGTCAATGAAGCCCTCTGGCTGATCCATATAAACGCATTCTTCTAAATCTCCATTTAGAAATGTCGTTTTAACGTCTATCTGCCAGATTTCATAGTCGTAGTGAGCAGCTATAGCAAGTAGGATTCGAATGGATTTAAACATGGCTACGGGAGAAAAAGTTTCGTCACAGTCCAAACCTGGTCTTTGACGAAACCTTTCACCACAAGTCTTGCCTTATAGGTCTCTACCTGCCTATCTACACCAATATTTCTTTTAAAGATCCATTTGAACCCCACAGGTTTTACCCCAGGGGGTACAACGTCTAAAGTCCATACTTTTTTGGTGTACATAGACTCCATTTCGGATCTCATGGCATCTAGCCACTTCACAGAGTCTCCACTCGTGATAGCTTGCTGAAAGTTGGTAAGATCATCATCCTCCATGATGCAGTCTTCTCTGTCACCATCAATGAGGAAACCGTAGTACCTCTCCGGTGGGCGAGAAGTCCTACCAGACCTACGGAGTGGTCGAGGTTCCTCAGTTTCTATTACAACAGCCGGTTCAACCAAGTCGTCATTTGTAGTTTGTGTCTCTAGAACCTCTTCTAGATCCACCACATTACCATCAGTTTCATTTATGAAAAACTCTTTTTCCAAGATTGTGGCAGAGAAACAAACACCTTTTGTTCCTCCTTATGGTAGAAAAGATATCCATAAGAATTCCTTGAATATCCCACAAAGTTACACATGACCGACCGTGTCTCGAGTTTGTCCGGATTCTGCTTTTTAACACAGGCCGGGCAGCCCCAAATCTTAATTCTATTAAGAGATGGTCTCTTCCCATGCCATATCTCATATGGCGTAGTAGACACGGTTTTGGTTGGCATCCCGTTCAGTAGAAACGCTGCAGTCTCTAATGCATGCCCCCGAAATGAGATGGGTAACTCAGCATCACTCATCATGGAATGGACCATATCTAATAGGGTCCGATTCCGTCGTTCTGACACACCGTTGTGCTGTGGTGTGTAAAGAGGAGTGAGCTGAGAGAGAATCCCATTCTCTTTTAGGAAGTTTGCAAATTCTGTACTGAGATACTCTCCACCTCGATCTGATCGAAGCATTTTGATATTCAAGCCGGTTTGTTTTTCTACTTCGAGTATATATTCAGTGAATTTCTCGAAAGCTTCGGATTTGTGCTTTAATAAAAATACATGACCGAATCTTGAGAAATCATTAGTGAAAGTAATGAAGTATGAAAAACCGCCTCTAGCCTGTGTAGACATTGGCCCACATACATCACTATGTATGAGGCCTAAGAGCTCAGTAGCTCTTTCTCCGTGTCCTGTAAACGGAGATTTGGTCATTTTACCCTTGATACAAGACTGGCAAGTTGCATAAGATTTATATTCAAAAGGGTTTAAATATCCATCTTTGTTTAACTTGTGTAGTATTGTTTCGTTAATATGACCAAGTCTACTGTGCCAAAGAAAAGCTTCATTTATTTCTGAAAGTTTTCTTTTATTAGTGTGTTGTATGCTGAAAACTGTGTGTTGATTCAGGACATATATCCCGTTATTAAGCGTACCATACCCAACCAACATTTGATTCAGGTGAATGTTCATAACATTGTTCTGCAATACAAAATTATATCCTTCATTGTCTAACAAGGAAACGGATATTATATTACAAAGCATACTAGGTACATAATAACATGGGTTCAAAACCAATATACATCCAGATAGCAACCCCAAGTGATACTCTCCCACTGCAACTGTATGTACATTGGAACCATTTCCAACGCGGAGAGTATGCTCACCCGTATTTAAAACCTTGCTATTTCTCAGCCCCTGCATAGAATTGCAAATGTGAGAACCTGAACTGGTATATAATACCCAGGAAGCAGAGTTTATTGAAAAATAGTTTTCTGTCACAAACACACCTGAAGCGGAAGCATCTCCTTGCTTCTTCTTGAGATCTAAGTACTCCGTGCAGATGCGCTTCCAATGTCCTGTTTTGTGGCAGTGATAACATTCTCCTTTCCCCGATTCTCCAACTTTGGACTTGTCCTTCCCCCTAACCTTTTTAACTCCACCCCTTGGCTTGGTGGGCTTCTTCTTTATCTTTCCCTTGGCCTTAGCCTTTGGGCGAGAAGAGGAAGATTGCCCAACACTCAAAACGAGAGTTTTCACTGATTTCAGTGTGCTCTCTGCACTCCTTAACATATTAAGGAGTTCAGGTAGTTCCTTCTCCATGTTGTTCATGTTGAAGTTAACTATAAATTGAGCAAAGGTGGAGGGGAGGGACTGCAGAAAAATATCCGTATATTGTTAATTGTCCATTGTCCATCCAAGGTTCTCAAGCTCTTCTATGAGAGCTATCATCTTCAGAACATGGTCTCCTACTGGTGTGCCAGGGGCCATTCGCATCTGAAACAGTTTTCTTGATGTTTCGTATCGTAATACGCGGGATTGCTCTCCATACAACTCATTTGTATGGAGGAATATGGCGTGACCGTCCATATTCTCGTGCTGCTTTTGATGTGTGTTATCCATCGACGCAAGCGCGAGGCATTTGGTCGGGGCACAGTCAGCGTCCCATGTCTTGCGGACTTCAATATCCGCAACTGAGGATTTAGGACCTGGGACGGGCGGGGCTGGAGCCATGAGGACATATGATACTTTATCATAAGTCAAGGCAATGTTAAGATTCCTCAGCAAGTCTTTATAATTGGTCCCATTCAGTTTATTTTTATCTAGTAGAAGCTTGAGTCCTGTCATTGGTTTCTGCCATTAAGAGAGAGAAAAGAATACACTCAACGAAAGCTCTTGCAAAGATCAGATTGGTTATTATCTTATCTAATCGATGTCTCCCACTACTTTAATCAAGTTTTTCTTTCAAACCTTAAAAAGAAAAGTAGCCAGGATTAATTACAGTCTACAACTTCGCTAACCGTTCAGCCAGGCCAGTGTCGGTACTTGAGGGAGGTTCCCCGTGCTTTCGCACGGACCTAATTAATATAAACCTCTTCTTCCCAGAGGCGTAGCCCCGTTTAACATCTTTCTAGACACCTAATAAGTTAGCTAATTGTAAACTGTAAAACTCTTATGGGAGAAACTATTGCCCATAGTGGGATCGGGATCCAACCATCATATGGAAGGTATGCAATCTTATTGCAAATTTCAACAATTGAAATTCCCGATATGGTTTTTACCCCTAGCGCTCATGACCTTGCCTATGGTCAACAAATCACAAGCACTAGTCAAGTTCAACCAGTCATTTCTTGACTAATTAGACCCGTTCACATGACCCTTGGCTAAGGTCAACAAAGTCACATGCCCGTCCCAATTAATCTGCATCATATGCATTGTAGGAAGACATCACTTAGCTACCGTACACTACGCCTTGGCTAAGGTCAACAAACGTAGCACGAATACTGAGTACTCTACTTCCTAAAATGACGGAGGGTTGCAGATGATTTTTAAGAAAATCATTAATGCTTTGAACTTGATATCGTTGTAGAATCAAATGGTTTTCAAAAGGAGTGGCTTGAGCCACGCAGTTTTGAAATGTAGCTTTTTCATAAAGAGCCGAGTGATTTTCAAATCCGATTCTACAACATCTTGTTAGGTTTATTTTCTTTACAGTAATCATATTAATGTAGCCCCATCATTTAAGTCCTTAAGCCAATCACAGAAAAGAAACGAAAATACAACGTACGCTTATGCCATCCGCATTCGCCGCAATGTTCCATTATGCACCGTTAGGTTACTTAACTAACGACATACCGGGACGGGACTAGCGCGGGTGTAAAACAAAAGCAACGTCTACTATATATCTCAAATATAATACAACAATCGTCTCAGATATCACATCACAGTATACAGGCATCAGAAACACATATATGATAATATAGGATATACTAGGACGTCTGTATTTAGTATTTAGCCAACAATAGAAAATACGGATTCCACAGTCACGATGAATAGCCAAGCCCACACCCCTAGACCTCAACGAGAGCGGCAAGCGACCCTACCAATTCTGGAGTTTAGGAGACCCGGTCTCGACTCCTCGAGATGGCCTCCCTCTGAACCCCTGAACCCGGTCACTTGTGCTCCTCTCCTTGGGTCTATCCTAATGCGGAAAAATAAATAATATACAACACTGGTGACATCAACCTCAACCCGGAAGTTCCCCAAATAAAAGAATATTACATTACATTTGAATTTTACATGAATGAAAAGAAAACTCTGATCTCACATCAAACCCCCCGGCTATTCAATCACGACAATCCTACATGTCAAATCTCAGCAACACATAATATTACATATCATCAACGTAAGTAAGTATGCGTACCCCGATTGTCGTTGATGTATAGCAATGAAACCGGCGATATGCCACATACTACACTTACGGTCACAGAGAAATAAAATGAAAAACAAAAACAATTGGAATCGTAACCGCGTTTAGACAACAAAAACCCGGAATATCACATATACAAGATTTCATGCCTAACAATGTAAAGCTCGCATTCCGGTCTCATCCATGAAAACACCTTTTCAAAACAAGCCGGATAATTAAACAAGATTTCCGATTGTTGCCGAGACCGAACTGCTAGATTTACACGCAACAAATAAATTTGTAGATTCCAATTATTGTATCAAATATTAATAAACTAGGCGACGTTAAAACATTCGATCGAACGATTGAACACCCAAAGACTTCTTAGAAAGCTCAACACCTTAGCAGTTTTAAAAAATACCAGTAACAGAACAAAATACATACGGGCCTGCACAAGAAACTACGGCCCATAACTCTCCTACTACACCGTGGAACCGCCGCAAAAAGGCCACTATAGCCGCGGTTCCGCGGTCGTACGGATGAGTCAGGGCTTCGTATGTCTGGTGGGCCCATAAAATGCCCTGCCGAATTTTTTAAGTATTTTTAATTTGAAATAATCCAGGTTTTAGAAAAATTTCCAGAGAGCACCCTTCGGGAGTCGATTTTCATTCGTTCGAGGTTTTTAACGTCGTCTAGGTTACCCTAAGGCTCTAGCCTGGATCTGATACCATGAAGGGGTTCCTACAGCACCACTACAAGGGTTAGGAGGCATCAAACATGCCATATTTAAATTTTATATGGTGCTAGAGAAACAAACTTAAGGATCATGCTAGAAAAGCTAGGGTAACATAACTTTAACATAAACACAAGTAGTAAAAGCTAGGGTTTTGAGGGTACAACCTTTGTAGTTCCCTACGCTAGACTCATTCGCTACTTGAGAGTTGGAAAAAGGCTCACTTGAGATCCTCTAGGTCCACGACGATCAACCCGGAGTCCTCTTTGTCCAAGCTAGAAGCTCCACTAGATCAAGAGAAGTAGAAGCTAACACTCTAGACTAATGGGCAAGACTAGTGTAGAATGGTGGATTGGTTTGTTTTCTCACTTCAAAACCCTAACTTGATGACTCTTTTGCTCACAAGAGAAAACTAGAGAGCAAGAGAGAAAGGAGGAAGAAGATGATGGCTTGTGAAGAGCTCAAGAAAATGATAAGCATATGAATAAAAATGAGAAATTAAAATATATATATTTTCTCTTTCACATTCTTAACCATAGTTATAAAATATCTAGATATTTAGTTTGGATCAAAAATGGCCATAGAAATTAAGTCATGGTTAAACCAAAGGGTTAGTGCAAGAATAAAATATTAAACCATGATAACAATTTCCATTTCCATTTTTCTTTTCCAAAAAATAATATCCATATATTTATAAATGGTGTGAGTCTTATATTGCCACCATCCACTATATCAACAACCATGATAGAATTATGTATGCATGTATGTGTGCATGCACATCCATACGTGCATGAATGAGAATAAATGCATACATGCATGCATACAACAAAAAGACAAGAAAGGGTTTAAATTGAGAAACTAATGGTCAATGATAAATCAAAACCTGATTTACCAAACCGGTCATATCGCATACGACCCGACCAAAAGCAAACCGCCCGATTAATATACGGTATCTCATACGCGCATTTTAACCGGGTCCACGCGCATATCTCATATGCGCACCACATTGTTTCGCCTGGACTAAGTAACTCCATTGTGGGACTCTAAGACTCGTCAATACGCCGGCAGTGGGTGATGATCATATCAAGCACCCCCAAGACGCAAGCGGTCAGCTAAAGGTAACGGCCACCCGGGTATTGAGCGATCAGAAGATAACAAGCGAACCTGTCACATCTCCCATCGAGCCAACCGGCAACACTACTGTACAGTCCGGTCTCTTCGTCAGATATGCTGCATATCGAGTCTAGGGATGGTAACGTCGACAGCAATAACTCAATAAGTCGTGCCGATGAATGGTCTATAACAGATCGAGAAACTACTGATAACACTTATCAGTAAATATCAACAGCCCTGGCCAGGGACTTGCTGATATAGCCAATCGAGCACAGCACAGCATCAACTCCTAATACCGGGAGAGTCGAAACCCCTCCTTTCGCTCATCGCCTTCGTGTGTCTCGGGACTGTACCCAACGGCCACCTGTTTGCACGACTCAGTAGAGCCGTGGTAGGGTGGTAATCAAAGTACAGTGGGAGAACACACAGGACTCTATGACGATCTCGGTTCTACAGACTAACCTGTACCAGTGTCACCTGAGAACTGCTATCCGACGTTAGATATAATTCCATATAGGAGTTCTCGGCGAGTCCGTCCAGTGTACCCAGTCACTACTGAGCACCCGTATACGATCTCGATGTCAAACATCGATGAATGTGGGAACATCCATCGCCTATAATATGGGTCTAGTATCATATACGCTAGTCTACTCTGGTATATCAATGCCCCGTCTCGATACACCTACAACTAGGGACTTTTTAGGATATGCTTATAAACTACATATGTCCCACTAGTATGATCTCCATCATAATCACAGTAGTCAAGCCTATATCCTCAGGGCTTTATCAACATGTATGAATGAATAAAAACATGATCAAGTCAACATGTCAGATAAAGAAGAACCAAATAGCATACTATCATGTCGAGCAAGAATGTACACTGAATATATATATATATATATACATATATATAAATACATCCACTATCATATAATGCCCTCTAGGGCATACATATATCCAACAACAAGAAAGGTTGATCTAGCATACACAACTCTCGGTCCAACACGGCGCAAAGTGTGTAAAAAAAAAGAGTGCATAGATCCCAACCAAAAACAAACCTACGAATCAAAAGAACATGCAGATTTAGAAAACCTGAAAACTCAGCATTGGATGCCCGCGTGTCCCGATGAGTAGAAGCAAACTCCCGAGTCTGTCCTCTACCTGCAACTGGCTGAACTCCTCCTCTCTGCGGTATAGCTGCCCCGCGACTACGTGGCTTAGTACAAACTCGAACCCGGTGATCCAAACTCCCGCACCGATAACATCTGGATGAAAACTGCTAACCATCCTGGGGATAAGAGCTAGACGACTGTCCTTGCCTCAAGCCTCTGGTACTCCCACGACATGCACGAAACCTGTCTCGACGACTGAACCTCTGTGTATGGGTTGGCACGCCTGCATGAGCCTTCCTCTGATCCGAAACACCCAAAGTCATAGGAAGACGTGCCTCATCAACTAAGGCTACATCCTCAGGTGTCGTGTACGTAACACAAAGCTGTGTGCTGATCGCAAGGAATAACTGAGTAACAAGGGTGGCAACCTCCTATCGCTGTGTTCACTGGCCTCAACCCACGACCTCATACTCTGGCATATAACCTGCATCTTAGCCTCAAGTCCAGCAATACGATCTAATAAAAGCGGATCAAACTGCTCCTGTGAAACGGGCGTACCATCCTGGTCAATCCTCGTCCCAAAAAAGTCCACTTTGACCTCCGCACTCGCTGCACCTCTCTGAGTCCCCATCGTCATCGGCGGAATAAGTCTATAGCAAAGAAAATAGGATTCGATCAGAACACGGAAATCGAATCACAAAGATGTATCATCAAGGAAGGAATTCAACCAATTAGTACTTGGTCACTTTAGAAAGAGTAACGGGCCGTAAGTATGCCGCGAAACATACACACGCTACGTTACTCTGCTTAAGCTACCTACTCTATCATACCAAGATCATCCTACACTCCGAAAGGTAAAACCTAGCGCTCTGATACCAATTTTGTCATGACCCGAAATTGGCACGTGACGGCCCTTATACTACGCAACGTCTACAGGCGTAACGCAATTTAAGAAAGCCAAAAACCCAGAAATCTAAAACATCAAAAGCAGTAAAAGATAAGAACATTGTTTAAGCTTTTGAAATCTCAATCAAAATTCTTTAAAGTCCAACTTTTATTTTCTTTAAAATTTTGGCAGCACCTCCTTAAAACCAGCCCGAAAACGGGTACAACAAAAATAAAAGTAAAGTTCCCCAAACGGGAGCAAAATCCACGCCCAAAGGTGGAAAACAACCACCACAACAGATATACGTGCCGTAGCGAAGAAAATACGATTTAAATCAAACTGTATATAAAACATCAACAGAGTCACAAAATAATATACAATATCGTCCTCACAACAAGTCTCTAAGTCAAAACATGATAATGGTAGATGGAGAGTACAAGGTACAAGATAAGAATAACAACAACAGATAGCCGCAAAACCCACCTATAGCAAAACTGTGCACAGTCAGCCTAAGCGGTATCTGCGGCAAAAGATGATACGAAAGATGAAAAGCCTGCCGCGACTGCCCCGGGAAACCACTTGCAACCACTGTGGCACAACGAGGGTGAGTTGCCAACTCATGAATAGTAAATAATATATGCAGGTAATCGTAAGTATGTACATACAGTGCGAATCTAAAACATTGCAAGCTGATAGCAATAAGATGACAGTATGTATGTGCAATAGCCATGAAAAGTACTCTAGCAGGTACTACTAATACATGAAGCAATGCATATAAAGTAAATGAGGAGTATGGAATAAAATATGTCATAAATCACGGAATCCTGACCTCGTGACACGACCAACGTCCATCAAGACAATCTAAATCCCAAAGTTCCTCAAATCAGCCACCAAATTGGCTCTCATATCAAGTAAATCTTATATATCATGTATGTACAACATCGGTATTGTTAGTGTATATGCCCTAGAGGCCATTACTGTATCATACTAGTTTGTATATTACTTGATGGAAGCTTGGGATATTCACAGTTGTATATACAATCTTGCTCGAAATGGTAGTATGCTACTTGGTTTGTCTCTGCTTTAATATGTGCATGTGTTTCTTTTAGCATATCGCTGATATACATATTAGCAGAGCCCTTAGGATCTTTGCTTGATTACCAGCGTTGTGATGGCGCTCACACTCGTGGGGGCTAGGTAATCCATAAGAACATCCTTATACAGGTCCCTAGTCGTTGGACTATCGAGACAGGGCATCGATACTCCGGAGTAGACTAGCGTATGCGTTTCTCATCCCAGCGTGGGAGACGGTCTGTCCCACAGCCGTCAGTACGTCGTACTTGAGATAGTATACGGGTGCTCGTTAGGTAACGAGTACACTGGACAGGACTCGTCGGGAACTGTTGGTTGGTATTATACCTATCGTCAGTTATCAGTTCCCAGGTGACATGAGTACAGCTTAGTCCGCTGACTTGACACTGTCACTTCGCCTCGAGTGTGTTCCCACTGCACATTGATTACTACCCTACCACGGCTCAAAGGAGTCGTGCAAACAGGTAGTTTTGGGTGCAGTCCCGAAGCACTTGGAGGCAGTGACGGTTAGACAGGATTCGTCTCTCCCGGTATTGGGGGTTGACATCGCGCTGTGTCTAGGAGAGACATTACACAAGTAGTCCCTGGCCAGGGCAAGCGAGATATACTGGTAGGTTTCCAGTGTTATCTCAGGGTGTTCTGGGCTACACTCTGACACGACTTGTACCGTTATTAGGGGACTGACGTTCATCGCCCCCTAGGCCCGCCATGCGATGTATCAGACGAACAGACCGGACTGTACGGAGACTGTCACATACAGGCTCAGTAGGAGTTCAGATGGGGTTCACCTCGTCAGTCTTCTTATCGGCATCTACCTGGGGACCGTTACGTACAGCTAGTGCCTCTTGCGGTCTGTGGTTAAACCCATTGCCAGCGTAGTGTCGAGTCTTTAGAGTCGCACACAGAGAGCTATTCGCCTTTAGGCAAAATGAGTAGAGGTCGCATGGTTTTGCGACAGGGTTCGTTCACATCCGCGCACTTGTGCACGTTTGTTGTCTGGACAGCTTATACTAGCGGGCTTTGGTTTAAGCAAGATCCTAGTATATGATTTGGGATTGGTTTTATCTCTTTGTAAACGTGTTCCTCGGATCACGAATACGGGTGCGTATGCACAGTTACTTGAGACAGAGGGAGAGGACTTTGATTAGGGTTAATGACCATTGTCATTTTATTAACCCTAATTCTTATATGTGTATTATTTTTAATTGATATTAGTTTATTATAATTGTGCATGGTTATGGTTGTTGACCATTTGACATTCTTGACTTGTTGACCTAGGTTGACACTTTGACCATCATCATTTCATTTGGAAGATGCTCTTTGATCCTTGCAATTTGCATTAAAAATGAAATGATAATGGTCATGTCTTGATTAAGCCATGACAATTATCTCACTAATTATCTATTTACAATAATTCACACATATATGAGAGAATGCTTCATTATTTCTCTCATTCTATCATTTTACTTTCTCTCTCTTGTTCTTCCTCTTCCTCAAGCTCTCCCCTCTCATGTGTTGAGAAACACTTGAGCTTGAGAAAAACCACTTCTTGATAATCTCTACTCTCATCTAGGGTTCTAGGATTAGCACTTCTAGCACCCTAGTTACTTCTAGCTTGGAGTTGAAGCCAAAGGTTGAAGCTTTCGGGTGGATCTTTCTTCGACGTGAGAAGACGACAAAGGTGACCTCTTTCTACTACTCCAAGGAGCAAGGAGAGAAGGACATAAAGCCCTAGGTATAACCATTCTACCTTTAGCTAGTTTCTAGTTAGCTTTAGCTTGTTTTTGTTTAGCAAAGATCCTTCTTTGTCTAGTCCATGTTGCCTAAAGTTGATAAAATTTTGATTTTTATTCCGTTTTCCGCCTCCCCGCAAGCACCGGGGTGGGCAACGTGGACTTACAGTGGTATCAGAGCCTAACTAAACATAAACTAGCTAGGTAGTAAAGTGTATGGAAGTTTGATCGGAAAAATCGAAAAACCAAAATTTCAAAACCCTAACTTTCTGTTAAAATTTTTCCTGTTCAAAATAAAATAAATCATACTCCAAAAATCATCTCAGGGTTTTGTGAAGAAAGCCACCAAACCCGGTCCAGTGAATCGATCAAAGAGCCGCGGTTCCGCGGCAATAACAAGCTATTGCCGCGCAACCGCGGCCGTTTTGGCTCAGTTCTGGGTCGAGTTTGGTGCAATGTTTTTCTGGCTTGGTTTTAGGATTTTTAAGATGGTTTATATGTGCCCAGGTTTTCCAGAAAAGAAATTTGTTTTTAGGGGCCTATAAATCCGTATTTTTGATCGAACTTCAATACACTTTGACTAAAGGGTTATATCTGTGATGTTTATATGTATTGAACGTCGGCTAGTCGCTATATGTCGATTAGTCGGGGTTATACATATCTGTGATCTGTGTTTGATGATGGTATGTGTATATGAATGCGTTGGATTGACGCGGGTGAATAGCCGGGGTGGATGTGAGATGAGTGTTTCTTTTTCTTTCATTCATTGTAATATGAAAATTGATGTAATATTATTATTTGTTTGGCCGCACAACCGGGTCGGGGTTGTAGCCGTCATTGTATAATTCTTTTTACTGTTTTTGCTCCTAGGATTGACCCATGGAGGGGGTGCACAAACTACCGGGTATCTCGAAGTGCCGAGTGGCCTACTCACGGTGTTGAGGGAGGTTGCTTCGCTTCGGCTACTTGGCGGGTAGTTTGCCGCAACTGTAGGGGTCTTGGGTGGGGTATTTGGCTATTCACCGCGACCGTGTAATCCGCTTTTCGTTGCAGGCTCGAACGGATTGCGGATTCCTAGTATATCCAATGTATTCATCTGTGATCTGTAATGTCTATCATTGCTATATATTTATATATGATAACTATTTAGGCGTTGCTTATGTTTTACAGCCGCGGTAGCCCAGCCCCCGCTCTGTCGTTAGTTATGTAACCTAACGGGTGATGACGGGGCCCCGTGGAGAATGCGAATGGCATAAGCGTACGTCATATTTTGGTTTTTCTCTGCAATGGTAGGATTAAATGATGGGACGCATTAAAAGAACTAATGCAAGAAAATAAACCAAGTAAAAGTCGATTGGAACACTTTGAAAACCACTCGGTTCTTTTCAAAACTAAACTTTTAAATGCGGAGCTTGAACCACTCCTTTTAAAAGCTATCTCGTTCCATCGATTATATCAAGTTCACTATGTTCACGGTTTCGCCAAAACCATTCGTAGCCCTCCGTCATTCCACATGAATGGTCAAAAAGTATTCAAGCTATGTATTTTGGCCAAAGTCAAGGCATAGTGATTGGTAGCTATTGGGTATTCATGTGCAGCATAGATAGATGCGTTGGTTTGGGACAGTCGTGCTGCCATTTTGGCCAAAGTAAAGGGTAGGTACGGGTGGGTCCAAATTAACCAGGAGAATGACGGGTAGAACTTGACATATGACTTATGATATTTTGGCCAAAGTCAAGGTCATAAGAGCATGGGGCAAAAATCCACATCGGGAGTTTCATAAGCACTGAAACTTGCTAGCGCTGCATACCATTTGGAGTGTGATAATTATGGTAGGATTCCTTCGGTTTTATCACGCGATGATATTTGGATCCCGATCCGACTGTGAGTATATGCTACTCCTCGGGAAAACTCTCACTTAACGATCAATGCTATAAACCTAGTAGGTGTCTAGAAAGGTGTTAGCGTGGCTACGCCCACAGGGAAAAGAGGTTACTTAATTAAGGAACTTCGCGAAAGCGTTGGAAAACCTCCCTCGAAGTACCGACACTGGCCTTGCTGAACGGTTAATCAAGTAGTGTACATTGAGATTGATCCCGACTAATTCTTTCTTTACAGTTTGAGAAGGGATTCGAGAGACAGTGGGAGCCATCCAGTTTAGACAAACTAAAAACCACTCTAAACTTGCAAGAGCATCATGCTAAATTGTTTCTTTTCTCTCTCCTAATTGCAGCGACCATTCAACATGACCGGACTTAAGTTATTACTAGATAAAAACATACTGACAGGGCCAAACTACAAAGATTGGCTCAGGAATGTCAAGATGGCAATCACTTACGACAAGTTGGGGTATGTACTTACCACCAAAGCTCCCCCTGTCCCAGGTCCCACCTCCAGCGTCGCTGATTTATTGATTTTCGTGGATGTGTTTATCGAATCAAATAGTAAAGAAATCACAACCAAAAATATTTGACCGCAATCAAACAACGGTGTCAGTTGAAGTTAATGAATGAGTGCGGATCGTCCTCAGGGATCTCGAGATTCGTTTGTACCTTTATTTGTTTGAAATGAAATGTTAATCAACAAAAAGAGAAAACACGATTCAATTGATTGATTTGTATTCGTGTGTCACTAATCTTTTCTAAAGAATCAAGAACTATAAACAACAAGAATCGGTTTCAATGGTATTTTCCAAACGACAATCAAGAATGATATAGAGGCTCGTAGGAATCGATAGGATCTTTAGATGTGTTGTAGTCTACAATATTTCATATTCTTGTCCTTCGAAGAATTGATGCTAGATCAATGGTTATCGACGAGAATTAGGGTTTTCTTGATGAAATTAAAGTTTCATCTCTTAACCCTTGCCCTTTCGAGGATACCATTTATATTCTAGCCTCTAGCAATTTCAAGAATCGATCGGATCACCCCAATCTCGAGCGATGTTGATCAAGAAAGCATCGCATCGAATTGGGTTGTCGATTCTTGAACTTGCTAGGGTTTACAATCTCGTGGGATTCAAGAATTGATTACAAATTTGCTACATCATTATACTAAAGATCTTCTCGACTCCTTAACGAGCGGAGTTTTACTCGCGCATCACCACATAGACAATATTCAAGAACAGTAAAGATAACATGATGCGGAATTTTAAAGAAAACAAGAATGGAGAAAATATCACCTTTTATTTAATCAACAATTGTCAATACATTCTTTCAAGATCTACAAGAAGAAAGAAAAATCGATCGTTGACTCGGCTTCGCTCGACTCCGTGGATCGTGGATCTACTTTTGATCTCTTGCCCGATGGAAGATCGGCTCGGCTCATAAAAGGGTTGAAGGAATCTTGCTTGGCTTGCACTCAAGATCTTGAATTGTGGATGGATTTAGGGTTAGGGTTTCCTACAAGATTTCTCACTAATCATGAGGAAGAAGAAGATGGAGAAAGAGAATGGCTAAACTAAAAATGGGTTGAATCTATCACTCTCCAAGATTGAATCAAGATTTTCCAAGATTTTTAAGATGAGAAATGAGAGAGCCTAGGGTCTTATTTATAGAACTAGGTTTAGGTTTGAATTGGACTTTCCCTCCCAAAGTTTGTTGACAAGTTTGTTGGGGTTTAGCTTAGGGTTTAAGCAAGGGTTTAGGAAAGTTCTAGAAGTTCTAGGCTAGTTTAGGAGCTTGATGATCTGGTGGAAGTGTCTGGACTCTTCTGGACTTTTGTATGCATTTTTGAGCTGCAGGTACTAGCACTGGAGTTGTGATGAAGTTTGAGAAGTTGATTCCCTGGTTCAGCCGCGGATCCGCCGCGTGAGGTGGCTTTGGGCCGCGCTTCCGCCGCGCCTTGGTGGCCTCGGGATTGGTGCTTTCTTCAGTTGCTTGGTACTGCTGTATGGGTTATTCTTTGATGTTCAGAATTGCAATTGACCTTCTGTGTTGATACCAGATTTGCTTTCAATGAGTTTACGAGCAATTGTAATGGTCGAGCAATGAATTGATCGAGCAAGTATCTCTTTTCCTGCATAGACTTCAAAATAGGGGTTGCAAGATATAGAAAATATGCTATGTAATGCAATGCGGTTAATTTCCCTAGAATTTCCGGTTTTAAGGTCGAATACATGTACTTTGATATTTTGCGACCAATTAGCTAATATGTGAATTATGAATACCGTACTCTCCTATATGTATGCAGATGGCAAGGAAATTGCCGGTTAAAATATGCAATATTTTCGACTGATCAAATACCCCCAAACTTAATTTCGATCGTCTCGAGAGAATGTTTTATTAAAAAGAGAAGGAGAAAATAAAGAAAGAGAAAAACTAACTAGCACACTTTCGTAGGCAACACGATTGCACTGAGCACGTGCAACAAGCCTTTAAACCTCTAGGTGTCCCTAGTAGGAGGAGTGTTGTCTCCTGAGGGTTTTCAGCGGATCGCACCCACAAAATCCAAAAATAAAAGCAAGATCATGAACATTACATTTAAAGATAAGAATTGTAAAAGAAAAAGCCTTGAAAATTAGGGTTTCCAACTAAGCTAGCTTTTCGGTTGTCATGAGCCCTATCTTAATGGTCATGAAAAGATGTTAGAAATCACGTCCTCCCTCAATAAAACATCGTCTTATTCTTCATTCCTATCTTTATTCCAAACATCGATCATATCACCCTGCGTGTGTGTAAAGACATCCCTACACCCGGAGAATTCAATTCAAGCTATCATACTCTTGCCCATCAGCCTCAGTACTTCTTGGCAAACGAGATTGCTTACACACTTTCATGCGACCGTTGATACTTCTTGAGGTACTAACCGACCGATTACTAATGTGCATGCTAACTTGGTGTATTTTCCTAATCTTGCACCACCTCAGGCATAGCAGTGACTCCCAGACCAGTTGACCTTGGGGCACTAGGTGAAGAAGCACCCTTTTGCTATATATTTTTCTTGCCCTTGGTGATAACAAAACCAGTATCCATTTTTCTCACCACTTTAAAACACTCTTTTCTTTTTTTTTTTTTCATACTTTTGGCTTTAAGACAAGAGCATTTCAAGGTATCCTCTACTATCCCAGGCTTCAAGACGTGTGTAAGTGCGAATAGCAGGGTAGCAACGTTCAAAATGTTTGGCTTCCAGAATAGAAACTATTTTTCAGACTTATTTTTATCCTCAGATTAGTGACGTCCTTCATCTTACTAACCCTTGGGACAACGGCTCATAACTACTTATTACTAGTTCGTATAAGAAAACTTCTAATTTTCTTAGTTTTCTAAAAATTTTTCCAATCTCATGGATGTAATTGTTCACTGTCTAAACTTTCATTATCTTATTTATATACAAAAAGTGTAAATATTAAAATTATTTTTATATTTGAAAATTTTTAAATTTTTATGGGTTTTGAAATTTTTTCATTTTTTATAGATTTTTAAAAAAAATGTTTTGTGCTTATGCAGATGATATGCAAATGATGCGAAAATAAGCACAAACCTCCCCCAAACTTGTTTTCAACAGTGTCCTCACTGTTGCCGACAGTTATACCTACAAAAATCTGTAAATCTGGGAGGAATTATTAGTGGGGGCAAATATATAAGTGAAGAACTTCCCCCAAACTTGTTTTATTTACTCACCTTCATTCAAAATAATGATGCAATGATATACTGGACATGAAAGTGAGACGGAGGAATTTTAATCAAGATAAACTGGCTCTTGTAAGAACAAGAGCTCCTCCGTGGGGTCAGTGGAAAAATACGGCTTTAATCTATGTCCATTTACTTTGAAAACAGTGCCGTTTTTAACATTTTCAACATCAACTGCCCCGTGCGGGTATACAGACCGCACAACAAAAGGTCCCTTCCAACGAGATCGGAGCTTACCCGCATGAAGGTGTAATCGTGAATCATAAAGAAGGACTTGTTGACCAGGTAAAAATGTTTTCCTTACAATGTTTTTATCGTGAAAAACCTTAGTCCTATTCTTTGTGATTACAGCATTATCATAAGCTTCATCGCGGAGTTCGCTTAGCTCGTTTAGTTGCAGCTTCCGAAAGTTGCAAGCAAGGTTTAAATCAAAATTAATTTCCTTTATAGCCCACAATGCTTTATGTTCTATCTCAACAGGTAGATGACATGCTTTTCCAAACACTATCCTATATGGAGACATTCCTAGGTCGGTCTTATATGCAGTCCTGAATGCCCAAAGAGCATTCGTCAATTTGGTCGACCAGTCTTTTCTATTTTTAGCAACAGTTTTCTCCAGGATAAGTTTGATTTGTCTGTTTGAGATCTCAGCCTGCCCGCTTGTTTGGGGGTGATAGGGTGTAGAAAGACGGTGGTTGATTGAATATTTCCGCATCAGAGTCTCGAAAGATCTGTTGCAGAAGTGTGTCCCATTATCGCTAATAATAGCGCGTGGGTGTCCAAATCGCGAGAAGATATTCTCTTTCAAGAACTTAATGACAATTTTCCTGTCATTAGTGCGACTTGGAATGGCTTCTACCCACTTGGAAACATAATCAACCGCCAACAATATGTACAGATTCCCAAAGGAGTTGGGAAAAGGACCCATGAAATCTATGCCCCAAACATCAAACATTTCAACAACCAGAATGGGCTGCTGAGGCATTTCATTCCTTTGGGATATTCTACCCGTATACTGACATTGTGTACAGGTTTTGCAATGTTCAAATGCGTCCTTGAATAAGGTCGGCCAATAAAATCCACATTGCAAAACCTTTTCCGCTGTTTTTCTTGGACCAAAGTGACCCCCACAGGCCTGATCATGACAAAATGAAAGAATACTCTTGAACTCTTCATTCGGGACGCACCGGCGAATGATCTGATCAGGACAATATTTAAACAAATAAGGCTCGTCCCAGTAATAGTGTTTTACTTGGGAAAGAAAGCGGTATTTGTCCTGTTTAGACCAATCGCTCGGTATCAATCCCGTGACATGATAGTTCACAATATCCCTGAACCATGGTTCAGAGGATACGCTCAAGAGTTGTTCGTCAGGGAATGAGTCATTGATCGGCAGGGTCACAGGGGAAGAAACGATGCGTGAAAGGTGGTCAGCTACTACGTTTTCACATCCTTTCTTATCTTTGATAACAAGATCGAATTCTTGTAAAAGAAGGATCCAACGTATTAGTCGACCTTTGGCATCTTTCTTCGCCAACAGATGTTTTAAAGCGGAATGGTCAGTATATACAACAATAGGTGAGCCGATTAAGTAAGGCCTGAATTTCTCTAATGCGAATACAACCGCTAATAGTTCTTTCTCTGTGGTTGTATAATTGATTTGCGCATCATTCAAGGTCTTACTAGCATAGTAAATCACGTGTGGCATCTTTTCAATGTGTTGTCCAAGGACAGCACCTACTGCAAAATCAGATGCGTCACACATCAGCTCAAAGGGGTAGTCCCAATTTGGTGATGATAAAACGGGGGCTGAAGTGAGTGAGTGTTTAAGTGAGTCGAAAGCTGTCTCGCAATCCGAGTCAAAGTGGAAGGTCGTATCCTTGGCCAGGAGTAGTGTTAAAGGTCTAGCAATTTTGCTAAAGTCCTTTATGAATCTCCTATAAAAGCCAGCATGGCCAAGGAAAGAGCGAATATCTTTGACGCTTTTGGGATGAGGGAGGTTTTGAATGACATCTACTTTAGCTCTGTCAACCTCAATGCCCTTCTGTGAAATGACATGTCCAAGGACTATTCCTTCTTGGACCATAAAGTGGCATTTTTCCCAGTTTAAAGTCAAGTTCTTCTCTTTGCATCGAGTAAGAACAGCGTCCAGATTCGCTAGGCATTCAGAAAAAGAGTCTCCGAAAATCGAAAAGTCGTCCATAAAGATCTCCAGGAAATTCTCTACCATATCAGAGAATATCCCCATCATACACCGCTGAAAGGTAGCGGGAGCATTGCATAGCCCGAAGGGCATGCGACTGTAAGCAAAGGTACCAAAAGGACAAGTAAAAGTGGTTTTATCTTGATCCTTTTTGGCGATGGGGACCTGATTATAGCCTGAGTAACCGTCCATGAAACAATAGTATTGTCGTCCCGCTAAGCGTTCCAGCATTTGATCAATAAATGGTAGAGGAAAATGATCTTTCCTCGTAGCAGCGTTGAGTTTTCTATAATCGATGCATACACGCCACCCAGTTTGGGCGCGTGTCTGAATCAACTCATTCGCTTCATTTGTGATCACAGTGATGCCGGATTTCTTAGGAACGACGTGTATAGGACTTACCCACTGGCTATCGGAGATCGGGTATATAATACCACTATCTAAGCATTTGACGATCTCTTTCATGACAGCTTCCTTCATGACGGGATTTAACCGTCTCTGTGGTTCTCGGGTCGGTCTGGCATCATCCATCACATGTATATGATGTTCAACAATCAAGGGACTGATCCCTTTGATGTCCGCCATACTCCAACCAAACGCCTCTTTATTAGATCTTAATACCGATAAAAGTGCATTCTCTTGCTCTGATGAAAGAGAAGTGGAAATTATAACCGGTAAAGTCTCGTTCTCACCAAGATATGCATATTTTAGGTGAGAAGGTAAGACCTTGAGATCTAATTCAGGCGGAGAAATGATTGAAGGAAGGATCATAGAATGATTTTTGGATTTACAAAGAAGCTCAGAGCCTGTGAAAGATACAGACTCGGGTGGAGAAAAGTCAGAAGTGCAGGACTCAAGTGTAAGTGTAGTGTCCTCACTAAGACCAAGTGTAAGATCAAGCAGAGATGTGCTAATGTCATCGAGATCATTAAAGCAAAGTTCCTCGGCTCCACAACTATCAGGAGCGATCTCATGGACAGAGCACACATCTAAAATATGAGCACTAGGTTCTGATGGCTGACTCCCAACTCTGTAGATATTTAGTTCAATGGTCATATTTCCAAATGATAAATTCATTGAACCATTTCTACAGTTTATAACAGCGTTGGAAGTGGCAAGGAAAGGACGACCTAAAATCACCGGAATTTGGCCCCGGGGGTTTGCTACAGGATGTGTGTCGAGCACAATGAAGTCTACAGGGAAAACAAATTCCCCGACCTTTATTAGCACATCCTCTAATTCACCCCTTGGTTTGGTGATAGATCGGTCTGCCATCTGGAGAGTACAATGAGCAGGTTTCAGCTCTCCAATTCCTAGTTGCTCATAGACAGAATAAGGTAACAGGTTAACACTCGCGCCAAGGTCTAAAAGAGCACGATTTATGTTTTTACCCCCAATCGAAATCGATATTGTAGGACATCCTGGGTCCTTTCGTTTCTTTGGTAGCTGGGGAATAAAAGCAGTGCTGATATTATTAGCCATAAAGACCTTCTTTGGCACCTGAGTCTTCCTCTTCCTAGTGCACAAGTCCTTTAGAATTTTCGCATAAGCGGGGACTTGTTGAATCGCATTTAGGAGAGGGATATTGATGTTAACTTGTTTGAACATTTCTAAAATTTTCTCCATATGAGGACTCGCTCTGTTAGCCCTTAGCCGGTTCGGGTAAGGTGCTTTCGCAATAAGCGCGGGGTCCATCATAGGAGAAGGAAAGGGGGGTAGACGAGATCCCAAAAGAGGTGTGGGGACCGTCTGTGGAGAACTATAAGGGTTGGGTGAAGGTGTTGAGCCTAAAGAGAAATGGAGAATAGGCTCGTGCGAAGGTGGTTTGGTAGAAGAAGAAGGATCAGAAGGAGAAGTGTGTGTATGTGGAAAGGTCTCAGCCGGGGTTTTGACATGATTTTCAGTATTATCAATATCTTCCCCGACATTATTATTCAGCACTCTTCCCGATCTCAACGTGGTAATGGCATTTACATTGTAATGCCCAGGATTCTGTAGGGGTTGAGAGGGAAGTTTCCCTTTTTCTCTCGCACTCATTTCAGCTTTGAGGCGTGCGATTTCAGCTTCCATCGTTCTAATACTCTCAGCTTGTGACGCTGAGTTTTTCTTTATTTCACTGACGGAAGATCTAACCTCAGTTGAAACCTCCATGAAATTGGATAAAAGTGATTTCATGGTTTGAGTAAATTGAGAGAAATCGTCAGAACAGGACTGCATAGGATTAGACTGTGCATGAGTGTTGCCCTGGTTTTGGAAATTTTGTGACTGATAGGGGTGCTGAGTGAGTTGAAGGGGTTGCTGTTGTGGTGGAGGAAGAGCCCTTTGAAAGTTACTTGTGTTTGGAACCGTGTTTTGAGATTGATTTTGGTTCCAAGCAAAATTCGGGTGGTTCCTCCAACCCTGATTGTACGTGGAAGAATATGGATCGTTTCGAGGTCGTTGAAATGCGGCATTAGAATGCTCGTGACCTTGAAACGCCGAGTTTAAAGGACATTCTTCCGTTAAGTGTGACGGATCAGAACAGCACCCACAAATAGTTTTGGGGAGTGACACCGGGTTTAGGGAGGCTGTTGCAAATTTGTGTTCCATAGCGTCGAGCTTCTTTTGCATTACTGCCATTTCTGCTCGAACACCTATGGACACATCTACTTGGTGTACGCCACCCCTATTCAATGGTTGGGTTCCACTCTCCCAAATTAGTGATTTTTCAGCGAATTCTTCTAAGTATCGCCAGGCTTCCCCATCGTCTTTAGTCATAAATGTACCCTGACACATATTTTCAAGGCTTTGTTTCGTGCTAGGGTTACTGCCCTCATAGATGATTCGGCAAAGTTCCCATCTCGGGATGCCGTGATGAGGACATTGAACCATTAAATCCTTGAAACGTTCAAAGTACTTTGAAAATGGTTCGGTAGGGAGCTGGGCAAATTGGTTTAATTCACTACGAATTCGAGCCGTTCGTTGGACTGGGTAAAATTTCTTTAGGAATGCTGCGACAAATTCTTCCCAATTTGTGATGGAGTGTGCGGTGGTGTTATATAGCCACTTCTCGGCTATATCGCACAAGGTAAAAGGAAGAAGTCGTAGACGCATCGCATCCACAGAAAATTGAGACGTACCCATCATAGCGCATACGTTTTCAAATTTGGTAATGAAAACGTAAGCGTCCTCGGTCTCGAGTCCGTGATACTTAGGTAGAAGGTTGATATACTGGGGCTTTATTTCAAAGTTATCCCCGTTCGCTGGTGGTGTGGATAAGCAGGTCGAAAGAGGACCTCTAAGTGGATAACATCTTTCCTGAAGAGAAATGTGTGGAGGATTCTGCGCACCAACGGACGGTGGCAGATTGGGGTTAAAGAAGTTTGATGGATTCGGATCCATCGGTGTGGGTGTGGTAGTAGGTAAAGAAAAGGTAAATGGAGAATTATCGACTTCAGAGTCGATAAAAGGTACGCGGACTAAACGGGCACTAGAATCCCGTGTCCAGCCTATCTTGTACTAAAAAGGGTTAGTACAAGTGGCAGCGTTGGCTTATAATTAGGGGTAAAATGAATGCGGTGTTTGCTTTTGAAAAGGGACGGATTTTGAAAAAATGATGCGACAACCAAATGCAGCAACACAACCCTAAAATCTAATGGTCACCTAGGTCCGGCTCTAGACCGCTCCTAACTGCCAAAAGACAAGTCGCAGGATCAATCCTTCACTGCCTCTTTGTCCCCTGTGGCCGGATAAGTGCCAGGTAAGTGGGAAGGAACCACCACTACAGTGGACCTAATTAATAACCACTAGCCTTAGACACACTCGCCTTAGGCACCACAGAAAAACGCGGATAAGCAATGAATTACCCACGACCCTCTCTTGTCCTAAATGAGCGCGACAGTCCTTAGAGTCATCTCTAGATTTCTTTTAGTTAATGGGGGTAAATGTGGATGCAAGTTTGGTGGTTTTCGGGGCCTAGGAAGGGTAATGAAATCCCCACCTAATTTGGATTTGGCCGTGCCCCTTATATTTGATCAGTCGAAAATACTGCATATTTTAACCGGCAATTTCCTTGTCATCTGCATACATATAGGAGAGTACGGTATTCATAATTCACATATTAGCTAATCGGTCGTAAAATATCAAATTACATGTATTCGACCTTTAAACCGGAAATTCTAGGGAAATTAACGGCATTGCATTACATAGCATATTTTCTATATCTTGCAACCCCTATTTTGAAGTCTATGCAGGAAAAGAGATACTTGCTAGATCAATTCATTGCTCGACCATTACAATTGCTCGTAAACTCATTGAAAGCAAATCTGGTATCAACACAGAAGGTCAATTGCAATTCTGAACATCAAAGAATAACCCATACAACAGTACCAAGCAACTGAAGAAAGCACCAATCCCGAGGCCACCAAGGCGCGGCGGAAGCGCGGCCCAAAGCCACCTCACGCGGCGGATCCGCGGCTGAACCAGGGAATCAACTTCTCAAACTTCATCACAACTCCAGTGCTAGTACCTGCAGCTCAAAAATGCATACAAAAGTCCAGAAGAGTCCAGACACTTCCACCAGATCATCAAGCTCCTAAACTAGCCTAGAACTTCTAGAAGTTTCCTAAACCCTTGCTTAAACCCTAAGCTAAACCCCAACAAACTTGTCAACAAACTTTGGGAGGGAAAGTCCAATTCAAACCTAAACCTAGTTCTATAAATAAGACCCTAGGCTCTCTCATTTCTCATCTTAAAAATCTTGGAAAATCTTGATTCAATCTTGGAGAGTGATAGATTCAACCCATTTTTAGTTTAGCCATTCTCTTTCTCCATCTTCTTCTTCCTCAAGATTAGTGAGAAATCTTGTAGGAAACCCTAAATCCATCCACAATTCAAGATCTTGAGTGCAAGCCAAGCAAGATTCCCTCAACCCTTTTATGAGCCGAGCCGATCTTCCATCGGGCAAGAGATCAAAAGTAGATCCACGATCCACGGAGTCGAGCGAAGCCGAGTCAACGATCGATTTTTCTTTCTTCTTGTAGATCTTGAAAGAATGTATTGACAATTGTTGATTAAATAAAAGGTGATATTTTCTCCATTCTTGTTTTCTTTAAAATTCCGCATCATGTTATCTTTACTGTTCTTGAATATTGTCTATGTGGTGATGCGCGAGTAAAACTCCGCTCGTTAAGGAGTCGAGAAGATCTTTAGTATAATGATGTAGCAAATTTGTAATCAATTCTTGAATCCCACGAGATTGTAAACCCTAGCAAGTTCAAGAATCGACAACCCAATTCGATGCGATGCTTTCTTGATCAACATCGCTCGAGATTGGGGTGATCCGATCGATTCTTGAAATTGCTAGAGGCTAGAATATAAATGGTATCCTCGAAAGGGCAAGGGTTAAGAGATGAAACTTTAATTTCATCAAGAAAACCGTAATTCTCGTCGATAACCATTGATCTAGCATCAATTCTTCGAAGGACAAGAATATGAAATATTGTAGACTACAACACATCTAAAGATCCTATCGATTCCTACGAGCCTCTATATCATTCTTGATTGTCGTTTGGAAAATTCCCTTGAAACCGATTCTTGTTGTTTATAGTTCTTGATTCTTTAGAAAAGATTAGTGACACACGAATACAAATCAATCAATTGAATCGTGTTTTCTCTTATTTTTGCTTAACATTTCATTTCAAACAAATAAAGGTACAAACGAATCTCGAGATCCCTGAGGACGATCCGCACTCATTCATTAACTTCAACTGACACCGTTGTTTGATTGCGGTCAAATATTTTTGGTTGTGATTTCTTTACTATTTGATTCGATAAACACATCCACGAAAATCATTAAATCAAAATGGCGCCGTTGCCGGGGATCGCGCGTTAATTCGTTTACATTTTATAGTTTGAAGTGAAAGAATTATTACGTTTCATTTCTTGAAATCAAAATTCGTACAAACTCTTATACGTGTGTTGTGAATTGATTGCAAGGTGATCTGGAGCATTCTGTGCTGTGAAAAAAATTATTTGGGATATACCAGAGAGCCGGAGATAGCAATATCAAGCAGCTGAAGAAAAATTGTACAGTGAACCCCACACTCGACCGCGGAAGGGCGGCAAGTTCATGGTTTGTGCGGCGGAAGCGCCGCAGGCTTGAGGGTTCTCTGGATAATTTTCCAGCAGGTGATTTCTCTCTCTCTCCTCTCTCCCTTTTTAGCTCCAACTAATCCTTTCTGCAGGATTCTTTGCAAATAATAGCTGCGCCGCAAAAGCAAATTAAAATTGTGCGTGATTTTGCTTTTCTTGGTTGTTTTGCATTGCTAATACGGAAAATTAAGGGGCACGGCCAAATCCAAATTAGGTGGGGATTTCATTACCCTTCCTAGGCCCCGAAAACCACCAAACTTGCATCCGCATTTACCCCCATTAACTAAAAGAAATCTAGAGATGACTCTAAGGACTGTCGCGCTCATTTAGGACAAGAGAGGGCCGTGGGTAATTCATTGCTTATCCGCGTTTTTCTGTGGTGCCTAAGGCGAGTGTGTCTAAGGCTAGTGGTTATTAATTAGGTCCACTGTAGTGGTGGTTCCTTCCCACTTACCTGGCACTCATCCGGCCACAGGGGGACAAAGAGGCAGTGAAGGATTGATCCCGCGACTTGTCTTTTGGCAGTTAGGAGCGGTCTAGAGCCGGACCTAGGTGACCATTAGATTCTAGGGTTTGTGTTGCTGCATTTGGTTGTCGCATCATTTTTTTTTTTTTTTTCAAAATCCGTCCCTTTTCAAAAGCAAACACCGCATTCATTTTACCCCTAATTATAAGCCAACGCTGCCACTTGTACTAACCCTTTTTAGTGCAAGATAGGCTGGACACGGGATTCTAGTGCCCGTTTAGTCCGCGTACCTTTTATCGACTCTGAAGTCGATAATTCTCCATTTACCTTTTCTTTACCCACACCCACACCGATGGATCCGAATCCATCAAACTTCTTTAACCCCAATCTGCCACCGTCCGTTGGTGCGCAGAATCCTCCATACATTTCTCTTCAGGAAAGATGTTATCCACTTAGAGGTCCTCTTTCGACCTGCTTATCCACACCACCAGCAAACGGGGATAACTTTGAAATAAAGCCCCAGTATATCAACCTTCTACCTAAGTATCACGGACTCGAGACCGAGGACGCTTACGTTTTCATTACCAAATTTGAAAACGTATGCGCTATGATGGGTACGTCTCAACTTTCTGTGGATGCGATGCGTCTACGACTTCTTCCTTTTACCTTGTGCGATATAGCCGAGAAGTGGCTATATAACACCACCGCACACTCCATCACAAATTGGGAAGAATTCGTCGCAGCATTCCTAAAGAAATTTTACCCAGTCCAACGAACGGCTCGAATTCGTAGTGAATTAAACCAATTTGCCCAGCTCCCTACCGAACCATTTTCAAAGTACTTTGAACGTTTCAAGGATTTAATGGTTCAATGTCCTCATCACGGCATCCCGAGATGGGAGTTGTGCCGAATCATCTATGAGGGCAGTAACCCTAGCACGAAACAAAGCCTTGAAAATATGTGTCAGGGTACATTTATGACTAAAGACGATGGGGAAGCCTGGCGATACTTAGAAGAATTCGCTGAAAAATCACTAATTTGGGAGAGTGGAACCCAACCATTGAATAGGGATGGCGTACACCAAGTAGATGTGTCCATAGGTGTTCGAGCAGAAATGGCAGCAATGCAAAAGAAGCTCGACGCTATGGAACACAAATTTGCAACAGCCTCCCTAAACCCGGTATCACTCCCCAAAACTATTTGTGGGTGCTGTTCTGATCAGTCACATTTAACGGAAGAATGTCCTTTAAACTCGGCGTTTCAAGGTCACGAGCATTCTAATGCCGCATTTCAACGACCTCGAAACGATCCATATTCTTCCACGTACAATCAGGGTTGGAGGAACTACCCGAATTTTGCTTGGAACCAAAATCAATCTCAAAACACGGTTCCAAACACAAGTAACTTTCAAAGGGCTCTTCCTCCACCACAACAGCAACCCCTTCAACTCACTCAGCACCCCTACCAGTCACAAAATTTCCAAAATCAGGGCAACACTCATGCACAGTCTAATCCTATGCAGTCCTGTTCTGACGATTTCTCTCAATTTACTCAAACCATGAAATCACTTTTATCCAATTTCATGGAGGTTTCAACTGAGGTTAGATCTTCCGTCAGTGAAATAAAGAAAAACTCAGCGTCACAAGCTGAGAGTATTAGAACGATGGAAGCTGAAATCGCACGCCTCAAAGCTGAAATGAGTGCGAGAGAAAAAGGGAAACTTCCCTCTCAACCCCTACAGAATCCTGGGCATTACAATGTAAATGCCATTACCACGTTGAGATCGGGAAGAGTGCTGAATAATAATGTCGGGGAAGATATTGATAATACTGAAAATCATGTCAAAACCCCGGCTGAGACCTTTCCACATACACACACTTCTCCTTCTGATCCTTCTTCTTCTACCAAACCACCTTCGCACGAGCCTATTCTCCATTTCCCTTTAGGCTCAACACCTTCACCCAACCCTTATAGTTCTCCACAGACGGTCCCCACACCTCTTTTGGGATCTCGTCTACCCCCCTTTCCTTCTCCTGTGATGGACCCTGCGCTTATTGCGAAAGCACCTTACCCGAACCGGCTAAGGGCTAACAGAGCGAGTCCTCATATGGAGAAAATTTTAGAAATGTTCAAACAAGTTAACATCAATATCCCTCTCCTAAATGCGATTCAACAAGTCCCCGCTTATGCGAAAATTCTAAAGGACTTGTGCATTAGGAAGAGGAAGACTCAGGTGCCAAAAAAGGTCTTTATGGCTAATAATATCAGCACTGCTTTTATTCCCCAGCTACCAAAGAAACGAAAGGACCCAGGATGTCCTACAATATCGATTTCGATTGGGGGTAAAAACATAAATCGTGCTCTTTTAGACCTTGGCGCGAGTGTTAACCTGTTACCTTATTCTGTCTATGAGCAACTAGGAATTGGAGAGCTGAAACCTGCTCATTGTACTCTCCAGATGGCAGACCGATCTATCACCAAACCAAGGGGTGAATTAGAGGATGTGCTAATAAAGGTCGGGGAATTTGTTTTCCCTGTAGACTTCATTGTGCTCGACACACATCCTGTAGCAAACCCCCGGGGCCAAATTCCGGTGATTTTAGGTCGTCCTTTCCTTGCCACTTCCAACGCTGTTATAAACTGTAGAAATGGTTCAATGAATTTATCATTTGGAAATATGACCATTGAACTAAATATCTACAGAGTTGGGAGTCAGCCATCAGAACCTAGTGCTCATATTTTAGATGTGTGCTCTGTCCATGAGATCGCTCCTGATAGTTGTGGAGCCGAGGAACTTTGCTTTAATGATCTCGATGACATTAGCACATCTCTGCTTGATCTTACACTTGGTCTTAGTGAGGACACTACACTTACACTTGAGTCCTGCACTTCTGACTTTTCTCCACCCGAGTCTGTATCTTTCACAGGCTCTGAGCTTCTTTGTAAATCCAAAAATCATTCTATGATCCTTCCTTCAATCATTTCTCCGCCTGAATTAGATCTCAAGGTCTTACCTTCTCACCTAAAATATGCATATCTTGGTGAGAACGAGACTTTACCGGTTATAATTTCCACTTCTCTTGCATCAGAGCAAGAGAATGCACTTTTATCGGTATTAAGATCTAATAAAGAGGCGTTTGGTTGGAGTATGGCGGACATCAAAGGGATCAGTCCCTTGATTGTTGAACATCATATACATGTGATGGATGATGCCAGACCGACCCGAGAACCACAGAGACGGTTAAATCCCGTCATGAAGGAAGCTGTCATGAAAGAGATCGTCAAATGCTTAGATAGTGGTATTATATACCCGATCTCCGATAGCCAGTGGGTAAGCCCTATACACGTCGTTCCTAAGAAATTGTAACACCTTAGGATAAGGGTTAGTGAATAATTATAATTAAATAATGGTTTTTAACAAAAAGTTTACTAAATTGGGTTTTATATATTTTTCCTAATTTAATAAATATTTTTCCAAAATTTTATTAGGCTTGCACAAACATGTGCATGTAAACTAGGGTTTTTAAATGAAGAAAATACCATAATTTTAACCATGGTGGGTTAATTGTGGGATTAATTCTTTTGGGTTATAAGCAAGTTTAATTAATTAGTTAAATTGAAAGATTACTTTAATTTGAATTTTTGATCTAGTGTTGACTTGTGAGAAGGAGAGAGAGAGAGGGCATCATGGCTTAGCCCATGCTTGCCATTAATGAAGAGAGAGAGAGTGAGGGGTTGACATTTGGAGTGATGATTTTCCCTCTCTCATTCTTTGTTGCTTTCTCTCAAAACTCTCACACCCTCTCACACACACACACTTACCTTTCAGCAGAGCCCCAGCAGCACAGCAGCAGAGAGAGAGCAGTGAGCAGCAGCAGCACCATCACCCACTGTAGCCCCTTCCCTCCACTTCTTCTCCTTCCTGCAGCTTCCTAGGGTTAAGTATGAGGTATATTTCCTAACTTAGTCCCTAGCTAGCTTGGTTAGTGTCGATTTGCATCGGTTAATGGATATTGGTGCGTTTTAGTGCGATATGGGATGTTTAGTGGGAACTTTGTGCATTTGGGAGATGATTTGGTTTCAGTAGGATGCTTGAGGTCTGTTGAGATCATTGTAACCTAGTCCAACCCCTATTACACTAAAATACCACCAGATTTCATTTTTGATGCAAATGTCGTATTTGTGCACAATTTGAGCTTTCTGGATCTGCTACTACCCGAGACTTTTCAGAACAAAACTAGTGATTACTGTAGCATGTATGTGTGGTGTAGAGTGCACAAACCAAACCTGGGGACCCAATTCCCAAGTCTGGCCGCCGAAATGGGCATTCTGGCCGCAAATTGCGGCCAGATTGGGGAGATTTGGGTTGGGGTTTGGGGTGTGGGTCTCTGTTTGTCTGGGAGTTATTTTGGTATATTTAGTTTTGCAATATCTTTCCTGTATCAAAATCTGGGACCAGTTACCTATTTTGCCGTTTTCTAAACCTTCGCGACACGCGTGATACGTGAGTAGGTTTGGGTTTCTGCGTATCGCGGCGCGTCGGGGTAGTTTCGTGGCGCGTGATTACACGTTTTAGCGTATCGCGCACACGCGCGACTAGTTTGCGACACGAGTTTCTAGCTTGACCGTAATGTCGCGTTTTTGGTAAAATTGAGCTTATATGTGTGATATGTTATGTGATTTTAGGTTCGCAGGCCAGTGAGACGGACGCTGCGAAGAAGGGAAAGCAAGTCGTCGGCTACACTTAGCGCGAGACACGGTGAGTAGATTTCACATCTACGGGGATATCGCCCGCATGGCGTTATGCGTCAGGGCTGATAGGACTTTGTTATTATATATTTCATGCACCCCATAGACTGTCATTGCATATTGCATTCCTTGCTATACATATATACGTATTGCTTAGAACTGATAGAACTGCCATGATCATACTATTGTATATTGTTGTAACTCATCTGGACTTGATACCTATATCACAGTGGATCATTGCATTGTAGTTCATTCTCATGTGACATGACTTGATATACACATTGATGCACCTATCACATCGCAGTTACTTGTATTATTATTGGAATTTCATATGATTTATGGATTTGGGAACCGTGGCCTTTTCAAATAAGAACCATTTAAAAACCCGGTTCCCTTGATATGATAATTTGGGGCGTCGCCCCGTGTTTTCTCGGTGCTTGAGGCACGGATTGATAGAGGGCTGACCCGGACTGACGGATGCCCGATGGATTGATAGAGGGCTGACCCGGACTGACGGATGCCCGATGGATTGATATAGGGCTGACCCGGACTGACGGATGCCCGATGGATTGATATAGGGCTGACCCGGACTGACGGATGCCCGATGGATTGATAGAGGGCTGACCCGGACTGACGGATGCCCGATGGATTGATATAGGGCTGACCCGGACTGACGGATGCCCGATGGATTGATATAGGGCTGACCCGGACTGACGGACGCCCGATATATTGAGAGAGGGATGACCCGGACTGACGGATTCCCGGTATATACTTGAGAGAGGGCTGACCCGGATTGACGGAGGCCGATACAGGATGTTTTGCGTGTCGATGCTAGACACGAGTATTTATGATATTTGGGTGCCGATGTTGGGCACTCGGGATTTTCAGGGATATACAGGGTATGAGGGCCGATGGAGTACCGGCGTTTGAGATGTTGGGATTTGTGGTGCATACATACTTATGTAGTTCACCTCGATACTTCATGTAGATACTATATCCCCATGCTCAGCATTCATTATCACATCTCACCCTGTAGTATATCACCTGATAGAGGACTGGCATTATTATTATGCATACTGCCACATCGCATTGAAATTATCTGCTGGCATTAGTAGAGCCACGCTACATGTGCATGCTTGCGATTACCTTTATATGTTATCTCTATTCACGAGTTGGCAACTCACCCCCGTTGTGCCACAGTGCTTGCAGGTTGCCCTGGGGAGTAGTCACGGCTGGCTGTTACCGCATCTTTTGGCACAGATACCCCTTTTGAGCTGAGATAGCCCTTTTGCTGTTTAGGTGGGTTTTGTACGGTATCTGTTATCTTTCTGTTGTACATTGATGTATCTAGTATTCTCCATCTACTTTTCTGTATTGACTTAGAGACAGTTGTGAGGACGATATGTATGATTTTATATTCTGGTGTCGAGCTCGCATGTGAGCCGACTTTACTTTATGCAGTCTTATCTTTATGATATTGTCCTTGTTTTACTGTGTATTCTTCGCTACGGCGTCGTATATCATATTGTGATGCTTCATTCTTGTCACTTGTTATTTCTGCTACACCTTGTTTTTTTTTACCCGACTTTCGGGCTAATGTTTTAAAAGGGAAATGTTACCAAAATTATAAAACTTATAACTTTTGAACTTAAAAAGGTTTTCTACTAAATAAATGGAAGTTTTTTTGGACATGTACGATTGTTTTACAAAATGTTTTAAAAATCACTCTATATTTATTGGTTTTGATTTCTGGGTTCGGCTTACTTAGCCGCGTTACGCCTGTAGACGTTGCGTGGTTAAGTGCCGGTCACGAGTCGAAATCTCGGGTCGTGACAAAGTTGGTATCAGAGCGTAGGTTTTACCTTCGGAGTGTAGGATGACCCTGGTATGATGGAGTAGGTAGCTGCAGCAGGGTAGCGTAGCGTGCGTATGTTCCGCGGCATACTCACGACACGGTACTCCGCTTACGCGACCTTAGGACTTGTTGATTTGATTCCTCCTTATATTCTTGTGATTCGATTTCCGTGTTCTTATCGAATACAAATTTTCTTTCAGCCAATATGCCGCCTAAGACTACGAGGGCACAGAGAGCGGCCGCGAGGGCCGAGATTCGAGTTGACTCGTCCGAGACGAGGACTGATCCGGGCAGTACGCCGGTTGTACCCGAGCAGGCTGTTCCTGCCGTGACAGAGCAGATCGCCACGCTAGGGGCTGGTATGCAGGAGATGCGCCAGACGGTGGGATCTAGCATGCAGGAGATGCGCCAGATGATAGGATCGCTTGTTGAGACGCTTCGAGCACAGCGACCAGAGGTAGCTCCACCAGTTCCAGAGACCGCTATGGTGCCTACCGCACAGCCAGTTGCTCCTGCAGCCACGGAGGTGATTACAGTGTCGCTATCAGAGTTCATGAGGCTGAAGCCTCCGGTTTTCACAGGCACCGATACAGCCGAGGACCCACAGTCTTTCATCGACAGGATGGCCCGGATATGCCGTTCCCTCAGATGCGCAGATGCGAGATGGGTCGAGTTCGCGAGCTTTCGCCTGGAAGGTCTTGCGCAGAAGTGGTGTGATTCCGTGGAGAAGGGCAGAGCAGCAGGTCTTCCTCCTATGACCTGGACGGAGTTTGTGACTATATTTCTAGCCCGTTTCCTTCCCCGGAGTGTTAGAGATGCCCGAGCACGCAGGTTTGAGTCTTTGCGCCAGACGCCAGGGATGACAGTGGCAGAGTATGACGTACTGTTTACAGAGCTAGCAGTCTACGCCCCACATTTAGTGGCCACCGAGGAGTTGCGAGTCCGGAGATTTGTTCGAGGCTTGATTTCACCAGTGTTCCTCGCGATCAGCGCGCAGCACTACGAGACCTACGCAGCCGCGGTAGACGCAGCCCTAGTGGTCGAGGAGCACCTTGTTGAGACTTCGGCACTCCCAGAGCCGAAGAGAGCTCGTGCGGATACTTCAGCACAGAGACAGCCTTTTCGGCGCCGTGATAGACGTATTGCAGGCAGCAGAGATTCAGGGCGGGGCCGGTTATTCAGTTCTTATTCCCAGGATGGTCAGCGGCCGTCGTCGGGATGTTTTCGCTGTGGGAGTTCTTACCACCGTGTACGGGATTGTCCTGAGTTACCCCGGACCGAGGCGACAGCATCGCATGTCACATTACCACTTTCACCACCCCAGAGAGCGTTGCCTATCGCACCTACCGTTGCTCCGTGCCAGACTCATGCACAGCGAGGTCGTGGGCGTGGAGGAGTTGCTCAGAGAGGACGAGGTGACCGAGGCAGAGGGCAGCCTGTCGCAGGTGGTGGGCAGGCGAGGGTTTTTGCTTTGACACATCAGGACGCACAGGCGTCCAATGCAGTGGTTTCAGGTATCCTTCCTGTATGTTCAGTTGATGCACATGTACTGTTCGACCCCGGATCCACACACTCGTACGTATCCACGCACTTTGTACCGAGTTTGGGTAGAGAGTCCGGCTTGCTTGATCAGCCGCTTGTGGTGACTACTCCTGTGGGAGAGTCGTTTGTTGCTAGACACGTGTTCCGATCCTGTATCGTCTGTATTGACGAGAGAGAGTTGCCTGTCGACTTGATCCTTCTGGAGATGTTGGACTTCGACGTTCTTTTGGGCATGGATTGGTTAGCCACGTGCTATGCTTCTGTGGACTGCCGCGAGAAGACAGTTAGATTCTGTTTCCCCGGTGAGTCGGTTTTTGTTGTGTTGGGGGACCGTGGTGCCGCCCCTCACAGTGTGATTTCTTCTTTTCGCGCTGGACAGCTTTTGAGGAAAGGATGTCAGGGATTTCTCGCATATGTTTGCGATGCTAGTGCTACACAGGTTCCATTAGATCAGGTTCCGGTTGTTAGCGAGTTTCCTGATGTGTTCCCTGACGAGCTTCCTGGGTTGCCGCCCGAGCGCGACATTTCTTTCTGTATTGATTTGGTTCCTGGTTCGGGGCCTATTTCTATACCGCCCTATCGGATGGCCCCGGCGGAACTTCGTGAGCTGAAGGGTCAGTTACAGGATTTGCAGGACAAGGGACTTATTCGACCCAGTGTTTCTCCTTGGGGTGCTCCAGTCCTGTTCGTCAGGAAGAAGGACGGCAGCTTACGTCTTTGTATCGACTACCGCCAGCTGAACAGGGTGACAGTGCGGAACAGGTATCCTTTGCCGCGTATCGACGATTTGTTCGACCAGCTTCAGGGGGCAGGGTACTTTTCGAGGATCGATTTACGATCGGGCTATCATCAGCTGCGGGTTCGACAGGAGGACATTCCTCGGACAGCCTTCCGTACGCGCTACGGCCATTATGAGTTTTTGGTGATGTCGTTCGGACTCACCAATGCGCCAGCAGCCTTCATGGATTTGATGAACCGTATTTTCCGGCCTTACTTGGATCTGTTCATTATAGTCTTCATTGACGATATCTTGGTATATTCCCGGAGTAGTGAGGAGCACGAGCAGCACCTGCGGGTTACGTTGCAGACATTGAGGGAGCACCAGCTCTATGCGAAATTCTCCAAGTGTGCTTTTTGGCTGGACAGCGTGGACTTCTTGGGTCACGTGATTTCGCGAGACGGTATATGTGTGGACCCGAGGAAGATCGAGGCCGTTCAGCGTTGGCCCAGACCCACATCGGTGACGGAGGTTCGCAGCTTTTTGGGATTGGCCGGTTACTACAGGCGTTTTGTGCAGGACTTCTCCCGTATTGCTACACCGTTGACCGGGTTGACCCGGAAGGGAGTTCCTTTCGTTTGGACGGAGGAGTGCGAGCACAGCTTTCAGCAGTTACGGACTCAGCTGACGACGGCACCGGTGTTATCTTTACCTTCCGGATCGGGCGGATTTGTGGTCTTTTGTGATGCTTCTCGAGTGGGATTGGGATGCGTTCTGATGCAGCATGATAGGGTGATCGCGTATGCCTCGCGACAATTGAAGAAGCACGAACAGAACTACCCCACTCATGATTTGGAGATGGCAGCAGTGGTCTTCGCACTTAAGATCTGGCGACATTACCTGTACGGCGAGTCGTGCCAGATATTTACGGATCACAAGAGTCTGAAATACATATTCCAGCAGCGGGACCTGAACCTTCGGCAGCGTCGATGGATGGAGTTAGTGAAAGATTATGACTGCGAGATCTTATATCACCCGGGCAAGGCAAATGTAGTAGCGGATGCTTTGAGCAGGAGGCCCGAAAGTAGTTTATCATGTTTGAGCGCAGTGCAGGAGCCGTCATCCGCAGATTGGCAGATATTATGCGACAGTCGAGTACAGTTCGAGTTCACGCCGATTGGAGGACAGATAGCGCATGTCCGTGCACGCCCACAGTTGATTGATCGTATACGTGAGGCACAGCTCAGTGATGACCGATGTTCAGAGATCATGGCACAGATGGGACAGGACAGATTTTCCGAGTTCGTGATCGATGATCAGGGAATACTACGGTTTGGAGTCAGACTGTGCGTACCTGATGCTGAGGGACTGAGGCGTGAGATTCTTGAAGAGGCACATCGATCGGTGTATAGCGTCCATCCCGGTTCCACCAAGATGTATCATGATATGAGAGGTGTTTACTGGTGGGACGGAATGAAGAGGGACATTGCAGATTTTGTATCGAGATGCCTGACTTGTCAGCAAGTCAAGGCTGAGCACCAGAGGCCCGCGGGAGAGCTACAGCCGTTACCCATTCCGGAGTGGAAATGGGAACAGATTTCGATGGACTTCGTGGTGGGTCTACCCAGGACTAGTCGGGGGTATGACTCCATCTGGGTGATCGTGGATCGTTTGACGAAAGCGGCTCACTTCTTACCGGTGAAGACGACTTTCGGATTTACTCAGTACGCTCAGATCTATATTGACGAGATAGTGCGACTACACGGAGTCCCGACGTGCATTGTGTCCGACAGAGGCACCCAGTTTACTAGTAGACTATGGCAGAGGCTTCAGGAGGCTTTGGGCACTCGCTTGAGTTTCAGCACGGCATTTCATCCGCAGACCGACGGACAGTCAGAGCGGACCATTCAGACTCTCGAGGACATGCTCAGAGCTTGTGTACTAGATTTTGGAGGTAGCTGGGATCATCATTTGCCCTTAGTAGAGTTTTCCTACAATAACAGCTACCAGGAGACCATTCAGATGGCACCGTTTGAGGCTCTTTACGGGAGGAGATGCAGGTCACCTACTTGTTGGACAGAGCTCAGTGAGGGCAGTATCTTAGGGCCACAGATCGTTGAGGAGACGACCGCGAAGATCCAGTTGATTCGCGATAGGATGAGAGCAGCGCAGAGTAGGCAGAGAGCTTATGCAGACCGTCGACGACGCAGACTTGAGTTTTCCGTTGGTGATCATGTTTTCTTGAGGGTCTCCCCAATGAAAGGTGTGATGAGGTTTGGGAAGAAGGGGAAGCTCAGTCCCAGATTTGTGGGCCCCTTCGAGATCCTCGAGCGTGTTGGTGCAGTAGCTTACCGATTAGCCCTTCCGCCCAGCTTTCCAGACGTGCACCCCGTATTCCATGTCTCGATGCTCCGCAGATATCTTCATGATCCTTCGCATGCGATTCAGCATCCGACGATCCAGCTTGAGCGTGATCTTTCCTATGCAGAGCACCCGGTGATGATCTTGGATCGACAAGTGAAGAAATTGAGATCGAAGGAGATTCCATCAGTTAAAGTACTTTGGCGTGGTCAGAACCGTGAAGAGGTCACTTGGGAGACCGAGAGTGAGATGATGAAGACGTATCCCCATCTTTTTGAAGGTAACCTTAGTTAGATTTTTGAAATTCGGGGACGAATTTCTTTAAGGGGGAGAGATTGTAACACCTTAGGATAAGGGTTAGTGAATAATTATAATTAAATAATGGTTTTTAACAAAAAGTTTACTAAATTGGGTTTTATATATTTTTCCTAATTTAATAAATATTTTTCCAAAATTTTATTAGGCTTGCACAAACATGTGCATGTAAACTAGGGTTTTTAAATGAAGAAAATACCATAATTTTAACCATGGTGGGTTAATTGTGGGATTAATTCTTTTGGGTTATAAGCAAGTTTAATTAATTAGTTAAATTGAAAGATTACTTTAATTTGAATTTTTGATCTAGTGTTGACTTGTGAGAAGGAGAGAGAGAGAGGGCATCATGGCTTAGCCCATGCTTGCCATTAATGAAGAGAGAGAGAGTGAGGGGTTGACATTTGGAGTGATGATTTTCCCTCTCTCATTCTTTGTTGCTTTCTCTCAAAACTCTCACACCCTCTCACACACACACACTTACCTTTCAGCAGAGCCCCAGCAGCACAGCAGCAGAGAGAGAGCAGTGAGCAGCAGCAGCACCATCACCCACTGTAGCCCCTTCCCTCCACTTCTTCTCCTTCCTGCAGCTTCCTAGGGTTAAGTATGAGGTATATTTCCTAACTTAGTCCCTAGCTAGCTTGGTTAGTGTCGATTTGCATCGGTTAATGGATATTGGTGCGTTTTAGTGCGATATGGGATGTTTAGTGGGAACTTTGTGCATTTGGGAGATGATTTGGTTTCAGTAGGATGCTTGAGGTCTGTTGAGATCATTGTAACCTAGTCCAACCCCTATTACACTAAAATACCACCAGATTTCATTTTTGATGCAAATGTCGTATTTGTGCACAATTTGAGCTTTCTGGATCTGCTACTACCCGAGACTTTTCAGAACAAAACTAGTGATTACTGTAGCATGTATGTGTGGTGTAGAGTGCACAAACCAAACCTGGGGACCCAATTCCCAAGTCTGGCCGCCGAAATGGGCATTCTGGCCGCAAATTGCGGCCAGATTGGGGAGATTTGGGTTGGGGTTTGGGGTGTGGGTCTCTGTTTGTCTGGGAGTTATTTTGGTATATTTAGTTTTGCAATATCTTTCCTGTATCAAAATCTGGGACCAGTTACCTATTTTGCCGTTTTCTAAACCTTCGCGACACGCGTGATACGTGAGTAGGTTTGGGTTTCTGCGTATCGCGGCGCGTCGGGGTAGTTTCGTGGCGCGTGATTACACGTTTTAGCGTATCGCGCACACGCGCGACTAGTTTGCGACACGAGTTTCTAGCTTGACCGTAATGTCGCGTTTTTGGTAAAATTGAGCTTATATGTGTGATATGTTATGTGATTTTAGGTTCGCAGGCCAGTGAGACGGACGCTGCGAAGAAGGGAAAGCAAGTCGTCGGCTACACTTAGCGCGAGACACGGTGAGTAGATTTCACATCTACGGGGATATCGCCCGCATGGCGTTATGCGTCAGGGCTGATAGGACTTTGTTATTATATATTTCATGCACCCCATAGACTGTCATTGCATATTGCATTCCTTGCTATACATATATACGTATTGCTTAGAACTGATAGAACTGCCATGATCATACTATTGTATATTGTTGTAACTCATCTGGACTTGATACCTATATCACAGTGGATCATTGCATTGTAGTTCATTCTCATGTGACATGACTTGATATACACATTGATGCACCTATCACATCGCAGTTACTTGTATTATTATTGGAATTTCATATGATTTATGGATTTGGGAACCGTGGCCTTTTCAAATAAGAACCATTTAAAAACCCGGTTCCCTTGATATGATAATTTGGGGCGTCGCCCCGTGTTTTCTCGGTGCTTGAGGCACGGATTGATAGAGGGCTGACCCGGACTGACGGATGCCCGATGGATTGATAGAGGGCTGACCCGGACTGACGGATGCCCGATGGATTGATATAGGGCTGACCCGGACTGACGGATGCCCGATGGATTGATATAGGGCTGACCCGGACTGACGGATGCCCGATGGATTGATAGAGGGCTGACCCGGACTGACGGATGCCCGATGGATTGATATAGGGCTGACCCGGACTGACGGATGCCCGATGGATTGATATAGGGCTGACCCGGACTGACGGACGCCCGATATATTGAGAGAGGGATGACCCGGACTGACGGATTCCCGGTATATACTTGAGAGAGGGCTGACCCGGATTGACGGAGGCCGATACAGGATGTTTTGCGTGTCGATGCTAGACACGAGTATTTATGATATTTGGGTGCCGATGTTGGGCACTCGGGATTTTCAGGGATATACAGGGTATGAGGGCCGATGGAGTACCGGCGTTTGAGATGTTGGGATTTGTGGTGCATACATACTTATGTAGTTCACCTCGATACTTCATGTAGATACTATATCCCCATGCTCAGCATTCATTATCACATCTCACCCTGTAGTATATCACCTGATAGAGGACTGGCATTATTATTATGCATACTGCCACATCGCATTGAAATTATCTGCTGGCATTAGTAGAGCCACGCTACATGTGCATGCTTGCGATTACCTTTATATGTTATCTCTATTCACGAGTTGGCAACTCACCCCCGTTGTGCCACAGTGCTTGCAGGTTGCCCTGGGGAGTAGTCACGGCTGGCTGTTACCGCATCTTTTGGCACAGATACCCCTTTTGAGCTGAGATAGCCCTTTTGCTGTTTAGGTGGGTTTTGTACGGTATCTGTTATCTTTCTGTTGTACATTGATGTATCTAGTATTCTCCATCTACTTTTCTGTATTGACTTAGAGACAGTTGTGAGGACGATATGTATGATTTTATATTCTGGTGTCGAGCTCGCATGTGAGCCGACTTTACTTTATGCAGTCTTATCTTTATGATATTGTCCTTGTTTTACTGTGTATTCTTCGCTACGGCGTCGTATATCATATTGTGATGCTTCATTCTTGTCACTTGTTATTTCTGCTACACCTTGTTTTTTTTTACCCGACTTTCGGGCTAATGTTTTAAAAGGGAAATGTTACCAAAATTATAAAACTTATAACTTTTGAACTTAAAAAGGTTTTCTACTAAATAAATGGAAGTTTTTTTGGACATGTACGATTGTTTTACAAAATGTTTTAAAAATCACTCTATATTTATTGGTTTTGATTTCTGGGTTCGGCTTACTTAGCCGCGTTACGCCTGTAGACGTTGCGTGGTTAAGTGCCGGTCACGAGTCGAAATCTCGGGTCGTGACAGAAATCCGGCATCACTGTGATCACAAATGAAGCGAATGAGTTGATTCAGACACGCGCCCAAACTGGGTGGCGTGTATGCATCGATTATAGAAAACTCAACGCTGCTACGAGGAAAGATCATTTTCCTCTACCATTTATTGATCAAATGCTGGAACGCTTAGCGGGACGACAATACTATTGTTTCATGGACGGTTACTCAGGCTATAATCAGGTCCCCATCGCCAAAAAGGATCAAGATAAAACCACTTTTACTTGTCCTTTTGGTACCTTTGCTTACAGTCGCATGCCTTTCGGGCTATGCAATGCTCCCGCTACCTTTCAGCGGTGTATGATGGGGATATTCTCTGATATGGTAGAGAATTTCCTGGAGATCTTTATGGACGACTTTTCGAATTTTGGAGACTCTTTTTCTGAATGCCTAGCGAATCTGGACGCTGTTCTTACTCGATGCAAAGAGAAGAACTTGACTTTGAACTGGGAAAAATGCCACTTTATGGTCCAAGAAGGAATAGTCCTTGGACATGTCATTTCACAGAAGGGCATTGAGGTTGACAGAGCTAAAGTAGATGTCATTCAAAACCTCCCTCATCCCAAAAGCGTCAAAGATATTCGCTCTTTCCTTGGCCATGCTGGCTTTTATAGGAGATTCATAAAGGACTTTAGCAAAATTGCTAGACCTTTAACACTACTCCTGGCCAAGGATACGACCTTCCACTTTGACTCGGATTGCGAGACAGCTTTCGACTCACTTAAACACTCACTCACTTCAGCCCCCGTTTTATCATCACCAAATTGGGACTACCCCTTTGAGCTGATGTGTGACGCATCTGATTTTGCAGTAGGTGCTGTCCTTGGACAGCACATCGAAAAGATGCCACACGTGATTTACTATACTAGTAAGACCCTGAATGATGCGCAAATCAATTATACAACCACAGAGAAAGAACTATTAGCGGTTGTATTCGCATTAGAGAAATTCAGACCTTACTTAATCGGCTCACCTATTGTTGTATATACTGATCATTCCGCTTTAAAACATCTGTTGGCGAAGAAAGATGCCAAAGGTCGACTAATACGTTGGATCCTTCTTTTACAAGAATTCGATCTTGTTATCAAAGATAAGAAAGGATGTGAAAACGTAGTAGCTGACCACCTTTCACGCATCGTTTCTTCCCCTGTGACCCTGCCGATCAATGACTCATTCCCTGACGAACAACTCTTGAGCGTATCCTCTGAACCATGGTTCAGGGATATTGTGAACTATCATGCAACGGGACTGATACCAAGCGATTGGTCTAAACAGGACAAATACCGCTTTCTTTCCCAAGTAAAACACTATTACTGGGACGAGCCTTATTTGTTTAAATATTGTCCTGATCAGATCATTCGCCGGTGCGTCCCAAATGAAGAGTTCAAGAGTATTCTTTCATTTTGTCATGATCAGGCCTGTGGGGGTCACTTTGGTCCAAGAAAAACAGCGGAAAAGGTTTTGCAATGTGGATTTTATTGGCCGACCTTATTCAAGGACGCATTTGAACATTGCAAAACCTGTACACAATGTCAGTATACGGGTAGAATATCCCAAAGGAATGAAATGCCTCAGCAACCCATTCTGGTTGTTGAAATGTTTGATGTTTGGGGCATAGATTTTATGGGTCCTTTTCCCAACTCCTTTGGGAATCTGTACATATTGCTGGCAGTTGATTATGTCTCCAAGTGGGTAGAAGCCATTCCAAGTCGCACTAATGACAGGAAAATTGTCATTAAGTTCTTGAAAGAGAATATCTTCTCGCGATTTGGACACCCACGCGCTATTATTAGCGATAATGGGACACACTTCTGCAACAGATCTTTCGAGACTCTGATGCGGAAATATTCAATCAACCACCGTCTTTCTACACCCTATCACCCCCAAACAAGCGGGCAGGCTGAGATCTCAAACAGACAAATCAAACTTATCCTGGAGAAAACTGTTGCTAAAAATAGAAAAGACTGGTCGACCAAATTGACGGATGCTCTTTGGGCATTCAGGACTGCATATAAGACCGACCTAGGAATGTCTCCATATAGGATAGTGTTTGGAAAAGCATGTCATCTACCTGTTGAGATAGAACATAAAGCATTGTGGGCTATAAAGGAAATTAATTTTGATTTAAACCTTGCTTGCAACTTTCGGAAGCTGCAACTAAACGAGCTAAGCGAACTCCGCGATGAAGCTTATGATAATGCTGTAATCACAAAGAATAGGACTAAGGTTTTTCACGATAAAAACATTGTAAGGAAAACATTTTTACCTGGTCAACAAGTCCTTCTTTATGATTCACGATTACACCTTCATGCGGGTAAGCTCCGATCTCGTTGGAAGGGACCTTTTGTTGTGCGGTCTGTATACCCGCACGGGGCAGTTGATGTTGAAAATGTTAAAAACGGCACTGTTTTCAAAGTAAATGGACATAGATTAAAGCCGTATTTTTCCACTGACCCCACGGAGGAGCTCTTGTTCTTACAAGAGCCAGTTTATTTTGATTAAAATTCCTCCGTCTCACTTTCATATCCAGTATATCATTGTATCATATTTTGAATGAAGGTGAGTAAATAAAACAAGTTTGGGGGAAGTTCTTCACTTATATATTTTCCCCCACTAATAATTCCTCCCAGATTTACAGATTTTTGTAGGTATAACTGTCGGCAACAGTGAGGACACTGTTGAAAACAAGTTTGGGGGAGGTTTGTGCTTATTTTCGCATCATTTGCATATCATCTGCATAAGCACAAAACATTTCTTTTTAAAAAAATCTATAAAAATTGAAAAATTTTCAAAACCCATAAAAATTTAAAAATTTTCAAATATAAAAATAATATTAATATTTACACTTTTTGTATATAAATAAGATAATGAAAGTTTAGACAGTGAACAATTACATCCATGAGATTGGAAAATTTTTAGAAAACTAAGAAAATTAGAAGTTTTCTTATACGAACTAGTAATAAGTAGTTATGAGCCGTTGTCCCAAGGGTTAGTAAGATGAAGGACGTCACTAATCTGAGGATAAAAATAAGTCTGAAAAATAGTTTCTATTCTGGAAGCCAAACATTTTGAACGTTGCTACCCTGCTATTCGCACTTACACACGTCTTGAAGCCTGGGATAGTAGAGGATACCTTGAAATGCTCTTGTCTTAAGGCCAAAAGTATGAAAAAGAAAAATGTGTTTTAAAGTGGTGAGAAAAATGGATACTGGTTTTGTTATCACCAAGGGCAAGAAAAATATATAGCAAAAGGGTGCTTCTTCACCTAGTGCCCCAAGGTCAACTGGTCTGGGAGTCACTGCTATGCCTGAGGTGGTGCAAGATTAGGAAAATACACCAAGTTAGCATGCACATTAGTAATCGGTCGGTTAGTACCTCAAGAAGTATTAACGGTCGCATGAAAGTGTGTAAGCAATCTCGTTTGCCAAGAAATACTGAGGCTGATGGGCAAGGGTATGATAGCTTGAATTGAATTCTCCGGGTGTAGGGATGTCTTTACACACACGCAGGGTGATATGATTGATGTTTGGAATAAAGATAGGAATGAAGAATAAGACGATGTTTTATTGAGGGAGGACGTGATTTCTAACATTTTTTTATGACCATTAAGATAGGGCTCATGACAACCGAAAAGCTAGCTTAGTTGGAAACCCTAATTTTCAAGGCTTTTTCTTTTACAATTCTTATCTTTAAATGTAATGTTCATGATCTTGCTTTTATTTTTGGATTTTGTGGGTGCAATCCGCTGAAAACCCTCAGGAGACAACACTCCTCCTACTAGGGACACCTAGAGGTTTAAAGGCTTGTTGCACGTGCTCAGTGCAATCGTGTTGCCTACGAAAGTGTGCTAGTTAGTTTTTCTCTTTCTTTGTTTTCTCCTTCTCTTTTTAATAAAACATTCTCTCGAGACGATCGAAATTAAGTTTGGGGGTATTCGGCGCCATTTTGATTTATTGATTTTCGTGGATGTGTTTATCGAATCAAATAGTAAAGAAATCACAACCAAAAATATTTGACCGCAATCAAACAACGGTGTCAGTTGAAGTTAATGAATGAGTGCGGATCGTCCTCAGGGATCTCGAGATTCGTTTGTACCTTTATTTGTTTGAAATGAAATGTTAATCAACAAAAAGAGAAAACACGATTCAATTGATTGATTTGTATTCGTGTGTCACTAATCTTTTCTAAAGAATCAAGAACTATAAACAACAAGAATCGGTTTCAATGGTATTTTCCAAACGACAATCAAGAATGATATAGAGGCTCGTAGGAATCGATAGGATCTTTAGATGTGTTGTAGTCTACAATATTTCATATTCTTGTCCTTCGAAGAATTGATGCTAGATCAATGGTTATCGACGAGAATTAGGGTTTTCTTGATGAAATTAAAGTTTCATCTCTTAACCCTTGCCCTTTCGAGGATACCATTTATATTCTAGCCTCTAGCAATTTCAAGAATCGATCGGATCACCCCAATCTCGAGCGATGTTGATCAAGAAAGCATCGCATCGAATTGGGTTGTCGATTCTTGAACTTGCTAGGGTTTACAATCTCGTGGGATTCAAGAATTGATTACAAATTTGCTACATCATTATACTAAAGATCTTCTCGACTCCTTAACGAGCGGAGTTTTACTCGCGCATCACCACATAGACAATATTCAAGAACAGTAAAGATAACATGATGCGGAATTTTAAAGAAAACAAGAATGGAGAAAATATCACCTTTTATTTAATCAACAATTGTCAATACATTCTTTCAAGATCTACAAGAAGAAAGAAAAATCGATCGTTGACTCGGCTTCGCTCGACTCCGTGGATCGTGGATCTACTTTTGATCTCTTGCCCGATGGAAGATCGGCTCGGCTCATAAAAGGGTTGAAGGAATCTTGCTTGGCTTGCACTCAAGATCTTGATTTGTGGATGGATTTAGGGTTAGGGTTTCCTACAAGATTTCTCACTAATCTTGAGGAAGAAGAAGATGGAGAAAGAGAATGGCTAAACTAAAAATGGGTTGAATCTATCACTCACCAAGATTGAATCAAGATTTTCCAAGATTTTTAAGATGAGAAATGAGAGAGCCTAGGGTCTTATTTATAGAACTAGGTTTAGGTTTGAATTGGACTTTCCCTCCCAAAGTTTGTTGACAAGTTTGTTGGGGTTTAGCTTAGGGTTTAAGCAAGGGTTTAGGAAAGTTCTAGAAGTTCTAGGCTAGTTTAGGAGCTTGATGATCTGGTGGAAGTGTCTGGACTCTTCTGGACTTTTGTATGCATTTTTGAGCTGCAGGTACTAGCACTGGAGTTGTGATGAAGTTTGAGAAGTTGATTCCCTGGTTCAGCCGCGGATCCGCCGCGTGAGGTGGCTTTGGGCCGCGCTTCCGCCGCGCCTTGGTGGCCTCGGGATTGGTGCTTTCTTCAGTTGCTTGGTACTGCTGTATGGGTTATTCTTTGATGTTCAGAATTGCAATTGACCTTCTGTGTTGATACCAGATTTGCTTTCAATGAGTTTACGAGCAATTGTAATGGTCGAGCAATGAATTGATCGAGCAAGTATCTCTTTTCCTGCATAGACTTCAAAATAGGGGTTGCAAGATATAGAAAATATGCTATGTAATGCAATGCGGTTAATTTCCCTAGAATTTCCGGTTTTAAGGTCGAATACATGTACTTTGATATTTTGCGACCAATTAGCTAATATGTGAATTATGAATACCGTACTCTCCTATATGTATGCAGATGGCAAGGAAATTGCCGGTTAAAATATGCAATATTTTCGACTGATCAGTCGCGGATAAGGAAATCCGTAAGACATGGGAGATCGATTGCGCGAAGGCCAAATGCCTCGTGCTTGCCTCGATGGACAACGAACATCAGACGAGGCATGAGAATATGGACTTGGAGTCTATATTTCTCCATACAAAAAACTGTATGGAGAGCAGTCTCGTATCGCAAGATACGAAGTGTCGAAGAAGTTATTTTCGGCAAAATTGGTCGTCGGATCATCGGTAGCGGAACACGTGTTTAAGATGATTGGCTACATAGAGGAGCTCGCGGACCTTGGGACTACGTTGGAGAATGAAATCTACACTGATTTGATTCTCCAGTCCCTTCCTTCCACTTACGCCCAGTTTATCCTAAACTTCAACATGTAAGGAAAGGAGGTTGAACTTTCCGAACTTCTGAACATGTTGAGGAGTGCTGAGGGCACCCTACAGAAGGGTAGGGAGACATCCACTTTGTTTGTAGGAGGATCTTCCTCTTCTAGATCCAGGGTGAAAGCCAAGGAAAAGAAGAAGAAAGCCCCCACCAAACCAAGAGGCGGTGTCGGTAAAGTGGATACGAAGGGAAAAGGAAAAGCAACAAAGGTAGCGGGAAAGCTGGTGGGGAAGGAAGAATACTTCTACTGTCACAAAAGTGGTCACTGGAAACAGGATTGCAAGGCTTGGAAGGCCAGAACACGGGATTTGAAGCGAGTTGCGGCTTCAGCTTCAGGTGTGTATGTTATTGAAAACTGTCTATCAATAAACTCTACATCCTGGGTATTGGATACCGGATCAGGATCTCATATCTGTAATTCTTTGCAGGCGTTGAGAAAGCGTAGAGTTTTGAAGGCAGGTGACATGACCCTCAGAGTTGCAAACGGTGCTAGCATGGATGCCGAGGCCGTGGGGGACTATCACCTGGGATTGTCGGATGGACATTTTTTGGTTTTGCGTAGTTGTTATCATGTACCAAATGCAACCTGTAATATCATTTCTGTATCTTTATTATCTAAAGAAGGTTATGAATTTGCATTTGTAAGTAATGTAGTGAACATTCACCTTAATCAAGTTTTGATTGGGTCAGGTACATTGAACAACGGTATATACGTTTTAAACCAACCACAGATTTTCAATGTCCAGAATACACACAAAAGAAAGTCTCCAGAAATCAATAAAACTTTCTTATGGCATTATAGACTGGGTCACATCAATGAGAGAAGGTTTACTAAGTTACATGTAGAAGGATATTTGGATCCGTTCGAATATCAATCGTATGCAACTTGTCAATCCTGTCTCAAAGGAAAGATGACAAAGACTCCGTTCACTGGACACGGAGTAAGAGCGAGCGAGCTCTTGGGACTCGTACACAGCGACGTGTGCGGTCCAATGTCTACACATGCACGAAGCGGTTATTCTTACTTCATTACTTTTACGGATGACTTTTCAAGGTACGGTTATGTCTTCTTAATGAAACATAAATCCGAAGCCTTTGAAAAATTCCAGGAATACAAGAATGAAGTAGAAAAACAAACAGGCAAAAGTATCAAGACACTGAGATCTGATCGAGGTGGTGAATACTTGAGTGCCGATTACCTGGGTTACTTAAAAGAGAATGGAATTCTCTCTCAGCTTACTCCTCCATACACTCCGCAACATAACGGTGTATCGGAGAGATGGAACCGAACCCTATTGGATATGGTACGGTCCATGATGAGTAACGCCGAGTTGCCGTGATCGTTCTGGGGGATATGCGCTAGAATCAGCTGCATACCTTTTGAACCGAGTTCCGACTAAGACTGTGCCTACTACACCATATCAGATATGGTGTGGGAAGAGACCCTATCTTAATCACATTAAGACATGGGGATGTCCAGCTTTTGTAAAAAAGCAGCATGCGGACAAGCTCGAGGCACGCTCAGTACAGTGCAAGTTTGTGGGATATCCAAAGAACTCCAAGGGATATTTCTTCTATTGCGAAGAGGAACAAAAGGTTTTTGTTTCTCGTCATGCCGACTTTCTAGAACACCAGTTCATAGAAAAAGAACTAAGTGGGAGCGCAATAGAACTGGAAGAAATTCCAGAACCATGAGCTATTACTGAAAGCTTAGTAGAACCAGAGGGTTCGAAAGATCAGGACATTCCCACGCCACTCCGCAGGAGTAGTAGGCAGTCTCATCCGCCCGAGAGATACTACGGTTTTCTCATTGACGGCGATAGAGAGGATTGCATCATAGATTGTGATGAGCCTACTAGCTTCCAGCAAGCCATTCAGAGCGTCGACTCGGTAAAATGGCTGGATGCAATGCGGACCGAAATGGAGTCCATGTACACCAACAAAGTATGGACGTTAGACATTGCTCCAGATGGGGTAAAACCCGTAGGATGCAAGTGGATCTTCAAATGGAAGATTGGTGTAGATGGACAGGTTGAGACCTATAAAGCTAGACTGGTTGCAAAGGGTTTTCGTCAAAGACTTGGTTTGGACTATGACGAAACCTTTTCCCCAGCAGCTATGCTGAAATCCATTCGGATCCTTCTTGCCATTGCTGCCTTCCACGATTATGAGATTTGGCAGATGGACGTAAAGACAGCTTTTCTAAATGGACATTTAGAGGAGTGTGTCTATATAGACCAGCCAGAGGGTTTCATTCAGAGTGGGAGCAGCGGAAAGGTGTGCAAGTTGCTTAAGTCCATTTATGGACTAAAGCAGGCATCGCGAAGTTGGAACATCTGTTTTGATGAGACGGTCAAGGAATTTGTCTTTATCAAAAATCCAGATGAACCATGCATCTATTGTAGATTTGTAGCGAGAACTGTAGTATTCCTCGTTTTATACGTGGATGACATTCTCTTAATAGGAAATGACATTCCTATGCTACAATCTGTCAAGGGATTCTTGTCACCAGGTTCTCCATGAAAGACCTAGGTGATGCCTCATACATTCGGGGTATCCGGATCTACCGTGACAGATCCAAGAGGATATTAGGACTTTCACAGTCCAGGTACATCGACACCATACTAAAGAGATTCAGTATGAAATATTCTAAGCGCGGTAATCTACCGGCTTGTCACGGGATCACCCTCTCCAAAGAGATGTCTCCCAAGACTGATTTGGAGAGGGATCGCATGTCTATTATACCCTACGCTTCTGCGGTAGGCTCTATAATGTATGCGATGTTGTGTACCAGACCGGATGTGGCTTATGCACTGAGTGTGGTAAGCAGGTATCAGTCAAACCCTGGGGAGAAACATTGGATAGCAGTAAAGAACATTCTCAAGTACGTGAGAAGGACTAAGGAGATGTTCTTGGTGTATGGCGGAAAAGACCTCCAGATTGAGGCCTTTGCTGACTCCAGCTTCTAAAGTGACAAGGATGATTCCAAGTCCATGTCGGGTTTTGTCATCACCCTCAATGGAGGGGCGGTGTGTTGGAAGAGCTCCAAACAAGAAACCATTGCTGACTCGACAATGGAAGCGGAATACATCGCTGCATCTGATGCCGCAAAAGAAGCTGTCTGGATGAGGAAGTTCTTGAAAGAACTTCAGGTGGTTCCGTCCATTGTTGACCCAATACCTCTGTATTGCGACAACAACGGGGCTATAGCTTTAGCGAAGGAACCCAGGTCCCATCAGAAATCCAGACACATCTTGAGGCGGTATCACCTGATCAGGGAGATCGTGGATTGCCAGGAGATCGAGGTTCGGAGGGTTGCTTCAGAAGATAACACAGCAGATCCATTCACCAAGGCCTTACCCCAGACTCAGTTCGAGCGGCTGATCGAGATGATAGGTCTTCGATACGCCAGTACATGGCCTTAGTGCAAGTGGGAGATTGTTAGTGTATATGCCCTAGAGGCCATTACTGTATCATACTAGTTTGTATATTACTTGATGGAAGCTTGGGATATTCACAGTTGTATATACAATCTTGCTCGAAATGGTAGTATGCTACTTGGTTTGTCTCTGCTTTAATATGTGCATGTGTTTCTTTTAGCATATCGCTGATATACGTATTAGTATATCCCTTAGGATCTTTTCTTGATTACCAGCGTTGTGATGGCGCGCACACTCGTGGGGGCTCGGTAATCCATAAGAACATCCTTATACAGGTCCTTAGTCGTTGGACTATCGAGACAGGGCATCAATACTCCGGAGTAGACTAGCGTATGCGCTTCTCATCCCAGCGTGGGAGACGGTCTGTCCCACAGCCGTCAGTACGTCGTACTTGAGATAGTATACGGGTGCTCGTTAGGTTACGAGTACACTGGACAGGACTCGTCGGGAACTGTTGGTTGGTATTATACCTATCGTCAGTTATCAGTTCCCAGGTGACATGAGTACAGCTTAGTCCGCTGACTTGACTCTGTCACTTCGCCTCGAGTGTGTTCCCACTGCACTTTGATTACTACCCTACCATGGCTCAAAGGAGTCGTGCAAACAGGTAGTTTTTGGGTGCAGTCCCGAAGCACTTGGAGGCAGTGATGGTTAGACAGGATTCGTCTCTCCCGGTATTGGGGGTTGACATCGCGCTGTGTCTAGGAGAGCCATTACACAAGTAGTCCCTGGCCAGGGCAAGCGAGATATACTGGTAGGTTTCCAGTGTTATCTCAGGGTGTTCTGGGCTACACTCTGACACGACTTGTACCGCTATTAGGGGACTGACGTTCACCGCCCCCTAGGCCCGCCATGCGATGTATCAGACGAACAGACTGGACTGTACAGAGACTGTCACATACAGGCTCAGTAGGAGTTCAGATGGGTTTCACCTCGTCAGTCTTCTTATTGGCATCTACCTGGGGACCGTTACGTACAGCTAGTGCCGCTTGCGGTCTGTGGTTAAACCCACTGCCAGCGTAGTGTCGAGTCTTTAGAGTCCCACACAGAGAGCTATTCGCCTTTAGGCAAAATGAGTAGAGGTCGCATGGTTTTGCGACAGGGTTCGTTCACATCCGCGCACTTGTGAACGTTTGTGGTCTGGACAGCTTATACTAGCGGGCTTTGGTTTAAGCCAGATCCTAGTATATGATTTGGGATTGGTTTTATCTCTTTGTATTCGTGTTCCTCGGATCACGAATACGGGTGCGTATGCACAGTTACTTGAGACAGAGGGAGAGGACTTTGATTAGGGTTAATGACCATTGTCATTTTATTAACCCTAATGCTTATATGTGTATTATTGTTAATTGATATTAGTTTATTATAATTGTGCATGGTTATGGTTGTTGACCATTTGACATTCTTGACTTGTTGACCTAGGTTGACACTTTGACCATCATCATTTCATTTGGAAGATGCTCTTTGATCCTTGCAATTTGCATTAAAAATGAAATGATAATGGTCATGTCTTGATTAAGCCATGACAATTATCTCACTAATTATCTATTTACAATAATTCACACATATATGAGAGAATGCTTCATTATTTCTCTCATTCTATCATTTTACTTTCTCTCTCTTGTTCTTCCTCTTCCTCAAGCTCTCTTCTCTCATGTGTTGAGAAACACTTGAGCTTTAGAAAAACCACTTCTTGATAATCTCTACTCTCATCTAGGGTTCTAGGATTAGTACTTCTAGCACCCTAGTTACTTCTATCTTGGAGTTGAAGCCAAAGGTTGAGGCTTTCGGGTGGATCTTTCTTCGACGTGAGAGGAAGACAAAGGTGACCTCTTTCTACTACTCCAAGGAGCAAGGAGAGAAGGACATAAAGCCCTAGGTATAACCATTCTACCCATAGCTAGTTTCTAGTTAGCTTTAGCTTGTTTTTGTTTAGCAAAGATCCTTCTTTGTCTGGTCTATGTTTCCTAAAGTTGATAAAAATTTGATTTTTATTCCGTTTTCCGCCTCCCTGCAAGCACCGGGGTGGGTAACGTGGACTTATAGGTATATCCCACATATCCCGTATGTACAACATCTGTATATCCCACATATCCCGTATGTACAACATCAGTATCAAATAAGTTTTATATTAAGTGAGTGTCTAACATCGACACCTAAAACATCTTGAATCAAGTGTCTAGCATTGACACAGAAATACTGATCACTGAGGCGCCATCACCTGGGAATGGCCCTCCCATGTCATGTACGTACATCTTAATAACCTGGGTAATCACCACCAGCAATCTGCAAGGCATGTACGTACATAACCTCGATCGATATCCCCCAGATATACGTCGAGTCCAAATACTATCACCGGATGGAAAACGCCCCCAGCCGGGCTCAACGGCATGGACCTTCGATCTTCTTGCCCCGGGGAACCAACCGGGCTCCACCATGTACCCATACACGGTCCACGACACCTCCTCGCATGGGTTCTATATAAGCTCAGAACTAAGAAATCTCATGGTAGAAGCTAAAATATTATATCAAGAGCAACCGGGTTTTTCAAATAATGCATAATTTTAGGAAACAATCACGGTCCTCAAATCCAGAAAACATCAAGTAATGAATAAGTATAACTGCATGAATCAATACATATATATTAGCGTCCCATTCCACTAATATATATATATATATATATATATATATATAACAGCGTCCCATTCCACTATTATATATACTTAGGAGTAAATATATCAGAGAACATCATATGAAATCTATGGATGTAATATATGCAACACGAAACAGTAATATGAGCATATAAAGAAAAACCGCTATTTAACTACAAAAAGTTAATATAAATATCATGCGGTTCCTAAAACCTATGAAATCAAATACAACATCATATACAGGTGAACATGCAACTATAGCAAAGTATGTGTAACGATGTCGGTATAGAAAAATTTGTGTGTCCATATGTAAGTATGTATGTATGATGTAAAAGTATCTGTAGCAAGGTATGTCTCTATACCTATCCCTAAAGATGTAATACCCTTCAGTTATATGAATGTATGTATGCCAGGTGTACATATAGTTATGTCTCAAATGTGTATATATCTATCACTAATGGTACACTACCATAGAGGTATACGGGTAACTAGCATGTAAGCATATCGAGGCATATGTGTTAGCATGTAGGTATACAGGTATGCTATATTTCATATGTATAGGTGTTGTGCGTGTCATGGTAATTATTGACGGTGTGAGTGGCATACAATCATTGCTCGTGCAACATGAACCGTCAATAATAGTGTTGTGTCTCATTAATACTATGTCCAAATACAATAGGTAAATGTGATATGCAACGAAATACACATGCACAAACGGGTCCATATACTAAACACTAAAGGTCATATCATTTGATCTAGCCTAGACGCATAACGCCATGAGGGCAATCCCCCAGTAGATGTTAAATCTACTCACCAATGATCCTGGCTAAGTAAAGCCAACCACCTGCTTCCCCTTATTCGCAGCGCCCGAAGGCTCAGCTTGTGATCCTATAATTTCACAAACACATCACATAAGCTAAATATCCTATGCTGACAAAAAGATAACGAAACACAAGGATAATGCCCTAAAAATTACACTGCGTACTTAGCGCACCTAACGCGCACGACATAAGCAAAACCCTAACTAGGGTCGCTAAACTACAAAACACCAAGTCTGCACTCCGATCGCCCCGTTCGCGCAAACCTAACACAATCAAATACGAGGAATATAATAGATATAACCTCACAACGACCAATTGAACCCACATCGAAAATACACCGAAACCTAGTAAACAACTTATCGCAATATTTCGCACAAGTTCAAAGCTAACAAATATCAAGCGATTTCAAATATCTTACAATAGCTTAACTAAGATATCCAAACCACATCCATATTTTTAAACTTGCTTAATTAAGTTTTAGTAAAAACATAGTAAGCTAAAACTTTTAATTAGGCAAAGTTGTAATTAGCAATAATTATCATATTCCACCACCAGAATAAGTTTTCATAAACTTCAATTAACATTAAACACTTCATCAAGCATTAACCCTAACTTGAATTTCTTAAAAAATATGAATAATGAATTTATCATGAGTTAAAAGATATATAAATCAATTAAATAGCTAGATTAAGATTTAAACATAATAATTAAGGATTAAAGTAAGAAATTATACCTTAACAAGAACACAAATGATCAACTTGATCCATCATCTTTGCCTCCAAAAACCAAGATTTTAATGAAGATCCAAGCAAGGTTAGTGAAGGAAAATTGATGGTTTAATTTTATTTAGGAATTTGTGGATTTATTTTTGGAATTTTGAAGGATTTAAATGAGTTTGGAATGAAGAAATGAGCTTTGAAAAAGTTTTGGCCAGAAATGGGGAGGGCTCGACCATGATGGGAAAAATGGGGGTACTTTCGTGGAAAAAAAGAAAAAAAACTTCTAGCTAAAAAAATTAAATGCAAATGCCACCATTTCATTCTTTTTGTTTTCTTCAAAAAATATTAATCCTTTTGCACAAAAGATCTAGATACTTGAAGAGAAGGTTCTAAACTCATTCTTATAATTAGATTAGCAAACATTCTCATAAGAAGTAATTTCCCCAATTTACGTGCATAATTTACCACTTAAAATAATATTTAATTTGGGAAAAATTCTTTGTGAACCAAAACTTTCCATTGACCCCCAAAGCTCGCGCACTAGCTTTATTTTAGCTAAACTAGGTGCCGGCAAGTTATACGGACAATTGATCACAATCGGGTTAAAACGGAAAATACCGACTATTTTACCCTAAAACGGAAAAATTCGCATAACGAATTATAAAACGTTACAAAAAATCACTTCGGGAGTTTCAAACATACAGGAAACTTACTAGGCATGCGCATACCTTCTGGAGTATGATAACGTGAGTGGATTCCATCAGGTTATCATGCGATGATAGTTGAATCCCGATACCTACTGATGAGTTGGTTTACTCCTCGGGTGATTTTAGATGATCCCGAGTAATTCTTCTTTCAGGTTTGGAGGAGAATTTGAGGATACAGTGGGAGACATCCTGATTAGATAAAGTGATTAACCATTCTGATCTAGATTAGAGTGCACGCTGAGTGTTTCTTTTCTCTCTCTCTTTGGCAGCGACCATGACCCGACCCTAGACTAGAACTCATGAACCAAGTTAACCGGACCTTCTTAAAACACTAGCCTTTGGATTGTCAAATTTGCATACATCATTGCCAGTCTTTCTTTTACCTTTGCTTTTCTCCGGAACATTCCGTATCACTACGAAGATCCACATTTATTGGATATGAATAAGTTACATACAAACTCGAAGAAACTTGTTTCAGATTAAGGATGGTTTCCGGTTCTGGAGAAATTGAATAGGACTATTCAATTGTCTTTTCCTTTTAGCTTCTCTCGGGTTGTGAGGACTCCTAGGATTAGGAGAGGGTACACCTATTGGGATTATTTGATAGTCTTCTTCCAAAACATAGGTAGGTACCGAAAGGTAGGGAAGGAAGAAAACCAATTAGCCTAATTGTGGTGTGCAGAAGGCAATAAGTAAAGATAAATGAAGGGATTAGAAAGAGGGCAAAGTAAATTGCGACTATTATCATTCACGATCAAATCACGTATTTCATAGCCACTCTTACTTCACCTTTGAATTTCTCCAGAACACCCTGTATCACTACGAAGATCCACAGTTATTGGATAATCTGTCATATAGTTACATACGAACTCGAAGGAACTTATTCCAGTTCGAGGATGGATTCTGGTTCAGGAGAAATAGAATAAGGTTTATTTAGTTTTCTTTTATCTTTACCTTCTCTCAGGTTGCGAGTGCTCCTAGGATTTTGAGATTACACCTATTATGCTTATTGGATAGTCTTCTTCGAAACCATAGGCAGGTGCCGAACGGTTGGGAAGGAAGAAAACCATGTAGCCTAAGGGTGGTGTACAGAAGGAAATGAGTAAAGACATATAAAGGGATTTGGAGAGATGGCAAAGAAATATATGGTTACAGTCATGAATCTGGATAATGGAAGAGGTATTACTAGGAATACCCGGATACCCCTTCGAAACATTTTAATGTTTCAGTTTCACTATGCGTTGTTAATTGAAAACCGATTTCCCAATTAGATCCATACTCCAGGGTATGTATTTAACAGGCATGATTCTCACATCTGTATGGTTTTACAGATGATGAGTGGGAGTAAGTTATTGGTAATTAGGTGATTATATCATCATTATATCGGAATTCGTTGTAATTGGTGATATTTGAGGAAATCGCCTGGGGTTTTTCCTGATGGCAGATATTTGGTTTTGAATATCCGTTGTTATGTACCAATTTCAAACTGATGTATCTGTACGTTTATTTTATAAAGTGATATATAAATTTTTGAAATTATGTCCATGAAATTTACCAATATCAGTTGATGGTTGGGTAAGGAGTATTAAACAACGGTGTAATTCTTCTTAACCATAAGTACATTTTTCAACCTACGACACACAGGGTTTAAGTTATTGAACTCAGGGAACTCATACAAAGTATTGTATGTTGTCCAATGTCCATTATGACAGAAGGGTTGGTACTCGTACTATATTTTGTTTACTTGTGACTTCTCCAGTTTTAGCCAAGTGTTTCGTAGAAATACAAGGTCTAAGTTTTGAGAAGTTATGGGTACAAGAATAAAGTAGAGAACCATATGTTGCAAGTATCAGAATTCTTCAAGGTGATCGAAAATGTAGATACTTATGTTTGGTATTCAATTGATACTAATGATTTAGAGAACTAGATTCTCTTTCAGGTTACTCATATCTGGATGCACACCTAAGTTGAATAATGTTGATCAGCCTCTCTCCATTTAGTTGACATGCACTGGAGACAACTGCATGATTTGAATCTGGTTCCAATTAAATTAGTGCCTCTGTTTATATATTGTATATAGAATGGTTCATATATTAACGATGTTAAGGTATATGGAGTTGTCCGGCTTATGCTTAAAACCAGACTCTGGATGACTCAAGGCACGTGTCTGTAATGGCAGTTTGTGGGTTAACCCGGGTTATGACGAGGGTTAACTTTCTACCATCTGGAAGATCAATAGTGATGTTGTTCTTGACTCGCCACAGTTTTAGTAAAATGGACTTTTTCAGAAAATAGTAGTGGGAGTATGGTAAAACTGGAAGTGATTCCAGAACCACAAACGATTACTGAAAATTTAATAGAACCTAAAGATTCAATCGGTTTTGACATTCCATTAGCCACTCCGCAGATATGGTCGGTAAACTCAGGCACCCGAGAGGTACTTCGGTATCCTCAAAGACGGTGATAGAGAGGTTCTTGTTTAACCGGACTTGCCATTACTGCTGTTCTAGACTATGAGACCTGGAAGGAGGATGGGTATAGCGTCGTTCTAAACTAGCTTTAGAAATGCACGTGTATATGACTCTGCCAGAGGGTTGGTATAGTCGGTGGGAACAGCGGAAGTATAGTGGACAAGTAGCTAATGTCTATTTAAAGACTACAGCAAGTATAATGTATATTGATCATCTATTTTTGATGTGAAAGTCATGGGATTTGACATCATAAGAATAGGAGATGGATCAGTTAAGAAGGTGGCAGGGTGTCATGTCATGGTATTTGTATGACATGCACATTGTAAGGAAATGAAATTCCTATACTACGATTCGTTATACTGTGGTTGTCACACATTGGTTTCTCCACATAGGATATGGATATAATATTAGGCATTCTGGTTACTAGATCTATGGTTTTAGATCTAGATTTGGGTAGTTTCCCAATCTGGGTACTTATCCAGTATTCTAAAGGTGTTTTAGAATGGACGGCTCCTAGCATGGTGGTGTACCTGCAGGTGATGGAGTCACCCTCTCTAAAGGTGTCTTACAGACTAAAGGGGAGAGGGATGTGCATGATTGGCATATCACTTGCTTAGGCAATTGAGTCAATCATGAAATGTCAAGTAGCACACCAGATGTTGTTTTTGCACTAGATGCAATAAGTTTATATTAATCCTATTTTGGAGAAATGTTCGGAAGAATTTTATGAACATAAGTGGATGTTCTAGGGATTTGATAACGGCAATCTCCTTCAGGAGACGGTTATCATTCCAGACATCCAAGGTGACCTGGATGACAGAGTGGCTGTCAAGAGTTACAGTTTTCCCTCTTACGAGGGTCAGTAGTTTGGAAAGGTGGTCCAAGCGGATACTGAGGGTAGCATGGCTCAGGATACTGATTAAGTTTTGTGAACGATACAGTCTAAGAAGTTACGCTGGATTTGGAGTTCATTTGTGAACTGGGTCCCATCAGATATCCAGACATATTCTAAGACAGGTATTGCTCATTTCGGGAGATGGTTTTCTCCGCGAACTTGAGATAAAGAGAGACATAGAAAGAAACATTGGAGCGGATCCACTCACTGAGACTACTTCTCGAACACAATAGTTTCGCAAACGAGCATTGTAAAACTGATTAGTAGAGGAGTTGGGTGTTAGGTATCACACGGGCTGTGAGTATGCGACACCGCAATAATTAGACTTAAGTGAAAGTTGGAGATTGTTGGCAATAGTGCCCTCAAGTCTATTATTGGATCGCAGGCACGTGATTGCAATGATTGAGGGAGGACCTAAACCGGTAGGACAGCCTTACTCGAGATGATAGTATGCTATCTGGTTTGTATTTATCATCGTGTACATGCTTCAGGTGACATTACAGATCACTATTACATATTGATAGAGCCCATAGGATTCTTGCTTGACTACCAGAAGTATGATGGCGATCATATACATGAGAGTTGGGTGGTCTATAAGCACATCCTTAAAGTGTCCCTAGTCGTGGGAGTTTCGAGACTGGGCATCGATACTCCAAGAGTAGACTAGTGTATATGGATCGAGACCCTGACGAGGGGCGGTGGCCGGTCTCACAAGCCATTGGTGTCAGCTGGTTCACCTAAGATGTATACATGTGCTCAATGGGTTGAGTACACCGGGTGGACTCGCCGGGAACATGGTAGTTGGTATTATACCTATTGTCAGATAGCAGTTCCCTGGTGACATTTATACAGGTTAGTCTATAGACCTGAGATCATCATTTGTCTCATGTGAGTTCCCACTGTGCTTTGATTACTACCCTACCACGGTTCAAAGGAGTCATGCAAACATGTTTTAGTTGGGTATAGTCCCGAGCCACATGGAGGCAGTGAGCGGATCATCAGGGGATTCGTCTCTCCCGGTATTGGGGGTTGATGATGCAATGTGCACAGGTGGCCATTACCGGAAATCCATGTTCAAGGTAGTCGAAAATTAGTGATTCGGATAAGTAGTTTCTCAGGTGGTGATGGGCTTCATACCGACACTAAATATCGCGTTATTAGGGGTCTGACTTTATCCACCCCTCTAGACCCGATATGTGATACTCATAGACGAATGGACCGGACTGTACGGGTATTGTCACTGTCAGGCTCAGTAGGGTTTCAAGATGAATTTTCTCGTCGGCCTCCTTTTCGCTTAATACCTGGGTAGCCGTTATGTACAGCTAGTGCCACCGACGTGCTTGTGGTTAAACCCACTGTCAGCGTAATGACGAGTCTTTAAAGTCCCACACAGAGGATTTCCTTGTTTTGGGCGAAACGTTGCAGAGGTCGTATGGTTTTATGGCAGGGTTCGATCATATACATGCACTTGTGCATGGATCATGATCGGACGGATAATACTAGTGGGCTTTGATTTAAGCCGGATCCTATTATTGTATTGTTGGATTACTTTCGTCTCGTAGTATTCGTATTCAGTCGGAATACAGATGCGGGTATGTATATACGGATAAGGGGTATTCTTGTATTTCCTTACAAGATTACTTTAGTTGATGCCATATCTTTTTTGGATTAAAAATTTTGGTTTAAATGTTTATTTGGTGGAAAGTGTGACTCATTCTTGGAATGAATTTAGCTTGTACACTTGGTGACTCATGTTGTGAGTCATGTTGGCATGGCTAGGTTTTTGTCTTGGCTATGATATTTGTGTATAGTGTTGTGGGATATTTTGTGAGGGCATGTGAGATATTTTGAGAGTGGGGACAGTTCTTTTTTGAGGGAGGAATTTTCTTTAGTTGCTAACACTCTCAAAATAGCTCACAACACTTCACTCTTTTTTCTTCACTTGGTTTTGCTTGAGCTCACACTTTCCTCATCAATGGCTTCTTCTTCAACCTCCACCCATCCCTCTCATGAGTTGAGAATCCATGGGTGTTTTGAGACAAAGTATTCACACACTATCTCTACTTCATCTTGGGCATCTAGGCTAGCAAACTAGATGTTCGAGTTTTTTCGGTTTAGAGGCGGGAGCCCGTATAAAGAACCCTCAACGTGGATCTTCTTTGACGAAGGGAGACCGGAGATCAAACATGATCGGGGAAGCCGCGATGAGCCAAGGACAGAGGATGAAGACCGAAGGACATGGATCGATCGGTATAACCTCTCTGAACTCCCTTTGTATAACTAGTATAGGGCTAATGGTACGATCCGTCGTTAGGGTTCTATTAGCGTCAAGTTTTAAAAGTTTTTGTTCCGCATTTGGCCACAGATTGATGGCCAGGGCGCTGGAGTAGCCTTACAATTGGAAGAAGGGATGCAGGGCTTGGAAAGCCAGAATCCAAGATCTGAAGCATGTTATGGTTCAACTTCGGGTGTGTTTGTGATTGAAAATGGTCTGTCAATTAACTTTACTTTCTGGGTACAAGATACCTGATCAGGATCTCATATCTGTAATTCATTACAGGCTTTGAGAAACCGTAGAGTTATGAGGACAGGTGATATGACTCTCAGAGATGCTAACGGAATGAGCGTGGACGCTGTACCCGTAGGGTATATCATCTAGAATTGACAAGTGTGCAGATATTGATTCTACGTAACTGTTTGTGTGTACCAAGTCTAGTATGTAAGCAATGTGGTTCGCATCCACCTAAATCAAAGTTTGATTGGGTCGGGTTCACTAAAGGACAATATATATTGAATCATGCTCAGGTTCTCAAAAGTCCAGAACACACATAAAAGAAAGTCTCCAAAATTAAATAAAACTTTCTTATGACATTGTAGACAGGGTCACATTAATGAAACACGATTTTCGAAGTTACATAGAGAGGAATATTTAGATCTGTTCGAATATCAGTCTTATGCAACTTGTCAATCTTGTCTCATAGGAAAGATGACAAAGACTCCGTTCACTGGACACGAAGTAAGAGCAAGCGAGCTCTTGGGACTCATACACAGTGACGTGTGTAGTCCAATATCTCCAGATGCACGAAGCGGTTATTCTTATTTCATTACTTTTACGGATAATTTCTCTTGGTTAGGACATGTCTTGTTGTGAAAGCATAAATCCAAACACTTTGAAAAATCCCGGGAATATAAAAATGAAGTGAAAAAAAAAACAGTCTGATCGACGTGGTGAATACTTAAATTGCCGAGTTCCTGGATTACCTAAAAGTGAATAAAATTCTCTCTTAGCTTACTCCTCCATACACACCACAACACAAAGTTGAATAGGAAAGGCGGAACAGAACCCTATTGGATATTTTTCGTTCCATAATGAGTAATGTTGAGTTGCCACGATCCTTCTGTAGTTATGCACTAGAATCAGCTGCATATCTTTTGAATAAGGTTCTTACCAAGACTGTACCTACCACACAATATCAGATATGGAGTGGGAAGAAACCCTATCTTCAATATCTGAAGGTATAGGGATGTCCGGCTTTTGTTGAAAAGCAGTATGCGGACCAGCTCGAGGCACGCTCAGTACTGTGTAAGTTTGTGGGATACCCAAAGAACTCCAAGGGGTATCTTTCCTATTGTAAGTGCACGGCGGCGCCCCGGTCGTCAATCCGACGCCGGAATGCGGAAGCGGTGATAAACTTTAATTTTCCTTGAACTTAGCAAACCGGCACCACCGCGCACTAATACCCGGATCGAACCACTAACTAGTCCTAGCTATCTACAAGAAAGGGAATAGAGATATACCGACAGATCCGAGTCCTCCGGTCTTCTCGTCGTCGTCCCGATCTCCTGCGGAATCTGCCGTCTCCTCCTCGTCGCCGGAAGTGCACCACATCGCCTACTTCTTTTACGGGCTCCCACCTCAATGCCGAGGCAACTCGGGCACGAAGCCGGCTACTCGACGTGCCCAAGATTTGCTGTAGAATATAATGTAGAGGCTTGTGTCTCATTTTGGGGTTTATGGAATTGCCTTTTGTGGAGGGATTGAACTTGGAGTTTTTGAGATGGAACTTGTGGGATTTTTGCAACATGAAATGAAGCAAAATCCCACCTCAAAATATTTGGACAGCCCCCCCCCCCATTGGAGTGGCCGGCCATGGTCAAATGGAAGAGAGTGAGAGAGAGTGTGTATCAATCAAAGAAAAATAAGCCCACCCATTTCCAAGAGAGAGAGAGAAGGTTGCAATGATGAATAATGATCACACAAGGAGAACCTCACTCCACCAACCTCATCATTTCCAAAAGTCAAGTAATGATGAAGATGGAAGTCAAGCAATGATGGAGTGTACAAGTCAAATGGTGGAGGAATGGTTCACCATCATGACAAAAAGAAACATGTAAAGACCCCCTCCACAATTGCTTATTTGCACAAATGCAAATAAGCCCTCCTCCACCAATCTTCGGCCAATGAACGGAACAATGGAAATCGGCCGAAACGGAAAGCAAACTGGCAACTCCATAAAACTGGTCCCGTAATAAATTACAGGAAAACCCCGATACTGTGCATACACACCCGCATCTGTATTTCGACCGAAATACAAATGCAATGAGACAAAATCTACACTATACTATACTAGAATCCGGCTTATACCAAAGCCGGCTAGTAATATCCGTTCGATCCTGATCCGTGCAATACCGCACGTATCTGATCGAACCCTGCCATATAACCATACGGCCTATAGTACAAACTGTCCGATCCTGATCCGTGCAATACCGCACGTATCTGATCGGACCTTGCCATATCTCCATACGGCCTCTACAACCTTTCGCCCGAAAGCTGAGTAACTGAATGTGGGGGACTCTAAAGACTCGTCAACACCTTGGTTGTGGATTTAACCACTAGCACGTCAGAGGTATAAGCCAATACGTAACGGGCTACCAGGTATTGACTAAAAGGGACGTCTGTGAGCGAACTCAGCCTGACAACCCTACTGAGCCTGTCAGTGACAATATCCGTACAGTCCGGTCCGTTTGTCTATGAGCATCGCATGGCGGGCCTAGGGGGTTGGTAAAAGTAAGACCCCCAAAAGCGGTACAAGTCGTGTCGGAGTGTAGCCCAGAACACCCTGAGATACTACTGGAATACCTACCAGTAAATCTCCTTGCCTCGGCCGAGGGCTTCGTGTAATGGCTCTCCTAGACACAGCACGACCTCACCCCCAATACTGGGAGAGACGAACCCCTGAAGATGCGCTCACTGCCTCCATGTGGCTCGGGACTGTACCCAACTAAAACCTGTTTGCACGACTCCTTTGAGCCGTGGTAGGGTAGTAATCAAAGTACAGTGGGAACTCACACGAGACAAATGACGATCCCCAGGTCGATGAACTAACCTGCACACATGTCACCAGGGAACTGCCATCTGACGTCTGGTATATGACCAACTAGCATGTTCCCGGCGAGTCCTGTCCGGTGTACTCATAACCCAATGAGCACCTGTATACATCTTAGGTGATCCAACTGACACCAGTGGCTTGTGAGACCGGCCACCGCCCCTCGTCGGGGTCTCGACTGTATACACTAGTCTACTATGGAGTATCGATGTCCTGTCTCGAAACTCACACGACTAGGGACCATTTAAGGATATGCTTATAGACCCCAGCTCCCACTTATATGATCGCCCTCATACTGCTGGTGGTCAAGCAAGAATCCTAGGGGCTCTATCAACGTGTAATAGCGACTTGTCAGGTCACCTAAAACATTACACGATGATAAAGGTAAACCAGATAGCATATTATCATCTCGAGCAAGACTGTCCTACCGGGATAGGTCCTCCATCAATCATTGCAATCACGTACCTGTGACCTAATAATTAACTCTGAGGGCACTATCTCCAACAATCTCCCACTTGCACTCAAGGCTAATTATTGCGATGTCGCATACTCACAGCCCGTGTGATACCGAACACCCAACTCCTCTACTAGTCAGTCTCACAAAGCTCGTTTGTGAAACTATTGCGTTCGAGGAATAGCCTTAGTGAGTGGATCCGCTTTGTAGTTTCTTTCTATATCTCTCTATATCTCAAGTTCGCGGAGAAACCCATCTCCCGAAATGAGCAATACCTGTCTTAGAATGTGTTTGGATGTCTGATGGGACATAGCTCATAAATGAACTCCAAATCCAAACTTCTTAGACTGTATCGTCAACTGAACTTAATCAGTATCCTGCGCCATGCCACCCTCAGTATTGCCTTCGACCACCTGTCCAAAATACTGCCCCTCATCAGAAGGAAAACTATAACTCTGACAATCTACTTGTTGTCCAGGTCACCTTGGAAGCCTGGAATGATAACTGTCTCCCGAATGAGGCTGTCGTTATCATATCCCTAGAACATCCACTTATGTTCTATAACTGCTTCCGACTGTTTCTCCAGGATTGGATCAAATGTCAACTTATTGCATTTAGTGCAAGAACAACATCTGGTGTGGTACTTGACATCCCATGATTGACTCAATTGCCTGAGCAAGTGATCTGCCAATCATGCACGTTCCTCTCCATTTTAGTCTGTAAGACACCTTTAGAGAGGGTGACTCCATTACCTGCAGGTACACTACCATGCTAGGAGTCGTCCATTCTAAATACTCTTAGAATGCTGTCTAAGTACCCTGATTAGGAAACCACCCAAATCCAGATCTAAAACCATAGATCTAGTAACCAGTATGTCTGATACAAAATCCATTTCCTATATGAAGAAAACACTGTGTGACGACCAAAGTATAACCGATTTTAGTATAGGAGTTTCCTTTCCTACTCTGTGTATGTCATCCAAATACCAGGATATCACACCCTACTACCTTCTCAACAGATCCATCCCCTATTCTGATGAAGTCAAACCTATGACTGTCACGTCAGAAATAGATGATCTATCTCCGCTATATCTGCTTTAGTCTATAAATAGACATAAGCTACCTGTCCACCAATGCTTCCGCTGCTCCCACTGACTACGACAACCCTCTGGCAGAGTCATATAGACGTACACTTCTAAAACTAGTTTAGAACGACGCTATACTCATCCTCCCGCCGGGTCTCGCAGCCTGGAACAACAGCAATGGTAATTGTGGGTAAACAAGAACTTCCCTGTCACCGTCCTTGAGGCTACCGTAGTACCTCTCGGGTGCCTGAAGTTACCCACCGTATCTGCGGAGTGGCCAATGGAATGTCAATCCAGATTGAATCTTTAGGTTCCTTATCAAATCTTCAGTAATCGTTTGTGGTTCTGGAATCACTTCCAGTTCTACCATACTCCCACTACTGTTTTCTGAAAAAATCCATTTTTAATAAAACTGTGGCGAGTATAGAACAATATTGCTATTGTTCATCCAGATGGTAGAAAGTCAACCCTCGTCATAGCCTGGGTCAACCCACAAAGAGCCATTACAGAATCGTGCCTTGAGTTGTCCAATGTCTGGTTTTAAGCATAAACCGGACAACTCCCCGTACCTTAACAATGTTAAGATATGAACTGTACTATATCCAATATAGAACCAGAGGCACTGATTTAATTGAACCAGATTCAAATCATGCAGCTGTTCCCAGTGCATGTCAACAAAATGGAAGGAGGCCGATCAGCGTTACTCAACTTAGGAATGCTTCCAATCATGAGTAACCTGAAAGAGAAGCAAGATCTCTTTATCATTACTAGCAACTGAATACCATTGACAAGTATCTACATCTTCGATCTCTTTGAAGAATCCCGATACTTGCTACACCTGGTTCTCTACTCTATTCAAATACCTATAACTTCTCAAAATTCGGACACTGTGTTTCTACGAAACACCTGTCTAAAAACTAGAGAAGTCACAAGTAAACCGAATATAGTATGAGGACCAACCCCTCTGTCCTGATGGACCCTGGACAACATACAATACTCTGTATAAGTCCCTTGAGTCTGATAACTCATTCATTGTGTGTCGTAGGTTGAAAACTGTACTTATGGTTAAGAAGAATTACACCGCTGCTTAATGCTCCTTACCTAACCATCCACTGATATAGGTAAATGTCACAGACATAATTTCAAAAAGGTATATCTCACTCTATTAAAATAGACGTACAGATATATCAATTTGAAATTGGTGCATGACAGCGGATATTCAAAACCAAATATTTGCCGACTGGCAAACAGCCCAAGTGATTTCCTCAAATATCACCGATTACAACGAATCCCGATATAATGAGGATGATCACCAAATTCCCAATGACTTACTCCCACTCATCATCTGTAAGACTATACAGATGTGAGAATCATACTTGGTAAATACATACCCTGGAGCAAGTGTCTAATTGGGAAATCAGTTTTCGTTTAACAGTACACAGTGAAACTGAAACATTGAAATGTTTCGATGGGGTATCCCGGTATTCCTAGTAATGCCTCTTCCAGATTCACGACTGTAACCGTATAGTTCTTTGCCACCTCTCCAAATCCCTTCATATGTCTTTAGTCATTACCTTCTGCACACCCCTTTAGGCCAAATGGTTTATTCCTTCCCTACCGTTCGGCACCAGCCTATGGTTTGGAAGAAGACTATCCAATAAGCATAATGGGTGTACTGTCCCAATCCTAGGAACACTCGCAATGCGAGAGAAGGTGAAGATAAAAGACACCTGAATAAATCTTATTCCTATTTCTCCTGAACCAGAATCCATCCCCGAACTGGAACAAGTTCCTTTCGAGTTCGTATATAACCATACGATGGAGTATCCAATAAACTGTGGATCTTCGTAGTGATACGGAGTGTCCTGGAGAAATACAAAGGTGATTTAGGATTGGCGAAGGAATACTTGGTTTGGTCGTGAATACCTGTTGCAATTTACTTTGCCCTCTTACTAATCCCTTGCTTTGTCTTTACTTAATACCTTCTGTACACCATCGTTAGGCTAATTGGTTTTCTTCTTTCCCTACCGGTCGGCACCAGCCTAAGGTTTGGAAGAAGACAATCCAATTTGCGTAATAGGTGTACTACCCCTAAACCAAGGAGTACTCGTAACCTGAGAGAGGGTAAAAGGAAAAGACAACTGAATAATCCTATCCGTTTTCTCCAGAACTGGAAACCATCCTCGAATAAATTCCTTCGAGTTCGTATCTAACCATACGACGGTTTTGTCCAATGGAAGTGGACGTTCGTAGTAATACGGGGTGTCCTGGAGAAAAGGGTAAAAGTAGGAGTAGCAATGAGGTTTGCAACTCTGACAATCCAAAAACCAGTGTTTAAGAAGGTTCAGTCAACTTGGTCACTGAGTCATAGTCTTAGGGTCGGGTCAATGGTCGCTGCCAAAGAGAGAGAGAAAAGAAACACTCAGCGTGCACTCTAACCTAGATAAGAATGGTTACCAATTTATCTAATCTGGAATCCTCCCACTGTACCGTCAAGTTCTCCTCCAAACCTGAAAGAAGAATTAGTCGGGGTCACCCGAGGAGTAAACTAACTCATCAGTGGGAATCGGGATCCAACTCTCATCGCATGACAACGTGACGGAATCCGCTCACGGTATCACACTCCAGAAGGTATGCGCATATCTGGCAAGTTTCAGTTCTTTTGAAACTCCCGATGTGATTTCTGCCCCATGCTCTTATGACCTTGACGAAGGCCAACAAATCATAAGTCACATGTCAAGTTCTACCCGTCATTCTCCAGGTTAATTTGAATCCACCCGTACAAGCCCTTGACGAAGGCCAACAAGGCTATACGACTGTCCCAAACCAACGCATCTATCTATGCTGCAGAAAGGCAACAAGCAGCTACCATACACTATGCCTTGACGAAGGCCAACAAACATAGCATGAATACTACGTGCTACCCGTCTGAAACGATGGAGGGCTACGAATGGTTTCTGGCGAAAACCTTTAACGTAAAGAACTTGATATCGTCGAAGGAACGGATAGCTTTTAAAAATGTAGTGACGAAAACCTTCGCTAAAGAGGTCACTCCCGGTGAAGGGATCTCGGCTCTTTCCCCGTAGAATGGGGTGCAGGATATTCCAAATGAATACCGCGATGCAAAGCAAAAGTAATCGGCTATAGTGAAGTTAATGCCCTGACGCAAACCTTTTGTTCAAGGGGTCACTCCCGGTGAAGGGATCTCGGCCCTTGCCTCGTTGACTGAGGAGCAGGATATTCCAACTGAATACTACGATGCAAAACAAAAGAGAACGTCCTTGCAATAACAACTTTTTGAAAAGTGTTCCAACAACATCAGATTAGGTTTGTTTTTAACTTGCATTGATTCGAATCAACGCAGTCCCATCAATTGATCACACCAAAAAGAACGAAAATATACTGATGTACGTATATGCCATCCGCATTCGCCACTGGGTCCCGTCATTACCCGTTAGGTTAGCTAACTAACGACAGAGCGGGGACTGGACTAGCGCGGATGCAAAACATATACAACATCTACTAATATATATACCAATATATTATATTCGCTCAAGGCGTGATAAGAAATGCAACATCACAGAAAATGTACAGCATCACAGAAACAATACAGATATCTGGGATCCCCGGGTTTCACAGAGCCACTACTGAAACCCGACGTTCCCCTGGTCGTGTGGATAGCCTGTGCAATGAAATCCTAGACCCCTACGGGCGCGGCAAGTCACCCGCCAAAACCTGAAGCGAGGCAGCCCCTTTCAATACCGTGAATGGACCACCCAGCACTTCACGGAATCCGGCAACTTGGGCACCCCTCCTGGGTCAACCTGTACCCCCTACGAGTGCGGCGAATAGCCCGCCAATCCTAGAGTGAAGCCCCCTCCGTCTCAATGCCATGAGATGCGGGCTTGTTGCCCTCTGGAACCCGGCTATCCGTGCACCCCGCCGCGGGGTAATCCTAGTACAGAAAGTAAAATATACATACAACGGGTGCATCGACCGCAACCTGGCCGTGCCACAAAATAATAATACAATCAGGCAATGACGGCAGTCCACATGTCGGACGCTCGCCCCGCAATAACAAATGTATATAATACAACCACAACTGTACTAGCATTGCATCCAGGCTATCCCCCACGACCGATCCGCAACATCACAGCAAAAACAGAACATCAACGTGAAAGTCACGTTCGCAAATCCGTCTAACTGGGCTATAGCAGTTAGACCGGATTTACCGATCAAGTGACATTCACGGTCGCAGATATAATGTAAATACTGTGAAATAATGTGTTTAAAATATCCGATCAATCAAATTTTAACAAGTGGGCCCCCAAACAATACTGTAGCACTCATAGAAAATATGGGCCCAAATTTAATATTCCAAAACCTATATTTTAAGCCCACAAAGACACTGTAGAAATTGGGCGCTGAGATCTCAACAGTGCGCGGCGGAAACACGGCCCAAAGGGGGTTTTGGCCGCGGTTCCGCGCCTGCACTGTCGACTGAACCTGTCGAATTTTTACATTATCCTTGTAATCTCCAGTACATCAATTTTATAAAACCTGAAAAAATTTTCGACACCAAAAATTTCCAACAGAAAACTGATGTGATCAAAAATGCGATTTTGGAACTTTTGATCGATCGGAAATGCAAACACATTACACAAAGCTAGACTAAGTTAATGGCGAGGTTCTGATACCACTGTAAGTGCACGGCGGTGCCCCGGTCGTCAATCCGACGCCGGAATGCGGAAGCGGTGATAAACTTTAATTTTCCTTGAACTTAGCAAACCAGCACCACCGCGCACTAATACCCGGATCGAACCACTAACTAGTCTTAGCTATCTACAAGAAAGGGAATAGAGATATACCGACAGATCCGAGTCCTCCGGTCTTCTCGTCGTCGTCCCGATCTCCTGCGGAATGTGCCGTCTCCTCCTCGTCGCCGGAAGTGCACCACATCGCCTACTTCTTTTACGGGTTCCCACCTCAATGCCGAGGCAACTCGGGCACGAAGCCGGCTACTCGACGTGCCCAAGATATGCTGTAGAATATAATGTAGAGGCTTGTATCTCATTTTGGGGTTTGTGGAATTGCCTTTTGTGGAGGGATTGAACTTGGAGCTTTTGAGATGGAACTTGTGGGATTTTTGCAACATGAAATGAAGCAAAATCCCACCTCAAAATATTTGGACAGCCCCCCCATTGGAGTGGCCGGCCATGGTCAAATGCAAGAGAGTGAGAGAGAGTGTGTATCAATCAAAGAAAAATAAGCCCACCCATTTGCAAGAGAGAGAGAGAAGGTTGCAATGATGAACAATGATCACACAAGGAGAACCTCACTCCACCAACCTCATCATTTCCAAAAGTCAAGTAATGATGAAGATGGAAGTCAAGCAATGATGGAGTGTACAAGTCAAATGGTGGAGGAATGGTTCACCATCATGACAAAAAGAAACATGTAAAGACCCCCTCCACAATTGCTTATTTGCACAAATGCAAATAAGCCCTCCTCCACCAATCTTCGGCCAATGAACGGAACAATGGAAATCGGCCGAAACGGAAAGCAAACTGGCAACTCCATAAAACTGGTCCCGTAATAAATTACAGGAAAACCCCGATACTGTGCATACACACCCGCATCTGTATTTCGACCGAAATACAAATGCAATGAGACAAAATCTACACTGTACTATACTAGAATCCGGCTTATACCAAAGCCGGCTAGTAATATCCGTTCGATCCTGATCCGTGCAATACCACACGTATCTGATCGAACCCTGCCAAATAACCATACGGCCTATAGTACAAACTGTCCGATCCTGATCCGTGCAATACCGCATGTATCTGATCGGACTTTGCCATATCTCCATACGGCCTCTACAACCTTTCGCCCGAAAGCTGAGTAACTGAATGTGGGGGACTCTAAAGACTCGTCAACACCTTGGTTATGGATTTAACCACTAGCACGTCAGAGGTATAAGCCAATACGTAACGGGCTACCAGGTATTGACTAAAAGTGACGTCTGTGAGCGAACTCAGCCTGACAACCCTACTGAGCCTGTCAGTGACAATATCCGTACAGTCCGGTCCGTTCGTCTATGAGCATCGTATGGCGGGCCTAGGGGGTTGGTAAAAGTCATACCCCCAAAAGCGGTACAAGTCGTGTCGGAGTGTAGCCCAGAACACCCTGAGATACGATTGGAATACCTACCAGTAAATCTCCTTGCCTCGGCCGAGGGCTTCGTGTAATGGCTCTCCTAGACACAGCACGACCTCACCCCCAATACCGGGAGAGACGAACCCCTGAAGATGCGCTCACTGCCTCCATGTGGCTCGGGACTGTACCCAACTAAAACCTGTTTGCACGACTCCTTTGAGCCGTGGTAGGGTAGTAATCAAAGTACAGTGGGAACTCACACGAGACAAATGACGATCCCCAGGTCGATGAACAAACCTGCACACATGTCACCAGGGAACTGCCATCTGACGTCTGGTATATGTCCAACTAGCATGTTCCCGGCGAGTCCTGTCCGGTGTACTCATAACCCAATGAGCACCTGTATACATCTTAGGTGATCCAACTGACACCAGTGGCTTGTGAGACCGGCCACCGCCCCTCGTCGGGGTCTCTACTGTATACACTAGTCTACTATGGAGTATCGATGTCCTGTCTCGAAACTCACACGACTAGGGACCATTTAAGGATATGCTTATAGACCCCAGCTCCCACTTATATGATCGCCCTCATACTGCTGGTGGTCAAGCAAGAATCCTAGGGGCTCTATCAACGTGTAATAGCGACTTGTCAGGTCACCTAAAACAGTACACGATGATAAAGGTAAACCAGATAGCATACTATCATCTCGAGCAAGACTGTCCTACCGGGATAGGTCCTCCATCAATCATTGCAATCACGTACCTGTGACCTAATAATTGACTCTGAGGGCACTATCTCCAACACCTATTACGTAGAAAAAAATGGTTTTTGTTCCTCGTCATGCCCACATTTTAGAAAATCATTTTTTTGTAAAAGGAAATAGTTGGAGGGCAATAGAACTGGAAGAAATTCCAGAACCACAAACTATTACTGAAAGTATGGTATAACCAGAGGTTTCAAAAGAACCGGACATCCCTATGCCAATCCGCTGGACTAGTAGGCAGTCTCACCCCCACGAGAGATACTAAGGTTTTCTCATAGACGGGGATCGAGAGGATTGCATCATTGACAATGATGAGCCAACTAGCTTCCAGTAAGTCATTCAGAGCGGCGACTCGGTAAAATGGCTGGATGCAATACATACCGAAATGGAGTCCATTTACACCAACAAAGTATGCACTTTGAACATTGCTCCAGAATGGGTGAAACCCATAGGCTGCGAATGGATCTTCAGAAAGACGATTGGTGTAGATGGATAGGTTGAAACCTATAAGGCTAAACTTGTTGCAAAAGGTTTTCGTCAAAGACCTGGTTAGGACCATGATGAAACCGTTTCTCCGGTGTCTATACTCAAATCCATTCGGATCCTTCTTGCCATTGCTGCCTTCTAAGATTTTGAGATCCGGCAGATGGACGTAGAGACGGCTTTTCTAAATGGTAATATGGAAGTATGCGTCTATATGGATCAGCCAGAGGGTTTCAATCAGAATGGGAGCAGCGGGACAATTTGCAAATTACTTAAGTCCATTTATGGACTAAAGCAGGCATCATGGAGTTGGAACATCTGTTTTTATTGAGACAGTCAAAGAATTCGACTTTATCAAAAATCCAGATGAACCATGCATTTATAGTAAGATTGTAGCAAGAACTGTGGAATTCCTCGTTGGGTATGTGGATGACATTCTCTTGATAGGAAATGACATTCCAATGCAACAATAAGTCAAAGGATTCTTGTCACAGAGGTTCTCCATGAAATACCTGGGTGATACCAACTACATTCTGGGGATCCAGATCTATCATGATAGATCAAAGAGGATGGTGGGACTTTCACAGTCAAAGTACAACAACACCATACTGAAAATATTTAGTATGGACAATTCTAAGCGCGGTAGTCTACCGACTTGTCACAGAATCACCCTCTCCAAAGAGATGTCTTCTAAAACTGATTTGGAAAGGGCTCGCATGTAGATAATACCCTACGCTTCTGTGGTAGGCTCTATAATGTATGCGATGTTGTGTACCAGACCAGATGTAGCTTACGCACTGAGCGTGGTAAGCCGGTATCAGTCAAACCCAGGGGAGAAGCAATAGGAAGCAGTAAATAACATTATCAAGTACCTTAGAAGGATTAATGAGATGTTCTTGGTGTATGGAGGAAAAAGACCTCCAGATCGAGGCCTTTGATAACTCCAGCTTCCAGAATGATAGGAATGACTCCAAGTCCATGTCAAGTTATGGCTTTACCCTCAGTAGAGGGGCGGTCTGTTGGAAGAGCTCCAAGCAGGACACCGTTGCAAACTCGAGGATGGAAACGCAGTAGTTCGCTGCATGAGACGCCGCAAAAGAGGCAGTCTGGATATAGAATTTCTTAACTGAACTTCAGGCGGTTCCTTCTATTTGTTGGTCCAATACTTTAGTACTGTGACAACATACGGCGCTATAGCTTTAGGAAAGAAACCCGGTCCCATCAGAGATCCAGACATATCTTGAGGCGGTACCACCTGATCAGGGAGATCGTTGATCCCCAAGAGATCGAGATGAGGAGAGTAGATACGGAGAACAATGCTGTAGATCCACCCACAGAGGTCATCTCTCAGACAGTGTTCGAGAAGGCTATTCGAGATCTTCGGTCTACGATATGCCGGTATATGGCCTTAGTGCAAGTGGGAGATTGCTAGTGATATATGCCCTAGAGGCCATTATTGTATCATACCGGATTATATATTACTTAATGGGAGCTTGTGATATACATGGATATAGTAACAGTCTTTCTCAAAATGGTAGTATGCTACCTGGTTTGTTTCTACCTCAATATGTGCATGTGTTTCTTATAGCATATCGCTTATACATATTGGTAGAGCCTTTAGGATCTTTTCTTGATTACCAACGTTGTGATGGCAGTCACACTAGTGGGGGCTGGGTAGTCTATAAGCACATCCTTTACTGGTCCCTAGTCGTAGGATTATTGAGACGGGGCATCGATACTCCATAGTAGACTAGTGTATACGCTTCTCATCACAGCAGGGGAGATGGTCTGTCCCATAGCCATCAGTACATCGTACTTGAGATAGTATGCAGGTGCTCATTAGGTTATGAGTACACTAGACAGGACTCGTCGGGAACTGTTGGTGGGTATTATACCTGCCGTCGGGTAGCAGTTATCAGGTGACATGAGTATAGCTTAGTCCGTCGATTTGACACTGCTGCTTCGCCTCAAGTGTGTTCCCACTGTACTTTGATTACTACCCTACCACGACTCAAAGGAGTCATGCAAACAGGTAGTAGTTGGGTGCAGTCTCGAAGCATTTGAAGGCAGTGGTGGTTAGATAGGATTCGTCTCTCCCGGTATTGGGTTGATATCACGCTGTGTTCGGAAGGCCATTACACAATGTCATTGGCCAAGATAAGCGAGATTTACTGGTAGGTATTCCAGTAGTTTCTCAGGGTGTATTGGGTTACTCTCCAACATGACTTATTGCGCTATTAGGGGTCTGACGATTACCACCCCCCTAGGCCCGATATGCGATACTCTTAGACGAACAGACCGGACTGTACAGAGATTGTCACATTCAGGCTCAGTAGGAGTTCGGATGGGTTTCCTCATCGGCCTTCTTATCAACAGATACTTGGGTAGCCATTATGTGCAGCTAGTACCGCTTTCGGCTTATTGTTAAACCTACTACCAGCGTACTGTCGAGTCTTTAGAGTCCCACATAAAGAGTTTCCCTGCACCGGGCAAAAGGTGTAGAGGCCGTATGGCTTTACGGCAGGGCTTCGATCACTTACGCGTACTTGTGCATGTATGATGATCGGGCGGATAATACTAGTGGTCTTTAGTTTAAGCCGGATCCTAGTATTATATTGATGGATCAATTTTGTCTCTTTGTATTCGTGTTTCTTGGAACACGAATGCGGGTATGCATATACGAATGAGAGGGGCATAGAAGGAGACACATCATTAGGGTTTTGACCATTTACATGATTAAAACAATTATGTGGTGGAGGAAAGTATTTGTTATTTTTGTAAATGATAATGGAGGCATGAATACTTGTTTTGACTACTTGACTATGGTTTGACCATTCGACTTGGTATGACCATTTGACTTGGTTTGACCACTTGACTTGGTTTGACTCTTTAACTAGATATTTCTTGTGAGATATTTTGTGGTACTAGATATTTTGGAGGAGATATTTTTCATGCCATGCTTGTAGTCAAATCAAGGGAACCGTCTCACATTATCATTATCAAAAAGCATTTCTCTTTCCTCATGTTAGCTCTCTTCTTCTTCTTCACATCAAAAACCCTTAAGGTCTCATGAGTTGAGTAAACTAGGATTTCAAGAGACAAATAAATCCATCTTCACTCTCTACATCACCTAGGCCATCAAGTTTAGCAAGCTTCATGCCCTAGTTACCTCGGTTTTAAGGTTAGAGCTCGGACTATAGACTCTCCGGTGGATCAAGCTTCATGCCCTAGTTACCCAAAGGACTTGTATCATGCGGTATAACATTCTTTCCGAGTAGTTAAATCTCATGTTGTTTGCTAGCTATGGTTTATGGACGATCCTTGGTTCTAGTCGGTGTTCCGAAGCCCGTAAAAATAATTTTTTTGCAAATTCAGCCTCCCCGCGAACACGTGGGGTGCGCGACATTGACTTACAGCTTGATGCTACTAAAACCTCATGGTGGTGCTAGGGTTGACTTTCATGGTATCAGAGCCAAGCTAGAATTTTAGGGTGGGGTATCATAGCTTATAGCGACGTTAGAAATCCGCCGTTTTTGTCACGCAAAAACTGTCGATAAAAACAGTTTCCAAAATGATGTTTTGAGTTGTTTGCACACCTCGCGGGATCATGGTTTGAACCGAGAAGTCACGGGGTGGAGCGTACGCACCCCGTGGACACCCCGAAGGGACCAGAGGCCGGACCCACACCCCAAGACCACCACAAGGTGGCCTTGGCGTTGGGTGACCCGAGAAAACCCTAACTGGGTGCTCTCAAGTTTTCCTTCCCTTAGGGGCCACTTCGAGGTGGCCCCTGAGGGTGGGTACCTGCCTGAGGCCTCCCATTCGATAGTTAATTTTGGGATCTTCGCCTCTGCGAAGATTCGGGCGGGTTTCGAGTTCGTTTTGACTTTCTGATTGGCTTAAAATTATCGGTTTTAGAACTTTAGCGCACTGGATTTTTCATGTCTTGGAAAAATTGGTTTAGTTTGCTAATTGTGTGCGGAATTCTAATATCACGGTTACTTTACAAGCTTTGTGATGTGTGATACAATTATTAGAATCCGGATTAATTAGTTTTATGAAAACTAGTTAGTATATTGTAAACCTAGCCGTTTAGTCTCAATTGATCGATTGCCACGAAGTTTTGGTTCGGATCAAAACTCCGTTGCAATTCCATATAGTACGCGATCACTAAGTCGGGAATCTTGTTGAATTATCCGACAACCAATTGAAATGAGTTTTCAATTTGAGACTAAAATGCAAGTTTTATAAGTTAGGCATGAAATCCGGAATATGAGATATTCCGGGTTTATGATGTCTAAGGATATTGAGGATTCTAATTATTAAAGTTTTTTTTTTCTGCGACCGTAAGAGTAATATGTGGGGTATCCTAATCTCATTGCTATATGTCAACAAGTTTTAGGGATACACATATTTGCTTGTGTTGATGATATGTGATATCATGTGTTGCTATTGATATGATTCATTGAATCGTCGTGAAAGAATAGCCGGGGGGTTCTATGTGAGATGAGAGTTTTTATTTTCATTCATGTAAAATCTATATGTAATATTCTTTTTTTGGGGCACTTTCGGGTTGAGGATGATGTCACCATTGTTGTATATTATTTACTTTTCCGCATTAGGATAGACCCAAGGCGGGGAGCACAAATAACCGGGTTCTAGAATCTAGTGGGAGACCATCTTAAGGAGTTGAGACCGGGTCTCCTAACTCTAGAATTGTCAGGGTTACTTGCCGCTCTCGTAGGGGTCAAGGGATGTGGATTTGGCTATTCATCACGACCGTGGAATCCGTGTTTTACATTACTGGATAAATTTAAAACACGGATATCCAAGTATATCCAATATTTCATATATTGCTTCTGCTGCTTTATTCTGTGATGTTGATCATATAACTGCGTGAGACGAATGTACAATATATATATGATATATAATAAATGTTGCTTATGTTTTGCACCCACGCTAGTCCATCCCCCGTTCTGCCGGTAATTAAGTAACTTAACGGTGCATGACGGGGCCCCATGGCGAATGCGGATGGCATAAGCGTACGTTCTATTTTCATTTCATTTTTCTGTAATGTTAAGGAAATATTAAATGATGGGACTTCATTAATGAGATTAATGAAAAGAAAGAAACATAAAGATGTTGTAGAATCAAACTTTTAGAAAGTGAGTTCTAGTTTTTGCTTTGCATAGTGGAATTCCTTGATGAATATCTAGCACCATTCGATGAGAAAAGAGCCGAGATCCCTTCACCGGGTTTGACCTCTTTAGAGAAACTAGCAAATGCTACAACCCACTTAGTTTGTTTTTGATAGCTTCTCTAGTTCTTGCTTTGCATAGTGGTATTCCTTGCTGAATATCCAGTACCTCATTCGATGAGGAAAGAGCCGAGATCCTTCACCGGGAGTGACCTCTTTAGCGAAACTAACAAAAGTCTCTAAAACACTCATTTTCAAAATTATTAGATTCTACGATGATATAACGTTCATTACGCTCAAAGTTTTCTTAAAAACCTGCGTAGCCCTCCGTCATTTCAGATAAGTGCTATTTTAGTATTCGTGTTACGGTAGTTTGGCCTCCGTCAAGACGTAGTGTACGGTAGCTGATTAGTACTTATCTGTAGCATGAGATACGATTGGATTAGGGTAGCCGTACGGCGTTGTTTGTCCTCCGTCAAGGGTCATGCGGGTGGATCTAATTCAATCAAGAAATGAACGGGTTGAACTTGACTAGCGGCTTATGGGTAGTTTGGCTTCCGTCAAGGTCATAAGGCGCTAGGGGTAAAAATTATTATCGGGAATTTCAAGTGTTGAAATTTGCAATGAGATTGCATACCTTTTATGTGATAGTTGGATCCCGATACCCACTGCGAGTAAGAGTTACTCCTGGGAGAATTTTGTACTTTATAATTAGCTAATCAAGTAGGTGTTTAGAAAGGTGTCAACGGGGTTAAGCATATAGGGAAACGAGGTTTATTTTAATTAGGTCTGTGCGAAAGCACGGGGAACCTCCCTCGGAGTACCGATACCTGTCTGGCCGAACGATTGGGAAACTTGTAAGGTATAATTAATCCCAGCTAATCTTACCTTTTACGGTTTGAAGGAAGATTTGATAAAAACAGTGGGAGCCATCCTGATTAGATAAAATAACTAATCTAATCTTGCAAAGAGAGCACGCAAAGTGATTACCCTTCTCTCTCTCCTGGTAGCTACCAATGAAATGCCTTAATCAAGATAATAATATGGATGTATTGACCGGACCTACTTATTATACTGGGTTAGGTTCCGCTCTACCTTATGATTTTCATAAGTCTGAGCAAGAAATAGGGGAATATAAGGATTCCTACGCCACCCAAATGAAGAATAAGCATGTTGATGCATTGTCTTCGGGTGTGTTCGTAACCAAGAACTGTTTCTCTGTTACCTCTACGTCCTTGGTATTGGATACCGGATCAACATCCCACAAATGTAATTTGTTACATGGGCTATAGACAGGTGGAGAACTAGGAAAGGGTTATATATCTCTAGTAATAGAGAATGGTGCAATTGTTGCAACCAAAGAAGTTGGCAGATATCACCTGGTGTTACCAACTGGTAATACATTATTTCTTAGCGACTGTTATTTCGTACCAATAATATTATGAATATTTTCCTAAATCAAGTGTTGATTGGGTAAGGTATGTTGTATAACAGTGTACACATTCTGAATCAAACTACAGTTCTAAAGGTACAGAACACACACAAGAGGAGCAGTTCAGAAATGAACGATGTCTTCTTGAGGCATTATAGACTATGTTCATGTCAATAAGACAAGACTAGCTGAATTTCCATAAGGATGCATATTTAAATCCGTTCGAATTTACATCTTATGAAACTAACCTGTCATGTGTCAAAGACTAGGTGACCAAATCTCCGTTTACTAGAAACGGAGAAAGTGCTACTGAACACTTGGACAGATACATGTTGATGTATGCGGTCCTATGTCTACACATGTCAGGGATGGTTCCGCGTACTTTATTACATTCACCGATATTGTCACGACCCGAAATAGCCCGTGACTGGCACTTGAATCATATGAAGCCTATAGGACCCCATCTAATTCAAGTAAGCCAAAAGCCCAGAAATCTAAAACCATTTTAAGGAGTAAATAAGAAACTAGTTTTTAAGAAGTAAGGAAAACATGTTTTAAAAACAACTTTTTTAAATAAGTAAGCCGAATATGCATTTTTTTTTAAAAAAAATCTCTATTCTTTTCTGAAAATTTCGGCAGAGCTTCCTTTGTAAATACTGGCCCCACATGGGGTACAACAAGAATAATATACATGCAATGATAAAAAGCATCCCCAAGCGGGAGCTAGCTCTTCGTCAATCGACGGTCACAACCACGCAAGCAATATAATATACAACGCCGAAGGGCGAGGATCAAAGAGAAACGGAAACTCAATCAACATGAAATCCATAGAATACAACTCGCGACTCTATGGTCGAAGAATAAACAACTGGTCTCAAGTCTGAAATAAATACATGTCTGGTTGATGGAGTTTAACTAGATACAACTGAAATAAATAATATACAATGTATATTGGTAGTCACGATGCAAGTGAACCCACCTACCAAGAAAATCGCCCGGAAAGGAAGCAGCGTGCCAGCAAAGCCGTAATGAAACCTGTACGGCAAAACCTGCAAGAAACTGTGGCACAACGGGGGTGAGTTGCCAACTCGTGAATAGAAAACATCTACGAGCAGAAATCGCATGTATGACGCAATCCTAGGTCATACGATCAATATATATATTTATATATATATATATATATATATATATATATAATCCTCAAAATGATAAGTCTGAAGTATGAAAAGGTGGCAAGGGTAACCATCTAACCCAAGTGTAATCCCATGTGCTCTTGTCAGTGCCTCAGGTAGCAATATATCATATGAATGAGGTAAGAATGCATCAAAACAGAATACATGTAAATGAAGAAACTGCCTTCATAACATAGTGAGATTTCTGTAATTTTAAAACGATATATCATCAATAAAATCAATGTAAACAGTGTCAAGCATCGACACAACATAAATCCCAATAACTCAATTTCTCAGTGTCTCAAATCTTACTGTCTAGGTCGCCGTCAGTACGGATTTTCCCCTAACATCAATCACAGGACCACGACGGTATCCTCCGGATATCCGACGCGTCAGGTAAAATCACCGGTAGGTAGTGCTCCCCTGCCAGGCTCATCAAATACAACTCGAACTTCTTGTCCCGGGGTTCCATACCGGGCACACCATGTACCCGAGACGGTTCATCCAACTCCTTGAATCGGGTCTCGAAATCCATCAGCAATCATGAAAACTCATGGCGGACGACTCATACATCATGGGAAACCGCACTTTTCATTTAAAAAGAGAGAGAAAGAAGTTTATAATCTTCTTGCGGTTTTCCCCCAAATCCAGGAAATCTCAGGAAAATCCGAAATCCAATCATCAGTAGCACGTAAACAGTGAATATAGGCATAAAACTCCATAATACGGCATAACAGTGAATAATAATATGCATGAAGCAGCAAGTAAAAACTGCAATGTCTAAACTAGCATATAAGGCAAGTATACTAATATTATGTCGAAACTATCAGCTAACAAGCTATGTCGATGAATAAGTATTGTCTAAAGTGTACATGAAATGGCAATTACCGATGAGGATGTGTGTGAGCCGGCAAGTAAGTGTACGTGGAACATACGCATCATCGGTAATAGTGCTGGTGTCCTGACAGCATGATATCAATAATGGTATAGGAAATCACAATATAAGTATGCGATGCGGAGCGAACAGCAATAATGTGCGGGAGCTAAATGATAAACACAATGATAACTAATCTGTATTTAATATAAATATAAGTCATACAATGGTTCCATTTGAAATAACACGAATCGTGGTGTTTTGCGAATAAGGGCTACGGTATTTTTAAGAAAAGATACGTCCTTTGAAATATCCGTAGAATCCCTTGGCCTGTATTTTAAAATACCCACGATTCGTTATTTTTAAAATAGGTAGGAATCGAATCTGGTCTAACAACTACACTAACTATAGGGCTGAGCTAACATCCTAAACGAAAGGTAAGGAAACCGCCTAATATCTGAGTCGATACATATATAAATAATAGTCGGTGATCCCTCCTCAATAGTGTCATATACGATCCAAAATCTACAATATGACATCCTCAAGTCAAGAGTGCAGATCAATCATCAATATAAAACTCGTACGGTACATCCGTCGTACGGCCTCCCAAATCTGGGTACGGGTCAATGTCACATCTATCACACCATTTATCTGTTATCATCATTATCAAAGATCAAGATCCGGGGTACTGACCTACGCCTAGTACAACACTGATACCTCCTATGCATGCATGCATGTGTATAAAACACTACGTCGAAGGACCCGCTAAAACATCATGTCGTATCTCAAATACGAACCAAATCACATCACCGATCTCATGTCCTCAAGCCCAATCTCATCGACTCATCTCAAATCCCAAGTACTATACTCAGAATCCGTGTATATGTATACGTATATATATATATATATATATATATACACACACATAGTCCCATACCCATGTGTATATACATATATATACATATCCCCATATACGCACAGGTAAAAGAATGAATGTATGCAAGTATGTGTGTGCGTGTGTGGGTGCAACAACTAATCTAGGGTTTCGCAACTAACACTAAACCAATCCAAGAACACCTAAAATCTAGCTTTATCATCAATAAACTCATATCAACATATAATATATATATATGTGTGTGTGTGTGTGTGTGTGTATACGTATTCGTATACATCACAACGAACTGCGGGGGTGCTATACGCCATCCACCCGACTTCCCCCGTAGATATAATCTACTCACCTTGATCTTGCTTGCCGATGTCGATGTCACTACCATCTTCTTCGTCGCCTCGGATCACCGTGGGGGTACCTACATGTCATATGTATCGCATCGCATTAAAACCAAATCAAAACCAAAACGACACACGGAAACCAAAACGGTACGCTTAAAAGCCTATAGGTTAGAACCTATGGTTAGCCTTCGTAAAACAACCCGAAATCACTAGATATAGACTTACAAACTTCATGCGATCGAGATAACGCACAAATATCAAATCTGGAAATCGTAATACGGAAAACCATATCTCAAATCGAAGCAGCAACACTGAAAACATATCCCTTATTTTGTCTCAGGTGAAACCAAGGTTCCAAAACAACACTAGGGTGATATATAGGGTGTATGTGACCTACAGAAGAAACCTGGACCCTAACCCACACCAAGTGGCCGAGCCCCTGATTAGTGTCAAAACTTGTATTTACCGCAATCAGAAACGGCGTCGCTTCGCAGCTAGCCGGTGAGTACGGGTCGATCCACAGAGACGGGTAAATTTCTTTTATGTGTTTTAACGAGTTGATTCAAAATGTCGTTTTGGTTGGTTTATAAAAAATCTATAAAAACTGGATCTAATTAATCTAATTAAGAGTCTTGCTAGGGTTAGGCTTAGGGGAAGTTTTGGAGATTAACGTTTTCCTCACCGCTTTCAATGCCTACTTTTTTTAGATCTATTAGATGTTACGGTAGTTATCAATAAAGTGGATCCGAATCTTTTGGGAAGATGTTCTTCCTCTAGATTCGTATCCTTCCTTTGTTGATAATTACCTTAACCCCCATGGAAAACGCACGCAACCGGCCCTTTATACTACGGTTCATCGTTACCTCGAGGGGTAGGATGCCGCAGGGAGCGGTTATGCGCGTATGCATGGAGTTATAATTCATTAGGTGAAGGTGGCATTGAAAGGGGTGAGAGATCTCATCTCTCAACCCTTTCCCTAAGGCTAACCCTAACAAGTGAGGAGATTACTCGCTCATTAGGGTATGATAAGGCATACTAATTAAAAGAAAGAAAGACATAATTTACCTTCCTAAGTTGACGGCTCCCCCCAAACAATATAGAACAGATCTGAATTTATCTCCCAGAAATTCTGAAATTTATTGATTGAAAAGAGGCATAGGGTTTTACAGATTTGAGATTACAATTTATAAGTAAACAGGAAATTAGGGTTTCAGAGTCTCGCACATGCGCAATTACAGATTTGACCTCTAAAAATCCCAACACCCGAACCGTCGCACCGACACAAGAAGTCGGTGTCGACACGTGCAATAAACGGCCGCGGATCCGCGGCAAATGTTGGCTTGGGCCGCGGATCCGCGGCCCTTTAGTGGTCTTGGGCTGCCATATTTTCTTTGCTGCATCTTGGTTGTTAGGGCTTCTTAGTTCTTCATAACTTTTCTCTGTTTGGCTTCTGGGTCTTCTCCAGATCCTCAGTGAAAACTTGTTCGTATCTTTTGACCGTTCACTTTGACATTTTGGACCTTGCACTGTTCTTCATCTAGGCTTGACTAGGATCCGTCTAATTGTTGGTCGAAAGTCCCTTTTTCTGTTGTTTTGTGTCTTTTTCACTGTATTTGCTCCAGAAACCTGTATCCTGTAATATGCAACAAACGTGCTTCAGGAGTACCTGTTTATTTATAAAATGGATAAGAAAAGGGGAATGAAAAATGCAATATTATGGTCTGAACAAATACCCCCAAACTTATCTTTTGCTCGTCCTCGAGCAAACTTATTATTTATTCACTAAAATCCTAACCACACTTTCGCAGGGAAACGCGATTGCACTGAGCACGTGCAACAAGCCGTTAAACCTCTAGGAGTCCCTAGTAGGAGGAGTGTTGTCTCCTGAGGGTTTTCAGCGGATTACACCCACAAAATCCTATCAACTCGGCCCATTGACTTTTGTTCTCCAATTAGGTTTTCTAACAAGGAATTCTATTATCTTATACTTGTAAATTATCCACCCACATTCTTCACACTTCCTCATCATTTAACTTAAGATTATATATATCTTATAGACTTACTTACCTTTCGGCATTTCCTGAGTTTTCCTTCTAGGGTTCCATCTCCACTTAGAAATTTCTATCAACTCTACTAAAGATACAAGTTCTATTCTTCATTCCTCTCTCTCATCTAAATTCCAATCATATACCCCTACGTGTGTGTATAAGCCACCCCTACACTTGGAAATTCAAATCAAGCAATCATACTCTCGTCCATTGTCCAAAGCACTTATTAATTAGTGAATTTTTAAATGAAATTTGCTTACACATCCTTCATGCGACCGTTAATACTTCTTGAGGTACCAACGACCGATTACAAAATGCGTTTGCACTTTAAAGCGTACTTCCTAGTCTTTGCAACACCCAAGGCTTTAGCAGTGACTCCCAAACCAGTTGGTCTAAGGCACTAGGTGATGAAGCACCCTCGCTAAATATTTTTCTATTTTTGCAGCCTTAAGTAATCACAAAAACCAGTGTCCATTTTTTTTATATTCTTTATTCACACTTTTTCTTTTATTTTCTTCGTACTAAGGACTTTAGACAAGAGCATTTCAAGTCTCTTCTACTATTCCAAGTTTTAAGGTGTGTGATTGTGCAATTTTGTAGGGTATACATTTTCAGAATCTAGACTTAAGCTAGGAACTATTTTTAAAACTTATACTTTAATAAGAACATCAATACTCTTCCTTTGTTTCGACTTAGCCCAAGAAGTGAACCCAAAATTTGCCTATTTCTAAATAAACTACAAGGCATATACTTTCTACTGTTAAACTTTAAGGACGGTTATTTTTAGGGTTTTTAATTTACTAAGTCTAAGATCTAGTTGTTCCTAACCAGTTAACTTATTTGTCAAACTCAAGTCAAATAAGCCAAAATTGAATACAATAATTTTATAATTTTTCAAATTTTTCAAATTTTTTTTTTGGGTTTTCAAACAAGTATGCAAATGCAAAGATATGTACAAATGAATGCGATGGAAGAAGACGTACCGAGCATACCCCCAAACTTGAACTTGACAGTGTCCTCACTGTCATGCTAAACCAAGAGGGTCAAACTACCGGCACTCCCCTGTTTATTTATTTATAGTTTTTTTATTGTTAAGAAAAACAAAAATATATACAAAAAGGCCCTCCCCCAAACTTCATTTAAACTATGTTAGACATTACTGCCAAACTTTTCATCGGCCAAAAATCAACACCAACCAGTTGAAAAATTTATCAGTAAAGAATATTGGTTGGTGGAAGAATAAGTTGTGGTGGTCCGCAAAGAATTGGGGAAGATAGAAGTAGTGGTATGGGAGGTGTGGAGGTAAATATACAGGTGATGGTGATGCATCGAAACGAGAATGTAAATGATCAGCAATCAGTGGAGTGTTGGCATTCTCGTAGCTTATTAAAAGAAATGGGGGTATTTCAACTTCTAAAGGAGGAGGTTGACTCACCACAATACCCCCAAGATGTTCCTGTGGGTCCTCTAGTGACCTGGCATCATCCATCAATTGTGTATGATATTCAATTATGAGGGAACTGATCTCCTCGATGTCCGCCATAGTCCAACCGAAAACTTGCCGCCTATCTTGTAAGACTTTTAAAATAGCGTTCTCTTGTTCGAAGGCTAGAGAGGCTGATATCATAATGGGAAAAATCTCATTCTCACCATTGTACGCATATTTAAGGTGAGGTGGCAAGGACATGAGTTCGAATTTCTGAGGCGAAAGAATCATTGCGGAATCTACCTCGAACTCAAAGGACTCCAACACAGGTTCGAAATCACTGCAAACAACCGATTCGGATGGTTCGACTAACTCATCCAAAAATTCAAAAGACTCATATTCGGGCTGTGAGCCGTCATCATCCGAAAAAGTGAAACATTCATAATCCACAGCGGTTGTGTCAACGGTGGTAGGCTCAAGGAGGGACGCACTAGTGGCGTCAAAACTGCTTTCATCAAACAAGAATCTTTCAAGCTCGCAGTCCTCCTGCATGATTTCGTGAATAGAACAAACTTCTCGTGTACTAGTTTTAGGCACGGGGGGCAGACTTCCCATCTTATAAATATTGAACTCACTAGACATCTTCCCAAAGGATAGAGTCATGGAGCCATTGCGACAGTTTATTACAGCATTGGATGTGGCCAAAAATGGTCGACCAAGAATCACCGGAATTTGGTTTCTTGGGTTAGCAACAGGTTGTGTATCCATAACGATAAAATCAACGGGGAATATGAACTCCCCGACTTTGATCAACACATCCTCTAGCTGACCCCTTGGATGGGTGATTGATCGATCAGCCATTTGGAGAGTACAACGAGTGGGTTTCAACTCTCCAACCCCTAATTGTTAGTACACGGAGTAGGGAATCAGGTTAACACTAGACCCAAGATCTAAAAGTGCTCGATTAATTTTCTTATCCCCAATTGTGATTGAAATAGTAGGACAGCCGGGGTTCTTTCGTTTTTGGGGTAAGGTTTGATGGTGGTTAATAGCATTGCTCACTGCACTAGCCACTAGCACTTTCTTGGGTACTTGAGATGCCTTTCTCTTCGAGGTGCATAAGCCCTTTAAGATTTTCGCGTATGAAGGGACTTGTTGGATAGCATCCAAGAGAGGTATATTTATGCTAACCTGCTTAAATATCTCCACAATCTTCTCCACTTGTGCATTTGGTTTATTAGGACTCAACCTGTTTGGGAATGGAGCATTCTAAAAATTTGTTGAGTCAAAAGTCTGTTGAGTAGAATGTGTAGGACGAACGGATCCCAGTGTGGATGTGTTCGTGTTGTGAGAAATGGGTCCGTTCGAGTCAGAAGAAGTAGAGCCGTGTGAAGGGTGGAGAATAGGCTCTAAAGAAAAAGGTGAAGAAGGAAGTGAAGAAAATGAAGAAGGGGAAGATGACGATGGAGAAGACGAAGAAGAACCACCGGCGGGGATGTCATCATGAGTTCCCACATTATTTTGCAACTCTCTTCCGGATCTCAACGTGGTTACCGCATTTACATTGTGATTGGGATATGCGTTTTGCGTGTGACCGGGATTGGGCAATGGTTGAGATGGAAGCATTCCTTTTTCTCTCTCCCTCAACGCAGCAGTTAATTGTGCACTTTGTGCCTCAATAGATTTGATACTTTGATCGTGTGCGACATTGTTATTCATTAAATTGAACATAACTTTCAAATCTTGCTGCAGATTCTTTAGATTGCTTGAGAAATACTTCTAGACTTTTCTCGAGCGAGATAACCTTATCATCATTAGGTTGAACCAAATTGTTCGTTTGATTTGTATAAGGTTGTTGTTGGAAAGGTTGCTGGTTTTGAGTTTGTGGAGGTGCTTGTTGTTGTTGTGGAGGAGGTCTTTGACAATTGTTATTCCCTTGGAACTGTTGATTTGGGTGACTCCTCCACCCCTGATTGTATGTCGAAGAGTACGGATCGTTTCTTTGTCGTTGCTGAAATGCAGCATTGACTTGATCCTGTCCTTGAATAGGTGCATTATAAGGACACTCTTCGGTTAAATGTGATGGATTAGAACAACAAGCACAAACAGTTCGTGTGGGTAGAGTAGGGGCAGGAGAAGACGATGAGATTTTTGTCTCAATGGCTTCTAGCTTTTTCATAAGTGAGGCCATCTCAGCCTTCATAGCAATCGACATATCTACTTGATGTATGCCTGCCCTAGATTGACAACTAGAAGATGATGTGGTCTTGGTACTCTCCCACTGAATTGTTTGCTCACTAAGATCCTCAAGAAACTGCCAAGCTTCGTCGCTAGACTTGGAGAGAAAATGACCTTGACATATGGATTCTAGCAACTGCTTCGTTGCTGCGTTCAATCCCTCGTATAATGTTTGGCAAAGTTGCCAACTCTCTATCCCATGATGAGGGCATTGAACAAGTAGGTCTTTAAATCTCTCGAAGCACTTCCAAAATGGTTCGGAAGGAAGCTGTGAAAATTGTATAATCTCGTTACGGATTCTAGCAGTTTTGTGATGAGGATAGAACTCTTTCAGAAAAGCCCTCACAAACTCATCCCAATTTCTAATGGAATGTGATGCGGTGCTGTATAGCCACTTCTCGGCTAGGTCACATAAGGTAAAAGGAATGACCCTTAGCCTTATTGCGTCATCACTTAATTGGGTTGTCTTCATCATGGCGCAAATGTTTTGGAATTTATTAATGAAAAAATATATGCATCTTCGGATTCCAAACCATGAAACTTAGGCAGCATATTGATGAAATGTGGTTTTATTTCAAAGTTGTCCCCATTTTCCGGTGGGGGTGAAAGACATGTAGGTAAAGACGTGCGGACGGGGTAGAAGAGATCCTGGAGCGCGACTCGTGCGGGCGCTACAACAGGCGGAAGATTCGGGTTATTCGCACCTGGCGGAGGTGGAATCATTCCCGTCGGTAAGGTATCGTTGGGGTTGAATCCCGACATACCTTCGGTGAAAGAATTTGAAGGTGGAGGTAAGGAAATGGACGGAATGTCGACGAAAGGTTCGTCGGTCGGTACAAATGAAACACGGACTAATCGGGCGTTAGTATCCCTAGTCCAAAGTGACATACACTAAAGGAGTAGTGTAGTCAGAAAAAAAAATAGAAAAACAGAATGTGGGGGTAAGATAACGTCAATGAAGGAGAAATGGTGGAAGTGAGGTGCAAGTTCCTTTAGCGACAAGTTGCAAGTTTTGAAAAGATTTTCCTTTTTTATTTATTTATGTGAGAGTTTTGCAAATAGGTTTTTTGAAAGGGACTCGTGACACAAATGTATCAACCACACATGCACAATCAGGCCTAGATCTAGGGTCGCCTAGGTCTGCTAGACAGCTCCTAACTAGGGCTAGAAATAGGACCTCAAACCGCCTCTTCACGGACAAATACGGCCAGGTAAGTGGGAAGGAACCACCACTACAGTGGGCCTAATTAATAACCACTAGCCTAGACACTGCAAAGTCGGTTAGGATAAACGGCCGATGCCTATACTAGTCCTTTTCCTATTGAGCTCGATGTCCTTAGGTCTGAGTCTAATCTTTTTTAATTAATTGCGGTCGATGCAAAATGCTTTAGGTGTTTTCTGGGGTCCTGGGAAGGGTGATGAAATCCCCACCCAATCTGAGTTTGGTCAATTAGCCCCTTAGAGTCCGGTTAAATTATGCAAAACAATAAAATTTCACTTGCAATCAATTTTTTAGCGCGGCGCAAAGAAACCTGCAGAAAATCTGTTATTTAGAAGGGGGAGAAAGACTCTTTACGCAAAGAATTCCTGCAGAAAATTTTTACAAAAGATATATGGTGGTTGACAGAGGGGAGGAAAAGAGAGCAAACCATGTAATTTTTATGCGCTGACGTGGCAGAACAGCGGCGGTTCCGCGGTCTATAGTACCAATATGCGGCGGAAGAGTAGTTGGTTAAGGGAATCAGGCTCTGAAAATTTTTCTGCTGTTCTGTACCTTCAGTTCCTCTCTGTTCTTATATGTACTTTTCTGTTTTTCCTTCTGTAAAATTCCAGATCCGCGATTCTTCGCTGTTCCTGCAAGATTCAAAAGATACACCCTTCAAACAGATCAATGTTGATAATTTTTGTATTTTTTTATATCTTCAGATTTTTATAATTTTTAAAATTTATATCAACCCGAAAATTCACTAAAAGAAAAATTACGCCGTCCCCGGTAACGGCGCCATTTGATTAGTGTCAAAACTTGTATTTACCGCAATCAGAAACGGCGTCGCTTCGCAGCTAGCCGGTGAGTACGGGTCGATCCACAGAGACGGGTAAATTTCTTTTATGTGTTTTAACGAGTTGATTCAAAATGTCGTTTTGGTTGGTTTTAAAAATCTATAAAAACTGGATCTAATTAATCTAATTAAGAGTCTTGCTAGGGTTAGGCTTAGGGAAAGTTTTGGAGATTAACGTTTTCCTCACCGCTTTCAATGCCTTCTTTTTTTAGATCTATTAGATGTTACGGTAGTTATCAATAAAGTGGATCCGAATCTTTTGGGAAGATGTTCTTCCTCTAGATTCGTATCCTTCCTTTGTTGATAATTACCTTAACCCCTATGGAAAACGCACGCAACCCGCCCTTTATACTACGGTTCATCGTTACCTCGAGGGGTAGGATGCCGCAGGGAGCGGTTATGCGCGTATGCATGGAGTTCTAATTCATTAGGTGAAGGTGGCATTGAAAGGGGTGAGAGATCTCATCTCTCAACCCTTTTCCTAAGGCTAACCCTAACAAGCGAGGAGATTACTCGCTCATTAGGGTATGATAAGGCATACTAATTAAAAGAAAGAAAGACAAAATTTACCTTCCTAAGTTGACGGCTCCCCCTAAACAATATAGAACAGATCTGAATTTATCTCCCAGAAATTCTGAAATTTATTGATTGATAAGAGGCATAGGGTTTTACAGATTTGAGATTACAATTTATAAGTAAACAGGAGAATTAGGGTTTCAGAGTCTCGTACATGCGCAATTACAGATTTGACCTCTAAAAATCCCAACACCCGAACCGTCGCACCGACACAAGAAGTCGGTGCCGACACGTGCAATAAACGGCTGCGGATCCGCGGCAAATGTTGGCTTGGGCCGCGGTTCCATGGCCCTTTAGTGGTCTTGGGCTGCCATATTTTCTGTGCTGCATCTTGGTTGTTAGGGCTTCTTAGTTCTTCATAACTTTTCTCTATTTGGCTTCTGGGTCTTCTCCAGATCCTCAGTGAAAACTTGTTCGTATCTTTTGACCGTTCACTTTGACATTTTGGACCTTGCACTATTCTTCGTCTAGGCTTGACTAGGATCCGTCTAATTGTTGGTCGAAAGTCCCTTTTTCTGTTGTTTTGTGTCTTTTTCACTGTATTTGCTCCAGAAACCTGTATCCTGTAATATGCAACAAACGTGCGTCAGGAGTACCTGTTTATTTATAAAAAGGATAAGAAAAGGGGAATGAAAAATGCAATATTATGGTCTGAACAGCCCCTCTCACTAAAAATCCGGCCATGCCGTCCCTGGGTTCTCCTCTGTGGTCCGTCTTGCTACAGGGGGTTCCTAGGGTCTCAAATTGGTTTCTGGACTTGTTTATTTTTCCAGTAAAAATCCCAGTCCATTCCAGATTTCCCTGCACCATCAAAGTCGTCACAAACCGACATGAAAGTCCCGTAATTCCGTATTTTTATGTTTCAGGATTTTTTAGGTCAGGGTTTTAGACAATAGGGGGTCTAAGGTCACCTTTAAAGTCCAATTGCACAGCCACAACTCAATTTAACCCTAACCCTCTCCAGGGTTTTCCAAACTTCGCCAAAACGATATTAAACTTGAAATGTGGTCTAAACACAAGAAACATTACACCAATTGTGAAAGGGTTTACCTCGCCTAGCACCCATGAATCCTCCACAGCACCAAAATGAAGACTTTCTTGGTCCATTGGGTAGCTGGAGGGCTTGTGCACCTTTTTTGTGAAATGGGGATAGGGTTTTGAATTTGTTTTGGAGATGAAGTGGGGTGTTTTCTGGAGGCGAGGAAAGAGGGCAGCAGCAACAGCTGAAAAAGAGGAAGAGGGAGGGAGAAAATGAAGGAGGTGATGAAGGGAGACCAAGTCAAGAGACCCCTCACCTCACTCTCTCTCATGCCTATACCCATATATAAAACTCTTTTCCTTTTCTTTTCTTTTCTTTTTTCCTTCTCACCTCAATAGTAACCCCAAAATAACAAGCCATGCACCCAAAATATATACGAAAATGCAACAAGTGTGGAAAAAGACATGTGCATGTTTTGCACAAAACGAGCTTAAAACGCGATTAGCGATTTTTAATCGCGATTAGCACTAAATTAGTGTCAAACTAATCATAAAAACTTAAAATTTGCAAAAATTAAATAAAACACCCTCTTTTAAATAATTTCCATAATTTTCAAAAAATTGCCTCATTTTATCGGTATTTAATAATATCGCCGTATTAAAATATTCAATATTTTATTATTAAAATATAAAATTCCCGAAAAATAATATTTTATTTTTCTGAAATGTTACAATCTTCCCCCCTTAAAGAAACCCGGTCCCCGAATTTAAATTTAAACCCCTCAAATACTAAAACATTTCAGTAAAAGTCCAAGTCGTCGGGGCTCCGAAATCATCAATACGTAAAACGCTTCATAGCGCAATGCATGCGCATGAAGAATGAGCTGATAACTCGAAATTAAAACTCCGTCAAGCAACCCGCAATCATAGGAGTCATGGTGAAGAAATCAACGTCAAATCCAAAACGAAATCAACATGATATGCATCAAACTCTGCATATAAATATCATCAAAACACCTGAAGAAAAAGCATGCCAAAACCTTTTTAAGGTGCTGTGCGATGCGCGTGTCGCGGCACAGTGGCGGACGTTTATTGTAAGAAAATAACTATATGTATCTATATATCATTTGTTTAATATGTACGTCCCGCCGTTTTGAAAACAATTTAGAAGGGTTTCCTTGTTTTAAACGTTTCGTGTCATATCAGACACGTAGGTAAATACTGAGACTATAGCTCTCTTTTTGGAAATCCCTTCGATAACTATCAATGTATGCAAAATACATCCAGGTACTGTCCTCTGACTAGTCCTCCTCAGTACGAAAACAAATAGCATATATCATAAAAACGTACTGCACCATAAGAATAAATCCTGCTCCATAAGAATAAATCCCAAAATGTGCATAAGAATGTCGCGTGCGTATGGTGCGCATGGAAATCAAATCCATGAATGTGCCATACATGTGCACAGAAACAACATCTAAGTGCAACGAGTGTGAACGAAATACCTGTCAGAGGCAACGGCGTGCCTGACAGCCATATCAGGTGCATTTGATATGCACGAAGAATCCCGATCTGGTGCATCTGGTGTGCACCAAAATCACATCTCATAACATGCGTCCAACATGCGCGAAAATCCAAAACAGGTGCATCCATCATGCACAATAAAATCTAACTCATGTGCATCCAACGTGCATGAAATCATGAAATCCAATATCAAGCGCCGAACATGCGCAAAACCCAATCAGCTGCACAAGGTGCACAAAACAAATATCGAGCATCACAATCGAAATCGACGGTATACAACACATCTCAAATCCAAATCAGGTATACCGTGGTATCATATCTCACAACCCTGTACATCAGTGTGCACAAAATCAAATCAAAATACTAAAAGTGCGTGAAAACTATGCCGTAAGCATAAGTCAAATCGTATGCATGCCCTAGGCATGATGTCAAAATCAATATCTCAAATAACATCAAATCGAAGTCCTGTGCAACTGTAGTGCACAAAATACGTATCACTGCATTGCAAGCATATGTGAACTATACGGAGTGCAAAAACCAAGTCGTGTGCGTACATATGCACAAAATCAACTCAACTGTATGAAATCCATGAAGTCATGAGCATGTGCAACCAAGGCACAAAAACGATATCCCATGCGATAACTGTGCACAAATCGTAAATACCCAGTAGGTGCAACCATGGTGCACAAAAATAAATATCATGAAACTCAATCATCAAAACTAAATCATGAGAATAGATCGCCCAAACTACCAAAATCAAGATGACAGATACGTGATAATCGAATCACCAAATCACAAATCATAAATACTATCGTCGATATTTCCTCCTTCAAGGTCGAGAAGGTGTCGGTGCATCCAATGCTAGCAGAGCAAGATATCTACTTGCCTCCTGTTCATGGTCTGGCGCCTGATACTTTTAGGCTCTTGTCTCTCACTGCGAATTGCTAGATATATAGCTCCTCGGCTCAACGACCAGATTTGGAATGACGACTGAAATAGTCCCGCTCTGGCACATCCTCTACCGATCTCTAGCCAACTGTCGTGGTCACTCATGACATGTCTCGCCGACGGTGCCGAACTCTGGCCTGCTGAGTGTGCGTACAATGACCACTCCTGGGTCCAAGTCTTCTCATAAATTATTCCAGAAAGGTACTGTCTAGGTCTCTCCCAAATCTTGTCTCTGCCGAACTGTCCGGAAGTCATCGTCCTTTACTATATCTGTTTCTTGTTCTGGAACGGCTGCATACTCATCGCGACTCCTGCTGGAAGATATATCCATAAATAACGCCTCTATATGCGTATCACATCTCTGATGTCAGCGGAGTAGAACGTCATCTCGTCGAAATATCGTGCGAACTCTTTACTTCACTCTGCTCCAATGTCGACTGATTCGGACTCGTCTTCTCGTGGATGCATGGACTGCGCTCCAACGGCTATACTCGTATCTCGAGTCTCCCAAGCAATGTATCCCATCACATGATATCCGAAAGATATCGAACCTTTCGATCGATTCGTCAAAACCTCATAATCCCCGAAGAGATCAACATCTAGGGTACAGTTTAATAGTATCGAGTACATACCACAGCATCAGTGGTCCAGCCGTAGAAGGGAAAACCCAAGCCTCACTAATGGCGCCGCAGAACTGCCGTAAACCCTAAGGTTCAAAGGATTTCACATGGTCATTATGTCGAGTTAGGATTTCATTTTTCTAGAGGGTCCATAGAATCACTTGCATGTCTTTCCAAATACTTTAAACTTGGAATATGGGTTTCTGACATTCGATCGTCTCTATCGACTCTCAACGAATCTGCGTGAAGTCGTCTCTAGCTGGAATCAATCTATATGATGACCTCGCATAGGGGTAAGAGAATGAACCACATGTCCTAGTCCTCCATCCTTGGCTGACTAGCGACTTTCCATCATATCTCTGAGTATATACTCAAGCTGCAGTAGCTCCAACATCTGGGTGATATCTCGTCATTTGCAGCAACAACTGGCTCATTCGTCTGTACGCCGAACAATGCCTCAATCACCATGAATAAGCGATACATCAATGGTCAACACATCCTGGCTGGCCTCTAGCAGTAGACTGATCCTCTGGTGCTGATCGGCACATTCGGGAAATCTCGTAAAAGTGATCTGTCAAACGCTCATGGCGTGAAAACACAAAAAAACGACGCCTCTCTATGCAATCGTATATCCCTGGAATCACACCCTGGTCAGTCCTCATCCGTGACGAGCTCATGCTGACCGCAACTCTAGCCGTAGCTCTCTCTGCCCGTGTAATCGTGGCAGCAAAACCATAACCAAAATCGATGAGGATAGATCATGAATGAATATAATGCTGGGCAAAGAAATGTACATCCTAAGGCTTCATAAGTGGAGTATCGTATCGTAAATATGCCGCAGAACATACGTACGGTACGTCACTCTACTCAAGCTACCTACTCCATCAACCAAGGTCAACCTATGAGACGAAAGTTCGGGTATACTACCCCCTCGACTGAGTCTAAATTCCGTAAGGTCATGCCTAGATTCCGTATATATACAAACGCCCTAAGCTCCGCATAGTCGAACCTAGACTCGAACCAAGGTTAACCTAGTGCTCTTATACCAACTTTGTCACGACCCGAAATAGCCAATGACTGGCACTTGAATCATATGAAGCCTATAGGTCCCCATCTAATTCAAGTAAGCCAAAAGTCCAGAAATCTAAAACCATTTTAAGGAGTAAATAAAAAACTAGTTTTTAAGAAGTAAGGAAAACATGTTTTAAAAACAAGGTTTTTAAATAAGTAAGCCGAATATGCATTTTTTTAAAAAAAATCTCTAGTCTTTTCTGAAAATTTCGGCAGAGTTTCCTTTGTAAATACTGGCCCCGCACGGGGTACAACAAGAATAATATACATGCAATGATAAAAGGCATCCCCAAGCGGGAGCTAGCTCTTTGTCAATCGACGGTCATAACCACGCAAGCAATATAATATACAACGCCGAAAGAAGAGGATCAAACTGAAACGGAAACTCAAACAACATGAAATCCATAGAATACAACGCGCGACTCTAAAGTCGAAGAATAAACAACTGGTCTCAAGTCTGAAATAAATGCATGTCTGGTTGATGGAGTTTAACTTGATACAACTGAAATAAATAATATACAAGGTATAATGGTAGTCACGATGCAAGTGAACCCACTTACCAAGAAAATCACCCGGAAAGGAAGCAGTGTGCCAACAAAGCCGTAATGAAACCTGTACGGCAAAACCTGCAAGAAACTGTGGCACAACGGGGGTGGGTTGCCAACTCATGAATAGAAAACATCTACGAGCATAAATCTCAAGTATGACGCAATCCTAGGTCATACGATCAATATATATATATATATAATCCTCAAAATGATAAGTCTGAAGTATGAAAAGGTAGCAAGGGTAACCATCTAACCCAAGTGTAATCCCATGTGCTCGTGTCAGTGCCTCAGGTAGCAATATATCATATGAATGAGGTATGAATGCATCAAAATAGAATACATGTAAATGGAGAAACTGCCTTCATAACTTAGTGAGATTTCTGTAATTTTAAAATGAGGTATCATCAATAAAATCAACGTAAACAGTGTCTAGCATCGACACAAAACATAAATCCTAATATCTCAATATCTCGGTGTCTCAAATCTCACTGTCTAGGGCGCCGTCGGTCCGGATCGGCCCCTAACATCAATCATAGGACCACGACGGTATCCTCCGGATATCCGACGCGTCAGGTAAAATCACTGGTAGGTAGTGCTCCCCTGCCATGCTCATCGAATACAACTCGAACTTCTTGCCCCGGGGCACCTTACCGGACCCACCTTGTACCCGAGACGGTTCATCCAACTCCTCGAATCGGGTCTCGAAATCCATCAGCAATCATGAAAACTCATGGTGGACGACTCATACATCATTGGAAAACCGCACTTTTCATTTAAGAAGAGAGAGAAAGAAGTTTATAATGTTCTTGCGGTTTTCCCCCAAATCCAGGAAATCTCAGGAAAATCCGAAATCCAATCATCAGTAGCACGTAAACAGTGAATATAGGCATAAAACTCCATAATACGACATAACAGTGAATAATAATATGCATGACGTAGCAAGTAATAACTGCAATGTCTAAACTAGCATATAAGGAAAGTACACTAATATTATGTCGAAACTATCAGCTAACAAGTTATGTCGATGAAAAAGTATTGTCTAAAGTGTACGTGACATGGCAATTACCAATGAGGATGTGTGTGAGCCGGCAAGTAAGTGTACGTGGAACATACGCATCATCGGTAATGGTGCTGGTGTCCTGACAGCATGATATCAATAATGGTATAGGAAATCACAATATAAGTATGTGATGCGGAGCGAACAGCAATAATGTGCGGGAGCTAAATGATAAACACAATGATAACTAATCTGTATTTAATATAAATATAAGTCATACAATGGTGCCATTTGAAATAACACGAATCGTGGTGTTTTGCAAATAAGGGCTACAGTATTTTTAAGAAAAGATACTTCCTTTGAAATATCCATAGAATCCTTTGGCCTGTCTTTTAAAATACCCATGATTCGTTAGTTTTGAAATAGGTAGGAATCGAATCTATTCTAACAACTACACTAACTATAGGGCTGAGCTAACAGGCTAAACGAAAGGTAAGGAAACCGTCTAACATCTGAGTCGATATATATATAAATAATAGTTGGCCATCCCACCTCAATAGTGTCATATACTATCCAAAATCTACAATATGACATCCTCAAGTCAAGAGTGTGGATCAATCATCAATATAAAACTCGTACGGTACATCCATCGTACGGCCTCCCAAATCTGGGTACGTGTGAATGTCACATCTATCACACCATTCATCTGGTATCATCTTTATCTAAGATCAAGATCCGGGATACTGACCTACGCCTAGTACAACACTGATACCTCCTATGTATACATGCATGTGTATGAAACACTACGTCGAAGGACCCGATAAAACATCATGTCGTATCTCAGATACGAACCTAATCACATCACCGATCTCATGGCCTCAAGCCCAATCTCATCGACTCATCTCAAATCCCAAGTACTATTCTCAGAATCCGTGTATATGTATACGTATATATATATATATATATATATATACACACACACACACATATTCCCATACCCATATGTATATACATATATATACATATCCCCATATACGCACTGGTAAAAGAATGAATGTATGCAAGTATGTGCTGTAAGGTTTACCTAGCACCCTATGAGAGGTTTGGAAGCATCACATGTCACAAAGATCAAATTTTAGTGGTGCTAAGTAAGCATACAAAGGATCTATCCTAGAAAATTAGGGTTTCATAAACTTTAACTAACATCATATGTTACAAAGGCTAGGGTTTTGAGAGTACAACCTTTGTAGCTCCCTTTAGTAGACTCCTTGGCCACTTGAGAGTTGGAAAAGGGTTCGCTTGAAGTCCTCTAACGTCCACGACGATCCACCCGAAGCTCCTTTGTCCAAGCTATCAACTTCACTTTAACAAGAAGTTGAAATGAAGCTAACACTCTAAACAAGTGGGCTAAACTTGTGTAGAATGGTGTTGTGGTTCTCTTTCTCACTTCAAAATCCTATCTTTTTGAGTAATTTGCTCACTTGAAAAGTCTAGAGATCAAGAGCTCAAGGTTGAAGAAGATGATGGCTATTTTTAAGAAGAAGAGAAGATAAACTCTTGAAAAGAAAAAGAAAATATATGTATATATATTTATTTCTTCTTATCTCAAACCATGGTTAAATCATGAAGATATTATTTAATTTGAGTTGAAACATGAAGGGAAAGTTTAATCCATGGTTAAGGGTAGGTGAGCATGGTTAGGTCAAAGAAGAGACCAGAAACAAACCATGAATTATCCTTTCCTTTTTCATTTTGTTTTAAAACAAATATAAGTAATAATCCATACAAATAACCAAGGTGTGAGTCTTATATTGCCTCCATTTTCTATGTATAAACAAAAATTATAGAATGATGTATGTATGCATGAACAAGAATGAATGCATACATGCATGCATGCATGCACATCCATATGTGCATGAACAAGAATGAATGCATACATGCATGCATACATCCAAAAGAAACAAGATATGATTTCTAGTGAGAAGCTAATGGCTAAATGATAAATCAACACTTGATTTATCATCCCGGTCATATCACATACGACCCGACCAAAAGCAAGCCGCCCGATCAATATACGGTATCCTATACGCGCATTTTAATCGGGTCCATGCGCATATCGCATATGTGCAGCACAACGTTTCGCCTGGACTAGGCAACTTCTTTGTGGGACTCTAAGACTCGTCAATACGCCGACAGTGGGTGATGATCATATCAAGCACCCCCAAGGTGCAAGCGGTCAACTAAACGTAACGGCTACCCTGGTATTGAGCGATAAGAAGAAAACAAGCGAACCTTCTACAACTCCCGTCGAGCCAACCGGAAACACTACCGTACAGTCCGGTCTCTTCGTCAGATATGCTGCATATCGAGTCTAGGGATGGTAACGTCGACCCCAATAACTTAATAAGTCATGCCAGTAAATGGTCTATAACAGATCGAGAAACTACTGATAACACTTATTAGTAAATCTCAGCAGCCCTGGCCAGGGACTTACTGATATAACCAGTCGAGCACAGCACAGCATCAACTCCCAATACCGGGAGAGACGAAACCCCTCCTATCGCTCATCGCCTTCGTGTGTCTCGGGACTGTACCCAACGGGCACCTGTTTGCACGACTCAGTAGAGCCGTGGTAGGGTGGTAATCAAAGTACAGTGGGAGAGCACACAAGACTCTATGACGATCTCGGGTCTACAGACTAAACTGTACCAGTGTCACCTGAGAACTGCTATCCGACGATGGATATAATTCCATATAGGAGTTCTCGGTGAGTCCGTCCAGTGTATCCAGTCACCACTGAGCACCCGTATATGATGTTGATATCAAACATCGATGCATGTGGGAACATCCATCGCCCATCACATGGGTCTAGTATCATATACGCTAGTTTACTCTGGTATATCGATGCCCCGTCTCGATACACCTCCGACTAGGGACATTTCAGGATATGCTTATAAACTACAGATATCCCACTAGTATGATCTCTATCATAATCACTATAGTCAAGCCGATATCCTCAAGGCATTAACTGCATGTATAAATGAATAAAAGCATGATCAAATCAACATGTCAGATAAAGTAGATACAGATAGCATACTATCAAGTCGAGCAAGAATGTACACTGAATATATATATACTTGTACAGATACATCCACTATCATATAATGGCCTCTAGGGCATACATATATCCAACAATCTCCCACTTGCACTAAGGCCAGTTATTGGCGTATCTCATACCCAACATCACAAAAAGTCGCTCATGCTACGGCTGAGGGAGGGCCTTGGTGAGTGGATCAGCGGCGTTATTCTTTGTGTCTACTCTCTTAATCTCGATCTCGCGGCGATCTACAATCTCCCAGATCAAATGAAAACGCCTCAGGATGTGTATGGACCGCTGATGGGACCTGGGCTCCTTGGCTAACGCCATAGCCCCATTATTATCACAATACAATGGTATTGGATCAATAATGGTTGGAACTACTCCTAGCTCCGAGACGAACTTCTTCATCCAGACGGCTTCCTTGGCGGCATCATTTGCAGCAATGTACTCAGCCTCCCTCGTAGAGTCTGCAACGGTATCCTGTTTGGAACTCTTCCAACTTACCGCCCCTCCATTGAGGGTAAATACAAACCCTGGGATAGATTTGCCGTCGTCTTATCGCTCTGGATGCTCGAATCGGTAAAGCACTCCATTTGGAGATCTGCATTACCATACACCAAGAACAATTCTTTAGTCCTTCGTAAGTACTTAAGAATGTTCTTCTCAGCTGTCCAGTGGTTCTCACCTGGGTTGGATTGATACCTGCTTACAACACTAAGTGCATAAGCTACATCTGGGCGTGTACATAACATCGCATACATTATAGATCCTTCTGCCGAAACATAGGATATAATGCTCATGCGAGCTCTCTCTTCATCGGTCTTTGGACAAGAATCCTTGGAGAGAGTGACTCCATGGCAAGCGGGTAAGGCACCCCGGTTGGAGTCTTCCATACTAAACCTTTTTAGGATGGTGTTGATGTACCTGGTTTGGGACAATCCCAATAACTTTTTGGATCTATCCCTATAGATCCTTATGCCCAGGATGTATGTGGCATCACCCAGGTCCTTCATGGAGAACCTTAGCGATAAGAATGATTTGACCGACTGTAGCATAGGAATATCATTTCCTATTAGAAGAATGTCATCCACGTACAATACGAGGAATGTGACAGCTCTTCCTACAGTCTTCTTATAAACACAAGGTTCATCTGGATTTTTGATGAAATCAAACTCTTTGATAACATCATCGAAACAGATGTTCCAACTCCGAGATGCCTGCTTTAACCCATATATGGATTTAAGCAATCTACATACTTTCCCGCTGCTCCCACTGTCAATGAAGCCCTCTGGCTGATCCATATAAACGCATTCTTCTAAATCTCTATTTAGAAATGCTGTTTTAACGTCCATCTGCCAGATTTCATAGTCGTAGTGAGCAGCAATAGCAAGTAGGATCCGAATGGATTTAAGCATGGCTACGGGCGAAAAAGTTTCATCATAGTCCAAACCTGGTCTTTGACGAAAGCCTTTCGCCACAAGTGTTTCCTTATAGGTCACTACCTGCCCATCTACACCAATCTTTCTTTTAAAGATCCATTTGCATCCCACAGGTTTTACCCCAGGGGGTACAATGTCCAAAGTCCATACTTTGTTGGTGTACATAGACTCCATTTCGGATCTCATGGCATCCACCACTTCACAGAGTCTCCACTCGTGATAGCTTGCTGAAAACTGGTAGGATCATCATCATCCATGATGCAGTCTTCTCCGTCACCATCAATGAGGAAACCGTAGTACCTCTCCGGTGGGCGAGAAGTCCTACCAGACCTACGGAGTGGCTGAGGTTCTTCAGTTTCTATTGCAACAGCCGGTTCAACCAAGTCGTCATTTGTAGTTTGTGTCTCTAGAACCTCTTCTAGATCCACCATTTTGCCATCTTCTTTATCTGTGAAAAACTCTTTTTCCAAGAATGTGGCATGTTGAGAAACAAACACCTTTTGTTCTTCCTTGTGGTAGAATAGATATCCATATGAATTCTTTGGAAACCCCACAAAATTACACATGACTAACCGTGTCTCGAGTTTGTCCGGATTCTTCTTTTTAACATAGGCCGGGCAACCCCAAATCTTAATTCTCTTAAGAGATTGTTTCTTCCCATGCCATATCTCATATGGCGTGGTAGACACGGTTTTGGTTGGAACCCTGTTCAGTAGAAACGCTGCAGTCTCCAATGCATGCCCCCAAAATGAGACGGGTAACTCAGCATCACTCATCATGGATCGGACCATATCTAATAGGGTCATATTCCGTCGTTCAGACACACTGTGGTGTGTAAGGAGGAGTGAGCTGAGAGATAATCCCATTCTCTTTTAGGAAGTTTGCAAATTCTGTACTAAGGTATTCCCCACCTCGATATGATCGAAGCATCTTGATACTCAAGCCGGTTTGTTTTTCTACTTCTTGTTTATATTCAATGAATTTCTCGAAAGCTTCGGACTTGTGCTTTAATAAAAATACATGACCGAATCTTGAGAAATCATCAGTGAAAGTAATGAAGTATGAAAAACCGCCTTTAGCCTGTATAGACATTGGCCCGCATACATCACTTTGTATGAGGCCTAGGAGCTCAGTAGCTCTTTCTCCGTGTCCGGTAAACGGAGTTTTGGTCATTTTACCCTTGATACAAGACTGGGAAGTCGCATAAGATTTATATTCAAAAGGATTTAAATATCCATCTTTGTGTAACTTGTTTAGTCTTGTTTCGTTAATATGACCAAGTCTACAGTACCATAGAAAAGCCTCATTTAATTCTGAAAGTTTTCTTTTCTTAGTGTGTTGTATACCGAAAACTGTGTGTTGATTTAGGACGTATATCCCGTTATTAAGTGTACCATACCCAACCAACATTTGATTTAGGTGAATGTTCATAACATTGTTCTGCAATAGAAAATTATATCCTTCATTGTCTAACAAAGAAACAGATATTATATTACATAGCATACTTGGTACAAAATAACATGGGTTCAAAACCAATATACACCCAGATGGCAACCCCAAGTGATACTCTCCCACTGCAACTATATGTACATTGGAACCATTTCCAACATGGAGAGTATGGTCACCTGTCTTCAAAACTTTGCTATTTCTCAGTCCCTGCATAGAATTGCAAATGTGAGAACCTGAACCGATATCTAATACCCAGGAAGAAGAGTTTATTGAAAAACAGTTTTCTGTCACAAACACACCTGAAGCGGAAGCATCCCCATGCTTCTTCTTGAGGTTCAAGTACTCTGTACAGTTGCGCTTCCAATGTCCTGTCTTGTTGCAATGAAAACATTAACCTTTCCCCGAGTCTCCAGCTCTGGACTTTTCCATTCCCTTCACCTTTTTAACTCCACCCTTAGGATTGGTGGGCTTCTTCTTTTTCTTTCCTTTGGACTTAGCCTTAGGGCGAGAAGAAGAAGATTGCCCAATAGTCATAATGGGAGTTTTCATCGATTTCAAAGTGCTCTCTGCACTCCTTAACATATTAAGGAGTTCAGGTAGCTCCTTCTCCATGCCGTGCATGTTGAAGTTAACTATGAACCGAGCAAAGGTGGAGGGGAGGGACTGCAGAATAATATCCGTATATTGTTCATTGTCCATTGTCCATCCTAGGTCCTCAAGCTCTTCTATAAGAGCTATCATCTTGAGAACATGGTCTCCTACTGGTGTGCCAGGGGCCATTCGCATCTGAAATAATTTCTTTGATGCTTCGTATCGTAATACGCGGGATTGCACTCCATACAACTCCTTTTTATGGAGGAATATGGTTTGTATGTCCATATTCTCGTACTGCTTTTGATTTGTTTTGTCCATCGATGCAAGCGCGAGGCATTTGGCCGTGGCACAGTCAGCGTCCCACGTCTTGCGGACTTCAATGTCTGCAACTGAGGATTTTGGACCTGGGGTGGGCGGGGCTGAAGCCGTGAGGACATATGATACTTTATCATAAGTCAAGGCTATTTTCAGATTCCTCAGCCAGTCTTTATGATTGGTCCCTTTCAGTTTGTTTTTATCTAGTAGAAGCTTGAGTCCAGTCATTGGTATCTGCCATTAAGAGAGAGAAAAGAATACACTCAGTGAAAGCTCTTGCATAGATCAGATTGGTTATTATCTTGTCTAATCGATGTCTCCCACTGCTTTAATCAAGTTTTTCTTTCAAACCTTAAAAAGAAAACTAGCCAGGATTAATTAGAGTCTACAACTTCGCTATCCGTTCAGCCAGGCCAGTGTTGGTACTTGAGGGAGGTTCCCCGTGCTTTCGCACGGACCCAATTAAAGTAAACCTCGTTTTCCCAGAGGCGTAGCCCCGTTAACACCTTTCTAGACACCTAATGAGTTAGCTAATTATAAACTGCAAAACTCTCCTAGGAGCAAGTATTGCCTACAGTGGGATCGGGATCCAACCATCATATGGAAGGTATGCAATCTCATTGCAAATCTCAACACTTGAAATTCCCGATGTGATTTTTACCCCTAGTACCTATGACCTTGGCTATGGTCAACAAATCACAAGTACTATTCAAGTTCAGCCCGCCATTTCTTGATTAATCAGACCCGTTTACATGACCCTTGGCTAAGGCCAACAAAGTCATATACCCGTCCTAATTAATCTGCATCATATGTATTGTAGGAAGACATCACTTAGCTACCGTTCACTACGCCTTGGCTAAGGTCAACAAACGTAGCACGAATACTAAGTACTCTACTTCCTAAAATGACGGAGGGTTGCGGATGATTTTTAAGAAAATCTTTAACGCTTTGAACTTGATATCGTCGTAGAATCAAATGGTTTTGAAAAGGAGTGGCTTATGCTCCGCAGTTTTTGAAATACAGCTTTTTCATAAAGAGCCGAGTGGTTTTCAAATCCGATTCTACAACATCTTTTTAGGTTTATTTTCTTTACATTAATCATATTAATGTAATCCCATCATTTAAGCCCTTAAGCTAATCACAGAAAAGAAACGAAAATAACACGTACACTTATGCCATCCGAATTCGCCGCAATGTTCCGTTATGCACCGTTAGGTTACTTAACTAACGGCATACCGGGACGGGACTAGCGCGGGTGTAAAACATAAGCAATGTCTACTATATATCATATATATAATATGTCATTCGTCTCAGATATCTCAGAACACAGGCAGCAGAAACATATATATAATGTGGGATATATTAGGACGTCCGTATTTTGTATTTAGCCAACAATAGAAAATACGGATTCCACAGTCGCGATGAATAGCCAAGCCCACACCCCTAGACCCCTACGAGAGTGGCAAGCGACCCTACCAATCCTGGAGTTTAGGAGACCCGGTCTCGACTCCTCGAGATGGCCTCCCACTGAACCCCAGAACCCGGTCACTTGTGCTCCCTTCCTTGGGTCTATCCTAATGCGGAAAAGTAAATAATATACAACACTGGTGACACAATCTCAACCCGGAAGTGCCCCAAATATAAGAATATTACATTACATTTGAATTTACATGAATGAAAATATAAAACTCTCATCTCACATAAAAAAAAACCCGGCTATTCGATCGCGACAATCATGCACATCATATCTCGGCAACACATAATATCATATATCATCAACGTAAGTAAGTATGCGTACACCAATTGTCGTGGATGTATAGCAACGAAACCGGCAATATCGAACATATTACACTTACGGTCACAGAAAAGAAAGTGTAAAACTACAATATTTGGAATCCACATTCTTTTTAGACATCATAAATGCGAAATATCACATACTTCGTATTTCATGCCTAAACTATATGAATTCCACATATTGTATCACATTCCAGATAAATAGACAGTATTAAAGTTTTCGACCGAATGTTCAAATACCCAAAATTCCCTAAAGCTCAACACTTGAGCGGAGTTCAAAAAATCCGGAGTGTGACACAGTAGTAGCGGTTCAGCCGTAGAAGGGTCAAGCGAACGCCTCACATGTGGCACGCCGTACTGCCCCAAACCCTAAGGTTCAAAGGGCAGTTCAAGACGGTCACATAATCGAGTTAAGGTTTGTTGTCTTCTAGAGGGTCCACCACAAAACTTGCACATATATCCGAAAGATTTAAACCCCGTGAAAAGTGAGCAAACAACACTCGTTCGAACAATTCAATACTTTCTAATTTACCCGGAAAGACAAGAAGTTAAAATTCCGATCGAATCAACTAACTCAAAACAATCTCCAGAATATACAGCACTAAATTCAGATTAAAAATACTTCAAAAATATTTTAGCAGATAACAAAGTTACTGTACCAATACGACAGTATGATGACTCAGTACGGCCGCGGAACCGCGGCCCAAGCAGGCTATTGCCGCGGTTCCGCGGTGGATTACACTGTTCATGGTATCGTATTTTACAGTTTTCCTTATATTTACCTGCTGTATTTTTTGCATATTTTTAATTCTGAAAAATATCATTTTTCAAAAATTGTCCAAAGAGTGTCCCGTAATTCCGTATTTCGGTTCGATCGGAATTTTTACTTCGCTAAAGTATCGCCTAATATTCTAGGTCGGCTCTGATACCAATGTAAGGTTTACCTAGCACCCTATGAGAGGTTTGGAAGCATCACATGTCACAAAGATCAAATTTTGGTGGTGCTAAGTAAGCATACAAAGGATATATCCTAGAAAATTAGGGTTTCATAAACTTTAACTAACATCATATGTTACAAAGGCTAGGGTTTTGAGAGTACAACCTTTGTAGCTCCCATTAGTAGACTCCTTGGCCACTTGAGAGTTGGAAAAGGGTTCGCTTGAAGTCCTCTAACGTCCACGATGATCCACCCGAAGCACCTTTGTCCAAGCTATCAACTTCACTTTAACAAGAAGATGAAATGAAGCTAACACACTAAACAAGTGGGCTAGACTTGTGTAGAATGGTGTTGTGGTTCTCTCTCTCACTTCAAAATCCTATCTTTTTGAGTATTTTGCTCACTTGAAAAGTCTAGAGAGCAAGAGCTCAAGGTTGAAGAAGATGATGGCTATTTTTAAGAAGAAGAGAAGATAAACTCTTGAAAAGAAAAAGAAAATATATGTATATATATTTATTTCTTCTCATCTCAAACCATGGTTAAATCATGAAGATATTATTTAATTTCAGTTGAAACATGAAGGGAAAGTTTAATCCATGGTTAAGGGTAGGTGAGCATGGTTAGGTCAAAGAAGAGACTAGAAACAAACCATGAATTATCCTTTCCTTTTTCATTTTGTTTTAAAACAAATATAAGTAATAATCCATACAAATAACCAAGGTGTGAGTCTTATATTGCCACCATTTTCTATGTATAAACAACCATTATAGAATGATGTATGTATGCATGTGTGCATGCACATCCATATGTGCATGAACAAGAATGAATGCATACATGCATGCATACATCCAAAAGAAACAAGATATGATTTCTAGAGAGAAGCTAATGGCTAAATGATAAATCAACACTTGATTTATAAACCCGGTCATATCACATACGACCCGACCAAAAGCAAGCCGCCCGATCAATATACGGTATCCTATACGCGCATTTTAATCGGGTCCATGCGCATATCGCATATGCGCACCACAACGTTTCGCCTGGACTCGACAACTTCTTTGTGGGACTCTAAGACTCATCAATACGCCGGCAGTGGGTGATGATCATATCAAGCACCCCCAAGCCGCAAGCGGTCAGCTAAACGTAACGGCCACCCGGGTATTGAGCGATAAGAAGAAAACAAGCGAACCTGCTAGAACTCCCGTCGAGCTAACCGGCAACACTACCGTACAGTCCGGTCTCTTCGTCAGATATGCTGCATATCGAGTCTAGGGATGGTAACGTCGACCCCAATAACTAAATAAGTCGTGCCAGTGAATGGTCTATAATAGATCGAGAAACTACTGATAACACTTATCAGTAAATCTCAGCAGCCCTGGCCAGGGACTTGCTGATATAACCAGTCGAGCACAGCACAGCATCAACTCCCAATACCGGAAGAGACGAAACCCCTCCTATCTCTCATCGCCTTCATGTGTCTCGGGACTATACCCAACAGCCACCTGTTTGCACGACTTAGTAGAGCCATGGTAGGGTGGTAATCAAAGTACAGTGGGAGAGCACACAAGACTCTATGACGATCTCGGGTCTACAGACTAACATGTACCAGTGTCACCTGAGAACTGCTATCTGACGATATATATAATTCCATATAGGAGTTCTCGGTGAGTCCGTCCAGTGTACCCAGTCACCACTGAGCACCCGTATATGATCTTGATGTCAAACATCGTTGTATGTGGGAACATCCATCGCCCATCACATGGGTCTAGTATCATATACGCTAGTCTACTCTGATATATCGATGCCCTGTCTCGATACACCTCCGACTAGGGACATTTCAGGATATGCTTATAACTACAGATGTCCCATTAGTATGATCTCTATCATAATCACTGTAGTCAACCCGATATCCTCAGGGCTTTATCAGCATGTATAAATGAAAAAAGCATGATCAAATCAACATGTCAGATAATGTAGAACCAGATAGCATACAATCATGTCGAGCAAGAATGTACACTGAATATATATATATATATATATATATATATACATGTACAGATACATCCACTATCATATAATGGCCTCTAGGGCATACATATATCCAACATGTGCGTGCGTGTGTGGGTGCAACAACTACTCTAGGGTTTCGCAACTAACACTAAACCAATCCAAGAACACCTAGAATCTAGCTTTATCCTCAATAAACTCATATCAACATATAATATATATATATATATATATGTGTCTGTATACATATTCGTATACATCACAACGAACTGTGGGGGTGCTATACGCCATCTACCCGACTTCCCCCGCAGATATAATCTACTCACTTTGATCTTGCTTGCCGATGTCGATGTCGCTACTATCTTCTTTGTCGCCTCGGATCACCGTGGGGGTACCTACATTACATGTCACATGTATCGCATCGCATTAAAACCAAAACGACACACGGAAACCAAAACGGTACGCTTAAAAGCCTATAGGTTAGAACCTATGGTTAGCCTTCGCAAAACAACCCGAAATCACTCGATACAGATGTACAAACGTCATGCGATCGAGATAACGCACAAATGCCAAATCTAGAAACGTAATACGGAAAACCATATCTCAAATCGAAGCAGCAACATTGAAAACATGTCCCAGATTTTGTCTCAGGTGAAACCAAGGTTCCAAAATAATACTAAGGTGATATATAGGGTGTATGTAACCTACAGAAGAAACCTGGACCCTACCCCACACCAAGTGGCCGAGCCCCTCTCACTAAAAATCCGGCCAGGCCGGCCCTGGGTTCTCCTCTGTGGTCCGTCTTGTTACAGGGGGTTCCAAGGGTCTCAAATTGGTCTCTGGACTTGTTTATTTTTAGTAAAAATCCCAGTCCATTCCAGATTTCCCTGCACCATCAAAGTCGTCAAAAACCGACATGAAAGTCTCGTAATTCCGTATTTTTGTGTTTCAGGTTTTGTTAGGTCAGGGTTTTAGACAATAGGGGGTCTAAGGTCACCTTTAAAGTCCAATTGCACAGCCATAACTCAATTTAACCCTAACCCTCTCTAGGGTTTTCCAAAGTTCGCCAAACTTCGCCAAAACGATATTAAAATTGAAATGTGGTCTAAACACAAGAAACATTACACTAATTGTGAAAGGTTTTACCTCGCTTAGCACCCATGAATCCTCCACAGCACCAAAATGAAGACTTTCTTGGTCCATTGGGTAGCTATAGGGCTTATGCACCTTTTTTTGAAATGGAGATAGGGTTTTGAGTTTGTTTTGGAGATGAAGTGTGGTGTTTTGTGGAGGGGAGGAAAGAGGGCAGCAGCAGCAGCTGAAGAAGAGGGAGAGGGAGGGAGAAAATGAAGGAGATGATGAAGGGAGACCTAGTCAAGAGACACCTCACCTCACTCTCTCTCATGCCCATACCCATATATAAAACTCTTTTCCTTTACTTTTCTTTTCTTTTTTCCTTCTCACCTCAATAGTAACCCCAAAATAACAAGCCATGCACCCAAAACATGCAGGAAAATATAACAATTGTGGAAAAAGACATGTGCATGTTTTGCATAAAACGAGCTTAAAACGCGATTAGCGATTTTTAATCGCGATTAGCACTAAATTAGTGTCAAACTAATCATAAAAACTTAAAATTTGCATAAATTAAATAAAACACCCTTTTTAAAATAATTTCCATAATTTTCAAAAAAATTTCCCATTTTATCGGTATTTAATAATACCACCATATTAAAATATTCAATATTTTATAATTAAAATATAAAATTCCTAAAAAATATTTTTTTTTTCTGAAATGTTACAGATATTCACTCAAGATACGCACATGTGTTATTGTTGAAACACAAATCTGAATCTTTGAGAATTTCAAGGAATATAAGTACGGAAAAGAGAACCAAATGGGTAAAGGTATTCAAGTCTTTCGATATGATCGGGGAAGAGAATACTTGAGCACGGAATTACGGGATTATTTAAAAGAGAATGAAATTCTCTCTCAGTTTACTCCTCCGTATACACCACAGCACAACGATATATCGGGGTGGAGGAATCGCACCCTATGAGATATGGTGCGCTCTATGATGAGTACTGCTGAGTTGCCTATTTCTTTTCAGGGACATGCACTTGAGAAGATGCATACCTATTGAATAGAGTTCCGATCTAATCCGTTGCCTACCACTCCATATGAGATATGAAATGGGAAGAGACCATCTCTTAAAGAGTTAAGATATGGGGTTGGCCGGCCTAAGTTGAAAAGCAAAATCCGGACAAGCTCGAGGCAAGGTCAGTCATGTGCAAGTTTGTAAGATATCCCAACCATTCGCGAGGGTATATCTTCGATTACACCGATGAACAAAAGTTGTTTTGTTTGTCGACATGCCACCCTTTTAGAAAAGTAATTTCTTGGGGAATAAATTAGTGGCAATGAGGTAGAACTGGAAGAAGTTCTAGCAACGCAAACTATAACTGGCGATTTGGTGGAACTGGAGGATTAATAGTCCCCGACGAACAGCAGCCACTCCGTTGATCTAGTTGGGTTCCTTATCCACCTGAGTGATACTACGGTTTTCTCATAAATGGTGGGAGCGAGGATTGCATCATTGAGATGATGACCCAACTAGTTTCAAGCAGACCATCACAAGTGAAGACAATATGAAATGGCTGGATGTTATGCGATCTGTGACGAAATCCATGTACACCATCAATGTCACGACCCGAAATTGGCACGGGACGGCCCTTAAACCACGTAACGTCTACAGGCGTAACGCAATTTAAGTAAGCCGAAAACCCAACAATCTAAACTATAAAAAGTAGTAAGTGATAAGAACATTGTTATAACTTTTGAAATCTCAAGTACAATTTTTTTAAAGTTCAAATTTACTTTCTTTTTAAAAATTTGGCAATGCCTCCTTTGTAAAGCAATCCCCCAAAAAGGGTACAATATAAATATAAGTAAAAGCATCCCCAAATGGGAGCAAAACCTCGCGCAAAGGCGGAAAACAACCACCACAACAGATATACGACGCCGCAGCGAAGAAAAAGACGATATAAAGTGAAACAGCATGAAAAACCTCCAAAGTCACAAAATAATATACAATAACATCCTCACAACTCGTCTCTAAGTCAATACATGAAGTAGTAGATGGAGAGTACTAGATACAACGAATATACAATGACCAATTTCGGATAGCCGGAAAACCCACCTAGCAGAACTGCACACAGTCAGCCGTAGCGATATCCGCTGCAAAAGATGATGTGATAGGAAGAAAAAGCCCTGCCGCGACTGCCCTGAGGGATTACCTGCAAAACACTGTGGCACGATGGGGGTGAGTTTCCAACTCGTGAATAGTAAATAACATATGCAGGTAATCGCAAGTATGCACGTACTACGACATCTAACACATGCAAGATTTTAGCAATAAATGGCAATATGTATATGCAACAATCATGAAAGATACTCTATCAGGTTCTACTAATACATGAAACAATGCATATCAAATAAATGTGGAGTACGGAATAAAAGACATCCTGTAAGTCTCATCGGACCTGAGTGTCTAACATCGACACCCGAAAACTTCATGAAAACTAATGTCTAGCATTGACACATAAATACTCATCTATCATGAGCCGTCACTACGACTGGCCCTGATATGTACGTACCATACGTCTCTCGGAAACCTGAGCGCCCAGCTTCGACACTAATAATCCATGTATCCATACGCACATGACTCCGGTCGGTATCCTCCAGATATCCACCGAGTCCAAATACTATCACAGATAGGCAGTGGTCCCTCTGTCAGGCTCATCATCTACACCACGAAATCACCTCTCGCCCCGGGGTACCATACCGAGTCCACCATGTACCCGCAGACGGCGCCTCCTGCTCTTCGAATTGGGTATCATATGCCAATCTCAGAAGCGAGAAATCATATGGTGGACGCATCGAATATCATATCAAGAGAAACCGGGTTTTTCATATAATGCATAATTTCATGAAACTACCACGGTCCACAAATCCAGAAAACATCAAGTAATGAATAAGCATATTTTCATAGATCATTTTGATGATATATTTGTAGTGTTATTAGGCACTCTAAGGAGGCTCTTCAAGGCATCGACCATGACGGATTAAAATTTTTAGGTGCCGAACAACCCTAAGCAAGATCGTGTACTAGAGTTTAGGCGAATCTATATGGAAGTAAACAACTTTACTCTAAAGGGAATTAGAAATACAAACATTGTAGATCGGTCCTTCACTTCTTAAGCTCCTTGATGTAGTCCCTTCGCTGCGATCATCGGCTCCCGGACTCTCGGACGGCTCCATGAGAAAGTTGCAACGGTATTGCTTGAAGTCTTCGAGGGCGAAGATGATCTACGTCATGGGAATACGGACTCAAGCTTCTACTTCACTAACCAAAGAATTAGTGAAGCAAACACCCTAAACTAAAGTGCTAGTTTAGTAGAGGATGGTGAGATAGAAAATGGGTACACTTTAGAATTTCATTTCTCACTTTGTATCTCTCTCTTTATCAAACCATAGAAAGAAAATCTTCAGGAAGAAGAAGATGAGCTCAAATGAGAATGGATAATAATCAAGAGAGCGTATGAGCTAACCATGGTGAGTGAGTATCATATACTAACTCATGTAGAGACATTACCATAGGTAATCATAGTGGTTAGGTTAACTAATATCATAAGTAAAACAAAACTAGTAGACTAAGTCAAATGCAAAGATAAGCTTCTTGAAGCTTTATGCACGTGTGCTTTATCCACTAATTTTGTATTTACTTTATATATTAAAAACCTAATACTATAATAAGTATGGTATAAGTCTTATACACCCATGATATTTGTATCAACAACCATGATACAAATAAGAACACAAATAAATATATATATATATATATATATATATCACATATATATATATATTAACTTGTGCAAAAGTGGGAAAAACAAATGCTTAAGTGAACCAATGTTAGTTAATGTTAATTAGTATATCACACATACAATTATACACTAAATTATTAAATCAATACTTGACTTAATAATCCGGTTATATCATATATAACCGACTAACATACAATGTATCGACTTATCGAATCAACCCTTGATTCGATAACTAGGTTATATCGCATACAACCGATCGATACAAACATCGCGAGAATAGAATACGGTATCACATACACGCATTATTCTCGGTCCCGCACATATCACATATGCGCTCCTATTTTGTTTTTCCTGAGTTAGTACAACCTCTATGTAGGACTCTAAAGACTCGTCAATACGCCGGCAGTAGGTGATGATCATATCACGCACCCACAAGCCGTCAGCGGTACTAGCTGGACGTAACGGCTACCCGGGTATTGAGCGATCAGAAGATCAGCAAGCAAGCCCGCTCCAACTCCTGTAAAAGCATGACAGTGACACTACCGTACAGTCCGGTCTCCTCGTCTGATATGTCGCATACCAAGTCTAGGGGTAGTAAACGTCAGACCCCAATAACCGATAATTCATGCCGATATGAGGCTCATAACGGGTCGAGAAACTACTGGTAACACTTACCAGTAAATCTCTAAACCAGCCCTGGCCAGGGACTTCCCTGTTATGGCCAATTGAGCATAACGCAACATCAACCCCCAATACAGGGAGAGACGAAACCCCTCCTATCGCTCATTGTCTCCATGTGACTCGGGACTGTACCCAAAAACCACCGTTTTGCACGCCCTCTTGGACGTGGTAAGGTGGAAATCAAAGCACGGTGGGAATCACACAAGACTATATGACGATCTCGGGTCTACAGACTAACCTGTACCAGTGTCACCAGAGAACTGCCATTGACGTAAGGTATAATACCATCTGGGAGTTCTCGGCGAGTCCGTCCAGTAAACCTAGTCTCTGCTGAGCACCCGTATATCATCTCTGATGTCAAACACCAATGGATAAGGGATCATCCATCGCCCATCTGTATGGGTCGAGAAGGCATACGCTAGTCTACTCTGGTATATCGATGCCCCGTCTCGATACACCCACGACTAGGGACCTTGAAGGATGTACTTATGGACTACCCTGTCCCCACTAGTATGATCTGCATCATAGTCCAGGTAGTCAAGCACACATCATAAGGGCTTTACCAACATGTAACAGAGAGACAATCAGTGTACACGTTAAGGTAAAGAGTAACCAGATAGCATACTATCATATCGAGCAAGAAAGATCTCCCTATATATGTCCAAGCATCCACTACAATATACATCACATGTATAGTAATGTCCTCTAGGGCATACATATAACTAACAATCTCCCACTTGCATTAGGGCCATCTGAGAACAGTGGTTGTAGTATCTTATACTCAACCATCCCATAAAAGTCTCTCTCTGGGAAATGGCCTTTGTGAGTGGATCCGCCGTGTTGTCCTCTGAGTCTACTCTCCTAAGCTCGATCCCCTGGAGATCAACCATCTCCATGATCAGGTGACACTGCCTTAGAATATGTCTGGATCACTGATGGGACGGGCGTTCCTTGGCATAAGCCACAACTCCATTGCCACACAATGGTAGGAACGAAGTTCATCTCATGAACTAATATAAACCCAGACTTCCTCTTTGGTAGCATCTTAAGTAGCGATGTATCCAGCCTTTATCGTCTAGTATGCCACGGTATCTAGCTTGGAACTCTTCCAACATACCGTCCCTTTACTGAGGGTAAAGACAATACCTGTGACTGACTTTCAGTCATCCTTATCACTCTGGAACCTTTCCAGTGATTCTCCCCAGGATCAATTGATACCATCTCACTACAGCTAGTGAGTATTCTAACATCCAATTACATCTATCTCATAGATCAAAACTCAGGATTTAGGAGGTATCATTTTGATCCTATATGGAGAATCAGTGTGATAAGCGGAGATTGATCGAGCGTAGCATAGGAAACTCCTTCCCCATCTATAGTATGTCATCGATGTACTCTACGAGGATCACCACCATACTCCCTACTACCTTTTTGTTTATACAAGGTTCATCTACCATTTTGATGATGTCAAACTCTTTGACTAACACATCAAAACAGACGTTCCATCTCCGCGATGCCTGCTTTATCACATAAAACATCCTGCACACGTTTCCGCTGCTCCCACTGTCTACGAGGCCCTCTGGCTGTGTACTTATAGACTCTCTCTTCTAAAACATCATTTAGAAAAAGCAGTCTTGACACCCAACCGCCAGATATCGTAGTCATGGTATGTAGCCGTGGCAAGTGGGATCTGGATGGACTTAAGCATAGCTACTTAGAAAAGGTTTCATCATAATCCATACCTGGTCAATGATGCAAACCTTTAACAAGTCTAGCTTTGAAAGTCTCAACTTTTCCATGTACACCAAGTAATCTTATCAAGATATACTTGCTCCTGATGGGGATTTAACCCTTCAGATCAAGCAACCAAAGTCCATACTTTGTTGGTGTATAAGGATTCCATTTCAGATCGATAAGCATCCAGACATTCTTACAGAGTCCCACTCCTGATGGCCAGCTCGAAACAAGTTGGGTCATCATCTCATGATGCAATCCTCGCTCCCACTGTCATAGAGAAACAGAAGTATCTCCCAGGTGGGTGAGGAACCCTACTAGATCGGCGGAGAGGCTGAGGTTCGTTGGAAACAATTGAATCCTTTGGTTCTACCAAATCATCAGCTGCAGTTTGTATAGCTGGAACTACTTCCAATTCTACCTTATGTCCACTAATTTCTTCACAAGAAATTCCTTTTCATAAAGGTGGCATGCTGAGAAACAAAACATCTTTTGTTCCTCGGTTTGGTAGAAGATTTTCCCTTGCGAATGCTTGGGATATCCAACAAACTTCTATAGAACTGACTTTGCCTCGAGCTTCTCCGTATTATGCTTTTAGACATAGGCTGGACAACCCCAAATCTTAACTGACTTAAGATATGGGCTCTTCCCTTTCTATATCTCATATGAAATGGTATGCAACTGATTTGATCGGAACCCTATTCAATAGGTATGCAACTTCATAAGTGCATAACTCCAAAAAGGAAATAGGTAACTCAGTAGTACTCATAATAGAGCACACCTTATCATATAGGGTGTGATTGCTCCGCCCCGATACATCGACGTGCTGTGGTGTATACGGAGGAGTAATGCTGAGAGAGAATCACATTCTCCTTTAGAATAATCCAGGAATTCCGTGCTTAAGTATTCTTCTCCCTGGTCGCATCAAAGGACATAATACTTATACCCGTTTTGGTTCTCTACTTCAAACTTATATTCTGTGAATATCTCAAAAGGTTCGGACTTGTGTTTCAACAGGAACATATGTCTAAATCTTGAGAGATTATCAGAGAATGTAATGAAGTATAAAGAACCGGTCTTGGCATGTGTAGACAGGGGACCTTCATACATCAACATGTATCATCCCAAGAGTTCTCTAACTCTTTCTCTGTTTCCAGTAAACGGAGCTATGGTCATCTTGTCTCTGTGACATGACTAGCAAGTTTCACAAGATGTAAATACAAAATAATTTAAATATGCATCTAAATGTAACTTCAGCCAGTCGGGTCGCATTGATATGACCTAGTTTACAATGCCTCAAGAAGGATTCGTTCATTTCTGAACTCTTCCTCTTGAGTGTGTTCCGCATACTAAGAACAGTAGTTTGATTTAGAACATCAATGCTTTTAGATAACGTGCCTGAACCGATCAACTTTTGATATAGGAAATGTTCAAAACATTATCCAACAATACAAAATTTTATCATTTCTTTACTAATAAAGAGACTGATATGCTTTTGTATATCAGGTTCGGTATCTAACAACATTCGTTCAGAATCAATGTATTCTGGTAATACAGGGTGACTGTGACCAACAGACTTGGCTGCAACACTTGCACCGTTTTCTGTCTCATAAAACTTATCACCCGTTCTCAGTTCTCTACCTATCTTTAGCCCATGTAACAGTTTACATATGCGGGATCCTGATTCGGTATCTCATACCTAGGACGTAAAGGATACTGAGAAACAGTTCTCTGTAATGAACACACCCGAAGAAGATGCATCATCATGCACTTTCTTCGTTTGGGCGGCACAGGAATTCTGGTAATCCCCAATTTCCCGCTCTGTCTTATAACATTTATAAGTTGGAGAGGGACCAACGTCCCCCAGCTCAGTATAACAAACGGGTTTGGTCAATTCATCCGTATTATTATCTTGATTAAGGCGTGATATGGTCGCTACCTGGAGAGAGAGAGAAGAAAACACTCTGCGTGCGCTCTTGCAAGATCAGATTGGTTATTATTTTATCTAATCAGGATGGCTCCCACTGTTTTTATCAAACCTCCCTCAAAGTACTGACACTGGCCTGGCTGAAAGATTGGCGAAGTTGTAGGGTGTAATTAATCCCGGTGGGTATCGGGATCGAACTATCTCATAGAAGGTATGAAATCTCATTGCAAATTTCAACACTTGAAATTCCCGATAATTTTTCCCCTAACCTCCTATGACCTTGACAAAGGCCAACAAACTATAGGATGCTAGTCAAGTTCAACCCGTCATTTCTTGATTGAATTAAACCCACCCGCACGACCCTTGACAAAGGCCAACAAGGTCGTACGACTAGCCTAACCCAGTCTGCATCATATGCATAAGCAGATAAGCACTAGTCAGCTACCGCACACTACGCCTTGACAAAGGCCAACAAACGCAACACGAATACTAAGTAGGACTTATCTGAAATGACGGAGGGCTACGATAGGTTTTTCTGAAAACCTATTGCGTAATGAACTTGATATCGTTGTAGAATCAAATGATTTTAAAATGGAGTGTTTTTTTAGGCTTTTACTAGTTTCGCTAAAGAGGTCACTCCCGGTGAAGGGATCTCGGCTCTTTCCTCGTCGAATGAGGTGCAGGACATATCATATATATCACTGTGCAAAGCAAAAACTAGAAAAGCAATCAAAAGACAAAACCGAAGGGTGTAGCATCTGCCAGTCATTGCTAAAGGGGTCACTCCCGGTGAAGGGATATCGACCCTTTCCTTATCGAATAAGGTGCGGGATGTTCTACAAGGAACACCGCGATGCAAAGCAAGAACCGTAGCGACCTCTTTTTGAAAATTCGATTCCACAACATCTTTTAGGTTTCTTTTCTTTCATTAATCACATTAATGAAGTCTCATCATTTAAGTACCTAAACATCACAGATAAATACGACATACACTTATGCCATCCGCATTCGCCTCGATGTCCCCTCGTGCACCGTTAGGTTAGGTAACTAACGGTAGAGAGGGGAAGGGATAGCGCGGGTGTAAAACATAAGTAACGTCTATATAATATATCGTATATACTATATACAGTATCTATCACAACATATCAAATGATCATATCACAGATAGCCGATCAAGTAGAGCCTAGCTAGAGCTTTAATTGTTAGTTATATGTATGCCCTAGAGGCCATTACTATACATGTGATGTATATTGTAGTGGATGCTTGGACATATATAGGGAGGACTTTCTTGCTCTGATACCACTATAGGGTTACTAGGCACTCTAAGGAGGCTCTTCAAGGCATCGACCATGCCGGATTAAAAATTTTGGGTGCCGAACAACCCTAAGCAAGATCGTGTACTAGAGTTTAGGCGAATATATATGCAAGCAAACAACTTTACTCTAAAGGGAATTCGAAATACAACCTTTGTAGATCGGTCCTTCACTTCTTAAGCTCCTTGATGTAGTCCCTTCGCTGCGATCATCGGCTCCCGGACTCTTGGACGGCTCCATGAGAAAGTTGCAACGGTATTGCTTGAAGTCTTCGAGGCCGAAGATGATCTACGTCGAGGGAATACGGACTCAAGCTTCTACTTCACTAACCAAAGAATTAGTGAAGCAAACACCCTAAACTAAAGTGCTAGTCTAGTAGAGGATGGTGAGATAGGAAATGGGTACACTTTAGAATTTCATTTCTCACTTTGTATCTCTCTCTTTATCAAACCCTAAAAAGAAAATCTTGAGGAAGAAGAAGATGAGCTCAAATGAGAATGGATAATAATCAAAAGAGAGTATGAGCTAACCATGGTGAGTAAGTATCATATACTAACTCATGTAGAGACATTACCATAGGTAATCATAGTGGTTAGGTTAACTAATATCATAAGTAAAACAAAACTAGTGGACTAAGTCAAATGCAAACATAAGCTTCATGAAGCTTCATGCATGTGTTCTTTATCCACTAATTTTGTATTTACTTTATATATTAAAAACCTAATACTATAATAAGTATGGTATAAGTCTTATACACCCATGATATTTGTATCAACAACCATGATACAAATAAGAACACAAATAAATATATATATATATATCACATATATATATATTAACTTGTGCAAAAGTGAGAAAAACAAATGCTTAAGTGAACCAATGTTAGTTAATGTAAATTAGTATATCACATATACAATTATACACTAAATTATTAAATCAATACTTGACTTAATAATCCGGTTATATCATATATAACCGACTAACATACAATGTATCGACTTATCGAATCAACCCTTGATTCGATAACTAGGTTATATCGCATACAACCGATCGATACAAACATCGCGAGAATAGAATACGGTATCACATACACGCATTATTCTCGGTCCCGCACATATCACATATGCGCTCCTATTTCGTTTTTCCTGAGCCAGTACAACCTCTATGTAGGACTCTAAAGTCTCGTCAATACGCCGGAAGTAGGTGATGATCATATCAAGCACCCACAAGCCGTCAGCGGTACTAGCTGGACGTAACGGCTACCCGGGTATTGAGCGATCAGAAGATCATCAAGCAAGCCCGCTCCAACTCCTGTAAAAGCCTGACAGTGAAACTACCGTACAGTCCGGTCTCCTCGTCTGATATGTCGCATATCAAGTCTGTTGTGCCACGGCAGCGCCCCGGCCGTCTACTTGAGGCCAAAATACGGAATCAAAAATTTTCTTAACTTTAAACCGGCGCTACCGCGGACAATAAACCCGGATCGTAACCATTAACCTAATCCTAGCTATCAAGAGAATGGGGTAGAGAAGCTATACCGAGCGATCCGTGTCCTTCGGTCTTCGTCTCTACTCCGATCTCCTCGCGGAATCTCCGGTCGTCGCCTCCTCGTCGAAACGGGCACCACATCGCCGGGTTCTTTTACGGGCTCCCACCTCTGGACCGAGGCAACTCGGGCACGAAGTTGGCGAGCCGACGTGACCAAGGAATGCTGTAGACTAAGTATAGTAGCTTGTCTCTTTGGGGTCATGAAGTTGCCATATAGATGATGGAGAAGAGAAAGAACTTTGGAGAGGAGGAAGGTGTAGCATATTTTCAAGCATGAAGAATGAGAGATGAATAAATCCCACCACTAGAAAATGAACTCTCTCATTCTCCCCTCTAAAAGGTGGCCGGCCCATCAAACTCAAAATGGTGGAGGGAAAAACAAAACCAAGAAGGGAGGTGAGTGTAGAAATCAAGAGAGATGACCACATCCAAAAGCAAGCCTCACATCAACTTCTAATCCATTCTAATCTCAATTAATGCAAGCAAGTGATAGAAAAAGAATCTAATGATGATAGTCATATCATAATCTCTCAAATGCAAGAAACCCCCCCACAATAACTTATTTGCACAACTGCAAATAACCCCCTCCATCAAAAAGTCCGGCCGTGAAGGAACAAAGGAAAACTGGCCGGAACAGAAGGCAAACTGGCAACTTCAGAAAACCGATCCCGTAATAAATTACAGGAAAATCCCGCGACTGTATATACATACCCGCATTTGTATTGCGACCGAATACAAATGCAAATAGACAAAATCTACATTGTACAATACTAGGATCCGGCTTAAACCAAAGCCCGCTAGTATTATCCGTCCGATCACGATCCGTGCAATACCGCACGTATCTGATCGAACCCTGCCATATCTCCATACGGCATCTATAGCGTTCCGCCCGAAACTTGAGTAACTGTGTGTGGTGGACTCTAAAGACTCGTCAATACTATGACTGTGGATTTAACCACTAGCACGTCAGAGGTATTAGCCATACGTGACGGGCTACCAGCTATTGACCAAAAGGGACGTCGATGAGCGAACTCAACCAGACACCATACTGAGCCTGTCAGTGACAATATCCGTACAGTCCGGTCCGTTCGTTTATGAGCATCGCATGGCGGGCCTAGGGGGTTGGTAAAAGTCAGACCCCCAAAAGCGGTACAAGTCGTGTCGGAGTGAAGCCCAGAACACCCTGAGATATTACTGGAATACCTACCAGTAAATCTCCTGCCTCGGCCGAGGGCTTTGTGTAATGGCTCTCCTAGACACAGCGCGACCTCACCCCCAATACCGGGAAAGACGAACCCCTGCAGATCCGCTCACTGCCTCCATGTGGCTCGGGACTGTACCCAACTAAAACCTGTTTGCGCGACTCTTTTGAGCCATGGTAGGGTAGTAATCAAAGCACAGTGGGAACTCACACGAGACAAATGACGATCTCAGGTCGATGAACTAACCTGTACACATGTCACCAGGGAACTGCTATCTGACGTCTGGTATAATCCCAACTAGCACGTTCCCGGCTAGTCCTGTCCGGTGTACTCATAACCCAATGAGAACCTGTATACATCTTAGGTGAACCAACTGACACCAGTGGCTTGTAAGACCGGCCACCGTCCCTCGTCGGGGTCTCGACTGTATACACTAGTCTACTATGGAGTATCGATGCCCTGTCTCGAAACTCCAACGACTAGGGACCTTTTAAGGATGTGCTTATGGACCCCAGCTCCTACGTATATGATCGCCGTCATACTGCTGGCAGTCAAGCAAGAATCCTAGGGGCTCTATCAACGTGTAATAGCGACTCGTAAGGTCACTTAAAGCAGTACACAATGATAAAGATAAACCAGATAGCATACTATCATCTTGAGCAAGACTGTCCTACCGGTATAGGTCCTCTCTCGATCATTGCAATCACGTGCCTGTGATCCAATAATTGACTCTGAGGGCACTATCTCCAACAATGTCCCACTTGCACTCAAGGCTAATTATTGCGATGTCGCATACTCACAGCCCGTGTGATACCGAACACCTAACTCCTCTACTAGTCAGTCTCACAAAGCTTGTTTGCGAAACTATTGCGTTCGAGGAATAGCCTCAGTGAGTGGATCCGCTCTGATGTTTCTTTCTATGTCTCTCTTTATCTCAAGTTCACGGAGAAAACCATCTCCCGAAATGAGCAATACCTGTCTTAGAATGTGTCTGGATATCCGATGGTACCTAGCTCATAAGTGAACTCCAAATCAAAACTTCTTAGACTGTATCGTCAACTGAACTTAATCAGTATCCTGCGCCATGCCTTCCCTCTGTTTCCACCTGGACCATCTGTCCAAAATACTGCCCCTCGTCAGGGGGAAAATCTATAGCTCTGACAGTCACTTTGTCATCCAGGTCACCTTGGAAGCCTGTAATGATAACCGTCTCTTAAAGGAGGCTGCCGTTGTCATATCCCTAGAACATTCACTTATGTTCTAAAACTGCTTCCGAATGTTTCTCCAGGATTGGATTAATATCAATTCATTGCACCTACTGCAAAAACAACATCTTGTGTGGTACTTGACATCTCATGATTGACTTAATTGCCTAAGAAAGCGATCTGCCAATCATGCAGATCCCTCTCCCCTTTAGTCTGTAAGACAACTTTAGAGAGGGTGACTCCATAACCTGCAGGTATACTACCGTGCCAGGAGTCGTCCATTCTAAATACTCATAGAATGCTGTCAAAGTACCCAGATTGGGAAACCACCCAAATCTAGATCTAAAACCATAGATCTAGTGATTAGAATGTCTGATATAATATCCAAGACCCATGTGGAGAAACCACTGTGTGACAACCAAAGTATAACCGATCGTAGTATAGGAATATCACTTCCTACTCCATGTATGTCATCAAATACCAGGACATCACACCCTACTACCTTCTTAACAGATCCATCCCCTATTCTGATGAAGTCAAACCTATGACTGTCACCTCAGAAATAGATGATCTATCTCCGCTATATCTGCTTTACTCTATAAATAGACATAAGCTACTTGTCCACTATGCTTCCGCTGCTCCCACTGACTATGACAACCCTCTGACAGAGTCATATACACGTACGCTTCTAAAGCCAGTTTAGAATGACGCTATACTCATCCTCCTGCCGGGTCTCACAGTCTGGAGCAACAGAAATGGAAAGTCTGGGTAAATAAGAACCTCCCTGTCACCGTCCTTGAGGCTACCGGAGTACCTCTCGGGTGCCTGAGGTTACCCACCATATCTGCGGAGTGGCCAATGGAATGTCAAACCAGATTGAATCTTTAGGTTCTTATCAAATCTTCAGTAATCGTTTGCGGTTCTGGAATCACTTCTAGTTCTACCATACTCCCACTACTGTTTTCTGAAAAAATCCATTTTTATTTAAAACTGTGGCGAGTTAAGAACAATATCACTATTGATCTTCCAGATGGTACAAAGTCAACCCTCGTCATAGCCCGGGTCAACCCATAAACAGCCATTACAGAAACGTGCCTTGAGTTATCCAGAGTCTGCGTTTACGTATAAGCTGGACAACTTCCCGTACCTTAACATCGTTAAGATATGAACTATTCTATATCCAATACTGAAACAGAGGCACTAATTTAATTGAACCAAATTCAAATCATGCAGCTGTCACCAGTGCATGTCAACTAAATGGAAGGAGGCCGATCATCGTTACTCAACTTAGGAATGCTTCCAATTATGAGTAACCTGAAAGAGAAGCAAGTTCTCTTAATCATTACTATCAACTGAATACCATTCACAAGTATCTACATCTTCGATCACCGTAAAGAATCCCGATACTTGCAACACCTGGTTCTCTACTTTATCCACATACCTATAACTTCTCAAAACTTGGACCTTGTATTTCTATGAAACAAATGTCTAAGAACTAGAGAAGTCACAAGTAAATAAAATATAGTACGAGAACCAACCCCTCTGTCCTAATGGACACAGGAAAACATACACAAAACTCAGTATAAGTCCGTTGAGTCTAACAACTCATTCACTGTGTGTCGTAGGTTGAAAACTGTACTTATGGTTAAGAAGAATTACACCGTTGTTCAATGCTCCTTACCTAACCATCCACTGATATAGGTAAATGTCATAGACATAATTTCAAAAAGGTATATCTCACTCTATAAAAATAGACGTACAGATATATCAATTTGAAATTGGTGCATAACAACGGATATTCAAAACCAAATATTTGCCATTCGGCAAACAGCCTAGGTGACTTCCTCAAATATCATCAATTACAACGAATCCCGATATAATGAGGATGATCACCTAATTCCCAATAACTTACTCCCACTCATCATCTGTAAAACCATACAGATGTGAGAATCATACCAGGTAAATACATACCCTGGAGCAAGTGTCTAATTGGGAAATCAGTTTTTCTTTCAACAGTACACAGTGAAACTGAAACATTGAAATGTTTCGATGGGGTATCCTGGTATTCCCAGTAATGCATCTTCCATTATCCAGATTCACAACTGTAACCGTATATTTCTTTGCCATCTCTCCAAATCGCTTTATATGTCTTTAGTCGTTACCTTCTGCACACCCCTTTAGGACAAATGGTTTTCTTCCTTCCCTACCTTTCGGCACCAGCCTATGGTTTGGAAGAAGACTATCCAATAAGCATAATGGGTGTACTGTCCTAATCCTAGGAGCACTCGCAATGCGAGAGAAGGTGAAGATAAAAGACAACAGAATAAACCATATTCCTATTTCTCCTGAACCAGAATCCATCCCCGAACTGGAACAAGTTCCTTTCGAGTTCGTATATAACCATACGATGGAGTATCCAAATAAACTGTGGATCTTCGTAGTGATACGGAGTGTTCTGAAGAAATACAAAGGTGATTTAGGATTGGTGAAGAAATACTTGGTTTGGTCGTGAATAGCAGTCACACTTTACTTTGCCCTCTTACTAATCCCTTGATATGTCTTTACTTAATACCTTCTACACACCATCGTTATGCTAATTTGTTTTCTTCATTCCCTACCGGTCAACACCAGCCTATGGTTTGGAAGAAGACTATCCAATTTGCGTAATAGGTGTACTATCCTAATCCAAGGAGCACTCGCAACCTGAGAGAAGGTAAAAGGAAAAGACAACTGAATAGTCCTATTCGTTTTCTCCAGAACAGGAAACCATCCTTGAATAAATTCCTTCGAGTTCGTATATAACCATACGATGGTTTTGTCCAATGGAAGTGGACGTTCGTAGTAATACGGGGTGTACTGGAGAAAAAGGGTAAAAGTAGGAGTGGCAAAGAGGTTTGCAACTCTGAAAATCCAAAAGCCAGTGTTAAGAAGGTTCGGTTAATTTTGGTCACTGAGTCATAGTCTAGGGTCGGGTCAATGGTCGCCGCCAAAGAGAGAGAGAAAAGAAACACTCAGCGTGCACTCTAACCTAGATCAGAATGGTTATCACTTTATCTAATCAGGAAACCTCCCACTGTAACCTCAAATTCTTCTCCAAACCTGAAAGAAGAATTAGTCGGGATCACCCGAGGAGTAAACCAACTCATCAGTGGGAATCGGGATCCAACTATCATCGCATGATAACTTGACGGAATCCACTCAAGTCACCACACTGCAGAAGGTATGCGCATGCCTGGCAAGTTTCGGTTTCTTTAGAAACTCCCGATGTGTGTTTTTACCCCTAGGACCCAAGTGACCTTGACTGAGCCAACATATCAAAGGATCCTAGTCAAGTTCAACCCGTCATTATCTTGATTGCATTAGACCCACCCGCACGAGGCCTTGACTGAGCCAAAATGACCGTACGACTGTCCTAACCAATCACATATCCATAAGCCAGAAAAGCATTACAGAGCTACCGCACACTACGCCTCGGCTGAGCACGACATACGTAGCACGAATACTAAGCAATACTAATCTGAAATGACGGAGGGCTACGGCTGGTTTTTGGCGAAAAACCTTTAACGTAATGAACTTGATATCGTTGAAGGAACCGGATAACTTTTTATAAAAATATAGTGACGAAAACCTTTGCTAAAGAGGTCACTCCCGGTGAAGGGATCTCGGCACTTTCCCCGTAGAATGAGGTGCAGGATATTCCAACTGAATACCACGATGCAAAGCAAAAGGCAATCGGCTATAGTGAAGTTATTACCCTGACGCAAACTTCTATCCAAGGGGTCACTCCCGGTGAAGGGATCTCGGCCCTTGCCTCGTTGACTGAGGTGCTGGATATTCATAACCGAATACCACTGTGCAAAACAAAAGAGAACGACCTTGCAATAACAGCTTTTTGAAAAATGTTCCAACAACATCAGAAAAGGTTTGTTTTGCTAGCATTGATCCGAATCAACGCAGTCCCATCAATTGATCACACCACAAAAGAACGAAAATAATGATTTACGTATTTGCCATCCGCATTCGCCACTGGGTCCCGTCATCACCCGTTAGGTTACTTAACTAACGACAGAGCGGGGACAGGACTAGCGCGGATGCAAAACATATACAACATCTACTAGTATATCTATCAATATATAATATTCGCTCAACGCGTGATAAAATGCAACATCACAGAAATTTAATAAGCATCACAGAACAATACAGATAATCTGGAAGCCCCGGGTTTCACAGAGCCGCTGCTGAAACCCGAAATTCCCCTGGTCGTGTGGATAACCTGTGCAATGAAATCCTAGACCCCTACGGGCGCGGCAAGTTACCCGCCAAAACCTGAAGCGAGGCAGCCCCTTTCAGCAACGTGAATGGACCACCCAGCACTTCACGGAATCCGGTAACTTGGGCACCCCTCCTTGGTCAACCTATACCCCCTACGAGTGCGGTGAATAGCCTGCCAATTCTAGAGTAAAGCCCCCTCCGTCTCAATGCCATGAGATGCGGGTCCGTTGCCCTCTAGAACCCGGCTATCCGTGCACCCCTCCTTGGGGTAATCCTAGTATAGAAAGTAAAATATACATACAACGGGTACATCAACCTCGACCCGGTCGTGCCCCAAAAGAATAATACAAACAGGCAGTGACGGCAGTCCACATGTCGGACGCTCGCCCCGCAATATCAAATGTACATATAAAACAAAACAGTACTACCATTGCATCCAGGCTATCCCTCACGACCAATCCGCAACATCACAGCACAACACAGAACATCAACGTGAATGTCACGTTCGCAAATCCGTCTAACCGGGCTATAGAAGTTAGACAGGATTTACCGATCAAGTGACATTCACGGTCGCAGATATAATGTAAATATTGTGAACTAACATGTTTAAAATTTTCGATCGATCAAATTTTACCAAGTGGGCCCCAAGCACTACTGTAGCACTCAAAGAAAATCTAGGCCCAAACAGAATATTCCAAAACCCCTATTTTCAAGTTTAAGAGCCTCTGGAAAAATTTAGTGCCATGTGGAGTTATTATGGCCGCGGAACCGCGGCCAAAGCATGGGTTTGGCCGCAGTTACGCGGAGGAAAAGTAAGATTAGGCCACCAAATTTTTGCAGAACCCTTATAATTACCTGCATGTTCCTCTGCAATGTACTGAAAAATTTTTGGAGCTAAAAAAATTTCGACAGAAAACTGATGTGATGAAAACACGGTTTTTGGAAATTCCGATCGATCGAACTTTTAAACATGTTAGAGCAAGCTAGACTAGGTTAATGGCGTGGCTCTGATACCATGTTGTGCCACGGCAGCGCCCCGGCCGTCTACTCGAGGCCAAAATGTGGAATCAAAAATTTTCTTAACTTTAAACCGGCGCTACCGCGGGTAATAAACCCGGATCGTAACCATTAACCTAATGCTAGCTATCAAGAGAATGGGGTAGAGAAGCTATACCGAGCGATCCGTGTCCTTCGGTGTTCGTCTCCACTCCGATCTCCTCGCGGAATCTCCGGTCGTCGCCTCCTCGTAGAAACGGGCACCACATCGCCGGGTTCTTTTACGGGCTCCCACCTCTGGACCGAGGCAACTCGGGCACGAAGTTGGCGAGCCGACGTGCCCAAGGAATGCTGTAAACTAAGTGTAGTAGCTTGTCTCTTTGGGGTCATGAAGTTGCCATAAAGATGATGGAGAAGAGAAAGAACTTTGGAGAGGAGGAAGGTGTAGCATATTTTCAAGCATGAAGAATGAGAGATGAATAAATCCCACCACTAGAAAATGAACTCTCTCATTCACCACTCTAAAAGGTGGTCGGCCCATCAAACTCAAAATGGTGGAGGGAAAAACAAAACCAAGAAGGGAGGTGAGTGTAGGAATCAAGAGAGGTGACCACATCCAAAAGCAAGCCTCACATCAACTTCTAATCCATTCTAATCTCAATTAATACAAGCAAGTGATGGAAAAAGAATCTAATGATGATAGTCATATCATAATCCCTCAAATGCAAGAAACCCCTCCACAATAACTTATTTGCACAACTGCAAATAACCCCCTCCATCAAAAAGTCCGCCCGTGAAGGAACAAAGGAAAACTGGCCGGAACAGAAGGCAAACTGGAAACTTCAGAAAACCAATCTCGTAATAAATTACAGGAAAACCCTGTGACTGTATATACATACCCGCATTTGTATTGCGACCGAATACAAATGCAAAGAGACAAAATCTACACTGTACAATACTAGGATCCGGCTTAAACCAAAGCCCGCTAGTATTATCCGTCCGATCACGATCCGTGCAATACCGCACGTATCTGATCGAACCCTGCCATATCTCCATACGGCCTCTACAGCGTTTCGCCCAAAACTTGAGTAACTGTGTGTGGTGGACTCTAAAGACTCGTCAATACTATGACTATGGATTTAACCACTAGCACGTCAGAGGTATTAGCCATACGTGACGGGCTACCAGCTATTGACCAAATGGGACGTCGATGAGCGAACTCATCCTGACACCCTACTGAGCCTGTCAGTGACAATATCCGTACAGTCCGGTCCGTTCGTCTATGAGCTTCGCATGGCGGGCCTAGGGGGTTGGTAAAAGTCAGACCCCAAAAGCGGTACAAGTCGTGTCGGAGTGAAGCCCAGAACACCCTGAGATACTACTGGAATACCTACCAGTAAATCTCCTGCCTCGGCCGAGGGATTTGTGTAATGGCTCTCCTAGACACAGCGCGACCTCACCCCCAATTCCGGGAGAGACGAACCCTTTCAGATCCGCTCTCTGTCTCCATGTGGCTCGGGACTGTACCCAACTAAAACCTGTTTGCACGACTCTTTTGAGCCGTGGTAGGGTAGTAATCAAAGCACAGTGGGAACTCACACGAGACAAATGACGATCTCAGGTCGATGAACTAACCTATACACATGTCACCAGGGAACTGCTATCTGACGTCTGGTATAATCCCAACTAGTAGGTTCCTGGCGAGTCCTGTCCGGTGTACTCATAACCCAATGAGCAACTGTATACATCTTAGGTGAACCAACTGACACCAGTGGCTTGTGAGACCGGCCACCACCCCTCGTCGGGGTCTCGACTGTATACACTAGTCTACTATGGAGTATCGATGCCCTGTCTCGAAACTCCCACGACTAGGGACCTTTTAAGGATATGCTAATAGACCCCAGCTCCCACGTATATTATCGCCCTCATATTGCTGGCAGTTAAGCAAGAATCCTAGGGGCTCTATCAACGAGTATTAGCGACTCATAAGGTCACATAAAGCAGTGCACGATGATAAAGATAAACTAGATAGCATACTATCATCATGAGCAAGACTGTCCTACCGGTATATGTAAGTCTACGCTAGCACCCCGGCAGTCTACAGACGCCAAATGCGGAACAAAAACTTTTTAACTGGCGCTATCGTATACTTTAACCCGGATCTGCCATTATTGCTAAACTAACAAACTGTAAAGAGTGTAGAAAGGTTATACCGAACGATCCGAGTCCTTCGTTCTTTAACCATCATCCCACGCTCCGTTGCGGCTGCTCCGATCTCGTCGATCTCCGATATCCTCGTCGAGGTGGCACCACGTCGACGATTCTTTAAACGGGCTCCCGCCTCTGACTTGAGGCAACTCGATCATCAAGTTTGCTAAAAGAGACGACCAAGAATGATGTAGAGAATGAGTAGATGACTTTGTCTCACTTCGTCCAAGTCCGTGGACGATCGGTTAATGAAGTTGCCGACGGAATTGGGTGATGGAATGAAAGAGGCTATGAAATTTCCATGCACCACAAAACTATCATAATCTTTTCTACAAATCAAAAACCAAGTGAGTGAGGAGGAGAGAGAGGGCCGGCCATTCTTATGCAAGGAGGGAGGTGAGTGTAGGAGAGGGGAGAGTAACCTTAAGCAAAAAGCTTCTCACTTAATATCCTAAGGAAAACAAGAAGCTTTAATGATAATGCATGAATCACTAAACACCTCATCAAGCCTTTAATGCATCCAATGAAAACTCAACACCAATTAATCCTAGTCACCTCATCTAGAACCATCTAGAACACTGACTCACCTCATCTGAAGAAAAGATAAATCCGTCTTTAACCAAATGTTAAAAGACGGCTGATAGAAAACTGGAAACTGGCAACTTCCAAAAGTGATCCTGAAACAACTTTCAGGATAACCCCGAAACTGTATAAATATACCCGCATTTGTATTACGACCGAATACAAATGCAATTGAGACAAAGATATTATACCTACTCAATATAATACTCGGATCCGGCTTAAACCAAAGCCGACCAGTATCAACCGCCCGAAAAATAACACGTGCGTAAACGCACGTGCATTTTCCGAACCCTGCCATAAAACCATACGGCCTCTACAACGTTTCTCCCGAACTTGGGAAACTGTCTGTGGGGGACTCTAATGACTCGTCAGTACCCTGGCAGTGGGTTTAACCACAAACCGTCAGCGGCACTAGCAATGCGTAACGGCTGCCCATGGACTGACCTCAAGGGATGCCGATGAGCGCACTCATCCGGAAAACCCTACTGAGCCTAACAGTGACAATGTATATACAGTCCGGTCCGTTCGTCTATGAGTATCGCATATCTGCCTAGGGGGCTAGAAACGTCAGACCCCCAATAGCAGTATAAGTTGTGTCGGAGTGAAGCCCAATCACACCCTGAGATACTACTGGAGTACCTACCAGTAAATCTCCTGCCATGGCCATGGACTTTGTGTAATGGCTCTCCTAGACACAGCACGACCTCGCCCCCAATACCGGGAGACGAATCCCCTGCCGATCCGCTCACGTGCCTCCATATGGCTCGGGACTGTACCTAAAAGCTACCTGTTTGCACGACTCCTTTGAGCCGTGGTAGGGTAGAAATCAAAGCACAGTGGGAACTCACACGAGACAAATGACGACCTCAGGTCGATGAACTAACCTGTACACATGTCACCAGGGAACTGCTATATGACGATAGATATAATACTAAATAGCAGATTCCCGGCGAGTCCTGTCCGGTGTACTCATAACCCAATGAGAACCTGTATACATCTTAGGTGATCCAACTGACACCAGTGGCTTGTGAGACCGGCCACCGCCCCTCGTCGGGGTCTCGACTGTATACACTAGTCTACTCCGGAGCATCGATGCCCTGTCTCGAAACTCCCACGACTAGGGACCACAATTAAGGATATGCGTATAAACCACCCAACTCTCACGTATATGATCGCCATCATACTGTTGGTGGTAAAGCAAGATCCTGAGGGCTCTATCAAAGTGTAACATGTAATCAGTCACCTGAACATGTACACGACTGATAAAGGCAAACCAGATAGCGTACTATCATCTCGAGTAAGACTGTCATACCGGTATAGGTCCTCCGCAATCATTGCAATCACGTACCTCCGATCCAATAATTGACTATGAGGGCACTATCTCCAACAGTATAGGTCCTCCCTCAATCTTTGCAATCACGTGCCTGTGATCCAATAATTGACTCTGAGGGCACTATCTCCAACAAAGTCTATGGGTGGTAAACGTCAGACCCCAATAACCGATAAGTCATGCCGATATGAGACTCATAACGGGTCGAGAAACTACTGGTAACACTTTCCAGTAAATCTCTAAACCAGCCCTGGCCAGGGACTTCCCTGTTATGGCCAATCGAGCATAGCGCAACAGTAACCCCCAATACCGGGAGAGACGAAACCCCTCCTATCGCTCATTGCCTCCATGTGACTCAGGACTGTACCCAAAAACCACCGTTTTGCACGCCCTCTTGGACGTGGTAAGGTGGAAATCAAAGCACGGTGGGAATCACACAAGACTCTATGACGATCTCGGGTCTATAGACTAACCTGTACCAGTGTCACCAGAGAACTGCCATCTGACGTAAGGTATAATACCATCTGGGAGTTCTCGGCGAGTCCATCCAGTGTACCCAGTCTTTACTGAGCACCCGTATATCATCTCTGATGTCAAACACCAATGGATATGGGATCATCCATCGTCCATCTGTATGGGTCGAGAAGGCATACGCTAGTCTACTCTGGTATATCGATGCCCCGTCTCGATACACCCACGACTAGGGACCTTGAAGGATGTACTAATGGACTACCCTGTCCCCACTAGTATGATCTGCATCATAGTCCAGGTAGTCAAGTACACATCCTAAGGGCTTTACCAACATGTAACAGAGAGACAATCAGTGTACACGTTAAGGTAAGAGTAACCAGATAGCATACTATCATATAGAGCAAGAGTGTCCTCCCTATATATGTCCAAGCATCCACTACAATATACATCACATGTATAGTAATGGCCTCTAGGGCATACATATAACTAACAATATTATGTAGGTGTACATATATAACAGCGTCCCATACCACTGATATATATACATATATATACCTGCGTCCCATACCACTGATATATATACGCAGGAGTAAAACATCATATGAAATCCATATCTCAATGCGTAAATCCATGAAATATAATATATGCAAGATGAAACAATAATATGAGCATATAAAGGGAAAACCTCTATTTAACCGCAACAAGTTATTAAGTATATCATGCAGTTCCTAATTTCTCCAAAATCCAACGCAACATCATATAAAGGTGAACATGTAACTATGGCAAGATATGAGTATATACCTATCAATAAAGATGTATTACCCTCTAGGTATATGTGTAGCTATATCAAGGTATATGGGTGTACATGTAAGTATGTATGCAAGATGTACATGTAGCTAAGTCTCATATGTGTATATACCTATCACTAATGGTACAATACCATATAGGTATAGGGGTAGCTAGCATGTAGGCATGACAAGGCATATGCGTAAGCATGTAGGTATACAGGTATGCTATATGTCATATGCACAAAGGAATATGAATCAATGTCTCAATGTCCCTAACCAATACAATATCACATATGTATAGGTGTCAACTATATCTCATATGTATATGAATTGTGCGTGTCATGGCAATTATCAGCGGTGTGTGTAGCTTGCAATTAGTGCTCGTGAAACATGAACCATCAATAATGGTGTTGTGTCTCATTAATACTAAGTCCATAAACAATAGGAAATGAGATATGCAACAAAGGTACACATACACAATCAATGTCCATATACTTATAACTAATAGTCATGTCATTAATCTAGCCCAGACGCATAACTCCATGCGGTCGATTCTCCTGTAGATGTTAAATCTACTCACCAACAAATCGTGGCTAAGTAAAGCCAACCTCCTGCTTTCCCTTCTTCGCAGCGTCCGAAGTCCTCGCCTGCGACCCTAAGATCATAAAACAACAATATAACATGTTCATATTAGCAATCGACCAATAACACTTACAAACTATGCTTGACCGACGTATCAACTCCAAACATACTCTTAAGTGTTCGTCTAGTGGCTAACGTGCATAGCGACACTACGAAACCAACCCAAGAGTAAAAACCACACAAAGTACACGAAACGTATCGGTTAACGTAACGCGCGTATTCGTAACACTAGAAACTAGCAAAGTGATCCCAAATTTTGTATACAGTAAAAATATAAAAATCCAGCATGACCAAACACACTTAAATAACTGCATACAGCTACACCAAAAACCAAGCCCAAACTCCACCCAAGAACCGAGCTCGCCGGAATTTACCTGAGTGTCACCGGCCAAATCCGAGGGGATGGGGTTCGTACTTCAGGTGAAAGCATAGGGTTTCTGGTACAACACAACTACAATGCTAGATTTTCTAGTACACACACTGAGTTACAGCAAATCACAGATATCACACAATGACACTAAAAATATGATATGTGCACGAAACTTAACTTTAAGCGTTCTAAACTGAAACAAATAAGTTACGCAACACTAAAAAGACCTACTTAACAGATAGAGATCATTACCTATCCATACAAGCTCAAAGATTCTAGCTTTCCAAGCTCCAAGGCATCCAAGAGGCAAAACAAGGTTTATGAAGTGATTTAGGTGAGATTTTGTGAAGTTTTGTGTAGGTTTAGTGAAGATTAGTGAAGGAAAGGGTAAGTATTCTGTTGAGAGTGAGAGGAGCATGAGAAATAATGAGAGAGATAAAAGAAATGAGAGGATGAAAGGATAAAGAGAGAGAGGTGAGAATAATGAAAGAGAGAGGTGAGTGCACCCTTGCATTAACTCACACATTAATGCAAGCCATGGCTTTAATGACTCACCATGCCACCTCCTCCCAAATCCAAAACAAAACAAAGAAAATATCTTCTCACACAAAAATATCAAGGGTTTAGGGTTAAGCAAAAATAGGATTAGGATTAGGTTAAGTTGTCATGGTCACTAAACTAGATTAACACAAACACACTCTCACATTAACATGCACATGTGTGTGCAAGCCATAACAAATAATAATAAATTATTAATTAAATGTTATAAAATGTGAGAAACCTAAATTGGTATACTTTTTACAGAAAACCCGCAATATCGCTTAATTAACACTAATCGCAAAATCTAAGGTGTTACAATCTCCCTCCATAGAAAATTCTTCCCCGAATTTAAAATTCAAAATATGCATACCTTCAAAGTGATGAGTAAAAAACTCCCAAATCTCACTCGCAGCCTCCTAAGTGATCTCCTCACTAGACAGCTACGCCAAAGTAAACCTCCACAGATGGAAAGACTCTTGACCGAAGTTTCTCCACCTGCTGATCCACTAACACTATCGGCTGCCGGTGAATGAAAAGATCGCGTCCAAGCTAAATGGTCAGATACTGAATCATGTGAGAAAGGTCATGAAGGTAATTGCAAAGTATCGACATAAGGAAAATGGGGTGAATACTCAAAAATCTGGGCGGAAGTGCCATATTATAGGCAACGGTACTAACTCGCTTCAAGGATCTCAAAAGGACCTAGAATCTGGTATTAAGATTCCAAAAACTCAACACGCCATTCATCGGAAAAATCCGTAGGAATGCATGATCTCCCATTACGAACTCATGTCTGCGACAACTACGGTCGACATAAGACTTCTGTCTGCACTGGGCTGCTCTTATCCTGACCTAAATCAACTGGATCTTCTCCGAAGCCTCTCGACTAGCTGAGGTACAAAAATTCTACTCACGCAGAGTCAGTACAATAGAATAGCGATCGACACCACCCTACCAAACAAAGCTTAAAGGTTGCCAATTGGAATGTCTCCTGATAACAGTTATCGTAGGAGAACCCTATCAATGGAAAGTGACGATCCTAACTGCCAACAAACAATTAGTACGTATGCACAAGCATATCCTCCAGAGTCTGTATAATCCTCTCTGTCTGACCATCGGCCTACAGATGGAAATGCGGAGCTAAAGCTCAACCAGTACCCAAGGCTTCCCGAAGCTTCTGCCAATGACAGCTAGCGAACTGGATGCCTCTATTGGATACAATGCATGAAGGAATTCCGTGCAAACGCACAAAATTACTGAAGAAAAACGAGCAAACTGAGCATACTGAGCATAACCGGACAATAATCACCCGAAAGGAGTCATACCCTCGACTTGCCCTGGGTAGACCCACAACGAATTTCATGGAGATCTGCTCCTATTTCCACTCCGCAATGGTTAAAGGTTGCAACTCTCCAGCCGGTCTCGAATGCTCAACCTTAGCTCGCAACAACTCAGACACCTCGTGAAATCTGAAACTTCACTCTTCATCCCTGCCCACCCGTAACTATCTCACCAGTCACGCTACATAATGGTAGAACTTGGACGAACACAGAAAGCTGACTGATGTGCCTTTTCTTGGATCTCGCATCTCTACCCATCTGTATCAGGTACACACAAATTCTTCCTTAAACGTAGCACACCCTGGTCACAAATCAGAACTCTGAATCATTACCCTGCCGAACATGCTCAGAATTTCAGACAAACGAGCATCGGCGGGCTGTGCCTCACGAAAACGATTAAGTAAAAGTGGACAGGCGCGAAAATGAGCAAGCTGTCCCCTCAGTAGAGGCGAACTTAAGCTATACTCAACGGTCTCACAAGAACTGTAAATCTGCAAAAAATTGTCTCTGAACTGCACACAACAGGAACAAGCTACCCTCGGGACTACGACTCAAAGCATCAGCTACAACAATCGCCTTGCCACGGGTAAAAAGGATCTCACAAACGTAATCCTTTACGAGCTCCATACAACGACGTTGTTTCAACAATCAAAACCCGCTGTAGGAAGATGAACATTAAGCTCTGGTGGTCCGTGAAAATCTGACACGGCTCTCCGTACAAGTAGTATCCCCAAATCATCAACGCACGACCACCGCGGCCATCTCCAGATCATGAGTGGGATAATCCTGCTTGTACTTCCTCCAACTGTCGGAAAGCATAAGCGATAACTCTATAGTGCTACATTAATACACAATCGAGCCCCACTCATGAAACATTACAGTAAACAACAAAGTCACCCGATCCAGAAGCAAAGATAGAACTGATGCAGTCATCAACCGAATCTTCAACTGCAGGAAACTCAACTCGCATGCCTCAGTCCAAGAAAAGGAACTCCCTTCCTTGTCAGTACGGTCTATGGTGCAGCGATACTCAAGAAATCCTGCACGAAACGGCGGTAAAAACCGGCTAAGCCCAAAAATCTGCGGACCTCTGTCCCTGATCAGGTCTGGGCCAAAGATGTACGACCTCGTTCTTCCTCGGGTCCATACGAATACCGTCTCCCATAACCACATGACCTAGGAAGTTAACACTATCAAGCCTGAAGGAACATTTTAAGAATTTAGCAAACCGCTGGTACTCTCCCAATGTCTGTAAAGAAAATCCTCAAGTGCTGCTCATGTTCCTTACGCTCTAGGAATAGACCAGAATGTCATCAATAACACAACAATAACTGGTCGAGGAACGACCTGAGAAATCTGGTTCATCACATCCAAGAATGCTGCTAGGGCATTGGTGAGTCCAACAGCACCACTAAAACTCATACTGCTCGTAGCGTGCACAAAAGCATGTAAGTCCACGTTGCGACCCACGGTTCTTACGGGGAGGCGGAAACGGTATAAAAATCAAATTTTTAGCGCATGGGGCAACATGGACTAACAAAGTCGGGATCTTTTCTAAACTAAACTTGCAAACAAGCTAAAGAGAGTTAGCTACTCGGATGAAAGGTTATACCTAACTTGAACTCCTTCTTCTTGAAAACTTGTAGAGGTTGATGGTTCTTCCTCGTTGCCTTCTTCCGTCAAAGATGGATCCACCTGAGGGTTCAACCTTCGGGCTCTTTCTCGAACTTTGAGAGGACTAGAATCTCCGGCTTGCTAAACCTTTGATCCTAGAGTGAGTAGAGAGTGTCTAAGGGGTGTTTATCTTTCAAGGAGAAGGATTCTCAACACATGAGAAGGATTCTCCTTTTGCTAGAGGAAGAAGAAGATGAAGTGAGGAGAGAGAAGCTAATTGATAGAATGAGCTATCTTTTTCTTTCTTGCAACCATATCACAAAAGAAAAAGAATTATCAAATTAATAATAATAATGAAAATGAAATAGTTGATGGAAGGTTTAGGAATGACCATTATCATTTCAAACATTAAATGGTTTTGCAAGAATCAAAAAGCATCTTTCTTTTGTAATGATGATGGTCAAAACTTCAACCATGGTCAACAAGTCAGCCATGGTCAACTAGTCAACAAAATCCAACCATGACACAATTTCATTTTATTAATATTATTAATTGATATAACATAAATCCATTAGGGTTTGGAAAAAGACGACTGTCAACTGTGCATAGCACCCGTTCCGAAACCCTAATGAAAGTCCTCTTCCTCCTCCTCAAACAACCGTGCATACACACCTGCATTCTTGTTCCGAGGAACATGAATACTGAGAGATAAAAGCAACCCTAAAACATATACCAGTATCTGACTCAAACCAGAGCCAGCCAGTAATATCCGTCCGGACTCCAAACGTGCACAAGTGCGCGGATGAGAACGAACCCTGTCGCAAAACCATGCGACCTCTACTCTGTTTTGCCCAGAGGCAAATACCCTCTGTGTGGGACTCTAAAGACTCGACACTACTGCTGGCAGTGGGTTTAACCACAGACCGCAAGCGGCACTAGCTGTGCGTAACGGTCCCCAGGTAGATGCCGACAAGAAGGCTGACGAGGTGAACCCCATCTGAACTCCTACTGAGTCTGAATGTGACAGTCTCCGTACAGTCCGGTCTGTTCGTCTAATACATCGCATGTCGGGCCTAGGGGGCGGTAAAACGTCAGTCCCCTAATACCGGTACAAGTCGTGTTGGAGTGAAGCCCAAAACACCCTGAGATAACACTGGAAGCCTACCAGTATATCTCGCTTGCCCTGGCCAGGGACTACTCGTGTAATGGCTCTCCTAAACACAGCGCGATGTCAATCCCCAATACCGGGAGAGACGAATCCTGTCTAACCGTCACTGCCTCCAAGTGATTCGGGACTGTACCCAACTACTACCCGTTTGCACGACTCCTTTGAGCCGTGGTAGGGTTGTAATCAAAGCACAGTGGGAACACACTCGAGGCGAAGTGCCAGTGTCAAGTCAGCGGACTCAGCTGTACTCATGTCACCTGGGAACTGATAACTGACGATAGGTATAATACCAACCTGTCAGTTCCCGACGAGTCCTGTCCAGTGTACTCGTAACCCAACGAGCACCCGTATACTATCTCCAGTACGACGTACTGATGGCTGTGGGACAGACCATCTCCCACACTGGGATGAGAAGCGCATACGCTAGTCTACTCCGGAGTATCGATGCCCTGTCTCGATAGTCCTGCGACTAGGGACCTGTATAAGGATGTGCTTATAGATTACCCAGCCCCCACTAGTGTGACTGCCATCACAACGCTGGTAATCAAGCAAAGATCCTAAGGGCTCCACTAATGCGTATAGGTGATTTACTAATATAAACACATGTACACATTGAAGTAGAAACAAACCAAATAGCATACTACTATATTGAGCAAGATTGTTTATACAAGGTGAATATCCCAAGCTTCCATTAAGTAATATACAAACTAGTATGATACAGTAATGGCCTCTAGGGCATATACACTAACAATCTCCCACTTGCACTAAGGCCATGTACTGGCGTATCGAAGACCTATCATCTCGATCAGCCGCTCGAACTGAGTCTGGGGTAAGGCCTTGGTGAATGGATCTGCAGTGTTTTCTTCTGAAGCAACCCTCCGAACCTCGATCTCCTTGCGATCCACGATCTCCCTGATCAGGTGATACCGCCTCAAGATGTGCCTGGATCTCTGATGGGACCTGGGTTCCTTCGCTAAAGCTATAGTCCCGTTGTTGTCGCAATACAGAGGTATTGGGTCAACAATGGACGGAACCACCTGAAGTTCTTTCAAGAACTTCCTCATCCAGACAGCTTCTTTTGCGGCATCAGATGCAGCAATGTATTCCGCTTCCATAGTCGAGTCTGCAACGGTTTCCTGTTTGGAGCTCTTCCAACACACCGCCCCTCCATTGAGGGTAAAGACGAAACCCGACATGGACTTGGAATCATCCTTGTCATTCTGGAAGCTGGAGTCAGCAAAGGCCTCGATCTGGAGGTCTTTTCCGCCATACACCAAGAACATCTCCTTAGTCCTTCTCAGGTACTTGAGAATGTTCTTTACCGCTATCCAGTGTTTCTCCCCAGGATTTGACTGATACCGGCTTACCACACTCAGTGCATAAGCTACATCCGGTCTGGTACAAAACATCGCATACATTATAGAGCCTACCGCAGAAGCGTAGGGTATAATAGACATGCGATCCCTCTCCAAATCAGTCTTGGGAGACATCTCTTTAGAGAGGGTGATTCCGTGACAAGCCGGTAGGTTACCGCGCTTGGAATCTTCCATACTGAATCTTTTCACTATGGTGTCGATGTACATGGACTGAGAAAGTCCTAATATCCTCTTGGATCTATCACGATGGATCCGGATCCCCAGGATGTATGAGGCATCACCCAGGTCTTTCATGGAGAACCTGTGTGATAAGAACCCCTTGACAGATTGTAGCATAGGAATGTCATTTCCTATTAAGAGAATGTCATCCACGTATAAAACGAGGAATACTACAGTTCTCGCTACAAATCTACTATAGATGCATGGTTCATCTGGATTTTTGATAAAGCCAAATTCCTTGACCGTCTCATCAAAACAGATGTTCCAACTCCGCGATGCCTGCTTTAGTCCATAGATGGACTTAAGCAACTTGCACACTTTTCCGCTGCTCCCACTCTGAATGAAACCCTCTGGCTGATCCATATAGACACACTCCTCTAAATTTCCATTCAGAAAAGCGGTCTTTACGTCCATCTGCCAAATCTCATAATCGTGGAAGGCTGCAATGGCAAGAAGGATCCGAATGGATTTCAGCATAGCCACTGGAGAAAAGGTTTCGTCATAGTCCAAGCCAGGTCTTTGACGGAAACCCTTTGCTACAAGTCTAGCTTTATAGGTCTCAACCTGTCCATCTACACCAATCTTCCTTTTGAAGATCCACTTGCATCCTACGGGTTTTACCCCGTCTGGAGCAATGTCCAACGTCCATACTTTGTTGGTGTACATGGACTCCATTTCGGTCCGCATTGCATCAAGCCATTTTACCGAGTCAACGCTCTGAACGGCCTGCTGGAAGCTAGTAGGCTCATCATAATCTATGATGCAATCCTCTCTATCCCCATCTATGAGAAAGCCGTAGTATCTCTCGGGCGGATGAGACTGCCTACTACTCCTGCGGAGCGGCGTAGGAATGTCCTGTTCTTTCTAACCCTCTGGTTCCTCTAAGCTTTCAGTAATGGTTTGTGGTTCTGGAATTTCTTCCAGTTCTACTGTGCTCCCACTTATCTGGTTTTCCAAAAACTCAGTTTCCAAGAAATAGGCATGACGAGAAACAAGAACTTTTTGTTCCTCTTCGCAGTAGAAGAAATATCCCTTGGAGTTCTTTGGATATCCCACGAACTTGCACTGTACTGAGCGTGCTCGAGCTTGTCCGCATGCTGCTTTTTAACAAAAGCTGGACATCCCCATGTCTTAATGTGCTTAAGATAGGGTCTCTTCCCACTCCACATTTCATATGGTGTAGTAGGCACAGTCTTAGTAGGAACTCGGTTCAAAAGGTACGCAGCTGATTCTAGCGCATACCCCCAGAATGATCGCAGTAACTCAGCGTTGCTCATCATGGACCGTACCATATCCAATAGTGTTCGGTTTCGTCTCTCCGATACACCGTTGTGTTGCGGAGTGTATGGAGGAGTAAGCTGAGAGAGAATTCCGTTCCCTTTTAAATAATTCAGGAACTCGGCACTTAAGTATTCTCCACCTCGATCCGATCTTAGAATCTTGATACTTTTGTCGGTCTGTTTCTCTACTTCATTCTTATATTCCTGGAACTTTTCAAAGGTTTCGGACTTATGTTTCATTAAAAAGACATAACCGTACCTTGAAAAATCATCCGTAAAAGTAATGAAGTAAGAGTAACCGCTTCGCGCATGTGTAGACATTGGACCGCACACGTCGCTGTGTACGAGTCCCAAGAGCCCGCTCGCTCTTTCTCCGTGTCCAGTGAACGGAGTCTTTGTCATCTTTCCCATGAGACAAGATTCACAAGTGGCATAAGACTGATACTCGAACGGATCCAAGTATCCTTCTTTATGTAACTTAGTCAACCGTGTCTCATTGATGTGACCCAGTCTACAATGCCATAAGAAAGCCTGATTAATATCTGGAGACTTTCTTTTGTGTGTATTCTAGACATTGAAAATCTGTGGTTGGTTTAACACGTATATACCATTGCTCAGTGTACCTGACCCAATCAGAACTTGATTAAGGTGAATGTTTACAACATTACTTACAAACGCAAATTCATAACCTTCTTTAGAAACCAAAAATACAGAAATGATATTACAAGTTGCGTTGGGTACAAAAAAGCAATTACGCAAAACCAAAACATGCCCATCTGTCATTCCCAGGTGATAGTCCCCCACGGCTTTAGCATCCATGCTAGCTCCGTTTGCAACTCTGAGGGTCATGTCACCTACCTTCAAAAACCTACGGTTTCTCAACGCCTGCAAAGAATTACAGATATGAGATCCTGATCCGGTATCCAATACCCAGGAAGTAGAGTTTATAGAAAGACAGTTTTCAATAACATACACACCTGAAGCTGAAGCCGCAACCTGCTTCAGTTCCTGTGTCCTGGCCTTCCAAGCCCTGCAATCTTTCTTCCAGTGTCCACTCTTATGACAATAGAAGCATTCCTCCTTTCCCACAAGCTTCCCCGCAATCATTGTTGCCTTTTCCTTTCCCTTCGTACCCACTTTACTAACACCGCCTCTTGGTTTGGCGGGGGCTTTCTTCCTCTTTCCCTTGGCTTTCACCTTGGACCTAGAGGAAGAAGATCCTCCTACAAACAAAGCAGGTGTTTCCCTACCTTTCTGTAGGGTGCCCTCTGCGCTCCTCAGCATGTTGAGGAGTTCTGAAAGTTCAACTTTCTTTTCTTGTAAGTTGAAGTTCAGTATAAACTGGGCGTAAGTGGATGGAAGGGACTGGAGAATTAAATCCGTATAGAGTTCACTTTCCAACGTGGTCCCAAGTTCCGCGAGCTCCTCAATGTAGCCAATCATCTTAAGCACGTGGTCCGCTACCGATGATCCGACGGCCAACTTTGCCGAAAACAACTTCTTCGACACTTCGTATCTTGCGATACGAGACTGCTCTCCATATAGTTCTTTTGTATGAAGAAATATGGATTCCAAATCCATATTCTCGTGCCTCCTCTGATGTTCATTGTCCATAGAGGCAAGCACGAGGCACCTGGCCTTCGCGCAATCAATCTCCCAAGTCTTACGGATTTCCTTATCCGCGACGCTGGAGGTGGGACATGGGACGGGGGGAGCTTTGGTGGTAAGAAGATACCCCAGCTTGTCGTAAGTGATTGCCATTTTGACATTCCTGAGCCAATCTTTGTAGTTTGGCCCTGTCAGTATGTTTTTATCTAGAAGTAACTTAAGTCCAGTCATGTCGAATGGTCGCTGCAATTAGGAGAGAGAGAAGAAACACTTTAGCACGATGCTCTTGCAAGTTTAGAGTGGTTTTTAATTTGTCTAAACAGGATGGCTCCCACTGTCTCTCGAATCCCTCCTCAAACCATAAAGGAAGAATTATTCGGGATCAATCCTACCGCACAATACTTGCTTAACCGTTCATCCAGGCCAGTGTCGGTACTTCGAGGGAGGTTTTCCAACGCTTTCGCGAAGTTCCTTAATTAAATAACCACTTTTCACTGGGGGCGTAGCCCCGCTAACACCTTTCTAGGCACCTGCTAGGTTTATAGCATTGATCGTTTAGTGAGAAATTTCCCGAGGAGTAGCATATACTCACAGTAGGATCGGGATCCAAATATCATCGCGTGACGAAACTGAAGGAATCCTACCAGAATCATCACACTCCAAATGGTATGCAAATCTAGCAAGTTTCAGTACTTATGAAACTCCCGATGTGGATTTTTGCCCCATGCTCTTATGACCTTGACTTTGGCCAACAAATCATAAGTCACATGTCAAGTTCTACCCGTCGTTCTCCAGGTTAATTTGAATCCACCCGTACCAACCCTTGACTTTGGCCAACAAGGCAGTACGACTGTTCCAAACCAACGCATCTATCTATGCTGCACATGAATACCCAACAGCTACCAATCACTATGCCTTGACTTTGGCCAACAAACACAGCTTGAATACTATTGACTATTCATGTGAAACGACGGAGGGCTACGAATGGTTTTGGCGAAACGGTGAACTTAGTGAACTTGATATAATCGATGGAACGAGATAGCTTTTAGAAGGAGTGGCTCAAGCTCCGCATTTAAAAGTTAGTTTTGAAAAGAACCGAGTAGTTTTTCGAAAGTGTTCTAACGATTTTAACTTGGTTTATTATCTTGCATTAGTTCTTTTAATGCGTGATATTCTTGCATTAGTTCTTTTAATGTGTCCCATCATTTAATCCTACCATTGCAGAAAACAACCAAAATATGACGTACGCTTATGCCATTCGCATTCGCCACGGGGCCCCGTCATCACCCGTTAGGTTACTTAACTAACGACAGAGCGGGGGCTGGGCTAGCGCGGCTGTAAAACATAAGCAACGCCTAAATAGTTATAAATATAGCAATGATAGAAATTACAGATCACAGATGAATACATTGGATATACTAGGAATCCGCAATCCGTTCGAGCCTGCAACGAAAAGCGGATTACACGGTCGCGGTGAATAGCCAATACCCCACCCAAGACCCCTACGGGTGCGGCAAACTACCCGCCAAGTACTCGGCGGTTTGTGCACCCCTCCATGGGTCTATCCTAGGAGCAAAAACAGTAAAAAGAATTATACAATGACGGCTACAACCCCGACCCGGTTGTGCGGCCAAACAAATAATAATATTACATCAATATACATATTACAAATGAATGAAAGAAAAACAAAAGCTCATCTCACATCCACCACGGCTATTCACTCGCGACAGTCCAACACATTCATATACACATTCCAATATCAAACACAGATCACAGAGATATATAACCCCGACTAATCGACTTATAGCGATTAGCCGACGTTCAATACATACAAACATCACAGATATAACCAATATAGTCCAAGTGTAGTGAAGTTCGGAAAAATACGGAATTATAGGCCCCCAAAAATAAATTTCTATTCTGGAAAATCTGGGTACAAATAATATATCTGAAAAATCCCAAAACCCTACCAGAAGAACATTGCACAAAACCCGATCACGAGAGGACCCTAAACGGCGGCGGTTACGCGGCAAATGCATACCTATTGCCGCGGAACCGCGGCGGTTTGAAGGAATCAGGGGATCGTTTTTCTTGGGTGTTCTCACAAAACCCTGAGCCGAATTTAGGTGTATAACAAATTTTGTTTTGACCAGAAAAATTTTTAACAGAAACTAGGGTTTTTGAAAAGTTTGGTTTTTGGATTTTTCGGTTCCGAACTTCGTTACACTTCACTACCAAGCTAGTTTAAGTTTAGTTAGGCTCTGATACCACTGTAAGTCCACGTTGCGACCCCCAGTTCTTACGGGGAGGCGGAAACGGTATAAAAATCAAATTTTTAGCGCATGGGGCAACATGGACTAACAAAGTCGGGATCTTTTCTAAACTAAACTAGCAAACAAGCTAAAGAGAGTTAGCTACTCGGATGAAAGGTTATACCTAACTTGAACTCCTTCTTCTTGAAAACTTATAGAGGTTGATGGTTCTTCCTCGTTGCCTTCTTCTGTCAAAGATGGATCCACCTGAGGGTTCAACCTTCGGGCTCTTTCTCGAACTTTGAGAGGACTAGAATCTCCGGCTTGCTAAACCTTTGATCCTAGAGTGAGTAGAGAGTGTCTAAGGGGTGTTTATCTTTCAAGGAGAGGGATTCTCAACACATGAGAAGGATTCTCCTTTTGCTAGAGGAAGAAGAAGATGAAGTGAGGAGAGAGAAGCTAAATGATAAAATGAGCTATCTTTTTCTTTCTTGCAACCATATCACAAAAGAAAAAGAATTATCAAATTAATAATAATAATGAAAATGAAATAGTTGATGGAAGGTTTAGGAATGACCATTATCATTTCAAACATTAAATGGTTTTGCAAGAATCAAAAAGCATCTTTCTTTTGTAATGATGATGGTCAAAACTTCAACCATGGTCAACAAGTCAGCCATGGTCAACTAGTCAACAAAATCCAACCATGACACAATTTCATTTTATTAATATTATTAATTGATATAACATAAATCCATTAGGGTTTGGAAAAAGACGACTGTCAACTGTGCATAGCACCCGTTCCGAAACCCTAATGAAAGTCCTCTTCCTCCTCCTCAAACAACCGTGCATACACACCTGCATTCTTGTTCCGAGGAACATGAATACTGAGAGATAAAAGCAACCCCAAAACATATACCAGTATCTGACTCAAACCAGAGCCAGCCAGTAATATCCGTCCGGACTCCAAACGTGCACAAGTGCGCGGATGAGAACGAACCCTGTCGCAAAACCATGCGACCTCTACTCTGTTTTGCCCAGAGGCGAATACCCTCTGTGTGGGACTCTAAAGACTCGACACTACTACTGGCAGTGGGTTTAACCACAGACCGCAAGCGGCACTAGCTGTGCGTAACGGTCCCCAGGTAGATGCCGACAAGAAGGCTGACGAGGTGAACCCCATCTGAACTCCTACTGAGTCTGAATGTGACAGTCTCCGTACAGTCCGGTCTGTTCGTCTAATACATCGCATGTCGGGCCTAGGGGGCGGTAAAACGTCAGTCCCCTAATAGCGGTACAAGTCGTGTCGGAGTGAAGCCCAAAACACCCTGAGATAACACTGGAAGCCTACCAGTATATCTCGCTTGCCCTGGCCAGGGACTACTCGTGTAATAGCTCTCCTAAACACAGCGCGATGTCAATCCCCAATACCGGGAGAGACGAATCCTGTCTAACCGTCACTGCCTCCAAGTGATTCGGGACTGTACCCAACTACTACCCGTTTGCACGACTCCTTTGAGCCGTGGTAGGGTAGTAATCAAAGCACAGTGGGAACACACTCGAGGCGAAGTGCCAGTGTCAAGTCAGCGGACTCAGCTGTACTCATGTCACCTGGGAACTGATAACTGACGATAGGTATAATACCAACCTGTCAGTTCCCGACTAGTCCTGTCCAGTGTACTCGTAACCCAACGAGCACCCGTATACTATCTCCAGTACGACGTACTGATGGCTGTGGGACAGACCATCTCCCACACTGGGATGAGAAGCGCATACGCTAGTCTACTCCGGAGTGTCGATGCCCTGTCTCGATAGTCCTGCGACTAGGGACCTGTATAAGGATGTGCTTATAGATTACCCAGCCCCCACTAGTGTGACTGCCATCACAACGCTGGTAATCAAGCAAAGATCCTAAGGGCTCCACTAATGCGTATAGGTGATATACTAATATAAACACATGTACACATTGAAGTAGAAACAAACCAAGTAGCATACTACTATATTGAGCAAGATTGTTTATACAAGGTGAATATCCCAAGCTTCCATTAAGTAATATACAAACTAGTATGATACAGTAATGGCCTCTAGGGCATATACACTAACAAAGCAGTCTTCGGAATGTCATCAATCCGAACCCGCAACTAATGATGACCCGATCCCCAACAAACTTATAAAAATGTCTCGCACTCTGGAGCTAATCGAACAAATCGTCAATGCGGGGTAAAGGATACCTATCAACACCGTAACTCGGTTCAGTTGACGATCAATCAATATACAACCTCAAACTATCGTCCTTCTTTTTGACTAACAGAATAGGAGATCGCCAAAGCGAAACACTTGGACGCACAAGTCCCCCTATCTAGCAACTCTTCATGTGATCATTAAGCTCCCTAAGATCCGCCGGCTCATCTGGAGAAATGTCGGAAAACTCTCGCACGATAGGAACCCGGTCCAACAAACCCACTATTGATCAGGTATCACGAACAGAAGCCAAGAATTCTCGACATCTTCTCCTCAAAATCCGACTTAGCGAAAAAGGCTGAATTCAAGCTGTGAGGGGCGGCACCATTGTCCCCATGCATAACAAGAACTGACTCGCCGGGAAAACAAAACCAGACTGTTTTCTTACGGTAGTCCACAGACGCATATCGCATAGCTAACAAGTCCATGCCCAGGAGAACGTCAAAGTCCAACATCTCTAGAATGATAAAATTGACGGACGAACCTCTATCTCCAACCGATTGGCACACGACCGAAACACGTGTTGCGCAACAAAAGAATCGCTGACAGAAATCAACACAACAAACGGCTGATCTAGCTAACATGACTCTCGGCCTAACCACGACATGAAGTGTGTATAACAACGAGTGCATAGATCCCGAATTAAACAAACAAGTGCATCAAAAGACATACGAATTAAGACTACCTGAAAACTCAGCTTTGGACGCACTCGCATCCTGATGAGTAGAAGCAAACGCTCGTGCCTGCCCTCTACCCGCAACTGGCTGAACTCCTCCTATACCATCCTGTCCCCTCTGAACGAACCCTCCGCGACCACGACCTCTCTGAACATAATTCTGACGCTGTGCCAAGGAACAATGTCTGACGAAGTGTTGAAGGCTCCCGCATCGAAAACATCCATACGATGGCTGCTGACCCTCCTGGGGATAAGAGCTAAACAACTGTCCTCGTCCCAAGCCTCTTCTACTCCCGCGACGTGCACGAAACCTGTCATGGTGACTGAACCTCTGTCTCTATGCTAGTACACCTGCACGAGCCCTCCTCTGTCCTCGAACTCCCATAGACTCGGAAAGACATGCCTCATCTAGAAGGGCTGCGTTCAGTGGTGTTATATACGTGACACAATGCTGTGTGCTGATAGTAAGGAATAACTGGGTAACCGGGGTGGCAACCTCCTGTCGCTGCGCTCGACTGGTCTCAACTAACGAACTCATCATCTGGCGCAAGTCCTGCATATCAGCCTCAAGCCTAGCGATACGATCTATCAAAGGCGGATCAATCTGCTCCACTACAGCGAGCGTACCGTCCTGGTCAATTCTCGTCCCACACGAGTCAACTCTGACCTCGGCGCTCGCTGCATCTCTCTGATCCTTCATAGTCATCGGTGGCATAAAGGCTATAAATGGAAATAGGATTCAATAAGAACACGAAAATCGAATCACAAGGATATGTATAATCATAGAAGGAATTTCAAGATATAAGTACTTAGGCCACTTAGGCGGAGTACCATATTGTAAGTATGCCGCGGATATACACACATTACGTCACTCTGCTTAAGCTACAAACTCCATCATACCAAGGTCATCCTACATTCCGAAAGGTAAAACCTAGCACTCTGATACCAACTTTTTCACAACCCAAAATTGGCACGTGACGGCGCTTAAACTACGTAACGTCTACAGGCGTAACGCAATTTAAGTAAGCCGAAAACCCAGCAATCTAAACTATCAAAAGTAGTTAGTGATAAGAACATTGTTAAAACTTTGGAAGTCTCAAGTACAATTTCTTTAAAGGCCAAATTTACTTTCTTTTTAAAAATTTGGCAGCACCTCCTTTGTAAAACAAGCCCCCAAAAAGGGTACAACATAAATATAAGTAAAAGCATCCCCAAACGGGAGCAAAACCACGCCCAAAGGCGGAAAACAACCACCAGAATATATATGTTGGGTTACGACAGCGCCCCGACCGTCAATCCGAGGCCAAATGCGGAACAAAACTTTTTACGAAACCGGAGCTATCATTGTCTTTCACCTGGATCGAACCATTAACACAAACTAGCTAACTAGAAAGATGATAGAAAGGCTATGCCGATCGATCCGTGTCCTTCGGTCTTTAGCCACCATCCCTAGCTCATCACGGCATCTCCGATCTCCGGTCTCCTCGTCGTAAGGGCACCACATCAAGAAGCCTTTTTACGGGTTCCCGCTTCAAACCGAAGTAACTCGGACATGAAGTTTGCTAGCCGACATATCCAAGGTGATGTAGAGAATGTGTGTGATAACTTTGTCTCAAGCATCCTTTGATTCTCAACACGTGATAGTGTATGGATGGAGGTTGAAGATGAAGCCATGGTGGAAATGGTGAGCTAGAGGAAGAAGAAGAAGAAGAACTTTTCATTTCTATTGTCTTGAAATGAATTGTGAGAGCCATAGAATAATCTCAAGAGCTAACCCAAGGGTTAGTATCTGTCCACTCTCTCTCCACTGCTCATTTCAACACAATAAACGATCACTAATGTGACATTTGCACAAGAAATAAGACCATGAGTCACCAATGAAGCACATGTCTCATTTAATGCATTAAATCATCACTCCCACTCACAATTTCCACCATCTAAACATTAATCCAAATGTTTAGTCCAACAATAAGATATGGAAACATCTAAAGTAAACTCATGACGGATCACAAGGATACCCCACCTTATATACATACCTGCATCCGCATTCTGACTGAATACGAATGCAATGAGACTAAAGTAATCTAACAAATCTAATACTAGGATCCGGATTAAACCAAAGCCCACTATTATGATCCGTCCGATCATGATCCTTGCACGAATGCACGTATATGATCGAACCCTGCCATAATACCAAACGGCCTCTACAACGTTACGCCCGAACTTGGGAAAACTTTCTGTGGGGGACTCTAAAGACTCGTCGATACGCTGACGATGGGTTTAACCACAAGCACGTCAGTGGTACTAGCTGTTTGTAACGTCCGCCCAGGTATTGACCAAAAGGGAAGCCGATGAGCGAACTCATCCTGAAACCCTACTGAGCCTGTCAGTGACAATATACGTACTGTCACGACCCGAAATATTAGCTCGTGACCAGCACTTGAATCACGCAACGTCTAAAGGTGTAACGGAATTCAAGTAAGCTGAAACCCAGAAATCTAAACCTTTTAAGAAAAATAAAGGAGGTGAGGTTTTGAAATAAAGGTATAATGAAATCAAGTTTTCTTAATACATAGAAAAGGAACATGAATGATGCAAGTGAAATTTACTAATTTGAAAACATGTTTCGTCTTTTCAAAAATTTTGGCAGCACCTTCTTTGTATATTTTGATCTAAAACCACAAATACATAATAATGATAAAGGCATCCCCAAGCGGGAGATAGCTCTTCGCCAAACGGCGGATCACAACCACGCAAGACAATATATATAAGTATACGACGCCCAATGGCGAAGATCACCACAAAAGATAAATAAATAGGCAATACATAACCCCAAAAGCGAATAAAGAACCCATCGCTCAAATCTTGCAACTACAAGTCTCACTAAGTCTCATTACTTATACAATTTACTAATTTTGATTGATGGAGTTAACTAGATACAATATGAAATGTAGATATAAGAGTGGGAATGATACAAATGTCCTGCCTACCAATGCAAAACACCCGAATGCAACTGTGTGCCAGCGAAGCAGCTACTGATCCAAGCAGTCAACCTGCAAGAACTGTGGCACAACGGGGGTGAGTTGCCAACTCGTGAGTAGAAAATATCAACAGATTGAAATCGAATAAACAACGACTCCTATGTAAACTATATCATAAAGTAATATTATGATATCTAGGGTGACCGGGTCTATATATTTTCCAACAAGGTAGTCAATACCTATATGCATGTGGATAACATCCAACAGTAATAATCAATGCATGTATGCATGTGGATCTCGTCCGCTTATATAATCAATGTACGTATGCATGTGGATTTCGTCCACCCATATAATCAATGTCTGTATGCATGCGTATATCGTCCACCCATATAATCAATGTCCGTATGCACGTAAATATCATAAAAGAGTGTGCAAGAAGGTATGAGGATATAAATCAACGGTGTCCCACACGACACATCAAAATCATGGAACCTGAGTTCCTAGCATCGACACTCAAAAACATTATGAAAACCGTGCCCAGCATCGGCACGCAAATCCTCATATATCGGGCTCCGTCAGTACGGATCGCCCCACGGACTCCGTCAGTCTGGATCGGCCCATATCATCTCTCGACTCCGGTCGGTATCCTCCGGATATCCGACGAGCCCAATACTATCACCGGTAGGTAGTAGCCTCTGTAGGGTTCCTAGGCACACTAAGGAGGTTCCACAAGGCATCAACCATGCCAAATTCAAAAATTTCCGGTGCCGAGAAACCCTAATGCGATCGTTGACTAGAGTTTAAGGCGAAACATGCAACTAGTTAACAACTTAACTAAGAGTGAACGGAAATACAACCTTTGTAGATCCGGTCCTCCACTTCCATAGCTCCATGATGATGTCCCTCCGCTGCGATCATCGGATCCCGGACTCTGTCGATGGTTTCGTCGAAGAAATGATCGGGCTAGGTCGTCGACTTCGATGCCGAAGATGATCTACGTCGAGGCAACTCAAGATCAACTCCAACTTCACCAAGTCATGAAACTTGTGAAGAAAACACCCTATACTTCTTGGCAAGTGGTAGAGGATGAAGAAATAGGAAGTGGGTTCACTTTGGATTTGGATTTCTCACTCTTTTTCTCAAAACACCATTAATGGTAGCATGGTTTCTTCTTCTTGAAGAAGAAAAAAGAATATGTTGAGAGAAGAATAATTCAAATGATAAATCAAGTGAAGTTATCATAATGCAACCTTGGTTAAGTGTAGAGAATAAACTAGGGTTAGGTATAATGGTTAGGTTTAGGATGAAGACAAAGTGGTGGACTTTCAAAGATGCTTTGAAGCTTCAAGAAGCTTCAAGCAAAGAAAGAAAAATAAAGCCACCATTTCATCTTTTCCAAAATGAATAAATAAATAAATAAATAAATAATTCAAACCCTAACCATTAACCTAATCATAGTTTAAAGCACACACACACACCCAAGTTTGCATATATCATCAAACATGATATAATCAAGTGCACAAAAATATATCACATATACAATGTGCACAATAAGTGAGAAAATCCATCTTAAGTGAAAAAATACTAGTTAAAATAAAGTAATATATCAAATATATAATTATACATTAAATCATTAAATCAACACTTGATTTAACGATCCGGTCATATCGCATATGACCGAGTAATATCCAATGTATCGACTTATCGAATCAATCCTCGATTCGATAACTAGGTTATATCGCATACAACCAATCGATACATTCATCGCGAGAATAGAATACAGTATCACATACACGCATTATTCTCGGTCCCGCACATATCTCATATACACTCCTATTTCATTTCGCTTGAGCCAGGAAACCTCTGTGTAGGACTCTAAAGACTCGTCAATACGCCGGCAGCAGATGATGATCATATCAAACACACACAAGCCGCAAGCGGTCTGCCAAACGTAACGGCCACCCGGGTATTGAGCGATTAGAAGATCGACGAGCAAGCCCGCTCACACTCCTGTGAATCCAACCAGTAACACTTACCGTACAGTCCGGTCTGTTCGTATGATATGTCGCATATCTCGCCTAGGGGTGGTAAACGTCAGACCCTAGTAGCTCGATAAGTCGTGTCGATATGAGGTCTATAACAGTTCGAGAAACTACTGGTAACACTTACTAGTAAATCTCAGCAACCCTGGCCAGGGATTTCCGGTTATAGCCAATCGAACACAGCGCAACATCAACTCCCTAAACCGGGAGAGACGAATCCCCTCCTATCGCTCATTGCCTCCATGTGATTCGGGACTGTACCCAAAAGCCACCGTTTTGCATGCCCTCTTGGACGTGGTAAGGTGGAAATCAAAGCACAGTGGGAATCACATAAGACTATATGACGATCATGGGTCTACAGACTAACCTGTAACAGTGTCACCAGAGAACTGCCATCTGAAGTAAGGTATAATACCATCTGGGAGTTCTCGGCGAGTCCGTCCAGTGTACCCAGTCTCTTCTGAGCACCCGTATATCATCTCTGATGTCAAACACAAATGGATATGGGATCATCCATCGCCCATCTGTATGGGTCGAGAAGGTATACGCTAGTCTATTCTGGTATATCGATGCCCCGTCTCGATACACCCACGACTAGGGACCTTGAAGGATGTACTTATGGACTACCATGTCCCCACTAGTATGATCCGCATCATAGTCCAGGTAGTCAAGTACACATCCTAAGGGTTATACTAACATGTAACAGAAAGACAATCAGTATACACGTTAAGGTAAAGAGTAACCAGATAGCATACTATCATGTCGAGCAAGAAAGTCCTCCCTATATATGTCCCAGCATCCACTACAATATACATCCTATGTATAGTAATGGCCTCTAGGGCATACATATAACTAACAATCTCCCACTTGCACTAGGGCCATCTGTTGCAGTGGTTGTAGTATCTCATACTCAACCATCCCATAAAAGTCTCTCTCTGGGAAAAGGCCTTTGTGAGTGGATCTGCCGTGTTGTCCTCTAAGTCTACTCTCCTAACCTCGATACCCCTGGAGATCAACTATCTCCATGATCAGGTGATGTTGCCTCAGAATACGTCTGGGTCACTGATGGGACCGGGGTTCCTGGGCCAAAGCCACAACTCCATTGTCTCACAATGGTAGGAACGAAGTTCATCTCATAAACCAATATACACCCAGACTTCCTCTTTGATAGCATCTTAAGTAGCGATGTATCCCGCCTTTATCGTCTAGTATGCCACGGTATCTAGCTTGGAACTCTTCCAACATACCGTCCCTTTACTGAGGGTAAAGACAATGCCTGCGACTGACATTCAGTCGTCTTTATCACCCTGGAACCTTTCCAGTGATTCTCCCCAGGATCAATTGATACCATCTCACTATAACTAGTGAGTATCCTAATATCCAATTAGATCTATCTCATAGATCCAAAACCCAGGATTTAGGAGGTATCATTTTGATTATATATGGAGAATCATTGTGATAAGCGGAGATTGACCGAGCGTAGCATAGGAAACTCCTTCCCTATCAAGAGTATGTCATCCATGTACTCTACGAGGATCACTACCATACTCCCTACTATCTTTTTGTATATATAAGGTTCATCTACCATTTTGATGATGTCAAACTGTTTGACTAACTCATCAAAACAGATGTTCCAACTCCGCGATGCCTGCTTCATCACATAAATCATCTTGCCTATGTTTCCGCTGCTCCCACTGTCTACGAAGCCCTCTGACTGTATACTTATAGACGCACTCTTCTAAAACATCATTTAGAAAAGCATTCATGGCACCCAACCGCCAGATATCGTAGTTATGGTATGTAGCCGTAGCAAGTAGGATCTGGATAGACTTAAGCATAGCCACTGGAAAAAGGTTTCATCATTATCCACGCCTGGTCGATGACGAAAACCTTTAACAATTCTAGATTTGAAAGTCTCAACTTTTCCATCTACACCAAGTAATCTTCTCAAGATATACTTGCTCCTGATGGGGATTTAACCCTTCAGATAAAGCAACCAAAGTCCATACTTTGTTGGTGTATAAGGATTCCATCTCAGATCACTAAGCATCCAGCCATTCTTTCAAAGTCCCACTCCTGATGGCCACCTCGAAACTAGTTGGGTCATCATCTCACGATGCAATCCTCGCTCCCACTGTCATAGAGAAACCAAAGTATCTCTCAGTTGGGTGAGAAAACCCTACTAGATCGGCGGAGAGGCTGAGGTTCGTTGGTTGCTATAGAATCCTTTGGTTCTGTCAAATCATCAGCTTCAGTTTTGTATAGCTAGAACCTTTCCAGTTCTACATAACTGACCTTACCTCGAGCTTGTCCAGATTTTTCTTTTAGACATAGGCCGGACAACCCAAATCTTAACAAGCTTAAGATATGGACTCTTCCCTTTCCATATCTCATATGAAGTGGTAGGCAACTGATTTGATCGGAATCCTATTCAATAGGTATGCAACTTCTCAAGTGCATAACTCCCAAAAGGAAATAGGTAACTTAGTAGTACTCATCATAGAGCACACCTTATCATATAGGGTGTGATTGCTCCGCCCCGATACACCAACGTGCTGTGGTGTATACGGAGGAGTAACACTGAGAGAGAATCTCATTCTCCTTTAGAATAGTCCAGGAATGCCATGCTCAAGTATTCTCCTCCCTGATCTTATCATAGGACATAATACTTATACCCGTTTTGGTTCTCTATTTCTAACTTATATTCTGTGAATATCTCAAAAGGTTCGGACTTGTGTTTCAACCGGAACATATGTCTGAATCTTGAGAGATTATCAGAGAATGTAATGAAATACAAAGAACCGGTCTTGGCATGTGTAGACAGGGGACCTTCATACATAAACATGTATCATCCCAAGAGTTCAACTAACTCTTTCTCTGCTTCCAATAAACAGAGCTATGGTCATCTTATCTCTGTGACATGACTGACAAGTTTTCACAAGATGTAAATTCAAATTGATTTAAATATGCATCTATGTGCAACTTAGCTAGTCGGGTCGCAATGATATGACCTAGTCTACAATACCACAAGAAGGATCCGTTCATTTCTGAACTCTTCCTCTTATATGTGTTCTGTATACTAGGAACTGTAGTTTGATTTAGAACATCAATGCTTTTAGGTAACGTGCCTGAACCGATCAACTTTTGATATAGGAAATGTTCAAAACATTATCCAACAATACAAAATTATATCCTTCCTTATCTAAATAAAGAGATTGATATGATTTTGTATATCAGGTTCGGTATCTAATAACATTTGTTCAGAATCAATGTATTCTGGGAATACAGGGTGACGGTGACCAACAGACTTGGCTGCAACACTTGCACCGTTTTCTGTCTCATGAAACTTATCACCCGTTCTCAGTTCTCTACCTTTCTGTAGCCCTATGTAACAGATTACATATCTGGGATCCTGATCCGGTATCAAATACCCAGAACGTAGAGGATACAGAGAAACAGTTCTTTGTAACGAACACACCCGAAGAAGATGCATCATCATGCACTTTCTTCGTTTGGGCGGCAAAGGAATCCTGGTAATCCCCAATTTTCTGCTATGTCTTATAACAATTATAAGTTGGAGCGGGAACAACGTTCCCCAGCTCAGTATAACAAGCGGGTTCGGTCAATACATCCGTATTATTATCTTGATTAAGGCGTGACATGGTCGCTACCTGGAGAGAGAGAGAAGAAAACACTCAGCGTATGCTCTTGCAAGATCAGATTGGTTATTATTTTATCTAATCAGGATGGCTCCCACTGTTTTTATCAAATCTTCCTTCAAACCCTAAAAGGAAAGACTAGCCGGGATTAATTACACGCTACAAGTTCGCCAATGTTTCAGCCAGGCCAGTGTCGGTACTTTGAGAGAGGTCCCCCGTGCTTTCGCACGAACCTAATTAATGTAAACCTCGGTTTCCCAGAGGCGTAACCCCGTTGACACCTTTCTAGACACCTACTTGATCGGCTAATTGTAATGTTTAAAACTCTCCTAGGAGTAACAATTACTCGCAGTGGGAATCGGGATCCAACTATCTCATAGAAGGTATGCAATCTCATTGCAAATTTCAACACTTGAAATTCCCGATAATTTTGCCCCTAACGTGCTATGACCTTGACGAAAGCCAACAAACCATAGCCCGCTAGTCAAGTTCAACCCATCATTTCCTGATTGAATTAAACCCACCCGCACGACCCTTGACGAAAGCCAACAAAGCCGCATGACTACCCTAATCCAATCGCATCATATGCAGCAGATAAGCAGCATATAGCTACCGCACACTACACCTTGACGAAAGCCAACAAATGTAGCATGAAGACTATATACAACTTATCTGAAATGACGGAGGGCTACGACAGGTTTTTCTGAAAACCTATTGCGTAATGAACTTGATATCGTTGTAGAATCGAATGAATTTAAAAATGGAGTGTTTTGAGGCTTTTCTAGTTTTTCTAAAGGGGTCACTCCCGGTGAAGGGATCGTCGGCCCTTTCCTCATCGAATAAGGTGCAGGATATATCATATACATCATTGTGCAAAGCAAGAACTATAGCAGCAATCAAAAGACAAACCGAGGGTTGTAGCATATGGCAGTTATTGCTAAAGGAGTCACTCCCGGTGAAGGGATCTCGGTCCTTTCCTTATCGAATAAGGTGTAGGATGTTCTATAAGGAACACCGCGATGCAAAGCAAGAACTGTAGCTACCTGTTTTTGAAAATTCGATTCCACAACATCTTTTAGGTTTCTTTTCTTTCATTAATCATATTAATGAGACCCATCATTTAAGTTACCTAAACATCACAGATAAATACGACGTACACTTATGCCATCCGTATTCGCCTCGATGTCCCCTCGTGCACCGTTAGATTAGGTAACTAAGGGCAGAGCGGGGCAGGGCTAGCGCTGGTGTAAAACATAAGTAACGCCTATATAATATATCATATATACTATATACAGTATTTATCACAGAACATATCAAATGATCACATCACAGATATCGCAGCAGAAAATATTATATGAAATATTGGATATACTAGGACGTCCATGTTTTGAATACGAGCCAATATAAAACACAGATTCCACGGTCGTGATGAATAGCCAAACCCACACCCCTAGACCCCTACGAGAGCGGAAAGCAACCCTACGAATTCTAGAGTTCGGAGATCCAGACTCGACTCCTCGAGTTGGTCTCCCACTAGACTCCAGAACCCGGTTACTTGTGCCCTCCTCCTTGGGTCTATCTTAGTGCGGAAAAGTAAATAATATACAAAAGGTGACATCTTCCGCAACCTGAAAGTGCCCCAATAAAAGAATATTACATACAAGTTTTTACATGAATGAAAATAAAAAACACTCATCTCACATAAAAAAAAACCCCGGCTATTCAAACACGACGATCCAATATAACATATCCAGCAACACATATCATCACATGGCATCAACGTAAGTAAACATGCATATCCCAATTGTCATTGACATATAGCAACGAAACCGGCGATATCACATATTACACTTACGGTCACAGAAAAGAAAGTATAAAACTACAACAGTTGGAATTCGCAACCTCTTTAGACATCGCATGCCTAAACTAATGAATTCCTTAGACATCACATGCCTAACAATTATAAACCCCGCATTTTAGTCTCTTTATCGAAAACTCTTTTCAATATCAAATCGGGTAATTCAACAAGATTCCCGATATCCTGATCGAATGCTCGTCGCAAACTTTAGTAGGCGGCCGCACCCCCGACGCCGTCGACGAAGTGCACCAAGGCTGAACACCGCTGCCGCGAGCACCCGAACGGATACTTTCGGCGACGGGGTTCTCCTACAGTCACTTCGTCGGGGATATGGGGCATGGCTATCTATTAAGTTTACCGGCGAGTATCCTCGTACGCTACGTGATTGCGACGGACTTTTGATCGCATCAAAATTCCGTGGCAACCGATCAAGTGAGACTAAAGTGCTATGTTTATAACATTCATATCAGTTATCTCATAACTACTTGTGAATTCCAATTATTGTATCAAATTCCAGATAAAATAGAAAATGTTAAACTTTCCGATCGAACAATCAAACACCCAAGTTTTCCCGAAACAGCTCAACGATTGAAATAAGTTTAAAAACATTCATTTCGTACCTCAGTACCGACGGTCCATCCGTAGAAGGGTCAAGCCAACGCCTCACATGTGGCACGCCGTACTGCCCCAAACCCTAAGGTTCAAAGGGCAGTTCAAGACGGTCACATAATCGAGTAAAGGTTTGTTGTCTTCTAGAGGGACCATCGCGTTACTTGCACTACTTAGAACGTCATTAAACTATGGAAAGATCCAACACTTGGAAATTTCCTGACAGGGGAAAAATTGGGTATTTATATCCGGTCGAACTTTTTAACATATTCTATAATTATCCGGAAAAACAAAGACGAAGTTAAACTTCCCGATCGAAACACCGAGTCCCCAATACAACCCAGAAAACTCAACTCTTGAGTAAATATTAAAACTTCCCAGAAAACATAGAAAACAGATACGGGCATTAATGTATAAAAATGAATCCCTAATCAGTACATACGGCCGCGGAATCGCCGCAAAAGAAGGCTACTGCCGCGGTTCCGCGGTGCTACAATGGAATTAGGGTTTCATTTTCTGCAGTAACTCTTAAAATTTCCTGCTCTATTTTCTGAGCATTTTTAATTGACAAAAATCCACATTTTCAAAAATTGGACAGAGAGGGGTATGAATTAGGGTTTCGTGTTTCGATCGGATTTCTAACATCGTCTACACTTCGCCTAAGGCTCTAGCTAGGCTCTGAGACCACTGTAGGGTTCCTAGGCACTCTAAGGAGGTTCCACAAGGCATCAAAAATGCCAAATTCAAAAATTTCTGGTGCCGAGAAACCCTAATGCGATCGTTGACTAGAGTTTAAGGCGAAACATGCAACTAGTTAACAACTTAACTAAGAGTGAACGGAAATACAACCTTTGTAGATCCGGTCCTCCACTTCCTTAGCTCCATAATGATGTCCCTCCGCTGCGATCATCGGATCCCGGACTCTGTCGATGGTTTCGTCGAAGAAATGATCGGGCTAGGTCGTCGACTTCGATGCCGAAGATGATCTACGTCGAGGCAACTCAAGATCAAGCTCCAACTTCACCAAGTCATGAAACTTGTGAAGAAAACACCCTATACTGCTTGGCAAGTGGTAGAGGAGGAAGAAATAGGAAGTGGGTTCACTTTGGATTTGGATTTCTCACTCTTTTTCTCAAAACACCATTAATGGTAGCAAGGTTTCTTCTTCTAGAAGAAGAAGAAGAAGAAAAAAGAATATGTTGAGAGAAGAATAATTCAAATGATAAATCAAGTAACGTTATCATAATGCAACCTTGGTTAAGTGTAGAGAATAAACTAGGGTTAGTTATAATGGTTAGATTTAGGATGAAGACAAAGTGGTAGACTTTCAAAGATGCTTTGAAGCTTCAAGAAGCTTCAAGCAAAGAAAGAAAAATAAAGCCACCATTTCATCTTTTCCAAAATGAATAAATAAATAAATAATTCAAACCCTAACCATTAACCAAATCATAGTTTAAATCACACACACACACCCAAGTTTGCATATATCATCAAACATGATATAATCAAGTGCACAAAAATATATCACATATACAATGTGCACAACAAGTGAGAAAATCCATCTTAAGTGAACAAATACAAGTTAATGTAAAGTAATATATCAAATATATGATTATACATTAAATCATTAAATTAACACTTGATTTAACGATCCGGTCATATCGCATATGACCGACTAATATCCAATGTATCGACTTATCGAATCAATCCTCGTTTCGATAACTAGGTTATATCGCATACAACCAATCGATACATTCATCGCGAGAATAGAATACGGTATCACATACACGCATTATTCTCGGTCCCGCACATATCTCATATGCGCTCCTATTTCGTTTCGCTTGAGCCAGGAAACCTCTGTGTAGGACTCTAAAGACTCGTCAATACGCCGGCAGCAGATGATGATCATATCAAACACCCACAAGCCGCAAGCGGTCTGCTAAACGTAACGGCCACCCTGGTATTGAGCGATCAGAAGATCGACGAGCAAGCCCGCTCACACTCCTGTGAATCCAACCAGTAACACTTACCGTACAGTCCGGTTTGTTCGTCTGATATGTCTCTGTTAGGATTCCTAGCTTCCTATGTAGAGTTTGGAAGCATCACATGTCACAAAGTGTAAATTTTTATGGTGCTAAGCAAGCATACAAAGGGATCGATCCTAGAAAATTAGGGTATCAAAAGTTAAAGGAAATAAAGACTAGGGTTTCGAGACTACAACCTTTGTAGCTCCCTTCGCTTGACTCTTTGGCCTCTTGGGTGTTGGAGGAAGGACCTCTTGAGGTCTTCTCGCGTCCACGACGATCCACCCGAAGTTCATAGTCCAAGCTCGCAACTTCACTTTTCAAGATGAGAAATGAAGAGAACACTCTAAACAAGTTGGCTAAACTTGTGTAGAATGATGTTGTGGTTATGATTCTCACTTCAAAAACCTTCCTTGATGTGTGATTTGCTCACTAGAAGGAACTAGAGAGCAAAGGAAGAAGGAGGAGGAAGATGAAGGCTTTTGTTTTGAAGAAGAGGAAATATTAACCCTTGAAAAGAAATGAGATATATCTATATATATTTTATTTCTTCTCATCTCAAACCATGGTCAAATGTTTGAGTTATTATTTAATTAGGGTTTAAAACATAGAAGGAAAGTTTAATCCAAGGTTAAGGGTAGGTGAGGATGGTTAGGTTAAAGAAGAATGTAGAAGCAAGTCAAGAATTATCCTTTCCTTTTCTATTTTGTTTTAAACACAAAATCAAATGATAATCCATCTATTTATCCATGGTGTGAGTCTTATATTGCCACCAATTTCCATGTGTAATCAACCATGATAGATGGTGTATGTATGTATGTATGTATGTATGCACATCCATATGTGCATGAAACTAAAAGAAAGAAAGAAAAACATACATGCATGCATACATCCATCATATACAAGAAAAGGTTTTAAGTGAGAAAACTAATGGTTAAATGATAAATCAACACTTGATTTATCAATCCGGCCATATCACATATGACCCCACCATAAGCAAGCCGCCCGATCAATGTTCGGTATCGTATACGCGCATTTTAATCGGGTCCATGAGCATATCGCATACGCGCACCACAACGTTTCGCCTGGACTAGGTAACTCCTTTGTGGGACTCTAAGACTCGTCAATACGCCGGCAGTGGGTGATGATCAAATCAAGCACCCCAAGCCGCAAGCGGTCAGCTAAACGTAACGGCCACCCGGGTATTGAGCGATCAGAAGAAAACAAGCGAACCTGCTACAACTCCCGTCGAGCCAACCGGCAACACTACCGTACAGTCCGGTCTATTCGTCAGATATGCTGCATATCGAGCCTAGGGATGGTCACGTCGACTCCAATAACTCAATAAGTCGTGCCGGTGAATGGTCTATAACAGATCGAGAAACTGCTGATAACACTTATCAACAAATCTCAGCAGCCCTGACCAGGGACTTACTGATATAACCAGTCGGGCACAGCACAGCATCAACTCCCAATACCGGGAGAGACGAAACCCCTCCTATCGCTCATTGCCTTCGTGTGTCTCGGGACTATACCCAACGGCCACCTGTTTGCACGACTCAGTAGGGCCGTGGTAGGGTGGCAATCAAAGTACAGTGGGAGAACACACAAGACTCTATGACGATCTCGGGTCTACAGACTAACCTGTACCAGTGTCACCTGAGAACTGCTATCTGACGATAGATATAATTCCATATAGGAGTTCTCGGTGAGTCCGTCCAGTGTACCCAGTCACCACTGAGCACCCGTATATGATCTTGATGTCAAACATCGCTGAATGTGGGAACATTCATCGCCCATCGTATGGGTCTAGAATCATATACGCTAGTCTACTCTGGTATATCAATGCCCTGTCTCGATATACCTACGACTAGGGACTTTTCAGGATATGCTTATAGACTACAGATGTCCCACTAGTATGATCTCCATCATAATCACAGTAGTCAAGCCGATATCCTCAGGGCTTTATCAGCGTGTATGAATGAATAAAAGCATGATCAAATCAACATGTCAGATAAAGAAGAACCGGATAGCATACAATCATGTCGAGCAAGAATGTATACTGAATATATATACATGTACAAATACATCCACTATCATATAATGGCCTCTAGGGCATACATATATCCAACAATCTCCCACTTCCACTAAGGCCAGTTATTGGCGTATCTCATACCCAACATCTCAAAAAGTCGCTAATGCTGGGGCTGAGGGAGGGCCTTGGTGAATGGATCCGCGGCGTTATTCTTTGTGTCTACTCTCCTAATCTCGATCTCGCGGCGATCTACAATCTCCCGGATCAAATGAAAACACCTCAGGATGTGTCTGGACCGCTGATGAGATCTGGGCTCCTTGGCTAACGCCATAGCCCCATTATTATCACAATACAAAGGTATTGGATCAATAATGGTTGGAACTACTCCTAGCTCCGAGACGAACTTCTTCATCCAGACGGCTTCCTTGGCGGCATCATTCGCAGTAATGTACTCAGCTTCCATCGTTGAGTCTGCAACGGTATCCTGTTTGGAACCCTTCCAACTTACCGCCCCTCCATTGAGGGTAAATACAAACCCTGAGATAGATTTGCTGTCATCCTTATCGCTCTGGAAGATCGAATCGGTAAAGGCCTCCATTTGGAGATCCGTATTACCATACACCAAGAACAATTCTTTAGTCCTTCGTAAGTACTTAAGAATGTTCTTCACAGCTGTCCAGTGGTTCTCCCCTGGGTTGGATTGATACCTGCTTACAACACTAAGTGCATAAGCTACATCTGGGCGTGTACATAACATCGCATACATTATAGATCCTACTGCCGAAGCATAGGGTATAATGCTCATGCGAGCTCACTCTTCATCAGTCTTTGGACAAGAATCTTTGGAGAGAGTGACTCCATGGAAAGCGGATAAGGCACCCCGCTTGGAGTCTATCATACTAAACCTTTTTAGGATGGTGTTAATGTACCTGGTTTGGGACAATCCCAATAACATTTTGGATCTATCCCTATAGATCCTTGTGCCCAGGATGTATGTGGCATCACCCAGGTCCTTCATGGAGAACCTTAGTGATAAGAATGATTTGACCGACTGTAGCATAGGAATATCATTTCCTATCAGAAGAATGTCATCCACGTACAATACGAGGAATGTGAAAGCTCTTCCTACAACCTTCTTATAAACACAAGGTTCATCAGGATTTTTGATGAAATCAAACTCTTTGATAACATCATCGAAACAGATGTTCCAACTCCGAGATGCCTGCTTTAACCCATATATGGATTTAAGCAGTCTACATGCTTTCCCGCTGCTCCCACTATCAATGAAGCCCTCTGGCTGATCCATATAAACGCATTCTTCTAAATCTCCATTTAGAAATGTTGTTTTAACGTCCATCTGCCAGATTTCATAGTCGTAGTGAGCAGCAATAGCAAGTAGAATCCGAATTGATTTAAGCATGGCTACGGGCGAAAAAGTTTCGTCATAGTCCAAACCTGGTCTTTGACGAAAACCTTTCGCCACAAGTCTTGCCTTATAGGTCTCTACCTGCCCATCTACACCAATCTTTCTTTTTAAGATCCATTTGCATCCCACAGGTTTTACCCCAGGGGGTACAATGTCCAAAGTCCATACTTTGTTGGTGTACATAGACTCCATTTTGGATCTCATGGCGTCCAGCCACTTCACAGAGTCTCCACTCGTGATAGCGTGCTGAAAACTGGTAGGATCATCATCATCCATGATGCAATCTTCTCCGTCACCATCAATGAGGAAACCGTAGTACCTCTCCGGTGGGCGAGAAGTCCTACCAGACCTACGGAGTGGCCAAGGTTCCTCAGTTTCTATTGCAACAGCCGGTTCAACCAAATTGTCATTAGTAGTTTGTGTTTCTAGAACCACTTCTAGATCCACCACTTTGCCATCATCTTTATCTGTGAAAAACTCTTTTTCTAAGAATGTGGTGTACTGAGAAACAAACACTTTTTGTTCCTCTTTGTGGTAGAATAGATATCCATAAGAATTCTTTGAATATCCCACAAAGTTACACATGACTGACCGTGTCTCAAGTTTGTCCGGATTCTGCTTTTTAACATAGGCCGGGCAACCCCAAATCTTAATTCTCTTAAGAGATGGTCTCTTCCCATGACATATCTCATATGGCGTGGTAGACACGGTTTTGGTTGGAACCCTGTTTAGTAGAAACGCTGCAGTCTCCAATGCATGCCCCCAAAACGAGACTGGTAACTCAGCGTCACTCATCATGGACCAGACCATATCTAATAGGGTCCTATTCCGTCGTTCTGATACACCGTTGTGCTGTGGTGTGTAAGGAGGAGTGAGCTGAGAGAGAATCCCATTCTCTTTTAGGAAGTTTGCAAATTCTGTACTGAGATACTCACCACCTCGATCTGATCGAAGCATCTTGATACTCAAGCCGGTTTGTTTTTCTACATCATGTTTATATTCAATGAATTTCTCGAAAGCTTCGAACTTGTGCTTTAATAAAAATACATGACCGAATCTTGAGAAATCGTCAGTGAATGTAATGAAGTATGAAAAACCGCCTCTAGTGTGTGTAGACATTGGCCCACATTCATCACTATGTATGAGGCCTAGGAGCTCAGTAGCCCTTTCTCCGTGTCCGGTAAACGGAGTTTTGGTCATTTTACCCTTGATACAAGACTGGCAAGTCGCATAAGATTTATATTCAAAAGAGTTTAAATATCCATCTTTGTGTAACTTGTTTAGTCTTGTTTCGTTAATATGACTAAGTCTACAGTGCCAAAGAAAAGCTTCATTTAATTCTGAAAGCTTTCTTTTATTAGTGTTTTGTATACTGAAAACTGTGTGTTGATTTAGGACATATATTCCGTTATTAAGCGTACCATACCCAACCAACATTTGATTCAGGTGAATGTTCATAACATTGTTCTGCAATACAAAATTATATCCTTCATTGTCTAACAAAGAAACGGATATTATATTACAAAGCATACTAGGTACAAAATAACAAGGATTCAAAACCAAAATACATCCAGATGGCAACCCCAAGTGATACTCTGCCACTGCGACTGTAAGTACATTGGAACCATTTCCAACGCGGAGAGTATGGTCACCTGTCTTCAAAACTTTGCTATTTCTCAGCCCCTGCATAGAATTGCAAATGTGAGAACCTGAACCGGTATCCAATACCCAGGAAGCAGAGTTTATTGAAAAACAGTTTTCTGTCACAAACGCACCTGAAGCAGAAGCATCCCCATGCTTCTTCTTGAGACTTAAGTACTCCGTGCAGTTGCGCTTCCAATGTCCTGTCTTGTGGCAATGAAAACATTCGCCCTTCCCCGAGTCTCCAGCTTTGGACTTTTCCTTTCCCTTCACCTTTTTAACTCCACCCTTAGGATTGGTGGACTTCTTCTTTTTCTTTCCCTTGGCCTTAGCTTTCGGGCGAGAAGAGGAAGACTGTGCAACAGTCATAACGGAAGTTTTTGCTGACTTCATAGTGCTCTTTGCACTCCTTAACATGTTAAGGAGTTCAGGGAGTTCCTTCTCCATGCCGTGCATGTTGAAGTTCACTATGAATTGAGCTAAGGTAGAGGGGAGGGACTGCAGAATAATATCTATATATTTTTCATTGTCCATCGTCCATCCAAGGTCCTCAAGCTCTTCTATAAGAGCTATCATCTTCAGAACATGGTCTCCCACTGATGTGCCAGGGGCCATTCGCATCTGAAACAATTTCTTTGATGCTTCGTATCGTAATACACGGGATTGCTCTCCATACAACTCCTTTGTATGGAGCAATATACCGTGAATGTCCATATCCTCATGCTGCTTTTGATGTGTGTTATCCATCGATGCAAGCGTGAGGCATTTTGCCGTGACACAGTCAGCGTCCCATGTCTTGCGGACTTCAATGTCCGCAACTGAGGATTTTGGACCTGGGACGGGCGGGGCTGAAGCCGTGAGGACATATGATACCTTATCATATGTCAAGGCAATTTTCAGATTCCTGAGCCAGTCTTTATAATTGGTCCCATTCAGTTTGTTTTTATCTAATAAAATCTTGAGTCCAGTCATGGGTATCTGCCATTAAGAGAGAGAAAAGAATACACTCAGCGAAAGCTCTTGCATAGATCAGATTGGTTATTATCTTGTCTAATCGATGTCTCCCACTGCTTTAATCAAGTTTTTCTTTCAAACCTTCAAAAGAAAACTAGCCAGGATTAATTACAGTCTACAACTTCGCTAACCGTTCAGCCAGGCTAGTGTCGGTACTTGAGGGAGGTTCCCCGTGCTTTCGCACGGACCTAATTAAAGTAAACCTCGTTTTCCCAGAGGCGTAGCCCCGTTAACACCTTTCTAGACACCTAATGAGTTAGCTAATTGTCAACTGCAAAACTCTCCTAGGAGCAACTATTGCCCACAGTGGGATCAGGATCCAACCATCATATGGAAGGTATGCAATCTCATTGCAAATCTCAACACTTGAAATTCCCGATGTGATTTTTACCCCTAGTACTTATGACCTTAACTATGGTCAACAAATCATAAGTACCAGTCAAGTTCTACCAGTCATTTCTTGATCAATTAGACCCACCCATATGACCCTTAACTAAGGTCAACAAAGACGCATGAATGTCCTAATTAATCTGTGTAGGAAGACATCACTTACCTACCGTACACTACGCCTTAACTAAAGTCAACAAACGTAGCACGAATACTAAGTACTCTACTTCCTAAAATGACGGAGGGTTGCGGATGATTTTTAAGAAAATCTTTAACGCTTTGAACTTGATATCGTTGTAGAATCAAACGGTTTTCAAAAGGAGTGGCTTGTGCTCCGTAGTTTTGAAATATAGCTTTTTCATAAAGAGCCGAGTGGTTTTCAAATCCGATTCTACAACATCTTTTTAGTTTATTTTCTTTACATTAATCACATTAATGTAATCCCATCATTTAAGTCCTTAAGCAAATCACAGAAAAGAAACGAAAATAACACGTACGCTTATGCCATCCGCATTCGCCGCAATGTTCCGTTATGCACCGTTAGGTTACTTAACTAACGGCATACCGGGACGGGACTAGCGCGGGTGTAAAACATAATCAACGTCTACTATATATCATATATATAATATGTCATTCGTCTCAGATATCACAGAACAAAGGCAGCAGAAACATAGATATAATATGGGATATACTAGGACGTCCGTATTTAGTATTTAGCCAGAATAGAAAATACGGATTCCACAGTCGTGATGAATAGCCAAGCCCACACCCCTAGACCCCTATGAGAGCGGCAAGCGGCCCTACCAATCCTGGAGTTTAGGAGACCCGGCCTCGACTCCTCGAGATGGCCTCCCACTGAACCCCAGAACCCGGTCACTTGTGCTCCCCTCCTTGGGTCTGTCCTAATGCGGAAAAGTAAATAATATACAACACTGGTGACACAACCTCAACCCGGAAGTGCCCCAAATAAAAGAATATTACATTACATTTGAATTTACATGAATGAAAATATAAAACTCTCATCTCACAAAAAACCCCCCGGCTATTCAATCGCGACAATCCTGCACATCATATCTCAGCAACACAAAATATCTCATATCATCAACGTAAGTAAGTATGCGTACCCCGATTGTTGTTGATGTATAGCAATGAAACCGGTGATATGGAACATACTACACTTACGTCACAGAAAAGAAAGTGTAAAACTGCAATATCTGGAATCCACATTCTCTTTAGAAATCGTAAATGCGAAATATCACATACTTCGTATTTCATGTCTCGTAATATGAATTCCACACATTGCATTACAATCCAGATAAACAGACAGCATTAAAGTTTTCGAACGAACGATCAAGTACCCAAGATTCACTAAAGCTCAACACTTGAGCAGGGTTCAAAAATCCGGAGTGTGACACAGTAGTAGCGGTCCAGCCGTAGAAGGGTCAAGCCAACGCCTCACATGTGGCCCGCCGTACTGCCCCAAACCCTAAGGTTCAAAGGGCAGTTCAAGACGGTCATATAATCGAGTTAATGTTTTTTGTCTTCTAGAGGGTCCACCACAAAAAGACTTGCACGTACCTCCAAAATATTTAAACCCCATGAATAGTGAGCAAACGATACTCGTTCAAACACTTCACTACTTTCTAATTTACACGGAAAAACAACGAAATGAAAATTCCGATCGAATCGACGAGTCCAAAACCATCTCCAGAAAATACAGTACCAGGTTCAGATTAAACATACTTAAAGTAACATACAAGCAGTTATAAGAGTTACTGTGTAAATAGGAGGCAATGAGGACACAGTACGGCCGCGGAGCCGCGGCCTAAGCAAGGATTTGCCGCGGTTCCGCGGCAGTTTGGAGGAATCATGGCTTCGTATTTCACAGATTTTCTTATTTTTTTCTTCGGTATTTCCTAAGTATTTTTAATTCTGAAAAATGTCAGATTTTAAAAAATGTCCAGAGAAGGCTTCGAAAAGTCGTATTTTGATCCGATCGGGATTTTTACTTCGTAAAAGTGTCGCCTAATGTTCTAGGTCGGCTCTGATACCAATGTTAGGATTACCTAGCACCCTATGTAGAGTTTGGAAGCATCACATGTCACAAAGTTTAAATTTTTATGGTGCTAAACAAGCATACAAAGGGATCAATCCTAGAAAATTAGGGTTTCAAAAGTTAAAGGCAATAAAGACTTGGGTTTCGAGACTACAACCTTTGTGGCTCCCTTCGCTAGACTCTTTAGCCTCTTCGGTGTTGGAGGAAGGTCCTCTTGAGGTCTTCTCGCGTCCACGACGATCCACCCGAAGTTCCTAGTCCAAGCTCACAACTTCACTTTTCAAGATGAGAAATGAAGAGAACACTCTAAACAAGTTGGCTAAACTTGTGTAGAATGATGTTGTGGTTATGATTCTCACATCAAAAACCATTCTTGATGTGTGATTTGCTCACTAGAAGAAACTAGAGAGCAAAGGAAGAAGGAGGAGGAAGATGATGGCTTTTGTTTTGAAGAAGAGGAAAAATTAACCCTCGAAAAGAAATGAAATATATCTATATATATTTTATTTCTTCTCATCTCAAACCATGGTCAAATGTTTGAGTTATTATTTAATTAGGGTTTAAAACATAGAAGGAAAGTTTAATCCAAGGTTAAGGGTAGGTGAGGATGGTTAGGTTAAAGAAGAATGTAGAAGCAAGTCAAGAATTATCCATTCCTTTTCTATTTTGTTTTAAACACAAAATCAAGTAATAATCCATCTATTTATCCATGGTGTGAGTCTTATATTGCCACCAATTTCCATGTGTAATCAACCATGATAGATGGTGTATGTATGTATGTATGTATGTATGCACATCCATATGTGCATGAAACTAAAAGAAAGAAAGAAAAACATACATGCATGCATACATCCATCATATACAAGAAAAGGTTTTAGGTGAGAAAACTAATGGTTAAATGATAAATCAACACTTGATTTATCAATCCGGCCATATCACATATGACCCGAACAAAAGCAAGCCGCCCGATCAATGTTCGGTATCGTATACGCGCATTTTAATCGGGTCCATGAGCATATCGCATACGCGCACCACAACGTTTCGCCTGGACTAGGTAACTCCTTTGTGGGACTCTAAGACTCGTCAATACGCCGGCAGTGGGTGATGATCAAATCAAGCACCCCAAGCCGCAAGCGGTCAGCTAAACGTAACGGCCACCCGGGTATTGAGCGATCAGAAGAAAACAAGCGAACCTGCTACAACTCCCGTCGAGCCAACCGGCAACACTACCGTACAGTCCGGTCTCTTCATCAGATATGCTGCATATCGAGCTGAGGGATGGTCACGTCGACTCCAATAACTCAATAAGTCGTGCCGGTGAATGGTCTATAACAGATCGAGAAACTACTGATAACACTTATCAACAAATCTCAGCAGCCCTGGCCAGGGACTTACTGATATAACCAGTCGGGCACAGCACAGCATCAACTCCCAATACCGGGAGAGACGAAACCCCTCCTATCGCTCATTGCCTTCGTGTGTCTCGGGACAGTACCCAACGGCCACCTGTTTGCACGACTCGGTAGAGCCGTGGTAGGGTGGTAATCAAAGTACATTGGGAGAACACACAAGACTCTATGACGATCTAGGGTCTACAGACTAACCTGTACCAGTGTCACCTGAGAACTGCTATCCGACGATAGAAATAATTCCATATAGGAGTTCCCGGTGAGTCCGTCCAGTGTACCCAGTCACCACTGAGCACCCGTATATGATCTTGATGTCAAACATCGATGAATGTGGGAACATTCATCGCCCATCGTATGGGTCTAGTATCATATACGCTAGTCTACTCTGGTATATCAATGCCCCGTCTCGATATACCTACGACTATGGACTTTTCAGGATATGCTTATAGACTACAGATGTCCCACTAGTATGATCTCCATCATAATCACAGTAGTCAAGCCGATATCCTCAGGGCTTTATCAGCATGTATGAATGAATAAAAGCATGATCAAATCAATATGTCAGATAAAGAAGAACCAGATAGCACACCATCATGTCGAGCAAGAATGTATACTGAATATATATACATGTACAAATACATCCACTATCATATAATGGCCTCTAGGGCATACATATATCCAACAGTCGCATATCTCGCCTAGGGGTGGTAAACGTCAGACCCCAGTAGCTCGATAAGTCGTGTCGATATGAGGTCTATAACAGTTCGAGAAACTACTGGTAACACTTACCAGTAAATCTCAGCAACCCTGGCCAGGGATTTCCGGTTATAGCCAATCGAACAAAGCGCAACATTAACTCCCTATACCGGGAGAGTCGAATCCCCTCCTATCGCTCATTGCCTCCATATGATTCTGGACTGTACCCAAAAGCCACCGTTTTGCACGCCCTCTTGGACGTGGTAAGGTGGAAATCAAAGCACAGTGGGAATCACACAAGACTCTATGACGATCTTGGGTCTACAGACTAACCTGTACCAGAGTCACCAGAGAACTGCCATCTGACGTAAGGTATAATACCATCTGGGAGTTCTCAGCGAGTCCGTCCAGTGTACCCTGTCTCTACTGAGCACCCGTATATCATCTCTGATGTCAAACACCAATGGATATAGGATCATCCATCGCCCATCTGTATGGTTCGAGAAGGTATACGCTAGTCTATTCTGGTATATCGATGCCCCGTCTCGATACACCCATGACTAGGGACCTTGAAGGATGTACTTATGGACTACCATGTCCCTACTAGTATGATCCGCATCATAGTCCAGGTAGTCAAGTACACATCCTAAGGGCTTTACCAACATGTAACAGAGAGACAATCAGTATACACGTTAAGGTAAAGAGTAACCAGATAGCATACTATCATGTCGAGCAAGAAAGTCCTCCCTATATATGTCCCAGCATCCATGACAATATACATCCTATGTACAGTAATGGCCTCTAGGGCATACATATAACTAACAGTCTCTCTTCCAGGCTCACCGTCTATATACAAAGCATCCCTTTCTTACCGCGGGGTACCATACCAGGTCCACCATGTACCCGCAATCGGCTTCATCCGCCACCTTGAATCGGGTTAAACATGTCGCTCTCAGAACCGAGAAAACACATGGTGGACGCACTGAAATATCATATCAAGAGAAACCGGGTTTTTAAAACAACACATAATTTCTTTTGAAATATCCACGGTTCTCAAATCCAGAAATCTCATGAAAACAGCATATCTCAATGCGTAAAATAATAGAGCATGATGTATGCGACATATAAGAGAAATGCGAGCATATCCGTGTATCATACAACATGGAACAGTGATATGACATATTAAGGGAAAACCGCACTTTTAAAATGATTTCAGTTTTTAAATATATCCTACGGTTCCCAATCTCCCAATAAAACCAATTCTCTATGTACATACAATATGTATATGCGCAAGTATAGATGTACCAATGTATGTATGCACCAATATGGATATACAATGTGTATGTGCGCAAATATGGATATATAAATGTATATGTGCACCAATATAGATATATAAATGTGTATATGCGCAAGCATGGAGGTATCAATGTAAGTGTGCACCAATATGGATTTACAATGTGTATGTGCGCAACTATGGATATATCAATGTTTATGTGCACCAATATGGATATACAATGTGTATGTGCGCAAATATGGCTATATCAATGTATATGTGCACCAATATGGATATACAATGTGTATGTGCGCAAATATGGAAATATCAATGTATATGTGCACCAATTTGGATATACAAATGTGTATATGCGCAAGCATGGATGTATCAATTTAAGTGTGCACCAATATGGATATACAATGTGTATGTGCGCAAATATGGCTATATCAATGTATATGTGCACCAATATGAATATACAAATGTGTATATGTGCAAGCATGTTATGCGAAGAGTCATATCATGATGCAGCAATCCTACTGTGTAGTGACATGGCAATTATCGATGATGAAGTGTGTGAGCCTACACTCTGTGTACGTGTAACATACGCATCATCGATAATGGTGCAGGTGTACTATCACAGGTATAAGTAATGCACTGCGAATAACATGAAGGCAGCATAAGGTAAATCCTATGCAAATACTGACGGGTATATGTATCTAACATCACCGAGTCGGGGAATCGATCAATCGGCATCCAGCTTAACAACGTCGCGTACGGTATAATCCATCGTACGACAACTTCTAGTAAAGGGTAAGGATCAATCATCAAGTCAAACTCATCACGTACGGAAAATCATCATACGACGGCATTAAACCAATAGGGATCCTATCATCCTATAAGACAAATAAGGGTACGGCCTAAATATCCAATCGAACATACTCACCCGAACCATACAATCTGATGTGAATCGTAGTTTTGAAAATAGGGGTTACGGTGTTTTTAAGGAAAAGATATCATTTGAAAATCTGTAACATCCCTCAAGGTATATATTTAAAAAATACATACGATTCTTCGGTTTAGAAAAAGGTATGGTCCGGATGACGCATCAACATCGACTATTTAATCCTACCATACCCTAAACGGCAATATCGACAAACGTCGTCCTCGAATTCCGTCATCCTATACTAGTCGTAACATATCACTTCTAACTATCCTCTAGTTTCTAATATGGTTTCATATCTATCTTCATTCTAACCCTAGTTTCCTAATCTAGATTTCCTTAACCATATTCTATAAATCGGTTTTCTATCAAAACATTGCGGGGGTGTATACGCCATCCACCCGACTTCCCCCGTGGATATAGATCCACTACCTTGGTCTTCGCTTGTCGAAGTCGATGGCGCCACGCTCCGTCGCCTCGGAATCCACGCGAAGGTACCTAGAATAAGAACACATATCGGAACGCTATTAAAATCAGTTCTAAAATCCAATTCAAAACCGAAACGACACACGAAAACCAAAATGTCGTACGAATCACCCATAGGTCAATACCTATGGTCTACCTCTCGCAATTCAACCAAATAACCCTCGATATAGACGTGCAAACGTCAAGTGATCGAATACAAAACCAAATATCAAAACTTAAATCCATAAACATCATGAAACACATGGCAGCAACCTAGAAAAGTGGTCCAAGATTTTGTCTCAGGTGAAAAAAAAAACCAAACAAGTCTAGAGTGTAGTATAGGGAGTGTGTGACCTACTAAAGAAACCTGGGCACCTAACACACTTGGGTGGCCGGCCACACACAAGAAAATTCCGGCCAGGACGGTTTTGCTGGCTCCTCAGGGCTTCGTCTTCGTAGGGCGGTCACCTGGTGGTGTATCTAGGTCCCTGCTATTGTTTACTTTTCTAGAAAATGTCCCGGTTCATTCCATATTTCCCTGCACGCTCCAATTCCTCACAAACCGACATGAACTCAATTCCCAATTCTGTATTTTGGTTTCCCATATTAAATCTCAGGTCTTAAACAGCCACTCAATCATCACAAATCCACAATTTCTCTCAAACTCTCACTAGGATTTTCTAATTTCCGCAAATCACCATTAAGCGAGTTCTAAGTTAAACTAAAAGCTAGGAATTCAAACTAAACTAACATGGAAAAAGATATACCTCATGGATGTCTCTTAAGAAAACCCTAGAAGTCCAAAGTTGCCAAAATTCCACTTTGCTTGGTTCAATGTGTAGAGGAAGAGATGAGGATTAATTTTTGTGAAAGGGGTTTTGGGTTTTGGGGATTGTTTGGAGATAGATCTAGGGATTTAAGTGGAGAGTTGTGGGGTTGAGGAAGATGAAGAGGGAGAAAAAAATGATGGGGGAATGGTTAGGCAGCAGCCCCCCCTCTCTTTCTCACTTTGCACACACACTCTCTCTCTCCAATCGTACCATTTTCACTAAATTACCCTTTTGCCATTTCTTTATCTTTTCTCTTTCAAATTTCAAAGCCAAATAACATAATACCCATAAAACAACATAAATACAACAACATGTAACCAAATGGAACATGACATGGTGCACTAGCCATGGAAAACTGTAGAAACACGGATTTGGCTTAATCGCGATTAACAGTACACTAATCGGGGTTTTATCGAAACTTCGTATAATAAATTTTAAAAATCCCAATTCCAATAATTATATTATTAAATGAATAAATCATTTTCATTTTCATTTAATTCACAAATATTGGTATATATTTATACCCTTTTTCAAAAACCCCAATTTCGTAAATCGGCAGTTTTCGGAAAATATATTATTTTAATATTAAATTCCAAAAATAATATTTTATATTTTCCGAAATGTTAAAGTCCTCCCCCTTAAATAAATCCGGTCCCCGAATTTAAATTTAAACCCCCAAAATCTAAAATATTTCAATAGTCGGCTCAAAACAACGGGGCTCCAAAAACATGGAAAACGCAGAAATAACACAGCGTGTCAAGTGCGCATCAAAACAAGTACAAGCTCAAAATCGAACTCTGTCAAGCGTCACGCAAATCATCGGATTCGCACGCATATCCTCGGAGTTATAATAGAGACACAGATCTCAAAATCCACTACTGAAATCCAATATATACTAGTCAAATACTATAATACGTGTATAGTACGCATCTTTGAAAATTCTAAAATCTGACTAAGATACATGCAAAATATTTTTTAAATCTCCGCGCGAATGCGTAACTCAAGGTATAACTGACGGATGCTCATTTTTAAAATAATAATATATGCCCATATATGTTTTCCTAAACACACGTTCCGTCGTTTTCAAAATATCCCAAAAGGTTTTCTTTTATAAACGTTCGTGTCGCTCACGGACACATAGGAAATAGCGAGACTATAGCTCCTTTTGAAAACCTTTTTGGAAAGCTTTTAAATGCATGCAAGTACCCAGATACTTTCCTCAGATCAGTCCTGTTCGGCCACTATATAATATGGTGCCCATCAAGGAAACAAAGTGCTCAAAAGCAAAATCAGCCCCAAAAGGCGTATCCAATAATCATATGCGTCTGGTGCGCATGGAAATCAAATCCAAACACAAGTGACACTATACGCACAAAGCAAAACTAAGTGCAACGGGTGTGCACAAAAGCATCTGTCCACTACAACGGGTGTGCATGACAACAATATTTGGTGCACCTATTGTGTACGAAAACAACATCTGGTGCATCAAATGCACAAAATACAATCAATAACTCAAACGTATAAAAAGCAACACAGAGTACACCAAGGTGATTAAAATCGTAAACGTGTGTGATTGTTTCGAAAGAGTGTTTTTGTAGAATAACCGCAATCAATAACGGTGTCGTGTGTAGCTAGACCGAGATGAGTACGGGTCGTCCTCAGGGAAACGTGGAACCTTTTACTCTTACTTTAGATGTGTTGAAAGAGAGGAGGGATAAAGAATGTTGAAAAATGGTTTCTAGATCTACGTTAAGCACTAATGCAAAACTATAGATCTAGATTATTTTATGGATGTAAGTTAATATAATAAGGGGGCTTGTAGGGTTCGTTAGGATTTAGTAGTTATGGACGATTAATTAAAAGTTACCCTTTTTATCCTTTAATAGATTTAAAACTAGAACGACGGTGATGCGTGTAGATTAGGATTTCTGGAGGGAAAAGGAATCCCACTCTTAACCCTTATCTAGACACGGAACTCCGTTCATATCTAGCCATTACCAAAACAATCATTAATCTAATCTTTAATCGCGGTCGGGACTAACAAAGAGTTGTTAGTGCGCCCGATTAGGATGTTAATGATTCTTTTGATAAAGTTCATAAACTTTATAGGACTTAAAAAGGGTTTAGGGATGTTCATCATCCATTAGCCTACCCTAATCCTACGAACCCTAACAAGCGGAGAATTACTCGCGCATGTTGGGAGAAAAAGAGATGGAGAGAAATTGCATAATTAAACTACGAAGAAATAGAATAAGAAAAAGAAAGCTACCTTTATTAATCAACAATATTCATTACACTTTGATTCCTTAGAAAATGATTACAAATACTAGTTTGCTTCTCGATCTCTTCCAAGGAGGTAGACGAACAGTTGATGATCAGTCTGGATGCATGAGGAGTCTTGGACTTCGTGATCTCGTCGACTTGATGATTTTTCCAAGAGGCTCTCGGTCTTTATTTATTGTCCCAAAACCAGATACTTAGTCTCCTAAATTGGAAACCATTTGTTAGGATTTCACCAGAGAAATCCTACCTCCTGATTCTTCTCCAACACGGCAGATCCGCGGTCACAAGGAGCTCTGGTCGCGGATCCGCAGCAAGATGATCTGATCCGTTGATTAAATTTCTCTTGGTTGATCCTTGTGACATGTGGCGATCTCTGGAACTTTTGGAACTTGGAAATCTTCTCTTTATTTCTGCCAGAATTGATTTCTTAATTTGCTTTCTTAATTAGACAGGTTTGCTCTTAACAACTTTGATTCCCTTGATTTTAGCCCTGCAAATTCTGTACAATAACTCAACAAATAATATTTAGTTGAGTTTGTTATATTGAGATATTAATTTTAACATTAAGATTTGGTCAATGATATCTTTGCATACATTTTCCTACCAAATGTTAATTATAATATATCAACACATGAAAAATAGTATTTTTATAGATAAACCCTCATATGTATCATATATTATAATAAACACCTTTTCTGGTATAGAAATAGTTGGAAAAATGTAATAACTAATGTGATGTTTTATCAACTGAACAAATACCCCCAAACTTATCTTTGATCATCCCGACCAAACTAGTTTATTCAAGAGACGGAGAAAAAGAAAAGAGAAAACTAAGCACACTTTCGTAGGCAAACACGATTGCAGTGAGCACGTGCAACAAGCCGTTAAACCTCTAGGTGTCCCTAGTAGGAGGAGTGTTGTCTCCTAAGGGTTTTCAGCGGATTACACCCACAAAATCCTATAATAAATGAGAGATGGTGAAATTTACATATAAAGATAAGAACCATAAAAGAAATACTTTGAAAATTTAGAGTTTCCAACTACACTAGCTTTTCGGTTGTCATGAGCCGTATCTTAATAGCCATGAAAGGATGTTAGAAATCAGATCATCCTTTAATAAAACATCGTCTTTATTCTTCATTCCTACCTTTCATCCAAACATCGATCATATAACCCTACGTGTGTGTAAATAACATCCCTACACTCGGAGAATTCAATTCAAGCTATCATACTCTTGTCCATCTACCTCAGTACTTTTTAATTTGATGAATATTTAGATTTGCTCACACATTTTCATGCGACCGTTAATACTTCTTGAGGTACTAACCGACCGATTACATATGTGATTGTTGATTAGGTGATAGTATTTTCCTCGTCTTGCACCACCTAAGGCTTAGCAGTGACTCCCAGACCAGTTGGTCTAAGGCACTAGGTGATGAAGCACCCTCGCTATATTTTTTTATTGCTTCCTTGGCGATAACAAAACCAGTGTTCATTTTTCTTTTCACCATTTTTATATTTTCTTCATTTATTATATTTCCTTCATACTTTGGCTTTTAGACAAGAGCATTTCAAGGTATTCTCTACTATCCCGAGTTTCAAGACGTGTGTAAGTGCATACAGTAGGATATCAACATTCAAATGTTTGGTTTCCAAAATAGAAACTATTTTTCAGACTTATTTTTATCCTCAGATTAGTGACTTCCTTCATCTTACTAACCCTTGGGACAACAGCTCATAACTACTTATTACCAGTTTGTTTAAGAAAACATCTAATTTTCTTGGTTTTCTTAAACTATTCCTATCTTTCATATATAATTTTTCACTTTTTATTCTTTTATTAAAAAAAAATTTGTGCTTATATATAGTATAATACAAAGTAACACGTAAATAAGCACAAACCTCCACCAAACTTGTTTTCAACAGTGTCCTCACTGTTGCTATCTGCTGGATCACAAAAACCTGTAAGCTTGGGAGGACATTATTAATGGGGGCAAGAATATATGAAAGTGAAAATCCTCCCCCAAACTTATTTTTAGCTCACAAATTTGAGGACAAAAGTTATGTTCAAGAGCCAAAAATATACCCGCCCCCTCAAACATGAGTTAGACAAAACGAAGCATTTTAAGAGGGGTGAGTCATTTTGTCAAAGTAAGACTTTACAAAGACCAAAAGTTAACACCAACCATTCAAAGATTTTATCAGTATAGCGTATAGGTTGGTTGAAGAATATGTTGTATCGAGTCAAGAAAAAATGGGGAAGGGATAAGAGGTGGTCTACAAAGGGTTTGAAATTAGAGAAAAGAAAGAATGAGGATGAATGTGAATGATTAGGAAGAATGAATGGTGACGGTTCAACCTCTATAGGTGGAGATTGATCGATCACAAAATCCGTATTATTTAAAAAATCAAGTTCGTCAGCAAAAAGTTCTTCAAAACTTTTATCAATGGTGTGATTGAACATTTTGCTGTCAAAGAGTTTTGTGCCAGAATTTATTCTACTTGATTCAAAAATTATTGAGGTAGAGGACTCGAAAAACTCATCTACTTCATTTTCAAAAATATCCAAATCAAGTTGAATTTCTGGTATTATTGAACTTGAATTAACGGATTGTGATTCATCAAAGCTAACTGAAACTATAGGAACAGAAGAAGAACCAGAGAAAGTAGAAGGTGAAATGGGTAAACAAATTGGTGTGTCGAGTGTTGCTGAACCATATGTGGAAGATGGTGGCTGTATTTCGGTCTGATCTTCGGGTATATCATTATCATCAACTTCAAGACATATTTAGGGTTCGGGAAGAATTAAAGGCTCAAGATGATGACCACAAGAAAGTGAAAGGATTTGATGAATTGGTGGGACAAAATCATCCAAAATTTCGGGTTCATCAATCAATATATCCCCAATGTCAATCACCTCATTCAAGTGAAGGTTAAAATTCTCAAACACCTCATCAAAAGTATGGTTTTCAACCAGTTTTGGTTCAAGAGTGGAGGTGTAGAGATCATAAGGGTTGGGTATGGTTTCACTTGAAATGGACCCTTCACAGTTGGGTAAATCAAACACTACAAAGTCACACAACTTATCAGACATTATATTTGGTGTACTTGATGAATTTATGAAACTGGAGTTGTGGATTTCAGTTTGGAATGGGGAGGTTTGATTAGGAAGGGTGTACAATTTTGTCTCACTACCCAAATTCTCATTTTGTCCTATGCCCGAATCATATACTGAAAAATTTTGGGCAGGTTTGAAATTCCTTGCTTGCATCCACTCTGTTGTTTCCTTCCTAATTTTGATCGACAATTCCAGAAATTTTTCTAATGTCTGCTCTAGACTAGTCTTGGGTTGATAAGGGGTTTCAGTATAAGATTGAAATTCCTGTGGATAATTAAAACTCACAAATGACTGATTAGAAGAACTGTCTAGAGAAGATGGAAAAGTCGGATTGGATTGATAAGAATAGAATGGTTGCGAAAATTGGGTGGGAGTAGGGTCAACATTCTGATAAGAAGAATATTGATATGGGTTGGTGAATTGGCTATCAAACTCTTCTTTGGAAAGTGGTGGTGATGGTTGATATTGGTCCAGGTTGAAACTTTGCCCTCTAGCCCTAGCTATGTGCTCAGCAATGGACATTCGTCTAGGGGTTTCCGTACTCTGGGTATCAACTGAAACAGGTGTAGGATTAGGATACGGTAGATAAGACCTAGACTGAGGTGGCCAACTGTTTCTTCATGCTTGTTCTATATGATCTCTTAAGGACATGGAAGAGCCGGACGGTATACCGAAGGGATTACGAAAACAAGAGATATCTGGTTGTGGACAGCAAATCTCGGCAAGTGTTCTTCTGTTTAGGTCACCCATTATAAGAAGAGAAGAAGGGGGAAAGGGTAAAAAGGGTAGAAAATAATTGGTTTGTTTTGAAAAATGACGGGTTTAGACAAATCACACAAAAATGCACAAACAACCCTAGAACTATGGTTACCTAGGTCCAGTCTCTAGACCGCTCCTAGACTTCCAAAGGACAAGCCGTAGGATCAATCCTCTACCGCCTCTTTACTACCCTTGTAGCCAGGTAAGTGCCAGGTGAGTGGGAGGCTCCCCACTATGAAAGTAGTGGTCCTAATTAAGTAACCACTCTCTTTAGACACACTTGCCTAGACACCACAAAAGTAATGCGGATAAGCGATAGATTACCCATGACCTTCCTCTGTCCTTATTGAGCACGACAGTCCTTAGAGTCTGGTCTAGATATTTTTAAATTAATGTAGGGTTGATGCAGATGCTCGGTTTGTGATTTGTGGGGCTTAGGAAGGGTGATGAAATCCCCACCTAATCTGGATTTTGGTCTTTCCCCTTAAAAATCCGTAATAAAATATGAAATAATAAACCAATAACAAAACTTTGCAAAAGGATTTTTGAGCGGCGATATTTTCCAAAGAATCCTGCAGAAAAGATATTTTATTGGATTTGAGAGGAGAGAGAAAGAGACTAGAATCTTACCAGAGAAGACTGAAGCCCTAGATCTCCTAACTGACCGTGCTTCCGCCGCAGATGTGCACTTCCGGCCGCGGTTCCGCCGAAAGAGGGAGAGATCAATTGATGAATTTTTTTCTGTGGCCTTCTCTACTTCTCTCGATCTCAATGAATGTATCTGTCTCCAGTTTCCTCAAGTCTGTTACTCCAGATTCCCACGCAAAATTCACACAATAATCGTTAAATATACAATTTGCAGTTTTGTTTTATTTATGATACAGATCGTATAAGAATTCAACACAAATAGTAAGAATAAAAAATTACGCACGTATCCCCCGCAACGGCGCCATTTGATTGTTTCGAAAAAGTGTTTTTGTAGAATAACCGCAATCAATAACGGTGTCGCGTGTAGCTAGACCGAGATGAGTACGGGTCGTCCTCAGGGAAACGTGGAACCTTTTACTCTTACTTTAGATGTGTTGAAAGAGAGGAAGGATAAAGAATGTTGATGAATGGTTTCTAGATCTACGTTAAGCACTAATACAAAAATATAGATCTAGATTATTTTATGGACGTAAGTTAATATAATAAGGGGCTTGTAGGATTCGTTAGGATTGAGTAGTTATGGACGATTAATTAAAAGTTACCCTTTTTATCCTTTAATAGATTTAAAACTAGAATGACGGTGATGCGTGTAGATTAGGGTTTCTGGAGGGAAAAGGAATCCCACTCTTAACCCTTTTCTCGACACGGAACTCCGTTCATATCTAGCCTTTACCAAAACAATCATTAATCTAATCTTTAATCGCGGTCGGGACTAACAAAGAATTGTTAGCGCGCCCGATTAGGATGTTAATGATTCTTTTGATAAAGTTCATAAATTTTATAGGACTTAAAAAGGGTTTAGGGATGTTCATCATCCATTAGCCTACCCTAATCCTACGAACCCTAACAAGCGGAGAATTACTCGCGCATGTTGGGAGAAAAAGATATGAAGAGAAATTGCACAATTAAACTACGAAGAAATAGAATAAGAAAGAGAAAGCTACCTTTATTAATCAACAATATTCATTACACTTTGATTCCTTAGAAAATGATTACAAAGACTAGTTTGCTTCTCGATTTCTTCCAAGGAGATAGACGAACAGTTGATGATCAGTCTGGATGCGTGAGCCGGATTGGACTTCGTGATCTCGTCGACTTGATGATTTTTCCAAGAGGCTCTCGGTCTTTATTTATAGTCCCAAAGCCCGAAACTTTGTCTCCTAAATTGGAAACCATGAGTTAGGATTTCACCAGAGAAATCCCACCTCCTGATTCTTCTCCAACGCGGCGGATCCGCAGCCATAAGGGGCTCTGGCCGCGGATCCGCGGCAAGATGATCTGATCCGTTGATTAAATTTCTGTGGGTTGATCCTTGTGACATGTGGCGATCTCTGGAACTTTTGGAACTTGGAAATATTCTCTTTATTTCTGCCAGAATTGATTTCTTAATTTGCTTTCTTAATTAGGCAGGTCTGCTCTTAACAACTTTGATTTCCTTGATTTTAGCCCTGCAAATTCTGCACAATAACTCAACAAATAATATTTAGTAGAGTTTGTTATATTGAGATATTAATTTTAACATTAAGATTTGGTCAATGATATCTTTGCATACATTTTCCTACCAAATGTTAATTATAATATATCAACACATGAAAAATAGTATTTTTACAGATAAACCCTCATATGTATCATATATTATAATAAACACCTTTTCCAGTATAGAAATAGTAGGAAAAATGTAATAACAAATGTGAAGTTTTATCAACTGGACAGTGTGCAACTGCGTGCACAAAATACATATCAATGCACTGTAAGCATATATAAGCTATACCGAGTGCAAAAATCACCTCATCCGCATGAAATCCATGAAATCATAAACATGTGCAGCCAAGGCACAAAACCGAATCTCAAGTGTAATAGATATGCAGAGATCGCAAATCAATACAATGGTGTATAAAATATATATAAGGTGCGATAACTATGCGCAAAAATGTAACTACTCAGTAGGTGTAGCCATGGTGCACGAAATCAATATCAGGAAACTCGTCATCAAAACTCAAATCCAAGCGATATAAGCATGATACTCGGATCACTAACGCAAATCGCAATAAATGACATCGAGGTGCACCTCGTACAATGTCGAAAAAAAGTCGGTGCGCCCAAAACTGGCAGAGCAAGAACATCCGCTCGCCTCCTTCTCACGGCCTGACGTCCTCTGTCTCTTGCTCCTTATCTTCTCCGTGGATTACCAATCCCGCAATCCATCGGCTCATCGGCCCTGTCATATGTGCTAACGGGAACGATTCCACTCTAGCACTTCTCTGGTCATCTCTCGGTCAATCATCATGACCACTCGTAGAGCAGCACGTTACTGGCGTCGGCCTTTGGTCCTCTGAATACACGTGACACAACCTATCCTGGCTGCAAATCTCATTGCAGCAGTGTCCTGGAAGGAATCCTGCTCATGGTCTCTCTCGATCTTGCCTTCGCCGAACTGTACGGAGGCTGGTACTTGATCAGTCGAAAATAATTTATTTTTAACATGTCAATTTTGTAAGTCCATGATACCTCTCCCGGTACTTTCGGGAATGCGGAATTTGGTAAAAAAATGAATTTTACGGAGGTGGTAACATGGACCTAAAACCCGGATCTTGGTTAAACATCTATCTAACAACCTAACTATGAGTTTCTAGCTACTCGGTTAGGGGGTTATACCTTGCTTGTCTTGAACTCCTTCGTCTTCAAGCTCCGATGGTGGTCCGGATTGGCTTCTTCTCGTCGTCTCCGTACGCCGAAGATAGATCCACCTGAAAGCTCCAACCTTTGGCTCCTTCTTCGTTCTTTGAAGAAACTAGTTCACTCGGTTTGCTAAACCTTGTGAACTAGAATGAGTAGAGAATAGTTTGTGTGGGATTTTATCTATGGTTCTTGATTCTCAACTCATGAGATAAGAGAACCATAGATTAAGGAGAGGGAGCAAGAGCAAGAGGGTGAGAGCAAAAGGAGAGCTCAAGAACAAGAGAGAGAATGAGCAAGAAAGAATGAGCAAGTTTTTTTTTCTCTCACCCTCTCATAATCCAAAGTCATAATAACTCATCATACCAAAAAAGTCTTATGTGATGGTTGAAGCAACCATAACCATATCATTTCATGCACTCATTTTACACAAATGAGCAAGCAAGTAAAAGTCTTTGCCATGAAATGATGGCTATGGTTATCATGATGGTCAACTAGTCAAGCCTAGTCAACCGGTCAACAAAGTCAACAAGTCAACAAAAGTCAACAAGTCAACAAAGTCAACAAAAGTCAACAACCATGTCACCATAATACTTAATTAATATAATAGTTAATCACATATCATATTCTCATTAGGGTTGAGCAAAAAGTCAAATTGTCAACGGTCAACTGTCAACAACCCTAATGAGAATCCGCTGCCTCTGCCTCCCTGTCAACTGTGCATACACACCCGCATCCGCGTTCCGAGGAACACGAATGCAAACTGGATAAATCCAATTCCAAAAGGTACACTAGGATCTGGCTTAAACCAAATCCCGCTAGTGTAAACTGTCCGGACACTGTACGTGCACAAGTGCACGGATGTGACTGAACCCTGTCGCAAAACCATGCGACCTGTCGCAATACCATGCGACCTCTACTCTTTTGCCTAAAGGCGAAAAGCTTTCTGTGTGGGACTCTAAAGACTCGACACTACGCTGGCAGTGGGTTTAACCACAGACCGCAAGCGGCACTAGCTGTGCGTAACGGTCCCCAGGTAATGCCGATAAGAAGACCGACAAGGCGAAACCCATCTGAACTCCTACTGAGCCTGAGTGTGACATTCTCCATACAGTCCGGTCTGTTCGTCTGATACATCGCATGGCGGTCCTAGGGGGCGGTAAACGTCAGTCCCCCAATAGCGGTATAAGTCGTGCCGGAGCGAAGCCCAAAACACCCTGAGATAACACTGGAAGCCTACCGGTATATCTCGTTTGCCCTGGCCAGGGGCTACTCGTGTAATGGCTCTCCTAGACACAGCGCGATGTCAACCCCCAATACCGGGAGAGACGAATCCTGTCTAACCGTCACTGCCTCCAAGTGCTTCGGGAATGCACCCAACCACTACCTGTTTGCACGACTCCTTTGAGCCGTGGTAGGGTAGTGATCAAAGTACAGTGGAAACACACTCGACGAGAAGTGACAGTGTCAAGTCAGCGGACTAAGCTGTACTCATGTCACCTGGGAACTGATAACTGACGATAGGCATAATACCAACTAGTCAGTTCCCGACGAGTCCTGTCCAGTGTACCCGTAACCTAACGAGCACCCGCATACTATCTCAAGTACGACGTACTGATGGCTGTGGGACAGACCATCTCCCATACTGGGATGAGAAGCGCACACGCTAGTCTACTCCGGAGTATCGATGCCCTGTCTCGATAGTCCTGCGACCAGGGACCTGTATAAGGATGTGCTTATAGATTACCCATCCCCCACTAGTGTGACTGCCATCACAACGCTGGTAATCAAGCAAAGATCCTAAGGGCTCCACTAATGTGTATAGGTGATATACTAAAATAAACACATGTACACATTGAAGTAGAAACAAACCAAGTAGCATACTACTATTTTGAGCAAGATTGTATATACAAGGTGAATATCCCAAGCTTCCATTAAGTAATATACAAACCAGTATGATACAGTAATGGCCTCTAGGGCATATACACTAACAATCTCCCACTTGCACTAAGGCCATGTACTGGCTTATCGAAGACCTATCATCTCGATCAACCGCTCGAACTGAGTCTGGGGCATGGCCTTGGTGAATGGATCTGCAGTGTTATCTTCTGAAGCGACTCTCCGAACCTCGATCTCCTGGCGATCTACGATCTTCCTGATCAGGTGATACCGCCTCAAGATGTGTCGGGATCTCTGATGGGACCTGGGTTCCTTCGCTAAAGCTATAGCCCCGTTGTTGTCGCAATACAGAGGTATTGGATCAACAATGGACGGAACCACCTGAAGTTCTTTCAAGAACTTCCTCATCCAGACAGCTTCTTTTGCGGCATCAGATGCAACGATGTATTCCGCTTCCATCGTCGAGTCTGCAACGGTTTCCTGTTTGGAACTCTTCCAACACACCGCCCCTCCATTGAGGGTAAAGACAAAACCCGACATGGACTTGGAATCATCCTTGTCACTCTGGAAGCTGGAGTCAGCAAAGGCCTCGATCTGGAGGTCTTTTCCGCCATACACCAAGAACATCTCCTTAGTCCTTCTCAGGTACTTGAGAATGTTCTTTACCGCTATCCAGTGTTTCTCCCCGGGGTTTGACTGAAACCGGCTTACCACACTCAGTGCATAAGCTACATCCGGTCTGGTACACAACATCGCATACATTATAGAGCCTACCGCTGAAGCGTAGGGTATAATAGACATGCGATCCCTCTCCAAATCAGTCTTGGGAGACATCTCTTTAGAGAGGGTGATCCCGTGACAAGCCGGTAGGTTACCGAGCTTGGAATCTTCCATACTGAATCTTTTCAGTATGGTGTCGATGTACCTGGACTGTGAAAGTCCTAATATCCTCTTGGATCTATCACGATGGATCCGGATCCCCAGGATGTATGAGGCATCACCCAGGTCTTTCATGAAGAACCTGTGTGACAAGAACCCCTTAACAGATTGTAGCATAGGAATGTCATTTCCTATTAATAGAATGTCATCCACGTATAAAACGAGGAATACTACAGTTCTCGCTACAAATCTACTATAGATGCATGGTTCATCTGGATTTTTGATAAAGCCAAATTCTTTGACCGTCTCATCAAAGCAGATGTTCCAACTCCGCGATGCCTGCTTTAGTCCATAGATGGACTTAAGCAATTTGCTCACCTTTCCGCTGCTCCCACTCTGAATGAAACCCTCTGGTTGGTCCATATAGATACACTCCTCTAAATTTCCATTTAGAAAAGCGGTCTTTACGTCCATTTGCCAGATCTCATAATCGTGGAAGGAAGCAATGGCAAGAAGGATCCGAATGGATTTCAGCATGGCTACTGGAGAAAAGGTTTCGTCATAGTCCAAGCCAGGTCTTTGACGAAAACCCTTTGCTACCAGCCTAGCTTTATAGGTCTCAACCTGTCCATCTACACCAATCTTCCTTTTGAAGATCCACTTGCATCCTACGGGTTTTACCCCGTCTGGAGCAATGTCCAACGTCCATACCTTGTTGGTGTACATGGACTCCATTTCGGTCCGCATTGCATCCAGCCATTTCACTGAGTCAACGCTCTGAACGGCCTGCTGGAAGCTAGTAGGCTCATCATAATCTATGATGGAATCCTCTCTATCCCCGTCTATGAGAAAACCGTAGTATCTCTCGGACGGATGAGTCTGCCTACTACTCCTGCGGAGTAGCGTAGGAATGTCCTGTTCCTTTGAACCTTCTGGTTCCACTGAGCTTTCAGTAACAGTCTGTGGTTCTGGAACTTCTTCCAGTTCTATTATGCTCCCACTTATCTGGGTTTCCAAAAACTCAGTTTCCAAGAAGCGGGCATGCTGAGAAAAAAAAACCTTCTGTTCCTCAGCGGAATAGAAAAGATACCCCCTGGAGTTCCTTAGGTATCCCACAAACTTACATTGTACTGAACGTGCCTCAAGCTTGTCCGCATGCTGCTTTTTTACAAAAGCTGGACATCCCCATACCTTAAGATACTTAAGACAGGGTTTCTTCCCAGTCCACATCTGATATGGGGTGGCAGGCACAGTCTTGGTGGGAGCCTTGTTCAAGAGATACGCAGCTGCTTCTATTGCATATCCCCAGAATGATCGCGGTAACTCAGCGTTACTCATCATGGACCGAACCATATCCAATAGGGTTCGGTTCCGTCTCTCCGATACACCGTTATGTTGCGGGGTGTATGGAGGAGTAAGCTGAGAGAGAATTCCGTTCTCTTTTAAATAGTCCAGGAAATCGGCACTTAAGTATTCTCCACCTCGATCCGATCTTAGAATCTTAATACTTTTGCCGGTCTGTTTTTCTACTTCATTCTTATACTCCTGGAATTTTCCAAAGGCTTCGGACTTATGTTTCATTAAGAAGACATAACCGTACCTTGAGAAGTCAACCGTAAAAGTAATGAAGTAAGAATATCCGCTTCGCGCATGTGTAGACATTGGACCGCACACGTCACTGTGTATGAGTCCCAAGGCCTCGCTCGCTCTTACTCCATGTCCAGTAAACGGAGTCTTTGTCATCTTTCCTTTGAGACAGGATTGACAAGTGGCATACGATTGATATTCGAACGGATTCAAATATCCTTATGTATGTAACATAGTCAACCTTCTCTCATTGATGTGACCCAGTCTACAATGCCACAAGAAAGTCTGATTTATTTCCGGAGACTTTCTTTTGTGTGTATTCTGGACACTGAAAATCTGTGGTTGGTTCAATACGTATATACCATTACTCAATGTACCTGACCCAATCAAAACTTGATTAAGGTGAATGTTTACAACATTACTTACAAACGCAAATTCATAACCTTCTTTAGAAACTAAAGATACAGAAATGATATTACAAGTTGCGTTGGGTACAAAAAAGCAATTACGCAAAACCAAAACATGTCCATCTGACATTCCCAGGTGATAGTCTCCCACGGCTTTAGCATCCATGCTAGCTCCGTTCGCAACTCTGAGGGTCATGTCACCTGCCTTCAAAACACTACGGTTTCTCAACGCCTGCAAAGAATTACAGATATGAGATCCTGATCCGGTATCCAATACCCAGGAAGTAGAGTGTATTGAAAGACAGTTTTCAATAACATACACACCTGAAGCTGAAGCTGCAACCTGCTTCAATTCCTGTGTTCTGGCCTTCCAGGCCCTGCAATCATTCTTCCAGTGACCTTTCTTATGACAATAGAAGCATTCTTCCTTATCCACAAGCTTCCCCGCTATCTTTGTTGCTTTAGCTTTTCCCTTCGTATCCACTTTACTAACACCGCCCCTTGGTTTGGCGGGGGCTTTCTTCTTCTTTCCCTTGGCTTTCGCCTTGGACCTAGAAGAAGATGATCCTCCTACAAACAAAGTGGATGTTTCCCTACCTTTCTGTAGGGTGCCCTCTACGCTCCTCAGCATGTTGAGAAGCTCTGAAAGTTCAACCTCTTTTTCTTGTAAGTTGAAGTTCAGTATGAACTGGGCGTAAGTGGAAGGAAGGGACTGGAGAACTATGTCCGTATAGAGTTCACTCTCCAATGTGGTCCCTAGGTCCGCGAGCTCCTCAATGTAGCCAATCATCTTTAGCACGTGCTCGGCTACTGATGATCCGACGGCCATCTTTGCCGAAAATAACTTTTTCGACGCTTCGTATCTTGCGATACGAGATTGCTCTCCATACAGTTCTTTTGTATGGAGAAATATGGATTCAAGGTCCATATTCTCGTGCCTTCTCTGATGTTCGTTGTCCATCGAGGCAAGTACGAGGCACTTGGCCTTCGCGCTATCAATCTCCCAAGTCTTGCGAATTTCCTTATCCGCGACGCTGGAAGTGGGACCAGGGACAGGGGGAGCTTTGGTGGTAAGAAGATACCCCAGCTTGTCGTAAGTGATTGCCATTTTGACATTCCTGAGCCAATCTTTGTAGTTTGGCCCTGTCAGTATGTTTTTATGTAGAAGTAACTTAAGTCCAGTCATGTTGATTGGTCGCTGCAATTAGGAGAGAGAAGAACAAACACTCAGCATGATGCTCTTGCAAGTTTAGAGTGGTTTTTAGTTTGTCTAAACAGGATGGCTCCCATTGTTTCTCGAATCCCTCCTCAAACCATAAAGGAAGAATTAGTCGGGATCAATCCCACCGCACATTACTTGCTTAACCGTTCAGCCAGGCCGGTGTCGGTACTTCGAGGGAGGTTTTCCAACGCTTTCGCGAAGTTCCTTAATTAAAGAACCTCTTTTCCCTGGAGGCGTAGCCCCGCTAACACCTTTCTAGGCACCTACTAGGTTTATAGCATTGATCGTTTTGTGAGAAATTTCCCGAGGAGTAGCATATACTCACAGTAGGATCGGGATCCAAATATCATCGCGTGACGAAACTGAAGGAATCCTACCAGAATCATCACACTCTAAATTGCATGCAAATCTAGCAAGTTTCAGTACTTATGAAACTCCCGATGTGGATTTTTGCCCCATCCTCTTATGACCTTGACGAAGGTCAACAAATCATAAGTCACATGTCAAGTTCTGCCCGTCATTATCCAGGTTTATTTGAATCCACCCGTATATACCCTTGACGAAGGTCAACAAGGTAATGCGAATGTCCCAAACCAACGCATCTATCTATGCTACATATGAATACCCAACAGCTACCAATCACTGCGCCTTGACGAAGGTCAACAAACACAGCTTGAATACTATTGAATATTCATACGAAACGACGGAGGGCTACGAATGGTTTTGGCAAAACCGTGAACGTAGTGAACTTGATTTGGTCGATGGAACGAGATAGCTTTTAAAAGGAGTGGCTCAAGCTCCGCATTTAAAAGTTGGTTTTGAAAAGAGCCGAGTGGTTTTTCGAAAGTGTTCCAACGACTTTAACTTGGTTTATTATCTTGCATTAGTTCTTTTAATGCGTGATATTCTTGCATTAGTTCTTTTAATGCGTCCCATCATTTAATCCTACCATTGCAGAAAACAACCAAAATATGACGTACGCTTATGCCATTCGCATTCGCCACTGGGCCCCGTCATTACCCGTTAGGTTACTTAACTAACGACAGAGCGGGGGCTGGGCTAGCGCGTCTGTAAAACATAAGCAACGCCTAAATAATATCATATATAGATATACTGCAATGATAAACATTTCGGATCACAGATGAATACATTTGATATACTAGGAATCTGTAATTCGTACGAGCCTGTAACGAAAGACACTTTACACGGTCGCGGTGAATAGCCAATACCCCACCCAAGACCCCTACGGGTGCGGCAAACTACCCGCCAAGTACCCGAAGCGTAGCATCCTCCCTCATCTCCATGAGTAGGCCACTCGAAACTTCGGCATACCCCGTAGTTTGTGCACCCCCTCCATGGGTCTATCCTAGGAGCAAAAACAGTAAAAAGAAATTATACAATGACGGCTACAACCCCGACCCGGTTGTGCGGCCATACAAATAATTATTACATTAATTTACAAATTTACATGAATTGAAAGAAAAGAAAACTCTCGTCTCACAACCCCCGGCTATTCACCCGCGACAATCCAACATATTCATATACACATTCCAGCAACATTACAGATCACAGATTTGTATAACCCCCACTAATCGACATATAGCGATTAGTAGACGTTTAATACAAATATCACATTACAGAAAAACCCGTTAGCTTAAGTCTTTTAGAAGTTCGATCAAAAATACGAATTTTCGGGACCCCAAAATAAAATTTTCGTTCTGGAAAATCTGGGTTGAAAATACATGTACCAAAATTCCCAAAATACCCCCAGAAGCACACTGTAGCAAAGAAACACCAGAGAGGGGCCAAGGAGGCCGCGGAACCGCGGCAATAGCAATCTATTGCCGCGTTTCCGCGGTCGTTTAGGGGGATCACATGGTGATTTTTCTACAGTGGTTTTTAAAAACCCTGAGCCGATTTTAGGTGTTAAAATAATCAACTTTTGAACAGTAAAAAAATCGACAGAAACTCGAATTTTTGGGGTTCGTTTTCGGGACTTTTTCTTTGATCGATATTCTAGTTACTTGCTAACATGTTAGATAGAGTTTAACTAGGCTCTGATACCACCGTAAGTCCATGCTACCTCTCCCAGTACTTTCGGGAATGCGGAATTTGGTAAAAAAATGATTTTTACGGAGGTGGTAACATGGACCTAAAACCCGGATCTTGGTTAAACATCTATCTAACAACCTAACTATGAGTTTCTAGCTACTCGGTTAGGGGGTTATACTTTGCTTGTCTTGAACTCGTTCGTCTTCATGCTCCGATGGTGGTCCGGATTGGCTTCTTCTCGTCGTCTCCGTACACCGAAGATAGATCCACCTGAAAGCTCCAACCTTTGGCTCCTTCTTCGTTCTTTGAAGAAACTAGTTCACTCGGTTTGCTAAACCTTGTGAACTAGAATGAGTAGAGAATAGTTTGTGTGGGATTTTATCTATGGTTCTTGATTCTCAACTCATGATATAAGAGAACCATAGATTAAGGAGAGGGAGCAAGAGGGTGAGAGCAAAAGGAGAGCTCAAGAACAAGAGAGAGAATGAGCAAGAAAGAATGAGCAAGTCTTTTTTCTCTCACCCTCTCATAATCCAAAGTCATGATAACTCATCATACCAAAAAAGTCTTATGTGATGGTTGAAGCAACCATAACCATATCATTTCATGCACTCATTTTACACAAATGAGCAAGCAAGTAAAAGTCTTTGCCATGAAATGATGGCTATGGTTATCATGATGGTCAACTAGTCAAGCCTAGTCAACCGGTCAACAAAGTCAACAAGTCAACAAGTCAACAAAAGTCAACAACCATGTCACCATAATACTTAATTAATATAATAGTTAATCACATATCATATTCTCATTAGGGTTGAGCAAAAAGTCAAATTGTCAACGGTCAAATGTCAACAACCCTAATGAGAATCCACTGCCTCTGCCTCCCTGTCAACTGTGCATACACACCCGCATCCGCGTTCCGAGGAACACGAATGCAAACTGGATAAATCCAATCCCAAAAGGTACACTAGGATCTGGCTTAAACCAAAGCCCGCTAGTGTAAACTGTCCGGACACTGTACGTGCACAAGTGCACGGATGTGACCGAACCCTGTCGCAAAACCATGCGACCTGTCGCAATACCATGCGACCTCTACTCTTTTGCATAAAGGCGAAAAGTTTTCTGTGTGGGACTCTAAAGACTCGACACTACGCTGGTAGTGGGTTTAACCACAGACCGCAAGCGGCACTAGCTGTGCGTAACGGTCCCCAGGTGTCGATAAGAAGACCGACGAGGCGAAACCCATCTGAACTCCTACAGAGCCTGAGTGTGACATTCTCCATACAGTCCGGTCTGTTCGTCTGATACATCGCATGGCGGGCCTAGGGGGCGGTAAACGTCAGTCCCCCAATAGCGGTACAAGTCGTGCCGGAGCGAAGCCCAAAACACCCTGAGATAACACTGGAAGCCTACCAGTATATCTCGTTTGCCCTGGCCAGGGACTACTCGTGTAATGGCTCTCCTAGACACAGCGCGATGTCAACCCCCAATACCGGGAGAGACGAATCCTGTTTAACCGTCACTGCCTCCAAGTGCTTCGGGACTGCACCCAACCACTACCTGTTTGCACGACTCCTTTGAGCCGTGGTAGGGTAGTGATCAAAGTACAGTGGGAACACACTCGAGGCGAAGTGACAATGTCAAGTCAGCGGACTAAGCTGTACTCATGTCACCTGGGAACTGATAACTAACGATAGGCATAATACCAACTAGTCAGTTCCCGACGAGTCCTGTCCAGTGTACCCGTAACCTAACGAGCACCCGCATACTATCTCAAGTACGACGTACTGACGGCTGTGGGACAGACCGTCTCCCACACTGGGATGAGAAGCGCATGCGCTGGTCTACTCCGGAGTATCGATGCCCTGTCTCGATAGTCCTGCGACCACGGACCTGCATAAGGATGTGCTTATAGATTACCTAGCCCCACTAGTGTGACGGCCATCACATCGCTGGTAATCAAGCAAAGATCCTAAGGGCTCCACTAATGTGTATAGGCGATATACAAAAATAAACACATGTACACATTGAAGTAGAAACAAACCAAGTAGCATACTACTATTTTGAGCAAGATTGTATATACATGGTGAATATCCCAAGCTTCCATTAAGTAATATACTAACTAGTATGATACAGTAATGGCCTCTAGGGCATATACACTAACAAATTTCCCTACCATTTGCATTCATCTAAAGGTATTCACGTTAAGTATTGCACATATTAGCAAAACAGTCGTAAAATACCAGATTACCTGTGTTGTATACTAAAACCGGCATTTTAAGGGAAATTGAGTGTTTATCATGGCATCGCATCATCTTTATATAGAGCAACACTTGTTTCGAAGTCTGTGCAGGAAATTCCAGGAGAAAAGCCAAATCTGTGAAAATAATGCTGATAAAATACGCCAACTCCAAGACTTGAGATCTGGCAATGAAATGGAGGGAATTATACGATTCAACATATCATAAATATATCCTGAAATCAAAAGAAAGCAGCACAATGAAATTCATCCACTTAAGCCTCACGTGACCGTGGATCCACGGCCGGAGCAGGCACATGCCGCGGATCCGCAGTCAACATGCCACGTCATCATCTCTGCTCCACTTCAGAACTCTTCATTCAGTGCCTACGCCTCAGCAAGCTATGACAATTTCCAGAATTCTCCAGAGTCTTCTGCCAGATCAGCAAGCTCCTTATTCAAGCTAAGCTTCCAAGCTTCCAAAGCAAGCCAAGTAACTACCTTAAAGCCTAGAAGCTTCTCCCTAACCTCCAAGCTTATGAAGGAAGCTAACCCTAACTAACTAACTGTAGAACCTTCCTCCTAACTACCAAGTTTACAAGGGAAGCTAACCTAATGCAAGCTTACAAAGGAAGCTAACCATTCTTAAGGCTATTAAAGGGACCCTAAGGCTTCACTTCTAAGGTTGTTCAAGAGTTCAATCTTCAACCCCAACACAAGTTGAGTGACACAACTTGTAACTCCAAACCCTAACCCTAATTCCAATTCCAAAGCCAAGATCAAGAATTTCGAGTACCAAATCAAGCATGAAGCTTTCGATCCTTTAGAAAGCGACGCCGGACTTCATCGGAGCAAGTGATCCAAGGAGATCCGCGACTCAAGGAGCCGAGCGAAGCCAAAATCGACGATCAAGTTTCTTACTCTCGTAGATTTCGAGAGAAAATGAAATTGTTGATAAATAAAGGTGACAATTCTATATCTTGCTTATCTTTTTGATTCAAGGATTATGATTCAATCTAGATTCTTGAATGTGCTCTTTGTGATAATGTTTAAGTAAAACTCCGCTCGTGAAGGAGTCGAGACGATCAATAGATGTTGATGATTTAGATTCTTTTACAATTGTTATGTCCTACGAGTTTGTAAATTTTTTAAAATCCAATGATCAACGATCTAGTTTCGATGCGAAATGCTTTCTTGATTATTTTCGCTCGGAACTAAAGATCAACAATCGATTATTTGATTTTCTAGAAGCTAGCTTGTGAATGAGATTCATCGAGAGGAAAAAGGATGAGATGAGGAAACCCTAGTTTCTTTGCAAGATCCTTAAACCTCGATAAAGCGTTATCGATCTAGCATCAATTCTTCGATGGATAAGAGTATGTAATCATTAGATTTCATCACATCTAAAGGTTCAATCGACTCCTACGAGCCTCACTTCGATTCTTGATATTTGGTTCGGAAATCATAAATTCTCAATTCTTGATTTTAATGTTTTCTTGATTTAGACCTAAATTTTACTAATTCTTGAACGTCAATTCTATAAATCAAGAATTGTCTTTTCTCTTTTCTTTAAATTTTTGATTCATCTAATTCGAAATACGAACAGATTACACTTTCCCTGTGGACGATCCGCACTTACTAACGCGCTACAAATCGACACCGTTATTGATTGCGGTCAAAATATTTTTGGTTGTGATTTCTACACATTTTCTACATACACACCGGAAAACGTATCAATCAAATGGCGCCGTTGCCGGGGATAATGTGCTAATTCGTTCGTTTTTGAAATTTGAGTTGAAAAGTTTATTCCATTACAATTTTGAGATCAAAATTCACGCAAAACACTCAACGATTCGTTGTGATATGTGCAAGGAAATCTGGAGTTTGCTGGGCAATTGGAAAAATAATTGGAAAATTCCAGAGAGCTGAGGCAGTGAACAGAGGCTTGCTGTGAAATTTTTGTGCAGTGAACAGTGAAAAGCACCGCGGATCCGCGGTTTAAGGCTGTTGTTGCGGCGGAACCGCGGTTGAACTGTAGCCTCTCTGTACCATTCTTTCTCAGGTGAATTCTTACTTTCTTATCTCCTTCTCAATCTGATGAAATTAACAATTTGCTGCGGGTTTCTTTGCAAAATTCGCAGCGCCGCAAAAAAAGCTATAAAAAAATTGTGCGTATTTTTGATTTTTGGTTGTTTGCATATTAATACGGAATTTAAGGGGCACGACCAAATTCAGATTAGGTGGGGATTTCATTACCCTTCCTAAGCCCCGAAAATCACAAACTTGCATCCGCATTACCCTCATTAACTAAAAGAAATCTAGACATGACTCTAAGGACCGTCGCGCTCACTTAGGACAGAAGAAGGCCGTGGGTAATTCATTGCTTATCCGTGTTTCTTTTGTGGTGTCTAAGGAAAGTGTGTCTAAGGCAAGTGGTTACTTAATTAGGCCCACTACTTACGTAGTGGAGAACCTCCCACTTACCTGCCACTTACCCGGCCATAGGAGAGACAAAGAGGCAGTGGAGGATTGATCCTGCGACTTGTCTTTTGGCAGTTAGGAGCGGTCTAGAGCCTTGACCTAGGTGACCACTTGATTTAGGGTTGCTTGATGCATTTGTTGTGATTTGAATCATTTTTCAAAAATCCGTATATTTTTCAAAACAAACACCAATCACATTCATTTTTTCCCCTAATTATATTTACGCAGCCACTTGTACTAAACCCTTTTTAGTGCAAGATAGGCTGGACACGGGATTCTAGTGCCCGTTTAGTCCGCGTTTTCCCGATCGACTCTGAAGTCGGTATTTCTACATTTACTTCATCTTTACCCACCACCACACCCTCATCGATGGATCCTTCTCCATCGAACTTCTTTACCACTAATCTGCCGCCATCCGTTGGTGCGCAGAATCCACCCCGCATCTCTCTCCAAGAGAGGTGCTATCCTATTCGAGGTCCTCTTTCGACCTGCTTATCCATTCCACCAGCCAACGGGGATAATTTTGAGATTAAACCCCAATACATCAACCTTCTACCTAAATATCACGGTCTCTAAACTGAAGACGCATATGTCTTTATCACCAAATTTGAAAATGTATGCGCAATGATGTGTACGTCACAACTTTCAGTGGATTCTATGCGTCTACGACTTCTTCCATTTACCTTGTGCGATATAGCCGAGAAGTGGCTATATAACACTACCGCACATTCCATTACGAATTGGGAAGAATTCGTTACAGCATTCCTTAAGAAATTCGACCCTAATCACAAGACAGCTCGAGTCCGTAGCGAAATAAATCAATTCACCCAGCTTCCAAATGAACCATTTTCAAAATGTCTTGACCGCTTCAAGGATCTGTTGGTTCAATGTCCACATCACGGAATCCCGAGATGGAAACTGTGCCGAATCATATATGAGGGCAGTAACCCTACCACTAAACGGAGCCTTGAAAACATGTGTCAAGGTAATTTTATGACCAAAGACGATGGGGAAGCTTGGAAATACTTAGAAGATTTCGCTGAAAAATATTTACAGTGGGAGAGTCCATCATTTAGGGGTGGCAATAACCAATCGGATGTTTCCATAGGAGTTAGAGCTGAAATTTCAGCTATACACAAGAAACTCGATACTATAGAAAACAAATTTTTAGCTGCCGTCCAAAATCAAATGTCACTCTCCAAAACTGTATGTGGATGTTGTTATGATCCTTCTCATTTAAAGGAAGAATGTCCATTGAATTCTCCGTTTCAAGGTCAAGAGCATACCAATGCCGCATTTCAAAGACCTAGAAACGATCCATATTCTTCCACATGCAATCCGGGTTGGAGGAACCACCCTAACTTTGCTTGGAACCAATCACAAAATCAAAACACGGTTCCAAACCAAAACAATTTCCAAAGGGCTCTTCCACCGCAACAGCAACCACTTCCACTCACTCAGCACCCCTACCAGTCACAAAATTTTCAAAACCAGGTCAACACACCTACAACCTCTAATCCTTTGCAGTTGACCTGTTCTGACGAGTTCTCTACATTCACACAAACCATGAAGTCACTCTTGTCAAATTTCATGGAAGTGTCGGCTGAGGTTAGATCTTTCGTCAGTGAGATAAAGAAAAACTCAGCGTCCCAAGCTGAGAATATCAAATCGATGGAAGCAGAAATTGCACGACTAAAAGCCGAAATGAGTGCGAGAGAAAAAAGGAATCTTCCGTCTCAACCCCTACCGAATCCTGGGCATTACAATGTAAATGCCATCACAACGTTGAGATCAGGAAGAGTGCTGAATAATCATGTTAAGGAAGAGATTGATGATACTGAGAGATCTATCAATAACACCCCGGCTGAGACCTTTCCTCACACACACACTTCTACTTCTGATCCTTGTTCTTCTACCCCACCACCTTCTCACGAGCTTATTCTCCGTTTCCCATAAGGCTCGTTACCTCAGCAACCCTCTTCTAGTCCACCACAGACGATCCACACTCCTATTCTGGGATCACGTCTACACACACCATTGTCTCCTATGATGGACCCAGCGCTTATTGCTAAAGCTCCTTATCCGAATCGGTTAAGGGGTAACAAATTGAGTCCACATATGGAGAAGATTATGAAAATATTCAAACAGGTTAACATTAACATCCCTCCCCTAGATGCTATTCAACAAGTCCCCGCTTATGCGAAAATTCTTAAAGACTTGTGCACTAGGGAGAGGAAGACTCAAGTGCCAAAGAAGGTCTTCATGTCTAATAATATTAGCATTGCTTTTATCCAACAGCTAACAAAGAAATGTAAGGACCCAGGATGTCCTACGATATCAATTTCTATTGGGGGTAAAAACATCAACCGTGCTCTTTTAGACCTAGGTGTAAGTGTTAACCTACTTCCATACTCTGTTTATGAGCAGCTAGGGATTAGAGAGTTAAAACCAGCTCACTTCACTCTCCAAATGGCAGACCGTTCAATCACCAAACCTAAGGGTGAACTAGAGGATGTGTTAATAAAAGTCGGGAATTTGTATTCCCTATGGACTTCATTGTTCTCAATACACAACCTGTAGCAAACCCACGGAGTCAAATTCCGGTGATTTTGGGTCGACCATTCCTTGCTACTTCCAATGCTGTCATTAACCGTAGAAACGGTTCAATGAACTTATCCTTTGGAAATATGACAGTTGAACTGAACATCTACAAAATTGGAAGTCAGCCATCTGAACCCTCTGCTCATATACTTGATGTGTGCTCTGTCCACGAGATTGCTTCCGAAAGTTGCGGAGTTTAGGAACTTTGCTTTACAGATCTCGACGACACTACCACATCACTGTTTGATCTTGCACATGATCTTAGTGAGGACACATTTTCCACGCTTGAGTCCGACACTCCTAACTCTTCACCATCCGAGTCTGTATCTTTCACAGGCTATGAGCTTCTTGTGACTTCGAAAATCATCCGATAATCCCACCTTCTATTATTTCTCCGCCAGCATTAGATCTCAAACTTTTACCTTCTCATCTTAAATATGCATATTTAGGTGTGAATGAGTCTTTACCGGTTATCATATCCGCTTCTCTGGCATCAGAGCAAGAGAATGCACTTTTGACGGTATTGAGATCTAATAGGAAGGCGTTTGGTTGGACCATGGCGGACATCAAAGGGATTAGTCCCTTGATTGTAGAACATCATATACACTTGATGGATGATGCCAAACCAACCAGAGAACCACAGAGACGGTAGAACCCCATCATGAAGGATGCGGTGAAGAAAGAGAACGTCAAATGCCTTAACAATGGTATTATTTACCCAATCTCCGATAGCCAATGGGTGAGTCCAATCCATGTCGTCCCTAAGAAATCTGGCATCACTGTTATTACCAATGAGGCAAATGAGTTAATTCAGACACGCGCCCAAACTGGGTGGCGTGTATGTATTGATTACAGAAAACTCAATGCCACTACGAGGAAAGACCACTTTCCTCTACCTTTCATTGATCAGATGCTGGAACGCTTAGCTGAACATGAGTATTATTGCTTTATGGAAAAATACACTGGCTATAATCAGGTCCCCATTGCCAAAAAGGATCAAGATAAAACCACATTTACTTGTACTTTTGGTGCCTTTGCTTATAGTCGCATGCCCTTTGGGTTATGCAATGCTCCCGCTACATTTCAGCGGTGTATGATGGGGATATTCTCGGACATGGTCGAGAATTTTTTGGAGATTTTCATGGACGATTTCTCGATATTCGGAGACTCTTTTTCTGACTGCCTATCGAATCTTGACGCAGTTCTTACTCGTTGCAAAGAGAAGAACTTAACCTTGAATTGGGAAAAATGTCATTTCATGGTCCAAGAGGGAATTGTGCTTGGACATGTTATTTCAAGAAAAGGCATTGAGGTTGATAGAGCTAAGATAGATGTCATTTAAAACCTTCCTCATCCCAAAAGCGTCAAGGATATCCGATCATTTCATGGCCATGCAGGCTTTTACAGGAAATTCATTAAGGATTTTTGCAAAATTGCTAGACCCTTAACTCTTCTCTTGGCCAAGGATATGACCTTCCACTTTGACTCGGATTGTGAGGAAGTATTCGACTCCCTCAAACACTCCCTCACTACAGCCTCCGTTCTATCGTCTCCAGATTGGGACCACCCTTTTGAGCTTATGTGTGATGCATCAGATTTTGCAGTTGGTGCAGTCTTAGGACAGCACATTAAAAAGATGCCACACGTGATCTATTATGCAAGTAAGACCCTGAACGATGCTCAGATTAACTATACAACTACCGAAAAAGAACTTTTGGTGGTTGTATTTGCATTAGAAAAATTCAGGCCTTACTTGATTGGCTCACCAATAGTTGTGTACACTGACCACTCCACCTTGAAACATCTTTTGGCGAAGAAGGATGCTAAAGGTAAGCTAATACGTTGGATCCTTCTATTACAAGAATTTGATCTTGTTATCAAAGATAAGAAAGGATGTTAAAACGTTGTAGCCGACCATCTTTCACGCATCTCTTCTTCACCTGTGACCCTGCCGATCAATGATTCTTTTCCGGACGAACAACTCTTGAACGTATCCGATGAACCTTGGTTCAGGGATATTGTGAACTATCTTGTTACGGGACTTATACCAAGCGATTGGTCAAAACAGGACAAACACCGTTTTCTATCCCAAGTAAAACACTTTTACTGGGATGAACCCTATCTGTATAAGTATTGTTCTGACCAGATCAATCGCCGGTGTGTCCCGAAAGAGGAATTCAAGAGTGTTCTATCTTTTAGTCATGATCAGGCATGTGGGGGTCACTTCGGTCCTAAAAAGATGGCGGAGAAGGTTTTGCAATGCTGATTTTATTGGTCGACCTTGTTCAAAGACGCATTTGATCATTGCAAAACCTGTACACAATGTCAACACACGGGTAGGATTTCCCGGAGAAATGAGATGCCACTGCAACCCATCTTAGTGGTTGAAATTTTCGATGTTTGGGGCATTGACTTTATGGGTCCCTTTCCCAACTCCTTTGGGAATTTGTACATACTGCTTGCGGTTGATTACGTCTCAAAGTGGGTTGAAGCTATTCCATGTCGCACTAATGACAAGAAAGTTGTCATTAAGTTCTTAAAAGAAAACATCTTTTCACGATTTAGACACCCACGCGCTATCATTAGCGATAACGGGACACATTTCTGCAAGAGGTCTTTCGAGACCTTGATGCGGAAATATGAAATCAACCACAAACTTTCCACACTCTATCATCCCCAAACGAGCGGGCAGGCTGATATTTCAAATAGACAGATCAAACAAATCTTGGAGAAAACTGTTGCTAAGAATAGAAAAGATTGGTCGATCAAATTGACGGATGCTCTTTGGGCATTCCGAACTGCATATAAAACCGATCTAGGGATGTCTCCATATAGGTTATTGTTTGGGAAGGCTTGTCACTTGCCAGTCGAGATTGAGCACAAAGCAATGTGGGTTATTAAAGAAATCAACTTTGACTTAAACCAAGTCCGCAACTTTCGGAAGCTGTAATTAAATGAGCTAAGCGAACTCTGCGATGAAGCTTATGATAACGCTGTAATCGTAAAGAATCGGACTAAGATATTTCACGATAAAAACATTTTGAGGAAAACGTTTACACCTGGTCAACAAGTCCTTCTTAATGATTCACGACTACACCTTCACGCGGGTAAGCTACGATCTCGGTGGAAGGGACCTTTCATTGTGCTGTCTGTATACCCGCACGGGGCAGTTGAGGTAGAAAATGTTAAAAACGGCACACTTTTCAAAGTGAATGGACATAGATTAAAGCCGTATTTTTCCAATGACCCCATGGAGGAGCTCCTGTTCTTACAGGAGCCACTTTATCTGGATTAAAATTCCTCCGTCTCACCTCCATGTCCTGTAAATTACTGTATCATCTTTTGAATGGAGGTGAGTGAATAGAATAAGTTTGTAGGAGGATCTTCACTTATATATTTTGCCCCCATTAATAAATTTCCTCCCAAGCTTACAGGTTTTTGTGATATAGCGGATGGCAACAGTGATGACACTGTTGAAAACAAGTTTGGGGGAGGTTTGTGCTTATTTTCACATCATTTGCATCATACTTTGCATAAGCACAAAACATTTTGAAAAAAACTATAAAAAATTATTTTAAAAAAAAAATTGTACATAAATAAGATAATTAAAGATTAGATAGTGAAAAATTACATTCAAAAGATTAGAAAAATTTAAAAAAACCAATAAAATTAGAAGTTTTATTAAACGAACTAGTAATAAGTATTTATGAGCCGTTGTCCCAAAGGTTAGTAAGATAAAAGAAGTCACTAATCTGAGGATAAAAATAAGTCTGAAAAATAGTTCCTATTCTGAAAACCAAATATTTTGAACGTTGATACCCTGCTATTCGCACTTACACACGTCTTGAAACTCGGGATAGTAGAGGATACCTTGAAATGCTCTTGTCTAAAAGCCAAAGTATGAAGAAAATAAAAAAAATAAAAAATGAATAAAATATAAAATGGTGAGAAAAATGAACACTGGTTTTGTTATCGCCAAGGAAGAAATAAAAAAATATAGCGAGGGTGCCTCTTCACCTAGTGCCTTAGACCAACTGGTCTGGGAGTCACTGTTAAGCCTTAGGTGGTGCAAGACGAGGAAATACACCTAATAAGCAAGCACATGAGTAATCGGTCGGTTAGTACCTCAAGAAGTATTAACGGTCTCATGAAAGTGTGTGAGCAAATTCATCTAAATATTCATCAAATTAAAAAGTATTGAGGCAGATGGACAAGAGTATGATAGCTTGAATTGAATTCTCCGGGTGTAGGGATGTTCTTTACACACACGTAGGGTTATATGATCGATGTTTGGAAGAAAGATAGGAATGAAGAATAAATACGATGTTTTATTGAGGGATGATGTGATTTCTGATATCTTTTCATGACTATTCAGATAGGGCTCATGACAACCGAAAAGCTAGCATAGTTGGAAACCCTAATTTTCAAAGCTTTTCTTTTACAATTCTTATCTTTAAATGTAACTTTCACGGTCTTCCTTTTATTATTGTATTTTGTGGGTGTAATCCGCTGAAAACCCTCAGGAGACAACACTCCTCCTACTAGGGACACCTAGAGGTTTAAAGGCTTGTTGCACGTGCTCAGTACAATCGTGTTGCCTACGAAAGTGTTCTAGTTAGTTTTTCTCTTTCTTTATTTTCTCCTTCTCTTTTTAATAAAACAATTCGCTTGAGATGACCGAAAATAAGTTTGGGGGAATTTGATCAGTCGAAAATAATGTATTTTTAACACGTCAATTTCCCAACCATTTGCATTCATCTAAAGGTATTCAGGTTAAGTATTGCACATATTTGCAAAACAGTCGTAAAATACCAGATTACCTGTGTTGTATACTAAAACCGGCATTTTAAGGGAAATTGAGTGTTTATCATGGCATCGCATCAACCTTGTATAGCGCAACACTTGTTTCGAAGTCTATGCAGGAAATTCCACGAGAAAAGAAAAATATGTGAAAATAATGCTGATAAAATACGCCAACTCCAAGACTTGAGATCTGGCAATGAAATGGAGGGAATTATAAGATTCAACATATCATAAAATATATCCTGAAATCAAAAGAAAGCAGCACAAAGAAATTCATCCACTAAAGCCCTCACGTGACCGCGGATCCGCGCCCGGAGCAGGCACATGCCGCGGATCCGCGGTCAACATGCCACATCATCATCTCTGCTCCACTTCAGAACTCTTCATTCAGTGCCTACACCTCAGCAAGCTATGACAATTTCCAGAATTCTCCAGAGTCTTCTGCCAGATCAGCAAGCTCCTTATTCAAGCTAAACTTCCAAGCTTCCATAGCAAGCCAAGTAACTACCTTAAAGCCTAGAAGTTTCTCCCTAACCTCCAAGCTTATGAAGGAAGCTAACCCTAACTAACTAACTGTAGAACCTTCCTCCTAACTACCAAGTTTACAAGGGAAGCTAACCTAATCCAAGCTTACAAAGGAAGCTAACCATTCATAAGGCTATAAAAGGGACCCTAAGGCTTCACTTCTAAGGTTGTTCAAGAGTTCAATCTTCAACCCCAACACAAGTTGAGTGACACAACTTGTAACTCCAAACCCTAACCCTAATTCCAATTCCAAATCAAGCATGAAGCCTTCGATCCTTGAGAAAGAGACGCCGGACTTCATCGGAGCAAGTGATCCAAGGAGATCCGCGACTCAAGGAGCCGAGCGAAGCCAAAATCGACGATCAAGTTTCTTACTCTCGTAGATTTCGAGAGATTTGTAATGAAATTTTTGATAAATAAAGGTGACAATTCTATATCTTGCTTATCTTTTTAATTCAAGCATTATGATTCAATCTAGATTCTTGAATGTGCTCTTTTTGATAATGTTTGAGTAAAACTCCGCTAGTGAAGGAGTCGAGACGATCAATAGATGTTGATGATTTAGATTCTTTTAAAATTCTTAAGTCCTACGAGTTTGTAAATTTTTTAAAATCCAATGATCAACGATCTAGTTTCGATGCGAAATGATTTCTTGATTATTTTCGCTCGGAACTACAGATCAACGATCGATTATTTGATTTACTAGAAGCTAGCCTGTGAATGAGATTCATCGAGAGGACAAAGGATGAGATGAGGAAACCCTAGTTTCTTTGCAAGATCCTTAAACATCGATAAATCGTCATCGATCTAGCATCAATTCTTCGATGGATAAGAGTATGTAATCATTAGATTTCATCACATCTAAAGGTTCAATCGACTCCTACGAGCCTCACTTCGAATCTTGATATTTGGTTTGGAAATCATAAATTCTCAATTCTTGATTTTAATGTTTTCTTGATTTAGACCTAAATTTTACTAATTCTTGAACTTCAATTCTATAAATCATGAATTGTCTTTTCTCTTTTCTTTAAATTTTCGATTCATCAAATTCGAAATACGAACGGATTACACTTTCCCTGTGGACGATCCGCACTTACTAACGCGCTACAAATCGACACCGTTATTGATTGCGGTCAAAATATTTTTCGTTGTGATTTCTACACATTTTCTCCATACACACCGAAAAACGTATCAATCAGTACTCTTACATGACCTTTTCTTGTTTTCTGGACATCTTCTTGTTCCGCACACATTTCCTCGGAAATTGGTCGTATCCTAATACCTCTGTAAGCATATCAGGTCTCTGATCTCGACGGGGAGTAATAAGAGCACGTCACGGTCTCGCACGAACCTCTAGTTCCACTTGTCTTTATCGTCGTCCACTGTGATGTCACGCCATGCTATCTGCGCACTGCAACTGTTCTCGGCCACGGTCAATCCGAAGTCTCTCACACGGACTCGAAATCGCGTACTCTGTAGCTTCAGCACCCTGTAGAAGATACCTGGATGAACACGTCCTTGGGAACTCGTCGCAACCATCGGAGGAATACTCAATACTCGTTCGTCCTCGATCAACTCACACCGCATTAGGGTGAGGTCCTCAATATGAAGCTGGTCATCTTACTGGTCTCTTATCACATGGTATCCGGACGAGGTCAAACTTTTCGATCGAGTCATCGAGGTCCCAAAATTTCCCGAAAGATCATAACTGAGCATGGTCTAAAAATATCTGGTACATACCACAGTACCTCTGGACCAGCCGTAGAATGGCAAACCCAAGCCTCACTGATGGCACCGCTAAACTGCCACAAATCCTAAGGTTTAAAGCGGTTTCATGGTCATCATGTCGAGTTAGGGCCTCATTCTTCTAGAGGGTCCACAGAATAACCTGCATGTTCCTCCGAACACTTTAAACTTGGGAGAAATGGGTTTCTGACACTCGCTCGAACTTTTTAACTTCGCCTAGGCGACATGCGAATACCCTTCGTCTGCACGCTAAACAATGCCTCAATCCTCCAGGAAAGGCGATACACCAGCGGTCATCTCTGGATCGGTCTGCTCTAGATCTGAGTAAGACTCTCCGCACAGGAAATCATCAACTCAACTGGGCCTGCGTCGGTGCATCAATCTGCTGAATCACCTTCGTCTCTCAAATCGGGGTAGACTAGCTATCATCTGTCGCATTTCTTCCTGGAAGCTCCGGCGATCTTAGCTCGTAAGCTCCGGAAGCGACATCCCATCATCTCAGCAACAGCTGGGTCACCTGTCTGCACGGTAGGCGACATCAAAATCTCTGAGGTATGCAGTATATTAACAGTCCTCTCGCGACTGGCAGCTCTAACAATGGCCCGATCATCCGGTGTAAAACCAATCACTCGCCTCCACAAGAGGCCACAACATAACACTACATCGAGACGTTCCCATATCACCAGAAAACACAATGGTCAGCCCTCGTACCAGACGAGCTCGCCCTGACCGCAACACTAGCAGCAGCTCGAACTGTGCTCAACCCATGGTGATAGGAACCTCAATCGAGTATCGAAAATAGAAGATCAACGGCAAGAGAGAAAACGACAGATCCAGAATGGATACATGATCATAAAAAGGAACAGCATCAATGAGAGTATAATCATGGAAACGAATAGAATCAAGGATCTCAAATGGATGTATAATCATGAGTATGAAGAGAATCATAAGTCTCAGAAAAATATGTACATCCTAAGGTTTATTAAGTTGAATATCGTATCGTGAATATGCTGCGGAACATACGTACGGTATGTCACTCTACTCAAGCTACCTACTCCATCAATGAGGATCAGCCTATGAAACGAATGTTCGGGTCTAATATACCCCCGTTCAAGTCTAAGTTCCGTAAGGTCAAGCCTAGGTTCCGAAATACATACCCGTCCTAGACTCCGCATAGTCAAACATAGACTCGAACAAAGGTTAAACCTAGCGCTCTGATACCAACTTTGTCACGACCCGAAAATTAGCTCGCGACCAGCACTTGAATCACGCAACGTCTAAAGGCGTAACGGAATTCAAGTAAGCTGAAACCCAGAAATCTAAACATTTTAAGAAAAATAAAGGAGGTGAGGTTTTGAAATAAAGGTATAATGAAATCAAGTTTTCTTAACGCATAGAAAAGGAACATGAATGATGCAAGTGAAATTTACTAATTTGAAAACATGTTTCGTCTTTTTAAAAATTTTGGCAGCACCTCCTTTGTATATTTTGATCCAAAACTACAAATACATAATAATGATAAAGGCATCCCCAAACGGGAGCTAGCTCTTCGCCCAACGGCAGATCACAACCACGCAAGACAATTTATATAAGTATACGACGCCCAACGCCGAAGATCACCACAAAAGATAAATAAATTGGAAAGACATAACCCCAAAAGCGAATAAAGAACCCATCGCTCAAATCTTGCAACTACAAGTCTCACTAAGTCTCATTACTTATACAATTTACTAATTTTGATTGATTGAGTTAACTAGATACAATATGAAATGTAGATACAAGAGTGGGAATGATACAAATGTCCCACCTACCAATGCAAAACACCCGAATACAACTGTGTGCCAGCGAAGCCGCTACTGATCCAAGCAGTCAACCTGTAAGAACTGTGGCACAACGGGGGTGAGTTGCCAACTCGTGAGTAGAAAAATATCAACAGATAGAAATCGAAAAAACAACGACTCCTAGGTCAACTATATCATAAGGTAATAATATGATATCTAGGGTGACCGGGTCTATATATGTGCCAACAAGGTAGTCAATACCTATATGTATGTGGATAACATCCAACAGTAATAATCAATGCATGTATGCATGTGGGTCTCGTCCGCCTATATAATCAATGTATGTATGCATGTGGATCTCGTTCCCCCATATAATCAATGTCTGTATGCATGTGGATCTCGTCCACCCATATAATCAATGTTTGTATGCACGTAAATGTCATAAAAGAGTGTGCATGAAGGTATGAGGATATAAATCAACGGTGTCCCTCACGACACATCAAAATCATGGAACCTGAGTGCCTAGCATCGAAACTCGAAAACATCATGAAAACCGTGCCCAGCATAAGCACGTAAATCCTCAAATATCGGGCTCCTTCAGTCCGGATCGGCCCACGGGCTCCGTCAGTCCGGATCGGTCCATATCATCTCTTGACTCCGGTAGGTATCCTCCGGATATCCGCCGAGCCCAATACTATCACCGGTAGGTAGTAGTCCTTCTGCCATGCTAACCGTCTATATACACATCATCTTTTTCTTGCCCTGGGGTACCATACCGGGTCCACCATGTACCCGCAATCGACCTCATCCGCCTCCTCGAACCGGGTTTCACATGTCGCTCTCAGAACCGAGAAAACACATGGTGGACGCACTGAAATATCATATCAAGATAAATCGGGTTTTTAAAACAACACATAATTTGTTTTTAAATATTCACGGTTTTTAAATCCAGAAATCTAATGAAAACAGCATATCTCAATGCGTAAAATAATAGAGCATGATGTATATGACATATAAGAGAAATGCGAGCATATCCGTGTATCATGCAACATGGAACAATGATATGACATATTAAGGGAAAACCACTCTTTTAAAATGATTCCAGTTTTTAAATATATCCTGCGGTTCCCAATCTCCCAATAAAACCAGTTCTCTATGTACGTACAATATATATATGCGCAAGTATAGATGTACCAATGTATGTGTGCACCAATATGGATATACAATGTGTATTTGTGCAAATATGGATATATCAATGTATATGTGCACCAATATGGATATACAAATTTGTATATGCGCAAGCATGGAGGTATCAATGTAAGTGTGCACCAATATGGATATCCAATTTGTATGTGCGTAAATATGGATATATCAATATTTGTGTGCACCAATATGGATAAGCAATGTGTATGTGCGCAAATATGGCTATATCAATGTATATGTGCATCAATATAGATATACAATGTGTATGTGCGCAAATATGGATATATCAATGTATATGTGCACCAATATGGATATACAAATGTGTATATGCGCAAGCATGGATGTATCAATGTAAGTGTGCACCAATATGGATATACAATGTGTATGTGCGCAAATATGGCTATATCAATCTATATGTGCACCAATATGGATATACAAATGTGTATATGCGCAAGCATGTTATGCGAAGAGTCATATCATGATGCAGCAATCTTACTGTGTAGTGATATGGCAATTATCGATCATGAAGTGTGTGAGCCTACAATCTGTGTACGTGTAACATACGCATCATCTATAATGGTGCAGGTGTACTATCATAGGTATAAGTAATGCAATGCGAATAACATGAAGGCAGCATAAGGTAAATCCAATGCAAATAATGACGGGTATACGTATTTAACATCACCGAGTTGGGGAATCTATCAATCGGAATCCAGCATTACAACGTCGCGTACGCTATAATCCGTCGTACGGCAACCTCTAGTCAACGGTAAGGATCAATCATCAAGTCAAACTCATCATGCACGGAAAATCATCGTACGGCGGCGTTAAACCAATAAGGATCCTATCATTCTATAAGACAAATGAGGGTACGACCTAATATCACGTACGGCCTATCATCCATGATCAACAACATTCTACATATATACATACATACATATATATATATATACACCTATGTACCTGGTCACATCCATAAAGACCTCATATTAGGGGACTGACAAGGTATCAACCATCTCAATCGACTCGCATCCGTTTATCAAATCATCGTCATATCATCATATTCGTCTTATATTCCTTCATCGCATTTGCATCTCACATCAAGTCGAGTTTACATAAACATTCTATCTCTACTATAAGTATATATATCTAATCTAACATACTTACCCGAACCATACAATCAGATCTTTTTATGGAAGCGAATCGTAGTTTTTAAAATAGGGGTTACGGTGTTTTTAAGCAAAAGATATCATTTGAAAATCCATAACATCCCTCAAGGTATATATTTAAAAGATACATACGATTCTTCGGTTTAGAAAAAGGGATGGTTCGGATAACGCATCTACATCGACTATCTAGTCCTACTATACCCTAAACGACAATATCGACAAACGTCGTCCCCGAATTCCGTCATCCTATACTAGTCATAACATATCACTTCTAACTATCCTCTACTTTCTAATATGGTTTCATATCTATCTTCATTCTAACCCTACTTTCCTAATCTAGGTTTCCTTAACCATATTCTATAAATCAGTTTTCAATCAAAACTTTGCGGGGGTACTATACGCCATCCACCCGACTTCCCCCGTGGATATAGATCCACTACCTTGGTCTTCGCTTGTCGAAGTCGATAGTGCCATGCTCCGTCACCTCGGAATCCACGTGAAGGTACCTACAATAAGATCACATATCACAACGCTATTAAAATCAGTTATAAAATCCAATTCAAAACCGAAACGAGACACGAAAACCAAAATATAGCACGAATCACCCATATGTCAAAACCTATGGTCTACTTCTCGCAATTCAACCAAATAATCCTCGATATAGACGTGAAAATGTCAAGTGATCGAATAAAAAACCAAATATCAAAAGTTAAATCCATAAACATCATGAAACACATGGCAGCAACCTAGAAAAGTTGTCCCAGATTTTGTCTCAGGTGAAAACAAGGTAAGCAAACAAGTCTAGAGTGTAGTACTGGGAGTGTGTGACCTTCTAAAGAAACCTGGGCACCTAACACACTAAGGTGGCCGGCCACACAAAAGAAAATTTCGGCCAGGCCGGTTTTGCTGGCTCCTCAGGGCTTCATCTTCGTAGGATGGTCTCCTGGTGGTGTTAGTGTATATGCCCTAGAGGCTATTACTGTATCATACTAGTTTGTATATTACTTGATGGAAGCTTGGGATATTCACGGTTGTATAGACAATCTTGCTCGAAATGGTAGTATGCTACTTGGTTTGTTTCTACTTTAATGTGTGCATGTGTTTCTTTTAGCATATCGCCTTTACACATTAGTGGAGCCCTAAGGATCTTTGCTTAATTACCAGCGTTGTGATGGCAGTCACACTAGTGGGGGCTGGGTAATCTATAAGCACATCCTTATATAGGTCCATAGTCGTAGGATTATCGAGACGGGGCATCGATACTCCGGAGTAGACTAGCGTATGCGCTTCTCATCCCAGCAGGGGAGATGGTCTGTCCCACAGCCGTCAGTACGTTGTACTTGAGATAGTATGCGGGTGCTCGTTAGGTTACGAGTACACTGGACAGGACTCATCGGGAACTGTTGGTTGGTATTATACCTATCGTCAGTTATCAGTTCCCAGGTGACATGAGTACAGCTTAGTCCGCTGACTTGACACTGTCACTTCGCCTCGAGTGTGTTCCCACTGTTCTTAGATTGCTACCCTACCACGGCTCAAATGAGTCATGCAAACAGGTAGCAGTTGGGTGCAGTCCCGAAGCACTCGGAGGCAGTGACGGTTAGACAGGATTCGTCTCTCCCGGTATTGGGGGTTGATATCGCGCTGTGTCTAGGAGAGCCATTACACAAAGTCCCTGGCCTGGGCAAGTGAGATATACTGGTAGGTTATCCAGTGTTGTCTCATGGTGTTCTGGGCTACACTCCGACATGACTTGTACCACTATTAGGGGGCTGACGTTCACCACCCCCTACTCCCGCCATGCGATATTCTCAAACGAACAGACCGGACTGTACGGGAGATTGTAACATTCAGGCTCAGTAGGAGTTCAGATGGGTTCACATCATTAGTCTTCTTATCGGCATCTACCTGGGGACCGTTATGTACAGCTAGTACCGCTTGCGTCCTGTGGTTAAACCCACTGCCTGCGTAGTGTCGAGTCTTTAGAGTCCCACACAGAGAGCTATTCTCTTTTGGGCAAAACAGAGTAGAGGTCGCATGGTTTTGCGACAGGGTTCGTTTACATCCGCGCACTTGTGCACGTTTGGTGTCCAGGCAGTTATTACTAGCGGGCTTTGGTTTAAGCCAGATCCTAGTATGCATTTTGGGATTGGTTTTATCTCGATTGTATTCATGTTCCTCGGAGCACGGATGCGGGTGTGTATGCACGGTTCACAGAGACAGTGGCAGAGGATTCTCATTAGGGTTTTTGACTATTGACTTTTTCTAAATCCTAATGAGAATAAGAAATATGATTAATAATAATAGTAATTAAGTATTATTGTGCCATGGTTGAGTTGAAAGTTTGACTTTTGTTGACTTGTTGACTTTGTTGACCGTTTGACTATTTTGGACTTGTTGACCATCATCATTTCATGGCTATCATTTCATGGCTATGACTTTTGCTTGCTTGTTGTTTACAAAATGCATTAAATGCATGAAATAATAATGCCATTGACATGAACCATCACAAATACTTAATTATTATTATTATCATGATTATTTTTTTTTTGAAAGCATGGTTGTAAAAAGTCTTTCTCATTCTATCATTTTCACTCTCTCTCATCCAAGCTCTCCCTCTTCCTCTTGCTCATGGCTCTCATGTCTCATGAGTTGAGAAACATGAGCCATTGAGATAAAACCCTAAAAACACTTCTCTACTCATTCTAAAGTTCACGGTCTAGCAAGCCAAGGACTTTAGTTTCTTCTCGGTTGAGGTAGGAGCCCCAGGTAGAAGCTTTCGGGTGGATCCATCTTCGACAACTAGAAGACGACAAGGTGAGGCCGATCCAACCACTCCATGGAGCAAGAAGAGAAGGAGTTCAATACCTAGGTATAACCCCTAACATAGTAGTTAAACTTGTAGTTAGGTTGCTAGATGTTTGTTTAGCAAAGATCCTGTTCTTGAGTCCAAGTTACCTTCAACGTAAAAATCGTTTTTTACCGTTTCCGCATCCCCGAAAGAACTGGGATGGGTAACGTAGACTTACAGTAGTATAAGAGCCTAGCTAAACACTATCTAGCATGTTAGCAAAGTATCTAGAATTTCGATCGGAGGAAAAATCACAAAACACGCCCGAGATTTGAACTTTCTGCCGATTTTTAAACTGCTCTAAAAATAATTTGACACATACCAAAAATCGGCTTAGGGTTTTAAATAAAAACAGAAGAAAAACGAGCCACTGACTCGGTCAACGCACCGCGGAACCGCGGCAAGAACATGCTTCTTTCCGCGGATCCGCGGCCGAGTTGACTCGGATGTGGCTCATTTTTCCTGCATTGTACTCAGTGTGCGGTTTTGGGATTTTTGGAATATGTTGTTTCTGCCCAGATTTTCCAGAAAACTAATTTGTGTTTGGGGTGGTTACAAATCCGTATTTTGATCGAACTTCTGTAGACTTTAGCTAATGGGTTATATCTGTGGTGTAATATATGTATTGAACGTCTGCTAATCGCTATACGTCGATTTGTGGAGGTTATACATATCTGTGATCTGTAATGTTGATGGTTTGTGTATATGAACTCGTTGGATTATCGCGGATGATTAGCCGGGGGTTGTGAGATGAGAGTTTTCTTTACTTTTCATTTGATGTAATAATATTTTTTATGGCCGGACATCCGGGATGAGGTTGTAGCCGCCATTGTATACTATTTCTTTTATTGTTTTTGCTCCTAAGATAGACCCAAGGTAGGGTGCACAAACTACCGGGTACCTCGAAGTGCCGAGTGGCCTACTCACGTTGTTGAGGGAGGTTGCTTCACTTTGGGTATTTGGTGGGTAGTTTGCCGCACCCGTAGGGGTCTAGGGTAGGGTCTTGGCTATTCATCGCGACCGTGTAATCCGCTTTTCGTTGCAGGCTCAAACGAAACGCGGATTCCTAGTATATCCAATGTGTTCATCTGTGATCTGGAATGGCTATCATTGCATTTGACGAATGTAAATATCTATATATGATATCTATTTAGGCGTTGCTTATATTTTGCATCCGTGCTAGTCCAACCACCGCTCTGTCGTTAGTTAAGTAACCTAACGGGTAATGACGGGGCCCCGTAGCGAATGCGGATGGCATAAGCGTACGCCATATTTTCATTGTTTTCTGCAATGGTAGGATTAAATGATGGGACACATTAAATTAATGCAAGAAAATAAACCAAAGTTAAAGTCATTGGATCAATTTCAAAACCACTCGGTTTCTTTTCAAAAACAACTTTTAAACGCAGAGCTTAAACCACTCCTTTTTAAAAGCTATCTCGTTCCATCGATTATATCAAATTCACTACGTTCACGGTTTTGCCAAAACCATTCGTAGCCATCCATCATTTCAGTTAAATAGTCGGTAGTATTCAAGTTATGTATTTTGACCTACGCCAAGGCATAGTGATTGGTAGCTGCCGGATATTTATCTGTTGCATAGATAGATGAGTTGGTTTGAGACATTCGTACTGCCATTTTAGCCTACGTCAAGGGTATGTACGGGTGGGTTCAAATTAACCTGGTTAATGATGGGTAGAACTTGACATGTGACTTATGATATTTTGGCCTACGTCAAGGTCATAAGAGCATGGGGAAAAAATCCACATCGGGAGTTTCTAAAGAAACTGAAACTTGCTAGCACTGCATACCATTTGGAGTGTGATGATTATGGTAGGATTCCTTCAGTTTTGTCACACGATGATATTTGGATCCCGATCCTACTGTGAGTATATGCTACTCCTCAGGAACTTTCTCACTTAACGATCAATGCTATAAACCAAGTAGGTGTCTAGAAAGGTGTTAGCGGGGCTACGCCCACAGGGAAAAGAGGTTATTTAATTAAGGAACTTCGCGAAAGCGTTGGAAAACCTCCCTCGAAGTACCAACACTGGCCTGGATAAACGGTTAAGCAAGTATTGTATGGTGAGATTGATCCCGACTGATTCTTCCTTTTTGGTTTGAGGAGGGATTCGAGAAACAGTGGGAGCCATCCTATTTAGACAAACTAAAAACCACTCTAAACTTGCAAGAGCATCATGCTAAAGTGTTTCTTCTCTCTCTCCTAATTGCAGCGACCAAACATCATGACCGGACTTAAGTTACTTCTAGATAAAAACATACTGACAGGGACAAACTACGAAGATTGGCTCAGGAATGTCAATATGGCAATCACTTATGATAAGTTGGGGTATCTCCTTACCACCAAAGCTCCCCCTGTCCTAGGTCCCAAAACCAGCGTCGCGGATAAGAAAATCCGTAAGACGTGGGAGATCGACTGCGCGAAGGCCAAGTGCCTCGTGCTTGCCTCTATGGACAATGAACATCAGAGGAGGCACGAGAACATGGACCTAGAATCTATATTTCTCCATACTAAGGAACTATATGGAGAGCAATCCCATATCGCCAGATACGAAGTCTCGAAAAAGTTGTTTTCGGCGAGATTGGCCGTCGGATCATCGATAGCAGAACACGAGCTTAAGATGATTGGCTTTATTGAAGAGCTCGCGGACCTTGGGACCACGTTAGAGAACGAGCTCTACACTGACTTGATTCTCCAGTCCCTCCCTTCCACTTACGCCCAGTTTATCCTGAACTTCAACTTGCAAGAAAAGGAAGTTGATCTTTCGGAACTCCTCGACATGTTAAGGAGTGCAGAGGGCACCTTACAGAAAGTAAGGGAAACATCCACTTTGTTTGTTGGAGGATCTTCCTCTTCTAGGTCCAAGGAGAAAGCCAAGGGAAAGAAGAAGAAAGCCTCCACCAAACCAAGGGGCGGTTTTAGTAAAGTGGAAGCGAAGGGAAAGGCAAAGGCAACAAAGGTAGCGGGAAAGCTTGTGGGAAGGGAAGAATGCTTTTACTGTCATAAGAGTGGACACTGGAAGAAAGATTGCAGGGCTTGGAAGGCCAGAAACCAGGACCCGAAGCAAGTTGTGGCTTCGGCTTCAGGTGTGTTTGTTATTGAAAACTGTCTATCAATAAACTCTACTTCCTGGGTCTTGGATACCGGATCAGGATCTCATATCTGTAGTTCTTTACAGGTATTGAGAAAGCGTAGGGTTTTGAAGGCAGGTGATATGACCCTCAGAGTTGCAAACGGAGCTGGCATGGATGCTGAGTCAGTGGGGGACAATCACTTGGGATTGTCAGATGGACTTGTTTTGGTTTTACGGGATTGTTATTTTGTACCCAGTGCGACTTGTAATATCATATCTGTATCTTTAATGTCTAAAGAAGGTTATGATTTTGCATTTGTAAGCAATTTTGTAAACATTCACCTTAATCAAGTTCTGATTGGGTCAGGTACATTAAGCTACGGTATATACGTATTAAACCAACCACAGATTTTCAATGTCCAGAATACACACAAAAGAAAGTCTTCAGAAGTAAATCATGCTTTCTTATGGCATTGTAGACTGGGCCACATCATTGAGAGAAGCTTGACGAAGTTACATACAGAAGGATATTTGGATCCGTTCGAATATCAATCATATGCAACTTGTCAATCATGTCTCAAAGGAAAGATGACAAAGACTCCGTTCACTGGATACGGAGTAAGAGTGAGCGAGCTCTTGGGGCTCGTAGAAAGTGATGTGTGCGGTCCAATGTCTACACATGCGCGAAGCGGTTATTCTTATTTCATTACTTTTACGGATGATTTTTCAAGGTTCGGGCATGTCTTCTTAATGAACCATAAATCTGAAGCCTTTGAAAAATTCCAGGAATACAAGAATGAAGTAGAAAAACAAGCAGGCAAAAGTATCAAGACACTGAGATCTGATCGAGGTGGTGAATACTTGAGTGCCGAGTTCCTGGATTACCTAAAAGAGAATGGAATTCTTTCTCAGCTTACTCCTCCATACACTCCACAACATAACGGTGTATCAGAGAGACGGAACCGAACCCTATTAGATATGGTACGTTCCATGATGAGTAACGCTGAGTTGCCGCGATCATTCTAGGGATATGCACTAGAATCAGCTGCATATCTTTTGAACCGAGTTCCAACTAAGACTGTGCCTACCACACCATATCAGATATGGAGTGGGAAGAAACCCTATTTTCAATATATGAAGATTTGGGGATGTCCAGCTATTGTCAAAAAGCAGCATGCGGACAAACTCGAGGCACGCTCAGTACAGTGCAAGTTTGTGGGATACCCAAAGAACTCCAGGGGGTATCTTTTCTATTACGCAGAAGAACAAAAGGTTTTTGTCTCTCGTAATGCCCACTTTCTGGAACATCAGTTCTTAAAAAAGGAAATAAGTGGGAGCGCAATAGAATTGGAAGAAATTCCAGAACCACAAACTATTACTGAAAGCTTAGTAGAACCAGAGGGTTCGAAAGAACAGGACATTCCTGCGCCGCTCCGCAGAAGTAGTAGGCAGACTCATCCGCCCGAGAGATACTACGGTTTTCTCATAGACGGGGATAGAGAGGATTGCATCATTGATAATGATGAGCCGACTAACTTCCAGCAGGCCTTTCAGAGCATTGACTCGGTAAAATGGATGGATGCAATGCGGACTGAAATGGAGTCCATGTATACCAACAATGTATGGACTTTGGACGTTGCTCTAGATGGGGTGAAACCCGTAGGATGCAAGTGGATCTTCAAGAGGAAGATTGGTGTAGATGGACAGGTTGAGACTTATAAGGCTAGACTTGTTGCAAAGGGTTTTCGTCAAAGACCTGGTTTGGACTATGACGAAACCTTTTCTCCAGTGGCTATGCTCAAATCCATTCGGATCCTTCTTGCCATTGATGCCTTCCACGATTATGAGATTTGGTAGATGGACATAAAGACCGCTTTTCAAAATGGAAATTTAGAGGAGTGTGTCTATATGGACCAGCCAGAGGGTTTCATTCAGAGTGGGAGCAGCGGGAAGGTGTGCAAGTTGCTTAAGTCCATTTATGGACTAAAGCAGGCATCGCGGAGTTGGAACATTTGTTGTGATGAGACGGTCAAAGAATTTTGCTTTATCAAAAATCCAGATGAACCATGCATCTATAGTAAAATTGTAGCACGAACTGTCATGTTCCTCATTTTATACGTGGATGAAATTCTCTTGATAGGAAATGACATTCCTATGCTACAATCTGTCAAAGGGTTCTTGTCACACAGGTTCTCCATGAAAGACCTGGGTGATGCCTCTTACATTCTGGGGATCCGGATCCATCGTGATAGGTCCAAGAGGATATTAGGACTTTTACAGTCCGGGTACATCGACACCATACTGAAAAGATTGGGTATGGAAGATTCCAAGCGCGGTAATCTACCGGCTTGTCACGGGATCACCCTCTCCAAAGAGATGTCACCCAAGACTGATTTGGAAAGGGATCGCATGTCTATTATACCCTATGCATCTGCGGTAGGCTCTATAATGTATGCGATGTTGTGTACCAGACCAGATGTAGCTTATGCACTGAGTGTGGTAAGCCGGTATCAGTCAAACCCTGGGGAGAAGCACTGGATAGCGGTAAAGAACATTCTGAAGTACCTGAGAAGGACTAAGGACATGTTTTTGGTTTACGGCGGAAAAGACCTCCAGATGAAGGCCTTTGCTGACTCCAGCTTCCAGAGTGACAAGGATGACTCCAAGTCCATGTCGGGTTATGTCTTCACCCTCAATGGAGGGGCGGTGTGTTGGAAGAGTTCCAAACAGGAAACCGTTGCTGACTCGACGATGGAAGCGGAGTATATCACTGCATCTGATGCCGCAAAAGAAGCCGTTTGGATGAGGAAGTTCTTGACAGAACTTCAGGTGGTTCCGTCCATTGTTGATCCAATACCTCTGTATTGTGACAACAACGGGGCTATAGCTTTAGCAAAGGAACCCAGGTCCCATCAGAAGTCCAGACACATCTGGAGGCGGTATCACCTGATCAGGGAGATCGTGGATCGCCGGGAGATCAAGGTTCGAAGGGTTGCTACAGAAGATAACACTGCAGATCCATTCACGAAGGCCTTACCCCAGACTCAGTTCGAGCGGCTGATCAACATGATAGGTCTTCGATACGCCAGTACATGGTATTAGTGCAAGTGGGAGATTGTTAGTGTATATGCCCTAGAGGCCATTACTGTATCATACTAGTTTGTATATTACTTGATGGAAGCTTGGGATATTCACAGTTGTATAGACAATCTTGCTCGAAATGGTAGTATGCTACTTGGTTTGTTTCTACTTTAATGTGTGCATGTGTTTCTTTTAGCATATCGCCTATACACATTAGTGGAGCCCTTAGGATCTTTGCTTGATTACCAGCGTTGTGGTGGCAGTCACACTAATGGGGGCTGGGTAATCTATAAGCACATCCATATATAGGTCCCTAGTCGTAGGATTATCGAGACGGGGTATCGATACTCCGGAGTAGACTAGCGTATGTGCTTCTCATCCCAGCATGGGAGATGGTCTGTCCCACAGCCGTCAGTACATCGTACTTGAGATAGTATACGGGTGCTCGTTAGGTTACGAGTACACTGGACAAGACTCGTCGGGAACTGTTGGTTGGTACTATACCTATCGTCAGTTATCAGTTCCCAGGTGACATGAGTACAGCTTAGTCCGCTAACTTGACAATGTCACTTCGCCTCGAGTGTGTTCCCACTGTTCTTAAATTCCTACCCTACCACGACTCAAATGAGTCGTGCAAACAGGCAGCAGTTGGGTGCAGTCCCGAAGCACTTGGAGGCAGTGACGGTTAGACAGGATTCGTCTCTCCCGGTATTGGGGGTTGATATCGCGCTGTGTCTAGGAGAGCCATTACACAAAGTCCCTGGCCAGGGCAAGTGAGATATACTGGTAGATTATCCAGTGTTGTCTCAGGGTGTTCTGGGCTACACTCCGACACGACTGGTACCGCTCTTAGGGGACTGACGTTCACCACCCCCTAGGCCCGCCATGCGATATTCTCAGACGAACAGACCGGACTGTACGGGAGATTGTAACATTCAGGCTCAGTAGGAGTTCTGATGGGTTCACCTCATCAGTCTTCTTATCTGCATCTACCTGGGGACCGTTACGTACAGCTAGTACCGCTTGCAGCCTGTGGTTAAACCCACTGCCAGCGTAATGTTGAGTCTTTAGAGTCCCACACAGAGAGCTATTTGCCTTTCGGCAAAACAAAGTAGAGGTCGCATGGTTTTGCGACAGGGTTCGTTCACATCCGTGCACTTGTGCACGTTTGGTGTCCGGGCAGTTATTACTAGCGGGCTTTGGTTTAAGCCAGATCCTAGTATGCGTTTTGGGATTGGTTTTATCTCGATTGTATTCGTGTTCCTCGGAGCACGGATGCGGGTGTGTATGCACGGTTCACAGAGAAAGAGGCAGAGGATTCTCATTAGGGTTATTGACTGTTGACTTTTTCTAAACCCTAATGAGAATAAGAAATATGATTAATAATAATATTAATTAAGTATTATTGTACCATGGTTGAGTTGAAAGTTTGACTTTTGTTGACTTGTGGACTTTGTTGACCGGTTGACTATTTTGGACTTGTTGACCATCATCATTTCATGGCTATGACTTTTGCTTGCTTGTTGTTTACAAAATGCTTTAAATGCATGAAATGATAATGCCATTGACATGAACCATCACAAATACTTAATTATTATTATTATCATCATGATTATTTTTGTTTTTGAAAGCATGGTTGTAAAAAGTCTTTCTCATTCTATCATTTTCACTCACTCTCATCCAAGCTCTCCATCTTCCTCTTGCTCATGGCTCTCATGTCCCTTGAGTTGAGAAACATGAGCCATTGAGATAAAACCCTAAAAATACTTCTCTACTCATTCTAAAGTTCACGGTCTAGCAAGCCAAGGACTTTAGTTTCCTCTCGGTTGAGGTAGGAGCCCTAGGTAGAAGCTTTCGGGTGGATCCATCTTCGACAACAAGAAGACGACGAGGTGAGGCCGATCCAACCACTCCAAGGAGCAAGAAGAGAAGGAGTTCAAGACCTAGGTATAACCCCTAACATATTTGTTAAACTTGTAGTTAGGTTGCTAGATGTTTTTTTAGCAAAGATCCTGTTCTTGAGTCCAAGTTACCTTCACCGTAAAAATCATTTTTTACCGTTTCCGCATCCCCGAAAGAACCGGGACGGGTAACGTGGACTTACGGGTGGTGTATCTAGGTCCCTGCTATTGATTACTTTTCTAGAAAATGTCCCGGTTCATTCCATATTTCCCTGCACGCTCCAATTCCTCACAAACCGACATGAACTCAATTCCCAATTCTGTATTTTGGTTTCCCATATTAAATCTCAGGTCTTAAACAGCCACTCAATCATCACAAATCCACAATTTCTCTCAAACTCTCACTAGGATTTTCTAATTTCCGCAAATCACCATTAAGCGAGTTCTAAGTTAAACTAAAAGCTAGGAATTCAAACTAAACTAACATGGAAAAAGATATACCTCATGGATGTCTCTTAAGAAAACCCTAGAAGTCCAAAGTTGCCAAAATTCCACTTTGCTTGGTTCAATGTGTAGAGGAAGAGATGAGGATTAATTTTTGTGAAAGGGGTTTTGGGTTTTAGGGATTGTTTGGAGATAGATCTAGGGCTTTAAGTGGAGAGTTGTGGGGTTGAGGAAGATGAAGAGGGAGAAAAAAATGATGGGGGAATGGTTAGGCAGCAGCCCCCCTCTCTTTCTCACTTAGCACACACACTCTCTCTCTCTCCAATCGTACCAATTTCACTAAATTACCCTTTTGCCATTTCTTTATCTTTTCTCTTTCAAATTTCAAAACCAAATCACATAATACCCATAAAACAACACAAATACAACAACATGTAACCAAATGGAACATGACATGGTGCACTAGCCATGGAAAACTGTAGAAACACGGATTTGGCTTAATCGCGATTAGTAGTGCACTAATCGGGTTTTTATCGAAACTGCGTATAATAAATTTTAAAAATCCCAAATCCTTTAATTATATTATTAAATGAATAAAACATTTTAATTTTCATTTATTTCACAATTATTGGTATATATTTATACCCTTTTTCGAAAACCCCAATTTCGTAAATTGGCAGTTTTCGGAAAATATATTATTTTAATATTAAATTCCAAAAATAATATTTTATATTTTATTAAATTTTACACATACAGTATGGTCCGTTCATCTATGAGCATCGCATGTCGGGCCTAGGGGGCTGGTAAACGTAAGACCCCGAAAAGCTGTATAAGTCGTATCGGAGTGTAGCCCAGAACACCCTGAGATACTACTGGAATACCTACCAATAAATCTCACTTGCCTTAGCCAAGGACTTCTTTTAATGGCACTCCTAGACACAGCGCGATCTTACCCCCAATACCGGGAGAGACGAAACCCCTGCCGATCCGCTCACTGCCTCAATGTGGCTCGGGACTGTACCCAACTAAAACCTATTTGCACGTCTCCTTTGAGCCGTGGTAGGGTAGTCATCAAAGCACAGTGGGAACTCACACGAGACAAATGAAGATCTCAGGACTATGAACTAACCTGTACACATGTCACCAGGAAACTGCTATCTAATGCTAGGTATAATACCAACTAGCAGGTTCCCGGTTAGTCATGTCCGGTGTACTCATAACCCAATGAGCACCTGTATACATCTTAGGTGAACCAACTGACACCAATGGCTTGTGAGACTGGCCACCTCCCCTCGTCGGGGGCTCTACTGTATACAATAGTCTACTGATGGAGTATCGATGCCCAGTCTCGAAACTCCCACGACAAGGGACACTTTAAGGATGTGCTTACAGACTACCCAACTGTCACGTATATGATCGCCATCATACTGCTGGTAGTCAAGCAAGAATCCTAAGGGCTCTATCAACGTGTAATAGTGACCTGTAATGTCACCTAATGCATGTACACGATGATAATGAAAAACCAGATAGGATGCTATCGTCTTGAGTAAGATTGTCCTACCGGCATAGGTCTTCCCTCAATCATTGCAATCACGTGCCTGCGATCCAATAATTGACTTTGAGGGCACTATATCGAACAATCTCCCACTTGCACTCAAGGCTAATTATTTCGATGTCGCATAGTTAAAGCCCGTGTGATATCGAGCACCCAACTCCTCTACTGATCATTCTCACAAAGCCCGTTTGTGAAACTATTGCTTTCGAGAAATAGCCTCAGTGAGTGGATCCGCTCTGATGTTTCTTTCTATGTCTCTCTTAATCTCAAGTTCGCGGAGAAAGCTATCTCCCGAAATGAGCAATACCTGTCTTAGAATATGTCTGGATATCTGATGGGACCTAGTTCACAAATGAACTCCAAATCCAGAAAACTTCTTAAACTGTATCGTCAACTGAATTTAATCAGTATCCTGCGCTATGCCTCCCTCAATGACCGCCTGGACCACCTGTCCAAAATATTGCTCCTCGTTAGAGGGAAAACTATAACTCTTACAGTCACTCTGTCGTCCAGGTCATATTGGAAGCCTGGAATGATAACCGTCCCCCGAAGGAAGCTGTTGATATCATATCCCTAGAACATCTGCTTATGTTCATAAACTGCTTCCGAACATTTCTCCAGGAATGGATTAACATCAACTTATTGCATCTAGTGCAAAAACATCCGGTGTGGTACTTGACATCTTATGATTGACTCAATTGCCTAAGCAAGTGATATGCCAATCATGAACATCCCTCTCCCCTTTAGTCTGTAAGACACCTTTAGAGAGGGTGACTCCATCACCTGCAGGTATACTACCATGCCAGGAGTCATCCGTTCTAAAGCACCTTTAGAATGCTGTATAAGTATCCAGATTGGGAAACTACCCAAATCTAGATCTAGTAGCCAGAATGTCCGATATAATATCCAAGCCCTATATGGAGAAACTACTGTGTGACAACCAAAGTATAACCGATCGTAGTATAGGAATTTCACTTCCTACTATGTGTATGTCATCGAAATACCAGGACATCACACCCTACTACTTTCTTAACAGATCCATCCCCTATTCTGATGAAGTCAAACCTATGACTGTCACATCAGAAATAGATGATCTATCTCCGCTATATCTGCTTTAGTCTATAAATAGACATAAGCTACTTATCCACTATGCTTCCGCTGCTCCCACTGACTACAACAACCTTCTGGAAGAGTCATATACACGTGCACTTCTAAAGCTAGTTTATAACAACGCTATACTCATCCTCCTGCCAGGTCTCATAGTCTAGAACATCAGTAGTGTCAAGTCCGGGTAAACAAGAACCTCCATGTCACCGTCTTCGAGCATACCGAAGTACCTCTCAGGCGCCTGAGGTTACCCACCATATCTGCGGAGTGGCCAATGGAATATCAAACCCGATTGAATCTTTAGGTTCTTATCAAATTTTCAGTAATCGTTTGTAGTTCTGGAATCACTTCCAGTTCTACCATACTCCCACTACTGTTTTCTGGAAAAATCCATTTTTATTAAAACTGTGGCGAGTCAAGAACGATATCACTATTGATCTTCCAGATGGTAGAAAGTCAACCCTCGTCATAGCCTGAGTCAACCCAAAAACAACCATCATAGAAACGTGCCTTGAGTTATCCATAGTCTGTTTTTAAGCATAAGTCGGACAATACCATATACCTTAACATCATTAAGATATGAGCCATTCTATATCTAATATAGAAACAGAAGCACTGATTTAATTGGATCCAGATTCAAATCATGCAGCTGCCTTCAGTTGTAACATTTCAAAAAAATAAAATATTATTTTTTGGGAATTTTTATAATTTAATATTATTTTTAATGAATATTTTAATATTTCGGTATAATTAAATACCGATAAATTGGGGAATTTTTTTAAAAATTATAGAAATTTCTAAAATAGCGTGTTTTACGTGAATTATGCAAATTTTAAGTTTTTATGATTAGTTTGACACTAATTTAGTGCTAATCGCGATTAAAAATCGCTAATCGGATTTTTAGCGGGTTTTGTGCAAAACATGCACCATTTCATTTTTACACTTTATACATCAGTCCAGTATTGTTTTAGAACATTGTTTTCACCTTATACAAAATCTTTACATGTGTTTCTATTTCGATTCGAGTTGTGGTTTTGCGTATTTAAATTCTGGACTTTTGTATTTGAGCTTTATCTCGATCATGTGACGTTTGTACGTCTATATCGAGTGATATCAGGTTGTTTTGCGAGAGCAAACCAAAGGTTCTAACCTATAGGCTTTTAAGCGCATCGTTTTGGTTTTCGTGTGTCATTTCATTTTCAATGTGATTTTAATACGCTTTGCGATCCGTTATGATGTGTAGATACCCCCACGACAATTCAAGATGATGAAGAGGATGATGGCGACATCAACATCGGCAAGCAAGATCCAGGTGAGTAGATTATATCTACGGGGGAATTCGGGTAGATGGCGTATAGCACCCCGCAGTCGATGTTTAGTATAGTATATATATACTATATATATATGATAGATTATTGTGTGTCGTGGATATTTGAGATGAGATTAGGTGTACTATGGTTAGATTAGTGCGTAGAAGTAAACTAGTGTAGTTCCTAGTGCGAACCCTAGAATATGTTTACACCCATACACACACACATGCTTGCTTGTTATACCTATACCTGGATGATGAGGATAGTGGATGATATTTGGAGATGAGTTAATAAGATTGGGCATAGTGCCATGATATCGGTGATATATTGTGATTCGTATTTGGGATACACCATGTGATTTTAGCGGGCCTTTGGACGTGTGTTCCACACACGCATTTATATTTATATAGACGGTATCGATTTGTACTAGACTTAGATCAGTACCCTAGATCATGTGATATGATGATAAGGATACCTGATAATTGATGAGAGGAATGTGATATTGACCCGTACCCAGCTTTTGGGATGCCGTACGAGCTTCATATTGATGATAGATCCGCACTCATGACTCGAGGATGTCATATGATATTGTATCGTACGCGGTACCTTTGAGGAGGGATCACTGACTATTATATTTACACACACACACACACACATATATATATCGACTCAGATTTAGGTGGTTTCCATACCCCTCCCGATTGACTTGTTAGTTAGAGCTGTAGCTTTGCTATTAGATGCTAGGCTAGGCCGATGTCATACCTATTTCAAAAACTAACGAATCGGGAGTATTTTAAAGACAGGAAAAGCGATTCTACGGATATTTTCAAAAGGCGCATCTTTTCTTAAAAACACCGCAGCCTTTATTTTACTAAAAACCCCGATTCGTCTTATTTCAAAAGGCAAACTGTAGGACATTTTTACATTGATGCAGATACGTCACTGTTGCATTTATTAGTCGATTTCTGCATATTCTTGTAATTCGCATCGCATCGCATGTGCAAATGGATATTGTTATATTAACTCATGCTGTTACGACACCAGCACCATTATCGATGATGCATATGTTCCACGTACACCTGCTTGCCGGCTCACACAATTCATCATCGATAATTGTCATGTCACTACACTGTAGTACTATTGCATTCTAGATATGATCTCTTGCATGGCATACTTGTGTACATACCCATTGTACACCCATATTTACATACATAAGTAGCCACACATACATAGATGATTCTAGCTTGATTAGAGATTTGGGAACCGCAAGATACTCTTTAAAACTGATTCATTTTAAAAGAGCGGTTTCCCTCAATATGTGCATATTACTATTCCATGTTTCATGATACTGATATACTTACATTTCTTTTACATGTCGCATACATCATGCTTTTTGATTAGACGCATTGAGATATGTTGTTTCCATGATATTTCTGGTTTTGGGAACCGTGGGTATTTCAAAAGAGAATATGTAATTGATTAAAAAACCCGGTTACCCTTGATATGATATGTCAGTGCGTCCATCATGTGTTTTCTCGGTTCTGAGAGCGGCATGTGAAACCCGATTCGAGGAGGCAACGAGGCCGATTGCGGGTACATGGTGGGCCCGGTATGGTATCCCGGGGCAAGAAAGGGATGCTGTGTATACAGACGGTGAGCCTGGCAGAAGGAGTACTACCTACTGGTGATAGTATTTAGTCTCGGCGGATATCTAGAGGATACCGACAGTAGTCGAGAGATGATATGAGCCGTTCCGCACTGACAGAGCCCGATATATGAGGATTTACGTGCCGATGCTTGGCACAGGTTTCATGATGTTTTCGAGTGTCGATGCTTGACACTCAGGTTCCATGATTTGATATGTCGCGAGCGACACATGTTGATTAATATCCTCATATTTCCATGCATATGCTTTATGATATTTACACGCATGATGTTTATTGTCATTGGGTGACACGTAGACGATTTCCACATACATATAGTTGACATTGATGACATTGATCACATAGTTGGATGATATCCACACACTTCTAGACTCCATGATATGGTCGACATTGATCATACATCATATTTATGACATGTTATTACCTGAGGCACTGGCACGAGCACTTGGCACTACACTCATGTATAGATGTTACATTGCCACCTTATCATGCTTCAGACTTATTCATTTGAGGTTTATATATCTGATCGTGTTGGCCTAGAATTATGTCATGCATACGATTTCTGCTCCGTGATGTTTTCTATTCACGAGTTGGCAACTAACCCCCGTTGTGCCACAGTTCTTACAGGTTTTGCCGTACAGGTTTCATTGCGCCTTTTCTGGCACACTGCCCCCTTTCTGGGTGATTGCATTGGTAGGTGAGTTCACTCGCATCGTGACCACCCTTGTATTATTTTATTCAGTTGTATCTAGTAATTCCATCAACCAAAACTTCTATATTGTTCATACTTAGAAAACCAGTTATGTATTATTTCGACCATAGAGTCGCGCGTTGTAGTATTATGGTTTTCATGATGATTTTGAGTTTTCCTTTGAGTTTTGATCCTCGCTCTTCGGCGTTGTATATTATATTACTTGCGTGGTTGTGACCGTCGATTGACGAAAAGCCAGCACCCGCTTGAGGATGCCTTTTCCTTCTGCATATATATATTATTCTTGTTGTACCCCATTCGGGGCCAGTATTTACAAAGAAATTCTGCCGAAATTTTCAGAAAAGAATATAGATTTTAAAAATGCATATTCGGCATACTTATTTAAAAACCCTATTTTTAAAACATGTTTTTCCTTACTTCTTTAAAACTAGTTTTCTTATATACTCCTTAAAATGGTTTTAGATTTCTAGGATTTTGGCTTACTTGAATTAGATGGGGTCCTATAGACTTCATATGATTCAAGTGCCAGTCACGGGCTATTTCGGGACGTGACAAAGTTGGTATCAGAGCGCTAGGTTAACCTTGGTTCGAGTCTAAGTTTGACTATGTGGAGCCTAGTGCGTTTATATATATACGGAACTTAGGCTTGACCTTACGGAACTTAGACTTAGTCGACGGGGTATTATACCCGAACTTTCATTGCGTAGGTTGACCCTTGGTTGATGGAGTAGGTGACTTCAGTAGAGTGACGTACCGTGCGTATGTTCCGCGGAATACTTACGACACGCCACTCGGCTTAAGGAGCCTTAGGATGTACATTTCCTTGCACAGTATTATATTCATTCCTATGATCTATCCTCATCGATACTGGTTATGATTTTGCTACCACGATTACACGGGCAGGGACAGCTACGGCTAGAGTTGCGTCAGCATGAGATTATCACGGGTGAGGACTGACCAGGGCATGATTCCAGAGGCGTACGATCGCGTATAGAGGCTTCGTTTTATGCGTTTTCACGCCATGAGTGTTTGAGAGATCGCTTTACGAGATTTCCCGAATGTGCTGATTGGAACCAGAGGATCAGGCTCCTGCTAGAGGCCAGCCAGAATGTGATGACCATTGATATATCGCTTATTCATGATGATTGAGGCGTTGTTCAGCGTACAGACGAATGAGCCAGTTGTTGCTGCAAATGATGAGATATCGCCCAGATGTTGGAGCTACCGCAGCATGAGTATATACTTAGTGATACGAGGGAAGTCTCTAGTCACCCAAGGATGAAGGACTAAGACATGTGGTTCGTTCACTTACCTCGATGCGAGGTCATCAGATAGATTGATTCCAGCTAGAGACGACTTCACGCAGGTTCGTTGGTAGTCGATAGAGATGATCGAATGTCAGAAGCCCATATTCCAAGTTTAAAGTATTCGGAAAGACGTGCAAGCGATTCTATGGACCCTCTAGAAGAATGAAACCCTAACTCGACATAATGACCGTGTGATAGCCTTTGAACCTTAGGGTTTGCGGCAGTTCCATGCGCCATTAGTGAGGCTTGGGTTTGCCCTTCTACGGCTGGACCACTGATGCTGTGGTATGTACTCGATACTATTAAACTGTACCCAAGATGTTGATCTCTTGAGGGATTATGAGGTTTTGACATATCGATCGGATGGTTCGACATCATTCGGATATCATGTGATGGGATACATTGCTTAGGAGACTCCAGATACGAGCATAGCCGTTGGAGCGCAGTCTATGCAGCCACGATGAGATGAGTCCGAATCAGTCGACATTGGAACAAAGTGGAGTAAAGAGTTCGCACGAGATGACCTTCCACTCCGCTGACATCAGAGATGCGATACACATGCAGAGGCTGTCACAACCCGAAAGTACGGAATATGACCGGCTCTTAGACTACGAACGTCTCAAGGCGTACGTATGGTAAGTAAGCCGAAACCCAGAAATCCAAACCAAGAGAAGTAGTAGAGAATAGGAAGAACCATATCAAATCAACCTGTATGCAACATAATATACAATGCCTAAAGGCGAGGATCACAACAGAAATAGAACTCAACCAGCAAGAAACTCAAGAAATATAACATGCTACTCTATGGTCGAAAGAATAACATTACTGGTCTCTATCTCAAAAAATACAAGTTTGGTTGATGGAACTTCTAGATACAACTGAAATATAATATACAAGGTATAATGATGGGTAAGATACAATAAACCCACCTACTAGTAAGTCACCCGAAAAGAAACCGTGCCCGCGAAGCCGTAATGAAATCCGTACGGCAACACCTGCAAGAAACTGGGGCACAACGGGGGTGAGTTGCCAACTCGTGAGTAGAAAAAGATCTACGAACAGAAAATCGCATGAATAACGCAACCTAGGTCAATGATCATAATATATCCTCAATATATGAATAACATGTAGCCTATAGCAATGGCTAGGGTAATATCTAACCCGAGTGTGATCTCATGTGCCCGTGTCAGTGCCTCAGGTAGCAATATATCATATGAATGAGGTATTAATGCATGAAAACAGAATACATGTAAATGAAGAAACTGTTTTCATAAATTAGTGAGATTTCCTTTGTATTTTTAAAATGAGGTATCATAAATGAAATCAGCATCAACAGTGTCTAGCATCAACACAAAACATAAATCTCAATGTCTCAAAACATCAGGCTCCGGCCATCCGGACTGGCCTGTATCATCAAATCTCAGTACCTCATGTTAGTGTATATGCCCTAGAGGCCATTACTGTATCATACTAGTTTGTATATTACTTAATGGATGCTTGGGATATTCACCTTGTATATACAATCTTGCTCAAAATAGTAGTATGCTACTTGGTTTGTTTCTACTTCAATGTGTACATGTGTTTATTTCAGTATATCACTTATACGCATTAGTGGAGCCCTTAGGATCTTTTGCTTGATTACCAGCGTTGTGATGGCAGTCACACTAGTGGGGGCTGGGTAATCTATAAGCACATCCTTATACAGGTCCCTAGTCGCAGGACTATCGAGACAGGGCATCGGTACTCCGGAGTAGACTAGCGTATACGCTTCTCATCCCAGTGTGGGAGATGGTCTGTCCCACAGCCATCAGTACGTCGTACTGGAGATAGTATACGGGTGCTCGTTGGGTTACGAGTACACTGGACAGGACTCGTCGGGAACTGACAGGTTGGTATTATACCTATCGTCAGTCATCAGTTCCCAGGTGACATGAGTACAGCTTAGTCCGCTGACTTGACACTGGCACTTCGCCTCGAGTGTGTTCCTACTGCACTTTGATCACTACCCTACCACGGCTCAAAGGAGTCGTGCAAACAGGTGGTGGTTGGGTGCAGTCCCGAAGCACTTGGAGGCAATGACGGTTAGACAGGATTCGTCTCTCCCGGTATTGGGGGTTGACATCGCGCTATGTCTAGGAGAGCCATTACACGAGTAGTCCCTGGCCAGGGCAAACGAGGTATACTGGTAGGTTTCCAGTGTTATCTCAGTGTGTTTTAGGCTTCGCTCCGGCACGACTTGTACCGCTATTGGGGGACTGACGTTTACCGCCACCTAGGCCCGCCATGCGATGTATCAGACGAACAGACCGGACTGTACGGAGACTGTCACATTCAGACTCAGTAGGAGTACCGATGGGGTTTCACCTCGTCTGCCTTCTTGTCGACATCTACCTGGGGACCGTTACGCACAGCTAGTGCCGCTTGCGGTCTGTGGTTAAACCCACTGCCAGCGTAGTGTCGAGTCTTTAGAGTCCCACACAGAGGGTATTCGCCTATGGGCAAAACAGAGTAGAGGTCGCATGGTTTTGCGACAGGGTTCGTTCTCATCCGCGCACTTGTGCACGTTTGGAGTCCGGACAGATATTACCAGCAGGCTCTGGTTTGAGCCGGATACTGGTATAGTATTTGGGGTTGCTTTTATCTCTCAGTATTCATGTTCCTCGGAACAAGGATGCTGGTGTGTATGCACAGTTATTTGAGGAAGAGGAAGAGGACTTTCATTAGGGTTTCGGAACGGGTGCGTATGCACAGTTGACAGTCGTCTTTTTCCAAACCCTAATGGATTTGTATTATATCATTTAATAATATATAATAAAATGAAATTGTGTCATGGTTAGTTTTTTTTTGTTGACTTGTTGACCATGGTTGACTTGTTGACCATGGTTGAACTTTTGACCATTATCATTACAAAAGAAAGATGCTCTTGATTCTTGCATTTTCATTTAATGTTTGTAATGATATTAGTCATTCTAAAACTTTCCATCAACCTTTTCATTTTGATTATTATTATTTGATAATTCATTTTCTTTTTGGCATAATGGTTGCAAGAAAGGAAATGAGAGCTCATTATCTCATTTTAGCTTCTATCTCTTCATTCTCATCTTCTTCTTCCTCTAGCCAAGAGAAACCTTCTCATGTGTTGAGAATCCTTCTCTTGAAAAACAAAAGCAACCCTTAGACACTCTCTACTCACTCTAGCATCAAGGGTTTAGCAAGCCGGCGATTCTAGTTCACTCCAAGTTCGAGAAAGAGCCCAAAGGTCGAGCCTTCGAGGTGGATCCATCTTCGATGGAAGAAGGCGACAAAGGAGAACCATCAACCTCTACAAAGTTTGAAGAAGAAGGAGTTCAAGTTTAGGTATAATCATCTTTATCCGAGTAGCTAAATCTCTTTAGCTAGTTTGCTAGTTTTAGTTTAGACAACGATCCCGACCTTGGTTAGTCCATGTTGCTTCTTGCGATAAAAAATTTGTTTTTTATACCGTTTCCGCCTCCCCGCAAGAACCGGGGGTCGCAATATGGACTTACAGTGGTATCAGAGCCTAACTAAACTTAAACTAGCTTGGTAGTGAAGTGTAACGAAGTTCGGAACCGAAAAAAAACCCAAAAACCATACTTTTTCAAAACCTGAGTTTCTGTTGAAATTTTTTTGGCTCAAAATGAAAAACTTTATACTTGTAAAATCGTCTCAGGGTTTTGTGAGTGCACCCATGAAAAACGATCCACTGTTGAGCTCAAAGCGCCGCCCTTCCGCGGCACGAGGTAGGCTCGTGCCGCGCAACCGCCGCGCTTTGTCGTCTTCTCTGCATCGTTTTTCATGCAGTGTGTTTGTGTGTTGGTTTTGGGATTTTTGAAATATATTATATGTGCCCAGATTTTCCAGAAAAGAAATTTCCTTTTGGGGTCCTATAATTCCGTATTTTTCCGAACTTCACTGCACTTTTGACTATGATGGTTATATCTGTGATGTTTGCAGGTATTGAACGTCGGCTAATCGCTATAAGTCGATTAGTCGGGGTTATATGTTCATCGCATATTTTTGTATATTTGTACCGCCCATTCTTAATCACATTGCATACAGGTAGGTGCTTTTTATCCGTATTTTGCTGCATGTTACAGATTACAGGTTTCCAGTCCAAGAGAGAGCAAATCCGACAAAATCACCACATTTACGGCAAAATCCAGAACATCTGTCACAAACAGATAAAAGCCGGGTTCCAGCATCCGTCCCGTACCAGTTCAGAAGAGGGGACGAAAAGAGTCGTCATTTGGGACTAAAGAGAAATTTGAAGTCAAAATGGTGAAAAGTCAAAAGTGAAAGAAATGGAGAAGTCTTGGATCAGAAATCTGGAGATTTTCTGTTTGAAATATTGCAATGTAAAGTGTTCAAAAGACAGGAAAAATAGGCACAAGACCAGAGAAAAAACCAAGCATGGTTTGGCCACCAAACCGCCGCGCTTGCGCGGCCAAACCCTTGCTTTGGCCGCGCATGCGCGGCTGCCACGTGTCCCCATGCTATGAAATTTTGGTGTTATTTGTATAATGTTATTTAGGGTTGGGTTTTATTGCAAATTTCCCAGAACCAGGCCTATAAATAGCCCCGAGCAGAACCAAGAGAAGAACTAAGTTTTCATTTTGTAATTTTGTATTACTTTTATTTAGTTTCTAATAAAAGTCCATTTTCCTCCATCTTCCTCCATTAAAGCTTGTGAGAGGTTTTCTTGAGTGTGAAGCATGCAAGAAGTGTTCTTTATCTATATGTGTAATTTGTAATTCCGTTTCTTATATTGCTTGTAATTTTCATTGTTAAACGTAGTTGTTGTTATTTCTTAAAATCGTCGTTTTAATTTTCTTCCATTTTTCGGTTATCCTTACAACCATGATGCTTAGTGTGATCCTTGCCTAAGTGAGGTCCCTAATAGCTAGTTGTGATTTTCTACCTCAATTCTTATTACCCTCTTTCTTTGTTTTATTTCATTTAATTATTCTAATGGGTGAGTAACTTTTCACTTGTTAGGATAGGAAACGGAATGTTTGAAATACGGAAAACTCCCTCACTTTTCTCTTTTACATTTATCTTGATTCGAACTCCAGTTAATTGATCCACAATCCGCTCCCTACGGCACCCTATTCTTCATAATAGCGGTGATACCCTAGTGAGACCGGTTGTGGTTGAATCAACCTGAGGTTGCGACTAAGAGCCAAGAACGGACGGACAAGGACCAAAAAGAGAAAACGAAGTGTTGGAAAGCCTAGCTTATACTCGCAAGTTTTCTCTCAGTCGTCCTAATCCCCGTTGTTGCCTATTACCGTAACATCAATATCAAGAAGTGGCAAAAGAATCAAGTGAGCGATTCTCCCAAACCAAACCAACTAAATCCTACCCTTTACAAGTTCTCTTATCATTCATTTTTCACTTAGCTAAACTCAAACAAACCCAACATATTTGGACTTAACTCGTCAAGACATTAAGAAAAAGACTCCCATCTCCCTGTGGATCGACCCGTACTCATCCGGCTAGCTGCAAAGCGACACCGTCCTGATTGCGGTAATTAAACTTAAACACGCAGAATCTCTTCCAATCAAATGGCGCCGTTGCCGGGGAAACGGTAATTTATTTCTTTTTGTAATTTCGGGTTAATTTGTGAATAAAAATATAACCAAAAACAAAACAAAATAAAAATATACTGTACAAAATCATTTTGTTATTCTTTGTGCAAGAGTGCAGGGAAAGGAGAATTTCAAGTTCAGTGCCAAAGTTGTGGGAAGTTAGACCCATATCTCGCGGCTACACCGCGGCGGATCAAGGCGAAAACCAAAATCCTCTGTAAGTATCCCAACCATCTTCTCAACTCCTCTAAACTCCACTGAACTGTGTTTTCTGCAGCATTCTTTGCGCCGCGCTAAAAATAAAAAAATTGTTTGCAGTTGATTTGTTACTGCTTTGCATTGATTAATACGGACTTTAAGGGGCTTGAAACCAATTCAGATTGGGTGGGGATTTCATCACCCTTCCCAGGACCCCAGAAATCACAAAAGCATATGCATTGACCATTGTTAATAAAAAAATACTAGACTCGGCCCTAAGGACTTCGCGCTCATTAGGAGAAGTTAAACCGTGTTTAGAATCTCGCTTAACGGTGCATTGTTTAAGGGGTGCCTAGGAAAGTGTTAACGGCGCAACCGCCAAAAGAGAAAGGGTTACATAATTAAGGAACTTCGCGAAAGCGTTGGAAAACCTCCCCTTATCTCTGCACTTACCTGGCCTCTTGATCAGTGTATCTTAAGTTTGTTTCTCAACACAGTTTTGCTTCGACAATCAAGTCTTGGAGCAAGTCTAGCAGACCTAGGTGACTCTAGATCTAGGTGTGAGTGTGCATATCTTATTTGTGATTGCGAAAAGCCGTAAATCTGTACATATCTCTGTAAACTCTTTCTAAAAAAAATATAAAAAGGAAAAAAATCAAAAACTTTTATAAAAACTTGCCCTTTGTCGCCACGTTCCATTTTTCACTCCACCACCCATTACCTTTCTCATTGACGTTTTCTTACCCTCACCTTCTTCGCTTTGACTATACTAAACTCGTTTAGTATATGTCCGCTTGGACTCGGGACACTAGCGCCCGTTTAGTCCGCGTTTCGTTAGTCGCATCCGACTGCGCGATCGATCCAGAAGTCGATACTCCATCACCAACCTCTTCTTCCGCGATGTCAGGATTTAATCCGAACATCTCTTTGACTAACCCTGGAATGGCTCCACCTCCTACGGAGACCAATCTTCCACCACCTCCGCCTGTTGTAGCGCCGCAGCGAATTGCGCTCCAGGATCGTTTCTATCCCACACGTTCCGCACTCCCCACTTGCCTTTCTCTTCCACCGGCCAATGGGGATAATTTTGAAATTAAGCCCCACTTCATCAACATGCTTCCACGTTTTCACGGGCTTGAATCTGAAGATGCCTATATCTTCATCAACAAATTTCAAAACGTCTGTGCCATGATGAAAACAACCCAGCTGTCGGACGATGCTATACGTCTACGAGCCATTCCATTCACTCTATGCGATCTCGCCGAAAAATGGCTGTATAGCACCGCTTCCCACTCCATCACAAGTTGGGACGAGTTTGTTAAGGCGTTTCTCAAAAAGTTCTATCCAAATCATAAGACCGCAAGGATTCGAAATGAAATCAATCAATTCTCCCAGCTTCCTTCTGAACCTTTCTGGAAGTGCTTTGACCGATACAAAGACCTTCTTGTTCAGTGTCCTCACCACGGTATAGAGAGATGGCAACTTTGCCAAACCTTATACGAAGGACTGAACCCAGCAACGAAGCAGTTGCTGGAAACCATCTGTCAGGGCCACTTCCTATCAAAATCCGACGAGGAAGCGTGGCAGTTCTTTGACGACCTTGCGGAGCAAACGCTACAGTGGGAGAGCACCAGACCGACCTCTTCTTCTTCATCTTCCTCTTCATCCACTTCTACCGGTCAGTCTAGGGTAGGAATTCACCAACTTGACGTCTCTATTGCGATGAAAGCTGAAATGGCTGCAATAACGAGAAAGCTTGAGGCAATTGAGAGCAAATTTTCTTCTCCTGCTCCTAACCCTGTTCTCCCCCTTCGTACCATCTGCGCTTGTTGTTCCGATCCTTCTCACTTGACAGAAGAGTGTCCCAACAATCCACCATCGCAAGGACAGGATCAGGTTAATGCATTCCAGCAAAGACCAAGGAATGATCCATACTCTTCTACGTACAATCCCGGCTGGAGGAACCATCCCAATTTCGCCTGGAATCAGAATCAAAATCAATTCCAGGGCAACAATTTCCAGAGACCCCCTCCGCCGCAGCAACAAGCGCAGCAACAAACTCAATTTCAGCAGCCCTTCCAACCCCAACCTTTCCAGAACCAGACGAACAACTTTGCACCGAACAACTTTGTTCCGTCGAACAATGATAAGGTTTCCTCGCTCGAGCGAAGTCTGGAGGCGTTTGTTAAACAATCGACTCAATCCACCGCCAACATCCAGTCTTCGATTCAATCTTTAGTGCAACACACCGCCGCACACGGGCAAAGCATCAAAACCATCGAGGCCCAAATTGCACAGCTAAACGCGGCCCTGAGCGAGCGAGAAAAGGGGAAGCTCCCATCCCAGCCACTTCCAAATCCCGGTCACCCACATAATGCACATGTTGCTCTTGAGCAACAAAACCATAATGTGAGTGCCGTGACCACACTGAGATCGGGGAGGGTGCTGCAAAACAACATTGGCACACGGATCAACGATAACACCCCGGCCGCCGCTTCTTCTTCATCTTCTTCTTCTTCTCCTACTTCGTCATCTTCTGAGCCTATTCTCCGCTCTTCACAAGGCTCTTCTTCCTCTTCTTCTGCTTTGAATGGACCCACTTCTCACTCCACGAAAACACCTATTCTGGGATCCGTTCCAACTCCAAAATCTCCTTCTCCAGCATTAGACTCAACCAATTTTCAAAATGTTCCATTTCCAAACCGGTTGAGGTCTAACAAACAAAATCCACAAATGGAGAAGATTTTGGAGTTATTTAAGCAGGTTAACATTAACATTCCTCTTTTAGATGCCGTCCAACAAGTCCCCTCCTACGCGAAAATCTTAAAGGACTTGTGCACGAAAAAGAGGAAGTCTCAGGTACCAAAGAAAGTTTTCTTGGCTAGTGCCGTGAGTGATGCCCTTACCCAATCTTTACCACTAAAACGGAAGGACCCTGGCTGTCCTACTATTTCAATTACTATTGGGGATAAGAACATCAACCGCGCACTGTTAGATCTTGGTGCCAGTGTTAACCTGCTTCCATATTCAGTATACGAGCAATTAGGCATAGGAGAGCTGAAACCTACGCATTGTACTCTCCAAATGGCCGACCGATCAATCACCCATCCTAGGGGTGAGCTAGAGGATGTGTTAATAAAAGTCGGGGACTTCATCTTCCCCGTTGACTTCATTGTATTAGACACACAACCTGTAGCTAACCCCCGGAATCAAATTCCTGTGATACTCGGTCGCCCATTTCTCGCAACCTCAAATGCTGTGATCAATTGTCGCAATGGTTCTATGAACCTATCCTTCGGAAATATGACGATTGAACTCAACATTTTTAGGTTGGGGAATCAGCCCTCTGAACCTAATGCTCATATACTGGATGTCTGCTCAATCCAGGAGATCACCTCAGAAGAGTGTGAATTCGAGGAGTTTTTGTTTAATGATGATAATCTTGACGCCACTAGTGCGTTTCTCTTCGAACCTGCTGTTGTTTCCGCTTCCGATAACGAATACGAGTGTTTCACGTTCTCGAACGATCTTAGCTGCGAACAACCCGAGTTTGAAACTTTTGACTTTTCGGATGAGTTACCTGAACCATCCAACTCGGTTGCCTACACTCGCTTTGAACCTTTGCTGGAATCCTTTGAGTTCGAAACCTTTGCACCAGTCTTGCCTTCAATCGTTTCACCGCCAGCACTCGAACTCAAGCCTTTGCCTTCTCACCTCAAGTATGCTTACTTGGGAGACGACGAGACCCTCCCGGTCATCATCTCGACTTCTCTAGCTTCCGAGCAAGAGAAAGCCCTTCTCGCGGTCTTGCACAGCAACAGGCAAGCTTTTGGCTGGTCCATGGCGGACATCAAGGGGATTAGTCCCCTCATCGTTGAGCATCATATACATCTGATGGATGATGCCAAACCAGCCCGGGATCCACAAAGACGTCTTAATCCAGTCATGAAGGAGGCTGTGAAGAAGGAGATCGTCAAATGTCTAGATAGTGGTATCATTTACCCTATCTCTGATAGCCAGTGGGTCAGCCCCATTCATGTTGTCCCCAAGAAGTCGGGCATCACGGTCATAATCAACGAGGCGAATGAGTTAATCCCTACTCGAACCCAAACTGGGTGGCGAGTTTGCATTGATTACAGAAAACTCAACGCCGCAACGCGGAAAGACCACTTTCCGCTACCTTTCATTGACCAGATGCTTGAACGATTGGCTGGACATGAGTACTATTGCTTTCTTGACGGCTACTCTGGCTATAACCAAATTCCTATCGCCGAAAAAGACCAGGACAAGACCACTTTCACTTGTCCTTACGGCACGTTTGCATATCGACGCATGCCCTTTGGGTTATGCAATGCGCCCGCTACCTTCCAGCGGTGTATGATGGGAATTTTCTCAGACATGGTGGAGAAATTCTTGGAGATCTTCATGGATGACTTCTCCATTTTCGGCGACTCCTTTGACGAGTGTCTGCTACATCTTGACGCTGTCCTTACCCGATGTAAGGACAAGAATCTCACTTTGAACTGGGAGAAATGCCACTTCATGGTGCGTGAAGGTATTGTCTTAGGACATATCATCTCGCAAAACGGCATAGAGGTAGACAAAGCAAAGATTGAGGTCATTTCTAATCTTCCTCCTCCCAGTTGCGTCAGAGATATCCGAGCCTTCCTTGGCCATGCCGGTTTTTATAGACGGTTCATCAAAGACTTTAGCAAGATTGCTAGGCCTTTGACTCTTTTGCTGGCCAAGGATACACCTTTCGACTTCAACTCGAGTTGCATGACTGCATTCGAGTCACTGAAACGCTCACTCACTTCTGCTCCCGTTCTCTCTTCTCCCGACTGGACGCACCCATTCGAGATTATGTGCGATGCATCTGACTTTGCCATCGGTGCTGTCCTTGGACAACACATCAACAAGATGCCGCACGTGATCTATTACGCTAGCCGAACCCTGAACGACGCCCAACTCAACTATACAACAACTGAGAAGGAATTCTTGGCTGTTGTATTTGCTCTAGAAAAGTTCAGGCCATACCTCATCGGCTCTCCAGTCATCGTCTACACGGACCATTCAGCTCTGCGCCATCTTTTTGCGAAGAAAGATGCCAAGTCTCGGTTAATCCGTTGGATCCTCTTGCTTCAAGAGTTTGACCTTGTCATTAAGGACAAACGAGGATGTGAAAACGTGGTTGCCGACCATCTCTCGCGACTTCCTTCTTCGCCTTCGCTTCCAATTCCGATAAACGACGTTTTTCCGGACGAACAACTCTTGACAGTATCGTGCGAACCCTGGTTCGCAGATATTGTGAACTATTTGGCCACGGGATTGCTACCGACCGAATGGTCGAGACAGGACAGACTTCGCTTCTTATCCCAAGTAAAACACTTTTACTGGGACGAACCCTACTTGTTCAAGTACTGTCCCGACCAGATCATTCGTCGGTGTGTCCCTAATGAGGAATTCAAGAGTGTGCTGTCGTTTTGCCACGACCAAGCATGTGGCGGGCATTTTGGGCCCAGGAAGACAGCTGAAAAGATCTTGCAATGTGGTTTCTACTGGCCACAACTCTTCAAAGATGCTTATGACTATTGCAAGACTTGCTCCCGGTGCCAACACATGGGCCGGATATCCCGGAGGAATGAGATGCCGCTCCAACCGATCTTGGTTGTGGAGATTTTCGATGTTTGGGGGATAGACTTCATGGGGCCGTTTCCCAGCTCTTTTGGGAACTTGTACATTCTTCTAGCCGTTGATTACGTCTCTAAATGGGTCGAGGCTGTGCCCAGCCGAACTAACGACAACAAGGTTGTCGTTAGGTTCCTCAAAGAAAACATTTTCTCACGGTTTGGGCACCCCCGAGCGATCATTAGCGACAATGGAAGTCATTTCTGCAATAGGACTTTCGAGGCCTTGATGCGGAAATACTCCATTAATCATAAGCTTTCTACGCCCTACCACCCCCAAACCAGCGGGCAAGCCGAAGTTTCAAATCGGCAGATCAAGCAGATACTGGAGAAGACGGTTTCCAAGAACCGTAAGGATTGGTCTCTGAAACTCACTGATGCCCTTTGGGCATTTAGAACAGCTTATAAGACCGATCTTGGCATGTCTCCCTATCGGCTTGTGTACGGAAAAGCCTGCCACCTTCCTGTCGAAATCGAGCATCGCGCGTTTTGGGCGATTAAGGAGCTGAATTTTTCTCTTGAGAACGCGGGCAGCCATCGGAAGCTGCAGCTGAACAAACTGAACGAGCTTAGGGATGAGGCTTACGACAACGCGGTTGTCGTTAAGAATCGAACGAAGGTGTTTCACGATAAACACCTGTTGCGAAAAATCTTCGTACCTGGTCAACAGGTACTGCTTTACGACACCCGACTTCATTTCCATCCTGGAAAGCTCCGATCTCGTTGGATAGGGCCGTATTTTGTGCGGAATGTGTATCCGCAAGGCGCTCTGGATTTGGAAAATCCAAAGGACGGTTCACTCTTCAAAGTAAACGGACACCGATGCAAACCGTACCTTTGCGCCGATCAAACAGAGGAGCTCCTGTTTTTACAGGAGCCGGTTTACCCTGATTGATCTTCCTCTCCCCCTACACCCAAACTTCGATAATCCAGCCAAAAACAGTGGAAACACTGTTTCAAATAAGTTTGGGGGTATGTAAATACAATTTTGTTTTTTTTATGCCTGGAAAAATTTCAAATAATAAAAATAAAAACAAAAACTAAAAATACAAATATTCAGAAAAAATAAATAAAATAAAATAAAAATAAACATGTAAATATGTATTTGTAACTAATATTTCTATTTATGGGGGTTTAAGTGTAAATAATACAAACCCCCTATAAATAGCCCTCTAATCCCTTAACTTTTATTTTTCTGCCTCACAACCCTCCATTTCAGAAACCCTAGCCGCCACCAGAAGCCTGACGCCTGAGCCTCTGCCGCCGCCGCCCTTCCGCCGCGCGACCCTCCTTTGCGCCGCGCATCCGCCGCCGGTTGGAAGCTTCACCCTCTGGAAATTTTTCCAGAGGAGGTTTGCACTGTTCTAACCCCTCTTAGATCTGTAAAATTTTGAAATTCTGTAATGGGTTCACATTTTCAATATGAGAGAAATTTTTCGCAAATGTTTGAACATGATGTATACGGAAGCTATTTCGGCGACGAGATCCGGAAACGCGGATGGAATTATCTTTTGTATAACCATCCGAACGCATTCGCGATTCCGGATCTGGTCCAACGGTTCTATGCTTCAATGGAGGAGGGGGGTTTCCAAACATACGGATTTATTAGGTTGTTTTGGGGAGGGCGAGAAATACGAATAAATAGGGACTTCATTCATGAGGTCACGATGATTCCTAGAATACCCGCACATGACCAACCCCTCCAATTTGAGGACTACACCCCGTTGATGGGAAATGATTGCTATAGGGAACCAAGGAAAGGGATTCCAGTGCGTACACTTTACGCGAATGTGCTAACTGTGTGCCGATGGGCACAAAATAATATTTTTGGCAGCTCGCACAACACGACATTTTTTACACCCTCGCTACACATCGTGCACACATTAATGAATAAACATCCGAGTTATGACATGTGCACGGTACTACTTCAATCGATTGCTGCTGGCAAAACTTCATCCAACCTTCCGTGCCCTATACTGGTGACACAACTGTGTCGCCAGTTCATCCCTTCCGACGAGTTTGCAGTACACATGCAAGCTGGTACAATCATTCGACCAGTTCTTGAGGGTGTTTCGACATCCTACACAAGACTTCAAGATTTATGGTCACAAACAGAACCGAGCGAGCATGTGATAGCCAGCTCGAGCTCCACAGCGAGCGAAGAAGAGCTTACCCCCGCTGAGCAAGCACGCTTACTTAGACGGACACATAGGGGGGTAGAAAGAATGATGGGAATGATGACAACCCTAGATCAAAGAATGGCACGTTTAGAACAGGGGATGGCAACACTTTTAGGACGAGAGGAGAGATCTAGGTCGCGATCTAGGGCCCCTAGGGCAGAGTCAAGTGAACCAGGGACGAGTGCCGCATCGTCTGGGAGACGACGCAGGGGGCAGTGAGGGCACTGCCATTAACAAGTTTGGGGGAGGGATTAGATTGTAAATAGTTATCCTTGCATTGCATCTGCATATTTTTTATCTTTTATGTAAATATTTGGTTTTACTTTGCATGTTTAAAATTCTGCACTGCATTTTTTTTAAATATAAAAAAAAATTGAAAATTGAAAAATACAAAAAAAATTGGAAAACTTGAAAATAAAAACAAAAATTTTAAAAGAAAAAAAAACAAAAATATTATTGACCGTGTCTGACTCAAGTCTAATATGAAGGTTAACTAGTTAGAAACTACTAGATCTTAAACTTAGTTAATTATGAACCCTAAAAAATAACATTCCTTGAAGTTTAACTATAGAAAGTATACGCTCCAGCGGTTTGTTTTGAAATAAGCAAATTTTGAGTCTAGTTCTTAGGCGAAGTTAAAATGAGGGAAAATTATTGAAGCTCTATTTGAAGAATAAGTCTGAAAAATAATTCTAAATCTTAAATCCAAATTTTGAAAGTATATACCCTACAAAACGCACATACACCACCTTGAAACTCGGAATAGTAGAGGATACCTAGAAATACTCTTGCCTGAAAGCCTAGTATGAAAGAAAAAAAACGGTATTTGAAGCTAACCACCAAAAGAGCACGCTGAAAAATATATCCGGTCTTGAAGAAAAGAAAAAAAAAAAAGAGGAAAAGAAAAAGAAAGAGAAAATAGAAAATAGTCAAGACCTGGATACTGCTATTTACGCTTTAAGTTCATACATTCAGTAATCGGCTGTTAGTGCCTTAAGAAGCATTAATAGTCGCATGAAAGATGTATGAACGAACCCGTCCATCATTAAGAAAAAGAAGTAGTACTAGGTATTAAGGCAAGGGTATTATAGCTTGAACTGAATTTCCAAGTGTAGGGGTGACAATTACACACACGTAGGGGTATATAATCAGAGTTTGGAGGAGAGATGAGGAATGAAAGATAGGGTTTATTTCTTCGATAGAATGGATAAAAATTCCGGATTTGAGATTCCGCTTAAGAAGGAAAACTCAGGAGATGCTGAAAGCATAATAAACTGGCTAGGCGTATAGGATCTTAAGTTAAATGGAAAGGAAGTGTGAAGAATACGGGTTAGTAATTTCTAAGTTTATGATAATAGGGTTTTTGGCTAGAAAACTGAAATAGAAGATTAGAGTCAACGGCCAATTGATCGGATTTTGTGGGTGTAATCCGCTGAAAACCCTCAGGAGACAACACTCCTCCTACTAGGGACACCTAGAGGTTTAACGGCTTGTTGCACGTGCTCAGTGCAATCGCGTTCCCTGCGAAAATGAGGTTAGGAAATTTTTTGTGAATAAAATGGTTTTGCTCGGGACGAGCAAAAGATAAGTTTGGGGGTATTTGTTCATCGCATATTTTTGTATATTTGTACCGCCCATTCTTAATCACATTGCATACAGGTAGGTGCTTTTTATCCGTATTTTGCTGCATGTTACAGATTACAGGTTTCCAGTCCAAGAGAGAGCAAATCCGACAAAATCACCACATTTACGGCAAAATCCAGAACATCTGTCACAAACAGATAAAAGCCGGGTTCCAGCATCCGTCCCGTACCAGTTCAGAAGAGGGGACGAAAAGAGTCGTCATTTGGGACTAAAGAGAAATTTGAAGTCAAAATGGTGAAAAGTCAAAAGTGAAAGAAATGGAGAAGTCTTGGATCAGAAATCTGGAGATTTTCTGTTTGAAATATTGCAATGTAAAGTGTTCAAAAGACAGGAAAAATAGGCACAAGACCAGAGAAAAAACCAAGCATGGTTTGGCCACCAAACCGCCGCGCTTGCGCGGCCAAACCCTTGCTTTGGCCGCGCATGCGCGGCTGCCACGTGTCCCCATGCTATGAAATTTTGGTGTTATTTGTATAATGTTATTTAGGGTTGGGTTTTATTGCAAATTTCCCAGAACCAGGCCTATAAATAGCCCCGAGCAGAACCAAGAGAAGAACTAAGTTTTCATTTTGTAATTTTGTATTACTTTTATTTAGTTTCTAATAAAAGTCCATTTTCCTCCATCTTCCTTCATTAAAGCTTGTGAGAGGTTTTCTTGAGTGTGAAGCATGCAAGAAGTGTTCTTTATCTATATGTGTAATTTGTAATTCCGTTTCTTATATTGCTTGTAATTTTCATTGTTAAACGTAGTTGTTGTTATTTCTTAAAATCGTCGTTTTAATTTTCTTCCATTTTTCGGTTATCCTTACAACCATGATGCTTAGTGTGATCCTTGCCTAAGTGAGGTCCCTAATAGCTAGTTGTGATTTTCTACCTCAATTCTTATTACCCTCTTTCTTTGTTTTATTTCATTTAATTATTCTAATGGGTGAGTAACTTTTCACTTGTTAGGATAGGAAACGGAAAGTTTGAAATACGGAAAACTCCCTCACTTTTCTCTTTTACATTTATCTTGATTCGAACTCCAGTTAATTGATCCACAATCCGCTCCCTACGGCACCCTATTCTTCATAATAGCGGTGATACCCTAGTGAGACCGGTTGTGGTTGAATCAACCTGAGGTTGCGACTAAGAGCCAAGAACGGACGGACAAGGACCAAAAAGAGAAAACGAAGTGTTGGAAAGCCTAGCTTATACTCGCAAGTTTTCTCTCAGTCGTCCTAATCCCCGTTGTTGCCTATTACCGTAACATCAATATCAAGAAGTGGCAAAAGAATCAAGTGAGCGATTCTCCCAAACCAAACCAACTAAATCCTACCCTTTACAAGTTCTCTTATCATTCATTTTTCACTTAGCTAAACTCAAACAAACCCAACATATTTGGACTTAACTCGTCAAGACATTAAGAAAAAGACTCCCATCTCCCTGTGGATCGACCCGTACTCATCCGGCTAGCTGCAAAGCGACACCGTCCTGATTGCGGTAATTAAACTTAAACACGCAGAATCTCTTCCAATCATTATACATGATCTGTAATGTACTGGAATGTGTATATGAATGTGTTGGACTGTCGCGGGTGAATAGCCGGGGTGGATGTGAGATGAGCTTTTGTTTTTCTTTCATTCATTGTAAATGTAAATTGATGTAATAATATTATTTGTTTGGCTGCACAACCGGGTCGGGGTTGTAGCCGTCATTGTATAATTCTTTTTACTGTTTTTGCTCCTAGGATAGACCCATGGAGGGGTGCACAAACTACCGAGTACTTGGCGGGTAGTTTGCCGCACCCGTAGGGGTCTTGGGTGGGGTATTGCTATTCACCGCGACCGTGTTATCCGCTTTTCGTTTCAGGCTCGAAAGGATTGCGGATTGCTAGTATATCCAATGCATTCATCTGTGATCTGTAATGTCTACTATTGCTATATCTATAACTATTTAGGCGTTGCTTATGTTTTACAGCCGCGCTAGCCCAGCCCCCGCTCTGTCGTTAGTTAAGTAACCTAACGGGTGATGACGGGGCCCCGTGGCGAATGCATATGGCATAAGCGTACGTCATATTTTGGTTGTTTTCTGCAATGGTAGGATTAAATGATGGGACGCATTAAAAGAACTAATGCAAGAATATCACGCATTAAAAGAACTAATGCAAGATAATAAACCAAGTTAAAGTCGTTGGAACACTTTCGAAAAACCACTCGGTTCTTTTCAAAACTAACTTTTAAAATGCGGAGTTTGAGCCACTCCATTTAAAAGCTATCTCGTTCCATCGACCAAATCAAGTTCACTACGTTCACGGTTTTGCCAAAACCATTCGTAGCCCTCCGTCGTTTCGCATGAATAGTCAATAGTATTCAAGCTGTGTATGTTGGCCAAAGTCAAGGCACAGTGATTGGTAGCTATTGGGTGTTCATGTGTAGCATAGATAGATGCGTTGGTTTGGCACAGTCGTTCTGCCATTTTGGCCAAAGTCAAGGGTAGGTACGGATGGATCCAAATTAACCTGGATAATGACGGGTAGAACTTGACATGTGACTTATGATATTTTGGCCAAAGTCAAGGTCATAAGAGCATGGGGCAAAAATCCACATCGGGAGTTTCATAAGTACTGAAACTTGCTAGATTTGCATACCATTTGGAGTGTGATGATTCTGGTAGGATTCCTTCAGTTTCGTCACGCAATGATATTTGGATCCCGATCCTACTGTGAGTATATGCTACTCCTCGGGAAATTTTTCACTAAACGATCAATGCTATAAACCTAGTAGGTGCCTAGAAAGGTGTTAGCGGGGCTACGCCCCCAGGGAAAAGAGGTTCTCTAATTAAGGAACTTCGCGAAAGCGTTGGAAAACCTCCCTCGAAGTACCGACACCAGCCTGGCCGAACGGTTAAGCAAGTATTGTACGGTGGGATTGATCCTGACTAATTCTTCCTTTATGGTTTGAGGAGGGATTCGAGAAACAGTGGGAGCCATCCTGTTTAGACAAACTAAAAACCACTCTAAACTTGCAAGAGCATCATGCTGAGTGTTTCTTCTTCTCTCTCCTAATTGCAGCGACCAATCAACATGACTGGACTTAAGTTACTCCTAGATAAAAACAAGCTGACAGGGCCAAACTACAAAGATTGGCTCAGGAATGTCAAGATAGCAATCACTTATGACAAGCTGGGGTATCTTCTTACCACCAAAGCTCCCCCTGTCCCTGGTCCAACTTCCAGTGTCGCGGATAAGGAAATCCGCAAGACTTGGGAGATTGATAGCGCGAAGGCCAAGTGCCTCCTGCTTGCCTCGATGGACAACGAACATCAGAGGAGGCATGAGAATATGGACATGGAGTCCATATTGCTTCATACAAAAGAACTGTATGGAGAGCAATCACGTATCGCAAGATACGAAGCGTCGAAAAAGTTATTTTCGACAAGAATGGCCGTCGGATCATCAGTAGCCGAGCACGTGCTAAAGATGATCGGCTACATTGAGGAGCTCGCTGACCTAGGGATCACATTGGAGAGTGAGCTATATACGGATATAGTTCTCCAGTCCCTTCCTTCCACTTACGCCCAGTTTATAATGAACTTCAACCTACAAGAAAAGGAGGTTGAACTTTCAGAGCTCCTCAACCTGCTGAGGAGCGCAGAGGGCACCCTACAGAAAGGTAGGGAAACATCCACTTTGTTTGTAGGAGGATCATCTTCTTCTAGGTCCAAGGCGAAAGCCAAGGGAAAGAAGAAGAAAGCCCCCGCCAAACTAAGGGGCGGTGTTAGTAAAGTGGATACGAAGGGAAAAGGTAAAGCAACAAAGATAGCGGGGAAGCTTGTGGATAAGGAAGAATGCTTCTTTTGTCATAAGAAAGGACACTGGAAGAATGATTGCAGGGCCTGGAAGGCCAGAACACAGGAATTGAAGCAGGTTGCAGCTTCAGCTTCAGGTGTGTATGTTATTGAAAACTGTCTTTCTATAAACTCTACTTCCTGGGTATTGGATACCGGATCAGGATCTCATATCTGTAATTCTTTGCAGGCGTTGAGAAACCGTAGTGTTTTGAAAGCAGGTGACATGACCCTCAGAGTTGCAAACGGAGCTAGCATGGATGCTAAAGCCGTGGGGGACTATCACCTGGGAATGTCAGATGGACATGTTTTGGTTTTGCGTAATTGCTTTTTTGTACCCAACGCAACTTGTAATATCATTTCTGTATCTTTAGTTTCTAAAGAAGGTTATGAATTTGCGTTTGTAAGTAATGTTGTAAACATTCGCCTTAATCAAGTTTTGATTGGGTCAGGTACTTTGAGTAATGGTATATACGTGTTAAACCAACCACAGATTTTCAATGTCCAGAATACACACAAAAGAAAGTCTCCAGAAATAAACCAGACTTTCTTATGGCATTGTAGATTGGGTCACATCAATGAGAGAAGGTTGACGAAGTTACATACAGAAGGGTATTTGAATGCGTTCGAATATCAGTCGTATGCCACTTGTCAATCCTGTCTCAAAGGAAAAATGACAAAGACTCCGTTTACTGGACATGGAGAAAGAGCGAGCGAGCTCTTGGGACTCGTACACAGTGACGAGTGCGGTCCAATGTCTACACATGCCCGAAGCGGACATTCTTACTTCATTACTTTTACGGATGACTTCTCAAGGTACGGTTATGTCTTCTTAATGAAACATAAGTCCGAGGCCTTTGGAAAATTCCAGGAGTATAAGAATGAAGTAGAGAAACAGACCGGCAAAAGTATTAAGATTCTAAGATCGGATCGAGTTGGAGAATACTTAAGTGCCGAGTTCCTGGACTATTTAAAAGAGAACGGAATTCTCTCTCAACTTACTCCTCCTTACACCCCGCAACATAACGGTGTATCGGAGAGACGGAACCGAACCCTATTGGATATGGTTCGGTCCATGATGAGTAACGCTGAGTTACCGCGATCATTCTGGGGATATGCGCTAGAATCAGCCGCATACCTTTTGAACCGAGTTCCCACTAAGACTGTGCCTACTACGCCATTTGAGATGTGGTGTGGGAAGAGACCCCATCTTAATCACATTAAGATATGGGGAAGTCCAGCTTTTGTCAAAAAGCAGCATGCGGACAAGCTCGAGGCACGCTCAGTACTGTGCAAGTTTGTGGGATATCCAAAGAATTCCAAGGGATATTTCTTCTACTGCGAAGAGGAACAAAAAGTTCTTGTTTCTCGTCATGCCCACTTTCTAGAACACCAGTTCATAGAAAAGGAAATGAGTGGGAGCGCAGTAGAACTGGAAGAAGTTCCAGAACCACAGACTGTTACTGAAAGTTTGGTTGAACCAGAGGGTTCAACAGAACAGGACATTCCTACGCCGCTCCGCAGAAGTAGTAGGCAGTCTCATCCGCCAGAGAGATACTACGGTTTTCTCATAGACGGGGATAGAGAGGATTGCATCATAGTTTATGATGAGCCTACTAGCTTCCAGCAGGCCGTTCAGAGCGTTGACTCAGTGAAATGGCCGGATGCAATGCGGACCGAAATGGAGTCCATGTACACCAACAAGGTATGGACGTTGGACTTTGCTCCAGACGGGGTAAAACCCGTAGGATGCAAGTGGATCTTCAAAAGGAAGATTGGTGTAGATGGACAGGTTGAGACCTATAAAGCTAGGCTGGTAGCAAAGGGTTTCCGTCAAAGACCTGGCTTGGACTATGACGAAACCTTTTCTCCAGTAGCCATGCTGAAATCCATTCGGATCCTTTTTGCCATTGCTGCTTTCCACGATTATGAGATCTGGCAAATGGACGTAAAGACAGCTTTTCTAAATGGAAATTTAGAGGAGTGTGTCTATATGGACCAGCCAAAGGGCTTCATTCAGAGTGGGAGCAGCGGAAAGGTGTGCAAGTTGCTTAAGTCCGTCTATGGACTAAAGCAGGCATCGCGGAGTTGGAACATCTGCTTTGATGAGACGGTCAAAGAATTTGGCTTTATCAAAAATCCAGATGAACCATGCATCTACAGTAGATTTGTAGCGAGAACTGTAGTATTCCTCGTTTTATACGTGGATGACATTCTCTTAATAGGAAATGACATTCCTATGCTACAATCTGTCAAAGGGTTCTTGTCACACAGGTTCTCCATGAAAGACCTGGGTGATGCGTCATACATCCTGGGGATCCGGATCCATCGTGATAGATCCAAGAGGATATTGGGACTTTCTCAGTCCAGGTACATCGACACCATAGTGAAGAGATTCAGTATGGAAGATTCCAAGCGCGGTAACCTACCGGCTTGTCACGGGATCACCCTCTCTAAAGAGATGTCTCCCAAGACTGATTTGGAGAGGGATCGCATGTCTATTATACCCTACGCTTCTGCGGTAGGCTCTATAATGTATGCGATGTTGTGTACCAGACCGGATGTAGCTTATGCACTGAGTGTGGTAAGCCGGTATCAGTCAAACCCTGGGGAGAAACACTGGATAGCGGTAAAGAACATTCTCAAGTACCTGAGAAGGACTAAGGAGATGTTCTTGGTGTATGGCGGAAAAGACCTCCAGATCGAGGCATTTGCTGACTCCAGCTTCCAGAGTGACAAGGATGATTCCAAGTCCATGTCGGGTTTTGTCTTTACCCTCAATGGAGGGGCGGTGTGTTGGAAGAGTTCCAAACAGGAAACCGTTGCAGACTCGACGATGGAAGCGGAATACATCGCTGCATCTGATGCCGCAAAAGAAGCTGTCTGGATGAGGAAGTTCTTGAAAGAACTTCAGGTGGTTCCGTCCGTTGTTGATCCAATACCTCTGTATTGCGACAACAACGGGGCTATAGCTTTAGCGAAGGAACCCAGGTCCCATCAGAGATCCAGGCACATCTTGAGGCGGTATCACCTGATCAGGGAGATCGTGGATCGCAAGGAGATCGAGGTTCGGAGAGTTGTTTCAGAAGACAACACTGCAGATCCATTCACCAAGGCCCTGCCCCAGACTCAGTTCGAGCGGCTGATCGAGATGATAGGTCTTCGATACGCCAGTACATGGCCTTAGTGCAAGTGGGAGATTGTTAGTGTATATACCCTAGAAGCCATTACTGTATCATACTAGTTTGTATATTACTTAATGGATGCTTGGGATATTCACCTTGTATATACAATCTTGCTCAAAATAGTAGTATGCTACTTGGTTTGTTTCTACTTCAATGTGTACATGTGTTTATTTCAGTATATCACTTATACGCATTAGTGGAGCCCTTAGGATCTTTTGCTTGATTACCAGCGTTGTGATGGCAGTCACACTAGTGGGGGCTGGGTAATCTATAAGCACATCCTTATACAGGTCCCTAGTCGCAGGACTATCGAGACAGGGCATCGATACTCCGGAGTAGACTAGCGTATACGCTTCTCATCCCAGTGTGGGAGATGGTCTATCCCACAGCCATCAGTACGTCGTACTGGAGATAGTATACGGGTGCTCGTTGGGTTACGAGTACACTGGACAGGACTCGTCGGGAACTGACAGGTTGGTATTATACCTATCGTCAGTCATCAGTTCCCAGGTGACATGAGTACAGCTTAGTCCGCTGATTTGACACTGGCACTTCGCCTCGAGTGTGTTCCCACTGCACTTTGATCACTACCCTACCACGGCTCAAAGGAGTCGTGCAAACAGGTGGTGGTTGGGTGCAGTCCCGAAGCACTTGGAGGCAGTGACGGTTAGACAGGATTCGTCTCTCCCGGTATTGGGGGTTGACATCGCGCTGTGTCTAGGAGAGCCATTACACGAGTAGTCCCTGGCCAGGGCAAACGAGGTATACTGGTAGGTTTCCAGTGTTATCTCAGGGTGTTTTGGGCTTCGCTCCGGCACGACTTGTACCGCTATTGGGGGACTGACGTTTACCGCCCCCTAGGCCCGCCATGCGATGTATCAGACGAACAGACCGGACTGTACGGAGACTGTCACATTCAGACTCAGTAGGAGTACCGATGGGGTTTCACCTCGTCTGCCTTCTTGTCGACATCTACCTGGGGACCGTTACGCACAGCTAGTGCCGCTTGCGGTCTGTGGTTAAACCCACTGCCAGCGTAGTGTCGAGTCTTTAGAGTCCCACACAGAGGGTATTCGCCTATGGGCAAAACAGAGTAGAGGTCGCATGGTTTTGCGACAGGGTTCGTTCTCATCCGCGCACTTGTGCACGTTTGGAGTCCGGACAGATATTACCAGCAGGCTCTGGTTTGAGCCGGATACTGGTATAGTATTTGGGGTTGCTTTTATCTCTCAGTATTCATGTTCCTCGGAACAAGGATGCAGGTGTGTATGCACAGTTATTTGAGGAAGAGGAAGAGGACTTTCATTAGGGTTTCGGAACGGGTGCGTATGCACAGTTGACAGTCGTCTTTTTCCAAACCCTAATGGATTTGTATTATATCATTTAATAATATATAATAAAATGAAATTGTGTCATGGTTAGTTTTTTTTTGTTGACTTGTTGACCATGGTTGACTTGTTGACCATGGTTGAACTTTTGACCATTATCATTATAAAAGAAAGATGCTCTTGATTCTTGCATTTTCATTTAATGTTTGTAATGATATTAGTCATTCTAAAACTTTCCATCAACCTTTTCATTTTGATTATTATTATTTGATAATTCATTTTCTTTTTGGCATAATGGTTGCAAGAAAGGAAATGAGAGCTCATTATCTCATTTTAGCTTCTCTCTCTTCATTCTCATCTTCTTCTTCCTCTAGCCAAGAGAAACCTTCTCATGTGTTGAGAATCCTTCTCTTGAAAAACAAAAGCAACCCTTAGACACTCTCTACTCACTCTAGCATCAAGGGTTTAGCAAGCCGGCGATTCTAGTTCACTCCAAGTTCGAGAAAGAGCCCAAAGGTCGAGCCTTCGAGGTGGATCCATCTTCGACGGAAGAAGGCGACAAAGGAGAACCATCAACCCCTACAAAGTTTGAAGAAGAAGGAGTTCAAGTTTAGGTATAATCATCTTTATCCGAGTAGCTAAATCTCTTTAGCTAGTTTGCTAGTTTTAGTTTAGACAACGATCCCGACCTTGGTTAGTCCATGTTGCTTCTTGCGATAAAAAATTTGTTTTTTATACCGTTTCCGCCTCCCCGCAAGAACCGGGGGTCGCAATATGGACTTACACCTCAATATCTCGAAATCTCAATGTCTCAATCTCAATATCTAGGGCGCCGTCAGTCCAGACCGGCCCCTACCATCCATCTCAAGACCACGACGGTATCCTCCGGATATCCGACGCGTCGGGTAAAATCACCGGTAGGTAGTCTCCCCCTGCCGGCTCATCGTCATCACCACGAGCTTCTTGCCCCGGGGTACCTTACCGGGTCCACCATGTACCCGAAACGGTTCATCCAACTCCTCGAATCGGGTCTCCAAATCCATCAGCAAACTCATGGTGGACGACTCATACATCATGGGAAAAACCGCGCTTTTTATTTAAAAAGAGAAAGAAGAAGTTTGTATATGTTTTGCGGTTTTCCCCAAATCCAGAAAATCTCATGGAAATCCAAATCCAAAACCTCAATAGCACGTAAAAAGTGAATATATGCATGAGAATCCATGAATGCGGCATAACAATGAATAACAGTATGCATGAGGTAGCAGGTAATAACTACAATGTCTAAACTAACATATAAGGCAAGTACACTAATATCATGTCTAAACTATTAGCTAACAGGCTATGTCAAGAAATAATATTTTCTAAGGTGTACGTGATATGGCAATTACCGATGAAGATGTGTGTGAGCCGGCAAGTAAGTGTACGTGGTACATACGCATCATCGGTAATGGTGCTGGTGTCCTAACCACAAGATATCAACAGTAGAATATGAAGCATAATATAAGCATGTGATGCGGAGCAAACAACAATAATGAGCGGGAGCTGAATACTAGACACAACGATAACTAATCTGTTTTAACCTAATATAAGTCCTACAATGGTGCCTTTTGAAATAACACGAATCGTGTGGTTTTGAAAATAGGGGCTATGGTGTTTTGAAGAAAAGATACGTTTTTTGAAATATCCGTAGGATCCCTTAGGCTGTCTTTAAAAATACGCACGATTCGTAAGCTTTGAAATAGGTAGGAACCGAATCTAATCTAACAACTAACTAAACTAAAGGGCTATGCTAAAAGCTAGACTACAGGTAAGGAAACCGCCTAACATCTGAGTCGATACATATACATACCTGTATATATATTAGTCGGTGATCCCGCCTCAATAATATCATATCCGATACCATATCTATAATCAGACATCCCAAGTCAAGAGTGCGGATCAATCATCAAGATATAACTCGTACGTAAATCCGTCGTACGGCATCCCCAAATCTGGGTACGGGTCAATATCATATTCCTCACACTATTCCTCTGGCATCCTCTTTATCCAAGATCATAGTCTAGGGTACTGACCTATGTCTAGTACAATACTAATATCCTCAATATACTCATGATCTGACTACTGATCGACAATCTCGTACAAACCGATATCGTCAGCACATATCATCATCAAGGGGTATACATCGCCCGATACGGCCTAATATCAATATCCTAGCATATTATGCCTCATATCACGATCACATGTCGACCATTTATTTATAACACTATTCACCCGTATCGCCGCCGCAAGATCCGCTATAACACCAGGACGTACCTTAAGTACGAATCCTTCCATATCACCGAGATCACAACCACAAACAAATCTCATCGACTCAGCTCAATCCCAAGTATCCTCCTCAAATCCGTATGTGAACACATAGTCCCATACCCATGTGAACACATAACTATAAAGAATCCCATGGGCACATATAAATAGGAATGTATGCAAGTATGTATGTGTGTATGTGTAGTGCAACACTACCCTAGGGTTTGCGACACTAAAATAATCCAACACACCAATATCCATCCTAAACATCGTTATTAATCCCAATAACATATAATAATTGTTGGTGTGTATACGCATCCGTATACACCCCCACGGACCGCGGGGGTGCTATACGCCATCCGCCCGACTTCTCCCCGTAGATATAAATCTACTCACCTTGTCCTCGCTCGCCGGTGCCGACGTCGCCACGCGCTTGCTTGTCGCCTCGAAGTCCACATGGGGTACCTACACATCATAACGCACCATATCGCATTAAAATCCGACTCATGACCAAAACGTCCCACATAGGTCAAAACCTATGGCTGCTTTCACAAATCAACCCAAAAACTCTCGACGTCGGCGTACAAACGCCAAACCATCGAGAAAAACCTAAACACACTCATTTGTACAATCACAAGCCCTAATTATAATATAAAATAGCTTAAAATTCACAAGAACCCCAAATTCACTTTAAAAGCCATTTTTTCCGAAAATCTAGCAAGCACAATTCGCCGTTTTTGTACAAAACAAGATGTTTAAACAAATGTAGCGTCCATAATACTTATTAAATATCTTAAATAATTCATAAAAACCGTTTCCATAATTTAATCTCATAAATTTGCATAATTTCCAAAATCCTAGTTTGCAAAAATATCAATTTTTAACACCTTTTAAAGCAAAATTCACAATTCATCAATTAAGCTTGGTTTTGCATGATCCAAAATCATTAAACCACTAATTATAATATTAATAATGACATGAAACTTTAATTTAGATTTTAATCCCAATATAAAACAATTTCAAAAAAAATCAACAAAAACTCAAAATCGAAATCCAACTCCTACCCATTATTTATTTGCCTATCTAGCATGGATTTTGGGAGCAAGAGAGCAATTTGGGAGGCTTAGATCCTTGCTATATCTCTAATTGGGAGGTATAAATCTTAACCCATGTCTTAATTGTTGGTTAATTACTCCAATTTAACTAAATTTGGTGTTTAATTTGTGTGTATATTGCAAACTTGAATTGTGGGGTTAATGGTTATATGTGAGAATTAAATCAAGATAGGGTTTTATCACATCATTAAGGTTGCCATGAGTAGATTGACATGTTAATTCTTGGTAAAACCTAATCTAGTTACTAATTTCAAAAAAAAAAATTTCAGAAAATTTGAAATTTCACCAGAGGCTCAATAAACACCAAATACTAGCAATTACATAGCTAGAATATGTATATTTAATTTTTATAATAAGATATTTGCATTTTGACTTTTTACAGAAAACCCCCTTATTTTACTGATTTTCCGAAATTTCACCGAAACGATTTTCAAAACGCTACAATCTTCCCCCCTTAAAAAAAATTCGGTCCCCGAATTTAAAGTAAAACTCCACATAAATACTAAAACATCTAAACAAAAACCATCAAGTCGTCGGGGCTCCGAAATTGTAAATACATAAAACAAACCGTAGCGCAGCGCATGCGCATGAAAAATGAGCATATAACTCAAATCAAAACTCCGTCAAGCATCCCGCATTCATCGGAGTCCTGGGGAAGACATCAATACCAAATCCAAAGCAAAACCAATATGATATAACTCGAAACTATACATGTAAATATCGAATCTATATAGGTAAATATCTGAAGGAAATGAATGCCAAATATATTCAGGTACTGTCCGTTGGCTAGTCCTGCCCAGTACGAAAACACATAGCAAATATCATAAAAACGTACTGCTCTATAGGTTAAATCAACCCCAAAATACGCATATGAATACTACGTGCGTCTGGTGCGCACGGATATCAAAATCCATGAATGTGCACAAAAACAACATCAAGGTGCAACGGTTGTGCACACAACATCGGTCATAGGCACGTGTGTGCCTGACCGCAACTCAGGTGCATCTGATATGCACCAAATCCCGATTTAGTATATCTGGTGTGCACCAAATCGCATCTCCTGACAGGCGCCCAGCATGCGCTAAATGTCCAAATCCGGTGCATCCATCATGCATGAAATCATGAAATCCAATATCAAGCGCCGAACATGCGCAAAATCCAATCAGGTGCATAAAGTGCACAAAACAAATGTCAAGGAACACCCTCGAAATCGAAATCCAGTGTATCCAAGTGCACAAAATACATGTCAATGCACTGCAAGCATATGTAAACTATACTGAGTGCAAAAACCGAATCGTGTGCGTATATACGCACGAAATCAACTCCAATGTCTAAAACCATAAAATCACAAACACATGAAACCAAAGCACGCAAACGATATCAAGTGCAACAACTGTGCGAAAATCGTAAATCCTCAATCATCAAAATCAAATTATGCGAATAAATCACCCAAAACATCGAAATCAAATATGGCGGAATAGTACCGCTCAAGCGCATCCTCTAAGAATCTCGGGCCAACTGTCGCGGTCACTAGTGCGACGTCTCGTTGATGATCATGAACTCTGGCCTGCTGGTGTAACAATGACCACTCCTGGGTCCAAGTCTTCTCTGTGAATTGTCAATATCACGATCAATCGGCTCATCGGCTCTGTCGGATGTGCTAACGAGGACGATTCCGTTCTGGCACTTCTCTGGTCATCTCTCGGGCAGTCATCGCGACCACTCGTAAAGCAGCATGTCACTATCGTCGGTCTCTGGCTCTCTGAATGTACGTGACACATCTGATCCTGGATGCAAGTATCATTGCAGCAGTGTCCTGGAAGGAATCATGCTCAAGGTCTCTTCCAAGTCTCATCTCTGCCAAATGTCCAGGAGTCATCGTCCTTACCATGTCTGCTTCTTGCTTCGCAACGGCTGCATACTCAGCGCGACTCTTTTTGGAAGATATATCCAATAACAATGCCTCGGTATGCGCATCGCATCTTTGATGTCAGCGGAGGGGAACGTCATCATATCCAGATCGTGTACGAACCTCTTACTCCATTTTTCTCTAATGTCGACCGCTTCGGACTCGTCTGGTCGTGGGTGCATGGACTGAGCATCCAACGGCTATCCTCGTATCTGGAGTCTCCCAAGAATTGCATCTCACCATCTAGCATCCGAATTAAGTCGAGCCATCCGATCGAGTCGTCAAAACCTCATAATCCCCCAAGAGCTCAACATCTTGGGTACGGTATAATAGTATCGAGTACATACCACAGCATTGGTGGTCCAGCTGTAGAAGGGCAAACCCAAGCCTCACTAATGGCGCCGCAGAACTGCCGCAAACCCTAAGGTTCAAAGGCTTTCACACGGTCATTAAGTCGAGTTAGGGTTTCATTCTTCTAGAGGGACCATAGAATTGCCTGCATGTCTTTCCGAATACTATAAACTTGGAATAATAGGTTACTGACATTCGGTCATCTCTGTCGACTCTCAATGTCTCCGCGTGAAGTCGTCTCTAGCTGGAATCAATCTATCTGATGACCTCGCAACGGGGTAGCGAACAATCCACATATCCTAGTCATTCATCCTCGGTGACTAGTGATCTCCTATAATCTCTTAGTACAATCTCGTACTGCAATAGCTCCAACATCTGGGCAAAATCCCGTCGTTCGCAGCAATAACTGGCTCACTCGTCTGCACGCTGAACAGTGCCTCAATCATCATGAATGAGCAATACATCAACGATTATCAGTATCTGGCTGGCCTCTGTCAGTGGCTCAATCCTCTAGTGCTGATCGGCACGTCCAAGTAATCTCATACAGCGATCCATCAAACGCTCGTGGCGCAAAACACAATCAAGACACATCTCTGCAAACGTGTGTCTCCGGAATAATGCTCTGGTCATTCCTTGTTCGTAACGAGCTCATGCTGACCGCAACTCTAACCATAGTTCTTCCTGCCCGTAATCGTGGCAGCAAAACCATAACTGATACCGATGAGGCTAGATCAGGAAGGAATATGATACTGAAAAAAAAATGTACATCCTAAGGCTCCTTAAGTAGAGTGGCGTGTCGTAAATATGCCGCGGAACATACCAACGGTACGTCACTCTACTTTAGTCACCTATTCCATCAACCAAGGGTCATCCTATACTCCTAAGGTAAAAACCTAACGCTCTGATACCAACTTTGTCACAACCCGAAAGTACGGAATATGACCGGCACTTAGACTACGAACGTCTCAAGGCGTACGTATGGTAAGTAAGCCGAAACCCAGAAATCCAAACCAAGAGAAGTAGTAGAGAATAGGAAGAACCATATCAAATCAACCTGTATGCAACATAATATACAACGCCTAAAGGCGAGGATCACAACAGAAATGGAACTCAACCAGCAAGAAACTCAAGAAATATAACATGCTACTCTATGGTCAAAAGAATAACATTACTGGTCTCTATCTCAAAAAATACAAGTTTGGTTGATGGAACTTCAAGATACAACTGAAATATAATATACAAGGTATAATGATGGGTAAGATACAATAAACCCACCTACTAGCAAGTCACCCGAAAAGAAACCGTGCCCGCGAAGCCGTAATGAAATCCATACGGCAACACCTGCAAGAAACTGGGGCACAACGGGGGTGAGTTGCCAACTCGTGAGTAGAAAAAGTTCTACGAACAGAAAATCGCATGAATAACGCAACCTAGGTCAATGATCATAATATATCCTCAATATATGAATAACATGCAGCCTATAACAATGGCTAGGGTAATATCTAACCCGAGTGTGATCTCATGTGCCCGTGTCAGTGCCTCAGGTAGCAATATATCATATGAATGAGGTATGAATGCATGAAAACAGAATACATGTAAATGAAGAAACTGTTTTCATAAATTAGTGAGATTTCCTTTGTATTTTTAAAATGAGGCATCATAAATGAAATCAGCATCAACAGTGTCTAGCATCGACACAAAGCATAAATTTCAATGTCTCAAAACCTCAGGCTCCGGCCATCTGGACTGGCCTGTATCATCAAATCTCAGTACCTCAATATCTCGAAATCTCAATGTCTCAATCTCAATATCTAGGGCGCCGTCAGTCCAGACCGGCCCCTACCATCCATCTCAAGACCACGACGGTATCCTCCGGATATCCGACGCGTCGGGTAAAATCACCGGTAGGTAGTCTCCCCCTGCCAGGCTCATCGTCATCATCACGAGCTTCTTGCCTCGGGGTACCTTACCGGGTCCACCATGTACCCGAAACGGTTCATCCAACTCCTCGAATCGGGTCTCCAAATCCATCAACAAACTCATGGTGGACGACTCATACATCATGGGAAAAACCGTGCTTTTTATTTAAAAAGAGAAAGAAGAAGTTTGTATATGTTTTGCGGTTTTCCCCAAATCCAGAAAATCTCATGGAAATCCAAATCCAAAACCTCAATAGCACGTAAAATGTGAATATATGCATGAGAATCCATGAATGCGGCATAACAATGAATAACAGTATGCATGAGGTAACAGGTAATAACTACAATGTCTAAACTAACATATAAGGCAAGTACACTAATATCATGTCTAAACTATTAGCTAACAGGCTATGTCAAGCAATAATATTTTCTAAGGTGTACGTGACATGGCAATTACCGATGAAGATGTGTGTGAGCCGGCAAGTAAGTGTACGTGGTACATACGCATCATCGGTAATGGTGCTGGTATCCTAACCACAAGATATCAACAGTAGAATGTGAAGCATAATATAAGCATGTGATGCGGAGCAAACAACAATAATGAGCGGGAGCTGAATACTAGACGCAACGATAACTAATCTGTTTTAACCTAATATAAGTCCTACAATGGTGCCTTTTAAAATAACACGAATCCTGGGGTTTTGAAAATAGGGGCTACGGTGTTTTTAAGAAAAGATACGTTTTTTGAAATATCCGTAGGATCCCTTAGGCTGTCTTTAAAAATACGCACGATTCGTAAGCTTTGAAATAGGTAGGAACCGAATCTAATCTAACAACTAACTAAACTAAAGGGCTACGCTACAAGCTAGACTACAGGTAAGGAAACCGCCTAACATCTGAGTCGATACATATACATACCTGTATATATATTAGTCGGTGATCCCGCCTCAATAATATCATATCCGATACCATATCTATAATCAGACATCCCAAGTCAAGAGTGCGGATCAATCATCAAGATATAGCTCGTACGTAAATCCGTCGTACGGCATCCCCAAATCTGGGTACGGGTCAATATCATATTCCTCACACTATTCCTCTGGCATCCTCTTTATCCAAGATCATAGTCTAGGATACTGACCTATGTCTAGTACAATACTAATATCCTCAATATACTCATGATCTGACTACTGATCGACAATCTCGTACAAACCGATATCGTCAGCACATATCATCATCAAGGGGTATACATCGCCCGATACGGCCTAATATCAATATCCTAGCATATTATGCCTCATATCACGATCACATGTCGACCATTTATTTATAACACTATTCACCTGTATCGCCGCCGCAAGATCCGCTATAACACCAGGATGTACCTTAATTACGAATCCTTCCATATCACCGAGATCACAACCACAAACAAATCTCATCGACTCAGCTCAATCCCAAGTATCCTCCTCAAATCCGTATGTGAACACATAGTCCCATACCCATGTGAACACATAACTATAAAGAATCCCATGAGCACATATAAATAGGAATGTATGCAAGTATGTATGTGTGTATGTGTAGTGCAACACTACCCTAGGGTTCGCGACACTAAAATAATCCAACACACCAATATCCATCCTAAACATCGTTATTAATCCCAATAACATATAATAATTTTTGGTGTGTATACGCATCCGTATACACCCCCACGGACCGCGGGGGTGCTATACGCCATCCGCCCTACTTCTCCCCGTAGATATAAATCTACTCACCTTGTCCTCGCTCGCCGGTGCCGACGTCGCCACGCGTTTGCTTGTCGCCTCGAAGTCCACATGGGGTACCTACACATCATAACGCACCATATCGCATTAAAATCCGACTCATGACCAAAACGTCCCACATAGGTCAAAACGTATGGCTGCTTTCACAAATCAACCCAAAAACTCTCGACGTCGGCGTACAAACGCCAAACCATCGAGAAAAACCTAAACACACTCATTTGTACAATCACAAGCACTAATTATAATATAAAATAGCTTAAAATTCACAAGAACCCCAAATTCACTTTAAAAGCCATTTTTTCCGAAAATCTAGCAAGCACAATTCGCCGTTTTTGTACAAAACAAGATGTTTAAACAAATGTAGCGTCTATAATACTTATTAAATATCTTAAATAAGTCATAAAAACCATTTCCATAATTTAATCTCATAAATTTGCATAATTTCCAAAATCCTAGTTTGCAAAAATATCAATTTTTAACACCTTTTAAAGCAAAATTCACAATTCATCAATTAAGCTTGGTTTTGCATGATCCAAAATCATTAAACCACTCATTATAATATTAATAATGACATGAAACCTTAATTTAGATTTTAATCCCAATATAAAACAATTTCAAAAAAAACTAGTTAGCAAAAAGCACATTTATCACAATTTCCAACTAACAAATTTTGAAATTAGTAACTAGATTAGGTTTTACCAAGAATTAACATGTCAATCTACTCATGGCAACCTTAATGATGTGATAAAACCCTATCTTGATTTAATTCTCACATATAACCATTAACCCCACAATTCAAGTTTGCAATATACACACAAATTAAACACCAAATTTAGTTAAATTGGAGTAATTAACCAACAATTAAGACATGGGTTAAGATTTATACCTCCCAATTAGAGATATAGCAAGGATCTAAGCCTCCCAAATTGCTCTCTTGCTCCCAAAATCCATGCTAGATAGGCAAATAAATAATGGGTAGGAGTTGGATTTCGATTTTGAGTTTTAGTTGATTTTTTTTGTGAATTTTTTTGGAGAAGAGATGAGATGAGGAATGAGAGGGGAGGGCTGCTGAAATGTGCAGGTTTCAGCCATCATGGGGGTGGGGAATGGGTGAGGGAGGAGAGAGAGTGAGGTGGAGAAAGTGGAAAAAGTCAAAGTCCACCATTTTCTATCATTTTCTTTTCTTTTCTTCTCTTTTCTTTGTGATTTGGAGAGAGAGAGGGGGAGGGCTGTCATGGTGGGGTCGGCCACATGGAGAGAGGGAGAGAGGGTGAGTTATGGGTGTATGGGTGAAGAAAAATGATAAATGTTATACCCCAATTCCCATTAACACTAATTTTACCGAAAAAAGCCTTTTTCTTCGATATTTTCTAAGCCGTTTTGGCAAACGATTTTGTTTCAAAAACCACATGATAAAATTTTATTTAAAGTTTTATGATGTACAAAATTTGTTTCAACTCATTCCAATTTATAATTTTCCCAAATTAAATGTATTAGTGACGGCTTAAAACAATAATAAAATAATTTTTTTTTTCAGAAAATTTGAAATTTCACCAGAGGCTCAATAAACACCAAATACTAGCAATTACATAGCTAGAATATGTATATTTAATTTTTATAATAAGATATTTGCATTTTGACTTTTTACAGAAAACCCCCTTATTTTACCGATTTTCCGAAATTTCACCGAAACGATTTTCAAAACGCTATAGAGGCGTTGTATAAGGATATAACTTCCAGAAGGAGTCGCGATGAGGATGCAGCCGTTCCGGAACAAGAAACAGATATAGAAAAGTTGATAACTTCCGGGCAATTCGGCAGAAACGAGATTAGAGAGAGACCTCGACAGGACCTTTCTGGAATACGATACGAGAAGACTTGGACCCAGGAGTGGTCATATTGCGCATACCTAGCAGGCCAGAGTTCGGAATCGTCGACGACATTGTTGACCAGGTTCGGATAGAGGACCTCAACCGGATGCGTTGTGTATTGATCAAGAATGGACGAGTATGGAGTATATCTCCGCAGGTTAGGACGAGTTCCGGAGGACGTGTTCGGCTAGATATCTTCCATAGAGTGATGAAGATACCGAGTTCGTGATTTTGAGTACGTGTGAGAGACTTTGGATGGACCATAGCCGAAGACAATTGCAGTGCGCAGATAGAGATTTGACATCGAAGTGGACGATGATACAGACAAATGGGAAAAGAGGTTCGTGCCAGATGCTGATGAGCTATTGATACTCCCCGTTAATATTAAAGGTCGGATATGTCTATAGAGGCGTTGGGACACGACCAGTTTCCGAGGAAATGTTGTGCTGAGGACGCAGATTGATCATAGAAGTATCAGAACGGAATCGTCCACGTTAGCACACCTGACAGGGAGGATGAGCCTATAGATTGCGATATTGTTAATCCGCAGAGGAAATAAGGACCCAGAGACAGAAGAAGCCGGACCGTGAGCAAGAGGTAAGTAAATGTCTTGCGCTGCTAGCATTGGATGCACCGACACCTTCTCGACGGCGAGGGAGGAAATATTGACGGCGGTATTTATGATTTGTGATTTTGTGATTCGATTATCACGTATCCGTCACCTTGGATTTTGGTATTTTTGGGAGATCTATTCGCATGATTTGGTCTTGATGACTGAGTTCCATGATATTTATTTTCATGCACCATGGTTGCACCTACTAGGTATTGATATTTTGCGCATAGTTATTACGCTTGAGGTATTGATTGTGATTTCATGCCTATTTTATGCCTGTGATTTGATTTATGCTTCCAGCATAGTTTTCATGCACTTTTAGTGTTTTGATTTGATTTGTGCACGCTGATGCACATGGTTGTGAGCTTATATACCATGGTATAACTGATTTGGATTGAGCCGTACGGTACACCGTCGATTTTGATTCAAGTATTGATGTTGATTTCTTGCACTTCGTGCATTTGATTGGGATTTTCGCGCGTGTTGAGCGCATGTTTTGAGATACGATTTTGGTGCACACCAGATGCACTAAATCGGGATTCCTTGTGCATGTTAGATGCACCTGATTTTGTTGTCAGGCACGCCCGTTGCCCTTGGCAGATGTTTCGTGCACACCCATTGCACCTAAATGATGTTTCTGTGCACATGTATGGCACATATATGGATTTTGATTTCCGTGCGCACCAGACGCACAGGGTATTCTTATATACATTTTTGGGATTTATTCCTTATGGACCAGTAATTTTTATGATATTTTCTATTTGCTTTCGTACTGAGCGGGACTAGTCAGAGGAAAGTACCTGGATATATTTTGCATGCATTGATAGTTATCGAAGGGATTTCCAAAAAGGAAGCTATAGTCTCAGTATTTACCTACGTGTCCGATATGAGACGAAACGTTTAAAACAAGGAAACCCTTCTAAATTGTTTTCAAAACGGCGGAACGTACATATTAAACAAAGGATATATAAGTATATGGTTATTTTATTATAATAGACGTCTGCCACTGTGCGGTGTTTGGCGCATCGCACAGCGACTTAAAAAGGTTTGGCATGCATTTCTTTCAGATATTTTCATGTATAGATTTGATGTCTACATGTATGGTTATGATATATATCATATTGGTTTTGTTTCGGATTTGACATTTGTGTCTTTACCATGACTCCGATGATTGCAGGATACTTGATGGAGTTTTGATTTCGAGTTATCTGCTCATTACTCATGCGCATGCATTGCGCTATGATGCGTTTTATGTATTGATGATTTCGGAGCCCCGACGACTTGGACTTTTTATTGAAATGTTTTAGAATTTGGGGGTTTAAATTTAAATTCGGGGACCGAATTTCTTTAAGCGGGGAAGATTGTAACATTTAAAAAAAATAATATATTATTTTTTCGGAATTTTTATAATTTAATATTATTTTTAATGAATATTTTAATATTTCGGTATAATTAAATATCGATAAATTAGGGAAATTTTTTGAAAATTTTAGAAATTTATAAAAGAGCGTGTTTTATGTGAATTATGCAAATTTTAAGTTTTTATGATTAGTTTGACACTAATTTAGTGCTAATCGCGATTAAAAATCGCTAATCGGATTTTAAGCGGGTTTTGTGCAAAACATGCACCATTTCATTTTTACACTTTATACATCAGTTCAGTATTGTTTTGGAACATTGTTTTCACCTTATACAAAATCTTTACATGTGTTGCTATTTCGATTCGAGTTGTGGTTTTGAGTATTTAAATTCTGGATTTTTGTATTTGTGCTTCATCTCGATCATGTGACGTTTGTACGTCTATATCGAGTGATATCAGGTTGTTTTGCGAGAGCAAACCATAGGTTCTAACCTATAGGCTTTTAAGCGCATCGTTTTGGTTTTCGTGTGTCATTTCGTTTTCAATGTGATTTAATACGCTTTATGTTGGATGTAGTGCCCTCAAAGTTAATTATTGGATCGCAAGTACGTGATTGCAATGATTGAGGGAGGACCTATACCGGTAGGACAGTCTTACTCGAGATGATAGTATGCTATCTGTTTTGCCTTTATCAGTCGTGTACAGCTTTAGGTTATATGATCACTATTACACGTTGATGGAGCCCTTAGGATCCTGCTTGACTACCAACAGTATGATGGTGATCATATACGTGAGAGTTGGGTAGTCTATAAGCACATCCTTAATTGTGGTCCCTAGTCGTGGGAGTTTCGAGACAGGGCATCGATACACCGGAGTAGACTAGTGTATACAGTCGAGACCGCGATGAGGGGCGGTGGCCGGTCTCACAAGCCACTGGTGTCAGTTGGATCACCTAAGATGTATACAGGTGCTCATTGGGTTATGAGGACACCGGACAGGACTCGCCGGGAACCTGCTAGTTGGTATTTATACCTAGCGTCAGATAGCAGTTCCCTGGTGACATGTGTACAGGTTAGTTCATCGACCTGAGGTCGTCATTTGTTTCGTGTGAGTTCACACTGTGCTTTGATTATTACCCTACCACGGCTTAAAGGAGTCGTGCAAACAAGTTTTAGTTGGGTACAGTCCCGAGCCACATGGAGGAAAGTGAGCGGATCGGCAGGGGATTCGTCTCTCCCAGTATTGGGGGTGAGATCGCGCTGTGTCTAGGAGAGCCATTACACAAAGCCCTCGGCCGAGGCAGGAGATTTACTGGTAGGTACTCCAGTAGTATCTTAAGGTGTTCTGGGCTACACTCTGACACACCTTATACCGCTATTGGGGGTCTGACGTGACCAGCCCCCTAGGCCCGATACGCGATACTCATAGAAGAACGGACTGGACTGTATGTATATTGTCACTGATAGGCTCAGTAGGGTTCCAGGATGAGTTCGCTCATCAGCTTCCCTTGAGGTCAGTATATGGGCAGCCGTTACGCACAGCTAGTGCCGCTGACATGCTTGTGGTTAAACTCACTGCCAGGGTACTGACGAGTCTTTAGAGTCCCCCACAGATAGTTTCCCAAGTTCGGGCGAAACGTTGTAGAGGCCGTATGGTTTTATGGCAGGGTTCGAAATTGCACGTGCATTTTTGCACGTTTCATATTTCGGGTAGATAATACTGGTGGGCTTTGGTTTAAGCCGGATCCATGTATTATATTGAGTCGGAATATTTTAGTCTCTCGTATTCGTATTCGGTCGGAATACGGATACAGGTATGTATATACAGGTGAGGGGTATTTTCGTAATCCGTTACGAGAATATTTTTAGAAGATGCATTTCTTTTGGTTAATCTTTTTGGTTTAAATGGTTAATAGGATTTTGGAAAGGGTGACTCATTCTTAATGACGCATTACTTCTAGAATGATCACTAATGACTCATGTAATGAGTCATCTAGTGAGTCATTAAGAATTAATGAGTTTTGTTTTGTGGATAGATATTTGAGGAGATATTTTTATTAGATATTTTTCTTTTGGGTTTAGAATATATAACCTCATTTATCTATTCACAAGAGAAGAACAAGTTTATCATGCTCGAGTTCTTTCTCTCTCTTGAGTGTTTCTTGAGTTCACCATTTCCAACTCCTAAGCATCTTCTTCAACCTCCACCCTAACCCTCTCATGTGATGAGAACCCTAGGGTGTTTGAGACAAAGTATTCTACTCGTTCTCTACTTCAACTTGCTCATCTCTTTTAGCAGACTTGATGACCGAGTTGCCTTGGTATAGAGGCGGGAGCCCGTTTAAAGATCCGTTGACGTGGTGCCACCTCGATGAGGAGACGAGAGATCGGAGTTGCCGCGAGGAGCATGGGATGATGGCTAAAGACCGAAGGACTCGGATCGATCGGTATAGCCATTCTATCTCTTTACAGTTTGTTAGTTTAGCGTTAATGGCAAGATCCGGGTTATAGTATGCGATAGCGCCAGTTATAAAAGTTTTTGTTCCGCGTTTGGCGTCAGAATGACGGCCGGGGCGCTACCGTATACTTACACTTTGCGATCCGTTATGATGTTTAGGTACCCCCACGACGATTCGAGATGATGAAGAGGATGATGGCGACATCAACATCGGCAAGCAAGATCCAGGTGAGTAGATTATATCTACGGGGGAAGTCGAGTGGATGGCGTATAGCACCCCCGCAGTTCGATGTTTAGTATAGTATATATATGATAGATTATTGTGTGTCGTGGATATTTGAGATGAGATTAGGTGTACTATGGTTAGATTAGGGCGTAGAAGTAAACTAGTGTAGTTCCTAGTGCGAACCCTAGAATAGGTTTACACCCCCCACACACACATGCTTGCTTGTTATACCTATACCTGGATGATGAGGATAGTGGATGATATTTGGAGATGAGTCGATGAGATTGGGCATTGTGCCATGATATCGGTGATATATTGTGATTCGTATTTGGGATACGACATGTGATTTTAGCAGGCCTTTGGACGTGTGTTCCACACATGCATTTATATTTATATAGACGGTATCGATTTGTACTAGACTTAGATCAGTACCTCAGATCATGTAATATGATGATAAGGATACCAGATAATTGATAAGAGGAATGTGATATTCACCCGTACCCAGCTTTTGGGATGTCGTACGACGATTTACCTTATTAGCTTCATATTGATGATAGATCTGCACTCATGACTCGAGGATGTCATATGATATTGTACCGTACGCGGTACCTTTGAGGCGGGATCACCGACTATTATATTTACACACACATACACAGATATATATATATATATATATATATATATATATATATATATATATCGACTCAGATTTTAAGTGGTTTCCATACCCCTCCCGATTGACTTGTCAGGTAGAGCTGTAGTTTTGCTATTAGATGTTAGGCTAGGCCGATGTCACACCTATTTCAAAAACTAACGAATCGGGAGTATTTTAAATACAGGCAAAGGGATTCTATGGATATTTTCAAAAGGCGCAACTTTTCTTAAAAACACCGTAGCCCTTATTTTACTAAAAACCCCGATTCGTCTTATTTCAAAAGGCAAACTGTAGGACATTTTTACATTGATGCGGATACGTCGCCGTTGCATTTATTAGTCGATTTCTGCATATTCTTGTTATTCGCATCGCATTGCATGTGCAAATGGATATTGTTATATTAACTCATGTTGTTAGGACACCAGCACCATTATCGATGATGCATATGTTCCACGTACACCTGCTTGCCGGCCCACACACTTCATCATCGATAATTGCCATGTCACTACACTGTAGTACTGTTGCATTCTGGATATGATCTCTCACATGGCATACTTGTGTACATACCCATTGTACACCCATATTTACATACATAAGTAGCTGCACATACATTGATGATTCTACCTTGATTAGAGATTTGGGAACCGCAAGATACTATTTAAAACTGATTCATTTTAAAAGTGCGGTTTCCCTCCATATGTGCAAATTACTATTCCATGTTTCATGATACTGATATGCTTACATTTCTTTTACATGTCACATACATCATGATTTTTTATTAGACGCATTGAGATATGTTGTTTCCATGATATTTCTGGTGTTGGGAACCGTGGGTATTTCAAAAGAGAATATGTAATTGTTTTAAAAACCCGGTTACCCTTGATATGATATTTCAGTCCGTCCACCATGTGTTTTCTCGGTTCTGAGAGAAACATGTGAAACCCGATTCGAGGAGGCGATGAGACTGATTGCGGGTACATGGTGGGCCCGGTATGGTACCCCAGGGCATGAAAGGGATGCTGTGTATACAGACGATGATCTTGGCAGTGGGAGTACTACCTACCGGTGATAGTATTTGGGCTCGGCGGATATCCGGAGGATACCGACCGTAGTCGAAAGATGATATGGGCCGATCCGTATTGACGGAGCTCGATATATGAGGATTTACGTGCCGATGCTAGGCACAGGTTTCATGATGTTTTCGAGTGTCGATGCTAGACACTCAGGTTCTATGATTTGATATGTCGCGAGCAATACATGTTGATTTATATCCTCATATTTCCATGCATATGCTTTATGATATTTACATGCATGGTGTTTATTGTCATTGGGTGACACGTGGACGATTTCCACATACATATAGTTGGCATTGATGACATTGATCACATAGTTGGATGATATCCACACACTTCTAGACTCCATGATATAGTCGACATTGATCATACCTCATATTTATGACATGTAATTACCTGAGGCACTGGCACGAGCACTTGACACCACACTCATGTATAGATGTTACATTGCCAACTTATCATGCTTCAGACTTATTCATTTGAGGTTTATATATATCTGATCGTATTGACTTAGGATTATGTCATGCATACGATTTCTGCTCTGTCATGTTTTCTATTCACGAGTTGGCAACTCACCCCCATAGTGCCACAGTTCTTGCAGGTTTTGCCGTACAGGTTTCATTGCGGCTTTTCTGGCACACTGCCCCCTTTCTGGGTGATTGCATTGGTAGGTGGGTTCACTCGCATCGTGACCACCCTTGTATTATTTTATTCAGTTGTATCTAATAATTCCATCAACCAAAACTTGTATATTGTTCAGACTTAGAAAACCAGTTATGTATTATTTCGACCTTAGAGTCGCGCGTTGTAGTATTATGGTTTTCATGATGATTTTGAGTTTCACTTTGAGTTTTGATCCTCGCCCTTCGGCGTTGTATATTATATTACTTGCGTGGTTGTGACCGTCGATTGACGGAGAGCTAGCTCCCCCTTGGGGATGCCTTTTCCTTGTGCATATATATAATATTCATGTTGTACCCCGTTCGGGGCCAGTATTTACAAAGGAAACTCTGCCGAAATTTTCAGAAAAGAATATAGATATTAAAAATGCATATTCGGCATACTTATTTAAAAACCCTGTTTTTAAAACATGTTTTTCCTTACTTCTTAAAAACTAGTTTTCTTATTTACTCCTTAAAATGGTTTTAGATTTCTGGGATTTTGGCTTACTTGAATTAGATGGGGTCCTATAGACTTCATATGATTCAAGTGCCAGTCACGGGCTATTTCGGGTCGTGACACCAGTGCTTGTCAACTAAATGGAGAGAGGCCGATCTGCATTACTCAACTTAGGAGTGGATCCAAACATGAGTAACGTGAAAGAGAAACAAGTTTCTCAAAACTATTACTATCAACTGAATACCATACACAAGTATCTACATCTTCGATTACCTTGAAGAATCCTGATACTTGCAACACGTGGTTCTCTACTTTACTCTTATACCTATAACTTCTCAAAACTTAGACCTTGTATTTCTACGAAATGCTTGTCTAAAAACTAGAGAAGTCACAAGTAAACAGAATATAGTACGAGTACCAACCCCTCTGTCTCAATGGACATTGGACAACATACAATACTTTGTATAAGTCCCCTGAGTTGAATAACTCAAACCCTGTGCGTCGTAGGTTGAAAACTGTACTATGGTTATGAAGAATTACACCGCTGTTGAATTCTCCTTACCTTACCATCAACTGATATAGGTAAATGTCATAGACATAATTTCAAAAAGTTATATCTCACTTTAAAAAATAAACGTACAGATATATCAGTTTGAAATCGGTGCATAACAATGGATATTCAAAACCAAATATTTGTCGTCCGGCAAAAACCCAGGCGATTTCCTCAAATATCACCAATTACAACGAATTCTGATATAATGAGGATGATCGCCTAATTCCCAATAACTTACTCCCACTCATCATCTGTAAAACCAAGCAGATGTGAGAATCATACCTGGTAAATACATACCGTGGAGCACGTGCTTAATTGGGAAATCAGTTTTCTATTAACAACGCATAGTGAAACAGAAATATGAACATGTTTCGAAGGGGTATCCGGGTATTCCTAGTAATGCCTCTTCCATTATCCAGATTCGTGACTGTAACCGTATATTTCCTTGACATCTCTCCAAATCCCTTTATTTGTTTTTACTCATTACCTTCTGTACACCCCCTTAGGCTAAATGGTTTTCTTCCTTCCCTACCATTCGGCACCAGCCTATGGTTTGGATGAAGATTATCCAATAAGCATAATAGGTGAACTGTCCAAATCCGAGGAGCACTCGCAACGCGAGAGAAGGTAAAGATAAAAGACAACTGAATAAACCTTATTCTTATTTCTCCTGAACCAGAATCCATCCGCGAACTGGAACAAGTCCCTTCGAGTTCTTATATAACCATACGATGGAGCATCCAATAAACTGTGAATCTTCGTAGTGACACGGGGTGTTCTGGAGAAATACAAAGGTGAAGTAGGAGTGGCGATGAAAATACGTGGTTTGGTCGTGAATGATAGCAGTCGCAATTTACTTTGCCCTCTTTCCGATCCCTTTATTTGTCTTTACTTAATATCTTCTGTACACCACACTTAGGCTAATCGGTTTTCTTCATTCCCTACCTTTCGGCACCTGCCTATGGTTTGGAAGAATACTATCCAATAAGCGTAATAGGCGTACCCTTCTCCTAATCCTAGGAGCCCTCAAAACCTGAGAGAATGTAAAAGGAAAAGGAAAACTGAATAGTTATATTCAATCTCTCCAGAACCAGAATCCATCCTCGAATCTGGAACAAATTCCTTCGAATTCGTATATAACCATACGATGGATTTATCCAATGGAAGTGGATATCCGTAGTAATACGGGGTGTTCTGGAGAAATACAAAGGGGTAAAGAAGGAGTGGCAATGATATATGCAACTCAAACAATCCGTAAGCCAGTGTTTTAAGAAGGTTCGGTTAACATGGTCACTGAGTCATAGTCTAGGGTCGGGCCATGGTCGCAGCCAAAAAGAGAGAGAAAAGAAACACTTAGCGTGCACTCTAACCCAGATCATAATGGTTAATCACTTTATCTAATCAGGATGTCTCCCACTCTATCCTCAAATTCTCCTCCAAACCTGAAAGAAGAATTAGTCGGGATCACCCGAGTAGTAAACCAACTCATCAGTGGGAATCGGGATCCAACTATCATCGCATGATAACTTGACGGAATCCACTCAAGTCACCATACTCTAGAAGGTATGCGCATGCCTGGCATGTTTCAGTTTCTTTAGAAATTCCTGATGTGTGTTTTTACCCCAAGCGGCTTATGACCTTGACTAGGTCAACAAACCATAAACTGCTAGTCAAGTTCAATCCTTCATTATTCTGGATTGCATTAAACCCACCCGTATGTGTCCTTGGCTAGGTCAACAAGGCCGCACGACTGTCCAAACCAATCCCATTTATGCAACAAACAAGCACCACTTAGCTACCGAACACTACGTCTTGACTAGGTCAACAAACGCAGCACGAATACTAAATAATGCTCGTAAGAAATGACGGAGGGCTACGGCTGGTTTTTGGCGAAAAACCTTTAACGTAATGAACTTGATACCATTGAAGGAACTGCATAGCTTTTTACAAATATATGGTGGCGAAAATCATTGCTAAAGAGGTCACTCCCGGTGAATGGATATCGGCTCTTTCCCCGTAGAATGAGGTGCAGGATATTCCAAACTGAATACCATGATGCAAAGCAAAAAGTAATCGACTATAGTGAAGTTATTACCGTGACGCAAACTTCTATCCAAGGGGTCACTCCCGATGAAAGGATCTCAGCCCTTGCCTCATCGAATGAGGTGCTAGATATTCATAACCGAATACCACTATGCAAAACAAAAGAGAACGTCCATGTAATAACACTTTTTTGAAAATTGTTCCAACAACGTCGAATAGGTCTGTTTTCCTTGTATTGATCCGAATCAACGGAGTCCCATCAATTAATCACACCAATAAAGAACGAAAACATGATGTACGTATATGCCATCCGCATTCGCCACTGGGTCCCGTCATCACCCGTTAGGTTACTTAACTAACGACAGAGCGGGGACAGGACTAGCGCGGGTGTAAAACATATACAACATCTACTAGTATATATATCAATATATAATAATCGCTCCAGGCGTGATAAATGCAACATCACAGAAAGTAATAAGCATCACAGAACAATACAGATAATCTGGGAGCCCCGGGTTTCATTTCGCAAGTGAAAACCGACGTTCCCCTGGTCATGTGGATAGCCTGTGCAATGAAAACCTAGACCCCTACGGGCGCGGCAAGTTACCCTCCAAAACCTGAAGCGATGCAGCCCCCTTCAGCAAAGTGAATGGACCACCCAGCACTTCACGAAATCCGGTAACTTGAGAACCCCTCATTGGGTCAACCTATACCCCCTACGAGTGCGGCGAATAGCCCGCCAGTTCTAGAGTGAAGCCCCCTCCGTCTCAAAGCCATGATATGCGGGCATGTTGCCCTCTAGAACCCCGCTATCTGTGCAATCCACCGTGGGGCAATCCTAGTTCAAAAAAGAAAAATATGTACAATGGTTACATCGACCTCAACCCGGTCGTGCCCCAAAAAAATAATATACAAACAGGCAGTGATGACAGTTCATATGTCGGACGCTCGCCCCGCGATATCAAATGTACAAATAAAACTAAACTGTACTACTATTGCATCAAAGCTATCCACCACGAAAAATCCACAATATCACAGCACAACACAGAACATCAACGTGAATGTCACGTTCGCAAATCCGTCTAAAAGAGCTATAGCAATTAGACAAGATTTACCGCTCGAGTGACATTCACGGTCGCAGATAGTAATGTAAGTACTGTGAACTATAATATTTAAAATTTCTATCGACAAAATTTCCCGAATCGGGCCCCAAGTACAAATCCAGCACTCAAAATAATCTGGGCCAAAAATAAATATACCAGAAACCACAATTCCACATTAAAGACACCCAGAAGAAAAATGGTGAACTGTTGCCCTAAAACGGCGGCGGAACCACGGCCAACACATGGGTTGCGCGGCGGTTCCGCGGTGGTTTTATGGGTTCAGTCACCCAAATTTCTACTGCAATCTTAGAAAAGCGTACACGATTTTCTGACATACTGAAAATAATTTTTTGACTAAAAAAAAATTTCGACAGAAACTTCAGAAATGGAATTGCGGTTTTGGAAATTTCGTTCGATCTATGTTTTAAACATGTTAGAACAAGCTAGTAAAGATTAGTGGCGTGGCTCTGATACCATGTTGGGTTACGGCAGCGCCCCGGCCGTCAATCTGAGGCCAAATGCGGAACAAAAACTTTTTATGAAATCGGCGCTATCGTAGTCTTTCACCCGGATCGAACCATTAACACAAACTAGCTAACTAGAAAGATGATAGAAAGGCTATACCGATCGATCCGTGTCCTTCGGTCTTTAGCCACCATCCATAGCTCCTCGCGGCATCTCCGATCTCCGGTTTCCTCGTCGGATGGGCACCACGTCAAGAAGTCTTTTTCTGGGCTCCCGCTTCAAACCGAAGCAACTCGGACATGAAGTTTGCTAGCCGACATGTCCAAGGTGATGTAGAGAATGTGTGTGATAACTTTGTCTCAAGCATCCTTTGATTCTCAACACATGTGAGTGTATAGATGGAGGTTGAAGATGAAGCCATGGTGGAAATGGTGAGCTAGAGGAAGAAAAAGAAGAGCTTTTCTTTTCTATTGTCTTGAAATGAATTGTGAGAGCCATAGAATAATCTCAAGAGCTAACCCAAGGGTTAGTGGCTGTCCACTCTCTCTCCACCTCTTATTTCAACAAAATAAACAATCACTAATGTGACATTTGCACAAGAAATAAGACCATGAGTCACCAATGAAGCACATGTCTCATTTAATGCACAAAATCATCACTCCCACTCACAATTTCCACCATATTAACATTAATCCAAATGTTTAGTCTAACAATAGATATGGCAACATCTAAAGTAAACTCGTGACGGATCATAAGGATACCCCTCACCTATATATTCATACCTGCATCCGCATTTCGACTGAATGCGAATGTAATGAGACTAAAGTAATCCAACAAATCTAATACTAGGATCCGGCTTCAACAAAAGCCCACTAGTATGATCCGTCCGATCATGATCCGTGCACGAATGCGCGTATATGATCGAACCCTGTCATAATACCATACGGCCTCTACAACGTTTCGCCCGAACTTGGGAAACCTTTATGTGGGGGACTCTAAAGACTCGTTGATACGCTGGCGGTGGGTTTAACCACAACCACGTCAGTGGTACTAGCTGTACGTAACGTCCGCCCAGGTATTGACCAAAAGGAAAGCCGATGAGCGAACTCATCCTGGAACCCTACTGAGCCCGTCAGAGATAATATCCGTACAGTCCGGTCCGTTCGTCTATGAGCATCGCATGCCGGGCCTAGAGGGCTCGTAAACTGTCACGACCCGAAATATTAGCTCGTGACCGGCACTTAAATATGCCACGTCTAAAGGCGTAACGTAATTCTGGTAAGCCGAACCCAGAAATCTAAACCTTTTTAAGAAAATAAAAGAGGTGAAGTTTTGAAAATAAGGTATGATGAAATCAAAGTTTTCTTAATGCGTAGAAAAGGAACATGAAAATGCAAGTGAAATTTTCTAGTTTGAAAACATGTTTCGTCTTTTAAAAATTTGGGCAGCACCTCCTTTGTATATTTTGATCCAAAACCACAAATACATAATAATGATAAAGGCATCCCCAAGCAGGAGCTAGATCTTCTCCAAACGGAGGATCACAATCACATAAGACAGTATATAAAAGTATACGACACCCTACGGCGAAGATCAACACCAAAAATAAAGAATAAAGTGAGATACCAACCCAAAAGGCGAACATAAAATCCATCGCTCAAGTCTCGCAACTACAAGTCTCACTAAGTCTCATTACTTATACAAATACTAGTTTTGATTAATGGAGTTGACTAGATACAATGTGAATAGTAAATACAAGAGTGGGTACGATACAATGTCCCACCTACAAAGCAAAACACCCAAATGAAGCTATATGCCAGCGATGCGGCTGCGGTTCCACGCGGTCAACCTGCCAGAACTGTGGCACAACCGGGGTGAGTTGCCAATTCGTGAATAAAAAAACATCTACAGATAGAAATCGAATAAACAACGACTCCTAGGTCAACAATATCATAAAAGTAATACTATGATATCTAGGGTGACCGGGTCTGCATATGTGCCAACTATATAATCAAAGCCTATGAGCATACGGATATCATCCAACAATATAATCAATGTATGTATGAATGTGGATCTCGTACAACCATATGATCGATGTATGTATGCAAGTGGATCCCGTCCACGTGTCAACCAATAACACAACAACATCATGCATGCAAATATTATAAAAGCATATGCATGAGAATATGAGGATATAATCAACGTGTGTCCCTCGCGACATTACAAATCATGGAACCCGAGTGTCAAGCATCGACACTCGAAACATCATGAAACCCGTGCCCAGCATCGGCACGTAAATCATCATATCTCTCGGGCACCATCAGTCCGGATCGACCCAAATTATCTATCGACTCCGGTTGGTATACTCCGGATAGCCGTCAGGTCCAACCAATCACCGGTAGGTACTAGCCACCCTGCCAGGCTCATCGTCTACTCCATGAAAAACATTTCTTGCCCCGTAGAACCATACCGGATCCACCATGAACCCGCAAACGGATCATCCGCCTCCTTGTATCGGGTTTCACATATCACACGTCTCAGAACCGAGAAAACACATGGTGGGCGTACTGAAATAACATATCAAGAGAAACCGGGTTTTTAAAACAATATATACTTTCTTTTGAAATAACCACGGTTCTCAAATCCAGAAATCTCATGAAACAACATAACTCAATGCGTATAATCGTAAAGCATGATGTATGCGACATATAAAAGAAATGTAAGCATACCAGTAAATCATGCAACATGGAATCAGTAATTTGCACATGTCGAGGGAAAGCCGCCTTTTTAAATGAATCCAGTTTTTAAAATATATCTTGCGGTTCTAATTTCTCCCAAGTCAAATGCATCATCGTATAAGGTGCATATGTAACTATAGCAAGTAAACTATGCAAGGAGTCATATCATGATGCAGCAATTCTACTGTGTAGTGACATGGCAATTATCGACGATGAAGTGTGTGAGCCGGAAAATCTGTGTAAGTGTAACATACGCATCATCGATAATGGTGCAGGTGTACTAGCAAAGGTATAAGCAATGCGATGAGAATGACATGAATGCAGCATAAGGTAAATCATCAGCTAAAAGCTATAAGGTATAGGTATCTAACATGGCCGAGTCTGTGAATCAATCAATTGGCATCCAGCCTCACAACATCACGCACGGTATAATCCATCGTACGGCATCCTCTAGTCAAGGGTAAGGATCAATCGGCATAAAACTCATCACGTACGGAAAATCATCGTACGGCGTCACCAAACCATCAGGGATCCTATCATCCTATATGACAATGAGGGGTACGGCCCTAACATCTCGTACGACATATCACACATGATTCACAACATTTATATATCTCTATATACCTACATCCCAGGTCGCATCCATAACAATCTCATATCGAGGGACCGGCAAAGATATCAATCATTTCAATCGACTCGCTTCCGTATACCAACATATCCATCAAGTCATCATATCACATCGTATATTCTTTTCATCGCAATTATGTCTCACATCGAGTCCATTTTATATATAAATTCTACCCTACACATCAATTTTCATGTTACTCTAAAACTCAACTATTCTAATATAACTACAATTCTATAAGTCGTGATTCACATTCATTTTTCATGTCCTTATAGTTTTCATCTCATATCTTCATATGTATATATATTCAATAATCCATCTTTAACTATCTTTTAACTATAACCCCAGTTTCCTAATCTAGGTTTCCTTACCCATATTCTATATATATATAAATCGGTTTCCATCAAGTTTGCGGGGGTGCTATACGCCATCCACCCGACTTCCCCCGTAGATATAGATCTACTCAGATGTTCTTCGCTTGCCGATGCCGATGTCGCCACGCGCTCGCTTGTCGTCTCGAAGTCTTCACAAGGGTACCTACATATCATAACACATCGTATCGCATTACAATCTAATTCGAAATCGAAACGACACACGAATCTCACATAGGTCAAAACCTATGGTCTACTCACACAAATCAACCAAATAACACTCGATATCGACGTACAAACGTCAAGTGACCGAATACAATACCAAATACTAAAATCAAGAATTCAAAATACGTAAAACATAACCCCGAGTCAAAACAACAACTCATGAAAATGGTCCCAGGTTTTAGTTAAGGTGTAAACAATGTGCACAAACAGTACTGGGGTGATGTATAGGGTGTATATGAGCTATAGAAGAAACTTGGGCACCACACCTAGATCCGGCGAGCTCGGTTTTACAGGGTTGTATTGGTCTCGTATTGCTAGGGTGGCCTCGTAGTGTCATTCCTTGGTCTTTGAAGTTGTTTGGACTTCCAGTAAAAGTCCCAGGTTATCCCAGATTTCCCTGCACCCACTAATAACTCACAAACCGACATGAAAGTTTCTGTTTTTGGGTTTCAGGTTTTAGTTCAAGCATGGTCTAGGTTTCTAACACCATGGGGGGGTTCTAAGGTCACTAATACGGTTCAATAATACAACCACAACTCAAAATTCCCTCAAACCTCATCTAGGAATTTCAAAGTTCACAAAACTTCACTAAATTGGTTTTAAACTTGAATAGAGGCTAAAGCAATTGAAACACTACACTTAATGTGAAAGAAATAGCTCATTTGGAAACTCAAGAATTTTCTTGAGTTGCCCAAGTCTCCAAAATCCATCCTTTCTTGGTCCAAAGTGCATCTAGTGAGCTTGTGCATGTTTTTAAAGAAGTGGGGATGGACTTTTTGTGTGTTTTTGATGGTGTAATGAAGAGGTAGAGGAGGGGGATGATGTGTGCTTCCATGGAGCTGAAGAAGAGAGGAAAGAATGATGAAGATGATGGAGGGAACAATGTGGTATGGTCCAAGGTTGACCCCTCACCTCTCTCTCTCATGCCCATCCCTCTTTCTTTATCATTTTATTTTTCTTTTCCTTTTCTTTTCTATTTTCTTTTGTTCTCTTTTTAAAAACAACAACCATGCAAAGAAAAGAGAAGAAAAGCTATGTAGGAAAATGTAACAAGTGTGAAAAATGACTTGGTGCAAGTCATGTGCACAAATCCAGCTTAATGCGCGATTAGAGATTTTTAATCGCGATTAGCATTAAATTAGAGTATAATTAATTATAAAATTTCATAATTTGCTTAATTCATTTAAAAAATCATAATTTCAGTAATTTCTACAATTTTCCATTTTCCCCAATTTATCGGTATTTAATTATACCGCCATATTAAAATATTCAAAAAAATTGTTATTAAATTGTAAAAAATTTCCCAAAAATATTTTTTTATTTTTCTTAAATGTTACAATCTTCCCCCCTTAAAGAAATTCGGTCCCCGAATTTAAATTCAAAATCCCCTCAAATACTAAAACATTTCAGTAAAAAGGTCAAGTCGTCGGGCTCTGAAATCATCAATACATAAATCACATCGTAGCGCATGAAAACGGTTATATAACCCAAAAATCAAAACTCCGTCAAGCATCACGTAATCATCAGAGTTATGGCGAAGACGCCAATGTCAAAGCCCAAAACGAAAATCAATATGATATACATTAAAACTTCAGTGTAAATTCGTCTAAACATCTCATAGAAATGCATGCCAAAACCTTTTCAAATCGCTGTGCGATGTGTGTATCACTGCATAGTGGCGGACGTCTATTGTGAGAAAATAACTCTATATACATATATATACTTGTTTAACATACACGTCCCGCCGTTTTGAAAATAATTTAGAAGGGTTACCTTTATAAAATGTTTCGTGTCATCCCGGACACGTTGGTAAATACTGAGACTATAGCTCCTTTTTGGAAATCCCTTCGATAACTATCAATGCATGCAAAAATATATTCAGGTACTGTCCTCGAACAAGTCATGTTCGGCTACTATGTACTACAGTGCTCATCATGAAAACAAGGTGCTCAAGAGAAAAATCGGCCTCGAAAGGCGTATCCAACAATCATGTGAGTCTGGTGCGTATGAAAATCAAATCCGAATACAAGTGCTACGAATGTGCACAAAACCAAACTAATTGCAACGGGTGTGCACGTAAGCATCTGTCTAGTGCAACGGGTGTGCACGACAACAAAGTCAAGTGCATCTAGAGTGAACGAAAATCTCAATCCAGTGCAACTAACGTGGACGAACGAAAATCCTAATCGAGTGCATCTGGTGTGCACAAAATCAAATCTCATATCATGCACCCAACATGCGCGAAAATCCAAATCAGGTGCACCCATCATTCACGAATGAAATCGAAATCATCTGCATCCCACATGCACAAATAAAATCTAAGTCAAGTGCATCCGTGCATAAAACACAAATCTGGCAAAATAAATGCTCAAGAAATAAATCGGACGCAACCAAGGTACGGTGTATAAATCTAGTGCAACTAATGCAAGATATACCCATCCGGTGCAACAAACGCATGAAATGCAAATCTAGTGCAACAAGGCACGAAATACGAATCTGGTGCAACAGATGCACAAAACACAAATCCGGTGCATCCAGTGCACGAAATACCAATCTAATGCAACCAGTGCATGAAAACTCATCAATAACTCAATATGTATAAAAAGCAACACCGAGTGTACCAATGTGTAGAAAATCATAAACGTATGCAACTGCGTGCACAAAACACATATAAATGCACTGCAAGCACATATAAGCTATACCGAGTGCAAATATCAAATCGAGTGCGTACCACACGCATAAAATCAAATCAACTGTATGAAATCGACGAAATCATAAACACGTGCCACCAAGGCACAAAATTGACATCAAGTGCAATAAATACGCACAAATCGCAAATCAACACAACGGTGTATAAAATATATATCAAGTGCTATAACTATGCACAAAATGTAAATACCCAATAGGTGCAGCCATGGTGCACGAAAACAATATCATGAAACTCAAATCCAAGCGATATAAGCGTGATAATCGGATCACAACGCAAATCGCCAAAAAAATGACATTGAGGTACACCTCCTATAATGTAGAAAAAATGTCGGTGCGCCCAAAACTGGCAGAGCAAGAACATCCGCTTGCTTACTGCTCACGGTCTGGCACCTTCATTTCTCTGTGGATTACCAACCTCACACTCCATTGGCTCATCGTCCCAGTCCGGTGTACTAACGGAAACGATCCGCTCTAGTACTTCTCTGGTCATCTCCCGACCAATTAGTATGACCACCCATACGGAAGCACGTCACTAGCGTCGGCCTCTGGCCCTCTGAATACATGTGACACATCTGATTCTCGGTGCAAATCTCATCGCAGCAGTGTCCTGGAAGGAACCTGCTCAGGGTCTTTTCCAATCTCGCTTATGCCGAACTATACGGAGGCCGGTACTCTTGCATAATCTTTTCTCCTCTTCTAGACATCTGCATTCTTAGCACAGCAATTCCTCAGGAACAGGTCGTGTCTTACGCCTCTGTATACATATCATATCTCCAATCTCAACGGGGAGTAACAGCGGCTCGTCAGCATCTCGCCCGAACCTCTAGTCCCACTCGTCTGTATCATCGACCACTTCGACGTCACGTCACGCTATCTGTGTACTGCAATGTTCTCGGCTACAGTCAATCCAAAGTCTCTCACATAGACTCGAAATCACGAACTCGGTATCTTCATCACCCTGTAGAAGATCTCTAGCCGAACACGTCCCCGGGAACCCGTCCCAACCATCAGAGGATTACTCAATACTTGTCTGTTCTTGATCAACTCACAACGCATCTGGATGAGGTCCTCTATCCGAAGCTAGTCAGCTTACTGGTCTCTAATCACATGATATCCGGACGACGTCAAACTTTTCGATCGAGTCATCGAGGTCCCAAAATTTCCCGAAGGCTCAATGGTCAGTCGAAAATATTGCATTTTTAACACGACAATTTCCCTACCATTTGCACTCATCCAGAGGTGTTCGGTATTAATATTGCAAATATTTGAAAATTGACTGTAAAATACCAAATAACTTGTGTTATACTCTAAACCCGACATTTCTGAGGGAAATTGACTGTTTATCATGGCATTGCATCATCCCTGTATTGCGCAACACTTGTTTCGAAGTCTGTGCAGGAACAGAGCCAAAATTGGGAAAAGAGCTGATCAAAATTACGCCAAGTCTAAGATTGTTGATCTGGTAGTAATCTAGAAGGAGTTCTGAAATTAAATATATCAGAAAAATACAAAGTTGACATCAGAAGGCCATAGTAGAAGACTGAAGCCCTAAGGCTCCAATTGGGCTGCGGATCCGCGGCAGCTCTGACACATCATCAGTTAATTTTAGCTGCAGTATTCTTCTATCAGTGCCTACACTTCAGCAATATATGTCAAATTCCAGATTACCCTCGAAGCTTCTGCCAGATCAGCAAGGATCATTAAATTAAGCTAATCTTGATTAAGCTCCTGACAAACTAGTTCTAGAAGCTCGCTCCAACTAACTACTTCTAGAAGCCTCTCTAGCTAACAAACTTTTGGAGGGAAATTCAAATTTGAAATCCTAGATCTAGGGTTTTGAGGTCTATAAAAAGGAGCCTAGATCTAGGGTTAATTGCTAATCTCCAATCCCCCCCTTTTCCATCTACAAGTTGAGTGACACATCTTGTAGCCCTAATCCAAAATCCAAGCTAAATTCAAGATCCCGAGTACCATTCAAGCGAGAAGCCTTCAACCTTTTAGGAGCGGAGCCGATCTTCAATCGAGCAAGTGATCCAAGCCGATCCGTGACTCAAGGAGACGAGCGAAGCCAAATCGACGATCGAGTTCTTCCACTTGTAGTTCTTGAGCGATTTGTAACGGAATTGTTGATATAAATAAAAGGTGAAATTCTTTAATCTTGCTTTCTTTAAATTCTTGCATCATGATTCGATCTCAATTTGTGATTGTGGTTCTTGTTATGATGTTTGAAAAAAACTCCGCTCGTAAAGGAGTCGAGACGATCAATAGAATGATGATGTAACAAATCTTAAAACGATTCTTAAGTCCTACGAGTTTTGTAACCCCTGGCAAATTGAAGAATCGATGACCTAGTTTCGTTGCAATGCTTTCTTGATTTTGATCGCTCGAAATTAGGGATCCACGATCGATTCTTGAATTTATTAGAGGCTAGAATGTGAATGATATCGACGAAGGAACAAGGGATAAATGATGAAACCCTAGTTTCATAAGAAATCCCAAATTCTCATCGATCATCATCGATCTACTATCAATTCATCGAAGGATAAGAATACATAATCGCTAGATTTCATCACATCTATAGATCCGATCGATTCCTACGAGCCTCACTTCGATTCTTGATATTTGGATTGGAAATCATCACATCTCAATTCTTGATTTTATCGTTTCTTGATTTAAACTAGATTTTTCTAATTCTTGAACTTCAAATCTTTAAATCATGAATTGTTGTTTGTTTTCTTTTCTTTAAAGTTTCAACTCATCTAAATCGAAACCCGAACGATTACACTTTCCCTGTGGACGATCCGCACTTACTAACGCGCTACATTCGACACCGTTATTGATTGTGGTCAAAATATTTTTGGTTGTGATGTCTTTACAATTTTCATACTACACAATCGGAAATCGATCAATCAAATGGTGCCGTTGCCGGGGATTGTGCGCTAATTGTTCGTATTTTGAAATTTGAGTTGAAAAGTTTATTCCATCTATATTTTTAGATCAAAATTCGCACAAACCCTAACCGATTCGTTGAGATTTGTTGCGAGGAAATCTGGAATCATTGGAGCTGGATAAAAATATTTCTGAGCATTCCAGAGAGCTTGAAGAGTTAACAGAAGCTCTCTGTAAATTTTCTGTGCATTGATCTCTTCCTTCCACCGCGATTCTGCGGCATTAGCAAGCTCCCGCGTCGGAACCGCCGTGTGCTGACGTCATCCCTGCACCAAAATTTCTCTGTAAACTTCTAACTTTCTTATCTCTCCCCTCATCTGCTCCAAATAACAATTTGCTGCAGGTTTCTTTGCAAATAAATCGCAGCGCCGCAAAAGCAAAATAAATTGTGCGTGTTTTTGATTTTGTGGTTGTTTGCATATTAATACGAAAATTAAGGGGCACAGCCAAATCCAGATTAGGTGGGGAGTTCATTACCCTTCCTAAGCCCCAAAAATCACAAACTTGCATCCGTATTACCGTCATTAACTAAAAAATATCTAGAGATGACTCTAAGGACCGTCGCGCTCACTTAGGACAAGAGAAGGCCGTGGGTAATTCATTGCTTATCCGCGTTTCTTTTGTGGTGTCTAAGGCATGTGTGTCGAAGGCTAGTGGTTACTTAATTAGGCCCACTACTTACGTAGTGGAGAACCTCCCACTTACCTGGCACTTACCTGACTACAGGAGAGACAAAAAGGCAGTGGAGGATTTATCCTGCGACTTGTCTTTTGGAAGTTAGGAGCGGTCTAGAGCTTTGACCTAGGTGACCACTAGATTTTAGGGTTGCTTGTTGCATTTGTTGTGATCGCATCATTTTTTTAAAAATCCGTATTATTTTTTCAAAAAAAACACCGCATTCATAATTTCCCCTAATTATAAATCTACGCTGCCACTTGTACTAAATCCTTTTAGTGCAAGATAGGCTGGACACGGGATTCTAGTGCCCGACTTGTCCGTGTTTCACCGATCGACCCAAAAGTCGGTATTTCTACATTTACTTCTTTACCCACCACCACACCCACATCGATGGACCCATCTCCATCGAATTTCTTTACCACCACTCTGCCGCCGTCCGTTAGTGCGCAGAATCCACCCCGCATCTCTCTTCAAGAGAGGTGCTATCCTACATGAGGTCCCCTTTCCACCTGTCTTTCCATTCCACCAGCCAACGGAGAAAATTTTGAAATTAAACCCCAATACATCAACCTTTCTACCAAAATTTCATGGTCTCGAGTCTGAAGATGCATATGCCGTTATCACCAAATTTGAAAATGTATGCGCAATGATGGGTACTTCACAGCTTTCTATGGATGCTATGCGTCTACGTCTTCTCCCATTTACCTTGTGCGATATAGCCGAGAAGTGTCTTTACAACACAACCGCACATTCCATCTCAAACTGGGGAGAATTCGTCAAAGCATTCCTTAAGAAATTCTACCCACATCATAAAACGGCTCGAGTCCGTAGCGAAATAAATTAATTCACCCAGCTTCCAAATGAACCATTTTCAAAATGTCTTGAACGCTTCAAGGATCTGTTAGTCCAGTGTCCACATCACGGAATCCCTAGATGGGAACTGTGCAGAATCATTTATGAGGGCATTAATCCTAACACAAGACAGACCCTTGAATCCATGTGTCAAGGCAACTTCATGACCAAAGATGATGGGGAAGCCTGGAAATTCCTAGAAGATTTCGCTGAAAAATCTTTACAGTGGGAGGGTATGAGTCAATCGTTTAGGGATGGCAATGATATTTTCATAGGAGTTAGAGCTGAAATTTCAGCTTTACATAAGAAATTCGACAATATGGAAAACATATTTTTACCCGCCGCCCTAAGTCAAATGTCACTCTCCAAAACTGTATGTGGATGCTGTTCTGATCCTTCACACTTGACGGAAGAATGTCCGTTTCAAGGTCATGAGCATACCAATGCCGCATTTCAAAGACCCGGGAACGATCCATTTTCTTCCACATATAATCAGGGTTGGAGGAATCACCCTAACTTTGCTTGGAACCAATTACAATCTCAAGACACGGTTCCAACCCAAAATAATTTCCAAAGGGTCCCTCCACCACAACAGCCACCACTTCAATTGAGTCAGCACCCCTTCCAATCACAAAACTTCCAAAATCCGGCCAACACTTTTGCACCACATGAAAACTCTTTGCAATTGATCGGTACTGATAATACCTCTGCACTAGCATAAACCTTGGATACTTTCATGAAACAATACATCCAAGGGACGGCAAGTTTGCAATCTTCCGTCGAGAATGTGATGAAGATCATTGTCTCTCAAAATGAGAATATCAAATCGATGGAAGCACAAATTGCACAACTAAAAGCCGAAATGAGTGCAAGAGAGAAAGGGAAACTTCCAGCTCAACCTTTGCCCAATCCTGGCTATTCACATCATGTGAATGCAATCACGTTGAGATCTGGAAGAGTGCTTGACAGTCACGTTGGGGAAGAGATTGATGACACTGAAAAATCTATCGATGATATCCCGGCTGAGACCTTTCCTTCCACTTCTACTTCTAATTCTGACCCCAGTTCTTCTACCCCACCATTTTCTTCCGAGCCTATTCTCCGTTTCCCAAAAGGCTCGACACCTCAGCCCATCTCTTCTAGTACACAAAAAACGATCCCCGCTCCTATTCTGGGATCGGGTCCACACACACTTCCTTCTCCTATGATGGACCCGGCGCTTATTGCTAAAGCACCTTATCCTAATCGGTTAAGGGCTAACAAATCGAGTCAACATATGGAGAAGATTATGGACATGTTTAAGCAAGTGAAAATCAACATCCCTCTCCTAGATGTTATCCTACAAGTTCCTTCCTATGCGAAAACTCTTAAAAACTTATGCACTAGGAAAAGGAAGACGCAAGTGCCCAAGAAGATATTCATGGCAAAGACAGTAGACAAAACTTTCCCCCAACAAGTACCGAGGAAACGTAAGGACCCTGGCTGTCCTACTATTTCCATTTCTATCGGGGGAAAACACATCAACCCTGCTCTACTGGACCTTGGCGCTAGTGTTAACTTGCTTCCATACTCGGTTTATGAGCAACTGGGTATCGGAGTGTTAAAGCCCTCGAGCATAACTCCCCAGATGGCTGACCGATCAATCACCAAACCTAGGGGTGAACTGGAGGATGTGTTAATAAAAATCGGGGAATTTGTATTCCCTGTGGACTTTATTGTAATTGATACACAGCCTGTAGCGAACCCACGGAATCAAATTCCGGTGAATTTATGTCGCCCCTTTTTGGCCAGTTCCAATGCTATCATCAACTGTCGTAATGGTTTTATGACCCTATCCTTCGGGAATAGGTCAATTTAGCTGAACATTTACAAGTTGGAAAGTGTACCTTCCGAACCTACTGCTCAGGTCTGTTCTGTCGACTTAATGGATGTCGACAGCAGCGAATTTGATGATCCTCATGATACTGATCTTGACTCTTTTCATACGTTGTTTGACCCAACTATGTATCAAACACATACGGACTCTTTCACCGAGATGTTCGATTATGAACCGTTTCTGGAGTCTGAAGATCACCCCGCACTTTGTGATGACACTATTCATCGGGGTATTGATGGAACTTTTGAGGAGATCTTCGCTGATGAACTCGCATTTTTGAATGACACGGGTGTTGAGATGAATCATGTCCCAATCAATAAAATTGAACCTCCACCTCTTCTTCTGGACTTTAAAAAGAATGCGAGTAATCCATCACATTCACTGCATCGTCTCTCCAAAATGAGACGCACACATTCTATTCCACCACTTACCCTTTCCCCACTTCTTCTTCCACCAACCAGAGCACTGCATTGATAAAATTTTTGTATGGTTGGCGTTAACTTTCGGTCTTTGCAAAACTCGGCATTGACCACTAGTTTTTGACCCCCTCATGTGATTTTCAAAAGATTAACATTGCATAACTCAAGTTTGGAGGGGGCATTTTTTCTGGCTATTGAAAAGAAAAAATTTTACAAAATGATGAGCCAAGAATAAGTTTGGGAGAGGTTCTTCATTTAAATATTTTGCCCCCACTAATAAATTCCTCCCAAGCTTACAGGTTTTTCGAGATTTAGCAGATCGCAACAGTGAGGACACTGTTGAAAACAAGTTTGGGGGAGGTTTGTGCATATTTTTGCATCATTTGCATCATACTTTGCATAAGCACAAAACATTTCAAAACCTATAAAAATTTAAAAAATTTCAAAAAAAAATATATAAAAAAATATTTGTACATAAATAAGATAATAAAAGATTAGATAATGAAAAATTACATCCATGAGATTAGAAAAATTTAAGAAAACTAAGAAAATTAGAAGTTTTCTTATACGAACTAGTAATAAGTAGTTATGAGTCGTTGTCCCAAGGGTTAGTAAGATGAAGGAAGTCACTAATCTGAGAATAAAAATAAGTCTGAAAAATAGTTACTATTCTGGAAGCCAAACATTTTGAACGTTGATACCCTGCTATTCGCACTTACACACGTCTTGAAACTCGGGATAGTAGAGGATACCTTGAAATGCTCTTGTCTAAAAGCCGATGTATGAAGGAAATAAAAAAAATTGAAGAAAATATAAAATGGTGAGGAAAAAAATGGACACTGGTTTTGTTATCGCCAAGGCAGCAATAAAAAAATATAGCGAGGGTGCCTCTTCACCTATTGCCCTAAGGCCAACTGGTCTGGGAGTCACTGCTAAGCCTTATGTGGTGCAAGACGAGGAAAAACACCAAATAAGCAAGCACATGAGTAATCGGTCGGTTAGTACCTCAAGAAGTATTAACGGTCGCATGAAAGTGTGTGAGCAATTTCATCTAAATATTCATTAATTAAAAAGTACTGAGGCAGATGAACAAGAGTATGATAGCTTGAATTGAATTCTACAGATGTAGGGATGTTCTTTACACACACGTAGGGTTATATGATCGATGTTTGGAAGAAAGATAGCAATGAAGAATAAGACGATGTTTTATTGTGGGAGGATGTGATTTTGACATCTTTTCATGACTATTAAGATAGGGCTCATGACAACCGAAAAGCTTGCTTAGTTGGAAACCCTAATTTTCAAAGCTTTTCTTTTACAATTCTTATCTTTAAATGTAATATTCATGATCTTCCTTTTATTATTGGATTTTGTGAATGCAATCAGCCGAAAACCCTCAGGAGACAACACTCCTCCTATTAGGGACACCTAGAGGTTTAAAGGCTTGTTGCACGTGCTCCGTGCAATCGTGCTGCCTACGAAAGTGTGCTAGTTAGTTTTTCTCTTTCTTTATTTTCTCCTTCTCTTTTTAATAAAACAGTTCGCTCGAGACGATCGAAAATAAGTTTAGGGGAATTTGATTAGTCGAAAATATTGCATTTTTAACACGACAATTTCCCTACCATTTGCACTCATCCAGAGGTGTTTGATATTAATATTTCACATATTAGCAAATTAACTGTAAAATACCAAATAACTTGTGTTATACTCTAAAACCGACATTTCTGAGGGAAATTGCCTGTTTATCATGGCATTGCATCATCCCTATATTGCGCAACACTTGTTTCGAAGTCTGTGCAGGAACAGAGCCAAAATTGGGAAAAGAGCTGATCAAAATTACGCCAAGTCTAAGTTGTTGATCTGGTAGTAATCTAGAAGGAATTCTGAAATTAAATATATCAGAAAAATAACAAGTTGACATCAGAAGGCCATAGTAGAAGACTGAAGCCCTAAGGCTCCAATTGGGCCGCGGATCAGCGGCAGCTCTGACACATCATCGGTTAATTTTAGCTGTAGTTTTCTTCTATCAGTGCCTACACTTCAGCAATATATGTCAAATTTCAGATTACCCTCGAAGCTTCTGCCAGATCAGCAAGGATAATTAAATTAAGCTAATCTTGATTAAGCTCCTAACAAACTAGTTCTAGAAGCTCCCTCCAACTAACTACTTCTAGAAGCCTCTCTAGCTAACAAACTTTTGGAGGGAAATTCAAATTTGAAATCCTAGATCTAGGGTTTTGAGGTCTATAAAAAAGAGCCTAGATCTAGGGTTAATGGCAAATCTCCAATCCCCCCCATTTCCATATACAAGTTGAGTGACACATCTTGTAGCCCTAATCCAAAATCCAAGCCAAATTCAAGATTCCGAGTACCATTCAGGCGAGAAGCCTTCAACCTTTTAGGAGCGGAGCCGATCTTCAATCGAGCAAGTGATCCAAGTCGATCCGCGACTCAAGGAGACGAGCGAAGCCAAATCGACGATCGAGTTCTTCTTCTTGTAGTTCTTGAGCGATTTGTAACGGAATTGTTGATATAAATAAAATGTGAAATTCTTTAATCTTGCTTTCTTTAAATTCTTGCATCATGATTCGATATCAATTTGTGATTGTGGTTCTTGTTGTGATGTTTGAGTAAAACTCCGCTCGTAAAGGAGTCGAGACGATCAATAGAATGATGATGTAACAAATCTTAAAACGATTCTTAAGTCCTACGAGTTTTGTAAACCCTAGAAAATTGAAAAATCGACGACCTAGTTTCGTTGCGATGCTTTCTTGATTGTGATCGCTCGAAATTAGGGATCCACGATCGATTCTTGAATTTATTAGAGGCTAGAATGTGAATGATATCGACGAAGGAACAAGGGATAAATGATGAAACCCTAGTTTCACAAGAAATCCCTAATTCTCGTCGATCATCATTGATCTACTATCAATTCATCAAAGGATAAGAATACCTAATCGCTAGATTTCATCACATCTATAGATCCGATCGTTTCCTACGATCCTCACTTCGATTCTTGATATTTGGATTGGAAATCATCACATCTCAATTCTTGATTTTATCGTATCTTGATTTAGACTAGATTTTTCTAATGCATAAACTTCAAATCTTTAAATCATGAATTGTTGTTTGTTTTCTTTTCTTTAAAGTTTCAACTCATCTAAATCGAAACACGAACGATTACACTTTCCCTGTGGATGATCCGCACTTACTAACGCTCTACATTCGACACCGTTATTGATTGCTGTCAAAATATTTTTGGTTGTGATTTCATTACAATTTTCATACTACACAATCGGAAATCGATCAATCACTCAACACCAGAGCACAGTCTAAAAATATCTTGTACATACCACAGTACCTCTGGACCAGCCGTAGAAGGGTAAACCCAAGCCTCACCGATGGCACCGCTAAACTGCCACAAACCCTAAGGTTCAAAAGCGGTTCCATGGTCATCATGTCGAGTTAGGGTTTCATTCTTCTAGAAGGTCCACAGAATTACTTGCATGTTCTTCCGAACACTTTAAACTTGGGAAAATGGTTTTCTCACACTCGCTCGAACTCTTTGGCTTCGCCTAGCCGACATGTGAATACCCTTCATCCGCATGCTAAACAAGGCCTCAATCCTCCAGGAAAAGCGATATATCAACGGACATCTCGATATCGGTCGACTCTAGATCTGAGTAAGACTCTCCATACTGGAAATCTTCAACTCAACTGGGCCTGCGTCGGCGCATCAACCTGATGAATCATCCTCGTCTCTCAACTCGGGAAAGACTAGCTATCATCTGTCGCATCTCTACCTGGAAGCTCCAGCGATCTCAGCTCGTAAGCCCTGGGAGCGACATCCCATCAATCTCAGCAACAGCTGGGTCATCTGTCTGCACGGTAGACGTCATCATAATCTCTGGGTTATGCTGTACATCAACAGTCCTCTCGCAACTGGTAGCTCTAACAATGGCCTGATCATCCGGTATAAAACCAAACACTCGCCTCATCCGAGAGGTCACAACACAAAAACTAACTCGATACGTTCCCATGTCACCAGAAAACACAATGGTCAGCCCTTGTACCAGATGAGCTCACCCTGACTGCAACACTAGCAGCAGCTCAATCTGCGTCCAAACCATAGTGGCAGGAACCTCAAGCGTGTATCGAAGAAATCAGATCAAGGGCATGAAAGGAAGCGACGGATCCAGAGTGGATACACGATCATAAGAAGAAACAACATCAATGAAAGTATGATCATGGAACGAACAGAATCAAGGATCTCAAATGGATATATAATTATGGGTACGAAGAGAATCACAGATTTCAAAATATGTACATCCTAAGGTTTCTTAAGTGGAGTATCGTATCGTAAATATGCCGTGGAACATACTTACGGTACGTCACTCTACTCAAGCAACCTACTCCATCAATTAGGGTCAGCCTATGAATCCAAATTTCGCGTCTAATACCCCCTGTTCAATTTTTAGTTCTATAAGGTCAAGCCTAGGTTCCGAAATACATACCCGCCCTAGACTCCGCATAATCAAACATAGACTCGAACCAAGGTTAAACCTAGCGCTCTGATACCAACTTTGTCACGACCCGAAATATTAGCTAGTGACCGGCACTTAAATCACGCCACGTCTAAAGGCGTAACGTAATTCAAGTAAGCTAAACCCAGAAATCTAAACCTTTTTAAGAAAATAAAACAAGTGAAGTTTTGAAAATAAGGTATGATGAAATCAAAGTTTTCTTAATGCGTAGAAAAGGAACATGAAAATGCATGTGAAATTTACTAGTTTGAAAACATGTTTCGTCTTTTAAAAATTTGAGCAGCACCTCTTTTGTATATTTTAATCCAAAACCACAAATACATAATAATGATAAAGGCATCCCTAAGCGGGAGCTAGCACTTCGCCAAACGGTGGATCACAACCACGCAAGACAGTATATAAAAGTATACGACGCCCAACGGCGAAGATCGACAGCAAAAATAAAGAATAAAGCGAGATACCAACCCAAAAGGCGAACATAAAACCCATCGCTCAAGTCTCACAACTACAAGTCTCACTAAGTCTCATTACTTATACAAATACTAGTTTTGATTGATGGAGTTGACTGGATACAATATGAATAGTAAATACAATAGTGGGTACGATACAATGTCCCACCTACCAAGCAAAACACCCAAATGAAGCTATGTGCCAGCGATGCCGCTGCGGTTCCACGCGGTCAACCTGCAAGAACTGTGGCACAACGGGGATGATTTGCTAACTCGTGAATAGAAAAACATCTACAGATAGAAATCGAATAAATAACGACTCCTAGGTCAACTATATAATAAATGTAATACTATGATATCTAGGGTGACCGGGTCTGCATATGTGCCAACCATGTAATCAAAGCCTATGAGCATACGGATATCATCCAACAATATAATCAATGTATGTATGCATATAGATCTCGTCCAACCATATGATCAATGTAAGTATGCAATTGGATCTCGTCCACGTGTCAACCAACGACACAACAATATCATGCATGTAAATATCATAAAAGCATATGCATGAAAATATGAGAATATAATCGACGTGTGTCCCTCGCAACACTACAAATCATGGAACCTGAGTGTCCAGCATCGACACTCGAAACATCATGAAACCCGTGCCCAGCATCGACACGTAAGTCCTCATATTTCTCACGCTCTGTCAGTCCGGATCGGCCCATATAATCTCTCGACTCCAGTCGGTATCCTACGGATACCCGCCAGGTCCAACCAATCACCGGTAGGTACTAGCCACCCTGCCAGGCTCATCGTCTACTCCATGAAAAACATTTCTTGCCCTTAGAAACCATATCGGGTCCACCATGAACCCGCAAATGGATCATCCGCCTCCTCGAATCGGGTTTCACATATCACACGTCTCAGAACCGAGAAAACGCATGGTGGACGCACTGAAATATCATATCAAGAGAACTGGGATTTTAAAATAATACATACATTCTTTTGAAATAACTACGGTTCTCAAATCCAGAAATCTCATGAAAACAACATATCTCAATGCATATAATCGTAAAGCATGATGTATGCGACAAATAAAAGAAATGTAAGCATATCAGTATATCATGCAACATGGAATCAGTAATATGCACAAGTCGAGGGAAATCCTCCTCTTTAAGTGAATCCAGTTTTTAAAATATATCTTGCGGTTCCCAATTTCTCCCAAGTCAAATGAAACATCGTATAAGGTGCATATGTAACTATAGCAAGTAAACTATGCAAGGAGTCATATCATGATGCAACAATTGTACTGTGTAGTGACATGGCAATTATCGATGATGAAGTGTGTGAGCCGGCAAATCTGTGTATGTGTAACATACGCATCATCGATAATGGTGTAGGTGTACTAGCACAGGTATAAACAATGCGATGAGAATGGCATGAATGCAGCATAAGGTAAATCATCAGCTAAAAGCTATAAGGTATATGTATCTAACATGGCCGAGTCTGTGAATCTATCAATCGGCATCCAGCCTTATAACATTACGTACGGTATAATCCATCGTACAACATCCTCTAGTCAAGAGCAAGGATCAATCGTCATAAAACTCATAACGTATGGAAAATCATCGTCCGGCGTCACCAAACCATCGAGGATCCTATCATCCTATATGACAATGAGGGGTACGGCCCTAACGTTTCGTACGACATATCACACATGATTCACAACATTTATATATCTCTATATACCTACATCCCAGGTCGCATCCATAACAATCTCATATCGAGGGACCGTCAAAGATATCAATTATTTCAATCGACTCGCATCCGTATACCAACATATCCATCAAGTCATCATATCACATCGTATATTCCTTTTATCGCAACAATGTTTCACATCGAGTCCATTTTATATATACATTCTACCCTACACATCAATTTTCATGTTACTCTAAAACTCATACTATTCTAGTATAACTACAATTCTATAAGTCATGATTCACATTCATTTTTCATGTCCTTATAGTTTTCATCTCATATCTTCATATGTATATATATTCAATAATCCATCTTTAACTATCTTTTAACTATAACCCCAGTTTCCTAATCTAGGTTTCCTTACCCATATTCTATATATATATAAATCGGTTTCCATCAAGTTTGCGGGGGTGCTATACGCCATCCACCCGACTCCCCCCGTAGATATAGATCTACTCACATGTTCTTCGCTTGTCGATGCCGATGTCGCCACGCGCTCACTTGTCGTCTCAAAGTCTTCATGAGGGTACCTACATATCATAACACATCGTATTGCATTACAATCCAATTCGAAATCGAAACGACACACGAATCCCACAAAGGTAAAAACATATGGTCTACTCAAACAAATCAACCAAATAACACTCGATATCGACTTACAAACGTCAAGTGACCGAATAAAATACCAAATACTAAAATCAAGAATTCAAAATACGTAAAACATAACCCTGAATCAAAACAGCAACTCAAGAAAATGGTCCCAGATTTTAGTTAAGGTGTAAACAAGGTGCACAAACAGTACTAGGGTGATGTATTGGGTGTATATGAGCTATAGAAGCAACTTGGGAACCAATTTCTACAGAGTGGCCGGCCACTAACCCCTAAGATCCGGCAAGCTCGGTTTTACCGGGTTGGATAGGTCTCGTATTGGTAGGGTGGCCTCGTAGTGTCATTTCTAGGTCTCTGATGTTGTTTGGGTTTCCAGTAAAAGTCCTAGGTTATCTCAATTTTCCCCGCACCCACTAATAACTCACAAACCGACATGAAAGTTTCTTTTTTTGGGTTTTAGGTTTTATTTCAAGCATAGTCTGGGTTTCTAACACCAAGGGGGGTCTAAGTGTAAGTCCACGTTGCCCACCCCGGTGCTTGCGGGAAGGCGGAAACGTTATGAAAAATTCGATTTTTATAACTCTAGGCAACATGGACTATGTAAAGGAGGGATCTTTGCTAAACAAAACTAACTAACAAAGCTAAAGAGTTTAGCTACTCGGAAAGTCGGTTATACCTAAGGCTTCAAGTCCTTCTCTCCTTGCTCCTTGGAGTGAAAGAAAGGGTTCTCCTTGTCGCTTCTCTTGCCGAAGAAAGATCCACCCGAGGGCCTCAACCTTCGGCTCCAACCTCAAACTAGAAGTAACTAAGGTGCTTGGTGTGCTAGACCTAGGACCTTAGAAAGAGTAGAGAGTGTTTTTGGAGGGATTATCTCAAGCTCAAATGGTTCTCAACACATGAGAGGGGAGAGCTAGAGAGAGAGGAAGAGGAGGAGAGAGAATGGAAATGATAAAGTGAGAAGAATATTGCAACCCTTCTAACATATATGTGATTTATGAATAATAGATAATTAGTCAAGATAATTGTCATGGTTAATCAAGAAATGACCATTATCATTTCACATTAAATGCCTTTGCAAGGATCAAAGAGCATCTTTCATATAGAATGATGATGGTCAACTTGTCAACCTAGGTCAACAAGTCAAGTATAGTCAAATGGTCAACAACCCTAACCATGCATAATTATAATTAACTAATATCAATAAATCATAATTCACACATAAACATTAGGGTTAAGAAAATGACAATAGTCATCAACCCTAATCAAAGTCCTCTGCCTCTGTCTCAGTCAACTGTGCATACACACCCGTATCCGTGTACCGAGGAACACGAATACAATAAGATAAAACCAATCCCAAATCATATACTAGGATCCGGCTTAAACCAAAGCCCGCTAGTATAAGCTGTCCGGACACCAAACGTGCACAAGTGCGCGGATGTGAACGAACCCTATCGCAATACCATGCGACCTCTACTCGTTTTGCCTAAAGGCGAATAACCCTCTGTGTGGGACTCTAAAGACTCGACACTACGCTTGCAGTGGGTTTAACCACAGACCGCAAGCGGCACTAGCTGTACGTAACGGTCCCCATGTAGATGCGGATACGAAGACTGACGAGGTAAACCCCATCTGAACTCCTACTGAGCCTGAATGTGACAGTCTCCGTACAGTCCGGTCTGTTCGTCTAAGAACATCGCATGGTGGGCCTAGGAGGCGGTAAACGTCAGTCCCCTACTAGCGGTACAAGTCGTGCCGGAGTGTAGCCCAGAACACCTGAGATAACACTGGGAACCTACCAGTCTATCTCGCTTGCCCTGGCCAGGGACTTTGTGTAATGGCTCTCCTAGACACAGCGCGATTTCAATCCCCAATACCAGGAGAGACGAATCCTGTCTAACCGTCATTGCCTCCAAGTGCTTCGAGACTGCACCCAAAAACTACCTGTTTGCACGACTCCTTTGAGCCATGGTAGGGTAGTAATCAAAGTACAGTGAGAACACACTCGAGGCGAAGTGACAATGTCAAGTCAACGGACTAAGCTGTACTCATGTCACCTGGGAACTGATAACTGACGATAGGTATAATACCAACCAACAGTTCCCGACGAGTCCTGTCCAGTATACTCGTAACCTAACGAGCACCCCAAGTACGATGTACTGACGGCTGTGGGACAGGCCGTCTCCTAAGCTGGGATGAGAAGCGCATACGCTAGTCTACTCCGGAGTATCGATGCCCTGTCTCGATAGTCCTGCGACTAGGGACCTGCATAAGGATGTGCTTATAGATTACCCAGCCCCCACGAGTGTGACTGCCATCACAACGCTGGTAATCAAGCAAAGATCCTAAAGGCTCCACGAATGTGTAAAGGCGATATGCTAAAAGAAACACACGCACACAATAAAGCAGAAACAAACCAAGTAGCATACTACCATTTTGAGCAAGAATGTCAATACAAGGTGAATATCCCAAGCTTCCATCAAGTAATATAAATTCCAGTATGATACAGTAATGGCCTCTAGGGCATATACACTAACAATCTCCCACTTGCACTAAGGCCATGTACTAGTGTATCGAAGACCTATCATCTCGATCAGCCGCTCGAACTGAGTTTGGGGTAAGGCCTTCGTGAATGGATCAGCAGTGTTATCTTCCGTAGCAACTCTCCGAACCTCGATCTCCTGGCGACCCACGATCTCCCTGATCAGGTGATACCGCCTCAAGATGTGCCTGGACTTCTGATGGGACCTGGGTTCCTTCGCTAAAGCTATAGCTCCGTTGTTGTCGCAATACAGTGGTATTGGATCAACAATGGTAGGAACCACCTGAAGCTCCGTGAGGAACTTCTTTATCCAGACAGCTTCCTTTGCGGCATCTGCAGCAGCGATATATTCCGCTTCCATCGTCGAGTCGGCAACGGTTTCCTGTTTGGAACTCTTCCAACACACCGCCTGTAACGCTTTAGAAATTCATTTAGGTTAATTATGTGTTAATTAGTAATAATACGTATTTTCCTTAAATCCTATTTAATAATTATTTTCCACCTAAGCATGAATATAACTATTTTAATTATGTAAATGCTATTTTATTGGTATTTAATTAGTATTTATTTAACTACTTATTTACATAATTATTTCCTTATTTATTAATTATTAAATATTACTTTAACATGCGCACACACACCAATCAAGTGTTAATCATAGGTTAGTATTGGATAATACTAATTTATGCAACCATGGCAACCTAAACAATATTTTCTAACATGTTCTTTCTATTAAAATGTGGTATGGTTTTAGAATTTTCTTTAAAGGAAAATGAAAAAAAATATATATGGGAATTTGCAAGCATGGTGCATTAAATAGGAGACATGGCTTGGGTTTTTCTTACTCTCTAGAGCCTTCCCCATCACTTATTCTCTCTTCTTCTTTCTTTTTTTTTCTCTTTAGCTAAATATCTCTCTACCTCATAACAATCCTACACCCATTTAACATAAATCACAACACAAATCCTTTACTAATCCTATTCAAACCTCATTTTTCAACCTCCTTGGGAGTTTTGTTGAAGCAAGTCTACATTTTGGTGGCAAAACTTATCAAGTTAGGATTTCTTCTAATCTTCTTAAGGTACGAAACCAATTGTTTTGCTAATCCACCCTTAATTAATCTTTATTAGGTGTAGAAATAGTATTTAGTGTATGGTTTTTTTTTTAAATTCCTGCACTTTGACCGAAATCTCATTATTTTCCACTTGTGAAACCTTCCATTAGTTGCAGTGAGTATTGGAACATTATTTTGGTTGATCAATGTCTGTTCAAATAATGAATGTGCGGAAATGATTGTTGCATGCTAATGATGTTTTATTATGGCGAGATAATCTGGGATGGCCTGCTAATTTTAGTGAACCATTGCAACCATTTAATTACGAAGCAAAGAAGAGAGAGGCTGAAATTTAATCATTTCCCTAACTTGTTGGTTTATTTTATAGACATTAGTTGTTGGATGAAGTTGTTAATGATGGTTTGCCCACAATTTTGTCACTGAATCTAAATACCCCCTATACTCAAACCATAATAAAAAAAATTAAATTAAATTCATTTACATGAGTGTTTGTTGAACCCTCGTGTTGAATTCCTTTAGTTTTGATCTCTTTCCTTATATGTGGATGTCTCAACTGAATTATTATGGACAAGGGTGCAGTTTTGATGGAATGTGGTTTCTATATTTGATTTTCTATAAGTTTGCGAAGCTATACTTTTCGATTAACTAGACGATTTTTTTTTGGCTAGACATAAGAGGATAAGGGACATGGATTTAAAAATGTAGGCCTCGTAAGTTATTCATAGATCACAGATGAGGGAAGAGACCTGGGTGTTAGGGTTTGCATGGTAGTTGTCAGCTATATATTTAAGGTCCCTGATATGTGAAATTTTGTCCAATTTCACCGCTATCAAAGTCTGAAACCATTTTACCTTAAACTATGTGTTTTATTATTATACGATACGCATGTTTCGAGTCTAGATTTGGCGTGATGCTGAGTATAACAGCCCCTAGGTGTGTACTCAGACGTTATCACACACGTTTTGTGCTCCTGGTGCACACGTGTTTAGCTTGTGGGCGCTAGTTTTCTCGTATGGTCTTGATATCGCGTTTTACAAAATATCTAGCCTTATGTGTTTGCATTGTGCGATTCTAGGATCGGTCGCGGAAACATCGGACGCGGCGCGCAAAGGTAAGGCGGTAGTCGGATCGGATTAGCGAGGCATTCAGGTGAGTAGATGTATTCATCTATGGGGAAATCGTCTGGATGGCGCGAGGCGCCCCCTAATTAGGATTATTTTATTTCTTGCAAGATATGCATTGTTAGTTAGCTAACCCCCCTCATGCACATTTCATACATTTATAGCTATTCGTCTGCAAGATTTGCATAGGATATCCATATACACATGTGCGATATCACTTCGTAGGACACGAACACCGTTACCATTGGCTCCTATTGCACGCGCACTATTCATGTGACACACACGCCTTTGGTAATTTCCATGCCACGAGCACTGTTGGACCTGTTTAGTTTAGTATCACCATTTGCATTATACACGATATATGAAATCGCATAGCATGTATATACCTCGCATCATCTTCATATTTACATAGATTCTAGCCACAAATCATATCGCATACCTTGATATCATAGACATTTATCATATAAAACATGTTGGGTATTATGATTTTCTTGAGGATTTCAGTATTGCTGCGATTTCTGGATTTTGGGGAAAACCGCAAGAATTTAACAATAGCTTATATTTATCATTTTTAAAACAAAGTTGCGTTTTTCTCGTGATGTATGTGTCGTCCACCATGAGTTTTCATGTTTTCTGTTGGATTTCGAGGAGTGGATGAACCGTCTCGGGTACATGGAGGGCTCCGTATGGTACCCCGGGGCAAGAAGATCGAGTTGTAGAAGATGAGCCTGGCAGGGGAAGACTACCTACCGGTGATGTCTGGCGCGGCGGATATCCTGAGAATACCGACCGTTGTCGTGAGATTTGATGATATAGGCCGATCCGGACTGACGGAGCCCGATGTATTGAGGCATTGATACAGTGAGACATTGAGATAGATGTGTTTTCATATTTGGTGTCGATGCTTGACATGTGTTTCAGATGATTTCTTGATGGTATTTAGCTATTATACAGATATTCTTTTTCTAAAGTTAATAATGAAGAACTCATAGCAATTAAAACACTTAAAGAATTAGTATTGACATTGCATACATGTGCATGCATACTAGATGTATTACATCACATCTGGACATACATGCTGTGACGCATTTGCGTGCATTCTTACGATAGCCTTATTAAATGTTATATTCTACTCACGAGCTGGCAACTCACCCCCGTTGTGCCACAGTGTGTTGCAGGTTGAACTCATCAGCCTTGTAGCGGCGGCTTATCTTATTAGCGACTTCTTTTGCTCAGACTCGCAACATTGCTCGTAGGTGGGTTGCGAGAGAACTTTTATCTCTTTTTTGTACTATTTTTGTATCTAGTATTCTCCATCTACCACTCCTTATGTGTATATGCGACCTAGTGATGAGACTGAGAGATTTGTGTATATGTGGTTTGTTTTGGTCGAGCTCACTTGAGCCTACGTTGTGTTTTCTTGTATTTTGCATTTCTTTATGCTCTTTTCTTGATATTACATATATTTTGCATGTGATTGTGATCCGCCTTGGGCGAAGAGCTAGCTTCCGCTTGGGGATGCCATTTTGTGATTACAGGTTTATATATTTTGTTGTAACCATTTTGGGGGATGGTAATTACAGAGGAGACTCTGCCAAAATTTTCGGAAATTTTTGATGTTTTTTTAAAGGGGTTCAATGCAACTAAATTGATTTCAAGTCGTTTTCATGAAAGGTTTCCTTCACTCTCTTTGGTTTTGGTTTAGATTTTCTGGACTTTGGCTGACTTAGTATACGTTACGCCTTTAGACGTCTCGTAATCTAAGTGCCAGTCACGTTCCGTACTTTCGGGTCGTGACACCGCCCCTCCATAGAGGGTAAAGACATAACCCGACATGGACTTGGAATCATCCTTGTCACTCTAGAAGCTGGAGTCAGCAAAGGCCTCGATCTGGAGGTCTTTTCCTCCATACACCAAGAACATCTCCTTAGTCCTTCTCAGGTACTTGAGAATGTTCTTTACCGCTATCCAGTGCTTCTCCCTAGGGTTTGACTGATACCGGCTTGCCACACTCAGTGCATAAGCTACATCTGGTCTGGTACACAACATCGCATACATTATAGAGCCTACCGTAGAAGCGTAGGGTATAATAGACATGCGATCCCTTTCCAAATCACTCTTGGGAGACATCTCTTTGGAGAGGGTGATCTCATGACAAGCCGGTAGATTACCGCGCTTGGAATCTTCCATACTGAATCTTTTCAGTATGGTGTCGATGTACCTGGACTGTGAGAGTCAAAATATTCTCTTGGATCTGTCACGGTAGATTCGGATCCCCAGAATGTAAGAGGCATCACCCAGGTCTTTCATGGAGAACCTATGTGACAAGAACCCTTTGACAGATTGTAGCATAGGAATGTCATTTCCTATCAAGAGAATGTCATCCACGTATAAAACGAGGAATACTACAGTTCTCGCCACAAATCTACTATAGATGAATGGTTCATCTGGATTTTTGATAAAGACAAATTCTTTGACCGTCTCATCAAAACAGATGTTCCAACTCCGCGATGCCTGCTTTAGTCCATAGATGGACTTAAGCAACTTGCACACCTTTCCGCTGCTCCCACTCTGAATGAAACCCTCTGGCTGGTCCATATAGACACACTCCTCTAAATTTCCATTTAGAAAAGCGGTTTTTACGTCCATCTGCCAGATCTCATAATCGTGGATGGCAGCAATGACAAGAAGGATCCGAATGGATTTCAGCATAGCCACTGGAGAAAAGGTTTCGTCATAGTCCAATCCAGGTCTTTGACGGAAACCCTTTGCAACAAGTCTAGCTTTATAGGTCTCAACCTGTCCATCTACACCAATCTTCCTTTTGAATATCCATTTGCATCCTATGGGTTTTCCCCATTTGGAGCAATGTCCAACGTCTATACTTTGTTGGTGTACATGGACTCCATTTCGGTCCGCATTGCATCCAGCCATTTTACCGAGTCAACGCTCTGAATGGCCTGCTGGAAGCTAGTAGGATCATCACTATCAATGATGCAATCCTCTCTATCCCCGTCTATGAGAAAACCATAGTATCTCTCGGGCGGATGAGACTGCCTACTACTTCTGCGGAGCGGCACAGGAATGCCCTGATCTTTCGAACCCTCTGGTTCTACTAAGCTTTCAGTAATAGCTCGTGGTTCTGGAATTTCTTCCAGTTCTATTGCGCTCCCACTTATCTGTTTTTCCAAAAACTGAGTTTCCAAGAAGTGGGCATGACGAGAAACAAATACCTTTTGTTCCTCTTCGCAATAGAAGAAATATCCCTTGGAGTTCTTTGGATATCCCACAAACTTGCACTGTACTGAACGTTCCTCGAGCTTCTCCGCATGCTGCTTTTTGACAAAAGCTGAACATCCCCATGTCTTAATGTGATTAAGATAGGTTCTCTTCCCGCACCACATCTGATATGGTGTAATAGGCACAGTCTTAGTTGGAACTCGGTTCAAAAGGTATGCAGCTGATTCTAGCGCATATCCCCAGAATGATAGCGGTAACTCAGCGTTACTCATCATGGACCGTACCATATCCAATAGGGCTCGGTTCCAACTCTCCGATACACCGTTATGTTGCGGAGTGTATGGAGGAGTAAGCTGAGAGAGAATTCCATTCACTTTTAAGTAATCCAGGAACTCGGCACTCAAGTATTCACCACCTCGATCAGATCTCAGTGTCTTGATACTTTTGCATGTTTGTTTTTCTACTTCATTCTTATATTCCTGGAATTTTCCAAAGGCTTCGGATTTATGTTTCATTAAGAAAACATAACCGTACCTTGAAAAGTCATCCGTAAAAGTAATGAAGTAAGAATAACCGCTACGTGCATGCGTAGACATTGGACCGCACACGTCGCTGTGTACGAGTCCCAAGAGCTCGCTCGCTCTTACTCCTTGTCCAGTGAACGGAGTCTTTGTCATCTTTCCTTTGAGACAGGATTGACAAGTTGCATATGATTGATATTCGAATGGATCCAAATATCCTTCTATATGTAACTTCGACAACCTTCTCTCATTGATGTGACCCAGTCTACAATGCCATAAGAAAGTCTAATTTGTTTCCGGAGACTTTCTTTTGTGTGTATTCTGGACATTGAAAATCTGTGGTTGGTTTAATACGTAAATACCATTGCTCAATGTACCTGACCCAATCAGAACATGATTAAGGTGAATGTTTACAACATTACTTACAAACGCAAATTCATAACCTTCTTTATAAATCAAAGATACAGAAATGATATTACAAGTTGCGTTGGGTACAAAAAAGCAATTACGTAGAACCAAAACTTGTCCATCTGACATTCCCAGGTGATAGTCCCCCACGACCTCAGCATCCATGCTAGCTCCGTTTGCAACTTTGAGGGTCATGTCACCTGCCTTCAAAAACCTACGCTTTCTCAATGCCTGCAAAGAATTACAGATATGAGATCCTGATCCGGTATCCAATACCCAGGACGTAGAGTTTATTGATAGACAGTTTTCAATAACATACACACCTGAAGCTGAAGCCGCAACCTGCTTCAGATACTGTGTTCTGGCTTTCCAAGCCCTGCAATCTTTCTTCCAGTGTCCACTCTTGTGACAGTAAAAGCATTCTTCCTTATCCACAATCTTCCCCGCTACCTTTGTTGCTTTCGCATTTCCCTTCGTATCCACCTTACTAACACCGCCCCTTGGTTTAGCGGGGGTTTTCTTCTTCTTTCCCTTGGCTTTCGCCCTGGACCTAGAAGAGGAAGATCCTCCTACAAACAAAGTGGATGTTTCCCTACCTTTCTGTAGGGTGCCCTCTGCACTCCTCAGCAAGTTGAGGAGTTCTGAAAGTTCAACTTCCTTTTCTTGCAAGTTGAAGTTCAGGATGAACTGGGCGTAAGTGGAAGGAAGGGACTGGAGAATCAAGTCCGTATAGAGCTCATTCTCCAACGTGGTCCCAAGGTCCGCGAGCTTCTCTATGTAGCCAATCATCTTAAGCATGTGTTCCGCTACCGATGATCCGACGGCCAATCTTGCCGAAAACAACTTCTTCGACACTTCGTATCTGGCGATACGAGACTACTCTCCATACAGTTCTTTTGTATGGAGAAATATGGATTCGAGGTCCATATTCTCGTGCCTCCTCTGATGTTCATTGTCCATAGAGGCAAGCATAAGGCACTTGGCCTTCGTGCAATCGATCTCCCAAGTCTTACGGATTTCCTTATCCGCGACGCTGGAGGTGGGACCTGGGACAGGGGGATCTTTTGTGGTAAGAAGATACCCCAACTTGTCATAAGTGATTGCCATTTTGACATTCCTGAGCCAATCTTTATAGTTTGGCCCTGTCAGTATGTTTTTATGTAGAAGTAACTTAAGTCCAGTCATGATAAATGGTCGCTGCAATTAGGAGAGAGAGAAGAAATACTTTAGCATGATGCTCTTGCAAGTTTAGAGTGGTTTTTAATTTGTCTAAACAGGATGGCTCCCACTGTCTCTCGAATCCCTCCTCAAACCATAAAGGAAGAACTAGTTGGGATCAATCTCACCGTACAATACTTGCTTAACCGTTCAGCCAGGCCAGTGTCGGTACTTCGAGAGAGGTTTTCCAACGCTTTCACGAAGTTCCTTAATTAAGTAACCTCTTTTCCTTGTGGGCGTAGCCCCACTAACACCTTTCTAGACACCTACTTGGTTTATAGCATTGATCGTTAAGTGAGAAAGTTCCGGAGGAGTAGCATATACTCACAGTAGGATCGGGATCCAAATATCATTGTGTGACAAAACTGAAGGAATCCTACCAGAATCATCACACTCCAAATGGTATGCAGCGCTAGCAAGTTTCAGTTCTTTTGAAACTCCCGATGTGAATTTTTTTGCCCCATGCTCTTATGACCTTGACTTTGGCCAAAATATTATAAGTCACATGTCAAGTTCTACCCGTCATTCTCCAGGTTAATTTGAGCCCACCCGCACATACCCTTGACTTTGGCCAAAATGGTAGAACGACTGCCCCAAACCAACACATCTATCTATGCTGCACATGAATACCCAATAGCTACCAATCACTATGCCTTGACTTTGGCCAACATACATAGCTTGAATACTTATTGACCATTCATGTGAAACGACGGAGGGCTACGAATGGTTTTGGCGAAACCGTGAACGTAGTGAACTTGATATAATCGAAGGAACGAGATAGCTTTCAAAAGGAGTGGTTCAAGCTCCGCATTTAAAAGTTTGGTTTTGAAAAGACCCGAGTGGTTTCCAAAGTGTTCCAACGACTGTTACTTGGTTTATTTTATCTTGAATTAATTCCAATGTGTCCCATCATTTAACCCTACCATTGCAGGAAACAACGAAAATATGATGTATACTTATACCATCCGCATTCGCCACGGGGTCCTGTCATCACCCGTTAGGTTACTTAACTAACGACAGAGCGGAGGCTGGACTAGCGCGGATGCAAAACATAAGCAACGCCTAAATAGATATCATATAGAAATATATAAACGTTCGTCACATGCAATGATAGCCATTGCAGATCACAGATGAATACATTGGATATACTAGGAATCCGCAATTCGTACGAGCCTGTAACGAAGAACGGATTACACGGTCGTGATGAATAGCCAAACCCCACCCTAGACCCCTACGGGTGCGGCAAACTACCCGCCAAGTACCCGAAGCGAAGCAACCTCCCTCAACACCGCGAGTAGTCCACTCGGCACTACGAGATACCCGGTAGTTTTGCACCCCACCTTTGGTCTATCCTAGAAGCAAAAATAGTGAAAAGAAATTATACAATGATGGCTACAACCCCGATCCGGTTGTGCGGCCATACAAATAATATTACATCAATTTACATATTACAAGAATTGAAAGAATAATAAAACTCTCATCTCACAACCCCCCGAGCTATTCATCCGCGACAATCCAACGAATTCATATACACATACCAACAACATTACAGATCACAGATATGTATAACCCCCACTAATCGACGTATAGCGATTAGCGGATGTTCAATACATATAACACATTACAGATATACCCATTAGCCAAAGTGTAAGGAAGTTCGATCAAAAATACGGATTTGTGACCACCCCAAAATCCAACTTGTTCTCTGGAAAATCTGGGTGGAAACAAACTATCTTAAAAATCACAAAACACCCCAGAAGTAAACTGCAGGAAAAACGATCCACGGCCGAGTCAACTCGGCCGCGGAACCGCGGTGAGTTGGTCGGTTCAATGGGTCGTTTTTCTTGCCTGTACTTAGAAAAGCCTGAGCCGATTTTTAAGATATGATTTATTAATTTTAAAGCAGGTTTAAAAATCGGCAGAAAGTTAGGGTTTTGGAAAAATGTTTTGCGGTTTTTTGCGATCGAAGTTCTATATACTTTGCTAACTAGTTAGTTTGTGTTTAGCTAGGCTCTGATACCACTGTAAGTCCACGTTGCCCACCCCGGTGCTTGCGGGGAGGCGGAAACGTTATGAAAAATTCGATTTTTACAACTCTAGGCAACATGGACTATGTAAAGGAGGGATCTTTGCTAAACAAAACTAACTAACAAAGCTAAAGAGTTTAGCTACTCGGAAAGTGGGTTATACCTAGGGCTTCAAGTCCTTCTCTCCTTGCTCCTTGGAGTGAAAGAAAGGGTTCTCCTTGTCGCTTCTCTTGCCGAAGAAAGATCCACCAGAGGGCCTCAACCTTTGGCTCCAACCTCAAACTAGAAGTAACTAAGGTGCTTGGTGTGCTAGACCTAGGACCGTAGAAAGAGTAGAGAGTGTTTTTGGAGGGATTATCTCAAGCTCAAATGGTTCTCAACACATGAGAGGGGAGAGCTAGAGAGAGAGGAAGAGGAGGAGAGAGAATGGAAATGATAAAGTGAGAAGAATATTACAACCCTTCTAACATATATGTGATTTATGAATAATAGATAATTAGTCAAGATAATTGTCATGGTTAATCAAGAAATCACCATTATCATTTCACATTAAATGCTTTTGCAAGGATCAAAGAGCATCTTTCATATGGAATGATGATGGTCAACTTGTCAACCTAGGTCAACAAGTCAAGTATAGTCAAATGGTCAACAACCCTAACCATGCACTATTATAATTAACTAATATCAATAAATCATAATTCACCTATAAACATTAGGGTTAAGAAAATGACAGTAGTCATCAACCCTAATCAAAGTCCTCTGCCTCTGTCTCAGTCAACTGTGCATACACACCCGTATCCGTGTACCGAGGAACATGAATACAATGAGATAAAACCAATCCCAAATCATATACTAGGATCCGTCTTAAACCAAAGCCCGCTAGTATAAGCTGTCCGGACACCAAACGTGCACAAGTGCGCGGATGTGAACGAACCCTGTCGTAATACCATGCGACCTCTACTCATTTTGCCTAAAGGCGAATAACCCTCTGTGTGGGACTCTAAAGACTTGACACTACGCTGGCAGTGGGTTTAACCACAGACCGCAAGCGGCACTAGCTGTACATAACGGTCCCCAGGAAGATGCCGATAAGAAGACTGACGAGGTAAACCCAATCTGAACTCCTACTGAGCCTGAATGTGACAGTCTCCGTACAGTCCGATATGTTCGTCTAAGAACATCGCATGGCGGGCCTAGGGGGCGGTAAACGTCAGTCCCCTACTAGAGGTACAAGTCGTGCCGGAGTGTAGCCCAGAACACCTGAGATAACACTGGGAATCTACCAGTCTATCTCGCTGGCCCTGGCCAGGGACTTTGTGTAATAGCTCTCCTAGACACAGCGCGATATCAACCCCCAATACCGGGAGAGACGAATCCTGTCTAACCATCACTGCCTCCAAGTGCTTTGGGACTGCACCCAAAAACTACCTGTTTGCACGACTCCTTTGAGCCATGGTAGGGTAGTAATCAAAGTACAGTGGGAACACACTCGAGGCGAAGTGACAGTGTTAAGTCAATGGACTAAGCTGTACTCATGTCACCTGGGAACTGATAACTGACGATAGGTATAATACCAACCAACAGTTCCCGACGAGTCCTGTCCAGTGTACTTGTAACCTAACGAGCACCCGCATACTATCCCAAGTACGACGTACTGACGGCTGTGGGACAGGCCGTCTCCCAAGCTGGGATGAGAAGCGCATACGCTAGTCTACTCCGGAGTATCGATGCCCTGTCTCGATAGTCCTGCGACTAGGGACCTGCATAAGGATGTGCTTATAGATTACCCAGCCCCCACGAGTGTAACTGCCATCACAACGCTGGTAATCAAGCAAAGATCCTAAGGACTCCACTAATGTGTAAAGGAGATATGCTAAAAGAAACACATGCACACATTAAAGCAGAAACAAACCAAGTAGCATACTACCATTTTGAGCAAGAATGTCAATACAAGGTGAATATCCCAAGCTTCCATCAAGTAATATACAATCCAGTATGATACAGTAATGGCCTCTAGGGCATATACACTAACAATCTCCCACTTGCACTAAGGCCATGTACTGGCGTATCGAAGACCTATCATCTCGATCAGCCGCTCGAACTGAGTCTGGGGTAAGGCCTTCGTGAATGGATCAGCAGTGTTATCTTCCGTAGCAACTCTCCGAACCTCGATCTCCTGGCGACCCACGATCTCCCTGATCAGGTAATACCGCCTCAAGATGTGCTTGGACTTCTGATGGGACCTGGCTTCCTTCGCTAAAGCTATAGCTCCGTTGTTGTCTCAATACAGTGATATTGGATCAACAATGGTTGGAACCACCTGAAGCTCCGTGAGGAACTTCTTTATCCAGACAGCTTCCTTTGCGGCATCTGCGGCATCGATATATTCCGCTTCCATCGTCGAGTCGGCAACGGTTTCCTGTTTGGAACTCTTCCAACACACCGCCCCTCCATAGAGGTTAAAGATATAACCCGACATGGACTTGGAATCATCCTTGTCACTCTGGAAGCTGGAGTCAGCAAAGGCCTCGATCTGGAGGTCTTCTATGCCATACACCAAGAACATCTCCTTAGTCCTTCTCAGGTACTTGAGAATGTTCTTTACCGCTATCCAGTGCTTCTCCCTAAGGTTTGACTGATACCGGCTTACCACACTCAGTGCATAAGCTACATCTGTTCTGGTACACAACATCGCATACATTATAGAGCCTACCGCAGAAGCGTAGGGTATAATAGACATGCGATCCCTTTCCAAATCAGTTTTGGGAGACATCTCTTTGGAGAGGGTGATCCCGTGACAAGCCGGTAGATTACCGCGCTTGGAATCTTCCATACTGAATCTTTTCAGTATGGTGTCGATGTAACTGGACTGTGAGAGTCCTAATATCCTCTTGGATCTGTCACGGTAGATCCGGATCCCCAGAATGTAAGAGGCATCACCCAGGTCTTTCATGGAGAACCTGTGTGACAAAAACCCTTTGACAGATTGTAGCATAGGAATGTCATTTCCTATCAAGCGAATGTCATCCACATATAAAACGAGGAATACTACAGTCCTCGCTACAAATCTACAATAGATGCATGGTTCATCTGGATTTTTTATAAAGCCAAATTCTTTGACCGTCTCATCAAAACAGATGTTCCAACTCCGCGATGCCTGCTTTAGTCCATAGATGGACTTAAGCAACTTGCACACCTTTCCGCTGCTCCCACTCTGAATGAAACCCTCTGGCTGGTCCATATAGACACACTCCTCTAAATTTCCATTTAGAAAAGCGGTATTTACGTCCATCTGCCAGATCTCATAATCGTGGAAGGCAGCAATGGCAAGAAGGATCCGAATGGATTTCAGCATAGCCACTGGAGAAAAGGTTTCGTCATAGTCCAATCCAGGTCTTTGACGGAAACCCTTTGCAACAAGTCTAGCTTTATAGGTCTCAACCTGTCCATCTACACCAATCTTCCTTTTGAAGATCCACTTGCATCCTACGGGTTTTACCCCATCTGGAGCAATGTCCAACGTCCATACTTTGTTGGTGTACATGGACTCTATTTTGGTCCGCATTGCATCCAGCCATTTTACCGAGTCAACGCTCTGAATGGCCTGCTGGAAGCTAATAGGCTCATCACTATTAATGATGCGATTCTCTCTATCCCCGTCTATGAGAAAACCGTAGTATCTCTCGGGCGGATGAGACTGCCTACTACTTCTGTAGAGCAGCGTAGGAATGTCCTGATCTTTCGAACCCTCTGGTTCTACTAAGCTTTCAGTAATAGCTCATGATTCTGGAATTTCTTCCAGTTCTATTGCGCTCCCACTTTTCTGTTTTTCCAAAAACTGAGCTTCCAAGAAGTGGGCATGACGAGAAACAAATACCTTTTGTTCCTCTTCGCAATAGAAGAAATATCCCTTGGAGTTCTTTGGAAATCCCACAAAGAAAAGAGAAGAAAAGCCATGTAGGAAAAATGTAACAAGTGTGAAAAATGACTTGGTGCATGTCATGTGCACAAATCCAGCTTAATGCGCGATTAGCGATTTTTAATCGCGGTTAGCATTAAAATAGAGTATAATTAATTATAAAATTTCATTATTTTCTTAATTCATTTAAAACATCCTCATTTCAGTAATTTCTACAATTTTCCAAATTTTCCCCTATTTATCGGTATTTAATTATACCGCCATATTAAAATATTCATAAAAAATATTATTAAATTGTAAAAAATTTCCCAAAAATAGTATTTTATTTTTCTGAAATGTCACATAAACGAGAGACCCCCAAAAGCGGTACATGTCGTGTCGGAGTGTAGCCCAGAACACCCTGAGATAATACTGGAATACCTACAAGTAAATCTCACTTGCCTTGACCAAGGACTTCGTGTAATGGCTCTCCTAGACACAGCACGATCTCACCCTCAATACCGGGAGAGTCGAAACACCTGCCGATCCGCTCACTGCCTCCATGTGGCTCGGGACTGTAACCAACTAAAAATTGTTTGCATGACTCCTTTGAGCCGTGGTAGGGTAGTAATCAAAGCACTATGAGAACTCATACGAGACAAATGACGATCTCAGGTCGATGAACTAACCTGTACACATGTCACCAGGGAACTGCTATCTGACGCTAGGTATAATACCAACTAGCTGGTTCTCGGCGAGTCCTGTCCGGTGTACTCTGTTTGATATATGTATGCCCTAGAGGCCATTATGAGATAGTGTATGTACTGATGTGTGTGCATATATATATATATTCAGAGGACAGTCTTGCTCGACATGATAGTTTGCTATCTGGTTTTACTTTATCATATGTTCACTTGATCATGTTTATATTCATTTAGTGCATGTTGATAAAGCCCTAAGGATATTGGCTTCACTACTGGGATTATGATGCGGATCATACTAGTAGGACATCTGTAGTTTATAAGCATATCCTTGAAATGTTCCTAGTCATGGGTATATCGAGATAGGGCATCGATATTCCAGTTTAGACTAGCGTATACCATTCTTATTCCATATGATGGGCGATGGATGATCCCATATCCGTCTGGTGTGTTGACACCGAAGATAGTATACGGGTGCTCAGTGAGACTGGGTACACTGAACGGACTCACCGAGAACTCCTATATGGTATTATATCATACGTCGGATAGCAGTTCTCAGGTGACACTGGTACAGGTTAGTCTGTAGACCCGAGATCGTCATAGAGTCTTGTGTGTCCTCCCACTGTACTTTGATCTCCACCCTACTGCGGCTATACTGAGTCGTACTAACAGGTGGATTTTGCGTATAGTCTCGAGGCATATGGAGACAGTGAGCGATAGGAGGGGTTTCGTCTCTCCCGGTATTGGGGGTTGATGCTGTGCTGTGCACGATTGGCTATAACGGGAAGTCCCTGGCCAGGGCTACTGAGATATTACTGATAAGTGTTATCAGTAAGTTTCTCGATCTGTTATAGACCATATACCAGCATGACTTATTAAGTTATTGGGGCCGACGATTCCATCCTTAGACTCGATATGCAGCATATCTGACGAAGAGACCGGACTGTTAGGTAAATGTTGCCGATGGATTGACATGAGTTTTGACAGGTTCGCTTGTTCTTATTCTGATCGCTCAATACCCGGGTAGCCGTTACGTTTAGCTGACCGCTTGTGTCTTGTGGGTGTTTGATATGATCATCACCTACTGCTGGCGTATTGACGAGTCTTAGAGTCCCACATAGAAGTTTCTCGGCTTAGGCGAAACGAAGTGGTGCGCATATAAGATATGTGCGGAGGCTCGATTAAATACAAGTATGTGATACTGTATTTTAATCGGGTATTTAATATTAGTCGGGTCGTATAAGATATGACCGATTTATTAAATCAAGTGTTGATTTAATATTGACTTTTATATTATTTATTTAAATCCTTTTCTTTTTATGGATACATGCATGTATATGTACATGATGATGTGCATACACACATACATACATGAAATGTATCATGGTTGATGATACAAAGAGGATGGCAATATAAGAATCATATTGTAGATAAATACATATATGGATATTTCATTAAAGTTAAAGGTAAAAGAAAAAGATTTATGAGTCATTCCTTCTGCACTTTTCTACACATTTCCATGGTTGAATTTAACTCAACCATGGTTCTTTTTCCTTTTGCCTTTAACCCTAAATAAAAATATCTAGATATGATTTAACTATAGTTATGGTTATGATAAGATATATCTCTCTCTCTCATTTTTTTCCATCATTATCATTATTCACTCCAAAAGAAAAAGAGAGAGCCATCTTCTTCCTCCTCATTCTAGCTCTCTTTTAATTGTTAAAATAGAGTTATACAAATAAAAGAAAAGGTATTAAATAAGAATAGCAACCACTTCATCATCCTATAAAACCTTTGCTATCTTGTGTAGGGTGTTGTGCTTCAAGATTTTCAAAGATCGAAGGAAGCATCAAGCTTAGGGCAAAGAGCTTCGGGTGGATCGGCGTGGACGAGGAGTTGATCAAGCGAACCCTTCCAAAGAAAAGGAGTCTTCCAAAGAGGTCTACAAAGGTTGTAGTCTCATCACTTAGTATAACTTAAGTCTTAATATTTGATACTATTAATAGTTACTTCATAAATTCTAGTTCGATCATAGTAAAGTTTACTTAACACCTCAAAATTTTATTGTTATGGCATATGTTATGCTTCAAAACCCTAATAGAGGTGTTACGGAAACCCTACATACTCATAACCCAATGAGCACCTGTATACATCTTAGGTGAACCAACTGACACTAATGGCTTGTGAGACCGGCCACCGCCCCTCGTCGGGGTCTCGACTGTATACACTAGTCTACTGATGGAGTATCGATGCCCAATCTCGAAACTCCCGCGACTAGGGACACTTTAAGGATGTGGTCACAAACTACCCAACTCTCATGTATATGATCGCCATCATACTGCTGGTAGTCAAGCAAGAATCCTAAGGGCTCTATCAACGTGTAATAGTGACCTGCAATGTCACCTAAAGTATGTACACGATGATAAAGACAAACCAGATAGCATAATATCATCTTGAGTAAGACTGTGCTACCGACATAGGTCTTCCCTCAATCATTGCAATCACGTGCCTGCGATCCAATAATTAACTTTGAGGGCACTATATCCAATAAGATATACGACGCCGTAGCGAAGAAAAAGGCGATATAAAGTGAAACAGCATGAAAAACCTCTAAAGTCACAAAATAATATACAATATCGTCCTCACAACTTGTCTCTAAGTCAATACATGAAATAGTATATGGAGAGTACTGGATACAACGAATATACAATGACCAACATTGGATAACCGAAAAACCCACCTAGCAAATCTGCACACAGTCGGCCATAGCGGTATCCGCTGCAAAAGATGATGTGATAGGAAGAAAAAGCCCTGCCGCGACTACCCTGAGGGAGTACCTGCAAAACACTGTGGCACAACGGGGGTGAGTTGCCAACTCGTGAATAGTAAATAACATATACAGGTAATCGCAAGTATGCACGTACCGCGACATCTAACACATGCAAGATGATAGCAATAAATGGCAATATGTATATGCAACAGTCATGAAAGGTACTCTATCAGGTACTACTAATACATGAAATAATGCATATCAAATAAATACGGAGTAAGGAATAAAACACATCCTGTAAGTCTCATGGAATCTGAGTGTCTAACATCGACACCCGAAAACATCATGAAAACTAGCGTCTAGCATCGATACATAAATACTCATCTATCAGGCGCCGTCACCACGACTGGCCCTGATATGTACGTATTATACGTCTCTCGGAAACCCGATTGCCCAGCTTCGACACTCATAATCCATGTATCTATACGTACATGACTCTGGTCCGTATCCTCCAGATATCTACCGAGTCCAAATACTATCACCGGTAGGTAATGGTCCCTCTGTCAGGCTCATCGGCTACACCACGAAATCACCTCTCGTCCCTGGATACCATATCGGGTCCACCATATACCCGCAGACGGTGCCTCCCGCTCCTCGAATCGGGTATCACATGCCAATCTCAGAACCGAGAAATCACATGGTGGACGCATCGAATATCATATCAAGAGAAACCGGGTTTTTCAAATAATGCATAATTTCATGAAACAACCACGGTCCTCAAATCCAGAAAACATCAAGTAATGAATAAGTATATTTGCATAGATCATTTTGATGATATATTATGTAGGTGTACATATATAACAGCGTCCCATACCACTGATATATATACATATATATACATATATATACCAGCGTCCCATACCACTGATATATATACGCAGGAGTAAAACATCATATGAAATCCATATCTCAATGCGTAAATCCATGAAATATAATATATGCAACATGAAACAGTAATATGAGCATATAAAGGAAAAACCGCTATTTAACTGCAACAAGTTATTAAATATATCATGCGCTTCCTAATTTCTCCAAAATCAACATAATATAAAGGTGAACATGTAACTATGGCAAGATATGAGTATATACCTATCAATAAAGATGTAATACCCTCCAGGTATATGTGTAGCTATATCAAGGTATATGGGTGTACATGTAAGTATGTATGCAAGATGTACATGTAGCTAAGTCTCATATGTGTATATACATATCACTAATGGTACAATACCATATAGGTATAGGGGTAGCTAGCATGTAGGCATGACAAGGTATATGTGTAAGCATGTAGGTATACAGGTATACTATATGTCATATGCACAAAGGAATATGAATCAATGTCTAAATATCCCTAACCAATACAATATCACATATGTATAGGTGTCAACTATATCTCGTATGTATATGGGTTGTGCGTTTCATGGCAATTATCGACGGTGTGTGTGTAGCATGCAATTAGTACTCGTGAAACATGAACCGTCAATAATGGTGTTGTGTCTCATTAATACTAAGTCCATAACAATAGGAAATGAGATATGCAACAAATGTACACATACACAATCAATGTCCATATACTTATAACTAATAGTCATGTCATTAATCTAGCCTAGACGCATAACGCCATGCGGGCGATTCCCCTGTAGATGTTAAATCTACTCTCTAACAAATCTTGGCTAAGTAAAGCCAACCACCTGATTTCCTTTCTTCGCAGCGTCCGAAGTCCTCGCCTGCGACTCTAAGATCATAAAACAACAATATAACAAGTTCATATTAGTAATCGACCAATAACACGTACAAACTACGTTTGACCGACGCATCAACTCCAAACATACTCTCAAGTGTTCGCCTAGTGGCTAACGTGCATAGCGACACTACGAAACCAACCCAAGAGCAAAAACCACACAAAGTAAATGAACCATATCGGATAACGTAACGCACATATTCGCAACACTAGAAACAAGCAAAGTGATCCTAGATTTTGTATACAGTAAAAACATAAAAATCCAGCAAGACCAAACACACTTAAATAACTACATACAGCTACTACCAAAAACCAAGCCCAAACTCCACCCAAGAACCGAGCTCGCCGGAATTTACCTGAGTGTCGCCGGCCAAATCCAAGGGGATGGGGTTCGTACTTCAGGTGAAAGCTTAGGGTCTCTGGTACAACACAACTATACTGCTAGATTTTCTAGTACACAAACTGGGTCACAGCAGATCACAGATATCACACAATTACACTAAAAATACGATATATGCACGAAACTTAACTTTAAGCGTTCTAAACTGAAACGAATAAGCTACGCAATACTAAAAAGACCTCCTTAACAGATAGAGATCATTACCTATCCACACAAGCTCAAAGATCCTAGCTTTCCAAGCTCCAAGGCATCCAAGAGGCAAAACAAGGTTTATGAAGTGATTTGGGTGAGATTTTGTGAAGTTTTGTGTAGGTTTAGTGAAGATTAGTGAAGGAAAGGGTAAGTGTTCAGTTGATAGTGAGAGGAGTATGAGAAATAATGAGAGAGAGAGAAGAAATGAGGGGATGAAAGGATAAAGAGAGAGAGGTGAGAATAATGAGAGAGAGAGAGAGAGAGGTGAGTGCACCCTTGCATTAACTCACAAATTAATGCAAGACATGCCTCTCATGACTCACCATGCCACCTCCTTCCAAATCCAAAACAAAACAAAGGAAAAATCTTCTCATAGAAAAATATCAAGGGTTTAGGGTTAAGCAAGGATAGGATTAGGATTAGGTTAAGTTGTCATGGTCACTAAACTAGATTAACACAAACACACCCTCACATTAACATGCACATGTGTGTGCAAGCCATAAAAAATAATAATAAATTATTAATTAAATGTTACAAAATATGAGAAACCCAAGTTGGTAAACTTTTTACTGAAAACCGACAATATCTCTTAATTAACACTAATCGCAAAATCTAAATTGTTAAAAAAAAAGTATTGACTTTAGATGTTGATCCTGAAGGGGTAAAACCCATCAGGACTAAGAAGATCTTTGAGAAAGATAATTTGGAGTAGATGGAAAAGTTGAGACTTTCAAAGCTATGATTAAGTCCATCAGGATCCTACTTGCCATTGCTGCATACCATGACAACGAAATCTGGCAGACTGCACGTCAAAACCACTTTTCTAAATTGTGATTTAGAAGAGAGCGTATATGACACTTTGTCACAACCCGAAATGGCACGTGACTGGCACTTGAATCATATGAAGTCTATAGGACCCCATGTAATTCAAGCAAGCCAAAAATCCCAGAAATCTAAACCATTTTAAGTTAAAAGTGAAGAAAACTAATTTTAAAACAAGTAGTTTTAATAACATAAGACAAAATATGCATTTTTAAAATCCTAAGTCTTTTCTAAAAATTTCGGCAGAGTTTTCTTTATATATACTGGCCCCAAACGGGGTACAACATGAATAATATATGCACAATGATAAAAGACATCCCCAAGCGGGAGCTAGCTCTTCGTCAATCGACGGTCAAAACCACGCAAAAAATATAATATACAACGCCGAAGGGCGAGGATCAAAACTCAAAAGGAAACTCAAATCATCAAGAAAACCATATTGGTACAACGCGCGACTCTAAGATCGAAATAATAACAACTGGTTTTCTAAGTCTGAAATAAATATACAAGTCTGGTTGATAGAGTTTACTAGATACAACTGAATAAAAAAAAAGTACAATGGTGGTCACGATACAAGTGAACCCACCAACCAAAGCAACCACCCGGAATGAAGTAATGTGCCAGCAAAGCTGCCAAGGAAAACCTGTACGGCAAAACCTGCAAGAAACTGTGGCACAACGGGGGTGAGTTGCCAACTCGTGAGTAGAAAACATCACAGAGCAGAAATCGTATGTATGACTCAATCCTAGGTCAAACGATCAGTAATATATATTCTCAATATGATAAAGTCTGAAGCATGATAAGGTGGCAAGGGTAAACATCTATACAAAAGTGTAATCCAAAGTGCTTGTGTCAGTGCCTCAGGTAGCAACATATCATAAATATGAGGTATGATCAATGTAATCAACATGAAATCAGTGTCAACAATATACTCAAGTCTATAAGTATGTGGATATCATCCAACTAAATAATCAATGCCTGTATGCATGTGGATCTCGTCCACGGGTCAACCAATGACACAACAACATCATGCACGTAAATATCATAAAAGCATATGCATGAAAGTATGAGGATATAAATCAACATGTGTCCCTCGCGATACATCAAAATCATGGAACCTGAGTGTCCAGCGTCGACACTCGAAAATATCATGAAACCCGTGTCCAGCATCGACACGTAAATCATCATATCTCGGGCTCCGTCAGTCCGGATCGGCCCATATCATCTCTCGACTCTGATCGGTATCCTCCAGATATCCGCCGAGCCCAAATACTATCACCGGTAGGTATGGTTCCCCTGTCAGGCTCATCAGCGTGGTCCATCGAAATACCTTTCTTATCCCGGGGTACCTCCGGGCCCCACCATGTACCTGCACACAGCCCACGACGCCTCCTCGCATGGGGTATATATATCAGAACCGATAAAACTCATGGTGGCTCCTGAAATATCATATCAAGTGAAACCGGGTTTTTAAAACAATATATACTTTCTTTTGAAATAACCACGGTTCTCAAATTCAGAAATCTCATGAAAACAGCATATCTCAATGCTTATAATCATAAAGTATGATGTATGCGACATATAAAAGAAATGTAAGTATATCGGTATATCATGCAACATGGAATCAGTAACATGCACATATCGAGGGAAAACCGCTCTTTCAAATGAATCCAGTTTTAAAATTATATCTTGCGGTTCCCAAATATCCAAAATCAAGCCAGAATCATCTATGTATGTGGAAATAGGTATGTATGCAAGTATGGGTGTACAATATGTATGTACGCAAGTATGGGTGTACAATATGTATGTACGCAAATATGGATGTACAATATGTATGTACGCAAGTATGGTATGGAAGGAGTCATATCCTGATGCAACAATCCTACTATGTAGTGACATGGCAATTATCGATGATGAAGTGTGTGAGCTGGCAAGTATGTGTATGTGTTGCATACGCATCATCGGTAATGGTGCTGGTGTCCTAACAGCATGGGTTTAATATAACAATAAACACATTTAAATATGAAATGCGATGCGAATAGCAAGAATATGCGGAAAATGATAATAAACGCAACAGTGAAGAATCTACATCAATATATATGAGTCATACAGTTTTGCTATTTGAAATAACACGAATCATGGTGTTTCGAAAAAACAGGGCTACGGAGTTTTTAAGAAAAGAGGTACGTCGTTTGAAATATCCATAAAATCCCTTGGCCTGTTTTAAAATACTCATGATTCGTTAGTTTTGGAAATAGGTATGACTCGAGTCTAGTCTAACATCTACAAGTAAACTACAGAACTAAACGAACAGTCTAATAGAAAGGGTAAGGGAAAACCACCTAAGTCTGAATCGATATATATAAATATAAAAGTCGGTGATCCCGCCTCAATAGCATCACATACGATACAATATACAATATGACATCCTCGAGTCAAGAGTACGGATCTATCATCAATATAAAGCTCGTATGGTAAATCCATCGTATGGCATCCCAACTCTGGGTACGGGTCAAATCTCACATTTATCTCATCATTTATCTGGTATCCTTATCATCATATCTCATGAACTGGGGGTACTAATCTAAGTGTAGTACAAACTAATACCATCTGCAAATATATATGCATGAATTAAAACACACGCCTAAAGGCCCGCTAAAATCTCATGTCGTATCTCGTAATACGAATCAAAACATATCACCGATCTCGTGGCATCATGCCCAATCTCATCGACTCATCTCCAAATATCATCCACTATCCTCATTATCCATGTATATATATATATATATATATATATATATATATATATATATATATATATATATATTTCCATACCTATGTGTGTGTGAGAGAATATATACGTATCCCCATATCGCACGAGTAATAATGATGCATGCAAGGGTGTGTGCAAACTTATTCTATGGTTCGCGACTAAGAAATCAACCACGACACTATCATCTAAATACACCAACATTCATCCCATGATCTTCTAAGATCCTACTTGTTAATCATCCAAATTCACAACACATATGTAAATGTATAACATAACATAAGCTACACTACGAACTGCGGGGGTGCTATATGCCATCCACCCGACTTCCCCCGTAGATATAAATCTACTCACCTTGATCCTCGCTTGCTGGAGTCGATGACGCCACGCTCATCCTCGTCGTCTTGAAATCCACATGGGGGTACCTACAACCAATACACAATAGCAAATGCGTATTAAAATCAAGTCGGAAAACCAAAACGGCACACGTTCCGCTCATAGGTTAAAACCTATAGCCTACGCCTGCAAAACCACCTAACAACCCCCGTCGCTGACGTACAAACATCAGATGACGGAACACAAAATCAAATACCAACTCCTAAATTTAAACGAAGTCGCAAAATAATGCAGCAACTCAAGAAAATAGTCCCAGATTTTACCCTAAGTGAAATTAGCCAATTTTGCACATATGGAGGGTCTAATTTACTGGAGATAAAGCCCTGAACCAAGCAGGAACCAGTTTGGAAGTACAAAGGCCACAATTTGCGGCCCAAAGGATTAAATCTGCGGCCTGGGTAGTGGGTTTGGGGCTCTGGTCTTCAGGGTAGCTTCTAGGTTGCTTGCATAACTCCCAGTCTTCGCTAAATAATTTTCCAAGTCCCCGGGTGTTAGCAGATTTCATTTTCCCTACACAATTTCCACAAAATGCGATATCGGGGATTTCTAAGTTTGCTAATTGTGGTTCTAGTCTCAGGTTTAGGTCTTTAATCAATCACCACAGGGGTTTTAAGGCCTCTACTAAACTCAATTACACAATCCCAACTCAAGAATCTCTCAAACCCTAACTAGGAATTTTCTAACCTCACTAAATCAAACTTAAATACTTCTAAACATGCAAGGATACTAAAGTAAAAGTAATACTATGCTAATGGTGATGAAATTACCTCATTTGGCAACTCAAGAATTTTCTTGAGTTGCCCCAAGTGTCCAAAATCCTGGCTTTCTTGGTCCAAAGTGTAGCTAGAAGGCTTGTGCATATTTTTAATGAAGTGGGGATGATGTTTTGGGGGTGGTGTTGAGGGTGTTTGTGGGGTTCGAAGTGGAGGGGAGATGAGGGCAGCCATGGAGGTGAGAAGAAGGAAGAAGATGAAGAAATAATGAAGAGGGAATGGCCAGGTCGACCCCTCACCCTCTCTCTCTCATGCCCATCCCTCCTTATTCTATTCTTTTCTTTTCTTTTCTTTATCTTTTCTATTCTATGTTTTCTTTTCTATCTCTTTTAAAATTTAAAAGCATGCATGCTAAGAAGAAAGGAACCATGAAAGAAAATGTACCAAGTGTAATTTGACATGGTGCATGTCATGTACATAATTCTGGCTTAATGCATGCTTAGCGATATTTAATCTCGATTAGCGTTAAAAGTGTATTTAATAAATCATAAAAATTCATAATTTGCTTAATTCGTTTAAAACACCCCCATTTCAGTAATTTCTATAATTTTCCAAATTTTTCCCAATTTATCGGTATTTAATTATACCGCACTATTAAAATATTCATAATATTTATTATGTAATTATAAAAATTCCCAAAAATAATATTTTATTTTTCTGAAATATTACAGTCTTCCCCCTTAAAGAAATTAGGTCCCCGAATTTAAATTTAAGCCCCTCAAGTACTAAAACATTTCAGTAAAATGATCAAGTCTTCGGGGCACCGAAATCATAAATATATAAAACACATCGTAGCGCGAAGCATGCACATGAAAAATGAGCATATAACTCAAAATCAAAACCACGTCAAGCATCCCGCAATCATCGGAGTTATGGTGAAGACACCAATGTCATATCCAATACGAAAACCAACATGATATACATCAAACTATACATGTAAATATCATTAAAACATCGGAAAGAAATGCATGCCAAACCTTTCATGTTGCTGTGCGATGCACATATCGCGGCACAGTGGCGGAAGTCTATTGTAAGAAAATAACTATATATATATTTATATATATATATATACACACATATATATATATACACACACCTTGTTTAACAATCACGTTCCGCCGTTTTGAAAATAATTTAGAAGGGTTTCCTTGTTAAATGTCTTGTGTCATCTCGAACACGTAGGTAAACACTGAGACTATAGCTCCTTTTTGGAATTCCCCTCGATAACTATCATTGCATGCAAAAATATATTCAGGTACTGTCCTCTGACCAGTCTGCTCAGTCACTATATCAAATATTAAATATCATAAAACATACTGCTCCAACAGAAATCAATCCCAAAATGTGCATAAGAATGCTACGTGCGTCTGGTGCGCACGGAAATCGAAATTAACAAATGTGCCCTACATGTGCACAGAAACAATCCTAAGTGCAACGGGTGTGCACGAAAACACCTGTCAAGGCAACGGGCGTGCCTGACAGCAATATCAGGTGCATCTGATATGCACGAAGAATCTCGATTTAGTGCATCTGGTGTGCACCAAAATCGCATCAAGTGCCCAAGCATGCGCAAGAATCCAAATCAAGTGTACGAAGATAAATATCGAATATCAAAATCGAAATTGACGGTATACCACACATTTCAATCCAAATCCAAATCAAGTATACCGTGGTATATAATCTCACAACCATGTGCATCAGCGTGCATAAAATCAAATCAAATACTAAAAGCGCATGAAAACTATGCTGAAAGCATAAGTCAAATCACATGCATACCCCAGGTATGAAATCAAAATCAACCTCTCGAATGACATCAAATCGAAGTGAAGTGCAACCGTAGTGTACAAAATCTCAATCATGCAAACAAATCGTCAAAAATACCAAAATCCAAAAATGACGGATGCGTGGTATTCGAATCACCTAATCCCATATCGTAAACACTGTCGTCGATATGTCATTCCTTCCCAGTCGAGAAGGTGCCGGTGCGTCCAAAGCTAGTAGAGCAAGATATCTACTTGCCTCCTTTTCATGATCTGGTGCCTGGTGCCTTTAGGCTCTTGTCTCTCACTGTGAATTGCTAGATATATAGCTCCTTGGCTCAACGGCCCAATATGGAATGACAACGGAAACAGTCCCGCTCTGGCACATCCTCTAAAGATCTGTGGCCAACAATCTCGTCGACGATGCCGAACTCTGGCCTGCTGGCACAATATGACCTCTCCTAGGTCCAAGTCTTCTCGTATAGTATTCCAGAAAGTTTCTGTCGAAGTCTCTCCAAAATCTTGTTTCTGCCATCTGCCCGGAAGTTATCACCCTTTACTACATCTATTTCTTGTTCCGGAACGGTTGCATACTCATCGCGACTCCTTCTGGAAGATATATCCATAAACAACGCCTCTACATACGTATCACATATCTGATGTCAGTGGAGTGGAACGTCATCTCTGTTGGAGATAGTGCCCTCAGAGTCAATTATTGGATCACAGGCACGTGATTGCAATGATTGAGGGAGGACCTATCCCAGGAGGACAGTCTTACTCAAGATGATGGTATGCTATCTGGTTTATCTTTATCATCGTGTACTGCTTTAGGTGGCCTGACAGGTCACTACTGCACGTTGATAGAGCCCCTAGGATTCTTGCTTGACTGCCAGCAGTATGAGGGCGATCATATACGTGGGAGCTGGTAGTCTATAAGCACATCCTCAAAAGGTCCCTAGTCGTGGGAGTTTCGAGACAGGACATCGATACTCCAGAGTAGACTAGTGTATATAGTCGAGACCCCGACGAGGGGCGGTGGCCGGTCTCACAAGCCACTGGTGTCAGTTGGTTCACCTAAGATGTATACAGGTGCTCATTGGGTTATGAGTACATCGGATAGGACTCACCAGGAACATGCTAGTTGGTCTTATACCTGACGTCAGATAGCAGTTACCTGGTAACATGTGTGTAGGTTAGTTCATCGACCTGAGATCGTCAGTTGTCTCGTGTGAGTTCCCACTGTACTTTGATTATTACCCTACCACGCTCAAAGGAGACGTGCAAACAGGTTTTAGTTGGGTACAGTCCCGAGCCACATGGAGGCAGTGAGCGGATCTGCAGGGGTTCGTCTCTTCCGGTATTGGGGGTGAGGTCGCGCTGTGTCTAGGAGAGCCATTACACGAAGTCCTTGGCCAAGGCAGGAGATTTACTGGTAGGTATTCCAGTAGTATCTCAGGGTGTTCTGGGCTACACTCCGACACGACTTGTACCGCTTTTGGGGGTCTGACTTTTACCAACCCCCTAGGCCCGCCATGCGATACTGATAGACGAACGGACCGGACTGTACGGATATTGTCACTGATAGGCTCAGTAGGGTGTCAGGATGAGTTCGCTCATCGACGTCCCTTTTGGTCAATAGCTGGTAGCCCGTCACGTATGGCTAATACCTCTAACGTGCTAGTGGTTAAATCCACAGCCATAGTATTGACGAGTCTTTAGAGTCCCCCACTGACAGTTGCTCAAGTTTTCGGGCGAAACGCTGTAGAGGCCGTATGGAGATATGGCAGGGCTCGATCAGATACGTGCGGTATTGCACGGATCAGGATCGGACGGTTAATACTAGCGGGCTTTGGTTTAAGCCGGATCCTAGTATTGTACAGTGTAGATTTGTCTCATTGCATTTGTATTTCGGTCGGAATACAAATGCGGGTAAGTATATACAGTAGCGGGGTTTTCCTGTAATTTATTACGGGACCATTTTTATGAAGTTGCCAGTTTGTTTTCCGTTTCAGCCATATTTCTTTGTATCTTTCAATGGCTGAAGTTTGGTGGAGGAAGGCTTATTTGCATTTGTGCAAATAAGCAATGTGGAGGGTGTTATTTGCATTTTGTTGTGTCATGATGGTTTAGCCTCCATTGACTTCTTGACTTCATCATGGTGTACTTTTGGAGTCATCGTGCTTGATGAGTGATGGTTGAGTGTGGGTTTTAGTTTGTGATCATTGTTTGTTATCATCACCCTTACTCTCTCTTGCTTGATTGGTTGGCTCACTCTCTCACACATACACACCCTCTCTCATTCTCACTCCCTTCACCATGTTTTGGCCGACAAAATGAGGAGGGGCTGCTCATATTTTTGTGGTGGGATTTTTGGTCTTTTGGCTTCACAAAAATCCCAAAGTTTTATCTCCAAAAAGTCTTAGTTCCTTTCCTCCACCAAAGGCAACTTCAAGTAACCTCAAATGAGACATAGAGCACTACACGTATTCTACAGCAAACCTTGGGCACGTCGGCTCGCCAACTTCGTGCCCGAGTTGCCTCGGTCCAGAGGTGGGATCCCGTAAAAGAAGCCGGCGACGTGGTGCCCTTCCGGCGATGAGGTGGAGATCGGAGATTCCGCGGGGAGATCGGGACGATGACGAGAAGACCGAAGGACATGGATCACTCGGTATATCTCTCTACCCCTTCTCTAGATAGCTAGGACTAGATTAATGGCACGATCCGGGTTTATAGTGCGCGGTGGTGCCGGTTTAAAAAGATAAAGTAAATCATCGCTTCCGCATTCCGGCGTCGGATTGACGGCCGGGGCGCCGTCGTGCACTTACAATATCATCAAAATCTCGTACGAACCTCCTACTCCACTTTTCTCTAATGTCGACTGATTCGGACTCGTCTTTTCATGGCTGCATCGACTGCGCTCCAACGGCTATACTCGTATCTGGAGTCTCCCAAGCAATGTATCCCATCACATGATATCCGAATGATGTCGAATTTTTCAATCGATTCGTCAAAGTTCCATAATCCCCCAAGAGCTAAACCTCTTGAGTACAGTTAATAATATTCCAGTACATGCCAAAGTACCTATGGACCAACCGTAGAAGGGAAAACCCAAGCCTCATCAATGGCACCGCTGAACTGCTGCAAACCCTAAGGTTTTAAAGCGTTCTCATGGTCATTATGTCGAGTTAGGGTTTCATTCTTCTAGAGGGTCCACGGAATTACTTGCATGTTTTTTCGATTACTTTAAACTTGGAAAATGGGTTTCTGACATTCGATCGTTTCCTTCGACTCCCAACGTACCTGCGTGAAGTCGTCTCTAGCTGGAATCAATCAATTTGATGACCTCGTATCGGGGTAGGCAACGAATCACATGTCCAAGTCATTCCTTCTTGGGTGACTAGCGATCTTCTGTCACATTTCTAAGTATAACTCGTGCGGCAATAGCTCCAACATCTGGGGAGATATCTCAACATTCACAGCAACAACTGTCTCATTCGTACACACGCTGAACAGTGCCTCAATCATCAAAATAATCGGTGCATCGACGGTCATCACATTCTGGCTGTCCTCTAGCAGTTGCCTGATCCTCTGGTGCTGATCTGCACGTCCGAGAAATCTCGTAAAAGCGATCCATTAACGGTTATGGCGCGAAAACACAATAGAACGATACATCTATGCAATCGGGTTTCTCTGGAATCATGCCCTGGTCAGTCCTCGTCCGTGACGAGCTCATACTGACGCAACTCTAGCCGTAGCTCTCTTTGCCCGTGTAATCGTGGCAGCAAAACCATAAACCGATATCGATGAGGATAGATCATAGGAATGAATATAATGCTGTGCAATGAAATGTACATCCTAAGGCTTCTTAAGCGGAGTAGCGTATCATAAGTATGCCGCAGAACATACACACGGTACGTCACTCTCCTTAAGTCACCTAATCTATCAACCAAGGTCAACTTACGCGACGAAAGTTCGGGACTAATACCCTCTCGACCAAGTCTAAGTTCCGTAAGGTCAAGCCTAGATTCCGTATATATACAAACACCCTAGGCTCCGCATAGTCAAATATAGACTCGAACCAAGGTTAACCTAGCGCTCTGATACCAATTTTGTTACGACCCGAAATGGCACGTGACTGGCACTTGAATCATGTGAAGTCTATAGGACCCCATGTAATTCAAGTAAACCAAAATTCCCAGAAATCTAAACCATGTTAAGGAAGAAGTGAAGAAAACTAATTTTAAAACAAGTGGTTTTAATAACGTAAGCCGAAGTATGCATTTTTAAAATCCCAAGTCTTTTCTGAAAATTTCGGCAGAGTTTCCATTGTAAATACTGGCCACAAACGGGGTACAACTTGAATAATATATGCACAATGATAAAAGGCACCCCCAAGCGGGAGCTAGCACTTCGTCAATCGACGGTTACAACCACGCAAACAATATAATATACAACGCCGAAGGGCGAGGATCAAAACTCAAAAGGAAACTCAAAATCATCAAGAAAACCATACTGATACAACACGCGACTCTAAGGTCGAAATAATAACAACTGGTTTTCTAAGTCTGAAATAAATATACAAGTCTGGGTGATATAGTTTACTAGATACAGCTGAATAAATAAAAGTACAATGGTGGTCACGATACAAGTGAACCCACCTACCAAAGCAACTACCCGGAATGAAGTAATGTGCCAGCAAAGCCGCCAAGGAAAACCTGTACGGCAAAACCTGCAAGAAACTGTGGAACAACGGGGGTGAGTTGCCAACTCGTGAGTAGAAAACATCACAGAGCAGAAATCGTATGTATGACTCAATCCTAGGTCAAACGATCAGTAATATATATCCTCAATATGATAAAATCTGATGTATGATAAGGTGGGAAGGGTAAACATCTATACATAAGTGTAATACCAAGTGCTCGTGTTAGTACCTCAGGTAGCAACATATCATAAATATGAGGTATGATCATTGTAATCAATATGAAATCAGCGTCAACAATATATTCAAGTCTATAAGTATGTGGATATCATCCAACTATGTAATCAATGCCTGTATGTATGTGGATCTCGTCTACGGGTCAACCAATGACACAACAACATCATGCACGTAAATATTGTAAGTCTATGTTACCCAACCCGGTGCTTAACGAGAAGGAGGAATAGGTAAAAATCAAATTTTTCTCAAAGGAAACGTAGACTAACCATGAAGGATCTTTGCTAAACTAAAACTAACAAACTAATACGGAGATTTAACTACTAGGTTAGTTGGTTATACCTAGTTCTGGAACTCCTTATCTTCTTGTTGTGGTCCTCCTTGTTGCTAGCTCCTTAGAGTGATGTAGATGGCTCCTACTCGTTGTCTTCTCTTTACCAAGGAAAGATCCACCCGAAGGCCTCTACCTTGAGCTCCTACCTCAACAATGAAGTAACTAGAGTGCTTGGCTTGCTAGACTAAGAACCCTAGAGTTAGTAGAGAGTTGTTTTGGAGGTTTAGTCTCAAAAGCTTATGATTTTCAACACATGAAACACTTAAGCTTTGAGAGAGGAAGAAGGAGAGCTAACAATGAGAGAGAAAGAGAATGATAGAATGAAATGAACCTTGCTCTCATATGATAAATATGGGATAATAATAATAATAATTATGAAAATTGTGATGGTGAATTGATTTGACCACTATCATTTCATATTTAATGCTATGCATGCTTCAAGAAGCATCTTATGCTTAACAAATGCAAAAAGAAAAATATTTAGGCAAAGTAAGTCAACAAGTAAAAAGGTCAAACCAAATCTAACCATGATGCAATTATACTTAATTAATATTATTAATCACATTTCTCATTCTCATTAGGGTTTTGATCAAGTCAATGGTCAAAACCCCTAATGAGGTGTCTCCCTCTCCGCCTCTGTCAACTGTACGTACGTACCCGCATTCGTGTTCCGAAGAAACACTAATACAACGAGACAAGACCAATCCCAAAACAAATACTAGGATCTGGCTTAAACCAAAGCCCACTAGTAATAACTGCCCAGACACCAAACGTGCACAAGTGCGCGTATGTGAACGAATCACGTCATAAAACCATACGACCTCTGCTTTGTTTTGTCCAAAGGTGAACAACCCTCTGTGTAGGACTCTAAAGACTCGACGCTACGCTGGCAGTGGGTTTAACCACAGGCCGCAAGCGGTAGTAGCTGTACGTAACGGTCCCCAGGTAGATGCCGATAAGAAGACCGATGGGGTGAACCCATCCGAACTCCTACTGAGCCTGAATGTGACAATCTCCGTACATTCCGGTCTGTTTGTATACATGTATCGCATGTCGGGACTAGGGACGGTAAACGTCAGTCCCCTAATAGTGGTACAAGTCGTGTCGGAGTGTAGCCCAGAACACCCTGAGAAACTACTGGAAACACTACAAGTAAATCTCGCTTTCCCTGGCCAAGGACTTTGTGTAATGGCTCTCCTAGACACAGCGCAATATCAACTCCTAATACCAGGAGAGACGAATCATGTCTAACCGTCACTGCCTCCAAGTGCTTCTGGATTGCACCTAACTACTACCTGTTTGCACGACTCAATAGAGCCGTGGTAGGGTAGTAATCTAAGAACAGTGGGAACACACACGAGGCGAAGTGACAGTGTCAAGTCAACGGACTAAGCTGTACTCATGTCACCTGGGAACTGATAACTGACGATAGGTATAATACCAACCAATAGTTCCCAGCGAGTCCTATACAGTGTACTCGTAACCTAACGAGCACCTGCATACTATCTCCAGTACGACGTACCGATGGCTGTGGGACAGACCATCTCCCCTCCTGGGATGAGAAGCGTATACACTAGTCTACTCTGGAGTATTGATGTCCTGTCTCAATAATCCTACAACCAGGGACCAGTATAAGGATGTTCTTATAGACTATCCAGCCCCCACTAGTGTGACTGCCATCACAACGCTGGTTGTCAAGCAAAGATCCTAAGGGCTCCATCAATATGTATCAGCGATATGTTAAAAAGAAACATATACACATATTAAGATAGATACAAACCAAGTAGCATACTACCATATTGAGCAAAAATGTCAATCCGTGTATATATCCTGAGCTTCCAAAATGTAATATACTAACTAGTACTATAGAATAATGGCCTCTAAGGCATATCACACTAACAATCTCCCACTTGTACTGAGGCCATGTGCTGGCATATCACAGACCTATCATCTCGAATAGCCTCTCGAACCGCGTCTGAGGAATGGCCTTTGTGAATGGATCTGCAGTGTTATCTTCTGTAGCAACCCTCCGAACCTTAATCTTCGGGCAATCCACGATCTCCCTGATCAGGTGATACCGCCTCAAGATGTGTCTGGACTTCTGATGGGACCTAGGTTCCTTTGCTAAAGCTATAGCCTCGTTGTTGTCACAATACAGAGGTATTGGATAAACAATGGTAGGAACCACCTAAAGTTCTGTTAAGAACTTTCTCATCCAGACGGCTTCTTTTGCGACATAAGATGCTGCGATATACTTCGCTTCCATCGTAGAGTCAGCAACGGTTTCCTGTTTGGAACTCTTCCAACACACCGCCCCTCCATTAAGAGTAAAGACATAACCCGACATGGATTTGGAGTCATCCTTGTCACTCTGGAAGCTGGAGTCAGCAAAGGCCTCGATCTGGAAGTCTTTTCCACCGTAAACCAAAAACATATCCCTAGTCCTTCTCAGGTACTTCAGAATGTTCTTTACCGCTATCCAGTGCTTCTCCCTAGGGTTTGACTGATACCGGCTTACTACACACAGTGCATAAGCTACATCTGGTCTGGTACATAACATCGCATACATTATAGAGCTTACCGCAGAGGCGTAGGGTATAATAGACATGAGATCCCTTTCCAAATCAGTCTTGGGAGACATCTCTTTGGAGAGGGCGATCCCGTGACAAGCCGGTAAATTACCGCGCTTGGAATCTTCCATACTGAATCTTTTCAGTATGGTGTAGATGTACATAGACTGTGAAAGTCCTAATATCCTTTTGGACCTATCACGATAGATCCGGATCCCCAGAATGTAAGAGGCATCACCCAGGTCTTTCATGGAGAACCTGTGTGACAAGAACCCTTTGACAGATTGTAGCATAGGAATATCATTTCCTATCAAGAGAATGTCATCCACGTATAAAACGAGGAATACGACAGTTCGCGCTACAATCTTACTATAAATACATGGTTCATCTGGATTTTTTATAAAGCCAAATTCTTTGACCGTCTCATCAAAACAGATGTTCCAACTCCGCGATGCCTGCTTCAGTCCATAAATGGACTTAAGCAACTTGCACACTTTACCGCTGCTCCCACTCTGAATGAAACCCTCTGGCTGGTCCATACTGACACACTCCTCTAAATTACCATTTAGAAAATCATTTTTTACATCCATCTGCCAAATCTCATAATCGTGGAAGGCAGCAATGGCAAGAAGGATCCAAATGGATTTGAGCATTGTTGGAGATAGTGCCCTCAGAGTCAATTATTGGATCACAGGCACGTGATTGCAATGATTGAGGGAGGACCTATACCAGTAGGACAGTCTTACTCAAGATGATAGTATGCTATCTTGTTTATCTTTATCATCGTGTACTGCTTCAGGTGACCTTACAGGTCACTATTGCGCGTTGATAGAGCCCCTAGGATTCTTGCTTGATTTCCAGCAATATGAGGGCGATCATATATGTGGGAGCTGGGTTCTATAAGCACATCCTTAAAAGGTCCGTAGTCATGGGAGTTTCGAGACAGGGCATCGATACTCCAGAGTAGACTAGTGTATACAGTCGAGACCCCGACGAGGGGCGGTGGCCGGTCTTACAAGCCACTGGTGTCAGTTGGATCACCTAAGATGTATACAGGTGCTCATTGGGTTATGAGTACACCGGACAAGACTCGCCGGGAATATGCTAGTTGGTCTTATACCTGACGTCAGATAGCAGTTCCCTGGTGACATGTGTACAAGTTAGTTCATCAACCTGACATCGTCATTTGTCTCGCGTGAGTTCCTACTGTACTTTGATTAATACCCTACCATGCTCAAAGGAGACGTGCAAACAGGTTTTAGTTGGGTACAGTCCCGAGCCACATGGAGGCAGTGAGCGGATCTGCAGGGGTTCGTCTCTCTCGGTATTGGGTGTCAGGTCGCGCTGTGTCTAGGAGAGCCATTACACGAAGTCCTTGGCCAAGGCAGGAGATTTACTGGTGGGTATTCCAGTAGTATCTCAGGGTGTTCTGGGCTACAATCCGACACGACTTGTACCGCTTTTGGAGGTCTGACATTTACCAACCTTCTAGGCCCGCCATGGGATGCTCATAGACGAACGGACCGGACTGTACGTATATTGTCACTGACAGGCTCAGTAGGGTGTCAGGATGAGTTCGCTCATCGACGTCCCTTTTGGTCAATACCTGGTAGCCCGTTACGTATGGATAATACCTCTGATGTGCTAGTGGTTAAATCCACAGCCAAAGTATTGACGAGTCTTTAAAGTTCCCCATAGACCATTTTCTCAAGTTTCGGGCGAAACGCTGTAGAGGCCGTATGGAGATATGGCAGGGTTCGATCAAATACGTGCGGTATTGCACGGACCATGATCGGACGGATATTACTAGCGGGCTTTGGTTTAAGCCGGATCCTAGTATTGTACAGTGTAGATTTTGTCTCATTGTATTTGTATTCGGTCGGAATACAAATGCGTGTATGTATATACAGTCGCGGGGTTTTCCTGTAATTTATTACGGGATCAGTTTTCTGAAGTTGCCAGTTTGCTTTCCGTTTCGGCCATTTTCCTTTGTATCTTTCCTTGGCTGAAAATTGGTGGAGGAGGGCTTATTTGCAATTGTGCAAATTTGCATTGTGGAGAGTGGTCTTTGTATATTGTTGCATCATGATGGATTGCTTGACTTTTGGAGTAATCATGGTTGTTGATGATGGGGTTGATTTGGAGTGAGGGTTTGTTGTGATCATTATATTTCACCATCATCATTTTTCTCTCTCTTACATGATAGCTTCCTCCCCCCTTGACTTTTCTCTCACTCCCATTCTCATTCCTTCTTAGATTAGGCCGGCCACTTCTTAGTGTGGTGAGGGATTTATTTTGTGAGGGATTTGGTTCTCATTTGCTTACTACAAAATTCCGAAAACCCACCACAAAAGTTCATAGTTCATTTTCTTCCACCAAATGGCAACTTCAACCCCAAGAGAGACAAAGAGCACTACACTTATTCTACAGCAATTCTTGGACACGTCGACTCGCCAACTTCATGCCCGAGTTGCCTCGGACCAGAGGTGGGAGCCCGTAAAAGAACCCGGCGATGTGGTGCCCTTCAGACGAGGAGTTGAAGACCGGAGATTCCGCGGGGAGATCGGGACAATGACGAGAAGACCGAAGGACACGGATCGCTCGGTATATCTCTCTACCCCTTTTATAGTTAGCTAGGATTAGATTAATGGCCCGATCAGGGATTTTAGTGCGCGGTGGTGCCAGTTCAAAAGTTCAAAGAAAAGTATCGTTTTCCGCATTTTGGCCTCGGATTGACGGCCGGGGCGCCGCCGTGCACTTACACTGGTATTAGAGCCACGCCATTAACCTAGTCTAGCTTCCTCTAATGTGTTTACAAGTTCGATCGATCGGATTTTCCAAAAACCACATTTCCATGTCGCACTTTCTGTCGAATTTTTCCTTGTTCAAAAAATTATTTGGTATATTGGAAAAATACGTGCAGGGTTTTTTATGCATTCTGTGAAAATTTGGTCGGCTAATATTACTGTAGCGCGGAGGAACAGCGGCCAAAACCACGTTTTGGCCGCGGAACCGCCGCCTTTTTGTGGCCAAACCGCACCAAATTTCTATAGTGGTTTACTAACATGGAAATAGGATTTCTGGTATATTCTTTTTGGGCCCAGATGTTTTTGAGTGCTACAGTTGTGCTTGGGGCCCACTTCGGAAAATTCAGTCGATCGAACGTGTTTAAACATGCTAGTTCACAGTATTTATATTATATCTGCGACCGTGAATGTCATTTGATCGGTAAATCCTGTCTAACTTCTATAGCTCTTTTAGACGGATTTGCGAACGTGACATTCACGTTGATGTTCTGTGTTGTGCTGTGATGTTGCGGATTTTCGTGGTGGATAACCTGGATGCAGTGGTAGTACAGTTTCGTTTTATATGTACATTTGATATTGCGGGGCGAGCGTCCGACATGTGGACTGCCGTCACTGCCTATTTGTATATTATTCTTTTGGGGCACGACTGGGCTGAGGTCGATGCACCCGTTGTATGTATATTTTACTTTCTGTACTAGGATTACCCCAAGATGGGGTGCACGGATAGCCGGGTTCTAGAGGGCAACGGGCCCGCATCTCATGGCTTTGAGATGGAGGGGGCTTCATTCTAGAATTGGCGGGCTATTCACCGCACTCATAGGGGGTACAAGTTGACCCAAGGAGGGGTGCCCAAGTTACCGGATTCCGTGAAGTGCTGGGTGGTCTTCACGTTGCTGAAGGGGGCTGCCTCGCTTCAGGTTTTGGCGGGTAACTTTCCGCGCCCGTAGGGGTCTAGCATTTCATTGCACAGGCTATCCACACGACCAGGGGAACGTCGGGTTTCAGTAGCGGCTCTATGAAACCTGGGGATCCCAGATATCTGTATTGTTCTGTGATGCTTATTACATTTCTGTGATGTTGCATTTTATCACGCCTTGAGCGAATATTATATATTGATATATATACTAGTAGATGTTGTATATGTTTTGCATCCGCGCTAGTCCAGTCCCCGCTCTGTCATTAGTTATGTAACCAAACGGGTAATGACTGGACCCAGTGGCGAATGCGGATGGCATATATGTACATCATTATTTTCGTTCTTTATTGGTGTGATCAATTGATGGGACTGCATTGATTCGGATCAATGCAAGCTAAACAAACCTAATCTGATGTTGTTGGAACATTTTTCAAAAAGCTGTTATTGCAAAGGCGTTCTCTTTTGTTTTGCACAGTGGTATTCGGTTATGAATATCCAGCACCTCAATCGACGAGGCAAGGGCCGAGATCCCTTCACCGGGAGTGACCCCTTGGATAGAAGTTTGTGTCAGGGCAATAACTTCACTATAGTCGATTACTTTTTCTTTTCACCGTGGTATTTAGTTGGAATATCCCGCACCTCATTCTACGGGGAAAGAGCCGAGATCCCTTCACCGGGAGTGACCTCTTTAGCAATGGTTTTCGTCACTATATTTTTATAAAGCTATCGAGTTCCTTAAACGATATCAAGTTCATTACGTTAAAGGTTTTCGCCAGAAACTATTCATAGCCCTCCATCATTTCAGTTAAATATTCGGCAGTATTCAAGCTATGTATTTTGACCTCACGCCAAGGCATAGTGATTAGAAGCTGCCGGATATTTATCTGTTGCATAGATAGATGCGTTGGTTTGGGACAGTCGTACTGCTATTTTGGCCTACGTCAAGGGTAGGTACGGGTGGGTTCAAATTAACCTGGATAATGATGGGTAGAATTTGACATGTGACTTATGACATGTTGACCTCACGCCAAGGTCATAAGAGCATGGGGCAAAAATCCACATCGGGAGTTTCTAAAGAAACTGAAACTTGCCAGATATGCGCATACCTTCTGGAGTGTGATAACGTGAGCGGAGTTAGTTGGATCCCGATTCCCACAGATGAGTTGGTTTACTCCTCGGGTGATCCCGACTAATTCTTCTTTTAGGTTTGGAGGAGAATTTAAAGATACAGTGGGAGGTTTCCAGATTAGATAAATTAGTAACCATTCTGATCTTGGTTAGAGTGCACACTGAGTGTTTCTTTTCTCTCTATCTTTGGCAGCGACCATGACCCGACCCTAGACTATGACTCAGTAACCAAGGTTGACCGAACCTTCTTAAACACTGTCTTTTGGATTGTCAGAGTTGCAAACCTCATTGCCACTCCTACTTTTACCCTTTTCTCCAGAACACCCCGTATTACTACAAACGTCCACTTCCATTGGACAAAACAATCGTATGGTTATATACGAACTCGAAGGAATTTATTCGAGGATGGTTTCTGGTTCTGGAGAAAACGAATAGGACTATTCAGTTGTCTTTTCCTTTTACCTTCTCTCAAGTTGCGAGTACTCCTTGGTTTAGGAGATAGTACACCTATTACGCAAATTGGATAGTCTTCTTCCAAACCTTAGGCTGGTGCCGAACGGTGGGGAATGAAAAAAACCAATTAGCATAACGATGGTGTACAGAAGGTATTAAGTAAAGACATATCATGGGATTAGTAAGAGGGCAAAGTAAATTGCGACTGCTATTCACGACCAAACCATGTATTTTTCGCCAATCCTAAATCACCTTTGTATTTCTCCAGAACACTCCGTATCACTACGAAGATCCACAGTTTATTGGATACTCCATCGTCTGGTTATATACGAACTCGAAAGGAACTTGTTCCAGTTCGGGGATGGATTTTGGTTCAGGAGAAATAAGAATAAGGTTTATTCAGGTGTCTTTTATCTATACATTCTCCCGCATTGAGAGTGCTCCTAGGATTAGGACAGTACACCCATTATGCTTATTGGATAGTCTTCTTCCAAACCATAGGCTGGTGCCGAACGGTACGGAAGGAAGAAAACCATTTGGCCTAAAGGGGTGTGCAGAAGGTAATGACTAAAAGACATATGAAGGGATTTGGAGAGGTGGAAAAGAAATATACGGTTACAGTTGTGAATCGTATAATGGAAGAGGCATTACTAGGAATACCAGGATACCCCTACGAAACATTTAAATGTTTCAGTTTCACTGTGTACTGTTAATAGAAAACTGATTTCCCAATTAGACACATTCTCCAGGGTATGTATTTACCAGGTATGATTCTCAGATCTGTATGGTTTTTACAGATGATAAGTGGGAGTAAGTTATTGGGAATTAGGTGATCGTCCTCATTATATCGGAATCCGTTGTAATTGGTGATATTTGAGGAAGTCACCTGGGTTGTTTGCCGGACGGCAAATATTTGGTTTTGAATATCCGCTGTTATGCACCAATTTCAAATTGATATATCTGTACGTCTATTTTTATCGAGTGAGATATACCTTTTTGAAATTATGTCTATGACATTTACCTATATCAGTGGATGGTTAGGTAAGGAGCATTAAACAGCGGTGTAATCCTTCATAACCATAGTACAGTTTTCAACCTACGACACACAGGGATTGAGTTATCAGACTCAAGGGACTTATACAGAGTATTGTATGTTGTCCAGTGTCCATTAGGACAGAGGGGTTGGTCCTCATACTATATTCGGTTTACTTATGACTTCTTTTGTTCTTAGACAAGTGTTTTCGTAGAAACACAAGGTCTGAGTTTTGAGAAGTCATAGGTATATGAATAAAGTAGAGAACCAGGTGTTGCAAGTATCGGGATTCTTCAAGGTGATCGAGATCCAGATACTTGTGTAGGGTATTCAGTTGATAGTAATATTTAAGAGAACTTGCTTCTCTTTCAGATTACTCATAATTGGAAGCACTCCTAAGTTCAATAATGCTAATCGGTCTCTCTCCATTTAGTTGACATGCACTGGAGACAGTTGCATGATTTGAATCTGGTTCAATTAAATCAGTGCCTCTGGTTCTATATTGGATGTAGAACAGTTCATATCTTAACGATGTTAAGCTACGTGGAGTTGTCCGGCTTATGCTTAAAATCTGACTCTGGATAACTCAAGCCATGTTTCTGTAATGGCTATTTATGGGTTGACCCAGGCTATAACGAGAGTTGACTTTCTACCATCTGGAAGATCAATAGTGATATTGTTCCTGACTTGCCACAGTTTTAACAAAAATGGATTTTTTTCAGAAAACAGTAGTGGGAGTATGGTAGAACTGGAAGTGAATCCAGAACCGCAGACAATTACTGGAAATTTGATAAGAACCTAAAGATTCAATTTGGTTTGACATTCCATTGGCCACTCCGCAGATACGGTGGGTAACCTCAGGCACCCGAGAGGTACTCCGGTAGCCTCAAGGACGGTGACAGGGAGGTTCTTGTTTACCCAGACATGCCATCGCTGTTATTCCATGCTGCGAGACCCGGCTAGAGGATGAGTATAGCGTCGCTCTAAACTAGTTTTAGAAGTTTACGTGTATATGACTCTGCCAGAGGGTTGTCGTAGTCAGTGGGAGCAGCGGAAGCATTGGTGGACAAGTGGCTTATGTCTATTTATAGACTAAAGCAGATATAGCGGAGATAGATCGCCTATTTCTGACGTGACAGTCATAGGTTTCACTTCATCCGAATAGGGGATGGATCTGTTAAGAAGGTAGTAGGGTGTGATGTCCTGGTATTTGGATGACATACACAAAGTAGGAAGTGAAGTTCCTATACTACGATCGGTTATACTTTGGTTGTGTAACACCTTAGAATGTGTTTTGTAGCTAATTATATTCTAATATATGGTTTTTAATAAAAAGTTTACCAAATTAAGTTTCAAATATTTTACCCTATTTTAGGAGTATTTTATTAGAATTTTTCTAGGCACACACACACTTGTGCATGATAACTAGGATTTAGAGATGGGGTTAGACCATGATTAGCAAGCATGATGGATTAACCCATTCTCTTTAAGTTAATTAATATTGTTTAGGTGTTTTGGGTTAAATTGTTATGGTTGTTTTAAAAATGAAAATGAATTTGAAATGGAATTTTAATATTGTTTGAATGGTTGATCATGAGAGAGAGAGAGAGAGTGTGTGAGGCATGGTGCTACATGGTTGAGGCCATGCTCATTTAATGATGAGAGAGAAGGAGAGAGGGAGGGGTTCTAGCCTTTCTCTCATTTCTCATTCTCATTCTCTTTTCTCTCATTCTCTCACTCTCTCACACACACACACTCACCTGCAGCAGCAGCCCCAGCCCAAGGAGAAGCAGCAGCAGTGGCAGCAGCAGCACCAGAGGCAGCAACAACAACAGAAACAACATCAGCATCAGCAGCAAGCAGCTGTAGCAGCAACAACATCAGCCTTAGCAGCAGCAGGAGCCCCAGCAGCAGTAGCAACCCCTCATCTTCTTCTTCACCTGCTCTATAGGGTTCTACAGGGTATACTTCTTAAGCCAATCCCCTAGTTGCTTAAGTTGTGCATCGTTTAGCTTCGATTAGTGTTAATTAGCTAGTTTTGTGCTAGTTTTGGTGATTTGTGAGATGTTGTGGCAAATTGATGATTGTGTTGGTAAACCCTATTTAAGTGTTATTAGGGTCACTTGAACTGAAATTTAACCCAGATTACACAAAAATACCATAGGGTTTGCCTTTTGTGCTAAATTGGTGATTTTAAAGCGATATATTAGCATTTTGTAATCAGCTATTGACCCGGGGCCATCAGGTAAAAATTAAGAAGACTGGAACATGCTCACTATGTATAGACAACACCACCAGAACACGAGCCCCTACCCCCAAATTCTGGCCGCCGATTTAATCTTATTGGCCGCAAATTGCGGCCAGGGTAGGCTGTTGGGTCTTGAGGTTTTGGGTAGGGTTGTCTGCAGTGTATTGTAGTGCTTTGGAATGTCTAGTTTTGTAAGATTTGACCTTTAGGAAAATCTGGGACTATTTATCGTTTTTGTGTCCGTTGTGTTTGCGCGATACGTGAGTGAGTTCTGTGATCCAGCGTATCGCGACGTTGTTAGTTGTATGTATGCCCTAGAGGCCAGTATTGTACAGATGATGTATATTATATTGGATGCTTGGACATATATAGAGATGACTTTCTTGCTCGATATGATAGTATTCTATCTGGTTGCTCTTTATCTTAACATATATACTAGTCTCTTTATACTGTCTTATAGTTAAATGTTAATAAAGCCCTTAGGATGTGTACTTGACTACCTGGACTATGATGAGGATCATACTAGTGGGGACATGGTTGTCCATAAGTACATCCTTCAAGGTCCCTAGTCGTGGGTGTATCGAAACGGGGCATCGATATACCAGTGTAACTAGCGTATACGCTTCTCGACCCATGAGATGGGCGATGGATGATCCCATATCCATTGGTGTTTGACATCAGAGATGGTATACGGGTGCTCAGTAGAGACTGGGTACACTGGACGGACTCGCCGAGAACTCCCAGATGGTATTATACCTCGTGTCAGATGGCAGTTCTCAGGTGACACTTGTGCAGGTTAGTCTGTAGACCCGAGATCGTCATAGAGTCTTGTGTGATTCCCACTGTGCTTTGATTTCTACCTTACCACGTCAATGAGGGCATGCAAAACGGTGGTTTTTAGGTACAGTCTCGGGTTACATGGAGGCAATGAGCGATAGGAGGGGTTTCGTCTCTCCCGGTATTGGGGGTTGATGTTGCGCTGTGCTCGATTGGCCGTAACAGGGAAGTCCCTGGCCAGGGCTGATTCAGAGATATTTGGTAAGTGTTACCAGTAGTTTCTCGACCCGTTATGAGCCTCACATCGGCACGACTTATCAGTTATTGGGTTCTGACGTTTACTACCCCTAGACTTGATATGCGACATATCAGAAGAGGAGACCGGACTGCACGGGTGGTGTTGTCGGTTGGCTCGACTGGAGTTGTAGCAGGTTCGCTTGTTCTCTTCTGATCGCTCAATACCGGGGTGGATGTTACGTTTAGCTGACCGCTTGCGGCTTGGGGGTGCTTGATATGATCATACACACTGCCGGCGTATTGACGAGTCTTAGAGTCCCACAATGGAGTTACCTAGTCCGGGCGAAACGTTGTGGTGCGCGTATGCGATAGGCGCATGGACCCGATTAAAATGCGCGTATAGGATACCGTATATTGATCGGGCGGCTTGCTTTTGGTTAGGGTCGTATGTGATATGGCCGGATTGATAAATTAAGTGTTGATTTATCATTTAACCATTAGATTCTCACTAAAAATCTTTTCTTGTATCTTTGGATGCATGGATGCATGTTTGCATTCCTTATTGATTCATGCACATATGGATGTGCATGCACACATACATGCATACATCATCTATCATGGTTGTTTATACATAGAAAATGGTGGATATATAAGACTCACACCATGGTTTATATTATGGATATTTATTTCTATTTTTGCTAAAACAAAAGAAAAGAGATAAGATTGAATCATGGTCAAAAGTTTCTACACTCTTCTTTTGACCTAACCATTAGCACCTACCTTTTGACCATGGTTTAATCTTTCTCTTGTGTTTTAACTAAAGTAAAATTAAATATCCATAAAGATATAACTATGGTTTGAGATGAAGAAAGAAAAATATATATTCTTATGTTTTTCTTTTTCTCTTTGGAGTTATTCTTCTCTTCTTCAAAAATATCCATCATCTTCTTCAACCTTAAGCTCTTGCTCTCTAGAATTTTCAAGTGAGCAAAATATTCATCAAGATAGGATTTTGAAGTGAGAAAAGCCACCACAACACCATTCTACACAAGTCTAGCCCACTTGTTTGGAGTGTTAGCTTCATTTCATACTCTTGATCGGGTGAAGTTGCAAGCATGGACAAAGCGGACTCCGGGTGGATCATCGGTGACCTAGAGGAGTTCAAGCGGAGCTTTTTCAAACCCCAAGTAGCCAAGGAGTCTAGCGTAGGGAGCTACAAAGGTTGTACTCTCAAAACCCCAGCCTTTCTTTCATGAGATGATATGCAAGTTTTAGAAACCCTAATTTTTCTAGAAACGATCCGATGCTTGTTAACTTAGCACCCTAAAAATTCCATCTTTGGAACATGTGATGCTTCCAAACCCTTCATGAGGTGCTAGGTAAACCTTTCATTGGTATCAGAGCCAACCTAGAACATTAGGCGACACTTTAACGAAGTTAAAACCCCGATCGAACCCAATATCGACAAAATCAACCCCTCTCTGGAAAAATTTTAAAATCTGAGATTTTTTGGAATTAAAAATATCTTAAAAAATCAGCAGGGTTTTATAATAATAATCGTGCAAAACGAGGACCTGAATCGAAATTTCGACCGCGGTTCCGCGGCAAAGCCTTGCTTGTGCCGCGGAACCGCGGCAGTATGCTGTCTTTTGGCTTCTCTGTTTGCACAGTAATTCGTAATTCTGTGATTGATATTTTCTGGGTATTTTTATTTTGACTCAAGTGTTGAGTATTCAGGGGTTCATTTTGTGATCGTCGATTCGATCGGAGAATTTAATTTTGTTTTGCTTTTCCGGGTAAATTAGAAAGTATCGAATTGTTCGAACGAGTGTCATTTGCTCACTTTTCACGGGGTTTAAATCTTTCGGAGATACGTGCTAGTTTTGTGGTGGACCCTCTAGAAGACAACAAACCATAACTCGATTATGTGACCGTCTTGAACTGCCCTATGAACCTTAGGGTTTGGGGCAGTACGGCGTGCCACATGTGAGGCGTTGGCTTGACCCTTCTACGGATGGACCGCTACTACTGTGTCACACTCCGGGTTTTTGAACTCCGCTCAAGAGTTGAGCTTTAGCGAATCTTAGGTATTTGATCGTTCGTTCGAAAAAACTTTAATACTGTCTAATTATCTAGAATGTGATGCAATGTGTGGAATTCATATTACTTGACATGAAATACGAAGTATGTGATATTTCGCATTTACGTTGTCTAAAAAGAATGTGGATTCCAGATATTTGTAACGTTTTGAAAATCGTTTCGGTGAAATTTCGAAAAAAAATCGGTAAAATAAGGGGGTTTTCTGTAAAAAGTCAAAATACAAATATCTTATTATAAAAATTAAAAACACATATTCTAGCTATGTAATTGCTATTATTTGGTGTTTATTGAGCCGCTGGTGAAATTTCAAATTTTCTGAAAAAATATTATTTTATTATTATTTTAAGCCGTCACTAATACATTTAATTAGGGAAAATTACAAATTGGAATGAGTTGAAACAAATTTTGTGCATCATAAAACATTAAATAAAATTTTATCATGTGGTTTTTGGAACGAAATCATTTGCCAAAACAGTTTAGAAATTATTGAAGAAAAAAGGCTTTTTTAGCGTAAATGGATGCTTGGGGTATTATATTTATCATTTTTCATCACCGCACACCCGTACCCACACCCACACACCCCCACTTACTCCTCCCCATGGCTGAATTCAGCAGCCACCATATTTTTCCCCACTTGATTTTCAAAGGAAAAGATATGAAAGAAAAGAAAAGAAAATGGGTGAATTAGGTGGACTTTTGACCTTACCTTGACCTTGACTTTCCTCCCTTGTATTTTCTCTACCTCCCTCTCTCTCCTCACAATCCCAATCAGGCCGAGCCCCCCTCCCAACAGCAGCAGCCCCACCCAAAATCCCACTCTTTTCTTCATCAAAAAAATCCACAAATCACTTCAAAATCCATGCAAAATTCAAATCTAAATCCAAATCCGACTCCTACCCATTTTAGCTTAGCCCGTATAGCATGGATCCTTGTGAAAAGAGGGAATTTTGGGAGGCCATAGATGCTGGTGGATCTTCATATGTTTTGGGTATAATTCTAAACATTTTTGTTGCTTAATTTGTTACTAATTTCTTAAGCTAATTTAATTAAGTGTTAATTTGGATATGTGAGTTTAATTGCAAGTTTTGGAATTCAAGTTATGAATTTGAATGCAAGTTAGGGTTTTGTAAAATTGGTGTATGGTTGTGTGTTATATTTAGGCTTTTTGTCATGTTAATACAAGATTGTAGCTAGTGCTAATGGTTAGTTTAAAAAAATTGTGTTAATGTGCTAATTTGCCTACTAGATTTTTGAATTTGGTTAAATACTTGGGATTAAAAATGTGTTTAGGTTTTTCATGACTTCATTAACTTTATTAAGTGTGGTTTAATGCTTTAGATCATGCGAATCAAAGCTAGATTGTAGTTTGTGCATTTTTGCTTTGAAATTGTTAAAAAAGGTATTTTTGTAAACTAGAATATTAGGGTTTTTGGAATTTAATGAGATTAAATTCCGGAAATTGTTTCTATGACTTATTTAAGATATTTAATAAGTATATTGGCCGCTACATTCATTTAAACATCATGTTTTGTACGAAAACGGCGAATTGTGCTTGCTAGATTTTCGGAAAAATGACTTTTTAAGTGAAATTGGGGTTTTTGTGAGTTTTAACCTAGTTTATATTAAAATTAGTGTTCGTGAATGTGCAAATGATTGTGATTGGATTTTTCTCGATGGTTTGACGTTTGTACATCGACATCGAGGGTTGGTTTGACTATTCTTGCAAGCGTAGGCGATAGGTTTGGACCTATGCGTGATACGCGTGCCGATTTGATTTTCGTATGCCGTTTCGATTTCGAATTTAGTTTTAATGCGATACGGTGCGTTATGATATGTAGGTACCCCATGCGGACTTCGAGACGACAAGCAAACGCTTGGCGACGTCGGCACCGGCGAGCGAGGACCAGGTGAGTAGATTTATATCTACGGGGAGAAGTCGGGTGGATAGCGTATAGCACCCCCGCAGTCCGTGGTGATGTATACGGATGCGTATACACACCAACAATTTATGATATGTTGTTAGGATTTATTATTGATGATTTTAGATGGATATTGGTGTTGGATTGGCGCATGGTTACGAAACCTTAGGTAGTGGTTGCACCACACATACACACACACCCATATTTGCATACATTCTTCTTTCATATGTGCGTACATGGGATTATATATTGATGTGTATATTTACACATGGGTATGGGACTATGTGTTTATATACTGGATTTGAAGATAGTAATTGGGATTTGAGATGAGTCGATGATATTGGGCTTGAGGCCAGAAGATCCGTGATGTGTTTTGGTTCGTATTGAGATACGACATGATGTTTTAGCGGGTCTTTTGACGTAGTGATTCTTACATGCATGCATACATAGATGGTATCAATTTTGTACTAGACGTAGATCAGTACCCCGATCATGATATTTGATAATGAGGATATCAGATGAATAGTATAATGAATGTGATATTGACCCGTACCCAGATTTGGGGATGCCGTACGACGGATTTACGTACGAGCTATATTTTGATGATTGATCCGCACTCTTGACTTGGGATGTCTGGTTATGGATATTATATTTATTGAGGCGGGATCACCGACTGTATATATACAGGTATGTATATGTATCGACTCAGATGATAGGCGGTTTCCTTACCTGTAGTTCAGCTTGTTAGTTCAGCCGTATAGTTTAGTGTAGTTGTTAGATTAGATTAGACTCCTACCAATTTCAAAACTAGCGGATTGTGGGTATTTTAAAAGACAGGTCAAGGGATCTACGGATATTTCAAAAGACGTATCCTTTCTTAAAAACCACCGTAGCCCTATTTTCAAAACCCCGCGGTTCGTGTTATTTCAAATGGCACCATTTGTAGGACTTATATTAGATTAATGCAGATTAGTTATAGTTGCGTCTAGTTTTCAGCTCCCGCTCATTTTGTGGTCCGCTTCGCATCGCATGCTTATTTTTATGTTTCATACTCCATTAGTGATATCATGCTGTTAGGACACCAGCACCATTACCGATGATGCGTATGTACCACGTACACTTAATTTCCGGCTCACACACATCTTCATCGGTAATTGCCATGTCACGTACACCTTAGAAAATATTATTGCTTAACTTAGCTAGATAGCAAGTAGTTTGACATAATTTTAGTGTACTTACCTTATATGCCAGCTTAGATATTGTAGTTATTACTTGTCACTTCATGCATACTGTTATTCATCGTTATGCCGCATTCGTGGATTCTCATGCATATATTCACTATTTTACGTGTTATTGAGGTTTTGGATTCGGATTTCCATGAGATTTTCTGGATTTGGAGGAAAACCGCAAAAACATAAATAAACCTTTTCTCTCTTTTAAAATAAAAAGTGCGATTTTCCTGTGATGTATGAATCGTCCACCATGAGTTTGCTGATAGATTTCGAGACCCGATTCGAGGAGTGGAGGAACCGTTTCGGGTACATGGTGGACCCGGTATGGTACCTCGGGGCAAGATGAATGTGGTGTTGACGTTAAGCCTGGCAGGGGACAGATTACCTACCGGTGATATTACCCGACGCGTCGGATATCCGGAGGATACCGTCGTGGTCTTGAGATGGATGGTAGGGGCCGGTCTGGACTGACGGCGCCCTAGATATTGAGATTGAGACATTGATATTTCGAGACGGTGAGATTTATATTTTGTGTCGATGCTAGACACTGTTGATACTGATTTCATTATGATACCTCAGTTTAAAAATACAAAGGAAATCTCACTAATTTATGAAAACAGTTTCTTCATTTACATGTATTCTGTTTTCATGCATTCATACCTCATTCATACGATATATTGCTACCTGAGGCACTGGCACGGGCACATGAGGTTACACTCGGGTTAGATATTACCCTAGTCATTGTTATAGGCTGCCTGTTATACATATATTTGAGGATATATCATGATCATTGACCTAGGTTGCGTTATTTATGCGATTTCTGTGCGTAGATATTTTTCTATTCACGAGTTGGCAACTCACCCCCGTTGTGCCCCAGTTTCTTGCAGGTTTGCCGTACAGGTTTCATTACGGCGTTGCGGGCTCAGTTTCATTCGGGTGACTTGCTAGTAGGTGGGTTTTTCTTGTATCGTACCCATCATATCACCTTGTATAATATTATTCAGTTGTATCTAGTAAATTGCATCAACCAAACATGTATTTTTGAGATAGAGACCAGTGTTGTTTATTCTTTCGACCTTAGAGTCGCTCGTTATATTTCTGGTGGTTTTGAGTTTCTTTTTGAGTTTTGATCCTCGCCGTTGGCGTTGTATATTATATTGTTTGTATGGTTGTGACCGTCGATTGACGAAGAGCTGGCTCCCACTTGGGGATGCCTTTTTCTTGATTTCGTATACTATTCATGTTATATCCCGTTTGGGGGCCAGTATTTACAAAGGAGACTCTGCCGAAATTTTCAGTAAATTTTTGATGTTTTAAAAACCGCATAATTCGGCTTATGCTATTGAAATTACTTGCTTTAAGTTGGTTTTTCCTGCACTCTACTACTTTTCTTGGTTTGGATTTCTGGGTTTTCGGTTTACTTAGATTACGTACGCCTCGAGACGTTCGTAGTTTAAGTGCCGGTCATGTTCCGTACTTTCGGGCCGTGACAAAGTTGGTATCAGAGCGTTAGGTTTTAACCTTCGGAGCGTAGGATGACCCTTGGTTTATGGAATAGGTGACTAAAGTAGAGTGACGTACCGTTGGTTTGTTCCGCGGCATATTTACGACACGCCACTCCACTTATGAAGCCTTAGGATGTACATTTCCTTGTTCAGTATTATATTCCTTCCTGATCTAGCCTCATCGGTACCTGTTTGGTTTTGCTGCTACGGTTACGGGCAGGGAGAGGTACGGCTAGAGTTGCGGTCAGCACAAGCTCGTCACGGACGAGGACTGACCAGGGCGAAATTCCGGCGACACTCGATTGCGGAGATGTGTCTTTTTACCGTGTTTCCGCGCCACGAGCGTTTGGCGGATCGCCTTTATGAGGTTACTCGGAGGTGCTGATCGACACTAGAGAATTGAGCCAATGATGGAGGCCAGCCAGATTTTGATGACCGTTGGTGTGTTGCTTACTCCTGATGTTTGAGGCACTGTTCAGCGTGCAGACGAGTGAGCTAGTTATTGCTGTGAACGACGAGATATCGCCCCAGATGTTGGAGCTATTACAGTACGAGTTGTACTAAGAGATTATAGAAGGTCGCTAGTCACCCTATGATGAATGACTAGGACAGGTGGTTCGTTCGCTACCCCGATGCGAGGTCATCAGATAGATTGATTCCAGCTAGAGACGACTTCACGCGGAGACGTTGGGAGTCGACAGAGACGATCGAATGTCAGAGACTTATTATTCTAAGTTTAAAGTATTCGGAAAGACATGCAGGCAATTCTATGGTCCCTCTAGAAGAATGAAACCCTAACTCGACTTAATGACCGTATGAAAGCCTTCGAACCTTAGGGTTTGCGGCAGTTCTGCGGCGCAATTAGTGAGGCTTGGGTTTGCCCTTCTACGGATGGACCACCGATGCTGTGGTATGTACTCGATACTATTAAACTGTGCCCAAGAGGTTGAGCTCTTGGGGGATTATGAGGTTTTGACGACTCGATCGGATGGCTCGACTTAATTCGAATGTTAGGTGGTGAGATGCATTTCTTGGGAGAATCCCGATACGAGGATAGCCGTTGGAGCTCAGTCCATGCAGCCACGATGAGACGAGTCCGAAGTAGTCGACATTAGAGAAAATGGAGTAAGAGGATCATACAAGATCTGGATATGATGACGTTTCCCTCCGCCGACATCAGAGATGCGATGCGCATGCCGTGGCAGAGTACTGGATATACCTTCCAGAAGGAGTCGCGATGGGTGTGCAGCTGTTCCAGAGCAAGATGCAGATATAGGAAAGGACGATGACTTCCTAACAGTTGGCAAAGACGAGACATGGTAGAGACCGTGAGCAGGATTCCTTCCAGGACACTGCTGCAATGATACTTGCACCAGGATCAGATGTGTCACGTACATTCAGAGAGCCAGAGGCCGACGCCAGTAATATGCTGTCTTACGAGTGGTCGCGATGATTGACCAGAGAAGTGCCAGAACAGAATCGTCCCCGTTAGCACACCTGACAGGGCCGATGAGCCGATGGACCGAAAGATTGGTAATTCACAGTGAAGACCTTGACCCAGGAGTGGCCATGGTTACGCACATTAGCAGGACAGAGTTCATGATCATCGACGAGACGTCCCACAAGGGACCGTGGCAGTTGGCCGAGATTCTTAGAGGATGCGCTTGAGCGGTACTGTTCCGCCATTATTGATTTCGATGTTTTGGGTGATTTATTCGTATAAGTTGATTTTGATGATTGAGGATTTACGGTCTTTGCACAGTGTTGCACTTGATATCGTTTTCGTGCTTTAGTTTCACATGTTTGTGATTTTACGGTTTTAAACAGTTGAGTTGATTTTGTGCGTATGCATGCACGCGATTTGGTTCCTGCACTCTGTATAGTTTATATATGCTGGCAGTGCAGTGACTTGTATTTTGTGCACTTGGATACACTGGATTTCGATTTCGAGGGTGAGGCTCGACATTTGTTTTGTGCATTTTATGCACCGGATTGAATTTTTAGCGCCTGTTGGGCGCCTGTTACGAGATGCGATTTGGTGCACACCAGATGCACTAATTCGAGATTTTTCGTGCATGTCAGATGCACCTGATTTTGCTGTCAGGCACACACGTTGCCTACGACAGATGTTTCGTGCACACCCGATGCACTTAGATGTTGTTTCTGTGCGCATGTATGGCACATTCATGGATTTTGATTTCCGTGCGCACCAGACGCACGTAGCATTCATGTGCATATTTTGGGATTTATTTCGTATAGAGCAGTACGTTTTTATGATATTGCTATGTGTTTTCGTACTGAGCAGGACTAGTCAGAGAACAGTACCTGAATATATTTTGCATGCATTGATAGTTATTGAAGGGATTTCCAAAAAGCGAGCTATAGCCTCAGTATTTACCTACGTGTCTGATATGACACGAAATGTTTAAAACAAGGAGACCCTTATAAATTGTTTCCAAAACGGCGGAACGTACATTTCGAACAAAGGTATATATGTATATAGTTATTTCCTTATGATAGACGTCCGCCACTGTGCGGTGTTATACGCGTGCACAGCGACTTAAAGAGATTTGGCATGCATTTCCTTCAGATACTTACATATATAGATTCGATATTTACATATATAGTTTCGAGTTATGTCATATTGGTTTTGATTTGGATTTGGCATTGATGTCTTCTCCATGACTCCGATGATTGCGGGATGCTTGACGGAGTTTCGATTTGAGTTATATGCTCATTTTTCAAGCGCATGCGCTGCGCTACGATTTGTTTTATGTAGTTACAATTTTGGAGACCCGACGACTTGATGGTTTTTCTTAGATGTTTTAGTATTTGGGGGAGTTTGAACTTAAATTCGGGGACCGAATTTCTTTAAGGGGGGAAGATTGTAACGTTTTGAAAATCGTTTCGGTGAAATTTCGAAAAAAAATGGGTAAAATAAGGGGGTTTTCTGTAAAAAGTCAAAATACAAATATCTTATTATAAAAATTAAAAATACATATTCTAGCTATGTAATTGCTATTATTTGGTGTTTATTGAGCCGCTGGTGAAATTTCAAATTTTCTGAAAAAATATTATTTTATTATTATTTTAAGCCGTCACTAATACATTTAATTAGGGAAAATTACAAATTGGAATGAGTTGAAACAAATTTTGTGCATCATAAAACATTAAATAAAATTTTATCATGTGGTTTCTGGAACGAAATCATTTGCCAAAACGGTTTAGAAATTATTGAAGAAAAAAGGCTTTTTTTAGCGTAAATGGATGCTTGGGGTATTGTATTTATCATTTTTCATCACCCCACACCCGTACCCACACCCGTACCCACACCCCCACTTACTCCTCCCCATGGCTGAATTCAGCAGCCACCATATTTTTCCCCACTTGATTTTTAAAGGAAAAGATATGAAAGAAAAGAAAAGAAAATGGGTGAATTAGGTGGACTTTTGACCTTACCTTGACCTTGACTTTCCTCCCTTGTATTTTCTCTACCTCCCTCTCTCTCCTCACACTTCCAATCAGTCCGAGCCCCCCCTCCCAACAGCAGCAGCCCCCCTCCCCTAAATCCCACTCTTTTCTTCATCAAAAAAATCCACAAATCACTTCAAAATCCATGCAAAATTCAAATCTAAATCCAAATCCGACTCCTACCCATTTTAGCTTAGCTCGTATAGCATGGATCCTTGTGAAAAGAGGGCATTTTGGGAGGCCATAGATGCTTGTGGATCTTCATATGTTTTGGGTATAATTCTAAACATTTTTGTTGCTTAATTTGTTACTAATTTCTTAAGCTAATTTAATTAAGTGTTAATTTGGATATGTGAGTTTAATTGCAAGTTTTGGAATTCAAGTTATGAATCTGAATGTAAGTTAGGATTTTGTAAAATTGGTGTATGGTTGTATGTTATATTTAGGCTTTTTGTCATGTTAATACAAGATTGTAGCTAGTGCTAATGGTTAGTTTAAAAAAATTGTGTTAATGTGCTAATTTGCCTACTAGATTTTTGAATTTGGTTAAATACTTGGGATTAAAAATGTGTTTAGATTTTTCATGACTTCGTTAACTTTATTAAGTGTGGTTTAATGCTTTAGATCATGCAAATCAAAGCTAGATTGTAGTTTGTGCATTTTTGCTTTGAAATTGTTAAAATGGTATTTTTGTAAACTAGAATATTAGGGTTTTTGGAATTTAATGAGATTAAATTCCAGAAAATGTTTCTATGACTTATTTAAGATATTTAATAAGTATATTGGCCGCTACATTCATTTAAACATCATGTTTTGTACGAAAACGGCGAATTGTGCTTGCTAGATTTTCGGAAAAATGACTTTTTAAGTGAAATTGGGGCTTTTGTGAGTTTTAACCTAGTTTATATTAAAATTAGTGTTCGTGAATGTGCAAATGAGTGTGATTGGATTTTTCTCGATGGTTTGACGTTTGTACATCGACATCGAGGGTTGGTTTGACTATTCTTGCATGCGTAGGCGATAGGTTTGGACCTATGCGCCGCGTGCCGATTTGATTTTCGTATGCCGTTTCGATTTCGAATTTAGTTTTAATGCGATACGGTGCGTTATGATATGTAGGTACCCCATGCGGACTTCGAGACGACAAGCAATCGCGTGGCGACGTCGGCACCGGCGAGCGAGGACCAGGTGAGTAGATTTATATCTACGAGGAGAAGTCGGGTGGATAGCGTATAGCACCCCCGCAGTCCGTGGTGATGTATACGGATGCGTATACACACCAACAATTTATGATATGTTGTTAGGATTTATTATTGATGATTTTAGATGGATATTGGTGTTGGATTGGCGCATGGTTACGAAATCATAGGTAGTGGTTGCTCCACACATACACACACACCCATATTTGCATACATTCTTCTTTCATATGTGCGTACATGGGATTATATATTGATGTGTATATTTACACATGGGTATGGGACTATGTGTTTATATACTGGATTTGAGGATAGTAATTGGGATTTGAGATGAGTCGATGATATTAGGCTTGAGGCCAGAAGATCCGTGATGTGTTTTGGTTCGTATTGAGATACGACATGATGTTTTAGCGGGTCTTTTGACGTAGTGATTCTTACATGCATGCATACATAGATGGTATCAATATTGTACTAGACGTAGATCAGTACCCTACTAGACGTAGATCAGTACCCCGATCATGATATTTGATAAAGAGGATATCAGATGAATAGTATGATGAATGTGATATTGACCCGTACCCAGATTTGGGGATTCCGTACGACGGATTTACGTACGAGCTATATTTTGATGATTGATCCGCACTCTCGACTTGGGATGTCTGGTTATGGATATTATATTTATTGAGGCGGGATCACCGACTGTATATATACAGGTATGTATATGTATCGACTCAGATGATAGGCGGTTTCCTTACCTGTAGTTCAGCTTGTTAGTTCAGCCGTATAGTTTAGTGTAGTTGTTAGATTAGATTAGACTCTTACCTATTTCAAAACTAGCGGATCGTGTGTATTTTAAAAGACAGGTCAAGGGATCTACGGATATTTCAAAAGACGTATCCTTTCTTAAAAACCACCGTAGCCCTATTTTCAAAACCCCGCGGTTCGTGTTATTTCAAATGGCACCATTTGTAGGACTTATATTAGATTAATGCAGATTAGTTATAGTTGCGTCTAGTTTTCAGCTCCCGCTCATTTTGTGGTCCGCTTCGCATCGCATGCTTATTTTTATGTTTCATACTCCATTAGTGATATCATGCTGTTAGGACACCAGCACCATTACCGATGATGCGTGTGTACCACGTACACTTAATTGCCGGCTCACACACTTCTTCATCGGTAATTGCCATGTCACGTACACCTTAGAAAATATTATTGCTTAACTTAGCTAGATAGCTAGTAGTTTGACATAATTTTAGTGTACTTACCTTATATGCCAGCTTAGATATTGTAGTTATTACTTGTCACTTCATGCATACTGTTATTCATCGTTATGCCGCATTCGTGGATTCTCATGCATATATTCACTATTTTACGTGTTATTGAGGTTTTGGATTCGGATTTCCATGAGATTTTCTGGATTTGGAGGAAAACCGCAAAAATATAAATAAACCTTTTCTCTGTTTTAAAATAAAAAGTGCGGTTTTCCTATGATGTATGAATCGTCCACCATGAGTTTGCTGATGGATTTCGAGACCCGATTCGAGGAGTGGAGGAACCGTTTCGGGTATATGGTGGACCCGGTATGGTACCACGAGGCAAGATGAATGTGGTGTTGACGTTGAGCCTGGCAGGGGACAGATTACCTACTGGTGATATTACCCGACGCGTCGGATATCTGGAGGATACCGTCGTGGTCTTGAGATGGATGGTAGGGGCCGGTCTGGACTGACGGCGCCCTAGATATTGAGATTGAGACATTGATATTTCGAGACGGTGAGATTTATGTTTTGTGTCGATGCTAGACACTGTTGATACTGATTTCATTATGATACCTCAGTTTAAAAATACGAAGGAAATCTCACTAATTTATGAAAACAGTTTCTTCATTTACATGTATTCTGTTTTCATGCATTCATACCTCATTCATATGATATATTGCTACCTGAGGCACTGGCACGGGCACATGAGGTTACACTCGGGTTAGATATTACCCTAGTCATTGTTATAGGCTGCCTGTTATACATATATTTGAGGATATATCATGATCATTGACCTAGGTTGCGTTATTTATGCGATTTCTGTGCGTAGATATTTTTCTATTCACGAGTTAGCAACTCACCCCCGTTGTGCCCCAGTTTCTTGCTGGTTTGCCGTACAGGTTTCATTACGGCGTTGCGGGCTCAGTTTCATTCGGATGACTTGCTAGTAGGTGGGTTTTTCTTGTATCGTACCCATCATATCACCTTGTATAATATTATTCAGTTGTATCTAGTAAATTCCATCAACCAAACATGTATTTTTGAGATAGAGACCAGTGTTGTTTATTCTTTCGACCTCAGAGTCGCTCGTTATATTTCTGGTGGTTTTGAGTTTCCTTTTGAGTTTTGATCCTCGCCGTTGGCGTTGTATATTATATTGTTTGTGTGGTTGTGACCGTCAATTGACGAAGAGCTAGCTCCTGCTTGGGGATGCCTTTTTCTTGATGTCGTATACTATTCATGTTATATCCCGTTCGGGGGCCAGTATTTACAAAGGAGACTCTGCCGAAATTTTCAGTAAATTTTTGATGTTTTGAAAACCGCATAATTCGGCTTATGCTATTGAAATTACTTGCTTTAAGTTGGTTTTTCCTGCACTCCACTACTTTTCTTGGTTTGGATTTCTGGGTTTTCGGTTTACTTAGATTACGTACGCCTCGAGACGTTCGTAGTTTAAGTGTCGGTCATGTTCCGTACTTTCGGGCCGTGACAATATTGCAGTTTTACATTTTCTTTTCTGTGACCGTAAGTGTAGTATGTCGGTATCGCCGGTTTCGTTGCTATACATCAACGACAATCGGGGTACGCAGACTTATTTACGTTGATGATATGAGATATTATGTGTTGCTGAGATATGATGTGCTGGATTGTCGCGATTGAATAGCCGGGGGGTTTTATGTGAGATGAGAGTTTTATATTTTCATTCATGTAAATTTAAATGTAATTTAATATTCTTTTATTTGGGGCACTTCCGGGTTGAGGTCGATGCCACCAGTGTTGTATATTATTTACTTTTCCGCATTATGATGGACCCAAGGAGGGGAGCACAGGTGATCGGGTTCTGGGGTTCAGTGGGAGGCCATCTCGAGGAGTCGAGACCGGGTCTCCTAAACTCCAGAATTGGTAGGGTCGCTTGCCGCTCTCGTAGGGGTCCAGGGTGTGGGCTTGGCTACTCATCGCGACTGTGGAATCCGTATTTTCTATTGTTGGCTAAATACTAAATACGAAGGTCCAAGTATATCCCACATTATATCTATGTTTCTGCTGCGATATCTGTGATGTGATCATTAAATATGTTCTGTGATGGATACAATATATAGTATATATGATATATTATATAGGCGTTACTTATGTTTTACACCCGCGCTAGCCCTGCCCTGCCCTGCCCCGCCGTTAGTTACCTAACCTAACGGTGCACGAGGGGACATCGAGGCGAATGCGGATGGCATAAGTGTATGATTGGTAGGGATTCTGCGTGTTCAAGTTTAGTTGATTACCGCAATCAAAACGGTTTCGCTTGTAGCTAGCCGGTTGAGTACGGGTCGTCCGCAGGGAGATAGGAATCTTTTCCTATGTGTCTTAACGAATTAAGTCCGAAAGTCCATATTTGTTTGTGATTAACTAAGTGTTAAAAAAGATTGTAAAGAGAGCTTGTTAGGGTTAGGATTAGGTTAGTTTGAGTTAGGAGTCGCTCACTTCTTTCGTTGCCACTCTTAATATCGGTGTTACGGTAATCGGCAATAACGGGGATTAGCACGACTAGGAAGGAACTTGCGAGTATAAGCTAGGCTTTCCAATGCTTAAGTTCTTCCTTTTGGAGCTTGTCCATCCGTTCTTGGCTCTTAGCCATAACCTCCGGTTAATTCAACCACAACCGGTCTCACTACGGAATCACCGCTATCATGTAGGATAGGGTGCCGTAAGGAGCGGATTGTGGTTCAATTAACGGGAGTCGATTTAAGATGTTGGGCAAGGAAAGAGTGAGAGAGATTTCCTTCTCTCAAACTTCCCTTATACTACCCTAACAAGTATGGAAATTACTCACCCATTACAAGAAGAACGAAAAATAAAACAAAGGAGGAAGATAGAAAGAAGGAGATTAGAAGATAACAACTAGCTATTTGCGACCTCACCTTGGAAAGGATCAAACGTAAGCATCATGGTTGTTTAAGGATAAAGAAAAAGAGAACAAGAAAGAAACAAACACAAATAACAACAACTAAGTTAACAACTGAAAATTACAAGCAATTAACATAACAAGAGCAAGACAAGTATAATAACAAAAAGAACTTCTTTATTCATCATTCTTCACTCACAAAAGCTCACTACAAGTTTTTCAATGGAGAAGAGATGAGAAGAGGAAGAAGAACAATAAGTATTCTAAAACCTAAAATACAAGATTAAGCACCCTTGGCTTCATAAGGTTCTGGGCTATTTATAGGCAGGGAAATGGAAACCTAGGGCAAAATTCTGCTTCTACATGAAATGTCCAAAGTACCCCTGAAATACGACACCATGAAGAGACCATACGGCCGCGGTTCCGCGTCCTAGACCCCCTATTGGCCGCGGAACCGCGACCATATAGAGGAGTTAGGTCAAAGGCTTTTGAGTGCTTCCCTGGTCTGCTGTCCCTTTTTGTCTGGTACATGATTTTTCTGATAATCTTTCCACATTTCTTCCAGAATTCTAGTGGATCAAAAGGTGATTGGATGTGGATCTTTTGTCATGATTTTCTTGAGCTCCGCATAGATTTCTTGGATCATGTACTGCCATTGAGCCTTGTGCATGAAAATGACATTGATTTGCCATTTTGTCTCTTAAACTGGTGTAGCGTCTTGAAAATTCGTTTTGGTGTTTTCCTGAAAATCGGTGAAAATTCGGTATTTTTCCGAAAACCGTCTTTTTGTTATTTTGCAGTTTAGGACTAATTATACCTAAAATGGATAGGTAATTGCTTGTTTTTAGTATCTAATGAGTTACTTATTAAATTTTGGTCATTTAAAATTTTTTCCCTATTTTTCAATTTTTTAATATTATTTTAAGCCGGTAAGAAAATAAATTAAATTAGCGATAAATACAAATTTTTCTGGGCTAATTTTAATCTTTAAAATTATGTTAATTAAAATCTAGTTGTAACATGAATTTTTAGTATTTTACTTTGATTTTTAACAAATTTTTATGATAGGAAACGAATTTATTGAATTTTAAGCTAAAACTTGCAAATATGAACTTGTAGGGGGTCTTTTTGCATAGAACCTTTTTGTATTCACTCCCACTCACCCCCACTCCCCAAGGCCGGCCCCACCACTACTGCAGCAGCCCCCATCCCTCTCTTTTTGACTTTTAAATCATGTTAATGAATTGTTTGGAGTAGGATTTAAATTTAGTAATTTGCATGTGGGTTTTTAGTGAGATGTGAGAGGTTTGACCTTGGAAAATTCCACATAACTCTCCCCCACTCCTCCCCTTACCTCTCATGGCCGAGACCTGCACCCTCCCCCATTTCCATTATTTTCCTTCTCTTTCTCTCTCATTTTCTTCAAAAATTTGCAACAAAATTCAATAAAAATCAACAAATCCTTCACCTTTTCAACACAAAACCTTATTCCCTCTCTTCTCAAACCCAAATTGGTTCAAATCTTGGAGAAAGATGGTATCTTGGGAGGTTTTAGCAACTTAGGGATTGATCTTTTGAGGTATAATTTCTAAATCAAATGGTTAAATTGTAGTTTAAAGTGTGCTAATTGAACTTTGAAAATTGTTTTAGAGTTAATTTTAGTGTTAATTGCTTACTAGTTTTTTTTTAAAGTGAATGGTTTGAATTGAATTAGGGTTTAGAAACCATTATCTAGTTGATTAAATCTAATTGTTATCTAGTTGTTTTGCTAACCTAATTTAGAAGGTTAACTTGCTAATTGAGTTATAAATTTGTGTTAATTTAAAGTTTTCATATATAGTTTGGATTAAGATTTGCTAGGCTATATAATTCAAGTAATGGTTGTTTATGGAAAATAGGTTTTGAATCTTTGCTAATGTGTTGTAATTATAGTGTTTGTAGATTGCTTGTTCTGTGGTCTTCAAATTATGCTAATTTAGTTAATTTTAATGTGTGAAATTGGTTTGTAATTGTTGTTTTATGAAAATCAAGAAAGGGGTTTGTGTATGGAAGTGGGTTGTGAAGCATGATAAATGAGTTGAATTTATGTGATTGTGGTTAACTAGTTGTGTGGTTGGATATTGTGTTGGATTGTGTTAACCGTATCGCTAATTTTCGATATTTGCACCAAAATTGCTAGTTTTGTGCTTACTAGGTTTTTATTAAAATTAATTGGTGAATTATTTGTGATACCTTGGGGATGTTTTTAGCATCTCCTATGACGTTTAGGATGCGTGGGTGCGGAGTTTTGAGTAGTCGGGTTTTAGTTTTGCCGGGCGACCAAATCGGCGTTTTTTGGCAGTTTTTGCGATTTTCGCGTGTGTTCCGCGGACCCTGTGCACGTTGTACCTAGCTAGTGAACTTTAGTAGTTTCGTTGGGGTTTTGCGTCGTTCTTGATATGTAACCTTATGTTTGGTATTGATGTAAATTCCAGGTTCGGTCGCGGAGACGTCAGACGCGGCGCGAAAGGGGAAAGCGGTGATTGGACACAGCTAGCCAGGGATTCCGGTGAGTAGATGTAACATCTACGGGGGACTATCGTTGGATGGCGCAAGCCGCCCGATAGTTTTAGTAACTTACAAGACCCTTAGTGATGTTAGTAATTAGGGGTGAAATACTTATTTGACTATTTGCTGCATCCATGCATTATATTGACATACCTATACGAAACCATTTTATAGGACACCTGCACCATTGCCAGGGTTTTTATATGCAGCACGAGCACTATTCATGCTTACACACACACCCTGGTAATTGCCATGCCACCACACTAGATAACCTTTAAATTGAAACCTTTTACTAATTGATACTTAAACTTGTGCTATTGCCTTTAATTCCTTAAAATGAAACCGTAGGATTGCTATTCATGTGCATGTACTTCATCATATTAATTGTTCATGCCTAATCTATTAATCACACATCGCAACTTGATTATTGATACCATATGCATTCATTATCATTGATATATGCACTTATGAGGATTTCTTGAGATTTTATGATATTGCTGGATTTCGGGGGAAAGCCGCAAAATTTCTAAACTTATTATATTTTTAAAATATGTAAATTGCGGTTTTCTAGTGATGTAAGTGTCGTCCACCATGAGTTTGCTGTGGTTTTGGAAATCCGTGTCGAGGAGTGGAGGAACCGGCACGGGTACATGGTGGGCCCGGTAAGGTACCCCGGGGCAAGAGGAATGTGGTGTTGACGTTGAGCCTGGCAGGGGACGGATTACCTACCGGTGACTGTTTGGGACAGCGGATATCCAGAGGATACCGACCGTGGCCGCTAGATGATGAGATATTGATATTTGAGATGGGTCAGCCGGACGGCTGAGGCCAGAGATACATTGATATGAGATTTGAGACAGTTTTGAGGTGTCGATGCTGGACACAGGTTCTTGTTGATTCTATTGGTATTGTGATGGTATTTCAAAAGACATTCCTAAAGGGAAAAACATGATTTCTTATACTTACACATTCAGATCACGAGTTGATTCGCATTGCATTCATACCTGCTAGTATATCCATATTGCATACATACTTGCCATTATGTCCTGCCTTACCTGTGTTTAGATGCTAGGATGCTTGTGTGCATGCATTCGATAGCCTGTGTAGATGTTATTTATTACTCACGAGTTGGAAACTCACCCCCGTTGTGCCATAGCCTTTTTCATGTCCGCTCCGTCAGTACAGTAGCGGCGGGTGCGCTTGCTTCTTTTGCCTCTTTTGCCTGGACTCGAGGTTTTGCTCATAGGTGGGTTATGTTATTATTTTTGTACCACCTTGTATATTCTTTGTATCTAGTGTACTCCATCTACTGTTTCTACCAGTATTATTGTATATTGACCTAGAGATGAGACTGTGAGGTTTGTGGACTTTTATGCTGTATTTTGGGGTCGAGCTCACTTGAGTCGACATGCTGTTTTCTTATGCTTCATTATGATTTTTATGCTTGTTGTCATTTTATATTGCGTGGGATTTGTGACCGCCTTGTGGCGAAGAGCTAGCTCCCGCTTGGGGATGCCCTATTTTGTTGGATTCATATATATTTTGTTGTACCCATTTTGGGGGCCAGTATTTACAAAGGAGACTCTGCCGAAATTTTCGGAAAAATTGGTATTGTTTTTAAAAAGGGTTTTACATGACTTATTTGATAAACTCGCTTCCAACTGATTTGGTTTTCTTCACTCTTTTGCTTAATTGGTTTTGTTTTCTGGGCTTTGGCTTACCTACTTTACGGATGTCTTTAGACGTTTCGTAAACTTAAGTGCCAGTCACGTTCCGTACCCTGCGGGTCGTGACAAAGTTGGTATCAGAGCGATAGGTTTTACCTTTTTGAGTGTAGGATGACCCTTGGTAGATGGAGTAAGTGACTTAAGCAGGGTAACGTAGTGTGCGTATGTCCGCGGCATACTTGCGATACGGTACTCCGCCTAAGTGACTTTAGGGTATACTTGCTTGAAAATTCCTTCTTCAATTCCGTGTATCCTATGATCCTATTGCACTGTTCTTATTGTCCTGTTCCTGTACCAGTCACTATGCCGCCGAAGGCTACGAGGGCACAGAAGTCTGCCGCCCGAGACGAGATTCGAGCTGGTTCGTCCGAGACTAGGACTGAGCAGGGTGGTATGCCTACGCCGCAGGGACAGACCGATCCACCTTCCCCAGGCCGTATGGATAGGCTCGAGACTGGTATGGAGGAGTTGCGACAGATGATGGGAGGCATGCAGGAGCTACGTCAGATGGTAGGATCCCTAGTTGCAGCCAGTCGTACACCGAGGCCGGATGACGTACCAACTACATCACAGACGACCATGATACCTGCTCCTACTACTACCACCGTGACCATCCCGGTTTCACTACAAGATTTCATGAGGCTGAGACCTCCAGTATTCACCGGCACCGAGGCAGCGGAGGACCCACAGACGTTCCTTGACAGTTTAGCCAGGATCTGCCGTTCGCTGAGATGTTCGGATGATCGATGGGTAGAGCTTGCGAGTTTCCGACTAAAGGGTCTCGCGCAGACATGGTGGGAGTCGGTCTTGAGAGGTCGAGCTGCGGGTCTACCGCCTATGACTTGGGTCGAGTTTACAGCGGTTTTTCTAGCCTGTTTCCTTCCAGAGAGCGTTCGTGACGCCAGAGCTCGTAGCTTCGAGGCCTTAGTCAAGACACCTGGGATGACGGTGTCTGAGTATGACATCCAGTTTACACAGTTATCCCGATATGCTCAGTATTTGGTGGATACCGAGGAGAAGATGGTGAAGAGGTTCGTACAGGGACTTGATGCCCAGCTATATCTTGCCATTGGCGCCCAGCACTACGACACTTATTCAGCTGCTAGGGATACGACATTGCGGATGGAGGCACGCATATCACAGACTTCGGCCGTTTCTGGGACGAAGAGGATTCGCACCGAGTTACCGTCTCAGATGCAGCGCACCAGATTCTTTCCGAGAGATAGGCCTGGCAGAGGATTTGGGCGGGGACAATTATATGGTTCTTATCCCCAGGGGCAGCAGCCGTCGCCAGGGTGTTTTGGGTGCGGGAGTTTGCACCATCTTGTCAGAGACTGTCCGGCGAGACGACAGGGAGCCGCGACAGTTCCGCATGTGACCCTACCACCATCACCACCCCCTCCACAGAGAGCCCTACTTCCTACCACAGGCGATGCTCCACGCCAGTTAGGTGCACCCAGAGGCCGCGGACGCGGCGGTCCTGTTCAGAGAGGACGAGGAGGCAGAGGCCGAGGTCGAGGTCAGCCCGCTATCGGTGGAGGACAGGCCCGAGTTTTTGCTTTGACACCGCAGGATGCGCAGGCATCCAATGCCGTTGTGACAGGTACCTTGCCAGTTTGTTCTTTCGACGCACGGGTATTATTCGACCCAGGTTCCACACATTCATACGTCTCTACACACTTTGCACCGATGTTGGGCCATGAGTCGTCGTCGTTAGATCATCCGCTTGTTGTTGTTACTCCGGTAGGCGAGTCGTTTGTCGCTCGTTTTGTATTTCGTTTGTGTTCCGTTCGTATCGGGAAGAGGGATTCATCAGTTGATTTGATTCTCCTCGATATGTTGGACTTTGATGTGCTTCTGGGCATGGATTGGCTAGCCACTTGTTATGCTTCGGTGGACTGCCGTGAGAAGGCAGTCATATTTAGCTTTCCGGGAGAGCCAGTCCTTGTTATTCGGGGAGACCGCAGTGTCACCCTTCCCAGCTTAATTTCGTCTCTTCGCGCTGGTCAGCTCTTGCGGAAGGGATGTCAGGGATTCTTAGCATTTATTTGTGATACTCGAGCTGCAGAGGTTCCGTTGGACCGGTTCCCGGTTGTTTCTGAGTTCCCTGATGTTTTCCCTGATGAGCTACCTGGGCTACCGCCTGAGCGCGAGGTTGAGTTCTGCATTGATTTGATTCCCGGCTCGGGGCCTATTTCTATACCGCCTTATCGGATGGCCCCGGCAGAGCTTCGAGAGCTGAAGGATCAGCTGCAGGATTTGTTAGATAAGGGGCTTATTCGACCGAGTGTTTCTCCGTGGGGTGCTCCGGTCCTGTTTGTCAAGAAGAAGGATGGAAGTTTGAGCTTATGTATCGACTACCGCCAGCTGAACAAAGTTACCGTTCGGAACAGATATCCGTTGCCGCGCATTGATGATTTGTTCGACCAGCTTCAGGGTGCGGGGTATTTTTCGAGGATCGACTTGCGATCAGGATACCATTAGCTGCGAGTTCGACAGGAGGATATACCGAGGACAGCTTTCCGCACGCGCTACGGCCACTACGAGTTTTTGGTGATGTCGTTCGGACTCACCAACGCCCCAGCAGCATTCATGGATTTGATGAACCGTACATTCAGGCCGTATCTTGACTTGTTCATCGTCGTGTTTATCGACGATATCTTGGTGTACTCCCGGAGCAGAGAGGAGCACGAGCAGCACTTGCGGATTACGTTACAGACTCTGAGGGAGCACCAGCTGTTCGCGAAGTTCTCCAAGTGTGCATTCTGGCTGGACAGCGTCGGATTCTTGGGTCACGTGGTTACGAGAGACGGCATTTGTGTGGACCCGAAGAAGATTGAGGCTGTTCAGCAGTGGCCCCGACCTACATCGGTTACTGAGATCCGTAGTTTTCTAGGCCTGGCGGGCTACTATAGGCGTTTTGTTCAGGACTTCTCCCGTATAGCTGCACCGTTGACCGGTTTGACCCGGAAGGGAGTTCCTTTCGTTTGGACAGAGGAGTGCGAGCGCAGTTTTCAGCAGCTACGGACTTGTTTGACTACGGCGCCGGTATTATCTTTGCCTTCGGGATCAGGCGGATTTGTTGTCTACTGTGATGCTTCGCGAGTGGGATTATGATGCGTATTGATGCAGCATGGCCGGGTGATCGCTTATGCTTCTCGGCTGTTGAAGAAGCATGAACAGAACTACCCCACTCATGATTTGGAGATGGCTGCAGTGGTCTTTGCACTGAAGATTTGGCGACATTACCTGTACGGCGAATCGTGTCAGATATTCACCGATCACAAGAGCTTAAAGTACATATTTCAGCAGCGAGACCTGAACCTCAGACAGCGTCGTTGGATGGAGTTGGTGAAAGACTACGACTGCGAGATCTTATATCACCCAGGCAAGGCGAATGTGGTGGCAGATGCGTTGAGTAGGAGGCCCGGGGGTAGTCTATCCTTTTTGCGTGCAGTGCAGAGGCAGTCGTCAGCAGATTGGCAGATGTTATGCGACAGCCGAGTTGAGTTCGAGTTCACTCAGACAGGGGGACAGCTCGCGCATGTTCGTGTACGCCCACAGTTGCTTGACCGTATATATGAGGCACAACGCAGTGACGACCGTTGCTCAGAGATCATGGCACAGATGGGACAGGGCAGATTTTCCGAGTTCGTGGTTGACGATCAGGGGATTTTATGATATGGATCTAGACTGTGCGTACCAGATGCTGATGGATTGCGGCGCGACATTCTTGAGGAGGCACACCGATCAGTGTATAGTGTCCACCCCGGTTCCACCAAGATGTACCATGATATGAGAGAGACCTACTGGTGGGACGGGATGAAGAGGGACATTGCGGAGTTCGTTTCGAGATGCCTGACTTGTCAGCAAGTCAAGGCCGAGCACCAGAGGCCCGCAGGAGAGCTACAGCCGTTACCCATTCCAGAGTTAAAATGGGAGCAGATTTCGATGGATTTCGTTGTGGGTCTACCCAGGACCAGTCGAGGGTACGACTCCATCTGGGTGATCGTGGATAAATTGACAAAAGCGGCTCACTTCCTACCGGTGAAGACCACTTTCAGCTTCGCTCAGTATGCTCAGCTCTATATTGACGAGATCGTGCGACTACATGGCGTACCGACTTGTATCGTGTCAGATCGAGGCACTCAGTTCACCAGCCGACTTTGGCAGAGACTTCAGGAGGCTTTGGGCACTCGTTTGAGCTTCAGCACAGCATTTCATCCGCAGACCGACGGACAGTGAGAGAGGACCATTCAGACTCTCGAGGACATGCTCAGAGCGTGCGTTTTAGACTTTGGTGGTAGCTGGGATCGTCATTTACCTCTAGTGGAGTTCTCCTACAACAACAGCTTCCAGGATACTATTCAGATGGCACCTTTCGAGGCATTGTATGGGAGGAGATGCAGATCGCCCGTCTGTTGGACAGAGCTCAGCGAGAGCAGTATTTTGGGGCCGCAGCTTGTTGAGGAGACGACAGCAAAGATACAGTTGATTCGAGACCGGATGAGGGCAGCTCAGAGCAGACGGAAATCCTATGCAGACAGGCGCCGTCGCAGATTAGAGTTCGCAGTTGGCGACCATGTTTTTCTGAAAGTCTCTCCGATGAAGGGCGTGATGCGTTTTGGGCGAAAAGGGAAGCTTAGCCCTAGATTCGTAGGTCCCTTCGAGATCCTCGAGCGGGTTGGCGCTGTTGCATATCGTTTGGCTCTTCCTCCCAGCTTTCCCGATGTTCACCCCGTCTTCCATGTTTCGATGATCCGCAAGTACCTTTACGACCCTCCGCATGCGATTCAGCACCCGACAGTCCAGCTAGAGCGCGACCTTTCTTTTGCAGAGCAGCCGGTGGCCATCCTGGATCGGCAGGTGAAGAAGTTGAGGTCAAAGATTATACCAACCGTCAAGGTCCTTTGGCGTAGCCCGAGCAGCGAGGAGGTTACCTGGGAGACCGAGGGCGAGATGAGGAAGAAATATCCCCATCTCTTTGAAGGTACGCGTAGCTATATTTTTAAATTCGGGGACCGAATTTCTTTAAGGGGGGAAGATTGTAGCGTCTTGAAAAGTCGTTTTGGTGTTTTCCTGAAAATCGGTGAAAATTCGGTATTTTTCCGAAAACCGTCTTTTTGTTATTTTGCAGTTTAGGACTAATTATACCTAAAATGGATAGGTAATTGCTTGTTTTTAGTAGCTAATGAGTTACTTATTAAATTTTGGTCATTTAAAAAATTTTCCCTATTTTTCAATTTTTTAATATTATTTTAAGCCGGTAAGAAAATAAACTAAATTAGCGATAAATAAAAATTTTTCTGGGCTAATTTTAATCTTTAAAATTATGTTAATTAAAATCTAGTTGTAACATGAATTTTTAGTATTTTACTTTGATTTTTAACAAATTTTTATGATAGGAAACGAATTTATTGAATTTTAAGCTAAAACTTGCAAATATGAACTTGTAGGGGGTCTTTTTGCATAGAACCTTTTTGTATTCACTCCCACTCACCCCCACTCCCCAAGGCCGGCCCCACCACTACTGCAGCAGCCCCCATCCCTCTCTTTTTGACTTTTAAATCATGTTAATGAATTGTTTGGAGTAGGATTTAAATATAGTAATTTGCATGTGGGTTTTTAGTGAGATGTGAGAGGTTTGACCTTGGAAAATTCCACATAACTCTCCCCCACTCCTCCCCTTACCTCTCATGGCCGAGACCTGCACCCTCCCCCATTTCCATTATTTTCCTTCTCTTTCTCTCTCATTTTCTTCAAAAATTTGCAACAAAATTCAATAAAAATCAACAAATCCTTCACCTTTTCAACACAAAACCTTATTCCCTCTCTTCTCAAATCCAAATTGGTTCAAATCTTGGAGAAAGATGGTATCTTGGGAGGTTTTAGCAACTTAGGGATTGATCTTTTGAGGTATAATTTCTAAATCAAATGATTAAATTGTAGTTTAAAGTGTGCTAATTGAACTTTGAAAATTGTTTTAGAGTTAATTTTAGTGTTAATTGCTTACTAGTTTTTTTTAAAGTGAATGGTTTGAATTGAATTAGGGTTTAGAAACCATTATGTAGTTGATTAAATCTAATTGTTATCTAGTTGTTTTGCTAACCTAATTTAGAAGGTTAACTTGCTAATTGAGTTATAAATTAGTGTTAATTTAAAGTTTTCATATATAGTTTGGATTAAGATTTGCTAGGCTATATAATTCAAGTAATGGTTGTTTATGGAAAATAGGTTTTGAATCTTTGCTAATGTGTTGTAATTATAGTGTTTGTAGATTGCTTGTTATGTGGTCTTCAAATTATGCTAATTTAGTTAATTTTAATGTGTGAAATTGGTTTGTAATTGTTGTTTTATGAAAATCAAGAAAGGGGTTTGTGTATGGAAGTAGGTTGTGAAGCATGATAAATGAGTTGAATTTATGTGATTGTGGCTAACTAGTTGTGTGGTTGGATATTGTGTTGGATTGTGTTAACCGTATCGCTAATTTTCGATATTTGCACCAAAATTGCTAGTTTTGTGCATACTAGGTTTTTATTAAAATTAATTGGTGAATTATTTGTGATACCTTGGGGATGTTTTTAGCATCTCCTATGACGTTTAGGATGCGTGGGTGCGGAGTTTTGAGTAGTCGGGTTTTAGTTTTGCCGGGCGACCAAATCGGCGTTTTTTGGCAGTTTTTGCGATTTTCGCGTGTGTTCCGCGGACCCTGTGCACGTTGTACCTAGCTAGTGAACTTTAGTAGTTTCGTTGGGGTTTTGCGTCGTTCTTGATATGTAACCTTATGTTTGGTATTGATGTAAATTCCAGGTTCGGTCGCGGAGACGTCAGACGCGGCGCGAAAGGGGAAAGCGGTGATTGGACACAGCTAGCCAGGGATTCCGGTGAGTAGATGTAACATCTACGGGGGACTATCGTTGGATGGCGCAAGCCGCCCGATAGTTTTAGTAACTTACAAGACCCTTAGTGATGTTAGTAATTAGGGGTGAAATACTTATTTGACTATTTGCTGCATCCATGCATTATATTGACATACCTATACGAAACCATTTTATAGGACACCTGCACCATTGCCAGGGTTTTTATATGCAACACGAGCACTATTCATGCTTACACACACACCCTGGTAATTGCCATGCCACCACACTAGATAACCTTTAAATTGAAACCTTTTACTAATTGATACTTAAACTTGTACTATTGCCTTTAATTCCTTAAAATGAAACCGTAGGATTGCTATTCATGTGCATGTACTTCATCATATTAATTGTTCATGCCTAATCTATTAATCACACATCGCAACTCGATTATTGATACCATATGCATTCATTATCATTGATATATGCACTTATGAGGATTTCTTGAGATTTTATGATATTGCTGGATTTCGGGGGAAAGCCGCAAAATTTCTAAACTTATTATATTTTTAAAATAAGTAAATTGCGGTTTTCTAGTGATGTAAGTGTCGTCCACCATGAGTTTGCTGTGGTTTTGGAAATCCGTGTCGAGAAGTGGAGGAACCGGCACGGGTACATGGTGGGCCCGGTAAGGTACCCCGGGGCAAGAGGAATGTGGTGTTGACGTTGAGCCTGGCAGGGGACGGATTACCTACCGGTGACTGTTTGGGACGGCGGATATCCAGAGGATACCGACCGTGGCCGCTAGATGATGAGATATTGATATTTGAGATGTGTCAGCCGGACGGCTGAGGCCAGAGATACATTGATATGAGATTTGACACAGTTTTGAGGTGTCGATGCTGGACACAGGTTCTTGTTGATTCTATTGGTATTGTGATGGTATTTCAAAAGACATTCCTAAAGGGAAAAACATGATTTCTTATATTTACACATTCAGATCACGAGTTGATTCGCATTGCATTCATACCTGTTAGTATATCCATATTGCATACATACTTGCCATTATGTCCTGCCTTACCTGTATTTAGATGCTAGGATGCTTGTGTGCATGCATTCGATAGCCTGTGTAGATGTTATTTATTACTCACGAGTTGGCAACTCACCCCCGTTGTGCCATAGCCTTTTTCAGGTCCGCTCCGTCAGTACAGTAGCGGCGGGTGCGCTTGCTTCTTTTGCCTCTTTTGCCTGGACTCGAGGTTTTGCTCATAGGTGGGTTATGTTATTATTTTTGTACCACCTTGTATATTCTTTGTATCTAGTGTACTCCATCTACTGTTTCTTCCAGTATTATTGTATATTGACCTAGAGATGAGACTGTGAGGTTTGTGGACTTTTATGCTGTATTTTGGGGTCGAGCTCACTTGAGTCGACATGCTGTTTTCTTATGCTTCATTATGATTTTTATGCTTGTTGTCATTTTATATTGCGTGGGATTTGTGACCGCCTTGTGGCGAAGAGCTAGCTCCCGCTTGGGGATGCCCTATTTTGTTGGATTCATATATATTTTGTTGTACCCATTTTGGGGGCCAGTATTTACAAAGGAGACTCTGCCGAAATTTTCGGAAAAATTGGTATTGTTTTTAAAAAGGGTTTTACATGACTTATTTGATAAACTCGCTATCAACTGATTGGGTTTTCTTCACTCTTTTGCTTAATTGGTTTTGTTTTCTGGGCTTTGGCTTACCTACTTTACGGATGTCTTTAGACGTTTCGTAAACTTAAGTGCCAGTCACGTTCCGTACCCTGCGGGTCGTGACAACTGGTGTGTGGAAACAGACGGATAAAGAGCGGAGACCCGTGTTTTATCTGTGGTTGGCAGGAACCCGGATTTTGTCGTGTTTTTCCATGAATTTCACCGTTTAGAGCCGAGAACCTGTATCCTGCAATTGACTAGCAAACACGGCTCAAGAGTACCTACCGATAAGCAATATGATAAAAATTGAGCGGTATAAAAATGCAAAAAAATCTGATATGAACAAATACCCCCAAACTTATGATTTTCTCGTCCCGAGCAAAGCCAATTTATTCACAAAAAATTCCTAACCTCACTTTCGCAGGGAACGCGATTGCACTGAGCATGTGCAACAAGCCGTTAAACCTCTAGCTGTCCCTAGTAGGAGGAGTGTTGTCTCCTGAGGGTTTTCAACGGATACTACCCACAAAATCCGGTCAAGCTAGTTTTGTAAAATAACTATGATTCAAACCCTAAAGTTTTGTTTCAGAAAATAACAATTCTATTATCCTACATCTAGACTATCGAACCCTTATTTTTCACACCTCGCTTCTTATTTAACTACAGATTTTATATGTCTTTACGTGCAGTGCAAATAGTGTTATTAAGTTCCAGAAGGATCGATTAAAGTCATCATGTCACACAATAAAGCCCAGATAACAATTTTAAAAGGATCACATAAGTTTTATAAAGAGTTAAGCATTTTTCAAGTTTCGTTTTCCAGTAAGGTTTCAACTTCAGAATTTCTATCTTCCTTAACAGGAAACTAGGTCTTATTTTTCACTCCACCTTTTTCTTGTTTTCATTTCATACACACCTCTGTGAACGTGCAATAGTCTTTATCATAGAATAAAACCTTCATATCTCCGCTAAAATATTTTTTATAAAAGCCTGTCTTTTATCAAGATTATTCTCACACAAAGAACCGTTAGGAATTTTAACTCGGAGAGAACACTTGCTTGACTTTGTTTTAATTCGGACTTTCTAGGCTTCTTAACGAGCTTTGGGCCAATGCATCCAAACCAGTTGGCTTTAGGGCATTAGGTGTAGAAACACCCCAGCGGACTTAATTACTCAAGTTACCTAGGTCCAAAAACAAAAGACAGTTTGGCGTGAAAATCAAGATGATTCAATACGAGCGGAGACATAACCGGTAGTTCAATTATTTTTTTGGATAAAAGACGTGTTTAGTGGGTTCGGTGTGTAATCATTCCAATCAAGTTCCAGATGGGTTATTTTTCAGACTTAGATCCAATTAAGGCATCAATAACATTCCTTCATATTCACTTTACTTCATAAACTATTCTTGATATTACTTATTTCAGAACAAATATATTTGATCCTCAGAAAATCATTTATCCATTTAAAAGTTTTTTAGACATAAAAGACTTGTCATCTAATTTCCAAAACTCACAACACGTGTAGTGTGATGTAAAGACGTATATCAGCTATAGTTAACTTCAAAGGAGAGTTATCTTTCAGGTTTTCAAAATCTAAAAATAAGATTTAGTTATTCTTATCTCATCATACAAAATCGTCGAAATGTTGAATCGGAGTCCTCCCACTAGCTAACTTGACAAAAAAGTTTTTATGTTTTTAGAAAATTTTCAGATTTTTATGGATTTTATGGATTTTAATATGCAGATGCAAAATATACATATGAATGTGAAGGTTAGAAATGTGTACCGAGCGTACCCCCAAACTTAAACTGGACAGTGTCCTCACTATCATCGCATGAAGAGAACATTTGAAGGGTCAAAAATGTCGGTTAGATATACATAATTTTTTTTTATGTTTTTAAATAGTAAAGAAAAAGGAAAAGAATAGCCACAAATAAATACAAAAAGGTATATACATACCCCCAAACTTATTTGGAACAGTGTCCACTGTTCTTGGCTGGATAACTGAAGTTTGGTGGTAGGCAGAGGAAGATTATGCAGGGTAAACCGGCTCCTGTAAGACCAGGAGCTCCTCTGTTGGTTCGGCGATAAGGTACGGTTTTAGTCGGTGTCCGTTCATTTTGAAAAATGAACCGTCCTTTGGATTCTCCAAATCCACAGCGCCCTGCGGATATACATTCCGCACAAAATACGGCCCTTTCCAGCGAGATCTGAGCTTTCCTGGATGGAAGTGTAGCCGGGTGTCGTAAAGCAGTACCTATTGACCTGGTACGAAAGTTTTGCGCAAAAGGTGTTTATCGTGAAACACCTTCATTCGGTTCTTGACGACAACCGCGTTATCGTAAGCCTCATCCCTAAGCTCGCTCAATTCGTTCAGTTGCAGCTTCCGATGGCTGTCCGCTTCTTCGAGAGACAGATTCAGCTCTTTTATCGCCCAAAATGCACGATGCTCTATTTCGACAGGTAGGTGGCAAGCCTTTCCGTACACAAGGCGATAGGGAGACATGCCAAGATCGGTCTTATAAGCGGTTCGAAATGCCCAAAGGGCATCAGTGAGTTTCAGCGACCAATCTTTTCGGTTCTTAGAAACCGTCTTCTCCAGTATCTGCTTGATTTGCCGATTTGAAACTTCGGCCTGCCCACAAGTTTGGGGGTGGTAGGGCGTAGATAGCTTATGATTAATGGAATATTTCCGCATCAAGGCCTCGAAAGTCTTATTGCAGAAATGAGTTCCATTGTCGCTAATGATCGCTCGGGGGTGCCCAAAACGGGAGAAAATGTTTTCTTTAAGAAACCTAACGACAACCTTGTTGTCGTTAGTCCGGCTGGGCACAGCCTTGATCCACTTAGAGACGTAATCAACAGCGAGAAGGATGTACAAGTTCCCGAAAGAGCTGGGAAACGGCCCCATGAAATCTATCCCCCAAACATCGAAAATCTCCACAACCAAGATTGGTTGGAGCGGCATCTCGTTCCTCCGGGATATCCGGCCCAAGTGTTGGCACCGGGAGCAAGTCTTGCAATAGTCATGAGCGTCTTTGAAGAGTTGTGGCCAGTAGAAACCACATTGCAAGATCTTCTCAGCTATCTTTCTGGGGCCAAAATGCCCACCACATGCTTGATCGTGGCAAAACGACAGCACACTCTTGAATTCATCGTCAGGGACACACCGACGAATAATCTGGTCGGGACAGTACTTGAACAGATAGGGTTCGTCCCAGTAAAAGTGTTTTACTTAGGATAAGAATCGAAGTCTGTCCTGACTTGACCATGCAGTCGGTAGTAACCCTGTGGCCAAATAGTTCACAATATCTGCGAACCAGGGTTCGTAAGATACTTTCAAGAGCTGTTCATACGGGAAAACGTCGTTGATCGGAATTGGAAGCGAAGGCGAAGAAGGAAGTCGTGAGAGATGGTCGTCAACTACATTTTCACATCCCCATTTGTCCTTAATGACAAGGTCAAACTCTTGAAGCAAGAGGATCCAACGTATTAGCCGAGATTTTGCATCTTTCTTCGCAAAAAGATGGCGCAGAGCAAAATGGTCTGTGTAGACAATGACTGGAGAGCCGATGAGGTAGGGCCTGAACTTTTCTAAAGAAAATACAACAGCCAAGAATTCCTTCTCAGTTGTTGTATAATTGAGTTGGGCGTCGTTCAGGGTTCGGCTCGCATAATAGATTACGTGCGGCATCTTGTTGATGTGTTGTCCAAGGACAGCACCAATGGCAAAGTCGGATGCATCGCACATAATCTCAAATGGGTGCGTCCAGTCAGGTGAAGAAAGAACGGGAGCAGAAGTGAGTGAGCTTTTCAATGACTCGAACGCAGTCACACAGCTCGAGTTGAAGTCGAATGGCGTGTCCTTAGCCAGCAAAAGAGTCAAGGGCCTAGCAATCTTGCTAAAGTCCTTGATGAACCGTCTATAGAAACCGGCATAGCCAAGGAAGGCTCGGATGTCTCGGACGCATCTGGGAGGAGGGAGATTGGAAATGACCTCAATCTTCGCTTTGTCAACCTCTATGCCATTTTGCGAGATGATATGTCCTAAGACAATACCTTCGCGCACCATGAAGTGGCACTTCTCCCAATTCAAAGTGAGGTTCTTATCCTTACATCGTGTAAGGACAACGTCGAGATGCTGCAAACACTCGTTGAAGGAATTGCCGAAGATGGAGAAATCGTCCATGAAGATCTCCAGAAATTTTTCCACCATGTCTGAGAAGATTCCCATCATACACCGCTGGAAGGTAGCGGGCGCATTGCATAACCGAAAGGGCATGCGACGATATGCGAACGTGCCGAAATGACAAGTGAATGTGGTCTTGTTCTGGTCTTTTTCGACGATGGGAATTTGATTATAGCCGGAGTAGCCATCAAGAAAGCAGTAGTACTCGTGTCCGGCTAATCGTTCAAGCATTTGGTCAATGAAAGGTAGCGGAAAGTGGTCTTTCCGCGTTGCGGCGTTGAGTTTTCTGTAATCGATGCATACTCGCCACCCAGTTTGGGTGCGAGTAGGGATTAACTCGTTCGCCTCGTTGGTTATGACCGTTATACCTGATTTCTTGGGGACAACATGAATGGGGCTAAGCCACTGGCTATCAGAGATAGGGTAAATGATACCACTATCTAGACATTTTACGATCTTCTTCTTCACAATCTCTTTCATGAATAGGTTGAGACGTCTTTGTGGATCCCTGGCTGGTTTGGCATCATCCATCAAATGAATGTGATGTTCAACGATCAGGGGACTAATCCCCTTGATGTCCGCCATGGACCAGCCAAAAGCTTGCCTATTGTTGTGCAAAACCGCAAGAAGGGCCTTCTCTTGCTCTGGAGCTAGAGAAGCCGAGATGATGACAGGCAGGGTCTCGTTCTCACCCAAGTAAGCATACTTAAGGTGAGACGGCAAAGGCTTGAGTTCGAGCGTTGGAGGAGAAACGATGGAAGGCAAGATTGGTGAAGAGGTCTCGAACTCAAAGGACTCCAGCAAAGGTTCAAAACGAGTGTAAGCGACCGAGTTGGATGGTTCAGGTAACTCATCCGGAAATTCGAAGGATTCAAACTCGCGTGGAGAGTGGCTATGATTGTTCGAGGACGTGAAACACTCGTAGTCATTGTCGGGCGCAGAAACAGCAGCAGGTTCGAGGAGGGACGCACTAGTGGCGTTAAGGTTATCGTGATCGAACAAAAACTCCTCGAATTCACACTCTTCTGGAGTGATCTCCTGGATCGAGCAAACGTCCAGTATATGAGCATTTGGTTCGGAGGGCTATTCCCCAACCTAAAAATGTTGAGTTCAATTATCATGTTTCCAAAAGAGAGGTTCATCGAACCATTGCGACAATTGATCACAGCATTTGAGGTTGCAAGGAATGGGCGACCGAGTATCACCGGAATTTGATTCCGGGGGTTAGCTACAGACTGTGTGTCTAATACAATGAAGTCAACGGGGAATATGAAATCCCCGACTTTGATTAACACATCCTCTAGCTCACCCCTACGATGGGTGATCGATCGGTCGGCCATTTGGAGAGTACAGTGTGTTGGTTTCAGCTCTCCTATGCCTAATTGCTCGTATACTGAGTACGGAAGCAGGTTAACACTGGCACCAAGATCTAATAGTACGCGGTTGATGTTCTTATCCCCAATGGTAATAGAAATCGTAGGACAGCCAGGGTCCTTCCGTTTTTTTGGTAAAGATTGGGTAAGGGCATCACTCACAGCACTAGCCAAGAAAACTTTCTTGGGTACCTGAGACTTCCTCTTTTTCGTGCACAAGTCCTTTAAGATTTTCGCATAGGACGGGACTTGTTGGACAGCATCTAAAAGAGGAATGTTAATGTTAACCTGCTTAAATAACTCCAGAATCTTCTCTATTTGTAGATTTTGTTTGGTGGACTTCAACCGGTTTGGAAATGGAACGTTTTTAAAATTGGTTGAGTCCAATGCTGGAGGAGGAGATTGTGGAGTTGGAACGGATCCCAGAACTGGTGTTTTCGTGGAGTGAGAATTGGGTCCGTTTAGAGCAGAAGAAGAGGAAGAGCCATTTGAAGAATGGAGAATAGGCTCAGAAGACGAGGAAGGAGAAGAAGAAGAAGAAGAAGAAGAAGAAGAAGCGGCCGGGGTGTCATCGTTGATCCGTGTGCCGATGTTGTTTTGCAGCATCCTTCCCGATCTCAATGTGGTCACGGCACTCACATTATGGTTCTGTTGTTCAAGAGCAACATGTACATTATGTGGGTGACCGGGATTTGGGAGAGGCTGGGACGGGAGCTTCCCCTTCTCTCGCTCGCTTAAGGCCGCATTCAGTTGTGCTATCTGGGCTTCGATGGTTTCGATGCTTTGCCCGTGAGCGGGCAGTGTGTTGCACCAAGGACTGAATGGAAGACTGGATGTTGGCGGTGGATTGTGTCGATTGTTTAACGAACGCCTCCAGACATCGTTCGAGCGATGAAACCTTATCGTTGTTTCACGGAACAAAGTTGTTTTGGGGAAAAGAATTGTTGGGTGCAAAGTTGTTCGTCTGATTTTGAAAAGGTTGGGGTTGGAAGTGCTGCTGAAACTGATGTTGAGTTTGTTGTTGCGCTTGTTGTTGCGGTGGAGGTGGCCTCTGGAAGTTGTTGCCTTGGAATTGATTCTGATTCTGATTCCAGGAGAAATTGGAGTGGTTCCTCCAACCGGGATTGTAGGTGGAAGAGTATGGATCATTCCTCGGTCTTTGCTGAAATGCAGCATTAACCTGATCCTGTCCTTGAGATGGTGGATTGTAAGGACACTCTTCAGTTAAGTGAGAAGGATCGGAACAACAAGCGCAAATGGTAGGAAGGGGAAGAACAGGGGCAGGAGCAGGAGAAGAAAATTTGCTCTCTATTGCTTCAATCTTTCTTGTTATTGCAGTCATTTCAGCTTTCATCGCAATAGAGACATCAAGTTGGTGAATTCCTACCCTAGACTGACCGGTAGAAGTGGAGGTAGAAGAAGAAGAAGTCGGTCTGGTGCTCTCCCATTGTAACGTTTGTTCCGTAAGGTCGTCGAAGAATTACCACGCTTCCTCGTCAGATTTCGATAGGAAGTGGCCCTGACAAATGGTTTCTAACAACTGCTTGGTTGCTGGGTTCAGGCCCTGATATAAGGTTTGGCAAAGTTGCCATTTCTCGATACCATGGTGAGGACACTGAACAAGAAGGTCTTTATACCGGTCAAAGCACTTCCAGAAGGGTTCAGAAGGAAGCTGAGAGAATTGGTTGATTTCGTTGCGGATCCTTGCGGTTTTATGATTCGGATAAAATTTCTTGAGAAATGCTTTTACAAACTCGTCCCAACTGGTTATGGAGTGGGAAGCGGTGCTATACAGCCATTTTTCAGCAAGATCGCATAAAGTGAACGGAATGACCCGTAGACGTATAGCATCCTCCGACAGCTGGGTGGTTTTCATCATGGCACAAACGTTTTGAAATTTATTGATGAAGATATAGGCATCTTCAGATTCAAGCCCATGAAATCGCGGAAGCATGTTGATGAAGTGGGGCTTAATTTCAAAATTATCCCCATTGGCCGGTGGAAGAGAAAGGCAGGTGGGAAATGCAGAACGGGTGGAATAGAAACGATCCTGGAGCGCGATTCGCTGCGGCACTACAACAGGCGGTGGTGGTGGGTTATTTGTCTCTATAGGAGGTGGAGTCAATCCCGGGGGAGTCAAAGAGATGTTTGGATTAGATCCTGATATCACGGAAGAAGAGATTGGTGAAGGTGAAGTAGAAGATGTATGAACAGAATTCCGGTCAACGTCGGAGTTGGCCGGCAGAGGTAAGGGTGAAAGAGGCGTGGACGGAATTTCGACGTCGAAGTCGATCGCGTAGTCTGTAGCGACTAACGTAACGTGGACTAGGCGGGCGCTAGTGTCCCGAGTCCAAGCGGACATACACTAAACGAGTTTAGTATAGTCAAAGCGGAGAAGGTGAGGGTAAGAAAACGTCAATGGAGAAATACGATGGGTGGTGTGTGAAAAATGGATTTTGGCGACAAAGGGCAAGTTTTTATAAAAGTTTTTGATTTTTTCCTTTTTTTTTCCTTTTAGAAAGAGCTTTACAGAAATATGTACGGATTTACGGCTTTATACAATCACAAACAAGATATGCACAATCACACCTAGATCTAGGGTCACCTAGGTCAGCTAGACAGCTCCTAACTGTTCCAAAGGGCTAGAAACAGGACCTCAAACCGCCTCTTCTCCAACAATTACGGCCAGGTAAGTGTCAAGTAAGTGGGAGTCTCCCCACTACGTAAGTAGTGGTCCTAATTAAGTAACCACTTGCCTTCGACACACTTGCCTAGACACCGCAAATGTCAGGATAGGATAAACGGCCGATGCCTGTAACTAGTCCTCTGTCCTATTGAGCGCGAAGTCCTTAGGGCTGAGTCTAGTATTTTTTAATTAACAATGGTCAATGCATATGCTTTTTGTGATTTCTGGGGTCCTGGGAAGGGTGATGAAATCCCCACCCAATCTGAATTGGTTTCAAGCCCCTTAAAGTCCGTATTAATAAATGCAAAGCAGTAACAAATCAACTGCAAACAATTTTTATTTTTTAGCGCGGCGCAAAGAATCCTGCACAAAAACAGTTTATTGGAAGGGGGAAGAGAATTTGCGCAAAGAATGCTGCAGAAAACACAGTTCAGTGGAGTCCAGAGGAGTGGGAGAGAGAAGAGAAAGACTCACAGAAATTTTGAGATGCAGAAGGCACCAAGTGGCCGTGGTTCCGCGGCCTAAGCCTTCTTATGCCACGGTTCCGCAGCAGGAACAGGGAGTTGGGCCTTCAAATTTTGTGTAGGTGCTGGTCTGGGTCTCCTCTGCTTGTCTGGATGTCCTGAATTTTTATTTACTCACTGTATCTGCTCCAGATTTTGCAGTAGACCGTTGGCTCCGTCTTGATCTGTCGCGGTGTAGCCGCGAGATATGGGTCTAACTTCCCACGTCTTTTGCACTGAACTTGAACTTCGTATATCCCACGTCTTTGGCACTGAACTCGAACTTCGTATTATCCTGCACACTTGCACAAAAACTAATCAAAAATAAAAAGATGGTTTTTTTTTACAATGTATATTTTTTTGTTTTGTTTTTCGGTTAGATTTCTATTCTCAAGTTAACCCGAAATTACACAAAGAAATAAACTACCGTCTCCCCGGCAACGGTGCCATTTGATTGGTAGGGATTCTGCGTGTTCAAGTTTAGTTAATTACCGCAATCAAAACGGTTTCGCTTGTAGCTAGCCGGTTGAGTACGGGTCGTCCGCAGGGAGATGGGAATCTTTTTCTATGTGCCTTAACGAGTTAAGTCCGAAAGTCCAGATTTGTTTGTGATTAACTAAGTGTTAAAAAAGATTGTAAAGAGAGCTTGTTAGAGTTAGGATTAGGTTAGTTTGAGTTAGGAGTCGCTCACTTCTTTCGTTGCCACTCTTAATATCGGTGTTACGGTAATCGGCAACAACGGGGATTAGGACGACTAGGAAGTACTTGCGAGTATAAGCTAGGCTTTCCAATGCTTAAGTTCTTCCTTTTAGTGCTTGTACGTCCGTTTTTGGCTCTTACCCATAACCTCCGGTTAATTCAACCACAACCGGTCTCAGTACGGAATCACCGCTGTCATGTAGGATAGGGTTCCGTAAGGAGCGGATTGTGGTTCAATTAACGGGAGTCGATTTAAGATGTTGGGCAAGGAAAGAGTGAGAGAGATTTCCTTCTCTCAAACTTCCCTTATCCTACCCTAACAAGTATGGAAATTACTCACCCATTACAAGAAGAACGAAAAATAAAACAAAGGAGGAAGATAGAAAGAAGGAGATTAGAAGATAACAACTAGCTATTTGCGACCTTACCTTGGCAAGGATCAAACGTAAGCATCATGGTTTTTTAAGGATAAAGGAAAAGAGAACAAGAAAGAAACAAACACAAATAACAACAACTAAGTTAACAATTGAAAATTACAAGCAATTAACATAACAAGAGCAAGACAAGTATAATAACAAAAAGAACTTCTTTATTCATCATTCTTCACTCACAAAAGCTCACTACAAGTTTTTCAATAGAGAAGAGATGAGAAGAGGAAGAACAACAACAAGTATTCTAAAACCTAAAATACAAGATTAAGAACCCTTGGCTTCACAAGGTTCTAGGCTATTTATAGGCAGGGAGATGGAAACCTAGGGCAAAATTCTGCTTCTACATGAAATGTCCAAAGTACCCCTGAAATACGACACCATGAAGAGACCATACGGCCGCGGTTCCGCGGCCTAGACCCCCTATTGGCCGCGGAACCGCGGCCATTTAGAGGAGTTAGGTCAAGGGCTTTTGAGTGCTTCCCTGGTCTGCTGTCCCCTTTTGTCTCGTATATGATTTTTCTGATAATCTTTTCACATTTCTTCTAGAATTCTAGTGGATCAAAAGGTGATTGGATGTAGATCTTTTGTCATGATTTTCTTGAGCTCCGCATAGATTTCTTGGATCTTGTGCTGCCATTGAGCCTTGTGCATGAAAATGACATTGATTTGCCATTTTGTCTCTTAAACTTGTGTGTGGCAACAGATAGATAAAGAGCGGAGACCCGTATTTTATCTGTGGTTGGCAGGAACCCGGATTTTGTCGTGTTTTTCCATGAATTTCACCGTTTAGAGACGAGAACTTGTATCCTGCAATTGACTAGCAAACACGGCTCAAGAGTACCTACCGATAAGCAATATGATAAAAATTGGGCGGTATAAAAATGCAAAAAATCTGATATGAACAGTGTACGTCGTATTTATCTGTAATGTTTAGGTGAGATAAATGATGGGATTTCATTAATGTGATTAATGAAAGAAAAGAAACCTCAAAGATGTTGTAGAAACAAATTTTCAAATAAAAGGGTAGCTAAAATTTTGCTTTGCATAGCGGTATATATGATATACCTTGCACCTTATTCGATGGGGAAAGAGCCGAGATCCCTTCACCGGGAGTGACCTCTTTAGCAAAACTGGCAGATGCTATAACACTCGGTTTGACTTTTGACTGCTTTTGGAGTTTTGTTTTGCATAGTGATATATATGATATGTCTTGCACCTTATTCGATGAGGAAAGAGCCGAGATCCCTTCACCGGGAGTGACCTCTTTAGCAAAACTAATAAAAGCCTCAAAATCACTCCATTTCAAAACTTCACTTGATTCTACAACGATATCAAGTTCATTACGCAATAGGTTTTCAGAAAAACCTGTCGTAGCCCTCCGTCAATTCAGATAAATCCTACTTAGTATTCGTGCTACGTTTGTTGACCTTCGTCAAGGCGTAGTGTGCGGTAGCTAACTAGTATTTATCTGCTTATGCATGTGATGCAGATTGGATTAAGGTAGTCGTACGACCTTGTTGACCTCCGTCAAGGGTCGTGCGGGTGGGTTTAATTCAATCAAGAAATGACGGGTTGAACTTGACTTGCACCCTGTGGTTTGTTGACCTCCGTCAAGGTCATAGGATGCTTGGGGCAAAATATTATCGGGAATTTCAAGTGTTGAAATTTGCAATGAGATTGCATACCTTCTATGAGATAGTTGGATCCCGATACCCACTGTGAGTAATTGTTACTCCTGGGAGAGTTTTACACAGGACAATTAGCCGATCAAGTAGGTGTCTAGAAAGGTGTCAACGGGGTTACGCCTCTGGGAAAATGAGGTTTACTTTAATTAGGTCCGTGCGAACGCATGGGGAACCTCCCTCAAAGTACCGACACTGGCCTGGCTGAAAGATCGACGAAGTTGTAGCGTGTAATTAATCCCGGCTAGTCTTTCCTTTTAGGGTTTGAAGGAAGATTTGATAAATACAGTGGGAGCCATCCTGATTAGATAAGATAATAACCAATCTGATCTTGCAAGAGCATACGCTAAAGTGTTTTCTTCTATCTCTCTCCAGGTAGCGACCATGTCATGCCTTAATCAAGATAATAATATGGATGTATTGACCGAACCCGCAAGTTATACCGTGCTGGGGAACGTTGGTTCCGTTCTTTCTTATAAGAGTTATAGGACTGAACAGGACATAGGGGAATACCAGGATTCCCATGCCACCCGAATGAAGAAAGTACATGTTGATGCATTTTCTTCAGGTGTGTTCGTTACAGAGAACTGTTTCTCCATTTGCCCTACGTCCTGGGTATTAGATACCGGGTCAGGACCCCATATATGTAATCAGTTACATGGGCTTAGGAAAGGTAGAGAACTTGGAGAAGGTGATAAAGACATAAGAGTTGGAAATGGTGCAATTGTTGCAGCTAAGACTGTCGGGGAATATCACCATGCATTACCAACTGGTAATACATTAGTTCTGAACGAATGCTATTACATGCCGAACCTGATATGCAACATTATATCGGTTTCTTTGTTGAGTATAGAAGGATATAATTTTGTATTACAGGATAATGTTATGAACATTTTTCGTAACCAAAAGTTGGTTGGATCAGGCACGTTGTGCAATGGCATTTATGTTCTAAATTAATCAACAGTTCTGAGTATAACAAACACACACAAGTGGAAGAGTTCAGAACTGAACGAATCATTCTTATGGTATTGTAGACTGGGTCACATCAATGCGACACGACTAGCTAAGTTGCATAAGGATGGATATTTGAATCCGTTTGAATTTTTCATCTTATGACACTTGCCAGTCATGTCTCAAAGGCAAGATGACCAAAACTCCATTTATGGGACACGGAGAAAGAGTTACTGAACTCTTGGGACTGATGCATAGTGATGTATGCGGTCCCATGTCTACACATGCCAGGGATGGTTCTTCGTGCTTCATTACATTCACTGACGATCTCTCTAGGTTTCGGGTATGTGTTCCTGATGAAACACAAATCAGAAGCTTTTGAGAAATTTAGAGAATATAAACAAGAAGTCGAGAACCAAACCGGAAAAAGTATTAAAATCCTACGATCTGATCGAGGAGGTGAATACTTGAGCATTGAATTCCTAGACTTCCTAAAAGAGAATGGGATTCTCTCTCAGCTAACTCCTCCATATACATCACAGCACAACGGTGTATCAGATCGGAGGAACCGCACCCTATTAGATATGGTGCGCTCTATGATGAGTGTAGCTGAGTTACCTATTTCCTTCTGGGGATATGCACTGGAAACAACAGCATATCTACTGAATAGGGTTCCTACCAAATCTGTGCCTACCACCCCATATGAGATATGGGAGTGGAAGAGACCATATCTTAATTTTATAAAGATATGGGGTTGCCCGGCCTATGTCAAAAGACAAACCGGACAAACTCGAGGCAAGGTCTGTTTTGTGTAAATTTGTAGGATATCCCAAGCGTTCGCGAGGGTATATCTTCTACCACAGTGAGGAACAAAGAGTATTTGTTGCTCAACATGCCACCTTTTTAGAAAAGGAATTTCTTGCAAAAGAGATTAGTGGCCCTGAGGTAGAACTGGAAGAGGTTCCAACTGAACAAACCATTACAGGAGATTTAGTAGAACCAGAGGATTCAGCAGTTCCCTATGAACCCCAACCACTCCGCCGATCTAGTAGGGTTCCTCGCCAACCTGAGAGATACTACGGTTTTCTCATGGATGGTGGGAGCGAGGATTGTATCATGGAGGATGATGACCCAACTAGCTTCGAGCAGGCAATCACGAGTGGGGACTCAGTGAAATGGCTGGATGCTATGCGGTCCGAGACGGAATCCATGTACACCAACAAAGTATGGACTTTGGAAGTTGCTCTTGAAGGGGTAAAACCCATTGGGAGCAAGTGGATCTTCAAGAAAAAACTTGGTGTAGATGGGAAAGTGGAGACTTTCAAAGCTAGACTTGTTGCAAAGGGTTTTCGTCAAAGACCAGGTGTGGACTATGACGAAACCTTTTCTCCAGTGGCTATGCTTAAATCCATCCGGATCATGCTTGCCATCGCTGCATATCATGACTACGAAATCTGGCAAATGGATGTTAAGACCGCCTTTCTAAACGGTGATTTAGAAGAGTGCGTGTACATGACTCAGCCAGAGGGCTTCGTAGATAGTGGGAGCAGCGGGAAGGTGTGCAAGCTGCTTAAATCCATTTATGGATTAAAGCAAGCATCGCGGAGTTGGAACATCTGCATTGACGTCGTTATCAAAGAGTTTGATTTCGTCAAAAACGTAGATGAACCTTGTATCTACAAGAAGGTGGCAGAGAGTAAGGTTGTCTTCCTCATATTGTACGTGGACGACATACTCTTGATAGGAAATGACATTCCTGTGCTCCAATCGGTCAAGCTCTTCTTATCACAAAGATTCTTAATGAAAGATCTTGGTGATGCCTCCTGCATATTGGGAATTATGATCTATAGAGATAGATCCAAACGGATATTGGGATTGTCCCAATCCAGGTACATTGACACAATACTAAAGAGGTTTAGTATGGAAGAATCCAAGCGTGGGAACTTACCCACGATCTCTAGAGTAACTCTCTCCAAAGAGATGTCTCCCAAGACTGATTTGCAGAGAGCTCGCATGCAAGGGATACCCTATGCTTCGGCTGTAGGCTCTATCATGTACGCGATGCTATGTTCCAGACCCGATGTAGCATACTCACTAAGTGAAGTGAGCAGCTATCAAGCTGATCGTGGAGAGAGTCACTGGACAGCTGTGAAGAGCATTCTCAAGTACTTGCGAAGGACTAAAGAGATGCTCTTGGTGTATGGTAACGGAGAACTCCAAGTGTAGTCCTTTACCAATTCGAGCTTCCAGAGCGATAAGGACGACTCTAAGTCGCAGTCAGGATTTGTCTTTACCATTTATGGAGGGGCGTTTAGCTGGAGGAGTTCCAAGCAGGAAACCATGGCAGACTCGACGATGGAGGCTGAATACATCGCTGCCAACGATGCTGCCAAAGAGGTTGTCTGGATCAAGAAGTTCATTACTGAACTTAGAGTGGTTCCATCCATTGAGCATCCAATACCTTTCTATTGCGATAACAATGGAGCGGTGGCTTTGGCCAAGGAACCCAGGTCCCATCAGCGATCCAGGCATATTCTGAGGTGGTATCACCGGATCCGGGAGATAGTTGATCGCCGGGAGATCGAGGTCAGGAGGGTTAACACGAAGAATAACACAGAGGATCCACTTACGAAGGCCATTCCCCATATACAGTTTGAGAGACCCTTCGGGATGCTCGGTATGCGATACTACAGCAGCTGGCTCTAGTGCAAGTGGGAGATTGTTAGTTGTATGTATGCCCTAGAGGCCAGTATTATACAGATGATGTATATTATATTGGATGCTTGGACATATATAGAGATGACTTTCTTGCTCGATATGATAGTATGCTATCTGGTTGCTCTTTATCTTAACATGTATACTAGTCTCTTTATACTATCTTATAGTTACATGTTGGTAAAGCTCTTAGGATGTGTACTTGACTACCTGGACTATGATGAGGATCATACTAGAGGGGACATGGTAGTCCATAAGTACATCCTTCAAGGTCCCTAGTCGTGGGTGTATCGAGACGGGGCATCGATATACCAGTGTAGACTAGCGTATACGCTTCTCGACCCATGAGATGGGCGATGGATGATCCCATATCCATTGGTGTTTGACATCAGAGATGGTATACGGGTGCTCAGTGGAGACTGGGTACACTAGACGGACACGCCGAGAACTCCCAGATGGTATTATACCTCACGTCAGATGGCAGTTCTCAGGTAACACTTGTGCAGGTTAGTCTGTAGACCCGAGATCGTCATAGAGTCTTGTGTGATTCCCACTTTGCTTTGATTTCCACCTTACCACGTCCATAAGGGTATGCAAAACGGTGGTTTTTGGGTACAGTCCCGGGTCACATGGAGGCAATGAGCGATAGGAGGGATTTTGTCTCTCCCGGTATTGGGGGTTGATGTTGCGCTGTGCTCGATTGGCCGTAACAGGGAAGTCCCTGGCCAGGGCTGATTCAAAGATTTGCTGGTAAGTGTTACTAGTAGTTTCTCGACCCGTTATGAGCCTCACATCGGCACGACTTATCGGTTATTGGGGTCTGACGTTTACCACCCCTAGATTTGATATGCGACATATCAGACGAGGAGACCGGACTGCACGGGTGGTGTTGCCGGTTGGCTCGACGGGAGTTGTAGCAGGTTCGCTTGTTCTCTTCTGATCTCTCAATACCCGGGTGGCCGTTACGTTTAGCTGACCGCTTGCGGCTTGGGGGTGCTTGATATGATCATCACCCACTGCCTGCGTATTGACGAGTCTTAGAGTCCCACAATGGAGTTACCTAGTCCGGGCGAAACGTTGTGGTGCGCGTATGCGATATGCGCATGGACCCGATTAAAATGCGCGTATAGGATACTGTATATTGATCGGGCGACTTGCTTTTGGTTAGGGTCGTATGTGATATGGCCGGATTGATAAATCAAGTGTTGATTTATCATTTAACCATTAGATTCTCACTAGAAATCTTTTCTTGTATCTTTGGATGTATGGATGCACGTATGCATTCCTTATTGATTCATGCACATATGGATGTGCATGCACACACACATACATACATCATCTATCATGGTTGTTTATACATAGAAAATGGTGGATATATAAGACTCACACCATGGTTTATATTATGGATATTTATTTCTATTTTTGCTAAAACAAAAGAAAAGAGATAAGATTGAATCGTGGTCAAAAGTTTCTACACTCTTCTTTTGACCTAACCATTAGCACCTACCTTTTGACCATGGTTTAATCTTTCTCTTGTGTTTTAACTAAAGTAAAATTAAATATCCATAAAGAGATAACCATGGTTTGAGATTAAGAATGAAAAATATATATTCTTATGTTTTTCTTTTTCTCTTTGGAGTTATTCTTCTCTTCTTCAAAAATATCCATCATCTTCTTCAATCTTGAGCTCTTGCTCTCTAGAATTTTCAAGTGAGCAAAATATTCATCAAGATAGGATTTTGAAGTGAGAAAAGCCACCACAACACCATTCTACACAAGTCTAGCCCACTTGTTTGGAGTGTTAGCTTCATTTCATACTCTTGATCGGGTGAAGTTGCAAGCTTGGACAAAGCGGACTCCGGATGGATCATCGGTGACCTAGAGGAGTTCAGGCGGAGCTTTTTCAAACCCCAAGTAGCCAAGGAGTCTTGCGTAGGGAGCTACAAAGGTTGTACTCTCAAAACCCTAGCCTTTCTTTCATGAGATGATATGCAAGTTTTAGAAACCCTAATTTTTCTAGAAACGATCCAATGCTTGTTAACTTAGCACCCTAAAAATTCCATCTTTGGTACATGTGATGCTTCCAAACCCTTCATGAGGTGCTAGGTAAACCTTTCAGGCATGTCGCGATGGTTTTTGACGCGTACACACACGTTTTAGCGTATCGTGCATACGCGCGTTTAGTTCGTGACGCGAGTTTCTCGTTTGGGTTCGATATCGCGTTTTGCGGAATATTTGGCTTATATATGATTTTCTTGTCTCATTTTCAGGTTTGCAGGCGGGGACTACAGACACTACTATAGAGGGAGACATGTGGTAGGATTCACCTAGCGTGGAGCATAGGTGAGTAGATTTAAAATCTACAGGGGAATCGCCCGAATGGCGGTATGCGTCTGGGCTAGGATTCTAATACTTGTCGCATATTCTACGTCATTGTTAGAATTGCGCCTTTACCCTATTTTACTTAGATATAGTTGTACTGTGACTAGTAGCCGTAGGGCACTGCACACATTATTGACGGTTCATGTTGCACGAGCACGGATTCTATGCTACACACACACCGTCAATAATTTCCATGTCACACACTAACCATTATAGATACTATTGTGTTAGTTATATGTATGCCTTAGAGGCCATTACTGTACATATGATGTATATTGTAGTGGATGCTGGGACATATATAAGGAGGACTTTCTTGCTCGACATGATAGTATGTTATCTGGTTACTCTTTACCTTAACGTGTATACTGATTGTCTCTCTGTTACATGTTGGTAAAGCCCTTAGGATGTGTACTTGACTACCTGGACTATGATGCGGATCATACTAGTGGGGACATGGTAGTCCATAAGTACATCCTTCAAGGTCCCTAGTCGAGGGTGTATCGAGACGGGGCATCGATATACCAGAGTAGACTAGCGTATACCTTCTTGACCCATACAGATGGGCGATGGATGATCCCATATCCATTGGTGTTTGACATCAGAGATGATATACGGGTACTCAGTAGAGACTGGGTACACTGGACAGACTCGCCGAGAACTCCCAGATGGTATTATACCTTACGTCAGATGGCAGTTCTCTGGTGACACTGGTACAGGTTAGTCTGTAAACCCGAGATCGTCATAGAGTCTTGTGTGATTCCCACTGTGCTTTGATTTCCACCTTACCACGTCCAAGTGGGCGTGCAAAACGGTGGTTTTTGGGTACAGTCCCGAATCACATGGAGGCAATGAGCGATAGGAGGGGATTCGTCTCTCCCGGTATAGGGAGTTGATGTTGCGCTGTGTTCGATTGGCTATAACCGGAAATCCCTTGCCAGGGTTGCTGAGATTTACTGGTAAGTGTTACCAGTAGTTTCTCGAACTGTTATAGACCTCATATCGACACGACTTATCGAGCTATTGGGGTCTGACGCTTACCACCCCTAAGCGAGATATGCGACATATCAGACGACGAGACCGGATTGTACGGTAAGTGTTACTGGTTGGATTCACAGGAGTGTGAGTGGGCTTGTTCGTTGATCTTCTGATCGCTCAATACCCGGGTGGCCATTACGTTTAGCAGACCGCTTGCGGCTTGTGGGTGTTTGATATGATCATCACCTGCTGCCGGCGTATTAACGAGTCTTTAGAGTCCTACACAGAGGTTTCCTGGCTTAAGCGAAATGAAATAGGGGCGCATATGAGATATGTGCAGGACCGAGAATAATACCAGTATGTGATACTGTATTCGATTCGCGCGATTTGTGACATTGATCGGTTATATGCAATATAGCCGGGTTATCGGATCAAGTGTTGATTCGATAAGTTGTTACTATTGATATTAGTCGGTTATATTCGATATAACCGGATCGTTAAATCAAGTGTTGATTTAATGATTTAATGTATAATTATATATTTGATATATTACTTTACATTAACTAGTATTGGTTCACTTAAGATTGATTATCTCACTTGATTGTGCACATTGTATATATGATATAGTTTTGTACACTAGTTTGTATCATGTTTGATGATACATGCAAACTTGGGTGTATGCTTGATTTAAACCATGTTTAGTAAATGGTTAGGGCTTCATTTGACTTATTTATTTATTCATTTTGGCTAGAAATAAAATGGTGCCTTTGTTTGGATTTTGTTGAAGCTTCATGAAGCTTTGAAAAAGCTTTGACCATTTTGTTTTATTCCTTAACCCTAACCATTTACCTAAACCCTAGTTTATTCTCTACATGAGTTAGCCTCACCCATGGTTTCTAAATGATAACCATCACTTCATTTTTCTTTTTGGAATTAATTCATTATTCTTTTCTTCTTCTTCTTCCTCTTGAGAAAGAAAAGAAAAGCTTGGTTCAAAAATGTCAAGTGATGATTCCAAGTGAGAAATCCAAATCCAAAGTGAACCCACTTCCTATTTCTTCATCCTCTACCACTTGACACGTAGTATAGGGTGTTTTCTTCACAAGTTTCATAGCTTGGTGAAGTTGGATCTTGATCTTGTGTTTCCTCGACGTAGATCCTCTTCGGCATCGAAGTCGACGACCTAGCCCGATCATTTCTCCGAAGAAATCAACACTAGAGTCCGAGATCCGATGATCGCAGCGAAGAGATATCGTCACGGAGCTATGGAGGTGGAGGACCGGATCTACAAAGGTTGTATTTTCGGTTCACTCTTAGTTAAGTTGTTAACTAGTTGCATGTTTCGTCTTAAACTCTAGTCAACGATCGCATTAGGGTTTCTCGGCACCGGAAATTTTTGAATTTGGCATGGTTGATGCCTTGTGGAACCTCCTTAAAGTGCCTAGGAACCCTACAGTGGTATCAGAGCTACTAAGCATTGGATGTCGACCTATGGGGGGTTCTCACTGTGTAACAGTGTGGCGAAGCATAGGCTCTTACCCCCAGGGTGTTCCGAGACCGGAAGGTGTTCCGGCGGGTTGTAGTCCTCGCGAGGGAGCATGCGTAAAAAGTAGCGGCTGAGGGACCCGTTGGTGCCACGGCGACCCCATTGGATGGGGTGGCTGCCTGACCTACAGTGGTATCAGTGACTAGCTAGAGCCTTAGGCGATGAGTAGACAAAGTTAGAAACCCGATCGAACCCGAAACCCTAATTCTAAATCCTTCTCTGTACATTTTTTAAAACAGTGGATTTTTCCTAATTAAAAATTCTCAGAAAATAGAGCAGGAAATTCTAAGAATAACTGGAGAAAATGACACCCTAAAGCTACAGTAACGCCGTGGAACCGCGACCTAACCCTACTTGTTGCGGCGGTTCCGCGGCCGTCTGTGATGTTTAGGCAGTGTATTTTCCACAGTTATCTCTGTAGGTATTCATTGTTACTTCTGGGAAGTTTTAATTGATACTCAACATTTGAGTTTTCTGGGTTGTATTGGGAGTTCGTAGATTCAATCGGATTGTCTAATTTTGTCTATGTGTTTTTCCGGATAATTTTAGAAAATCTTGAAAAGTTCGACCGGATATAAATACCCAATTTTTCCCCTGTTGGGAAATTTCCAATTGTTGGATTTTTCCGTAGTTTAATGACGTTCTAAGTAGTGCAAGTAACGCGATGGTCCCTCTAGAAGACAACAAACCTTAACTCGATTATGTGACCGTCTTGAACTGCCCTTTGAACCTTAGGGTTTGGGGCAGTACGGCATGCCACATGTGAGGCGTTGGCTTGACCCTTCTACGGCTGGACCGTTGGTACTGAGGCATGAAGTGAATGTTTTTAAACTTATATCATGTGTTGAGCTGTTTCGGGAAAACTTGGGTGTTTGACTGTTCGATCGGAAAGTTTAACATTTTCTATTATCTGGAATGCGATACAATATTTGGAATCCACAAGTAGTTATGAGATAACTGATTTGAATGTTATAAACATAGCAGTTTAGTCTCACTTGTTCGGTTGCCATGGAATTTTGATGTGATCAAAAGTCCGTCGCAATCACGTAACGTACGCGGATACTCGTCGGGTAAACTTAATAGACAGCTACACCCCATAGCCCCGACCAAGTGACTGTAGGATAACCCCGTCGCTGAAAGCATCCGTTCGGGTGCTCACGGCAGCGGTGTTCCGCCTTGGTGCACTTCGTCGACGGTATCGGGGGTGCGGCCGTCTACTGAAGTTTGCGACGAGCATTCGATCAGGATGTCGGGAATCTTGTTGAATTGCCCGACTTGGTATTGAAAAGTGTTTTCGATCATGAGACTAAAATGCGGAGTTTATAATTGTTAGGCATGTGATGTCTAAGGAATTCATTTGATTAGGCATGCGATGTCTAAAGAAGTTGCGGATTCCAACTGTTGTAGTTTTACACTTTCTTTTATGTGACCGTAAGTGTAATATGTGATATCGCCGGTTTCGTTTCTATATGTCAACGACAATTGGGATGCGCATATTTACTTACGTTGATGACATGTGATGTTATGTGTTGCTCGATATGTTATATTGGATCGTCGTGTTTGAATAGCCGGGGTTTTTTTTATGTGAGATGAGTGTTTTTCATTTTCATTCATGTAAAAACTTTTATGTAATATTCTTTTATTGGGGCACTTCCAGGTTGCGGAAGATGTCACCCTTTGTATATTATTTACTTTTCCGCATTAGGATAGACCCAAGGAGGAGGGCATAAGTAACCGGGTTCTGGAGTCCAGTGGGAGACCAACTCGAGGAGTCGAGTCCGGGTCTCCTAACTCAAGAATTGGTAGGGTTGCTTGCCGCTCTCGTAGGGGTCTAGGGGTGTGGGTTTGGCTATTCATCCGGACCGTGGAATCCGTGTTTTATACTGGCTCGTATTAAAAACACGGACGTCCTAGAATATCCAATGTTTCATATGTTTCTTCTGCTGCGATATCTGTGATGTGATCATTTGATGTTCTGTGATAAATACTGTATATAGTATATATGATATATTATATAGACGTTGCTTATGTTTTACATCAGTGCTAGCCCTGCCGCGCTCTGCCGTTAGTTACCTATCCTAACGGTGCACGAGGGGACATCGAGGCGAATGTGGATGGCATAAGTGTACGTCGTATTTATCTGTGATGTTTAGGTAACTTAAATGATGGGACATCATTAATATGATTAATGAAAGAAAATAAACCTAAGATGTTGTGGAATCGAATTTTCAAAAACAGGTAGCTACAGTTCTTGCTTTGCATCGCGGTCTTCCTTGTAGAACATCCTGCACCTTATTCGATAGGAAAAGGACCGAGATCCCTTCACCGGAAGTCACTCCTTTAGCAATAACTGGCAGATGCTACAACCCTCGGTTTGTCTTTTGATTGCTTCTATAGTTTCTGCTTTGCACAGTGGTATATATGATATATCATGCACCTTATTCGATGAGGAAAGGGCCGACATTCCCTTCACCCGGAGTGACCCCTTTAGCAAAACTAGAAAATCCTAAAAAACACTCCATTTTTAAAATCATTTGATTCTACAACGATATCAAGTTCATTACGCAATAGGTTTTTAGAAAAAGCTGTCGTAGCCCTCCGTCATTTCAGATAAGTAGTAGTTAGTATTCGTGCTGCGTTTGTTGGCCTTTGTCAAGGCGTAGTGTGCGGTAGCTAACTGGTGTTTATCTGCTTATGCATATGATGCAGATTGGGTTAGGGTAGTCGTGCGACCTTGTTGGCCTTTGTCAAGGGTCGTGCGGGTGGGTTTAATTCAATCAGGAAATGACGGGTTGAACTTGACTAGCATCCTATGGTTTGTTGTCCTTTGTCAAGGTCATAGGAGGTTAGGGGCAAAATATTATCGGGAATTTCAAGTGTTGAAATTTGCAATGAGATTGCATACCTTCTATGAGATAGTTGGATCCCGATACCCACTGCGAGTAATTGTTACTCCTGAGATAGTTTTACACATTACAATTAGTCGATCAAGTAGGTGTCTAGAAAGGTGTCAACGGGGTTACGCCTCTGGGAAAACGAGGTTTACCATAATTAGGTTTGTGCGAAAGCACGGGGGACCTCCCTCAAAGTACCGACACTGGCCTGGCTGAAACGTTGGCAAACTTGTAGCGTGTAATTAATCCCGGCTAGTCTTTCCTTTTAGGGTTTGAAGGAAGATTTGATAAAAACAGTGGGAGCCATCCTGATTAGATAAAATAATAACCAATCTGATCTTGCAAAAGCATACGCTGAGTGTTTTCTTCTCTCTCTCTCCAGGTAGCGACCATGTCACGCCTTAATCGAGATAATAAAATGGATATATTGACCGAACCCGCTAGTTATACTGAGCTGGGGAACGTTGGTCCCGCTCCAACTTATAATTGTTATAAGACAAAGCAGGAAATTGGGGATTACCAAGATTCCTTTGCCGCCCAAACGAAGAAAGTGCATGATGATGCATCTTCTTCGGGTGCGTTCATTACAAAGAACTGTTTCTCAGTATCCTCTGCGTCCTGGGTATATGATACCAGATCAGGATCCCAGATATGTAATCTGTTACATAGGGCTACAGAAAGGTAGAGAACTGAGAACAAGTGATAAGTTTCATGAGGCAGAAAACGGTACAAGTGTTGCAGCCAAGTCTGTTGGTCACTGTCACCCTGTATTTCAAATACATTGATTCTGAATGAATGTTATTAGATACCGAACCTGATATACAAAATCATATCAGTCTCTTTATTAGTAAAGAAACAATATAATTTTGTATTGTTGGATAATGTTTTGAACATTTCCTATATCAAAAGTTGATCGGTTCAGGCACGTTATCTAAAAGCATTGATGTTCTAAATCAAACTACAGTTCTTAGTATACGGAACACACACAAGAGGAAGACTTCAGAAATGAATGGATCCTTCTTGAGGTATTGTAGACTGGGTCATATCAATGCGACCCGACTAGCTAAGTTGCACATAGATGCATATTTAAATCTGTTTGAATTTACATCTTGTGAAACTTGCCAGTCATGTCACAAAGATAAGATGACCATAGCTCTGTTTATTTGAAACAGAGAAAGAGTTTGTGTACTCTTGGGATGATACATGTTGATGTATGTTGGTCCCCTGTCTACACATGCCAAGACCGGTTCTTTGTACTTCATTACATTCTCTAATGATCTCTCAAGATTCAGACATATGTTCCTGTTGAAACACAAGTCCGAACCTTTTGAGATATTCACAGAATATAAGTTAGAAGTAGATAACCAAATTGCGGATATAAGTATTATGTCCTATGATAAGATCAGGGAGGAGAATACTTGTGCACGGAAATCCTGGACTGTTCTAAAGGAGAATGAGATTCTCTCTCAGCATTACTCCTCCGTATACACCATAGCACGATGGTATATCGGGGCGGAGCAATCACACCCTATATGATAAGGTGTGCTCTATGATGAGTACTACTGAGTTACCTATTTGGGAGTTATGCACTTATGAAGTTGCATACCTATTGAATAGGGTTCCAATCAAATCAGTTGCCTACCGCTTCATATGTGATATGGAAAGGGAAGAGCCCATATCTTAAGTTGGTTAAGATTTGGGGTTGTCCAGCCTATGTCTGAAAAGAAAAATTCGGACAAGCTCGATGCAAGATCTGTTATGTAGAACTGGAAATGTTCCAGCTATATAAACTGCAGCTGATGATTTGATAGAACCAAAGGATTCAGTAGATTCCAACGAACCTCAGCCTCTCCGCCGATCTAGTAGGGTTCCTCACCTACCTGAGAGATACTTCTGTTTCTCTATGACAGTGGGAGCGAGGATTGCATCATGAGATGATGACCCAACTAGTTTCAAACTGGCCATCAGGAGTGGGACTCTATAAGAATGGCTGGATGCTTAGCGATCTAAGATGGAATCCTTATACACCAACAAAGTATGGACTTTAGTTGCTTTATCTGAAGGGTTAAATCTCCATCAGGAGCAAGTATATCTTGAGAAGATTACTTGGTGTACATGGAAAAGTTGAGACTTTCAAAGCTAGACTTGTTAAAAGTTTGCATCATTGACCAGGTATGGATTATGATGAAACCTTTTCTAAGTCGCTATGCTTAAGTCCATCCAGATCCTACTTGCCACGGCTACATACCATGACTATGACATCTGGCGGTTGGGTGCCATGACTGCTTTTCTAAATGATGTTTTGGAAGAGTGCGTCTATAAGTACACAGTCAGAGGGCTTCGTAGACAGTGGGAGCAGCGGAAACGTGTGCAAGATGTTTTATGTAATAAAGCAGGCATCGCGGAGTTGGAACGTCTGTTTTGATGTGTTAGTCAAAGAGTTTGACATCATCAAAATGATAGATGAACCTTATATATACAAAAAGGTAGTAGGGAGTATGGTGGTGATCCTCGTAGAGTACGTGGATGACATACTCTTGATAAGAAAGGAGTTTCCTATGCTATGCTTGGTCAATCTCCGCTTATCACAATGATTCTCCATATAGGATCAAAGTGATACCTCCTAAATCCTGGGTTTTGGATCTACGAGATAGATCTAATTGGATGTTAGGATACTCACTAGTTGTAGTGAGATGGTATCAGTTGATCCTGGGGAGAATCACTGGAAAGGTTCCAGGGTGATAAGGACGACTGAAAGTCAGTCACAGGCATTGTCTATACCCACAATAAAGGGACGGTATGTTGGAAGAGTTCCAAGCTAGATACCGTGGCATACTAGACGATAAAGGCTGGATACATCGCTACTAAAGATGCTACCAAAGACGCAGTCTGGATGTATATTAGTTCATGAGATGAACTTCGTTCCTACCATTGTGTGGCAATGGAGTTGTGGCTTATGCCAAGGAACACCCGTCCCATCAGTGATCCAGACATATTCTAAGGCAGTATCACCTGATCATGGAGATGGTTGATCTCCAAGGAGATCGAGGTTGGGAGAGTAGACTCAGAGGACAACACGGCGGATCCACTCACAAAGGCCTTTTCCCAGAGAGAGACTTTTATGGGATGGTTGAGTATGAGATACTGCAACCACTGCTACAGATGGCCCTAGTGCAAGTGGGAGATTGTTAGTTATATGTATGCCCTAGAGGCCATTACTGTACATAGGATGTATATTGTAGTGGATGCTGGGACATATATAGGGAGTACTTTCTTGCTCGACATGATAGTATGCTATCTGGTTACTCTTTACCTTAACGTGTATACTGATTGTCTCTCTGTTACATGTTGGTAAAGCCCTTAGGATGTGTACTTGACTAGCTGGACTATGATGCGGATCATACTAGTGGGGACATGGTAGTCCATAAGTACATCCTTCAAGGTCCCTAGTCGAGGGTGTATCGAGACGGGGCATCGATATACCAGAGTAGACTAGCGTATACCTTCTTGACCCATACAGATGGGCGATGGATGATCCCATATCCATTGGTGTTTGTCATCAGAGATGATATACGGGTGCTCAGTAGAGACTGGGTACACTGGACGGACTCGCCGAGAACTCCCAGATGGTATTGTACCTTACGTCAGATGGCAGTTCTCTGGTGACACTGGTACAGGTTAGTCTGTAGACCCGAGATCGTCATAGAGTCTTGTGTGATTCCCACTATGCTTTGATTTCCACCTTACCACGTCCAAGGGGGCGTGCAAAACGATGGTTTTTGGGTACAGTCCCGAATCACATGGAGGCAATGAGCGATAGGAGGGGATTCGTCTCTCCCGGTATAGGGAGTTGATGTTGCGCTGTGTTCGATTGGCTATAACCGGAAATCCCTTGCCAGGGTTGCTGATATTTACTGGTAAGTGTTACCAGTAGTTTCTCGAACTGTTATAGACCTCATATCGACACGACTTATCGAGCTATTGGGGTCTTACGTTTACCACCCCCAGGCGAGATATGCGACATATCAGACGACGAGACCGGACTGTACGGTAAGTGTTACTGGTTGGATTCACAGGAGTGTGAGCGGGCCTGCTCGTTGATCTTCTGATCGCTCAATACCCGGGTGGCCGTTACGTTTAGCAGACCGCTTGCGCCTTGTGGGTGTTTGATATGATCATCACCTGCTGCCGGCGTATTGACGAGTCTTTAGAGTCCTACACAGAGGTTTCCTGGCTCAAGCGAAACGAAATAGGGGCGAATATGAGATATGTGCAGGACCGAGAATAATACCAGTATGTGATACTGTATTCGATTCTCACGATTTGTGACATTGATCGGTTATATGCGATATAGCCGGGTTATCGGATCAAGTGTTGATTCGATAAGTTGTTACTATTGATATTAGTTGGTTATATGCGATATGACCGGATCGTTAAATCAAGTGTTGATTTAATGATTTAATGTATAATTATATATTTGATATATTACTTTACATTAACTAGTATTGGTTCACTTAAGATTGATTATCTCACTTGATTGTGCACATTGTATATATGATATAGTTTTGTGCACTAGTTTGTATCATGTTTGATGATATATGCAAACTTGGGTGTATGCTTGATTTAAACCAAGTTTAGTAAATGGTTAGGGCTTCATTTGACTTATTTATTTATTCATTTTGGCTAGAAATAAAATGGTGTCTTTGTTTGGATTTTGTTGAAGCTTCATGAAGCTTTGAAAAAGCTTTGACCATTTTGTTTTATTCCTTAACCCTAACCATTTACCTAAACCCTAGTTTATTCTCTACATGAGTTAGCCTCACCCATGGTTGCTAAATGATAACCATCACATCATTTTTCTTTTTGGAATTAATTCATTATTCTTTTCTTCTTCTTCTTCCTCTTGAGAAAGAAAAGAAAAGCTTGCTTCAAAAATGTCAAGTGATGATTCCAAGTGAGAAATCCAAATCCAAAGTGAACCCACTTCCTATTTCTTCATCCTCTACCACTTGCCAAGTAGTAAAGGGTGTTTTCTTCACAAGTTTCATGGCTTGGTGAAGTTGGAGCTTGATCTTGTGTTGCATCGACGTAGATCATCTTCGGCATCGAAGTCGACGACCTAGCCCGATCATTTCTCCAATGAAATCAATACTAGAGTCCGAGATCCGATGATCGCAGCGAAGGGACATCATCACGGAGCTATAGAGATGGAGGACCGGATCTACAAAGGTTGTATTTTCGGTTCACTCTTAGTTAAGTTGTTAACTAGTTGCATGTTTCGCCTTAAACTCTAGTCAACGATCGCATTAGGGTTTCTCGGCACCGGAAATTTTTGAATTTGGCATGGTTGATGCATTGTGGAACCTCCTTAAAGTGCTTAGGAACCCTACATATTGCTTGTCACACATGACATCTAGCTTATCGGTATACCTATAGTGTATCATACCTTTAGTGATAGGTACATATACACCTTGCGATACAGCTACAGGTATACCTTGCACATATTTTACTTATACCGGGGGGGATATCCTACATATTTTACTTATACCCAGGGGGGTATACGACATCAGTTCTTATAGGTAGATACTAATCCATTGCTACACCTGTATGTTACACACATATTCAGTTGCAGTTACATTTTTACCTTTACTGATGTTACTTAGCTGTACCTTATTGGTTTCGCATACATCTGGTTTCATCTACATATTCTCATTTATATGCTCGCATTTCAGGTATATCGTATATATTTATTCCTGGATTGCGCATAATTATTTGGATTTTACATGGTGTTTTCTGGATTTGGGAACCGCGGGAGTTCATGAAATTATGCATACATTGAAAAACCCGGTTTCATTGATATGATATTTGCGCATCCACCATAGGTTTTATCGGTGCTGATTATATATACCCCTACGAGGAGGCGTCGAGGCCGTAGAGGGTACATGGTGGGGCCCGGAGGTACCCGGGGCAAGAATAGGATGTCGATGTGCTTTGAGCCGATGAGCCCGGCAGGGGAACCATACCATCCGGTGACAGTACCAATGACTCGGCGGGGATCATGGAGATACCGTTGGGAGTCATGCATGTATGCATACGTCGAAAGGCGAAGGTCAGAGCTAGGCACTCGTGCTTTCAGGACAACGTATGATACGTACCTATCAGGATTTCTGTGTCGATACTTGGCACATTGTTTTCATGATATTTCTTTTAAACACCTTTGTATATATAACAGGGGATTAGCCGTTGTTATATATACCCTTACACCAATATTAGTGGAATGGGACGCTAATATATGTGTATTTACCCCATCATATTTTTTTCTGCATATATATTTATTTAGGATGTTAGAAACTTACTTGAGATTCGACTTGGGATATAGGTGATTCATTGAGATTGGATATTGGATATGAAAGAGATTGTTGATTTGTACATTCGAGATATAGGAGAGCTATTTGATATTGTACATTGAGGTGATGTGAGACTTATATAATGTGAGAGCCCAGTTTGGGGGCTGATTTGAGGAATTGTAGATTTGAGTGTCTTGATGGATTGTGATCCTGCCACGATGTCAGGTTTCCGTGGAAATGACATATTCCACCATATACCTCACACTTATCTATTTTATGCACAGTTTCATATATTGGTAGTGCCTGTTAGTGTACCCATATGATAGTTGCATATTTACATTCTCATATCCCTATTGCATGGTTATTGCATATTATTGTCATGTTACTATTGCTTCACATATTGATTGTACCTGCTAGTGTACTTTCCTTTATTCAGCATTTGCATGACATGTTATTACTGTAATTGCATATCTTAGATTCATGCTGTACGTACATTCCTGCGATTACCTGCATATGTTATCTACTATTCACGAGTTGGCAACTCACCCCCGTTGTGCCACAGGTATTTCAGGTTGTTCCCCAGAGTAGTCGAGGCAGGCTATTCCGCTATTCAGCTATCATCTTTTGCTATAGATACCGCATCAGCTCACAGTACTATTTTTCTTAGGTGGGTTTTAGTGGTTATCTGTATTTTGTATTGTACATTCGTTGTATCTTGTACTCTCCATCTACTATTATGTTGTTGACTTAGAGACTTGGTGTGGACGATATTGTATATTATTGTGGATTTGTTGTCTTTTATATACAGTTTTCTCTCTATTGTCTTTATTTCTTCGCTACGGCGTCATATTTTAGTGTTGTATTCATCTTGGGTTAGTCTTTACAAAAAGGGGTGTTGCCAAAATTTTAAAGAAATATAGTAGGACTTTTAAAGAATTTGGGTTGCGATTTCAAATGATTTCAAAAACTTATATTATCTTTTCCATTTTTTCTTGGTTTAGATTTCTGGGTATTGGCTTTCTTTTACAGCGTTACGTCTTTGGACGTTGCGTAGTATTAGGACCGTTACGGGCCAATTTTGGGTCGTGACAGGTTGTCACACAGTGGTTTCTCCACATAGGAATTGGGTATAATATCAAGACATTCTGGCTACTAGATCTATAGATCTAGAATTGGGTGGTTTCCCAATCAGGGTACTTAGACAACATTCTATGAGTTTTTAGAATGGACGACTCCTGGCACGGTAGTATACCTGCAGGTGATGGAGTCGCCCTCTCTAAAGGTGTGTTACAGACTAAAGGGGAGAGGGATGTGCATGATTGGCAGATTACTTGCTTAGGCAATTGAGTCAATCATGAGATGTCAAGTACCACACTAGATGTTTTTGCAGTGGATGCAATAAATTGATATTGATCCAATCCCGGAGAAATGAACTGAAGCATTTTTAGAACATAAGTGAATGTTCTAGGGATATGATAACAACAGTCTCTTTCGGGAGACAGTTATCATTTCCGGTTCCAAGGTGACCTGGATGACAGATTGGTTGTCAGAGTTATAGTTTTCCTTCTGACGAGGGGCAGTATTTTGGACAGATGGTTCAAGGGGATACTGAGGGAGGCATGACGTAGGATACTGATTAAGTTCAGTTGACGATACAGTCTAAGAAGTTTGGATTTGGAGTTCATTTATGAGCTAGGTCCCATCAGATATCCAGACATATTCTAAGACTGGTATTGCTCATTTCGGGAGATGGCTTTCTCCGCGAACTTGAGATATAAAGAGACATGAAAAGAAACATCTAGGCGGATCCACTCACTGAGGCTATTCCTCGAACTCAATAGTTTCGCAAACGGGTTTTGTGAGACTGATTAGTAGAGGAGTTGGGTGTTCGGTATCACACGGGCTGTGAGTATGCGACATCGCAATAATTAGCCTTGAGTGCAAGTGGGAGATTGTTGGAGATAGTGCCCTCAGAATCAATTATTGGATCACAGGCACGTGATTGCAATGATTGAGCGAGGACCTATACCAGTAAGACAGTCTTACTCAAGATGATAGTATGCTATCTGGTTTACCTTTATCATCGTGTACTACTTCAGGTGACCTTACAAGTCACTATTGCGCGTTGATGGAGCCCCTAGGATTCTTGCTTGACTGCCAGCAATATGAGGGCGATCGTATACGTGGAAGCTGGGGTCTATAAGCACATCCTTAAAAGGTCCCTAGTCATGGGAGTTTCGAGACAGGGCATCGATCCTCCAGAGTAGACTAGTGTATACAGTCGAGACCACGACGAGGGGCGGTGGCCGGTCTCACAAGCCACAGGTGTCAGTTGGATCACCTAAAATGTATACATGTGCTCATTGGGTTATGAGTACACCGGACAGGACTCGCTGGGAACATGCTAGTTGGTCTTATACCTGACGTCAGATAGCAGTTCCCTGGTGACATGTGTACAGGTTAGTTCATCGACCTGAGATCGTCATTTGTCTCGTGTGAGTTCCTACTGTACTTTGATTACTACCCTAGCACGCTCAAAGGAGACGTGCAAACAGGTTTTAGTTGGGTACAATCCCGAGCCACATGGAGGCAGTGAGCGGATCTGCAGGGGTTCGTCTCTCCCGGTATTGGGGGTGAGGTCATGCTGTGTCTAGGAAAGCCATTACACGAAGTCCTTGGCCAAGGCAGGAGATTTACTGGTAGGTATTCCAGTAGTATCTCAGGGTGTTCTGGGCTACACTCCGACATGACTTGTACCGCTTTTGGGGGTCTGGCTTTTACCAACCCCCTAGGCCCGCCATGCGATGCTCATAGACGAACGGACCGGACTGTACGTATATTGTCACTGTCAGGCTCAGTAGGGTGTCAGGATGAGTTCGCTCATCGACGTCCCTTTTGGTCAATACCTGGTAGCCCGTTACGTATGGCTAATACCTCTGACGTGCTAGTGGTTAAATCCACGGCCAAAGTATTGACGAGTCTTTAGAGTTCCCCACAGACCGTTTTCTCAAGTTTCGGGCGAAGCGCTGTAGAGGCCGTATAGAGATATGGCAGGGTTCGATCAAATACGTGCGGTATTGCACGGACCATGATCGGACGGATAATACTAGCGGGCTTTGGTTTAAGCCGGATCCTAGTATTGTAAAGTGTAGATTTTGTCTCATTACATTTTTATTCGATCGGAATACAAATGCGGGTATGTATATACAGTCGCGGGGTTTTCCTGTAATTTATTACGGGATCAGTTTTCTGAAGTTACCAGTTTGCTTTCCGTTTCGGCCATTTTCCTTTGTATCTTTCCTTGGCTGAAAATTGGTGGAGGAGGGCTTATTTGCAATTGTGCAAATTAGCATTGTGGAGTGTGGTCTTTGTATATTGTTTCATCATGATGGTTTCATGATGGTCCCACCATCCCTTGACTTTTCTTTAGTCCATGATTTCTTGACTTTTGGAGTAATCATGGTTGTTGATGATGGGGTTGATTTGGAGTGAGGGTTTGTTGTGATCATTATATTTCACCATCATCATTTTTCTCTCTCTTGCATGATAGCTTCCTCCCCCCTTGACTTTTCTCTCACTCCCATTCTCATTCCTTCTTGGATTAGGCCAGCAACTTCTTGGGGTGGTGAGGGATTTATTTTGTGAGGGATTTGGTTCTCATTTGCTTACTACAAAATTCCCAAAACCCACCACAAAAGTTCATAGTTCATTTCCCTCCACCAAATGGCAACTTCAACCCCAAGAGAGACAAAGAGCACTACACTTATTCTACAGCAATTCATGGACACGTCGACTCGCCAACTTTGTGCCCAAGTTGCCTCGGACCAGAGGTGGGAGCCCGTAAAAGAACCCGGCGATGTGGTGCCCTTCCGACGAGGAGTTGAAGACCGGAGATTCCACGGGGAGATCGGGACGACGATGAGAAGACCGAAAGACACGAATCGCTCGATATATCTCTCTACCCCTTTTCTAGTTAGCTAGGATTAGATTAATGGCCCGATCCGGGATTTTTGTGCGCGGTGGTGCCGGTTCAAAATTTCAAAGAAATGTATCGTTTCCGTATTTTGGCCTCGGATTGACGGCCGGGGCGCCGCCTTGCACTTACTGTTGGATATAGTGCCCTTAGAGTCAATTATTGGATCACAGGCACGTGATTGCAATGATTGAGGGAGGACCTATACCAGTAAGACAGTCTTACTCAAGATGATAGTATGCTATCTGGTTTACCTTTATCATCGTGTACTACTTCAGGTGACCTTACAAGTCACTATTGCGCGTTGATGGAGCCCTTAGGATTCTTGCTTGACTACCAGCAGTATGAGGGCGATCATATACATGAGAGCTGGGGTCTATAAGCACATCCTTAAAAGGTCCCTAGTCATGGGAGTTTCGAGACAGGGTAGTGATACTCCTGAGTAGACTAGTGTATACAGTCGAGACCCCGACGAGGGGCGGTGGCCGGTCTCACAAGCCACTGGTGTCAGTTAGTTCACCTAAGATGTATACAGGTGCTCATTGGGTTATGAGTACACTGGACAGGACTCGCCGGGAACCTGCTAGTTGGTATTATACCTGACGTCAGATAGCAGTTCCCTGGTGACATGTGTACAGGTTAGTTCATCGACCTGAGATCGTCATTTGTCTCGTGTGAGTTCCTACTGTGCTTTGATTACTACCCTACCACGCTCAAAGGAGACGTGCAAACAGGTTTTAGTTGGGTACAGTCCCGAGCCACATGGAGGCAGTGAGCGGATCTGCAGGGTTTCGTCTCTCCCGGTATTGGGGGTGAGGTCGCGCTGTGTCTAGGAGAGCCAGAACATGAAAAGTACTTGGCCAAGGCAGGAGATTTACTGGTAGGTATTCCAGTAGTATCTCAGGGTGTTCTGGGCTACACTCCGACACGACTTGTACCGCTTTTGGGGGTCTGACTTTTACCAACCCTCTAGGCCCGCCATGCGATGCTCATAGACGAACGGACCGGACTGTACGGATATTGTCACTGACAGGCTCAGTTGGGTGTCAGGATGAGTTCGCTCATCGACGTCCCTTTTGGTCAATAGCTGGTGGCCCGTCACGTATGGCTAAACCTCTGACGTGCTAGTGGTTAAATCCACACCCATAGTATTGACGAGTCTTTAGAGTCCACCACACACAGTTACTCAGGTTTCGGGCGAAACGTTGTAGAGGCCGTATGGAGATATGGCAGGGTTCGATCAGATACGTGCGATATTGCACGGATCTTGATCGGACGGATTTTACTAGCCGGCTTTGGCTTAAGCCGGATCCTAGTATTAGATAGTGTAGATATTGTCTCTTTGCATTTGTATTCAGTGGGAATACAAATGCGGGCATGTATACGCAGTAGTGGGGTTTTCCTGTAATTTATTAGGGATCGGTTTTCTGAAGTTGCCAGTTTGCATTCCGTTCCGGCCGGTTTTCCTTCGTTCTTTCGCGGCCGGACTTTTCCGATGGGAGGGGGTAATTTGCAATTGTGCAAATTACTTTTTGTGGAGGGATTTTATTGCATCATGTGGCTTCCTCATCATGAGATTCTTTTCTAGTCTTTTTCCTTGCATTTATGAGATTTGATGAGGAGTTGATTTGGATTAGAAATGGTGTGACTTTATTTAGCATTATCTTTTCTTTTTCTCCTCTTGGATTATTGATTCTTTTTCTCCACCATTTTGGATGAGGGGCCGGCCACTATTCTTGAGGGAGAGAGAGAGGTTCATTGGTGTGAGGAAAAATTCATTCATTTCATGATTTTTGGCCACTACCTTTTTTCCTTACCTCTCTCCAAAGATTTTTCTTCTCCTCCACATCCATACCATGGCTACTTCACTTAAACCCCTAGAGACATAGTATTCTACACTAGTCTACAGCAAACCTTGGACGCGTCGGCTAGCCAATTTTGCGCCAGAGCTGCCTCGGTCCAGAGGTGGGAGCCCGTAAAAGTATTCGGCTACGTGGTGCCCTTTCCGACAAGGACGTGACGGACGGAGATTCCGCGGGAGATCGGAGTGGAGATGAAGACCGAAGGACACGGATCGCTTGGTATACTTCTCTACCCATCTTGTATTTTGCTAGTAGCTAGGTTAATGGCCCAATCCGGGTTAAAAGTGTGCGGTGGTGCCGGTTTGCTAGTTCGCAAAGTTTTTCGTTTCCGCATTTCCGGCGTCGGATCGACGGCCGGGGCGCCGCCGCGGACTTACACTTACAAGCATTGCCACTGGAGAAAAAGTTTCGTCATAGTCCAAACCAGGTCTTTGACGAAAACCCTTTGCAACAAGTCTAGCCTTATAGGTCTCAACCTGTCCATCTACACCAATCTTCTTTTTGAAGATCCATTTGCATCCTACGGGTTTTTCCCCTTCTGGAGCAACGTCCAAAGTCCATACTTTGTTGGTGTACATGGACTCCATCTCGGTCCGTATTGCATCCAACCATTTTACCAAATCAGTGCTCTGAATGGCCTGTTGGAAGCTAGTCAGCTCATCATTATCAATGATGCAATCCTCTCTATCCCCGTCTATGAGAAAATCGTAGTATCTCTCAGGTGGATGAGAAAGCCTACTACTCCTGCGGAGCGGTGCAGGATTGTCCTGTTCTTTTGAACCTTCTGGATCCTCTAAGCTTTCAGTAATAGCTTGTGGTTCTGGAATTTCTTCCAGTTCTATTGCGCTCCCACTTATCTGATTTTCTAAAAATTCAGTTTCCAAGAAGCAGGCATGATGAGAAACAAATACCTTTTGTTCCTCTGCGTAATAGAAGAAATATCCCTTGGAGTTCTTTGGATATCCCACAAACTTGCACTGTACTGAGCGTGCCTCGAGTTTGTCTGTATGCTGCTTTTTGACAAAAGCTGGACATCCCAATGTCTTAATGTGTTTAAGATATGGTTTCTTCCCACTCCATATATGATATGGTGTGGTAGGAACTGACTTTGTTGGAACCCGGTTCAAAAGATATGGAGCTGATTCTAGTGCATATCCCCAGAAAGATCACGGTAACTCAGCGTTACTCATCATGGAACGTACCATATCCAATAGGGTTCAGTTCCGTCTCTCCAATACACCATTGTGTTGTGATGTGTATGGAGGAGTAAGTTGAGTGAGAATTCCATTCTCTTTTAGGTAATCGCACTTAAGTATTCACCATCTCGATCAGATCTCAGTGTCTTTATACTCTTGCCTGTTTGTTTTTCTACTTCATTCTTGTATTCCTAGAATTTTTCAAAGGCTTCAAATTTATGCTTCGTTAAGAAGACATGTCCATACCTTGAAAAATCATCCGTAAAAAGTAAGAATAACCACTTCGCGCATGTGTAGACATTGGACCACATACATCGCTTTGTATGAGTCCCAAGAGCTCGCTCGCTCTTACTCCGTGTCCAATAAACGGAGTCTTTGTCATCTTTCCCATGAGACAAGATTGACAAGTTGCATAAGACTGATATTCGAACGGATCCAAATATCCCTCTTTTTGTAATTTAGTCAATCGTGTTTCATTGATGTGACCCACGGTACAATGCCATAAGAAAGCATGATTTATTTCTGGAGACATTCTTTTGTGTATATCCTGGATATTGAAAATTTGCGGTTGGTTTAATACGTATATTCCGTTGCTTAATGTACCCGACCCAATCAAAACATGATTAAGGTGAAGGTTTACAACATTTCTTACAAATGCAAAATCATAACCATCTTTAGACATTAAAGATACAGATACGATATTACAAGTCGAACTGGGTACAAAATAACAGTTGCGCAAAACCAAAACATGTCCATGTGTCAATCCTAAGTGATAGTCCCCCACGGACTCAGCATCCATGCTTTCTCCGTTTGCAACTCTGAGGGTCATATCACCTGACTTCAAAACTCTACGCATTCTCAGTGCCTGTAAAGAATTACAGATATGAGATCCTGATCCGGTATCCAATACCCAGAAAGTAGAGTTGATTGACAGACAGTTTTCAATAACATACACACCTGAAGCCGAAGCCACAACTTGCTTCGGGTCCTGGTTCTTGGCCTTCCAAGCCCTGCAATCTTTCTTCCAGTGTCCTTTCTTGTGACAATAAAAGCATTCTTCCTCCCCTACAATCTGTCCCGCTACCTTTGCTACCTTTGCATTTCCCTTGGCTTCCACCTTACTAACACCGCCCCTTGGTTTGGTAGGGGCCTTCTTCTTCATTCTTTTGGCTTTCGCCTTGGACCTAGAAGAGGAAGCTCTTCCAACAAACAAAGCGGGTGTTTCCCAGACTTTATGAAGGGTGCCCTCTGCACTCCTCAACATGTTGAGGAGTTCCGGATGTTCAACTTCTTTTCTTTACATGTTGAAATTTAGGATAAAATGGGCGTAGGTGGAAGGAAGGGACTGAAGAATCAAGTGAGTGTAGAGCTCATTCTCTAACGTGGCCCCGAGGACCGCGAGCTCCTCAATGTAGCCAATCATCTTAAGCACGTGTTCCGCTACAGATGATCCGACGGCCAACCTCGCTTGAAACAGCTTTTTCGAGGTTTCGTATCTGGGGATACGGGATTGCTCTCCATATAGTTCCTTAGTATGGAGAAATATGGACTCAAGGTCCATATTCTTGTGCCTCCTCTAATGTTCATTGTCCATAGAGGAAAGCACGTGGCACTTGGCCTTCACACAGTCAATCTCCCAGGTCTTACGGATTTCCTTATCCACGACACTGGATTCTGGACCTGGTACGGCGGGGGCCTTAGTGGTAAGGAGATACCCCAACTTGTCATAAGTGATTGCCATTTTAACAATCCTGAACCAATCGTTGTAGTTGGGCCCTGTCAGTATATTTTTATCTAATATTAACTTAAGGCCCGTCATGATGTTTGGTTGCTGCAATTAGGAGAGAGAGAAGAAACACTTTAGCATGATGCTCTTGCAAGTTTAGAGTGGTTTTTAGTTTGTCTAAACAGGATGGCTCCTACTGTTTCTCGAATCCTTCCACAAACCATAAAAGAAGAACTAGTCGGGATTGATCTCACCGTACAATACTTGCTTAACCGTTCGGCCAGGCCAGTGTCGGTACTTCTAGGGAGGTTTTATGACGCTTTCGCGAAGTTCCTTAATTAAATAACCTCTTTTCCCTGTGGGCGTAGCCCCGCTAACACCTTTCTAGACACCTACTTGGTTTATAACATTGATCGTTAAGTGAGAAAATTTCCCGAGGAGTAGCATATACTCACAGTAGGATAGGGATCCAAATATCATTGTGTGATAAAGTTGATGGAATCCTACTAAAATTATCACACTCCAAATAGTATGCAACACTAGCAAGTTTCAGTTTCTTTAGAAACTCCCGATGTGGATTTTTGCCCCATGCTCTTATGATCTTGACTTTGGCCAACAAATCATAAGTCACATGTCAAGTTTTACCCGTCATTTTCCAGGTTAATTTGAACCCACCCGTACCTACCCTTGATTTTGGCCAACAAAGCAGTACGACTGTCCCAAACCAACGTATCTATCTATGCTATATATGAATATCCAACAGCTACCAATCAATATGCCAACAAACATAGCTTGAATACTATTGACTATTCATATGAAATGACGGAGGGCTACGAATGTTTTTGGCGAAACCATGAACGTAGTGAACTTGATATAATTGAAGGAACGTGATAGCTTTTTAAAAAGGAGTGGTTTAAGCTCCGCATTTAAAAGTTTTGCTGTTTTGAAAAAAACCGAGTGGTTTTGAAATTATTCCAACGACTCAACTTTGGTTTATTTTCTTTGCATTAATATAATGTGTCCCATCAATTAATCCTACCATTGCAGAAAACAACGAAAATATGACGTACGCTTATACCATCCGCATTCGCCACTGGGCCCCGTCATCACCCGTTAGGTTACTTATCTAACGACAGAGCGAGGGCTGGACTAGCGCGGATGCAAAACATAAGCAACACCTACTAGAAAACATATATAGATATGAACATTCGTCAGACGCAATGATAGCCATTCCAGATCACAGATGAACACACTGGATATGCTAGGAATCCGCGTTTCGTTCGAGCCTGCAACGAAAGACGGATTACACGGTCGCGATGAATAGCCAAACCCCACCCTAGACTCCTATGGGTGCGACAAACTACCCGCCAAATACCCAAAGTGAAGCAGCCTCCTTCAACAACGTGAGTAGGCCACTCAACACTTCAATGTACCCGGTAGTTTGTGCACCCCACCTTGGGTCTATCCTGGGAGCAAAAACGGTAAAAGGAAATAATATACAATGGTGGCTACAAACTCAACCCGGATGTGCGACCATGAAATAATATTACATCAAATTACAAATATTACATTGAATGAAAAATGAAAACCCTCATCTCACATCCCCGGCTATTCATCGCGATGATCCAACAAGTTCATATCCACAAACCAATAGAAACATCAAAGAAATGTGCAACCCCCAAACCAATCGACATATAGCAATTAGCGGAAATTTAAAACACATTATACAGAACAAGAAACATCAAACAACATTAAACTACGACTTCGAAACACCCGTAATTTGCCACAGTGAATAATTTTTAACAAAGTCAAAAATGGCAAAAACAAACAACTCCTGAAGCCCAAGATTTAAGCCAAAAAGCAAACAACAAAATTTGAACCATTTCCTCCCTCATCAAACCGGCCTGGCCGGAATTATTGGCACTGTGGCCGGCCCCCCAGGTGAGGAAATGCTCCAATTTTCTCTCGTGGCCCTTTTACTGTTTAAAGATAACTCTATACATGTTTAAATAATTTTCAGAGCTCATAAAAAAACGATAGAAACTCAGATTTTGGGCGTCGTTGTTTTGGGTCGTTTTGTTTTCTTAGTTTATCTAGTCGTTTGAACTGTTAGTTTTATATTTATCTAGGCTCTGATACAACTGTAAGTCTATGTTACCCAACCCGGTGTTTAACGGGAAGGCGGAATAAGTAAAAATCAAATTTTTCTCAAAGGAAACATAGACTAACCATGAACGATCTTTGCTAAACTAAAACTAACAAACTAATATGGAGATTTAACTACTAGGTTAGATGGTTATACCTAGTTCTTGAACTCCTTCTCTTCTTCTTGTGGTCGTTGCTAGCTCATAGGAGTGGTGTAGATGGCTCCTCCTCATTGTCTTCTCTTTGCCAAAGAAAGATCCAGCCGAAAGCCTCAACCTTGAGCTCCTACCTCAACAATGAAGTAACTAGACTGCTTGGCTTGCTAGACTAAAAACCCTAGAGTGAGTAGAGAGTTGTTTTGGAGGTTTAGTCTCAAAAGCTTATGATTTTCAACACATGAAACACTTAAGCTTTGAGAGAGAAAGAAGGAGAGCTAACTATGAGAGAGAAAGAGAATGATAGAATGAAATGAACGTTTCTCTCATATGATAAATATGTCATAATAATAATAATAATAATTAAGAAAATTGTGATGGTGAATTGATTTGACCACTATCATTTCATATTTAATGCTAAGCATGCTTCAAGAAGTATCTTATGCTTAACAAATGCGAAAAGAAAAATATATAGGTAAAAGTATATCAACAAGTCAAATGGTCAAACCAATTCTAACCTTGATACAATTATACTTAATTAATATTATTAATCACATTTCTCATTCTCATCAAGGTTTTGATCAAGTCAACGGTCAAAAACCCTAATGAAGTGTCTCCCTCTCCACCGCTGTCAACTGTACGTACGTACCCGCATTCGTTTTCCGAAGAAACACGAATACAATGAGACAAGAACAATCGCAAAACAAATACTAGGATCTAGCTTAAACCAAAGCCCACTACTAATAACTGCACGTATACCAAACGTGCACAAGTGCACGTATGTGAACGAACCCCGTCGTAATACCATACGACCTCTACTTTGTTTTGCCCAAAGGTGAACAACCCTCTGTATGGGACTCTAAAGACTCGACACTACGCTGGCAGTGGGTTTAACCAGAGGCTGCAAGCGGTACTAGCTGTACGTAACGGTCCCCAGGTAGATGCCGATAAGAAGACCGATGAGGTGAACCCATCTGAACTCTTACTGAGCCTGAATGTGACAATCTCCGTACAGTCCGGTCTGTTCGTCTAAGAGTATCGCATGTCGGGCCTAGGTGGGCGGTAAACGCCAGTCCCCTAATAGCGGTACAAGTCGTGTCGGAGTGTAGCCCAGAACAACCTGAGAAACTACTGGAAATATTACCAGTAAATATTGCTTGCCCTGGCCAGGGACTTTGTGTAATGGCTCTCGTAGACACAGCGCGATATCAACTCCCAATACCGGGAGAGACGAATCCTATCTAACCTTCACTGCCTCCAAGTGCTTCGGGACTGCACCCAACTACTACCTGTTTGCACGACTCAATAGAGCCGTGGTATGGTAGTACTCTAAGAACAGTGGGAACACACTCGAGGCGAAGTGACATTGTCAAGTCAACGGACTAATCTGTACTCATGTCACCTGGGAACTGATAATTGACGATAGGAATAATACCAACCAACAGTTCCCAGCGAGTCCTGTCTAGTGTACTCGTAACCTAATGACCACCTGCATACTATCTGCAGTACGACGTACCGATGGCTGTGGGACATACCATCTCCCCTCCGAGGATGAGAAGCGTATACACTCGTCTACTCTGGAGTATCAATGCCCTGTCTCGATAATCCTACGACCAGGGACCAGTATAAGGATGTGCTTGAAGACTACCTAGCCCCCACTAGTGTGACTGCCATCACAACGCTGGTAGTCAAGCAATGATCCTAAGGGCTCCATCAATATGTATCAGCGATATGTTAAAAAGAAACACATACACATATTAAGATAGATACAAACCAAGTAGCATACTACTATATTGAGCAAGAATGTCAATCCGTGTATATATCCCAAGCTTCCAAAATGTAATATACAAACTCTTACTATACAATAATGGCCTCTAGGGCATATCACACTAACAAATATCAAAAAAGCATATGCATGAAAGTATGAGGATATAAATAAACGTGTGTCCCTCGCGACACATCAAAATCATGGAACCTGAGTGTCCAGCATCGACACTCGAAAACATCATGAAACCCGTGTCCAGCTGATTAGTAGAGTTTTTGTGTGCTAAGTTTGTTACCGCAATCAAGACGGTTTCGCTTGTAGCTAGCCGGTTGAGTACGGGTCCTCCGCAGGGAGATGGGAATCTTTTTCTATGTGCTTTAACGAGTTAAGTCCAAATGTCCAGATTTGTTTTGAGATTAACTATGTGCTAAAATGATATGTAAAGAGAGCTTGTTAGGGTTAGGATTAGGTTAGTTTGAGTTAGGAGTCGCTCACTTCTTTCGTTGCCACTCTTAATATCGGTGTTACGGTAATCGGCAACAATAGGGATTAGCACGACTAGGATGGAACTTGCGAGTATAAGCTAGGCTTTCCAACGCATAAGTTATTTCTTATGGTGCTTGTCCGTCCGTTCTTGGCTCTTAGCCATAACCTCCGGTTAATTCAACCACAACCGGTCTCACTACGGAATCACCGCTATCATGTAGGATAGGGTGCCGTAGGGAGCGGATTGTGGTTCAATTAACGGGAGTTCGAATCAAGATGTTGGGCAAGGAAAGAGTGAGAGAGATTTTATTCTCTCAAACTTCCCTTATCCTACCCTAACAAGTATGGAAACTACTCACACATCATAACAAAATGAAAATAAAACAAAAGAGGAAGGTAGAAAGAAAGAGGTTAGAAGATTACAACTAGCTATTTGCGACCTCACCTCGGCAAGGATCAAGCGTAAGCATCATGGTTGTTTAAGGATAAAGGAAAAGAGAACAAGAAAGAAACAAACACAAATAACAACAACTAATTTAGCAAATGAAAAATTACAAGCAATAATAGGTAACAAAATAAAAAGACAAGCATGGTAAGAACAAGAACTCCTTTATTCATTCTTCACTCACAAAAGCTCACTATAAGTTTTTAATGGAGAAGAGATAAGAGGAGGAAGAAGAACAATACATGTATTCTAAAATTCTAAATACAAGATTATGGACCCTTGGCTTTGGCAAGTTCTGGACTATTTATAGACAGGGAAATGGAAACCTAGGGCAAAATTCCGCCTCTATATGAAAAGACCAAAATAACCCTAAAAGCCCACCTTCTGTCGCCACCGTACAGCCGCGGTTTCGCGGCCTAAGCATGCTTATACCGCGGAACCGCGGCACTTTAGTGGAGTTGGATCCTCATATTTTTTGTTCTTCTTAGTGTTGATGTTTCGATCAGTTTGGTATACTTTGTTTCTCAGAATCTCTCCACAAGTTGTCCAGAATTTCAGCAAGTCAAAAGGTGATTTGATGTGAATCTTTTGCCATGATTCCCTCGAGCTCCGCGTAGATTTCTTGGATCTTGTGTTGCCATTGAACCTTGTGCATGAAAATGACATTGATTTTCCATTTTGTCTTTTAAACTGGTGTGCGGCAACATACGGATAGAGAGCGGAGACCCGTGTTTTATCTGTGGTTGGCAGGAACCCGGGTTTTGTCTTGTTTTCCATGAATTTCACCGTTTAGAGCCGAGAACCTGTATCCTGCAATTAACTAGCAAACACGGCTCAAGAGTACCTACCGATAAGCAATGTGATAAAAATTAGGCGGTAAAAAAATGCAAAAATCTGATATGAACAAATACCCCCAAACTTATCAATTGCTCGTCCCGAGCAACGCCAATTTATTCACAAAAAATTTTCTAACCTCACTTTCGCAGGGAACGCGATTGCACTGAGCATGTGCAACAAGCCGTTAAACCTCTAGGTGTCCCTAGTAGGAGGAGTGTTGTCTCCTGAGGGTTTTCAGCGGATACTTCCCACAAAATCCGGTCAAGCTAGTTTTTGCAAAATTACTATGATTCAAACCCCTAAAATTTTGTTTCAGAAAATAACAATTCTATGATCCTAAGTCTAGACTATCGAACTTTTATTTTTCACACATCGCTTCTTATTTAACTTAAGATTTTATATGTCTTTACGTGCAGTGTAAATAGTGTCGTTAAGTTCCAGAAGGATCGATTAAAGTCACCATGTCACACAATAAAGCCCAGATAACAATTTTAAAAGGTTCACATAAGTTTTATAAAGAGTTAAGTATTTTTCAAGTTTCGTTTTCCAGTAAGGTTTCAACTTCAGAATTTCTATCTTCCTTAATAGGAAACTAGGTATTATTTTTCACTCCACCTTTTTCTTGTTTTCATTTCATACACACCTCTGTGAACGTGCAATAGTCTTTATCATAGAATAAAACCTTCATATCTCCGCTAGAAATATTTTTTATAAAAACCTGTCTTTTGTCAAGATTATTCTCACACAAAGAACCGTTAGGAATTTTAACTCGGAAAGAATACTTGTTTGACTTTGTTTTAATCTGGACTTTCTAGGCTTCTTCGCGAGCTTTGGGCCAATGCACCCAAACCAGTTGGTTTTAGGGCATTAGGTGTAGAAACACCCCAGCGGACTTAATTACTCAAGTTACCTAGGTCCAAAAACAAAAGACAGTTTGGCGTGAAAATCATGATGATTTAATACGAACGGAGATATAACCGGCAGTTCAATTATTTTTTTAGATAAAAGACGTGTTTAGTGGGTTCGGTGTGTAATCATTCCAATCAAGTTCCAGATGGGTTATTTTTCAGACTTAGTTCCAATTAAGGCATCAATAACATTCCTTCATATTCACTTCACTTCATAAACTATTCTTGGTATTACAAACCTATTTTATCCTTAGAAAATCATTTATCTATTTTAAAAGTTTTTAGACATAAAAGACTTGTCATCTAATTTCCAAAACTCACGACACGTGTAGTGTGATGTAAAGACGTATATCAGCTATAGTTAACTTCAAAGGAGAGTTATCTTTCAGGTTTTCAAAATCTAAACATAAGATTTAGTTATTCTTATTTTATCAAACAAAATCGTCGAAATGTTGAATCAGAGTCCTCCCACTAGCTAACTTGACAGAAAAGTTTTATGTTTTTAGAAAATTTTCAGATTTTTATGGATTTTATGGAGTTTAATATGCAGATGCAAAATATACATATGAATGCGAAGGTTAGAAATACGTACCGAGCGTACCCCCAAACTTAAACTGGACAGTGTCCTCACTGTCATCGCATGAAGAGATCATTTGAAGGGTCAAAATTGTCGGTTAGATATACACAATTTTTTTTATGTTTTTAAAGAGTAAAGAAAAAGGAAAAGAATATCCACAAATAAATACAAAAAGGTATATACATACCCCCAAACTTATTTGGAACAGTGTCCACTGTTCTTTGCTGGATAACCGAAGTTTGGTGGTAGGCAGAGGAAGATTATGCAGGGTTAACCGGCTCCTGTAAGACCAGGAGCTCCTCTGTTGGTTCGGCGCTAAGGTAAGGTTTTAGTCGGTGTCCGTTCACATTGAAAAGTGAACCGTCCTTTGGATTCTCCAAATCCACAGCGCCCTGCGGATACACATTCCGCACAAAATACGGCCCTTTCCAGCGAGATCTGAGCTTTCCTGGATGGAAGTGTAGCTGGGTGTCGTAAAGCAGTACCTGCTGACCAGGTACGAAGGTTTTGCGCAAAAGGTGTTTATCGTGAAACACCTTCGTTCGGTTCTTAACGACAACCGCATTATCGTAAGCCTCATCCCTAAGCTCGCTCAATTCGTTCAATTGCAGCTTCCGATGGCTGCCCGCATCTTCGAGAGACAGATTCAGTTCTTTTATCGCCTAAAATGCGCGATGCTCTATTTCGACAGGTAGGTGGCAAGCCTTTCCGCACACAAGCCGATAGGGAGACATGCCAAGATCGGTCTTATAAGTGGTTCGAAATGCCCAAAGGGCATCAGTGAGTTTCAGCGACCAATCTTTTCGGTTCTTGGAAACCGTCTTCTCCAGTATCTGCTTGATTTGCCGATTTGAAACTTCGGCCTGCCCACAAGTTTGGGGGTGGTAGGGCGTGGATAGCTTATGATTAATGGAATATTTCCGCATCAAGGCCTCGAAAGTCTTATTGCAGAAATGAGTTCCATTGTCGCTAATGATCGCTCGGGGGTGCCAAAAACGGGAGAAAATATTTTCTTTAAGAAACCTAACAACAACTTTGTTGTCGTTAGTCCGGCTGGGCACAGGCTCGACCCACTTAGAGACGTAATCAACAGCGAGAAGTATGTACAAGTTCCCGAAAGAGCTGGGAAACGGCCCCATGAAATCTATCCCCCAAACGTCAAAAATCTCCACAACCAAGATTGGTTGGAGCGGCTTCTCGTTCCTCCGGGATATCCGGCCCAAGTGTTGGCACCGGGAGCAAGTTTTGCAATAGTCATGAGCGTCTTTGAAGAGTTGTGGCCAGTAGAAACCACATTGCAAGATCTTCTCAGTTGTCTTTCTGGGGCCAAAATGCCCGCCACATGATCGTGGCAAAATGACAGCACACTCTTGAATTCCCCGTCAGGGACACACCGACGAATAATCTGGTCGGGACAGTACTTGAACAGATAGGGTTCGTCCCAGTAAAAGTGATTTACTTGGGATAAGAATCGAAGTCTGTCCTGACGTGACCATTCAGTTGGTAGTAATCCTGTGGCCAAATAGTTCACAATATCTGCGAACCAGGGTTCCAAGATACTGTCAAGAGTTGTTCATCCGGAAAAAAGTCGATGATCGGAATTTGAAGTGAAGGCGAAGAAGGAAGTCGTGAGAGATGGTCGGCAACTACGTTTTCACATCCTCGTTTGTCCTTAATGACAAGGTCAAATTCTTGAAGCAAGAGGATCCAACGTATTAGCCGAGATTTTGCATCTTTCTTCGCAAAAAGATGGCGCGGAGCAGAATAGTCTGTGTAGACAATGACTGGAGAGCCGATGAGGTAGGGCCTGAACTTTTCTAAAGAAAATACAACAGCCAAGAATTCCTTCTCAGTTGTTGTATAATTGAGTTGGGCGTCGTTCAGGGTTCGGCTCGCATAATAGATTACGTGCGGCATCTTGTTGATGTGCTGTCCAAGGACAGCACCAATGGCAAAGTCGGATGCATCGCACATAATCTTAAATGGGTGCGTCCAGTTAGGTGAAGAAAGAACGGGAGCAGAAGTGAGTGAGCTTTTTAATGACTCGAACGCAGTCACACAGCTTGAGTTGAAGTCGAATGGCGTGTCCTTGGCCAGCAAAAGAGTCAAGGGCCTAGCAATCTTGCTAAAGTCCTTGATGAACCGTCTATAGAAACAGGCATGGCCAAGGAAGGCTCGGATGTGTCTGACGCATCTGGGAGGAGGGAGATTGGAAATGAACTCAATCTTCGCTTTGTCAACCTCTATGCCATTTTGCGAAATGATATGTCCTAAAACAATACCTTCGCGTACCATGAAATGGCATTTCTCCCAATTCAATGTGAGGTTCTTATCCTTACATCGGGTAAGGACAGCGTCAAGATGCAGCAAACACTCGTTGAAGGAATCGCCAAAGATGGAGAAATCGTCCTTGAAGATCTCCAGAAATTTTTCCACCATGTCTGAAAAGATTCCCATCATACACCGCTGGAAGGTAGCGGGCGCATTGCATAACCCAAAGGGCATGCGGCGATATGCAAACGTGCCGAAAGGACAAGTGAATGTGGTCTTTTCCTGGTCTTTTTCGGCGATGGGAATCTGATTATACCCGAAGTAGCCATCAAGAAAGCAGTAGTACTCGTGTCCGGCCAATCGTTCAAGCATGTGGTCAATGAAAGGTAGCGGAAAGTGGTCCTTCTGCGTTGCGGCGTTGAGTTTTCTGTAATCGATGCATACTCGCCACCCAGTTTGGGTGCGAGTAGGGATTAACTCGTTCGCCTCGTTAGTGATGACCGTTATACCTGATTTCTTTGGGACAACGTGGATGGGGCTAACCCACTGGCTATCAGAGATAGGGTAAATGATACCACTATCCAGACATTTTACTATCTCCTTCTTCACAGCCTCCTTCATGACTGGGTTGAGTCACCTTTGTGGATCTCTGGCTCGTTTGGCATCATCCATCAGATGAATGTGATGTTCAACGATCAGGGGACTAATCCCCTTGATGTCCGCCATGGACCAGCCAAAGGCTTGCCTATTGCTGTGCTAGACCGCAAGAAGGGCTTTCTCTTGCCCTAGAGCTAGAGAAGCCGAGATGATAACAGGGAGGGTCTCGTTCTCACCCAAGTAAGCGTACTTAAGGTGAGACGGCAAAGGTTTGAGTTCGAGCATTGGAGGTGAAACGATTGAAGGCAAGATCGGTGAAAAGGTATCGAACTCAAAGGATTCCAGCAAAGGTTCGAAACGAGTGTAAGCGACCGAGTTGGATGGTTCAGGTGACTCATCCGGAAATTCGAAGGATTCAAACTCGGGTGGTGAGTGGCTAAGATCGTTCGATAAAGTGAAACACTCGTAGTCATTGTCGGACGCAGAAACAGCAGCAGGTTCGAAGAGGAACGCACTAGTGGCGTTAAGGTTATCGTGATCGAACAAAAACTCCTCGAATTCACACTCTTCTGGGGTGATCTCCTGGATCGAGCAAACATCTAGTATATGAGCATTAGGTTTGGTGGGCTGATTCCCCAACCTAAAAATGTTGAGTTCAATTGTCATATTTCCAAAAGATAGGTTCATCGAACCATTGCGACAATTGATCACAACATTTGAGGTTGCAAGGAATGGGCGACCGAGTATCACCGGAATTTGATTCCGGGGGTTAACTACAGGCTGTATATCTAATACAATGAAGTCAACAGGGAATATGAAGTCCCCAACCTTGATTAACACATCCTCTAGCTCACCCCTAGGATGGGTGATCGATCGGTCGGCCATTTGGAGAGTGCACTGTGTGGGTTTCAGCTCTCCTACACCTAGTTGCTCATATACTGAGTACGGAAGCAGGTTAACACTGGCACCAAGATCTAATAGTGCGCGGTTGATGTTCTTATCCCCAATGGTAATAGAAATTGTAGGACAGCCAGGGTCCTTCCGTTTTTGTGGTAAAGATTGGGTAAGAGCATCACTCACAGCACTAGCCAAGAAAACTTTCTTAGGTACCTGAGACTTCCTCTTTTTCGTGCACAAGTCCTTTAAGATTTTCGCATAGGACGGGACTTGTTGGAGAACATCTAAAAGGGGAATGTCGATGTTAACCTGCTTAAACAACTCCAGAATCTTCTCCATATGTGGATTTTGTTTATTAGACCTCAACCGGTTTGGAAATGGAACGTTTTTAAAATTGGTTTAGTCCAATGCTTGTGGAGGAGATTGTGGAGCTGGAACGGATCCCAGAGCTGGTGTTTTCGTGGAGTGAGAAGTGGGTCCGTTCAAAGCAGAAGAAGAGGAAGAGCCTTTTGAAGAATGAAGAATAGGCTCAGAAGACGAGGAAGGAGAAGAAGAAGAAGAAGAGGCCGGGGTGTCATCGTTGATCCGTGTGCCAATGTTGTTTTGCAGCATCCTTCCCGATCTCAATGTGGTCACGGCACTCACATTATGGTTCTGTTGTTAAAGAGCAACATGTACATTATGTGAGTGACCGGGATTAGGGAGTGGCTGGGACGGGAGCTTCCCCTTTTATCGCTCGCTTAACGCCGCATTCAGCTGTGCAATCTGGGCCTCGATGGTCTTGATGCTTTGCCCGTGAGCGGCAGTGTGTTGCACTAACGACTGAATGGAAGACTGGATGTTGGCAGTGGATTGTGTCGATTTTTTAACGAACGCCTCCAGACTTCGTTCGAGCGAGGAAACCTTATCGTTGTTTGACGGAACAAAGTTGTTTTGGGGAAAAGAATTTTTGGGTGCAAAGTTGTTCGTCTGATTTTGAAAAGGTTGGGGTTGGAAGGGCTGCTGAAACTGATGTTGAGTTTGTTGTTGCGCTTGTTGTTGCGGAGGAGGGGGCCTTTGGAAATTGTTGCCTTGGAATTGATGCTAATTCTGATTCCAGGAGAAATTGGGGTGGTTCCTCCAACCGGGATTGTAGGTGGAAGAGTATGGATCATTTCTTGGTCTTAATTTGCTAAAATGCAGCATTAACCTGATCCTGTCCTTGAGATGGTGGATTGTAAGGACACTCTTCGGTTAAGTGAGAAGGATCGGAACAACAAGCGCAAATGGTACGAAGGGGAAGAACATGGGCAGGAGCAGGAGAAGAAAATTTGCTCTCTATCGCTTCAAGTTTTCTCGTTATTGCAGCCATTTCAGCTTTCATCGCAATCGAGACATCAAGTTGGTGAATTCCTACCCTAGACTGACCGGTAGAAGTGGAGGTAGAAGAAGAAGAAGTCGGTCTGGTGCTCTCCCATTGTAGCGTTTGTTCCGCAAGGTCGTCGAAGAATTGCCACGCTTCCTCGTCAGATTTCGATAGGAAGTGGCCCTGACAGATGGTTTCCAACAACTGCTTAGTTGCTGGGTTCAGGCCCTCCTATAAGGTTTGGCAAAGTTGCCATTTCTCTATACCATGGTGAGGACACTGAACAAAAAGGTCTTTATACCGGTCAAAGCACTTCCAGAAGGGTTCAGAAGGAAGCTGAGAGAATTGGTTGATTTCGTTACGGATCCTTCCGGTTTTATGATTCGGATAAAATTTCTTGAGAAACGCTTTCACAAACTCGTCCCAACTAGTTATGGAGTGGGAAGCGGTGCTATACAGCCATTTTTCGGCAAGATCGCACAAAGTGAACGGAATGACCCATAGCCGTATAGTATCGTCCGACAGCTGGGTGGTTTTCATCATGGCACAAACGTTTTGAAATTTGTTGATGAAGATATAGGCATTTTCAGATTCAAGCCCATGAAATCGCGGACGCATGTTAATGAAGTGGGGATTAATTTCAAAGTTATCCCCATTGGCCGGTGGAAGGAAAAGACAGGTGGGAAGTGCAGAACGGGTGGGATAGAAACGATCCTGGTGTGCGATTCGCTGCGGCGCTACAACAGGCGGTGGTGGTGGGTTAGTTGCCTCCGTAGGAGGTGGAGTCAATCCTGGGGTAGTCAAAGAGATGTTTGGATTAAATCCTGACATCGCGGAAGAAGAGATTGGTGATGGTGAAGGTGAAGATGTATGAACAGAATTTCGGTCAACATCGGAGTTGGCCGGCAAAGGTAAGGGTGAAAGAGGCGTGGACGGAGTTTCGACGTCTGAGTCGATCGCGTAGTCGGTAGCGACTAACGTAACGCGGACTAGGCGGGCGCTAGTGTCCCGAGTCCAAGCGGACATACACTAAACTAGTTTAGGATAGTCAAAGCGGAGAAGGTGAGCGTAAGAAAACGTCAATGGAGAAATACGATGGGTGGTGGGTGAAAAATGGATTTTTGGCGACAAAGGGCAAGTTTTTATAAAAGTTTTTGATTTTTTCCTTTTTTTTCCTTTTTTTTTAGAAAGAGCTTTACAGAAATATGTACGGATTTACGGCTTCAAGCAATCACAAACAAGATATGCACAATCACACCTAGATCTAGGATCAACTAGGTCAGCTAGACAGCTCCTAACTGTTCCAAAGTGCTAGAAACAGGACCTCAAACCGCCTCTTTTCCAACAATTGCGGCCAGGTACGTGCTAGGTAAGTGGGAGGCTCCCCACTACGTAAGCAGTGGTCCTAATTAAGTAACCACATGCCTTCGACACACTTGCCTAGACACCGCAAAAGTCAGGATAGGATAAACGGCTGATGCCTGTAACTGGTCCTCTGTCCTATTGAGCGCGAAGTCCTTAGGGCTGAGTCTAGTATTTTTTAATTAACAATGGTCAATGCATATGCTTTTGTGATTTCTGGGGTCCTGGGAAGGGTGATGAAATCCCCACCCAATCTGGATTGGTTTCAAGCCCCTTAAAGTCCGTATTAATAAATGCAAAGCAGTGACAAATCAACTGCAAACAATTTTTATTTTAGCGCGGCGCAAAGAATCCTACACAAAAACAGTTTATTGGAAAGGGGATGAGAATTTGCGCAAAGAATGCTGCAGAAAACACAGTTCAGTGGAGTTCAGAGGAGTGGGGGAGAGAAGAGAGACTCACCCAAAAATTTTGGAACCCTGAAGAGGCCAAACGGTCGCGGTTCCGCGGACTAAGCCTGCTTAAGCCGCGGTTCCGCGGCAGTAAGGGAGAGTTGGGGCCTCCGTTTTATGGTGTGTGCTCTGTTAGGTGTCCTCTGCTTGTTTGGATCTCCTGAATCTTGATTTGCTTACTGGATCTGCTCCAGAATCTTTCAATAGATCGTCTTTTCCGTCTTGTTCACCCGCGGTGTAGCCGCAAAGATATGGGTCTAACTTCCTACGTCTTTGGCACTGAACTTGAACTTCGTATCATCCTGCACACTTGCATAAAAACTAATAAAAAATAACAAGATGATTTTTTACAATGTATATTTTTTTTTCGGTTAGCTTTATATTCACAAATTAACACGAAATTACACAAAGAAATAAACTACCGTTTCCCCGGCAACGGCGCCATTTGATAGATAGAGTTTTTGCGTGCTAAGTTTGTTACCGCAATCAAGACGGTTTCGCTTGTAGCTAGCCGGTTGAGTACGGGTCGTCCGCAGGGAGATGGGAATCTTTTTCTATGTGCTTTAACGAGTTAAGTCCAAACGTCCAGATTTGTTTTGAGATTAACTATGTGCTAAAATGATATGTAAAGAGAGCTTGTTAGGGTTAGGATTAGGTTAGTTTGAGTTAGGAGTCGCTCACTTCTTTCGTTGCCACTCTTAATATCGGTGTTACGGTAATCAGCAACAACGGGGATTAGCATGACTAGGATGGAACTTGCGAGTATAAGCTAGGCTTTCCAATGCATAAGTTCTTCCTTTTGGTGCTTGTCCGTCCGTTCTTGGCTCTTAGCCATAACCTCCGGTTAATTCAACCACAACCGGTCTCACTACGGAATCACCGCTATCATATAGGATAGGGTGCCGTAGGGAGCGGATTGTGGTTCAATTAATGGGAGTTCGAATCAAGATGTTGGGCAAGGAAAGAGTGAGAGAGATTTCCTTCTCTCAAACTTCCCTTATCCTACCCTAACAAGTATGGAAACTACTCACACATCATAACAAAAAGAAAATAAAACAAAAGAGGAAGGTAGAAAGAAAGTGGTTAGAAGATTACAACTAGCTATTTGCGACCTCACCTCGGCAAGGATCAAGCGTAAGCATCATGGTTGTTTAAGGATAAAGGAAAAGAGAACAAGAAAGAAACAAACACAAATAACAACAACTAATTTAGCAAATGACAAATTACAAGCAATAATAGTTAACAAAATAAAAAGACAAGCATGGTAAGAACAAGAACTCCTTTATTCATTCTTCACTCACAAAAGCTCACTACAAGTTTTTAATGGAGAAGAGATGAGAGGAGGAAGAAGAACAATACATGTATTCTAAAATTCTAAATACAAGATTATGGACCCTTGGCTTTGGCAAGTTCTGGACTTTTTATAGGCAGGGAAATGGAAACCTAGGGCAAAATTCTGCCTCTATATGAAAAGACCAAAATAACCCTAATAGCCCACCTTCTGTCGCCACCGTACGGCCGCGGTTCCGCGGCCTAAGCATGATTATGCCGCGGAACCACGACACTTTAGTGGAGTTGGATCCTCATATTTTTTGTGCTTCTTAGTGTTGATGTTTGGATCAGTTTGGTATACTTTGTTTCTCAGAATCTCTCCACAAGTTGTCCAGAATTTCAGCAAGTCAAAAGGTGATTTGATGTGGATCTTTTGCCATGATTTCCTCGAGTTCCGCATAGATTTCTTGGATCTTGTGTTGCCATTGAGCCTTGTGCATGAAAATGACATTGATTTGCCATTTTGTCTTTTAAACTGGTGTGCGGCAACATACGGATAGAGAGCGGAGACCCGTGTTTTATCTGTGGTTGGCAGGAACCCGGGTTTTGTCGTGTTTTTCCATGAATTTCACCGTTTAGAGCCGAGAACCTGTATTCTGCAATTGACTAGCAAACACGGCTCAAGAGTACTTTCCGATAAGCAATGTGATAAAAATTAGGCGGTAAAAAAATGCAAAAATCTGATATGAACACCAGCTTCGATACGTAAATCCTCATATCTCGGGCTCCGTCAGTACGGATCGGTCCATATCATCTCTCGACTCCGGTCGGTATCTTCCGGATATCCGCCGAGCCCAAATACTATCACCGGTAGGTATGGTTCCCCTGTCAGGCTCATTGGCGTGGTCCATCGAAATACCTTTCTTACCCCGGGGTACCTCCAGGCCCCACCATGTACCCGCACATGGTCCACGTCGCCTCCTCGCATGGGGTATATATGTCAGAACCGATAAAACTCATGGTGGATGCTGAAATACCATATCAAGAGAAACCTGGTTTTTAAAATAATATATGCTTTCTTTTGAAATAACCACGGTTCTCAAATCCAGAAATCTCATGAAAACAGAATATCTCAATGCGTATAATCATAAAGCATGATGTATGCGACATATAAAAGAAATGTAAGCATATAAGTATATCATGCAACATGGAATCAGTAACATGCACATGTCGAGGGAAAACTGCTCTTTCAAATGAATCCAGTTTTAAAATTATATCATGCGATTCCCAAATCTCCAAAATCAAGCCAGGATCATCTATGTATGTGCAAATAGGTATGTATGAAAGTATGGGTGTACAATATGTATGTATGCAAGTATGGGTATACAATATGTATGTACGCAAGTATGGGTGTACAATATATATGTACGCAAGTATGGCGTGCAAGGAGTCATATCCTGATGCAACAATCCTACTGTGTAGTGACATGGCAATTATCGATGATGATGTGTGTGAGCCGGAAAGCAGGTGTACATGGAGTATACGCATCATCGTTAATGGTGCTGGTGTCCTAACAGCATGGGTTTAATATAACAATAAACACATTTCAACATGCAATGCGATGCGAATAGCAAGATTATGCGGAAAATGAATAATAAACGCAACAGTGAAGAATCTACATCAATATATATGAGTCATATAGTTTTTCCATTTGAAATAACAGGAATCGTGGTGTTTCGAAAAATAGGGCTATAGTGTTTTTAAGAAAAGATGTACGTCCTTTGAAATATCCGTAGAATCCCTTGGCCTGTCTTTAAAATACTCATGATTCGTTAGTTTTGGAAATAGGTCTGACTCGAGTCTAGTCTAACATTTACAAGTAAACTACAGGACTAAACGGACATTCTAATCGAAATGGTAAGGGAAAACCACCTAAGTCTGAGTCGATATATATAAATATAATAGTCGGTGATCCCGCCTCAATAGTATCACATACGATACAATATACAATATGACATCTTCGAGTCAAGAGTGCGGATCTATCATCAATATAAAGCTCGTACAGTAAATCCATCGTACGGCATCCCAACTCTGGGTATGGGTCAAATCTCACAATTATCTCATCATTTATATGGTATCCTTATCATCATATCTTATGAACTGGGAGTACTGATCTAAGTCTAGTACAAACTGATACCATCTGCATATATATATATGCGTGTATGAAAATACACGCCTAAAGGCCCGCTAAAATCTCATGTCGTATCTCATAATATGAATCAAAACATATCACTGATCTCGTGGCATCATGCCCAATCTCATCGACTCATCTCTAAATATCATCCACTATCCTCATTATCAATGTGTATATATATATATATATATACATACATAGTCCCATACCTGTGTGTGTGTATGTATCCCCATATATGCACGAGTAATAATAATGCATGTAAGGGTGTGTGTGTGCAAACTTATTCTATGGTTCGCGACTAAGAAATCAACCACGACTCTATCATCCAAATACACCAATATTTATCTCACGATCTTCTAAGATCCTACTTGTTAATCATCCAAATTCACAACACATATGTAAATGTATAACATAACATAAGCTACCTACGAACTGCGGGGGTGCTATACGCCATCCACCCGACTTCCCCCATAGATATATATCTACTTACCATGATCCTCGCTTGCTGGAGTCGATGATGCCACGCTCATCCTCGTCATCTTGAAATCCACGTGGGGGTACCTACAACCAATACACAATCGCAAATGCGTATTAAAATCAAGTCGGAAAACCAAAACGGCACACGTTCCGCTCATAGGTCAAAACCTATAGCCTACGCCTGCAACCACCAAACAACCCCCGTCGCTGACGTACAAACATCAGACGATGGAGTACAAAATGAAATACCAACTCCTAAATTAAAACGAAGTCGCAAAACAATGCAGCAGCTCAAGAAAATTGTCCCAGATTTTACCCTAAGTGAAATTAGCCAATTTTGCACATATAGAGGGTCTAATTTACTGGAGATAAAGCCATGAACCAAGCACGAACCAGTTTGGAAGTACAAAGGCCGCAATTTGCGGCCCAAAGGATTAAATTTGCGGCCTGGGTAGGGGGTTTGGGGCTCTGGTCTTCAGGGTATCTTTTAGGTCGCCTGCACAACTCCCAGTCTTTGCTAAATAATTTTCCAGGTCCCCGGGTGTTGGCAGATTTCATTTTCCCTACACAATTTCCACAAAATACGATATCGGGGATCTCTAAGTTCGCTAATTGGGGTTCTAGTCTCAGTTTTAGGTCTTTAATCAATCACCACAGGGGTTGTAAGGCCTCTACTAAACTCAATTACACAATCCCAACTCAAGAATCTCTCAAACACTAACTAGGAATTTTCTAATCTCACTAAATCAAACTTAAATACTTCTAAACATGAAAGGTTACTAAAGTAAAAGTAATACTATGCTAATGGTGATGAAATTACCTCATTTGGCAACTCAAGAATTTTCTTGAATTGCCCCAAGTGTCTAAAATCCTGGCTTTCTTGGTCTAAAGTGTAGCTAAAAGGCTTGTGCACATTTTTAATGAAGTGGGGATGATGTTTTGGGGTGGGGTTGAGGGTGTTTGTGAGGTTTGAAGTGGAGGGGAGATGAGGGCGGCCATGGAGGTATGAAAAGGGTGGAAGATGAAGAAATAATGAAGAGGGAATGGCCAAGACTAAGGTTGACCCTTCACCCCCCCTCTCTCTCATGCCCATCCCTCCTTATTCTATTCTTTTCTTTTCTTTATCTTTTCTATTCTATGTTTTCTTTTCTCATCTCTTTTAAAATTTAAAACGATGCATGCTAAGAAGAAAGGAACTATGAAAGAAAATGTAACAAGTGTAATTTGACATGGTGCATGTCATGTGCACAATTCCGGCTTAATGCATGCTTAGCGATATTTAATCTCGATTAGCATTAAAAGTGTATATAATAAATCATAAAAATTCATAATTTGCTTAATTCATTTAAAACACCCGCATTTCAGTAATTTCTATAATTTTCCAAATTTTTCCCAATTTATCGGTATTTAATTATACCGCACTATTAAATATTCATAATATTTATTATTTAATTATAAAAATTCCCCAAAATAATATTATATTTTTCTGAAATGTTACACACTGCCAGAGGGCTTCGTAAAAAGTGGGAGCAGCGGAAGCATGTGCTGTTAGTATATATGCCCTAGAGGGCATTATTGTATCATACTGGTTTGTATATTACTTAATGGAAGCTTGGGATATTCACAGCTGTATTGTCAATCTTGCTCAAAATGGTAGTATGCTACTTGGTTTGTTTCTACTTCAATATGTTCATGTGTTTCTTTTAGCATATCGCTTATACCTATTAGTAGAGACCTTAGGATCTTTTGCTTGATTACCAGCGTTGTGATGGCAGTCACAATAGTGGGGGCTGGGTAGTCTGTAAGCACATCCTTATACAGGTCCCTAGTCGTAGGATTATCGAGACAGGGCATCGATACTCTAGAGTAGATTAGTGTATACGCTTCTCATCCCAGCAGGGGAGAAGGTCTGTCCCACAACCATTAGCACGTCATACTGGAGATAGTATGCAGGTGCTCATTGGGTTATGCGTACACCGGACAGGACTCGTCGGGAACTGTTGGTTGGTATTATACCTATCGTCAGGTAGCAGTTCCCAGGTGACATGAGTACAGCTTAGTCCGTCGACTTGACACTGCTGCTTCGCCTCGAGTGTGTTCCCACTGTATTTTGATTATTACCCTACCACGCTCAAAGAAGTTGTGCAAACAGGTAATAGTTTGGTGCAGTCCCGAAGCACTTGGAGGCAGTGGCGGTTAGATAGGATTCGTCTCTCCCGGTATAGGGGGTTGATATCGCGCTGTGTTTGGAGAGCCATTACACAATGTCCCAGGTCAGTGCAAGCGAGATTTACTGTTAGGTACTCCAGTAGTTTCTCGGGGTGTAATGGGCTACACTCCGACACGATTAATTGCACTATTAGGGGTCTGACTGTAACATTTCAGAAAAATAAAATATTATTTTTGGGAATTTTTATAATTAAATAATAAATATTATGAATGTTTTAATGAGGCGGTATAATTAAATACCGATAAATTGGGAAATATTTGGAAAATTATAGAAATTACGGAAATGAGGATGTTTTAAATGAATTAAGCAAATTATGAAATTTTATAATTAATTATACTCTATTTTAATGCTAATCGCGATTAAATATCATTAATTGCGCAATAAGCTTGATTTGTGCACATGACATGCACCAAGTCATTTTTCACACCTGTTACATTTTCCTACATGGCTTTTCTTCTGTTTTCTTTGCATGGTTGTTTTTAAAAAGAGAACAAAAGAAAATAGAAAAGAAAATGTTTTAGAATTTAAAATGTGGCATGGTGAGAGATATGGGCAAGAGAGAGAATGAGAGGGGTTTCCATTGACTTGGCCCATTCTCTTCACTTCATTCATCTTCATCATTCCTCTCCTCTTCACCCATGGCTGCCCTTCCTCTCTCCAACACTTACACCTTTCACTTCACCCCCTTTTCTACATCAAAACCATGCACTCACTTCACAAAAAATGTGCACAAACTCACTACAAGCATGATGGACCAAAAAAGCAAGGATTTTGGAGACTTGGGCCAACTAAAGAATTTTTTTGAGTTGCCAAATGAGGTAATTTCTGCACCATTAGGATTGTAATTGAATTACTTTATCACCTATGCATGTTTAGAATCATTTTAGAGAGGTTTTGTGAACTTAGAAAATTCCTAGATGAGGTTATGTGGAATTCTTGAGTTGTGAAGGTGTAAGTGAGGTTAGTAGTGACCTTAAAACCCCCCATGGTGTTAGAAACACAGACCATACTTGAACTAAAACCTGAAACCCAAAAAAAGAAACTTTTCATGTCGGTTTTGTGATGAAATTGAGGGTGCAGGGAATCTGGAATAACTTGAGATTTTTACTAGAAAAGCAAACAGTACCATTGACCTAGATAGACCATCAGGAGGCCACCCTACCAATACGGACACATTCTGCCCCTACAAAACCGAGCGGGCCGGAATTCTGAGGTGTGTGGTCGGCCATGTAGTGGAGTTGGGTGTCCAGGTTCCTGCAGTAGCTCACATATACCCTATATATCACCATTGTACTGTTTGTGCAACTTGTTTTGACCTAAAATAAAATCTGGGGCCATTTTCTTGAGTTGCTGCTTTGGTTTTTTCGTTGTCTATGAATTCAAGTTTTGATATTTGGTATTGTATTCGATTACTTGACGTTTGTACGTCTATATCAAGTGTAATTTGGTTGAATTGCGTGAGTAGACTATAAGTTTTAACCTATGTGTTATACTCGTTCCGCTTTGGTTTTCGTTCGCGATTTTAGTTCACGATACTGTATGTGTATATGTAGGTTCCCTCAAATGGACATGAACGACAAAGACGAGCATGGCGTCATCGACTTCGTCGAGCAAGGATCAAGGTGAGTAGATTTACATCTACGGGCGAAGTCAGGTGGATAGCGTATAGCACCCCGGCAATTTGATGGAAACCGATCTATAGGATATAGTCGTAGAAACCTAGATTAGGAAACTAGGGATATGGTTAAAATAATAATTAAAGATGATATAAGTGATTGAATATATATAAATATATTGAGATATGTGATGAAAGCTTAGGGATATGAAAAGTGAATGTGAATCACGACTTATGGATATATAGTTGCACTTGAATAAGTTTGAGTTTTAGAATAACATGTCATTTGATGTATAGGGTACTATATATATAATTTTGACTTGATGTGGGACCTAAATGCGATGAAAAGAATATATGTTGTGATATGATGACTTGATGAAATATTGGTATACGGATGTGAGTCGATTGTGATGATTGATACCTTTGTCGTTCCCCTGATATGAGATTGTTATGGATGCGACCCGGGGATATAGGTATTTAGATTTATATAATGTTGTGAATCTTGAGTGATGTATTGTACGAGACGTTAGGTCCATACCCTCTTTGTCGTGAAGGTTGATAGGATCCCTATTGGTTTATTGCCGCCGTACGATGATTTTCCGTACGTGATGAGTTTGACTTGCTGATTGTTCCATACCCTTGACTGGAGGTTTCCGTACGATGGATTATACCGTACGTGATGTTGTGAGGGTGGATGCCGATTGATTGATTCACCGACTCGATCATGTAGACACGTATACCTTATACCTTTTAGCTGATCATTTACATTATGCTGCATTCATGTTATTCTCATGGCATTGCATATACCTGTGCTAGTACACTTACACCATTATCGATGATGCGTATGTTACACGTACACAGATTTGTCGGCTCACACGCTTCATCATCGATAATTGCCATGTCACTACACAGTAGAATTTGCCGCACCATGATATAACTCCATGCATAATTTACTTACTATAGTTGCATATGCACCTTTATACGATGTTGCATTGGAATTTGGGGAATTTGGGAACCGCAGGATATATTTTAAAAATTGGATTCATTTAAAAGAGCGTTTTTCCCTCGATATGTGCATATTATTGTTCCATATTGCATGATATACGGATATGCTTATAGTTTTGTTATATGTCGCATACATCATGCTTTATGATTATACGCATTGAGATATGTTGTTTTCATGGGATTTCTGGATTTGAGAACCGTGGGTATTTCAAAGAAAGTATGTATTGTTTTAAAAACCCGATTTCTCTTGATATGATGTTTTAGTGTGTCCACCATGCGTTTTCTCGATGCCGAGACGTGTGATATGTGAAACCTGATTCGAGGAGTTGGATGATCCGTTTGCGAATTCATGGTGGACCCGGTATGGTTCCCCGTGGCGAGAAATGTTTTTCGTGGAGTAGAAGATGAGCCTGGCAGGGTGGCTAGTACCTACCCGTGATTGGTTGGACTTTGAGGCTATCCGGAGGATACTGACCGGAGTCGAGAGATGATATGGGCCGATTCGGACTGACGGAGCCCGAGAGATATGAGGATTTACATGCCGATGCTGGGCACGGGTTTCATGATGTTTCGAGTGTCGATGCTGGACACTCAGGTTCCATAATTTGTTGTGTCGCGAGGGACACACGTTGATTTATATCCTCATACTTTCATGCATATGCTTTTATGATATTTACATGCATGATATTGTTGTGTCATTGGTTGACACGGGGACGAGATCCGCATGGATACAGGCATTGATTCTCTGGTTGGATGAGATCCACATGCATACATACATTGATTACACTGTTGGATGATATCCACATGCTGTTAGGCATTTATTTATAGTGTAGGCACATATACAGACCCGGTCACCCTAGATATCATAGTATTACCTTTATGATATAGTTGACCTAGGAGTCGTTGTTTATTCGATTTCTATATGTAGATGTTTTTCTATTCATGAGTTGGAAACTCACCCCCGTTGTACCACAGTTCTTATAGGTTGACCGCGTGGATCCGTAGCGGCATCGCTGGCACATAGCTTCATTTGGGTGTTTTGCTTGGTAGGTGGGACATTGTATCATACCCACTCTTGTATTTGTATTTCATATTGTATCTAGTCAACTCCATCAATCAAAACTAGTATTTGTATAATTAATGAGACTTAGTGAGACTTGTTGTTGCGAGACTTGAGCGATGGCTTTTTTGTTCGCCTTTTGGGTTGATATCTCGCTTTATTCTTTATTTTTGGTGTTGATCTTTGCCGTTGGGCATCGTATACTTATTTATACTGTCTTGTGTGGTTGTGATCCGCCGTTTGGCGAAGTGCTAGCTCCAACTTGGGGATGCCTATATCATTATTATGTATTTATGGTTTTGGATCAAAATATGCAAAGGAGGTGCTGCCCAAATTTTTAAAAGACAAAACATGTTTTCAAACTAGTAAATTTCACTTGCATTTTCATGTTCCGTTTCTACGCATTAAGAAAACTTTGATTTCATCATACCTTATTTTCAAAACTTCACCTCTTTTATTTTCTTAAAAAGGTTTAGATTTCTGGGTTCGGCTTACTTGAATTACGTTACGCCTTTAGACGTGGCGTGATTTAACTGCCGGTTACGAGCTAATATTTCGGGTCGTGACAAAGTTGGTATCAGAGCGCTAGGTTTAACCTTGGTTCGAGTCTATGTTTTGACTATGCGGAGTCTAGGGCGTATGTATATTTCGGAACCTAGGCTTGACCTTATGGAACTTAGACTTGAACTGTCACGACCCGAAATTTGCACGTGACGGCCCTAATACTACGCAACGTCTACAGGCGTAACACAGTAAAAGAAAGCCAAAACCCAGAAATCTAAACTATTAAAAGACAAGAAAAGATAAGAAACGTTGTTTAAACTTTTGAAAATCTCAAGTATAAATTCTTTAAATCCAATTTACTTTCTTGAAAATTTCGGCAGCACCTCCTTTGTAATAACCAACCCCAAAAATGGGTACAACATAAATATTAAGTAAAACATCCCCAACGGTAGCAAATCCACGCCAAAAGGCGGAAAACAACCACAACAACAGATATACGACATCGTAGCGAAGAAATAAAAGACGATAAAAAGGAAACTATATAAAAGACAACCAAGTCACAAAATAATAAACAATATCGTCCTCACCAAGTCTCTAAGTCAACAAGAAAAATAGTAGATGGAGAGTACAAGGATACAACGAATATACAATACAACAACGAATAACCAAAAAACCCACCTAAGCAAACTGCACACTGTGAGTTGATGCGTTATCCGTAGCAAAATATGATAAGATAGGTGATAATAGTCCTGCCTCTGACTACTGTGAGGAAAGACCTGCAAAACACTGTGGCACAACGGGGATGAGTTGCCAACTCGTTAATAGTAAATATCATATGCAGGTAATCGCAAGTATGCACGTACAGCGTGAATCTAACATATGCAATTAATTGCAAATAAAGGTCATATGAATGCAATAATCATGAATGTACACTAGTAGGTACAATTAATACATGAAGCAATAATATGAAAATCGGTATGCAATAATGATATGAATGTGTATATATGCAACAGTCATGAAATGTACGCTAGCAGGTACTACTAATACATGAAACAATGCATATAAAATGAAGTATGTAAATGCAACAATCATGAATGGTACACTAACATGTAATATTAATACATGAAGCAGTGCATAAACAATAAATGTGGAGTAAGGAATGAAATATGTCATTTCCACGGAATCCTGACATCGTGGTAGGATCAAAATCCATCAAGACAATCCAAATCCCAATTCCTCAAATCAGCCCCCAAATTGGCTCTCATATCATATAAACAACAACAACAACTGAGCCTTTTATCCCAAGCATATGTCTCTTATATCATATAAGTCTCACAAATCCTGAATGTACAATATCGAATAAATCTCATATATCCTGAATGTACAAAATCAGCAATCTCATAAATATCATGTATCCAATATCAAATGAATCACCTATATCCCAAATCCAATATCAAGTAAATCTCTTATATCCTATATATAATTTTCATGAATAATTAAGATGATGTATATGAATTTATATGTATACATATATATTAGCGTCCCATTCCACTTATATATATGTATATGCATATATAACAGCGTCTCATTCCACTGTTATATATACTTAGGAGTAAAATATCATGAAACCCAAGTGTCAAGCATCGACTCAAAATAGTGATCTATCAGGTGCTGTCACCAAGACTGGCACCATGATAGGTACGTATCATACGCTATACCGAAAGCTCGAGTGCCTAGCTCTGACCCTCGCCTCTCGACGTATCTATACGCACATGACTCCCGCCGGTATCCCCATGATAACGGCCGAGTCATTGGTATTGTCACCGGTAGGTACTTGCCCACCTTCCAGGCTCAATCGGCATAGACCATCGATCATCTTGCCGAGGGGAACCGTACCGGGCCGCACCATGTACCTTCATACGGCCCCCGACTCCTCGCATGTGGTATATATATCAGAACCGATAAATCTCATGGTGGATGCTGAAATATCATATCAAGAGAAACCGGGTTTTTCAAATAATGCATAATTTCATGAAACTACCACGTTCCCCAAATCCAGAAAACATCATGAAAATTCCATATCTTAATGCGAAAATCCATGAATAAAATATATGCAACATAAAACTGTAATGTAAGCATATAAGGAAAAGCCGCTAATTAACTGCAACAAGTAAATATAAATTTCATGCGGTTCCTAATTTCTCCAATTCTAAATAACATCAAGTAAAGGTAAACATGTAGTTATAACTGATATATGCGTAAATATAAAGGTATAGCAAGATATAGATATCTACCTATCAGAAATGATATAATATACCCCCCGGGTATAAGTGAAGTATGTATGCAAAGTATACATGTAGCCATGTCATTATGTGTGTATGTACCTATCACTAATGGTACAATACCCTATAGGTATACAGGTAACTAGTATATAAGTATATCAAGGCATATGTGTAAGCATATAGGTATATAGGTATCCTATAAGTCATATGCATAAAGAAATATGAATTAATGTCTCAATATTCCTAACCAATATATATCATATCTATAAGTGGGTTGTGCATGTCATGGCAATTATTGACGGTGTGTATGGCATATAATCAGTGCTCGTGCAACATGAGCCGTCAATAATAGTGCAGTGTCCTAAGGAACTAGTCCAAGCACAACAATTAACTAAGAAGTAGGGTGAATGCGCAATTCTAAATATGAAATAGAATATGTGACAAGTCAAGTCATTTCTAGCCCAGGCGCATAACGCCATGCGGGCGATTCCCGTGTAGATGTTAAATCTACTCACCAACGCTCCTGGCTAAGTGAAGCCTACCACCTGTTTTCCCTTTGTCGTAGCGTCCGAAGTCCCCGCCTGCGATCCTGAACACATATAACAATAAAGCAAGCGTATATAAGCAATCGACCAAAAATACGTACAACTACGTTGACCGACGCACCAACTCCAAACATACTCTCAAGTATTTGTCAAGTGGCTCACGCGCGTAGAGACACTACGAAACCAACTCAAGATCAAAAGCTACACAAACACACGAGCGACATCGGCACGACCCTAACTGGGAACGCAAAGCGACACAACTACCAAACCTAGACCCTGATCGTACCGATCGCGCATTCAAAACACAATAATAAACGTGGAATCAATATAATTAACGTCGCAACGTCAAAAGAAACCCATGCCTAAAAGTTACCGAAATCTAGTAAGCAGTATTTATCATTTTAGCACAAAACTATAATTTACAAATATCTTCAAATAGCAAGGTTAAAGCATTTAAACCTTTACTAAAATTTTAGATTTCACTAATTAGGATTAGTAAAAGTTTAGTTTGTTAATTAGCTTAATTATCCGATTAGAAAAATATCATTTAACAAATTAGCAACTTGATTAAGTTTTCATCAAGCTTAACATATTAATTAACCATTTCACTAATCAAAATCCTAACTTGATTACCAAAATAATATCTTGAATTTCTAAATAATAATTTAAAAGCAAAAATTAAATATCTAATTAAGCTAATTAAAGGTACTAAGCAACAAAAAGAAATTAGAGTTTTCAAGAACACCACTTGAAACAAGAATAAAACCAAATTTTAGCCTCCAAAATCCCCACTAGAATGAAGATCCAAGCAAGATTAGTGAAGAAAGATGAAGGTTTTGGATTAAATTTGAATTTCTATGAATTAATTTGGATTTTTCATGATTTTTGAAGCTATAAAGAGATGAAAATGGAGTTAGAAAAAATGAGTGCAGCATGGAAATGGAAGTGGCCGGCCAAGGAGAGGGAGCTAGGGTTTGTGGAGTGGTGTGGAATTTTCTAGAAGGAAAAAATACAATAATTGCATAATAAAACAAAAAAAAGGCATTAGTCACCATTTTCTTTTCTTGAAAATCCAAAATAAATCCTAAAAATCTAGATATTTTGGATGGATGGTTCTAAACAAAAATCTAGTGCTTAGTTAAGAATAAAATCCCATTAGTAGTAATTTACCCACATAAGAAAAATAATTACCACTAATAAAGTGCACAAAAAAGCATTAAAATAGTATTTTATTATGGAAAAATTTTATATGAACCAAAACTTCCCATAGACTCCCAAAGCTCGCGCACTAGCCTTATTTTAGCTAAAATAGGTGCCGGCAAGTTTCTATGAAAGTTTGACCACAATCGGGTTAAAAGGGAAAACACCGACAAATTTACCCTAAACAGAGAAATTCGCAAAACGATTTCTAAAACGTTACATGAACAGGGGGTGTTAGACCCGAACTTTCGTTTTATAGGCTGACCCTGATTGATGGAGTAGGTAGCTTGAGTAGAGTGACGTACCGTACGTATGTTCCGCGGCATATTTACGATACGATACTCCACTTAAGAAACCTTAGGATGTACATATTTTGAGATCTGTGATTCTCTTCATACCCATGATTATACATCCATTTGAGATCGTTGATTATGTTCGTTCCATGATCATACTTTCAATGATGTTGTTTCTTCTTATGATCGTGTATCCACTCTGGATCTATCGCTTCCTTTCATGCCCTTGATCTGATTTCTTCGATACACACTTGAGGTTCCTGTCACCTTGGTTTGAGCGCAGATTGAGCTACTGCCAGTGTTTCGGTCAGGGCGAGCTCGTTTGGTATGAGGGCCGACCATTATGTTTTCTGGTGACATTGGAACGTATCGAGTTATTTTTTTGTTGTGACCTCTCGAACGAGGCGAGTGTTTGGTTTTACACAGGATGATCGGGCCATTGTTAGAGCTGCCAGTTGCGAGAGGGCTGTTGATGTACAGCCTACCTCAGAGATTATGATGTCGTCTTCCGTGTGGATGCATGACCCAACTGTTGGTGAGATTGATGTGATGCCGCTTCCAGAGTTTACAAGCTGAGATCGGTGGAGCTTCCAGGCAAAGACGCGACAGGCGATAGCTAGTCTATCCCGAGTTGAGAGACGAGGATGATTTGTCAGGTTGATGCGCCGACGCAGGCCCAGTTGAGTTGAAGATTTCCAGTGTGGAGAGTCTTACTCAGATCTAGAGTCGACCGATCCCGAGATGTCCGTTGATGTATCGCCTTTCCTGGAGGATTGAGGCATTGTTTACGGTGCGGACGAAGGGGATTCGCATTGCCGTCTAGGCGAAGTTAAAAAGTCGAACGAATGTCAGAAACCTTTTTTTTCCAAGTTTAAAGTATTCGAAGGAACACACAAGTAATTCGGTGGACCCTCTAGATGAATGAAACCCTAACTCGACAAGATGACCATGGAATCGCTTTTGAACCTTAGGGTTTGCGGCAGTTTAGCAGTGCCATCAGTGAGGCTTGGGTTTGCCCTTCTACGGTTGGTCCATAGGTATTGTGGCATGTACCGGATATTATTAGACGGTGCTCAGATGTTGAGCTTTCGGGGAATTATGGGACTTTGATAAATCGATCGAAACGTTTAATGTCGTCCGGATATCATGTGATAAGAGATCAGCAAGCTGACCCGCTTTGGATAGAGGATCTCACCCAGATGTGTTGTGAGTTGATCGAGAATGGACGAGTATTGAGTATTCCTCCGATGGTTGGGACGAGTTCCAGAGGACGTGTTCATCTAGAGATCTTCTACTGAGTGATGAAGATACCGAGTTCGTGACTTCAAGTCCGTGTGAGAGACTCCGGAGTGACCGTAGCCGAGAACTGTTGCAATGCGCAGAAAGCATAACGTGACGTCGAAGTGGACGATGATACAGACAAGTGGAACCAGAGGTTCGCGCGAGAGGTTGCCAAACTATTGTTACTCCACGTCGAGATTAGAGATCTGATATGCTTACAGAGGCGTTGGGATGTAGCCAATTTTCGGGGAAATGTTATGCTGAGAACGCAGATGTCCAAAAAGCGAGAAAAGATTATGCAAGAGTACCAGCCTCCGTATAGTTCGGCATAGGCGAGATTGGAAGAGACCCTGAGCAGGTTCCTTCCAGGACACTGCTGCGATGAGATTTGCACCTAGGATCAGATGGGTCACGTGTATTCAGAGGGCCAGAGGCCGACGCCAGTGACATGCTTCTTTACGAGTGGTCGTGATAATTGGCCGAGAGATGACCAGAGGAGTGCTAGAGCAGAATTGTTTCCGTTAGTACGCCTGACCGGGCCGACGGATTGTAAAATTGGTAATCCATAGTGAAATGAAGACCCAGAGACAGAGGACGCTAGACCGTGAGCAGGAGGCGAGCGGATGTTCTTGCTCTGCCATTTTTGGGCGCACCGATATTTTTCGACATTGTAGGAGGTATACCTCGATGTCATTTTTTTACGATTTGCGTTGTGATCCAAGTATCACGCTTATATCGCTTGGATTTAAGTTTGATGATATTGTTTTCGTGCACCATGGCTGCACCTACGGGGTATTTAAATTTTGTGCATAGTTATTGCACTTGATATATATTTTATACACTGTTATGTTGATTTTCAATTTGTGCGTATTTATTGCACTTGATGTCGATTTTGTGCCTTGGTGGCACGTGTTTATGATTTCGTGGATTTCATACAGTTGATTTGATTTTGTGCGTGTGGTACGTACTCGATTTGATTTTTGCACTCGGTATAACTTATATATACTTGCATTTCATTTATATGTGTTTTGTGCACGCTGTTGCATACGTTTATGATTTTATACACATTGGTACACTCGGTGTTGCTATTTACGCATTTGAGTTACTGATTTGTATTTTGTGCACGGGATGCACTGTATTTGTATTTCGTGCACTAGATGCACCGTATTTGTATTTCGTGCACTAGATGTACAGGATTTGTATTTCGTGCACTGGATGCACCAGATTTATATTTCGTGCGTTTGTTGCACTGGGTTTACATTTTGTGCGTTGGTTGCACCATATCGGTATTTCGTGCATTTGTTGCACTAGATTTGCACTCCGTACATTGATTGCACCCGATTTATGTGTAGGGTTGCTAGGCACGCACACAAGGTTCTACGAGACATCAACCATGCCCGATTTAAAAATTAGCCGTGCCGAACAACCTGAAGCCGGATCTTTAAACTAGGGTTTAAGCGAAAACATGCATGTTAAACTCTTTAACACTAAGTGAGAGGGATTACAACCTTTGTAGATTTGGTACTTCACTTCTTAAGCTCCGTGTTGAGGTCCCTTCACGGCGATCATCGTGTTCTGGACTCTCGACAGGTTCCACGAAGAGAAAGATGAAGTCTTGCTTCTGATCTTCGATACAATGATGATCTACTGATTGATACGTAAAATCGTTTTTGTAGTTAACCGCAATCAATAACGGTGTCGCGTGTAGCTAGACCGAGATGAGTACGGGTCGTCCTCTGGGAAACGTTGAACCTTTTATTTTTATTTTAGATGTGTTGAGAAAGAGAGGAGGAATAAAGAATTTTGTGAAAAAGTTTCTAGATCTACTTTAAATAAGAATGTTAAATATAGATCTAGATTATTTTAGAGATTTAAATAATATAATAATAGGGCTTGTAGGGTTCGTTAGGATTTAGTAGTTATGGATGATTAATTAAAAGTTACCCTTTTTATCCATTAATAGATTTAGAACTAGAACGACAGTGATGCGTGTAGATTAGGGTTTCTGGAGGGAAAAGGAATCCCACTCTTAACCCTTATCTCGACACGGAACTCCGTTCATTATCTAGCCCTTACCAAAACAATCATTAATCTAATCTCTAATCGCGGTCGGAACTAGCAAAGAATTGCTAGCACGCCCGATTAGGATGTTAATGATTCTTTTGATAAAGTTCCTAAACTTTATAGGACTTAAAAAGGGTTTAATTATCTTCATCGTTCATTAGCCTACCCTAATCCTACGAACCCTAACAAGTGGAGAATTACTCGCGCATGTTGGGAGAAAAAGAGATGGAGAGAAATTGCATAATTAAACTACGAAGAAATAGAATAAGAAAAAGAACTACCTTTATTAATCAACAAGATCAAGTACACTTTGATTCCTTAGAAAATGATTACAAAAACCTAGTTTGCTTCTCGATCTTTTCCAAGGAGGTAGATGAACCGTTGATGATCAGCCTGGATGCGTGAGCCGTCTTGGACTTCGTGATCTCGTCGGCTTGATGATTTTTCCAAGAGGCTCTCGGTGCCTTTTTATAGTGAAAACCCAGAATCTTATTGTTGAAAACTTGGTAAAATTCAGCAGAGAATAATGCCCAAAAATCCTGCACTCCAATTCCATAAGATTGCGGCGGATCCGCGGCCCCAGGGTGGGTTTGGCCGCGGATCCGCGCTCAAGGGACAAGATCAATTGATTATTTTTCTTGTGCTTTCATCTGGTGACATTTGGCAATCCTAGGCATCTTCATATTTCAGAAATATTCTCTCGGTTGCTTCCAGACTTGGTCTTCAAGTTTGCTTCTTAACTTGGCAAGTTTTCTTCAACAAATTGATTTGTTTGTTAAATCCTTCATAACAACTTGGAAATATTCTGCACAACAACTCAAATAAGATTTTAGTAGACTTTGTTCTACTAGGATTAGACCAATAATATTATTTGCATACATTTTCCTACCAAATGATAATTAAATATATTAACACATGGAAAATAATGTTTTTACACATAAACCCTCATATGTATAATATATTATAATAAAGTCCTTTTTTTAATATAAAAATGGTAGGAAAAATGTACTACAAATGTGCAGTTTTATCGACTGAACAAATACCCCCAAACTTATCTTTGATCGTCCCGAGCAAACTAGTTTATTTAAGAGGAGAAAAAGAAAGGAGAAAACTAAGCACACTTTCGTAGGCAGACACGATTGCACTGAGCACGTGCAACAAGCCGTTAAACCTCTAGGTGTCCCTAGTAGGAGGAGTGTTGTCTCCTGAGGGTTTTCAGCGGATTACACCCACAAAATCCTATAACAAAAGAAAGATGGTGAAATTTACATATAGAGATAAGAACCATAAAAGAAATACTTTGAAAAGAAGAGTTTCCAACTATACTAGCTTTTCAGTTGTCATGAGCCCTATCTTAATAGTCATGAAAAAATGTTAGAAATCACATCATCCCTCAATAAAACATCGTCTTTATTCTTCATTCCTACCTTTTGTCCAAACATTGATCATATAACCCCACGTGTGTGTAAAGAACATCCCTACACTCAGAAAATTCAATTCAAGCTATCATACTCTTGTCCATCTACCTTAGTACTTTTTACTTTGATGAATACTTAGAATTGCTTACACATTTTCATGCGACCGTTAATACTTCTTGAGGTACTAACCGATCGATTAATCATGTGCTTGCAGATTTGGTGATAATATTTTCCTTGTCTTGTACCACCTAAGGCTAAGCAGTGACTCCCAGACCAGTTGGCCTTAGGGCACTAGGTGACTAGGCACCCTCGCTATATTTTTTTATTGCTACCTTGGCGATACAAAACCAGTGTTCATTTTTTTTTCTTTTCACCATTTTATATTTTCTTCATCATTTCCTTCATACTATGGCTTTTAGACAAGAGCATTTCAAGGTATCCTCTACTATCCCGAGTTTCAAGACGTGTGTAGGTGCATATTGTAGGGTATCAACATTCAAATGTTTGGCTTCCAGAATAGAAACTATTTTTCAGACTTATTTTTATCCTCAGATTAGTGACTTCCTTCATCTTACTAACCCTTGGGACAACAGCTCATAACTACTTATTACTAGTTCGTATAAGAAAACTTCTAATTTTCTTGGTTTTCTTAAACTATTCCTATCTTTTGGATGTAATGTTTCACTTTCTATTCTTTTGTTATAAAAAAAAAAATTATTTTTTTTATTTTAAATGCCCGGTGTCAAAGATAATTCAGTGAATACAAACCTCCCCCCCAAACCTGTTTTCAGCAGTGTCCTCACTGATGTAGCCTTTTGAGAACATGGACCTGTATACTAAGGGAGAGATACAAGGGGTAAATTAATAGTTAAATGATAAATTCCCCCAAACTTATTCTTTGACACGCACAGATATTCAATCAAATCATTTTTCACTCACCTCCATTCTTAAAATGTGAAAAAGTTATCAAAATATGGAGGTGAGGCGGAGGAAATTTAGTTTTGATAAAGCGGCTCCTGTAAAAACAGGAGCTCCTCCGCGGGGTCAGCAGAAAAATACGGTTTTAATCTATGCCCATTTACTTTAAAAATCGAACCGTTTTTCAAATTTTCGACTTCAACCGCCCCGTGCGGGTGTACATACCGCACCACAAAAGGTCCTTTCCAACGAGATTTAAGCTTACCCGGATGAAGATGGAGACGTGAATCATAAAGAAGGACTTGTTGCCCCGATGTGAAGGTTTTTCTAGAAAGATTTTTATCGTGAAACACTTTAGTCCTATTCTTTACTATCACTGCATTATCGTAAGCTTCATCGCGGAGTTCGCTTAGCTCATTCAATTGCAGCTTCCGATAGCTGCCTGCATGATCAAGATCAAAATTAAGCTCTTTAATAGCCCACATTGCCTTATGTTCAATCTCGACAGGGAGGTGGCATGCCTTCCCAAACACAAGGCGGTATGGAGACATACCAAGATCGGTCTTATAAGCGGTGCGGAATGCCCAAAGAGCATCTGTCAATTTGGTTGACCAATCTTTACGGTTCTTAGAAACCGTCTTCTCCAAAATCTGTTTGATCTGCCTATTTGAGATCTCAGCCTGCCCGCTTGTTTGGGGATGATAGGGCGTAGAAAGCTTGTGAGTGATTGAATATTTCCGCATCAAGGCCTCGAAAGACCTATTGCAGAAATGCGTCCCGTTGTCGCTAATGATAGCGCGAGGGTGTCCGAATCGCGAAAAGATATTTTCTTTAAGGAACTTAATGACAACTTTGTTGTCATTAGTGCGACACGGTACAGCTTCCACCCACTTCGAGACATAATCAACCGCTAACAAGATATATAAATTCCCAAATGAGTTGGGAAAAGGGCCCATGAAATCAATACCCCAAACATCAAATATTTCCACAACCAGTATAGGTTGGAGCGGCATCTCATTCCTTCGTGAAATCCGACCCAAATGCTGACATCGCGGACAAGTTTTGCAATGTTCAAATGCATCTTTAAATAATGTTGGCCAATAAAAGCCACATTGCAAAACTTTCTCCGCCGTTTTTCGAGGTCCAAAGTGACCGCCGCATGCCTGATCATGACAAAATGATAACACGCTCTTGAATTCATCGTTAGGGACACACCTACGAATGATTTGATCGGAACAATACTTGAATAGATATGGTTCATCCCAGTAAAAATATTTTACTTGGGATAAAAACCGAAGTTTGTCTTGTTTCGACCAATCGCTAGGTATAAGTCCCGTTGCAAGATAGTTCACGATATCCACGAACCACGGTTCGTAGGATACATTCAAGAGCTGTTCGTCGGGAAATGAGTCATTTATCGGCACGGTCACAGTTGGCGAAGAAGTGATGCGTGAAAGATGGTCGGCTACTACGTTTTCACATCCACTCTTGTCTTTGATAACAAGATCAAATTCTTGTAACAATAGGATCCAACGTATTAGCCTGGCCTTTGCATCCTTCTTCGTTAAAAGATGTCGTAGGGCGGAGTGATCAGTGTAAACCACAATAGGCGAGCCAATCAAGTAGGGCCTGAATTTCTCTAATGCAAATACAACTGCCAAGAGTTCTTTCTCGGTAGTTGTGTAATTTATTTGTGCATCATTTAAGGTCCTACTTGCATAGTAATTTACATGTGGCATCTTATCAATATGCTGTCCCAAGACAGCACCAATAGCAAAATCTGATGCGTCACACATAAGCTCGAACGGGTGGTTCCAATCCGGAGATGATAGAACGGGGGCTGTAGTGAGTGATTCTTTAAGTGATTCAAAAGCAGCCTCACAATCCGAATTGAAGTGAAAAGTAGTGTCCTTGGCCAATAGAAGGGTTAAGGGTCTAGCAATTTTGCTAAAGTCCTTAATAAATCTCCTATAAAATCCTGCATGACCAAGGAAGGATCGTATATCTTTGACGCAATTGGGACGAGGGAGGTTTTGAATGACATCTATTTTAGCTCTGTCGACCTCAATGCCTTTATGTGAAATTATATGTCCAAGTACAATACCTTCTTGAACCATAAAATGGCATTTTTCCCAATTCAAAGTCAAGTTCTTATCCTTACAGCGGGTAAGAACAGCGTCAAGATTACGAAGGCAGTCCTCAAAGGAGTCCCCAAAAATGGAGAAATCGTCCATAAAAATTTCTAGAAAATTTTCCACCATATCTGAAAATATCCCCATCATGCACCGCTGAAATGTAGCGGGAGCGTTGCATAACCCAAAGGGCATGCGTCTATAAGCAAAAGTTCCGAAAGGACAAGTAAAAGTGGTTTTATCTTGATCCTTTTCGGCGATGGGGACCTGGTTGTAACCAGAGTATCCGTCCAAGAAACAGTAGTATTCGTGTCCCGCTAATCGTTCCAACATCTGGTCAATGAAAGGTAGAGGGAAGTGATCTTTCCTCGTCGAGGCATTGAGTTTCCTGTAATCGATACATACGCGCCACCCAGTTTGGGTGCGTGTTTGGATTAACTCATTAGCCTCGTTAGTGATGACCGTGATGCCAGACTTTTTAGGGACCACATGAATTGGACTTACCCATTGACTATCAGATATGGGGTAAATTATTCCACTATCAAGACACTTGACGATTTCTTTCTTTACCGCCTCCTTCATAACTGGATTTAACCGTCTTTGTGGGTCTCGGGTTGGTTTGGCTTCATCCATCAGATGTATGTGATGTTCAACAATTAAGGGACTAATCCCTTTGATGTCAGCCATAGTCCAACCAAATGCTTCCCGATTCGATCTCAACACTGCCAAAAGTGCATTCTCTTGCTCTAAGGCTAGAGAAGCGGAAATAATCACTGGCAAAGTCTCATTCTCTCCTAAATATGCATATTTAAGATGAGAAGGTAGCGGTTTGAGATCAAGAATTGGCGGAGAGACAATAGAAGGAGGGGTAACGGAATGATATTCGGACTCCTTAAGAGGTTCAAAACTTGCATAAGATATTGACTCGGAAAGTGCTGCTAACTTTTGCAACGAGTCAACGGGTTCAATCTCAAGGTCGGACTCATTGAACATATCCTCACTGTGAAGTGGTGCAAGATCAAACGATGTCTCATTAGTGTTGTCGAGAACATCAAAGCAAAGTTCCTCATCCATGCAGCTTTCGGGAGCTATCTCGTGGATGGAACAAACATCCAGCAAATGAGCAGAAGGTTCTGATGGCTGACTTCCTAGCTTGTAAATATTAAGCTCAATTGTCATTTTCCCGAAGGATAAGTTCATAGAACCGTTACGACAATTAATCACAGCGTTAGAAGTTGCTAGGAAGGGTCGACCAAGTATCACCGGGATTTGATTGCGTGGGTTTGCCACAGGTTGTGTATCTAAAACAATAAAGTCCACGGGAAATATGAATTCCCCGACTTTAATTAACACATCCTCTAGTTCGCCCCGAGGTTTGGTGATAGATCGATCAGCCATTTGGAGAGTACAATGGGCGGGTTTTAACTCTCCAATTCCTAACTGCTCGTATACCGAATAAGGAAGCAAGTTGACGCTAGCGCCTAGATCGAGTAAAGCACGATTTATATTTTTACCCCCAATAGAAATAGAGATTGTAGGACAGCCGGGGTCCTTACGTTTCTTTGGTATTTATTGGGTGAAAGCTGTGCTAACATTACTCGTCATGAAAACCTTTTTAGGCACTTGAGTTTTTCTCTTCCTAGTGCACAAGTCTTTAAGGATTCTTGCATAAGATGGGACTTGTTGAATAGTATCTAGGAGAGGAATATTCACGCTAACTTGCTTAAACATTTCCACAATCTTCTCCATTTGCGGGTTAGGTCGGTTGGCCCTTAATCGGTTTGGAAATGGAGCACGATCAATAAGTTTTGGGTCCAACGTTTGTGGAGAAGACTGTGGCGACGGATTCGATCCCAAAATTGGAGTGGGAATCGACTTAGATAGATTTGGTGAAATGTTTGAGCCTTGGGGAAAACGGAGAATAGGCTCGGATGAAGGTGGGAGACTAGACGAGTTAGGGGAAGAAGAAGAAGAAGGGGTATCAAATGTGTCACTATCATCAACTTGCTCACCCACTTGGTTGTTCAGCACTCTCCCCGATCTCAACGTAGTGACGGCATTCACATTATGACTTTGTGAATGGCCAGGATTAGGTAGGGGTTGAGATGGGAGTTTCCCTTTTTCTCTTGCACTCATTGCGGCGTTTAACTGTGCGATTTGGTTTTCTATTGATTTAATACTCTCACCATGGGAGGAGGAGTTTTTCGTTAGGGCATCAATAGAAGACCTCATATCAGCCGAATTTTGCATGGATTGTTTCATGAACATATCCAAAGTTTGTGCAAGTGAGTTGTCAATACCGGCCACTTGTGGTGTAGAAATGTTGGCCGGATTTTGGAAATTCTGTGACTGAAAGGGGGGCTGATTCTGTGGTTGTGGTTGCTGTGGAGGAGGTCTTTGATAGTTGCTTTGTTGGTTTTGATTCCAAGCAAAGTTAGGATGATTCCTCCATCCTTGATTGTACGTAGAAGAATAAGGGTCGTTTCTAGGTCGCTGCTGAAAAGCAGCATTAGCTTGAAACGAAGCATTCATAGGACATTCTTCCGTTAAATGTGAGGGATCCGAACAGCAACCACAAACGGTCTTAGGAAGCGTAACCTGATTTAGGGAGAATGATGAAAATTTGTTCTCCATAGCATCGAGTTTCTTCTGCATCGCTGCCATTTCGGCTTTTACTGCGATGGAAACATCGAGTTGGTGAATACCTCCCTTAGTTGAAGGTGGTCTTACGCTTTCCCACTGCAACGTGTGTTCAGCGAGATCTTCCAGATATTTCCATGCTTCACCGTCATCTTTAGACATGAAATTGCATTGACACATTGTTTCAAGCATCTGCTTTGTCGCTGGATTAATGCCCTCATAAATAATCCGACATAAATCCCATCTTTGTATCCCGTGATGGGGGCATTGGACAAGCAGATCTTTGAAACGTTCAAAGCACTTCCAAAATGGTTCATTGGGAAGCTGGGTGAACTGGTTAATCTCGCTCCTAACATGTGCAGTCTTATGATTTGGGTAAAACTTCTTAAGAAATGCTACGACGAATTCATCCCAATTAGCGATAGAGTGTGCGGCAGTATTATAAAGCCATTTTTCTGCCAAGTCGCACAGTGTGAATGGGAGAAGACGTAAGCGCATAGCATCTAAAGTCAATTGTGAAGTACCCATCATTGCGCATACGTTTTCGAATTTGGTGATGAAAACGTACGCGTCTTCCGACTCAAGCCCATGAAATTTGGGCAGCAGATTGATGTAGTGGGGTTTAATTTCGAAATTATCCCCGTTAGGTGGTGGAAGAGATAGACAAGTAGGAAGGGGACCACGAATAGGATAGCATCTCTCTTGGAGAGAGATGCGCGGTGGATTCTGCGCACCTGCGGGTGGTGGCAGCGTGGTGTTATACTCTGATGGAGTGCCGTCCATCTCGGTTGATGTGGTGTGTGGTGGGGGAAAAGAAGATGAAGAAGTACCGACTTCGGCGTCGATAACAGGAACGCGGACAAGACGGGCACTAGGATCCCGTGTCCAGCCGAGCATGCACTAAGCGGGTTTAGTGCAAGTGGCAGCGTGTGTGTGATTTTAAAATTGGCTTGTTTTAAAAAAGTGGGACTCAAGACAAATCTCCCTAAAATGCACAAGCAACCCTAGAACTAAGGTTACCTAGGTCAGTCTCTAGACAGCTCCTAACTAAGGCTAGAAATAGACCTCAAACCGCCTCTTCACGGACAAGTACGGCCAGGTAAGTGGGAAGGAACCACCACTACAGTGGGCCTAATTAAAAACCACTAGCCTAGACACCGCAATGTCAGTTAGGATAAACGGCCGATGCCTATACTAGTCTTTTTCCTATTGAGCTCGACAGTCCTTAGAGTCTGGTCTAGATATTTTTTAAATTAATGAAGGGTTGTTCTATATGCTCGGTTTATGATTTGTGGGGCTTAGGAAGGGTGATGAAATCCCCACCTAATCTTGATTTGGTCTTTGCCCCTTAAAATCCGTATTAAATATGCAAAACAAACCAAACACAAAACTTTTTGCAAAAAGATTTTTTAGCGGCGCAATTTTGCAAAGAATCCTGCAGAAAATAGATTTTATTGGATTTGAGGAGAGAGAAGGAGTTGAGAAGCTTACCAGAGAATTTCGTAGCCCTAATCCCTTCAAGCCGCCGCGCTTCAGCCGCCAGGAAGCCCTTTGTGCCGCGCTTCCGCCGCAAGGTGGTTGGATTGCTTGATGAAATTTTTTCTGTGTCCCTCTGTGCTCCTCTGGATCTCGATGAATGCCTCTGTCTTCTGTTTTCCTCAAATCTGTAACTCCAGATCTCCTTGCAAAATTCACGCACAAATCGTTAAATATACAATTTGCAGTTTTGTGTTAATAATGATATGACTCGTCTAAGAAATCAACACAAATAGTAAAAATAAAAAATTACGCACGTTTCCCCGGCAACGGCGCCATTTGATTGATGTGAAAATTTGTGTTTATATAGATCTAGTTTAGTTTAAAGATGTGATTAATTATAATAAGAAGGGCTTGTAGGGTTCGTTAGGATTTAGTAGTTATGAGAGATTAATTAAAAGTTACCCTTTTTATCCATTAATAGATTTAGAACTAGAACGACGGTGATGCGTGTAGATTAGGGTTTCTGGAGGGAAAAGGAATCCCACTCGTAACCCTTATCTCGACACGGAACTCCGTTCATTATCTAGCCTTTACCAAAACAATCATTAATCTAATCTCTAATCGTGGTCGGAACTAGCAAGGAATTGCTAGCGCGCCCGATTAGGATGTTAATGATTCTTTTGATAAAGTTCCTAAACTTTATAGGACTTAAAAAGGGTTTAATTATCTTCATCGTCCATTAGCCTACCCTAATCCTACGAACCCTAACAAGTGGAGAATTACTCGCGCATGTTGGGAGAAAAAGAGATGGAGAGAAATTGCATAATTAAACTACGAAGAAATAGAATAAGAAAAAGAACTACCTTTATTAATCAACAAGATCAAGTACACTTTGATTCCTTAGAAAATGATTACAAAAACCTAGTTTGCTTCTCGATCTTTTCCAAGGAGGTAGATGAACCGTTGATGATCAGCCTGGATGCGTGAGCCGTCTTGGACTTCGTGATCTCGTCGGCTTGATGATTTTTCCAAGAGGCTCTCGGTGCCTTTTTATAGTGAAAACCCAGAATCTTATTGTTGAAAACTTGGTAAAATTCAGCAGAGAATAATGCCCAAAAATCCTGCACTCCAATTCCATAAGATTGCGGCGGATCCGCGGCCCCAGGGTGGGTTTGGCCGCGGATCCGCGCTCAAGGGACAAGATCAATTGATTATTTTTCTTGTGCTTTCATCTGGTGACATTTGGCAATCCTAGGCATCTTCATATTTCAGAAATATTCTCTCGGTTGCTTCCAGACTTGGTCTTCAAGTTTGCTTCTTAACTTGGCAAGTTTTCTTCAACAAATTGATTTGTTTGTTAAATCCTTCATAACAACTTGGAAATATTCTGCACAACAACTCAAATAAGATTTTAGTAGACTTTGTTCTACTAGGATTAGACCAATAATATTATTTGCATACATTTCCTACCAAATGATAATTAAATATATTAACACATGGAAAATAATGTTTTTACACATAAACCCTCATATATATAATATATTATAATAAAGTCCTTTTTTTAATATAAAAATGGTAGGAAAAATGTACTACAAATGTGCAGTTTTATCGACTGAACATCTACCTTGAAGTTTCGTTAACACAAGCTAACACTCATAATATGAAGTGAACACCCTCATCTAAATGGCAAGGATAGATGAGGATGATGAAGTAGAATTTTTGCTCTCATTTATAATCTTTTTCTCATTCACTTTCTTCACAAAAGAAAGCTTTTTCAAGAAGAAAACCAAGGAAGAAGAAGAATGAATGAATATGATCACTTAATCCTTTTGTGATGAATAATGAATTATTGTAGTGGTTACAAATCTAACCAAGGGTTAAGCATGAGAAGAGTTAACCCTTGTAAAGAGTTAACTAGAGTTAATGATTTGGATTGGGTTAACATAATATCTCACAAAAATATCAAGCAACCACAAAGTCAAAGCTTCATGAAGCTTCATGGAAGCTTCATGCAAAAGCTAACCCTAATCCAAACCCTAACCAAGTTTAAACCCTAAACCTTTGTTAAATTTGTAACCCTACCATGTTACAATATTATATATCACATATACAATATATTTTGTAACAATAGAAAATAATACAATTAACATATATCGCATATATATCAATGTATTATCCCGTGAGAAAATGAATCTTTTAGTGAGCTAATATTAGTTAATGTAATTTAATATATCATATATATTATTATACATTAAATTATCGAATCAACACTTAATCCGACAATACGGCTATATCGCATATAACCGACTAATACGATGACCCGGCTATATCACATATACCCGGCCAATATCTCATATCGCGAGAATCTAATACGGTATCACATACCGCATTATCCTCGGTCCCGCACATATCACATATGTGCTCCTACTCCGTTTTTCCTGAGCCAAGAAACCTCTGTGTAGGACTCTAAAGAATCGTCAATACGCCGGCAGTAGGTGATGATCATATCAAACACCCACAAGCTGCAAGCGGTTAGCTAAACGTAACAGCCACCCAGGTATTGAGCGCTCAGAAGATCAACAAGCAAGCCTGTACATTCTCCTTTGAATCCAATCAGTAGCACTCCCGTACAGTCCGGTTTCGTCGTCTGATATGTCGCATATCTCGCCTGGGGTGGTAAACGTCAGACCCCAATAGCTCGATAAGTCGTGTCGATATGAGGTCTATAACAGTTCGAGAAACTACTGATAACACTTACCAGTAAATCTCAGCAACCCTGGCCAGGTATTTACGGTTATAGCCAATCGAACACAGCGCAACATCAACTCCCTATACCGGGAGAGACGAATCCCCTCCTATCGCTCATTGCCTCCATGTGATTCGGGACTATACCCAAAAGCCACCTTTTTGCACGCCCTCTTGGACGTGGTATGATGGAAATCAAAGCACAGTGGGAATCACACAAGACTCTATGACGATCTCGGGTCAACAGACTAAGCTGTACCAGCGTCACCAGAGAACTGCCATCTGACGTAAGATATAATACCATCTGGGAGTTCTCGACGAGTCCGTCCAGTATACCCAGTCTCCACTGAGCACCCGTACACCATCCTTGATGTCAAACACCGATGGATATGGGATCATCCATCGCCCATCATATGGGTCAAGATGCGTATACGCTAGTCTACTCTGGTGTATCGATGCCCTGTCTCGATACACCCTCGACTAGGAACAGTTATAGGATGTACTCGTCGACTACATGGCCCCACAAGTATGATCTCATCATAGTCCCAGTAGTCGAGTACATATCCAAAGGGCTTTATCAACGTGTAACATAGAGACAATCAGAGTACATGTTAAGATAAAGAGCAACCAGATAACGTACTATCATGTCGAGCAAGAAAGTCCTCCCTATATATGTCCTAGCATCCACTACAATATACATCGTATGTATAGTAATGGCCTCTAGGGCATACATATAACTAACAATCTCCCACTTGCACTAGGGCCATCTGTTGTGGTATCACATACCCAACAATTAGCTGCGGTTGAAGCATCTCATACTCAACCATCCCATAAAAGTCTCTACTGGGAAAAAGGCCTTTGTGAGTGGATCCGCGCTGTTGTCCTCTATGTCTACTCTCCTAACCTCGATCTCCCCGGAGATCAACCATCTCCATGATCAGGTGGTACTGCCTAAGAATTATATCTGGATTTCTGATGGGACGGTAGTTCCTTGGCTAAAGCCGCAACTCCATTGTCACACAATGGTAGGAACGAAGTTCATCTCCTGAATTTATATATCCAGACTGCCACTTTGGTAGCATCCTTGGTAATGATGTATCTTGCCTTTAATTGTCTAGTATGTCACGGTATCTAGTTTGGAACTCTTCCAATATACTGTACCACCACTGAGGGTATAGACAAGCCTGTGACAGACATTCAGTCGTTCTTATCACCCTGGAACCTTTCCAGTGATTCTCCCCAGGATCAATTGATACCATCTCACTACAACTAGTAAGAATCCTAACATCCAATTAGATCTATCTCATAGATCCAAAAACCCAGGATTTATGAGGTATCACTTTGATCCTATATGGAGAATCCTTGTGATAAGCGGAGATTGACCGAGCGTAGCATAGGAAAACTCCTTCCCTATCAAGAGTATGTCATCCACGTACTCTACGAGGATCACCACCATACTCCCTACTACATTTTTGTATATACAAGGCTCATCTACCATTTTGATGAAGTTAAACTCTTTGACTACCACATCAAAACAGATGTTCCAACTCCGCGATGCCTGTTTTATCATATAAAACATCTTGCACACGTTTCCGCTGCTCCCACTGTCTACGAAGCCCTCTAGCTGTGTACTTATAGACGCTCTTTGCTAAAACATCATTTAGAAAAGCAGCATGACACCCAACCACCAGATATCGTAGTCATGGTATGTAGCCGTGGCAAGTAGGATCTGGATGGACTTAAGCATAGCTTTGAAAGTCTCAACTTTTCCATGTACACCAAGTAATATTCTCAAGATATACTCGCTCGTGATGGGGATTTAACCCTTCAGATAAAGCAACCAAAGTCCATACTTTGTTGGTGTATAAGGATTCCATCTCAGATCACTAAGCATCCAGCCATTCTTACAGAGTCCCACTCCTGATGGCCTGCTAGAAACTAGTTAGGTCATCATCTCATGATGCAATCCTTGCTCCCAGTGTCATAGAGAAACCGAAGTATCTTTCAGATGGGTGAGGAACCCTACTAGATCGGCGGAGAGGCTGAGGTTCGTTGGAAACTATTGAATCCTTTGGTTCTACCAAATCATCAGCTGTAGTTTGTATAGCTGGAACCTTTCCAGTTCTACATAACAGACCTTGCCTCGAGCTTGTCCGGATTTTGCTTTTAGACATAGTCCGGACAACCCCAAATCTTAACAAACTTAAGATATGGGCTCTTCCCTTTCCATATCACATATGAAGTGGTAGGCAACTGATTTGATTTGAACCCTATTCAATAGGTATGCAGCTTCTCAAGTGCATAACTCCCAAAAAGGAAATAGGAAACTCAGTAGTACTCATCATAGAGTACAACATATCACATAAGGTGCTTTTGCTCCGCCCCGATATACCATCGTGCTATGGTGTATACGGAGGAGTAATGCCGAGAGAGAATCTCATTGTCCTTTAGAATAGTCCATGAATTCCGTGCTCAAGTATTCTCCTCCTTGATCTCATCAAAGGACATAATACTTATACCCGTTGTTGGTTCTTTACTTCCAATTTATATTCTATGAATATCTCAAAAGCTTCGCACTTATGTTTCAACAGGAACATATGTCTGAATCTTGAGAGATCATCAGAGAATGTAATGAAGTACAAAGAACCGGTCTTGGCATGCGTAGACGGGAGACTTTCATACATCAGCATGTATCAATCCCAAGAGTTCACTAACTCTTTCTCTGTTTCCAATAAACAGAGGTATGGTCATCTTATCTTTGTGACATGACCGGCAAGTTTCACAAGATGTAAATTCAAACAAATTTAAATATGCATCTTAATATAACTTCAGCCAGTCGGGTCGCATTGATATGACCTAGTCTACAATGCCTCAAGAAGGATTCGTTCATTTCTGAACTCTTCCTCTCGTGTGTTTTCTGTATACTAAGAACTGTAGTTTGATTTAGAACGTCAATGCTTTTAGATAACGTGCCTGAACTGATCAACTCTTGATATAGGAAATGTTCAAAACATTATCCAACAATACAAAATTATATCCTTCTTTAGTAATAAAGAGACTGATATGTTGTTGTATATCAGGTTCGGTATCTAATAACATTTGTTCAGAATCAATGTATTCTGGTAATACAGGGTGATAGTGACCAACAGACATGGCTACAACACTTGCACCGTTTTCTGTCTCATGAAACTTATCACCCGTTCTCAGTTCTCTACCTTTCTGTAGCCCATGTAACAGATTACATATGCGGGATCCTGATCCGGTATCTCATACCCAGGACGTAAAGGATACTGAGAAACAGTTCTCCGTATTGAACACACCCGAAGAAGATGCATCAGCATGCACTCTCTTCGTTTGGGCGGCACGGGAAATCTGGTGTTCCCCAATTTCCTGCTCTTTCTTATAACAATTATAAGTTGGAGCGGGACCAACGTTCCCCAGCTCAGTATAACAAGAGGGTTCGGTCAATATATCCATTTTATTATCTTGATTAAGGCGTGATATGGTCGCTACCTGGAGAGAGAGAAGAAAACACTCAGCGTATGCTCTTGCAAGGTTAGATTGGTTATCTAATATATCTAATCAGGATGTCTCCCACTGTTTTAATCAAATCTTCCTTCAAACCTTAAAAGGGAAGACTAGCCGGGATTAATTACACCCTACAAGTTTGCCAATCTTTCAGCCAGGCCAGTGTCGGTACTTTGTGGGAGGTCCCCCGTGCTTTCGCACGAACCTAATTAAAGTAAACCTCGTTTTCCGAGGGGCGTAACCCCGTTAACACCTTTGTAGACACCTACTTGATCGGCTAATTGTAATGTGTAAAACTCTCCCAGGAGTAACTCTTACTCGCAGCGGGTATCGGGATCCAACTATCTCATAGAAGGTATGCAATCTCATTGCAAATTTCAACACTTGAAATTCCCAATAATATTTTGCCCCAAGCGATCTATGACCTTGACCGAGTCAACAAACCATAGACCGCAAGTAAAGTTCAACCCGTCATTTCCCGATTGAATTAAACCCACCTGCACGACCCTTGACTGAGTCAACAAGGCCGCACGACTACCCTAATCCAATCGCATCATATGCTTTGCAGATAAGCACTAATCAGCTACCGCACACTACGCTTTAACTGAGTCAACAAACACAGCACTAATACTAACTATTACTTATCTGAAATGACGGAGGGCTACGACAGGTTTTTAAGAAAACCCTTTGCGTAATGAACATTATATCGTTGTAGAATCGAGTGATTTTAAATGGAGTGCTTTTGAGGCTTTTCTAGTTTTGCTAAAGGGGTCACTCCCGGTGAAGGGATCGTCGGCCCTTTCCTCATCAAATAAGTTGCAGGATATTTTCACAAATATCATAATGCAAAGCAAGAACTATAGAAGAAAACAAAAGACAAACCGAGTTTGTAGCATCTGCTAGTTTCACTAAAAAGGTCACTCCCGGTGAAGGGATCTCGGCTCTTTCCTTATCGAATAAGGTGTTGGATGTTCTACAAAGAACACCGCTATGCAAAGCAAGAACTAGAGCTACCAGTTTTTAAACAAGTTTCTACAACATCTTTAGGTTTCTTTTAGTTTCATTAATCTCATTAATGAAGTCCCATTTTATTATGCTTCACAAGCATCATATTTGAAAAGAAATCTGCAATATAACATATATCTCATATATATAATATAAACATTCGTCTCAGGCAGTAATATGATCTCATCACAGAACATTGCAGCAGAAGAACATATATGAAATATTGGATATACTAGGACGTCCGTGTTTTCAATACGAGCTTGTATAAAACACGGATTCCACGGTCGTGATGAATAGCCAAACCCACATCCCTAGACCCCTACGAGAGCGGCAAGCAACACTGCCAATTCTAGGGTTAGGAGACCCGGTCTCGACTCCTCGAGATGGTCTCCCACTGCACCCCAGAACCCGGTTACTTGTGCTCCCCGCCTTGGGTCTACCTAATGCGGAAAAGTAAATAATATACAACGGTGACATCATCCTCAGCCCGGAAGTGCCCCAATAAAAAAATATTACATACAAATGAATTTTACATGAATGAAAAAGAAAAACTCTCATCTCACATAAAACCCCCGGCTATTCAGAACACGACGATCCAATATAACATATCACAGCAACACATAATATCTCATATCATCAACGTAAGCAAGTATGCGTATCCCGATTGTCGTTGATGTATAGAAACGAAGCCGGCGATACATCACATACTACGCTTACGGTCACAGAAAAGAAAGTGTAAAAATACAACAGTTGGAATCCGCAACCTCCTTAGACATCGCATGCATAACCAAATGAATTCCTTAGACATCGCATGCCTAACAATTATAAACCCCGCATTTTAGTCTCATTATCGAAAACTCTTTTCAATATCAAGTCGGGCAATTCAACAAGATTCCTGACATCCTGATCGAATGCTCGTCGCAAACTTTAGTAGACGGCCGCACCCCCGGATGCCGTCGACGAAGTGCACTAAGGCGGAACACCGCTGCCGCGAGCACCCAAACAGATGCTATTGGCGACGGGGTTCTCCTACAGTCACTTGGTCGAGGCTATGGGGCGTGGTTGTCTATTAAGTTTACCCGGCGAGTATCCGCGTACGCTACGTGATTGCGACAGACTTTTGATCACATCAAAATTCCGTGGCAACCGATCATATGAGAATGAACTGCTAGATTTATAACATTCAATTTAGTTATCTCATAACTACATGTGGATTCCAAATATTGTATCACATTCCAGATAAATAGACAACATTAAACTTTCCGATCGAATAATCAAACTCCCAAGATTTCCCCAATATATCTCAACACTTGAAATCAGTTTAAAAACATCCATCACATGCCACAGTACCAATGGTCCAGCCGTAGAAGGGTCAAGCCAACGCCTCACATGTGGCACGCTGTACTGCCCCAAACCCTAAGGTTTAGAGGCAGTTCAAGACGGTCACATAATCGAGTTCAAGAGATATCACCGAGCGACCAGTTTAGATATCTAGGTTCCATCATCCAAAGGAATGGGGAGATCGATAGTGATGTTAATCAAAGGATCCAAGCTGGTTGGTTGAAATGGAAGAGTGCAACAGGGATTTTGTGTGATCGTAACTTTCCGTTAAAATTGAAAGGGAAGTTTTATCGGAGCGCTATTCGGCCTGCCTTATTATATGGTACAGAATGCTGGGCTCCTAAGAAGCATCATACACAGAAGATGCACGTAGCGGAGATGTGCATGCTTCGTTGGATGTGCGGTAACACTAGAAAAGACAAGGTACGAAATGAGGATATTCGTGCAAAAGTTGGTGCAGCACCCGTGGAGGAGAAGATGCGGGAAAACCGGCTTAGATGGTTTGGTCATGTGCGACGCAGACCTATGGAAGCACCGGTTCGACGAATAGATACTCTCGATATGGGTAATGGCAAAAGGGCAAAAGGGAGACCGAAGAAAACATGGATGGAGGTGATACGAAACGATATGGTTGCCAAAGGACTCAATGAAAGTATATTGTTCGATAGAAGTGAGTGGAGACAGAGGATTCATGTGCTGGACCCGGCGTGATTCTCATGTTGGTTCATGTAGCCTACCCCATATGCTTGGGATAAAAGGCTCAGTTGTTGTTGGTTTGTTGTCTTCTAGAGGGTCCACCACATTACTTGCACGACTTAGAACGTTCTTAAACTCGAGAAAAAATCCAACTTTTGAAAAATTTTCCGACTGGGGAAAAAGTGAGTTATTGATATCCATTCGAACTTTTTAACAGTTTCTAAAATTATCCGGACAAAACTAAACAAAGTTAAATTATCTGATCGAATCAACGAGTCCCCAATACAACCCTAGAAAACTCAACACTTGAGTGGAATTAAATAATTCCCAGAAAAAATTGACAAGAAAGGACCTAAGAATAAATAAGTGAAATTCCAGGGACTAAGTCGAAATTTTGGCCGCGGAAACGCCGCCAAACCCATGGTTTGGCTGCGGTTCCGCGGTCAAAATATTGAGTTAGTGGACCATACTTCAAAGTAATTCTTAGTTTTTCCTGCTTATTTTTCTGAGCATTTTTAATTCTGAAAAAATCACATTTTTAGAAAATGTACAGAGAGGGGTTAATATCGGGTATTCGGAGTTCGATCGAACTTTAAACTTCGTCTAGACTTCGCCTAAAGCTCTAGCTTGGCTCTGATACCACTGTAGGGTTGCTAGGCATGCACACAAGGTTCTATGAGACATCAACCATGCCCGATTTAAAAATTAGCCGTGCCGAACAACCCGATGCCGGATCTTTAAACTAGGGTTTAGGCGAAAACATGCATGTTAAACTCTTTAACACTAAGTGAGAGGGATTACAACCTTTGTAGATCCGGTCCTTCACTTCTTAAGCTCCGTGTTGAGGTCCCTTCGCTGAGATCATCGTGTTCTGGACTCTCGAGAGGTTCCACGAAGAGAAAGATGCAGTCTTGCTTCCGATCTTCGATACAATAATGATCTACCTTGATGTTTCGTTAACACAAGCTAACACTCATAATATGAAGTGAACATCCTCATCTAAATGGCAAGGATAGATTAGGATGATGAAATAGTATTTTTGCTCTCATTTATAATCTTTTTCTCACTCACTTTCATCATAAAAGAAAGCTTTTTCAAGAAGAAAACCAAGGAAGAAGAAGAAGAATGAATATAATCACTTAATCCTTTTGTGATGAACAATGAATTATTGTAGTGGTTACAAATCTAACCAAGGGTTAAGCATGAGAAGAGTTAACCCTTGTAGAGAGTTAACTAGAGTTAATGATTTGGATTGGGTTAACATAATATCTCATAAAAATATCAAGCAACCACAAAGTCAAAGCTTCATGAAGCTTCATGGAAGCTTCATGCAAAAGCTAACCCTAATCCAAACCCTAACCAAGTTTAAACCCTAAACCTTTGTTAAATTTGTAATCCTAACATGTTACAATATTATATATCACATATACAATATATTTTGTAACAATAGAAAATAATACAATTAACATATATCGCATATATATCAATGTATTATCCCGTGAGAAAATGAATCTTTTAGTGAGCTAATATTAGTTAATGTAATTTAATATATCATATTTATTATTATACATTAAATTATCGAATCAACACTTGATCCGACGATACGGCTATATCGCATATAACCGACTAATACGATGACCCGGCTATATCACATATACCCGGCCGATATCTCATATCGCGAGAATCCAATACGGTATCACATACTGCATTATCCTCGGTCCCGCACATATCACATATGTGCTCCTACTCCGTTTTGCCTGAGCCAAGAAATCTCTGTGTAGGACTCTAAAGAATCGTCAATACGCCGGCAGTAGGTGATGATCATATCAAACACCCACAAGCTGCAAGCGGTCAGCTAAACGTAACAGCCACCCAGGTATTGAGCGCTCAGAAGATCAACAAGTAAGCCTGTACATTCTCCTGTGAATCCAATCAGTAACACTCCCGTACAGTCCGGTCTCGTCGTCCGATATGTCGCATATCTCGCCTAGGGGTGGTAAACGTCAGACCCCGGTAGCTCGATAAGTCATGTCGATATGAGGTCTATAACAGTTCGAGAAACTACTGATAACACTTACCAGTAAATCTCAGCAACCCTGGCCCGGGATTTCCGGTTATAGCCAATCGAACACAGCGCAACATCAACTCCCTATACCGGGAGAGACGAATCCCGTCCTATCGCTCATTGCCTCCATGTGATTCGGGACTGTACCCAAAAGCCACCTTTTTGCACGCCCTCTTGGACGTGGTATGATGGAAATCAAAGCATAGTGGGAATCACACAAGACTCTATGACTATCTCGGGTCAACAGACTAAACTGTAACAGTGTCACCAGAGAACTGCCATCTGACGTAAGGTATAATACCATCTGGGAGTTCTCGGCGAGTCCGTCCAGTGTACCCAGTCTCTACTGAGCACCCGTACACCATCCTTTTTGTCAAACACCGATGGATATGGGATCATCCATCGCCCATCATATGGTCAAGATGCGTATATGCTAGTCTACTCTGGTGTATCGATGCCCTGTCTCGATACACCCTCGACTAGGAACAGTTATAGGATGTACTCGTCGACTACATGGCGCCACAAGTATGATCTCATCATAGTCCCAGTAGTCGAGTACATATCCTAAGGGCTTTATCAACATGTAACATAGAGACAATCAGAGTACATGTTAAGATAAAGAGCAACTAGATAGCGTACTATCATGTCGAGCAAGAAAGTCCTCCCTAGATATGTCCTAGCATCCACTACAATATACATCGTATGTATAGTAATGGCCTCTAGGGCATACATATAACTAACATTATGTCTTTGAGCATTTGCGTTATCAGATTGCGTTTTTCGTGCGCGGTGGCACTTGCTGTGCGTTTTCGTACGTACTACTGCACTGGATGCTTTTTACGTACCGACACGCTTGGATTGGATTTTGTGCATATTAGATGATTGATTTTGGATTTTTGTACACATTGGATGCACTTGAGTGAGATTTTACTCATGCATGATGGATGCACTTGATTTAGAATTTTTTTTCGTGCATGATGGTTGCACTTGATTTGGATTTTCGCGCATATTGGGGGCATGATAGGAGATGTGATTTTATGCACACCGGATGCACTCGATTGGGATTTTCATTCGTGCATGTTAGTTGCACCGGATTGAGATTTTCGTGCACTATAGATGCAATAGATATTGTTATTGTGCACACCCGTTGCACTGGACAGATGCTTTCATGCACACCCATTGCACTTAGTTTTGCTTTTGTGCACGTTCGTAGCACTTGTATTTGGATTTGATTCCCGTGCGCACCTAACGCACGTGATTATTGGATACGCCTTTTGTACGGTTACTAGGCACTGTCACAAGGGTCTATAAGGCATCAACCATGCCCGATTAAAATTTTAGACGTGCCGAACAACCCTAACCAAGATCTTAGACTAGAGATCATTAGGTTTTAACATGCAAGTAAACATCTTTACAACTAAGAGATAGGGATTACAACCTTTGTAGTCCGCTCCTTCACTTCATATGCTCCGATTAGAAGTCTCTTCTCCGCGATCCATGATCTCCCGGACTCAAGAGAGGCTCCACAACCCAAATGATCCATGCTTGCTTGTAGTCTTCCTTTTGAAAGATGATCTACCTTGAAGTTTCTTTAACTCAAGCTCTCACTCACTAATCAAGTATTAATGATGTGAACACCCTAATCTAATTGGATAGATTAGATGAGGATGATGAAGTAGGATTTATGCTCTCTTTTATTTTCATAATCTCACACTAATTTATCATAAAACTCAAAGCTAGAAAGCTTTGCAAGGAGGAAGAAGAAGATGATCTCATTTGTGATGAATAATGAATTTTTTGTTATAATTACAAATGCAACCATGGTTGATAAAAGAAAATGGATAACCAATTGTAGAGAGTTAACTAGGGTTAAGGGTTTGGGTTGGGTTTAAAAATATCTCACAAAATATCAACACATAATAACTTTGCAAGAAACAAAAGAAAAGCTTCTAGAAGCTTCATGAAAGAGCTAACCCAAATCAAACCCTAACCATATTTAATCTCCACTAATTATGTTGCATTAGTAATCATAACATGTTACAATATTATATATCACATATATAATATATTTTTGTAACAAAAGAAAATAATACAATTAACATATATCGCATATATATCAAAGTATTATCCGGTTAGAAAATGAATCAATAAAGCGAGCCAATATTAGATAACGTAATGTAATATATCATATATATAAATATACATTAAATTATCGAATCACACTTGATTCGACAATCCGTCTATATCGCATATAACCGACTAATATTATCTGTACCGATTCATCAAATCAACACTTGATCCGATGACCCGGCTGATATCAAATATCTCGAGAATGGTATACGGTATCTCATATCGTATTATTCTCGGTCACACACATATCTCATATGTGCTCCTACTCCGTTTTGAAGGGTTTACCTAGCACCCTATGAGAGGTTTGGAAGCATCACATGTCACAAAGATCAAGTTTTTATGATGCTAAGTAAACATACAAACGATTTATCCTAGAAAATTAGGGTTTCAAAAACTTTAACCAACACCATATGTTACAAAGGCTAGGGTTTTGAGAGTACAACCTTTGTAGCTCCCTTTTGTAGACTCCTTGGCCACTTGAGAGTTGGAAAGCGATTAGCTTGAAGTTCTCTAACGTCCATGATGATCCACCCGAATCTCCTTTGTCCAAGCTAGCAACTTCACATTAACAAGAAGATGAAATGAAGCTAACACTGTAAACAAGTGGGCTAGAATTCTGTAGAATGGTGTTGTGGTTCTCTTTCTCACTTCAAAATCCTATCTTTTTGAGTATTTTGCTCATTTGAAAAGTCTAGAGAGCAAGAGATCAAGGTTGAAGAAGATGATGGCTTTTTAAGAAGAAGAGAAGATAAAACTCATGAAAAGAAAATGAAAATATATGTATATATATTTATCACTTCTCATCTCAAACCATGGTTAAAACATATGGATATTATTTCGCTTGAGTTAAAACATAAAAGAAAAGATTAACTCATGGTTAAAAGGTAGGTGAGCATGGTTAGGTCAAGAAGAGTGTAGAACTCATCCATGAATTATCCTTTTCTTTTTCCTTTGTTTTAAAACAAATGAAATAATAACACATATAAATAAAATCATGGTGTGAGTCTTATACTGCCATCATTTTCCATGTATAAGAAACCATGATAGAATGATGTATGTATGCATGTGTGCATGCACATCCATATGTGCATGAACAAGAATGAATGCATACATGCATGCAAACATCCAAAAGAAACAAGATAGGATTCTTAGTGAGAAGCTAATGGTTAAATGATAAATCAACACTTGATTTATCAATCCGGTCATATCACATACGACCTGACCAAAAGCAATCCGCCCAATTAATATACGGTATCTCATACGTGCATTTTAACCGGGTCCATGTGCATATCGCATACGCGCACCACAACGTTTCGCCTGGACTAGGTAACTCCTTTGTGGGACTCTAAGACTCGTCAAAACGCCGGCAGTGGGTGATGATCATATCAAGCACACCCAAGCCGCAAGCGGTCATCTAAACGTAACGGCCACACGGGTATTGAGTGATCAGAAGAAAACAAGCGAACCTGCTACAACTTCCGTCGAGCCAACCGACAACACTACCCGCGCAGTTCGGTCTCCTCGTCTGATATGTCGCATATCAAGTCTAGGGGTGGTAAACGTCAGACCCCAATAACCGATAAGTCGTGCCGATGTGAGGCTCATAACGGGTCGAGAAACTACTTGTAACACTTACCAGTAAATCTCTAATCAGCCCTGGCCAGGGACTTCCCTGTTACGGCCAATCGAGCACAGGGCAACATCAACCCCCAATACCGGGAGAGACGAAACCCCTCCTATCGCTCATTGCCTCCATGTGACTCGGGACTGTACCCAAAAACCACCGTTTTGCATGCCCTCATGGACGTGGTAAGGTGGAAATCAAAGCACAGTGGGAATCACACAAGACTCTATGACGATCTCGGGTCTACAGACTAACCTGCAGAAGTGTCACCTAAGAACTGCCATCTGACGTGAGGTATAATACCATCTGGGAGTTCTCGGCGAGTCCATCCAGTGTACCCAATCTCCACTGAGCACCCGTATACCATCTCTGATGTCAAACACCAATGGATATGGGATCATCCATCGCCCATCTCATGGGTCGAGAAGCGTATACGCTAGTCTACACTGGTATATCGATGCCCCGTCTCGATACACCCACGACTAGGGTCCTTGAAGGATGTACTTATAGACTACCATGTCCCCACTAGTATGATCCACATCATAGTCCAGGTAGTCAAGTACACATCCTAAGGGCTTTACCAACATGTAACTATAAGACAGTATAAAGAGACAAGTATACATGTTAAGATAAAGAGCAACCAGATAGCATACTATCATATCGAGCAAGAAAGTCATCTCTATATATGTCCAAGCATCCAATATAATATACATCATCTATACAATACTGGCCTCTAGGGCATACATACAACTAACACGTTTTGCCTGAGTCAAGAAACCTCTGTATAGGACTCTATAGAATCGTCAATACGCCGGCAGTAGGTGATGAACATATCAAACACCCACAAGCTGCAAGCGGTCAGCTAAACATAACAGCCACCCAGGTATTGAGAGATCAAAAGATCAACAAGCAAGCATGTACATTCTCCTGTGAATCCAATCAGTAACACTCCCGTACAGTCCGGTCTCTTCGTCTGATATGTTGCATATCTAGTCTAGGGGTGGTATACGTCAGACCCCAATAACCGAAAAGTCGTGTCGATGTGAGGCTTATAACGGGTCGAGAAACTACTGGTAACACTGTAGGGTTCCTAAGCACACTAATGAGGTCTCACAAGGCATCAACCATGCCAATTTCAAAAATTTCCGGTGCCGAGAAACCGTAATGCGATCGTCGACTAGAGAATAGGCGAAACTACGAGCAAGTTAACTTAACCACTAAGTGAACGGAAATACAACCTTTGTAGATCCGGTCCTCCACCTCCATAGCTCCGTGACGATGTCCCCTCGCTGCGATCATCGGATCCCGGACTCTAGCTTCGACTTCATCGGAGAAATGGTCGGGCTAGGTCGTCGACTTTGATGCCGAAGATGATCGACGTCGAGGCAACTCAAGATCAAGCTCCAACTTCACCAAGTCATGAAACTTGTGAAGAAAACACCCTATACTACTTGGCAAGTGGTAGAGGATGAAGAAATAGGAAGTGGGTTCACTTTGGATTTGGATTTCTCACTCTTTTTCTCAAATCACCATTGAAGCTAGCAAGCTTCTTTCTTCTTGAAGAAGAAGAAGAAGAAGATAATATGATAAGAATATCAATAATAGAAAATAAAAATGATTCTTATCATATTAGCAACCATGGTTAAGTGTAGAGAATGAACTAGGGTTAGGTATAATGGTTAGGTTTAGGATGAAGACAAAGTGGTGGACTTTCAAAGATGCTTTGAAGCTTCAAGCAAAGAAAGAAATATAAAGCCACCATTTCATCCTTTCCAAAATGAATAAATAAATAAATAAATAAATAATTCAAAACCCTAACCATTAACATAACCATGGTTTAATCATACACACCCAAGTTTGCATGTATCATCAAACACGATACAAACTAGTGCACAAAACTATATCATATATACAATGTGCACATCAAGTGAGAAAATCCATCTTAAGTGAACAAATACTAGTTAATGTAAAGTAATATATCAAATATATAATTATACATTAAATCATTAAATCAACACTTAATTTAACGATCCGGTCATATCGCATATAACCGACTAATATCAATAGTAACAACTTATCGAATCAACACTTGATCCGATAACCCGGTTATATCGCATATAACCGATCACTGTCACAAATCGCGAGAATCGAATACAGTATCACATACTGGCATTATTCTCGGTCCCGCACATATCTCATATGCACTCCTATTTCGTTTCGCTTGAGCCTGGAAACCTCTGTGTAGGACTCTAAAGACTCGTCAATACGCCGGCAGCAGGTGATGATCATATCAAACACCCACAAGCCGCATGCGGTCTGCTAAACGTAACGGCCACCCGGGTATTGAACGATCAGAAGATCGACGAGCAAGCCCGCTCACACTCCTGTGAATCCAACCAGTAACACTTACCGTACAGTCCAGTCTGTTCGTCTGATATGTCGCATATCTTGCCTAGGGGTGGTAAACGTCAGACCCCAATAGCTCGATAAGTCGTGTCGATATGAGGTCTATAACAGTTCGAGAAACTATTGGTAACACTTACCAGCAAATCTCAGCAACCCTGGCCAGGGATTTCCGGTTATAGCCAATCGAACACAATGCAACATCAACTCCCTATATCAGGAGAGACGAATCCCCTCCTATCTCTCATTGCCTCCATGTGATTCGGCATTGTACCCAAAAACCACCGTTTTGCACGCCCTCTTGGACGTAGTAAGGTGGAAATCAAAGCACAGTGGGAATCACACAAGACTCTATGACGATCTCGGGTCTACAGACTAACCTGTACCAGTGTCACCAGAGAACAGCCATCTGACGTAAGGTATAATACCATCTGGGAGTTCTCGGTGAGTCCGTCCAGTGTACCCAGTCTCCACTGAGCACCCATATATCATCTCTGATGTCAAACACCAATGGATATGGGATCATCCATCGCCCATCTGTATTGGTCGAGAAGGTATACGCTAGTCTACTCTGGTATATCGATGCCCCGTCTCGATACACCCACGACTAGGGACCTTGAAGGATGTACTTATGGACTACCATGTCCCCACTAGTATGATCCACATCATAGTCCAGGTAGTCAAGTACACATCCTAAGGGCTTTACCAACATGTACCAGAGAGACAATCAATATACACGTTAAGATAAAGAGCAACCAGATAGCATACTATCATGTCGAGCAAGAAAGTCCTCCCTATATATGTCCCAGCATCCACTACAATATACATCCTATGTACAGTAATGGCCTCTAGGGCATACATATAACTAACAATCTCCCATTTGCACTAGGGCCATCTGTAGCAGTGGTTGTAGTATCTCATACCCAACCATCCTATAAAAGTCTCTCTCTGGGAATAGGCCTTCGTGAGTGGATCCGCCGTGTTGTCCTCTGAGTCTTCTCTCCTAACCTCGATTCCCTAGAGATCGGCCATCTCCATGATCAGGTGATACTTCCTTAGAATATGTCTGGATTACTGATGGGACGGATGTTCCTTGGCATAAGCCACAACTCCATTGTCACACAATGGGAGGAACTAAGTTCATCTCATGAACAAATATACATCCAGACTGCCTCTTTGGTAGCATCTTAAGTAGCGATGTATCCAGCCTTTATCGTCTAGTATGCCACAGTATCTAGCTTGGAACTCTTCCAACATACCGTCCCTTTACTGAGGGTAAAGACAATGCCTGTGACAGACTTCTCAGTCGTCCTTATCACCCTGGAACACTTCCAGTGATTCTTCCCAGGACCAATTGATACCATCTCACTACAACAAGTGAGTATCCTAATATCCAATTAGATCTATCTCATAGATGAAAACTTAGGATTTAAGAGGTATCACTTTGATCCTATATGGAGAATCCTTGTGATAAGCGGAGATTGACCGAGCGTAGCATAGGAAACTCCTTCCCTATCAAGAGTATGTCATCCACGTACTCTACGAGGATTACTACCATACTCCCTACTACCTTTTTGTTTATACAAGGTTCGTATGCCATTTTGATGATGTCAAACTCTTTGACTAAGACATCAAAACAGACGTTCCAACTCCGCGATGCCTACTTTATCACATAAAACATCCTGCACGCGTTTCCGCTGCTCCCACTGTTTACGAAGCCCTCTGGCTGTGTTCTTATAGACACACTCTTCTAAAACATCATTTAGAAAAGCAGTCATGGCACCCAACCGCCAGATATCATAGTCATGGTATGTAGCCGTGGCAAGTAGGATCTGGATGGACTTAAGCATAGCCACTGGAAAAGGTTTCATCATTTTCGACGCCTGGTTGATAACGAAAACCTTTAACAAGTCTAGCTTTGAAAGTCTCAACTTTTCCATGTACACCAAGTAATCTTCTCAAGATATACTTGCTCGTGATGGGGATTTAACCCTTCAGATAAAGCAACCAAAGTCCATACTTTGTTGGTGTATAAGGATTCCATCTCAGATAGCTAAGCATCCAGCCATTCTTACAGAGTCCCACTCCTGATGGCTAGCTCGAAACTAGTTGGGTCATCATCTCATGATGCAATTCTCACTCCCACTGTCACAGAGAAACCGAAGTATTTCTCAGGTGGGTGAGGAACCCTACTAGATCGGCGGAGAGGCTGAGGTTCGTTGGAATCTACTGAATCCTTTGGTTCTGTCAAATCATCAGCTGCAGTTTGTATAGCTGGAACATTTCAAGTTCTACATAACAGACCTTGCATCGAGCTTGTCCGGATTTTGCTTTTATACATAGGCCGGACAACCCCAAATCTTAACTAACTTAAGATATGGGCTCTTCCCTTTCCATATCACATATGAAGCGGTAGGCAACTGATTTGATTGGAACCCTATTCAATAGGTATGCAACTTCTTAAGTGCATAACACCCAATAGTAAAAATGTAACTCAGTAGTACTCATCATAAAGCACACCATATCAAATTGGGTGTATCTGCTCCGCCCCGATATACCATCATGCTATGCTGTATACGGAGGAGTAATTCTGAGGGAGAATCTCATTCTCCTTTAGAATAGTCCAGGATTTCCGTGATCAAGTATTCTCCTCCTCGATCACATCAAAGGACATTATACTTATACCCGTATTTTAGTTCTCTACTTCTAAATCATATTCTGTGAATATCTCAAAAGGTTCGGACTTGTGTTTCAACAGGGACATATGTCTGAATCTTGAGAGATTATCAGAGAATGTAATGAAATACAAAGAACCGGTCTTGGTATGTGTAGACAGGGGACCTGCACACATCAACATGTATCATCCCAAGAGTTCACTAACTCTTTCTCTGTTTCCAATAAACAAAGCTACGGTCATCTTATCTTTGTGACATGACTGGCGAGTTTCACAAGATGTAAATTCAAACTGATTTAAACATGCATCTAAATGTAACTTCAGCCAGTCGGGTCACATTGATATGACCTAGTCTACAATACCTCAAGAAGGATCCGTTCATTTCTGAACTCTTCCTCTTGTGTGTGTTCTGTATACTAAAGAACTGTAGTTTGATTTAGAACATCAATACTTTTAGATAACGTGCCTGAACCGATCAACTTTTGATATAGAAAATGTTCAAAACATTATCCATCAATACAAAATTTTATCATTTCTTTACTAATAAAGAGACTGATATAATTTTGTATATCAGGTTCGGTATCTAATAACATTCGTTCAGAATCAATGTATTGGTAATACAGGGTGATGGTGACCGACAGACTTGGCTGCAACTCTTGCCCCGTTTTCTGCCTCATGAAACTTATCACCCGTTCTCAGTTCTTTACCTATATGTAGCCCATGTAACATATTACATATGCGGGATCCTGATCCGGTATCATATACCCAGGACGTAAAGGACACTGAGAAACAGTTCTATGTAACGAACACACCCGAAGAAGATGCATCATATGCACTTTCTTCGTTTGGGCGGCAGGGGAAATCTGGTATTCCCCAATTTCCTGCTCTGCCTTATAACAATTATAAGTTGGAGCGGGACCAACGTTCCCCAGCTCAGTATAACAAGTGGGTTCGGTCAATATATCCGTATTATTATCTTGATTAAGGCGTGACATGGTCGCTACCTGGAGAGAGAGAGAAGAAAACACTCTGCGTGCGCTCTTGCAAGAATAGATTGGTTATTATTTTATCTAATCAGGATGGCTCCCACTGTTTTTATCAAATCTTCCTTCAAACCCTAAAAGGAAAGACTAGCCGGGATTAATTACACGCTACAAGTTCGCCAATCTTTCAGCCAGGCCAGTGTCGGTACTTTGAGGGAGGTCCCCCGTGCTTTCACACGAACCTAATTAATGTAAACCTCGTTTTCCCAGAGGCGTAACCCCGTTGACACCTTTCTAGACACCTACTTGATCGGCTAATTGTAATGTGCAAAACTCTCCCAGGAGTAACAATTACTCGCAGCGGGTATCAGGATCCAACCATCTCATAGAAGGTATGCAATCTCATTGCAAATTTCAACACTTGAAATTCCCGATAATATTTTGCCCCTAACCTCCTATGACCTTGACAAAGGCCAACAAACCATAGGATGCGGTCAGGTTCAACCCGTCATTTCTTGATTAAATTAAACCCATCCGCACAACCTTGACAAAGGCCAACAAGGTCGCACGACTACCCTAACCCAATCTGCATCATATGCTTAAGCAGATAAGCACCAGTTAGCTACCGCACACTACGCCTTGACAAAGGCCAACAAATGCCGCACGAATACTAACTACTACTTATCTGAAATGACGGAAGGCTACGACAGGTTTTTCTGAAAACCTATTGCGTAATGAACTTGATATCGTTGTAGGATCGAATCAATTTTGAAATGGAGTGTTTTTGAGGCTTTTCTAGTTTTGCTAAAGGAGTCACTCCCGGTGAAGGGATCGTCGGTCCTTTCCTCATCGAATAAGGTGCAGGATATATCATATATATCACTGTGGAAAGCAAAAACTCTTAAAAGCAATCAAAAGACAAACCGAGTGTGTAGCATCTGCCAGTTATTGCTAAAGGAGTCACTCCCGGTGAAGGGATCTCGGTCCTTTCCTCATCGAATAAGGTGCAGGATATATCACATATACCGCTGTGCAAAGCAAGAACTGTAGCTACCTATTTTATTTTGAAATTCGATTCTACAACATCTTTAGGTTTCTTTTTCTTTCATTAATCACATTAATGAAGTCCCATCATTCAAGTTGCCTAAACATCACAGATAAATACCACGTACACTTATGCCATCCGCATTCGCCTCGATGTCCCCTCATGCACCGTTAGGTTAGGTAACTAACGGCAGAGCGGGGCAGGGCTAGCGCGGGTGTAAAACATAAGTAACGCCTATATAATATATTATATATACTATATACTGTATCTATCACATCACAGATATTGCAGCAGAAGAATCATATGAAATATTGGATATACTAGGACGTCCGTGTTTTCAATACTAGCCAGTATAAAACACGGATTCCACGGTTGCGATGAATAGCCAAACCCACACCCCTAGACCCCTACGAGAGCGGCAAGCAACCTTACCAATTCTAGAGTTAGGAGACCCGGACTCGACTCCTCGAGTTGGTCTCCCACTGGACTCCAGAACCCGGTTACTTGTGCCCTCCTCCTTGGGTCTATCCTAGTGCGGAAAAGTAAATAATATACAACAACGGTGACAACTTCCGCATCCTGGAAGTGCCCCAATAAAAGAATATTACATACAAATTTTTACATGAATGAAAATGAAAAACACTCATCTCACATAAAAAAAACCCCGGCTATTCAAACACGACGATCCAATATAACATATCCAGCAACACATAACATCACATGTCATCAACGTAAGTAAATATGCCCATCCCAATTGTCGTTGACATATAGAAACGAAACCGGCGATATCACATATTACACTTACGGTCACAGAAAAGATAGTGTAAAACTACAACAGTTGGAATCCGCAACCTCCTCAGACATCGCATGCCTGACAATTATAAAATCCGCATTTTAGTCTCATTATCGAAAACTCTTTTCGATATCAAGTCGGGCAATTCAACAGGATTCCCGACATTCTGATCGAATGCTCGTCGCAAACTTTAGTAGGCGGCCGCACCCCTGATACCGTCGACGAAGTGCACTAAGGCAGAACACCGCTACCGCGAGCACCCGAACGGACGCTTTCGGCGACGGGGTTCTCCTACAGTCACTTGGTCGGGGCTATGGAGTGAGGCTGTCTATTAAGTTTACCCGGCGAGTATCCGCGTACGCTACGTGATTGCGACGAACTTTTGAACACATCAAAATTCCGTGGCAACCGATCAAGTGAGACTAAAGTGCTATGTTTATAACATTCATTCAGTTATCTCATAACTACTTGTGGATTCCAAATATTGTATCACATTCCAGATAAACAGAAAATGTTAAACTTTCTGATCGAACAGTCAAACACCCAAGTTTTCCCGAAACAAATCAACACATGAAATAGGTTTAAAAACATCCAGTTCATGCCTCAGTACCAACGGTCCAGCCGTAGAAGGGTCAAGCCAACGCCTCACATGTGGCACGCTGTACTGCCCCAAACCCTAAGGTTCAAAGGGCAGTTCAAGACGGTCACATAATCGAGTTAAGGTTTGTTGTCTTCTAGAGGTTCCATCGCGTTACTTGCACTACTTAGAACGTTATTAAACCACGGAAAGGTCCAACACTTGGAAATTTCACGACAGTGGAAAAAGTGGGTATTTATATCCGGTCGAACTTTTTAACATATTCAAAAATTACCCGAAAAACACATAGACAAGATTAGACAATCCGATCGAATCCACGAAGCTCCAAAACACCCTAGAAAACTCAACTCTTGAGTGCAAATTAAAAATTCCCAGAAAACTCAACACCTGAATAGACAAATTACTGTGCAAAAATGGAAGCGTAATCTCATAATTTGGCCGCGGAACCGCCGAAGAAGCCATGCTTCTGCCGCGGTTCCGCCGCGCTTTGGGGGTATCGTATGCTCGTTTTTGCACCGTAATTCTTAGAATTTCCTGCTGAATTTTTTAAGCATTTTTAATCTGGAAAAAACCCAGTTTTTGAAAAAAGTCCAGAGAGCATTTTGGAGTTAGGGTTTCGGTTCGATCGGACTTCTAACTCCGTCTACGCATCGCCTAAGGCTCTAGCTAGGCTCTGATACCACTGTAGGGTTCCTAGGCACACTAATGAGGTCTCACAAGGCATCAACCATGCCAATTTCAAAAATTTCCGGTGCCGAGAAACCCTAATGCGATCGTCGACTAGAGAATAGGCGAAACTACGAGCAAGTTAACAACTTAACCACTAAGTGAACGGAAATACAACCTTTGTAGATCCGGTCCTTCACCTCCATAGCTCCGTGACGATGTCCCCTCGCTGCGATAATCGGATCCCGGACTCTAGCGTCGGCTTCATCGGAGAAATGGTCGGGCTAGGTCGTCGACTTCGATGCCGAAGATGATCTACGTCGAGGCAACTCAAGATCAAGCTCCAACTTCACCAAGTCATGAAACTTGTGAAGAAAACACCCTATACTACTTGGCAAGTGGTAGAGGATGAAGAAATAGGAAGTGGGTTCACTTTGGATTTGGATTTCTCACTCTTTTTCTCAAATCACCATTGAAGCTAGCAAGCTTCTTTCTTCTTGAAGAAGAAGAAGAAGATAATATGATAAGAATATCAATAATAGAAAATAAAAATGATTCTTATCATATTAGTAACCATGGTTAAGTGTAGATAATGAACTAGGGTTAGGTATAATGGTTAGGTTTAGGATGAAGACAAAGTGGTGGACTTTCAAAGATGCTTTGAAGCTTCAAGAAGCTTCAAGCAAAGAAAGAAAAATAAAGACACCATTTCATCCTTTCCAAAATGAATAAATAAATAAATAAATAATTCAAAACCCTAACCATTAACATAACCATGGTTTAATCATACACACCCAAGTTTGCATGTATCATCAAACATGATACAAACTAGTGCACAAAACTATATCATATATACAATGTGCACATCAAGTGAGAAAATCCATCTTAAGTGAACAAATACTAGTTAATGTAAAGTAATATATCAAATATATAATTATACATTAAATCATTAAATCAACACTTGATTTAACGATCCGGTCATATCGCATATAACCGACTAATATCAATAGTAACAACTTATCGAATCAACACTTGATCCGATAACCCGGCTATATCGCATATAACCGATCACTGTCACAAATCGCGAGAATCGAATACATTATCACATACTGGCATTATTCTCGGTCCCGCACATATCTCATATGCGCTCCTATTTCGTTTCGCTTGAGCCAGGAAATCTCTGTGTAGGACTCTAAAGACTCGTCAATACGCCGGCAGCAGGCGATGATCATATGAAACACCCACAAGCCGCAAGCGGTCTGCTAAACGTAACGGCCACCCGGGTATTGAGCGATCAGAAGATCGACGAGCAAGACAGCTCACACTCCTGTGAATCCAACCAGTAACACTTACCGTACAGTCCAGTCTGTTCGTCTGATATGTCGCATACCTTGCCTAGGGGTGGTAAACGTCAGACCCCAATAGCTCGATAAGTCGTGTCGATATGAGGTCTATAATAGTTCGAGAAACTACTGGTAACACTTGCCAACAAATCTCAGCAACCCTGGCCAGGGATTTCCGGTTATAGCCAATCGAACACAGTGCAACATCAACTCCCTATACCGGGAGAGTCGAATCCCCTCCTATCGCTCCTTGCCTCCATGTAATTCGGGACTGTACCCAAAAACCACCGTTTTGCACGCCCTCTTGGACGTGGTAAGGTGTAAATCAAAGCACAGTGGGAATCACACAAGACTCTTTGACGATCTCGGGTCTACAGACTAACCTTTACTAGTGTCACCAAAGAACTGCCATCTGACGTAAAGTATAATACCATCTGGGAGTTCTCGGCGCGTCCGTCCAGTGTACCCAGTCTCCACTGAGCACCCGTATATCATCTCTGATGTCAAACACCATTGGATATGGGATCATCCATCGCCCATCTGTATGGGTCGAGAAGGTATACGCTAGTCTACTCTGGTATATCGATGCCCCGTCTCGATACACCCACGATTAGGGACCTTGAAGGATGTACTTATGGACTACCATGTCCCACTAGTATGATCCACATCATACTCCAGGTAGTCAAGTACACATCCTATGGGCTTTACCAACATGTACCAGAGAGACAATCAGTATACACGTTAAGATAAAGAGCAACCAGATAGTATACTATCATGTCGAGCAAGAAAGTCCTCCCTATATATGTCCCAGCATCCACTACAATATACATCCTATGTACAGTAATGGCCTCTAGGGCATACATATAACTAACAAACACTTACCAGAAAATCTCTAAATCATCCCTGGCCAGGGACTTCCAGTTATTGACAATCGAACACAACGCAACATCAACCCCCTATACCGGGACAGATGAAACCCCTCCTATCGCTCATTGCCTCCATGTGATTCGGGACTGTAGCCAAAAGCCACCTTTTTTCATGCCCTCTTGGACGTGGTATGATGGAAATCAAAGCATATTGGGAATCACACAAGACTCTATGACGATCGCGAGTCTACAGACTAACCTGTACCAGTGTCACTAGTGAACTGCCATCTGACGTGAGGTATAATACCTTCTGGGAGTTCTCGGGGAGTCCTTCCAGTGTACCCTGTCTCTACTGAGCACCCGTATACCTTCTCTGATGTCAAACACCAATGGATATGGGATCATCCATCGCCCATCATATGGGTCAAGAAGCGCATACGCTCGTCTACTCTGGAATATCGATGCCCTATCTCGGTACTCCCACGACTAAGAACATTTGAAGGATGTACTTGGCGAGTACATTGTCCCCACTAGTATGATCCGCATCATAGTCCTGGTAGTCAAGTAATCATCCTAAGGGCTTTATCAACATGTAACATAGAGACAATCAGAGTACATGTTAAGATAAAGTGTAACCAGATAGCATACTATCATGTTGAGAAAGAAAGTCCTTCCTATATATGTCCAAGCACCCACTACAATATACATCGTATGTTGAGTAATGGCCTCTAGGGCATACATATAACTAATAATCTCCCACTTGCATTAGGGCCATCTGTTATGGTATCGCATACCCAACAATCAGCTGTGGTTGAAGTATCTCATACTCAACCATCCCATAAAAGTTTCTACTGGGAGATAGGCCTTTATGAGTGGATCCGCGCAGTTGTCCTCTGTGTCTACTCTCCTAACCTCTATCTCCCTGGAGATCAACCATCTCCATGATTAGGTGATACTGCCTAAGAATTATATCTGGATTTCTGATGGGACGGGGGTTCCTAGGCCAAAGCCATAACTCCATTGTCACACAATGGTTGGAACGAAGTTCATCTCATGAACTTATATATATCCAGACTGCCTCTTTGGTAGCATCCTTGGTAACGATGTATCTTTCCTTTAATGGTCTAGTAAGTCACGGTATCTATCTTGGAACTCTTCCAACATACCGTCCCTCCACTGAGGGTAAAGACAATGCCTGCGACTGACATTCAGTCGTCCTTATCACCCTGGAACTATTCCAGTGATTCTCCCCAGGATCGATTGATACCATCTCACTACACCTAGTGAGAATCCTAACAACCAATTAGATCTATCTCATAGATCCAAAACCCAGGATTTATGAGGTATCACTTTGATCCTATATGGAGAATTCTTGTGATAAGCGGAGATTGACCGAGCGTAGCATAGGAAACTCCTTTCCTATCAAGAGTATGTCATCCACATATTCTACGAGGATCACCACCATGCTTCCTACAACCTTTTTGTATATACAAGGTTCATCTACCATTTTGATGAAGTCAAACTCTTTGACTACCACATCAAAATAGATGTTCCAAGTCCGCGATGCCTGATTTATCACATAAAACATCTTGCACATGTTTCTGCTGCTCCCACTATCTACCAAGCTCTCTAGCTGTGTACTTATAGACGCTCTCTTCCAAAACATCATTTAGAAAAGCTGTCATGACACCCAACAGCCAGAAATCGTAGTCATGGTATGTAGAAATGGCAAGTAGGATCTGGATGGACTTAAGCATAGCTTTTAAAGTCTCAACTTTTCCATGTACACCAAGTAATCTTCTCAAGATATACTTGCTCCTGATGGGGATATAACCCTTCAGATAAAGCAACCAAAGTCCATACTTTGTTGGTGTATAAGGATTCCATCTCAGATCGCTAAGCATCCAGCCATTCTTACAGAGTCCCACTCCTGATGGCCAGCTTGAAACTAGTTGGGTCATCATCTTATGATGCAATCCTCACTCCCACTGTCATAGAGAAACCGAAGTATCTCTCAGGTGGGTGAGGAACCCTACTAGATCGGTGGAGAGGCTGAGGTTCGTTAGAAACTATTGAATCCTTTGGTTCTACCAAATTATCAGCTGCAGTTTGTATAGCTGGAACTCTTTCCAGTTCTACCTCATGACCACTAATTTCTTCACAAGAAATTCCCTTTCACAAAGGTGGCATGCTGAGAAACAAAACTTCTTTTGTTCCTCGGTTTGGTAGAAGATATTCCTTTGCGAATGCTTGGGATATCCAACAAACTTCTACAGAACTGACTTTGCCTCGAGCTTGTCCGGATTTTACTTTTAGACATAGGCCGGACAACCCCAAATCTTAACATACTTAAGATATGGGCTCTTCCCATTCCATATCACATATGAAGTGGTAGGCAACTGATTTGATTTGAACTCTATTCAATAGGTATGCAGCTTCTCAAGTGCATAACTCGCAGAAGGAAATAGGAAACTCATTAGTACTCATCATAGAGCGCACCAAATCTAATAGGGTGTGATTGCTCCGCCCCGATACACCGGCGTGCTGTGGTATATACGGAGGAGTAATGCTGAGAGAGAATCTCATTCTCCTTTAGAATAGTCCAGGAATTTCGTGCTCAAGTATTCTCCTCCTTGATCTTATCAAATGACATAATATTTATACCAGTTTTTGGTTCTCTACTTCTAACTCATATTCATTGAATTTCTCAAAAGGTTCAGACTTGTGTTTCAACAGGAACATATGTCCGAATCTTGAGAGATAATCAGTGAATGTAATGAAGTACAAAAAACTAGTCTTGGCATGTGTCGACAGGGGACTTTACATACATCATCACGTATCAATCCCAAAAGTTCACTAACTCTTTCTCTGTTTCCCATAAACAGAGCTGTGGTTATCTTATGTTTGTGACATGACCGGCAATTTCACAAGATGTAAATTCAAACTAATTTAAATATGTATCTAAATGTAACTTAGCTAGTCGGTTCACATTGATATGACCTAGTCTACAATACCTCAAGAAGGATTCGTTCATTTCTGAACTCTTCCTCTTGTGCGTATTCTGTACACTAAGAACTGTGGTTTGATTTAGAACGTCTATGCTTTTAGATAACGTGCATGAACTGATCCACTCTTGATATAGGAAATGTTCAAAACATTATCCAACAATACAAAATTATATCCTTCTTTACTAATAAAGAGACTGATATGATGTTGTATATTAGGTTCGGTATCTAATAACATTCGTTCAGAATCAATGTATTTGCTAATAGAGGGTGATAACTACCAACAGACTTGGCTGCAACACTTGCACCGTTTCTATCTCATGAAACTTATCACCCGTTCTCAGTTCTCTACCTATCTGTATACCATGTAACAAATTACATATATGGGATCCTAATCTGGTATCTCATACCCAGAACGTAAAGGATACTGAGAAACAGTTCTCTGTAATGAACACATCCGAAGAAGTGTTAGTGTTTATGTCCTAGAAGGCCATTACTGTATCATACTAGTTTGTATATTACTTAATAGAAGCTTGGGATTTTCACAGTTATATAACAGTCTTGCTAAACATGGTAGTATGCTACTTGGTTTTTTCTATCTTAATATGTGAGTATACGTATTGATAGAGCTCTTAGGATCTTGCTTGACTACCAGCGTTGTGATGGCAGTCATACTAGTGGGGGCTGGGTAGTCTACAAGCACATCCTTATTCAGGTCCCTAGTCGTAGGATTATCGAGACGAGGCATCGATACTCCGGAGTAGACTAGTGTGTACGCTTCTCATCCCAGTTGGGGAGATGGTCTGTCCCACAGCCGTCAGTACGTCGTACTGGAGATAGTATGCAGGTGCTCGTTAGGATACAGGTACACCGGACAGGACTCACAGGGAACTGTTGGTTGGTTTTATACCAGTCGTCAGTTAACAGTTCCCAGGTGACATGAGTACAACATAGTCCGCAGACTTGACACTGCTACTTCGCCTCGAGTGTGTCCCACTGTTCTTAGATTGCTACCCTACCACGGCTCAAAGGAGTCGTGTAAACAGGTAGCAGGTTGGTGTAGTCCCGAGCACTTGGAGGCAGTGGCGGTTAGACATGATTCGTCTCTCCCGGTATTGGGAGTTGATATCGCGCTGTGTCAGAGAGCCATTACGCAAAGTCCCTGGCCAGGGCAAGCGAGATTTACTGGTAGGTTTTCCAGTAGTTTCTCAAGGTGTAATGGGCTACGCTCCGACACGACTTATACCGCTTTTAGGGGACTGACGCTTGCCGCCCCTAGGCCCGATATGCGATAGTCTCAGACGAACAGACCGGACTGTACGGAGATTGTCACAGCAGGCTCAGTAGGAGTTCGGATGGGTTTACTCATCGGCCTTCTTATCGACATCTACCTTGGGACCGTTATGTACAGCTAGTGCCGCTTGCGGTCTGTGGTTAAACCCACTGCCAGCGTAGTGTCGAGTCTTTAGAGTCCCACACAGAGAGTTTCCCTGCTTTGGGCGAAACGATATAGAGGTCGTATGGTTTTACGACAGGGTTCGGACACATACGTGTTTTTACGCACGTACGATGTTCGGACAGTTTTTACTAGTCGGCTTTGGTTTAAGCCAGATTTTAGTATCGGATTATTGGATTTATACAGTCTAAAGTTTTTCCCTGTTTTTACGGATAGGAGGGGCCTTCTCGTAATTTGTCGGGAAGCTTCTTGAAGCATGGTGACTTGGGGGTTAAGGTGGCATTTGCATTAATTGGATAAGTGAGTCATGGTGTGATTCATACATGGAGTTAATGAATCAATTATGATTTATATGACTCATGTGATGAATCATTTAGTGTATTAATGAAACATGATGATATATCATTATTTGTTATTCATTTAATATATATGTTATGTTTCATATATACACACATGATCTATTCATCCAAAAGGATTCTCACTCTCACCTTCTCTCTCCTCAAGCTCTCCATCTTCAAACCCTAACCCTAACCTCTCATGTGTTGAGATCAAGGGTTAGCTAGACTAATACTTCCATAATCCAACTCTATATCACCTAGGTTGCTTAGATTAGCACTTTGAGTAACCTAGTTACCTCAAGTTAGAGGTTAAGCTTGGAGTAGGAGCTCTCGGGTGGATCGTCTTTGAATCGAGGAAGCCGTTGAGGTGCCGACGTTCCAAAGAGCCTACAAGGAGTGGAGGATTGTGATGAAGACCCGAAGGACAAGTAACGTGAGGTATAATTTCGAATCAGAGTACTTAAACCTTTCGTTATTTGCTAGTAATGGTTTAGATACGATTCATGCGCTCAAGTCCGTGTTACGAAGCTTTGATAATCGTTTTTCATATATTCCGCCTCCCCGAAAGTTCGTGGGGTGCGTGACATGGACTTATAAGAAGATGCATCAGCATGAACTTTCTTCGTTTGGGCAGCACGGGAATTCTGGTAATCCCCTATTTCCTGCTCTGTCTTATAACAATTATAAGTTGGAGCGGGGCCAACGTTCCCCAGCTCAGTATAACAATAGGGTTCGGTCAATACATCCGTATTATTATCTTGATTAAGGCGTGACATGGTCGCTACCTGGAGAGAGCGTGAAGAAAACACTCAGCGTATGCTCTTGCAAGATTAGATTGGTTATTAATATACCTAATCAGGATGTCTCCCACTGTTTTAGTCAAATCATCTTTCAAACCCTAAAAGGAAAGACTAGCCGGGATTAATTACACCCTACAAGTTCGCCAATCTTTCAGCCAGGCCAGTGCCGGTACTTTGAGGGAGGTTCCCCGTGCTTTCGCACGGACCTAATTAAAATAAACCTCGTTTTCCCATAGGCATAACCTCGTTGACACCTTTCTAGACACCTACTTGATCGGCTAATTGTAATGTGTAAAACTCTCCCAGGAGTAACTCTTACTCGCAGCGGGTATCGGGATCAAACTATCTCATAGAAGTTATGCAATCTCATTGCAAATTTCAACACTTGAAATTCCCAATAATATTTTGCCCCAAGTGATCTATGACCTTAACTAAGTCAACAAACTATAAACCGCAAGTAAAGTTCAACCCGTCATTTCCCGATTGAATTAAACCAACCTGCACGACCCATGACTAAGTCAACAAGGCCGCACGACCACCCTAATCCAATCGCATCATATGCTTTGCAGATAAGCACTAATCAGCTACCGCACACTACGCCTTGACTATATCAACAAACGCAGCACGAATACTAAATACTAATTATCTCAAATGACGGAGGGCTACGACAGGTTTTTAAGAAAATCCTTTGCGTAATGAACTTTATATCGTTGTAGAATCGAGTGATTTTAAATGGAATATTTTTTAGGCTTTTCTAGTTTCGCTAAAGTGGTCACTCCCGGTGAAGGGATCTCGGCTCTTTACTCATCGAATAAGGTGCAGGATATTTCACAAATACCGCTGTGCAAAGCAAGAACTATAGAAGTAATCAAAAAACAAGCCGAATGTGTAGCATCTGCTAATTTCGCTAAAGATGTCACTCCCAGTGAAGGGATCTCGGCTCTTTCCTTATCGAATAAGGTGCTGGATATTCTACAAGGAATACCGCTATGCAAAACAAGAACTAGAGCTACCAGTTTTTAAACAAGTTTCTACAACATCTTTAGGTTTCTTTTATTTCATTAATCTCATTAATGAAATCCCATTTTATTATGCTTCACAAGTATCACATTTGAAACGAAATCAGCAATATAATATATATCTCATATATATAATATAAACATTCGTCTCAGGCAGTAATATGATCTCATCACATAACTTTGCAGCAGAAGAGCATATATGAAATATTGGATATACTAGGAGGGCTGTGTTTTAATACAAGCCTGTATAAAACACGGATTCCACGGTCGTGATGAATAGTCAAACCCATATCCCTAGACCCCTACGAGAGCGAAAAGCAACCCTACCAATTCTAAAGTTAGGAGACCCGGTCTCAATTCCTTGAGATGGTCTCCCACTGTACCCTAGAACCCGGTTACTTGTGCTCCCCGCCTTGGGTCTATCCTAATGCGAAAAAGTAAATAATATACAATGGTGACATCATCCTCAGCCCGGAAGTGCCCCAATAAAAGAATATTACATACAATGAATTTTACATGAATGAAAATAAAAAACCTCATCTCATATAAAACCCCTGGCTATTCAGAACACGACGATCCAATATAACATATCACAGCAACACATAATATCTCATATCATCAACGTAAGCAAGTATGGGTATCCCGATGTCGTTGATGTATAGCAACGAAGCCGGCGATACAACACATACTACGCTTACGGTCGCAGAAAAGAAAATGTAAAACTACAACAGTTGGAATCCGCAACCTCCTTAGACATCGCATGCCTAACCAAATGAATTCCTCAGACATCGCATGCCTAACAATTATAAACCCCGCATTTTAGTCTCAGTATCGAAAACTCTTTTCAATATCAAGTCGGAAAATTCAACAAGATTCACGACATCCTGATCGAATGCTCGTCGGAAACTTTAGTAGACGGCAGCACCCCTGATGCCGTCGATGAAGTGCACTAAGGCGGAACACCGCTGCCGCGAGTACTCGAACGGATGATTTTGGCAACGGGGTTCTCCTACAGTCACTTGGTCGGGGCTATGGGGCATGGCTATCTGTTAAGTTTACTCGACGAGTATCCGCGTACGCTACGTGATTGCAACGGACTTTTAATCACATCAAAATTCCGTGGCAACCGATCATCTGAGACTGAACTGCTAGATTTATAACATTCAATTTAGTTATCTCATAACTACTTGTGGATTCCAAATATTGTATCACATTCCAGATAAATAGACAATGTTAAACTTTCCAATCGAATAAACAAACACCCAAGATTTCCCAAATAGTTCTCAACACTTGAAATTATTCTAAAAGCATCCATCACATGCCACAGTACCAATGGTCCAGCCGTAGAAGGGTCAAACCAACGCCTCACATGTGGCAACGCCGTACTGCCACAAACCCTAAGGTTTAGAGGCGGTTCAGACGGTCACATAATCGAGTTAAGGTTTGTGTTCTTCTAGAGGGTCCACCGCGTTACTTGCACGACTAAGAACGTTCTTAAAATACGGAAAAATCCAACACTTGGAAATTTTCCGGCAGGGGAAAAAGTGAGTTATTGATATCCGTTCGAACTTTTTAACACGTTCTAAATTACCCGGAAAAAATAAACGAAGTTAAACTTTCCGATCGAATCAACGAGTTCCCAAAAGATCTCCAGAAAACTCAACACTTGAGTAAGATTAAAAATACCCAGAAGCATGTACAAATACCTACGGATGAACCCTAAAAACACGTGTCCCTAATACCAAAGTTCGGTCGCGGAACCGCCGCGCGAAACAGGTTCCTGCCGCGGTTCCGTGGTGACTTGAGGGTATTGGGGGCTCGTGTTTCACAGTAATCCTTCGAATTCCCTGCTGATTTTTTGAGTATTTTTAATGCAGAAAAAATCACATTTTAAAAAAATTTCCAGACAGGGGGTCAAAACCGACGTTTCGGGGTTCGATCGGACTTTTAACTTCGTATGCATGTCGCTTAATGCTCTAGCTAGGCTCTGATACCACTGTAGGGTTACTAGGCATTGTCATAAGGGTCTATAAGGCATCAACCATGCCCGATTTAAATTTTAGACGTGCCGAACAACCCTAACCAAGATCTTAGACTAGAGATAATTAGGTTTTAACCTGCAAGTAAACATCTTTACAACTAAGAGAGAGGGATTACAACCTTTGTAGTCCGCTCCTTCGCTTTATAAGCTTCGAGTAGAAGTCCCTTCGCCGCGATCTATGGCCACCCGGACTCAAGAGAGACTCCACAACCCGAATGATCCATGCTTGCTTGTAGTCTCCTTTTTCAAAGATGATCTACCTTGAAGTTTCTTTAACTCAAGCTCTCACTCAGTAATCAAGTATTAATGATGTGAACACCCTAATCTAATTGGCTAGATTAGATGAGAATGATGAAGTAGGATTTATGCTCTCTTTTATTTTCATAATCTCACACTAATTCATCACAGAACTCAAAGCTAGAAAGCTTTGCAAGGAGGAAGAAGAAGATGATCTCATTTGTGATGAATAATGAATTTTTTGTTATAATTACAAATGCAACCATGGTTGATAAAAGAAAAGGGCTAACCATTGTAGAGAGTTAACTAGGGTTAAGGGTTTGGGTTGGGTTTTAAAATATCTCACAAAATATCAACACATAATATCTTTGCATGAAACAAAAGAAAAGCTTCTAGAAGCTTCATGAAAGAGCTAACCCAAATCAAACCCTAACAATGTTTAATATCCACTAATCATGTTGCATTAGTAATCATAACATGTTACAATATTATATATCACATATATAATATATTTTTGTAACAAAAGAAAATAATACAATTAACATATATCGCATATATATCAATGTATTATCCGGTGAGAAAATGAATCAATAAAGCGAGCCAATATTAAATAATGTAATGTAATATGTCATATATATAATTATACATTAAATTATCGAATCAACAATTGATTCGACAATCCGGCTATATCGCATATAACCGACTAATATTATCTGTACCGATTCATCAAATCAACACTTGATCCGATAACCCGGCTGATATCAAATATCTCGAGAATGGAATACAGTATCTCATATCGTATTATTCTCGGTCACTCACATATCTTATATGTGCTCCTCCTCCATTTTTTCTGAGTCAAGAAACCTCTGTGTAGGACTCTAAAAAATCATCAATACGCCGGCAGTAGGTGATGATCATATCAAACACCCACAAGCTGCAAGCGGTCAGCTAAACGTAACATCCACCCAGGTATTGAGCAATCAGAAGATCAACAAGCAAGCCTATACATTCTCCTGTGAATCCAATCAGTAACACTCCCGTACAGTCCGGTCTCGTCGTCTGATATGTCGCATATCTCGTCTAGGGGTGGTATACGTCAGACCCCAATAACCGATAAGTCGTGTCGATGTGAGGCTCATAACGGGTCGAGAAACTACTGGTAACACTTAGCAGCAAATCTCTAAATCAGCCCTGGCCAGGGACTTCCAGTTATTGCCAATCAAACAAAGTGCAACATCAACTCCCCATACCGGGAGAGACGAAACCCCTCCTATCGCTCATTGCCTCCATGTGATTCGGGACTGTAGCCAAAAGCCACCTTTTTGCACGCCTTCTTGGACGTGGTATGATGGAAATCAAAGCACAGTGGGAATCACACAAGACTCAATGACGATCTCGGGTCTACAGACTAACCTGTACAAGTGTCACCAGAGAACTGCCATCTGACGTGAGGTATAATACCATATGGGAGTTCTCGGCGAGTCCGTCCAGTGTACCCAGTCTCCACTGAGCACCCGTATACCTTCTCTGATGTCAAACACAAATGGATATGGGATCATCCATCGCCCATCAAATGGGTCAAGAAGCGCATACGCTAGTCTACTCTGGAGTATCGATGCCCTGTCTCGGTATTCCCAGGACTAGGAACATTTGAAGGATTTACTTGGCGACTACACTGTCCCCACTAGTATGATCCACATCATAGTCCTGGTAGTCTAGTACTCATCCTAAAGGCTTTATCAACATGTAACATAGAGACAATCAGAGTACATGTTAAGATAAAGTGTAACCAGATAGCATACTATCATGTTGAGCAAGAAAGTCCTCCCTATATGTGTCCAAGCATCCACTACAATATACATCGTATGTACAGTAATGGCCTCTAGGGCATACATATAACTAACACCTTTTGAGGCTGATTTTGTTTTGAGGCACTTTGTTTTCATGATGGGTACTATATTATGTAGCAGCCGAACTGGACTAATTTTGTCACGACCCGAAATTTGGCATGTGACGGCCCTTAAACTACACAACGTCTACAAGCGTAACGTAATTTAAGTAAACCGAAAACCCAGCAATCTAAACCATCAAAAGTATTAAGTGATAAGAACATTGTTAAAACTTCTGAAAATCTCAAGTACAAATTCTTTAAAATCCAACTTTACTTTCTTAAAAATTCTGGCAGTACCTCCTTTGTAAAAACTAACCCCCAAAATGGGTACAACATAAATATAAGTAAAGAATCCCCAACGGGAGCAAAATCCACGCCCAAAGGCGGAAACAACCACAACAACAGATATACGACGCCGTAGTGAAGTAATAAAAGACGATATAAATAAAAACTGCATAAAAGACCTCCAAGTCACAAAATAACATACAATATCGTCCACACATCAAGTCTCTAAGTCATACATGAAAGTGGTATATGGAGAGTACATGGTACAAAGATAACAATAAACAACATCGGATAGCCGCAAAACCCACCTATAGCAAAACTGCGCACAGTCAGCCGAAGCGGTATCCGCTGCAAAAGATGATACGAAAGATGAAATGCCTGCCGCGACTGCCTTGAGGGACTACCTGCAAAACACTGTGGCATAACGGGGGTGAGTTGCCAACTCGTGAATAGTAAATAACATATGCAGATAATCACAAGTATGCACGTACAGCGCGAATCTAATGCATGCAAGCTGATAGCAATAAATGGCAATATGTATACAACAGTCATGTAAGGTACTCTATCAGGTACTACTAATACATGAACAATAAATGGCAATATGTATGCAACAGTCATGTAAGGTATTCTATCAGGTACTACTAATACATGAACAATAAATGCGTAGTATGGGATAAAACATGTCATCCTCACGGAATCCTGACCTCATGGTAGGACCAAAGTCCATCAAGACAATCTAAATCCCAAATTTCCTCAATTAGCCCCCAAATTGGCCCCCATATCCCGCAAGTTTCATATATCCTGAGTGAATATATTGCAAGATCATTATGATGAAGTATATAAATTAGATATGTATACATATATATATATTAGCGTACCATTCCACTAATATATATATATATATATATGCATATATAACAGCGTCCCATTCCACTGTTATATATACTTAGGAGTAAAAATATCATGAAAACAAGTGTCTAAGATCGACACATAAATACTGATCTATCAGGCGCTGTCACCACGACTGGCCCTCCTTATAGGTACGTATCATACGCTATCCTAAAAACTCGAGTGCCTAGCTCTGACACTCGAAATTCGACGTATCCATACGTACATGACTCCGGTCGGTATCCCCACGATAACCGCCGAGTCATAGGTATTGTCACCGGTAGGTATGGTTCCCCTACAAACTCATCGTCTACTCCACGAAATTCTTGCCCCGGGGTATCCCCGGGCCCCACCATGTACTCGCACACAGCTCCCTCCGTTCCTCGCGTTGGGTTTATATATATATCAGAACCGATAAATCTCATGGTGGAAGCTGAAATATCATATCAACAGAAACCGAGTTTTTCAAATAATGCATAATTTCATGAAACTACCACGGTCCTCAAATCCAGAAAAACATCATGAAAAATCCATAACTCAATGCGAAAGTCCATGAATATAATATATTCAACAGAAAACTGTAATGTGAGCATATAAAGGAAAACCCGCTATTTAACTGCAGCAAGTTAATATATATCATGCGGTTCCTAAGTTCTCCAAATCCATATAACATCAAATAAAGGTGAACGTATAGCTATAGCCAGATATATGTGTAAACATGTAGGTATAGCAAAGTATATGTATCTACCTATCAGTAATGATATAATACCCTCCAGGTATAAGTGTAAGTATGTATGCAAGATGTACATGCAGCTATGTCTCATATGTGTATATACGTATCACTAATGGTACAATACCATATAAGTATATAGGTGACTAGCATGTAAGCATGTCAAGACATATGTGTAAGCATGTAGATATATAGGTATGCTATATGTCATATGCACAAGGAAAATAAGGACCATGTCTCAATGTCCCTAAACAATACAATATCACATATGTATAGATGTTGTGCGTGTCATAGCAATTATCGACGGTGTGTGTGTAGCATACAATTAGTGCTCGTGAAACATGAACCGTCAATAATGGTGTTGTGTCTTATTAATACTAAGTCCATGCACAATAGGAAATGAGATATGCAACAAATGTACACATGCACAATCAATATATGTATACATCTAACTAATAGTCATATAATTTAATCTAGCCCAGACGCATAACGCCATGCGGGAGATTCCCTTGTAGATGTTAAATCTACTCACTACAATCCTGGCTAAGTAAAGCCAACCACTCGCTTTTCCTTCTTCGCAGCGCCCGAAATACCCGCCTCCGATCCTGAAAGCATATAAAATATAACAGTATATATTAGCAATCGACCAATAACACGTACAAACTACGTTTGACTGACGTACCAACTCCAACATACTCTCAAGTGTCCGTCTAGTGGCTAACGCGCGTAGCGACATTACGAAACCAACTCAAGAGCAAAAGCTACACAAAGACAAGAACGACATCGGCACAACCCTAACTAGGATTGCAAAGCCACACAACTACCAAACCTAGACCCTGATTGTACCGATCATGCATTCACAACACAAGATATAGAGTGAAATCAATATAAATAATGTCACAACGTCAAAAGAAACCCACACCAAAATTGTCCGAAAATCTCGTAAGCAACATATAACATTTTTAGCACAAACTACAAGTTTTTATCAAAACTAGAAATTGCAACCATCACCAATTAGCAAGATTAAACCACTCATACCAATACTATAATTTTAATCTCACTTAATTAGGATTTAGTAAAAGCATAGTTTTCTAATTAGCTAATTATACAGTTATGAAATATCATTTAACAAACTAGCAACTAGGTTAAGTTTTCGTCAAGCTTAATTAATCAATTAACCCTTTTTACTAACCAAAATCTAACTTGATCATCCAAAAACCATTTCTTGAATTTCAAAGCATGCATATTAAAGCTTTAATTTGACATCTAAAATTGAGATTAAGGTATTAAAACAAGAATTAAGCATTAGGGTTAGGATTTATACTTCACAAGAAACACCACTTGCAACTCGAAAAAACCCAAAGTTAAGCCTCCAAAAATCCTCTCTTGATTGAAGATCCAAGCTAGACTAGTGATTGAGAATAAAGGGTTTTGTTTTGTTTAAGAGTTTTATGGATTTATTCAAGGATTTTGATGAAATTAGAGAGCTTGAAGATGATGAAATGAGTGAAGCAAATGAAGTGGGCAGGCTAGGGGGCTCAGCCAAATGAGTGGGGGGTGTTTTGTGCAAATGTGAAGAAAGTTATAGCAAAAAAACAATAAATCCTCATTAATGCAATTATGCCACCTTTTCTATTCTTTTCTTTAATTAGAAAAAAACACATAATTACCCACAAATATCTAGATATCTAGGTGAGAAAGTTAAAAACTTAATCTAGTGATTAACTTAGCATAGATCCACATTAGTAGTAATAATCCAAACCAAAATGTAATTACCACTAATAAAGTGCACAATTTAGAGCTTAAAATAATACTTTAATTAGGAAAAATATTAAAATGCACAAAATTACCAATGGTTTACAAAAACCCGCAAACTAGCAATATTCAAGCTAAACTAGGTGCAGTGAATTCTATACTGCAAAAAGATCGCTTCTAGGTTTTACGGAAAATACAATTTATTTTACCTAAAAACGGAAAATTCGCAAAATGATTTCTAAAACGTTACAATCTTCCCCCCTTAAAGAAATTCGGTCCCTGAATTTAAAATTCATCTACACGTACCTTTAAAGAGATGAGGGAAAGTCTTCGGCATCTCGCTCACAGCCACTCAAGTGATCACCTCACTAGACGGCTACGCCAAAGAACCCTCACAGATAGCAAGACCCTTGACCGAAGTCCCTCCACCTGCCGATCCACTAAAACTATCGGCTTCTGGTGAACGAAAGATCACGTCCAAGCTAAATGGTTTGATGCTGAATCATGTGAGAAAGGTCATGAAGGTAATTGCGAAGTATCGACACAAGGAATACGGGGTGAATACTCAAAAATCTGGGTGGAAGTGCCATATTATAGGCAACGGTACTAACTCGCTTCAAGGATCTCAAAAGGACCTACAATCCTGGAACTAAGCTTCCCAAAACTCAACACGCCATTCATCGAAAAAATCCGTAGGAATACATGATCTCCCATTGCGAACTCAAGTCCGCGACAACAACTGTCGGCATAAGACTCCTGTCTGCACTGGGCTGCTCTCATTCTGACCTGAATCAACTGGATCTTCTCCGTAGTCTCATGACTAGCTGGGGTCCAAAATCCTACTCTCGCAGAGTCAGTAAAAACAGACAGATGATCGACACCACCTACCAAACAAAGCATAAAGGTTGCCAACTGGAATGTCTCCCGATAACAACTATCGAAGGAGAACCCTATCAATGGCAAGTGACGATCCCAACAGCCAACAAACAACTAGTACATGAAGGAACTCCATGCAAACGCACAAACTTAACAAAGAACAACTGAGAAAACTGAGCATAACCGGACAAAAACACCCAAATGGAGTCACATCCTGTCTAGACCTGGGTAGACACCACAACGAAAAACATGGAGATCTGCTCCCATTCCCACTCCGGAACGGTTAAAGGTTGCAACTCTCCAGCCGGTCCCAAATGCACAACCATAGCTCGCAACAAGACAGTCACTCCGAAACAAAATCCGAAACTTCACTCTTCATCCATGCCCATCCTAACTATCTCACAAGTCACGTCCTATCGTGGTGTAACTTGGACGAACTAAGAAGGCTGACTGGTGTGCCTTTTCTAGGATCTCGCGTCTCTACCCATCAGTATCAGGTACACACAACGCGTCCCTAAACGTAGCACACCCTAGTCATAAATCAAGGACTTTGAAACTTTACCCTACCGAACATGCTCAGGTATCACAGACAACGAGCCTTGGTGGGCTGTGCAACAAGAAAACGATTAAGTAAAAGTGGACGGGCGCGGACATGAGCAAGCGGTCCCCTCAGTAGAGGTGAACTTAAGCTGTAATCAACGATCACACAAGAACTGTAAATCTGCAGAAGACTGTCTCAGAACTGAACACAACTGGGACAAGCTAACCCCGGGCCTACGACTCAAGCATCAGCTACCATAATCGCCTTGCCACGGGTAATAAAGGATCTCACAATCACAATCCTTTACAAGCTCCATCCAACGGCGCTGTCTCAACAATCAAAAACTGTTGCAGGAATATGTACATTAAGCTCTAGTGGTCCGTGAAAATCTAACACGACTCTCTACACAATTAGTGTCCTAAATCTTCAACGCACGACCACCGCGGCCATCTCCAGGTCATGAGTGGGATATCCTGCTCGTACTCCCTCCAACTGTCAGGAAGCAAAAGAGATAACTCTAAAATGCCTCATTAACGCAAAATCGAGCCCCACTTGTAAAACATCACGGTTAAACATCAAAGTCGCCCGATCCAGAAAGCAAAGAAAGAACTGGTGCAGTTGTCAGCCGAGTCTTCAACTGCTGAAAACTCAACTCGCATGCCTCGGTCCAAGAAAAGAACCTCCTTCCTTGCCAGTCCTGTCAATGGTGCAGCGATACACAAGAAATCCAGCACGAAACGGCGGTAAAAACCGGCTAAGCCCAAAAAAATCTGCAGACAATTGTCACCGTTGCAAGTCTGGGCCAAGCTGTACGGCCTCGATCTTCCTCGGGTCTATACGAATACCGTCTCCCGTAACCACATGACCTTAGGAAGTCAACACAATCAAGCCTGACGGAACACTCTGAGAATTTAGTAAACCGTTGGGGCTCTCCCAATGTCTGCAAAGCAAATCTTCAAGTGTTGCACATTTTCCTCATGACTCTTGGAAAAGACCAGAATGTCATCAATAACACAACAATCAACTGGTCGAGGAACGGCCTGAAGAAATCTGGTTCATCATATCCACGAATGCTGCTAGGGCATTGGTGAGTCCAACGACACTACCAAAACTCATGCTGCCGCCAATAATACGTACAAACTAAGTTTGACCGATGCAAAAACTCCAACATACTCTCAAGTATCCATCTAGTGTCTAACGCGCGTAGCGACACTACGAAACCAACTCAAGAGCAAAAGCTACACAAAGACACGAAGGGCATCCGCACGACCCTAACTAGGAACGCAAAGCGATACAACTACCAAACCTAGACCCTGATCGTACCGATCGCGCATTCACAACACACGTGTCACGACCCGAATGTTTCGACTCGTGACCGGCACTTAACCACGCAACGTCTACAAGCGTAACGCGACTAAGTAAGCCGAACCCAGAAATCAAAACCATTTAAAAGTAGCGAGTGTTGAAAACATTTAATTAAAACATTTAGAAAACCTTAAATAGTACAATAAGTTCTTTTAAAGTTACATCATCATTTAAATAATTTTGGAAGCATTTCCTTTGTAAAAGTAACCCCGAAATCGGGTATAAAACAGGATATAATTGAAAATGAGATATAATGAAACAAAGCATCCCCAAACGGGAGCAATCACGCCCAACGGCGGAAACCATCACCACAAGAGTAATATACGACGCCGTAGCGAAGAATGAGCAATAAGTAAACATCACAGAACAATAAACTGCAAATAAAAAGTCGGCTCCCACGATATCGACACCAGAATACAAAAATATACATCATCGTCTTCACACTGTCTCTAAGTCCAGTACATATATGGTAGATGGAGAATACTAGATACAAGAGGGTGTACAATAAAAGTAAGCAGATACCACAACCAACCTAATAGCAAAATAGCTCTTGCACCAACTGTAGAGGTATTTGTAGCCAAAAGATGCAAAAGGCAGCCTGCCGCGACTACTCTGAGGGGCAACCTGCAAATACTGTGGCACAACGGGGGTGAGTTGCCAACTCGTGAATAGAGATAACATATAAAGGTAATCGCGAGCATGCACGTACTGCGCTACTCTATCATATGCTAGCAGGTAAAATCTATATGCGAAAAGCAGTAGGTGCAATAATCATGCAAATGCTATGTCAGGTAAAATAACTACAGGATGAGATGCATGATAATCAATGCTGAGCATGGGATAAACAACATCTACATGGAATATCAACGTGGAAAAATAATCGGTGCCCAACACTGCACCCAAATCCCAAATAAACTCAGGCGCCGGCACTCTCCTCGGCCCTCAAATCCTGTAAATCTCTAAGAATCACGAGTGCCCAAGATCGGCACACAAAATATCATAAAATACTCGTGTCTAGCATTGTAACGCTTCGAAAATCGTTTAGGCAGTTTTTCGGTAATCGGCTAAATTTGCAGTCTTTTCCGTAAAAGTCAAAATAGGTATTTTTCATTATAGTCCTAATTATACAAAATTTAGATAAGATATTACTATAAATTGGTCACTAAAATTTCAGTTAAAATTTTCTAGTTAATTAAATTTTTTTCCTTAATTAATTATTTTTAATATTATTTTAAGCTTTTAAAAATACATTATATTAGTGATAAATACAAATTTAAATGGATAAATTACACACTTAGGAAACTTTATAAACTAAAATATAGTAGTAACAAAAATTTAACCAAAACTTTCCAAGAATTGTAGTTTTATGGTGTAAAAAATGCATTAAAATGGGTTTTTTTGTAAAAAGTTGATGTAACATTCATTAATTGATCTTTGAAGAAGCTTTTTGTGTAGAATTTTCCACACAATTATCTCTCACTCTCCTCCTCCACCTCCAGGTCGTGCAACCTACAGCAAACCCCCTCCCATTTCCCCCATTTTGTTTAGCTCAAAATTCTTGCAAAAAATCCTCCGAAATCCACAAAAATTCACACTTTTCTTCACTAATTCAAACCTAAACCCTATTCCATCCCTTCTCAAGCCCAAATTGGACTAAGACAAGGAGAAAAGAGGCATCTTTAGAGGCTAATTGCAAGAGGATCATAACTTGGAAGGTATAAATCCTAAACTAGTTGTTAAATTTGTAGTTTAAATAAGCTAGATTAGTATTTTAGAGTGTTAATTTCATTGTAATGGTTGGTTTTTGAAAATTCAAGAGAGGTGTTGATTCCCTAATTAGGGTTTGATGTTGGATAAGTGGGTTTAAGTTAATGGTGTGGCTATCTGGTGGGTTAGATCGAATATTTGTGCGATGTTGCGATCGCGATATCGTAAATTCGCGATGTTTGCTTTGAAATCAGTATGCTAACGCTTACTAGATATTTATGAATTTTAGGAAGTGATCTAATTGCGTTATATTAGCGATATAATTAGCATCTCATATGACTATTAGGGTGTGTGAATGCGGAGTTTTGTCTAGTCGGGTTTTAGTTTTGACGATTGCACCAAAACAGCGATTTTAGTTAATGTTTTAGCGATTTTCGTGCGTTTTCCGCGCACTGAGTGCACGTTGTGATTAATTCGAGAGCGTCGTTCTTTTCATATTGTGGGTTGCGTCATTTCAGGAATCTGTAATCTTATACTGTGTGTTATGCAATTCTAGGATCGATCGCGGAAATATCGGACGCGGCGCGCAAAGGCAAGGCGGTGGTTGGATCGGATTAGCGAGGCATTCAGGTGAGTAGATGTATTCATCTATGGGGGAATCGTCTGGATGGCGCGAGGCGCCCCCTAGTTAGAATTACCTTATTTCTTGCTACATATGCATTGTTAGTTAGCTAACCCCCCTCATTCACATTTCATACCATTATATCTTTTCGTCTGCAAGATTTGCATAGGATATCCATATACACATGTGCGATATCACTTCGTAGGACACGTACACCATTACCATTGGCTCCTGTTGCACGTGCACAATTCATGTGACACACACGCCTTTGGTAATTTCCATGTCGTGAGCACCATAGAACCTGTTTAGCCTAGTATCATCACTTGCATCATACATGATATATGAAATCGCATAGCATGTATATACCTCGCATCATCATCATCATACTTACAAAGATTTATAGACACAAATCACATCGCATACCTTGATATCATAGACATTTATCATATACAACATGTTGGGTATTATGATTTTCTTGAGGATTTCAGTATTGCTGCGATTTCTGGATTTTGGGGAAAACCGCAAGAATTTAACAAAAGCTTATATTTATCATTTTTAAAACAAAGTTGCAGTTTTCTCGTGATGTATGTGTCGTCCACCATGAGTTTTCATGTTTTCTGTTGGATTTCGAGACCCGATTCGAGGAGTGGATGAACAGTCTCGGGTACATGGTGGGCCCGGTATGGTACCCCGGGGCAAGAAGATCGAGTTGTAGACGATGAGCCTGGCAGGGGAAGACTACCTACCGGTGATGTCTGGCGCGGCGGATATCCGGAGGATACCGACCGTTGTCGTGAGATTTGATGATACAGGCCGATCCGGACTGACGGAGCCCGATGTATTGAGACATTGATACAGTGAGATATTGAGATAGATGTGTTTTCATATTTGGTGTCGATGCTTGACACGGGTTTCAGATGATTTCTTGATGGTATTTAACTATTATACATATACTCTTTTTCTAAAGTTAAGAATGCAGAATCATAGCATTTAAAACACTTAAAGATTTAGTATTGACATTGCATACATATGCATGCATACTAGAGGTACTACATCACATCTGGACATACATGCTGTGACCCATTTGCATGCATTCTTACGATTGCCTTACTAGATGTTATATTCTACTCACGAGCTGGCAACTCACCACCGTTGTGCCACAGTGTCTTGCAGGTCGGACTCATCAGCCTAGTAGCGGCGGCTTATCTTGTTAGTGACTTCTTTTGATTAGACTCGCGACATTGCTCGTAGGTGGGTTGCGAGAGCACTTTTATCTCTTTTTGTACTATTTTGTATCTAGTATTCTCCATCTACCACTTCTTATTTGTATATTCGATCTAGTGATGAGACTGAGAGATTTGTGTATATGTGGTTTCTTTTGGTCGAGCTCACTTGAGCCGACGTTGTGTTTTCTTGTATTTTGCATTTCTTTATGTTCTTTTCTTGAGATTACATATATATATATATATATATATATATATATATATATTGCCTGTGGTTGTGATCCACCTTGGGCGAAGAGCTAGCTCCAGCTTGGGGATGCCATTTTGTGATTACAGGTTATATATCTTGTTGTACCTATTTTAGGGGATAGAATTTACAAAGGAGACTCTGCCGAAATTTTCGGAAATTTTTGATGTTTTTTTAAAGGGGTTCGATACAACTTAATTGATTTCAAAAATCGTTTTCATGAAAGGTTTCCTTCACTCTCTTTGGTTTCTTTTGGTTTAGATTTTCTGGGCTTTGGCTGACTTAGTTTACGTTACGCCTTTAGACGTCTCGTAATCTAAGTGCCAGTCACGTTCCGTACTTTCGGGTCGTGAGAAAGTTGGTTTCAGAGCGTAGGTTTTACCTTTCTGAGTTTAGGACGACCTTGGTAGATGGAGTAGGTGACTTAAGCAGAGTGGCGTAGCGTGAGTATGATCCGCGGCATACTTACGATACGGTACTCCGCCTAAGTGACCTTAGGAAATAATTGCTTGTATTTCCTTTCTTGATTCCTTGCATTCCTTGATTCAATTGCAATGTTCTTATCGATCATGTTTCTTATTCCAGCTTCGATGCCGCCAAAGACTACGAGAGCTCAGCGGGCTGCCGCTAGGGATGAGATTCGAGCGGGATCGTCTGAGGCGAGGATCGAGCGGGATGATGCGCCTACCCCTCAGGGTCATATTGATCTGCCTTATCCAGACCGTATTGCCAGAGTAGAGGCCGGCATGCAAGAGTTGCGACAGATGATGGGATCTTTAGTTGAGTCCAGTCGGGCATAGAGATCCGAGGATGTTCCTTCCACCGCACAGACCACGATTGTACCTGCTGCACAGATGGTCGCTTCTGCTACTACGGAGACTATCCCTGTTTCACTACAGGAGTACATGAGATTGAGACCTCCAGCTTTTACCGGTACGGATGCGACAGAGGACCCACAGGCTTTTCTTGATAGGATGGCTCGAATTTGCCGTTCGTTGAGGTGTTCTGATGATAGATTGGTGGAGTTTGCGAGTTTTCGTCTGGAGGGTCTTGCCCAGACATGGTACGATTCAGTAGAGAGAGGCCGAGCTGCAGCTCTACCTTCTATGACCTGGGATGAGTTTACAGCTGCGTTTCTTGCCCGTTTTCTTCCGGAGAGTGTCCGAGATGCTCGAGCCCGTAGTTTTGAGTCTCTGCGCAAGACTCCTGGGATGACGGTGTCGGAGTATGATATACAGTTTACCCAGTTGTCTCGATATGCTCCGTACCTAGTAGTCACGGAAGAGAAGAGAATAAAGTGGTTTGTGCGAGGGCTTGATACACAGCTATTCCTTGCCATCGGCACCCAGCACTTTGATACATATGCAGACGCGATGGATGCAGCCTTACTTTTGGAGGAGCGTATTTCTGAGACTCCGGTCATTTCTGGGCCGAAGAGGATCCGTACTGATACGCCAGCTCAGTGGCAGATGGGTAGACACCGCGATAGATTATTTCCGGGAGATGGTGGAGGCAGAGGATTGAGACGAGGTCAGTTATTTGGTTCATATCCATAGACCCAGCAGTCGTCGCCAGGATGTTTTCGGTGTGGGAGTCAGTACCACCATGTCAGAGACTGTACCATAGGACGCCAGGGCATGGCGACAGTCCCGCATGTGACCTTACCACCCTCACCACCTCCTCAGAGAGCTCAACTTCCTACTCCTGATGATGCTCCACGCCAGCCAGATGTTTCTAGAAGTCGTGGGCGTGGCGGTCCGGTTTAGAGAGGACGAGGCGACAGAGGCAGAGGCCGAGGTAGAGGCAGAGGACAGCCAGCTATTAGTGGTGGACAGGCCCGAGTGTTCGCGTTGACTCCTCAGGATGCACAGGCATCCAATGCCGTCGTGACAGGTACTCTGCCAGTATGTTCTTTTGATGCACGGGTATTATTTGATCCAGGCCCCACACATTCATATGTATCCACGTACTTTGCACCGAGGTTGGGCCGAGAGCCTTCTTCGTTAGATCAGCCGTTTGTCGTTATTACACCGGTAGGCGAGTCGTTTGTTGCTCGTTTTGTGTACCGATTATGTTCCGTTCGTATTGGGGAGAGAGATTCTTCGGTTGATTTGATTCTCCTCGATATGCTAGACTTTGACGTTCTTCTTGGTATGGACTGGCTAGCCACCTATTATGCATCCGTGGACTGCCGTGAGAAAGCAGTCAGATTCAGTTTTCCTGGTGAGCCGGTTCTTATTATTCAGGGAGATCGTAGCGCTACCCTTCCCAGCTTGATTTCTTCTCTTCGCGCTGGTCAGCTCTTAAGGAAAGGGTGTCAGCGATTCTTAGCCTATGTTTGTGATACTAGCTCCACAGAGGTTCCGTTGGACCAGGTCCCTATTGTGAGAGAGATTCCTAATGTATTCCCTGACGAGCTGCCTGGTCTGCCACCAGAGCGCGAGATTGAATTCTGCATAGACTTGATCCCCGGCACGGGGCCTATCTCTATAACGCCTTATCGGATGGCCCCGGCGGAGCTGAGAGAGCTGAAGGATCAGTTACAGGACTTACTGGACAAAGGGCTTATCCGACCGACTGTGTCACCTTGGGGTGCTCCCGTCCTGTTTGTTAAGAAGAAGGACGGGAGTATGCGCTTATGCATTGATTATCGTCAGCTGAACCGGGTTACTATGCGGAACAGATATCCTTTACCCCACATTGATGACTTATTCGATCAGCTCCAGGGTGCATGGTTTTTCTCGAAGGTTGATTTACGGTCAGGTTATCACCAGTTGCGGGTTCGGAAGGAGGATATTCCGAAGACCGCTTTCCGTACTCGATATGGTCATTATGAGTTCTTGGTAATGTCGTTCGGGCTCACCAATGCCCCGGCAGCATTTATGGACTTGATGAACCGTGTATTCATGCCGTATCTCGATCAGTTCATCATTGTGTTCATTGACGAGATCTTGGTTTTCTCGGAGCCGGGAGGAGCATGAGCAGCACTTGCGTATCACATTGCAGACTTTGAATGAGCATCGGCTGTTCGCCAAATTTTCCAAGTGCGCATTCTGGTTAGACAGTGTCGACTTCTTGGTTCATGTGGTGACGAGAGATGGTATTTGTGTGGACCCGAAGAAGATCGAGGGAGTTCAGCGTTGGCCTAGACCGGTATCAGTTACAGAGGTTCGCAGCTTTCTAGGTCTTGCCGGCTATTATCGACGTTTTGTCCAGGATTTCTCCCGTATTGCTGCACCGCTGACCGGGTTGACCCGGAAGGGGGTCCCTTTTGATTGGACCCAGGCATGTGAGGATAGTTTCCAGCAGTTGAAGACTCGTCTGACTACTGCACCAGTGTTAGCATTGCCTTCAGGATCACGTGGGTTCGTGGTATATTGTGATGCTTCTCGAGTGGGGCTGGGCTGTGTATTGATGCAGCACGACAGAGTTATCGCGTATGCTTCTCGGCAGCTGAGGAAACACGAACAGAACTACCCCACCCATGATTTAGAGATAGCTGCAGTGGTATTTGCACTTAAGATCTGGATACATTACCTATACGGTGAGTCGTGCCAGATATTCACTGACCACAAGAGTTTGAGGTATATCTTTCAGCAGCGAGATCTGAACCTGAGACAACGCCGTTGGATGGAGTTGGTGAAAGATTATGACTGCGAGATTCTATACCATCCAGGCAAGGCGAATGTGATGGCAGATGCTTTGAGTAGGAGGCCCGGAGGTAGCTTATCTTGTTTGAGCGCAGTACAGATGCAGACGACGACGGATTGGCAGGTTTTATGTGACAGCAGAGTGCAGTTCGAGTTTACTCCTACCGGGGGACAGCTGGCCCATTTCAGAGCACGCCCACAGTTACTTGACCATATCCGCGAGGCACAGTCCAGCGATGCCCGTATTTTAGAGATTATTGAGAAGATTCGGCAGGGCAGAGTTTCTGAGTTCGTGATTGATGATCAGGGGATACTTCGATTTGGGACTCGACTGTGCGTACCAGATTCTGAGGGACTGAGGCGCGATATCCTCGACGAGGCACATAGATCAGTATACAGTGTGCATCCAGGTTCCACCAAGATGTACCATGATTTGAGAGAGGTTTACTGGTGGGACGGGATGAAGAAGGATGTTACAGACTTTGTGTCGAGATGCCTGACTTGTCAGCAAGTCAAGGCCCAGCACCAGAGGCCAGCTGGCGAGTTACAGCCTTTGCCCATCACTGAGTGGAAGTGGGAACAGGTCTCCATGGACTTCATTGTGGGTCTACCCAGGACCAGTCGACGGTATGACTTATTTGGGTGATTGTGGATCGACTGACGAAAGTGGCTCACTTCCTGCTAGTGAAGACCACTTTTGGATTTTCTCAGTACGCCCAGGTTTATATTGATGAGATTGTGCGACTGCATGGAGTTCCGACTTGCATTGTGTCCGACCGGGGCACCCAGTTTACCAGCCGATTGTGGCAGAAACTTAAGGAAGCTTTGGGCACCCGATTGAGTTTTAGCACAGCCTTTTATCCGCAGACTGACGGTCAGTCGGAGCGTACTATTCAGACTCTTGAGGATATGCTCAGAGCTTGTGTTTTAGATTTTGGTGGTAGCTGGGATCGTCATTTGCCCTTGATCGAGTTCTCCTACAATAATAGCTTCCAGGAGACGATTCAGATGGCACCTTTCGAGGCTTTATATGGGCGGAGATGTTGATCGCCTGTATGTTGGACAGAGCTCAGGGAGAGTAGTATTTTGGGGCCGCAGATTGTATAGGAGACGACCGAGAAGATACAGCTGATTCGGGACAGGATGAGAGCGGCACAGAGTAGGCAGAAATCATATGTTGACAGGCGCCGTCGCCGACTCGAGTTCGCTGTTGGTGATCATGTTTTCCTGAAGGTCTCTCCGATGAAGGGTGTGATGAGATTTGGGCGGAAAGGGAAGCTGTGTCCTAGATATGTTGGTCCCTTCGAGATCCTAGAGCGTGTTGGTCCAGTCACTTATCGGTTAGCTCTTCCGCCCAGCTTTTCCGATGTTCACCCCGTGTTCCATGTTTCGATGCTCCGCAAGTACCTTCATGATCCTTCCCATGCGATTCAGCACCAGACGATCCAGCTAGAGTGTGATCTTTCATTCACCGAGCAGCCGGTGGTCATTTTGGATCGGCAGGTGAAGAAATTGAGGTCGAAGGTTATACCGTCCGTCAAGGTCCTTTGGCGTGGCCCGAACAGCGAGGAGGTCACCTGGGAGACCGAGGTCGAGATGAGGAAGAGATACCCCCATATTTTTGAAGGTACGCATAGTTAAATTCTAAATTCGGGGACCGAATTTTTTTAAGGAGGGAAGATTGTAACGCTTCGAAAATCGTTTAGGCAGTTTTTCGGTAATCGGCTAAATTTGCAGTCTTTTCCGTAAAAGTCAAAATAGGTATTTTTCATTATAGGCCTAATTATACAAAATTTAGATAAGACATTACTATAAATTGGTCACTAAAATGTCACTTAAAATTTTCTAGTTAATTAAAAAAATTTCCTTAATTAATTATTTTTAATATTATTTTAAGCTTTTAAAAATACATTATATTAGTGATAAATACAAATTTAAATGGGTAAATTACACACTTAGGAAACTTTATAAACTAAAATATAGTAGTAACAAAAATCTTACCAAAACTTTCCAAGAATTGTGGTTTTATGGTGTAAAAAATGCATTAAAATGGGTTTTTTTTAAAAAAAGTTTATGTAACATTCATTAATTGATCTTTGAAGAAGCTTTTTGTGGAGAATTTTCCACACAATTCTCTCTCACTCTCCACCTCCACCTCCACGTCGTGCAACCTGCAGCAAACCCCCTCCCATTTCCCCCATTTTGTTTAGCTCAAAATTCTTGCAAAAAATCCTCCGAAATCCACAAAAATTCACACTTTTCTTCACTAATTCAAACCTAAACCCTATTCCATCCCATCTCAAGCCCAAATTGGACTAAGAAAAGGAGAAAAGAGGCATCTTTAGAGGCTAATTGCAAGAGGATCATAACTTGGAAGGTATAAATCCTAAACTAGTTGTTAAATTTGTAGTTTAAATAAGCTAGATTAGTATTTTAAAGTGTTAATTTCATTGTAATGGTTGGTTTTTGAAAATTCAAGAGAGGTGTTGATGCCCTAATTAGGGTTTGATGTTGGATAAGTGGGTTTAAGTTAGTGGTGTGGCTATCTAGTGGTTTAGATGGAATATTTGTGCGATGTTGCGATCGCGATATCGTAAATCCGCGATGTTTGCTTTGAAATCGGTATGCTAACGCTTACTAGATTTTTATGAATTTTAGGAAGTGATCTAATTGCGTTATATTAGCTATATAATTAGCATCTCATACGACTATTAGGGTGTGTGAATGCGGAGTTTTGTCTAGTCGAGTTTTAGTTTTGACGATTGCACCGAAACGGCGATTTTAGTTAATGTTTTAGCGATTTTCGTGCGTTTTCCGCGCACTGAGTGCACGTTGTGATTAATTCGAGAGCGTCGATCTTTTCATATTGTGGGTTGCGTCATTTCAGGAATCTGTAATCTTATACCGTGTGTTATGCAATTCTAGGATCGGTCGCGGAAACATCGGACGCGACGCGCAAAGGCAAGGCGGTGGTTGGATTGGATTAGCGAGGCATTCAGGTGAGTAGATGTATTCATCTATGGGGGAATCGTCTGGCTGGCGCGAGGCGCCCCTAGTTAGAATTACCTTATTTCTTGCTACATATGCATTGTTAGTTAGCTAACCCCCCTCATTCACATTTCATACAATTATAGCTTTTCGTCTTCAAGATTTGCATAGGATATCCATATACACATGTGCGATATCACTTCGTAGGACACGTACACCATTATCATTGGCTCCTGTTACATGCGCACTATTCATGTGACACACACGCCTTTGGTAATTGCCATGCCGCGAGCACCATAGAACCTGTTTAGCCTAGTATCATCACTTGCATTATACGTGATATATGAAATCGCGTAGAATGTATATACCTCGCATCATCATCATCATACTTACATAGATTTCTAGACACAAATCACATCGCATACCTTGATATCATAGACATTTATCATAAACAACATGTTAGGTATTATGATTTTCTTGAGGATTTCAGTATTGCTGCGATTTCTAGATTTTGGGGAAAACCGCAAGAATTTAACAAAAGATTATATTTATCATTTTTAAAACAAAGTTGCGATTTTCTCGTGATGTATGTGTCATCCACCATGAGTTTTCATGTTTTCTGTTGGATTTCGAGACCCGATTCGAGGAGTGGATGAACCGTCTCGGGTACATGGTGGGCCGGGTATGGTACCCCAGGGCAAGAACATCGAGTTGTAGACGATGAGCCTGGCAGGGGAAGACTACCTACCGGTGATGTCTGGCGCGGCGGATATCCGGAGGATACCGACCGTTGTCGTGAGATTTGATGATACGGGCCGATCCGGACTGACGGAGCCCGATGTATTGAGACATTGATACAGTGAGATATTGAGATAGATGTATTTTCATATTTGGTGTCGATGCTTGACACGGGTTTCAGATGATTTCTTGATGGTATTTATGTCACGACCCGAAAGTACGGAATGTGACCGGCACTTAGATTACGAAGCGTCAAGAGGCGCAACGTAACCTAAGTAAGCCGAAGCCCAGAAATCTAAACCATAAAAGAAGAAGAAAACATATAGGAAAACAAGTTTAAAAAAAACATCAGCAAACTTTCCCAAAAATTTCGGCAGAGTCTCCTCTGTAAAAAATGGCCTCAAGCGGGTACAACAAGTATAATACATAAACAATAAAAAGCATACCTAAACGGAAGCTAGCTCAACGCCAACAGGCGGAAACAACCACAACCAGCACAATAATATACAACGCCAAAAGGGCGAGGCTCAAAACTTAAAAGAAAACAAATCCACCAAATAAGAATAATACAAGCGCGACTCTAAGGTCGAAATAAATAACTGGTCCAATAAACTATCAAGTAAATACAAGTTTGGTTGATGGAGCTTTCTAGATACAAATGAAATACTAAAATACAACGGCGGTCCAGATACAAATGAACCAACCTACCGTGCAAATCACCCGGAAAGAAATCATGTGCCAGCAATCTGCCAAGGAACCCTGTACATCAACCTGTAATAAAATTTGGCACAACGGGGGTGAGTTGCCAACTCGTGAGTAGAAGACATCTACGAAAAGAAATCGAATGCACGACGCTATCCTAGGTCATAATAATATACTAATATACTCCTAGTCATCAAGTAAGACAGGATAATAAGCTACGTGTAAATGCAGATACTCCGTGCTCGTGTCAGTACCTCGAGTAATAATATGTCATGTGAATGAATATGCATGCAATATGACTGTAAAACAATCAATCCTGAAATCCAGATGTATCTGTATAAAGAAGATCTTAACTTTTATCATGGTAAATAGTGTATAGAAATCTGAAACATCAACGATGAAATCCTTGGAAATCCGTGTCAAGCATCGACACAAAACACGTAAATCTCAAATCTCAATACCTCATAATCTCAATGTCTCATAGTCTCAATATCTCGGGCTCCGTCAGTCCGGATCGGCCCATATCATCAAATCTCACGACAACGGTGGTACCCTCCGGATATCCGCCGCGCCAGACATCACCAGTAGGTAGTCCTCCCCTGCCAGGCTCATCGTCTACAACTCAATCTTCTTGCCCCGGGGTACCATACCGGGCCCACCATGTACCCGAGACGGTTCATCCACTCCTCGAATCGGGTCTCGAAATCCAACAGAAAACATGAAATCTCATGGTGGACGACACATACATCACGAGAAAACCGCATCTTATGTTTTAAAAAGAGAGGAGGAGAGAGAAAGAAGTTTTTATGTATTTTTACGGTTTTCCCCAAAATCCAGAAATCTCATAGAAAACCAAAATCTCAAAATCATGAGTAAGTATATGATAAGTGTCGGCATATGCCCATAATACTGCATGACAACATGGAAATATGAATGCATGAAATGTCTAAATAATCAATGTCATGTTCTATACTAACCCCAGAGAGCAATCACGTTATTACATCAATCTAGCTGTTAGCCGATTGCATCAATAAACGATAATATGATCTAAAGTGTACGTGACATAGAAATTACCGATGATGATGTGTGTGAGCCGGCAAATAAGTGTGCGTGGAATATGCGCATCATCGGTAATAGTGCTGGTGTCCTAACAGGCAGAGTTTTATACTGATATAGAAACATATGTATGAACATGTAACATGATGATTACAGTATGAATGTAAAGACGGATGTGAATAACCACTCATCTGCGATATACAAGTACAACTTCCACTATATGAATCGAACCTAAACTAGTTTCCATCTAACCCCCTAATGAAAGCTAAACCTAAGAATCTAGTCGATAAGAAATATGAGTACACCCAAAGTCTGAGTCCATATCTCTAATAGTCGGCGATCCAGCCTCAATAGCGTCACGTACATAGTACGACTTCCTCGAATCAAGAGTGCGGATCAATCATTACATCTATGCTTCGTACGGTAAAATCCATCGTACGGCATCCCAATATCGGGGTACGGGTCAAATATCACCTACGTGTCTCATCATTCGTATAATATCATCATTGTCAGCATAAGTATACATCGTTAAATTAGCCTCAGAAATATCATGTCACATATATCATACCTTGATCAAGTCACATATATATATCATATCAGAATATCAATCACATGTTACGGTCCGGGTGCTATTTTAGAGTTCCATGTACCTCTATATCATCACCACCCTTTATTATCTATGTACACCTATTCATTATCTCATTTTCTAATGATCCGCTAACATCATAATATGACCGTATAGTCAAGAATCACGGCATCAAGCCCGGTTATATTGTTTCATCCCCGTGTATCATATCACATCCTTGTATCATGTATACGTATTGTGTATATATATATATACCTACGCCTAGTCCTATATATATATACACACATACACGTATACACCACATCGAGTCTCAGTGTGTGCGTGTGTGCGTATCCACCTAAAACCTACGAAATCTCCTCCAAGATATTCATCCTCGGTTAAAGTCCTTCTAATTCAATCTAGTCCAACCTAAGGTCACTATTAGGGTCCTACTCACCGAAATACTAAGGTCACATCTGGCTTCCTAATATCAATACGTACTATTCCTATACTACATTGCGGGGGTGCTAAACGTCATCCACCCGATTCCCCCCCCCCCCGTAGATATACATCTACTCACCTGGTCCTTATCTGCCGAAGACGGTGTCGCCATCTCTTCTTCATCGTCCGCAGTCCACATGAGGGGTACCTATACGCAAACACATATATAGTATCGTAAACTGAATCACATACAAAAGTCAAAACGACGCACGGAACAAGCATAGGTTAAAACCTATGTCCCGTTCACGCAAAAGAACCAAATATGGCTCGATATCGGCGTACAAACTCCGATGGATCGAGATAAACATCAACAAATAACTCATAGTTTTAAAACTCATTACTTATATTATAAAACATGATTTAATCCATCAAAAACCTAAAATCAATCAAATCGTCCGATTTCGAAAAATCCGAAAACGCCAAATTACCGTTTTACTTCAAAACTTACTGTTTGAATGAAACTAATGGTCATAATATTCATTAATAAGCATAACTAGAATATATAAACCATCACTATATTTTTAACACCCTAAATTGCATTAAATTGAAATTCTAGTTTGTAAACTTGCCCGATTTCGGTATTTTAAGTAAAACTTCACAATTTCAATTCCAAACTTCATTTTGCATAACTTAAATCGTTAAACCACTCCTTGAAACCGTAAGGATGTTCTAAAACCCTAAATTTATTTTTAATCCCACATTTAAAATGAATTTTCAAAACCTAGTTTAATAATATAGCAATATTGTGAAAATTTTCAAGTGAATGCTAGAAATTGACAACTAGTTTATGTTTAACCCTCACTTAACAAGTTAATCTACACACTAACACTACAATCTAATAATAAAAACCTAAATTCTAATTTTATCTAACTTATTTACATGTTTTTCAAAAATCTAGTTTACAAAAATAACCTAATTAAACAATTAAATGCAATAACTAGCAAATTTGCTACTAGACTAAGTTTAACATTTTCTAATAAACTAACCTACCATTTTAGATCACAACCTAAGAACCAAAACCCTAATAATAATTTAATAACCATTTTCTAGAAATTCAAACCTTGAATCAAAACCATAATTAAGCATTTTAATTGATCGGGTTGCAACAATTAACACAAATTAACATGGATTTAGAATTTATACCATAAAATTTTGAGTTCACCCTTGCTTCATAACCTCCAAGATGGGTCTCTTGCCTTCAAAATCCAAGCTAAATAGGAGCAAAGGAAATTGGATAGGGTTTAGTGATGAATTGTGCTAATATATGTTGATTTTTGATGGATTTGGAGGGTTTTTTGAGCAAAAATTGAAATGTAAAATTGTGTAGAGGGGGAGGGAACTGAATTCGGCCAGAATTGGAGGAGGAAAGTGAGGGAGTAAGGGTGTGGAGAGATGTGGAAAGTTCTACCATCATTTCTTCTTTATGTCATTTCATGTTTTATGCATTTTCTTTTTATTTTATTCCAAAAAGACTAATCTAGAACCCCTTTGAAGAATCAAAATAGAGAGAGGGGTTCCAAGGCCGGCCACATGTTTAAGAGAGGGAGAGAGAGTGTGTGGGGTCTATGGTGAGTGAAAAAAAAGTGATAAATGATGTACCCCAATTCCGTCTACACTAATTCACCGAAAAAACCCTTTTTCTTCGATATTTTCTAACACCGGTGAACAACCCCATTTAAATTTCAAAAACCACATGATAAATTTTTTTTTAATGTATTATGATGCACAAAATTTATTTCAACTCATTCCGGTTTGTAATTTTCCCTAATTAAATTTATTAGTGACGGCTTAAAATAATATTAAAATAATTAATTTCGGAAAAAATTTCAGAAATTTTGAAATCTCACCAGTGGCTCAATAAACACCAAATACTAGCAATTACATAGCTAGAATATTTATATTTAATTTTAAAATAAAGATATTTGTATTTTGACCTTTTATAGAAACCTCCTTATTTTTCCAACTTTCCGAAATTTCACCAGAACGATTTTCAAGGCGTTACAATTTAACTATTATATAGATATTCTTTTTCTAAAGTTAAGAATGCAGAATCATAGCATTTAAAACACTTAAAGATTTAGTATTGACATTGCATAAATGTGCATGCATACTAGAGATACTACATCACATCTGGACATACATGCTGTGACCCATTTGCGTGCATTCTTACGATTGCCTTACTATATGTTATATTCTACTCACGAGATGGCAACTCACCCCCATTGTGCCACAGTGTCTTGCAGGTCAGACTCATCAGCCTAGTAACGGCGGCTTACCTTGTTAGTGACTTCTTTTGATTAGACTCGCGACATTGCTCGTAGGTGGGTTGCGAGAGCACTTTTATCTCTTTTTGTACTATTTTGTATCTAGTATTCTCCATCTACCACTTCTTATTTATATATTCGACCTAGTGATGAGACTGAGAGATTTGTGTATATGCGGTTTCTTTTGGTCGAGCTCACTTGAGCCGACGTTGTGTTTTCTTGTATTTTGCATTTCTTTATGCTATTTTCTTGAGATTACATATATATATTGCGTGTGGTTGTGATCCACCTTGGGCGAGGAGCTAGCTCCCGCTTGGGGATGCCATTTTGTGATTACAGGTTATATATCTTGTTATACCCATTTTGGGGGATAGAATTTACAAAGGAGACTCTGCCGAAATTTTCGGAAAATTTTGATGTTTTTTTAAAGGGGTTCGATACAACTTAATTGATTTCAAAAATCGTTTTCATGAAAGGTTTCCTTCACTCTCTTTGGTTTCTTTTGGTTTAGATTTTCTGGGCTTTGGCTGACTTAGTTTACGTTACGCCTTTAGACGTCTCGTAATCTAAGTGCTAGTCACGTTCCGTACTTTCGGGTCATGACAAGTATCGACACGCAAATCTTCATATATCGGGCTCTGTAAGTCCGAATCAGCCCACGGGCTCCGTCTGCGGTATCGGCCCTCGGCCCCGGCAGTACGGATCATCATCTCTCGACTCTGGTCAGTATCCTCCGGATAACCGCCAGGTCCAACCAATCACCGGTAGGTACTCGCCCACCTCCAGGCTCAATCGGAAAAGTCCATCGATCATCTTGCCGAGGGGAACCATACCGGGTCCACCACGAACCCGCAAATGGATCATCCAACTCCTCGAATCGGGTTTCAAGCACACGTCTCAGCACCGAGAAAACGCGTGGTGGACGCACCAAAATATCATATCATGAGGAACCGGGTTTTCAAATAGTGCATCTTTTCTTAAATAATCCCACGGTCCTCAAAACCCGAAATCACATGAAAATCAAACACCAATGAGTAAATCAAATGCGATGTGCTATGTACATCAAGCCATAATATAGGTACAAGGGAGAAACCGCTTTTTAAAATAGTTTCAGTTTTCAAAGACATCATGCGGCCCCCAATTTCTATGAAAATCATATCGAATCATATGTGAAAAGAACTACAGTATAATGATCATGGCAATTCTACAGTGAGTGTGTCATGGCAATTACTAACGGTGTGTGTGTAACATGCAGATTAGTGCTTGTGCAACATGAACCATTAGTAATAGTGCAGTGTTCTATCAATTCTAAGTTTACCTACATATAGCAGGGAATGCAGTATGCAACAACAGTATCCATGAACAGTCAATGTAGGTAAATGCAATATGTAGCTATAAGGTCCTATCAGCCCTGACGCATAACGCCATGCGGGCGATATCCCCGTAGATGTTAAATCTACTCACCGTAGTCTCGCGCTAAATGTAGCTGACGACTTGTTTCCCCTTCTTCGCAGCGTCCGTCGCACTCGCCTGCGAACCTAGAATTACACAATATATCACATATAAGCTCAAAACCATACAAACACGATATTTAAAGTCATACTAGAAACCCGCATCGCAAACCAAGCGCGCGTGTGCGCGGTACGCTAAAACGTGTGATTAAGCGTCTGAAACTACCTCGACGCGTCGCAATACGCAGAACACCCCAAACCCACACACGCAACACGCGTGTCGCGAAGATTTAAAATACGGGAAATAGGGTAATAGGTCCCAAATTTTGATACAGAAAGAGTTTTATAAAACTATATATATCATAATACCCCACACAGCAGCAGACACCCATCACCCAAACCCCAACCCACAATTCCCTCATCTGGCCGCAATTTGCTGCCAGAAAGCTTTTTCCAGCGGCTTGGGTAGGGGGGTGGGCTTCCGGGTTTGGTGTTTGCACTTCATACATACTGTGTATGCCCCAGTAATTACAATTTTAATTTAAGGCAACACGGGTAGCAGCAGATTCAACAGAACCCAAATTCAAGTTAAAAATCACACTTTTGCACTAAAATGATACTTTAGGGTATTTTTCTGAAATCTGAAACAGACCCAAGTCTAAAATCACAATTACAACTCATCACCAAGCTAATCATGCCATGAAGATATCAATTTTAAAATAACTACACTAAATCCCCTTATATAGCACAAAACATGCATAAAAATGTGATATTTCGCTAAAATACTACAAGTTATGAAATGGGGTGTTAAACATGAGTGTAATACCTTCAAAAGACCTTATAAAACACCAAAAGTTCCAGATCTAGCCTCAAGTATGCAGACTTTCCACCAAACACCTCAAATGAGCCATTAAACCAAGGTTTTGTGAAGGAAAACGGTTAGATTTGTGTAGGGTTTTGTGTAAAGATCAAAGAGGAGTGAAAAGAGAAGAGAAAAGATGAAGAAGTGATATGTTTGCTACTGCAATTCTGTAGTTTATAGAAAAATGAGAGAAGAGAGAAGAAGATAGCCAATAAAAAGCCAAATTTTCCCTACCTAACACCATGCTCCATTTCTATTTGACTTTTGAATTTCTTTTGAAGGGTTTTGACTTGGAAAAAGGGTGGAAATAAAAATGAACCATGCAAGAATGAAATGGTTAACATGTTACTCTTTAACCAAGTCACAAAATATGATAAGTGTACATGTGTGCACTTAACACAAAAATTCTTACTTACGGTAACACGACTAAAAATAATTAATAACCATATAAATATATATAAATATTTCTACATTAACACTTCACAACACAATTTTCACTAGCCAAGAAGGAAAATAAGATATCCGTTTTTATGAAAACACGCACACTTGCTAATTAACGCAAAAACACCCCCTTAAAGAAATTCGGTCCCCGAATTTAAAAATCTAATTACACGTACCTTCAAAAAGACGGGGATACCCCTTCCTCATCTCGCTCTCGGTCTTCCAAGTGACCTCCTCGCTGCTCGAACCATGCCAAAGTACCTTGATGGACGGTGTCTCTTTCGACCTCAATTTCTTCACTTGTCGATCTAAGATGACCACCGGCTGCTCTGCATAGGAAAGGTCGCGCTCAAGCTGGATCGTCAGGTGCTGAATCGCATGCGAAGGATCATGAAGATATTTGCGGAGCATCGAAACATGAAATACGGGGTGCACATCTGGGAAACTGGGCGGAAGGGCTAATCGATACGCAACCACACCAACACGCTCGAGGATCTCGAAAGGGCCCACATATCGGGGACTAAGCTTCCCCTTCTTCCCAAATCTCATCACACCTTTCATTGCGGAGACCCTCAAGAAAACATGATCACCAACAGAAAACATAAATCTGCACCGACGACGATCCGCATAAGATCTCTTCCTACTCTGGGCTACTCTCATCCTATCACGAATCAACTGGATTTTCACGGTCGTCTCCTCAACAATTTGTGGCCCTAAGATACTGCTCTCACTGAGCTCCGTCCAACAGGTAGGCGATCTGCATCTCCTCCCATAAAGAGCCTCAAACGGTGCCATCTGAATGGTCTGCTGGTAGCTGTTGTTATAGGAGAACTCTACTAAGGGTAAATGATGGTCCCAGCTACCCCCAAAGTCTAAGACGCATGCTCTGAGCATGTCCTCGAGAGTCTGAATCCGCTCTGACTATCCGTCGGTCTGCGGATGAAATGTTGTACTGAAACTCAAGCGGGTGTCCAAAGCCTCCTGAAGTCTCTGCCATAGTCGGCTGGTAAACTGGGTGCCTCTGTCGGACACAATACATGTCGGAACTCCGTGCAGTCGTACGATCTCGCCGATGTATATCTGGACATACTGAGCAAATCCGAAAGTCGTCTTCACCGGTAGGAAGTGAGCCGCCTTCTTCAAACGATCCACAATCACCCAGATGGAGTCATACCCTCGACTAGTCATGGGTAGACCCACAATAAAGTTCATAGAAATCTGTTCCCATTTCCACTCCGGAATGGACAACGGCTGTAACTCTCCCACGGGCCTCTGGTGCTTGTCCTTGACTTGCTGACAAGTCAGGCATCTCGACATGAAATCTGCGATGTCCCTCTTCATTCTGTCCCACCAGTAAACATCTCTCATATCATGGTACATCTTGGTGGAACCCGGATGAACACTGCACACCGATCGATGTGCCTCCTCGAGAATCTCATGCCGCAGTCCCTCAGCATCTGGTACGCACAATCTGGCCCCAAATCGTAGTATCCCCTGATCATCGATCACGAACTCGGAAAATCTTCCCTGACCTATCTGTGCCATGATCTTTGAACATCGGTCATCACTATTTTGTGCATCATGTATACGGTCAAGCAACTGCGGGCGTGCACGAACATGCGCAATCAGTCCTTCGATCGGCGTAAACTCGAACTATACCCGGCTGTAGCACAAGATCTGCCAATCTTCCGATGACTGCCTCTGTACTGCGCTCAGACAAGATAGACTACCCCCGGGTCTCCTGGTCAAAGCGTCCGCCACTACATTAGCCCTGCCCGGGTGGTTCAAGATCTCGCAATCGTAATCCTTCACTAACTCCATCCATCAGTGCTGTCTAAGGTTCAGGTCTCGCTGCTGAAATATATACCTTAAGCTCTTGTGATCAGTGAATATCTGGCACGACTCGCCATATAGGTAATGTCGCCAGATCTTAAGTGCAAAGAACACTGCAGCCATCTCTAAATCGTGAGTGGGGTAGTTCTGTCCATGTTTCTTCAATTGCCGCGAAGCATACGCGATCACCCTATCATGCTGCATCAATACGCACCCTAGCCCCACTAGAGAAGCATCACAATATACCACAAATCCGCCTGACCCTGAAGGCAAAGATAATACTGGCGCCGTAGTCAGTAAAGCCCGTAGCTGCTGAAAATTATGCTCACACTCCTCCGTCCAAACAAAAGGAACTCCCTTCCGGGTCAACCCGGTCAAAGGTGTAGCAATACGAGAGAAATCCTGCACAAATCGCCTGTAATAGCCGGCCATCCCTAGAAAGCTACGAATCTCTGTAACTGATGTGGGTCTGGGCCAACTCTGAACGGCCTCGATCTTCCTCGGGTCTACACATATACCGTCTCGTGAAATCACGTGACCCAAGAAGTCTACGTTGTCCAGCCAGAATGTACACTTGGAGAATTTCGCGTTAAGATGGTGCAAGGTCTGTAGTGTAATCCGCAGGTGCTGCTCATGCTCCTCTTTACTCCGAGAATACACCAGAATATCGTCAATGAATACAATGATGAACAGATCAAGATACGGATGGAAAATACGGTTCATCAAGTCCATAAATGCTGCTGGCGCATTGGTGAGTCCGAACGACATCACCAGAAACTCGTAATGGCTGTAGCACGTGCGGAAAGATGTCCTAGGAATGTCCTCCTGTCGAACCCGCAGCTGATGATAGCCTGATCGCAAATCGATCCTCGAAAAGTATCCTGCCCTCTGAAGCTGGTCGAACAAATCGTCGATACGTGGCAAAGGATATCTGTTCCGCACTATAACCCTGTTCAGGTGGCGGTAGTCGATACACAGACGCAAACTGCCGACCTTCTTCTTGACGAAAAGGACTGGAGCACCCCAAAGAGAAACACTGGGTCGAATAAGTCCCTTATCCAGCAAATCTTGCAACTGACCATTAAATTCTGGAAGTTCCGCCGGGGCCATCTGATAAGGCGGTATGGAAATAGACCCCGTGCCAGGAACCAAATCAATACAGAAAGAAATGTCACGCTCGGGCGGTAGCCCAGGAAGCTCGTCAGGGAATACATCAGGAAACTCGCTAACAACTGGAACCCGATCCAACGGAACCTCTGTAGCGCTAGTATCGCAAACATAGGCGAGAAATCCCTGACATCCCTTCCTCAAAAGCTGTCCAGCGCGAAAAGAAGAAATCACACTGTGAGGTGCGGCACCACGGTCCCCCAACACAACAAAAACCGACTCACCGGGAAAAAAAATCTAACTGTCTTCTCACGGCAGTCCACAGAAGCGTAGCACGTGGCTAACCAATCCATGCCCAAAAGAACGTCGAAGTCCAACATCTCAAGAAGGATCAAGTCGACAGGCAACTCTCTCTCTCCAATACAGACGACACAGGATCGGAACACGTGCCTAGCAACAAATGACTCTCCCACAGGAGTGGTCACAACAAGCGGCTGATCAAGCAAACCGGACTCTCTACCCAAACTCGACACAAAGTGTGTGGATACGTACAAGTGCGTGGATCCGGGATCAAACAACACGTGTGCATCAACAAAACAACTGGAAGGATACCTGAGACCACCGCATTGGACGCCTGCGCGTCCTGATGCGTAAAAAAAAAACCCACGCCTGTCCTCCACCTGGGACTGACTGTCCTCTGCCTCGGTCATCCCGTCCTCTCTAAGTAACTCCTCCACGCCCATGACCTCTCTGTGTATGAGTCTGACGCGGAGCAACAGTAGGAACAACAGGCAACTCCCTTTGGGGTGGTGAAGGTGGTAAGGTGACGTGCGGTGCTGCTGTCTCCCTCCGGTGTATCTCAGGACAATCTCTGATGAGGTGAAGTAGACTGCCGCATCTATAGCAACCCCGCGGCGACTGCTGGCTCTCCCGTGGATACGAACTAAACATCTGGCCTCGTCCCGAATCTCTGCCACTCCCCGTACCTGAACGATACCTGTCGCGGCGTCTGAATGTCTGTCTCCGTGCTGATATACCAGTACGAACTCTCTTCGGCTCTGGAACTACCGAAGTCTCAGCAAGGAGCTCTTCGACTAATAGAGCTGCATCTACCACTGTTGCATATGTCTCGTAATGCTGCGCGCTGATCGCAAGGAACAGTGGTGTAAGCAAGCCTCAGACAAATCTCTTGACTCGCAACTCCTCAGTAGCCACTAAATACGGGGCAAAGATAGATAGCTCTGTGAACAGCACATCATACTCTGCCACTGACATCTCCGGAGTCTAGCGTAAAGACTCGAACATGCGTGCTCTAGTATCTCTGACGCTCAGTGGAAGAAAGCGAGCAAGGAATAGTGCCACGAACTCTGTCCAGGTCATAGGAGGAAGACCTGCTACTCTGCCCTTCTCGACTAATTCGCACCATTTCTGCGCAAGACCTTCCAGGCGAAAGCTCGCGAACTCAACCCATCTCGCATCTGCGCATATGAGGGAACGACATATCCGAGCCATCCTATCAATGAAGGACTGTGGGTCCTCGGCTGCATCGGTGCCTGTGAAGACCGGAGGCTTCAGCCTCATAAACTCTGATAGCGATACTGTAATCACCTCCGTGGCTGCAGGGGCAACTGGCAGTACGGTAGGTACCATCGCGGTCTCTGTAACGGGTGGAGCTACCTCTGGTCGCTGCGCTTGAAGCGTCTCGACTAGCGATCCTATCATCTAGTTCATCTCCTGCATACCGGCCCTTAGCGTGGCGATCTGATCTGTCACGGGAGGAACAGCCTGCTCAGGTACAACCGGTGTACTGCCCGGATCAGTCCTCGTCTCAGACGAATCAACTCGAATCTCGGCCCTCGCGGCCGCTCTCTTTACCCTCATATTCTTTGGCGGCATAATGGCTGAAAGGAAAATAGGATCCGATAAGGATGCAGAAATCGAATCGCAAGAATATATATACTCAAGAAGGAATTTCAATCAATAAGTCCTAAGGTCGCCTTGGCGGAGTACCGTGTCGTGAGTATGCCGCGGAATATACGCACGCTACGCCACTCTGCTTCAGCTACCTACTCCATCATACCAGGGTCATCCTACACTCCGAAAGGTAAAACCTACGCTCTGATACCAACTTTGTCACGACCCGAATGTTTCGACTCGTGACCGACACTTAACCACGCAACGTCTACAGGCATAACGCGACTAAGTAAGCCGAACCCAAAAATCAAAACCATTTAAAAGTAGCGAGTGTTGAAAACATTTAATTAAAACATTTAGAAAACCTTAAATAGTACAATAAGTTCTTTTAAAGTTAAGTCATCATTTAAATAATTTTGGCAGCATTTCCTTTGTAAAAGTAACCCCGAAATCGGGTATAAAATAGGATATACGTGAAAATGAGATATAATGAAACAAAGCATCCCAAAACGGGAGCAATCACGCCCAACGGCGGAAACCATCACCATAAGAGTAATATACGACGCCGTAGCGAAGAATGAGCAATAAGTAAACATCACAGAATAATAAACTTCAAAGTCTGCTCCCACGAGCTCGACACCAAAATACAAAAATATACATCATCGTCCTCACACTGTCTCTAAGTCCAGTACATATATGGTATATGGAGAATACTAGATACAAGAGGGTGTACAATAAAAGTAAGCAGATACCACAACCCACCTAATAGCAAAACAACTCTCGCACCAACTGTAGTGGTATCTGTAGCCAAAAGATGCAAAAGGCAGCCTGCAAATACTGTGGCACAACGGGGCTGAGTTGCCAACTCGTGAATATAGATAACATATAAAGGTAATCGCGAGCACGCACGTACTGCGCTACTCTATCATATGCAAGCAGGTAAAATCTATATGCGACAAGCAGTAGGTGCAATAATCATGCAAATGCTATGTCAGGTAAAATAACTACAGGATGAGATGCATGATAATCAATGCTGAGCATGGGATTATCTCCTCGGCCCTCAAATCCTGTAAATCTCTGAGAATCACGAGTGCTCAACATCGGCACTCAAAATATCATAAAATACTCGTGTCCTACATCGACACGCAAATCCTCATATATCGGGCTCCGTAAGTCCGGATCAGCCCAAGGGCTCCGTCTGCGGTATAGGCCCTCGGCCCCGGCAGTACGGATCATCCCACAATCCATCTCTCGACTCTGGTCAGTATCCTCCGGATAACCGCCAGGTACAACCAATCACCGGTAGGTACTCGCCTACCTCCAGGCTCAATCGGCAAAGTCCATCGATCATCTTGCCGAGGGGAACCATACCAGGTCCACCACGAACCCGCAAACGGATCATCCAACTCCTCGAATCGGGTTTCAAGCACATGTCTCAGCACCGAGAAAACGCGTGGTGGACGCACCAAAATATCATATCACGAGGAACCGGGTTTTCAAATAGTGTATCGTTTCTTAAATAATCCTACGGTCCTCAAAACCCGAAATCACATGAAAATCCAACACCAATGAGTAAATCAAATGCGATGTGCTATGTACATCAAGCCATAATATAGGTACAAGGGAGAAACCGCTTTTTAAAATAGTTTTAGTTTTCAAAGACATCATGCGGCTCCCAATTTCTATGAAAATCATATCGAATCATTTGTGAAATGAACTACAGTATAATGATCATGTCAATTCTACAGTGAGTGTCATGGCAATTACTAACGGTGTGTGTGTAACATGCAGATTAGTGCTCGTGCAACATGAACCATTAGTAATAGTGCGGTTTTCTATCAATTCTAAGTTTACCTACATATAGCAGGGAATGCAGTATGCAACATCAGTATCCATGAACATTCAATGTAGGTAAATGCAATTTGTAGCTATAAGGTCCTATCAGCCCTGACGCATAACGCCATGCGGGCAATATCCCCGTAAATGTTAAATTTACTCGCTGTAGTCTCGCTAAGTGTAGCCGACGACTTGTTTCCCCTTCTTCGCAGCATCCGTCGCACTTGATTGCGAACCTAGAATTTCACAATATATCACATATAAGCTCAAAACCATACAAACACGACATTTAATGTCACACTAGAAACCCGCGTCGCAAACCAAGAGCGCGTGTGTGCGATACGTTAAAACGTGTGATTAAGCGTCTGAAACTACCTCGACACGTCGCAATACGCAGAACACCCCAAACCCACACACGTAACACGCGTGTCGCGAAGATTTAAAATACGGGAAATAGGGTAATAGGTCCCAGATTTTGATACAGAAAGAGTTTTATAAAATTATATATATCATAATACCCCACACAGCAGCAGACACCCATCACCCAAACCCCAGCCCACAATTCCTTCATCTGGCCGCAATTTGCGGCCAGAAAGCTTTTTCCGGCGGCCTGGGTAGGGGGGTGGGCTCCCGGGTTTGGTGTGTGCCCTCCATACATACTGTGTATGCCCCAGTAATTACAATTTTAATTTAAGGCAACACGGGTAGCAGCAGATTCAACAGAACCCAAATTCAAGTTAAAAATCACACTTTTGCACTAAAATGTTACTTTAGGGTATTTTTCTGAAATCTGAAACAATCCCAGGTCTAAAATCACACTTACAACTCATCACCAAGCTAATCAAGCCATGAAGATATCAATTTTAACATAACTTCACTAAATCCCCTTATATAGCACAAAACATCCATAAAAATGTGATATTTCGGTAAAATACAACAAGTTATGAAATGGGATGTTAAACATGAGTGTAATACCTTCAAAAGACCTTATAAAACACCAAAAGTTCCAGATCTAGCCTCAAGTATGCAGACTTGCCACCAAACACCTCAAATGAGACATTAAACCAAGGTTTTGTGAAGGAAAATGGTTAGATTTGTGTAGGGTTTTGTGTAAAGATCAAAGAGGAGTGAAAAGAGAAGAGAAAAGATGAAGAAGTGATATGTTTGCTACTGCAATTCTGCAGTTTACAGAAAAATAAGAGAAGAGAGAAGAGAGAAGAGAGAAGAAGATAGCCAATAAAAAGTCAAATTTTCCCTACCTAACACCATGCTCCATTTCTATTTGAATTTTGAATTTCTTTTGAAGGGTTTTGACTTGGAAAAGGGGTGGAAATAAAAATGAACCAAGCAAGAATGAAATGGTTAACATGTTACACTTTAACCAAGTCACAAAATATGATAAGTATGCATGTGTGCACTTAACACAAAAATTCTTACTTAGGGTAACACGACTAAAAATAATTAATAACCCTATAAATATATCTATATTAACATTTCACAACACAATTTTCACTAGCCAAGAAGGAAAATAAGATATCCGTTTTTTTTAAAAACACGCACACTTGCTAATTAACACGAAAACACCCTAAACGAATTTCAAGGCGTTACAACAGGATATAGCGTGGAATCAATATAAATAACATTGCAACGTCAAAAAAAACCCACGCCAAAATTGTCCGAAAATCTAGTAAGCAACACATATCATTTTTAGCACAAACTACAAGTTTTTATCAAAACTATAAATTACAACCATCACCAATTAGCAAGATTAAACCACTCATACCAATACTATAATTTTAATCTCACTTAATTAGGATTTTTTAAAAACTTAGTTTGCTAATTATCTAATTATACAAATAGGAAATATCATTTAACAAATTAGCAACTAGGTTAAGTTTTCATCAAGCTTAACTAATCAATTAACCCTTTTTACTAACCAAAACCTAACTTGAGCATCCAAAAACCGTTTCTTGAATTTCAAAACATGCATATTAAAGCTTTAATCTAACATCTAAAATTGAGATTAAGGTATTAAATCAAGAATTAAGTATTAGGGTTGGGATTTATACCTCACAAGAAACACCACTTGCAACACGAAAAAACCCAAAGTTAAGCCTCCAAAAATCCTCACTTGATTGAAGATCCAAGATAGATTAGTGATGGAGAATAAAGGGTTATGTTTTGTTTAAGAGTTTTGTGGATTTATTCAAGAATTTTGATGAAATTAAAGAGCTTGAAGATGATAAAATGAGTGAAGCAAATGAAGTGGGCAGACTAGGGGGTTTGGCCAAATGAGTGGGGGGTGTTTTGTGCAAAAGTGAAGAAAGTTCTAGCAAAAAAACAATAAATGCTCATTAATGCAATTAAGCCACCATTTCTATTCTTTTCTTTAATTAAAAAACACTTAATTACCCATAAATATCTAGATATTTTGGTGAGAAGGTTAAAAATATAATCTAGTGATTAATTTAGCATAGATCCACATTTGTAGTAATTAACCCAAACCAAAATGTAATTACCACTAATAAAGTGCACAATTTAGAGCTTAAAATAATACTTTAATTAGGAAAAATATTAAAATGCTCAAAATTACCAATGGCCTACAAAAACCTGCAAGCTAGCAATATTCAAGCTAAACTAGGTGCAGTGAATTTTATACTGAAAAAAGATCGCTTCTAGGTTTTACGGAAAATACAATTTATTTTACCTAAAAAGGGGAAAATTCGCAAAACGATTTCTAAAACGTTACAGATCTGAGGACAGTACCTGAGTATTTTTCATGCATTAAATGTTAACCAGAGGTTTTCAAAAAGGAGCTATAGTCTTGCTATTTCCTACCTGTCCGTGAGCGACACGAATGTTTACAAGGAAAACCTTTTGGGATATTTAAAAAATGCGGAACGTATGTTTAGCAAAACCAATATGAGCATATATTTATTTCTTTACAAATGAGAGTCTGTCACTTATGCCGTGAGTTACGCATCACACGGCGGTTCAGAAAAGATTTTGCATGTATTTTATTCAGTTTTTGGAGATTTTTCAAGGATGCGTACTATATACATACTATAGTATTTGACTAGTGTATATTGGATTTCAGCATTGGATTTTGAGGTCTGTTTCTCTATTGTAACTCCGAGGATATGCATGCAAATCCGATGATTTGCATGACACTTGATGGAGTTCGGTTTTTGAGTTTTGTACTCGTTTTCATGCACTTGACGCGCTGTGTTATTCGATATCTTCTGTGATTTCGGAGCCCCTATGATTTGAGCTGATTGTTGAAATGTTTTAGTATTTGGGGATTTAAATTTAAATTAGGGGACCAAATTTCTTTAAGGGGGGAGATTGTAACATTTCAGAAAAATAAAATATTATTTTTGGGTATTTTTATAATTAAATAATAAATATTATGAATGTTTTAATGAGGCAGTATAATTAAATACCGATAAATTAGGAAATATTTGGAAAATTATAGAAATTACGGAAATGAGGATGTTTTAAATGAATTAAGCAAATTATGAAATTTTATAATTAATTATACTCTATTTTAATACTAATCGCGATTAAATATCACTAATCACAAATTAAGCTTGATTTGTGCACATGACATGCACCAAGTCATTTTTCACACTTGTTACATTTTCCTACATGGCTTTTCATCTCTTTTCTTTACATGGTTGTTGTTTTTAAAAAGAGAACAAAAGAAAATAGAAAAGAAAAGGTTTTAGAATTTAAAATGTGGCATGGTGAGAGGTATGGGCAAGAGAGAGAAGGAGAGGGGTTTCCTTTGACTTGGCGTATTCTCTTCACTTCATTCATCTTCATCATTCTTCTCCTCATCACCCATGGCTGCCCTTCCTCTCTCCAACACTTACACCTTTCACTTCACCCCCTTTTCTACATCAAAACCATGCACTCACTTCACAAAAAATGTGCACAAGCTTACTACAAGCATGATGGACCAAAAAAGCAAGGATTTTGGAGACTTAGGGCAACTCAAGAATTTTCTTGAGTTGCCAAATGAGGTAATTTCTGCACCATTAGGACTGTAATTGAATTACTTTATCACCTATGCATGTTTATAATCGTTTTAGCGAGGTTTTGTAAACTTAGAAAATTCCTAGATGAGGTTATGTGGAATTCTTGGGTTGTGAAGGTGTAAGTGAGGTTAGTAGTGACCTTAAAACCCCCTATGGTGTTAGAAACCCAGACCATGCTTGAACTAAAACCTGAAACCCAAAAACAGAAACTTTTCATGTCGGTTTTGTGGTGAAATTGAGGGTACAGGGAATATGGGAAAACTTAAGATTTTTACTAGAAAAGAAAACAGTAACATTGTCCTAGATGGACCATCAGGAGGCCACCCTACCAATACGAACACATTTTCCCCCCACAAAACCGAGCAGGACGGAATTCTGAGGTGTGTGGCCGGCCATGTAGTGGAGTTGGGTGTCCAGGTTCCTGCAGTAGCTCACATATACCCTATATATCACCCCTATACTGTTTGAGCAACTTGTTTTGACCTAAAAAAAATCTGGGGCCATTTTCTTGAGTTGCTGCTTGGGTTTTTTCGTTGTCTATGAATTCAAGTTTTGATATTTGGTATTGTATTCGATTACTTGATGTTTGTATGTTTATATCGAGTGTTATTTGGTTGATTTGCGTGAGTAGACTATAGGTTTTAACCTATGTGTTATACTCGTTACGCATTGGTTTTCATTCGCAATTTCAGTTCATAATACTGTGTGTGTATATGTAGGTACCCTCGAGTGGACATGAACGACTAGGACGAGCATGGCGTCATCGACTTCGGCGAGCAAGGATCAAGGTGAGTAGATTTACATCTACGGGGGAAGTCGGGTGGATGGCGTATAGCACCCCCGCAATTTGATGGAAACTGATCTATAGGGTATGATTGTAGAAACCTAGATTAGAAAACTAGGGATATGGTTTAAATGATAATTAAAGATGATATAAGTGATTGAATATATATAAATATATTGAGATATGAGATGAAAGCTTAGGGATATGAAAAGTGAATGTGAATCACGACTTATGGATATATAGTTGCACTTGAATAAGTGTGTGTTTTAGAATAACATGGCATTTGATGTATAGGGTAGTATATATATAATTTTGACTTGATGTGGGACCTAAATGCGATGAAAAGAATATATGTTGTGATATGATGACTTGTTGAGATGTTGGTATACGGATGTGAGTCGATTGTGATGATTGATACCTTTTCTGTTCCCGTGATATGAGATTGTTATGGATGCGACCCGGGGATATAGGTATTTAGATTTATATAATGTTGTGAATCTTGAGTGATGTGTTGTACGAGACGTTAGGTCCGTACCCTCTTTGTCGTGAAGGTTGATAGGATCCCTATTGGTTTATTGCCGCCGTACGATGATTTTCAGTATGTGATGAGTTTGACTTGATGATTGATCCATACCCTTGACTAGAGGTTGCCGTACGATGGATTATATCGTACGTAATATTGTAAGGCTGGATGCCGATTGATAGATTCACCGACCCGATCATGCAGACACGTATACCTTATAGCTTTTAGCTGATGATTTACATTATGCTGCATTCATGTTATTCTCATGGCATTACATATACCTTTGCTAGTACACTTACACCATTATCGATGATGCGTATGTTACACATACACAGATTTTCCGGCTCACACACTTCATCATCGATAATTGCCATGTCACTACACAGTAGGATTTGCCGCACCATGATATGACTCCTTACATAATTTACTTGCTATAGTTGCATATGCACCTTTATACGATATTCCATTGGACTTTGGAGAATTTGGGAACCGCAGGATATATTTTAAAAACTGGATTCATCTAAAAGAGCGGTTTACCCTCGATATGTGCATATTACTGTTCCATATTGCATGATATACGGATATGCTTACAGTTCTTTTATATGTCGCATACATCATGCTTTATGATTATACGCATTGAGATATGTTGTTTTCATAGGATTTCTAGATTTGAGAACCGTGGGTATTTCAAAGAAAGTATGTATTGTTTTAAAAACCCAGTTTCTCTTGATATGATATTTCAGTGTGTCCACCATGCGTTTTCTCGGTGCTGAGACGTGTGATATGTGATACCCGATTCGAGAAGTTGGATGATCCGTTTGCTGGTTCATGGTGGATCCGGTATGGTTCCCCGGGGCGAGAAATGTTTTTCGTGGAGTAGACGATGAGCCTGGCAGGGTGGCTAGTACCTACCGGTGATTGGTTAGACCTGGCGGCTATCCGGAGGATACCGATCGGAGTCGAGAGATGATATGGGCCGATCCGGACTGACGGAGCCCGTGAGATATGAGGATTTACGTGCTGATGCCGGGCACGGGTTTCATGATGTTTCGAGTGTCGTTGCTGGACACTCAGGTTCTATGATTTGTTGTGTCGCGAGGGACATACGTTGATTTATATCATCATACTTTCATGCATATGCTTTTATGATATTTACAAGCATGATATTGTTGTGTCATTGGTTGACACGGGGACGAGATCTACATGCATACAGGCATTGATTATCTGGTTGGACGAGATCCACATGCATACATACATTGATTACATTGTTGGATGATATCCACATGCTATTAGGCATTTATTTATAGTGTAGGCACATATACAGACCCGGTCACCCTAGATATCATAGTATTACCTTTATGATATAGTTGACCTAGGAGTCGTTGTTTATTCGATTTCTATCTGTATATGTTTTTCTATTCATGAGTTGGAAACTCACCCCCGTTGTGCTACAGTTCTTACAGGTTGACCGTGTGGATCCGTAACGGCATCGCTGGCACATAGCTTCATTTGGGTGTTTTGCTTGGTAGGTGGGACATTGTATCGTACCCACTCTTGTATTTGTATTTCATATTGTATCTAGTCAACTCCATCAATCAAAACTTGTATTTGTATAAGTAATGAGACTTAGTGAGACTTGTAGTTGCAAGACTTGAGCGATGGGTTTTTTGTTCGCCTTTTGGGTTGATATCTCGCTTTATTCTTTATTTTTGGTGTTGATCTTCGCCGTTGGGCGACGTATATTTATTTATACTGTCTTGCATGGTTGTGATCCGCAGTTTGGCAAAGAGCTAGCTCCCGCTTGGGGATTCCTTTATCATTATTATGTATTTTTGGTTTTGGATCAAAATATGCAAAGGAGGTGCTGCCTAAATTTTTAAAAGACGAAACATGTTTTCAAACTAGTAAATTCACTTGCATTTTCATGTTCCTTTTCTACGCATTAAGAAAAGTTTGATTTCATCATACCTTATTTTCAAAACTTCACCTCTTTTATTTCCTTAAAAAGGTTTAGATTTCTGGGTTCAGCTTACTTGAATTACATTACTCCTTTAGACGTGGCGTGATTTAAGTGCCGGTAATGAGCTAATATTTCGGGTCGTGACACTGACGCTTGCCACCCACCTAGGACCAATATGCGATACTCTTAGATGAACAGACCGGACTGTACGGAGATTGTCACAGATAGGCTCAGTTGGAGTTCGGATGAGTTATTCTCATCGGCCTTCTCATCGACATATACCTGGGGGCCGTTACGTACAGCTAGTGCCGCTTGCGGCCTGTGATTAAACCCACTGCCAACATAGTGTCGAGTTTTTAGAGTCACATACAGAGGGTTTCCCTACATCGGGTAAAGATGTAGAGGTCGTATGGTTTTGCGATAGGGTTCAGTCACGTACGTGTACTTGTATACGGATGATGATACAGACAGACAATACTAGTAGTCTTTGGTTTAAGCCGGATCCTAATATTGTATTGATGGATAGTTTTTAGTCTCTTTTGTATTTGTATTTTTCGGAATAGGATACGGGTATGTATATACTGACGAGGGGCATTTTTGTAATTAATTCCAAGATGCTTCTAGAAGATGATATGTCATATTTGTATTTTTCATTTTAGATTAAATGATAAATTAAATATGACATGGAGGAAATGAGGTGGATATTGCATGAAAATGAGCATGGCTTAATGAGACACTTGTTGGGGTTTAAGGCCATGACTCATTTGTTGTAACTTGAACCTATTTTAATTATTCATTAGTGATTTATTGGTGAGATAATTGATATGGTTCATTTTGCAACAAAAGAGAACACAACTCCATTTCATGCTTTACTTCACTAGCTTTTCCAAAACCTATCATCTTCTTCCCCATACTCTAGAACACTCATGTGTTGAGTAACCTAGGTTGAAAAGAGACATCCCAATCCATCTTCATACTCTACATCGTCTACGACATCTTGTGTAGCGAACATGATGCCCTAGTAGCTTCGGTTGAGGTAGAAGATTGATGCACATTCTCTCGGGTGGATCATTTTCGATTTGAGAAGGCCGACGAGGAGGCGGCGATCCGATACGATCCATAGAGTCAATGACGAGATGGATGTAAGTCCACGTTACCCTTCCCGGTTCTTTCGGGGATGCGGAAACGGAAAAAAAATGATTTTTACGGTGAAGGTAACATAGACTTTAGAACAGGATCTTTGCTAAACAAACATCTAGCAACCTAATTACAAGTTTAACTACTATGTTAGGGGTTATACCTAGGTCTTGAACTCCTTCTCTTCTTGCTCCTTGGAGTGGTTGGATCGGCCTCACCTCGTCTTTTTCTTATTGTCGAAGATGGATCCACCCGAAAGCTTCTACCTTGGGCTCTTACCTCAACCGAGAGGAAACTAAAGTCCTTGGCTTGCTAGACCTTGAACTTTAGAAATGAGTAGATAAGTGTTTTTAGGGTTTTATCTCAATGGCTCATGTTTCTCAACTCATGAGACATAAGTGCCTTGAGCAAGAGGAAGAGGGAGAGCTTGGATGAGAGAGAGTGAGAATGATAGAATGAGAAAGACTTTTTACAACCATGCTCTCAAAAACAAAAATAATCATGATAATAATAATAATTAAGTATTTGCAATGGTTCATGTCAATGGCATTATCATTTCATGCATTTAATGCATTTTGTAAACAACAAGCAAGCAAAAGTCATAGCCATGAAATGATAGCCATGAAATGATGATGGTCAACAAGTCCAAAATAGTCAACCGGTCAACAAAGTCAACAAGTCAACAAAAGTCAAACTTTCAACTCAACCATGGAACAATAATACTTAATTAATATTATTATTAATCATAATTCTTATTCTCATTAGGGTTTAGAAAAGGTCAACAGTCAACAACCCTAATGAGAATCCTCTGCCTCTGTCTCTGTGAACCGTGCATACACACCCGCATCCGTGTTCCGAGAAACACGAATGCAATCAAGATAAAACCAATCCCAAAACGCATACTAGGATCTGGCTTAAACCAAAACCCGCTAGTAATAGCTGCCCGGACACCAAACGTGCGCAAGTGCGCGGATGTGAACGAACCGTGTCGCACAACAATGCGACCTCTACTCTGTTTTGCCCAAAAGCGAATAGCTCTCTGTGTGGGACTCTAAAGACTCGACACTATGCTGGCAGTAGGTTTAACCACAGGCCGTAAGCGGTACTAGCTGTACATAACAGTCCCCAGGTAGATGCCGATAAGAAGACTGATGAGGTGAACCCATCCGAACTCCTACTGAGCCTGAATGTGACAATCTCCCGTACAGTCCGGTCTGTTCGTCTGAAAATATCGCATGGCGGGCCTAGGGGGTGGTGAAAGTCAGTCCCTTAATAGCGGTACAAGTCGTGTCGGAGTGTAGCCCAGAACACCTTGAGACAACAATGGATAACCTACCAGTATATCTCACTTGCCCTGGCCAGGGACTTTGTGTAATAGCTCTTCTAGACACAGCGCGATATCAACCCCCAATATGGGGAGAGACGAATCCTGTCTAACCGTCACTGCCTCCAACTGCTTCGGGACTGCACCCAACTGCTACATGTTTACACGACTCATTTGAGACGTGGTAGGGTAGCAATCTAAGAACAGTGGGAACACACTCGAGGCGAAGTGATAGTGTCAAGTCAGCGGACTAAGCTGTACTCATGTCACCTGGGAACTGATAACTGACGATAGGTATAGTACCAACCAACAGTGCCCGATGAGTCCTGTCCAGTATACTCGTAACCTAACGAGCACCCGCATACTATCTCAAGTATGTCGTACTGACGGCTGTGGGACAGACCATCTCCCCTGCTGGGATGAGAAGCGCATACTCTAGTCTACTCCGGAGTATCGTTGCCCCGTCTCGATAATCCTACGACTAGGGAACTGTATAAGGATGTGCTTATAGATTAGCCAACCCCCACTAGTGTGACTACCATCACAACGCTGGTAATCAAGCAAAGATCCTAAGGGCTCCACTAATGTGTATAGGCGATATGCAAAAAGAAACACATGCACACATTAAAGTAGAAACAAACCAAGTAGCATACTACCATTTTGATCAAGATTGTCTGTACAACTGTGAATATCCCAAGCTTCCATTAAGTAATATACAAACTAATATGATACAGTAATGGCCTCTAGGGCATATACACTAACAATCTCCCACTTGCACTAAGGCCATGTACTGGCGTATCGAAGACCCATCATCTCGATCAGCCGCTCGAACTGAGTCTGGGGTAAGGCCTTCATGAATGGATCTGCAGTGTTATCTTCTGTAGCAACTCTCCGAACCTCGATCTCCCGGCGATCCACGATCTCCCTGATCAGGTGATACCGCCTCAAGATGTGTCTGGACTTCTGATGGGACCTGGGTTCCTTCGCTAAAGCTATAGCCCCGTTGTTGTCACAATACAGAGGTATTAGATAAACAATGGACAGAACCACCTGAAGTTCTGTCAAGAACTTCCTCATCCAGACGGCTTCTTTTGCGGCATCAGATGCAGCGATATACTCCGCTTCCATCGTTGAGTAACCAACGGTTTCCTGTTTGGAACTCTTCCAACACACCGCCTCTCCATTGAGGGTAAAGACATAACCCGACATGGACTTGGAGTCATCCTTGTCACTTTGGAAGCTGGAGTCAGCAAAGGCCTCCATCTGGAGGTCTTTTCCACAGTAAACCAAAAACATGTCCTTAGTCCTTCTCAGGTACTTCAGAATGTTCTTTACCGCTATCCAGTGCTTCTCCCTAGGGTTTGATTGATATTGGCTTACCACACTCAGTGCATAAGCTACATCTGGTCTGGTACATAACATCGCATACATTATAGAGTCTACCGCAGAATCGTAGGGTATAATAGACATGCGATCCCTTTCCAAATCAGTCTAGGGAGACATCTCTTTGGAGAGGGTGATCCCGTGACAAGCCGGTAGATTACCGCGCTTGGAATCTTCCATACTGAATCTTTTCAGTATGGTGTCGATGTACCTGGACTGTGAAAGTCCTAATATCCTCTTAGACCTATCACGATGGATCCGGATCCCCAGAATGTAAAAGGCATCACCCAGGTCTTTCATGGAAAACCTGTGTGACAAGAACCCTTTGACAGATTGTTGCATATGAATGTCATTTCTATCAAGAGAATGTCGTCCACGTATAAAACGAGGAACACGACAGTTCGTGCTACAATTTTACAATAGATGCATGGTTCATCTGGATTTTTGATAAAGCCAAAATCTTTGACCGTCTCATCAAAACAGATGTTCCAACTCCGCGATGCCTGCTTTAGTCCATAAATGGACTTAAGCAACTTGCACAACTTTCCGCTTCTCCCACTCTGAATGAAACCCTCTGGCTGGTCCATATAGACACACTCCTCTAAATTTCCATTTAGAAATGCGGTCTTTACGTCCATCTGCCAAATCTCATAATCGTGGAAGGCAGCAATGGCAAGAAGGATCTGAATGGATTTGAGCATAGCCACTGGAGAAAAGGTTTCGTCATAGTCCAAACCAGGTCTTTGACGAAAACCCTTTGCAACAAGTCTAGCCTTATAGGTCTCAACCTATCCATCTACACCAATCTTCCTTTTGAAGATCCATTTGCATCCTACGGGTTTTACCCCTTCTGGAGCAACGTCTAAAGTCCATACTTTGTTGGTGTACATGGACTCCATTTCGGTCCGCATTGCATCCAGCCATTTTACCGAGTCAACGCTGAATGGCCTGCTGGAAGCTAGTCGGCTCATCACTATCAATGATGCAATCTTCTCTATCCCCGTCTATGAGAAAACCGTAGTATCTCTCGGGCGGATGAGACTGCCTGGTACTTCTGCGGAGCGGCGCAGGAATGTCCTGTTCTTTTGAACCCTCTGGTTCTACTAAGCTTTCAGTAATAGCTCGTGGTTCTGTAATTTCTTCCAGTTCTATTGCGCTCCCACTTATCTGATTTTCCAAAAATTCAGTTTCCAAGAAGCAGGCATGACGAGAAACAAAAACCTTTTGTTCCTCTTCGCAATAGAAGAAATATCCCTTGGAGTTCTTTGGATATCCCAAAACATGCGCTGTACTGAGCGTGCCTCGAGTTTGTCCGCATGCTGCTTTTTGACAAAAGCTGGACATCCCCATGTCTTAATATGCTTAAGATAGGGTTTCTTCCCACTCCACATCTGATATGGTGTGGTAGGCACTGTCTTAGTTGGAACTCGGTTCAAAAGGTATGCAGCTGATTCTAGTGCATATCCCCAGAATGATTGCGGCAACTCAGCGTTACTCATCGTGGAACGTACCATATCCAATAGGGTTCGGTTCCGTCTCTCTGATACACCGTTATGTTGTGGAGTGTATGTAGGAGTAAGCTGAGAGAGAATTCCATTCTCTTTTAAGTAATCAAGGAACTCGGCACTCAAGTATTCACCACCTCGATCATATCTCAGTGTCTTGATACTTTTGCCTGTTTGTTTTTCTACTTCATTCTTGTATTCCTGGAATTTTCCAAAGGCTTCAGATTTATGTTTCATTAAGAAGACATATCCGTACCATGAAAAATCATCCGTAAAAGTAATGAAGTAAGAATAACCGCTTCGCGCATGTGTAGACATTGGACCGCACACATCGCTGTGTATGAGCCCTAAGAGCTCGCTCGCTCTTACTCCGTGTCCAGTGAACGGAGTCTTTGTCATCTTTCCTTTGAGACAGGATTGACAAGTTGCATATGATTGATATTCGAACGGATCCAAATATCCTTCCGTATGTAACTTCGTCAACCTTCTCTCATTGATGTGACCCAGTCTACAATGCCATAAGAAAGCATGAATTATTTCTGGAGACTTTCTTTTGTGTGTAGTCTGGACATTGAAAATCTGTGGTTGGTTTAATACGTATATACCATTGCTTAATGTACCTGACCCAATCAGAACTTGATTAAGGTGAATGTTTACAACATTGCTTACAAATGCAAATTCATAACCTTCTTTAGACATTAAAGATACAGATATGATATTACAAGTTGCATTGGGTACAAAATAACAATCCCGTAAAACCAAAACATGTCCATCTGACAATCCCAAGATAGACCCCCACGGACTCAGCATCCATGCCAGCTCCGTTTGCAACTCTGAGGGTCATATCACCTGCCTTCAAAAACCTACACTTTCTCAATGCGTGCAAAGAATTACAGATATGAGATCGTGATCCGGTATCCAATACCCAGAAAGTAGATTTTATTGATAGACAGTTTTCAATAACATACACACCTGAAGCCGAAGCCACAAATTGCTTCGGGTCCTGGTTTTTGGCCTTCCAAGCCCTGCAATCTTTCTTCCAGTGTCCATTCTTGTGACAGTAAAAGCACTCTTCCTTTCCCACAAGCTTTCCCGCTACCTTTGTTGCCTTTGCCTTTCCCTTCGCTTCCACTTTACTAACACCGCCCCTTGGTTTTGTGGGGGCTTTCTTCTTCTTTCCCTTGGCTTTCGCCTTGGACCTAGAAGAGGAAGATCCTCCAACAAAAAAAGTGGATGTTTTCCTTACTTTCTGTAAGGTGCCTTCTGCACTCCTCAACATGTTGAGGAGTTCCGAAAGCTCCACTTCCTTTTCTTGCAAGTTGAAGTTCAGGATAAACTGGGCGTAAGTGGAAGGGAGGGACTGGAGAATCAAGTCAGTGTAGAGCTCGTTCTCTAACGTGGTCCCAAGGTCCGCGAGCTCTTAAATAAAGACAATCATCTTAAGCACGTGTTCCGCTACCGATGATCCGACAGCCAATCTCGCCGAAAACAACTTTTTCGAGACTTCGTATCTGGCGATACGGGATTGCTCTCCATATAATTCCTTAGTATGGAGAAATATGGATTCTAGATCCATATTCTCGTGCCTCCTCTATGTTCATTGTCCATAGAGGCAAGCACGAGGCACTTGGCCTTTGCGCAGTCGAACTCCTAGGTCTTATGGATTTCCTTATCCGCGACGCTGGTTTTGGGACCTGGGACACGGGGAGCTTTGGTGGTAAGGAGATACCCCAACTTGTCATAAGTGATTGCCATTTTGACATTCCTGAGCCAATCTTTGTAGTTTGGCCCTGTCAGTATGTTTTTATCTAATAGTAACTTAAGTCCGGTTATGATGTTTGGTCGCTATAATTAGGAGAGAGAGAAGAAACACTTTATCATGCTGCTCTTGTAAGTTTAGAGTGGTTTTTAGTTTTTCTAAACAGGATGGCTCCCACTGTTTCTCGAATCCTTCCTCAAACCAAAAAGGAAGAATCAGTCGGGATCAATCTCACCGTACAATACTTACTTAACCGTTCAGCCAGGCCAGTGTTGGTACTTCGAGGGAGGTTTTCCAACGCTTTCGCGAAGTTCCTTAATTAAATAACCTCTTTTCCCTCTGGGCGTAGCCCCGCTAACACCTTTCTAGACACCTACTTGGTTTATAACATTGATCGTTAAGTAAGAAAGTTCCCGAGGAGTAGCATATACTCACAGTAGGATCGGGATCCAAATATCATTGTGTGACAAAACTGAAGGAATCCTACCAGAATCATCACACTCCAAATGGTATGCGGCGCTAGCAAGTTTCAGTTTCTTTAGAAACTCCCGATGTGGATTTTTGCCCCATGCTCTTATGACCTTGACTTTGGCCAACAAATCATAAGTCACATGTCAAGTTCTACCCGTCATTCTCCAGGTTAATTTGAACCCACCCGTACCTACCCTTGACATTGGCCAACAAGGCAGTATGACTGTCCCAAACCAACGCATCTGTCTATGCTGCATATGAATATCCAATAGCTACCAATCACTATGCCTTGACTTTGGCCAACAAACACAGCTTGAATACTGTTGACTATCCATATGAAATGACGGAGGGCTACGAATGGTTTTGGCGAAACCGTGAACGTCGTGAACTTGATATAATTGATAGAACGTGATAGCTTTTAAAAGGAGTGGCTTAAGCTCAGCGTTTAAAAGTTGTTTTTTTGAAAAGAAACCGAGTGGTTTTGAAATTGTTCCAACGACATTAACTTTGGTTTATTTTCTTGCATTAATTTAATATATCCCATCATTTAATCCTACCATTGCAGAAAAAACAAAAATATGACGTACGCTTATTCCATCCGCATTCGCCACGGGGCCCCGTCATTACCCGTTAGGTTACTTAACTAACGACAGAGCGGGGGCTGGACTAGCGCGGATGCAAAACATAAGCAACGCCTAAATAGATATCATATATAGATATTTACATTCGTCAGATGCAATGATAGCCATTCCAGATCACAGATGAACACATTGGATATACTAGGAATCCGTATTTCGTTCGAGCCTACAACGAAAAGCGGATTACACGGTCGCGATGAATAGCCAAGACCCCACCCTAGACCCCTACGGGTGTGGCAAACTACCCGCCAAATACCCGAAGTGAAGCAACCTCCCTCAACAACGTGAGTAGTCCACTCGGCACTTCGAGGTACCCGGTAGTTTGTGCACACCACCTTGGGTCTATCCTAGGAGAAAAAACAGTAAAAGAAATAATATACAAAGGCGGCTACAACCTCATCCCGGATGTGCGACCATACAAATAATATTACATCAATTACATATTACATCAAATGAAAAGTTAAAGAAAACTCTCATCTCACAACCCCCCGGCTATTCATCCGCGACAATCCAACGAATTCATATACACATACCAGCAACATAATAGATCTTAGATATGTATAACCCCCACTAATCGACGTATAGCGATTAGCAGACGTTCAATACATATATCACATCACAGATATAACCCATTAGCTAAAGTCTACAGAAGTTCGATCAAAATACGGATTTGTAACCACCCCAAACACAAATTTGTTTTCTGGAAAATCTGGGTAGAAACAACATGTTCTAAAAATCCAAAAAAAGCACACTGAGTACACTGCAGGAAAAATGAGCCGCGGCCGAGTCAACTCGGCCGCGGATCCGCGACAAGAAGCATGTTCTTGCCGCGATTCCGCGGCGCGTTGACCGAGTCAGTGGAACATTTTTCTTGAGTGTTCTTTAAAAACCCTGAGCCGATTTTTAATGTATGTGAAATTATTTTTTGAACAGATTTAAAAATCGGCAGAAAGTTCACTTTTACTACGTGTTTTGCGATTTTTTCTCTGATTGAAATTCTAAATACTTTGCTAACATGCTAGTTTGTGTTTAGCTAGGCTCCGATACCACTGTAAGTCCAAGTTACCCTTCCCGGTTCTTTCGGGGATGCGGAAACGGTAAAAAAACGATTTTTACGGTGAAGGTAACATGGACTTTAGAACAGGATCTTTGCTAAACAAACATCTAGCAACCTAACTACAGGTTTAACTACTATGTTAGGGGTTATACCTAGGTCTTAAACTCCTTTTCTTGCTCCTTGGAGTGGTTGGATCGGCCTCACCTCGTCGTCTTCTTGTTGTCGAAGATGGATCCACCCGAAAGCTTCTACCTTGGGCTCCTACCTCAACCGAGAGGAAACTAAAGTCCTTGGCTTGCTAGACCTTGAACTGTAGAAATGAGTAGAGAAGTGTTTTTAGGATTTTATCTCAATGGATCATGTTTCTCAACTCATGAGACATGAGAGCCTTGAGCAAGAGGAAGAGGGAGAGCTTGGATGAGAGAGAGTGAGAATGATAGAATGAGAAAGACTTTTTACAACCATGCTCTCAAAAACAAAACTAATAATGATAATAATAATAATTAAGTATTTGTGATGGTTCATGTCAATGGCATTATCATTTAATGCATTTAATGCATTTTGTAAACAACAAGCAAGCAAAAGTCATAGCCATGAAATGATGATGGTCAACAAGTCCAAAATAGTCAACCGGTCAACAAAGTCAACAAGTTAACAAAAGTCAAACTTTCTACTCAACCATGGCACAATAATAATTAATTAATATTATTATTAATCATATTTCTTATTCTCATTAGGGTTTAGAAAAGGTCAATACTCAACAACCCTAATGAGAATCATCTGCCTCTGTCTCTGTGAACCGTGCATACACACCCGCATCCGTGTTCCGAGGAACATGAATGCAATCAAGATAAAACCAATCCCAAAACGCATACTAGGATCTGGCTTAATCCAAAGCCCACTGGTAATAACTGCCCGGACACCAAACGTGCATAAGTGCGCGGATGTGAACGAACCCTGTCGCAAAACCATGCGACCTCTACTCTGTTTTGCCCAAAGGCGAATAACTCTCTGTGTGGGACTCTAAAGACTTAATACTACGCTGGCAGTGGGTTTAACCACAGGCCGCAAGTGGTACTAGCTGCACGTAACGGTCCCCAGGTAGATGCCGATAAGAAGACTGATGAAGTGAACCCATCCGAACTCCTACTGAGCCTAAATATGACAATCTCCCGTACAGTTCGGTCTGTTCGTCTGAGAATATCGCATGGAGGGCCTAGGGGTGGTGAACGTCGGTCCCCTAATAGCGGTACAAGTCGTGTCGGAGTGTAGCCCAGAAAACCCTGAGACAACAATGGATAACCTACCAGTATGTCTCACTTGCCCTGGCCAGGGACTTTGTGTAATTGCTCTCCTAGACACAGCGCGATATCAACCCCCAATACCGGGAGAGACGAATCATGTCTAACCGTCACGGCCTCTAAGTGCTTCGGGACTGCACCCAACTGCTACCTATTTGCACGACTCATTTGAGCCGTGGTAGGGTAGCAATCTAAGAATAGTGGGAACACACTCGAGGCGATGTGACAGTGTCAAGTCAGCGGACTAAGATGTACTCATGTCACCTGGGAACTGATAACTGACGATAGGTATAGTACCAACCAACAGTTCCCGACGAGTCCTGTCCAGTGTACTCGTAACCTAACGAGCACCCGCATACTATCTCAAGTACGACGTACTGACGGCTGTGGGACAGACCATCTCCCCTGCTGGGATGAGAAGCGCATACGCTAGTCTACTCCGGAGTATCGATGCCCCGTCTCGATGATCCTACGACTAGGGACCTGTATAAGGATGTGCTTATAGATTACCCAGCCCCCACTAGTGTGACTGCCATCACAACGCTGTTAATCAATCAAAGATCCTAAGGGCTCCACTAATGTGTATAGGCGATATGCAAAAAGAAACACATGCACACATTAAACTAGAAACAAACCAAGTAGCATACTACCATTTTGAGCAAGATTGTCTGTACAACTGTGAATATCCCAAGCTTCCATTAAGTAATATACAAACTAGTATGATACAGTAATGGCCTCTAGGGCATATACACTAACAATAGAGGACAACGAGAAATGAAGACCCGAAGGACATGAACGTGAGGTATAACTTCTGTACATGTAGTTAGATCTCATGTTCTTGTAGTTGGTAAAGGTTTAGCAACGATCTTGGCGTATAGTCTATGTCACAAAACTTTTGAAAACAGTTTTTGAAAATTCCCCCTCCCCGCGATCCCGTGGGGTGTGCGGCATGGACTTAAAGTGGTATCAGAGCCAACTAAACCTTTACTAGCTTATTAGCAAGTGTTAGAAGTTCGATCGTCGGAAAAACAGAAATACGATACACATAAAACCAAGTTTCTGTTGTTTTTGAAAAGTGCCAGAAAAATTGTTTCAGGGTTATTAAAATTAAGCGCAGGGTTTTTTAATATTGCTCAATAAATCCGAGACCATGAATCGTCAAGAACACCATGGAACCGCGGCTAAACGGTGCATTTTGCCGCCGATCCGCGGCCGATTCAAGACCGAGTCAACTCTAATTTCTTCTGTTATTCTTATTTTTATGTGTATTGTTTTCTGGAATATTTGTTTTCTGCCCAGGATTTTTTGGAGTGCTAGTTTGCACTTGGGGTGGACACGGAAAATATAATTCGATCGAAATTCTAATGTTCTTGTATAATCGGGTGTTTTATCTGTATTGTTATATGTGTTTTTAAACTTCAGCTAATTGCTATATGTCGATTAGTCTGGGGTTGCACATATCTGTTGGTTTGTGTATATGGACTTTATTGGATCGTCGTGGATAAATAGCCAGGGATGTGAAATGAGTGTTTTTATCTTTCATTCGATGTAAATTGTAATTTGATGTAATATTATCTTGCGGGGCACATCCGGGTTGAGGTTGTAGCCATCGTTGTATTATTTCTTTTTACTGTTTTCTGCTCCTAGGATAGACCCAAGATGGGGTGCACAAACTACCGGGTTCTTTGAAGTGCCGAGTGGCCTACTCACTTTGTTGAGGGAGGTTGCTTCACTTCTGGAATTTGGCGGGTAGTTTGCTGCACCCGTAGGGATCTGGGATGGGGTTTGTCTATTCATCACAACCGTGGAATCCGTCTTTCGTTACAGGCTTAAACGAAACGCGGAATTCCTAGTATATCCAATGTGTTCATCTGTGATATGGAATGCCTATTATTGCATCAGACGAATGCTATTATTATATATGTATTATATAATAGACGTTGCTTATGTTTTGCATCCGTGCTAGTCCAGGCCCCGCTATGTCGTTAGTTAAGTAACCTAACGGGTGATGACGGGGCCCCGTGGCGAATGCGGATGGCATAAGCGTACGTTGTATTTTCGTTGTTTTCTGCAATGGTAGGTTAACTGATGGGACTGCATTACATTAATGCAAAGTAAATAAACCAAAACTGAATCGTTGGAACAAATTTTAAAACAACTCAGTTATTTTAAAACAACAGACTTTTAAATGCAGAGCTTAAACCACTCCTTTTAAAAGCTATCAGGTTCGTTCGATTATATCAAGTTCACTACGTTCACGGTTTCGCCAAAACCATTCATAGCCCTCCTTCATTTCATATGAATAGTCAGTAGTATTCAAGCTATGTTTTTTGACCTTCGTCAAGGCATAGTGATTGGTAGCTGCTGGGTGTTCATATGCAGCATAGATAGATGCGTTGGTTTGGGACAGTCATATTACCTTGTTGACCTTCGTCAAGGGCATGTACGGGTGGGTTCAAATTAACCTGGACAATGATGGATAGAACTTGACATGTGACTTATGACTTGTTGACCTTCGTCAAGGTCATAAGAGCATGGGGCAGAAATCCATATCGGGAGTTTCTAAAGAAACTGAAACTTACTAGTGTTGCATACCATTTGGAGTGTGATAATTTTCGTAGGATTCCTTCATCTTTATCACACAATGATATTTGGATCCCGATCCTACTGTGAGTATATGCTACTCTTCGGGAGATCTTTTCACTAAAACAATCAATTCTATAAACCAAGTAGGTGTCTAGAACGGTGTTAGCAGTGCTACGCCTCCAGGGAAAAGAGGTTCTGTAATTAAGGAACTTCGCGAAAGCGTTGGAAAACCTCCCTCGAAAAACCAACACAAGCCTGGCTGAACGGTTAAGCAAGTATTGTATGGTGAGAATAAATCCTGACTAATTTTTCCTTTATGGTTTGAAGAGGGATTCGAAATACAGTGGGAGCCATCATGTTTAGATAAATTAAAAACCAATCTAAACTTGCAAGAGCATCATGCTAAAGTGTTTCTTCTCTCTCTCCTAATTGTAGCGACCAAGTGACCAGACATAGGTTATATCTAGATAATAATTTGACTGACTATATAAATTGGCAAAGGTTTGTCCAGATGTCCATTGCCTATAACAAGCTGCACCACCTCATTATTACTCACGCCCCTGCCGTCCCAGGTCTAGTTTCTACCATCGCGGATGATATCCGTAAGACAAAAGGAAAAGACTATGCGAATGCCAAGTGCCTTGTGTTGGCCTCAGTAGACGGTGAAAACCAGAGGGAGCACGAGAATATAGACTTTGCTTCTATCTTCCTCCATAACAAAATTTTATATGGAGAACAATCTCGTATCGCTAGATATGAGACCTCGAAGGAATTGCTTCAGGTGAGGTTGGCTATCAGATCATATGTAGAGTACCACGTCCCTAAAATGATTAGCTGTATTAAATAGCTCACGGACCTGGAGACCACCACGTTGGAGAACATGTCGAGTTTTGGCTTGATTCTATAGTCCCAACCTTCTACTTACTCCCAGGGGAAGAAAGCTATACTTCTAGAAAAGGGCACCCTGAAAGAAACCAGGGTTCTGCTTATTGGAGGATCTTCTTCTTCTGGATCTGAAGCGATAGCCAAGGGTGAGAAGAAGAAAACCTCCGAAAAGCTGATAGGCGGTGTTAGTAAAGTAGAAAGAAAGGGAAGGACAAATCTTTCAGGGCTAACAGTAGGAAAGGACGGTTGTTCCTATTGTCATGGGAAATGGTATTGGTAGAAGGGATGTAGGGCTTGGAAAGCCAAAATCCAGGATCCGAAGCATGTTGTGACTTCAACTTAGGGTGTGTTTATGATTGAAAACTGCATGTCAATTAACTCTACTTTCTGGGTACTAGATACCGGATCAGGATCTCATGTCTGTAATTCATTACAGGCTTTGAGAAACCGTAAAGTTATCAAGGCAGGTGATATGACTCTCAGGGTTGCTAACGGAATGAGCGTGAACAATGTATCCGTAAGGGAGTATCACCTAGGATTGACAAGTGGGCAGATATTGATCATACGTAACTATTTGTGTGTACCTAGTATGTCTTGTAATATCATATCTGTATCCTTACTTTCTAAGGAAGGATATGATTTTAAATTTGTAAGCAATGTGGTCCACATCCACCTAAATCAATGTTTGATTGGGTCAGGTACACTAGATAATGCTATATACGTATTAAATCAAGCTCAGGTTTTCAACGTCCAGCTTACACTTAAAAGAAAGTCTCCAGAACTAAATAAAGGTTTCTTATGGCATTGTAGACTGGGTCACATCAATGAAACAAGGTTGACGAAGTTATATAGAGAGGGATATTTGGATCAGTTCGAATATTATTCTTATGCTACTTGTCAATCATGTCTCATGGGAAAGATGACAAAGACTCCGTTCACGGGACACGGAGTAAGAGCGAGCGAGCTCTTAGGACTCATACACAGCGACGTGTGTGGTCCAATGTCTACACTTGCACGAAGTGGTTATTCCTATTTCATTACTTTTACGGATGATTTCTCTAGGTATGGAAATGTTTTCTTGATGAAACATAAATCCGAGGCCTTTGAGAAATTCCGGGAATATAAGAATGAAGTGGAAAAACAAACAGACAAAAGTATCAAGACACTAAGATCTGATCGAGGTGGTGAATACTTGAGTGTCGAGTTCCTAGATTACCTAAAAGAGAATGGTATTCTCTCTCAGCTTACTCATCCATACACACCTCAACACAATGGTGTATTGGAAAGACGGAACTGAACTCTATTGGATATGGTTCGTTCCATGATGAGTAAGGCTGAGTTACCGCGATCCTTCTGAGGTTATGCACTAGAATCAGCTGGTTATCTTTTGAACAAAGTTCCTACTAAGTCAGTGTCTACCACACCATATGAGATGTGGAGTGGGAAGAAACCCTGTCTTAAGTACCTTAAGACATGGGGATGTCCAGCTTTTATAAAAAAAAGCAGCATACGGACAAGCTCAAGGCACGCTCAGTACTGTGTATGTTTGTAGGATATCCAAAGAACTCCAGGGGGTATCTTTTCTATTACGCAGAGGAACAAAAGGTTTTTGTTTCTCAACATCCCCACTTCTTGGAAACTGAATTTTTAGAAAATTACATAAGTGGGAGTGCAATAGAACTGGAAGAAATTCCAGAAACACAAGCTATTACTGAAAGCATAGGGGAACCAGAAATTTCAGAAGAACCGGACATCCCCGCACCACTCCGCAGGAGTACTAGGCAGTCTCATCCGCCCGAGAGATACTACGGTTTTCTCCTAGACGAGGATAGAGAGGATTGCATCATTGACAATAATGAGCCATCTAGCTTCCAGCAAGTCATTCAGAGTGGCGACTCGGTAAAATGGCGAGATGCAATGCGGGCCGAGATGGAGTCCATGTACACCAACAAAGTATGGACTTTGTACTTTGCTCCAGAAGGGTTAAAACCCGTAGGCTGCAAATGGATCTTCAAAAAGAAGATTGGTGTAGATGGACTGTTTAAAACTTATAAGGCTATAGTTATTACAAAAGGTTTTCGTCAAAGACCTGGTTTGGACTATGATGAAAATTTTTCTCCAGTGGCTATGCTCAAATCCATTCGGATCCTTCTTGCCATTGTTTCCATCAATGATTATGAGATCTGGCAGATGGACGTAAAGACGGCTTTCCTATGGAAGAGTGCGTCTATATGGATCAGCCAGAGGGTTTCATTCAGAGTGGGAGCAGCAGGAAAGTGTGCAAGTTGCTTAAGCCTATTTATGGACTAAAGCGGGCATCGTGGAGTTGGAACATTTGTTTTGATGAGACGGTCAAAGAATTCGACTTTATCAAAAATCCAAATGAACCATGTATATATAGTAAGATTGTAGAGAGAACTGTGGTATTCCTCGTCTTATACATGGATGACATTCTCTTGATAGGAAATGACATTTCTATGCTACAATTGTTGGGTTCTCTAGCACCACACGAAGGGTTTGGATTGCATCAAACATGCAATAACAAAATTTTAGGGGTGCTAAACAATACATCCATGGATCAAACTAGAAAGTTAGGGTAACAAAATTTATAGTATCAAATGCTAAAAGTATTATCACTAAGTGGAGAAATTACAACCTTTGTATACCTCCATGGGTGACTCCTTGGATCTCCTATAGTTTGGAATGGCTCTCTTGAATCCTTCGTTGTCCACGACGATCCACCCGAAGTCCCTTTGCTCAAAGCTCCAAGCTTCACTTGATCTTGGAAGAAGTAAAGCGAACACCCTACACAAAAGGGTTAGGGTAGTGTAGAATGATGAAGCGGTATATGTTCTCTCTTAAAAACCCTTTATTTTTAAGTTTCTCACTTTTTGTAAAACTCAAGAGAACTTGAAGAAGGAGGAAGATGAAGATGGCGAAGCTTTTCTCAAGAGAATTAGCATTTATATTAGAAAAGAAAAACCAAAGGATATTTATGTGAGACACTCTCACAACTAACCATGGTTAAAATAAATATCTAGATATTTTGTAATGAGTTAAAAGAACAAAGGAAAATATCTATGGTTTAAGTTAATGGTCAACAAAGAATTGTGTAGAAATAATGAGTCATGATAATTTCCTGTATCCTTTTACCTTAAAACAAAAATCCACATATTAAATCCAACCATGTGAGTCTTGCATTGCCATCTTCCATGTATCATCCACCATGATACACATGCATGTATGTATACGTTCATACACATCATCTTGTGTATGTATATACATATATGCATATATCCATAAAGAAAAGGTTTAATAAAATTGAGCTAAAAGTTTATTATTAAATCAACACCGGATTTAATAAACCGGTCATATCACATACGACCCGACCAATAGTAAACGCCTGATTAAAATACGGTATCACAAACTCGCATTTAATCGGGTCCCCACGCATATCTCAAATGCACACCACATCGTTTTGCCTGAGTCAGGAAACTTCTGTGTGGGACTCTGAGACTCGTCAATACGCTGGCAGTAGGTGATGATCACATCAAAACACCCACAAGCAGCAAGCGGTCAGCTAAACGTAATGGCCACCTGGGTATTGAGCAATCAGAAGAAAAAAAGCGAACCCGTCAAAACTCCTGTCGATCCATTGGTAACACTTACCGTGATGTTCAGTCTCTTCGTCTGATTTATTACATATTAAGTCTAGGGATGGAATCGTCGAGCCTTAATAACTTAATAAGTTATTCCGATATGGACTATGACCGGTCAAGAAGCTACTGATAACACTTATCAGTAAATCTCATCAGCCCTGGCCAGGGACTTCGAGTCAAAGCCAATCGCGCATAGCACAACATCAACTCCCAATATCGGGAGAGACAAAACCCCTCCTATCGCTCATTGTCTCCGTGTGTTTCGGGACTGTACCCAAAAGCCACATGTTTGCATGACTCAGTAGATCCGTGGTAGGGTGGAGATCAAAGTATAGTGGGAGAACACACAAGACTCTATGACGATCTTGGATCTACAGACTAACATGTACCTGTGGCACCTAAGAACTGCTATCCGACGATAGACATAATACCATATAGGAGTTCTCTATGAGTCCGTTCAGTGTACCCAGTCTCTACTGAGCACCCGTATACAATCTTTGATGTCACAACATAAATGGATAGGGGATCATCCATTGCTCATCATATGGGTTAAGAAACGTATACGCTAGTCTACTCTAGAATATCGATGACCTGTCTCGATATACTATAGACTAGGAACATTTAAGGATATGCTTATAGACCACACATGCCCCACTAGTATGATCTCCATCATAGACATGGAAGTCAATCATATATTCTGAGGGCTTTATCAACATGTATGAAATGAACGGTATCAAGTAAACATGTCAAGATAAAGTGAAACCAGATAGCATACTATCATGTCAAGTGATCAGTCGAAAATACTGCATTTTTAACACGGCAATTTCCCTATCATTTGCACTCATCTAGTAGTGTTCGGCATTCATATAGCACATATTAGCAAAACATCTTTGAAATACCAGATTGCATGTGTTAGAATTTAAAACCGGCATTTCTAGGAAAATTGACTGTATTTCATGGCATCACATCATTCTTATGTAGTGCAACTTGTGTTTCGAAGTCTGTGCAGGAAATTACAGAAGAATGGTCAAATTTACATAACAGTGCTGCTAAAGAATACGCCAGCTCAAGTATTTGAAATCTGGAAATGATCTAGAAGTCATTCAGGGAATAAACATATCAGAAAGTACACCTGAAGACAGAACAAAGCACTACAGAGAAACTGAAGCCCTAAGCCAGCCACTTGGCTGCGGAACCGCGGCCGGAGCCGGCTTGCGCCGCGGTTTCGCGGAGGCCTTACCACGTCAGCCCCCTATTTTAGCTGCAGAACTCCTCCCTCAGTAACAGAACCTCATCAAGACATGACATTTTCAAGAAGACTCCTGAACATTCTGCCAGATCAGCAAAGGGTTCCTTGTACAAGCTAAACATTCCTAGCTTCCAAAGCAAGCTTCACCCTAACTACCTTAAGAGCCTAGAACCTTCCCCCTAACCTCCTAGCTTAAGGTAGAAGCTAAACCCTAACTAACTAGTTCTAGAGGCTTCTACCTAACTAACTAGCTTAGAAGGGAAGCTAACCTAATCCAAGGTTCTTAAGGAAGCTACTCATTCCTAAACCTATAAAAAGGACTATAGGCCTCACAAGAAATGGTGGTTGTTCCTCAATTGGGTTGTTCATTTTAGTTCTTCATCAACCCCAAAACTTTCCACCTCCAAACCCTAAGCCTAATCCAATCAAGAAACCAAATTCAAGATCCTTTGAGTTCTAGCAAAGCAAGCCTTCAACCATCCTTTAGAAGCGAAGCCGGTCTTCATCGAAGCATGAGATCCAAGCCGATCTGCGACTTAAGGAGGCGATGCAACGCTAGATTCGACAATCTTGTTCCTTCTCAAATTCTTGTAGTCTTGAGCAATGTGTAACAAATTATGGAATAAATAAAGGTGAAGATTCTTTTAACTTGCTTATATTTCAATTCAAGCATTATGATTCAACTTCGATTCTTGAATGTATTCTTTGTGATGATGCTTGAATAAAACTCCGCTCGTGGAGGAGTCGAGATGATCGGTAGAATGATGATGTTGATGAATCTTTAAACGTTTTCTTAAGTCCTATAACGATTGTAAATTCTTGAAAATTCAATGATCGATGATCTAGATCGATGCAAAATGCATTCTTTATTCTTTTCGCAAGGATCTAGAGATCAACGATCAATTATTCGATTTCCTAGAAGCTATCTAGTGAATGTGATTCATCGAAAGGACAAAGGATAGGATGAAGAAACCCTAATTCTTCGCAAGATCCTTAATCCTCGATAAATCTACATCGATTTAGCATAAATTCGTTAATGGATAAGAAAAGGTAATTTCGAATCTTCTTCACATCTAGGATCTAATCGATTCCTACGAGGTTTACTTCAAATCTTGAAACTTAAATCGATTGGAATTATATCAATTCTTGATTCTTGATTAGATTTAGTTGATTCTTGAAATTCATCGATATAAATCTTGAATCGTTTGTTTTTCTTTTCTATTAAATTTTCAATTCAAACAAAACAAAATACAAACGAATCGCACAATCCCTGCGGACGATCCGCACTTATTAACACGCTACAAACCGACACCGTTATTGATTGCGGTCAAATATTTTTGGTTGTGATTTCTATACCAATTTTTAAATATTGAAAATCCTATCAATAAGACAATCAAATGGCGCCGTTGCCGGGGATCGTGCGCTAATTCATTCTTTATTGAAATTTGAATTGAAAGATTTATTCCATTACAATTTTTAGATCAAAATTCGCGCAAAATGTAAACGTGTTGTTGTGATTTGATTGCGAGGAATTCTGGAAGCTGTGGAGCAACTGAAATTTTTTTCAGAATATTCCATAGGACTGAGGGAGTTAACATAAGCTCTCTGTAAAAAATTGTGCAGTGAACAGTACCTACAGCGGCAATTCCGCGGTTTGAGCAAGCATCTGCGGCGGTTCCGCAGCTTGGTGAAAGCCTCTCTGTGCAATTTTTTCTCAGGTGATCTCTTACTTACTTATCTCCTCCTCTGTCTGCTCCAATTAACAAATTTCTGCAGGCTTCTTTGCAAAAATCGTACCGCCGTAAAAAACAAAATAAATTGTGCGTGTTTTTTGTTTTGTGGTTGTTTGCATATTAATACGGACATTAAGGGGCACGGTCAAATCCAGATTAGGCGGGGAGTTCATTACCCTTCCTAAGCCCCAAAAATCATAAAATTGCATCCGCATTTACCCACATTAACTAAAAGAAATCTAGAGATGACTCTAAGGACCGTCGCGCTCACTTAGGAAAGAAGAAGGCCGTGTGTAATTCATTGCTTATCCACGTTTCTTTTGTGGTGTCTAAGGCAAGTGTGTCGAAGGCTAGTGGTTACTTAATTAGGCCCACTACTTACGTAGTGGAGAACCTCCCACTTACCTGGCACTTACCTGGCTACAAGAGAGACAAAGAGGCAGCGTAGGATTTATCCTGCGACTTGTCTTTTGGCAGTTAGGAGCGGTCTAGAGCTTTGACCTAGGTGACCACTAGAATTAGGGTTTTGCTTGTTGCACTTGTTGTGATTGCATCATTTTATCAAAAATCCGTATCATTTTTCAAAACAAATGTTGGAGATAGTGCCCTCAGAGTCAATTATTAGGTCACAGGTACGTGATTGCAATGATTGATGGAGGACCTATCCCGGTAGGACAATCTTACTCGAGATGATAGTATGCTATCTGGTTTACCTTTATCATCGTGTACTGCCTTAGGTGACCTGACAAGTCGCTATTACACGTTGATAGAGCCTCTAGGATTCTTGCTTGACCACCAGCAGTATGAGGGCGATCATATAAGTGGGAGCTGGGGTGTATAAGCATATCCTTAAATGGTCCCTAGTCGTGTGAGTTTCGAGACAGGGCATCGATACTCTAGAGTAGACTAGTGTATACAGTCGAGACCCCGACGAGGGGCGGTGGCCGGTCTCACAAGCCACTGGTGTCAGTTGGATCACCTAAGATGTATACAGGTGCTCATTGGGTTATGAGTACACCGGACAGGACTCGCCGGGAACATGCTAGTTGGTCATATACCAGACGTCAGATGGCAGTTCCCTGGTGACATGTGTGCAGGTTAGTTCATCGACCTGGGGATCGTCATTTGTCTTGTGTGAGTTCCCACTGTACTTTGATTACTACCCTACCACGGCTCAAAGGAGTCGTGCAAACAGGTTTTAGTTGGGTACAGTCCCGAGCCACATGGAGGCAGTGAGCGTATCTTCAGGGGTTCGTCTCTCCCGGTATTGGGGGTGAGGTCGCGCTGTGTCTAGGAGAGCCATTACACGAAGCCCTCGGCCGAGGCAAGGAGATTTACTGGTAGGTATTCCAGTAGTATCTCAGGGTGTTCTGGGCTACACTCCGACACGACTTGTACCGCTTTTGGGGGTCTGACTTTTACCAACCCCCTAAGCCCGCCATGCGATGCTCATAGACGAACGGACCGGACTGTACGGATATTGTCACTGACAGGCTCAGTTGGGTTGTCAGGCTGAGTTCGCTCACAGACGTCCCTTTTAGTCAATACCTGGTAGCCCGTTACGTATTGGCTTATACCTCTGACGTGCTAGTGGTTAAATCCACAACCAAGGTGTTGACGAGTCTTTAGAGTCTCCCACATTCAGTTACTCAGCTTTCGGGCGAAAAGTTGTAGAGGCCGTATGGAGATATGGCAAGGTCCGATCAGATACGTGCGGTATTGCACGGATCAGGATCGGACAGTTTGTATTATAGGCCGTATGGTTATATGGCAGGGTTCGATCAGATACGTGCGGTATTGCACGGATCAGGATCGAACAGATATTACTAGCCGGTTTTGGTATAAGCCGGATTCTAGTATAGTACAGTGTAGATTTTGTCTCATTGCATTTGTATTTCGGTCGAAATACAAATGCGGGTGTGTATGCACAGTATCGGGGTTTTCCTGTAATTTATTACGGGACCAGTTTTCTGGAGTTGCCAGTTTGCTTTCCGTTTCGGCCAATTTCCATTGTTCCGTTCATTGGCCGAAGATTGGTGGAGGAGGGCTTATTTGCATTGTTGCAAATAAGTGTTTGTGGAGGGGGTCTTTGCATTTTGTTGCATCATGATGGTTTTTCATGATGAGCACCATCACTTGACTTTCCTTTTTCATGATAGCTTGACTTTGGATGTCATCATGGTTGTTGTTGATTGGTTGGTGGAGTATGGATTTGGTTGTGATGATTGTTTCTTTTCACCATTCCTCTCTCTCTCTCTTGCATGATTGATATGGTCACCTCCCCCTTGACTTTTCCCTCTCTCTTTTTGATACATGGGCCGGCCATTCCCTTAGGGGAGGAGAGGATTCATCTGATGTGTGGCATTTTGTTTCTCATGCTTGCTAGAAAAGCCCTCTAGCTCATTTTCCTAAAGTTGCTCTCTTTTCTTCCACCAAATGGCAAAGCTCCAAAAACCCCATATGAGATTTGAGTACTACATATTCTATAGTGAATCTTGGGCACGTCGACTAGCCAGCTTCGTGCCCGAGTTGCCTCGGCATTGAGGTAGGAGCCCGTAAAAAAAGTAGGCGATGTGGTGCACTTCCGGCGACGAGGAGGAGACGGGACATTCCGCAGGAGATTGGGACGACGACGAGAAGACCGGAGGACTCGGATCTGTCGGTATATCTCTCTTCCCTTTCTTGTAGATAGCTAGGACTAGTTAGTGGTTCGATCCGGCTATTAGTGCGCGGTGGTGCCGATTTGCTAAGTCCGCAAAATTAAAGTTTATCACCGCTTCCGCATTCCGCCGTCGGATTGACGGCCGGGGCGCCGCCGTGCACTTACAACAAACACCGCATTCATTCATTTCCCCTAATTATAAGTCACGCTGCCACTTGTACTAACCCTTTTTAGTGCAAGATAGGCTGGACACGGGATTCTAGTGCCCGTTTAGTCCGCGTTCCCTTGATCGACTCCGAAGTCGGTATTTCTCCATTTACTTCTTCTTTACCTACTACCACACCCACATTGATGGATCCGTCTCCATCGAATTTCTTTACCACTAATATGCCGCCATCCGTTGGTGCGCAGTATCCACCCCGCATCTCTCTCCAAGAGAGGTGCTATCCTTTGCGAGGTCCTCTTTCGACCTGCTTATCCATTCCATCAGCCAACGGGGACAAATTTGAGATTAAACCCCAATACATCAACCTTTTACCCAAATTCCACGGACTTGAGACTGAAGACGCATATGTTTTTATCACCAAATTTGAAAACGTATGCGCAATGATGGGTACGTCATAACTTTCTGTGGATGCTATGCGTCTACGACTTCTTCCATTTACTTTGTGCGATATAGCCGAGAAGTGGCTATTTAACACTACCGCACATTCCATTACGAATTGGGAAGAATTCGTTGCGGCATTCCTTAAGAAATTTTACCCTATGCAAAAAACAGCTCGAATCCGTAGCGAACTAAATCAATTTACCCAGCTTCCGACTGAACCATTCTCAAAATTCTTTGAACGTTTCAAGGATATTTGTGTTCAATGTCCTCATCACGGCATCCCGAGATGGGATCTTTGCCGAATCATATATGAGGGCATTAACCCAAACACTAAACAGAACCTTGAAAACATGTGTCAAGGCACCTTTATGACCAAGGATGATGGGGAAGCTTGGAAATTTTTAGAAGAGTTCGCTGAAAAATCCTTACAGTGGGAGAGTGGAACCCAATCATCGACTAGGGGTGGCGTACACCAAATTGATGTGTCCATAGGTGTTCGAGCTGAGATGGCAGCAATGCAAAAGAAGCTCGAGGCTATGGAACACAAATTTTCAGCAGCCTCCCTAAACCCAATGTCGCTCCCCAAAACTGTATGTGGGTGTTGTTCTGATCCTTCTCACTTAACGGTAGAATGCCCATTAAACTCTCCGTTTCAAGGTCACGAGCATACCAATACCGCATTTCAAAGACCTAGAAACGATCCATATTCTTCCACGTACAATCAGGGTTGGAGGAATCACCCGAATTTTGCTTGGAACCAACAACAACAATCTCAAAATACGGTTCCAAGCCAAACTAATTTCCAAAGGGCTCTTCCACCACAACAGCAACCACTTCAACTCACTCAGCACCCCTACCAGTCACAAATTTTCCAAAACCAGGTCAACACTCCTGCACCGTCTAATCCTATGCAGATGACCCGTTCTGACGAATTCTCTCAATTCACTCAAACCATGAAATCACTCTTGTCAAATTTCATAGAGGTGTCGGCTGAGGTTAGATCTTCCATCAGTGAGATAAAAAAAAAATTCAGTGTCCCAAGCTGAGAGTATCAGATCGATGGAAGCTGAAATTGCACGACTTAAAGCCGAAATGAGTGCGAGAGAAAAAAGGAAACTTCCGTCTCAACCCCTACCGAATCCTGGGCATTACAATGTAAATGTCGTCACAACGTTGAGATCAGGAAGAGTGCTGAATAACCATGTTGGGGAAGGAATTGATGATATTGAAAATCCTATCAATAACACCCCGGCTGAGACCTTTCCACATACACACACTTCTACTTCTGATCCTTGTTCTTCTACCCCACCGCCTTCTCGCGAGCCTATTCTCCATTTCCCACTAGGCTCGACACCTCAGTATAGCCCTTCTAGTTCTCCACAGACGATCCTCACTCCTCTTTTGGGATCACGTCTACCCCCACTTCCTTCTCCTATGATGGACCCAGCGCTTATTGCTAAAGCTCCTTACCCGAATCGGTTAAGAGGTAACAAATCGAGTCCACATATGGAGAAAATTATGGAAATTTTCAAACAGGTTAACATCAACATCCCTCTCCTAGATGCTATTCAACAAGTCCCCGCTTATGCGAAAATACTTAAGGAGTTGTGCACTAGGAAGAGGAAGACTCAAGTGCCGAAGAAGGTCATCATGTCTAATAACATTAGCACTGCTTTTATCCCACAGCTACCAAAGAAACGTAAGGACCCAGGATGTCCTACGATATCGATTTCTACTGGGGGTAAAAACATAAATCGTACTCTGTTAGACCTTAGCGCAAGTGTTAACCTACTTCCATATTCTTTCTATGAGCAGCTAGGGATTGGAGAGTTGAAACCAGCTCACTGCACTTTCCAAATGGCAGACCGTTCAATCATCAAACCAAGGGGTGAACTAGAGGATGTGTTGATAAAGGTCGGGGAATTTATATTCCCTGTAGACTTCATTGTACTCGATACACAACCTGTAGCAAACCCCCGGAGCCAAATTCCGGTGATTTTGGGTCGACCTTTCCTTGCCACTTCCAATGCTGTTATTAACTGTAGAAATGGTTCAATGAACTTATCATTTGGAAATATGACCGTTGAACTAAACATCTACAAAGTTGGATGTCAGCCATCAGAACCCTCTGCTCATATTCTTGATGTGTGCTCTGTCCATGAGATTGCTCCCGAAAGTTGCGGAGTTGAGGAACTTTGCTTTACAGATCTCGACGACACTACCACATCACTGTTTGATCTTGCACATGATCTTAGTGAGGACACCTTTCCGACACTTGAGTCCGACACTTCTGACCTATCACCACCCGAGTCTGTATCTTTCACAGGCTATGAGTTTCTTTGTGACTCTAAAAATCACTCGATGATCCCACCTTCTATTATTTCTCCGCCAGCATTAGATCTCAAAATTTTACCTTTTCATCTTAAATATGCTTATTTAGGTGAGAATGAGTCCTTGCCGGTTATCATATCCGCTTCTCTAGCATCAAAGCAAGAGAATACACTTTTATCGGTATTGAGATCTAATAGAGAGGCGTTTGGTTGGACCATGGCAGACATCAAAGGGATTAGTCCTTTGATGGTAGAACATCATATACATATGATGTATGATGCCAGACCAACCCGAGAACCACAGAGACGGTTGAACCCCGTCATGAAGGAAGCGGTGATGAAAGAGATCGTCAAATGCCTTGATAATGGTATTATATACCCAATCTCCGATAGCCAATGGGTGAGTCCTATACATGTCGTCCCTAAGAAATCCGGCATCACTGTTATTACCAATGAGACAAATGAGTTAATTCAGACACGCGCCCAAACTGGGTGGCGTGTATGTATTGATTACAGAAAACTCAATGCCGCTACGAGAAAGGACCACTTTCCTCTACCTTTCATTGATCAGATGTTGGAACGCTTAGCTGGACGTGAGTATTATTGCTTTATGGACGGATACTCTGGCTACAATCAGGTCCCCATAGCCAAAAAGGATCAAGATAAAACCACTTTTACTTGTCCTTTTGGTACCTTTGCTTATAGACACATGCCCTTTGGGTTATGCAATGCTCCCGCTACCTTTCAGCGGTGTATGATAGGGATATTCTCTGACATGGTCGAGAATTTTTGGATATCTTTATGGACGATTTCTCGATTTTTGGAGACTCTTTTTCTGATTGCCTATCGAATCTTGACGCAGTTCTTACTCGTTGCAAAGAGAAGAACTTAACTTTGAATTGGGGAAAATGCCATGAATTGTGCTTGGACATGTTATTTCACAGAAAGGCATTGAGGTTGACAGAGCTAAGATAGATGTCATTCAAAACCTTCCTCATCCCAAAAGCGTCAAGGACAATCGATCATTTCTTGGCCATGCGGGCTTTTATAGGAGATTCATTAAGGATTTTAGCAAAATTGCTAGACCCTTAACTCTTCTCTTGGCCAAGGATATGACCTTCCACTTTGACTCGGATTGTGAGGCAGCTTTCGACTCACTCAAACACTCCCTCACTACAGCCCCCGTTCTATCGTCTCCAAATTGGGACTACCCCTTTGAGTTGATGTGTGATGCATCTGACTTTGCAGTTGGTGCAGTCTTAGGACAGCACATTGAAAAGATGCCACACGTGATCTATTATGCGAGTAAGACCCTGAATGATGCTCAAATCAACTATACAACTACCGAAAAAGAACTTTTGGCGGTTGTATTTGCATTAGAAAAATTCAGGCCTTACTTGATTGGCTCACCTATAGTTGTGTACACTGACCATTCTGCCTTAAAACATCTTCTGGTGAAGAAAGATGCAAAAGGTAGGCTAATACGTTGGATCCTTCTATTACAAGAATTTGATCTTGTTATCAAAGATAAGAAAGGATGTGAAAACGTTGTAGCCGACCATCTTTCACGCATCACTTCTTCCCCTGTGACCCTGCCGATCAATGATTCATTTCCTGACGAACAACTCTTGAGCGTATCCAATGAACCTTGGTTCAGGGATATTGTGAACTATCTTGTCACGGGACTTATACCCAGCGATTGGTCAAAACAGGACAAATACCATTTTCTATCCCAAGTAAAACACTTTTACTGGGACGATCCATATCTGTTTAAGTATTGTCCTGATCAGATCATTCGCCGGTGTGTCCCGAAAGAAGAGTTCAAGAGTGTTCTTTCTTTTTGTCATGATCAGGCCTGTGGGGGTCACTTCGGTCCTAAAAAGACAGCGGAGAAGGTTTTGCAATGCGGATTTTATTGGCCGACCTTGTTCAAGGATGCATTTGATTATTGCAAAACCTGTACACAGTGTCTGTACACGGGTAGAATTTCCTCGAGAAATGAAATGCCTCAGCAACCCATCTTAGTGGTTGAAATTTTCGATGTTTGGGGCATTGACTTTATGGGTCCCTTTCCTAACTCCTTTGGGAATTTGTACATACTGCTGGCGGTTGATTACGTCTCAAAGTGGGTTGAAGCCATTCCATGTCGCACTAATGACAAGAAGGTTGTCATTAAGTTCTTAAAAGAAAAAATCTTTTCGCAATTTGGACACCCACGCGCTATCTTTAGCGATAACGGGACACATTTCTGCAACAGGTCTTTCGAGACTCTGATGCGGAAATACGCAATCAACCACAGACTTTCTACACCCTATCATCCCCAAACGAGCGGGCAGGATGAGATTTCAAATTGACAGATCAAACAAATCTTGGAGAAGACTGTTGCTGAGGCATTCCGAACTGCATTTAAAACCGACCTAGGGATGTCTCCATATAGGTTAGTGTTTGGGAAGGCATGTCACTTACCTGTCGAGATTGAGCATAATGCATTGTGGGCTATTAAGGAAATCAACTTTGACCTAAACTAAGCCTGCAACTTTCGGAAGCTGCAATTAAATGAGCTAAGCGAACTCCGCGATGAAGCTTATGATAACGTTGTAATCATAAAGAATAGGACTAATGTTTTTCACGATAAAAACATTTTGAGGAAAACATTTTCACCTGGTCAACAAGTCCTTCTTTATGATTCACGACTACACCTTCACGCGGGTAAGCTTCGATCTCGGTGGAAGGGACCTTTTGTTGTGCAGTCTGTATTCCCGCATGGGGCAGTAGAAGTAGAAAATGTTAAAAACGACACATTTTTCAAAGTGAATGGACATAGACTAAAGCCGTATTTTTCAACTGACCCCACGGAGGAGCTCCTGTTCTTACAGGAGCCATTTTATCTTGATTAAAATTCCTCCGTCTCACTTCCATGTCCTGTATATCACTGCATCATTTTTTGAATGGAGGTGAGTGAAAAGAATAAGTTTGGGGGAGATTCTTCACTTATATATTTTTCCCCCACTAATAAATTCCTCCCAGGCTTACAGGTTTTGTAGATATAGCAGTTGGCAACAGTGAGGACACTGTTGAAAACAAGTTTGGGGGAGGTTTGTGCTTATTTTTGCATCATTTGCATATCATTTGCATATCATTTGCATAAGCACAAAACATTTGTTTAAAAAACCTATAAAAATTTAAAAATTCACAAAACCCATAAAAATTTAAAAATTTTCAAATATAAAAATATTTAATATTTAACATTTTTTGTACATAAATAAGTTAATAAAAGATTAGATAGTGAAAAATTACATCCATGAGATTGGAAAAATTTAAGAAAACCAAGAAAATTAGAAGTTTTCTTATACGAACTAGTAATAAGTAGTTATGAGCCGTTGTCCCAAGGGTTAGTAAGATGAAAGAAGTCACTAATCTGAGGATAGAAATAAGTCTGAAAAATAGTTTCTATTCTGGAAGCCAAATATTTTGAACGTTGATACCCTGCTATTTGCACTTACACACATCTTGAAGTCTGGGATAGTAGAGGATACCTTGAGATGCTCTTGTCTAAAAGCCAAAGTATGAAGGAAATAAAAAAATGAAGAAAATATAAAAGGGTGCAGAAAAATGGACACTGGTTTTGTTATCACCAAGGCAGCAATAAAAAAATATAGTGAGGGTGCCTCTTCACCTAGTGCCCTAAGGCCAACTGGTCTGGGAGTCACTGCTAAGCCTTAGGTGGTGTAAGACGAGGAAATACACCAAATAAGCAAGCACAGGAGTAATCGGTCGGTTAGTACCTAAAGAAGTATTAACGGTCGCGTGAAAGTGTGTGAGCAATCTCATCTAAATATTCATTAATTAAAAAGTACAGAGTATGATAGCTTGAATTGAATTCTCCGGGTGTAGGGATGTCTTTACACACACGCAGGGTGATATGATCAATGTTTGGAAGAAAGATAGGAATGAAGAATAAGACGATGTTTTATTGAGGGAGGACGTAATTTCTGACATCTTTTCATGACTATTAAGATAGGGCTCATGACAACCGAAAAGCTAGCATAGTTGGAAACCCTAATTTTCAAGGCTTTTCTTTTACAATTCTTTTATTTAAATGTAAATTTCATGATCTTCCTTTTATTATTGGATTTTGTGGGTGAAATCCGCTGAAAACCCTCAGGAGACAACACTCCTACTACTAGGGACACCTAGAGGTTTAAAGGCTTGTTGCACATGCTTAGTGCAATCGTGTTGCCTACGAAAGTGTGCTAGTTAGTTTTTCTCTTTCTTTATTTTCTCCTTCTCTTTTTAATAAAACAGTTCGCTCGAGACGATCGAAAATAAGTTTGGAGGAATTTGATCAGTCGAAAATACTGCATTTTTAACACGGCAATTTCCCTATCATTTGCACCCATCTAGAAGTGTTCGGCATTCATATAGCACATATTAGCAAAACATCTCTGAAATATCAGATTGCATGTGTTAGACTTTAAAACCGGCATTTCTAGGGAAATTGACTGTATTTCATGGCATCACATCATTCTTGTGTAGCGCAACTTGTGTTTCAAAGTTTGTGCAGGAAATTACAGAAGAATGGTCAAATTTACATAACAGTGCTGCTAAAGAATACGCCAACTCAAGGATTTGAAATCTGGAAATGATCTAGAAGTCATTCAGGGAATAAACATATCAGAAAGTACACCTGAAGACAGAACAAAGCACTACAGAGAAACTAAAGCCTTAAGCCAGCCACATGGCCGCGGAACCGCGGCCGGAGCCGGCTTGCGCCGCGGTTCCGCGGCGGCCTTGCCACGTCAGCCCCCTATTTTAGCTGCAGAACTCCTCCCTCAGTTACAGAACCTCATCAAGACATGACATTTTCCAAAAGACTCCTGAACATTCTGCCAGATCAGCAAAGGGTTCCTTGTACAAGCTAAACATTCCTAGCTTCCAAAGCAAGCTTCACCCTAACTACCTTAAGAGCCTAGAACCTTCCCCCTAACCTCCTAACTTAAGGTAGAAGCTAAACCCTAACTAACTAGTTCTAGAGGCTTCTACCTAACTAACTAGCTTAGAAGGAAAGATAACCTAATCCAAGCTTCTTAAGGAAGCTACTCATTCCAAAACCTATAAAAAGGACCTTAGGCCTCACAAGAAATGGTGGTTGTTCCTCAATTGGGTTGTTCATTTTAGTTCTTCATCAACCCCAAAACTTGCCACCTCGAAACCCTAACCATAATCAAATCAAGATACCAAATTCAAGATCCTTTGAGTTCTAGCAAAGCAAGCCTTCAACCATCCTTTAGAAGCGAACCCGGTCTTCATCGGAACATGAGATCCAAGCCGATCCGCGACTCAAAGAGCCGATGCAACGCTAGATTCGACAATCTTGTTCCTTCTCAAATTCTTGTAGTCTTGAGCAATGTGTAACAAATTGTGGAATAAATAAAGGTGAAGATTCTTTTAACTTGCTTATATTTCAATTCAAGCATTATGATTCAACTTCGATTCTTGAATGTATTCTTTGTGATGATGCTTGAATAAAAATCCGCTCGTGGAGGAGTCTGTAGGGTTCCTAGGCACACCCATGAGGTTCTACAACTATCAACCATGCTAAAATCAAAAATTTCCATGTGCCGAGAAACCCTAATATAGATCGTTAACTAGAGGATAGGCGAAACATGCAAGCAAACTACTTTGCTATTAAGTGAAAGAGACTACAACCTTTGTAGATCCGGTCCTCCACTGCTCTAGCTCCGTGTTGACGTCCCTCCGCTGCGATCATCGGAATCCCGGACTCTAGCGTCGGTTTCATCGGAGAAATGGGCGGGATAGGTCGTTGACTTCGATGCCGAAGATGATCTACGTCGAGACGACTCAAACTCAAGCTCCATCTTCACTAGGTCATAAAACTTGTGAAGATAACACACTCTACTACATGGCAAGTGGTAGAGGATGAAGAAATAGGAAGTGGGTTCACTTTCGATTTGGATTTCTCACTTGGATTCATCACTTGGAATTTTCAAGAGAGATTTCTTCTCTTCATGAAGAAGAAGAAGAAGAAAAGAAAAATGAAAATGAATTATCTCCAAAAAGAAAATTCAAGTGAAGTCTATCATTTAGCAACCATGGGTGAGATTAACCTTTGTAGAAAATAAACTAGGGTTTAGGTAAATGGTTAGGTTAACGAAAGAAACAAAATGGTAAAGACTTTCAAACCTTCATGAAGCTTCAAGAGTAAAACAAATCAAGCCACCATTTTATTTCTTGCCAAAAATAAATAAAGAAAATAAATAAAACTAACCATTAACCTAAACATGGTTTAAAGCAAACATACACCCAAGTTTGCATGTATCATCAAACATGATACAAACTAGTGCACAAACATATATCATATATACAACTTGTCCAAATCAAGTGAGAAAATCCATCTTAAGTGAACAAATACTAGTTAATGTAAAGTAATATATGAAATATATAATTATACATTAAATCATTAAATCAACACTTAATTTAATGATCCGGTCATACTGCATATAACAGACTAATATTAAGTGTATCAATGTATCGAATCAACACTTGATTCGGTAACCCGGCTATATCTTATATAACCGTCCAATGATACAAATCGCGAGAATAGAATACAGTATCACATACTCGTATTATTCTCGGTCCCGCACATATCTCATATGCGCTCCTATTTCGTTTCGCTTGAGCCAGGAAACCTCTGTGTAGGACTCTAAAGACTCGTCAATACACCGGCAGCAGGTGATGATCATATCAAACACCCACAAGCCGCAAGCGGTCTGCTAAACGTAACGGCCACCCGGGTATTGAGCGATCAGAAGATCAACGAGCAAGCCTGCTCACACTCCTGTGAATCCAACCAGCAACACTTACCGTACAGTCCGGTCTGGTCGTCTGATATGTCGCATATCTCGCCTAGGGGTGGTGAACGTCAGACCCCAGTAGCTCGATAAGTCATGCCGATGTAAGGTCCATAACAATCATGAAGCTACTGATAACACTTACCAGTAAATCACTACAACCCTGGCTAGGGATTTCCAGTTATGGCCAGTTGAGCATAGCGCAACATCAACCCCCAATACCGGGAGAGACGAATCCCCTCCTATCGCTCATTGCCTCCATGTGAATCGGGACTGTACCCAAAAAACACCTATTTGCACGACTCAGTAGAGCCGTGGTAGGGTGGAAATCAAAGTACAGTGGGAGACACACAAGACTCTATGACGATCTCGGGTCAACAGACTAAGCTGTACCAGTGTCACCAGAGAACTGCCATCTGACGTGAGGTATAATACCATCTGGGAGTTCTCGGCGAGTCCGTTCAGTATACCCAGTCATCACTGAGCACCCGCATACCATCTCTGATGTCAAACACCAATGGATATTGGATCATCCATCGCCCATCACATGGGTCGAGAAGATATACGCTAGTCTACTCTGGAAATATCGATGCCCCGTCTCGATATTCCCACGACTAGGAACATTGAAGGATGTACTCATGGACTACCCAGGCCCCACTAGTATGATCTTCATCATAGTACTGGAAGTTGAGTACATATCCTAAGGGCTTTATCAACATGTAATAGAGAGACTGAAAGTATACATGTTAAGATAAAGGGCAACCAGATAGCGTACTATCATGTCGAGCAAGAAAGTCCTACCTATATATGTCCCAGCATCCACTACAATATATATCCTATGTACAGTAATGGCCTCTAGGGCATACATATAACTAACAATCTCCCACTTGCACTAGGGCCATCTGTGGCAATGGTTGCAGTATCTAACATTCAACCATCCCATAAAAGTCTCTCTTTGGGAAAAGGCCTTTGTGAGTGGATCCGCCGTGTTGTCCTCTGAGTCTACTCTCCTAACCTCGATTACCCTGGAGATCAACTATCTCCATGATCAGGTGATGCTGCCTCAGAATATATCTGGGTCACTGATAGGACCGGGGTTCCTGGACCAAAGCCACACTTCCATTGTCATACAATGGTAGGAACCTAGTTCATCTCATGAACCAATATACATCCAAACTGCCTCTCTGGTAGTATCTTTAATAGCGATGTCACTAGCCTTTATCGTCTAGTTTGCTATGGTATCTAACTTGGAACTCTTCCAACATACCGTCCCTCCACTGAGGGTAAAGACAATGCCTGCGACTGACATTCAGTCGTCCTTATCACCCTGGAACCTTTCCAGTGATTCTCCCCAGGATCAACTGATACCATCTCACTAAACCTAGTGAGAAGCCTAACATCCATTTAGATCTATCTCATAGATCCAAATCCCAGGATTTAGTAGGTATCACATAGATCCTATATGGAGAATTCTTGTGACAAGAGGAGATTGACCGTGCGTAGTATAGGAAACTCTTTTCCTATCAAGAGTATGTTGTCCACGTACAATACGAGGATGACCACCTTACTCTCTACTACCGTTTTGTACGTACAAAGTTCATCTATCATTTTGATGAAGTCAAACATTTTGACTACCACATTAAAACAGACATTCCAACTCCGCGATGCCTGCTTTATTCTGCAAAGCAACTTGCACACGTTTCCGCTGCTCCCACTGTTTACGAAGCCCTCTGGCTGTGTTCTTATAGACGTTCTTTTCTAAATCATTATTTAGAAAAGCAGTCATGGCACCCAACCACCAGATATCGTAGTCATGGTATATAGCAATGGCAAGTAGGATCCGGATGGACTTAAGCATAGCCATTGGAAAAGGTTTCATCATTTTCCACGCATGGTCGATGACGAAAACCTTTAACAAGTCTAGTTTTGAAAGTCTCAACTTTTCCATCTACACCAAGTAATCTTCTCAAGATATACTTTCTCCTGATGGGGATTTAACCCTTCAGATATAGCAACCAAAGTCCATACTTTGTTGGTGTACATGGATTCCATCTCAGATCGCTAAGCATCCAGCCATTCTTACAGAGTCCCTACTCTCGATGGCCAGCTCGAAACTAGTTAGGTCATCATCTCATGATGCAATCCTCGCTCCCACTGTCATCGAGAAACCGAAGTGTCTCTCAGGAGGATGAGGAACCCTTACCAGATCGGCGGAGAGGCTGAGGTTCGTCGGGGACTATTGAATCCTTTGGTTCTGTCAAATCATCAGCTGCAGTTTTGTATAGCTGGAACCTTTCCAGTTCTACAGAACTGACCCTGCCTCGAGCTTGTCCGGATTTTGCTTTTAGACATAGGCCGGACAATCCCAAATCTTAACTTACTTAAGAGATAGGTTCTTCCCATACCATATCTTATATAGAGTGGTAGGCACTGATTTGACTCGAACCCAGTTCAATAGGTATGCAACTTCTCAAGTGGACAACCCTAAAAGGAAATAGGTAACTCAGTAATACTCATCATAGAGCACACCATATCATATAGGGTGCTATTGCTCCGCCCTGATACACCCTTGTGTTGTGGTATAATCAGAGGAGTAATACCGAGAGAGAATCTCATTCCTCTTTTAGAATAGTCCAGGAATTCTATGCACAAGCATTCTCCTCCCTAATCTTATCATAGGACATAATACTTATACCCGGTTTTGGTTCTCTACTTCTAACTTATATTCTGTGAATATCTCAAAAGCTTCGGACTTATGTTTCAACAGGAACATATGGCTGAGTCTTAAGAGATCATCAGATGTAATGAAGTACAAAAAACCGGTCCTGGCATGTGTAGACAGGGCACCTTACATACATCATCATGTATCAGTCCCAAGAGTTTACTAACTCTTTCTCTGTTTCCAATAAACAGAGCTATGGTCATCTAATCTTTGTGACATGACTGGCAAGTTTCACAAGATGTAAATTCAAACTGATTTAAATATGCATTTAAAATGTAACTTAAGCTAGTCGGGTCACATTGATATGACCTAGTCTACAATGCCTCAAGAAGGATCCGTTCATTTCTGAACTCTTCTTCTTGTGTGTGTTCTGTATACTAGGAACTATAGTTTGATTTAGAACGTCAATGCTTTTAGATAACGTGCCTGAACCGATCAACTTTTGAAATAGGTAATGTTCAAAACATTATCCAACAATACAAAATTTTATCATTTCTTTACTAATAAAGAGACTGATATGATTTTGTATATCAAGTTCGGTATCTAACAACATTCGTTCAGAATCAATGTACTGGTAATACAGGGTAACAGTGACCAACAGACTTGGCTGCAACACTTGCTCCGTTTTCTGTCTCATGAAACTTATCACCCGTACTCAGTTCTCTACCTTTCTGTAGCCCTATGTAACGGATTACATTTGCGGGATCCTGATCTGGTATCTAATACCAAGGATGTAGAGGACACTGAGAAACAGTTCTTTATAATGAACATACCTGAAGGAGATGCATCATATGCACTTTCTTCGTTTGGGCGGCATAGGAATTCTGGTATTCCCCTATTTCCTGCTCTGTCTTATAACAATTATAAGTTGGAGCGGGACCAACGTTCCCCAGCTGAGTATAACAAGCGGGTTCGGTCAATACATCCATATTATTATCTTGATTAAGGCGTGATATGGTCGCAACCTGGAGAAAGAGAAAAGAAAACACTCTGCGTGCGCTCTTGCAAGATTAGATTGGTTATTTATTTTATCTAATCAGGATGGCTCCCACTGTTTTTATCAAATCTTCCTTCAAACCCTAAAAGGAAAGACTAGCCGGGATTAATTACACTCTACAAGTTCGCCAATCTTTCAGCCAGGCCAGTGTCGGTATTTTGAGGGAGGTTCCCCATACTTTCGCACGGACCTAATTAAAGTAAACCTCGTTTTCCCAGAGGCGTAACCCCGTTGACACCTTTCTAGACACCTACTTGATCGGCTAATTGCAAAGTGCAAAACTCTCCCAGGAGTAACAATTACTCGCAGTGGGTATCGGGATCCAACTATCATATAGAAGGTATGCAATCTCGTTGCAAATTTCAACACTTGAAACTCCCGATAAAGGTTTTTACCCCTAGCACTTATGACCTTAACTATGGTCAACAATTCATAAGTACTAGTCAAGTTCTACCCGTCATTTCATGATTAATTAGACCCACCCACATGACCCTTAACTAAGGTCAACAAAGTCACACGATTGTCCTAACTAATCGCATCATATGCGGTGTAGGAAGACATCACTTAGCTACCGTACACTGTGCCTTGACTATAGTCAACAAACACAACACGAATACTAAGTACTCTACTTCCTAAAATGACGGAGTGTTGCAGATGGTTTTAGGAAAATCTTTAACGCTTTGAACTTGATCTCGTTGCGGAATCCAATGGTTTTTAAATGGAGTGTTTTTGAGGCCTTTCTAGTTTTGCTAAAGGGGTCACTCCCGGTGAAGGGATCGTCGGCCCTTTCCTCATCGAATAAGGTGCAGGATATATCTTATATACCGCTGTGCAAAGCAAAAACTATAGAAGCAATCAAAAGACAAACCGAGGGTTGTAGCATCTGCCAGTTATTGCTAAAAGAGTCACTCCCGGTGAAGGGATCTCGGTCCTTTCTTTATCGAATAAGGTGCAGGATGTTCTACAAGGAATACCGCGATGCAAAGCAAGAACTGTAGCTACCTGTTTTTATTTGTGAAATTCGATTCCACAACATCTTTTAGGTTTATTTTCTTTCATTAATCTCATTAATGAATGTCCCATCATTTAAGTCCACCTAAACATCACAGATAAATATAACGTACGCTTATGCCATCCGCATTCGCCTCGATATCTCGTCTGCACCGTTAGGTTAGGTAACTAACGCCAGAGCGAGGCAAGGCTAGCGCGGGTGTAAAACATAAGCAAAGTCTATATAATATATCATATATACTATATACAATATCTATCTGAACATATCACATGATCACATCACAGATAACGCAGCAGAAAATATCATATGAAATATTTGATATACTATGACATCCGTGTTTTTAATACGAGCCAGTATAAAACACGGATTCCACGGTCGCGATGAATAGCCAATTCCATACCCCTAGTGTAACATTTTAAAATAATTAAATGAATAAAATTATTTAAGTGAATTTTCTAATTTTCGGTAAAGTAAAACGTATTTTTCGTAAAACTAAACCATGATTGTTTTTCATTATAATTTCAAAAATACCTATTTAATTATGTAATTACTAGTAAATGGTGTTTATTTAGCCACTTATAAATTTTTAGTTTAATTAAATATTTTTCCTAAATTAATTATTTTAAATATTAACAAAAGCTTTATTTTTACACTAAATTAGTGTAAATTTCAAATTTGAATGGTTTTAATTTGTAAAAATGAACCATGGCATATTATAATTTAGTGTGTATCATGCAAAATTTATTTGCAAATTTTTCCAATTTTCTAGAGCTTTCTTGAGTTGTTTTGGAAAAGAATTAAAAGAAAAATAAATAAATGCATGAAAAGACATAATGAAGTGATATTTTGGTGGAGACTTCTATACACTTTCTCACCCTCTTATTTCTCTCCCTCACCTCCAAAAAAATGGCCGGCCTCACCCCCCATGGTAGCCCCCATTTTCCTCATTTTATTTTGCTCCAAAATTCATCAAAAATCCTTTAAAAATTCAATTAAAAATCCACAAAATCCTATTTATTTCCTACCCTTTATTCCTTGCTCATTTTTACATGGATTTTGGAGATGGAAAGCATGCATTTTTGGAGGCTTATTTCATGTTTGGATTTCATAATTTGGAGGTAAAAATTTCTTTCTTTTGATTTATTGTTATTAGATGTTCATTTAAGCTTAATTAGATTTAATATATTAATTCTATTTACTACTTTTAAAAATTCAAGTTAGGGTTTGTAAAAATTAAGTTGTGGTTTTATTAATTCATTAGGGTTATAATAACGAGATTAACACTTTTACAAATGGAAAATCATGCATAGTTGACATATTGCAAATTGTGATCCAAATTTGTTAAATTAAAGCATTTTTTTATAAACTAGATTTCTACTTATAGTATATATAGGTGGAATAAAATTCCAATTGATATTTATAACACTAGAGTGTGGTTTTAAAGAGGATATTAACTTGTTGATGGGATGAAAAACTCAAATTTGTTACTAGTTTTATTGATGATTGATAAATTGTGAAAAAAAATGAAAATTTGTTAACTAGATTTTTGGAAATTCCTAAATAAATGAGATTAAAAATATAATTTATGGTTTCATTAAATCATTATCATCATGAATTGTGGTTTAATACATTAATTCATGCAAAATCATGTTTTGTGGTGGAATTGTGGTATTTTGCTTGAAAAATGTTGAAAATTTCAAAAGGTTGCAAACTAGAAATTTTGTTAAAATGCAAATTTGTGTAATAAAAATATAGTGATGGTTTATATAGTCTAGTTATGGTAATTAATGAATATTATGACCATTAGTTTCTTTTAAACATCAAGTTTTGAAGTAAAACGGTAAATTGGCGTTTTCGGGTTTTACGAAATCGGACTGTTTGATCGATTTTTCGGGTTTCGATGGATTAAATCATGCTTTATATTATAAGTAACGAGTTTTCTAAACTACAAGTTGTTTGTTGATATTTATCTCGATCCATCGGAGTTTGTACGCCGATATAGAGCGATATTTGGTTCTGTTGCGTGGACGGGACAAAGGTTTTAACCTATGCTTGTTCCTTGCATCGTTTCGACTTTTGTATGTGATTCCATTTACGATGATATTTATATGTTTGCGTTTTGGTACCCCTCACGTGGACTGCGGACGATGAAGAGGAGGATGGCGACACCGTCTTCGGCAGACATGGACCAGGTGAGTAGATGCATATCTACTGGGGGAAGTCGGGTGGATGGCGTTTAGCACCCCCGCAATGTAGCATAGGAATAGTACTTATTGACATTAGGAAACCAGATGTGACTCTAGATTCTTAATGAGTAGGACTCTAGTAATGACCCTAGGCTGGACTAGACCGATTTAGGAAGACCATACCCGAGGATGAATACCTTGGAAGAGGTTTGTAGGTTTCAGGTAGAAACACACACACGCACACACTGAAACTCGACATGGTGTATACGAGTATGTGTATATATATATAGGACTAGGTATAGGTATATATATATATATACAACACGTATATGGGATTCATTGATGTGATATGTTATCCGGGGTATGATGAAACAGTGTAACTGGGCTTGATGCCGTGATTCTTGGCTATACAGTCGTATTAAGTGTTAGCTGATCATTAGAGAATGAGATAATGAACATGTATACATAAATTATAATGGGTAGTGATGATATTGTGGTACATGGAACTCTAAAATGGAACCCGAACTGTAACTTGTGACTGATCACGATATGATATATGTATGACTTGATTACGACATCATATAGGCGTGACCTGATGTCGATATCATATAGATGTGACTTGATGACGATATGATATCAGTATGACTTAATCACAACAAGATACATATGACATGGTATTTCTGAGCATAAGTTAGTGAGGTATATTTATGATGGCAATGTTATATAATTGATGTATGCGATTACAGCATAGCACCTTGATCATGACATGTGTTGATGATGATATTATATGAATAATGAGACACGTAGGTGATATTTGACCCGTACCCCGATATTGGGATGCCGTACGATGGATTTTACCGTACGAGGCATAGATATGATGATTGATCCGCACCCTTGATTCGAGGAAGCCGTACTACGTACGTGACGCTATTGAGGCTGGATCGCCGACTATTAGAGATATTGATTCATACCTAGGTAGACTCTTGTTTCTTAATGATTCGTTTCTTAGGTTTAGTTCCTTAGGAGGTTAGATGGACACTAGGTTAGGTTCGAGTCATATAGTGGTTGTGATAATTGTATATCAAATGAGTGGATAACACACATCCGTCTTTACTTTCACACTGTAATCATAATGTTGCATGTTCATACATATGTTGCTACAATCAGTATAAAATGTACCTGTTAGGACACCAGCACCATTACCGATGATGCGCATATTCCACGCACACTTATTTGCCGGCTCACACACATCATCATTGGTAATTGCTATGTCACGTACACTTTAGATCATATTATCTTTTATTGACAGAATCAGTTAACAACTACATCGATATAATTTTGGGATTACTCTCAGATGTTAGTCTAGACATGGAATTTATTACTTAGACATTCATGCATTCATATTTTCATATTATCATGCAGTATCATGGGCATATGCCGACACTTATCATATACTTACTCATGATTTTAAGATTTGGATTTCTATGAGATTTCTGGATTTTTGGGGAAAACCGCAAGAATATATAAAAACTTCTCTCTCTCTCCTCTTCTCTTTTTAAAATAAGGTGCGGTTTCCTCGTGATGTATGTGTCGTCCACCATGAGATTTCATATTTTCTGTTGGATTTCGAGACCCGATTCGAGGAGTGGATGAACCGTCTTGGGTACATGGTTGGCCCGGTATGGTACCCTGGGGCAAGAAGATCGAGTTGTAGACGATGAGCCTGGCAGGGGAAGGCTACCTACCGGTGATGTCTGGCGCGGCGGATATCCGGTGGATACCGACCGTTGTCGTGAGATTTGATGATATGGGCCGATCCGGACCGACGGAGCCCGAGATATTGAGATTATGAGACATTGAGATTATGAGGTATTGAGACTTGAGATTTACATGTTTTGTGTCGATGCTTGACATGGATATCCATGGATTTCATTGTTGATATATCAGATTTCCATACACATTTTACTATGATAAAAGCTAAAGATTTCTTATACAGATATATGTAGATTTCAGGATTGGTTATTTTCCATTCATGGTGCATGCATACCCATTCATATGACATAGTACTATATGAGGCACTGACACGAGCGCGGAGTATTTGCATTTACACGTAGTATTACCCTGCTATTACTAGATGATTGGGATATAGTAGTGTATTATTATGACCTAGGATAGCGTCGTGCATTCGATTTCTTTTTGCAGATATCTTCTACTCACGAGTTGGCATCTCACCCCCGTTGTGCCAAATTTTCTTACAGGTTGATGTTCAGGTTTCCCTGGCAGCTTGCTGGCATATCTTTTCTTTCAGGGTGATTTGCACGGTAGGTTGGTTCACTTGTATTTGAACCACCATTGTATTTTTTTTATTTATTCATTTGTATCTAGTAAGCTCCATCAACCATACTTGTATTACTTGATAATTTATTGGACCAGTCTTTTATTTCGACCTTAGAGTCGCGCTTGTATTATTTTGATCTGGTGGTTTTGTTTTCTTTTGAGTTTTGAGCCTCGCCCTTTGGCGTTGTATACTATTGTGATTGTTGTGGTTGTTTCCGCCTGTTGGCGTTGAGCTAGCTCCCGTTGGGATGCTTTTCATTGTTTATATGCATATTATACTTGTTGTACCCGTTTGGGGCCAGTTTTTACGGAGGAGACTCTGCCGAAATTTTTGGGAAAATTTGCTGATACTTTTAAACTTGTTTTTCTTCATGTTTTCTTTTCTTCTTCTTCTTTTATATGGTTTAGATTTCTGGGCTTCGGCTTACTTAGGTTACGTTGCGCCTCTAGACATTTCGTAATCTAAGTGCCGGTCACGTTCCGTACTTTCGGGTCGTGACAAAGTTGGTATCAGAGCGCTAGGTTTAACCTTGTATAAGTCTAGGTGACCCTTGGTTGATGGAGTAGGCGATTTAGGTAGAGTAACGTACCGTGGGTATGGTCCGCGGCATACTTACGATACGCTACTCTGCTTAAGGAGCCTTAGGATGTACATTTGTTTGCACCGTATTTCATTCGTTCCTTTGATCTATCTTCGTCGATGTCGGAGGGTGGTTTCTATTACCACGGGCGCACAGGCGGAGGGAGCTGCGGCTCGAATGCAATAACCATTAGGGTATTGGTTATTCTTGAGGATTGAAGCATTGTTTAGCGTGCGGACAAAGGGTATTCACATGCCATCCAGACGAAGTTAAAGGATTCGAACGATTGTCAGAAACCCATTTTTCCAAGTTTAAAGTATTCGGAAGAACATGCAGGTATTTCTATGGACCCTCTAGAAGAATGAAACCCTAACTCGACATAATGACCACGAGAACGCCCTTGAACCTTAGAGTTTACGGCAGTTTTGCGGTGCCATTAGTGAGGCTTGGGTTTGCCCTTCTACGGCTGGACCATCGATGCTGGGGTATGTACCGGATATTTTTAAACTGTACTTGAGTGTTGAGCTCTCGGGAAATTATGGGATTTTGATAGATCGATCGAAAAGTTTAATGTAGTTCGGATATCATGTGAATGGATTGACTACGCGGGAGCCTCTAGATATGAGTATTGTCGTTGGTAGCGCAGTCAGCACGCCTATGAAGAGACGAGTTCGAAGCAGTCAACACCAGAGGAAAGGGGGAAAGAGGCGTACATTGACGATAGTGTTTACGATTGTGTTTTGGTGATTTCAATTTAATACTTTCGTTGATTGGATTATGGTATTTTGAGGACTTTGTTCTACGATTGGTATTTCATATGTGTACCTTCATTACATTCTAGTTGAGTTTCATATACCGGTTGTATTGATGTTGTTTCGTACATACCCAGTGCACTTGATTTGGTTTTAATACCTTTTGTGATTTTGATTTGATTTCGTGCATATGGTAACACATGATTTTGACATATGTTTCGACCTAGTTTTCATGCATTTTTGTACTGTGATTTCGATTTTGATACTCGGTGTATGTTTTCGTGCACCATGTGCACCTGATTAGGATTTTTGCGTATACTTGGCACACTTGATGCGATTTTGTGCACACCAGATGCACTAAATCGGGGTTTTGTGCAGATTAGATGCACCTGATTTTGAGTCGTGCACGCCCGTTGCACTTGACAGATGTTTTTGGCGCACACCTGTTGCACTTAGTTTTGTTGTTGTGTGTATTCGTGGTATCTGTAGTTGGTTTCGATTTCAGTGCGCACCGGACGCACATGATATTTTTATGATGTGATTGGGATTGATTTCAGGTTGAGCAGTATGTTTTCATAGTCATTATTATTTGATTTAGTAACCAGGCGGGACGTGTATATTAAATAAAAGATATATATATATATATATATATGGTTAATTTTTTTTAAATAAACGTCCGCTACTTATGCCGTGACACGTGCATCACACGGCGATTTTCAAAAAGGGGTGTTTGCATATTTCCTTATCCAGATATTTGGACGGTTTTACAATGATACGCACTATATATAAGTTATAGATTGATGTATATTATGATGGTTTTCATATTGGGTTTTGATATTTTATTCTCGCCATAACTCCGATGATTGCGTTATGCTTGACGGAGTTGAGTTTTGTTATGTATTGATGATTTCGGAGACCCGACGATTTGAGTGTTTGCTAAGTGTTTTAGTATTTGGAAGGGGAGTTTTAATTTAAATTCGGGGACCGAATTTATTAAAGGGGGGAAGATTGTAACATTTTAAAATAATTAAATAAATAATTAAATGAATAAAATTATTTAAGTGAATTTTCTAATTTTCGGTAAAGTAAAACGTATTTTTCGTAAAACTAAACCATGATTGTTTTTCATTATAATTTCAAAAATACCTATTTAATTATGTAATTACTAGTAAATGGTGTTTATTTAGCCACTTATAAATTTTTAGTTTAATTAAATATTTTTCCTAAATTAATTATTTTAAATATTAACATAAGCTTTATTTTTACACTAAATTAGTGTAAATTACAAATTTGAATGGTTTTAATTTGTAAAAATGAACCATGGCATATTATAATTTAGTGTGTATCATGAAAAATTTATTTGCAAATTTTTCCAATTTTCTAGAGCTTTCTTGAGATGTTTTGGAAAAGAATTAAAAGAAAAATAAATAAATGCATGAAAAGACATAATGAAGTGATATTTTGGTGGAGACTTCTATACACTTTCTCACCCTCTTCTTTCTCTCCCTCACCTCCAAAAAAATGGCCGGCCTCACTCCCCATGGTAGCCCCCATTTTCCTCATTTTATTTTGCTCCAAAATTCATCAAAAATCCTTTAAAAATTCAATTAAAAATCCACAAAATCCTATTTATTTCCTACCCTTTATTCCTTGCTCATTTTTACATGGATTTTGGAGATGGAAAGCATGCATTTTTGGAGGCTTATTTCATGTTTGGATTTCATAATTTGGAGGTATAAATTTATTTCTTTTGATTTATTGTTATTAGATGTTCATTTAAGCTTAATTAGATTTAATATATTAATTCTATTTACTACTTTTAAAAATTCAAGTTATGGTTTGTAAAAATTAAGTTGTGGTTTTATTAATTCATTAGGGTTATAATAACTAGATTAACACTTTTACAAATGGAAAATCATGCATAGTTGACATATTGCAAATTGTGATCCAAATTTGTTAAATTAAAGCATTTTTTTTATAAACTAGATTTCTACTTATAGTATATATAGGTGGAATAAAATTCCAATTGATATTTATAACACTAGAGTGTGGTTTTAAAGAGGATATTAACTTGTTGATGGGATGAAAAACTCAAATTTGTTACTAGTTTTATTGATGATTGATAAATTGTGAAAAAAATGAAAATTTGTTAACTAGATTTTTGGAAATTCCTAAATAAATGAGATTAAAAATATAATTTATGGTTTCATTAAATCATTATCATCATGAATTGTGGTTTAATACATTAATTCATGCAAAATCATGTTTTGTGGTGGAATTGTGGTATTTTGCTTGAAAAATGTTGAAAATTTCTAAAGGTTGCAAACTAGAAATTTTGTTAAAATGCAAATTTGTATAATAAAAATATAGTGATGGTTTATATAGTCTAGTTATGCTAATTAATGAATATTATGACCATTAATTTCTTTTAAACATCAAGTTTTGAAGTAAAACGGTAAATTGGCGTTTTCGGGTTTTACGAAATCGGACTGTTTGATCGATTTTTCGGGTTTCGATGGATTAAATCATGCTTTATATTACAAGTAACGAGTTTTCTAAACTACAAGTTGTTTGTAGATGTTTATCTCGATCCATCGGAGTTTGTACGCCGATATCGAGCGATATTTGGTTCTGTTGCGTGGACGGGACATAGGTTTTAACCTATGCATGTTCCTTGCATCGTTTCGACTTTTGTATGTGATTCCATTTACGATGATATTTATATGTTTGCGTTTAGGTACCCCTCACGTGGACTGCGGGCGATGAAGAGGAGGATGGCGACACCGTCTTCGGCAGACATAGACCAGGTGAGTAGATGCATATCTACGGGGGGAAGTCGGGTGGATGGCGTTTAGCACCCCCGCAATGTAGCATAGGAATAGTACTTATTGACATTAGGAAACCAGATGTGACTCTAGATTCTTAATGAGTAGGGCTCTAGTAATGACCCTAGGCTGGACTAGACTGATTTAGGAAGACCATACCCGAGGATGAATACCTTGGAAGAGGTTTGTAGGTTTCAGGTAGAAACACACACACGCACACACTGAAACTCGACATGGTGTATACGGGTATGTGTGTATATATATAGGACTAGGTATAGGTATATATATATATACAACACGTATATGGGATTCATTGATGTGACATGATATCCGAGGTATGATGAAACAGTGTAACTGGGCTTGATGCCGTGATTCTTGGCTATACAGTCGTATTAAGTGTTAGCGGATCATTAGAGAATGAGATAATGAACATATATACATAAATTATAATGGGTAATGATGATATTGAGGTACAAGGAACTCTAAAATGGAACCCGAACTGTAACTTGTGATTGATCACGATATGATATATGTATGACTTGATTACGACATCATATAGACGTGACCTGATGTCGATATCATATAGATGTGACTTGATGACGATATGATATCAGTATGACTTAATCACAACATGATACATATGACATGGTATTTCTGAGCATAAGTTAGTGAGGTATATTTATGATGGCAATGTTATATAATTGATGTATGCGATTACAGCATAGCACCTTGATCATGACATGTGTTGATGATGATATTATATGAATAATGAGACACGTAGGTGATATTTGACCCGTACCTCGATATTGGGATGCCGTACGATGGATTTTACCGTACGAGGCATAGATATGATGATTGATCCGCACCCTTGATTCGAGAAAGCCGTTCTACATACGCGACGCTATTGAGGCTGGATCGCCGACTATTAGAGATATTGATTCATACCTAGGTAGACTCTTGTTTCTTAATGACTCGTTTCTTAGGTTTAGTTCCTTAGGAGGTTAGATGGACACTAGGTTAGGTTCGAGTCATATAGTGGTTGTGATAATTGTATATCAAATGAGTGGATAACACACATCCGTCTTTACTTTCACACTGTAATCATAATGTTGCATGTTCATACATATGTTGCTACAATCAGTATAAACTATACCTGTTAGGACACCAGCACCATTACCGATGATGCGCATATTCCACGCACACCTATTTGCCGGCTCACACACATCATCATCGGTAATTGCTATGTCACGTACACTTTAGATCATATTATCTTTTATTGACAGAATCAGTTAACAACTAGATCGATATAATTTTGGGATTACTCTCAGATGTTAGTCTAGACATGGCATTTATTACTTAGACATTCATGCATTCATATTTTCATATTATCATGCAGTATCATGGGCATATGCCGACACTTATCATATACTTACTCATGATTTTAAGATTTGGATTTCTATGAGATTTCTGGATTTTTGGGGAAAACCGCAAGAATATATAAAAACTTCTCTCTCTCTCCTCTTCTCTTTTTAAAATAAGGTGCGGTTTCCTCGTGATGTATGTGTCGTCCACCATGAGATTTCATGTTTTCTGTTGGATTTCGAGACCTGATTCGAGGAGTGGATGAACCGTCTCGGGTACATGGTGGGCCCGGTATGGTACCCCGTGGCAAGAAGATCGAGTTGCAGATGATGAGCCTGGCAGGGGAAGGCTACCTACCGGTGATGTCTGGCGCGGCGGATATCCGGTGGATACCGACCGTTGTCGTGAGATTTGATGATATGGGTCGATCCGGACTGACGAAGCCCGAGATATTGAGATTATGAGACATTGAGATTATGAGGTATTGAGACTTGAGATTTACATGTTTTGTGTCGATGATTGACACGGATTTCCATAGATTTCATTGTTGATATATCAGATTTCTATACACATTTTACTATGATAAAAGCTAAAGATTTCTTATACAGATATATCTAGATTTCAGGATTGGTTATTTTCCATTCATGGTGCATGCATACCCATTCATATGACATAGTACTATATGAGGCACTGACACGAGCACGGAGTATTTGCATTTACACGTAGTATTACCATGCTATTACTAGATGATTGGGATATAGTAGTGTATTATTATGACCTAGGATAGCGTCATGCATTCGATTTCTTTTCGCAGATATCTTCTACTCACTAGTTGGCAACTCACCCCCATTGTGCCAAATTTTATTACAGGTTGATGTACAGGTTTCCCTGGCAGCTTGCTGGCACATCTTTTCTTTCAGGGTGATTTGCACGGTAGGTTGGTTCACTTGTATCTGAACCACCATTGTATTTTTTTTATTTATTCATTTGTATCTAGTAAGCTCCATCAACCATACTTGTATTACTTGATAATTTTATTGGACCAGTCTTTTATTTCGACCTTAGAGTCGCGCTTGTATTATTCTGATCTGGTGGTTTTGTTTTCTTTTGAGTTTTGAGCCTCGCCCTTTGGCGTTGTATACTATTGCGATTGTTGTGGTTGTTTCCGCCTGTTGGCGTTGAGCTAGCTCCCGTTGAGGATGCTTTTCATTGTTTATATGTATATTATACTTGTTGTACCCGTTTGGGGCCAGTTTTTACAGAGGAGACTCTGCCGAAATTTTTGGGAAAATTTGCAGATACTTTTAAACTTGTTTTTCTTCATGTTTTCTTTTCTTCTTCTTCTTTTATATGGTTTAAATTTCTGGGCTTCGGCTTACTTAGGTTACGTTGCGCCTCTAGACGTTTCGTAATCTAAGTGCCGGTCACGTTCCGTACTTTCGGGTCGTGACACCTAGACCCCTACGAGAGCGGCAAGCAACCATACCAATTCTAGGGTTAGGAGACCCGGACTCGACTCCTCGAGATGGTCTCCCACTGGACCCTAGAACCCGGTTACTTGTGCTCCCCTCCTTGGGTCTATCCTAATGCGGAAAAGTAAATAATATACATCAACGAAGACATCTTCCGTAACCTGGAAGTGCCCCAACAAAAGAATATTACATACAAGTTTTTACATGAATGAAAATGAAAAACAATCGTCTCACATAAAAACCCCCGGCTATTCAAACACGACGATCCAATATAACATATCCAGCAACACATAACATCACATGTCATCAACGTAAGTAAACATGCGTATCCCAATTGTCGTTGACATATAGCAACGAAACCGGCGATATCACATATTACACTTACGGTCGCAGAAAAGAAAGTGTAAAACTACAACTGTTGGAATCCGCAAACTCTTTAGACATCGCATGCCTAATAAAATGAATTTCTTAGACATCGCATGCCTAACAATTATAAACCTCGTATTTTAGTCTCATTATCGAAAACTCTTTTCAATATCAAGTCGAGCAATTCAACAGGATTCCCGACATTCAGAACGAATGCTCGTTGCAAACTTTAGTAGACGGCCGCACCCCCGATGCCGTCGACGAATGCACCAAGGCGGAACACCGCTACCGCGAGCACCCGAACGGATGCTTTCGGCGACGGGGTTCTCCTACAGTCACTTGGTCGGGGCTAAGGGGTGTAGCTATCTATTAAGTTTATCCAACGAGTATTCGCGTACGCTACGTGATTGCGACGGACTTTCGATCGCATCAAAATTCCATGGCAACCGATCAAGTGAGACTAAAGTGCTATGTTTATAACATTCATATTAGTTATCTCATAACTACTTGTGAATTCCAAATATTGTATCACATTCCAGATAAATGGAAAATGTTAAACTTTTCGATCGAACAATCAAACACCCAAGTTTTCCCGAAATAGCTCAACACATGAAATAAGTTTAAAAACATTCACTTCATGCCTCAGTACCAACGGTCCAGCCGTAGAAGGGTCAAGCCAACGCCTCACATGTGGCACGCCGTACTGCCCCAAACCCTAAGGTTCAAAGGGCAGTTCAAGACGGTCACATAATCGAGTTAAGGTTTGTTGTCTTCTAGAGGGTCCATCGCATTACTTGCACTACTTAGAACGTTCTTAAACAACGGAAAAATCCAACACTTGGAAATTTTCCGGCAGGGGAAAAAGTGGGTATTTATATCCGGTCGAACTTTTCAACATTTTCTAAAATTATTCGGAAAAACACAGACGAAGTTAAACTTTCCGACCGAAACATCGAGTCCCCAATATAACCCAGAAAACTCAACTCTTGAGTATAAAATAAAAATACACATAAAACACAGCAAGTACAGAAAGATATTACTGTGCAAACTGAAATGAACAAGGTGATAGTACGGCCGGGGAACCGCCGCATGAGCCATGCTCATGCCGCGGTTCCACGGTGATCTCGAAGACTTAGGCTCACGTGCTGAACAGTAATCCTTAGAAAAGCCTGCTGATTTTTCTGCATATTTTTAATTCACAAAAAACACAGTTTTGAAAAATTGTACAGAGAAGGGTTTTCAATTAGGGTTTCGGGTTCGATCGGACTTCTAACATCGTCTACACTTCGCCTAAAGCTCTAGCCAGGCTCTGATACCACTGTAGGGTTTCTAGGCACACCCATGAGGTTCTACAACTGATCAACCATGCCAAAATCAAAAATTTCCATGTGCCGAGAAACCCTAATATAGATCGTTAACTAGAGTATAGGCGAAACATGCAAGCAAACTACTTTGCTACTAAGTGAAAGAGACTACAACCTTTGTAGATCCGGTCATCCACTGCTCTAGCTCTGTGTTGACGTCCCTCTGCTGCGATCATCGGAATCCCGGACTCTAGTGTCGGTTTCATTGGAGAAATGGGCAGGCTAGGTCGTTGACTTCGATGCCGAAGATGATCTACGTCGAAGCGACTCAAACTCAAGCTCCATCATCACTAGGTCAAGAAACTTGTGAAGATAACACACTCTACTACATGGCAAGTAGTAGAGGATGAAGAAATAGGAAGTGGGTTCATTTTGGATTTGGATTTCTCACTTGGATTCATCACTTGGAATTTTCAAGAGAGCTTTCTTCTCTTCATGAAGAAGAAGAAGAAGAAGAAGAAGAAAAGAAAAATGAAAATGAATTATCTCCAAAAAGAAAATTCAAGTGAAGTCTATCATTTAGCAACCATGGGTGAGATTAACCTTTGTAGAGAATAAACTAGGGTTTAGGTAAATGGTTAGGTTAAGGAAAGAAACAAAATGGTAAAGACTTTCAAACCTTCATAAAGCTTCAAGAGTAAAACAAAACAAGCCACCATTTTATTTCTTGCCAAAAATAAATAAAGAAAATAAATAAAACAAATAAAACCTAACCATTAACCTAAACATGGTTTAAAGAAAACATACACCCAAGTTTGCATGTATCATCAAACATGATACAAACTAGTGCACAAACATATATCATATATACAACTTGTGCAAATCAAGTGAGAAAAACCATCTTAAGTGAACAAATACTAGTTAATGTAAAGTAATATATCAAATATATAATTATATATTAAACCATTAAATCAACACTTGATTTAATGATCCGGTCATACTGCATATAACCGACTAATATTAAGTGTATCAATGTATCGAATCAACACTTGATTCGGTAACCCGGCTATATCTTATATAACCGTCCAATGATACAAATCGCGAGAATAGAATACAGTATCACATACTCGTATTATTCTCGGTCCTGCACATATCTCATATGCGCTCCTATTTCGTTTCGCTTGAGCCAGGAAACCTCTGTGTAGGACTCTAAAGACTCATCAATACGCCGGCAGCAGGTGATGATCATATCAAACACCCACAAGCCGCAAGCGGTCTGCTAAACGTAACGGCCACCCGGGTATTGAGCGATCAGAAGATCAAAGAGCAAGCCCTCTCACACTCCTGTGAATCTAACCAGCAACACTTACCGTACAGTCCGGTCTGTTCGTCTGATATGTCGCATATCTCGCCTAGGGGTGGTAAATGTCAGACCCCAGTAGCTCGATAAGTCATGCCGATGTAAGGTCCATAACTAGCATGAAACTACTGATAACACTTACCAGTAAATCATTGCAACCCTGGCCAGTGATTTCCAGTTATGGCCAGTCGAGCATAGTGCAACATCAACCCCCAATACCGGGAGAGACGAATCCCTTCCTATCGCTCATTGCCTCCATGTGAATCGGGACTGTACCCAAAAACCACCTGTTTGCACAACTCAGTAGAGCCGTGGTAGGGTGGAAATCAAAGCACAGTGGGAGACACACAAGACTCTATGACGATCTCTGGTCAACAGACTAAGCTGTACCAGTGTCACCAGAGAACTGCCATCTGACGTGAGGTATAATACCATCTGGGAGTTCTCGGCGAGTCCGTTCAGTGTACCCAGTCATCACTGATCACCCGCATACCATCTCTGATGTCAAACACCAATGGATATGGGATCATCCATCACCCATCACATGGGTCGAGAAGATATACGCTAGTCTACTCTGGAATATCGATGCCACGTCTCGATATTCCCCCGACTAGGAACATTGAAGGATGTACTCATGGACTACCCAGGCCCCACTAGTATGATCTACATCATAGTCCTGGAAGTCGAGTACACATCCTAAGGGCTTTATCAACATGTAATAGAGAGACTGAAAGTATACATGTTAAGATAAAGAGCAACCAGATAGCGTACTATCATGTCGAGCAAGAAAGTCCTACCTATATATGTTCCAGCATCCACTACAATATACATCCTATGTACAGTAATGGCCTCTAGGGCATATATATAACTAACAGAGTCGAGATGATCGGTAGAATGATGATGTTGATGAATCTTTAATCATTTTCTTAAGTCCTATAACGATTGTAAATTCTTGAAAATTGAATGATCGATGATCTAGATCGATGAGAAATGCATTCTTAATTCTTTTCGCACGGATCTAGAGATCAACGATCAATCATTCGATTTCCTAGAAGCTATTTAGTGAATGTGATTCATCGAAAGGACAAAGGATAGGATGAAGAAACCCTAATTATTCCCAAGATCCTTAATCCTCGATAAATCTACATCGATTTAGCATCAATTCGTTAATGGATAAGAAAAAGTAATTTCGAATCTTCTACACATCTAGGATCTAATCGATTCCTACGAGCTTTACTTCAAATCTTGAAACTTAAATCGATTGTAATTATATCAATTCTCGATTCTTGATGTTTAATGCTTTCTTGATTCTTGATTAGATTTAGTTGATTCTTGAAATTCATCGATATAAATCTTGAATCGTTTGTTTTTCTTTTCTATTAAATTTTCAATTCAAACAAAACAAAATACGAACGAATCGCACAATCCCTGTGGACGATCCGCACTTACTAACGCGCTACAAACCGACACCGTTATTGGATTGCGGTCAAATATTTTTGGTTGTGATTTCTATACCATTTTCTAAATATTGAAAATCCTATCAATAAGACAATCATCGAGCAAGAAAGTTATCCATATATATATATATATATATATATATACATGTCCAAGCATCTACTATACATATAATGGCCTCTGGGGCATACATATATGTCCAACAATCTCCCACTTGTACTAAGGCCAATTATTGGCGTATCTCATACCCAACATCTCAAAAAGTCGCTCATATTGCGGCTGTGGAAGGGCCTTGGTGAGTGGATCCGCAGTATTATTCTTTGTATCTACTCTCCTAATCTCAATCTATTGGCGATCTACAATTTCCCGGAACAAATGATATCGCCTCAGGATGTGTCTGGACTTCTGATGGGATCTGCGTTCTTTGGCTAATGCCATATCTCCATTATTATCACAATACACTGGTATTGGATTAACAATGGTGGGAACTGCTCCTAGTTCCGTGATGAACTTCCTCATCTAGACGGCTTCCTTGGCAGCATCATTTGCAGCAATATACTCAGCTTCCATCATGGAGTCTGCAACGGTATCCTGTTTGGAACTCTTCCAACACACCACCCCTCCATTGAGGGTAAATACAAACCCTAAGATATATTTACTATCATCCTTATCACTTTGGAAGCTGGAATCGGTAAAGGCCTCCATTTGTAGATCGCTATTATCATACACCAAGAACAATTCTTTAGTCCTTCGCAAGTACTTATGAATGTTCTTCACAGCTATCCAGTGTTGCTCCCCTGGGTTAGATTGATACCTGCTTACTACAGCTAGCGCATAAGCTACATCAGGGAAAGTACATATCATTGCATACATTATAGATCCTATGGCTGAAGCGTATGGTATAATACTCATGCGAGCTCTCTCTTCATCAGTCTTCGGACAGAAGTCCTTGGAGAGAGTGATTCCATGGCAAGCGGGCAAGGCACCACGCTTGGAATCTTCCATACTAAACCTTCTTAGGATGGTATCAATGTACTTTGATTGGGACAATCCCAATAACCTCTTAGATCTATCTCTATAGATCCTTATGCCCAAAATGTATAAGGCATCACCCAGGTCCTTCATGGAGAACCTTTGTGATAAGAATAGTTTGACCGATTGTAGAATAGGAATATCATTTCCTATCAAGAGAATGTCATCCACGTACAATACGAGGAAAGTGACAGTACTTCTTACAATCTTCTTATAAATGCATGGTTCATCTATATTTTTGATAAAATCAAACTTTTTGATTGTATCATCAAAACAGATGTTCCAGCTCCGAGGTGCCTGCTTTAATCCATAAATGGATTTAAGCAACCTACACGCCTTTTCGCTGCTCCCACTGCCAATGAAACCCTATGGCTGATCCATAAAAATGCATTCTTCTAAATCACCATTTAGAAATACCGTTTTAACGTCCATCTGCCAGATTTCATAGTCGTAGTGAGCAGAAATAGCAAGTAGGATCCGAATGGATTTAAGCATTGCTACTGGAGAGAAAGTTTCATCATAGTCCAGTCCTGGTATTTGGCGAAAACTTTTCGCTACAAGCCTTGCTTTATAGGTCTTTACATGTCCATCTACACCAATCTTTCTCTTAAAGATCCATTTGCACCCTACGGGTTTTATCCCAGGAAGTGCAACGTCCAAAGTCCATACATTGGTGGTGTACATGGACACAATTTCGGATCTCATGGCATCCAGCCACTTTAATGAGTCACCACTCGTGATAGCCTGCTGAAAACTAGTAGGGTCATCATTATCCATGATGCAATCTTTTCTATCACCATCAATGAGAAAACCATAGTATCTCTCCGATGGGCGAGAAGTTCTACTAGATCTCCGGAGCGGCTGAGGTTCTTGATATTCTACTGCAACATCAGGTTCAACCAATTCTTAATGAGTAATTTGTGTCTCTAGAACCTCTTCTAGTTCTACCACATTGCCATCAGTACTATCTGTAAAAATTTCATTTTCTAAAAATGTGGCATGTCGAGAAACAAATACCTTTTATTCCTCCATGTGGTAGAATAGATATCCATATGAATGTTTCGGATATCCCACAAAAGTACACATGACCGATCGTGTCTCGAGTTTATCCGGATTCTGCTTTTTGACAAAAGACGGACAACCCCATATCCTAACTCTTTTAAGAGATGGCCTCTTCCCACACCACATATCATATGGAGTAGTAGACATGGTCTTGGTTGAAACCATTAGATAAATTTGTGTCTCTAATGCATGCCCCCAAAAGGAAAGCGGTAACTCAACATCACTCATCATGGACAGTACCATATCTAATAAGGTACGATTCCTCCGTTCTGACACACCGTTGTGCTGTGGTGTGTAAGGAGGAGTGATCTGAGAGAGAATCCTATTCTCTTTTATGAATTCTGAAAACTCAGTGCTTATGTCACGACCCGAAATATTAGCTCATGACCGGCACTTAGATCACGCAATGTCTACAGGCGTAACGTAACTTAAGTAAGCCGAAACCCAGAAATCTAAACATTTCAAAAGAAGTAAGTAATGAAAACATTTATACAACATTTGGAAACCTTAAGTAAAAGTCCTTAAATCTTAAATTTTTCTTTTTTAAAAATTTCGGCAGCACCTCCTTTGTAAAAACTAGTCCCGAAATGCATACAACATAGAATATAAAGAAACCATCCCCAAACGGGAGTGAATCAAGCCCAATGGCGGAAACAACCCCCACAAGCATAAATATGTATACGACGACCAACGGCGAAAATCAACACAAAGTAAAATGAAAAGAAAGACATCAAACCCACCATGCGAATGTTGGATATAGTGCCCTCAAAGTCAATTATTGGATCGCAGGCACGTGATTGCAATGATTGAGGGAGGACCTATGCCGGTAGAACAGTCTTACTCAAGATGATAGTATGCTATCTGGTTTATCTTTATCATCTTGTACAGCTTTAGATGATATTACAGATCACTACTACACGTTGATAGAGCCCTTAGGATTCTTACTTGACTACCAGCAGTATGATGGTGATCATATACGTGAGAGTTGGGTAGTCTATAAGCACATCCTTAAAGTGGTCCTTAGTCGTGGGAGTTTCGAGACTGGGCATCGACACTTCATTAGTAGACTAGTGCATACAGTCGAAACCCCGACGAGGGGCAGTGGCCGGTCTCACAAACCATTGGTGTCAGTTGGTTCACCTAAGATGTATACAGGTGCTCATTGGGTTATGAGTACACCGGAAAGGACTCGCCGGGAACATGCTAGTTGGTATTATACCTGACGTCAGATAGCAGTTCCCTGGTGACATGTGTACAGGTTAGTTCATCGACCTTAGATCGTCATTTGTCTCGTGTGAGTTCCCACTGTGCTTTGATTACTATCCTACCACGGCTCAAAGGAGTCGTGCAAACAGGTTTTAGTTGGGTATAGTCCCGAGCCAAATGGAGGCAGTGAGCGGATCGGAAGGGGTTTCGTCTCTCCCGGTATTGGGGGTGAGATCGCGCTGTGTCTAGGAGAGCCATTACACGAAGTCCTTGGCCAAGGTAGGAGATTTACAGGTAGGTATTCCAGTAGTATCTCAGGATGTTCTGGGCTACACTCCGACACGACTTGTACCGCTTTTGGGGGCCTGACTTTTACCAACCCCCTAGGCCCGACGTGCGATACTCATAGACGAACATACAGGACTGTACGGATATTGTCACTGACAGGCTAAGTAGGGTGTCAGGATGAGTTCGCTCATCGACCTCCCTTTTGGTCAATACCTGGTAGCCCATTACGTACAGCTAGTACCACTGACGTGCTAGTGGTTAAATCCACAGCCAGTGTATTGACGAGTCTTTAGAGTACCCCACAGACAGTTTCTCAAGTTTCGGGCGAAACATTTTAGAGGCCGTATGGTATTATGGCAGGGTTCGATCATATACGTGTAGTCGTGCACGGATCATGATCGGACATATCATACTAGTGGGCTTTGGTTTAATCCGGATCCTAGTATTAAATTTGTTTGATTACTTTAGTCTCATCGCATTTGCATTCAGTCGGAATGCGGGTGCAGGTATGTATATACAGGTGAGGGGTACTCTTGTGTCCGTCACGAGTTTACTTTAGTAGATGCCATTCTCTTTTTATTGTTGCAAACATTTGGATTAATGTTTTCAAATGGAAATAATTAGCTCAAAGTCAAGATGGAGTGCATTAATTGCGACACATGCATAAGTAGTGACTCATGGTCTCTTTATTTGTGCATATGTCACATTTTGGATTGATTTATGTGTTGAAATGATAAAAAGAGAGAGAGAGGGAAGCCATATGGCTTGTGGTTAGCTCTTGGATTATAATTCTAAGCCTCTCTCATTTTATCATACCAACACAAGAAAAGAAGTGCTCTTCTTCTTCTTCTTCTTCTAGCTCAAAACTTCCACCAATGGCATCATCTTCAATCTCCAACCATACACTCTCATGTGTTGAGAATCAATGGATGCTTGAGACAAAATTATCACACATATTCTCTACTTCACCTTGGACATGTAAGCTAGCAAACTTCATGTTCGAGTTGCTTCGGATGAAGCGGGAGCCCGTAAAAAGACTCATTGATGTGGTGCCCTTCCGACGAGGAGACCGGAGAACGGAGATGCCGTGAGGAGCTTAGGATGGTGGACAAAGACCGAAGGACACGGATCGATCAGTATAGCCACTCTCACTTCTTAGTAGTTAGCTAGTTTAGCGTTAATGGTTCGATCCGGGTGAAAGACTACGATAGCGCCGGTTTTCTAAAAAGTTTTTGTTTCTGCATTTGGCCTCGGATTGACGGCCGAGGCGCTACTGTAGACTTACAGCGAACATATAACCCATTGCTCTAAGTCTCGCAACTACAAGTCTTGCTAAGTCTTCACTTATACAAATACTAGTTTCAAATTTTATGGAGTGACTAGATACAATAGGAATAATAATAATGCAACAGGCGCACGATCCAACATGTACCACCTACCAAAGCAAATCACCCGAATGTAAGCTGTGTGCCAGCGATGCCGCTACTGATCCATGCGGTCAACCTGCAAGAACTGTAGCACAACGAGAGTGAGTTGCCAACTCTTGAGTAGAAAACATCATCAGGTAGAAATCGAAATAAACAACGATTCCTAAGTCAACTATATGATAAAGGTAATACTATGATATCTAGGGTGACCGTATCTGCATATATGCCAATAATAATCAATTCCTGTATGCATGTGGATCTCGTCCAATAATATATTCAATGCATGTATATATATGAGGATATCAAAAAATGTGTGTCCATCAATGACACATCAAATCATGGAACCTGAATATCCAACACCGACACTCAAAATATCATGAAACCCATATCCAGCATCGACACGTAAATCCTCATATCTCAGGCGCCATCACCAGGACCGGCCCTCATGTCCGTACATCTCATGGAACCTGAGTGTCCAACAACGACACTCGAAACATCATGAAAACATATACCTATGTGTGTATATATATATGTATGAGGATCTCTACCTCGTGTGTCCATCAACGACACATCAAAATCATGGAACCTGAGCGTCCAACATCGACACTCGAAACATTATGAAAACATATACCATTGTATGTGTGTATATATATATATATATATATATATATAAGTATGAGGATCACTACCTCGTGTGTCCATCAACGACGCATCAAAATCATGGAACCTGAGTGTCCAACATCGACACTCGAAACATCGTGAAACCCGTGTCCAGCATCGACACGTAAATCCTCATATAATAGGCTCCGTCTACGGGATCGGTGTTAGTTGTATATATGCCCTAGAGGCCATTGTTGTACATATGATTTATATTATAATGGATGCTTGGATATATAGAGAGAGGACTTTCTTGTTCGATATGATAGTATGCTATCTGGTTTTACTTTGTCTTAACATGTTTATTTGTATTGGTTTACAGTCTTGCTCTCACATGTTGATAAAGCCCTTAAGATATGTACTTGACTACTGGGATTATGATGTAGATCATACTAGTGGGGCCAGGGTATTCCAAGAGTACATCCTATAACCGTTCCTAGTCGAGGGTGTATCGAGACATGGCATCGATACACCAGAGTAGACTAGTGTATACGCATCTTAACCCATATGATAAGCGATGGATGATCTTATATCCATTCGTGTTTGACATCAAAGATGGTGTACAGGTGATCAGTGGAGACTGGGTACACTAAACGGACTCACTGAGAACTCCTTGATGGTATTATACCTATCATCAGATAGCAGTTCTCTGGTGACACTGGTACATGTTAGTCTGTAGACCCGAGATCGTCATAGAGTCTTGTGTGATTCCCACTGTGCTTTGATTTCCACCTTACCACGTTCAAGAGAACGTGCAAAACGGTGGCTTTTGGGTACAGTCCCGAATCACATGGAGGCAATAAGCGATAGGAGGGGTTTCGTCTCTCCCGGTATTGGGAGTTGATGTTGCGCTGTGTTCGATTGGCTATAACTTGAAGTCCCTTGCTAGGGCTGATATGGAGTGCTACTGGTAAGAGTTATCGGTAGTTTCTCGACCCGTTATGAGCCTCACATCGACATGAATTATCAGTTAGTGGGGTCTAACGTTTACCACCCCTTGACTGGATATGTGACATATGAGACGAAGAGACCGGACTATACGGTAGTGTTACTGATTGGCTCGACGGGAGTTTCGACAGCTTCGCTGGTTTTCTTCTGATCGCTCAATACCCGGGTGGCCGTTACGTTTAGTTCACCACTTGCGGCTTATGGATGTTTGATACGATCATCACCTACTGCCGGCGTATTGACGAGTCTTAGAGTCCCACACAGGAGTTCCCTAGCTCAGGCGAAATGATGTGGTATGCATATGAGATATGCGCGGGACCCGATTGAATGCGAGTATGTGACACCGTATGTTAATCGGGCGTTTTTCTATTGGTCAGGTTGTATGTGATATGATCGGTTTGTTAAATCAAGTGTTGATTTAACATTTGACTTTTAGATTAATTCTTTATTTAAACCCTTTTGTTTGTTGAAGATGTATGCATGCATGTATGCACATGTTGATGTGCATGGACACATACATACATACATGGATGTGTATCATGGTTGATGATACACTATATGGTGGCAATGCAACTCACATGGTTGTTAATTTTTACATATATATATATATATCCATTTTTGAGTTAAAATTAAAGATTATTCACTCATGGTTAATGTTTATCTTCATTTGACTTTTTGACCATTCTTAACCTAACTTTCAATCAAAAATATCTAGATATTATCTAACCATGGTTTGAGGAGAGAATGATTTAATATTGATTATTTCATTCTCATCTCATTTTTTATGTTTTATTATTCATCACAAAAGCTTTTGAGCTCAAGCTTTGCCATTATCTTCTTCTTCCTCTCTCTCTCTCTCTCTTGAGTTTTCATTTGAGTGAGTTAGTAAAAAAGAAAGGATTTTGATTAGAGAATACAAACCTCATCATCATTCTACACACATCTAGCCCATTTGTGTAGGGTGTTTGCTACACTTCTTCCATGGATCAAGTAAAGCAAGGGGCTTTGGGCAAAGGGACTTCGGGTGGATTATCATGGAAAAGGAAGGTTGCTAGCGATCCGTTCCAAACTCTCAAATATCCAAGGAGTCACTAAAGAGAGACTACAAAGGTTGTAATCTCTGCACTTAGTGATAGAATGTTCTTTGTATGTGATACAAAAGTTGTTACCCTAAATATTCTAGTTTAAAGATTCATAGTTTGTTTGCTTTAGACCTCTCTAAATTTTAAAGTGGCATGAGTGATGCTTCCAAACCTTAGACTAGGTGCAATGGAAACCCAACAGGGGTATCAAAGCCAAGCTAGAATTTTAGACACGGTGTTAATACAATTACGAAAACGAAATCAACTCCGAAAATACGGTATTTGAAACCCTTGATATTGCTCTCTGGAAATTTTCTGAAATGTCGTTTAAAAATTTTTTTAGCAACTGCAGAAGTTAGTATGAGATGTACTGAGAACACTGGAGCAATACGGGGCAAATCCACCCACAGAAAACCGAGCACATTGGCTCTTTGGCCGGCCTGCTCGGCCAGAACACCCCCAAACTTCTCTGTATTTCTCCTGTGGTCTGCGCTGTAGAATTTGGGGTTTCAGGAATTGTTTGTTTAGTGTATATTTTCATGTGATGATTATTTGGTTAGGGGTTAATTCGGATCTATTTCGTATTCTTATATTTTAACACTATACTGGTAACCTAGACAATTTTTAGCAGTTCGAACTAACTTCGAACACCACATTTTGTACCCCGCTGAAATTTCCAAGTGTTGTAATTTTCCCTAGTTGATTGTATTCGTAAAACCGTGTAAGTATCCTTATGGCCCCTCTAGAAGAATATACTAACCTTAACTCGATTCTATACCCACGGAACCGCGATCGAACCCTAGGGTTTGCCGTAGTTCCGTGGTGCCATAGGTGAGGTATTAGTTAACCCCTTCTACGGCTGCTCCATAGACACTGTGGCAAAGTTTTTGAGTATTTTGACTTTGCTCAAGTATTGAGCTTACAGGGTAATTTGTGGATGTATGTTGATTCGATCGAAACGTTAAACATCGTCTTGATATATGTGATGCAATATGTGGAATTCATATAGTTAGGCATGAAATCCGTAATATGTGATATTTCGGGTTTACGATGTCTAAGATGATTGTGGATTCTAAATATTGTAGTTTTTCACTTTACTTTTCTGCGACCGTAAGTGTAGTATGTTGTGTATCGCCGGCTTCGTTGCTATACATCAACGACTATCGGAATACGCATACTTGCTTACGTTGATGATATGAGATATTATGTGTTGCTGTGATATGTTATATTGGATCGTCGTATTTTGAATAGCCGGGGGGTTTATGTGAGATGAGGGTTTTTATTTCCATTTATGTAAAATTCATTGTATGTAATATTCTTTTATTGGGGCACTTCCGGGTTGAGGATGATGTCACCATTATTGTATATTATTTACTTTTTCGCATTAGGATAGACCCAAGGAGGGGAGCATAAGTAACCGGGTTCTAGGGTCAAGTGGGAAGCCATCTAGAGGAGTCGAGACCGGGTCTCCTAACCCTAGAATTGGCAGGGTTACTTGCCGCTCTCATAGGGGTCTAGGGTTGTGGGTTTGGCTATTCATCGTGACCGTGGAATCCGTGTTTTATACAGGCTCAAAATAAAACACGGACCTCCTAGTATATCCAATATTTCATATGATTCTTCTGCTGTTGATATATTATGATGTGATCATACTATATGCGTGAGACGAATGCTTTATTATTGTATATATGATATATAATAAACTTTGCTTATGTTTTACACCCGCGCTAGTCCCGTCTGTAAGTGCACGGCGGCGCCCCGGCCGTCAATCCGACGCCGGAATGCGGAAGCGGTGAAAAACTTTAATTTTGCGGACTTAGCAAACCGGCACCACCGCGCACTAAACACCCGGATCGTAACCATTAACAAGTCTAAGCTAACTAGAAGATGGGTTAGAGATATACCGACAGATCCGAGTCCTCCGGTCTTCTCGTCGTCGTCCCAATCTCCTGCGGAATGTCCCGTCTCCTCCTCGTCGCCGGAAGTGCACCACATCGCCTACTTCTTTTACGGGCTCCCACCTCAATACCGAGGCAACTCGGGCACGAAGCTGGCTAGTCGACGTGCCCAAGGTTTGTTGTAGAATATCTAGTGAGCAAGTCTCATTTGGGGTTGTAGGAGGTGCCATTTTGATGGAGGGATGATACAAGAATTTTTGTGGAGGAACTAGGGGATTTTTGGAGCATGAAATGAAGAAAAATCCACTTCCAAAAATTTGGACAGCCCCTTGCCATGTCTTGGCCGGCCACTACTCTTGAATGGGGAGAGTGAGAATGAGAGAGTGGAGGTGAATGTATCAAAAGATAACCCAATCACATAATGCAAGAGAGAGAGGGAAAAAAGACTATCATGCATAAGCATGATGACAAGCCAAAAACCAACACTCCACCTCAACCATCATGATATCCAAAGTCAAGCATCGTCAACACAAAGTCAAGGTATGGTCCACCCATCATGAACCATCATGAAGTCAAGAAGTCAAGGTCAAGAGATCAAAGAATGGTGCAACCATCATGACACAAGAAAATGCAAAGAACCCCTCCACAAATACTTATTTGCAACAATGCAAATAAGCCCTCCTCCACCAATCTTCGGCCAATGAACGATACAAAGGAAATCGGCCGAAACGAAAAGCAAACTGGCAACTCCAGAAAACTGGTCCCGTAATAAATTACAGGAAAACCCCGATACTGTGCATACACACCCGCATTTGTATTTCGACCGAAATACAAATGCAATGAGACAAAATCCACACTGTACTATACTAGGATCCGGCTTATACCAAAGTCGGCTAGTAATATCCGTTCGATCCTGATCCGTGCAATACCGCACGTATCTGATCGAACCCTGCCATATAACCATACGGCCTATAGTACAAACTGTCCGATCCTGATCCGTGCAATACCGCACGTATCTGATCGTACCTTGCCATATCTCCATACGGCCTCTACAACCTTTCGCCCGAAAGCTGAGTAACAGAATGTGGGGGACTCTAAAGACTCGTCAACACCTTGGTTGTGGATTTAACCACTAGCACGTCAGAGGTATAAGCCAATTCGTAACGGGCTACCAGGCATTGACTAAAAGGGACGTCTGTGAGCGAACTCAGCCTGACAACCCTACTGAGCCTGTCAGTGACAATATCCGTACAGTCCGGTCCATTCGTCTAAGAACATCGCATGGCGGGCCTCGGGGGTTGGTAAAAGTCAGACCCCCAAAAGCGGTGCAAGTCGTGTCGGAGTGTAGCCCAGAACACCCTGAGATACTACTGGAATACCTACCAGTAAATCTCCTTACCTTGGCCAAGGACTTCGTGTAATGGCTCTCCTAGACACAGCACGACCTCACCCCCAATACTGGGAGAGACGAACCCCTGAAGATACGCTCACTGCCTCCATGTGGCTCGGGACTGTACCCAACTAAAACCTGTTTGCACGACTCCTTTCAGCCGTGGTAGGGTAGTAATCAAAGTACAGTGGGAACTCACAGGAGACAAATGACGACCCCCAGGTCGATGAACTAACCTGCACACATGTCACCAGGGAACTGCCATCTGACGTCTGGTATATGACCAACTAGCATGTTCCCGGCGAGTCCTGTCCGGTGTACTCATAACCCAATGAGCACCTGTATACATCTTAGGGGATCCAACTGACACCAGTGGCTTGTGAGACCGGCCACCGCCCCTCGTCGGGGTCTCGACTGTATACACTAGTCTACTCTGGAGTATCGATGCCCTGTCTCGAAACTCACACGACTAGGGACCATTTAAGGATATGCTTATAGACCCCAGCTCCCACTTATATGATCGCCCTCATACTGCTGGTGGTCAAGCAAGAATCCTAAGGGCTCTATCAACGTGTAATAGCAACTTGTCAGGTCACCTGAAACAGTACACGATGATAAAGGTAAACCATATAGCATACTATCATCTCGAGTAAGACTGTCCTACCGGGATAGGTCCTCCATCAATCATTGCAATCACGTACCTGTGACCTAATAATTGACTCTGAGGGCACTATCTCCAACAATCTCCCATTTGCACTCAAGGCTAATTATTGCGATGTCGCATACTCACAGCCCGTGTGATACCGAACACCCAACTCCTCTACTAGTCAGTCTCACAAAGCTCGTTTGCGAAACTATTGCGTTCGAGGAATAGCCTTAGTGAGTGGATCCGCTTTGTTGTTTCTTTCTATGTCTCTCTAAAACTCAAGTTCGCGGAGAAACCCATCTCCCGAAATGAGCAATACCTGTCTTAGAATGTGTCTGGATGTCTGATGGGACATAGCTCATAAATGAACTCCAAATCCAAACTTCTTAGACTGTATCGTCAACTGAACTTAATCAGTATCCTGCGCCATGCCACCCTCAGTATGCCTTGGATCACCTGTCCAAAATACTGCCCCTCATCAGAAGGAAAACTATAACTCTGACAACCTTCTTGTCGTCCATGTCACCTTGGAAGCCTGGAATGATAACTGTCTCCTGCATGAGGCTATCGTTATCATATCCCTAGAACATCCACTTATGTTCTATAACTGCTTTCGACTGTTTCTCCAGGATTGGATCAAATGTCAACTTATTGCATCTAGTGCAAGAACAACATCTGGTATGGTACTTGACATCTCATGATTGACTCAATTGCCTGAGCAAGTGATCTGCCAATCATGCACGTCCCTATCCCCTTTAGTCTGTAAGACACCTTTGGAGAGGGTGACTCCATCTTCTGCATGAACACTACCGTGCATGGAGTCGTCTATTCTAAATACTCTTAGAATGCTGTCAAAGTACCCTGATTGGGAAACCACCCAAATCTAGATCTAAAACCATAGATCTAGTAACCAGTATGTCTGATATAAAATCCAAGTCCTTTGTTGAGAAATCGCTGTGTGACGACCAAAGTATAACCGAATGTAGTATAGGAGTTTCTTTTCCTACTCTGTGTATGTCATCCAAATACCAGGATATCACACCCTACTACCTTCTTAACAGATCCGTCCCCTATTCTGATGAAGTCAAACCTATGACTGTCACGTCAGAAATAGATGATCTATCTCCGCTACATCTGCTTTAGTCTATAAATAGACATAAGCTACCTGTCTACCAATGCTTCCGCTGCTCCCACTGACTATGACAACCCTCTGGCAGAGTCATATAGACGTACACTTCTAAAACTAGTTTAGAACGACGCTATACTCATCCTCCCGCCGGGTCTCGCAGCCTGGAACAACAACAATGGTAATTGTGGGTAAACAAGAACTTCCCTGTCACCGTCCTTGAGGCTACCGTAGTACCTCTCGGGTGCCTGAAGTTACCCACCGTATCTGCAGAGTGGCCAATGGAATGTCAATCCAGATTGAATCTTTAGGTTCCTTATCAAATCTTCAGTAATCGTTTGTGGTTCTGGAATCACTTCCAGTTCTACCATACTCCCACTACTGTTTTCTGAAAAAATCCATTTTTAATAAAACTGTGGCGAGTCTAGAACAATATTGCTATTGTTCATCCAGATGGTAGAAAGTCAACCCTCGTCATAGCCTGGGTCAACCCACAAACAGCCATTACAGAAACGTGCCTTGAGTTGTCCAATGTCTGGTTTTAAGCATAAACCGGACAACTCCCCGTACCTTAACATCGTTAAGATACGAACTGTTCTATATCCCATATAGGACCAGAGGCACAGATTTAATTGAACCAGATTCAAATCATGCAGCTGTCTCCAGCGCATGTCAACTAAATGGAGAGAGGCCGATCAGCGTTACACAACTTAGGAGCATTTCCAATTATGAGTAACCTGAAAGAGAAGCAAGTTCTCTTAATCATTACTATCAACTGAATACCATACACAAGTATCTACATCTTCGATCTCTTTGACGAATCCCGATACTTGCTACACCTGGTTCTCTACTCTATTCAAATACCCATAACTTCTCAAAATTCGGACCCTGTGTTTCCACGAAACACCTGTCTAAAAACTAGAGAAGTCATAAGTAAACCGAATATAGTACGAGGACCAACCCCTCTGTCCTGATGGACCCTGGACAACATACAATACTCTGTATAAGTCCCTTGAGTCTGAAAACTCATTCACTGTGTGTCGTAGGTTGAAAACTGTACTTTTGGTTTTAAGAAGAATTACACCGCTGTTCAATGCTCCTTACCTAACCATCCACTGATATAGGTAAATGTCACAGACATAATTTCAAAAAGGTATGTCTCACTCTATGAAAATAGACGTATAGATATATCAATTTGAAATTGGTGCACAACAGCGGATATTCAAAACCAAATATTTGCCGACCGGCAAACAGCCCAGGTGATTTCCTCAAATATCACCGATTACAACGAATCCCGATATAGTGAGGATGATCACCCAATTCCCAATAACTTACTCCCACTCATCATCTGTAAAACCATACAGATGTGAGAATCATACTTGGTAAATACATACCCTGGAATAAGTATCTAATCGGGAAATCAGTTTTCTTTTAACATTACACAGTGAAACTGAAACATCGAAATGTTTCGATGGGGTATCCCGGTATTCCTAGTAATGCCTCTTCCAGATTCACGACTGTAACCGTATAGTTCTTTGCCACCTCTCCAAATCCCTTCATATGTCTTTAGTCATTACCTTCTGCAAACCCCTTTAGGCCAAATGGTTTTCTTCCTTCCCTACCCTTTGGCACCAGCCTATGGTTTGGAAGAAGACTATCCAATAAGCATAATGGGTGTACTGTCCTAATCCTAGGAGCACTCGGAATGCGAGAGAAGGTGAGGATAAAGGACAACCAAATAAACCTTATTCCTATTTCTCCTGAACCAGAATCCATCCCCGAACTGGAACAAGTTCCTTTCGAGTTCGTATATAACCATACGATGGAGTATCCAATAAACTGTGGATCTTCATAGTGATACGGAGTGTCCTGGAGAAATACAAAGGTGATTTAGGATTGGCGAAGAGATACTTGGTTTAGTCGTGAATATCTGTTGCAATTTATTTTGCCCTCTTACTAATCCCTTGCTTTGTCTTAACTTAATACCTTCTGCACACCATCGTTATGCTAATTGGTTTTCTTCATTCCCTACCGGTCGGCACCAGCCTAAGGTTTGGAAGAAGACAATCCAATTTGCGTAATAGGTGTACTACCCCTAAACCAAGGAGTACTCGTAACCTGAGAAGGGGAAAAAGAAAAAGACAACTGAATAATCCTATCCGTTTTCTCCAGAACCTGAAACCATCCTCGAATAAATTCTTTCGAGTTCGTATCTAACCATACGATTGTTTTGTCCAATGGAAGTGGACGTTCGTAGTAATACGGGGTGTCCTGGAGAAAAGGGTAAAAGTAGGAGTGGCAATGAGGTTTGCAACTCTGACAATCCAAAAGCCGGTGTTAAGAAGGTTCGGTCAACTTTGGTCACTGAGTCATTGTCTTAGGGTCGGGTCAATGGTCGCTGCCAAAGAGAGAGAGAAAAGAAACACTCAGCGTGCACTCTAACCTAGATCAGAATGGTTACCAATTTATCTAATCTGGAATCCTCCCACTGTACCTCAAATTCTCCTCCAAACCTGAAAGAAGAATTAGTCGGGATCACCCGAGGAGTAAACTAACTCATCAGTGGGAATCGGGATCCAACTCTCATCGCATGATAACGTGACGGAATCCGCTCACGGTATCACACTCCAGAAGGTATGCGCATATCTGGCAAGTTTCAGTTCTTTTGAAACTCCCGATGAGATTTCTGCCCCATGCTCTTATGACCTTGGCGAAGGTCAACAAATCATAAGTCACATGTCAAGTTCTACCCGTCATTATCCAGGTTAATTTGTATCCACCCGTACAAGCCCTTGACGAAGGCCAACAAGGCTATACGACTGTCCCAAACCAACGCATCTATCTATGCAGCAGAAAGGTAACAAGCAGCTACCATACACTATGCCTTGACGAATGTCAACAAACACAGCATGAATACTACGTGCTACCCGTCTGAAACGACGGAGGGCTACGAATGGTTTCTGGCGAAAACCTTTAACGTAATGAACTTGATATCGTTGAAGGAACGGATAGCTTTTAAAAATATAGTGACGAAAATCGTTGCTAAAGAGGTCACTCCCGGTGAAGGGATCTCGGCTCTTTCCCCGTAGAATGGGGTGCAGGATATTCCAAATGAATACCGCGATGCAAAGCAAAAGTAATCGGCTATAGTGAAGTTAATGCCCCGACGCAAACTTTTGTCCAAGGGGTCACTCCCGGTGAAGGGATCTCGGCCCTTGCCTCGTCGACTGAGGAGCAGGATATTCCAACTGAATACCACGATGCAAAACAAAAGTGAACGTCCTTGCAATAACAGCTTTTTGAAAAGTGTTCCAACAACATCAGATTAGGTTTGTTTTAACTTGCATTGATCCGAATCAATGCAGTCCCATCAATTGATCACACCAAAAAGAACGAAAATATACTGATGTACGTATATGCCATCCGCATTCGCCACTGGGTCCCGTCATTACCCGTTAGGTTAGCTAACTTACGACAGAGCGGGGACTGGACTAGCGCGGATGCAAAACATATACAACATCTACTAATATATATACCAATATATTATATTCGCTCAAGGCGTGATAAAATGCAACATCACAGAGAATGAACATCATCACAGAAACAATACAGATATCTGGGATCCCCGGGTTTCACAGAGCCACTACTGAAACCCGACGTTCCCCTGGTCGTGTGGATAGCCTGCGCAATGAAATCCTAGACCCCTACGGGCGCGGCAAGTTACCCGCCAAAACCTGAAGCGAGGCAGCCCCCTTCAGCACCGTGAATGGATCACCCGGCACTTCACGGAATCCGGTAACTTGGGCACCCCTCCTGGGTCAACCTGTACCCCCTACGAGTGCGGCGAATAGCCCGCCAATCCTAGAATAAAGCCCCCTCCGTCTCAATGCCATGAGATGCGGGCTTGTTTCCTTCTAGAATCCGGCTATCCGTGCACCCCTCCGCGGGGTAATCCTAGTACAGAAAGTAAAATATACATACAACGGGTAAATCGAACGCAACCAGGTCGTGCCCCAAAATAATAATACAATCAGGCAGTGACGGCAGTCCACATGTCGGACGCTCGCCACGCAATATCAAATGTACATAATACAACCACAACTGTACTAGCATTGCATCCAGGCTATCCCCCACGACCGATCCGCAACATCACAGCAAAAACAAAACATCAACGTGAAAATCACGTTCGCAAATACGTCTAACCGGGCTATAGCAGTTAGACCGGATTTACCGATCGAGTGACATTCACGGTCGCAGATATAATGTAAATACTGTGAAAAATGTGTTTAAAATTTTCCGATTGATCAAATGATTAACAAGTGGGCCCCAAGCAATACTGTAGTACTCACAGAAATAATTGGCCCAATTTTAATATTCCAAAACACCCAAAATAATAACAGAAGCCCACTGGAAAAATATGATACAGTGACGTCACCAATGCGCGGCGGAACCGCGGCCCAATGGGGGGTTTGGCCGCGTATCCGCGCTACATTGGTCGACTGACTGTGTCGAATTTTCCCAGTGGTCTTAGAATTTCCTGCACATCAATTTTATACAACCTGAAAAAATTTTTTGACACCAAAAATTTCCAACAGAAAACTGATGTGATCAAAATACGGGTTTTGGAACTTTTTGATCGATCGGAAATGCAAACACATTACACAAAGCTAGACTAAGTTAATGGCGAGGCTCTGATACCACTGTAAGTGCACGGCGGCGCCCCGGCCGTGAATCCGACGCCGGAATGCGGAAGCGGTGAAAAACTTTAATTTTGCGGACTTAGCAAACCGGCACCACCGCGCACTAAACACCCGGATCGTAACCATTAACAAGTCTAAGCTAACTAGAAGATGGGTTAGAGATATACCGACAGATCCGAGTCCTCCGGTCTTCTCGTCGTCGTCCCAATCTCCTGCGGAATGTCCCGTCTCCTCCTCGTCGCCGGAAGTGCACCACATCGCCTACTTCTTTTACGGGCTCCCACCTCAATGCCGAGGCAACTCGGGCACGAAGCTGGCTAGTCGACGTGCCCAAGGTTTGCTGTAGAATATCTAGTGAGCAAGTCTCATTTGGGGTTGTAGGAGGTGCCATTTTGATGGAGGGATGATACAAGAATTTTTGTGGAGGAACTAGGGGATTTTTGGAGCATGAAATGAACAAAAATCCACTTCCAAAAATTTGGACAGCCCCTTGCCATGTCTTGGCCGGCCACTACTCTTGAATGGGGAGAGTGAGAATAAGATAGTGGAGGTGAATGTATCAAAAGATAACCCAATCACATAATGCAAGAGAGAGAGGGAAAAAAGACTATCATGCATAAGCATGATGACAAGCCAAAAACCAACACTCCACCTCAACCATCATGATATCCAAAGTCAAGCATCATCAACACAAAGTCAAGGTATGGACCACCCATCATGAACCATCATGAAGTCAAGAAGTCAAGGTCAAGAGATCAAAGAATGGTGCAACCATCATGACACAAGAAAATGCAAAGAACCCCTCCACAAATACTTATTTGCAACAATGCAAATAAGCCCTCCTCCACCAATCTTCGGCCAATGAACGATACAAAGGAAATCGGCCGAAACGAAAAGCAAACTGGCAACTCCAGAAAACTGGTCCCGTAATAAATTACAGGAAAACCCCGATACTGTGCATACACACCCGCATTTGTATTTCGACCGAAATACAAATGCAATGAGACAAAATCCACACTGTACTATACTAGGATCCGGCTTATACCAAAGCCGGCTAGTAATATCCGTTCGATCCTGATCCGTGCAATACCGCACGTATCTGATCGAACCCTTCCATATAACCATATGGCCTATAGTACAAACTGTCCGATCCTGATCCGTGCAATACCACTCGTATCTGATCGTACCTTGCCATATCTCCATGCGGCCTCTACAACCTTTCGCCCGAAAGCTGAGTAATAGAATGTGGGGGACTCTAAAGACTCGTCAACACCTTGGTTGTGGATTTAACCACTAGCACGTCAGAGGTATAAGCCAATACGTAACGGGCTACCAGGCATTGACTAAAAGGGACGTCTGTGAGCGAACTCAGCCTGACAACCCTACTGAGCCTGTCAGTGAGAATATCCGTACAGTCCGGTCCGTTCGTCTATGAGCATCGCATGCCGGGCCTAGGGGGTTGGTAAAAGTCAGACCCCCAAAAACGGTACAAGTCGTGTCGGAGTGTAGCCCAGAACACCCTGAGATACTACTGGAATACCTACCAGTAAATCTCCTTGCCTTGGCCAAGGACTTCGTGTAATGGCTCTCCTAGACACAGCACGACCTCACCCCCAATACCGGGAGAGACGAACCCCTGAAGATACGCTCACTGCCTCCATGTGGCTCGGGACTGTACCCAACTAAAACCTGTTTGCACGACTCCTTTGAGCCGTGGTAGGGTAGTAATCAAAGTACAGTGGGAACTCACAGGAAACAAATGACGACCCCCAGGTCGATGAACTAACCTGCACACATGTCACCAGGGAACTGCCATCTGACGTCTGGTATATGACCAACTAGCATGTTCCCGGCGAGTCCTGTCCGGTGTACTCATAACCCAATGAGCACCTGTATACATCTTAGGGGATCCAACTGACACCAGTGGCTTGTGAGACCGGCCACCGCCCCTCGTCGGGGTCTCGACTGTATACACTAGTCTACTCTGGAGTATCGATGCCCTGTCTCGAAACTCACACGACTAGGGACCATTTAAGGATATGCTTATAGACCCTAGCTCCCACTTATATGATCGCCCTCATACTGCTGGTGGTCAAGCAAGAATCCTAGGGGCTCTATCAACATGTAATAGCAACTTGTCAGGTCACCTGAAACAGTACACGATGATAAAGGTAAACCATATAGCATACTATCATCTCGAGTAAGACTGTCCTACCGGGATAGGTCCTCCATCAATCATTGCAATCACGTACCTGTGACCTAATAATTGACTCTGAGGGCACTATCTCCAACACCGTCCCGGTATGCCGTTAGTTAAGTAACTTAACGGTGCATAACGGGACACAGTGGCGAATGCGGATGGCATAAACGTACGTTGTATTTTCGTTTCTTCTGTGATGCTTACGAAGCTTAAATGATGGGATTCATTGTTAGTGTATATGCCCTAGGGGCCATTATTGTATCATACTAGGTTGTATATTACTTAATGGAAGCTTGGGATATTCACAGTTGTATATAACAGTCTTGCTAAAAATGGTAGTATGCTACTTGGTTTGTGTCTACTTTAATATGTGCATATATTTCTTGTAACGTATCACTTATACATAATAGTAGAGCCCATAGGATCTTTGCTTGATTACCAGAGTTGTGATGGCAGTCATACTAGTGGGGGCTGGGTAGTCTATAAGCAACATCCTATACAGGTCCCTGGTCGTTGGATTATCGAGATAGGGCATCGATATTCCGGAGTAGACTAAGTGTATACGCTTCTCATCCCAGTTGGGGAGATGGTCTGTCCCACAGCCATCAGTACGTCATACTGGAGATAGTATACAGGTGATCTTAGGTTACGGGTACACCGGACAGGACTCGCCGAGGAACTGATTGGTTGGTATTATACCCATCGTCAGTTATCAGTTCCCAGGTGACATGAGTACAGCATAGTCCGCAGACTTGACACTGCTGCTTCGCCTCGAGTGTGTCCCACTGTTCTTAGATTGCTACCCTACCACGGCTCAAAGGAGTTGTGCAAATAGATAGTAGTTGGGTGCAGTCCCGAGCACTTGGAGGCAGTGGCGGTTAGATAGGATTCGTCTCTCCCGGTATTGGGAGTTGATATCGCGCTGTGTCAAAGAGCCATTACGCAAAGTCCCTGGCCAGGGCAAGCGAGATATACTGGTAGGTTCTAGTAGCTTCTCAGGGTGTAATGGGCTTCGCTCCGACACGACTTATACAGCTATTAGGGGACTGACGCTTGCCGCTCCCTAGGCTTGATATGCGATAGTCTTAGACGAATAGACCGGACTGTATGGAGATTGTCACATCAGGCTCAGTAGGGGTTCGGATGGTTTTCCTCATCGGCCTTCTTATCGACATCTACCTGGGGACCGTTACGTACAGCTAGTGCCACTTGCGGTCTATGGTTAAACCCACTGCCAGCGTAGTGTCGAGTCTTTAGAGTCCCACACAGAGAGTTTCCCTGCTCCAGGCGAAACGATATAGAGGTCGTATGGTTTTACGACAAGGGTTCGGATGCGTACGTGTGTTTACGCACGTACGACTTTTCGGACAGTTTTTACTAGCCGGCTTTGGTTTAAGCCAGATTCTAGTATCGGGTTATTGGATTTATACAGTCTAAAGTTTTTCCGTGTTTTCACGGATTGGAGGGGCGTTCTCGTAATTTGTCCGGAAGGTTCTAGAAGAGTGGTGACTAAGGGGTTAAGGTGGCATGAGCATTAATTGCTTAATGACTCATTTGTGTGATTCATGCTTTGTATTAAATGATTCATTAATGAGTTAGTGAGTCATATGGTGAATCACACTAGATGAATGAATCTAACCATGATGATAAATCATTTATATTATTTATTTGATTAATTGTTATGGTTGATATATTCATATGAGTTCATTATTCTTTTCATTATCATTCTCACCTTTTCTCTCCTCAAGCTCACTCTATCTTCAAACCCTAACCCTAACCACTCATGAGTTGAGATCAAGGGTTAGCTAGACTAATACATCCATAACCTCACTCTATATCCCCTACGTAGCTTAGATTAGCCTTTTGAGCAACCTAGTTATCTCAAGTTTGAGATTAAGCTTGGCATAGGAGCTTTCAGGTGGATCTTCTTTGATTCGAGGAGGCCGTTGAGGTACCGATGTTCCAAGGATCCTATGAGGAGTGGAGGACTGCGATGAAGGCCCGAAGGACACGTAACATGAGGTATAACTTCGTATCCTAGTAGTTAAACCTCTAGCTTCTTGTTAGTAATGGTTTAGATTACCATTCATGCGCTCAAGTCCGTGTTACAAAGCTTTGATAATCGTTTTTCATATATTCCGCCTCCCCGCAAGTTCGTGGGGTGCTTACCATGGACTTACAGTGGTATCAGAGCCAACTAAACCATTACTAGCTTGTTAGCAACTAATTAGAAGTTCGATCGACGAAAAACACGAAAACAAAACCCTGAAAATTCCTAGTTGCTGTTAAATTTAAACCTGTCTGAAAAATTAATTGATATGTCTTAAAAACCACAGCAGGGAATTTTATGAATTCTGGGAGAATACGAGTGCACAAAACGACAAGAACGCCGTGGATCCGCGGCAAAACAGTGCTTTTGGCCGCGGATCCGCCGCCGAGTCAACTCGGTTTTGACTCGTATTTTCACTGTTATTCATTTTTTGTGTTGTTTTGTCTTCCTGTATATACTGTTTCTTCCCAGGTTACTTCAGTGCTGGTTTGCTTTTGGGGTAGACACGGAATATGGTATTCGATCGATGTTCTAAGATATTTGCTAACTGGGTCTTTATCTGTAATGTTTAATGTGTTCGTAAACCTCCCCTAACTGCTAGTATGTCGGTTGGCAGGGGGTTGCACATTTCTGAAATGTTTACTGTTTGTGTATATGAACTGTGTTGGACTGTTGTGATGATTAGCCGGGGTTTTGAGATGGGTTCAATATTCATTCATTCAAATTAAATGTAATTTGATGTAATATTCTTTTGCGGGGCACATCCAGGTTGCGGTTGTAGCCACCGTTGTATTATTTCTTTTTACTGTTTTTTGCTCCTAGGATAGATCCAAGGCGGGGTACACAAACTACCGGGTACGTTGAAGTGTTTAGTGGCCTACTCACGTTGTTGAGGGAGACCGCTTCTCTTCGGGTACTTGGCGGGTAGTTTGCCGTACCCGTAGGGGTCTAGGGTGGGCTAATGGCTATTCATCACAAATGTGTAATCCGTCTTTTATTGCAGGCTCTAAGCAAATGCGGATTGCTAATAAATCCAATAAAGTTCATCTGAGATCTGGAATGCTTATTTTTGCATCTGACGAATGTACAATATCTATATATGATAGCTATTAGACATCATTTATGTTTTACACCCGCGCTAGCCCAGCCCCCACTCTGTCGTTAGTTAAGTAACCTAACGGGTGATGACGGGACCCCGTGGCGAATGCGGATGGCATAAGAGGACGTTGTATTTTCGTTGTTTTCTGCAATGATAGGATAAATGATGGGACACATTATTATAATGCAAAGAAAATAAACCAAAAGTTTAATCGTTGGAACAAATTTAAAAGAAACCACTCGATTATTTTAAAAGATCAGATTTTTTAAATGCGGAGCTTTAACAACTCCTTTTAAAAAGTATCAGGTTCCTTCGATTATATCAAGTTCACTACGTTCACGGTTTTGCCAAAACCATTCGTAGCCCTCCGTCATTTCATTTGGATATTCAGTAATATTCAAGCTATGCATTTGACCAACGCCATGGCATAGTGTTTGGTAGCTGCTGGAGTATTTCATTTGTTTGCATAGATAGATGTGTTAGTTTGGGACAGTCGTATTATCATTTGGCCAACGTCAGGGATATGTACGGATGGGTTCAAATTAACTAGGACAATGATGGGTAGAACTTGACATGTGACTTATGACATTTTGACCAACGCCAAGGTTATAAGAGCATGGGGCAAAAATATATATATCGGGAATTTCTAAAGAAACTGAAATTTGCAGAGAAAGCATACCATTTTGGAGTTTGATGAATGTTGGTAGGATTCCTTCAACATTATCATACGATGATATTTTGGATCCCGATCCTACTGTGAGTATATACTACTTTTCAGGAGATTCGCCACTTAACGATCAATGCTATAAACCAAGTAGGTTCCTAGAAAGGTGTCAGCGGGGTTACGCCCCAAGAGAAAAGAGGTTATTTAATTAAGGAACTTCGTGAAAGCGTTGGAAAACCTCCCTCGAAGTATCGACACTGACCTGGCTGAACGGTTAAGCAAGAATTGTACGGTGAGTATAGTCCTGGCTAATTCTTCTATTATGGTTTGAGGAGGAATTCGAGAAAAAGTGGGAGCCATCCTGTTTAGATAAATTAAACCACTCTAAACTTGCAAGAGCATTATGCTAATAGTATTTTCTTCTCTCTCTTAAATTGCAGCGACCTTGTGACCACACATAGGTTACATCTAGATAATAATTTGATTGAATCTTACTTATATAAGTGGAAAAAGTCTGTCCAGATGTCTATTGCCTATGACAAGATGGACCACCATATTACTACTCTAGATCCCGCCGTCCCAGGTCCAGTTTCCACTGTCGCGGATATGGATATCCGTCAGACAAAGGAAAAAGATAAAGCGAAAGCTAAATGCCTCGTGTTAGCTTCAGTTGATGGTGTATACCAGAAGCAGCACGAGAAGATGGACATGGTTTCCATCTTTCTCCATAACAAAGATTTATATGGAGAGCAATCTCATATCGCAAGATATGAGACCTCGAACGAATTAATTCAAGCGAGGTTGGCTGACGGGTCATCTGTAGGGGACAACGCCCTTACAATGACTAGCAGTATTGATGAGCTCCAGGACCTGGAGACCGCGTGGGGAAACGAGTCAGATACTGACTTGATTCTACAGTCTCAGCCCCCTACCCTGAAGGAAACCAGGGAAGCAGAAGGAAAGAGAACGGCAAAAGTTTCAGGACTGGATATAGTAAAAGAAGGACGTTCCTATTGTTACAGGAATGAACATTGGCAGAATGATTGCAAGGCTAGCAAAGCCAGTAGCCAGGATTCGAAGCATGTTGTGGCTTCAGCCTCAAGTGTATTTGTTATTGAGAACTGTTTGTCAATTAACTCTACTTCCTGGGTACTAGATACCGGAGCAGGATCTCATATCTGTAATTCAATACATGCTTTGAGAAACCGTAGAGTTATAATGGTAGGTGATTGGTCTCTCAGAGTTGCAAACGGAATGAGTGTAGACGCTGAATCCGTGGGAGAATATCGCCTAGGTTTGACCAGTGGGCATATATTGATTCTACGTAACTGTTTGTATGTACCTAGTATGACATGTAATATCATATCAGTATCCTCACTTTCAAGAGAGGGATATGATTTTACATTCGTAAACGATGTAGTTAACATCCACCTAAATCAAGTTATGATTGGGTCTGGTACATTAGATAACGGTATATACGTATTACGTCAAGCTCAGGTTTTCAATATCCAGAACACACTTAAAAGAAAGTCTCCAGAAATAAATCAGGCTTTCTTGTGGCATTGTAGACTAGGTCACATCAATGAGAGAAAGTTGACTAAGTTACATAGAGAAGGATATTTGAATCCGTTCGAATATCAATCTTATGCTACTTGTGAATCTTGTCTCAAAGGAAAGATGACAAAGACTCCGTTCACTGGACACGGAGTAAGAGCAAGCGAGCTCTTGGGACTCGTACACAGTGACGTGTGCGGTCCAATGTCTACACATGCGCGAGGAGGTTATTCCTACTTCATTACTTTTACAGATGATTTCTTTAGGTATGGATATTTCTTCTTAATGAAGCATAAATCCGAGGCCTTTGAGAAATTCCAAGAATAAAAGAATGAAGTGGAAAAACAAACAGGCAAGAGTATAAAAACACTGAGATCTGATCGAGGTAGTGAATACTTAAGTGCCGAGTTCCTGGGTTACTTAAAAGAGAATGGAATTCTCTCTCAGCTTACTCCTCCATACACACCACAACACAACGGTGTATCAGAAAGGAGGAATCGAACCCTATTAGATATGGTTCGTTCCATGATGAGTAACGCTGAGTTACCACGATGATTCTGGGGATATGCGCTGGAATCAGCGGCATATCATCTGAACAGGGTTCCTACCAAGACAGTGCCTACCACCCCATATCAGATGTGGAGTGGGAAAAATAACTTCAGTATCTGAAGATTTGGAGATGTCCGGTTTTTGTTAAAAAACAGCATGCGGACAAGCTCGAGGCACGATCAGTACAATGTAAGTTTGTGGGATATCCAAAGAACTCTAAGAGATATCTATTCTATTACGCAGAGGAACAAAAGGTTTTTGTTTCTCGTAATGCCCAATTTTTAGAACAACAAGTTTTTGAAAAGGATACAAGTGGGAGCGAAATAGAACTGGAAGAAATTCCAGAACCACAAGCTATTACTGAAAGCTTAGAAGAACGAGAAGGTTCAGGAGAACAGGACATCCCGATGCCACTCCGCAAGAGTAGTAGGCCGTCTCATCTGCCTGAGAGATACTACGGTTTTCTCATAGATGGGGATAGAGAGGATTGTGTCATTGATGAAGATGACCCTACTAGCTTATAGCAAGCCATTCAGAGCGGTGACTCAGTAAAATGGCTGGATGCAATGCGGACCGAAATGGACTCCATGTACACTAACAAAGTATGGACTTTGGACATTGCTCCAGATGGGGTAAAACCCGTAGGATGCAAATGGATCTTCAAAAAGAAGATTGGTGTAGATAGACAGGTTGAAACATACAAGGCTAGACTGGTTGCAAAGGGTTTCCGTCAAAGACCTGGTTTGGACTATGACGAAACCTTTTCTCCAGTAGCTATGGTTAAATCTATTCGGGTCCTTCTTGCTATTGCTGTGTTCCACGATTATGAAATCTGGCAGATGGACGTAAAGACGGCCTTTCTAAATGGTAATTTGGAAGAGAGCGTCTATATGGATCATCCAGAAGGATTCATTCAGAGTGGGAGCAGCGGTAAAGTATGCAAGCTGCTTAAGTCCATTTATGGACTAAAGCAGGCATCGCGGAGTTGGAACATCTGTTTTAATGATGCTGTCAAAGAATTTGACTTTATCAAAAATCCAGATGAACCATGCATATACAGTAAGATTGTAGGGAGAGCTGTTGTATTCCTCGTCTTATACGTGGATGACATTCTCCTAATAGGAAATGATGTTCCTATGTTACAGTCAGTCAAAAGATTATTGTCACATAAATTCTCCATGAAAGACCTGGGTGATGGAACCTACATTCTGGGATCCGGATTTATCGTGATAGATCAAAAAGGATGTTGGGACTTTCAAAGTCCAGGTACATAGACACCATAGTGAAAAGATTCAGTATGGATGATTTTAAGCGCGGTAACCTACCGGCTTGTCATGGAATCACCCTCTCCAAAGAGATGTCTCCCAAGACTGATTTGGAAAGGGATCGCATGTCGATTATACCCTACGCTTCTGCGGTAGGCTCTATAATGTATGCGATGTTATGTACCAGACCAGATGTAGCATACACATTAAGTATTGTGAGCAGATATCAGACAAACCCAGGGGAGAATCACAGGAGAGCAGTAAAGAACATTCTCAAGTACCTGAGGAGGACTAAGGAGATGTTCTTGGTATATGGCGGAAAAGACCTCCAGATGGAGGCCTTTGCCGACTCCGGCTTCCAGAGTGACAAAGATGACTCCAAATCCATGTCGGGTTATGTTTTTACCCTCAATGGAGGGGCGGTCTGTTGGAAGAGTTCTAAACAGGAGACCGTTGCTGACACAACGATGGAAGCAGAGTACATAGCTGCTTGCGATTCCGCAAAAGAAGCAGTCTGGATGAAGAAGTTCCTCACAGAACTTCAGGTGGTTCCTACCAGTGTTGGTCCAATACCTCTGTATTGTGACAACAACGGCGCTATAGCTTTAGCGAAGGAACCCAGGTCCCATCAGAAGTCCAGACACATCTTAAGGCGGTATCACCGGATCGTAGATCGCCGGGAGATCGTAGATCGCCGGGAGATCGTAGATCGCCGGGAGATCGAGGTGAAGAGAGTAGAGACAGAGGATAACATTGCTGATCCATTCACAAAGGCCCTTCCTCAGACGCAGTTCGAGAGGTTATTCGAGATGATAGGTCTACGATATGACAGCTCATGGCCCTAGTGCAAGTGGGAGATTGTTAGTGTATATGCCCTAGGGGCCATTATTGTATCGTACTAGGTTGTATATTACTTAATGGAAGCTTGGGATATTCACAGTTGTATATAGCTAAAAATGGTAGTATACTACTTAGTTTGTGTCTACATTAATATGTGCATATGTTTCTTGTAACGTATCACTTATACATATTAGTTGAGCCCATAGGATCTTTGCTTGATTACCAGCGTTGTGATGGCAGTCACACTAGTGGGGGCTGGGTAGTCTATAAGCAACATCCTATACAGGTCCCTGGTCGTTGGATTATCGAGATAGGGCATCGATATTCCGGAGTAAACTAAGTGTATACGCTTCTCATCCCAGTTGGGGAGATGGTCTGTCCCACAGCCATCAGTACGTCGTAGTGGAGATAGTATACAGGTGCTCGTTAGGTTACGGGTACACCGGACAGGACTCGCCGAGGAACTGATTGGTTGGTATTATACCCATCGTCAGTTATCAGTTCCCAGGTGACATGAGTATAGCATAATCCGCAGACTTGACACTGCTGCTTCGCCTCGAGTGTGTCCCACTGTTCTTAGATTGCTACCCTACCACGGCTCAAAGGAGTCGTGCAAACAGGTAGCAGTTGGGTGCAGTCCCGAGCACTTGGAGGCAGTGGCGGTTAGATAGGATTCGTCTCTCCCGGTATTGGGAGTTGATATCGCGCTGTGTCAGAGAGCCATTACGCAAAGTCCCTGGCCAGGGCAAGCGAGATATACTGGTAGGTTCCTGTAGCTTCTCAGGGTGTAATGGGCTTCGCTCCGACACGACTTATACAGCTATTAGGGGACTGACGCTTGCCGCCCCCTTGGCTTGATATGTGATAGTCTTAGACGAACAGACCAGACTGTACGGAGATTGTCATATCAGGCTCAGTAGGAGTTCGGATGGTTTTCCTCATCGTCCTTCTTATCAACATCTACCTGGGGACCGTTACGTACAGCTAGTGCCGCTTGCGGTCTGTGGTTAAACCCACTGCCAGCGTAGTGTCGAGTCTTTAGAGTCCTACACAGAGAGTTTCCCTGCTCCAGGAGAAACGATATAGAGGTCGTATGGTTTTACGACAAGGGTTCGGATGCGTACGTGTGTTTACGCACGTATGACTTTTCGGACAGTTCTTACTAGCCGGCTTTGGTTTAAGCCAGATTCTAGTATCGGGTTATTGGATTTATACAGTCTAAAGTTTTTCCGTGTTTTCACGGATTGGAGGGACGTTCTCGTAATTTGTCCGGAAGGTTCTAGAAGAGTGGTGACTAAGGGGTTAAGGTGGCATGAGCATTAATTTCTTAATGACTCATTTGTGTGATTCATGCTTTGTATTAAATGATTCATTAATGAGTTAGTGAGTCATATGGTGAATCACACTAGATGAATGAATCTAACCATGATGATAAATCATTTATATTATATATTTGATTAATTGTTCTGGTTGATATATTCATATGAGTTCATTATTCTTTTCATTATCATTCTGACCTTCTCTCTCCTCAAGCTCACTCTCTCTTCAAACCCTAACCCTAACCTCTCATGAGTTGAGATCAAGGGTTAGCTAGACTAATACATCCATAACCTCACTCTATATCCCTAGGTAGCATAGATTAGAACTTTGAGCAACCTAGTTACCTCAAGTTTGAGATTAAGCTTGGCGTAGGAGCTTTCAGGTGGATCGTCTTCGATTCGAGGAGGCCGTTGTAGTGCCGAAGTTCCAAGGAGCCTATGAGGAGTGGAGGACCGCGATGAAGACCCGAAGGACACGTAACATGAGGTATAACTTCGTATCCTAGTAGTTAAACCTCTAGCTTCTTGTTAGTAATGGTTTAGATTACGATTCATGCGCTCAAGTCCGTGTTACGAAGCTTTGATAATCGTTTTTCATATATTCCGCCTCCCCGCAAGTTCGTGGGGTGCGTGACATGGACTTAGATTCATTAATGAGATTAATGAAAGATAAAGAAACCTAAAAAGAGTTGTAGAATTAAATTTTCAAAAATGGTAGCTCTAGATTTTTCTATGCATAGTGGTATTCTTATAGAATATCCAGCACCTTATTCGATAGGGAAAGAGCCGAGATCCCTTCATCAGGAGTGACCTCTTCAGCAAAACTAGCAGATACTACAACTCACTCGGTTTTATTTTTGATTGCTTATATAGTTTTTGCTTTGCATAGTGGTATTTGTGAAATATCTTACACCTTATTCGATAAGGAAAGAGCCGAGATCCCTTCACCGGGAGTGACCTCTTTAGAAAAACCAGTAAAAGCCTCAAAAACACTCCTTTTTCATAAACACATGCTTCTACAACGATATCAAGTTCATTACGCTCATGGTTTTCTGAAAAACCTGCGTAGCCCTCCGACATTTCAGATAAGTAATACTTAGTATTCGTGTTGCGTTTGTTGGCTTTCGTCAAGGCGTAGTGTGCGGTAGCTAACTAGTGTTTATCTTCAACATAAGATGAGATTGGATTAGGGTAGTCGTACGGCCTTGTTGGCTTTCGTCAAGGGTCGTGCGGGTGGGTTTAATTCAATTAAGAAATGTACGGGTTGAAGTTGACTAGCGCACTATGGTTTGTTAGCTTTCGTCAAGGTCATAGCACCTTAGGGGCAAAAGCATTATTGGGAATTTCAAGAGTTGAAATTTACAATGAGATTGCATACCTTCTATAAGATAGTTGGATCCTGATACCCACTGCGAGTAAGAGTTACTCCTGGGAGTGTTTTACACAGGACAATTAGCCGATCAAGTAGGTGTCTAGAAAGGTGTTTACGGGGTTATGCCTCGGGGAAAACGAGGTTTATTTTAATTAGGTCTGTGAGAAAGTACGGGAAACCTCCCTCAAAGTTCCAACACTGGTCTTGCTGAAAGATTGGCGAACTTGTAAGGTGTAATTAATCCCGGCTAATCTTACCTTTTAGGGTTTGAAGATAGATTTGTTGAAAACAGTAGGAGCCATCTGTTAGTGTATATGCCCTAGGGGCCATTATTGTATCATACTAGTTTGTATATTACTTAACGGAAGCTTGGGATATTCACATGTATATAACAGTCTTGCTAAACATGGTAGTATGCTACTTGTTTTTTCTATCTTAATATGTGAGTATACGTATTGATAGAGCTCTTAGGATCTTGCTTGACTACCAGCGTTGTGATGGCAGTCACACTAGTGGGGGCTGGGTAGTCTACAAGCACATCCTTATTCAGGTCCCTAGTCATTGGATTATCGAGACAGGGCATCGATACTCCGGAGTAGACTAGTGTGCACGCTTCTCATCCCAGTTGTGGAGATGGTCTGTCCACAGCCGTCAGTACGTCGTACTGGAGATAGTATGCAGGTGCTCGTTAGGTTACGGATACACCGGACAGGACTCACAGGGAACTGTTGGATAGTTTTATACCAGTCGTCAGTGAACAGTTCCCAGGTGACATGAGTACAGCATAGTCCGCAGACTTGACACTGCTACTTCGCCTCGAGTGTGTCCCACTGTTCTTAGATTGCTACCCTACCACGGCTCAAAGGAGTCGTGCAAACAGGTAGCAGTTGGGTGCAGTCGCGAGCACTTGGAGGCAGTGGCGGTTAGACAGGATTCGTCTCTCCCGGTATTGGGGGTTGATATCGCGCTGTGTCAGAGAGCCATTACGCAAAGTCCCTGGCCAGGGAAAGCGAGATTTGCTGGTAGGTTCCAGTAGTTTCTCAGGGTGTAATGGGCTTCACTCCGACACGACTTATACCGCTATTAGGGGACTGACGCTTGCCGCCCCCTAGGCCTGATATGCGATAGTCTTAGACGAACAGACCAGACTGTATGGAGATTGTCACATCAGACTCAGTAGGAGTTCGGATGGGTTTCCTCATCGGCCTTCTTATCGACATCTACCTGGGGACCGTTACGTACAGCTAGTGCCGCTTGCGGTCTGTGGTTAAACCCACTGCCAGCGTAGTAGTCGAGTCTCTAGAGTCCCATACAGAGAGTTTCCCTACTCCAGGCGAAACGATACAGAGGTCGTATGGTTTTACGACAAGGGTTCGGACGCATACGTGTGTTTACGCACGTACGACATCCGGACAGTTTTTACTAATCGGCTTTGGTTTAAGCAAGTTTCTAGTATCCGGTTATTGGATTTATACAGTCTAAAGTTTTTTCGTGTTTTCACGGATAGGAGGGGCGTTCTCGTAATTGCGCGAGAAGCTTCTAGAAGATGGTGACTTGGGGGTTAAGGTGGCATATGCATTAAATGAGATTAGTGTGTCATTTGAGTGATTCATCCAAGTTATTAATGCATCATAAATGCTTAATGACTCATGGAGATGAATGACCCTCTTATATTTATTAGGCATGATGATTAATCATTCATTTTCTTTTGTTGGATAAATCATAATGCTTGATATATATTATGATAGCTCATTTTCTCATCTCATTCTTTTGCTCACTTTCTCTCTCGTCAAGCTCTCCCTCTTCAAACTCTAATCCTCCCCTCTCATGTGTTGAGTACAAGGATTAGATTAGACTACTTAATCCTTAATCATTCTTTATATCACCTAGGTTACTTAGATTAGCGATTTAAGAAACCCAGTTACCTCTAGTTTGAGGTGAAGCTTGTAGTAAAGCCCTCGAGTGGATCTTCTACTACTTAGAGAAGGCCGGAGAGGACGTGGAGAACGACAAGTCGAAGGACTCGGATCTTTAGGTATAATCACTTATCATAGTAGTTAACTTTTCTATGGTTTCTTGTTAGTTATTGTTTATGCAAAGATTCTCAGTTAGTCGATGTTTACGCCTAAAACAAGATCGTTTTTCATTATTCCGCCTCCCCGCAAGTCTTGGGGTGTTGTACATCGACTTACAGTGGTATCAGAGCCTCGCTAAACAATAATTAACTCATTAGCAAACTCGTAAGAATTTTGAACGCAAAAAGAACCGGAAAAATCATCGTTTTAACACGGTTTCTGTCGAATTTAAAACAGGCCCTAAAAATTTTTCAGGGCAGTATAACAAGCATGAAATTATAGGGTTACTGAAGAAATTTGGACCCCCAACTCGGCTAACCCACCGCGGAACCGCGGCGGATCCATTCGATCCGCCGCGGATCCGCGGCCGAGTTAGGGCCGAGTCGGCCCAAATTTTTTCAGTAACCCCTTTGTGTTAACAGTGATATTTCTGGATATTTTATTTTCTGCTAAGATCTCAGGTGCACAGAGAAGTTTTGCAGTAGAATCTAAAGTGTTTTGCTCGATCGAAATTTTACGATGTTTGCTAATATGATTATATCTGTGATTGTATAATGTGTTCGTAAACCTCCCCTGACTGCTAGTATGTTGGTTGGCTGGGGGTTGCACATTTTTGTAATGGTTTTTACTGTTTGTGGTTGTGAACTGTATTGGAATGTTGTGATGATTAGCCGGGGTTTGAGATGGGTTGTTATATTCATTCATTCGATGTAACTGTAATATGTTGTAATATTATTTTGCGGGGCACATCCAGGTTGCGGTTGTAGCCACCGTTGTATTATTTCATTTTACTGTTTTTTCTCCTAGGATATACCCAAGATGGGGTGCATAAACTACCGGGTACTTTGAAGTGTTTAGTGGCCTACTCACTTTGTTGAGGGAGACCGCTTCACTTCGGGTATTTGGCGGGTAATTTGCCGTACCCGTAGGGGTCTAGGGTGGGGTAATGGCTATTCATCACAACTGTGTAATCCGTCTTTTGTTGCAGGCTCTAAACAAACACCGATTGCTTGCAAATCCAATAAAGTTCATATGCGATCTGGAATGCCTATTATTGCGTCTGACGAATGTACAATATCTATATATGATAGATATTTAGATGTCACTTATGTTTTACACCCGTGCTAGCCCAGCCCCCGCTCTGTCGTTAGTTAAGTAACCTAACGGGTGATGATGGGACCCCGTGGCGAATGCGGATGGCATAAGAGGATGTTGTATTTTCGTTGTTTTCTGCAATGATAGGTTAATGATGGGACGCATTATTTATAATGCAAAGAAAATTAACCAAAAGATGAATCGTTGGAACAATTTAAAAGAAACCACTCGGTTATTTTTAAATAGATGATATTTTTTTAATTGCGGAGCTTTAACCACTCCTTCTAAAAAGCTATCAGGTTCCTTCGGTCATATCAAGTTCACTACGTTCACGGTTTCGCCAAAACCATTCGTAGCCCTCCGTCATTTCATTTGGGTATTCAAGCTATGTATTTTGACCAACGGCAAGGCATAGTGTTTGGTAGCTGCTGGGTATTCATTTGTTGCATAGATAGATGTGTTGGTTTGGGACGGTCGTATTATCATTTTGGCCAACGTCAAGGATATGTACGGATGGGTTCAAATTAACAAGATAATGATGGGTAGAACTTGACATGTGACTTATGACATTTTGACCAACGCCAAGGTCATAAGAGCATGGGGCAAAAATATATATCGGGAATTTCTAAAGAAACTGAAATTTGCAAAGAGTTGCATACCATTTGGAGTTTGATGAATGTTGGTAGGATTTCTTTAACATTATCATACGATGATATTTGGATCCCGATCCTACTGTGAGTATATGCTACTCATCAGGATATTCGTCACTTAACGATCAATGCTACAAACCAAGTAGGTGTCAAGAAAGGTATCAGCGGGGTTACGCCCCCAGAGAAAAGAGGTTATTAAATTAAGGAACTTCGTGAAAGCGTTGGAAAACCTCCCACGAAGTACCGACACCAGCCTGGCCGAACGGTTAAGCAAGTATTGTACAGTGAGAATAGTCCTGGCTAATTCTTCTTTTATGGTTTGAGGAAGGATTCGAGAAACAGTGGGAGCCATCCAGTTTAGATAAAATTAAAACCATTCTAAACTTGCAAGAGTATCATGCTAAAGAGTTTTCTTCTCTCTCTCCTAATTTCAGCGACCCTGAAAATGACTGGATTTAAGTTACTTTTAGAGAAAAATATACTGACAGGGCCAAACTATAAAGATTGGTTGTGGAATGTCAAAATGGCCTCGACTTATGACAAATTGGGGTATGTCCTCACTACTAAGGCACCTGGGACTTCCCAAATCAAGTAATGCGGATAAGGAAATCCGCAAAACCTGGGATTTAGATTGCGCGAAGGCCAAGTGCATCGTGCTTGCCTCGATGAACAATGAACATCAGAGGAGGCACGAGGATATGGATCTTGAATCCATATTTCTTCATACAAAAGATCTGTATGGGGAGCAATCTCGTATAGCAAGATACGAGACCTCAAAGAAGCTGTTTCAAGCGAGGTTGGCCGTAAGATCATCGGTAGGAGAACATGTCCTAAAGATGATTGGCTATATAGAAGAGCTCGCAGACCTTGGGACGACTTTGGATAATGAGCTCTATACAGACCTTATTCTCCAGTCCCTCCCTCCCACCTACGCCCAGTTTATTCTGAACTTCAACATTCAAAGAAAAGAAGTTGAACTTTCAGAACTCCTTAACATGTTGAGGAGTGCAAAGGGCACCTTGCAGAAGTCAAGGGAAACACCCGCTATGTTTGTTCGCGGTACTTCTTCCAGGTCCAAGGCTAAAACCAAAGGAAGGAAGAATAAGGCCGCCAACAGACCTAGAGGAGGTATTAGTAAGGTGGGAGGGAAGGGAAAGAAAAAGTTTACAGTACTGGTAGTGGCCCAGGATGAGTGCTTCTATTGTCACAGGAAAGGGCACTGGAAAAAGGATTGCAAGGCGTGGAACGTCAAGAACCAGGAGCCGAATCAAGCTGTGGCTTCGACTTCAGGTGTGTTTGTAATTGAGAATTGTCTGTCAATCAACTCTACTTCTTGGGTATTAGATACCTGATCAGGATCTCATATTTTCAATTCATTGCAGGTACTGAGAAACCGTAGAGTGCTGAAGGAAGGTGATATGACCCTGATGGTTGCTAACGGAGCTAGCGTGGGAGCTGTATCCGTAGGGGATTATCACCTGGGATTGACGAGTGGACACATTTTGGTTTTACATAACTGCTTTTGTGTACCCAGCTTAACGTGTAATATCATATATGTTTCCTTGTTATCAAATAAAGGTTATGATTCACGTTTGTAAGTGATGTTGTTAACATCCACCTTAATCATGGTTTGATTGGGTCCGGTACACTGGATAACGGTTTATATGTGTTAAACCAACTCCAAAATTTCAATGTCCAGAACACACTAAAAAGAAAGTCTCCAGATTTAAATAAAGCTTTCTTATGGCATTATAGACTGGGTCACATCAATGAGAGAAGGTTGACTAAGTTACATAGAGAAGGATATTTGGACTCGTTTGAATATCAAACTTATGCCACTTGTCAATCTTGTCTCAAAGGAAAGATGACAAAGACTCCATTTACTGGACATGGAGTAAGAGCGAGCGAGCTCTTAGGACTCATACACAGCGATGTATGTGGTCTAATGTCTACACATGCAAGAGGTGGGTTTTCCTATTTCATTACTTTCACGGATGATTACTCAAGGTACGGATTCAGTTAGCTGATGAAACATAAATCCAAGGCTTTTGAGAAATTCCAAGAGTATAAGAATGAAGTAGAAAACCAAACCGGCAAAAGTATCAAGACACTAAGATCTGATCGAGGTGGTGAATACTTGAGTGCCGAGTTCCTAGGTTACCTAAAAGAGAAAGGAATTCTCTCTCAGCTTACTCCTCCATACACTCCACAGCATAACGGTGTATCGGAGAGACGGAATTGAACCCTATTGGATATGGTACGATCCATGATGAGTAATGCTGAGTTACCGCGATCTTTTTGGGGTTATGCGCTAGAATCAGCGGCATATCTTTTGAACATGGTACCTACCAAGACTGTGCCTACCACGCCATATCAGATATGGAGTGGGAAGAAACCCTATCTTCAGTATCTGAAAATATGGGGATGTCCAGCTTTTGTTAAAAAGCAGCATGTGGACAAGCTCGAGGCACGATCAGTAAAGTGTATGTTTGTGGGATATCCAAAGAACTCCAAGGGGTATCTATTCTATTACGCAGAGGAACAAAAGGTGTTTGTTTCTCGTAATACCCATTTTCTAGAATATCAGTTTTTAGAAAAGGAAATAAATGGGAGCGAAATAGAACTGGAAGAAATTCTAGAACCACAAACTAATACTGAAAGTTTGGTAGAACAAGTAGTTCAAGAAGAACAAGACATTCCCGCACCCCTCCGCAGGAGTAGTAGGCCGTCTCATCCGCCTGAGAGATACTACTGTTTTCTCATAGATGGGGATAGAGAGGATTGCATCATAGATGATGATGAACCTACTGGCTTCCAGCAGGCCATCCAGAGCGGCGACTCGATACGATGGCTAGATGCAATGCGGACCGAAATGGAGTCCATGTACACCAACAAAGTATGGACTTTGGACTTTGCTCCAGATGGGGTAAAACCCATAGGATGCAAATGGATCTTCAAGAAAAAGATTGGTGTAGATGGACAGGTGGAAACCTATAAGGCTAGACTTGTTGCAAAGGGTTTTCGTCAGAAACCTGGTTTGGACTATGACGAAACTTTTTCTCCAGTGGCTATGCTCAAATCCATTCGGGTCCTTCTTGCTATTGCTGCCTTCCATGATTATGAAATCTGGCAGATGGACGTAAAGACAGCTTTTCTGAATGGAAATTTAGAAGAGTGCGTCTATATGGATCAGCCAGAGGGTTTCAATCAGAGTGGGAGAAGCGGGAAAGTATGCAAGTTGCTTAAATCCATTCATGGATTGAAGCAGGCATCGCGGAGTTGGAACATCTGTTTTGATGAAACAGTCAAAGAATATGACTTTATCAAAAATCCAGATGAACCGTGCATATATAGTAAAGTTGTAGCAAGAACTGTCGTATTCCTCGTCTTGTACGTGGATGACATTCTATTGATAGGAAATGACATTCCTATGCTACAATCTGTCAGAGGATTCTTGTCACACAGGTTCTCCATGAAAGACCTGGGTGATGCCTCTTACATTCCGAGGATCCGGATCTATCATGATAGATCCAAGAGGATGTTGGGACTTTCGCAGTCCAGGTATATCGACACTGTACTGAAAAGATTCAGTATGGAAGATTCTAAGCGCGGTAATCTACCGACTTGTCACGGAATCACCCTATCCAAAGAGATGTCTCCCAAGACTGATTTGGAAAGGGAACGCATGTCTATTATACCCTACGCTTCTGCGGTAGGCTCTATAATGTATGCGATGTTGTCCACCAAACCAGATGTAGCTTACGCACTGAGCGTGGCAAGCTGGTATCAGTCAGACCCAGGGGAGAAGCACTGGATAGCAGTAAAGAACATTATCAAGTACCTGAGGAGGACTAAGGGGATGTTCTTGCTTTACGGCGGAAAAGACCTCAGGATGGAGGCCTATGCTGATTCCGGCTTCCAGAGTGATAAGGACGATTCCAAGTCCATGTCAGGTTATGTCTTTACCCTCAATGGAGGGGCGGTGTGCTGGAAGAGCTCCAAGCAGGACACCGTTGCTGACTCGACGATGGAAGCAGAGTATATAGCTGCTTGCGATGCCGCAAAAGAAGCGGTCTGGATGAAGAAGTTCCTAACAGAACTTCAGGTGGTTCCTACCATTGTTGATCCAATACCTCAGTATTGCGACAACAACGGAGCTATAGCTTTAGCGAAGGAACCAAGGTCCCATCAGAAGTCTAGACACATCTTAAGGCGGTATCACCTGATCAGGGAGATCATTGATCGTCAGGAGATCGAGGTTCGGAGAGTTGCTACTGAAGAGAACGTTGCTGATCCATTAACAAAGGCCCTACCACAGATTCAGTTCGAGAGGCTACTCGAGATCATCGGTCTTCGATATGCCAGTACATGGCCCTAGTGCAAGTGGGAGATTGTTAGTGTATATGCCCTAGGGGCCATTATTGTATCATACTAGTTTGTATATTACTTAATGGAAGCTTGGGATATTCACATGTATATAACAGTCTTGCTAAACATGGTAGCATGCTACTTGGTTTTTCTATCTTAATATGTGAGTATACATATTGATAGAGCTCTTAGGATCTTGCTTGACTACCAGCGTTGTGATGGCAGTCACACTAGTGGGGGCTGGGTAGTCTACAAGCACATCCATATTCAGGTCCCTAGTCGTTGGATTATCGAGACAGGGCATCGATACTCCGGAGTAGACTAGTGTGTACGCTTCTCATCCCAGTTGGGGAGATGGTCTGTCCCACAGCCGTCAGTACGTCATACTGGAGATAGTATGCAGGTGCTCGTTAGGTTACGGGTACACCGGACAGGACTCACAGGGAACTGTTGGTTGGTTTTATACCAGTCGTTAGTGAACAGTTCCCAGGTGACATGAGTACAGCATAGTCCGCAGACTTGACACTGCTACTTCGCCTCGAGTGTGTCCCACTGTTCTTAGATTGCTACCATACCACGGCTCAAAGGAGTCATGCAAACAGGTAGCAGTTGGGTGCAGTCCCGAGCACTTGGAGGCAGTGGTGGTTAGACAGGATTCGTCTCTCTCGGTATTGGGGGTTGATATCGCGCTGTGTCAGAGAGCCATTACGCAAAGTCCCTGGCCAGGGCAAGCGAGATTTGCTGGTAGGTTCCAGTAGTTTCTCAGGGTGTAATGGGCTTCACTCCGACACGACTTATACCGCTATTAGGGGACTGACGCTTGCCGCCCCCTAGGCCCGATATATGATAGTCTTAGATGAACAGACCAGACTGTACGGAGATTGTCACATCAGACTCAGTAGGAGTTCGGATGGGTTTCCTCATCGGCCTTCTTATCGACATCTACCTGGAGACCATTACGTACAGCTAGTGCCGCTTGCGGTCTGTGGTTAAACCCACTGCCAGCGTAGTAGTCGAGTCTCTAGAGTCCCACACAGATAGTTTCCCTACTCCAGGCCAAACGATATAGAGGTCGTATGGTTTTACGACAAGGGTTCGGACGCATACGTGTGTTTACGCACGTACGACATCCGGACAGTTTTTACTAGTCGGCTTTGGTTTAAGCCAGTTTCTAGTATCCGGTTATTGGATTTATACAGTCTAAAGTTTTTTCGTGTTTTCACAGATAGGAAGGGCGTTCGCGTAATTGCGTGAGAAGCTTCTAGAAGATGGTGACTTGGGGGTTAAGGTGGCATATGCATTAAATGAGATTAGTGAGTCATTTGAGTGATTCATCTAAGTCATTAATGCATCATAAATGCTTAATGACTCATGGAGATGAATCACCCTCTTATATTTATTAAGCATGATGATTAATCATTCATTTTCTTTTGTTGGATAAATCATAATGCTTGATATACATTATGATAGCTCATTTTCTCATCTCATTCTCTTGCTCACTTTCTCTCTCCTGAAGCTCTCCATCTTCAAACCCTAATCCTCCCCTCTCATCTGTTAAGTACAAGGATTAGATTAGACTACTTAATCCTTAACCATTCTCTATATCACCTAGGTTACTTAGATTAGCGATTTAAGAAACCTAGTAACCTCTAGTTTGAGGTGAAGCTTGTAGTAAAGCTCTCGGGTGGATCTTCTACTACTTAGAGAAGGCCGGAGAGGACGTGGAGAACGACAAGACGAAGGACTCGGATCTTTAAGTATAATCACTTATCATAGTAGTTAACTTTTCTATGGTTTCTTGTTAGTTATTGTTTATGCAAAGATTCTCGGTTATTCGATGTTTACGCCTAAAACAAGATCGTTTTTCATTATTCCGCCTCCCCGCAAGTCGTGGGGTGTTGTACATCGACTTACACCATCTTGATTAGATAAGATAATAACCAATCTAATCTTGCAAGAGCATACGCTAAAGTGTTTTCTTCTCTCTCTCTCCAAGTAGAGACCATGTCAGGCCTTAATCAAGATAATAATATGGATGTATTGACCGAACCCGCTTATTATACTAAGTAGGGGAACGTTGGTCCCGCTCTAACTTATAATTGTTATATGTCTGAGCAAGTAATAGGAGAATATTTGGATTCTCACACCGCCCAAACGAAGAATAAGTATGATGATGCATCTTCTTCAGGTGTGTTAGTTATCGAGAACTGTTTCTCAGTTCACTCTACGTCCTGAGTATTAGATACCGGATCGGGATCCCATATATGTAATATGTTACATGGACTACGTAAAGGTAGGGAACTGGGAGAAGGTGATCATTCCGTAAGAGTAGGGAATGGTGAAAATGTTGCAGCCAAAGGTGTTGGTGAATATCACCTTGTATTGCCAAATGGTAATACATTGATTCTGAACGAATGCTATTACATTCCGACACTGATATGCAATGTTATATCAGTTTCTTTATTGAGTAAAAAAGGATTTAACTTTGTAGTACAGGAGAATGTCATGAACATCTTCCTGAATCAAAAGTTGATTGGATTAGTCTCGTTAAATAATGGCATATACGTTCTCAATCAAAATACAGTACTTAATGTACAAAACACACATAAGAGGAAGAGTTCAGAAATGAATGAATCCTTCTTATAGCATTGTAGACTAGGTCATATCAATGCGACACGACATGCTAAGTTACATAAGGATGGATATTTGAATCTGTTCGAATTTTCATCTTATAATACTTGCCAGTCATGTCTCAAAGACAAGATGACCAAAACTCCATTTAGTGGACACGGAGAAAGGGTTACAGAACACTTGGGACTGATACATAGTGATGTATGTGGTCCCATGACTAAACATGCCAGGAATGGTGCCTCCAACTTCATTACATTCGCTGACGATCTCTCAAGATACGGACATGTGTTCCTGTTGAATCACAAATCTGAAGCTTTTGAGAAATTCAGAGAATATAAGAACAAAGTAGAGAACCAAACGGGTAAAAGTATTAAGATACTTCGATCTGATCGAGGAGGAGAATACTTGAGCAATGAGTTCATGGACTATCTAAAATAGAATGGGATTCTCTCTCAGCTTACTCCTCCATATAAACCACAGCACAACGGTGTATCGGAACGGAGGAATCGTAATCTACTAGATATGGTGCGCTCTATGATGAGCACTGCTGAGTTGCCTATTTCCTTCTGGGGGTATGCGCTTGAGACAGCCATACACCTATTGAATATGGTTCCTACCAAATCAGTGTCTACCACTCTATATGAGATATGGAAGGGGAAAAGACCATCTGTTAGTTATATGTATGCCCTAGAGGCCATTACTGTACATAGGGTGTATATTGTAGTGGATGCTGGGACATATATAGGGAGGACTTTCTTGCTCGACATGATAGTATGCTATTTGGTTGCTCTTTACCTTAACGTGTACACTGATTGTCTCTCTGTTACATGTTGGTAAAGCCCTTAGGATGTGTACTTGACTACCTGGACTATGATGCGGATCATACTAGTGGGGACATGGTAGTCCATAAGTATATCCTTCAAGGTCCCTAGTCGTGGGTGTATCGAGACGGGGCATCGATATACCAGAGTAGACTAGCGTATACCTTCTCGACCCATACAGATGGGCGATGGATGATCCCATATCCATTGGTGTTTGACATCAGAGATGATATACGGGAGCTCAGTAGAGACTGGGTACACTGGACGGACTCGCCGAGAACTGCCAGATGGTATTATACCTTATGTTAGATGGAAGTTCTCTGGTGACACTGGTACAGGTTAGTCTGTAGACCCGAGATCATCATAGAGTCTTGTGTGATTCCCACTGTGCTTTGATTTCCACCTTACCACGTCGAAGAGGGCGTGCAAAAGGGTGGCTTTTGGGTACAGTCCCGAATCACATGGAGGCAATGAGCGATAGGAGGGGATTCGTCTCTCCCGGTATAGGGAGTTGATGTTGCGCTGTGTTCGATTGGCTATAACCAGAAATCCCTGGCCAGGGTTGCTGAGATTTACTGGTAAGTGTTACCAGTAGTTTCTCGAACTGTTATAGACCTCATATCGACACGACTTTTCGAGCTATTGGGGTCTGACGTTTACCACCCCTAGGTGAGATATGCGACATATCAGACGACAAGACCGGACTGTACGGTAAGTGTTACTGGTTGGATTCACAGGAGTGTGAGCGGGCTTGCTCGTCGATTTTCTGATCGCTCAATACCCGGGTGGCCGTTACGTTTAGCAGACCGCTTGTGGCTTGTGGGTGCTTGATATGATCATCATCTGCTGCCGGCGTATTGACGAGTCTTTAGAGTCCTACACAGAGGTTTCCTGGCTCAAGCGAAACGAAATAGGAGCGCATATGAGATATGTGCAGGACCGAGAATAATGCGTGTATGTGATACCGCATTCCATTCTCGTGATGAATGTATCGATTGGTTGTATTTGATATAACCTAGTTATCGAATCAAGGATTGATTCGGTAAGCCGATACATAGGATTCTGGTCGGTTATATGCGATATGACCGGATCGTTAAATCAAGTGTTGATTTAATGATTTAATGTATAATTATATATTTGATATATTACTTTGCATTAACTAGTATTGGTTCACTTTAAATGGATTTTCTCACTTGAATTGTGCAAGTTGTATATGTGATATACTTTTGTGCACATGATTGTATCATGTTTGATGATACATGCTTATTTGGTTAAGTGTAAAGAATTAAACCATGGTTAAGTTGATGATTAGGGTTTTGCTTATTCATTCATTTATTTATTTATTCTTTTTGGAAATTAAAAGGATAAATAGATATGGTGGCTTTCTTTGTATCTTTCATGAAGCTTCATGAAGTGTTGAAAGTTTGACCACTTTTGTCTCATGCTTAACCCTAACCATTCCACTTAACCATGCTTCATTCTCTACACTTAACCATGGTTTGTATATGATAAGTATTCATTTTCTTTTGTATTTTAAATAACTTATCATATTCATCTTCTTCTTTTTCTTCATCTTTAACAAAGAAGAAAAGCTTGCACCATCAATGGTGATTTGATAAAAAGAGTGAGAAATCCAATTCTAAAGTGAACCCACCTTCTATTTCTTCATCCTCTACCTCTTGCCAAGTAGTATAGGGTGTTATCTTCACAAGTTTCATGACTTGGTGAAGTGGAAGCTTGATCTTGTGATGCCTCGACGTAGATCATCTTCGGCATCGTAGTCGATGACCTAGCCCGCCCATTCTCCGATGAAGCCGATGCTAGAGTCCGGGATCCGATTTGGACAGCGAGGAGACATCATCACGGAGCTATGGAGGTAGAGTCTCGGATCTACAAAGGTTGTATTTCCGTTTACCCTATAGTAAAGTAGTTTACTAGTTCTTGTTTCGCCTAAACTTCTAATTAACGATATAGTCTAGGGTTTCTCGGCACCGTAAAATTTGAAAATGGCATGGTTGATGCCTTATTAGACCTCATTAGCGTGTCTAGGAACCCTACAGTGGTATCAGAGCCTAGCTAGAGCCTTAGGCGAAGTCTAGACGGCGTTTGAAATCCGAACGAACCGAAACCCTAACTCTCAAAGTGCTCTCTGTCCATTTTTTAAAAATCTGGATTTTTCAATATTAAAAATATGCAGAAAATTAAGCAGGGTTTTTTATGAATCACTGTGCAAAACGGAGTTCTAACTCCGTCAACCCGCCGCGGAACCGCGGCCTTACCACACGTGACACGGCGGTTCCGCGGCCATCTAGTTGATATTTTCACCCCACTTTGCACAGTAATGTCAATAATTAACTCCTGTGTTTTCTGGGTAATTTTAATGTATACTTTACAGTTGAGTATTCTGGGGTTGTATTGGGAATCAATGATTCGATCTGATTATCAAATTTTGTCTGTGTGGCTTTCCGGATAATTTTTTGAATATGTTAAAAAGTTCGACCGGATATAAATACTCAACTTTTCCCCTGCCGGAAAATTTCCAAGTGTTGGATTTTTCTGAGGTTTAAAGACGTTCTAAGTAGTGCAAGTAACGCGATGGTCCCTCTAGAAGACAACAAACCTTAACTCGATTATGTGACCGTCTTGAACTGCCCTTTGAACCTTCGGGTTTAGGGCAGTACGGCGTGTCACATGTGAGGCGTTGGCTTGACCCTTCTACGGCTGGACCGTTGGTACTGAGGCATGAAGTGAATGTCTTTGAACCTATTTCGTGTGTTGAACGGTTTCGGGAAAACTTGGGTGTTCGAATGTTCGATCGGAAAGTTTAATATTTTCTATTTTATCTGGAATGTGATACAACAATTGGAATTCACAAGCAGTTATGAGATAACTGAATGAATGTTATAAACATAGCAGTTTAGTCTCACTTGATCGGTTGCCACGGAATTTTGATGTGATCAAAAGTCCGTCACAATCACGTAGCGTACGCGGATACTCGCCGGGTAAACTTAATAGACAGCCTCACTCCATAGCCCCGACCAAGTGACTGTAGGAGAACCCCGTCGCCGAAAGCATCCGTTCGGGTGCTCGCGGCAGCGGTGTTCCGCCTTGGTGCACTTTGTCGACGGTATCAGGGGTGCAGCCGTCTACTGAAGTTTGCGACGAGCATTCGATCAAAATGTCGGGAATCTTGTTGAATTGCCCGACTTGATATTGAAAAGAGTTTTCGATTTTGAGACTAATTGTTAGGCATGCGATGTCTAAGTATTTGATTTGATTAGGCATGCGATGTCTAAAGAGATTGCGGATTCCAACTGTTGTAGTTTTACACTTTCTTTTCTGTGACCGTAAGTGTAATATGTGATATCGCCGGTTTCGTTGCTATATGTCAACGACAATTGGGATGCGCATATTTACTTACGTTGATGACATGTGATGTTATGTGTTGCTGGATATGTTATATTGGATTGTCGTGTTTGAATAGCCGGGGGTTTTTATGTGAGATGAGTGTTTTTCATTTTCATTCATGTAAAAACATGTATGTAATATTCTTTTATTGGGGCACTTCCAGGTTGCGGAAGATGTCACCTTTTGTATATTATTTACTTTTCCGCACTAGGATAGACCCAAGGAGGGGAGCACAAGTAACCGGGTTCTGGGGTCCAGTGGGAGACCAACTCGAGGAGTCGAGTCCAGGTCTCCTAACTCCAGAATTGGTAGGGTTGCTTGCCGCTCTCGCAGGGGTCTAGGGGTGTGGGTTTGGCTATTCATCACGACCGTGGAATCCGTGTTTTATACTGGCTCGTATTGAAAACACGGACGTCCTAGTATATCCAATATTTCATATGATTCTTCTGCTGCGATATCTGTGATGTGATCATGTGATGTTCTGTGATAGATACAGTATATAGTATATATGATATATTATATAGACGTTACTTATGTTTTACACCCGTGCTAGCCCTGCCCCGCTCTGCCGTTAGTTACCTAATCTAACGGTGTACGAGGGGACATCGAGGCGAATGCGGATGGCATAAGTGTACGTCGTATTTATCAGTGATGTTTAGGTACTTAAATGATGGGACTTAATTAATGAGATTAATGAAATAAAAGAAACCTAAGATGTTGTAGAATCGAATTTCAAAATAAAACAGGTAGCTACAGTTCTTGCTTTGCACAGCGGTATATGTGATATATCTTGCACCTTATTCGATAAGGAAAGGACCGAGATCCCTTCACCGGGAGTGACTCCTTTAGCAATAACTGGCAGATGCTACACACTCGGTTTGTCTTTTGATTGCTTTTAAGTGTTTTTGCTTTGCACAGTGATATATATGATATATCCCGCACCTCATTCGACGAGGAAAGAACCGACGATCCCTTCACCGGGAGTGACTCCTTTAGCAAAACTAGAAAAGCCTCAAAAGCACTCCATTTCAAAATCATTTTATTCTACAACGATATCAAGTTCATTACGCAATAGGTTTTCAGAAAAACATGTCGTAGCCCTCCGTCATTTCAGATAAGTCCTGTTTAGTATTCGTGCTGCGTTTGTTGACCTTGTCAAGGCGCAGTGTGCGGTAGCTAACCAGTATTTATCTGCTTATGCATATGATGCAGATTGGGTTAGGGTAGTCGTGCGGCCTTGTTGACCTTGTCATGGGTCGTGCGGGTGGGTTTGATTCAATCAAGAAATGACGGGTTGAACTTGACTTGCGGTCTATGGTTTGTTGACCTTGTCAAGGTCATAGATCGTTCGGGGCAAAATATTATCGGGAATTTCAAGTGTTGAAATTTGCAATGAGATTGCATACCTTCTATGAGATAGTTGGATCCCGATACCCGCTGCGAGTAATTGTTACTCCTGGGAGAGTTTTACACATTACAATTAGCCAATCAAGTAGGTGTCTAGAAATGTGTCAACGGGGTTACGCCTCTGGGAAAACGAGGTTTACATTAATTAGGTTCATGCGAAAGCACGGGGGACCTCCCTCAAAGTACCGACACTGGCCTGGCTGAAAGATTGGCGAACTTGTAGCGTGTAATTAATCCCGGCTAGTCTTTCCTTTTAGGGTTTGAAGGAAGATTTGATAAAAGCAGTGGGAGCCATCCTGATTAGATAAAATAATAACCAATCTGATCTTGCAAGAGCGCACGCTGAGTGTTTTTCTTCTCTCTCTCCTGGTAGCGACCATATCACGCCTTAATCAAGATAATAAAACAGATTATTGACCGAACCCACTTGTTATACTGAGCTGGGGAACGTTGGTCCCGCTCCAACTTATAATTGTTATGAGACAGAGTAGGAAATTGGGGATTACCAGAATTCCCGTGCCGCCCAAACGTGGAAAGTGCATATGATGCATCATCTTCGGGTGTGTTCGTTACATAGAACTGTTTCTCTATATCCTCTACGTCCTGGGTATTTGATACCGGATCAGGATCCCAGATATGTAATCTGTTACATAGGGCTACAGAAAGGTAAAGAACTGAGAACGGGTGATAAGTTTCATGAGACAGAAAACGGGGCAAGTGTTGTAGCCAAGTCTGTTGGTCACTGTCACCCTGTATTACCAATACATTGATTCTGAACGAATGTTATTAGATACCGAACCTGATATACAAAATCATATCAGTCTCTTTATTAGTAAAGAAATGATAAAATTTTGTATTGATGGATAATGTTTTGAACATTTCCTATATCAAAAGTTGATCGGTTCTGGAACGTTATCTAAAAGCATTGATGTTCTAAATCAAACTACAGTTCTTAGTATATAGAACACAACACACAAGAGGAAGAGTTCAGAAATGAACGGATCCTTCTTGAGGTATTGTAGACTAGGTCATATCAATGCGACCCGACTAGCTAAGTTACATTTAGATGCATATTTAAATCAGTTTGAATTTACATCTTATGAAACTTTCCAGTCATGTCACAAAGATAAGATGACCACAACTCTGTTTATTGGAAACAGAGAAAGAGTTACTGAACTCTTGGGATGATACATGTTGATGTATGTAGGTCCCCAGTCTACACATGCCAAGACCGGTTCTTTGTACTTCATTACATTCTCTGATAATCTCTCGAGATTCAGACATATGTTCCTGTTGAAACACAAGTCCGAACCTTTTGAGATATTCACAGAATATAAGTTAGAAGTAGAGAACCAAAATACGGGTATAAGTATTATGTCCTATGATGAGATCAGGGAGGAGAATACTTGTGCACGGAAATCCTAGACTATTCTAAAGGAGAATGAGATTCTCTCTCAGTATTACTCCTCCGAATACACCATAGCACGATGGTATATTGGGGCGGAGCAGATACACCCTATTTGATATGGTGTGCTCTATGATGAGTACTACTGAGTTACCTATTTCCTTTTGGGAGTTATGCACTTGAGAAGCTGCATACCTATTGAATAGGGTTCCAATCAAATCAGTTGCCTACCACTCCATATGAGATATGGAAATGGAAGAGCCCATCTCTTAAGTCAGTTAAGATTTGCGGTTGTCCGGCCTATGTCTAAAAGCAAAATCCGGACAAGCTCGAGGCAAGGTCTGTTGTGTAGAACTGGAAATGTTCCAGCTATACAAACTGCAGCTGATGATTTGACAGAACCAAAGTATTCAGTAGATTCCAACGAACCTCAGCCTCTCCGCCGATCCAGTAGGGTTCCTCACCCACCTGAGAGATACTTCGGTTTCTCTATGACAGTGGGAGCGAAGATTGCATCATGAGATGATGACCCAACTAGTTTCGAGCTGGCCATCAGGAGTGGGACTCTGTAAGAATGGCTGGATGCTTAGCGATCTGAGATGGAATCCTTATACACCAACAAAGTATGGACTTTGGTAGCTATATCTGAAGGGTTAAATCCCCATCAGGAGCAAGTATATCTTGAGAAGATTACTTGGTGTACATGGAAAGGTTGAGACTTACAAAGCTAGACTTGTTAAAAGTTTTCGTCATCGACCAGGCGTGGATAATGATGAAACCTTTTTCCAGTACCCATGCTTAAGTCCATCTAGATCCTACTTGCCTCGGCTACACACCATGACTACGATATCTGGCGGTTGGGTGTCTTGACTGCTTTTCTAAATGATGATTTGGAAGAGAGCGTCTATAAGTACACAGCCAGAGGGCTTCATAGACAGTGGGCGCAGCGGAAACGTGTTCAAGATGTTTTATGTGATAAAGCAGGCATCGCGTAGTTGGAACATCTATTTTGATGGATTAGACAAAGAGTTTGACATCATCAAAATGGTAGATGAACCATGTATAAACAAAAAGGTAGTAGGGAGTATGGTAGCGATCCTCGTAGAGTACGTGGAAGACATACTATTGATAGGGAAGGAGTTTCCTATGCTACGCTCGGTCAATCTCCGCTAATCACAAAGATTCTCCGTGTAGGATCAAAATGATACCTCCTAAATCCTGAGTTTTGGATCTATGAGATAGATTTAATTGGATGTTAGGATTCTCACTAGTTGTAGTGAGATGGTATCAATTGGTCCTGGGGAGAATCATTGGAAGGGTTCCAGGGTGATAAAGATGACTGAAAGTCAGTCACAGGCATTGTCTTTACCTTCAGTAAAGGGACGGTATGTTGGAAGAGTTCTAAGCTAAATACCGTGGCATACTAGACGATAAAGGCTAGATACATCGCTACTTAAGATGCTACCAAAGAGGCGGTCTGGATGTATATTTGTTCATGAGATGAACTTAGTTCCTCCCATTGTGTGACAATGGAGTTGTGGCTTATGCCTAGGAACGTCCTTCCCATCAGTGATCCAGACATATTCTAAGGCAGTATCACCTGATCATGGAGATAGTTGATCTCCAGGGTGATCGAGGTTAGGAGAGTAGACTCAGAGGATAACACGACGGATCCACTCATGAAGGCCTATTCCCAGAGAGAGACTTTATGGGATGGTTGAGTATGATATACTACAACCCCTGCTACAGATGGCCCTAGTGCAAGTGGGAGATTGTTAGTTATATGTATGCCCTAGAGGCCATTACTGTACATAGGGTGTATATTGTAGTGGATGCTGGGACATATATAGGGAGGACTTTCTTGCTCGACATGATAGTATGCTGTCTGGTTGCTCTTTACCTTAACGTGTACACTGATTGTCTCTCTGTTACATGTTGGTAAAGCCCTAGGATGTGTACTTGACTACCTGGACTATGATGCGGATCATACTAGTGGGGACATGGTAGTCCATAAGTATATCCTTCAAGGTCCCTAGTCGTGGGTGTATCGAGACGGGGCATCGATATACCAGAGTAGACTAGCGTATACCTTCTCGACCCATACAGATGGGCGATGGATGATCCCATATCCATTGGTGTTTGACATCAGAGATGATATACGGGTGCTCAGTGGAGACTGGGTACACTGGACGGACTCGCCGAGAACTTCCAGATGGTATTATACCTTACGTCAGATGGCAGTTCTCTAGTGACACTGGTACAGGTTAGTCTGTAGACCCGAGATCGTCATAGAGTCTTGTGTGATTCCCACCGTGCTTTGATTTCCACCTTACCACGTCCAAGAGGGCGTGCAAAACGGAGGCTTTTGGGTACAGTCCCGAATCACATGGAGGCAATGAGCGATAGGAGGGGATTCATCTCTCCCGGTATAGGGAGTTGATGTTGCGTTGTGTTCGATTGGCTATAACCAGAAATCCCTGGCCAGGGTTGCTGAGATTTACTGGTAAGTGTTACCAGTAGTTTCTCGAACTGTTATAGACCTCATATCGACACGACTTATCGAGCTATTGGGGTCTGACGTTTACCACCCCTAGGTGAGATATGCGACATATCAGACGACGAGACCGGACTGTACGGTAAGTGTTACTGGTTGGATTCACAGGAGTGTGAGCGGGCTTGCTCGTCGATCTTCTGATCGCTCAATACCCGGGTGGCCGTTACGTTTAGCAGACCGCTTGCGGCTTGTGGGTCCTTGATATGATCATCATCTGCTGCCGGCGTATTGACGAGTCTTTAGAGTCCTACACAGAGGTTTCCTAGCTCAAGCGAAACGAAATAGGAGCGCATATGAGATATGTGCAGGACCGAGAATAATGCGTGTATGTGATACCGCATTCCATTCTCGCGATGAATGTATCGATTGGTTGTATGCGATATAACCTAGTTATCGAATCAAGGATTGATTCGGTAAGCCGATACATAGGATACTAGTCGGTTATATGCGATATGAACGGATCGTTAAATCAAGTGTTGATTTATTGATTTAATGTATAATTATATATTTGATATATTACTTTGTATTAACTAGTATTGGTTCACTTTAAATGGATTTTCTCACTTGAATTGTGCAAGTTGTATATGTGATATACTTTTGTGCACATGATTGTATCATGTTTGATGATATATGCTTATTTGGTTAAGTGTAAAGAATTAAACCATGGTTAAGTTGATGATTAGGGTTTTGCTTATTCATTCATTTATTTATTTATTCTTTTTGGAAATTAAAAGGATAAATAGATATGGTGGCTTTCTTTGTATCTTTCATGAAGCTTCATGAAGTGTTGAAAGTTTGACCACTTTTGTCTCATGCTTAACCCTAACCATTCCACTTAACCATGATTCATTCTCTACACTTAACCATGGTTTGTATATGATAAGTATTCATTTTCTTTTGTATTTTAAATAACTTATCAATTCATCTTCTTCTTTTTCTTCATCTTTAACAAAGAAGAAAAGCTTGCACCATCAATGGTGATTTGATAAAAAGAGTGAGAAATCCAACTCTAAAGTGAACCCACCTCCTATTTCTTCATCCTCTACCTCTTGCCAAGTAGTATAGGGTGTTATCTTCACAAGTTTCATGACTTGGTGAAGTGGAAGCTTGATCTTGTGATGCCTCGACGTAGATCATCTTCGGCATCGTAGTCGATGACCTAGCCCGCCCATTCTCCGATGAAGCCGATGCTAGAGTCCGGGATCCGATTTGGACAGCGAGGAGACATCATCACGGAGCTATGGAGGTGGTGTCTCGGATCTACAAAGGTTGTATTTCCGTTTACCCTATAGTAAAGTAGTTTACTAGTTCTTGTTTCGCCTAAACATCTAGTTAACGATCTAGTCTAGGGTTTCTCGGCACCGTAAAATTTGAAAATGGCATGGTTGATGCCTTATGAGACCTCATTAGCGTGCCTAGGAACCCTACACCATCTCTTAATTATGTTAAGATATGGGGTTGTCAGGCCTATGTCAAAATGCACAATCCGGACATACTCGAGGCAAGGTCTTTCCTGTGCAAGTTTGTAGGATATCCTAAAAACTCATAAGGGTATATCTTCTACCACATCGAGGAAAAAAAGGTGTTTGTTTCTCGACATGCCACCTTTTTGAAAAGAAATTGGTGGTAAGGAGGTAGAACTGGATGAGGTTCCAGCTATACAAACTACGACTGAAGATTTGATTCAACCAGAGGATTCGGTATTTCATGACGAACCATAGCCGCTCGCCGATCTAGTAGGGTTCCTCATCCACCAGAGAGATACTACGGTTTTCTCATCGATGGTGGAAGCGAGGATTGCATCATGGAAGTTGATGACCCCACTAGCTTCAAGCAGGCCATCACGAGTGGTGACTCTGTGAAGTGGCTGGATGTAATGTGATCTGAGATGGAATTCATGTACACCAACAAAGTATGGACTTTGGAAGTTGCTCCTGAAAGGGTAAAACCCATTGGGAGCAAATGGATCTTTAAGAAGAAATTTGGTGTAGATGGAAAAGTTGAAACTTACAAAGCTAAACTTGTTGCAAAGGGTTTTCTTCAACATCCTGGTGTGGATTATGACGAAACCTTTTCTCCAGTGGCTATGCTTAAGTCCATCCAGATCTTACTTGCCATTGCTGCATACCGTGACTACGAAATCTGGAAAATGGATTTTAAGGCCGCCTTTCTAAATGGTGATTAAGAGGAGTGCGTGTACATGACTCAGCCAGAAGGCTTCGTAGACAATGGGAGAAGCGGAAAGGTGTGCAAGCTGCTTAAATCCATCTACGGGTTAAAGCAGGCATCGCAGAGTTGGAACATTTGTTTTGATGTTCTAGCCAAAGAGTTTGACTTCATCAAGAACGTAGATGAACCTTGTATATACAAGAAGGTTGCAAAGAGTAAGGTTTTCTTCCTCGTATTGTACGTGGATGACATACTCTTGATATGAAATGATGTTCCTATGCTGCATCGGTCAAGCTCTTCTTATCACATAGATTCACAATGAAAGATCTAGGTGATGCCTCCTGCATTTTGGGGATTAAGATCTATAGAGATAGATCTAAAAGGATACTGGGATTGTCCCAATCCAGGTACATTGTCAATATACTAAAGAGGTTTAGTATGGAAGAATACAAGTATAGGAACCAACCCACGATCTCTGGACTCACTCTCTCCAAAGAGATGTCTCCTAAGACTGATTTTGAGAGAGCTCGCATGCAAGGGATGTAGGGTTCCTAGGCACACTCATGAGGTTCTAGAAGGCATCAACCATGCCAAAATAAATTTTTTACATGTGCCAAGAAACCCTAATGCAAGATCGTAATTAGAGGTAAGGCGAAAGCAAGCAAGTTAACTACTTTAACTACAAGTGAAAGGGATTACAACCTTTGTAGATCCGGTCCTCCACTTCTTTAGCTTCTTGTTGGCATCCCTCCGCTGCGATCATCGGGATACCGGACTCTAGCATTGGTTTCATCGAAGAAATGGGCGGGCTAGGTCGTTGACTTCGATGCCGAAGATGGTCTACGTCGAGGCGACTCAAACTCAAGCTCCATCTTCACTAGGTCATGAAACTTGAGAAGATAACACACTCTACTACATGGCAAGTTGTAGAGGATGAAGAAATAGGAAGTGGGTTCACTTTAGAATTGGATTTCTCACTTGATTTCTTCACATGGAATTTTCTAGCAAGCTTTCTTCTTCATTAAGAAGAAGAAGAAGAGAATAGAAAAAAGAATTATATGAAAAAGAAAATTCAAGTGAAGACTTATCATTTAGCAACCATGGGTGAGTAAACTCATGTAGAGAGTAAACTAGGGTTTAGGTAATGGTTAGGTTAAAGAATAAAACAAAATGGTAGACTTTTCAAAGATGCTTGCTTGAAGTATCATGAAGCTTCTAGCAAAGTGAAAGAAAAAGACCATTTTGTTTCAACAAAACAAAATAAATAAAGTAAATAAAACTTAACCATTAACCTAAACATGGTGTAAGTCATGCACACACCCAAGTTTGCATGTATCATCAATCATGATACAAACTAGTGCACAAACATATATCATATATACAACTTATGCACATCAAGTGAGAAAATCAATCTTAAGTGAACAAATACTAGTTAATGTAAAGTAATATATCAAATATATAATTATACATTAAATCATTAAATCAACACTTGATTTAACGATCCGGTCATATTGCATATAACCGACTAATATCTAGTGTATCAATGTATCGAATCAACACTTGATTCGGTAACCCGGCTATATCTCATATAACCGTCCAATGATACAAATCGCGAGAATAGAATACAGTATCACATACTGGTATTATTCTCGGTCCCACACATATCTCATATGCGCTCCTATTTCGTTTCGCTTGAGCCAGGAAACCTCTGTATAGGACTCTAAAGACTCGTCAATATGCCGGCAGTAGGTGATGATCATATCAAAACACCCACAAGCCGCAAGCGGTCTGCTAAACGTAACGGCCACCCAGGTATTGAGCGATCAGAAGATCAACGAGCAAGCCTGCTCACACTCCTGTGAATCCAACCAGTAACACTTACCGCACAGTCCGGTCTGTTCGTCTGATATGTTGCATATCTCGCCTAGGGGTGGTAAACGTCAGACCCCAGTAGCTTGATAAGTCATGCCGATGTAAGGTCCATAACAAGCACGAAACTACTGATAACACTTACCAGTAAATCAATGCAACCCTGGCCAGGGATTTCCAGTTATGTCCAGTCGAGCATAGCGCAACATCAACCCCCAATACCGGGAAAGACGAATCCCCTCCTATCGCTCATTGCCTCCATGTGAATCGGGACTGTACCAAAAAACCACCTGTTTGCACGACTTAATAGAGCCATGGTAGGGTGGAAATCAAAGCACAGTGGAAGACACACAAGACTCTATGACGATCTCGGGTCAACAGACTAAGCTGTACCTGTGTCACCAGGGAACTGCCATCTGACGTGAGGTATAATACCATCTGGGAGTTCTCGGCGAGTCCGTTCAGTGTACCCAGTCACCACTGAGCACCCACATACCATCTCTGATGTCAAACACCAATGGATATGGGATCATCCATCTCCCATCACATGGATCGAGAAGATATACGCTAGTCTACTCTGGAATATCGATGCCCCGTCTCGATATTCCCACGACTAGGAACATTGAAGGATGTACTCATTGACTACCCAGGCCCCACTAGTATGATCTGCATCATAGTCCTGGAAGTCGAGCACACATCCTAAGGGCTTTATCAACATGTAATAGAGAGACTGCAAGTATACATGTTAAGATAAAGAGCAACCAGATAGCGTACTATCATGTCGAGCAAGAAAGTCCTACCTATATATGTCCCAGCATCCAATACAATATACATCTCATGTACAGTAATGGCTTCTAGGGCATACATATTACTAACAATCTCCCACTTGCACTAGGGCCATCTGTAGCAGTGGTTGTAGTATCTTATACTCAACCATCCCATAATAGTCTCTCTCTGGGAAAGTGCCTTTGTGAGTGGATCCGCTGTGTTGTCCTCTGAGTCTACTCTCCAAACCTCGATCACCCTGGAGATCAACTATCTCCATGATCAGGTGATGTTGCCTCAGAATATGTCTGGGTCACTGATGGGACCGGGGTTCCTGGGCCAAAGCCACACTTCCATTGTCACACAATGGTAGGAACCTAGTTCATCTCATGAACTTATATACACCCAAACTTCCTCTTTGGTAGTATCTTTGTTAGCGATGTCACCAACCTTTTTCGTCTAGTGTGCTACGGTATCTAGCTTGGAACTCTTCCAACATACCGTCCCTCCACTGAGGGTTAATACAATGCCCGCGACTGACATTCAGTCGTCCTTATCACCCTGGAACCTTTCCAGTGATTCTTCCCAGGATCAACTGATACCATCTCACTACAACTAGTGAGAATCCTAACATCTATTTAGATCTATCTCATAGATCCAAAACCCAGGATTTAGGAGGTATCATTTTGATCCTATATGGAGAATCCATGTGATAAGAGGAGATTGACCGAGCATAGCATAGGAAACTCTTTTCCTATCAAGAGTATGTTGTCCACGTACTCTACGAGGATCACCACCTTACTCTCTACTACCCTTTTGTATATACAAGGTTCATCTACCATTTTGATGAAGTCAAACACTTTGACTACCACATCAAAACAAATGTTCCAACTCCGCGATGCCTGCTTTAATCTGTAAAGAAAATTGCACACGTTTCCGCTGCTCCCACTGTTTACGAAGCCCTCTGGCTGTGTACTTATAGACGTTCTCTTCTAAATCAATATTTAGAAAAGCAGTCATGACACCCAACCGCCAGATATCGTAGTCATGGTATGTAGCCGTGGCAAGTAGGATCCGGATGGACTTAAGCATAGCCACTGGAAAAGGTTTCATCATTTTCCGCGCCTGGTCGAAGACGAAAACCACTAACAAGTCTAGCTTTAAAAGTCTCAACTTTTCAATCTACACCAAGTAATCTTCTCAAGATATACTTGCTCCTGATGGGGATTTAACCCTTCAGATACAGCATCCAAAGTCCATACTTTGTTGGTGTACATGGATTCCATCTCAGATCGCTAAGCATCCAGCCATTCTTACAGAGTCCCTACTCTCGATGGCCTGCTCGAAACTAGTTGGTTCATCATCTCATGATGCAATCCTCGCTCCCACTGTCATCGAGAAACCGAAGTATCTCTCAGGCGGATAAGGAACCCTACTAGATCGGCGGAGAGGCTGAGGTTCGTCGGAGACTATTGAATCCTTTGGTTCTATCAAATCATCAGCTGTAGTTTGTATAACTGGAACTCCTTCCAGTTCTACAGAACTCACCTTGCCTCGATCTTGTCCAGATTTTGCTTTTGACATAGACCGGACAATCCCAAATCTTAAATTACTTAAGAGATGGGCTCTTCCCATACCATATCTCATATGGAGTGGTAGGCAGTGATCTGATTCGAACCTAATTCAATAGGTATGCAGCTTCTTAAGTGCATAACCCCTAAAAGGAAATAGGTAACTCAGCAGTACTCATCATAGAGCGCACCATATCATATAGGGTGTGATTGCTCCGCCCCGATACACCGACGTGCTGTGGTGTATACGGAGGAGTAATGCTGAGAGAGAATCTCATTCTACTTTAGAATAGTCCAGGAATCCCGTGCTCAAGTATTCTCCTCCCTGATCACATCAAAGTACATAATAATTATACCCGTTTTTGGTTCTCTCCTTCTAACTTATATTCTTTGAATTTCTCAAAAGCTTCAGACATGTGTTTCAACAGGAACATGTGTCCGAATCTTGATAGATCATCAAGGAATGTAAGGAAGTACAAAGAACCAGTCCTGGAATATGTAGACTGGGGACCTTTATACATCACTATGTATCAGTCCCAAGAGTTCACTAACTCTTTCTCTGTTTCGAGTAAACAGAGCTATGGTCATCTTATCTTTGTGACATGACTGGAAAGTTTCACAAGATGTAAATTCAAACTGATTTAAATATGCATCTAAATGTAAATTTAGCTAGTCGGGTTACATTGATATGACCTAGTCTACAATACCTCAAGAAGGAATCGTTCAATTCTGAACTCTTCCTCTTTTGTGTGTTCTATACGTTAAGAACTGCGGTATGATTTAGAATGTATATGCTTTTAGATAACATGCCTGGACCGATTAACTCTTGATATAGGATATGTGCAAAACATTATCCAACAATACAAAATTATATCCTTCTTTAGTAAATAAAGAGACTGATATGATGTTGTATATCAGGTTCGGTATCTAATAACATTCGTTCAGAATCAGTGTATTTTCGTAATACAGGGTGATAGTGACCAACAGACTTGGCTGCAACACTTGCACCATTTTCTGTCTCATGAAACTTATCAACCGTTCTCAGTTCTCTACCTTTCTGTAGCCCTATGTAACAGATTACATATGCGGGATCCTGATCCGGTATCTAATACCCAGGACGTAGAGGATACAGAGAAACAGTTCTTTGTAATGAACGCACCCGAAGGAGATGCATCTTATGCACTTTCTTCGTTTGGGCGGCATGGGAATCCTGGTATTCCCCTATTTCCTGCTCGGTCTTACAACAATTATAAGTTGGAGCGGGACCAACGTTCTCCAGCTCAGTATAACAAGAGGGTTCGGTCAATACATTCATATTATTATCTTGAATAAGGCGTGACATGGTCGCTACCTAGAGAGAGAGAGAAGAAAACACTCTGCGTGCGCTCTTACAAGATTAGATTGGTTATATATTTTATCTAATCAGGATGGCTCCCACTGTTTTTATCAAGTTCTCCTTCAAACCCTAAAAGGAAAGACTTTCAAACCCTAAAAGGAAAGACTAACCGAGATTAATTACACTCTACAAGTTCGCCTATCTTTCAGCCAGGCCAGTGCTGGTACTTTGAGGGAGGTTCCCCGTGCTTTCGCACGGACCTAATTAAAATAAACCTCGTTTTCCCAGGGGCGTAACCCCGTTGACACCTTTCTAGACACCTACTTGATCGGCTAATTGTAAAGTGCAAAACTCTCCCAGGAGTAACAATTACTAGCAGTGGGTATCAGGATCCAACTATCATATAGAAGGTATGCAATCTCATTGCAAATTTCAACACTTGAAACTCCCGATAACGGTTTTTACCCCTAGCGCTTATCACCTTAGTTATGGTCAACAAATCATAAGCACTAGTCAAGTTCTACCCGTCATTTCATGATTAATTAGACCCACCCACATGACCCTTAACTAAGGTCAACAAAGTCACGCGACTGTCCTAACTAATCGCATCATATGCGGAGTAGGAAGACATCACTTAGCTACCGTACACTGTGCCTTGACTATGGTCAACAAACACAGCACGAATACTAAGTACTCTACTTCCTAAAATGACGGAGGGTTGTGGATGGTTTTTAATAAAACCTTTAACACTTTGAACTTGATCTCGTTGCGGAATCAAATGGTTTTAAATGGAGTGTTTTTGAGGCTTTCGCTAGTTTCGCTAAAGAGGTCACTCCCGGTGAAGGGATCTCGGCTCTTTCCTCGTCGAATGAGTTGCAGGATATTCACAATACCACTAGGCAAAGAAAGAACTAGAAAAGCAGTCAAATGACAAACTGAAGGTTGTAGCATCTGCTAGTTATTGCTAAAGAGGTCACTCCCGGTGAAGGGATCGTCGGCTCTTTCCTTATCGAATAAGGTGCTGGATGTTCTACAAGGAACACCGCTATGCAAAGCAACAACTAGAGCTACCTGATTTTATTTTGAAATTCGATTCCACAACATCTTTTAGGTTTATTTTCTTTCATTAATCACATTAATGAATGTCCCATCATTTAAGTCCACCTAAACATCACAGATAAATACAACGTACACTTATGCCATCCGCATTCGCCTCGATGTCCCGTCTGCACCGTTAGGTTAGGTAACTAATGGCAGAGCGGGGCAGGGCTAGCGCGGGTGTACAACATAAGCAACGTCTATATAATATATCATATATACTATATACAATATCTATCTGAACAAATCACATGATCATATCACAGATAACGCAGCAGAAAATATCATATGAAATATTGGATATACTAGGACGTCCGTGTTTTATTTTGAGCCTGTATAAAACATGGATTCCACGGTCGTGATGAATAGCCAATCCCATACCCCTAGACCCCTACGAGAGCGGCAAGTAACCCTACCAATTCTAAAGTTAGGAGACCCGGACACGACTCCTCGAGATGGTCTCCCACTGGACCCTAGAACCCGGTTACTTGTGCTCCCCGCCTTGGGTCTATCCTAATACGGAAAAGTAAATAATATACAATGGTGACATCATCCTCAACTCGGAAGTGCCCCAATAAAAAAATATTACATACAATGAATTTTACATGAATGAAAATGAAAAACACTCATCTCACATAAAAAAAACCCCCGGCTATTCAAACACGACGATCCAATATAACATATCCAGCAACACATAATATCACATGTCATCAACGTAAGTAAATATGCCCATCCCAATTGTCGTTGACATATAGCAACGAAACCGGCGATATCACATATTACACTTACGGTCACAGAAAAGAAAATGTAAAACTACAACAGTTGGAATCTGCAACCTCTTTAGACATCGCATGCCTAACAATTACAAACCCTGCATTTTAGTCTCATTATCGAAAACTCTTTTCAATATCAAGTCGGGCAATTCAACAAGATTCCCGACATCCTGAACGAATGCTCGTCGCAAACTTTAATAGACGGCCGCACCCCCGATACCGTCGACGAAGTGCACTAAGGCGGAACACCGCTGCCGCGAGCACCCGAACGGATGCTTTTGGCGACGGGGTTCTCCTACAGTCACTTAGTCGAGGCTATGGGACATGGCTATCTATTAAGTTTACCCGGCGAGTATCCGCGTACGCAACGTGACTGCGACGGACTTTTGATCACATCAAAATTCCGTGGCAACCGATCAAATGAGACTAAAGTGTTAGATTTATAACATTCAGATTAGTTATCTCATAACTACTTGTGGATTCCAAATATTGTATCACATTCCAGATAAATAGACAATGTTAAAGTTTCCGATCGAATAATCAAACACCCAAGTTTTCCCGAAAAGCTCAACACATGAAATAAGTTTAAATACATCCACTTCATGCCACAGTACCAACGGTCCAGCCGTAGAAGGGTCAAGCCAACGCCTCACATGTGGCACGCCGTACTGCCCGAAACCCTAAGGTTCAAAGGGCAGTTCAAGACGGTCACATAATCGAGTTAAGGTTTGATGTCTTCTAGAGGGTCCATCGCGTTACTTGCACTTCTTATAATGTTCTTAAACTACGGAAAAATCCAACACTTGGAAATTTTCCGGCAGGGGAAAAGGTGAGATATTGATATCCGGTCGAACATTTTAACACGTTCTAAAATTACCCGGAAAGAATAAACAAGGTTAAATAATCCGATCGAATCATCGAGTCCCCAATACAACCCTAGAAAACTCAACACTTGAGTGGAATTAAAAAATTCCCAGAAAAAATTAACAAGAAAGGACCAATGAATAATTACATGAAATTCCAGGGACTAAGTCACAATTTTGGCCGCGGAACCGCCGCCATACCCTTGGTTTGGCCGCGGTTCCGCGGTCAAATAATTGACTTAGTGGACCGTACTTCACAGTAATTCTTAGTTTTTCCTGCTTGTTTTACTGAGCATTTTTAATTCATAAAAAATCACATTTTTAGAAAATGTACAGAGAGGGGTGTAGTTTAGGGTTTCGAGGTTCGATCGGGTTTCTAACTTCGTCTACACTTCGCCTAAAGCTCTTGCTAGGCTCTGATACCACTGTAGGGTTCCTAGGCACACTCATGAGGTTCTACAAGGCATCAACCATGCCAAAATCAAATTTTTACATGTGCCGAGAAACCCTAATGCAAGATCGTAACTAGAGGTAAGGCGAAAGCAAGCAAGTTAACTACTTTAACTACAAGTGAAAGGGATTACAAGCTTTGTAGATCCGGTCCTCCACTTCTTTAGCTCCGTGTTGATGTCCCACCGCTGCGATCATCAGGATCCCGGACTCTAGCGTTGGTTTCATCGAAGAAATGAGCCGGCTACGTCGTTGATTTCGATGCCGAAGATGATCTACGTCGAGGCGACTCAAACTCAAGCTCCATCTTTACTAGGTCATGAAACTTGTGAAGATAACACACTCTACTACATGGCAAGTTGTAGAGGATGAAGAAATAGGAAGTGGGTTCACTTTAGAATTGGATTTCTCACTTGATTTCTTCACTTGGAATTTCCATAGGTCGACATCTAATGCCTAGTAGCTGCTGAGGGACCCGTTGGTGCTACGGTGACCCCATTGGATGGGGTGGCTGCCTGACTACAGTGGTATCAGAGCCTAGCTAGAGCTTTAGGCGAAGTGTAGACAAAGTTAGAAACCCGATCGAACCTCGAAACCCTAAACTATACCCCTCTCTGTACATTTTCTAAAAACGTGATTGTTTATGAATTAAAAATGCTCAGAAAAATAAGCAGGAAACTACTGATAACACTTACCAGTGAATCAGTGCAACCCTGGCCAGGGATTTCCAGTTATGTCCAGTCGAGCATAGCGCAATATCAACCCCCAATACCGAGAGAGACGAATTCCCTCCTATCGCTCATTGCCTCCATGTGAATCGGGACTTTACCCAAAAACCACCTGTTTGCACGCCTCAATAGAGCCGTGGTAGGGTGGAAATCAAAGCACAGTGGGAGACACATAAGACTTTATGACGATCTCGGGTCAACAGACTAAGCTGTACCAGTGTCACCAGAGAACTGCCATCTGACGTGAGGTATAATACCATCTGGGAGTTCTCGGCGAGTCCGTTCCGTGTACCCAGTCACCACTGAGCACCCGCATACCATCTCTGATGTCAAACACCAATAGATATGGGATCATCCATCGCCCATCATATGGATCGAGAAGATATACGCTAGTCTACTATGGAATATCGATGCCCCGTCTCGATATTCCCACGACTAGGAACATTGATGGATGTACTCATTGACTACCAACTAGTATGATCTGCATCATAGTCCTGGAAGTCGAGCACACATCCTAAGGGCTTTATCAACATGTAATAGAGAGACTGCAAGTATACATGTTAAGATAAAGAGCAACCAGATAGCGTACTATCATGTCAAGCAAGAAAGTCCTACCTATATATGTCACAGCATCCAATACAATATACATCTCATGTACAGTAATGGCCTCTAGGGCATACATATAACTAACAAGGGATACCCTATGCTTCGGCAGTAGGCTCTATCATGTACGCGATGTTATGTACCAAACCCGATGTAGCATACTCACTAAGTGTAGTCAGTAGGTATCAAGCAGATTCAGGAGAGAGTCACTGGACAGCTGTGAAGAACATTCTCAAGTACTTGAGAAGGACTAAGGAAATGTTCTTGGTGTATGGTAACGGAGAACTCTAAGTGGAGACCTTTACCGATTCGAGCTTCCAAAGCGATAAGGACGACTCTAAGTCGCAGTCGGGATTTGTCTTTACCCTAAATGGAGGGGCAGCTTATTGGAAGAGTTCCAAGCAAGAAACCGTAGCAGAGTTGACAATGGAGGCTGAATACATCGCTGCCAAAGAGACTGTCTACATGAAGAAGTTCATCACTGAACTTGGTGTGGTTTCGTCCATTGAGCATCCAATACCTTTGTATTGTGATAACAATGGAGCTGTGGCTTTGGCCAAGTAACCCAGGTCCCATCAGAAGTCCAGATATATTCTGAGGCGGTATCACATGATCCGGGAGATAGTTGATCGCGGCGAGATAGAGGTCGGGAGAGTTGACATGAAGGATAACACTGCGGATCCACTCATGAAGGCCATACCCCAGATACAATTTGAGAGACTCTTCGGGATGTTGGGTATAAGATACTACAACAGCTGGCCTTAGTGCAAGTGGGAGATTGTTAGTTGTATATATGCCGTAGAGGCCATTGTTGTACATATGATGTATATTATAGAGGATGCTTGGATATATTGAGAGAGGACTTTCTTGCTCGATATGATAGTATGCTATCTCGTTTTACTTTGTCTTAACATGTTAATTTGTATTGGTTTACAGTCTTGCTCTCACATGTTGATAAAGCCCATAGGATATGTACTTGACTACTGGGATTATGATGCAGATCATACTAGTAGGGCCAGGGTAGTCCAAGAGTACATCCTATAACTGTTCCTAGTCGAGAGTGTATCGAGACAGGGCATCGATACACTAGAGTAGACTAGCGTATACGCATCTTGACCCATATGATGGGCGATGGATGATCCCATATCCATCGGTGTTTGACATCAAAGATGGTGTACTGGTGCTTAGTGGAGACTGAGTACACTGAACGGACTCGCCGAGAACTCCTAGATGGTGTTATACCTATCGTCAGATAGCAGTTCTCTGGTGACGCTGGTACAGGTTAGTCTATAGACCCGAGATCGTCATAAGTCTTGTGTGATTCCCACTGTGCTTTGATTTCCATCTTACCACGTTCAAGAGAACGTACAAAACGGTGGCTTTTGGATATAGTCCCGAATCACATGGAGGTAATGAGCGATAGGAGGGGGTTTCATCTCTCCCGGTATTGGGAGTGGATGTTGCGCTGTGTTCGATTGGCTATAACTGGAAGTCCCCTGTCAGGGTTGATATGGAGTGCTACTGGTAAGAGTTATCAGTAGTTTCTTGACCCGTTATGAGCCTCACATCGACACGACTTATCAGTTACTGGGGTCTGGCATTTACCACCCCTAGACTGGATATGCGACATATGAGACGAAGAGACCGGACAGTACGTTAGTATTACTGATTGGCTCGACGGGAGTTCTGACAGCTTCGCTGGTTTTCTTCTGATCGCTCAATACCCGGGTGGCCGTTACGTTTATTTAACCGCTTGCGGCTTGTGGGTGTTTGATACGATCATCACCTACTGCCGGCGTATTGACGGGTCTTAGAGTCCCACACAGGAGTTTCCTAGCTCAGGCGAAACGATGTGGTGTGCATATAAAATATGCGCGGGACCCGATTGAATGCGAGTATGTGATATCGTATGTTAATCGGGTGTTTTTCTATTGGTCAGGTCGTATGTGATATAACTGGTTTGTTAAATAAAGTATTGATTTATCATTTGACTTTTAGTTTAATTCTTTATTTAAACCCTTTTCTTTGTTGAAGATGTATGCATGCATGTATGCACATGTTGATGTGCATGGACACATACATACATACATGGATGTGTATCAAGGTTGATGATACACTATATGGTGGCAATGCAAGACTCACATGATTGTTAATATATATATATATATATATATATATATATATATATATATATATATTCATTTTTGAGTTAAAATTAAAGATTATTCACTCATGGTTAATATTTATCTTCATTTGACTTTTTGACCATTCTTGACCTAACTTTTAACCATGAGTTAATTCTCTTTTGGCTTTTAAACTCAATCAAAAATATCTAGATATTATCTAACCATGGTTTGAGGATAGAATGATTTAATATTCATTATTTCATTCTCATCTCATTTTTTTATGTTTTATTATTCATCACAAAAGCTTTTGAGCTCAAGCTTTTCCATTATCTTCTTCTTCCTCTCTCTCTTGAGTTTTCATTTGAGAGAGTTAGTAAAAAAGAAAGGGTTTTGATTAGAGAATACAAACCACATCATCATTCTACACACATCTAGCCCATTTGTGTAGGGTGTTTGCTATACTTCTTCCATGGATCAAGTAAAGCAAGGAGCTTTGGACAAAGGGACTTCGGGTGGATCATCGTGGACAAGGAAGGTTGCTAGCGATCCATTCCAAACTCTCAAAGGTCCAAGGAGACTACAAAGGTTGTAATCTCTACACTTAGTGATAGAATGTTCTTTGTATGTGATACAAAAGTTGTTACCCTAAATATTCTAGTTTAAAGATTCATGGTTTGTTTGCTTTGCACCTCTCTAAATTTTAAAGTGGCATGAGTGATGCTTCCAAACCCTAGACTAGGTGCAATGGAAACCCAACAATCGGACCGCGGGCTCCGGTAGAACGGGTCGGCCTGTATCCATCTCATGACTCCGGTCGGTATCCTCCAGATATCCGCCGAGTCCAAATACTGTCACCGGTAGGCAGTGCACCTCCCCTGCCAAGCTCATCGGCTAATCCATCGACATACATTTCTTGTCCCGGGGTACCATACCGGGTCCACCATGTACCCGCAAACGGCCACTCCCCTCCTCTCATCGGGTTTCTAACACAAGTCTCAAAACCGAGAAAACCCATGGTGGATGCACTGAAATATCATATCAAGAGAAACTGGGTTTTCAAACAACACATAATTTCTTGAAATACCTCCACGGTTCTCAAATCCATAAATCACACGAAATCCATATCTCAATGCATAAATCCATGAAATCTGATATATGCAACATAAAACAGCAATATGAGCATATTAAGGAAAAGCCGCTCTTTTAAATGAATCCAGTTTTAAAATATATCCTGCGATTCCCAATTCCTCCGAATCAAGTGCAGCATCATATGATATGTACATGTAACTATAGCAATATATGTGTATCTACATGTAAGCAGGTATGTATGATACATTTCATAAGCGCAATAACACAATAATCAACGTCTCAATGTCAAATTACAATACAATACCATTTAGGGGTATATGTAGCTATAGTAGGGAATGTCATGCAACATAGCATAATGATGTGAGCATAGCAAGTATATAATAGGATGATGTAGCAATTCTATTGTGTGAGTGACATAGCAATTATCGATGATGAAAGTGTGTGAGCCGGCAATCTGTGTAAGTGTAACATACGCATCATCGATAATGGTGTAGGTGTACTAGCACAGGTACATATATAATGCAATGAGAATATTATAAACGTAGCATAAGGTACATCGTACGCGAAATGCTATCAGGTATACGTATCTATAATAAATCCGAGTCGGTGAATCTATCAATCGGCACACAGCCTCACAACACTACGTATGGTATAATCTATCGTACGACATCCTCTAATCAAGGGTATAGATCAATCAACAGGTAAAACTCATCGCGTAGGGTAATCCATCGTACGGTGGCATTAAACCATTAGGGATTCTATCAACCTATACAACAACGGGGGTACGGATCTAAGTCTCGTACGGCATATCACTCATTATGCACATCATTATCCATATATATATACCTATCTCGCAGGTCACATCAGTGTCAATCTCATATCAGGGGACCGGCAAGGTAACAACTATCTCTTATCGACTCGCATCCATATAACGACATATCAACCAAGTCATTATATCTCATAGTATACTCTTTTCATCGCATAAATCTCTCACATTAAGTCATTTACATATTCATTCTATCATATAAATCTCCAAGTGCTATGTCCCTATAGCTTTCATCTCATATCTCGATATATATACTAAATCATTAATATCACCTCGAACTTTCTTTTTAACTATATCTATAGTTTTCTAATATTGGTTTCTCCAACTGTTTTCTATGTATATATCTCGATCTCCATTCATAAATTTGCGGGGATGCTATACGCCATCCACCCGACTCCCACCGTAGAAATAAATCTACTCACCTGTGGAACTCCTCGTTCAGCCGTAGTCGATGTGCTCCGTCATCTAGGAATCCACGCGAAGGTACCTACAAATCAACACATATTGCTACATTATGAAAACCAAATCCTGAAAACCAATACGGCACACGGTGCGCTTATAGGTTAGAACCTATAGCCTACGCATGCAAAAACAACCAAACAATCCTATTCGTTGGTGTACAAACTGTAAGTCAACGCCAGCGCCCCAGCCACCAATCCATGGCCAGATACGGAACAAAAACTTTTAAACCTGGCGCTAACGTAACCCAAAAACCCGGATCGAACCATTAACCCTATACTAGTAAACTGTAAAGTGGTAAAAGAGATTATACCGATTGATCCGTGTCCTTCGGTCTTCAATCTCTTCTCCTAGCTTGTTGTGGCTGTCCCGACGAAGTTCACTCTCCGGTCTCGCTCAACGAAGAGGCTCCACGTCGAGAATTCTTTATACGGGCTTCTGCCTCAAAACTGAGGCAACTCGGGCATCCAGTTTGCTAGCCTAGATACCCAAGACGAAGTAGAGATAGTAGGTGAATATTTTGTCTCAAAGCACCCAATGATTTGGATGGATGTAAAAATGAAGTTGCCAAGTGAGATAAAAATGTAAACACAAGAATTTGCTAATGAAGAAAAAAATTGGGGTCGACCATTTTAGTTCTCTGGGGATTTCTTGAGAATTGGTGAGGTGGGTGTGATGATTAATTCAACACCAATAATAATTGCCGCCAACAAAATACCCAGCTCACACCAATTAAATAGACACCTCACAAAAATATCAACACTAAATATCCTAGCAAAAACAAGAAGCAATCAATGCTCAACATGTTGCCAGCACATCCACACGAAATGCCCATTCCTCACAACATGCCAAAATCAACAAATGCCCACGAAAATTATGCTGCGAAAGAAAAATAGCCACATGAATTTTTCCCAATTAAAATGCTCACTGCCAAAGAAATACACAATGAAGGAATTTGGCCAAAAATCAAAGTTAACAATTTTCATTAATTATATATTTAAGTGAATGAATCATTTTAATCTCCTAATTATTTCACAAATATCGGTATATATTTAAACCATTTTACGAAAACCCCAAATTCGCAAATCGATAGTTTTCGCGAAATATATTATTTTAATATTAAATTCCAAAAATAAAATTTTATATTTTTTGAAATGTTATTGCTTAGATACTCTCCACCTCGATCTGATCGAAGTTTCTTGATAATCGAGCCAGTTTGTTTTTCTACTTGAAGTTTGTACTCGAATTTCTCAAAAGTTTCGGAATTATGTTTCAATAAAAACATGTGTCCGTATCTTGAGAAATCATCAGTAAAAGTGATGAAGTATAAAAAACCGCCTCTAGCATGTGTAGAAATTGGTCCGCATACATCACTATGTATGAGGCCTAAGAGTTCTATGGCTCTCTCTCCGTGTCCAATAAACGGAGTTTTGGTCATTTTACCTTTGATACTGGACTGACAAGTCGCATAAGGTTTTTATTCAAAAGGATTCAAATATCCATCTTTATGTAGCTTGTTTAGTCTTGTTTCATTAATATGACCTAGTCTACAATACGAAAGAAAAGATTCATTTAGATATGAAATCTTTCTTTTATGTGTATTTGTATGTTGAAAACTGTGTGTTGGTTTAGGACATAAATACCGTTATTTAGTGTACCATACCCAATCAACTGTTGATTCAGGTTAATGTTCATAACATTATTTTGCAACACAAAATGATATCCTTCATTGTCTAACAAGGAAATGGATATTATATTACAAAGCATACTAGGTACATAATAACAAGGGTTCAAAACCAAAATACATCCTGAAAGCAACCCCGGATGATATTCTCCTACAGATACAGCATCTACATTGGAACCATTTCCAACCCGCATAGTGTGGTCCCCAGTCTTCAAAACTCTACTGTTTCTCAATCCCTGCACACAATTGCAGATGTGAGAACCAGAACCGGTATCTAATACCCAAGATGCAGAGTTTAATGAAAAACAATTTTCAGTTACAAACACACCTGAAGCGAAAGCATCAGTATGCTTCTTCTTCTTGAGATCAGCAAGGTACAAAGCACAATTGTGTTTCCAGTGTTGTCACGACCCGAAATTTAGTTCGTGGCCGGCACTTAAGTCACGCAACTTCTACAGGCGCAACGTAAATTAAGTAAACCGAATACCCAGAAATCTAAACCTTTTTAAGAAAAAGGAAGAGGTGAAGTATTGAAATAAAAGTATAATGAATCATGATTTTTATTTTAAAATTCGGGCATCACCTCCCACGTATTTTGATCCAAAACCACAAACCCATGATAATATAAAAGGCATCCCCAAGCGGGAGCTAGCTCTTCGCCAAACGGTGGATCACAACCACGCAAGACAGAATATATGTATACGACGCCCAACGGCGAAGATCAACACAAGGAATAAAGTAAAGCAAGATATCCAACCCACCAAGAGAACATAAAACCCATCGCTCAAGTCTTGCAACTACAAGTCTTGCTAAGTCTTACCACTTATACAAATACTAGTTTCTGATATGATGGAGTTAACTAGATACAACAGGAATAATAATACAAGAGTGGCACGATCCAACATGTACCACCTACCAAAGTAAATCACCCAGAACAGCTGTGTGCCAGCGATGCCACTACTGATCCATGCGGTCAACCTGCAAGAACTGTGGTGCAACGGGAGTGAGTTGCCAACTCGTGAGTAGAAAACATCATAAGGTAGAAATCGAAATAAACAACGATTCCTAGGTCAACTATATCATAAAGGAAATACTATGATATCTAGGGTGACCGTATCTGCATATATGCCACAACATAATCAATGCCTATCAGCAAGTGGATCTCATCCAACAATATAATCAAATGCCTGTATGCATGTGGATCTCATCCATGTGTCAACCACTAATATAAAAACTGACGCATGCAAATATCATGAACGCATATGCAGGTAAATATGAGTATATAAATTAACGTGTGTCCCTCGCGACACATCAAAATCATGGAACCTGTGTGTCCAACATCGACACTCGAAATATCATGAAAACCAGTGTCCAACATCGACACATAAATACTCGTATCCATACGCTCTTTAATACCTAAGTGTCCAATATCGACACTCGTGTTCCACGTATCGGTTTTCTAATATCCATACGCTCCTTGAAACCTATCCAACATCGACACTTGTGTTCCGCGTATCACTTTTCAAATATCCATACGCTCCTCGAAACCTAAGTGTCCAACATCGACACTTGTGTTCCACGTATCGGTTTTCTAATATCTATACATCTCACGGAAAATAAGTGCCCAATATCGACACTTGAAGTCCCCAAATCCAGATAAATCGGGCTTTCAAAACAATACATATTTCTCGAAATATCCCCGCGGTTCTCAAATCCGGAAAACACATGAAATCCATATCTCAATGTGTAAATCCATGTAATATGATGTATGTAACATAGCACAACAATATGAGCATATCAAGGAAAAATCTGCTATTTAAATGCATCAGGTCATTAAATATTGTTGGAGATAGTGCCCTCATAGTCAATTATTGGATCGCAGGTACGTGATTGCAATGATTGCGGAGGACCTATACCGGTAGGACAATCTTACTCGAGATGATAGTATGCTATCTGGTTTGCCTTTATCAGTCGTGTACATGTTCAGGTAACTGATTACCTGTTACACTTTGATAGAGCCCTTAGGATCTTGCTTTACCACCAACAGTATGATGGCGATCATATACATGAGAGTTGGGTGGTTTATACGCATATCCTTAATTGTGGTCCCTAGTCGTGGGAGTTTCGAGACAGGGCATCGATACTCCGGAGTAGACTAGTGTATACAGTCGAGACCCCGACGAGGGGCGGTGGCCGGTCTCACAAGCCACTGGTGTCAGTTGGATCACCTAAGATGTATACAGGTGCTCATTGGGTTATGAGTACACCGGACATGACTCGCCGGGAATCTGCTAGTTAGTACTATATTTATCGTCAGATAGCAGTTCCCTGGTGACATGTGTACAGGTTAGTTCATCGACCTGAGGTCGTCATTTGTCTCGTGTGAGTTCCCACTGTGCTTTGATTTCTACCCTACCACGTCTCAAAGGAGTCGTGCAAACAGGTAGCTTTTGGGTACAGTCCAGAGCCATATGGAGGCACGTGAGCGGATCGGCAGGGGATTCGTCTCTCCCGATATTAGGGGCGAGATCGTGCTGTGTCTAGGAGAGCCATTACACAAAGCCCACGGCCGTGGCAGGAGATTTACTGGTAGGTACTCCAGTAGTATCTCAGGGTGTTATTGGGCTTCACTCCGACACGACTTATACTGCTATTGGGGTCTGACGTTACTAGCCCCCTAGGCAGATATGCGATACTCATAGACGAACGGACCGGACTGTATATACATTGTCACTGTTAGGCTCAGTAGGGTTTCTGGATGAGTTCGCTCATCAGCCTCCCTTGAGGTCAGTCCATGGGCAGCCGTTACGCATTGCTAGTGCCGCTGACGGTTTGTGGTTAAACCCACTGCCAGGGTACTGACAAGTCATTAGAGTCCCCCACAGACAGTTTCCCAAGTTCGGGCGAAACGTTGTAGAGGCCGTATGGTTTTATGGCAGGGTTCGGAAAATGCACGTGCATTTACGCACGTGTTATTTTTCGGGCAGATGATACTGGTCGGCTTTGGTTTAAGCCGGATCCGAGTATTATATTGAGTAGGTATAATATCTTTGTCTCAGTTGCATTTGTATTCGGTCGTAATACAAATGCGGGTATATTTATACAGTTTCGGGGTTATCCTGAAAGTCGTTTCAGGATCACTTTTGGAAGTTGCCAGTTTCCAGTTTTCTATCAGCCGTCTTTTAACATTCGGTTAAAGACGGATTTATCTTTTCTTGGATAGGATTCAGTCGTGCTTCTAGAAGATTCTAGATGGTGAGGTGGCTAAGTGACTCATCTTGACATTAATGGTTGCATTAATGACTTGATGAGGTGTTTTAGTGAGTCATGCTTTAGCTTTAATGATTCTTGTTTAGCTAAGGATATTTTGTGAGAAGCTTCATTTCTTGTGGTCACCCCCTTTCTCCTACACTCACCCCCTCTCCATATATATAGCCGGCCCCTCCCCTCTCTCCCTCTCTCACTTGTTGATTTCATTTGGAAAAAAGATATCATAGATTTTGGGGTGTATGGAATTTCACAGCTCATTTCATTCCATCACCCGATTCCCTCGGCAACTTCATTTACCGATCGTCCACGGACTTGGACGAAGTGAGACAAAGTCATCTACTCATTCTCTACATCATTCTTGGTCGTCTCTTTTAGCAAACTTGACGATCGAGTTGCCTCAAGTCAGAGGCGGGAGCCCGTTTAAAGAATCGTCGACGTGGTGCCACCTCGACGAGGAGATCGAAGATCGACGAGATCGGAGCAGCCGCAACGGAGCGTGGGATGATGGTTAAAGAACGAAGGACTCGGATCGTTCGGTATAACCTTTATACACTCTTTACAGTTTGTTAGTTTAGCAATAATGGCAGATCCGGGTTAAAGTATACGATAGCGGCAGTTAAAAGGTTTTGTTCCGCATTTTGGCGTCTGTAGACGGCCGGGGTGCTAGCATAGACTTACAGTGGTATCAAAGCCTCACCATTTTTCTATACTAACTTGTGCTAACGCGTTTAAAACATCGATCGAACCGGAAATAAAAAATCACAATTTTTCCACTTGACAGTTTCTGTTAATTTTTAAACTGGTCCAAATGTCATTTTGACTATACCAGAAAATCAAGAAGGGTTTTTTAGGAATACTGCAGAAATTCGACATAGTAATTCGACTGTTACGCCGCGGATCCGCGGCCCAAGCATGGGTTTGGCCGCGGATCCGCCGCAGGAAAGTGACATCACTCTGCCAACTTTCTACAGTGCATTCTCTATTGGATTTTGGGGTTTTTGGTATATATCTTTTGGGCCCAGGTTTTGTTACTGTTCACCAGTAAGTCGTGGGGCCCATTTCTTGATATTTGCTCGATCGAAATTTAAAAATGTTAGTTTACAGTGCTTACATTATATCTCCGACCGGGAATGTCATTTGATCGGTAAACCGCGTCTGATTGCTATAGTTCTTTTAGACGGGTTTGCGAACGTGACATTCGCGTTGATGTTCTGTGTTGTGCTGTGATGTTGCGGATTTGTTGTGGTGGATAGCAGTGTGCAATGGTAGTACAGGTTGAGTTTATTTGTACATTTGATATTGCGGGGCGAGCGTCCAACTTGTGGACTGCCGTCACTGCCTGTTGTATAATATTCTTTTGGGGCACGACCAGGTTGCGGTCGATGTACCTATTGTACTATTTTTCATTACTGTACTAGGTTTTGCCCCGAGACGGAGTGCACTGATAGCCGGGTTCTGAGAAGCAACGGGTCCGCATCTCATGGCTTTGAGAGGCAGAGGGGCCCCACTCTAGAATTGGCAGACTATTCGCCGCACTCGTAGGGGGTACAGGTTGACCCAAGGAGGGGTGCCCAAGATTACCGGATTCCGTGGAGTGCTGGGTGGTCCATTCACTATGCTGTAGGGGGCTGCCTCGCTTCAGGTTTTGGCGGGTAACTTGCCGCACCCGTAGGGGTCTAGGTTTCATTGCACTGGCTATCCACACGACAGGGGAACGTCGGGTTTCAGCAGCGGCTCTGTGAAACCCGGGGATCCCAGATTATCTGTATTGTTCTGTGATGCTTATTACTTTTCTGTAATGTTGCATATTATCACGCCTGGAGCGATTATTGTATATTGGTTTATATACTATTAGATGTTGTATATGTTTTACACCCGCGCTAGTCCAGTCCCCACTCTGCCGTTAGTTAAGTAACCTAACGGGTGATGACGGGACCCAGTGACGAATGCGGATGGCATATACGTACATTTTATTTTTGTTCTTTTCTGGTGTGATTAATTGATGGGACTGCGTTGATTCTGATCAATGCAAAGTAAAACAAACCTGTTTGGATGTTGTTGGAACAAATTTAAAAAGTGTTATTGCAAAGATGTTTCCTTTTGTTTTGCATAGAGATATTCGGTTGGAATATTCTGCACCTCATTCGACGGGGCAAGGGCAGATATCCCTTCACCGGGACTGACCCCTTGGGCAGAAGTTTGCGTCAGGGTAATAACTTCACTATAGTCGATTGCATGTTGCTTTGCATAGCGGTATTCAGTGGAATATCCTGCACCTCATTCCACGAGGAAAGAGCCGAGATCCCTTCATCGGGAGTGACCTCTTTAGCAAAAGGTTTTCGCCACTATATTTTAAAAAGCTATCAGGTTCCTTCAACGAGATCAAGTTCATTACGTTAAAGGTTTTTCGCCAAAAACCAGCTGTATCCCTCCGTCGTTTCTTATGGATGGTCAGTAATATTCAAGCTATGTTTGTTGGCTTTCGTCAAGGCATAGTGTTTGGTAGTTGCTGGGGTATTCATTTGTTGCATAGATAGATGTGTTGGTTTGGGACAGTCGTATTACCTTGTTGGCTTTCGTCAAGGGTATGTACGGGTGGGTTCAAATTAACAAGATAATGACGGGCAGAACTTGACATGTGACTTATGATTTGTTGACTTTCGCCAAGGTCATAAGAACATGGGGCAAAAATTATATCGGGAGTTTCTAAAGAAACTGAAACTTTCCAGGCATGCGCATACCTTCTGGAGTGTGATAACGCGAGTGGATTCCGTCACGTTATCATGCGATGAGAGTTGGATCCCGATTCCCACTGATGAGTTGGTTTACTCTTCGGGTGATTCCGATTGATTCTTCTTTAGGTTTGGAGGAGAATTTGACAGGACAGTGGGAGGTTTCCGGATTAGATAAAGTGATGAGCATTCTGATCTAGGATAGAGTGCACGCAGAGTGTTTCTTTTCTCTCTCTCTTTGGCAGCGACCTTTGACCGACCCTAGACTATGACTCAGTGACCAAGTTGACCGAACCTTCTTGAAATACTGGCTTTTGGATTGTCTGAGTTGCATAAGTCATTGCCACTCCTTCTTTTACCCTTTGAATTTCTCAGAACACCAGTATTACTACGGATATCCACTTCCATTGGATAGATCCATCGTATGGTTATATACGAACTCGAAGGGACATCTTCGAGGATGGATCCAGGTTCAGGAGAAATAGAATTGGTTTATTCAGTTGTCTTTTATTATCACCTTCTCTCAGGTTGCGAGGGCTCCTTGGTTTAGGAGAGTACACCTATTACGCTTATTGGATAGTCTTATTCCAAACCATAGGCTGGTGCCGAAAGGTAGGGAATGAAGAAAACCAATTAGCCTAAGTAGGGTGTGCAGAAGGTAATATGTAAAGACAAAATAAAGGGATTAGAAAGAGGGCAAAGTAAATTGCGACTGATATCATTCACGACCAAAACCGCGTACTTCATCGCCACTCCTATTTCACCTTTAAAAGAATAAAGTATTATTCAGTTGTCTTTTATCATCACCTTCTCTCGAGATGCGAGTACTCCTTGGTTTAGGAGGGTACACCTATTATGCTTACTGGATAGTCTTCTTCCAAACCAAAGGCTGGTGCCGAACGGTAGGGAAGGAAGAAAACCATTTAGCCTAACGATGGTGTACAGAAGGTAACGACTAAAGACAAATAAAGGGATTTGGAGAGATGGCAATAAAATATACGGTTGAAGTCATGAATTGGATTATGGAAGAGGCATTGCTATGAATACCAGGATACCCCTACGAAACATTTTCATGTTTCAGTGCATTGTTAAAGAAAAACTGTTTTCCCGATTAGACACTTACTCCAAGGGTATGTATTTACCACGTTTCATTCTCATATCTGTATGGTTTTACAGATGATGAGTGGGAGTAAGTTATTGGGAATTAGGTGATTATCCTCATTATATCGGAATTCGTTGTAATTGGTGATATTTGAGGAAATCTCCAGGGTACAGTTTTCAACCTACGACGCACAGGTTTTGAGTTGTTTAACTCAGCGGACTTATACAGAGTATTGTATGTTGTCCAACTGTCCATCAGGACAAAGGGGTAGGTCCTCGTACTATGTTCTGTTTACTTATAACTTCTCTAGTATTTAGACGAGTGTTTCGTAGAAATACAAGGTCTAAGTTTTGAGAAGTTGTGGGTATAAGAATAAAGTAGAGAACCAGGTATCACAAGTATCGGGATTCTTCAAAGAGATCGAAGATGTAGATTCTTGTGATTGGTATTCAGATGATAGTGATGGTTTTGAGAAACGTGTTTCTCTTTCAGGTTACTCATAATTGGATGGATTCCTAAGTTGAGTAATGCTGATTAGCCTCTTTCCATTAAGTTGATATGCACTGAAGACAGCTGCATGGATTGAATATGGTTCTAATTAAATAAGTGCCAAAGTTTCTGTATTGGATATAGAATAGATCGTACTTTAAAAGATGTTAAGGTACGGGGAGTTGTCCAGCTTATGCTTAAAACCAGACTCTGGATAACTCAGGGCACGTTTCTGTAATGGCTGTTTGTGGGTTGACCCTGGCTATGACGAGGGTTGATATTCTACCATTTGGAAGATCAATAGTGATATTGTTCTTGACTCGCCACAGTTTTAGTAAAATGGATCTTTTTCAGAAAACAGTAGTGGGAGTATGGTAGAACTGGAAGTGATTCCAGAACCATGAACGATTACGGAAAATTTAATAGGACCTATACATTCAATCAGGTTTGACATTCCAATAGCCACTCCGCAGATATGGTAGGTAACCTTAGACACCCGAGAGGTACTTCGGTAGCCTCAAGGACGGTGACAGGGAGGTTCTTATCTATCCAGACTTGACACTACTGTTGTTCCAGGCTATGAGACCCGGTAGGAGGGTTGTCGTAGTCAGTGGGAGCATCGGAAGCATAGTGGGCAAGTAGCTTATGTCTATTTATAGACTAGAGCAGTTATAGCGGAGATAGATCATCTATTTTTTGATGTGACGGTCATAGGTTTGACTTCAATCAGAATAAGGGATGGATCTGTTAAGAAGGTAGTAGGGTGTGATGTCATGGTATTTGATGACATACACAGAGTAGGAAGTAAAATTCCTATACTACGATCGGTTGTACTGTGGTCATTACACAGTTGTTTCTCCAGACAGGATATGGATATAATATTTGACATTCTGGTTTCTAGATCTATGGTTTTAGATCTGGATTTGGGTAGTTTCCCAATGTAGGTACTTTGACAATGTTCTAATGGTTTTTGGAATAGATGACTCCTAGCATGGTGGTGTACCTGCAGGTGATGGAGTCACCCTCTCTAAAGGTGTCTTACAGACTAAAGGGGAGAGGGATGTGCATGATTGGCAGATCACTTGCTTAGGCAATTCAGTCAATCATGAGATGTCAAGTACCACACCAAATGTTGTTTTTGCACTAGATGCAATAAGTTTGTATTAATCCAATCCTGGAAAAACATAAGGAAGCAGTTTTAGAACATAAGTACATGTTCTACGGATTTGATGACGGCAGCCTCCTTCGGGAGACGATTATCATTCCAAGCTTCAAAGGTGACATGGTTGACAGAGTGACTGTCAGAGTTATAGTTTCCCCTCTGACGAAGAGGGACAGTATTATGGACAGGTGGTTCAAGAGGATACTGTGGGTGGCATGGTGCCGGATACTGATTAGGTTCAGTGATCGATACAGTCTAAGAAGTTTGGATTTGGAGTTCATTTATGAACTAGGTTCCATCAGATATCCAGACATAATCTAAGACAGGTATTACTCGATTCGGGAGATGGTTTTCTCCGCGAACTTGAGATTAAGAGAGATATAGAAAGAAACTTCTAGGTGGATCCACTCACTAAGGCTATTTCTCGAACACTATAGTTTTACAAACGGGCTTTGTGATACTGATTAGTAGAGGAGTTGGATGTTCGGTTTCACACGGGCTGTGAGTAGTCGACATCGCAATAATTAGCCTTGAGTGCAAGTGGGAGATTGTTGGAGATAGTGCCCTCATAGTCAATTATTGGATCGCAGGTAACGTGATTGCAATGATTGCGGAGGACCTATACCGGTAGGACAATCTTACTCGAGTTGATAATATGCTATCTGGTTTGCCTTTATCAGTCGTGTACATGTTCAGGTAACTGATTACATGTTACACTTTGATAGAGCCCTTAGGATCTTGCTTTACCACCAACAGTATGATGGCGATCATATACGTGAGAGTTGGGTGGTTTATACGCATATCCTTAATTGTGGTCCCTAGTCGTGGGAGTTTCGAGACAGGGCATCGATACTCCGGAGTAGACTAGTGTATACAGTCGAGACCCCGACGAGGGGAGGTGGCCAGTCTCACAAGCCACTGGTGTCAGTTGGATCACCTAAGATGTATACAGGTGCTCATTGGGTTATGAGTACACCGGACAGGACTCGCCGGGAATCTGCTAGTTAGTACTATATCTATCGTCAGATAGCAGTTCCCTGGTGACATGTGTACAGGTTAGTTCATCGACCTGAGGTCATCATTTGTCTCGTGTGAGTTCCCACTGTGCTTTGATTTCTATCCTACCACGGCTCAAAGGAGTCGTGCAAACAGGTAGCTTTTGGGTACAGTCCCGAGCCATATGGAGGCACGTGAGCGGATCGGCAGGGGATTCGTCTCTCCCGATATTGGGGGCGAGATCGTGCTGTGTCTAGGAGAGCCATTACACAAAGCCCACGGCCGTGGCAGGAGATTTGCTGGTAGGTACTCCAGTAGTATCTCAGGGTGTTATTGGGCTTCACTCCGACACGACTTATACTGCTATTGGGGTCTGACGTTACTAGCCCCCTAGGCAGATATGCGATACTCATAGACGAACGGACCGGACTGTATATACATTGTCACTGTTAGGCTCAGTAGGGTTTCTGGATGAGTTCGCTCATCAGCCTCCCTTGAGGTCAGTCCATGGGCAGCCGTTACGCATTGCTAGTGCCGCTGACGGTTTGTGGTTAAACCCACTGCCAGGGTACTGACGAGTCATTAGAGTCCCCCACAGACAGTTTCCCAAGTTCGGGCGAAACGTTGTAGAGGCCGTATGGTTTTATGGCAGGTTTCGGAAAATGCACGTGCATTTACGCACGTGTTATTTTTCGGGCAGATGATACTGGTCGGCTTTGGTTTAAGCCGGATCCGAGTATTATATTGAGTAGGTATAATATCTTTGTCTCAGTTGCATTTGTATTCGGTCGTAATACAAATGCGGGTATATTTATACAGTTTCGGGGTTATCCTGAAAGTCGTTTCAGGATCACTTTTGGAAGTTGCCAGTTTCCAGTTTTCTATCAGCCGTCTTTTAACATTCGGTTAAAGACGGATTTATCTTTTCTTGGATAGGGTTGAGTCGTGCTTCTAGATGCTTTTAGATGGTGAGGTGGCTAAGTGACTCATCTTGACATTAATGGTTGCATTAATGACTTGATGAGGTGTTTTAGTGAGTCATGCTTTAGCTTTAATGATTCTTGTTTAGCTAAGGATATTTTGTGAGAAGCTTCATTTCTTTTGGTCACCCCCTTTCTCCTACACTCACCCCCTCTCCATATATAAGGCCGGCCCCTCCCCTCTCTCCCTCTCTCACTTGTTGATTTCATTTGGAAAAAAGATATGATAGATTTTGGGGTGTATGGAATTTCACAGCTCATTTCATTCCATCACCCGATTCCCTCGGCAACTTCATTTACCGATCGTCCACGGACTTGGACGAAGTGAAACAAAGTCATCTACTCATTCTCTACATCATTCTTGGTCGTCTCTTTTAGCAAACTTGAAGATCTAGTTGCCTCAAGTCAGAGGCGGGAGCCCGTTTAAAGAATCGTCGACGTGGTGCCACCTCGACGAGGAGATCGAAGATCGACGAGATCGGAGCAGCCGCAACGGAGCGTGGGATGATGGTTAAAGAACGAAGGACTCGGATCGTTCGGTATAACCTTTCTACACTCTTTACAGTTTGTTAGTTTAGCAATAATGGCAGATCCGGGTTAAAGTATACGATAGCGCCAGTTAAAAGTTTTTGTTCCGCATTTTGGCGTCTGTAGACGGCCGGGGCGCTAGCGTAGACTTACAAATATATCACGCGGTTCCCAATTATCCAAATCCAACACACAATCATATAAAGCTGAACATGTAGCTATTGCAAGGTATATCATGGTATGATATAGCAATTCTACTGTGTAGTGGCATAGCAATTATCGATGATGAAGTGTGTGAGCCGGCAATATGTGTAAGTGTAACATACGCATCATCGATAATGGTGTAGGTGTACTAGCAGGTATATGTAATGCAGTGAGAATGACATGAGCGTAGCATAAGGTATATCGTCAGCTAAATGCTACAAGGTATACGTGTCTATAATATATCCGAGTCGGCGAATCTATCAATCGGCATCCAGCCTCACAACATCACGTACAGTATAATCCATCGTACGGCATATCACTCAAGATTCACAAATTATATATGTCTATATACCTATATCGCAGGTCACATCTGTATCAATCTCATAGCGTGGATCGACAAAGGTATCAACCATCTTATATCTACTCCCATCCATATAACGACATATCACACTAAGTCATTATATCACATCGTATGCTCGTTTATCACATTAATACCTCGCATCACATTTGTATAAATGTCATAACTTATTAATTCCACAACACCTCTATCTCAACCTTGTGTCGTGTTTATCAATCTCGAACAAACCTCATACCATTATCAACTCATACTTGTTCTCTTTAAATTTGTACTTATCATGATTCACTTCTCACATCATATTCTTAATGTCACTATGTTTATTAGTGTCAACTTTCATCATTTTCTCGTTATTAGATCCTATAATCATGTCCGTCTCATATCATTTTTCAGGATATAATAATCAACGCTATTCCATATCAGTGTTTGCGGGGGTGCTATACGCCATCCACCCGACTTCCCTCATAGATATAAATCTACTCACCTGCTAAACTCCTTGCTTAGCCGTAGTCGATGAGTTTCGTCATCTCGGAATCCACTCGAAGGTACCTACTGTTGGAGATAGTGCCCTCAGAGTCAATTATTGGATCACAGGCACGTGATTGCAATGATTGAGGGAGGACCTATCCCGGTAGGACAGTCTTACTCGAGATGATAGTATGCTATCTGGTTTATCTTTTTCATCGTGTACTGCTTTAGGTGACCTGACAGGTCACTATTGCACGTTGATAGAGCCCCTAGGATTCATGCTTGACTACCGGCAGTATGAGGGCGATCATATACGTGGGAGCTGATAGTCTATAAGCACATCCTTAAAAGGTCCCTAGTCGTGGGAGTTTCGTGACAGGGCATCGATTCTCCAGAGTAGACTAGTGTATACAGTCGAGACCCGGACGAGGGGCGGTGGCCGGTCTCACAAGCCACTGGTGTCAGTTGGTTCACCTAAGGTGTATACAGGTGCTCATTGGGTTATGAGTACACCGGACAGGACTCGCCGGGAACATGCTAGTTGGTCTTATACCTGACGTCAGATAGCAGTTCCTTGGTGACATGTGTACAGGTTAGTTCATCGACCTGGGGATCGTCATTTGTCTCGTGTGAGTTCCCACTGTACTTTGATTACTACCCTACCATGGCTCAAAGGAGTCGTGCAAACAGGTTTTAGTTGGGTACAGTCCCGAGCCACATGGAGGCAGTGAGCGGATCTCCAGGGGTTCGTCTCTCCCGGTATTGGGGGTGAGGTCGCGCTGTGACTAGGAGAGCCATTACACGAAGTCCTTGGCCAAGGCAGGAGATTTACTGGTAGGTATTCAGTAGTATCTCAGGGTGTTCTGGGCTACACTCCGACACGACTTGTACCGCTTTTGGGGGTCTGACTTTTACCAACCCCCTAGGCCCGCCATGCGATGCTCATAGACGAACGGACCGGACTGTACGGATATTGTCACTGACAGGCTCAGTAGGGTGTCAGGATGAGTTCGCTCATCGACGTCCCTTTTTGTCAATAGCTGGTGGCCCGTCACGTATTGACTTATACCTCTGACTTGCTAGTGGTTAAATCCACAGCCATAGTATTGACGAGTCTTTAGAGTCCACCACACTTTCAGTTACTCAAGCTTTCGGGTGAAACGCTGTAGAGGCCGTATGGAGATATGGCAGGGTTCGATCAGATATGTGCGGTATTGCACGGATCAGGATCGGATGGATATTACTAGCCGGCTTTGGTTTAAGCCGGATTCTAGTATAGTACGGTGTAGATTTTGTCTCATTGCGTTTGTATCCGGTCGGAATACAGATGCGGGTGTGTATGCACAGTATCGGGGTTTTCCTGTAATTTACTACGGGACCAGTTTTCTGGAGTTGCCAGTTTGCATTCCGTTCCGGCCGGTTTTCCTTTGTTCTTTCCCGGCCGGACTTTTCCGATGGAGGGGGTTATTTGCAAGTTTGCAAATAACACATTGAGGAGGGGTTTCTTGTAAGTGTATTGATTATGATGGCGTCTTTTCTTTTCAACCATCATTTGATTCTCTTTACATCACTAAAAGGTGATTAGAGTTTGATGTGAGTTTGTTATGATGATGTTTGGATATGGTCACCCTTTCTTTTTTCCTACACTCACCTCCCTTCTTGTGATGTTTCATAGATTCATTCCTCCACCATTCTCACAAGATGAGGGAGGCCACACTTGAGAGAAGAAAATGAGAGAGTTCATTTTGGTTATGTGAGGAATTCTTCATCTCATCTTCTTCTTGCTAGAAAATTGAAAGCACCAATTTTCCTTACCTCTTCCTCCATCCTCCAAGGAAACATAAACCCCAAATGAGATATAGCCTCTACACTACACATTCTACAGCAAATCTTGGGCACGTCGACTTGCTAGCTTCGTGCCCGAGTTGCCTCGGTATTGAGGTGGGAGCTCGTTAAAGATGCAGGCGATGTGGTGCCCTTCCGGCGAGGAGGCGACGACCGGAGTTTTCGCAGGAGATCGGGACGACGACGAGAAGACCGGAGGACTCGGATCACTCGGTATATCTCTAACCCGTCTTGTAGTTAGCTAGGACTAGTTAATGGTTCGATCCGGGTGTTTAGTGCGCGGTGGTGCCGGTTTGCTAAGTTCGCAAAATTAAAGTTTATCACCGCTTCCGCATATTGGCGTCAGATTGACGGTCGGGGCGCCGCCGTGCACTTACAGTGGTTTCAGAGCCTCGCCATTAACTTACTCTAGCTTTGTTTGATGTGTTTGCATTTCCGATCGACCATAATTCCAAAAACCCGCGTTTTCTGTCGAATTTTTCCTTGCTCTAAAATTTTTTCATGTTGTAGAAAACTGATGTACAAGAAGTTCTAAGAGTTCTGTAGAAATTCGACACAGTGAGTCGACTACAGGAGCGCGGAACCGCGGCAAATACCCCCTTTTCGCCGCGGTTCCGCCGCACTATAGTGTGATCACTGCGTCAAATTTCTGCAGTCGCTTTCTGGGTTGATTTTAGGGTTTCTGGAATATTAATTTTGGGCCCAGAATTTCTGTGAGTGCTACAGTATTGCTTGGGGGCCCACTTGTTAAATTTTGATCGATCGGATATTTTAAACACATTATTTCACAGTATTTACATTATATCTGCGACCGTGAATGTTACTCAATCGGTAAATCCGGTCTAACTGCTATAGCCCGGTTAGACGGATTTGCGAACGTGACTTTCACGTTGATGTTCTGTGATTTTGCTGTGATGTTGCGGATCGGTCGTGGGGGATAGCCTGGTTGCAATGCTAGTACAGTTCTGTTGTATTATGTACATTTGATATTGCGGGGCGAGCGTCCGACATGTGGACTGCCGTCACTGCCTGATTGTATTATTATTTTGGGGCACGACCTGGTTGCGGTCGATGTACCCGTTGTATGTATATTTTACTTTCTGTACTAGGATTACCCCGTGGAGGGGTGCACGGATAGCCGGGTTCTAGAAGGCAACAAGCCCGCATCTCATGGCATTGCGACGGAAGGGGCTTCACTCTAGGATTGGCGGGCTGTTCGCCGCACTCGTAGGGGGTACAGGTTGACCCAGGAGGGGTGCCCAAGTTACCGGATTCCGTGAAGTGCTGGGTGGTCCATTCACGGTGCTGAAGGGGGCTGCCTCGCTTCAGGTTTTGGCGGGTAACTTACCGCGCCCATAGGGGTCTAGGATATCATTGCACAAGCTATCCACACGACAATAGGAACGTCGGGTTTCAGTAGTGGCTCTGTGAAACCCGGGGATCCCAGATATCTATACTGTTCTATGATGCTGTACATTTCTGTGATGTTGCATTTCTTATCACGCCTTGAGCGAATATAATATATTGGTATATATATTAGTAGATGTTGTATATGTTTTACATCCGCGCTAGTCCGGTCCCCGCTCTGTCGTTAGTTAGCTAACCTAACGGGTAATGACGGGACCCAGTAGCGAATGCGGATGGTATATACGTACATCAGTATATTTTCGTTCTTTGTGGTGTGATCAATTGATGGGACTGCGTTGATTCGGATCAATGCAAGTTAAAACAAACCTATTCTGATGTTGTTGGAACACTTTTCAAAAAGCTGTTATTGCAAGCACGTTCACTTTTGTTTTGCATCGTGGTATTCATTTGGAATATCCTGCTCCTCAGTCGACGAGGCAAGGGCCGAGATCCCTTCACCGGGAGTGACCCCTTGGATAGAATTTTGCGTCAGGGCATTAACTTCACTATAGCCGATTGCTTTTGCTTTGCATCGTGGTATTCAGTTGGAATATCCTGCACCTCATTGTACGGGGAAAGAGCCGAGATCCCTTCACCGGGAGTGACCTCTTTAGCAAAGGTTTTCGTCACTATATTTTTATAAAGCTATCAGTTCCTTCAACGATATCAAGTTCACTACGTTAAAGGTTTTCGCCAGAAACCATTCGTAGTCCTCCGTCGTTTCATATGGGTATTCAATAGTATTCAAGCTGTGTTTGTTGGCCATAGTCAAGGCACAGTGTTTGGTAGCTGTTGGGTATTCATATGCTGCATAGATAGATGCGTTGGTTTGGGACAGTCGTATAGCCTTGTTGGCCCTAGTGAAGGGCTTGTACGGGTGGGTTCAAATCAACCTGGACAATGACGGGTAGAACTTGATATGTGACTTATGATTTGTTGGCCTTAGTCAAGGTCATAAGAGCATGGGGCAAAAATCCACATCGGGAGTTTCAAAAGAACTGAAACTTGCCAGATATGCGCATACCTTCTGGAGTATGATGGCGTGAGCGGATTCCGTCACGTTATCATGCAATGATAGTTGGATCCCGATTCCCACTGATGAGTTGGTTTACTCCTCGGGTATTCCAGACTAATTCTTCTTTTAGGTTTGGAGGAGAATTTGACGGTACAGTGGGAGGTTTCCAGATTAGATAAATTGGTAACCATTCTGATCTAGGTTAGAGTGCACGCTGAGTGTTTCTTTTCTCTCTCTCTCTGGCAGCGACCATTGACCCGACCCTAAGACTATGACTCAGTGACCAAAGTTGACCGAACCTTCTTAACACTGGCTTTTGGATTGTCAGAGTTGCAGACCTCATTTCCACTCCTACTTTTACCCTTTTCTCCAGGACACCCCGTATTATTGCGAACGTCCACTTCCATTGGACAAAACCATCGTATGGTTAGATACGAACTCGAAGGAATTCGAGGATGGTTTCCGGTTCTGGAGAAAACGGATAAGGTTTATTCAATTGTCTTTTCCTTTTTGCCTTCTCTCAGGTTACGAGTACGCCTTAGTTTAGGAGATAGTACACCTATTACGCAAATTGGATAGTCTTCTTCCAAACCTTAGGCTGGTGTCGAACAGTAGGGAATGTAGAAAACCAATTAGCCTAAAAGGTGTGCAGAAGGTATTAAGATTAAGACAAAGCAAGGGATTAGTAAGAGGGCAAAGTAAATTGCGACTGATATTCACGACCAAACCAAGTATTTCTTCGCCAATCCTAAATCACCTTTGTATTTCTCTAGGACACTCCGTATCACTACGAAGATCCACAGTTTATTGGATACTCCATCGTATGGTTATATACGAACTCGAAAGGAACTTGTTCCAGTTCGGGGATGGATTCTGGTTCAGGAGAAATAGGAATAAGGTTTATTCGGTTGTCTTTTATCTTCACCTTCTCTCGCATTGCGAGTGCTCCTAGGATTAGGACAATACACCCATTATGCTTATTGGATAGTCTTCCTCCAAACCATAGGCTGGTGCCGAACGGTAGGGAAGGAAGAAAACCATTTGGCCTAAGGGGTGTGCAGAAGGTAATGACTAAAGACATATAAAGGGATTTGGAGAGGTGGCAAAGAATTATACGGTTATAGTTGTGAATCTGGATAATGGTAGAGGCATTTCTAGGAATACCAGGATACCCTATCGAAACATTTCAATGTTTCAGTTCAACTGTGTACTGTTAAAAGAAAACTGATTTCCTGATTAGACACTTGCTCCAGGGTATGTATTTACCAAGTTTGATTCTCACATCTGTATGGTTTTACAGATGATGAGTGGGAGTAATTTATTGGGAATAGGGTGATCAACCTCATTATATCGGGATTCGTTGTAATCGGTGATATTTGAGGAGATCATCTGGGCTGTTTGCCGGTCGGCAAATATTTGGTTTTGAATATCCGCTGTTGTGCACCAATTTCAAATTGATATATCTGTACGTCTATTTTCATAGAGTGAGATATACCTTTTGATATTATGTCGATGACATTTACCTATATCAGTGGATGATTAGGTAAGGAGCATTAAACAGCGGTGTAATTCTTCTTAACCATAAGTACAGTTTTTCAACCTACGACACACAGTGAAAGAGTTGTTAGACTCAGCGGACTTATACAGAGTATTGTATGTTGTCCAGTGTCCATTAGGACAGAGGGGTTGGTCCTCATACTATATTCTGTTTACTTTTAACTTCTCTAGTTCTTAGACATGTGTTTCGTAGAAACACAGGGTCTAAGTTTTGAGGAGTTATAGGTATTTGAATAGAGTAGAGAACCAGGCGTAGCAAGTATCGGGATTCTTCAAAGTGATCGAAGATGTAGATACTTGTGTATGGTATTCAGTTGATAGTAATGATAAAGAGAAATTGCTTCTCTTTCAGGTTACTCATAATTGGAAGCATTCCTAAGTTGAGTAACGCTGATCGGCCTCTCTCCATTTAGTTGACATGCACTGGAGACAGCTGCATGATTTGAATCTGGTTAAATTAAATCAGTGCCTTTGGTTCTATATTGGATGTAGAACAGTTCATATCTTAACGTTGTTAAGGTACGGGGAGTTGTCCGGCTTATGATTAAAACCAGACACTGGACAACTCAAGGCACGTTTCTGTAATGGCTGTTTGTGGGTGGACCCAGGCTATGACGAGGATTGACTTTCTACCATCTGGCAGATCAATAGAAATATTGTTCTAGACTCGCCACAGTTTTATTAAAAATGGATTTTTTTTCAAAAACAGTAGTGGGAGTATGGTAGAACTGGAAGTGATTCCAGAACCGCAAACGATTACTGAAGATTTGATAAGGAACCTAAAGATTCAATCTGATTTGGCATTCCATTGGCCACTCCGCAGATAATGTGGGTAACTTCAGGCACCCGAGAGGTACTCCGGTAGTCTCAAGGACGGTGACAAGGAAGTTCTTGTTTACCCACACTTGCCATTGTTGTTGTTCCAGGCTGCGGGACCCGGCAGGAGGATGAGTATAGCGTCGTTCTAAACTAGCTTTAGAAGTGCACGTCTATATGACTCTGCCAGAGGGTTGTCGTATTCAGTGGGAGGAGCGGAAGCATTGGTGGACATCAGGCTTATGTCTATTTATAGACTAAAGCAGATATAGCGGAGATAGATCATCTATTTCTGATGTGACAGTCATGGGTTTGACGTCATCAGAATAAGGGATGGATCTGTTGAGAAGGTAGTAGGGTGTGATATCCGGGTTTTGGATGACATACACAAAGTAGGAAGTGACATTCCTATACTACGATTGGTTATACTTTGGTCGTCACACAGTGTTTTCTCCATATGGGATTTGGACATTATATCAGACATACTGGTTACTAGATCTATGGTTTTAGATCTAGATTTGGGTGGTTTCCCAATCTGGGTACTTTGACAACATTCTAAGAGTATTTAGAATGGACGACTCCTGGCACGGTAGTATACCTACAGGTGATGGAGTCACCCTCTCTAAAGGTGTCTTACAGACAAAAGGGGAGAGGGATGTGCATGATTGGCAGATCACTTGCTTAGGCAATTGAGTGAATCATGAGATGTCAAGTACCACACCAGATATTGTTCTTGCACTAGATGCAATAAGTTGACATTGATCCAATCCGGGAGAAACAGTCGGAAGCAGTTTTAGAACATAAGTGGATGTTCTAGGGATATGATAACGACAGCCTCATTTGGGAGACAGTTATCATTCCAGGCTTCCAAGGTGACATGGACGACAAGGAGGTTGTCAGAGTTATAGTTTTCCCTCTGACGAGGGGCAGTATTTTGGACAGATGGTCTAGGTGGATACTGAGGGAAGGCATGGCGCAGGATACTGATTAAGTTCAGTTGACGATACAGTCTAAGAAGTTTGGATTTGGAGTTCATTTATGAGCTAGGTCCCATCAGACATCCAGACACATTCTAAGACAGATATTGCTCATTTCGGGAGATGGCTTTCTCCGCGAACTTAAGATAGAGAGAGACATAGAAAGAAACATCAAGGCGGATCCACTCACTGAGGCTATTTCTCGAACGTAATAGTTTCGCTAACGGGTTTTGTGAGACTGATTAGTAGAGGAGTTGGGTGTTCGGTATCACACGAGCTGTGAGTATGCGACGTTGCAATAATTAGCCTTGAGTGCAAGTGGGAGATTGTTGGAGATAGTGCCCTCAGAGTCAATTATTGGATCACAGGCACGTGATTGCAATGATTGAGGGAGGACCTATCCCGGTAGGACAGTCTTACTCGAGATGATAGTATGCTATCTGGTTTATCTTTATCATCGTGTACTGCTTTAGGTGACCTGACAGGTCACTATTGCACGTTGATAGAGCCCCTAGGATTCATGCTTGACTACCGGCAGTATGAGGGCGATCATATATGTGGGAGCTGGTGGTCTATAAGCACATCCTTAAAAGGTCCCTAGTCGTGGGAGTTTCGAGACAGGGCATCGATTCTCCAGAGTAGACTAGTGTATACAGTCGAGACCCCGACGAGGGGCGGTGGCCGGTCTCACAAGACACTGGTGTCAGTTGGTTCACCTAAGATGTATACAGGTGCTCGTTGGGTTATGAGTACACCGGACAGGACTCGCCGGGAACATGCTAGTTGGTCTTATACCTGACGTCAGATAGCAGTTCCCTGGTGACATGTGTACAGGTTAGTTCATCGACCTGGGGATCGTCATTTGTCTCATGTGAGTTCCCACTGTACTTTGATTACTACCCTACCACGGCTCAAAGGAGTCGTGCAAACAGGTTTTAGTTGGGTACAGTCCCGAGCCACATGGAGACAGTGAGCGGATCTCCAGGGGTTCGTCTCTCCCGGTATTGGGGGTGAGGTCGCGCTGTGTCTAGGAGAGCCATTACACTAAGTCCTTGGCCAATGCAGGAGATTTACTGGTAGGTATTCCAGTAGTATCTCAGGGTGTTCTGGGCTACACTCCGACACGACTTTTACCGCTTTTGGGGGTTTGACTTTTACCAACCCCCTAGGCCCGCCATGCGATGCTCATAGACGAACGGACCGGACTGTACGGATATTGTCACTCACAGGCTCAGTAGGGTGTCTGGATGAGTTCGCTCATCGACGTCCCTTTTGGTCAATAGCTGGTGGCCCGTCACGTATTGGCTTATACCTCTGACGTGCTAGTAGTTAAATCCACAGCCATAGTATTGACGAGTCTTTAGAGTCCACCACACTTTCAGTTACTCAAGCTTTCGGGCGAAACGCTGTAGAGGCCGTAAGGAGATATGGCAGGGTTCGATCAGATATGTGCGGTATTGCACGGATCAGGATCGGACGGATATTACTAGCCGGCTTGGGTTTAAGCCGGATTCTAGTATAGTACAGTGTAGATTTTGTCTCATTGCATTTGTATCCGGTCGGAATACAGATGCGGGTGTGTATGCACAGTATCGGGGTTTTCCTGTAATTTACTACGGGACCAGTTTTCTGGAGTTGCCAGTTTGCATTCCGTTCCGGCCGGTTTTCCTTTGTTCTTTCCCGGCCGGACTTTTCCGATGGAGGGGGTTATTTGCAAGTTTGCAAATAACACATTGAGGAGGGGTTTCTTGTAAGTGTATTGATTATGATGGCGTCTTTTCTTTTCAACCATCATTTGATTCTCTTTACATCACTAAAAGGTGATTAGAGTTTGATGTGAGTTTGTTATGATGATGTTTGGATATGGTCACCCTTTCTTTTTTCCTACACTCACCTCCCTTCTTGTGATGTTTCATAGATTCATTCCTCCACCATTCTCACAAGATGAGGGAGGCCACACTTGAGAGAAGAAAATGAGAGAGTTCATTTTGGTTATGTGAGGAATTCTTCATCTCATCTTCTTCTTGCTAGAAAATTGAAAGCACCAATTTTCCTTACCTCTTCCTCCATCCTCCAAGGCAACATAAACCCCAAATGAGACATAGCCTCTACACTACACATTCTACAGCAAATCTTGGGCACGTCGACTTGCCAGTTTCGTGCCCGAGTTGCCTCGGTATTGAGGTGGGAGCCCGTAAAAGATGCAGGCGATGTGGTGCCCTTCCGGCGAGGAGGCGACGACCGGAGTTTCCGCAGGAGATCGGGACGACGACGAGAAGACCGGAGGACTCGGATCACTCGGTATATCTCTAACCCGTCTTGTAGTTAGCTAGGACTAGTTAATGGTTCGATCCGGATGTTTAGTGCGCGGTGGTGCCAGTTTGCTAAGTTCGCAAAATTAAAGTTTATCACCGCTTCCGCATATTGACGTCAGATTGACGGCCGGGGCGCCGCCCTGCACTTACACCTACAATATCAACATGTATCGCAATACCATTAAAATCAAGTTCCGAAATCCAATACGGCACATGGTGCACTCATAGGTTAGAACTTATAGCCTACGCTTGCAAAACCAACAAAACAACCATCGTCGTTGACGTACAAACATCAAACGACCCAATACAAGATAGAATACCAAAACCAAGAATTCCAAAATACGGAAAACGTAACTAAAAACCACTTACAATAGCTCCGAGATATCACGACCCGAAATATTAGCTCGTGACCAGCACTTGAATCACGCAACGTCTAAATATGTAACGGAATTCAAGTAAGCTGAAACCCAGAAATCTAAACCTTTCAAGAAAAATAAAGGAGGTGAGGTTTTGAAATAAAGGTATAATGAAATCAAGTTTTCTTAATGCATAGAAAAGGAACATGAATGATGCAAGTGAAATTTACTAGTTTAAAAACATGTTTCGTCTTTTTTTTAATAAATTTTGGCAGCACCTCCTTTGTATATTTTGATCCAAAACCACATATACAAGATAATGATAAATGCATCCCCAAGCGGGAGCTAGCTTTTCTTTAAACGACGGATCACAACCACGCAATACAATATATATAAGTATACGACGCCTAACGGCGAAGTTCAACACAAAAGATAAAAAATAAGCAAGAAATCAGCCCAAAATGCGAACATAAAACCCATCGCTCAAGTCTCGCAACTACAAGTCTTGCTAAGTCTCATTACTTATACAATTTACTAATTTTGATTGATGGAGTCGACTAGATACAATATGAAATATAAATACAAGAGTGGGTACGATACAAATGCCGCACCTATCAATGCAAAACACCCAAATGAAGCTGTGTGCCAGCGATGCCGCTACTGATCTGTGCGGTCAACCTGCAAGAACTGTGGCACGACGGGGGTGAGTTGCTAACTCGTGCGTAGAAAAATATCAACAAATAGAAATCGAATAAACAACGACTTCTAGGTCAACTATATCATAAAGGTAATACTATGATACCTAGGGTGACCGGGTCATCATATGTGCCAACAATGTAATCAAAACCTATATGTATGCGGATATAATCCAACACTGTAATCAATGTATGTATGCATGTGGATCTCGTCCAACCATATAATCAGTGTATGTATGCATGTGGATCTCATCCAGCCATATAATCAATGTATGTATGCACGTGGATCTCGTCCAACCATATAATCAATTTATGTATGCACGTAAATATCATAAAAGAGTGTGCATGTAAGTATGAGGATATAAATCAACGGTGTACCTCGTGACACATCAAAATCATGGAACCTGAGTGTCCAACATCGACATCTGAAAACATCATGAAACCCGTGTCCAGCATCGACACCTAAATCCTCATATCTCGGGCTCCGTCAGTCCGGATCGGCCTACGGGCTCTGTCAGTCCGGATCGGCCTATATGATCTCTCGACTCCGTTCGGTGTCCTCCGGATATCCGCCGGGTCTAATAAATCACCGGTAGGTAGTAGTCCCTCTACCAGGCTCACCGTCTACTGCACAGCAAATCCGTTCTCCCCCAGGGGTACCATACCGGGTCCACCATGTACCCGCAAACGGAATCATCCGCCTCCTCGAATCGGGTTTCACATGTCACTCTCAGAACCGAGAAAACACATGGTGGACGCACTGAAATATCATATCAAGAGAAACCGGGTTTTAAAAACGGTACATATTTTCTTTTGAAATAGACACACTTCTCAAATCCAGAAATCTAATGAAAAACAGCATATCTCAATGCGTAAAATCATAAAGCATGCTGTGCGCGACATATGATAAAAATGTATGCATATCCGTATATCGTGCAGTATGGAACAGTGGTATGACGTATTAAGGGAAAACCGCTCTTTTAAATGTTTCCAGTTTATAAAATATAACATGTGGTTCCCAATTTCCCAATAAAGCCAGTTATCTATGTAGGTACAATATGTATATGCGCAAGTATAGATATACCAATGTATGTGTGCAAAAATATGGATATATAATGTGTATGTGCACAAGTATGGGTGTATCAAGGTATACGTGTGTTAGTGTATATGCCCTAGAGGCCATTACTGTATCATACTAGTTTGTATATTACTTGATGGAAGCTTGGGATATTCACAGTTGTATATACAATCTTGCACGAAATGGTAGTATGCTACTTGGTTTGTCTCTGCTTTAATATGTGCATGTGTTTCTTTTAGCATATCGTTGATATACATATTAGTAGAGCCCTTAGGATCTTTGCTTGATTACCAGCGTTGTGATGGCGCTCACACTCATGGGGGCTGGGTAATCCATAGGCACATCCTTATACAGGTCCCTAGTCGTTGGATTATCGAGACAGGGCATCGATACTCTGGAGTAGACTAGCGTATGCGCTTCTCATTCCAGTGTGGGAGACGGTCTGTCCCACAGCCATCAGTACGTCGTACTTGAGATAGTATGCGGGTGCTCGTTAGGTTACGAGTACACTGGACATGACTCGTCGGGAACTGTTGGTTGGTATTATACCTATTGTCAGTTATCAGTTCCCAGGTGACATGAGCACAGCTTAGTCCGCTGACTTGACACTGTCACTTCGCCTCGAGTGTGTTCCCACTGCACTTTGATTACTACCCTACCATGGCTCAAGGGAGTCGTGCAAACAGGTAGTTTTTGGGTGCAGTCCCGAAGCACTTGGAGGCAGTGACGGTTAGACAGGATTCTACTCTCCCGGTATTGGGGGTTGACATCGCGCTGTGTCCACGAGAGCCATTACACAAGTAGTCCCTGGCCAGGGCAAGCGAGATATACTGGTAGGTTTCCAATGTTATCTCAGGGTGTTCTGGGCTACAATCCGACACGACTTGTACCGCTATTAGGGGACTGACGTTCACCGCCCCCTAGGCCCGCCATGCGATGTATCAGACGAACAGACCGGACTGTACGGAGACTGTCACATACAGGCTCAGTAGGAGTTCAGATGGGGTCACCTCGTCAGCCTTCTTATCGGCATCTACCTGGGGACCGTTACGTACAGCTAGTGCCGCTTGCGGTCTGTGGTTAAACTCACTGCCAGCGTAGTGTCGAGTCTTTAGAGTCCCACACAGAGAGCTATTCTCCTTTAGGAAAAATGAGCAGAGGTCGCATGGTTTTGCGACAGGGTTCGTTCACATCCGCGCACTTGTGCACGTTTGCTGTCCGGACAGCTTATACTAGCGGGCTTTGGTTTAAGCTAGATCCTAGTATATGATTTAGGATTGGTTTTTTCTCTTTGTATTCGTGTTCCTCGGAACACGAATGCGGGTGCGTATGCACAGTTGCTTGAGACAGAGGGAGAGGACTTTGATTAAGGTTAATGACCATTGTCATTTTATTAACCCTAATGCTTATGTGTGTATTATGGTTAATTGATATTAGTTTAATATAATTGTGCATGGTTATGGTTGTTGACCATTTGACATTCATGACTTGTTGACCTAGGTTGACACTTTGACCATCATCATTTCATTTGGAAGATACTCTTTGATCCTTGCAATTGGCATTAAAAATGAAATGATAATGGTCATATCTTGATTAAGCCATGACAATTATCTCACTAATTATCTATTTACAATAATTCACACATATATGTGAGAATGCTTCATGATTCTCTCATTCTATCATATACTTTCTCTCTCTTGCTCTTCCTCTTCCTCAAGCTCTCCCCTCTCATGTGTTGAGAAACACTTGAGCTTGAGAAAAACCTCTTCTTGATAATCTTTACTCTCATCTAGGGTTCTAGGATTAGCACTTCTAGCACCCTAGTTACTTCTAGCTTGAAGTTGAAGCCAAAGGTTGAGGCTTTCGGGTGGATCCTTCTTCGACGTGAGAAGACGACAAAGGTGATCCCTTTCTACTACTCCATGGAGCAAGAAGAGAAGGACATAAAGCCCTAGGTATAACCATTCTACCCTTTAGCTAGTTTCTAGTTAGCTTTAGCTTGTTTTTGTTTAGCAAAGATCCTCCTTTGTCTAGTCCATGTTGCCTAGCATGATAAAAATCCGATTTTTATTCCGTTTTCCGCCTCCCCGTAAGCACCGGGGTGGGCAACGTGGACTTATAGTGGTATCAGAGCCTAACTAAACATAAACTAGCTAGGTAGTGAAGTGTATAGAAGTTCGATCGGAAAAATCGCAAAACTACGAAAACGCAAAACCCTAAGTTTCTGTTGATTTTTTTTCTGTTCAAAATAAAATAAATCTTACGTCAAAAATCATCTCAGGGTTTTGTGAAGAAAGCCACCAAAAACGATCCAATGAATCGCTCAAAGCGCCTCGGTTCCGCGGCAATAGCAAGCTATTGCCGCGCAACCGCGGCCGAGTTGAGTTTGTTCTGGGTCGAGTTTGGTGCAGTGTTCTTCTGACATGGTTTTGGGATTTTTAAGATGGTTTATTTGTGCCCAGGTTTTCCAGAAAAGAAATTTGTATTTGGGGGCCTATAAATCCGTATTTTTTTTCGAACTTCACTATACTTTGACTAATCGGTTATATCTGTGATATTTATATGTATTGAACGTCGGCTAATCGCTATATGTCGATTAGTGGGGGTTGTACATATCTGTGATCTGTGTTTGATGATGGTATGTGTATATGATGTAGGGTTCCTAGGCACACTAATGAAGTCTCACAAGTGATCAAACACGGCCAATTTAAATTTTTCAAGTGCCTACAAACCCTAATACGGATCGTTGACTAGATAAATAGGCGAAACAAGCAAGTAAACGGAAATGTATCTAAAGGAAAGGGGCTACAACCTTTGTAGATCCGGTCCTCCACATCCTAGACTCCGTGATGAGGTCCCTCCGCTGTCCAAATCAAATCCATGACTCTAGCATCGGCTTCATCGGAGAAATGGGCGAGCTTGATCGTCGGTTCGATGCTGAAGATGATCTACGTCGAGGCATCACAAGAACAAGCTCCAACTTCACCAAGCCATGAAAACTTGTGAAGGAAACACCCTATACAACTTGGCAAGAGGTAGAGGATGAAGAAATAGGAAGTGGGTAAACTTTAGAATTGGATTTCTCACTTGTTTTGGCTAGTTGCCATTGAAGAGGAAAGTTTTTTCTTCATATAAGAAGAAGATGATGAAGAAGAAGATGATATGATAAGTCTTAAAGAAAAATGAAAAAGAATTAATTCTTATCATCTTCTAACCATAGTTAAGTGTAGAGAATGAATTAGGGTTAGTTTAAATGGTTAGGGTTAAGTATAAGACAAGAATGGAGACTAAGTCAAAACTTCATGAATGTTTAACTAAAAACAAAACAAGTAACCATTCATTTATCCTTTTCATTTTCCAAAATGAATAAATAAATAAGATAAATGAATAAGTAATTAAGTAAACAAAACCCTAATCATTAACTTAACCATAGTTTAATTCTTTACACTTAACCAAATAAGCATGTATCATCAAACATGATACAATCATGTGCACAAAAGTATATCACATATACAACTTGTGCATTTCAAGTGAGAAAATCTATTTAAAGTGAACCAATACTAGTTAATGCAAAGTAATATATCAAATATATATATAATTATACATTAAATCATTAAATCAACACTTGATTCAATGATCCGGTCATGTCGCACATAACCGACTAGTATCATTAGTGACATCTTATCGAATCAACACTTGATTCGATAACCCGGCTATATCGCATATAACCGATCAATGTCACAAATCGCGAGAATCGAATACAGTATCACATACTGGTATTATTCTCGGTCCCGCACATATCTCATATGCGCTCCTATTTCGTTTCGCTTGAGCCAGGAAACCTCTGTGTAGGACTCTAAAGACTCGTCAATACGCCGGCAGCAGATGATGATCATATCAAACACTCACAAGCCGCAAGCGGTCTGCTAAACGTAAAGGACACCCGGGTATTGAGCGATCAGAAGATCGACGAGCAAGCCCGCTCACACTCCTGTGAATCCAACCAGTAACACTTACCGTATAGTCCGGTCTGTTCGTCTGATATGTCGCATATCTCGCCTAGGGGTGGTAAACGTCAGACCCCAATAGCTCGGTAAGTCATGCCGACGTGAAGTCCATGGCATGTGTGAAACTACTGATAACTCTTACCAGTATATCACTGCAACCCTGGCCAGGGATTTCCTGTTATGGCCAGTCGAGCATAGCGCAACATCAACCCCCAATACCGGGAGAGACGAATCCCCTCCTATCGCTCATTGCCTCCATGTGAATCGGGACTGTACCCAAAAACCACCTGTTTGCACAACTCAGTAGAGCCGTGGTAGGGTGGAAATCAAAGCACAGTGGGAGACACACAAGACTCTATGACGATCTCGGGTCAACAGACTAAGCTGTACCAGTGTCACCAGAGAACTGCCATCTGAAGTGAGGTATAATACCATCTGGGAGTTCTCGGCGAGTCCGTTCAGTGTATCCAGTCTCCACTGAGCACCCGCATACCATCTCTGATGTCAAACACCAATGGATATGGGATCATCCATCGCCCATCGCATGGGTCGAGAAGATATACGCTAGTCTACTCTGGAATATCGATGCCCCGTTTCGATATTCCCTCGACTAGGAACATTTCAAGGATGTACTCATAGACTATCCAGGCCCCACTAGTATGATCTGCATCACAGTCCTGGAAGTCGAGTACTCATCCTAAGGGCTTTATCAACATGTAACAGAGAGACGGAAAGTATACACGTTAAGATAAAGAGCAACCAGATAGCGTACTATCATGTCGAGCAAGAAAGTCCTACCTATATATGTCCCAGCATCCACTACAATATACATCCAATGTACAGTAATGGCCTCTAGGGCATACATATAACTAACATATGAATGCGTTGGATTGTCGCGGGTGAATAGCCGGGGTGGATGTGAGATGAGTGTTTCTCTTTCTTTCATTCATTGTAATATGTAAATTGATGTAATATTATTTATTTGGCCGCACAATCGGGTCGGGGTAGTAGCCGTCATTGTATAATTCTTTTTACTGTTTTTGCTCCTAGGATTGACCCATGGAGGGGGTGCACAAACTACCGGGTATCTCGAAGTGCCGAGTGGCCTACTCACGGTGTTGAAGGAGGTTGCTTCGCTTCGGGTACTTGGCGGGTAGTTTGCCGCACCCGTAGGGGTCTTGGGTGGGGTATTGGCTATTCACCGCGACCGTGTAATCCGCTTTTCGTTGCAGGCTCGAACGTATTGCGGATTCCTAGTATATCCAATGTATTCATCTGTGATCTGTAATGACTATCATTGCTATATATTTATATATGATAACTATTTAGGCGTTGCTTATGTTTTACAGCCGCGCTAGCCCTGCCCCCGCTCTGTCGTTAGTTAAGTAACCTAACGGGTGATGACGGGGCCCCGTGGCGAATGCGAATGGCATAAGCGTACGTCATATTTTGGTGGTTTTCTGCAATGGTAGGATTAAATGATGGGACGCATTAAAAGAACTAATGCAAGAAAATAAACCAAGTAAAAGTCGATTGGAACACTTTGAAAACCACTCGGTTCTTTTCAAAACTAAACTTTTAAACGCGGAGCTTGAACCACTCCTTTTAAAAGCTATCTCGTTCCATCGATTATATCAAGTTCACTACGTTCACGGTTTCGCCAAAACCATTCGTAGCCCTCCGTCATTCCACATGAATGGTCAAAAAGTATTCAAGCTATGTATTTTTGCCAAAGTCAAGGCATAGTGATTGGTAGCTATTGGGTATTCATGTGCAGCATAGATAGATGCGTTGGTTTGGGACAGTCGTGCTGCCATTTTGGCCAAAGTCAAGGGTAGGTACGGGTGGGTCCAAATTAACCAGGAGAATGACGGGTAGAACTTGACATGTGACTTATGATATTTTGGCCAAAGTCAAGGTCATAAGAGCATGGGGCAAAAATCCACATCGGGAGTTTCATAAGCACTGAAACTTGCTAGCGCTGCATACCCTTTGGAGTGTGATGATTCTGGTAGGATTCCTTCGGTTTTATCACGCGATGATATTTGGATCCCGATCCTACTGTGAGTATATACTACTCTTCGGGAAAACTCTCACTTAACGATCAATGCTATAAACCTAGTAGGTGTCTAGAAAGGTGTTAGCGGGGCTACGCCCCCAGGGAAAAGAGGTTCTTTAATTAAGGAACTTTGCGAAAGCGTTGGAAAACCTCCCTCGAAGTACTGACACTGGCCTGGCTGAACGGTTAAGCAAGTATTGTACGGTGAGATTGATCCCGACTAATCCTTTCTTTGCGGTTTGAGAAGGGATTCGAGAGACAGTGGGAGCCATCCAGTTTAGACAAACTAAAAACCACTCTAAACTTGCAAGAGCATCATGCTAAAGTGTTTCTTTTCTCTCTCCTAATTGCAGTGACCATTCAACATGATCGGGCTTAAGTTATTACTAGATAAAAACATACCGACAGGGCCAAACTACAAAGATTGGCTCAGGAATGTCAAGATGGCAATCACTTACGACAAGTTTGGGTATGTCCTTACAACCAAAGTGTTGGAGATAGTGCCCTTAGAGTCAATTATTAGGTCACAGGTACGTGATTGCAATGATTGATGGAGGACCTATCCCGGTAGGACAGTCTTACTCGAGATGATAGTATGCTATCTGGTTTACCTTTATCATCGTGTACTGCTTTAAGTGACCTGACAAGTCGCTATTACACGTTGATAGAGCCCCTAGGATTCTTGCTTGACCACCAGCAGTATGAGGGCGATCATATAAGTGGGAGCTGGGGTCTATAAGCATATCCTTAAATGGTCCCTAGTCGTGTGAGTTTCGAGACAGTGCATCGATACTCCATAGTAGACTAGTGTATACAGTCGAGACCCCGACGAGGGGCGGTGGCCGGTCTCACAAGCCACTGGTGTCAGTTGGATCACCTAAGATGTATACAGGTGCTCATTGGGTTATGAGTACACCGGACAGGACTCGCCGGGAACATGCTAGTTGGTCATATACCAGACGTCAGATGGCAGTTCCCTGGTGACATGTGTGCAGGTTAGTTCATCGACCTGGGGATCGTCATTTGTCTCGTGTGAGTTCCCACTGTGCTTTGATTACTACCCTACCACGGCTCAAAGGAGTCGTGCAAACAGGTTTTAGTTGGGTACAGTCCCGAGCCACATGGAGGCAGTGAGCGTATCTTCAGGGGTTCGTCTCTCCCGGTATTGGGGGTGAGGTCGTGCTGTGTCTAGGAGAGCCATTACACGAAGTCCTTGGCCAAGGCAAGGAGATTTAATGGTAGGTATTCCAGTAGTATCTCAGGGTGTTCTGGGCTACACTCCGACACGACTTGTACCGCTTTTGGGGGTCTGACTTTTACCAACCCCTAGGCCCGCCATGCGATGCTCATAGACGAACGGACCGGACTGCACGGATATTGTCACTGACAGGCCCAGTAGGGTGTCAGGATGAGTTCGCTCATCGACGTCCCTTTTTGGTCAATAGCTGGTGGCCCATCACGTATTGGCTTATACCTCTGACGTGCTGGTGGTTAAATCCACAGCCATAGTATTGACGAGTCTTTAGAGTCCCCCACATTCAGTTACTCAGCTTTCGGGCGAAAGGTTGTAGAGGCCGTATGGAGATATGGCAGGGTCCGATCAGATACGTGCGGTATTGCACGGATCAGGATTGGACAGTTTGTACTATAGGCCGTATGGTTATATGGCAGGGTTCGATCAGATACGTGCGGTATTGCACGGATCAGGATCGAACAGATATTACTAGCCGGCTTTGGTTTAAGCCGGATCCTAGTATAGTACACTGTAGACTTTGTCTCATTGCATTTGTAATTCGGTCGAAATACAGATGCGGGTGTGTATGCACAGTATCGGGGTTTTTCCTGTAATTTATTACGGGACCAGTTTTATGGAGTTTCCAGTTTGCTTTCCGTTTCGGCCGATTTCCATTGTTCCGTTCATTGGCCGAAGATTGGTGGAGGAGGGTTTATTTGCATTGTTGCAAATAAGCAATTGTGGAAGGGGGTCTTTACATTTTATTTGTATCATGATGGAGCCCATCCTTTGACTCTTTCTTTTCCATCATGGCTTGACTTTGGCTCATCATGGTTGTTGATGATGAGGTTGGTGGAGTATGGCTTTGTTGTTTATCATTTCCTTTTTCACCTCTTACTTGAAAAAGAATTGATCTTTTTTCCACCCACAATTTGAGTGGGGCCGGCCACTGTTTGGGCATGGAGTGTGGATTAATTTATTCATGTGAGGATTGAGTCAAACTTGAGTGGGTATGGAGGTTGATGCATTAATTAATATTAATTGATTGCATTGTGAGAATTGAGGTGCAGGAGGTTCTGTTGAAATGAGGGATTAATTTATGTTAGGAAGCTGAGAGCTTAAAAGGTTTTGAGAGGGCTGATTGGTTTTTTGGCAGAGCACCAAATGTTCTTTTCTTGGCCGAGCCATTTTACAGAGAATGCTCCATTCTTCCTGCAAGCCTCCATGGCTTCTTCATTTGCAAAATTCCTCCATCATGGCAACTATACAAAACCCCATAGAGACAATAGCTCACTACACATTTCTACTGCATATCTTGGGCACGTTGACTAGCCAGCATCGTGCCCGAGTTGCCTCGGCATTGAGGTGGGAGCCCGTAAAAGAAGTAGGCGATGTGGTGCACTTCCGGCGACGAGGAGGAAACGGGACATTCCGCAGGAGGTCGGGACGACGACGAGAAGACCGGAGGACTCGGATCTGTCGGTATACTTCTCATCCCTATCTTGTTAGTAGCTTAGACTTGTTAATGGTTATGATCCGGATGTTTAGTGCGCGGTGGTGCCGATTTGCTAAGTCCGCAAAATTAAAGTTTTTCACCGCTTCCGCATTCCGGCGTCGGATTGACGGCCGGGGCGCCGCCGTGCACTTAAACAAAGCTCCCCCTGTCCCATGTCCCACCTCCAGCGTTGCGGATAAAGAAATCCGTAAGACATGGGAGATCGATTGCGCGAAGGCCAAATGCCTCGTGCTTGCCTCGATGGACAACGAACATCAGAGGAGGCATGAGAATATGGACCTGGAGTCCATATTTCTCCATACAAAAGAACTGTATGGAGAGCAGTCTCATATCGCAAGATACGAAGTGTCGAAAAAGCTATTTTCGGGAAGATTGGCCGTCGGATCATCGGTAGCGGAACACGTGCTTAAGATGATTGGCTACATAGAGGAGCTCGCGGACGTTGGGACCACGTTGGAGAATGAACTCTATACTGATTTGATTCTCCAGTCCCTTCCTTCCACTTACGCCCAGTTTGTCCTAAACTTCAACATGCAAGGAAAAGAGGTTGAACTTTCCAAACTTCTGAACATGTTGAGGAGTGCTGAGGGCACCCTACAGAAGGGTAGGGAGACATCCACTTTGTTTGTAGGAGGATCTTCCTCTTCTAGATCCAGGGCGAAAGCCAAGGGTAAGAAGAAGAAAGCCCCAGCCAAACCTAGAGGCGGTGTCAGTAAAGTGGATACGAAGGGAAAGGGAAAGGCAACAAAGGTAGCGGGAAAGCTGGTGGGGACGGAAGAATGCTTCTACTATCACAAAAGTGGTCACTGGAAACAGGATTGCAAGGCTTGGAAGGCCAGAACACAGGATTTGAAGCGAGTTGCGGCTTCAGCTTCAGGTGTGTATGTTATTGAAAACTGTCTATCAATAAACTCTACATCCTGGGTATTGGATACCGGATCAGGATCTCATATCTGTAATTCTTTGCAGGCGTTGAGAAAGCGTAGAGTTTTGAAGGCAGGTGACATGACCCTCAGAGTTGCAAAGGTGCTAGCATGGATGCTGAGGCCGTGGGGGACTATCACCTGGGATTATCGGATTGACACTTTTTGGTTTTGCGTAGTTGTTATTATGTACTAAATGCAACCTGTAATATCATTTCTGTATCTTTATTATCTAAAGAAGGTTATGAATTTGCATTTGTAAGTAATGTAGTGAACATTCACCTTAATCAAGTTTTGATTGGGTCAGGTACATTGAACAACGGTATATACGTTTTAAACCAACCACAGATTTTCAATGTCCAGAATACACACAAAAGAAAGTCTCCAGAAATCAATAAAACTTTCTTATGGCATTGTAGACTGGGTCACATCAATGAGAGAAGGTTGACTAAGTTACATGCAGAAGGATATTTGGATCCGTTCGAATATCAATCGTATGCAACTTGTCAATCCTGTCTCAAAGGAAAGATGACAAAGACTCCGTTCACTGGACACGGAGTAAGAGCGAGCGAGCTCTTGGGACTCGTACACAACGACGTGTGCGGTCCAATGTCTACACATGCGCGAAGCGGTTATTCTTACTTCATTACTTTTACGGATGACTTTTCAAGGTACGGTTATGTCTTCTTAATGAAACATAAATCCGAGGCTTTTGAAAAATTACAGAAATATAAGAATGAAGTAGAAAAACAAACAGGAAAAAGTATCAAGGCACTGAGATCTGATCGAGGTGGTGAATACTTGAGTGCCGAGTTCCTGGGTTACTTAAAAGAGAATGGAATTCTCTCTCAGCTTACTCCTCCATACACTCCACAACATAACGGTGTATCGGAGAGACGGAACCGAACCCTATTGGATATGGTACGGTCCATGATGAGTAACGCTGAGTTGCCGCGATCGTTCTGGGGATATGTACTAGAATCAGCTGCATACCTTTTGAACCGAGTTCCAACTAAGACTGTGCCTACGACACCATATCATATGTGGTGTGGGAAGAGACCCTATCTTAATCACATTAAGACATGGGGATGTCCAGCTTTTGTAAAAAAGCAGCATGCGGACAAGCTCGAGGCACGCTCAGTACAGTGCAAGTTTGTGGGATATCCAAAGAACTCCAAGGGATATTTCTTCTATTGCGAAGAGGAACAAAAGGTTTTTGTTTCTCGCCATGCCCACTTTCTAGAACACCAGTTCATAGAAAAAGAACTAAGTGCGAGCGCAATAGAACTGGAAGAAATTCCAGAACCACGAGCTATTACTGAAAGCTTAGTAGAACCAGAGGATTCGAAAGATCAGGACATTCCCACGCCACTCCGCAGGAGTAGTAGGCAGTCTCATCCGCCCGAGAGATACTACGATTTTCTCATAGACGGGGATAGAGAGGATTGCATCATAGATTGTGATGAGCCTACTAACTTCCAGCAAGCCATTCAGAGCGTCGACTCGGTAAAATGGCTGGATGCAATGCGGACCGAAATGGAGTCCATGTACACCAACAAAGTATGGACGTTGGACATTGCTCCAGATGGGGTAAAACCCGTAGGATGCAAGTGGATCTTCAAAAGGAAGATTGGTGTAGATGGACAGGTTAAGACCTATAAAGCTAGACTGGTTGCAAAGGGTTTGTAAGTCGATGTAGTACACCCCAGTACTTATGGGGAGGCGGAATTTTCAAAAATGATCAAGTTTAAAGAACAAACATCGACTAACCGCTTGAATCGAAGCTAAACAAATAATAACCAAACACATAGCTATACTAAACTATAGTGTTAAGGGATTATACCTAATGAAAACGGTCCTTCGTCTTTGTGTCCTCCTTTGTTCTCCTCGACCTTCTCTAGGTAGTAGACGATCCACCCGAGAGCAAGACACCAAGCTACACCTCTAACTTGAGGTAACTAATCAACTTTGATTGCTAATCAAAGATGAAAGGATGATGTAGAGTGAAGGTAATGGATGTTTAAGTCTAACTAATCCTTTGATCTCAACACATGAGGATTAAGGATTAGTGTTCTTGAAGATGAGAGCTTGAGGAGAGAGAATGTGAATAATATTATGAGATAAGTTTATGAGTATCATATCATATATGAAGCATTTTCTAATAATGAGAAAAGAATAAAGAGTGATGATAAAACATGCTTCATAAAATATCTAGTGGTGATTCATTAGCATGAGTCATTAAGCAATAAATGTGCATTAATGAAATGAATGAATCACCACCATGACTCATAACCTCATTCAATGAATATGACACATAACCCTCCTTAGTCACCATCTTCTAGAAGCTTCTCGAACAATTACGAGAACGCCCTCCGATCCGCAAAAATACGGAAAAACTTTAGACTGTAAAAATCCAATAACCGGATACCAGTAACTGGCTTAAACCAAAGCCGACTGGTAAAAACTGTCCGAAAGTCGTACGCGCGTAAACGCACGTATGCGTCCGAACCCTTTGTCGCAAAACCATGCAACCTCTATATCGTTTCGCCTGGAGTAGGAAACTCTCTGTGTGGGACTCTAGAGACTCGACTACTACGCTGGCAGTGGGTTTAACCACAGACCGCAAGCGGCACTAGCTGTACGTAACGGTCCCCAGGTAGTTGTCGATAAGAAGGCCGATGAGAAAACCCATCCGAACTCCTACTGAGTCTGATGTGACAATCTCCATACAGTCCGGTCCGTTCGTCCAAGACTATCGCATATCGGGCCTAGGGGGGCGGCAAGCGTCAGTCCCCTAATAGCGGTATAAGTCGTGTCGGAGGGAAGCCCATTACACCCTGAGAAACTACTGGAACCTACCAGCAAATCTCGCTTGCCCTGGCCAGGGACTTTGCGTAATGGCTCTCTGACACAGCACGATATCTACTCCCAATACCGGGAGGGACGAATCCTGTCTAACCGCCACTGCCTCCAAGTGCTCGGGACTGCACCCAACTGCTACTTGTTTGCACGACTCCTTTGAGCCGTGGTAGGGTAGCAATCTAAGAACAGTGGGACACACTCGAGGCGAAGTAGCAGTGTCAAGTCTGCGGACTACGCTGTACTCATGTCACCTGGGAACTGTTCACTGACGACTGGTATCAAACCAACCAACAGTTCCCTGTGAGTCCTGTCCGGTGTACCCGTAACCTAACGAGCACCTGCATACTATCTCCAGTACGACGTACTGACGGCTGTGGGACAGACCATCTCCCCAACTGGGATGAGAAGCGTACACACTAGTCTACTCCGGAGTATCGATGCTCTGTCTCGATAATCCAACGACCAGGGACCTGAATAAGGATGTGCTTGTAGACTACCCAGCCCCCACTAGTGTGACTGCCATCACAACGCTGGTAGACAAGCAAGATCCTAAGAGCTCTATCAATACGTACACTCACATATTAAGATAGAAAAACCAAGTAGCATACTACCATGTTTAGCAAGACTGTTATATACATGTGAATATCCCAAGCTTACATTAAGTAATATACAAGCTAGTATGATACAGTAATGGCCTTCTAGGGCATAAACACTAACAATCTCCCACTTGCACTAGGGCCATATACTGGCATATCGTAGACCAATGATCTCGAGCAGCCTCTCGAACTGAATCTGAGGAAGGGCCTTCGTGAATGGATCAGCAATGTTCTCTTCTGAAGCAACTCTCCGAACCTCGATCTCCTGACGATCAATGATCTCCCTGATCAGGTGATACCGCCTCAAGATGTGTCTGGACTTCTGATGGGACCTTGGTTCCTTTGCTAAAGCTATAGCTCCGTTGTTGTCGCAATACAGTGGTATTGGATCAACTATGGTAGGAACAACCTGAAGTTCTGTTAGGAACTTCTTCATCCAGACTGCTTCTTTTGCAGCATCACAAGCAGCTATATACTCCGCTTCCATCGTCGAGTCAGCAACGGTGTCCTGCTTGGAGCTCTTCCAGCACACCGCCCCTCCATTGAGGGTAAAGACATAACCCGACATGGACTTGGAATCGACCTTATCACTCTGGAAGCCGGAATCAGCAAAGGCCTCCAACCTGAGGTCTTTTCCGCCATAAACCAAGAACATCTCCTTAGTCCTCCTCAGGTACTTGAGAATGTTCTTTACTGCTATCCAGTGTTTCTCCCCTGGGTCTGACTGATACCGGCTCACCACGCTCAGTGCGTAAGCTACATCTGGTCTGGTACACAACATCGCATACATTATAGAGCCTACCGCAGAAGCGTAGGGTATAATAGACATGCGTTCCCTTTCCAAATCAGTCTTGGGAGACATCTCTTTGGAGAGGGTGATTCCGTGACAAGCCGGTAGATTACCGCGCTTGGAATCTTCCATACTGAATCTTTTCAGTACAGTGTCGATATACCTGGACTGCGAAAGTCCCAACATCCTCTTGGATCTATCACGATAGATCCGGATCCCCAGAATGTAAGAGGCATCACCCAGGTCTTTCATGGAGAACCTGTGTGACAAGAATCCTTTGACAGATTGTAGCATAGGAATGTCATTTCCTATCAATAGAATGTCATCCACGTACAAGACGAGGAATACGACACTTCTGGCTACAACTTTACTATATATGCACGGCTCATCTGGATTTTTGATAAAGTCATATTCTTTGACTGTCTCATCAAAACAGATGTTCCAACTCCGCGATGCCTGCTTTAGTCCATAAATAGACTTAAGCAGCTTGCATACTTTCCCGCTGCTCCCACTCTGATTGAAACCCTCTGGCTGATCCATATAGACGCTCTCATCTAAATTTCCATTCAGAAAAGCCGTCTTTACGTCCATCTGCCAGATTTCATAATCATGGAAGGCAGCAATAGCAAGAAGGACCCGAATGGATTTGAGCATAGCCACTGGAGAAAAAGTTTCGTCATAGTCCAAACCAGGTCTTTGACGAAAACCCTTTGCAACAAGTCTAGCCTTATAGGTTTCTACCTGTCCATCTACACCAATCTTTTTCTTGAAGATCCATTTGCATCCTATGGGTTTTACCCCATCTGGAGAAAAGTCCAAAGTCCATACTTTGTTGGTGTACATGGACTCCATTTCGGTCCGCATTGCATCTAGCCATCGTACTGAGTCGCCGCTCTGGATGGCCTGCTGGAAGTCAGTAGGTTCATCATCATCTATGATGCAATCCTCTCTATCCCCGTCTATGAGAAAACCGTAGTATCTCTCAGGTGGATGAGACGGCCTACTACTCCTGCGGAGGGGTGCGGGAATGTTCTGTTCTTCTTGAACCTCTGGTTCTACCAAACTTTCAGTAGCAGCTTGTGGTTCTGGAATTTCTTCCAGTTCTATTTCGCTCCCATTTGTATCCTTTTCTAAAACTTGTTGTTCTAGAAAATGGGCATTACGAGAAACAAAAACCTTTTGTTCCTCTGCGTAATAGAAGCAATATCCCTTGGAGTTCTTTGGATATCCTACAAGCATACATTTTATTGATCGTGCCTCGAGCTTGTCCACAAACTGCTTTTTGACAAAAGCTGGACATCCCCAAATCCTTATATACTGAAGATAGGGTTTCTTCCCACTCCACATCTGATATGGTGTGGTAGGCACAGTTTTGTTTGGAACTCTGTTCAAAATATATGCCGCTGATTCTAGCGCATATCCCTAGAAAGATCGCGGTAACTCAGCATTACTCATCATGGATCGTACCATATCCAATAGGGTTCGATTCCGTCTCTCCGATACACCGTTGTGCTGTAGAGTGTATGGAGGAGTAAGCTGAGAGAGAATTCCTTTCTCTTTTAGGTAACCTAGGAACTCGGCACTTAAGTATTCTCCACCTCGATCAGATCTCAGTGTCTTAATACTTTTGCCTGTTTGGTTTTCCGCTTCACTCTTGTATTCCAGGAATTTCTCAAAGGCCTCTGATTTATGTTTCATTAAGAAAACATATCCATAACTAGAGAAATCATCTGTAAAAGTAATGAAGTAGGAATAACCACCTCTCGCATGTGTAGACATTGGACCACATACATCACTGTGTATGAGTCCTAAGAGCTCGCTCGCTCTTACTCCTTGTCCAGTAAATGGAGTCTTTGTCATCTTTCCTTTGAGACAAGATTGACAAGTGTCATAAGTTTGATATTCGAACGTGTCCAAATATCCTTCTCTATGCAACTTAGTCAACCTTCTCTCATTGATGTGACCCAGTCTACAATGCCATAAGAAAGCTTTATTTAAATCTGGAGACTTTCTTTTTAGTGTGTTCTGGACATTGAAAATTTGGAGTTGGTTTAAAACATATATGCCGTTATTTAGAGTACCGGACCCAATCAAACCATGATTAAGGTGGATGTTGACAACATCTCTTACAAACGTGAAATCATAACCTTTATTTGATAACAAGGAAACTGATATGATATTACACGTTAAGCTGGGTACAAAATAACAGTTATGTAAAACCAAAATGTGTCCACTAGTCAATCCTAGGTGATAATCCCCGACGGACGCAGCTCCCACGCTAGCTCCGTTAGCAACCCTGAGGATCATATCACCTTCCTTCAGCACTCTACGGTTTCTCAGTGCCTGCAATGAATTGCAAATATGAGATCCTGATCCGGTATCCAATACCCAGGAAGTAGAGTTGATCGACAGACAATTCTCAATTACAAACACACCTGAAGTCGAAGCCACAGCTTGCTTCGGTTCCTGGTTCTTGGCGTTCCACGCCTTGCAATCCTTCTTCCTGTGCCCTTTCCTGTGACAATGGAAGCACTCATCCTGGCCAACTATCGGTACTGCTTTCTTTTTCTTTCCCTTCCCTCCCACCTTACTAACACCTCCTCTAGGTCTGGGTGCGGCCTTCTTCTTCCTTCCTTTGGCCCTAGCCTTGGACCCGGAAGAAGATGCACCGCCAACAAACATAGCGGGTGTTTCCCTTGCCTTCTGCAAGGTGCCCTCTGCACTCCTTAACATGTTCAGGAGTTCCGCAAGTTCAACTTCTTTTCCTTGAAGATTGAAGTTGAGGATAAACTGGGCGTAGGTGGGAGGAAGGGACTGCAGAATAAGGTCTGTATAGAGCTCATTATCCAAAGTCGTCCCCAGGTCTGCGAGCTCTTCTATATAGCCGATCATCTTTAGGACATGTTCACCTACCGATGACCCGACAGCCAACCTCGCTCGAAACAAGTTCTTAGAGGTCTCGTATCTTGCTATACGAGATTGCTCTCCATAAAGTTCCTTTGTATGGAGAAATATGCCATCTAGGGACATATCCTCGTGCCTCCTCTGATGTTCATTGTTTATCGAGGCAAGCACGATGCACTTGGCTCTCGCGCAATCTGAATCCCAGGTTTTGCGGATTTCCTTATCCGCATTACTGGATTTGGGACCAGGGACAGCAGGTGCCGTAGCGGTAAGGACGTACCCCAGTTTGTCATAGGTCAAAGCCATTTTGACATTCCGCAGCCAATCTTTATAGTTTGGCCCCGTCAGTATATTTTTCTCTAAAAGTAACTTAAGTCCAGTCATTTTCAGGGTCGCTGCAATTAGGAGAGAGAGAAGAAAACTCTTTAGCATGATGCTCTTGCAAGTTTAGAGTGGATTTTAGTTTACCTAAACTGGATGGCTCCCACTGTTTCTCGAATCCTTCCTCAAACCATAAAAGAAGAATTAGCCAAGACTATTCTCACCGTACAATACTTGCTTAACCGTTCAGCCAGGCCGGTGTCGATACTTCGAGGGAGGTTTTCCAACGCTTTCGCGAAGTTCCTTAATTAAATAACCTCTTTTCTCTTGGGGCGTAACCCCGCTGACACTTTTCTGGACACCTACTAGGTTTATAGAATTGATCGTTAAGTGACGAATATCCTGATAAGTAGCATATACTCACAGTAGGATCGGGATCCAAATATCATCGTCTGATAATGTTGTAGGAATGCTACCAACATTCATCAAACTCAAAATGGTACGCATCTCTTTGCAAATTTCAGTTTCTTTAGAAATTCCCGATATTGATTTTTGCCCCATGCTCTTATGACCTTGGCGTTGGTCAAAATGTCATAAGTCACATGTCAAGTTCTACCCATCATTATCTTGTTAATTTGAACCCATCCGTATATATCCCTGACGTTGGCCAAATGATAATACGACTGTCCCAAATCAACTCATCTATCTATGCAACAAATGAATACACAGCAGCTACCAAACACTATGCCATGACGTTGGCCAAAACTGCATAGCTTGAATACTACTGAATACCCAAATGAAATGACGGAGGGCTACGACTGGTTTTGGCGAAACCGTGAACGTAGTGAACTTGATATAACCGAAGGAACCTGATAGCTTTTAAAAGGAGTGGTTAAATCTCCGCATTTAAAAATATCTGTTTTAAAAATAACCGAGTGGTTTCTTTTAAATTGTTCCAACGATTAAAACTTTGGTTTGTTTTACTTTGCATTATAGATAATGCGTCCCATCATTAACCTATCATTGCAGAAAACAACGAAAATACAACGTCCTCTTATGCCATCCGCATTCGCCACTGGGTCCCGTCATCACCCGTTAGGTTACTTAACTAACGACAGAGCGGGGGCTGGGCTAGCGCGGGTGTAAAACATAAGTGACGTATAAATAGCTACAATAAATATAGATATTTTACATTCGTCCGACGCAATGATATTCATTCCAGAACACAGATAAACAATATTGGATTTGCAAGCAATCTGTATTTCTTTTGAGCCTGCAAGAAAAGACAGATTACACAGTTGTGATGAATAGCCGTTACCCTACCCTCGACCCCTACGGGTACGGCAAACTACCCACCCGGCAGTTTGTGTACCCCACCTTGGGTCAGTCCTAGGAGCAAAACAGTAAAATGAAATAATACAACGGTGGCTACGACCGCAACCTGGAAGTGCCCCGCAAAAATAATATTACAACAAATTACATTTACAACAAATGAATTAAACAATAACCCATTGCAAACCCCGGCTATACACCACAACAGTCCAATACAGTTTATATGCACAAACAGATATAACCATTTCAGAAATGTGCAACCCCCTGCCAACCGACATACTAGCAGTTGGGGGAGGTTTACGAACACATTAAACAACCACAGATATAATCCAATATGCAAATACTGTACAATTTCGATCGATTAAACAACATCAATATTGCTCCAAAATCTGCTCTGTTAAACCAAAACCTGAGCAATAATTAAACATCCCAGAAAACCCCAAACACCAGAGAGGACCCACCCATGAAAGATGAGCCCATGACTCGGCAACTCGGCCGCGGAAGCGCAGCGGATCGGTGGGATCCGCCGCCCTTCCGCGGCGCTTTAGTCGAATCATTGGCTCAAATTTCGTGGGTGTTCTCCTGGACTCATTTCATGCTTTCTGAACACACCTGAAAAATTTTTGGACTTCATTTTAAGTTCGACAGAAACTGATAATATTTAGGGTTTTCCGGCTTCGATTTTTCGTTCGAAATTCGTACAAATTTGCAATTAAGTTATTTATTGTTTAGCGAGGCTCTGATACCACAGTAAGTCGATGTAGTACACCCCAGTACTTATGGGGAGGCGGAATTTTCAAAAACGATCAAGTTTAAAGAACAAACATCGACTAACCGCTTGAATCGAAGCTAAACAAATAATAACCAAACACATAGCTATACTAAACTATAGTGTTAAGGGATTATACCTAATGAAAACGGTCCTTCGTCTTTGTGTCCTCCTTTGTTCTCCTCGACCTTCTCTAGGTAGTAGACGATCCACCCGAGAGCAAGACACCAAGCTACACCTCTAACTTGAGGTAACTAATCAACTTTGATTGCTAATCAAAGATGAAAGGATGATGTAGAGTGAAGGTAATGGATGTTTAAGTCTAACTAATCCTTTGATCTCAACACATGAGGATTAAGGATTAGTCTTCTTGAAGATGAGAGCTTGAGGAGAGAGAATGTGAATAATATTATGAGATAAGTTTATGAGTATCATATCATATATGAAGCATTTTCTAATAATGAGAAAAGAATAAAGAGTGATGATAAAACATGCTTCATAAAATATCTAGTGGTGATTCATTAGCATGAGTCATTAAGCAATAAATGTGCATTAATGAAATGAATGAATCACCACCATGACTCATAACCTCATTCAATGAATATGACACATAACCCTCCTTAGTCACCATCTTCTAGAAGCTTCTCGAACAATTACGAGAACGCCCTCCGATCCGCAAAAATACGGAAAAACTTTAGACTGTAAAAATCCAATAACCGGATACCAGTAACTGGCTTAAACCAAAGCCGACTGGTAAAAACTGTCCGAAAGTCGTACGCGCGTAAACGCACGTATGCGTCCGAACCCTTTGTCGCAAAACCATACAACCTCTATATCGTTTCGCCTGGAGTAGGAAACTCTCTGTGTGGGACTCTAGAGACTCGACTACTACGCTGGCAGTGGGTTTAACCACAGACCGCAAGCGGCACTAGCTGTACGTAACGGTCCCCAGGTAGTTGTCGATAAGAAGGCCGAAGAGAAAACCCATCCGAACTCCTACTGAGTCTGATGTGACAATCTCCATACAGTCCGGTCCGTTCGTCCAAGACTATCGCATATCAGGCCTAGGGGGGCGGCAAGCGTCAGTCCCCTAATAGCGGTATAAGTCGTGTCGGAGGGAAGCCCATTACACCCTGAGAAACTACTGGAACCTACCAGCAAATCTCGCTTGCCCTGGCCAGGGACTTTGCGTAATGGCTCTCTGACACAGCACGATATCTACTCCCAATACCGGGAGGGACGAATCCTGTCTAACCGCCACTGCCTCCAAGTGCTCGGGACTGCACCCAACTGCTACCTGTTTGCACGACTCCTTTGAGCCGTGGTAGGGTAGCAATCTAAGAACAGTGGGACACACTCGAGGCGAAGTAGCAGTGTCAAGTCTGCGGACTACGCTGTACTCATGTCACCTGGGAACTGTTCACTGACGACTGGTATCAAACCAACCAACAGTTCCCTGTGAGTCCTGTCCGGTGTACCCGTAACCTAACGAGCACCTGCATACTATCTCCAGTACGACGTACTGATGGCTGTGGGACAGACCATCTCCCCAACTGGGATGAGAAGCGTACACACTAGTCTACTCCGGAGTATCGATGCTCTGTCTCGATAATCCAACGACCAGGGACCTGAATAAGGATGTGCTTGTAGACTACCCAGCCCCCACTAGTGTGACTGCCATCACAACGCTGGTAGACAAGCAAGATCCTAAGAGCTCTATCAATACGTACACTCACATATTAAGATAGAAAAACCAAGTAGCATACTACCATGTTTAGCAAGACTGTTATATACATGTGAATATCCCAAGCTTCCATTAAGTAATATACAAGCTAGTATGATACAGTAATGGCCTTCTAGGGCATAAACACTAACAGGGTTTTCGTCAAAGACCTGGTTTGGACTATGACGAAACCTTTTCTCCAGTAGCTATGCTGAAATCCATTCGGATCCTTCTTGCCATTGCTTCCTTCCACGATTATGAGATTTGGAAGATGGACGTAAAGACAGCTTTTCTAAATGGACATTTACAGGAGTGTGTCTATATGGACCAGCCAGAGGGTTTCATTCAGACTGGGAGCAGCGGAAAGGTGTGCAAGTTGCTTAAGTCCATTTATGGACTAAAGCAGACATCGCGGAGTTGGAACATCTGTTTTGATGAGACAGTCAAGGAATTTGGCATTATCAAAAATCTAGATGAACCATGCATCTATTGTAGATTTGTAGCGAGAACTGTAGCATTCCTCGTTTTATACGTGGATGACATTCTCTTAATAGGAAATGACATTCCTATGCTACAATCTGTCAAGGGGTTCTTGTCGCACAGGTTCTCCATGAAAGACCTGGGTGATGCCTCATACATTCTGGGGATCCGGATCTACCGTGACAGATCTAAGAGGATTTTAGGACTATCACAGTCCAGGTACATCGACACCATACTGAAGAGATTCAGTATGGAAGATTCCAAGCGCGGTAATCTACCGGCTTGTCAAGGGATCACCCTCTCCAAAGAGATGTCTCCCAAGACTGATTTGGAGAGGGATCGCATGTCTATTATACCCTACGCTTCTGCGGTAGGCTCTATAATGTATGCGATGTTGTGTACCAGACCAGATGTGGCTTATGCACTAAGTGTGGTAAGCAGGTATCAGTCAAACCCTGGGGAGAAACATTGGATAGCGGTAAAGAACATTCTCAAGTACCTGAGGAGGACTAAGGAGATGTTCTTGGTGTATGGCGGAAAAGACCTCCAGATTGAGGCCTTTGCTGACTCCAGCTTCCAGAGTGACAAGGATGATTCCAAGTCCATGTCGGGTTTTGTCTTTACCCTCAATGGAAGGGCGGTGTGTTGGAAGAGCTCCAAACAGGAAACCGTTGCTGACTCGACTATGGAAGCGGAATACATCGCTGCATCTGATGCCGCAAAAGAAGCTGTCTGGATGAGGAAGTTCTTGAAAGAACTTCAGGTGGTTCCGTCCATTGTTGACCCAATACCTCTGTATTGCGACAACAACGGGGCTATAGCTTTAGCGAAGGAACCCAGGTCCCATAAAAATTCCAGATACATCTTGAGGCGGTATCACCTGATCAGGGAGATCGTGGATCGCCAGGAGATCGAGGTTCGGAGGGTTGCTTCAGAAGATAACACTGCAGATCCATTCACCAAGGCCTTGTCCCAGACTTAGTTCGAGCGGCTGATCGAGATGATAGGTATTCGATACGCCAGTACATGGCCTTAGTGCAAGTGGGAGATTGTTAGTGTATATGCCCTAGAGGCCATGAGTGTATCATACTAGTTTGTATATTACTTTATGGAAGCTTGGGATATTCACAGTTGTATATACAATCTTGCTCGAAATGGTAGTATGCTACTTGGTTTGTCTCTGCTTTAATATGTACATGTGTTTCTTTTAGCATATCGCTGATATACATATTAGTAGAGCCCTTAGGATCTTTGCTTGATTACCAGCGTTGTGATGGCGCTCACACTCGTGGGGGCTGGGAAATCCATAGGCACATCCTTATACAGGTCCCTAGTCATTGGACTATCGAGACAGGGCATCGATACTCCGGAGTAGACTAGCGTATGCGCTTCTCATCCCAGTGTGGGAGACGGTCTGTCCCACAGCCGTCAGTACGTCGTACTTGAGATAGTATGCGGGTGCTCGTTAGGTTACGAGTACACTGGACAGGACTCGTCGGGAACCGTTGGTTGGTATTATACTTATCGTCAGTTATCAGTTCCCAGGTGACATGAGTACAGCTTAGTCCGCTGACTTGACACTGTCACTTCGCCTCGAGTGTGTTCCCACTGCACTTTGATTACTACCCTACCACGGCTCAAAGGAGTCGTGCAAACAAAGGAGTTTTTGGGTGCAGTCCCGAAGCACTTGGAGGCAGTGATGGTTAGACAGGATTCGTCTCTCCCAGTATTGGGGGTTGACATCGCGCTGTGTCCAGGAGAGCCATTACACAAGTAGTCCCTGGCCAGGGGAAGCGAGATATACTGGTAGGTTTCCAGTGTTATCTCAGGGTGTTCTGGGCTACACTCCGACACGACTTGTACCGCTATTAGGGGACTGACGTTCACCTCCCCCCTAGGCCCGCCATGCGATGTATCATACGAACAGACTGGACTGTACGGAGACTGTCACATACAGGCTCAGTTGGAGTTCAGATGGGGTCACCTCGTCAGTCTTCTTATCGGCATCTACCTGGGGACCGTTACGTACAGCTAGTGCCGCTTGCGGTCTGTGGTTAAACCCACTGCCAGCGTAGTGTCGAGTCTTTAAAGTCCCACACAGAGAGCTATTCGCTTTTAGGCAAAATGAGTAGAGGTCGCATGGTTTTGCGACAGGGTTCGTTCACATCCGCGCACTTGTGCACGTTTGCTGTCCGGACAGCTTATACTAGCGGGCTTTGGTTTAAGCCAGATCCTAGTATACGATTTAGGATTGGTTTTTTCTCTTTGTATTCGTGTTCCTCGGAACACGAATGCAGGTGCGTATGCATAGTTGCTTGAGACAGAGGGAGAGGACTTTGATTAGGGTTAATGACCATTGTCATTTTATTAACCCTAATGCTTATGTGTGTATTATGGTTAATTGATATTAGTTTAATATAATTGTGCATGGTTATGGTTGTTGACCATTTGACATTCTTGACTCTTTGACCTAGGTTGACACTTTGACCATCATCATTTCATTTGGAAGATGCTCTTTGATCCTTGCAATTTGCATTAAAAATGAAATGATAATGGTCATGTCTTGATTAAGCCATGACAATTATCTCACTAATTATCTATTTACAATAATTCACACATATATGTGAGAATGCTTCATAATTCTCTCATTCTATCATATACTTTCTCTCTCTTGCTCTTCCTCTTCCTCAAGCTCTCCCCTCTCATGTGTTGAGAAACACTTGAGCTTGAGAAAAACCTCTTCTTGATAATCATTACTCTCATCTAGGGTTCTAGGATTAGCACTTCTAGCACCCTAGTTACTTCTAGCTTGAAGTTGAAGCCCAAGGTTGAGGCTTTCGGGTGGATCCTTCTTCGACGTGAGAAGACGACAAAGGTGATCCCTTTCTACTACTCCAAGGAGCAAGAAGAGAAGGACATAAAGCCCTAGGAATAACCATTCTACCCTTTAGCTAGTTTCTAGTTAGCTTTAGCTTGTTTTTGTTTAGCAAAGATCCTCCTTTGTCTAGGCCATGTTGCCTAGCATGATAAAAATCCGATTTTTATTCCATTTTCCGCCTCCCCGTAAGCACCGGGGTGGGCAACGTGGACTTACAACGTGCACCAATATGGATATGCAATGTGTATGTGCGCAAATATGGATGTATCAATGTACATGTGCACTAATATGGATATACAATGTGTGCGTGCGCAAATATGGATGTATCAATGTATATGTGCACCAATATGGATATACGATGTGTATGTGCGCAAATATGGATGTATCAATGTATATGTGCACCAATATGGATATACGATGTGTATGTGCGCAAATATGGATGTATCAATGTATATGTGCACCAATATGGATATACTATGTGTATGTGCGCAAATATGGATGTATCAATGTATATGTTAACCAATATGGATATACAATGTGTATGTGCGCAAATATGGATGTATCAATGTATATGTGCACCAATATGGATATACAATGTGTATGTGCGCAAAATGTATAAGAGCACTAATATGGATATACAATGTGTATGTGCGCAAATATAGATGTATCAATGTATATGTGCACCAATATTGATATACAATGTGTATGTCATGATGCAGCAACCCTACTGTGTAGTGACATGGCAATTATCGATGATGAAGTGTGTGAGCAGGCAAATCTGTGTACGTGTAACATACACATCATCGATAATGGTGCAGGTGTAATAGCACAGGTATAAGCAATGCAATTGGAATAATATGAATGCAGCAAAAGGTAGTCATATGCAAATGCTGACGGGTATACGTATCTAACATGATCGAGTCGGTTAATCTATCAATCGGCATCTATCCACACAACATCCCGTACGGTATAATCCATCGTACGGCATCCTCTAGTCAAGGGTATGGATCAAACCTCAAGTCAAACTCATCACGTACGGAAAATCATCGTACTGCGGCATTAAGCTATCATGGATCCTATCAACTTATAAAACGAGGAGGGTACGGACCTAACGTCACGTACGACTAACACTCATGATTCACAATACATAAATACTTCTATATACCTATGTCCCAGGTCACATCCGCAATAATCTAGTATCAGGGGACCGGCAGGGTATAAATCATCTAAATCGACTCACATCCGTATACCAACATATCACCAAATCATCATATCGCGTCATATATTCTTTTCATCGCATTTATATCCCTCATCAAGTCAAATTTTACAAACACATTCTACCTTTACTATAAGCATAAGTATCTAATCTAACATACACACCCGAACCATACAAACAGTTTTTGGAAGTTGCGAATCGTAGTTTTTAAAGTAGGGATTACGGTGTTTTTAAAGAAAAGATATCATTTGAAAATCCGTAACGTCCCTCAAGGTATCTGTTTAAAGATGCATACGATTCTTCAGTTTGGAAATAGGTATGGTTCGGATGACACATCTGCGTCGACTATCTAGTCCTATAGTACCCTAAACGGCAATATCGTCAATTATCATCCTCAAATTCCGTCATCACATATTATCCGTATCATATCACTTCTAACTATCCTTATTTTATGGTTTCACTAATCAATCTTTTAACTCTAACCCTTGTTTCCTAATCTAGGTTTTCTTAACCATATGCTACAAATCAGTTTCAACCAAAACATTGCGGGGGTGCTATACGCCATCCATTCGACTTCCCCCGTGGATATAGATCCACTCACCTTACTTCTTGCTTGCCGAAGTCGATGACGCCACGCTCCATCACCTCGGAATCCACGTGAAGGTACCTACAACGATAAACAATTGCAATGAGTGTTAAAATCAAGGCGGAAAACCAAAACGGCACAAGTTTCGCTCATAGGTTAAAACTTATAGCTTCGCGTGCAAAACACGACAAATTACTCCTAGTCGTTGATGTACAAACATTCATCAACAAAATACAAATCCAAATATCAAAACTCATCATTCAAAATATGGAAAACATAGCCAAAAACACCCCAATGTTCTCCTAGATTTTACCCTAGGCCAAATTGGTCAATTCTGCATATATGGAGGGTCTAGTTTACTGAAGAAAAAGCCCTGGAACCAAAATGAATAAAATCCACCCTACTCTGGCCTCAAGTTGCGTCCAGAATAATTAAATCTGCGGCCATGGGTTGGAGTTGGGGTCTCGGGTCTCTGTGGTAGCTTCCTGGGTGCCTGCATGTGTCACTGTGTTCGCAAAATTATTTTTAGTGCCCCCGGGTTACTGCAGATTCCATAATACCCTCACAATTCACACATTTATCTGATGTCGGGGTTTCTAAATCATGTTTTGGGTTCCATCCCCTGTTCTAGGTCAGTAAAACACCACTCAAGCCTTGTTAACAGCCACTAGGCATCACCCAATCCACACAATACTCAAACCCTTAACTAGAAATTTCTAGCATCACTAAACGAGTTCTAAGTTAAACCAAAATGCTAGGAATTCAAACTAAACTAACATGGAAAGAGATATACCGCCCATGGCAACCCAAGAAAACCCTAGCTCGACCAAAGTCACCAAAATCGAACTTTGCTTGGTCCAATGTGTAGAGGTTGAAGAGGGGATTAACTTTTGTGAAAGGGGTTTAGGGATTTGGGGATTATTTGGAGGTGGATCTAGGGATTTAATTGGAGGAAAGTGGGGTTGAGGAAGATGAAGAGGGAGAACAACAAAATGATAGGGGGGAAAGGATTAGGCAGCAGCCTCCCCCCCCCCCCTCTCTCACTTATTCACACTCTCTCTCTCCAATCATACCCTTTTTACCCCTTTTCAATTTCTTTTTCTTTTCTCCATTAAACTTTAAAACCAAAACACAAAATACCCAAACCAACATAAGAAAACAACATGTAACCAAAATTCAACATGAAATGGTTCACTAGCCATGAAAAACTGTAGAAACACGGATTTGGCTTAATCACGATTACCAGTGCACTAATCGGGTTTTTATCGAAACTTCATATATAAAAATTTTAAAAATACCAAGTCCTTTAAATATACTATTAAATGAATAAATAATTTTAATTTCCATTTATTTCACAATTATTCGTATATATTTATACTCTTTTTCGAAAACCCCAATTTCGCGAATCGGACAGTTTTCGGGAAATATATTATTTTAATATTAAATTCCAAAAGTAATATTTTATATTTTCTGAAATGTTACACCAGATTTTGGTTCAGGTAAACTGGAACTAAACAAACAAGTATATGGTGTTGTATATAAAGTATATGAGCTATTGGACCAACATAAACACCAAATGCCACCAAGTGGCCGGCCACATTGCAAGAAATTCCGGCGAGCTCGGCCAAGGTAGCTCCATTGGGGTTCGTCTGGTCAGGGTGGTCTCCTAGTGCCCTAATTTTGTCCCTGATATTGTTTACTTATCTCATAAACACTCCAGGTCATCCCAGATTCCCTGTAGGCCTAAAGGTTTCACAAAACCGACACGGAACAATTCTAACTTCGTGTATCGGGTTCTAAACTCACTTCCAGGCCTATAAATCACTCTATAAGGTCTTGTAAACACTCACTACTCCTCATTTGGCCACACAATAGCAAGTTGTAACTTCTAAGATCACATATCCCCAATAACTCCAATTCTAAACTAAAAATACGATATTTAACACTAAAACTAAACTAGAATGTAAGGATTACCTTAATATCAACCAATGAACTTTCTTGAGTTGCCCAAGTCTTCAAAATCCAAACTTGGTTGGTCCAATGAGCTGAGAATGAGGTTGTGCATGTTTTTAATGAAGGGGGTATAGGATTTTGATGAAGAATTGGAGATGTGGCAATGGGGTAATGAGGAAGTGATGGAGATGATGAGGATGAAGTAATAATGGAGGGGTGAAAGAAATGGGGCAGCCAAGAACCCTCTCTCTCTCTCTCTCTTAGCCTCACTCTCCCTTATTCTCACCCTCACAACAAATATCTCTTTTGATCCATTCACAAATATCTCATGGCATCAATCCTTATTCCATTCACACTCAAACTCTTATTTCATTGCTTTTCTTTTCTCTTTTCATTTCCTTTCTCATTCTCTATCTCACAAAACTCACAAACACATACATGCACACATGCACATAACATGGTGCAAAAATCATGAGAAAGGTAAAAACACGGATTTTATTCAAAATCCGATAAATATCATTAAAATAAATAAATAATTTTAACCTCCGATAAATATCCAAATATTGGTATACACTTATACCACTTTATGAAAATCCCAAATTTCGCAAATCAGGTAGTTTTCGCGAAATATATTATTTTAATATTAAACTTCCAAAAATAATATTTTATATTTCTGAAATGTTACAAGTGTCCTGACTTGTGGCAGTAAAAACATTCTCCTTTTCCACTTCCCACGGCTCCAGACTTGTCTTTCCCTTTTGCCTTTACTACTCCACCTGTCGGCTTAGTGGGTTTCTTCTTCTTCCTTCCCTTAGCCTTGGCTTTTGGGATGGAAGAGGAAGATGGCCTAGTAAGCAGAGCGGAAGTTTTCGCTATTTTAAGCGTGCTTTCTACACTTCTCAACATATTGAGAAGTTCAGGCAGTGATTTCTCCAAATTATTCATATTGAAATTCACAATGAACGGAGCAAAGGCAGCGGGGAGAGACTGTAGAACAATATCAGTATATTGCTCGCTGTCCATGGTCCATCCCAAGTCCTCAAGTTCTTCTATAAGACCAATCATCTTCAAGACATGTTCACCTACTGATATGCCAAGGGCCATCCGCATCTGAAACAACTTTCGAGATGCGTCATATCGTAAAGTCCGAGATTGCTCTCCATACAACTCCTTTGTATGAAGAAAGATGGATTGAACATCCATCTTCTCGTGTTGCTTCTGATATATACCGTCCATAAAAGCAAGCGCGATGCACTTGGCCGTGTCACAATCAATAACCCACGTTTTTCGGATCTTCTTATCCGAAACTGATGATTCAGGACCTGGGACGGGTGGGGCTTTGGCAGTGAGGACATATAATACTTTATCATATGTGAGTGCAATGTTCAAGTTCCTCAGCCATTCAATATAATTCAGTCCAGTTAGTTTGTTTTTCTCTAACAGAAGTTTCAGTCCCGTCATTGGTATCTGCTATTAGGAAAGAGAAAAGAATAGACTCAGCGAAATGCTCTTGCAAAGATCAGATTGGTTATTATCTTATCTAATCGATGTCTCCCACTGCTTTTGTCAAATTTTCTTTCAAACCTTAAAAATGTTGGCTATAGTGCCTTCAAGGCAATTATCATAGTCGCGGACTTGTGAGTATGATGATTGAAGCATGACCTATACCGATAAAACAGTCTTACTCAAGATGATAGTATGCTATCTGGTTTGTCTTTATCATCATGTACATGTTGATAGAGCCCTTAGAATTCTTGCTTGACTGCCAGCATTATGATGGCGATCATATATGTGGGAGCTGGGGTCTTTAAGCACATCCTTAAATGTCCCTAGTCGTAGGAGTATCGAGATCGGGCATCGATACTCCAGTGTAGACTAGTGTATACTGATCGAGACCCCGACGAGGGGCGGTGGCCAGATCTCACAAGCCATTGGTGTTAGTTTGTTCACCTAAGATAGTATGCAGGTGCTGATTGGGTTATGAGTACACTGGACGGACTCGCCGGGAACCTGCTAGTTGGTATTATACCTATTGTCAGATAGCAGTTCTCAGGTGACATGTGTACAGGTTATTCTGTCGACCTGAGATCGGCATTTGTCTCATGTGAGTTCCCACTGTTCTTTGATTACTACCCTACCACGGCTCAAAGGAGTCGTGCAAACAGGTTTTGGTTGGGTACAGTCCCGAGCCACATAGAGGCAGTGATCGGATCGTCGGGGATTCGTCTCTCCCGGTATTGGGGGTTGATGTCGCATTGTGTACGGGTGGCCATTACCAGAAATCCATGGCCATGGTGAACGAGAATTACTGATCCAGGATCGATAGTTTCTCAGGTGGTGATGGGTTACATGCCGACACTAAATATCGCGTTATTGGGGGTCTGACTTTATCCACCCCCTAGACTCGATATGCGATACTCTTAGACAAACCGACCGGACTGTACGGATATTATCACTGACAGGCACAGTAAGGGTTCAGGATGAGTTTGCTCGTCGGCCTCCCTTTCGCTCAATACCTGGGTAGCCGTTACGTACAGCTAGTGCCGCTGACGTGCTTGTGGTTAAATCCACTGCCAGCGTATTGACGAGTCTTTAGATTCGCACACAGAGGGTTTTCACGGTTCAAGCGATATGGTGTACATGGTGTATGTTGATACATACAGGTGTTCGATTAAATATGTGCACTTGCTGTGCAGACTTTAATCGGACGGTTGATAATACTAGCGGCTTAGGATTAAGCCGGATTATTAAATCAGTTTTTGATTTAATAATTAATATATGTATTTGTATATACGTATTCTAGTATTATTGTTCACTATTCATTTTCTCTCTTGGCTATTCGTATTTTGGTACGAATACGCGTATATGTATTTCGGTACATGTACCGAGAAGTATTCCGTATTTTATACGGAATAGCTTCTAGAAGATGCCACCTCATTTATATGATTTTCAATTCATGTAAATTCATTTCTTTTTATAAATAGGGTGGAATATGTGAGGTGGCATGAACATAGTTCATGGTATGGGCATGAGTCAAAGCATGGTGTATAGTATGGTTTGCACTGTTTAAAGAAATTAGAAAATGAATTTTTTTTTGGGTGATGGAGAGAGGGGGCCGGCCACTTTCTTGATGGGGGTTCTCTTTTTCATTTGGTTGATTAATTTCATTACATCACAATGCTGGCCTACTCTCTCACTCTCTCAAGTTCACAAAATACTTAGCCATTTTTTCTCATGCCACGATTTCTTTACTTCCTCATTCAACTTATATGCTTGCTCATTAAGCAAAAACAAAAGAGAGTAAATTATAGTGACACTTTCCTACACCTCGACTCTCCATCGCTAGCCACTTTGGTGTAAGTGCACGGCAGCGCCCCGGCCGTCTGAACGAGGCCAAAATGCGGAAACGATATTTTTCTTTAACTTTTAAAACTGGCGCTACCGCGTACTAAAAACCCGGATCGGGCCATTAACCTACTCCTAGATAATAAGAGAATGGGTAGAGAGATAAACCGAGCGATCCGTGTCCTTCGGTCTTCTCATCGTCATCCCAATCTCCCCGCGGAATCTCCGGTCTTCATCTCCTCGTCGGAAGGGCACCACATCGTCGGGTTCTTTTACGGGCTCCCACCTCTGGACCGAGGCAACTCGGGCACGAAGTTGGTGTAGGGTTGCTATGCACGCGCACAAGGGTCTATGAGGCATCAACCATGCCCGATTTAAAAATTAGCCGTGCCGAACAACCCGAAGCCGGATCTTTAAACTAGAGATTAGGCGAAAACTAACATGTTAACAACTCTAACACTAAGTGAGAGGGATTACAACCTTTGTAGATCCGGTCCTTCACTTCATATGCTCCGTGTTGTGGTCCCTTCGCTGCGATCATCAGGTTCCGGACTCTCGAGAGGTTCCACGAAGAGAAAGATGCAACCTTTGCTTCCGATCTTCGATACTAAGATGATCTACCTTGAAGTTTCGTTAACACAAGCTTACACTCACTAAACGAAGTGAACACCCTCATCTAAATGGCAAGGATAGATGAGGATGATGAAGTAGGATTTTTGCTCTCTTTTATTATCTTTTTCTCACTCATTTATCATCACAAAATCAAAATCAAGAAACCTTTTCCATGAAAAGAGAATGAAGAAGAAGATGGAATCCTTTTGTGATGAATAATGAATAACCCCTTTGTGAGGTTAGAATTGCAACCATAGTTGAGAATGAATCCTTAACCCTTGTAGAGAAACAACCATGGTCAAGGGTTTGGGTTTGGTTAAGCAAATATCTTCACAAAATATCTTACACAAAACAAAACATAAACCTTCTAGAAACTTCTAGAAGAGCTTAACCCTAATCAAACCCTAACCATGTTTAATCTCCACTAATCATGTTGCATTAATAACCATATCATGTTACAAAATTATATATCATATATATAATATTTATTGTAACAAAATAAAATAATACAATTAACATATATCGCATATATATCAATGTATTACCCGAGCGAGAAAAAGAATCTTTTAGTGAGCAAATATTAGTTAATGTAATTTAATATATCATATATATTATTATACATTAAATTATCGAATCAACCCATGATCCGGCAATCCGGCTATATCGCATATAACCGACTAAGATTTATCCGTACCGATTCATCGAATCAACACTTGATCCGATGACCCGGCTGATATCAAATATCGCGAGAACATAATACGGTATCACATATCGCATTATCCTCGGTCCCGCATATATCACATATGTGCTCCTACATCGTTTTGCCTGAGCCAAGAAACCTTTGTGTAGGACTCTAAAGAATCGTCAATACGCCGGCAGTAGGTGATGATCATATCAAACACCCATAAGCTGCAAGCGGTCAGCTAAACGTAACAGCTACCCAGGTATTGAGCGCTCAGAAGATCAACAAGCAAGCCTGTAACTTCTCTTGTGAATCCAAATAGTAACACTCCCGTACAGTCTGGTCTCGTCGTCTGATATGTCGCATATCTCGCCTAGGGGTGGTAAACGTCAGACCCCAGTAGCTCGATAAGTCGTGTCGATATGAGGTCTATAACAGTTCGAGAAACTACTGATAACACTTACCAGTAAATCTCAGCAACCCTGGCCAGGGATTTCCGGTTATAGCCAATCGAACACAGCACAACATCAACTCCCTATACCGGGAGAGACGAATCCCCTCCTATCGCTCAATGCCTCCATGTGAGTCGGGACTGTACCCAAAAGCCACCTTTTTGCACGCCCTCTTGGACGTGGTATGATGGAAATCAAAGCACAGTAGGAATCACACAAGACTCTATGACGATCTCGGGTCAACAGACTACTCTGTACCAGTGTCACCGGAGAACTGCCATCTGACGTGAGGTATAATACCATCTGGGAGTTCTCGGCGAGTCCGTCCAGTGTACCCAGTCTCTACTGAGCACCCGTACACCATCCTTGATGTCAAACACCGATGGATATAGGATCATCCATCGCCCATCATATGGGTCAAGATGCGTATACGCTAGTCTACTCTGGTGTATCGATGCCCTGTCTCGATACACCCTCGACTAGGAACAGTTATAGGATGTACTCGTCGACTACCGTGGCCCCACTAGTATGATCTCATCATAGTCCCAGTAGTCGAGTACATATCCTAAGGGCTTTATCAACATGTAATATAGAGACAATCAGAGTACATGTTAAGATAAAGTACAACCAGATAGCATACTATCATGTCGAGCAAGAAAGTCCTCCCTATATATGTCCTAGCATCCACTACAATATACATCGTATGTACAGTAATGGCCTCTAGGGCATACATATAACTAACAATATCCCACTTGCACTAGGGCCATCTGTTATGGTATCGCATACCCAACAATTAGCTGCGGTTGAAATATCTCATACTCAAGCATCCCATAAAAGTCTCTCTTGGGAAAAAGGCCTTTGTGAGTGGATCCACGCTGTTGTCCTCTGTGTCTACTCTCCTAACCTCGATCTCCCTGGAGATCAACCATCTCCATGATCAGGTGATACTGCCTAAGAATTATATCTGGATTTCTGATCGGACGGTAGTTCCTTGGCTAAAGCCACAACTCCATTGTCACACAATGGTAGGAATGAAGTTCATCTCATGAACTTATATTTATCCAGACTGCCTCTTTGGCAGCATCCTTGGTAACGATGTATCTTGCCTTTAATCGTCTAGTAAGTCACGGTATCTAGCTTGGAACTCTTCCAACATACCGTCCCTCCACTGAGGGTAAAGACAATGCCTGCGACTGACATTCAGTCGTTCTTATCACCCTGGAACCTTTCCAGTGATTCTCCCCAGGATCGATTGATACTATCTCACTACAACTAGTGAGTATCCTAACATCCAATTAGATCTATCTCATAGATCCAAAACCCAGGATTTAGGAGGTATCACTTTGATCCTATATGGAGAATCCTTGTGATAAGCGGAGATTGACCGAGCGTAGCATAGGAAACTCCTTCCCTATCAAGAGTATGTCATCCACGTACTCTACGAGGATCACCACCATACTCCCTACTACCTTTTTGTATATACAAGGTTCATCTACCATTTTGATGAAGTCAAACTCTTTGACTACCACATCAAAACAGATGTTCCAACTCCGCGATGCTTGTTTATCATATAAAACGTCTTGCACACGTTTCTGCTGCTCCCACTGTCTACGAAGCCCTCTGGCTGTGTACTTATAGACGCTCTCTTCTAAAACATCATTTAGAAAAGCAGTCATGACACCCAACCACCAGATATCGTAGTCATTGAATGTAGCAGTGGCAAGTAGGATCTGGAAGGACTTAAGCATAGCTTTGAAAGTCTCAACTTTTCCATGTACACCAAGTAATCTTCTCAAGATATACTTGCTCCTGATGGGGATTTAACCCTTTAGATAAAGCAACCAAAGTCCATACTTTGTCGGTGTATAAGGATTCCATCTCAGATCGCTAAGCATCCGGCCATTCTTACAGAGTCCTACTCCTGATGGCCCGCTCGAAACTAGTTGGGTAATCATCTCATGATGCAATCCTCGCTCCCACTGTCATAAAGAAACCGAAGTATCTCTCAGGTGGGTGAGGAACCCTGCTAGATCGGCGGAGAGGCTAAGGTTCGTTAGAAACTATTGAATCCTTTGGTTCTACCAAATCATCAGCTGCAGTCTGTATAGCTGGAACCATTCCAGTTCTACATAACAGACCTTGCCTCGAGCTTGTCCGGATTTTGCTTTTAGACATAGGCCGGACAACCCCAAATCTTAACCAACTTAATATATGGGCTCTTCCCTTTCCATATCACATATGAAGTGGTAGGCAACTGATTTGATTTGAACCCTATTCAATAGGTATGCAGCTTCTCAAGTGCATAACTCTCAAAAGGAAATAGGAAACTCAGTAGTACTCATCATAGAGCACACCATATCACATAGGGTGCTATTGCTCCGCCCCGATACACCGACGTGCTGTGGTGTATTCGAAGGAGTAATGCTGAGAGAGAATCTCATTCTCCTTTAGAATAGTCCAGGAATTCCGTGCTCAAGTATTCTCCTCCTTGATCTCATCAAAGGACATAATACTTATACCCGTTTTTGGTTCTCTACTTCTAACTTATATTCCGTGAATATCTCAAAAGGTTCGGACTTGTGTTTCAACAGAAACATATGTCTGAATCTTGAGAGATTATCAGAGAATGTAATGAAGTAGAAAGAACCGATCTTGGCATGTGTAGACAGGGGACCTTACATACATCAACATGTATCAATCCCAAGAGTTCACTAACTCTTTCTCTGTTTCCAATAAACAGAGCTGTGGTCATCTTATCTTTGTGACATGACCGGCAAGTTTCACTAGATGTAAATTCAAACTGATTTAAATATGCATCTAAATGTAACTTCAGCCAGTCGGGTCGCATTGACATGACCTAGTTTACAATGCCTCAAGAAGGATTCGTTCATTTCTGAACTCTTCCTCTTGTGTGTGTTCCGTATACTAAGAACTGTAGTTTGATTTAGAACGTCAATGCTTTTAGATAACGTGCCTGAACCGATCAACTCTTGATACAGGAAATGTTCAAAACATTATCCAACAATACAAAATTATATCCTTTCTTTACTAATAAAGAGACTGATATGATGTTGTATATCAGGTTCGGTATCTAATAACATTTGTTCAGAATCAATGTATTTAGGTAATACAGGGTGATAGTGACCAACAGACTTGGCTGCAACTCTTGCACCGTTTTCTATCTCATGAAACTTATCACCCGTTCTCGGTTCTCTACCTATCTGTAGCCCATGTAACAGATTACATATGCGGGATCCTGATCCGGTATCACATACCCAGGACGTAAAGGATACTGAGAAACAGTTCTGTGTAATGAACACACTCGAAGATGATGCATCAAAATGCACTTTCTTCGTTTGGGCGGCACGGGAATTCTGGTAATCCCCAATTTCCTGCTCTGTCTTATAACAATTATAAGTTGGAGCGGGACCAACGTTCTCCAGCTCAGTATAACAAGCGGGTTCGGTCAATATATCCGTATTATTATCTTGATTAAGGCGTGATATGGTCGCTACCTGGAGAGAGATAGAAGAAAACACTCAGCGTATGCTCTTGCAAAATTAGATTGGTTATCTAATATATCTAATCAGGATGTCTCCCACTGTTTTAATCAAATCATCCTTCAAACCCTAAAAGGAATGACTAGCCGGGATTAATTACACGCTACAAGTTCGCCAATCTTTCAGCCAGGCCAGTGTCGGTACTTTGAGGGAGGTCCCCCGTGCTTTCGCACGAACCTAATTAATGTAAACCTCGTTTTCCCATGGGAGTAACCCCGTTGACACCTTTCTAGACACCTACTTGATCGGCTAATTGTAATGTGTAAAACTCTCCCAGGAGTAACTCTTACTCGCAGCGGTTATCGGGATCCAACTATCTCATAGAAGGTATGCAATCTCATTGCAAATTTCAACACTTGAAATTCCCAATAATATTTTACCCCTAGCATCCTATGACCTTGACGAAAGCCAACAAACCATAGGCTACTAGTCAAGTCCAACCCGTCATTTCCCGATTGAATTAAACCCACCCGCACGACTCTTGACGAAAGCCAACAAAGTCGCACAACTACCCTAACTCAATCGCATCATATGCTAGCAGATAAGCATAAATAGCTACCGCACACTACGCCTTGACGAAAGCCAACAAACGCAGCACGAATACTATGAAGTACTTATCTGAAATGACGGAGGGCTACGACAGGTTTTTAAGAAAACCTTTTGCGTAATGAACTTGATATCGTTGTAGAATCGAGTGATTTTAAATGGAATGTTTTTGAGGCCTTTCTAGTTTAGCTAAAGGGGTCACTCCCGGTGAAGGGATCGCCGGCCCTTTCCTCATCGAATAAGGTGCAGGATATATCTTATATATCACTATGCAAAGCAAAAACTATAGAAGCAATCAAAAACAAACCGAGGGGTGTAGCATCTGCCAGTTACTGCTAAAGGGGTCACTCCCGGTGAAGGGATCTCGGCCCTTTCCTTATCGAATAAGGTGCTGGATGTTCTACAAGGAACACCGCTATGCAAAGCAAGAACTAGAGCTACCAGTTTTTAAACAAGTTTCTACAACATCTTAGGTTTCTTTTATTTCATTAATCTCATTAATGAAGTCCCATTTTTATTATGCTTCACAAGCATCACTTTTGAAACAAAATCTTCAATATAACATATATCTCATATATATAATATAAACATTCGTCACAGGCAGTAATATGATCTCATCACAGAACATTGCAGCAGAAGAACATATATGAAATATTGGATATACTAGGACGTCCGTGTTTTCAATACGAGCCTGTACAAAACACGGATTCCACGGTCGCGATGGATAGCCAAACCCACATCCCTAGACCCCTACGAGAGCGGCAAGTCACACTGCCAATTCTAGGGTTAGGAGACCCGGTCTCGACTCCTCGAGATGGTATCCCACTGGACCCTAGAACCCGGTTACTTGTGCTCCCCGCCTTGGGTCTACCTAATGCGGAAAAGAAAATAATATACAACGGTGACATCTTCTGCAACCTGGAAGTGCCCCAATAAAAGAATATTACATACAATTGAATTTTAAATGAAAGAAAAAGAAAAACTCTCATCTCACATAAAACCCCCGGCTATTCAAAACGCGACGATTCAATACAACATATCACAACAACACATAATATCTCATATCATCAACGTAAGCAAGTATGCGTATCCCGATTGTCGTTGATGTATAGCAACGAAGCCGGCGATACACCACATACTACGCTTACGGTCACAGAAAAGAAAGTGTAAAACTACAACAGTTGGAATCCGCAACCTCCTTAAACATCGCATGCCTAACCAAATGAATTCCTTAGACCTCGCATGCCTAACAATTATAAACCCCGCATTTTAGTCTCATTATCGAAAACTCTTTTCAATATCAAGTCAGGCAATTCAACAAGATTCCCGACATCCTGATCGAATGCTCGTCGCAAACTTTAGTAGACGGCCGCACTCCCGGATGCCGTCGACGAAGTGCACTAAGGAGGAACACCGCTGCCTCGAGCACCCGAACGGATGCTTTCGGCGACGGGGTTCTCCTACAGTCACTTGGTCGGGGCTTTGGGGCGTGGCTGTCTATTAAGTTTACCCGGCGAGTATCCGCGTACACTACGTGATTGCGACGGACTTTTGATCACATCAAAATTCCGTGGCAACCGATCAATTGAAGACTAAACTGCTCGATTTATAACATTCAAAATAGTTATCTCATAACAACTAGTGGATTCCAAATATTGTATCACAATCCAGATAAATAGACAAAGTTAAACTTTCCGATCGAATAATCAAACACCTAAGTTTTCCCCAATATATCTCAACACTTGAAATCAGTTTAAAAACATCCATCACATGCCACAGTACCAATGGTCCAGCCGTAGAAGGGTCAAGCCAACGCCTCACATGTGGCACGCCGTACTGCCACAAACCCTAAGGTTCAGAGACAGTTCAAGACGGTCACATAATCGAGTTATGGTTTGTTGTCTTCTAGAGGGTCCACCGCGTTCCTTGCACGACTTAGAACGTTCTTATACATGAGAAAAAATCCAACTTTTGAAAAATTTTCCGACAGGGGAAAAAGTGAGTTATTGATATCCGTTCGAACTTTTTAACAGTTTCTAAAAAAATATCCGGACAAAACTAAACGAAGTTAAAATATTCGATCGAAACATCGAGTCGCCAATACAACCCTTGAAAACTCAACACTTGAGTGTAATTAAAATATTCCCAGAAAAAAAAACAAGAAAGGGCCTAAAAATATTTACATGAAATTTCAGGGACTAAGTCGAAATTTTGGCTGCGGAACCGCCGCAAAACCCATGGTTTCTCCGCGGTTCCGCGGTCAAAATATCGAGTTAGTTGACCGTACTTCACAGTAATTATTAGTTTTTCCTGCTTGTTTTTATGAGAATTTTTAATTCAGAAAAAACCACATTTTTGAAAAATGTACAGAGAAGGGTTCTTATCGGGTTTTCCGGGTTCGATCGGACTTTAAACTTCGTCTAGACTTCGCCTAAAGCTCTAGCTTGGCTCTGATACCACTGTAGAGTTGCTATGCACGCGCACAAGGGTCTACGAGGCATCAACCATGCCCGATTTAAAAATTAGCCGTGCCGAACAACCCGAAGCCGGATCTTTAAACTAGAGATTAGGCGAAAACTAACATGTTAACAACTTTAACACTAAGTGAGAGGGATTACAACCTTTGTAGATCCGGTCCTTCACTTCATATGCTCTGTGTTGTGGTCCCTTCGCTGCGATCATCTGGTTCCGGACTCTCGAGAGGTTCCACGAAGAGAAATATGCAACCTTTGCTTCCGATATTCGATACTAAGATGATCTACCTTGAAGTTTCGTTAACACAAGCTTACACTCACTAAACGAAGTGAACACCCTCATCTAAATGGCAAGGATAGATGAGGATGATGAAGTAGGATTTTTGCTCTCTTTTATTATCTTTTTCTCACTCATTTATCATCACAAAATCAAAATCAAGAAAGCTTTTCCATGAAAAGAGAATGAAGAAGAAGATGGAATCCATTTGTGATCAATAATGAATAACCCCTTTGTGAGGTTAGAATTGCAACCATAGTTAAGAATGAATCCTTAACCCTTGTATAGAAACAACCATGGTCAAGGGTTTGGGTTTGGTTAAGCAAATATCTTCACAAAATATCTTACACAAAACAAAACATAAACCTTCTAGAAACTTCTAGAAGGGCTTAACCCTAATCAAACCCTAACCATGTTTAATCTCCACTAATCATGTTGCATTAATAACCATATCATGTTACAATATTATATATCATATATATAATATTTATTGTAACAAAATAAAATAATACAATTAACATATATCGCATATATATCAATGTATTACCCGAGTGAGAAAACGAATCTTTTAGTGAGCAAATATTAGTTAATGTAATTTAATATATCATATATATTATTATACATTAAATTATCGAATCAATCCTTGATCCGGCAATCCGGCTATATCGCATATAACCGACTAAGATTTATCCGTACCGATTCATCGAATCAACACTTGATCCGATGACCCGGCTGATATCAAATATCGCGAGAACATAATACGGCATCACATATCGCATTATCCTCGGTCCCGCACATATCACATATGTGCTCCTACTCCGTTTTGCCTGAGCCAAGAAACCTTTGTGTAGGACTCTAAAGAATCGTCAATACGTAGGCAGTAGGTGATGATCATATCAAACACCCAAGCTGCAAGAGGTCAGCTAAACGTAACAGCTACCCAGGTATTGAGCGCTCAGAAGATCAACAAGCAAGCCTGTAACTTCTCCTGTGAATCCAAACAGTAACACTCCCGTACAGTCCGGTCTCGTCATCTGATATGTCGCATATCTCGCCTAGGGGTGGTAAACGTCAGACCCCAGTAGCTCGATAAGTCGTGTCGATATGAGGTCTATAACAGTTCGAGAAACTACTGATAACACTTACCAGTAAATCTCAGCAACCCTGGCCAGGGATTTCCGGTTATTGCCAATCGAACACAGCACAACATCAACTCCCTATTCCGGGAGAGACGAATCCCCTCCTATCGCTCATTGCCTCCATGTGATTCGGGACTGTACCCAAAAGCCACCTTTTTGCACGCCCTCTTGGACATGGTATGATGGAAATCAAAGCATAGTGGGAATCACACTAGACTCTATGACGATCTCGGGTCAACAGACTACTCTGTACCAGTGTCACCGGAGAACTGCCATCTGACATGAGGTATAATACCATCTGGGAGTTCTCGGCGAGTCCGTCCAGTGTACCCAGTCTCTACTGAGCACCCGTACACCATCCTTGATGTCAAACACCGATGGATATGGGATCATCCATCGCCCATCATATGGGTCAAGATGCGTATACGCTAGTCTACTCTGGTGTATCGATGCCCTGTCTCGATACACCCTCGACTCGGAACAGTTAAAGGATGTACTCGTCGACTACCGTGGCCCCACTAGTATGATCTCATCATAGTCCCAGTAGTCGAGTACATATCCTAAGGGCTTTATCAACATGTAATATAGAGACAATCAGAGTACATGCTAAGATAAAGTACAACCAGATAGCATACTATCATGTCGAGCAAGAAAGTCTTCCCTATATATGTCCTAGCATCCACTACAATATACATCGTATGTACAGTAATGGCCTCTAGGGTATACATATAACTAACAGTTGGCGATTCGACGTGTCCAAGAATGCTGTAGGATAGTGTAGAACTCTTTTGTCTCAGTGGGGTTAAGGAAGTTTCCATATTGATGTGGAGGAAGAGTAGTAAGCTTTTTTGGATGAACTAGAGAATTTTTTGCAAGCAAATGAGATCAAATTCTCTTCTCAAATTTTTGGACAGCCCCCACTAGTTATGGCCGGCCAAGCTTGGTGAAGGGAGTGAGAGAGAAAAGTCAAAAGGGTGGGGAATCAATAATGCAAGCATGAATAATGAGTGAAGATTAGAAACAATATGATCACTACCAAGTCTTCACTCCATCAACCATCTCATCTCCAAAAGTCAAGCAATCATGAACAATCATGATCCAAGAAGTCAATGTATGGTGGAACCATCATGAAACTACCAATTACAAGAAACACCCTCCACAATGCTAATTTGCACATTTGCAAATAAGCCCCTCCACACCAATTTTCAGCCAAAGAAAGAACAAAGGAAAAATGGCCGAAACGGAAAGCAAACTGGCAACTTCAAAAAACTGATCCCGAAATAAATTACAGGAAAACCCCGCGACTGTATATACATACCCGCATTTGTATTCCGACCGAATACAAATGCAATGAGACAAAATCTACACTGCACAATACTAGGATCCGGCTTAAACCAAAGCCCGCTAGTATTATCCGTCCGATCATGATCCGTGCAATACCGCACGTATATGATCAAACCCTGCCATATATCCATACGGCCTCTACAGCGTTTCGCCCGAAACTTGAGAAACGGTCTGTGGGGGACTCTAAAGACTCGCCAATACTGTGGCTGTGGATTTAACCACTAGCACGTCAGAGGTATTAGCCATACGGGCTACCAGGTATTGACCAAAAGGGACGTCGATGAGCGAACTCATCCTGACACCCTACTGAGCCTGTCAGTGAAAATATCCGTACTGTCCGATCCGTTCCTCTATGAGCATCGCATGGCGGGCCTAGGGGGTTGGTAAAAGTCAGACCCCTAAAAGCGGTACAAGTCGTGTCGGAGTGTAGCCCAGAACACCCTGAGAAACTACTGGAATACCTACCAGTAAATCTCCTGCCTAGGACAAGGACTTCGTGTAATGGCTCTCCTAGACACAGCGCGACCTCACCACCAATACCGGGAGAGACGAACCCCTGCAGATCCACTCACTGCCTCCATGTGGCTCGGGACTGTACCCAACTAAAACCTGATTGCATGACTCCTTTGAGCCGTGGTAGGGTAGTAATCAAAGTACAGTGGGAACTCACACGAGACAAATGACGATCTCAGGTCGATGAACTAACCTGTACACATGTCACCAGGGAACTGCTATCTGACGTCTGGTATAATACCAACTAGCATGTTCCCGGCGAGTCCTGTCCGGTGTACTCATAACCCAATGAGCACCTGTATACATCTTAGGTGAACCAACTGACACCAGTGGCTTGTGAGACCGGCCACCGCCCCTCGTCGGGGTCTCGACTGTATACACTAGTCTACTCTGGAGTATCGATGCCCTGTCTCGAAAACTCCCACGACTAGGGACCTCTTAAGGATGTGCTTATAGACCCCAGCTCCTACGTATATGATCGCCATCATACTGCTAGCCTTCAAGCAAGAATCCTAAGGGCTTTATCAACGTGCAATAGTGACCTGTAGGGTCACCTGAAACAGTATACGATGATAAAGATAAACCAGATAGCATACTATCATCTTGAGTAAAACTGTTCTAACGGTATAGGTCATCTCTCAATCATTGCAATCACGTGCCTATGATCCAATAATTGACTCTGAGGGCACTATCTCCATCAATCTCCCGCTTGCACTCAAGGCTAATTATTGCGATGTCGTATACTCACAGCCCATGTGATACCGAACACCCAACTCCTCTACTAATCAGTCTCACAAAAACCCGCTTGCAAAACTAATGTGTTCGAGGAAGAGCCTCAGTGAGTGGATTCGCTCAAATGTTTCTTTCGATGTCTCTCTTTATCTCAAGTTCGCGGAGAAATCCATCTCCCGAAATGAGCAATACCTGTCTTAGAATGTGTCTGGATATCTGATGGGGACTAGTTCATAAATGAACTCCAAATCCAAACTTCTTAGACTGTATCGTCAACTGAACTTAATCAATATCCTGCGCCATGCCTCACTCAGTATCCTCCTGGACCACCTGTCCATAGTACTGCCCCTCATCAGAGGGAAAACTATAACTCTGACAGTCACACTGCCGTCCAGGTCACCTTGGAAGCCTGGAATGATAACTGTCTCCTAAATGAGGCTGATGTTATCATATCCCTAGAACATCCACTTATGTTCTAAAATTGCTTCCAAATGTTTCTCCAGGATAGGATCAATATCAACTTATTGCATCTACTGCAAAAACAACATCTGGTGTGGTACTTGACATCTCATGATTGACTCAATTGCATAAGCAAGTGATCTGCCAATCATGCACATCCCTCTCCCCTTTAGTCTGTAATGTTAGTTGTATGTATGCCCTAGATGCCAGTATTTGTCACGTCCCGCAATTACGGAATATGACTGGCTCTTAAACTACGAACGTCTCGAGGCGTACGTAATCTAAGTAAGCCGAAAACCCAGAAATCCAAACCAAGAAAAGTAGTAGAGTGAAGGAAAACCAATTTAAATCAAGTAGTTTTAATAGCATAAGCCGAATTATGCCTTTTTAAAAACATCAAATATTTCCTGAAAATTTCGGCAGAGTCTCCTTTGTAAATACTGGCTCCCAAACGGGATACAACATGAATAGTATACGAAATCAATAAAAAGGCTTCCCCAAGCGGAAGCTAGCTCTTCGTCAATCGACGGTCACAACCATACAAACAATATAATATACAACGCCAAGGGCGAGGATCAAAACTCAAAAGGAAACTCAAAACCACCAGAAATCCACAGAAATATAACGCGCGACTCTAAGGTCGAAAGAATAAACATCACTGGTCTCTATCTCTGAAATAAATACATGTTTGGTTGATGGAATTTCTAGATACAACAGAATAATGATATACAAGATATATAATGGGGGTACGATACAAGTAAACCCACCTACTAGCAAGTCACCCGGAAATGGGAAGCAGTGTCAGCAAAGCCGTAATGAAACATGTACGGCAAAACCTGCAAGAAACTGGGGCACAACGGGGGTGAGTTGCCAACTCGTGAATAGAAAAACATCTAAGGAAAGAAATCGCATAAATAACGCAACCTAGGTCAATGATCATAATATATCCTCAATTATATATATAACATGCAGCCTATAACAAAGGCTAGGGTAAATATCTAACCCAAGTGTAATCTCATGTACCCGTGTCAGTGCCTCAGGTAGCAATATATCATATGAATGAGGTATGAATGCATGAAAACAGAATACATGTAAATGAAGAAACTGTTTTCATAATTTAGTGAGATTTCCTTCTCCTTTGTATTTTTAAAATGAGGTATAATAATGAAATCAGCATAAAACAGTGCCTAGCATCGGCACAAAACGTAATCCCAATATCTTGATATCTCTGTATCACAGTCTTTGTACCACAATATCTCGAAATCTCAATGTTTCAATCACAATATCTAGGGCGCCGTCAGTCCAGACTGGCCCCTACCATCCATCTCAAGACCACGACGGTATCCTCCGGATATCCGACGCGTCGGGTAATATCACCGGTCGGTATTGCTCCCCTGCCAGGCTCAACGTCAACAACACGATCCTCTTGCCCCGGGGTACCGCACCGGGCCCACCATGTACCCGAAACGGTTCCTCCACTCCTCGAATCGGGTCTCGAAATCCATCAGCAAACTCATGGTGGACGACTCATACATCATGGGAAAACCGCATTTTTATTTAAAAAGAGAGAAAGCAGTTTATATCTGTTTTGCGGTTTTCCTCCAAATCCAGAAAATGTCATGGAAATCCGAATCATCAATAGCATGTAAAACCATGAATATAAGCGTGAGAATACATGAATACGGCATAACAATGAATAACAGTATGCATGAAGCGACAAGTAATAACTATAATATCTAAGCTGGCATATAAGGTATGTACACTAATATTATGTCAAACTACTAGCTATCAATCTAAGATAAGCAATAATATTTTCTAAGGTGTACGTGACATGGCAATTACCGATGAAGATGTGAGTGAGCCGGCAAGTAAGTGTATGTGGTACATACGCATCATTAGTAATGGTGCTGGTGTCCTAACAGCATAATGTCAACAATGCAATATGAAATAACAATATAAGTATGCGATGCGGAGCGAGCAACCAAAAGGAGCGGAAGCTAAATATTAAACAATGGTGCCATTTCAAATAACACGAATCGTGGGGTTTTGAAAATAGGGGCTACGGTGGTTTTTAAGAAAGGATACGTTTTTGAAATATCCGTAGATCCCTTGACCTGTCTTTTAAAATACCCACGATCCGCTAGTTTTGAAATAGGTAAGAGTCTAATCTAATCTAACAACTTCACTAAACTATACGGCTGAACTAACAAGTTGAACTACAGATAAGGAAACCGCCTATCATCTGAGTCGATACATATACATACCAGTATATATATAGTCGGTGATCCCGCCTCAATAATATCATATCCGATACCATATCTATAATCAGGCATCCCAAGTCAAGAGTGCGGATCAATCATCAATATAGCTCGTACATAAATCCGTCGTACGGCTTCCCAAATCTGGGTACGGGTCAATATCACATTCATCATACTATTCACCTGGTATCCTCTTTATCAAAAATCATGATCGGGGTACTGATCAACGTCTATTACAATAATAATATCCTCAATATAGTCATGATCTGCCTACTGATCGACAGCCTCGTACAAACTGATATCATCAGCACAAATCATCATCAAGGGGTATACATCGCCCAATATGGCCTAGGATCAATATCCTAGCATACCATATCACATATCACGATCACTTGTCGACCGTTTAATTAATAACACTATTCACCCGTATTGTCGTCCCATGATCCGCTATAACACCAGGACGTACCTCAAGTACGAATTCTGCCATATCACCGAAATCACAATCTCAACACAAAACTCATCGACTCATCTCAAATCCGTATGTGAACACATATTCCCATACCCATGTGAACACATAACAATATATTCCCGTAAGCACAAATGAAAGAAGAAAGTATGCAAGTATGGGTGGGTGTGTGCAAGTGTGGTGCGACCGCTACTCTAGGGTTTCGCGACACTATAACATCCAAGAACACCAAATATCCATATTTATCATCAATAACTCAACAAAATAAACAATATATATATGTGTGTATACGTATTCGTATACATCACCACGAACTGCGGGGGTGCTATACGCCATCCACCCGACTTCTCCCCGTAGATATAAATCTACTCACCTGGTCCTCGCTCATCGGTGCCGACGTCGCCACGCGCTTGCTTGTCGTCTCGAAGTCCACATGGGTACCTATATATCATAACGCACCGTATCGCATTAAAATCCGACTCATGATCAAAATGACACACGAATCCCACATAGGTCAATACCTATGGTTTCTTTCACAAATCAACTCAAAAACCCTCGACGTCGGCGTACAAACGCCAAACCATCGAGAAAAAGCCCAAACACACTCATTTACACATTCACAAACACTAATTATAATATGAAATAGGTTGCAATTCACAAAAACCTCAAACTCACTTTAAAAGCTATTTTTCCGAAAATCTAGCAAGCATAATTAACCGTTTTAGTACAAAACTCGATGTTTAAATAAATCTAGCGGCCATAATACTTATTAAACATCTTAATTAAATCATCTAAACCATTTCTATAATTTATTCCCAATAAATTTCATTAACCCCAAAATTCTAGTTTACAATATACCTAAATTTTAACAATTTATAGCAAAAATGCACAAACAATAATTTAGCTTGGATTTTCATGAACTAAAAGCGTTAAACCACTCAATATAATATTTATAATGATATGAACCCTTAATTTGAATTTTATCTCACAAGAATATAATTATTTTAAAAACCTAGTTTACAATTTATATAATTATCACAATTTAAATCAACAAATATGCAAACTAGCAACTTAAATTGAATTTAGCATAACCTAATATGTCAAATACATCACACAACCCTAAACTCAAAACACAAAACCCCAATTTGAATTCAAATCCCACTCTTGAATTTCAAATCATGCACTTAGAACTAAAATAAAAACCTATTTAAAAATATAATTAAGCTAACCTAAAGCAATTAACAACAATTTAAGAAAAAGGTTAGAATTATACCTCATGATCAAGAGATCAATTATGGAATTCAAAGCCTCTAAAATGCCAACTTGTTCCCTAGATCCATGCAAGTTTGGCTAATGAGAAATGGGTAGGAGTTGGATTTGGATTTTGGGATTTATTTGATGGATTTTGAGGCAATTTTTGAAGCAAAAGAGATGGAAATGGGGGGAAAAGAGGGGGCTGTTGTAGCAGAAATTTCGGCCAGTAGAGGGGCTGGAATGAGGTGAGGAAATTGGGATGGAAATTCTAAGGTCAAAGCCCCTCCCAATTACCATAATACCCCCACCTACTTTACTATATATAAAAACCTTATTTTAACCCATTTCTCACATGATTTAAGGTCAAAAAGAGAGAAATAAAATTCTTGGGCTGCTACAATAGTGTGGGGCCGGCCAAGGGGAGTAAGGGTGAGTGTGAGAGACTTTACAAAAAAATTCTATGCAAAAAGACCCCCCACAATACCATATTTGCAAGTTTTAGTTCAAAATAACTATATTTTTGTTTTCCATAAAATAAATCAATTAAAACTTGAAATAAAATACTAAAAAATTATATTACAACTAGATTTTAATTAACATTATTTTAAAGATTAAAATTAGCCCATTTAAATTTGTATTTATCCCTAATTTAATATATTTTCTTACCGGCTTAAAATAATATTAAAATAATTAAATTCGGAAAAAATTTCAGAAAATTTGAAATTTCAGCAGTAGCTCAATAAACACCAAATACTAGCAATTATATAGCTAGAATATGTATATTTAATTTTATAATAAAGATATTTGTATTTTGACTTTTTAGAGAAACCCCCCTTATTTTACCGTTTTTTTCGAAATTTCACCGAAACGATTTTCAAAACGTTACAATCTTCCCCCCTTAAAGAAATTCGGTCCCCGAATTTAAATTAAAACTCCCCCTAAATACTAAAACATCTAAGCAAAACCATCAAGTCGTCGGGGCTCCGAAATCGTAAATACATAAAACAAATCGTAGCGCAGCGCATGCGCATGAAAAATGAGCATATAACTCAAATCAAAACTCCGTCAAGCATCCCGCAATCATCGGAGTCATGGGGAAGACATCAATGCCAAATCCAAAGCAAAACCAATATGATATAACTCAAAACTATACATGTAAATATCGAATCTATATATGTAAGTATCTGAAGGAAATGCATGCCAAATCTCTTTAAGGCGCTGTGCAACGCGTTTAACACTGCACGGTGGCGGACGTCTATCATAAGAAAACAACTATATACATATATACCTTTGTTTGAAATGTACGTTCCGCCGTTTTGGAAACAATTTAGAAGGGTCTCCTTGTTTTAAACATTTCGTGTCATATCAGACACGTAGGTAAATACTGAGGCTATAGCTCGCTTTTTGGAAATCCCTTCAATAACTATCAATGCATGTAAAATATATTCAGGTACTGTCCTCTGACTAGTCCTGCTTAGTACGAAAACACATCGCAATTATCATAAAAAAAAAACTGCTCTATAAGAAATCAATCCCAAAATACGCGTATGAATACTACGTGCGTCTGGTGCGCACGACAATCAAAATCCATATACGTGCCATATAAGTGCACAGAAACAAGATATAAGTGCATCGGGTGTGCATAAAGCATCTGTCGTAGGCAACGTGTGTGCCTGACAGCAAAATCAGGTGCATCTGACATGCACGAAAAAATCTCGATTTAGTGCATCTGGTGTGCACCAAAATCGCATCTCATGACATGCGCTCAACATGCGCGAAAACCTAAAACCAGGGGCATCCATCATGCACGAAATCATGAAATTCAATATCAAGCGCCGAACATGCGCAAAATCAAATCAGGTGCACAAGGTGCACAAAACAAATATCGAGTATCACAATCGAAATCGAAGTCCAGTGCATCTAAGTGCACAAAAGGCGTATCACTGCACTGCAAGCATATATAAACTATACAGAGTGCAGGAACCAAATCGTGTGCGTGCATACGCACAAAATCAACTCAAATGTCTAAAACCGTAAAATCACAAACATGTGAAACCAAAGCACGAAAACGATATCAAGTGCAACACTGTGCAAAGATCGTAAATCCTCAATCATCAAAATCAATCATGCGAATAGATCGTCCAAAATACCGAAATCAAATATGGCGGAATAGTCCCGCTCAAACACATCCTCCAAGAATCTCTGGCCAACTGTCGTGGTCACTCATAGCATGTCTCGCCGACGATCCTGAACTCAGGCCTGCCAGTGTGCATAACATGACCACTCCTGGGTCCATGACTTCTCGTAATTTATTCCAGAAAGGTCATGTCGAAATCTCTCCCAAATGTCGTCTCTGCCGAACTGTCCAGAAGTCATCGTCCCTTACTAGATCTGTTCTCGTTCCGGAATGGCTGCATACTCATCGCGACTCCTTCTGGAAGGTATATCCAAGTACAATGCCTTGGCATGCGTATCGCATCTCTGATGGCGGAGTGGAATGTCGTCTCATCAAGATCTCGTACGAACCTCTTACTCCACTTTTCTCTAACGTCGACTGCTTCGGACTCGTCTCGTCGTGGCTGCATGGACTGAGCTCCAACGGCTATCCTCGTATCTGGAGTCTCCCAAGAATGCATCTCACCACCTAGCATCCGATTGAAGTCGAACCATCCGATTGATTCGTCAGAACCTCATAATCCCCCAAAAGCTCAACATCTTTGGTACAGTTTAACAGTATCGAGTACGTACCACAGCATCGATGGTCCAGCCGTAGAAGGGCAAACCCAAGCCTCACTAATGGCGCCGCAGAACTACCGCAAACCCGAAGGTTCAAAGGCTTCCACATGGTCATTATGTCGAGTTAGGGTTTCATTCTTCTAGAGGGACCATAGAATTGCCTGCATGTCTTTCCGACTACTTTAAACTTGGAATAATAGGTTTCTAACATTCGATCGTCTCTGTTGACTATCAACGTCTCTGCGTGAAGTCGTCTCTAGCTGGAATCAATCTGTCTAATGACCTCGCATCGGGGTAGGCGAACGAACCACCTGTCCTAGTCATTCATCATCGGGTGACTAGCGACCTTCTACCATCTATTAGTACAACTCGTCCCGCAATAGCTCCAACATATGGGGCGATATCTCGTCGCTCGCAGCAATAACTGGCTCACTCGTCTGCACGCTGAACAGTGCCTCAATCATCATGAGTAAGCAATACACCAACGGTCAACAAAATCTGGCTGGCCTCTATCAGTGGCTCAATCCTCTAGTGTCGATCAGCACATCCGAGAAACCTCATAAAGGCGATCCGCCAAACGCTCGTGGCACGAAAACACTGTAAAAAGACACATCTCCGCAATCGTGTGTCGCCGGAATTTCGCCCTGGTCAGTCCTCGTTCGTGACGAGCTCGTGCTGACCGCAACTCTAGCTGTAGCTCTCCCTGCCCGTAATCGTGGCAGCAAACCGCAACTGGTACCGATGAGGCTAGATCAGGAATGAATATGATACTGAGCAAAGAAATGTATATCCTAAGGCTTCTTAAGTGGAGTAGCGTATCGTAAGTATGCCGCGGAACATACCCACGGTACGTCACTCTAGTTTAGTCACCTATTCCATCAACCAAGGGTCATCCTATGCTCCGAAAGTAAAACCTAACGCTCTGATACCAACTTTGTCACGTCCCGCAAATACGGAATATGACCGGCACTTAAACTACGAACGTCTCGAGGCGTACGTAATCTAAGTAAGCCGAAAACCCAGAAATCCAAACCAAGAAAAGTAGTAGAGTGAAGGAAAACCAATTTAAATCAAGTAGTTTTAATAGCATAAGCCGAATTATGCCTTTTTAAAAACATCAAATATTTCCTGAAAATTTCGGCAGAGTCTCCTTTGTAAATACTGGCTCCCAAACGGGATACAACATGAATAGTATACGAAATCAATAAAAAGGCTTTCCCAAGCGGGAGCTAGCCCTTCGTCAATCGACGGTCACAACCACACAAACAATATAATATACAACGCCAAGGGCGATGATCAAAACTCAAAAGGAAACTCAAAACCACCAGAAATCCACAGAAATATAACGTGCGACTCTAAGGTCGAAAGAATAAACATCACTGGTCTTTATCTCTGAAATAAATACATGTTTGGTTGATGGAATTTCTAGATACAACAGAATAATGATATACAAGATATATAATGGGGGTACGATACAAGTAAACCCACCTACTAGCAAGTCACCCGGAAATGGGAAGCAGTGCCAGCAAAGCCGTAATGAAACCTGTACGGCAAACCTGCAAGAAACTGGGGCACAACGGGGGTGAGTTGCCAACTCGTGAATAGAAAAACATCTACGGAAAGAAATCGCATAAATAACGCAACCTAGGTCAATGATCATAATATATCCTCAATTATATATATAACATGCAGCCTATAACAAAGGCTAGGGTAAATATCTAACCCGAGAGTAATCTCATGTGCCCGTGTCAGTGCCTCAGGTAGCAATATATCATATGAATGGGGTATGAATGCATGAAAACAGAATACATGTAAATGAAGAAACTGTTTTCATAATTTAGTGAGATTTCCTTTGTATTTTTAAAATGAGGTATCATAATGAAATCAGCATAAAACATTGCCTAGCATCGGCACAAAACGTAATCCCAATATCTCAATATCTCTGTATCACAGTCTCTGTACCTCAATATCTCGAAATCTCAATGTCTCAATCATAATATCTAGGGTGCCGTCAGTCCAGACTGGCCCCTACCATCCATCCCAAGACCACGACGGTATCCTCCGGATATCCGACGCGTCGGGTAATATCACCGGTCGGTAGGGCTCCCCTGCCAGGCTCAACGTCAACAACACGATCCTCTTTCCCCGGGGTACCGCACCGGGCCCACCATGTACCCGAAACGGTTCCTCCACTCCTCGAATCGGGTCTCGAAATCCATCAGCAAACTCATGGTGGACGACTCATACATCATAGGAAAACAACATTTTTATTTAAAAAGAGAGAAAGCAGTTTATATATGTTTTGCGATTTTCCTCCAAATCCAGAAAATGTCATGGAAATCCGAATCATCAATAGCATGTAAAACCATGAATATAAGCGTGAGAATCCATGAATACGGCATAACAATGAATAACAGTATGCATGAAGCGACAAGTAATAACTACAATATCTAAGCTGGCATATAAGGTATGTACACTAATATTATGTCAAACTACTAGCTATCAATCTAAGATAAGCAATAATATTTTCTAAGGTGTACGTGACATGGCAATTACCGACGAAGATGTGTGTGAGCCGGCAAGTAAGTGTATGTGGTACATACGCATCATCGGTAATGGTGCTGGTTGCCTAACAACATAATGTCGACAATGCAATATAAAATAACAATGTAAGTATGCGATGCGGAGCGAGCAACCAAAATGAGCGAAAGCTAAATATTAAACAATGGTGCCATTTGAAATAACACGAATCGCGGGGTTTTGAAAATAGGGGCTACGGTGGTTTTTAAGAAAGGATATGTTTTTGAAATATCCGTAGATCCATTGACCTGTCTTTTAAAATACCCACGATCCGCTAGTTTTGAAATAGGTAGGAGTCTAATCTAATATAACAACTACACTAAACTATACGGCTGAACTAACAAGCTGAACTACAGGTAAGGAAACCGCCTATCATCTGAGTCGATACATATACATACCTGTATATGTATAGTCGGTGATCCCGCCTCAATAATATCATATCCGATACCATATCTATAATCAGGCATCCCAAGTCAAGAGTGCGGATCAATCATCAATATAGCTCGTACGTAAATCCGTCGTACGGCATCCCAAATCTGGGTTCGGGTCAATATCACATTCATCATACTATTCACCTGGTATCCTCTTTATCAAAAATCATGATCGGGATACTGATCTACATCTAGTACAATAATAATATCCTCAATATAGTCATGATCTGCCTACTGATCGACAGCCTCATACAAACTGATATCATCAGCACAAATCATCATCAAGGGGTATACATCGCCCAATACGGCCTAGGATCAATATCTTAGCATACAATATCACATATCACGATCACATGTCGACCGTTTAATTAATAACACTATTCACCCGTATTGTCGTCCCAAGATCCGCTATAACACCAGGACGTACCTCAAGTACGAATCCTGCCATATCACCGAAATCACAATCTCAACACAAAACTCATCAACTCATCTCAAATCCGTATGTGAACACATAGTCCCATACCCATGTGAACACATAACAATATATTCCCGTAAGCACAAATGAAAGAAGAAAGTATGCAAGTATGGGTGGGTGTGTGCAAGTGTGGTGCGACCGCTACTCTAGGGTTTCGCGACACTATAACATCCAAGAACACCAAATATCCATATTTATCATCAATAACTCAACAAAATAAACAATATATATATATATATATATGTGTGTGTGTGTGTGTATACGTATTCGTATACATCACCACGAACTGCGGGGGTGCTATACGCCATCCACCCGACTTCTCCCCGTAGATATAAATCTACTCACCTGGTCCTCGCTCGCCGGTGCCGACGTCGCCACGCGCTTTCTTGTCGTCTCGAAGTCCACATGGGTACCTACATATCATAACGCACCGTATCGCATTAAAATCCGACTCATGATCAAAACGACACACGAATCCCACATAGGTCAATACCTATGGTTTCTTTCACAAATCAACTCAAAAACCCTCGACGTCGGCGTACAAACGCCAAACCATCGAGAAAAATCCCAAACACACTCATTTGCACATTCACAAACACTAATTATAATATGAAATAGGTTGCAATTCACAAAAACCTCAAACTCACTTTAAAAGCTATTTTTCCGAAAATCTAGCAAGCATAATTAACCGTTTTAGTACAAAACTCGATGTTTAAATAAATCTAGCGGCCATAATACTTATTAAACATCTTAATTAAATCATCTAAACCATTTCTATAATTTAATCCCAATAAATTTCATTAACCCCAAAATTCTAGTTTACAATATACCTAAATTTTAACAATTTATAGCAAAAATGCACAAACAACAATTTAGCTTGGATTTTCATGAACTAAAAGCGTTAAACCACTCAATATAATATTTATAATTACATGAACCCTTAATTTGAATTTTATCTCACAAGAATATAATTATTTTAAAAACCTAGCTTACAATTTATATAATTATCATAATTTAAATCAACAAATATGCAAACTACCAACTTAAATTAGATTTAGCATAACCTAATATGTCAAATACATTACACAACCCTAAACTCACAACACAAAACACCAATTTGAATTCAAATCCCACTCTTGAATTTCAAATCATGCACTTAGAACTAAAATAAAAACCTATTTAAACATATAATTAAGCTAACCTAAAGCAATTAACAACAATTTAAGAAAAAGGTTAGAATTATACCTCATGATCAAGAGATCAATTATGGAAATCAAAGCCTCTAAAATGCCAACTTGTTCCCTAGATCCATGCAAGTTTGACTAATGAGAAATGGGTAGGAGTTGGATTTGGATTTTGGGATTTATTTGATGGATTTTGAGGCAATTTTTGAAGCAAAAGAGATGGAAAATGAGGGAAAAAGAGGGGGCTGTTGTAGCAGAAATTTTGGCCAGTAGAGGGGCTGAAATGAGGTGAGGAAATTGGGATGGAAATTCTAAGGTCAAAGCCCCTCCCAATTACCATAATACCCCCACCTACTTTACTATATATAAAAACCTTATTTTAACCCATTTCTCACATGATTTAAGGTCAAAAAGAGGGGAATAAAATTCTTGGGCTGCTACAATAGTGTGGGGCCGGCCAAGGGGAGTGAGGGTGAGTGTGAGAGACTTTACAAAAAAATTCTATGCAAAAAGACCCCCCACAATACCATATTTGCAAGTTTTAGTTCAAAATAACTATATTTTTGTTTTCCATAAAATAAATCAATTAAAACTTGAAATAAAATACTAAAAAATTATATTACAGCTAGATTTTAATTAACATGATTTTAAAGATTAAAATTTTCCTATTTAAATTTGTATTTATCGCTAATTTAATGTATTTTCTTACCTGCTTAAAATAATATTAAAATAATTAATTTCGGAAAAAATTTCAGAAAATTTGAAATTTCAGCAGTAGCTCAATAAACACCAAATACTAGCAATTAAATAGCTAGAATGTATATTTAATTTTATAATAAAGATATTTGCATTTTGACTTTTTAGAGAAAACCCCCTTATTTTACCGTTTTTTTCGAAATTTCACCGAAACGATTTTCCTAACGTTACAGTATTGTACAGATGATGTATATTATATTGGATGCTTGGACATATATAGAGATGACTTTCTTGCTCGATATGATAGTATGCTATCTGGTTGCTCTTTATCTTAACATGTATACTTGTCTCTTTATACTGTCTTAGAGTTACATGTTGGTAAAGCCCTTAGGATGTGTACTTGACTACCTGGAATATGATGCAGATCATACTAGTGGGGACATGGTAGTCCATAAGTACATCCTTCAAGGTCCCTAGTCGTAGGTGTATCGAGACGGGGCATCGATATACCAGTGTAGACTAGCGTATACGCTTCTCGACCCATGAGATGGGCGATGGATGATCACATATCCATTGGTGTTTGACATCAGAGATGGTATGCGGGTGCTCAGTGGAGACTGGGTACACTGGACGGACTCGCCGAGAACTCCCAGATGGTATTATACCTCACGTCAGATGGCAGTCCTAAGGTGACACTTATGCAGGTTAGCCTGTAGACCCGAGATCGTCATAGAGTCTTGTGGTATTTCCACTGTGCTTTGATTTCCACCTTACCACGTCCAAGAGGGCGTGGAAAACGGTGGTTTTTGGGTACAGTCCCGAGTCACATGGAGGCAATGAGCGATAGGAGGGGTTTCGTCTCTCCCGGTATTGGGGGTTGATGTTGCGCTGTGCTCGATTGGCCGTAACAGGGAAGTCCCTGGCCAGGGCTGATTCAAAGATTTACTGGTAAGTGTTACCAGTAGTTTCTCGACCCGTTATGAGCCTCACATCGACACGACTTATCGGTTATTGGGGTCTGACGTTTACCACCCCTAGACTTGATATGCGACATATCAGACGGGGAGACCGGACTGTATGGGAAGTGTTGCCGGTTGGATCGACGGGAGTTGTAGCAGGTTCGCTTTTTCTCTTCTGATCGCCCACTACCCGGGTGGCCGTTACGTTTAGCTGACCGCTTGCGGCTTGGGGGTGCTTGATATGATCATCACCCACTACCGGCGTATTGACGAGTCTTAGAGTCCCACAATGGAGTTACCTAGTCCAGGCGAAACGTTGTGGTGCGCGTATGCGATATGCGCATGGACCCGATTAAAATGCGCGTATAGGATACCGTATATTGATCGGGCGGCTTGCTTTTGGTTAGGTTCGTATGTGATATGGCCGGATTGATAAATCAAGTGTTGATTTATCATTTAACCATTAGATTCTCACTAGAAATCTTTTCTTGTATCTATGGATGTATGGATGCATGTATGCATTCCTTAGTGATTCATGCACATATGGATGTGCATGCACACATACATACATACATCATCTATCATGGTTGTTTATACATAGAAAATGGTGGATATTTAAGACTCACAACATGGGTTATTTTATGGATATTTATTTCTGTTTTTGCTAAAACAAATGAAATGAGATAAGATTGAATCATGGTCAAAAGTTTCTACACTCTTCTTTTGACCTAACCATTTGCACCTAACTTTTGACTATGGTTTAATCTTTCTCTTGTGTTTAACTAAAGTAAAATTAAATATCCATAAATAGATAACCATGGTTTTGGATGAAGAAAGAAAAATATATATTCTTATGTTTTTCTTTTTCTCTTGATAGTTATTCTTCTCTTCTTGAAAAATATCCATCATCTTCTTCAACCTCGAGCTCTTGCTCTCTTGAATTTTCAAGTGAGCAAAATATTCATCAAGATAGGATTTTGAAGTGAGAAAAACCACCACAACACCATTCTACACAAGTCTAGCCCATTTGTTTAGAGTGTTAGCTTCGATTTTCATTCTTGATCTTGCGAAGTTGCTAGCTTGGACAAAGCGGACTCCGGGTGGATCATCGGTGACCTAGAGGAGTTCAAGCGGAGCTTTTTCAAACCCCAAGTAGCCGACGAGTCTAGCGTAGGGAGCCACAAAGGTTGTACTCTCTAAACCCTAGCTTTTCTTTCATATGATGATATGCAAGTTTTAGAAACCCTAATTTTCTAGGAACGATCCGATGTTTGTTAACTTAGCACCCTAAAGACTCCACCTTTGGTACATGTGATGCTTCCAAACCCTTCATGAGGTGCTAGGCTAACCCAACATTGGTATTAGAGCAGACCTAGAACATTAGGCGACTCTTTAACGAAGTAAAAACTCCGATCGAACTAAAATACGACTTTCTCGGACGCTCTCTGGACATTTTTTAAAATATGGTTATTTTCAGAATTAAAAATATGCAATAAATTCAGCAGGTAAATATAAGAGTTACTGTGGAAATCGAGACCATGAACAGTAAATTTGAGCGCGGAACCGCGGCAATAGCCTGCTTATGCCGCGGTTCCGCGGCCGTTCTGTTGCTTCATGGTGTCATTTTTGTACAGTAACTCATTTCACTGCTTGTATATTGTTTTGGAGTATTTTTAATCTGAATTTAGTACTGTAAATTCTGGAGATATTTTTGGACTCGTCGATTCGATCGGAATTTTGATTTCGTGACTTTTCCGGATAAATTAGAATGTATTGAAGTATTTGAACGAGTATCATTTTCTCACTTTTCACGGGGTTTAAAATCTTTCGGAAATACGTGCAAGTTTGTTTGTGGTGGACCCTCTAGAAGACAACAAACCTTAACTCGATTATGTGACCGTCTTGAACTGCCTTTTGAACCTTAGGGTTTGGGGCAGTTCGGCGTGCCACATGTGATGCGTTGGCTTGACCCTTCTACGGCTGGACCGCTACCACTGTGTCACACTCCGGGTTTTTGAACTCCGCTCAAGTGTTGAGGTTTAGGGAATTTTGGGTATTTGATCATTCGTTCGAAAACTTTAATACCGTCTAATTATCTGGAATGAGATGCAATATGTGGAATTCATATAGTTGGACATGAAATACGAAGTATGTGATATTTCATATTTATGATGTCTAAGGAGAATATGGATTCCAAATATTGCAGTTTTACACTTTCTTTTCTGTGACCGTAAGTGTAGTATGTCGATATCGCCGGTTTCGTTGCTATACATCAACGACAATTGGGGTACGCATACTTACTTACGTTGATGATATATGATATTATGTGTTGCTGAGATATGATGTGCAAGATTGTCGCGATTGAATAGTCGGGGGGTTTTATGTGAGATAAGAGTTTTATATTTTCATTCATGTAAATTTAAATGTAATGTAATATTCTTTTATTTGGGGCACTTCCGGGTTGAGGTTGATGCCACCAGTGTTGTATATTATTTACTTTTCTGCATTAGGATGGACCCAAGGAGGGGAGCACAGGCGACCGGGTTCTGGGGTTCAGTGGGAGGCCATCTCGAGGAGTCGAGACCGGGTCTCCTAAACTCCAGAATTGGTAGGGTCGCTTGCCGCTCTCGTAGGGGTCCAAGGTGTGGGCTTGGCTATTCATTGCTACTGTGGAATCTTTATTTTCTATTATTGGCTAAGTACTAAATACGGACGTCCCAGTATATCCCACATTATATCTATGATTCTGCTGCGATATCTGTGATGCGATCATGTGATGTGCCGCGATAGATACTTTATATAGTATATATGATATATTATATAGACGTTACTTATGTTTAGCCCTTCCCCACTCTGTCGTTAGTTACCTAACCTAACGGTGCACGAGGGGACATCGGGCGAATGCAGATGGCATAAGTGTACGTCGTATTTATCTGTGATGTTTAAGTGACTTAAATGATGGGACTTCATTAATGTGATTAATGAAAGAAAAGAAACCTAAAAGATGTTGTAGAATCAAATTTCAAATAAAAGGGTAGCCACAGTTTTGCTTTGCATAGCGGTATATATGATATACCCTGCACCTTATTCGATGAGGAAAGAGCCGAGATCCTTTCACCAGGAGTGACCTCTTTAGAAAAACTGGCAGATGCTACAACACTCTGTTTGACTTTTGACTGCTTTTGGAGTTTTGCTTTGCACAGTGATATATATGATATATCCCGCACCTTATTCGATGAGGAAAGAACCGAGATCCCTTCACCGGGAGTGACCCCTTTAGCAAAACTAATAAAAGCCTCAAAATCACTCCATTTTAAAATTTCACTTGATTCTACAATGATATCAAGTTCCTTACGCAATAGGTTTTCAGAAAAACCCATCGTAGCCCTCCGTCATTTCAGATAAGTTGTATATAGTATTCGTGCTACATTTGTTGGCTTTCGTCAAGGTGTAGTGTGCGGTAGCTATATGCTGCTTATCTGCTGCATATGATGCGACTAGATTAGGGTAGTCGTACGGCTTTGTTGGCTTTCGTCAAGGGTCGTGCGGGTTGGTTTAATTTAGTCAAGAAATGTACGGGTTGAACTTGACTAGCGGGCTGTGGTTTGTTGGCTTTCTTCAAGGTCATAGCACGTTAGGGGCAAAATATTCTCGGGAATTTCAAGTGTTGAAATTTGTAATGAGATTGCATACCTTCTATGAGATTGTTGGATCCCGATACCCACTGCGAGTAATTGTAACTCCTGCGAGAGTTTTACACAGGACAATTAGCCGATCAAGTAGGTGTCTAGAAAGGTGTCAACTGGGTTACGCCTCTGGGAAAACGAGGTTTACTTTAATTAGGTCCGTGCGAAAGCACGGGGAACCTCCCTCAAAGTACCGACACTGGCCTGGCTGAAAGATCGGCGAAGTTGTAGGGTGTAATTAATCTCGGCTAGTCTTTCCTTTTAAGGGTTTGAAGGAAGATTTGATAAAAATAATGGGAGCCATCCTGATTAGATAAGATAATAACCAATCTGATCTTGCAAGAGCACACGCTAAAGTGTTTTCTTCTCTCTCTCTCTAGGTAGCGACCATGTCATGCCTTAATAAAGATAATAATATGGATGTATTGACCGAACCCGCAAGTTATACTGTGCTGGGGAACGTTGGTTCCGTTCTTTCTTATAAGAGTTATAGGACTGAACAGGACATAGGGGAATACCAGGATTCCCATGCCACCCGAATGAAGAAAGTACATGTTGATGCATTTTCTTCGGGTGTGTTCGTTACAGAGAACTGTTTCTCCATTTGCCCTACGTCCTGGGTATTAGATACCGGGTCAGGATCCCATATGTGTAATCAGTTACATGGGCTTAAGAAAGGTAGAGAACTTGGAGAAGGTGATAAAGACTTTAGAGTAGGAAATGGTGCAATTGTTGCAGCTAAGACTGTCGGGGAATAACACCTTGCATTACCAACTGGTAATACATTGGTTCTGAACGCATGCTATTACATGCCGAACCTGATATGCAACATTTTATCGGTTTCTTTGTTGAGTAAAGAAGGATATAATTTTGTATTACAGGATAATGTTATGAACATTTTCCGTAACCAAAAGTTGGTTGGATCAGGCACGTTATGCAATGGCATTTATGTTCTAAATCAATCAACAGTTCTGAGCATAACAAACACACACAAGAGGAAGAGTTCAGAACTGAAAGAATCTTTCTTGTGGCATTGTAGACTCGGTCATATAAATGCGACACGGCTAGCTAAGTTGCATATGGATGGATACTTGAAACCGTTCGAATTTTCATCTTATGACACTTGCCAGTCATGTCTCAAAGGCAAGATGACCAAAACTCCGTTTACGGGACACAGAGAAAGAGTTACCGAACTCTTGGGGATGATACATAGTGATGTATGCGGTCCCATGTCTACACATGCCATGGATAGTTCTTCGTACATCATTACATTCACTGACGATCTCTCAAGATACGGACATGTGTTCTTGATAAGACACAAGTCTGAAGCTTTTGAGAAATTTAGAGAATATAAACAAGAAGTCGAGAACCAAACCGGAAAAAGTATTAAAATCCTTCGATCTGATCGAGTAGGTGAATACTTGAGGAGTGAATTCCTGGACTTCCTAAAAGAGAATGGGATTCTCTCTCAGCTGACTCCTCCATATACACCACAGCACAACGGTGTATCAGAACGGAGGAACCGCACCCTATTAGATATGGTGCGCTCTATGATGAGCACAGCTGAGTTACCTATTTCCTTCTGGGGGTATGCGCTTGAAACAGCCATACATCTATTGAATATGGTCCCCAACAAATCTGTGCCTACCACTCCATTTGAGATATGGAAAGGGAAGAGACCATGTCTTAACTATGTTAGGATATGGGGTTGTCCAGCCTATGTCAAACGACAAAATCCGGACAAACTCGAGGCACGGTCTGTTCTATGCAAATATATAGGATATCCAAAGAATTCACAAGGGTATATCTTCTACCACCCTGAGGAACAGAGAGTGTTTGTTTCTCGGCATGCCACCTTTTTAGAAAAGGAATTTCTTGAAAAAGAGATTAGTGGTCATGAGGTAGAACTGGAAGTGGTTCCAGCTACAAAAGCTGCAACAGAAGATCTGGTGGAACCAGAGGATTCCGTAGTTCCCAATGAACCCCAGCCACTCCGCCGATCTAGTAGGGTTCCTCGCCCACCAGAGAGATACTACGGTTTTCTCATGGATGGTGGGAGCGAGGATTGCATCATGGAGGATGATGACCCAACTAGCTTTGAGCAGGCCATCATGAGTGGGGACCTAGTGAAATGGCTGGACGCTATGCGGTCCGAGATGGGATCCATGTACACCAACAAAGTATGGACTTTGGAAGTGTAACGCTTTGAAAATCGTTTCGGTGAAATTTCGAAAAATCGGTAAAATAAGGGGGTTTTCTGTAAAAAGTCAAAATGTAAATATCTTATTATAAAAATTAAATATACATATTCTAGCTATGTAATTGCTATTATTTGGTGTTTATTGAGCCGCTGGTGAAATTTCAAATTTTCTGAAAAAAATATTATTTTATTATTATTTTAAGCCGTCACTAATACATTTAATTAGGGAAAATTACAAATTGGAATGAGTTGAAATAAATTTTGTGCATCATAAAACATTAAATAAAAATTTATCATGTGGTTTTTGGAACGAAATCATTTGCCAAAACGGTTTAGAAATTTTTGAAGAAAAAAAGGCTTTTTTTTAGCGTAAATGGATGTTTGGGGTATTGTATTTATCATTTCATTCCTCACCCACCCACACACACACACACCCCATCATGTGCTGGCCGAAACCACAACAGCCCCCTCTCCCTCCAATTCTTTTCTTTACCTCATCAAAAATCAAATAAAGTGGAGGAATAAAGAAAGAAGGGTTAAAGTCAAATGAGGCATGGTTTCCTTTGACTTGGCCACCACTTTCAACACCCCACTCTCTCTCCAATCCCCCTCCCAAATCAGCCGACCCCTTCCCAAAATTTCAGCAAACAGCCCCCTCCCCATTTCACCTCTCTTCTCTTGAGAAAAAATTGATCAAAATTGCCTCAAATCCATCAAAAAAATCCCAAAACTCCAAATTCAAGCCCTACCCATTTTTCCTTAGCCTTTCAAGCATGGATTTTGGTGAAAAGATAGCAATTTGGGATGCTTAGATTTCATGCTAGAACTCAATTGGGAGGTATAAATTTTAACCCTTTAGTGAATTTGTTGTTTAATTGCTTTATGTTAGCTTATTAAGTGTTTAATTAGGTTTTAGATTGGTTCTAATTGCATGTTTAAAAAGTTCAAGAATGAGGTTGATTTCAAGTTAGGGTTTTGAGTAATGGGATTATGGTTGTGTGATGTATTTAACCACTTAAGACATGTTAAAACCTAATCTAGTTGCTAGTTGCAAATTGTTAACTTAAAATTGTAATAATTATGCTAATTTGCTAACTAGGTTTTAATGAAATACTTATATAATGGAGATTAAAATCTAATTAGGTTTTGCATGGTATTAATAACATTTTAAAGTGTAGTTTAATACCTTATTTCATGCAAATCCAAACTAGTTTGTTGTATGTGCATTTTTGCTATAAAATGGTCGAAATTGGTTAATATTGCAAACTAGTTTTTGTAAATATTGTGTTAAATCGAGAATTAAAATATGGTTAGGGTTTCTTCATATCTTAAAAATTACATTGAGTGGTTTAACCATTTAAAATATGCAAAACCAAGTTTAATTGTAAAATTATGAATTTTACATTAAAAAGTGTTAAAATTGATATTTTTGCAAACTAGGATTTTGGAAATTTTGCAAATTTATGTGATTAAATTATGGAAATGGTTTTATTGACTTATTTAAGATATATATAAATATATTGGCCACTACATTCATTTAAACATCGAGTTTTGTACTAAAACGGGTAATTTTGCTTGCTAGTTTTTCGGAAAAACGGCTTTTAGAGTGAATTTGGGGTTTTCGTGAGTTTTAAACTATTTTATATTAAATTTAGTGTTCGTGAATGTGCAAATGAGTGTGATTGGATTTTCTCGATGGTTTGACGTTCGTACATCGACATCGAGGGTTGGTTTGACTATTCTTGCATGTGTAGGCGATAGGTTTTGACCTATGCATGATACGCGTGCCGATTTAGTTTTCGTATGCCGTTTCGATTTTGAATTGGGTTTTTATGCGATACGATACGTTGTGATATGTAGGTACCCCATATGGACTTCGAGACGACAAGCAAGTGCGTGGCGACGTCGGCACCGGCTAGCGAGGACCAGGTGAGTAGATTTATATCTACGGGGAGAAGTCGGGTGGATGGCGTATAGCACCCCCGCAGTCCGTAATTAGTACTATGTAGTATATTTTTATGTGTGATAGTTAGAGTGTTATGGTTAGTTAGGGGTAGAAATAACTAGCGTAGTTCCTAGTTGCGAACCATAGGATAGATTTGCACCCACACGCATACACTTGTATGTTTCTTATACTTGCACGGTGTTTGATGATATGGGATGACTTTGGAGTTGAGTCGATGATGTGGGCTTTGTGCCGTGAGATCGGTGATTTGATATGATTCGTATTTGGGATACGAAATGTGATTCTTGCGGGTTCGGGATGTGTGTTTACCCCGCATTCATACTTTGAAGATGATATCAGTTGTACTAGACTTAGATCAGTACCCCAGATTATATGATATGATAAGTGATATCTGAAATGTGATGAGATAGTGTGATATTGAACCGTACCCAGCTTTTGGGATGTCGTACGACGATTTACCGTACGAGCCTATATTGATGATAGATCCGCGCTCATGACTCGAGGATGTCAGATGATATACTGTATCGTACGCGATACTATTGAGGCGGGATCACCGACTTATATATATTTTTATATCGACTCAGATGTTAGGCGGTTTCCTTACCTGTAGTTCAGCTTGTTAGTTCGGCCGTATAGTTTAGTGTAGTTGTTAGAGTAGATTAGACTTCTTACCTATTTCAAAAACTAACGAATCGTGGGCATTTTTAAAGACAGCTCAAGGGAATCTACGGACATTTCAAAAACGACGTATCTTTTCATAAAAACACCGTAGCCCTATTTTCAAAACCCCATGATTCGTGTTATTTCAAAAGGCACCATTCGTAGGACTTATATTAGATTAATGCAGATTAGTTTTGGTTACGTCTAGTTTCAGCTCCCACTTTTTTATGGTTCGCTTTGCATCGCATTCTTATATTATGTTTCATACTCCATTTTAATATCATGCTGATAGGACACCAGCACCATTACCGATGATGCGTATGTACCACGTACACTTACTTGCCGGCTCACACACATCTTCATCGGTAATTGCCATGTCACGTACACCTTAGAAAATATATTATTGCTTGACATAGCCTATTAGCGAATGGTTTAGACATTGTAGTTATTACCTGCTACTTCATGCATACTGTTATTCATTGTCATGCCGCATTCATGGATTCTCATGCATATATTCACTATTTTGCATGCTATTGAGGTTTGGATTTGGATTTCTATGAGATTTTCTGGATTTGGAGGAAAACCGCAAAAACACAAATAAACATATTCTCTCTTTTAAAATAAAAAGTGCGGTTTTCCCATGATGTATGAGTCGTCCACCATGAGTTTGCTGATGGATTTGGAAACCCGATTCGAGGAGACGGATGAACCGTTTCGGGTACATGGTGGACCCGGTGCGGTACCCCGGGGCAAGAGGAATGTGGTGATGACGTTGAGCCTGGCAGGGGAGTACTACCTACCGGTGATTTTACCCGACGCGTCGGACATCCGGAGGATACCGTCGTGGTCTTGAGATTTATGGTAGGGGCCGGTCTGGACTGACGGCGCCCTAGATATTGAGATTGAGACATTGATATTTCGAGACAGTGAGATTTATGTTTTGTGTCGATGCTAGACACTGTTGATGCTGATTTCATTTATGATACCTCAGTTTAAAAATACGAAGGAAATCTCACTAATTTATGAAAACAGTTTCTTCATTTACATGTATTCTGTTTCATGCATTCATACCTCATTCGTAGGATATATTGCTACTTGAGGCACTGACACGGGCACTTGAGTTTACACTCGGGTTAGATATTTACCCTAGCCTTGTTATAGGCTGCATGTTATATACTTATTTTGAGGATATATTATGATCATTGACCTAGGATTGCGTTATTTATGCGATTTCTGTGCGTAGATGTTTTTCTATTCACGAGTTGGCAACTCACCCCCGTTGTGCCCCAGTTTCTTGCAGATTTGTCGTACAGGTTTCTTTACGGCTTGCGGGCTCAGTTTCATTCGGGTGATTTGCTAGTAGGTGGGTTTACTTGTATCATACCCCCATTATATATCTTGTATATCATTATTCTGTTGTATTTAGAAGTTCCATCAACCAAACATGTATTTATTGAGATAGAGACCAGTGTTGGTTATTCTTTCGACCTTAGAGTCGCTCGTTATATTTCTGGTGGTTTTGAGTTTCCTTTTGAGTTTTGATCCTCGCCGTTGGCGTTGTATATTTTATTGTTTATGTGGTTGTGACCGTCGATTGACGAAGAGCTAGCTCCCGCTTGGGGATGCCTTTTTTCTTGATTTCGTATACTATTCATGTTGTATCCCGTTTGGGAGCCAGTATTTACAAAGGAGACTCTGCCGAAATTTTCAGTAAATTTTTGATGTTTTTAAAAACCGCATAATTCGGCTTATGCTACTGAAATTACTTGCTTAAGTTGGTTTTCCTGCACTCTACTACTTTTCTTGGTTTGGATTTCTGGGTTTTCGGTTTACTTAGATTACTTACGTCTCGAGACGTTCGTAGTTTAAGTGCCGGTCACGTTCCGTACTTTCGGGCCGTGACAAAGTTGGTATCAGAGCGTTAGGTTTTACCTTCGGAGCGTAGGATGACCCTTGGTTGATGGAATAGGTGACTAAAGTAGAGTGACGTACCGTTGATATGTTCCGCGGCATATTTACGACACGCCACTCCACTTATGAAACCTTAGGATGTACATTTCCTTGTTCAGTATTATATTCCTTCCTGATCTAGCCTCATCGGTACCAGTTTGGTTTTGCTGCTACGGTTATGGCAGGGAGAGCTACGGCTAGAGTTGTGGTCAGCATGAGCTCGTTATTAACGAGGACTGACCATGGCGTGATTCCGGCGACACACGATTGCATAGATGTGTCTTTTTACTGTGTCTCGCGCCATGAGCGTTTGGCGGATCGCCTTTATGAGACTTCTCGGACGTGCCGATCAGTATCAGAGGATTGAGCCAATGATAGAGGCCAGCCAGATCTTGATGACCGTTGGTGTGTTGCTTATTCATGATGATTGAGGCACGGTTCAGCGTGCAGACGAGTGAGCCCGTTATTGCTGCGAACGACGAGATATCGCCCCAGATATTGGAGCTATTGCAGTACGAGTTGTACTAAGAGATGATTGAAGGTCGCTAGTCACCGAGGATGAATGACTAGGACATGTGGTTCGTTCGCTACCCCGATGCGAGGTCATCAGACAGATTGATTCCAGCTAGAGACGACTTCACGCGGAGACGCTGGGAGTCGACAGAGACGATCGATTGTCAGAAACCTACTATTCCAAGTTTAAAGTATTCGGAAAGACATGCAGGCAATTCTATGGTCCCTCTAGAAGAATGAAACCCTAACTCGACTTAATGACCGTATGAAAGCCTTTGAACCTTCGGGTTTGCGGCAGTTCTGCGGCGCCATTAGTGAGGCTTGGGTTTGCCCTTCTACGGCTGGACCACCGATGCTGTGGTATGTACTCGATACTATTAAACTGTGCCCAAGATGTTGAGCTCTTGGGGGATTATGAGGTTTTGACGACTCGATCAGATGGCTCGACTTAATTCAGATGCTAGGTGGTGAGATGCATTTCTTGGGAGACTCCAGATATGAAGATAGCCGTTGGAGCTTAGTCCATGCAGCCGCGACGAGATGAGTCCAAAGCAGACGACATTAGAGAAAAGTGAAGTAAGAGGTTCGTACCAGATCTAGATGAGATGACGTTCCACTCCGCCGACATCAGAGATGCGATGCGCATGCCGAGGCAGAGTACTGGATATACCTTCCAGAAGGAGTCGCGATGAGTATCCAGTCATTCCAGAGCAAGATGCAGATATAGGGAAGGACAATGACTTCCGGACAGTTGGCAGAGATGAGACATGGAAGAGACCGTGAGCAGGATTCCTTCCAGGACACTGCTGCAATGATACTTGCACCCAGGATCAGATGTGTCACGTACATTCAGAGAGCCAGAGGCCGACGCCAGTGATATGCTGTCTTACGAGTGGTCGTGATGATTGACCGGGAGATGACAAGAGACGTGCCAGAACTGGATCATCCCCGTTAGCACACCCGACAGGGCCGATAAGCCGATGGACCGAAAGATTGGTAATTCACAGTGAAGACCTTGACCCAGGAGTGGTCATGGTTGCGCACACCAGCAGGACAGAGTTCATGATCATCGGCGAGACGTCCCACTAGTGACCGCGACAGTTGGCCGAGATTCTTAGAGGATGCGCTTGAGCAGTACTATTCCGCCATACTTGATTTTGGGTATTTTGGGCGATCTATTCGCAGGATTGATTTTGATGATTGAGTTTCATGATATTTGTTTTCATGGACCATGGTTGCACCTACTGAGTATTTACGATTTTGCACAGTGTTGCACTTGATGTCATTTTCGTGCTTCAGTTTCACATGTTTGTGATTTTACGATTTTAAACAGTTGAGTTGGTTTTGTGCGTATGCATGCACACGATTTGGTTCCTGCACTCTGTATAGTTTATATATGCTTGCAGTGCAGTGATACGCCTTTTGTGCATTTAGATGCACTGGACTTTGATTTCGATTGTGATACTCGATATTTGTTTTGTGCACCTTGTGCACCTGAGTGATTTGCGCACGTTCGGCGCTTGATATTGGATTTCATGATTTCGTGCACGATGGATGCACCTGATTTAGATTTTCGCGCATGTTGAGCGCATGTCTTGAGATGCGATTTTGGTGCACACCAGATGCACTAAATCGAGATTTTTCGTGCATGTCAGATGCACCTGATTTTGCTGTCAGGCACACCCGTTGCCTACGACAGATGTTTCGTGCACACCCGATGCACTTAGATGTTGTTTCTGTGCGCAGGTATGGCACATTCATGGATTTTGATTTCCGTGCGCACCAGACGCACGTAGTATTCATGTGCATATTTTGGGATTGATTTCTTATAGAGCAGTACGTTTTTATGATATTGCTATGTGTTTTCGTACTAGGCAGGACTAGTCAGAGGACAGTACCTGAATACATTTTGCATGCATTGATAGTTATTGAAGGGATTCCTAAAAAGCGAGCTATAGCCTCAGTATTTACCTACGTGTCTGATATGACACGAAATGTTTAAAACAAGGAGACCCTTCTAAATTGTTTCCAAAACGGCGGAACGTACATTTCAAACAAAAGTATATATGTATATAGTTATTTTCTTATGGTAGACGTCCGCCACTGTGCAGTGTTATACGCGTTGCACAGCGACTTAAAGAGATTTGGCATGCATTTCCTTCAGATGCTTACAGATATAGATTCGATATTTACATTTATAGTTTCGAGTTATATCATATTGGTTTTGATTTGGATTTGGCATTGATGTCTTCTCCACGACTCCGATGATCGCGGGATGCTTGGAGGAGTTTTGATTTGAGTTATATACTCATTTTTCAAGCGCATGCGCTGCGCTACGAACTGTTTTATGTATTTACAATTTCGGAGCCCCGACGACTTGATGGGTTTTCTTAGATGTTTTAGTATTTGGGGGAGTTTGAATTTAAATTCGGGGACCGAATTTATTTAAGGGGGGAAGATTGTAACGCTTTGAAAATCGTTTCGGTGAAATTTCGAAAAATCGGTAAAATAAGGGGGTTTTCTGTAAAAAGTCAAAATGTAAATATCTTATTATAAAAATTAAATATACATATTCTAGCTATGTAATTGCTATTATTTGGTGTTTATTGAGCCGCTGGTGAAATTTCAAATTTTCTGAAAAAAATATTATTTTATTATTATTTTAAGCCGTCACTAATACATTTAATTAGGGAAAATTACAAATTGGAATGAGTTGAAATAAATTTTGTGCATCATAAAACATTAAATAAAAATTTATCATGTGGTTTTTGGAACGAAATCATTTGCCAAAACGGTTTAGAAATTTTTGAAGAAAAAAAGGCTTTTTTTTAGCGTAAATGGATGTTTGGGGTATTGTATTTATCATTTCATTCCTCACCCGCCCACACACACACACACCCCATCATGTGCTGGCCGAAACCACAACAGCCCCCTCTCCCTCCAATTCTTTTCTTTACCTCATCAAAAATCAAATAAAGTGGAGGAATAAAGAAAGAAGGGTTAAAGTCAAATGAGGCATGGTTTCCTTTGACTTGGCCACCACTTTCAACACCCCACTCTCTCTCCAATCCCCCTCCCAAATCAGCCGACCCCTTCCCAAAATTTCAGCAAACAGCCCCCTCCCCATTTCACCTCTCTTCTCTTGAGAAAAAATTGATCAAAATTGCCTCAAATCCATCAAAAAAATCCCAAAACTCCAAATTCAAGCCCTACCCATTTTTCCTTAGCCTTTCAAGCATGGATTTTGGTGAAAAGATAGCAATTTGGGATGCTTAGATTTCATGCTAGAACTCAATTGGGAGGTATAAATTTTAACCCTTTAGTGAATTTGTTGTTTAATTGCTTTATGTTAGCTTATTAAGTGTTTAATTAGGTTTTAGATTGGTTCTAATTGCATGTTTAAAAAGTTCAAGAATGAGGTTGATTTCAAGTTAGGGTTTTGAGTAATGGGATTATGGTTGTGTGATGTATTTAACCACTTAAGACATGTTAAAACCTAATCTAGTTGCTAGTTGCAAATTGTTAACTTAAAATTGTAATAATTATGCTAATTTGCTAACTAGGTTTTAATGAAATACTTATATAATGGAGATTAAAATCTAATTAGGTTTTGCATGGTATTAATAACATTTTAAAGTGTAGTTTAATACCTTATTTCATGCAAATCCAAACTAGTTTGTTGTATGTGCATTTTTGCTATAAAATGGTCGAAATTGGTTAATATTGCAAACTAGTTTTTGTAAATATTGTGTTAAATCGAGAATTAAAATATGGTTAGGGTTTCTTCATATCTTAAAAATTACATTGAGTGGTTTAACCATTTAAAATATGCAAAACCAAGTTTAATTGTAAAATTATGAATTTTACATTAAAAAGTGTTAAAATTGATATTTTTGCAAACTAGGATTTTGGAAATTTTGCAAATTTATGTGATTAAATTATGGAAATGGTTTTATTGACTTATTTAAGATATATATAAATATATTGGCCACTACATTCATTTAAACATCGAGTTTTGTACTAAAACGGGTAATTTTGCTTGCTAGTTTTTCGGAAAAACGGCTTTTAGAGTGAATTTGGGGTTTTCGTGAGTTTTAAACTATTTTATATTAAAATTAGTGTTCGTGAATGTGCAAATGAGTGTGATTGGATTTTCTCGATGGTTTGACGTTCGTACATCGACATCGAGGGTTGGTTTGACTATTCTTGCATGTGTAGGCGATAGGTTTTGACCTATGCATGATACGCGTGCCGATTTAGTTTTCGTATGCCGTTTCGATTTTGAATTGGGTTTTTATGCGATACGATACGTTGTGATATGTAGGTACCCCATATGGACTTCGAGACGACAAGCAAGTGCGTGGCGACGTCGGCACCGGCTAGCGAGGACCAGGTGAGTAGATTTATATCTACGGGGAGAAGTCGGGTGGATGGCGTATAGCACCCCCGCAGTCCGTAATTAGTACTATGTAGTATATTTTTATGTGTGATAGTTAGAGTGTTATGGTTAGTTAGGGGTAGAAATAACTAGCGTAGTTCCTAGTTGCGAACCATAGGATAGATTTGCACCCACACGCATACACTTGTATGTTTCTTATACTTGCACGGTGTTTGATGATATGGGATGACTTTGGAGTTGAGTCGATGATGTGGGCTTTGTGCCGTGAGATCGGTGATTTGATATGATTCGTATTTGGGATACGAAATGTGATTCTTGCGGGTTCGGGATGTGTGTTTACCCCGCATTCATACTTTGAAGATGATATCAGTTGTACTAGACTTAGATCAGTACCCCAGATTATATGATATGATAAGTGATATCTGAAATGTGATGAGATAGTGTGATATTGAACCGTACCCAGCTTTTGGGATGTCGTACGACGATTTACCGTACGAGCCTATATTGATGATAGATCCGCGCTCATGACTCGAGGATGTCAGATGATATACTGTATCGTACGCGATACTATTGAGGCGGGATCACCGACTTATATATATTTTTATATCGACTCAGATGTTAGGCGGTTTCCTTACCTGTAGTTCAGCTTGTTAGTTCGGCCGTATAGTTTAGTGTAGTTGTTAGAGTAGATTAGACTTCTTACCTATTTCAAAAACTAACGAATCGTGGGCATTTTTAAAGACAGCTCAAGGGAATCTACGGACATTTCAAAAACGACGTATCTTTTCATAAAAACACCGTAGCCCTATTTTCAAAACCCCATGATTCGTGTTATTTCAAAAGGCACCATTCGTAGGACTTATATTAGATTAATGCAGATTAGTTTTGGTTACGTCTAGTTTCAGCTCCCACTTTTTTGTGGTTCGCTTTGCATCGCATTCTTATATTATGTTTCATACTCCATTTTAATATCATGCTGATAGGACACCAGCACCATTACCGATGATGCGTATGTACCACGTACACTTACTTGCCGGCTCACACACATCTTCATCGGTAATTGCCATGTCACGTACACCTTAGAAAATATATTATTGCTTGACATAGCCTATTAGCGAATGGTTTAGACATTGTAGTTATTACCTGCTACTTCATGCATACTGTTATTCATTGTCATGCCGCATTCATGGATTCTCATGCATATATTCACTATTTTGCATGCTATTGAGGTTTGGATTTGGATTTCTATGAGATTTTCTGGATTTGGAGGAAAACCGCAAAAACACAAATAAACATATTCTCTCTTTTAAAATAAAAAGTGCGGTTTTCCCATGATGTATGAGTCGTCCACCATGAGTTTGCTGATGGATTTGGAAACCCGATTCGAGGAGACGGATGAACCGTTTCGGGTACATGGTGGACCCGGTGCGGTACCCCGGGGCAAGAGGAATGTGGTGATGACGTTGAGCCTGGCAGGGGAGTACTACCTACCGGTGATTTTACCCGACGCGTCGGACATCCGGAGGATACCGTCGTGGTCTTGAGATTTATGGTAGGGGCCGGTCTGGACTGACGGCGCCCTAGATATTGAGATTGAGACATTGATATTTCGAGACAGTGAGATTTATGTTTTGTGTCGATGCTAGACACTGTTGATGCTGATTTCATTTATGATACCTCAGTTTAAAAATACGAAGGAAATCTCACTAATTTATGAAAACAGTTTCTTCATTTACATGTATTCTGTTTCATGCATTCATACCTCATTCGTAGGATATATTGCTACTTGAGGCACTGACACGGGCACTTGAGTTTACACTCGGGTTAGATATTTACCCTAGCCTTGTTATAGGCTGCATGTTATATACTTATTTTGAGGATATATTATGATCATTGACCTAGGATTGCGTTATTTATGCGATTTCTGTGCGTAGATGTTTTTCTATTCACGAGTTGGCAACTCACCCCCGTTGTGCCCCAGTTTCTTGCAGATTTGTCGTACAGGTTTCTTTACGGCTTGCGGGCTCAGTTTCATTCGGGTGATTTGCTAGTAGGTGGGTTTACTTGTATCATACCCCCATTATATATCTTGTATATCATTATTCTGTTGTATTTAGAAGTTCCATCAACCAAACATGTATTTATTGAGATAGAGACCAGTGTTGGTTATTCTTTCGACCTTAGAGTCGCTCGTTATATTTCTGGTGGTTTTGAGTTTCCTTTTGAGTTTTGATCCTCGCCGTTGGCGTTGTATATTTTATTGTTTATGTGGTTGTGACCGTCGATTGACGAAGAGCTAGCTCCCGCTTGGGGATGCCTTTTTTCTTGATTTCGTATACTATTCATGTTGTATCCCGTTTGGGAGCCAGTATTTACAAAGGAGACTCTGCCGAAATTTTCAGTAAATTTTTGATGTTTTTAAAAACCGCATAATTCGGCTTATGCTACTGAAATTACTTGCTTAAGTTGGTTTTCCTGCACTCTACTACTTTTCTTGGTTTGGATTTCTGGGTTTTCGGTTTACTTAGATTACTTACGTCTCGAGACGTTCGTAGTTTAAGTGCCGGTCACGTTCCGTACTTTCGGGCCGTGACAGGAAGTTGCTCCTGAAGGGGTAAAACCCATTGGGAGCAAGTGGATCTTCCAGAAAAAACTTGGTGTAGATGGGAAAGTGGAGACTTTCAAAGCTAGACTTGTTGCAAAGGGTTTTCGTCAAAGACCAGGTGTGGACTATGACGAAACCTTTTCTCCAGTGGCTATGCTTAAATCCATCAGAATCATTCTTGCCATCGCTGCATATCATGACTACGAAATCTGGCAAATGGATGTTAAGACCGCCTTTCTAAACGGTGATTTAGAAGAGTGCGTGTACATGACTCAGCCAGAGGGCTTCGTAGATAGTGGGAGCAACGGGAAGGTGTGCAAGCTGCTTAAATCCATTTATGGATTAAAGCAAGCATCGCGGAGTTGGAACATCTGCTTTGATGTAGTTATCAAAGAGTTTGATTTCGTCAAAAACGTAGATGAACCTTGTATCTAGAAGAAGGTGGAAGAGAGTAAGGTTGTCTTCCTCGTATTGTACGTGGACGACATACTCTTGACAGGAAATGACATTCCTATACTGCAATCGGTCAAGCTCTTCTTATCACAAAGATTCTCAATGAGAGATCTTGGTGATGCCTCCTGCATATTGGGAATCAGGATCTATAGAGATAGATCCAAACGGATATTGGGATTGTCCCAATCCAGGTACATTGACACCATACTAAAGAGGTTTAGTATGGAAGAATCCAAGCGTGGGAACTTACCCACGATCTCTGGAGTCAATCTTTCCAAAGAGATGTCTCCCAAGACTGATTTGGAGAGAGCTCGCATGCAAGGCATACCCTATGCTTCGGCTGTAGGCTCTATCATGTACGCGATGCTATATACCAGACCCGATGTTGGATACTCACTAAGTGTAGTGAGCAGGTATCAAGCTGATCCTGGAGAGAGTCACTAGACAGCTGTGAAGAGCATTCTCAAGTACTTACGAAGGACTAAGGAGATGCTCTTGGTGTATGGTAACGGAGAACTCCAAGTGGAGTCCTTTACCGATTCGAGCTTCCAAAGTGATAAGGACGACTCAAAGTCGCAGTCAGGATTTGTCTCTACCCTTTATGGAGGGGCAGTTAGCTGGAAGAGTTCCAAGCAGGAAACCGTGGCAGACTCGACGATGGAAGCTGAATACAACGCTGCCAACGATGCTGCCAAAGAGGCTGTCTGGATCAAGAAGTTCATTACTGAACTTTGAGTGGTTCCATCCATTGAGCCTCCAATACCTTTGTATTGCGATAACAATGGAGCGGTGGCTTTGGCCAAGGAACCCAGGTCCCATCAGCGATCCAGGCACATTCTGAGGCGGTATCACCTGATCCGGGAGATAGTTGATCGCCGGGAGATCGAGGTCAGGAGGGTTGACACGAAGAATAACACAGCGGATCCACTCACGAAGGCCATTCCCCAGATACAGTTTGAGAGACTCTGCGGGATGCTCGGTAAGCGATACTACAGCAGCTGGCCCTAGTGCAAGTGGGAGATTGTTAGTTGTATGTATGCCATAGAGGCCAGTATTGTACAGATGATGTCTATTATATTGGATGCTTGGACATATATAGAGATGACTTTCTTGCTCGATATGATAGTATGCTATCTGGTTGCTCTTTATCTTAACATGTATACTTGTCTCTTTATACTGTCTTAGAGTTACATGTTAGTAAGCCCTTAGGTTGTGTACTTGACTACCTGGACTATGATGCAGATCATACTAGTCGGGACATGATAGTCCATAAGTACATCCTTCAAGGTCCCTAGTCGTCGGTGTATCGAGACGGGGCATCGATATACCAGTGTAGACTAGCGTATACGCTTCTCGACCCATGAGATAGGCGATGGATGATCCCATATCCATTGGTGTTTGACATCAGAGATGGTATACGGGTGCTCAGTGGAGACTGGGTACACTGGACGGACTCGCCGAGAACTCCCAGATGGTATTATAACTCTTGTCAGATGGCAGTTCTCAGGTGACACTTGTGCAGGTTAGTCTGTAGACCCGAGATCGTCATAGAGTCTTGTGTGATTCCCACCGTGCTTTGATTTCCACCTTACCACATCCATGAGGGCGTGCAAAATGGTAGTTTTTCGGTACAGTCCCGAGTCACATGGAGGCAATGAGCGATAGGAGGGGTTTCGTCACTCCCAGTATTAGGGGTTGATGTTGCGCTGTGCTCGATTGGCCGTAACAGGGAAGTCCCTGGCCAGGGCTGATTCAGAGATTTACTGGTAAGTGTTACCAGTAGTTTCTCGACCCGTTATGAGCCTCACATCGGCACGACTTATCGGTTATTGGGGTCTGACGTTTACCACCCCTAGACTTGATATGCGACATATTCGACGGGGAGACCGGACTGTACGGGAAGTGTTGCCGGTTGGCTCGACGGGAGTTGTAGCAGGTTCTCTTGTTCTCTTCTGATCGCTCAATACCCGGGTGGCCGTTACGTTTAGCTGACCGCTTGCGGCTTGGTGGTGCTTGATATGATCATCACCCACTATGGGCGTATTGACGAGTCTTAGAGTCCCACAATGGAGTTACCTAGTCCAGGCGAAACGTTGTGGTGCGCTTATGCGATATCCGCATGGACCCGATTAAAATGCGTGTATAGGATACCGTATATTGATCGGGCGGCTTGCTTTCGGTTAGGGTCGTATGTGATATGGCCGGATTGATAAATCAAGTGTTGATTTATCATTTAACCATTAGATTCTCACTAGAAATCTTTTCTTGTATCTATGGATGTATGGATGCATGTATGCATTCCTTATTGATTCATTCACATATGGATGTGCATGCACACATACATACATACACCATCTATCATGGTTGTTTATACATAGAAAATGGTGGATATTTAAGACTCACACCATGGGTTATTTTATGGATATTTATTTCTATTTTTGCTAAAACAAAAGAAATAAGATAAGATTGAATCATGGTCAAAAGTTTCTACACTCTTCTTTTGACCTAACCATTTGCACCTAACTTTTGACCATTGTTTAATCTTTCTCTTGTATTTAACTAAAGTAAAATTAAATATCCATATAGAGATAACCATGGTTTTGGATGAAGAAAGAAAAATATATATTCTTATGTTTTCTTTTTCTCTTGATAGTTATTTTTCTCTTCTTGAAAAATATCCATCATCTTCTTCAACCTTGAGCTCTTGCTCTCTTGAATTTTCAAGTGAGCAAAATATTCATCAAGATTGGATTTTGAAGTGAGAAAAACCACCACAACACCATTCTACACAAGTCTAGCCCACTTGTTTAGAGTGTTAGCTTCGATTTTCATTCTTGATCTTGCGAAGTTGCTAGCTTGGACAAAGCGGACTCCGGGTGGATCATCGGTGAACTAGAGGAGTTCAAGCGGAGCTTTTTCAAACCCCAAGTAGCCGACGAGTCTAGCGTAGGGAGCCACAAAGGTTGTACTCTCTAAACCCTAGCTTTTCTTTCATATGATGATATGGAAGTTTTAGAAACCCAAATTTTCTAGGAACGATCCGATGTTTGTTAACTTAGCACCCTAAAGACTCCACCTTTGGTACATGTGATGCTTCCAAACCCTTCATGAGGTGCTAGGCTAACCCAACATGTAAGACACCTTGAGAGAGGGTGACTCCATCACCTGCAAGTATACTACCGTGCCAGGAGTCGTCCATTCTAAAACACCTTTAGAATGCTGTCTAAGAACCCAGATTGGGAAACTACCCAAATCTAGATTTAAAAACATAAATCTAGTAACCAGAATGTTTGATGGAGAAACCAATGTGTGACAACCAAAATATAACCGATCGTAGTATAAGAATTTCACTTCCTACTCTGTTTATGTCATCCAAATACCAGGACATCACACCCTACTACCTTCTTAACAGATCCATCCCCTATTCTGATGAAGTCAAACCTATGACTGTCACATCAGAAATAGATGATCTATCTCCGCTATTTCTGCTTTAGTCTATAAATAGACATAAGCCACTTGTCCACTATGCTTCTGCTGCTCCCACTGACTACGACAACCCTCTGGCTGAGTCATATGCACGTACACTTCTAAAGCCAGTTCAGAACGACGCTATAATCATCTTCCCACCGGGTCTCATAGTCTGGAACAACAGCAGTGTCAAGTCTGGGTAAACAAGAACCTCCATGTCACCGTCCTTGAGGCTACCGGAGTACCTCTCGGGTGACTGAGGTTACCCACCATATCTGCGGAGTGGCCAATGGAATGTCAAACCAGATTGAATCTTTAGGTTCTTATCAAATTTTCAGTAATCCTTTGCGGTTCTGGAATCACTTCCAGTTCTACCATACTCCCACTTCTGTTTTCTGAAAAAATCAATTTTACTTAAAACCGTGGTGAGTCTAGAACAATATCACTATTGATCTTCTAGATGGTATATAGTCAACCCTCGTCATAGCCTGGGTCAACCCACAAACTGCCATTACAGAAACGTGCCTTGAGTTATCCAGAGTCGGGTTTTAAGCATAAGCCGGACAACTCCTCGTACCTTAACATCGTCAAGATATGAACTGTTCTATATCCAATATAGAAACAGAGGCACTGATTTAATTAGAACCAGATTCAAATCATGTAGCTGTCTCCAGTGCATGTCAACTAAATGGAAAAAGGTCGGTCAGCATTACTCAACTTAGGAGTGCTTCAAATTATGAGTAATCTGAAAGAGAAGCAAGTTCTCTCAATTATTACTATCAACTGAACACCATACACAAGTATCTACATCTTCGATCACCTTGAAGAATCCCGATACTTGCAACACCTGGTTCTCTACTCTATTCTTATACCTATAACTTCTCAAAACTTGGACCTTGTATTTCTACGAAATACATGTCTAAGAACTAGAGAAGTCACAAGTAAACAGAATACAGTCCGAGCACCAACCCCTCTGTCCTCATGGACACTGGACAACAAACAATACTCTGTATAAGTCTCCTGAGTCTAATAACTCATTCCCTGTGTGTCGTAGGTTGAAAACTGTACTTATGGTTAAGAAGAATTACACCGCTGTTTAATGCTCCTTACCTAACCATCCACTGATATAGGTAAATGTCATAGACATAATTTCAAAAAGGTTATATCTCACTCTATAAAAATAGACGTACAGATATATCAATTTGAAATTTGTGCATTACAACGGATATTCAAAACCAAATATTTGCCGTCCGGCAAACAACCCAGGTGATTTCCTCAAATATCACCAATTACAACGAATCCCGATATAATGAGGATGATCACCCAATTCCCAATGACTTACTCCCACTCATCATCTGTAAAACCATACAGATGTGAGAATCATACCTGGTAAATACATACCCTGGAGCAAGGGCTAATTGGGAAATCAGTTTTCTTTTAACAGTACACATTGAAACTGAAACATTGAAATGTTTCATAGGGGTATCCTGGTATTCCTAGTAATGCCTCTTCCATTATCCAGATTCACAACTGAAACCGTATATTTCATTGCCATCTCTCCAAATCCCTTCGTATGTCTTTAGTCGTTTACCTTCTGTACACCCTCTTAGGCTAAATGGTTTTCTTCCTTCCCTACCTTTCGGGACCAGCCTATGGTTTGGAAGAAGACTATCCAATAAGCATAATAGGTGTACTGTCCTAATCCTAGGAGCACTCGCAATGCGAGAGAAGGTGAAGATAAAAACAACTGAATAAACCTTATTCCTATTTCTCCTGAACCAGAATCCATCCCCGAACTGGAACAAGTTCCTTTCGAGTTCGTATATAACCATACGATGGAGTATCCTAATAACTGTGGATCTTCGTAGTGATACGGAGTGTTCTGGAGAAATACAAAAGTGATGTAGGATTGGCGATGAAATAGTTGGTTTGGTCGTGAATATCAGTCGCAATTCACTTTGCCCTCTTACTAATCCCTTTATATGTCTTTACTTAATACCTTCTATACACCATCGTTAGGCTAATTGGTTTTCTTCATTCCCTACCAGTCGGCACCTGCCTATGGTTTGGAAGAAGACTATCCAATTTGCGTTATGGGTGTACTGCCCTAATCTAAGGAGCACTCGCAACCTAAGAGAAGGTAAAAGAAAAAGACAACTGAATAGTCCTATTCGTTTTCTCCAGAACTGGAAACCATCCTCGAATAAATTCCTTCGAGTTCGTATATAACCATACGATGGTTTTATCCAATAGAAGTGGACGTTCGTAGTAATACGGGGTGTCCTAGAGAAAAGGGTAAAAGTAGGAGTGGCAATGAGGTATGCAACTCTGACAATCCAAAAGCCAGTGTTTTAGAAGGTTCAATTAATTTTGGTCACTGAGTCATAGTATTAGGGTCGGGCCATGGTCGCTGCCAAAGAGAGAGAGAAAAGAAGCACTAAGCGTGCACTCTAACCTAGATCAGAATGGTTATCAATTTATCCAATCAGGAAACCTCCCACCGTAACCTCAAATTCTCCTCCAAACCTAAAAGAAGAATTAGTCGGGAACACCCGAGGAGTAAACCAACTCATTAGTGGGAATCGGGATCCAACTATCATCGCATGATAACGTGATGGAATCCACTCACGTTATCACACTCCAGAAGGTATGCGCATATCTGGCAAGTTTCTGTTTCTTTGGAAACTCCCGATGTGATTTTTACCCCATGCTCTTATGACCTTGACGTAGGCCAAAATATCATAAGTCACATGTCAAGTTCTACCCGTCATTGTCCAGGTTAATTTGAACCCACTCGTACCTACCCTTGACTTTGGCCAACAAGGCAGTACGACTGTCCCAAACCAACGCATCTATCTATGCAGCAGATAAATATCCGGTAGCTACCAATCATTATGCCTTGGCCTAAGTCAAAATACATAGCTTGAATACTACCGAACATTTAACTGAAATGACGGAGGGCTACGAATGGTTTCCGGCGAAAAACCTTTAACGTAATGAACTTGATATCGTTGAAGGAACTGGATAGCTTTTAAAAATATAGTGGCGAAAACCTTTGCTAAAGAGGTCACTCCCGGTGAAGGGATCTCGGCTCTTTCCCTGTACAATGAGGTGCAGGATATTCCAACTGAATACCACGATGCAAAGCAAAAGTAATTGACTATAGTGAAGTTATTGCCCTGACGCAAACTTCTATCCAAGGGGTCACTCCCGATGAAGGAATCTCGGCCCTTGCCTCGTCGACTGAGGTGCTGGATATTCATAACCGAATACCACTGTGCAAAACAAAAGAGAACGTCCTTGCAATAACAGCTTTTTGAAAAATGTTCCAACAGCATCAGAATAGGTTTGTTTAGCTTGCATTGATCCGAATCAATGCAGTCCCATCAATTGATCACACCAATAAAGAACGAAAATAATGATGTACGTATATGCCATCCGCATTCGCCACTGGGTCCCGTCATTACCCGTTAGGTTACTTAACTAACGACAGAGCGGAGACTGGACTAGCGCGGATGCAAAATATATACAACATCTACTAGTATATATATCAATATATAATAATCGCTCAAGGCGTGATAAAATGCAACATCACAGAAATGTAATAAGCATCACAGAACGATACAGATATCTGGGATCCCCGGGTTTCATAGAGCCGCTACTGAAACCCGACGTTCCCCTGGTCGTGTGGATAGCCTGTGCAATGAAAACCTAGACCCCAACGGGCGCGGCAAGTTACCCGCTAAAACCTGAAGCGAGGCAGCCCCCTTCAACAATGTGAATGGACCACCCAGCACTTCACGGAATCTGGTAACTTGTGCACCCCTCCTTGGGTCAACCTGTAACCCCTACGAGTGCGGCGAATAGCCCGACAATTCTAGAGTGAAGCCCCCTCCATCTCAAAGCTATGAGATGCGGGCCCTGTTGCCCTCTAGAACCCGGCTATCCATGCACCCCACCGTGGGGTAATCCTAGTACAGAAAGTAAAATATACAACGGGTACATCGACCTCATCCCGGTCGTGTCCCAAAAGAATAATATACAAACAGGCAGTAACGGCAGTCCACATGTCGGATGCTCGCCCCGCAATATCAAATGTACATATATAACCAAACTGTACTAGCATTGCATCCAGGCTATCCACCACGACAAATCCACAACATCACAGCACAACACAGAACATCAACGTGAATGTCACGTTCGCAAATCCATCTAAAAGGGCTATAGCAGTTAGAAAGGATTTTGTTAGGTTTACCTAGCACCCTATGAGAGGTTTGGAAGCATCACATGTCTCAAAGATTAAATTTTTAGAGTGCTAAGTGAACACACAAAGAATCAATCCTGGAAAATTAGGGTTTCATAACTTTAAATCACACCACAAGTAACAAAGGCTAGGGTTTTGAGAGTACAACCTCTGTAGCTCCCTATTCTAGACTCCTTGGCCACTTGAGAGTTGGAAAACGGTTAGCTTGAGGTCTTCTAATGTCCACGACGATCCACCCGAAGCTCCTTTGTCCAAGCTTGCAACTTCACTTAAACAAGAGAAGAGAATGAAGCTAACACTCTAAACAAGTGGGCAAGACTTGTGTAGAATGGTGTTGTGGTTCTTTTTCTCACTTCAAAATCCTATCTTGTTGAGTATTTTGCTCACTTGAGAGATCTAGAGAGCAAAAGAGCAAGCTTGAAGAAGATGATGGCTTTTTAAGAAGAAGAGAAAAAGATAATGTCTTATGAAAGAAAATAGGAAATATAAGTATATATATTTTCCACTTCTCATCTAAAACCATGGTTAAATGATAAAGATATTATTTAATTTGAGTTAAAACATAAAAGGAAAGTTAATCCATGGTTAAAAGTAGGTGAGCATGGTTAGGTCAAAGAAGAGTGTAAAAACAAACCATGAATTATCCTTTCCTTTTTCATTTTGTTTTAACACAAATAGAAATAATTATCCATATAAGTAACCAAGGTGTGAGTCTTATATTGCCACAATTTTCTATGTATATACAACCATGATAGAATGATGTATGTATGCATGTGTGCATGCACATCCATATGTTCATGAACAAGAATGAATGCATACATGCATGCATACATCCAAAAAGGACAAGAAAGGATTTCTAGTGAGAAGCTAATGGTTAAATGATAAATCAACACTTGATTTATCAACCTGGTCATATCACATACGACCCGACCAAAAGCAAGCCGCTCGATTAATATACGGTATCTCATACGCACATTTTAACTGGGTCCATGCGCATATCGCATACGCGCACCACAACGTTTCGCCTGGACTAGGTAACTCCTTTGTGGGATTCTAAGACTCATCAATACACCGGTAGTGGGTGATGATCATATCAAGCACCAAGCTGCAAGCGGTCATCTAAACGTAACGACCACCTGGGTATTGAGCGATCAGAAGAAAACAAGCGAACCTGCTACAACTCCCGTCGAGCCAACCGGCAACACTACCGTACAGTCCGGTCTCTTCGTCAGATATGCTGCATATCGAGCCTAGGGATGGTCACGTCGACCGCAATAACTCAATAAGTCATGCCGGTGAATGGTTTATAACAGATCGAGGAACTACTGATAACACTTATCAGTAAATCTCAGCAGCCCTGGCCAGGGACTTACTGATATAACCAGTCGAGCATAGCACCGCATCAACTCCCAATACCGGGAGAGACGAAACCCCTCCTATCGCTCATCGCCTTCGTGTGTCTCGGGACTGTACCCAACGGCCACCTGTTTGCACGACTCAGTAGAGCCGTAGTAGGGTGGTAATCAAAATACAGTGGGAGAGCACACAAGACTCTATGACGATCTCGGGTCTACAGACTAACCTGTACCAGTGTCACCTGAGAACTGCTATCCGACGATAGATATAATTCCATATAGGAGTTCTCGGTGAGTCCGTCCAGTGTACCCAGTCACCACTGAGCACCCGTATATGATCTTGATGTCAAACATCGATGAATGTGGGAACATCCTTCGCCCATCATATGGGTCTAGTATCATATATGCTAGTCTACTCTGGTATATCGATGCCCCGTCTCGATACACCTACGACTAGGGACATTTCAGGATATGCTTATAAACTACAGATGTCCCACTAGTATGATCTCTATCATAATAACTGTAGTCAAGCCAATATCCTCAGGGCTTTATCAACATGTATGAATGAGTAAAAGCATGATCAAATCAACATGTCAGATAAAGAAGAACCAGATAGCATACTATCATGTCGAGCAAGAATGTACACTGAATATATATATATATATATATACATTTATAAATACATCCATTATCACATAATGGCCTCTAGGGCATACATATATCCAACAATCTCCCACTTGCGCTAAGGCCAGTTATTGGCGTATCTCATACCCAACATCACAAAAAGTCTCTCATGCTGCGGCTGAGGGAGGGCCTTGGTGAGTGGATCCGCGACGTTATTCTTTGTGTCTACTCTCTTAATCTCGATCTCGCGGCGATCTACAATCTCCCGGATCAAATGAAAGCGCCTCGGTATGTGTCTGGACCGTTGATGGGACCTGGGCTCCTTGGCTAACGCCATAGCCCCATTATTATCACAATACAATGGTATTGGATCAATAATGGTTGGAAGTACTCCTAGCTCCGAGACGAACTTCTTCATCCTGACGGCTTTCTTGGCGGCATCATTTGCAGCAATGTACTCAGCCTCCATCGTAGAGTCTGCAACGGTATCCTGTTTGGAACTCTTCCAACTTACCGCCCCTCCATTGAAGGTAAATACAAACCCTGAGATAGATTTGCTGTCGTCCTTATCGCTCTGGAAGCTCGAATCGGTAAAGGCCTCCATTTGGAGATCTCCATTACCATACACCAAGAACAATTCTTTAGTCCTTCGTAAGTACTTAAGAATGTTCTTCACAGCTGTCCAGTGATTCTCCCCTGGGTTGGATTGATACCTGCTTACAACACTAAGTGCATAAGCTACATCTGGGCGTGTACATAACATCGCATACATTATAGATCCTACTGCCGAAGCATAGGGTATAACGCTCATGCGAGCTCTCTCTTCATCGGTCTTTGGACAAGAATCCTTGGAGAGAGTGACCCCATGGAAAACGGGTAAGGCACCCCGCTTGGAGTCTTCCATACTAAACCTTTTTAGGATGGTGTTGATGTACCTGGTATGGGACAATCCCAATAACTTTTTGGATCTATCCCTATAGATCCTTATGCCCAGGATGTATGTGGCATCACCCAGGTCCTTCATGGAGAACCTTAGTGATAAGAAAGATTTGACCGACCGTAGCATAGGAATATCATTTCCTATCAGAAGAATGTCGTCCACGTACAATACGAGGAATGTGACAGCTCTCCCTACAGCCTTCTTATAAACACAAGGTTCATCTGGATTTTTGATGAAATCAAACTCTTTGATGACATCATCGAAACAGATGTTCCAACTCCGTGATGCCTGCTTTAACCCATATATGGATTTAAGAAATCTACATGCTTTCCCACTGCTCCCACTGTCAATGAAGCCCTCTGGCTGATCCATATAAACGCATTCTTCTAAATCCCATTTAGAAATGACGTTTTAACATCCATCTGCCAGATTTCATAGTCATAGTGAGCAGCAATAGCAAGTAGGATCCGAATGGATTTAAGCATGGCTACGGGTGAAAATGTTTCGTCATAGTCCAAACCTAGTCTTTGATGAAAACCCTTCGCCACAAGTCTTGCCTTATAGGTCTCTACCTGCCCATCTACACCAATCTTTCTTTTAAAGATCCATTTGCATCCCACAGGTTTTACCCCAGGGGGTACAACGTCCAAAGTCCATACTTTGTCGGTGTACATAGACTCCATTTCGGATCTCATGGCATCCAGCCACTTCACAGAGTCTCCACTCGTGATAGCTTGCTGAAAACTGGTAGGATCATCATCATCCATGATGCAGTCTTCTCTGTCACCATCAATGAGGAAACCGTAGTACCTCTCCGGTAGGCGAGAAGTCCTACCAGACATTCGGAGTGGCCGAGGTTCCTCAGTTTCTATTGCAACAGCCGGTTCAACCAAGTCGTCATTTGTAGTTTGTGTCTCTAGAACCTCTTCTAGATCCACCATCTTGCCATCATCTTTATCTGTGAAAAACTCCTTTTCTAAGAATGTGGCATACTGAGAAACAAACATCTTTTGTTCCTCCTTGTGGTAGAATATGTTGGAGATAGTGCCCTCAGAGTCATTTATTGGATCACTGGCATGTGATTGCAATGATTGAGGGAGGACCTATTCTGGTAGGACAGTCTTACTCAAGAAGATAGTATGCTATCTGGTTTATCTTTATCATCGTGTACTGCTTTAGGTGACCTGATAGGTCGCTATTACACGTTGATAGAGCCCCTAGGATTCTTGCTTGACTGCCAGCAGTATGAGGGCGACCATATACGTGGGAGCTGGTAGTCTATAAGCACATCCTTAAAAGGTCTCTAGTTGTGGGAGTTTCGAGACAGGGCATCGATACTCCAGAGTAGACTAGTGTATACAGTCGAGACCCCGACGAGGGGCGGTGGCCGGTCTCACAAGCCACTGGTGTCTGTTGGTTCACCTAAGATGTATACAGGTGCTCATTGGATTATGAGTACACCGGACAGGACTCGCCGGGAACATGCTAGTTGGTCTTATACCTGACGTCTGATAACAGTTCCCTGGTGACATGTGTACAGGTTAGTTCATCGACCTGAGGATCGTCATTTGTCACATGTGAGTTCCCACTGTACTTTGATTACTACCCTACAACGCTCAAAGGAGACGTGCAAACAGGTTTTAGTTGGGTACAGTCCCGAGCCACATGGAGGCAGTGAGAGGATCTGCAGGGATTCGTCTCTCCCGATATTGGGGGTGAGGTCGCGCTGTGTCTAGGAGAGCCATTACACAAAGCCCTCGGCCGAGGCAGGAGATTTACTGGTAGGTATTCTAGTAGTATCTCAGGGTGTTCTGGGTTACACTCTGACATGACTTGTACCGCTTTTGGGGGTCTGACTTTTTCCAACCCCCTAGGCCCGCCATGCGATGCTCATAGACGAACGGACCGGACTGTACGAATATTGTCACTGACAGGCTCAGTAGGGTGTCAGGATGAGTTCGCTCATCGACGTCCCTTTTGGTCAGTAGCTGGTAGCCCGTCACGTATGGCTAATACCTCTGACGTACTAGTGGTTAAATCCACAGCCATAGTATTGACGAGTCTTTAGAGTCCCCCACAGACAGTTGCTCAAGTTTCGGGCGAAACGCTATAGAGGGCGTATGGAGATATGGCAGGGTTCGATCAGATACGTACGGTATTGCACGGATCATGATCGGACGGATAATAATAGCGGGCTTTGGTTTAAGCCGGATCCTAGTATTGTACAGTGTAGATTTTGTCTCATTGCATTTGTATTTCGGTCGGAATACAAATGCGGGTATGTATATACAGTAGCGGGGTTTTCCTGTAATTTATTACGGGATCAGTTTTTGGAGTTGGCTGATTGTTTTTCCCTTTCGGCCAATTTTCTTTGTATCTTTCATTGGCTGAAGATTGGTGGAGGAGGGCTTATTTGCATTTGTACAAATAAGCATTTTGGAGGGCTGTTTTTGCAAGTAGTTGCATCATGATGGTTGCACCATCCCTTGACTTCCTTGAATTCATCATTGATTGACTTTGGGTTCATGATGGTTGATTTGGAGTGTGGTTTTTGTTGTGATAATTCTTTCTCATCATCACTCTTTTCTCTCTCATGCATGATAGCTTCCCTCCCTTGACTTTTCCACTCTCCCAATTTTTTCTATGAGAGGCCGGCCACACATTGTGGGAGGTAGGGGGATTTTCATTTGGAATGGGAAAAAATGTTCATCATATTTTTTCCTTTGCTTGCTACAAAATCATTCATCTCCATATACTTCTTTTCCTCCACCAAAAGAGCAACTTCCATAAACCCCAATGAGACATAGCACTACACTTATTCTACAGCAAATCTTAGGCACGTCGACTCGCCAACTTTGTGCCCGAGTTGCCTCGGTCCAGAGGTGGGAGCCCGTAAAAGAAGCCGGCGACGTGGTGCACTTCCGGCGACTTGGTGGAGACCGGAGATTTCGCGGGGAGATCGGGACGACGACGAGAAGCCCGAAGGACATGGATCGCTCGGTATATCTCTCTAACCCTTCTCTTGTTAGCTAGGACAAGATTAATGGCCCGATCCGGGATTTTTGTGCGCGGTAGTGCCGGTTTACAAGTTCGTAAAAAGTTTCGTTTCCGCATTCCGGCGTCGGATTGACGGCCGGGGCGCCGCCGTGCACTTACATGGTATCAGAGCAACGCCATTAACCTAGTCTAGCTTTGTCTAACGTGTTTGCAAGTTCGATCAATCGGATTTTCAAAAACCGCATTTTCAAAGTGCATCAGTGTAACCCTTCGAAAATCGTTTAGGCAGTTTTTCGGTAATCGGCAAATTTTTCAGCTTTTTCCGTAAAAAGTCAAAATTGATATTTTTCATTATAGACCTAATTATACAAAATTTAGGTAAGATATTACTATAATTTTGTCACTAAAATGTCACTTATAATTTTCTAGTTAAATAAAAAAAATTCGTAATTAATTAATTTTTTTTATTATTTTAAGCCTTTTTAAATACATTTAATTAGGGATAAGTACAAATTTAATTAGGTAAATTTCTTAATTAGGAGTCTTTATAAGCTAAAATATGGTGTTAATAAAATTGTATCATGTCTTGCAAACTTTTGGTTTAAAGGGGGGAAAATTTTGAAAAAAATGATGAAAAAATGGTTTTTTTGTAAAAAGGTTGATATGAAAGCATGAAATGATATCATATGATGTTGTAATGACCTAGAAACTTCCCCAAAATTTCCCCACTTCCTCCTCTACCTGCTGGCCGACCCTCACCTGCAGTTTTTCCCCATTTTCCCACTTCATTTTGCTTCATTTTCTTGCAAAAAAAATCATTAAAATTCACAAATTTCTTTCTCCATTCAAACTAAAACCCTAATCCTTTCTCTCTCAACCCAAATTGGTTCAAAAACATGATGAAAGGAGGCTTCTTGGTGACTTGATCATGCTAGGATTCAATTGGTGAGGTAAAAATTCTAAACTAGTTTGCTAACTTGTAGTTTATTTGTGCTAAAATCTAATTTTTAAGTATTAATTTAGTGTAAATCTTTGTTCATGAAAAATCAAGAGAAGGTTTTGATTTTTAAAAAATTAGGGTTTGTAGCATAATGGTTGGATTATGTTAGGGATGGTTATCTAATTGATTAGAATGGTTAATGGTGTAATTATATGCTTGCTAAATCGACAAATTACGATGTTTGTATCAAATCGGCTAGAAATTCGCTTACTAGATTTTTGTAGAAATTAGAATGCGACCGAAATGCGTTATGTTAGCGATATAATTAGCTTCGTATAGGACTATTAGAATGCGCGAATGCGGGGTTTCGTCTAGTCGTGTTGTAGTTTTGTCGATTTCCCCGAAATGACGATTTTAGTGAAAGGATTGCGATTTTCGTGCGTTTTTCCGCGCACTGAGTGCATGCTACGATTAATTCGAGAGCGTGGAAAATTGTATGTTGTGACTTGCATTGTGTTAGGTTTTGTAATCTTATGCTTGATATTGTGCAAATATAGGATCGGTCGGGGAAACTTCGGACACGGCGCGAAAAGGCAAAGCGGTGGCCGGATCAGATTAGCGGGTCAGGTGAGTAGATGTATTCATCTATGGGGGAATCGTCTGAATGTCGCGAGGCCCCCCCCTAGTTAGGATTTCCTTATCCATTGCAAGATTCATATTGTTAGTTAGCTTATCCACTCATGTACACTGCATACCCTAATAGCGAACAGTATATTAGATTGCATGGACATTCATCCATACTTATGCGATATCACTTTGTAGGACACGAACACCATTACCATTGGCATCTGTAGCACGCGCACTATTCATGTGACACACACGCCTTTGGTAATTGCCATGCCACGTGCACGATAGAACCTGTTTATCTTAATATTGTCACCTGCATTCATACTTGATATATGAAACTGCATCGCATGCACATATCTCGCATCATCATCATATTTACATAGAACTCTAGCCAAAATTCACATCATACACATTGATATCATAGACATTTATCATATATATAACATGTGGACATTATGATTTCCTTGAGGATTTCAGTTTTGCTGCGATTTCTGGATTTTTGGGGAAAACCGCAAGAATTTAACAAAAGCTTATATTTATCATTTTTAAAACAAAGTTGCGGTTTTCTCGTGATGTATGTGTCGTCCACCATGAGTTTTCATGTTTTCTGTTGGATTTCGAGACCCGTTTCGAGGAGTGGATGAACCGTCTCGGGTATATGGTGGGCCCGGTATGGTACCCCGGGGCAAGAAGATCGAGTTGTAGACGATGAGCCTGGCAGAGGAAGACTACCTACCGGTGATGTCTGGCGCGGCGGATATCCGGAGGATACCGACCGTTGTCGTGAGATTTATGATATGGGCCGATCCGGACTGAAGGAGCCCGATATTGAGACAGATATGATTCCTTTTTGGTGTCGATGCTTGACACGGGTTTTCAGATGATTTCTTGATGATATTTAGCTATTATACAGATATTCATGTTCTAAAGTTAAGAATTCAATAACCTTAGCAGTTAAAACACTTAAAGACTTAATAATGACATTTCATACCTGTGTATGCATATTAGAGATATTATAGCACATATGGACATGCATGTTGTGGTGCATTGCGTGCATTCTTACGATTGCCTTATTAGATGTTATATTTACTCACGAGCTGGCAACTCACCCCCGTTGTGCCACAGTTTCTTGCAGGTCGGACCCGTCAGTCTTGTAGCAGCGGGCTATCTTGTCATCAGTTCCTTTTGCTCAGACTCGCGACATCGCCCGTAGGTGGGTTGCGAGTATACTTTATTTCTTTTTGCTTTATCATTGTATCTAGTATTCTCCATCAACCACTTGTATTGTATATGCGACCTAGTGATGAGACTGAGAGACTTGTATATTTGTGGTTCTTTTGGGTCGAGCTCACTTGAGCCGACGTGTGTTTTCTGGTATTTTGCGTTTCTTTATGCTCTTCTCTTGATATTACTATTATATTGCATGTGGTTGTGATCCGCCTTGGGCGAAGAGCTAGCTCCCGCTTGGGGATGCCATTTTTATGATTACAGTTTTATTATCTTGTTGTACCCATTTTGGGGGATAGAAAATACAGGGGAGACTCTGCTGAAATTTTCGGAAATTTTTGATGTTTTAAAAAGGGATTCTATGCAACTTATTTGATTTAAAAACCGTTTTCATTTAAGGTTTTTCCTTCACTCTCTTTTGATTTTGGTTTAGATTTTCTGGGCTTTGGCTGACTCAGGTTACGGTACGCCTTTAGACGTCCCGTAATCTAAGTGCCAGTCACGTTCCGTACTTTCGGGTCGTGACAAAGTTGGTATCAGAGCGTAGGTTTTACCTTTCTGAGTGTAGGACGACCTTAGTAGATGGAGTAGGTGACTTAAGCAGAGTGGCGTAGCGTGGGTATGATCCGCGGCATACTTACGATACGGTACTCCGCCTAAGTAACCTTAGGACATAATTGCTTGTATTTCCTTTCTTGATTCCTTGCATTCCTTGATCCAATTGCAATGTCCTTATCGGTCCTGTTTCTTATTCCAGCTTCGATGCCGCCAAAGACTACGAGAGCTCAGCGGGCTGCCGCTAGGGATGAGATTCGAGCGGGCTCTTCTGAGGCGAGGATCGAGCGGGAGGATACGCCTACCCCTCAGGGTCCCACCGATCCGCCTTATCCTGACCGTATTGCCAGATTAGAGGCCGGCATGCAAGAGTTGCGGCAGATGATGGGATCTTTAGTTGAGTCCAGCCGGGCACAGAGATCCGAGGACGTTCCTTCCATCGCACAGACCACGATCGTACCTGCTGCACAGATGGTCACTCCTGTTGCTACTACGGAGACTATCCCTGTTTCACTACAGGAGTTCATGAGATTGAGACCTCCAGCTTTTATCGGTACAGATGCGACAGAGGACCCACAGGCATTTCTTGATAGGATGGCTCGGATTTGTCGTTCGTTGAGGTGTTCTGGGGATAGATTGGTGGAGTTTGCGAGTTTTCGTCTGGAGGGTCTTGCCCAGACATGGTACGACTCAGTAGAGAGAGGCCGAGCTGCACGTCTGCCTTCTATGACCTGGGATGAGTTTACAGCTGCATTTCTTGCCCGTTTTCTTCCGGAGAGTGTCCAAGATGCTCGAGCCCGTAGTTTTGAGTCTTTGCGCAAGACTCCTGGGATGACAGTGTCGGAGTATGATAAACAGTTTACCCAGTTGTCTCGATATGCTCCGTACCTAGTCGACACAGAAGAGAAGAGAATAAAGAGGTTTGTGCGAGGGCTTGATACACAGCTATTCCTTGCCATCGGCACCCAGCACTTTGATACATACGCAGCCGCGATGGATGCAGCCTTACTTTTGGAGGAGCGTATTTCTGAGACTCCGGTCGCTTCTGGGCCGAAGAGGATCCGTACTGATACGCCAGCTCAGCGGAAGATGGGTAGACACCGCGATAGATTGTTTCCGAGAGATGGTGGAGGCAGAGGATTGAGACGAGGTCAGTTATTTGGTTCATATCCACAGACCCAGCAGTCGTCTCCAGGATGTTTTCGGTGTGGGAGTCAGTACCACCGTGTCAGAGACTGTACCATGGGACGCCAGGGCGCGGCGACAGTCCCGCATGTGACTTTACCACCCTCACCACCTTCGCAGAGAGCTTTACTTCCTACTCTTGATGATGCTTCACGCCAGCCAGATGCTTCCAGAGGCCTTGGGCGTGGCGGTCCAGTTCCGAGAGGACGAGGCGACAGAGGCAGAGGCAGAGGCCGAGGTAGAGGTAGAGGACAGCCAGCTATTAGTGGTGGACAGGCCCGAGTGTTCGCATTGACTCCTCAGGATGCACAGGTATCCAATGCCGTCGTGACAGGTACTCTGCCAGTATGTTCTTTTGATGCACGGGTATTATTTGATCCACGCTCCACACATTCCTATGTTTCCATGTATTTTGCACCGAGGTTGGGCCGGGAGTCTTCTCCGTTAGATCAGCCGCTTGTCGTTATTACCCTGGTAGGCGAGTCTTTTGTTGCCCGTTTTGTGTACCGATCTTGTTCCGTTCGTATCGGGGAGAGAGATTCTTCAGTAGATTTGATTCTCTTCGATATGCTAGACTTTGACGTTCTTCTTGGTATGGACTGGCTAGCCACCTATTATGCATCCGTGGACTGCCGTGAAAAGGCAGTCAGATTCAGTTTTCCTGGTGAGCCGGTTCTTATTATTCAGGGAGATCGTAGTGCTACCCTTCCCAGCTTAATTTCTTCTCTTCGCGCTGGTCAGCTCTTAAGGAAAGGGTGTCAGGGATTCTTAGCCTATGTTTGTGATACTAGCTCCACAGAGGTTCCGTTGGACCAGGTCCCTGTTGTGAGAGAGTTTCCTAATGTATTTCCTGACGAGCTGCCTGGTCTGCCACCAGAGCGTGAGATTGAGTTCTGTATTGACTTGATCCCTGGCATGGGGCCTATTTCTATACCTCCTTATCGGATGGCCCCGGCGGAGCTGAGAGAGCTAAAGGATCAGTTACAGGACTTGCTGGACAAAGGGCTTATCCGACCGAGTGTGTCACCTTGGGGTGCTCCCGTCCTGTTTGTTAAGAAGAAGGACGGGAGTATGCGTTTATGCATTGATTATCGTCAGCTGAACCGGGTTACTGTGCGGAACAGGTATCCCCTACCCCGCATTGATGACTTATTTGATCAGCTCCAGGGTGCAGGGTTTTTCTCGAAGGTTGATTTACGGTCAGGTTATCACCAGTTGCGGGTTCGGAAGGAGGATATTCCGAAGACCGCCTTCCGTACTCGTTATGGTCATTACGAGTTCTTGGTGATGTCGTTCGGGCTCACCAATGCCCCGGCAGCTTTTATGGATTTGATGAACCGCGTATTCAGGCCGTATCTCGATCAGTTCATCATTGTGTTCATTGACGACATCTTGGTTTATTCTCGGAGCCGGGAGGAGCATGAGCAGCACTTACGTATCACATTGCAGACTTCGAGGGAGCATCAGTTGTTCGCCAAATTCTCCAAGTGCGCATTCTGGCTAGACAGTATCGACTTCTTGGGTCATGTGGTGACGAGAGATGGTATTTGCGTGGACCCGAAGAAGATCGAGGCAGTTCAGCGTTGGCCTAGACCGGTATCAGTCACAGAGGTTCGCAGTTTTCTAGGTCTGGCGGCTATTATCGACGTTTTGTCCAGGATTTCTCCCGCATTGCTGCACCGTTGACCGGGTTGACCCGGAAGGGGGTTCCTTTTGATTGGACCCAGGCATGTGAGGATAGCTTCCAGCAGTTGAAGACTCGTCTGACTACTGCTCCAGTGTTAGCATTGCCTTCAGGATCAGGCGGGTTCGTGGTATATTGTGATGCTTCTAGAGTGGGGCTGGGCTGTGTATTGATGCAGCACGACAAAGTTATCGCGTAAGCTTCTCGGCAGCTGAGGAAACACGAGCAGAACTACCCCACCCATGATTTAGAGATGGCTGCAGTGGTATTTGCACTTAAGATCTGGAGACATTACCTATACGGTGAGTCGTGCCAGATATTCACTGACCACAAGAGTTTGAAGTATATCTTCCAGCAGCGAGACCTGAACCTGAGACAGCGCCGTTGGATGGAGTTGGTGAAGGATTATGACTGCGAGATTCTATACCATCCGGGCAAGGCGAATGTGGTGGCAGATGCTTTGAGTAGGAGGCCCGGAGGTAGCTTATCTTGTTTGAGCGCAGTACAGATGCAGTCGACGGCGGATTGGCAGGTTTTATGTGATAGCAGAGTGCAGTTCGAGTTCACTCCTACAAGGGGATAGCTAGCCCATTTCAGAGCACGCCCACAGTTACTTGACCGTATTCGCGAGGCACAGTCCGGCGATTCCCGTATCTTAGAGATTATTGAGCAGATTCGGCAGGGCAGAGTTTCTGAGTTCGTGATTGATGATCAGGGGATACTTCGATTTGGGACTCGACTGTGTGTGCCAGATTCAGAGGGACTGAGGCGTGATATTCTCGAGGAGGCATATAGATCCGTATACAGTGTGCATCCAGGTTCCACCAAGATGTACCGTGATTTGAGAGAGGTTTACTGGTGGGACGGGATGAAGAATGATATTACAGACTTTGTGTCGAGATGCCTGACTTGTCAGCAAGTCAAGGCTGAGCACCAGAGGCCAGCCGGCGAGTTACAGCCTTTGCCCATCCCTGAGTGGAAGTGGGAGCAGGTCTCCATGGATTTCGTTGTGGGTCTACCCAGGACCAGTCGAGGTTATGACTCTATTTGGGTGATTGTGGATCGACTGACTAAAGCGGCTCACTTCCTGCCAGTGAAGACCACTTTTGGATTTTCTCAGCACGCCCAGGTTTATATTGGTGAGATAGTGCGATTGCATGGTGTTCCGACTTGCATCGTGTCCGACCGTGGCACCCAGTTTACCAGCAGATTGTGGCAGAAACTACAGGAAGCTTTGGGCACCCGATTGAGTTTTAGCACAGCCTTTCATCCTCAGACTGATGGTCAGTCGGAGCGTACGATTCAGACTCTTGAGGACATGCTCAGAGCTTGTGTTTTAGATTTCGGTGGTAGCTGGGATCGTCATTTGCCTTTGATCGAGTTTTCCTACAATAATAGCTTCCAGGAGACGATTCAGATGGCACCTTTCGAGGCTTTATATGGGAGGAGATGTCGATCGCCTGTATGTTGGACAGAGCTCAGGGAGAGCAGTATTTTGGGGCCGCGGATTGTGCAGGAGACGACCGAGAAGATACAGCTGATTCGGGACAGGATGAGAGCGGCACAGAGCAGGCAGAAATCTTATGCTGACAGGCGCCGTCGCCGACTCGAGTTCGCTATTGGCGATCATGTTTTCCTGAAGGTCTCTCCGATGAAGGGTGTGATGAGATTTGGGCGGAAAGGGAAACTGAGTCCTAGATATGTTGGTCCTTTCGAGATCTTAGAGCGTGTTGGTCCAGTCGGTTATCGGTTAGCTCTTCCGCCCAGCTTCCCCGATGTTCACCCCGTATTCCATGTCTCGATGCTCCGCAAGTACCTTCATGATCCTTCCCAGACGATTCAGCACCAGACGATCCAGTTAGAGCGTGATCTTTCTTTCACCGAGCAGCCGGTTGTCATCTTGGATCGGCAGGTGAAGAAATTGAGGTCGAACGTCATACCGTCTGTCAAGGTTCTTTGGCGTGGCCCGAACAGCGAGGAGGTCACCTGGGAGACCGAGGTCGAGATGAGGAAGAGATATCCCCATCTTTTTGAAGGTACGCGTAGTTAAATTCTAAATTCGGGGACCGAATTTCTTTAAGGGGGGAAGATTGTAACCCTTCGAAAATCGTTTAGGCAGTTTTTCGGTAATCGGCAAATTTTTCGGGTTTTTCCGTAAAAAGTCAAAATTGATATTTTTCATTATAGACCTAATTATACAAAATTTAGGTAAGATATTACTATAATTTTTTCACTAAAATGTCACTTATAATTTTCTAGTTAAATAAAAAAAAATTCGTAATTAATTAATTTTTTAATTATTTTAAGCCTTTTTAAATACATTTAATTAGGGATAAATACAAATTTAATTAGGTAAATTTCTTAATTAGGATTCTTTATAAGCTGAAATATGGTGTTAATAAAATTGTATCATGTCTTCCAAACTTTTGGTTTAAAGGGGGGAAAATTTTGAAAAAAAATGATGAAAAAAGGGTTTTTGTGTAAAAAGGTTGATATGAAAGCATGAAATGATATCATATGATGTTGTAATGACCTAGAAACTTCCCCAAAATTTCCCCACTTCCTCCTCTACCTGCTGGCCGACCCTCACCTGCAGTTTTTCCCCATTTTCCCACTTCATTTTGCTTCATTTTCTTGCAAAAAATTCATAAAAATTCACAAATTTCTTTCTCCATTCAAACCAAAACTCTAATCCTTTCTCTCTCAACCCAAATTGGTTCAAAAACATGATGAAAGGAGGCTTCTTGGTGACTTGATCATGCTAGGATTCAATTGGTGAGGTAAAAATTCTAAACTAGTTTGCTAACTTGTAGTTTATTTGTGCTAAAATCTAATTTTTAAGTATTAATTTAGTGTAAATCTTTGTTCAAGAAAAATCAAGAGAAGGTTTTGATTTTTAAAAAATTAGGGTTTGTAGCATAATGGTTGGATTATGTTAGGGATGGTTATCTAATTGATTAGAATGGTTAATGGTGTAATTATATGCTTGCTAAATCGACAAATTACGATGTTTGTATCAAATCGGCTAGAAATTCGCTTACTAGATTTTTGTAGAAATTAGAATGCGACCGAAATGCGTTATGTTAGCGATATAATTAGCTTCGTATAGGACTATTAGAATGCGCGAACGCGAGGTTTTGTCTAGTCGGGTTGTAGTTTTGTCGATTTCCCCGAAATGACGATTTTAGTGAAACGATTGCGATTTTCGTGCGTTTTTCCGCGCACTGAGTGCATGCTACGATTAATTCGAGAGCGTGGAAAATTGTATGTTGTGACTTGCATTGTGTTAGGTTTTGTAATCTTATGCTTGATATTGTGCAAATATAGGATCGGTCGGGGAAACTTCAGACACGGCGCGAAAAGGCAAAGCGGTGGCCGGATCAGATTAGCGGGGATTTCAGGTGAGTAGATGTATTCGTCTATGTGGGAATCGTCTGAATGGCGCGAAGCGCCCCCCCCCTAGTTAGGATTTCCTTATCCCTTGCAAGATTCATATTGTTAGTTAGCTTATCCACTCATGTACACTGCATACCCTAATAGCGAACAGTATATTAGATTGCATGGACATTCATCCATACTTATGCGATATCACTTTGTAGGACACGAACACCATTACCATTGGCATCTGTAGCACGCGCACTATTCATGTGACACACACGCCTTTGGTAATTGCCATGCCACGTGCACGATAGAACCTGTTTATCTTAATATCGTCACCTGCATTCATACTTGATATATGAAACTGCATCGCATGCACATATCTCGCATCATCATCATATTTACATAGAACTCTAGCCAAAATTCACATCATACACATTGATATCATAGACATTTATCATATATATAACATGTGGACATTATGATTTCCTTGAGGATTTCAGTTTTGCTGCGATTTCTGGATTTTTGGGGAAAACCGCAAGAATTTAACAAAAGCTTATATTTATCATTTTTAAAACAAAGTTGCGGTTTTCTCGTGATGTATGTGTCGTCCACCATGAGTTTTCATGTTTTCTGTTGGATTTCGAGACCCGTTTCGAGGAGTGGATGAACCGTCTCGGGTACATGGTGGGCCCGGTATGGTACCCCGGGGCAAGAAGATCGAGTTGTAGACGATGAGCCTGGCAGGGGAAAACTACCTACCGGTGATGTCTGGCGCGGCGGATATCCGGAGGATACCGACCGTTGTCGTGAGATTTATGATATGGGCCGATCCGGACTGACGGAGCCCGATATTGAGACAGATATGATTCCTTTTTGGTGTCGATGCTTGACACGGGTTTTCAGATGATTTCTTGATGATATTTAGCTATTATACAGATATTCATGTTCTAAAGTTAAGAATTCAATAACCTTAGCAGTTAAAACACTTAAAGACTTAATAATGACATTGCATACCTGTGCATGCATATTAGAGATATTATAGCACATATGGACATGCATGTTGTGGTGCATTGCGTGCATTCTTACGATTGCCTTATTAGATGTTATATTTACTCACGAGCTGGCAACTCACCCCCGTTGTGCAACATGTCTTGCAGGTCGGACCCGTCAGTCTTGTAGCGGCGGGCTATCTTGTCATCAGTTCCTTTTGCTCAGACTCGGGACATCGCCCGTAGGTGGGTTGCGAGTATACTTTATTTCTTTTTGCTTTATCATTGTATCTAGTATTCTCCATCTACCACTTGTATTGTATATGCGACCTAGTGATGAGACTGAGAGACTTGTATATTTGTGGTTCTTTTGGGTCGAGCTCACTTGAGCCGACGTGTGTTTTCTGGTATTTTGCGTTTCTTTATGCTCTTCTCTTGATATTACTATTATATTGCATGTGGTTGTGATCCGCCTTGGGTGAAGAGCTAGCTCCCGCTTGGGGATGCCATTTTTATGATTACAGGTTTATTATCTTGTTGTACCCATTTTGGGGGATAGAAAATACAGGGGAGACTCTGCCGAAATTTTCAGAAATTTTTGATGTTTTAAAAAGGGATTCTATGCAACTTATTTGATTTAAAAACCGTTTTCATTTAAGGTTTTTCCTTCACTCTCTTTTGATTTGGGTTTAGATTTTCTGGGCTTTGGCTGACTTAGGTTACGGTACGCCTTTAGACGTCCCGTAATCTAAGTGCAAGTCACGTTCCGTACTTTCGGGTCGTGACAATCAGTTTCTGTCGAATTTTTTTAGCTCCAAAATTTTTTCAGGTTGTTGCAGAATGATGTTCAGGGAATTCTAAGACTTCTGTAGAAATTTGGTTGCGTGATGTCATAGTTCCACCGCGGAACTGCGGCCAAACCCATGCATTGGCCGCGGTTCCGCCGCCATCTTGACTCCTCTCTGCAACATATTTTCACAGTAGTCTTCTGACTTGAAAATAGGGTTTTTGGAATATTCTTTTTGGGTCCAGAATTTCTTTAAGTGCTACAGTAGTGCTTGGGAGCCCACTTAGGAAAATTTGATCGATCGAAAATTTTAAACACATTAGTTCACAGTATTTACATTATATCTGCGACCGTGAATGTCACTTGATCGGTAAATCCTGTCTAACTGCTATAGCCCGGTTAGACGGATTTGCGAACGTGACATTCACGTTGATGTTCTGTGTTGTGCTGTGATGTTGCGGATTGGTCGTGAGGGATAGCCTGGATGCAATGCTAGTACAGTTTTGGTTGTATTATGTACATTTGATATTGCGGGGCGAGCGTCCGACATGTGGACTGCCGTCACTGCCTGTTTGTATATTTTTCTTTAGGGGCACGACCGGGTCGAGGTCGATGTACCCGTTGTATGTATATTTTACTTTATGTACTAGGATTACCCCAAGGTGGGGTGCATGGATAGCCAGGTTCTAGAGGGCAACGGGCCCGCATCTCACGGCATTGAGACGGAAGGGGCTTCACTCTAGAATTGGCGGGCTATTCGCCGCACTCGTAAGGGGTACAGGTTGACCCAGGAAGGGTGCCCAAGTTACCGGATTCCGTGAAGTGCTGGGTGGTCCATTCACGTTGCTGAAGGGGGCTTCCACGCTTCAGGTTTTGGCGGGTAACTTGCTGCGCCCGTAGGGGTCTAGGATTTCATTGCACAGGCTATCCACACGACCAGGGGAACGTCGGGTTTCAGTAGCGGCTGTGTGAAACCCGAGGATCCTAGATATCTGTATTGTTCTGTGATGCTGTACATTTCTGTGATGTTGCATTTTATCATGCCTTGAGCGAAAATATTAGATATTGATATATATACTAATAGATGTTGTATATGTTTTATATCCGCGCTAGTCCAGTCCCCGCTCTGTCGTTAGTTAACTAACCTAACGGGTAATGACGGGACCCAGTGGCGAATGCGGATGGCATATACGTACGTCATTATTTTTGTTCTTTGTGGTGTGATCAATTGATGGGACTGCATTGATTCGGATCAATGCAAGATAAACAAACCTATTCTGATGTTGTTGGAACACTTTTCAAAAAGCTGTTATTGCAAGGACGTTCACTTTTGTTTTGCACAGTGGTATTCAGTTGGAATATCCTGCACCTCAATCGACGAGGAAAGGGCCGAGATCCCTTTACCGGGAGTGACCCCTTGGACAGATGTTTGCGTCAGGGTAATAACTTCAGTATAGCAGATTACTTTTGCTTTGCATCTTGGTATTCAGTTGGAATATCCTGCACCTCATTCTATGGGGAAAGAGCCGAGATCCTTTCACCGGGAGTGACCTCTTTAGCAAAGGTTTTCACCACTATATTTTTATAAAAGCTATCCGGTTCCTTCAACGATATCAAGTTCATTACGTTAAAGGTTTTCGCCAGAAACCATTCGTAGCCCTCCATCATTTCGGTAAAATATTCGGTAGTATTCAAGCTATGTATTTTGACCTCACGCCAAGGCATAGTGATTGGTAGCTGCCGGATATTTATCTGTTGCATAAATAGATGCGCTGGTTTGGGACAGTCGTACAACTATTTTGGCCTACGTCAAGGGTATGTACTGGTTGGTTCAAATTAACCTGGATAATGATGGGAAGAACTTGACATGTGACTTATGATATTTTTACCTCACGCCAAGGTCATAAGAGCATGGGGTAAAAATCACATCGGGAGTTTCTAAAGAAACTGAAACTTGCCAGATATGCGCATACCTTCTGGAGTGTGATAACGTGAGCGGATTCCGTCACGTTATCATGCGATGATAGTTGGATCCCGATTCCCACTGATGAGTTGGTTTACTCCTCGGGTGATCCCGATTAATTCTTCTTTTAGGTTTGGGGGAGAATTTGACGATACAGTGCACGCTGAGTGTTTCTTTTCTCTCTCTCTTCGGCAGCGACCATTGACCCGACCCTAAGACTATGACTCGGTGACCAAAATTAACCGAACTTTCTTAAACACTGGCTTTTGGATTGTCAGAGTTGCAAACCTCATTGTTACTCCTATTTTTACCCTTTTCTCCAGAACACCCCGTATTACTACGAACGTCCACTTCCATTGGACAAAACCATCGTATGGTTATATACGAACTCGAAGGAATTTATTCGAGGATGGTTTCCGGCTCTGGAGAAAACGAATAGGACTATTCAGTTGTCTTTTCCTTTTTACCTTCTCTCAGGTTGGGAGTACTCCTTGGTTTAGGAGATAGTACACCTATTACGCAAATTGGATAGTCTTCTTCCAAACCATAAGCTGGTGCCGAACGGTGGGGAATGAAGAAAACCAATTAGCATAATGATGGTGTACAGAAGGTATTAAGTAAAGACATATCAAGGGATTAGTGAGAGGGAAAAGTAAATTGCGACTGCTATTCACGACCAGACCAAGTATTTCTTCGCCAGTCCTAATTCACCTTTGTATTTCTCCAGGACACTCCGTATCACTACGAAGATCCACAGTTTATTGGATACTCCATCGTATGGTTATATACGAACTCGAAAGGAACTTGATCCAGTTCGAGAATGGATTCTGGTTCAGGAGAAATAGGAATACGGTTTATTCGGTTGTCTTTTATCTTCACCTTCTCTCGCATTGCGAGTGCTCCTAGGATTAGGACAGTACACCCATTATGCTCAATGGATAGTCTCCTTCCAAACCATAGGCTGGTGCCGAACGGTAGGGAAGGAAGAAAACCATTTGGCCTAAAAGGGTATGCAGAAGGTAATGACTAAAGACATATAAAGGGATTTGGAAAGGTGGCAAAGAATTACACGGTTACAGTTGTGAATATGAATAATGGAAGAGGCATTACTAGGAATACCGGGATACCCCATCGAAACATTTCAATGTTTCAGTTTCACTGTGTACTGTTAAAAGAAAACTGATTTCCCAATTAGTCCTTACTCCAATGTATGTATTTACCAGGTATGATTCTCACATCTGTATGGTTTTACAAATGATGAGTGGGAGTAAGTTATTGGAAATTAGGTGATCAACCTCATTATATCGGGATTCGTTGTAATCGGTGATATTTGAGGAAGTCACCTAGGCGGTTTGCCGGACGGCAAATATTTAGTTTTGAATATCCGTTGTTATGCACCAATTTCAAATTGATATATCTGTACGTCTATTTTTATAGAGTGAGATATATCTTTTTTAAATTATGTTCGTGACATTTACCTATATCAGAGGATGGTTAGGTAAGGAGCATTAAACAGCGGTGTAAGTCTTCTTAACCATAAGTACAGTTTTCAACCTACGACACACAGGGAATGAGTTATTAGAATCAAAGGACTTGTACAGAGTATTGTATGTTGTCCAGCGTCCATTAGGACAGAGGGGTGGTGCTCGTACTATATTCGGTTTACTTATGACTTCTCTAGTTTTTAGACAGGTGTTTCGTGGAAACACAGGGTCCGAATTTTGAGAAGTTATAGGTATTTGAATAAAGTAGAGAACCAGGTATTGCAAGTATCGGGATCGAAGATGTAGATACTTGTGTATGGTATTCAGTTGATAGTAATGATTAAGAGAACTTGTTTCTTTTTCAGGTTACTCATAATTGGAAGTATTCCTAAGTTGAGTAATGCTGATCGGCCTCTTTCCATTTAGTTAACATGCACTGGAGACAGCTGCATGATTTGAATCTGGTTCAATTAAATCAGTGCCTCTGTTTCTGTATTGGATACAGAACAGTTCATATCTTAACGATGTTAAGGTACGGGGAGTTGTCCGGATTATGCTTAAAACCAGACTCTGGATAACTCAAGGCACGTTTCTGTAATGGCTGTTTGTGGGTTGACCCAGGCTATGACGAGGGTTGACTTTCTACCATCTGGAAGATCAATAGAGATATTGTTCTAGACTCGCTACAGTTTTAACAAAAATGGATTTTTTCAGAAAACAGTAGTGGGAGTATGGTAGAACTGGAAGTGATTCCAGAACCGCAAACGATTACTGAAGATTTGATAAGAACCTAAAGATTCAATCTGGTTTGACATTCCATTGGCCACTCCGCAGATACGGTGGGTAACCTCAGGCACCCGAGAGGTACTCCGGTAGCCTCAAGGACGGTGGCAGGGAGGTTCTTGTTTACCCAGACTTGCCATTGCTGTTGTTCCAGACTGTGAGATCCGGCGGGAGGTTGAGTATAGCGTCGTTCTAAACTATTTTTAGAAGTGTACGTGTATATGACTCTGCCAGAGGGTTGTCGTAGTCAGTGGGAGCAACGGAAGCATTGGTGGACAAGTGGCTTATGTCTATTTATATACTAAAGCAGATATAGCGGAGATAGATCATCTATTTCTGATATGACGGTCATAGGTTTGACTTCATCAGAATAGGGGATGGATCTGTTAAGAAGGTAGTAGGGTGTGATGTCCTGGTATTTGGATGACATACACAGAGTAGGAAGTGACATTCCTATACTACGATCGGTTATACTTTGGTTGTCACACAGTAGTTTCTCCACATAGGACTTGGATATTATATCAGACATTCTGGTTACTAGATCTATGGTTTTAGATCTAGATTTGGGTGGTTTCCCAATCAGGGTACTTAGACAGCATTCTACAGGTACATTAGAATGGACGACTCCTGGCACGGTAGTGTACCTGCAGGTGATGGAGTCACCCTCTCTAAAGGTGTCTTAAAGACTAAAGGGGAGAGGGATGTGCATGATTGAAAGATCACTTGCTTAGGTAATTGAGTTAATCATGCGATGTCAAGTACCACACCAGATGTTGTTTTTGCGGTAGATGCAATAAATTGATTTTAATCCAATCCTGGAGAAACGATCGAAAGCAGTTTTAGAACATAAGTGGATGTTCTAGTGATATGATAACGACAGCCTCGTCCGGGAGACAGTTATCATTCCAGGCTTCCAAGGTGACCTGGATGACAGAGAGGTTGTCAGAGTTATAGATTTCCCTCCGACGAAGGCGGTATTATGGACAGGTGGTCCAGGAGGATACTGAGGGAGGCATGGCGCAGGATACTGATTAAGCTCAGTTGACGATACAGTCTAAGAAGTTTGGATTTGGAGTTCATTTATGAGCTAGGTCCCATCAGACATCCAGACACATTCTAAGACAGGTATTGTTCATTTCGGGAGTTGGCTTTCTTCGCGAACTTGAGATATAGAGAGACATAGAAAGAAACATCAAAGCTGATCCACTCACTGAGGCTATTCCTCGAACGCAATAGTTTTGGAAACGAGCTTTGTGAGACTGACTAGTAGAGGAGTTGGGTGTTCGGTATCACACGGGCTGCGAGTATGCGACATCGCAATAATTAGCCTTGAGTGCAAGTGGGAGATTGTTGGAGATTGTTGGAGATAGTGCCCTCAGAGTCAATTATTGGATCACAGGCACGTGATTGCAATGATTGAGGGAGGACCTATTCCGGTAGGAGAGTTTTACACAAGATGATAGTATGCTATATGGTTTATCTTTATCATCGTGTACAGCTTTAGGTGACCTGATAGGTCGCTATTACACGTTGATAGAGCCCCTAGGATTCTTGCTTGACTGCCAGCAGTATGAGGGCGATCATATACGTGGGAGCTGGTAGTCTATAAGCACATCCTAAAAAGGTCCCAAGTCGTGAGAGTTTCGAGACAGGGCATCGATACTCTAGAGTAGACTAGTGTATACAGTCGAGACCCCAACGAGGGGCGGTGGCCGGTCTCATAAGCCACTGGTGTCAGTTGGTTCACCTAAGATGTATACAGGTGCTCATTGGGTTATGAGTACACCGAACAGGACTCGCCGTGAACATGCTAGTTGGTCTTATACCTAACGTCTGATAGCAGTTCCCTGGTGACATGTGTACAGGTTAGTTCATCGACCTGAAGATCGTCATTTGTCTCGTGTGAGTTCCCACTGTACTTTGATTACTACCCTACCACGCTCACAGGAGACGTGCAAACAGGTTTTAGTTGGGTACAGTCCCGAGCCACATGGAGGCAGTGAGCGGATCTGCAGGGATTCGTCTCTCCCGGTATTGGGGGTGAGGTCGCGCTGTGTCTAGGAGAGCCATTACACAAAGCCCTCGGCCGAGGCAGGAGATTTACTGGTAGGTATTCCAGTAGTATCTCAGGGTGTTCTGGGTTACACTCCGACACGACTTGTACCGCTTTTGGGGGTCTGACTTTTACCAACCCCCTAGGCCCGCCATACGATGCTCATAGACGAACGGACTGGACTGTACGGATATTGTCACTGACAGGCTCAGTAGGGTGTCAGGATGAGTTCGCTCATCGACGTCCCTTTTGGTCAGTAGCTGGTAGCCCGTCACGTATGGCTAATACCTCTGATGTGCTAGTGGTTAAATCCACAGCCATAGTATTGATGAGTCTTTAGAGTCCCCCACAGACAGTTGCTCAAGTTTCTGGCGAAACGCTATAGAGGCCGTATGGAGATATGGCAGGGTTCGATCAGATACGTGCGGTATTGCACGGATCATGATCGGACGGAAAATACTAGCGGGTTTTGGTTTAAGCCGGATCCTAGTATTGTACAGTGTAGATTTTGTCTCATTGTATTTGTATTTCGGTCGGAATACAAATGCGGGTATGTATATACAGTAGTGGGGTTTTCCTGTAATTTTTTACGGGATCAGTTTTTGGAGTTGCCAGTTTGTTTTTCCGTTTCGGACAATTTTCTTTGAATCTTTCATTGGCTGAAGATTGGTGGAGGAGGGCTTATTTGCATTTGTGCAAATAAGCATTTTGGAGGGTTGTTTTTGCAAGTAGTTGCATCATGATGGTTTCATTATGGTTGCACCATCCCTTGACTTCCTTGACTTCATCATTGATTGACTTTGGGTTCATGATGGTTGATTTGGAGTGAGGTTTTTGTTGTGATAATTCTTTCTTATCATCACTCTTTTCTTTCTCATGCATGATAGCTTCCCACCCTTGACTTTTCCACTCTCCCAATTTTCTCTATGAGAGGCCGGCCACACATTGTGGGAGGTGGGGGGATTTTCATTTGGAATGGGAAAAAATGTTCATCACATTTTTTCCTTTGCTTGCTACAAAATCATTCATCTCCATATACTTCTTTTCCTCCACAAAAAGAGCAACTTCCATAAACCCCAATGAGACATAGCACTACACTTATTCTACAGCAAATCTTGGGCACATCGACTCGCCAACTTCGTGCCCCAGTTGCCTCGGTCCAAAGGTGGGAGACCATAAAAGTAGCCGGCGACGTCGTGCCCTTCCGGCGACTTGGTGGAGACCGGAGATTTCGCGGGGAGATCGGGACGACGACGCGAAGACCGAAGGACACGGTTCGCTCGGTATATCTCTCTAACCCTTCTCTTGTTAGCTAGGACTAGATTAATGGCCCGATCCGGGATTTTTCTCCGCGGTAGTGCCAGTTTACAAGTTCGTAAAAAGTTTCATTTCAGCATTCCGGCATCGGATTGACGGCCGGGGTGCCGCCGTGCACTTACAGAATAGATATCCATAAGAGTTCTTTGGATATCCCATAAAGTTACACATGACCGACCGTGTCTCGAGTTTATCCGGATTTTTCTTTTTAACATAGGCCGGGCAACCCCAAATCTTAATTCTCTTAAGAGATGGTCTCTTCCCATGCCATATCTCATATGGTGTGGTAGACACGGTTTTGGTTGGAACCCTGTTCAAAAGAAACGCTGCAGTTTCCAATGCATGCCCCCAAAATTAGACAGGTAACTCAGCATCACTCATCATGGAACGGACCATATCTAATAGGGTCATATTCCGGCGTTCAGACACACCGTTGTGCTGTGGTGTGTAAGGAGGAGTGGGCTGAGAGAGAATCCCATACTCTTTTAGGAAGTTTGCAAATTCTGTACTGAGGTACTCCCCACCTCGATCTGATCGAGGCATCTTGAAAATCAAGCCGGTTTGTTTTTCTACTTTTTGTTTATATTCAATGAATTTCTCGAAAGCTTCGGACTTGTGCTTTAATAAAAATACATGACCGAATCGTGAGAAATCGTCAGTGAACGTAATGAAGTATGAAAAACCGCCTCTAGCCTGTATAGACATTGGCCCGCATACATCACTATGTATGAGGCATAGGAGCTCAGTAGCTCTTTCTCCGTGTCTGGTAAACGGAGTTTTGGTCGTTTTACCCTTGATACAAGACTGGCAAGTCACATAAGATTTATATTCAAAAGGGTTTAAATATCCATCTTTGTGTAACTTGTTTAGTCTTGTTTCGTTAATATGACCAAGTCTACAGTGCCAAAGAAAAGCTTCATTTAATTCTGAAAGTTTTCTTTTATTAGTGTGTTGTATACTGAAAACTGTGTGTTGATTCAGGACGTATATCCCGTTATTAAGTGTACCATATCCAACCAACATTTGATTTAGTTGAATGTTCATAACATTGTTCTGCAATACAAAATTATATCCTTCATTGTCTAACAAAGAAACAGATATTATATTACATAGCATACTTGGTACAAAATAACATGGGTTCAAAACCAATATACACCCAGATGGCAACTCCAAGTGATACTCTCCCACTGCGACTGTATGTACATTGGAACCATTTCCAACGCGGAGAGTATGGTCACCTGTCTTCAAAAATTTGCTATTTCTCAGCCCTTGCATAGAATTGCAAATGTGAGAACCTGAACCGGTATCTAATACCCAGGAAGCAAAGATTATTGAAAAACAGTTTTCTGTCACAAACACACCTGAAGCGGAAGTATCCCCATGCTTCTTCTTGAGATTTAAGTACTCTGTACAGTTGCGCTTCCAATGTCCTGCTTTATGGCAATGAAAACAATCACCTTTCCCCGAGTCTCCAGCTTTGGACTTTTCCTTTCTCTTCACCTTTTTAACTCCACCCTTAGGATTGGTGGGCTTCTTCTTTTTCTTTCCCTTGGCCTTAGCCTTTGGGCGAGAAGAGGAAGATTGTCCAATAGTCATAACGGGAGTTTTTACTGATTTCATAGTGCTCTCTAGATTCCTTAACATATTAAGGAGTTCAGGTAGTTCCTTCTCCATGCCGTGCATGTTGAAGTTAACTATGAATTGAGCAAAGGTGGAGGGGAGGGACTGCAGAATAATATCCGTATATTGTCCATTGTCCATTGTCCATCCAAGGTCCTCAAGCTCTTCTATAAGAGCTATCATCTTCAGAACATGGTCTCCTACCGGTGTGCCAGGGGCCATTCGCATCTGAAACAATTTCTTTGATGCTTCGCATTGTAATACGCGGGATTGCTCTCCATACAACTCCTTTGTATGGAGGAATATGGTTTGAATGTCCATATTCTCGTGCTGCTTTTGATGTGTATTGTCCATCGATGCAAGCGCGAGGCATTTGGCCGTGGCACAGTCAGTATCCCATATCTTGCGGACTTCAATATCCGCAACTGAGGATTTTGGGCCTGGGACGGGCGGGGCTGGAGCCGTGAGGACATATGATACTTTATCATAAGTCAAGGCTATTTTCAGATTTCTCAGCCAGTCTTTATAATTGGTCCCATTCAGTTTGTTTTTATCTAGTAGAAGCTTGAGTCCAGTCATTGGTAACTGCCATTAAGAGAGAGAAAAGAATACACTCAGCGAAAGCTCTTGCATAGATCAGATTGGTTATTATCTTGTCTAATCGATGTCTCCCACTGCTTTAATCAAGTTTTTCTTTCAAGCCTTAAAAAGAAAACTAGCCAGGATTAATTACAGTCTACAACTTCGCTAATCGTTCAGCCAGGCTAGTGTCGGTACTTGAGGGAGGTTTCCCATGCTTTCGCACGGACCTAATTAAAGTAAACCTCGTTTTTCCCAGAGGCGTAGCCCCGTTAACACCTTTCTAGACACCTAATGAGTTAGCTAATTGTAAACTGCAAAACTCTCCTAGGAGCAACTATTGCCCACAGTGGGATCGGGATCCAACCATCATATGGATGGTATGCAATCTCATTGCAAATCTCAACACTTGAAATTCCCGATGTGATTTTTACCCCTAGCACTTATGACCTTAACTATGTTCAACAAATCATAAGTACCAATAAAGTTCTACCCGTCATTTCTTGATCAATTAGACCCACCCATATGACCCTTAACTATGGTCAACAAAGTCGCATGAATGTCCTAATTAATCTGCATCATATGCAGTGTAGGAAGACATCACTTAGCTACCGTACACTACGCCTTAACTAAAGTCAACAAACGTAGCACGAATACTAAGTACTCTACTTCCTAAAATGACGGAGGGTTGCGGATGATTTTTAAGAAAATCTTTAACGCTTTGAACTTGATATCGCCGTAGAATCATATGGCTTTCAAAAGGAGTGGCTTGTGCTCCGCAGTTTTGAAATATAGCTTTTTCATAAAGAGCCCAGTGGTTTTCAAATCTGATTCTACAACATCTATTTAGGTTTATTTTCATTACATTAATCATATTAATGTAATCCCATCATTTAAGTCCTTAAGCCAATCACAGAAAAGAAACGAAAATAACACGTACGCTTATGCCATCCGCATTCGCCGTAATGTTCCGTTATGCACCGTTAGGTTACTTAACTAACGGCATATCGGGACGGGACTAGTGCGGGTGTAAAACATAAGCAACGTCTACTATATATCTCATATATAATATATTATTCGTCTCAGATATCACAGAACACAGGCAGCAGAAAACATATATATAATGTGGGATATACTAGGACGTCCGTATTTAGTATTTAGCCAACAATAGAAAATACGGATTCCACAGTCGCGATGAATAGCCAAGACCACACCCCTAGACCCCTACGAGAGCGGCAAGCGACCCTACCAATCCTGGAGTTTAGGAGACCCTGTCTCGACTCCTCGAGATGGCCTCCCACTGAACCCCAGAACCCGGTCACTTGTGCTCCCATCCTTGGGTCTATCCTAATGCGGAAAGTAAATAATATACAACACTGGTGACATCAACCTCAACCCGGAAGTGCCCCAAATAAAAGAATATTACATTACATTTGAATTTTACATCAATGAAAAATAAAACTCTCATCTCACATAAAACCCCCCGGCTATTCAATCGCGACAATCCTGCACATCATATCTCAGCAACACATAATATCATATATTATCAACATAACTAAGTATGTGTACCCCAATTGTCGTTGATGTATAGCAACGAAACCGGCGATATCGACATACTACACTTACGGTCACAGAAAAGAAAGTGTAAAACTATAATATTTGGAATCCACATTCTCTTTAGACATCGTAAATGCGAAATATCACATACTTCGTATTTCATGCCTAACGATATGAATTCCACATATTGTATCACATTCCAGATAAATAGACAACATTAAAGTTTTCGAACGAATAATACAATACCCAAAATACCTTAAAGCTCAACACTTGAGCGGAGTTCAAAAACCCAGAGTGTGACACAGTAGTAGCGGTCCAGACGTAGAAAGGTTAAGCCAATGCCTCACATGTGGCGCACCGTACTGCCCCAAACCCTAAGATTCAAAAGGCAGTTCAAGACGGTCACATAATCGAGTTAAGGTTTGTTGTCTTCTAGAGGGTCCACAACAAAACTTGCACATATTTCCGAAAGATTTAAACCCCGTGAAAAGTGAGCAAACGACACTCGTTCGAACAATTCAATACTTTCTAATTATCCGGAAAAAACATGGAGTTAAAATTCCGATCGAATTAATGAACTCAAAACAATCTCCAGAACAAACAGGACTAAATTCAGATTACAAATACCCCAAATAATATACAAGCAGATAACATAGTTACTGTACAAAAACGACACAATGATGCATCCGTACGGCCGCGGAACCGTGGCCTAAGCAGGCTTGTGCCGCGGTTCCACGGTGGAAAGAACTGTTCATGGCATCGTTTTTTACATTTGTTCTTAGATTTACCTACTGAATTTTTTGCATATTTTTAATTCTGGAAAATAACACTTTTCAAAAAATGTCCAGAGAGTGTCCCGAAAATCCGTATTTCGGTTCGATCGGAGTTTTTACTTCGCTAAAGTGTCGCCTAATGTTCTAGGTCGGCTCTGATACAAATGTTAGGTTTACCTAGCACCCTATGAGAGGTTTGGAAGCATCACATGTCTCAAAGATTAAATTTTTAGAGTGCTAAGTGAACACACAAAGAATCAATCCTAGAAAATTAGGGTTTCATAACTTTAAATCACACCACAAGTAACAAAGGCTAGGGTTTTGAGAGTACAACCTCTGTAGCTCCCTATTCTAGACTCCTTGGCCACTTGAGAGTTGGAAAACGGTTAGCTTGAGGTCTTCTAATGTCCACGACGATCCACCCGAAGCTCCTTTGTCCAAGCTTGCAACTTCACTTAAACAAGAGAAGAGAATGAAGCTAACACTCTAAACAAGTGGGCAAGACTTGTGTAGAATGGTATTGTGGTTCTTTTTCTCACTTCAAAATCCTATCTTGTTGAGTATTCTGCTCACTTGAGAGATCTAGAGAGCAAAAGAGCAAGCTTGAAGAAGATGATGGCTTTTTAAGAAGAAGAGAAAAAAATAATGTCTTATGAAAGAAAATAGGAAATATAAGTATATATATTTTCCACTTCTCATCTAAAACCATGGTTAAATGATAAAGATATTATTTAATTTGAGTTAAAACATAAAAGGAAAGTTAATCCATGGTTAAAAGTAGGTGAGCATGGTTAGGTCAAAGAAGAGTGTAGAAACCAACCATGAATTATCCTTTCCTTTTTCATTTTGTTTTAACACAAATAGAAATAATTATCCATATAAATAACCAATGTGTGATTCTTATATTGCCACCATTTTCTATGTATATACAACCATGATAGAATGATGTATGTATGCATGTGTGCATGCACATCCATATGTGCATGAACAAGAACGAATGCATACATGCATGCATACATCCAAAAAGGACAAGAAAGGATTTCTAGTGAGAAGCTAATGGTTAAATGATAAATCAACACTTGATTTATCAACCCGGTCATATCACATACGACCTGACCAAAAGCAAGCCGCCCGATTAATATACGGTATCTCATACGCGCATTTTAACCGGGTCCATGCGCATATCGCATACGCGCACCATAACGTTTCTCCTGGACTAGGTAACTCCTTTATGGGACTCTAAGACTCGTCAATACGCCAGCAGTGGATGATGATCATATCAAGCATCCCCAAGCCGCAAGCGGTCAGCTAAACGTAACGGCCACTCAGGTATTGAGCGATCAGAAGAAAACAAGCGAACCTGCTACAACTCCCGTCGAGCCAACCGGCAACACTACCGTACAATCTGGTCTCTTCGTTAGATATGCTGCATATCGAGCCTAGGGATGGTCACGTCGAACCCAATAACTCAATAAGTCGTGCCGGTGAATGGTCTATAACAGATCGAGAAACTACTGATAACAGTTATCAGTAAATCTCAGCAGCCCTGGCCAGGGACTTACTGATATAACCAGTCGAGCATAGCACAACATCAACTCCCAATACCGGGAGAGACAAAACCCCTCCTATCGCTCATCGCCTTCGTGTGTCTCGGGACTGTACCCAACGGCCACCTGTTTACACGACTCAGTAGAGCCGTGGTAGGGTGGTAATCAAAGTACAATGGGAGAGCACACAAGACTCTATGACGATCTCGGGTCTACATACTAACCTATACCAGTGTCACCTGAGAACTGCTATCCGACGATAGATATAATTCCATATAGGAGTTCTCGGTGAGTCCGTCCAGTGTACCCAGTCACCACTGAGCACCCGTATATGATCTTGATGTCAAACATCGATGAATGTGGGAACATCCATCGCCCATCATATGGGTCTAGTATCATATATGCTAGTCTACTCTGGTATATCGATGCCCCGTCTCGATACACCTGCGACTAGTGACATTTCAGGATATGCTTATAAACTACAGATGTCCCACTAGTATGATCTCTATCATAATCACTGTAGTCAAGCCAATATCCTCAGGGCTTTATCAACATGTATGAATGAGTAAAAGCATGATCAAATCAACATGTCAGTTAAAGAAGAACCAGATAACATACTATCATGTCGAGCAAGAATGTACACTGAATATATATATATATATATATATATATATATATATATATACATACATGTATAAATACATCCACTATCACATAATGGCCTCTAGAGCATACATATATCCAACAGATTTACCGATCAAGTGACATTCACGGTCGCAGAAATAATGTAAATACTGTGAACTAACATGTTTAAAATTTTCGATCGACTAAATTTACCGAAGTGGGCCCCAAGCACAACTGTAGCACTCAAAGAAAACCTGGGCCCAAACAGAATATACCAAAAACCCTATTTCCATGTCAGAGAGTCTCTGTAAAAATTTGGTGCAGCGATTACATTTTACCGCAGCGGAACCGCGGCCAGAACAGGGGTTTGGCCGCTGTTCCGCGGTCCTACTGAGGAATCACAGCATCGAATTTTTCCAGAATTCTTAAAAACGCCTGCATGAATTTCTGCAACACTCAAAAAAAAATTTCGAGCACAAATAAAATCGACAGAAACTGATGCTCTAGAAATCGCGGTTTTTAGAATTTTTGTTCGATCGAAAATGTAAACACGTTACAGCAAGCTGGACTAGATTAATGGCATGGCTCTAATACCATTGTAAGTTCACGGCAGTGCCCCGGCCGTCTGAACGAGGCCAAAATGCGGAAACGATACTTTTCTTTAACTTTTAAAACTGGCGCTACTGTAAGTCGATGTAGTACACCCCAGTACTTATGGGGAGGCGGAATTTACAAAAACTTATCAAGTTTAAACAACAAACATCGACTAACCGCATGAATCGAAGCTAAACCCTAAAAACCGTATTCTTATGAGTTTCATTACATAAGTGATTAGGGATTATACCTAATGAACCGGTCCTTCTTCTTTATGTCCTCCTTGGTTCTCCTCGGCCTTCTCTAGGTAGTAGACGATCCACCCGAGAGCGAAACTCCAAGCTAAACCTCTAACTTGAGGTAACTAATCAACTTTGATTGCTAATCAAAGATGATAGAATGATAAAGAGTGAAGGTTATGGATTGTTTAGTCTAACTAAACCTTTGATCTCAACACATGAGGATTAAGGATTAGTATTAGAAGATGAGAGCTTGAGGAGAGAGAATGTGTAATATGATAATGAGAGAAGAGAGAGAGTGTATCATAATAATATGAAGCATTCTTATTTTCAACAAATGAATAAAAAGAAATGAATAAGCATGCTTCACAAAATATCTTGTGATGATTCATTAACATGAGTCATTAAGCAATAAATGTGCATTAATGAAGTGAATGAATCACCACTATGACTCACTCTCTTTCCAAAACAAACCTCCTTAGTCACATCTTCTAGAAGCTTCTCGAGTAATTACGAGAACGCCCCTCCGATCCGTAAAAATACGGAAAAACTTTAGACTGTAAAAATCCAATAACCGGATACCAGTAACTGGCTTAAACCAAAGCCGACTGGTAAAAACTGTCCGAAAGTCGTACGCGCGTAAACGCACGTATGCGTCCGAACCCTTTGTCGCAAAACCATGCAACCTCAATATCGTTTCGCCTGGAGTAGGAAACTCTCTGTGTGGGACTCTAGAGACTCGACTACTACGCTGGCAGTGGGTTTAACCACAGACCGCAAGCGGCACTAGCTGTACGTAACGGTCCCCAGGTAGTTGTCGATAAGAAGGCCGATGAGTAAACCCATCCGAACTCCTACTGAGTCTAATGTGACAATCTCCATACAGTCCGGTCCGTTCGTCCATGACTATCGCATATCGGGCCTAGGGGGGCGGCAAGCGTCAGTCCCCTAATAGCGGTATAAGTCGTGTCGGAGTGAAGCCCATTACACCCTGAGAAACTGCTGGAACCTACCAGCAAATCTCGCTTGCCCTGGCCAGGGACTTTGCGTAATGGCTCTCTGACACAGCACGATATCTACTCCCAATACCGGGAGGGACGAATCCTGTCTAACCGCCACTGCCTCCAAGCGCTCGGGACTGCACCCAACTGCTACCTGTTTGCACGACTCCATAGAGCCGTGGTAGGGTAGCAATCTAAGAACAGTGGGACACACTCGAGGCGAAGTAGCAGTGTCAAGTCTGCGGACTACGCTGTACTCATGTCACCTGGGAACTGTTCACTGACGACTGGTATCAAACCAACCAACAGTTCCCTGTGAGTCCTGTCCGGTGTACCCGTAACCTAACGAGCACCTGTATACTATCTCCAGTACGACGTACTGATGGCTGTGGGACAGACCATCTCCCCAACTGGGATGAGAAGCGTACACACTAGTCTACTCCGGAGTATCGATGCTCTGTCTCGATAATCCAACGACCAGGGACCTGAATAAGGATGTGCTTGTAGACTACCCAGCCCCCACTAGTGTGACTGCCATCACAACGCTGGTAGCCAAGCAAGATCCTAAGAGCTCTATCAATACGTACACTCACATATTAAGATAGAAAAACCAAGTAGCATACTACCATGTTTAGCAAGACTGTTATATACATGTGAATATCCCAAGCTTCCATTAAGTAATATACAAGCTAGTATGATACAGTAATGGCCTTCTAGGGCATAAACACTAACAATCTCCCACTTGCACTAGGGCCATGTACTGGCATATCGCAGACCAATGATCTCGAGTAGCCTCTCGAACTGAATCTGAGGAAGGGCCTTCGTGAATGGATCAGCAATGTTCTCTTCTGAAGCAACTCTCCGAACCTCGATCTCCTGACGATCAATGATCTCCCTGATCAGGTGATACCGCCTCAAGATGTGTCTGGACTTCTGATGGGACCTTGGTTCCTTCGCTAAAGCTATAGCTCCGTTGTTGTCGCAATACAGAGGTATTGGATCAACTATGGTAGGAACCACCTGAAGTTCTGTTAGGAACTTCTTCATCCAGACTGCTTCTTTTGCGGCATCGCAAGCAGCTATATACTCCGCTTCCATCGTCGAGTCAGCAACGGTGTCCTGCTTGGAGCTCTTCCAGCACACCGCCCCTCCATTGAGGGTAAAGACATAACCCGACATGGACTTGGAATCGTCCTTATCACTCTGGAAGCCGGAATCAGCAAAGGCCTCCAACCTGAGGTCTTTTCCGCCGTAAACCAAGAACATCTCCTTAGTCCTCCTCAGGTACTTGAGAATGTTCTTTACTGCTATCCAGTGCTTCTCCCCTGGGTCTGACTGATACCGGCTTACCACGCTTAGTGCGTAAGCTACATCTGGTCTGGTACACAACATCGCATACATTATAGAGCCTACCGCAGAAGCGTAGGGTATAATAGACATGCGTTCCCTTTCCAAATCAGTCTTGGGAGACATCTCTTTGGAGAGGGTGATTCCGTGACAAGCCGGTAGATTACCGCGCTTTGAATCTTCCATACTGAATCTTTTCAGTATAGTGTCGATATACCTGGACTGCGAAAGTCCCAACATCCTCTTGGATCTATCACGATAGATCCGGATCCCCAGTATGTAAGAGGCATCACCCAGGTCTTTCATGGAGAACCTGTGTGACAAGAATCCTTTGACAGATTGTAGCATAGGAATGTCATTTCCTATCAATAGAATGTCATCCACGTACAAAACGAGGAATACGACACTTCTGGCCACAACTTTACTATATATGCACGGTTCATCTGGATTTTTGATAAAGTCATATTCTTTGACTGTCTCATCAAAACAGATGTTCCAACTCCGCGATGCCTGCTTTAGTCCATAAATGGACTTAAGCAGCTTGCATACTTTCCCGCTGCTCCCACTCTGATTGAAACCCTCTGGCTGATCCATATAGACGCTCTCCTCTAAATTTCCATTCAGAAAAGCCGTCTTTACGTCCATCTGCCAGATTTCATAATCATGGAAGGCAGCAATAGCAAGAAGGACCCGAATGGATTTGAGCATAGCCACTGGAGAAAAGGTTTCGTCATAGTCCAAACCAGGTCTTTGACGAAAACCCTTTGCTACAAGTCTAGCCTTATAGGTTTCCACCTGTCCATCTACACCAATCTTTTTCTTGAAGATCCATTTGCATCCTATGGGTTTTACCCCATCTGGAGCAAAGTCCAAAGTCCATACTTTGTTGGTGTACATGGACTCCATTTCGGTCCGCATTGCATCTAGCCATCGTACCGAGTCGCCGCTCTGGATGGCCTGCCTGAAGTCAGTAGGTTCATCATCATCTATGATGCAATCCTCTCTATCCCCATCTATGAGAAAACCGTAGTATCTCTCAGGCGGACGAGACGGCCTACTACTCCTGCGGAGGGGTGCGGGAATGTTCTGTTCTTCTTGAACCTCTGGTTCTACCAAACTTTCAGTAGCAGTTTGTGGTTCTGGAATTTCTTCCAGTTCTATTTCGCTCCCACTCTTCTGATTTTCCAAAAATTCAGTTTCTAAGAAGCGGGCATGACGAGAAACAAAAACCTTTTGTTCCTCTGCGTAATAGAAGCAATATCCTGTAGAGTTCTTTGGATATCCCACAAACTTACACTCTACTGAGCGTGCCTCGAGCTTGTCCGGATGCTGCTTTTTTACAAAAGCTGGACATCCCCACGTCTTCAGGTACTGAAGATAGGGTTTCTTCCCACTCCACATCTGATATGGTGTGGTAGGCACAGTTTTGGTTGGAACTCTGTTCAAAAGATGTATCGCTGATTCTAGCGCATACCCCCAGAAAGATCGCGGCAACTCAGCATTACTCATCATGGATCGTACCATATCCAATAGGGTTCGATTCCGTCTCTCCGATACACCGTTGTGCTGTGGAGTGTATGGAGGAGTAAGCTGAGAGAGAATTCCTTTCTCTTTTAGGTAACCTAGGAACTCGGCACTTAAGTATTCTCCACCTCGATCAGATCTCAGTGTCTTAATACTTTTGCCTGTTTGGTTTTCCGCTTCACTCTTGTATTCCAGGAATTTCTCAAAGGCTTCGGATTTATGCTTCATTAAGAAGACATGTCCAAACCTAGAGAAATCATCCGTGAAAGTAATGAAATAGGAAAAACCACCTCTTGCATGTGTAGACATTGGACCGCATACATCACTGTGTATGAGTCCTAAGAGCTCGCTCGCTCTTACTCCTTGTCCAGTAAATGGAGTCTTTGTCATCTTTCCTTTGAGACAAGATTGACAAGTGTCATAAGTTTGATATTCGAACGTGTCCAAATATCCTTCTCTATGCAACTTAGTCAACCTTCTCTCATTGATGTGACCCAGTCTACAATGCCATAAGAAAGCTTTATTTAAATCTGGAGACTTTCTTTTTAGTGTGTTCTGGACATTGAAAATTTGGAGTTGGTTTAACACATATATGCCGTTATTTAGAGTACCGGACCCAATCAAACCATGATTAAGGTGGATGTTGACAACATCTCTTACAAACGTGAAATCATAACCTTTATTTGATAACAAGGAAACTGATATGATATTACACGTTAAGCTGGGTACAAAATAACAGTTATGTAAAACCAAAATGTGTCCACTCGTCAATCCTAGGTGATAATCCCCGACGGACGCAGCTCCCACGCTAGCTCCGTTAGCAACCCTGAGGATCATATCACCTTCCTTCAGCACTCTACGGTTTCTCAGTGCCTGCAATGAATTGCAAATATGAGATCCTGACCCGGTATCCAATACCCAGGAAGTAGAGTTGATCGACAGACAATTCTCAATTACAAACACACCTGAAGTCGAAGCCACAGCTTGCTTCGGTTCCTGGTTCTTGGCGTTCCACGCCTTGCAATCCTTCTTCCAGTGCCCTTTCCTGTGACAATGGAAGCACTCATCCAGGCCAACTACTGGTGCTGTAAACTTTTTCTTTCCCTTCTTTCCCACCTTACTAACACCTCCTCTAGGTCTGGGTGCGGCCTTCTTCTTCCTTCCTTTGGCCCTAGCCTTGGACCCGGAAGAAGATGAACCGCCAACAAACATAGCGGGTGTTTCCCTTGCCTTCTGCAAGGTGCCCTCTGCACTCCTTAACATGTTTAGGAGTTCCGCAAGTTCAACTTCTTTTCCTTGAAGATTGAAGTTGAGGATAAACTGGGCGTAGGTGGGAGGAAGGGACTGGAGAACAAGGTCTGTATAGAGCTCATTATCCAAAGTCGTCCCAAGGTCCGCGAGCTCTTCAATATAGCCGATCATCTGTAGGACATGTTCACCTACTGATGACCCGACAGCCAACCTCGCTCGAAACAGTTTCTTCGAGGTCTCGTATCTTGCTATACGAGATTGCTCTCCATAAAGTTCCTTTGTATGGAGAAATATGCCATCAAGGGACATATCCTCGTGCCTCCTCTGATGTTCATTGTTCATCGAGGCAAGCACGATGCACTTGGCTCTCGCGCAATCTAAATCCCAGGTTTTACGGATTTCCTTATCCGCATTGCTGGATTTGGGACCAAGGACAGCAGGTGCTGTAGCGGTGAGGACGTACCCCAGTTTGTCATAGGTCAAAGCCATCTTGACATTCCGCAGCCAATCTTTATAGTTTGGCCCTGTCAGTATATTTTTCTCTAAAAGTAACTTAAGTCCAGTCATTTTCAGGGTCGCTGCAATTAGGAGAGAGAGAAGAAAACTCTTTAGCATGATGCTCTTGCAAGTTTAGAGTGGTTTTTAGTTTATCTAAACTGGATGGCTCCCACTGTTTCTCGAATCCTTCCTCAAACCATAAAAGAAGAATTAGCCAAGACTATTCTCACCGTACAATACTTGCTTAACCGTTCAGCCAGGCTGGTGTCGATACTTCGAGGGAGGTTTTCCAACGCTTTCGCGAAGTTCCTTAATTAAAGAACCTCTTTTCTCTGGGGGCGTAACCCCGCTGACACTTTTCTGGACACCTACTAGGTTTATAGCATTGATCGTTAAGCGACGAATATCCTGATAAGTAGCATATACTCACAGTAGGATCGGGATCCAAATATCATCGTATGATAATGTTGAAGGAATCCTACCAACATTCATCAAACTCCAAATGGTATGCATCTCTTTGCAAATTTCAGTTTCTTTAGAAATTCCCGATATAAGTTTTTGCCCCATGCTCTTATGACCTTGACGTATGCCAACAAATCATAAGTCACATGTCAAGTTCTGCCCATCATTATCTTGTTAATTTGAACCCACCCGTATATACCCTTGACGTATGCCAACAAGGTAATGCGACTGTCCCAAACCAACACATCTATCTATGCAACAAATGAATACCCCAGCAGCTACCAAACACTATGCCTTGACGTATGCCAACAAGCATAGCTTGAATACTACTGACCATCCATAAGAAATGACGGAGGGCTACGACTGGTTTTGGCGAAACCGTGAACGTAGTGAACTTGATATAATCGAAGGAACCTGATAGCTTTTAAAAAGAGTGGTTAAATCTCCGCATTTAAAAATATCTGTTTAAAAATAACCGAGTGGTTTCTTTTAAATTGTTCCAACGATTTAAACTTTGGTTTGTTTTACTTTGCATTATAGATAATGCGTCCCATCATTAACCTATCATTGCAGAAAACAACGAAAATATAACGTCCTCTTATGCCATCCGCATTCGCCACGGGGTCCCGTCATCACCCGTTAGGTTACTTAACTAACGACAGAGCGGGGGCTGGGCTAGCGCGGGTGTAAAACATAAGTGACGTCTAAATAGCTATAATAAATATAGATATTTTACATTCGTCTGACGCAATGATATTCATTCCAGAACACAGATAAACAATATTGGATTTGCAAGCAATCTGTATTTCTTTTGAGCCTGCAAGAAAAGACAGATTACACAGTTGTGATGAATAGCCGTTTACCCCACCCTCGACCCCTACGGGTACGGCAAACTACCCACCCGGCAGTCTGTGTACCCCACCTTGGGTCAGTCCTAGGAGCAAAAACAGTAAAATGAAATAATACAACGGTGGCTACGACCGCAACCTGGAAGTGCCCCGCGAAAATAATATTACAACAAATTACATTTACAACAAACGAATTAAACAATAACCCTTTGCTAATCCCGGCTATACACCACAACAGTCCAATACAGTTTATATGCACAAACAGATATAACCATTTCATAAATGTGCAACCCCCTGCCAACCGACATACTAGCAGTTGGGGAAGGTTTACGAACACATCAAACAATCACAGATATAATCCAATACGCAAATACTGTATTTTTCGATCGAATAAACAACTTCAAAATTGCTCCAAAATCTGCTCTGTTAAACAGTAACCTGAGCAATAATTAAATATTCCAGAAAACCCCAAATGTCACAGGGGACCCACACAAGAAAGACGAGTCCATGACTCGGTCAAAGCGCCGCGGATGCGCGGCAGATCCCACCGATCCGCCGCGCTTCCGCGGCCGAGTTGCCGATTCATGGGCTCGAATTTCTTGGGTGTTCTCCTGGACCCCTTTCTAGCTCTCTGAACACTCCAGAAAAATTTTAGGACTTGATTTTCACTTCGACAGAAACTGAACAGAACTAGGGTTTTCCGGGATCGTTTTTTCATTCGAAATTCGTACAAATTTGCGATTAGGTTATTTAGTGTTTAGCGAGGCTCTGATACCACTGTAAGTCGATGTAGTACACCCCAGTACTTATGGGGAGGCGGAATTTACAAAAACTTATCAAGTTTAAACAACAAACATCGACTAACCGCATGAATCGAAGCTAAACCCTAAAAACCGTATTCTTATGAGTTTCATTACATAAGTGATTAGGGATTATACCTAATGAACCGGTCCTTCTTCTTTATGTCCTCCTTGGTTCTCCTCGGCCTTCTCTAGGTAGTAGACGATCCACCCGAGAGCGAAACTCCAAGCTAAACCTCTAACTTGAGGTAACTAATCAACTTTGATTGCTAATCAAAGATGATAGAATGATAAAGAGTGAAGGTTATGGATTGTTTAGTCTAACTAAACCTTTGATCTCAACACATGAGGATTAAGGATTAGTATTAGAAGATGAGAGCTTGAGGAGAGAGAATGTGTAATATGATAATGAGAGAAGAGAGAGAGTGTATCATAATAATATGAAGCATTCTTATTTTCAACAAATGAATAAAAAGAAATGAATAAGCATGCTTCACAAAATATCTTGTGATGATTCATTAACATGAGTCATTAAGCAATAAATGTGCATTAATGAAGTGAATGAATCACCACTATGACTCACTCTCTTTCCAAAACAAACCTCCTTAGTCACATCTTCTAGAAGCTTCTCGAGTAATTACGAGAACGCCCCTCCGATCCGTAAAAATACGGAAAAACTTTAGACTGTAAAAATCCAATAACCGGATACCAGTAACTGGCTTAAACCAAAGCCGACTGGTAAAAACTGTCCGAAAGTCGTACGCGCGTAAACGCACGTATGCGTCCGAACCCTTTGTCGCAAAACCATGCAACCTCAATATCGTTTCGCCTGGAGTAGGAAACTCTCTGTGTGGGACTCTAGAGACTCGACTACTACGCTGGCAGTGGGTTTAACCACAGACCGCAAGCGGCACTAGCTGTACGTAACGGTCCCCAGGTAGTTGTCGATAAGAAGGCCGATGAGTAAACCCATCCGAACTCCTACTGAGTCTAATGTGACAATCTCCATACAGTCCGGTCCGTTCGTCCATGACTATCGCATATCGGGCCTAGGGGGGCGGCAAGCGTCAGTCCCCTAATAGCGGTATAAGTCGTGTCGGAGTGAAGCCCATTACACCCTGAGAAACTGCTGGAACCTACCAGCAAATCTCGCTTGCCCTGGCCAGGGACTTGCGTAATGGCTCTCTGACACAGCACGATATCTACTCCCAATACCGGGAGGGACGAATCCTGTCTAACCGCCACTGCCTCCAAGCGCTCGGGACTGCACCCAACTGCTACCTGTTTGCACGACTCCATAGAGCCGTGGTAGGGTAGCAATCTAAGAACAGTGGGACACACTCGAGGCGAAGTAGCAGTGTCAAGTCTGCGGACTACGCTGTACTCATGTCACCTGGGAACTGTTCACTGACGACTGGTATCAAACCAACCAACAGTTCCCTGTGAGTCCTGTCCGGTGTACCCGTAACCTAACGAGCACCTGTATACTATCTCCAGTACGACGTACTGATGGCTGTGGGACAGACCATCTCCCCAACTGGGATGAGAAGCGTACACACTAGTCTACTCCGGAGTATCGATGCTCTGTCTCGATAATCCAACGACCAGGGACCTGAATAAGGATGTGCTTGTAGACTACCCAGCCCCCACTAGTGTGACTGCCATCACAACGCTGGTAGCCAAGCAAGATCCTAAGAGCTCTATCAATACGTACACTCACATATTAAGATAGAAAAACCAAGTAGCATACTACCATGTTTAGCAAGACTGTTATATACATGTGAATATCCCAAGCTTCCATTAAGTAATATACAAGCTAGTATGATACAGTAATGGCCTTCTAGGGCATAAACACTAACAGCTACCGCGTACTAAAAACCCGGATCAGGCCATTAACCTACTCCTAGCTAACTAGAGAATGGGTAGAGAGATATAATGAGCGATCCGTGTCCTTCGGTCTTCTCTTCGTCATCCCGATCTCCCCGCGGAATCTCCTGTCTTCATCTCCCCGTCGGAAGGGCACCACATCGTCGGGTTCTTTTACGGGCTCCCACCTCTGGACCGAGGCATCTCGGGCACGAAGTTGGCGAGTCGACATGTCCAAGAATTTTGTAGGATAGTGTAGAACTCTTTTGTCTCAGTGGGGTTAAAGAAATTGCCATATTGATGTGGAGGAAGAGTAGTATGCTTTTTTGGATGAACTAGAGAATTTTTGGCAAGCAAAAGAGATCAAATTCACTTCTCAAATTTTTGGACAGCCCCCACTAGTTGTGGCCGGCCAAGCTTGGTGAAGGGAGTGAGAGAGAAAAGTCAAGAGGGTGGGGAAGCAATAATGCAAGCATGAATAATGAGTGATGATTAGAAACAACATGATCATTAACAAGTCTTCACACCATCAACCATCTCATCTCCAAAAGTCAAGCAATCATGAACAATCATGAATCAACAAGTTAATCTATGGTGGAACCATCATGAAACTACCAATTACAAGAAACACCCTCCACAATGCTAATTTGCATATTTACAAATAAGCCCCTCCACACCAATTTTCAGCCAAAGAAAGAACAAAGGAAAAATGGCCGAAACGGAAAGCAAACTGGCAACTTCAAAAAACTGATCCCGTAATAAATTACAGGAAAACCCCGCGACTGTATATACATACCCGCATTTGTATTCCGACCGAATACAAATGCAATGAGACAAAATCTACACTGCACAATACTAGGATCCGGCTTAAACCAATGCCCGCTAGTATTATCCGTCCGATCATGATCCGTGCAATACCGCACGTATATGATCGAACCCTGCCATATCTCCATACGGCCTCTACAGCGTTTCGCCCGAAACTTAAGAAACGGTCTGTGGGGGACTCTAAAGACTCGTCAAACTTTGGCTGTGGATTTAACCACTAGCTCATCAGAGGTATTAGCCATACGTAACGGGCTACCAGGTATTGACCAAAAGGGACGTCGATGAGCGAACTCATCCTGACACCCTACTGAGCCTGTCAGTGACAATATCTGTACAGTCCGGTCCGTTCGTCTATGAGTATCACATGGCGGGCCTAGGGGGTGGTAAAAGTCAGACCCCCAAAAGCGGTACAAGTCGTGTCGGAGTGTATCCCAGAACACCCTGAGATACTACCGGAATACCTACCAGTAAATCTCCTGCCTTGGCCAAGGACTTCATGTAATGGCTCTCCTAGAAACAACGCGACCTCACCCCGAATACCGGGAGAGACGAACCCCTGCAGATCCGCTCACTGCCTCCATGTGGCTCGGGACTGTACCCAACTAAAACCTCTTTGCACGACTCCTTTGAGCTGTGGTAGGGTAGTAATCAAAGTACAGTGGGAACTCACACGAGAAAAATGATGATCTCAGGTCGATGAACTAACCTGTACACATGCCACCAGGGAACTGCTATCTGACGTCTGGTATAATACCAACTAGCATGTTCCCGGCGAGTCCTGTCCGGTATACTCATAAGCCAATGAGCACCTGTATACATCTTAGGTGAACCAACTGACACCAGTGGCTTGTGAGACCGGCCACCGCCCCTCGTCGGGGTCTCGACTGTATACACCAGTCTACTCTGGAGTATCGATGCCCTGTCTCGAAAACTCCTACGACTAGGGACCTTTTAAGGATGTGCTTATAGACCCCAGCTCACACGTATATGATCGCCATCATATTGCTGGCCGTCAAGCAAGAATCCTAAGGGCTTTATCAACGTGCAATAGTGACCTGTAAGGTCACCTGAAACAGTACACGATGATAAAGATAAACCAGATAGCATACGATCATCTTGAGTAAGAATGTTCTAACGGTATAGGTCCTCTCTCAATCATTGCAATCACATGCCTGTGATCTAATAATTGACTCTGAGGGCACTATCTCAAACATTTGGAGCGTCGGTTGCTTCGTTCGACGAAGCTGGAGTTTGCACCATTTCCCTCAGGTGGATCATCGGAGATGGAGGAAGACCGGCAACCAAACATCATCAAAGGATCGCTAGGAGCTTAGAATGAAGACCGAAGGACACGGATCAACTCGGTATAAAAATTCTAACTCTTAGTTAGCATTCTAGTTTAGGGTTTAAGGTCCATCCGGGATTCGGGTAGCGGTAGTACCGGTTTAGAAATTTTTGTTCCGCATTTTGGCCGCGTTTTGATGGCCGGGGCGTAGCCGTGACCCAACAAAAAAGAAAAAAAAAACTATTCAGGATTTATTACAGTCTACAATTTCTCTAACTGTTCAGCCAGGCCAGTGTTGGTACTTTGAGGGAGGTTCCTCGTGCTTTCGCACTGACCTAATTAAAATAAACCTCATCTTCCCAGAGGTGTAGCCCCGTTAACACCTTTCTAGACACCTAATGGGTTAGCTAATTGTAAAGTGCAAAACTCTCCTGGGAGTAACTTTTACTCACAGTGGGATCGGGATCCAACTATCATATAGATGATATGCAATCTCATTGAAAATTTCAACTCTTGAAATTCCCGATATAGTTTTTTCCCCTATCGACTTATGACCTTGGCTATGGTCAACATATCAAAAGTACTAGTCAAGTTCTACCCATCATTTCATGATTAACTAGACCCACCCATATAACCCTTGACTATGATCAACATGATCATATGAATGCCCTAACTAATTTGCATCATATGCTTTGTAGGAAGACATCACTCAGCTACCGTATACTACACCTTGACTATAATCAACATACGTAGCACGAATACTAAGTATTCTGCTTTCTAAAATGACGGAGGGTTGCAGATGGTTTTTATGAAAACCTTTAACGCTTAGAACTTGATATCGTTGTAGAATCTAAATTGTTTTTAGAAAGGAGTGGCTTAAGCTCCGCATCTTTTGAAACTTGCATTTTTCATAAAAAGGCCGAGTGTGTTTCAAATTCGATTCTACAACATTTTTAGGTTTCTTTTTCTTTACATTAATCTCATTAATTATTCCCATCATTTAAGTTCCTAAGCCATCATAGAAAAGAAACGAAAATAGAACGTATACTTATGCCACCCGCATTCACCACAGTGTCCTGCTATGAACCGTTAGGTTACTTAACTAACGGCATAGCGGGGCAGGGCTAGTACGGATGTAAAACATAAGCAACGTTTATTATATATCATATATATATAATAATAATCCATTCGTCTCAAATACTAAGTAACTCATCACATAATATCAACAGCAGAAGCACATATGAAAATAAAAGGATATCTAGGAGGTCCATATTTTGTATTTAGCCAGCAATAGAAAATACGGATTCCACGGTCGCGATGAATAGCCAAGCCCACACCCATAGACCCCTACGAGAGAGGCAAGTGACCCTACCAATTCTAGAGTTTAGGAGACCTGGTCCCGACTCCTCGAGATGGTCTCCCACTGAACCCCAGAACCCCGGTCACTTGTGCTCCCCGCCTTGGGTCTATCCTAATGCGGAAAAGTAAATAATATACAACAATGGTGACATCATCCTCAACCCGAAAGTGTCCCAATAAAAGAATATTACATACATTGAATATTACATGTGTCACGACCCGAAATGGCACACGACTGGCACTTGAATCATATGAAGTCTATAGGACCCCATCTAATTCAAGTAAGCCAAGAAATCCCAGAAATCTAAATCATTTAAAAAAGAAGTGAAGAAAACATGTTTTAAAACAAGGGGTTTTTAAACAACATAAGCCGATATGCATTTTAAAATCTCAAGTATTTTCTGAAAATTGCGGCAGAGTTTCTTTTGTAAATACTGGCCCCAAAAGGGGTACATGTCACGACCCGAATTGGCATGTGACGGTCCTAATACTACGCAACGTCTACAGGCGTAACATAGTAAAAGAAAGCCAAAACCCAAAAATCTAAACCATTAAAAGACAAGAAAAGCTAAAAAACATTGTTTAAACTTTTGAAAATCTCATGTATAAATTCTTTAAGTCCAATTTACTTTCTTGAAAATTTGGGCAGCACCTCCTTTGTAAAAACCAACCCCAAAATGGGTACAACATAATATAAGTAAAAGCATCTCAAATGGGAGCAAAATCCATGCCCAACGGCGGAAAACAATCACCACAACAGATATACGACGCCGTAGCGAAGATAGAGACGATATAAATAAAACTGCATAAAAACCTCCAAGTCACAAAATAATATACAATACCGTCCTCACATCAAGTCTCTAAGTCATACAAGATAATGGTAGATGGAGAGTACATGATACAACGAATATACAACAAGCAACATCGCATAACCGCACAACCCTACCTAAGCAAAACTGCACACTGTCAGGCGAAGCGATATCCGTAGCAAAAGATGATACGATAGATGGAAATAGCTCTGCCTCTGACTATACTGAAGAACACCTGCAAAACACTGTGGCACAACGGGGGTGAGTTGCCAACTCGTGAATAGTAAAATAACATATGCAGGTAATCGCGAGTATGCACGTACAGCGTGAATCTAACATAAGCATCTAATAGTAAAGAATGGTCATATGTAATACATCAGTCATGAAAGGTATGCTAGCAGGTACTACTAACACAAGAAGCAATAATATGACAATCTGTATGTAATAATAATGTAAGGTACTCTATTAGATACTAGTAATACATGAAGCAGTGCATAAACAATAAATGTGGAGTATGGAATAAAACATGTCATTTCCACGGAAATCCTAATCTCGTGGTAGGACCAAAATCTAACATGACAATCAAATTCCCAATTTCCACAAATCAGCCCCCAAATTGGCTCTCATATCATGTAAGTCTCATATATCCTTAATGTACAACATCAAGTAAATCTCATATATCCTGAATGCCCAACATCAAGTATATCTCATATATCTCGAATGTACAACATCAAGTAAATCTCATATATCCCGAATATACAACATCAATATATCCACATCATCACCAGTGTATACAATATCAGTATAAAGTAAGTTTCATACAAGGTGAGTGTCTAACATCGACACCCAAAACATCATGAAACAAGTGTCAAGCATCGACACCAAAATACTGATCTCTAAGGCGCCATCACCTGGGACTGGCCCTCCAATGTCATGTACGTACATCCTAATAACCTGGGTAAGCACCACCTGCAATCTACAAGGCATGTACGTACATAACCTCAATCGATATCCCCCAGATATACGTCGAGTCCAAATACTGTTACCGGATGGCAAACGCCCCCAGCCGGGCTCAACGGCATGGACCTTCGATCTTCTTGCCCGGGGATCCAACTGGGCTCCACCATGTACCTGCACACGGACCACGACTCCTCCTCGCATGGGGTATATATAAGCTCAGAACCGAGAAATCTCATGGTGGAAGCTGAAATATCATATCAAGAGAAACCGGGTTTTTCAAATAATGCATAATTTCATGAAACAACCATGGTCCTCAAATCCAGAAAACATCAAGTAGTGAATAGGTATGAACGCATAAATCAATACACACATATTAGCGTCCCATTCCACTAATATATGTGTATAGGCATATATAACAGCGTCCCATTCCACTGTTATATATACATAGTAGTAAAAATATCAGAGAACATCATATGAAATCTATGAATGTAATATATGCAACATGAAACAGTAATATGAGCATATAAAGGAAAAACAACTATTTAACTACAACAAGTTACTAAATATATCACGCGGTTCTTTATTTCCCCGAAATCAGATGCAACAAAATAGACAGGTGAACATGTAGCTATAACAAGGTATGCGTAACCATGTCGGTATAGCAAGATATGTGTGTCCATATGTAAGTATGTATGATGTCAAAGTATCAGTACCAAGGTATGTCTCTATGCCTATCCATAATATCCTCCAGGTATATGTATATATGTATGCCAGAAGTACATGTAGATATGTCTCACATGTGTATATACCTATCACTAATGGTACACTACCCTATAGGTATATGGTTAACTAGAAGGTAAGCATGCCAGGGCATATGTATAAGCATGTTGGTATACAGGTATGCTATAAATCAAGTGCATAAAGATTATGAATCAATGTCCCTAATCAAACAACATCATATCTATAAGGGTGTTGTGCGTGTCATGGCAATTATTGACGGTGTGAGTGGCATGCAAACAGTGCTCGTGCAACATAAGCCATCAATAATAGTGCAGTATCCTAAGGATACTAGTCCAAGCACAAAAAATAACTAAGCAGTAGGGTGAATGCGCAATTCTAAATATAACATAGAATATGCGACAAGTCAAGTCATTTCTAGCCCAGACGCATAACGCCATGCGGGCGATTCCCCTGTAGATGTTAAATCTACTCACCAACGTCCTGGCTATGTGAAGCCAACCACTTGTTTCTCCTTCTTCGCAGCGTCCGAAATCCCCGCCTGCGAATCTACAACATTAAAACAATAAAGCAAGTATATATTAATAATAGAACCAAAACACGCATAAACTGTATTTAACCGAAACTACTACACAAAACATACTCTCAAGTGTTCGTATTGTGGCTAACGTGCGTAACGACATGACGAAAACAACCTAAGAGCAAAATAACACCAAAAGTACGATCCGTGTCGTATAACGTATCGCGCGGACACAAAACACTAGATTAAAGGAAAACGATCCCAGATTTTGCATACAGTAATTACTAAAAAAGTACACAGTACCAAACACCCCTAAACCACAGCTGACAACTACCCACAAAAACTCAAACCCCAACTCCCCAGAAAAACCGACGTTGCCGGAATTGCTCTTCTCGTCGCCGGCCATAGCCGGTGGGGTGGGCCTTGTGTCTCAGGTGAGGGCTTAGATTCACTAGCACATCACTACAAACTTGTTTGGCCACTCAGTAAAAATTCCAGGTCAGAGCAGTTAACAGAAGCTCTAAAAAGGCACAAAAAATACGATATTGGTACGAAACGATACTTTAAGTGTGTTAGTTATATGTATGCCCTAAAGGCCATTACTGTACATGAGATGTATATTGTATTGGATGCTGGGACATATATAGGTAGGACTTTCTTGCTCGACATGATAGTACACTATCTGGTTGCTCTTTATCTTAACATGTATACTTGCAGTCTTTCTATTACATGTTGATAAAGACCTTAGGATGTGTGCTCGACTTCCAGGACTATGATGCAGATCATACTAGTGGGGCCTGGGTAGTCAATGAGTACATCCTTCAATGTTCCTAGTCGTGGGAATATCGAGACGGGGCATCGATATTCCAGAGTAGACTAGCGTATATCTTCTCGATCCATGTGATGGGCGATGGATGATCCCATATCCATTGGTGTTTGACATCAGAGATGGTATGCGGGTGCTCAGTGGTGACTGGGTACACTGAACGGACTCGCCGAGAACTCCCAGATAGTATTAAACCTCACGTCAGATGACACTTCTCTGGTGACACTGGTACAGCTTAGACTGTTGACGCGAGATCGTCATAGAGTCTTGTGTGTCTCCCTTTGTGCTTTGATTTCCACCCTACCACGGCTCTATTGAGTCATGCAAACAGGTGGTTTTTGGGTACAGTCCCGATTCATATGGAGGCAATGAGCGATAGGAGGGGATTCGTCTCTTCCGGTATTGGGGGTTGATGTTGCGCTATGCTCGACTGGCCATAACTGGGAATTCCTGGCCAGGGTTGCACTGATTTACTGGTAAGTGTTATCAGTAGTTTTGTGCTTGTTATGGACCTTACATCGGCATGACTTATCAAGCTACTGGGGTCTGACGTTTACCACCCCTAGGCAAGATATACAACATATCAAACGAACAGACCGGACTGTGTGGTAAGTGTTACTGGTTGGATTCACAGGAGTGTGAGCAGGCTTGCTCGTTGATCTTCTGATCGCTCAATACCCGGGTGGCCGTTACGTTTAGCAGACCGCTTGCGGCTTGTGGGTGTTTGATATGATTATCACCTACTGCCGGCGTATTGACGAGTCTTTAGAGTCCTACACAGGGGTTTCCTGGCTCAAGCGAAACGAAATAGGAGCGCATATGAGATATGTGCGGGACCAAGAATAATACCAGTATGTGATACTGTATTCTATTCTCGCGATTTGTATCATCAGACGGTTATATATGATATAGCCAGGTTACCGAATCAAGTGTTGATTCGATATATTGATACACTACATTTTAGTCGGTTATATGTGATATGACCGGATCGTTAAATCAAGTATTGATTTAATGATTTAATGTATAATTATATATTTGATATATTGCTTTACATTAACTAGTATTTGTTCACTTAAGATTGATTTTCTCACTTGATGTGCATAAGTTGTATATATGATATATGTTTGTGCACTAGTTTGTATCATGATTGATGATACATGCAAACTTGGGTGTGTGCATGACTTACACCATGTTTAGGTTAATGGTTAGGGTTTTATTTGTTTTAATTATTTTGGCAAAAATAAAATGGTGTCTTTCTTTGGTTTATGCTTGAAGCTTCATGAAACTTTTTAGTATCTTTGAAAAGTCTAACCATTTTGTTTTGTTCTTTGACCTAACCATCAACCTAAACTCTAGTTTAGTCTCTACAATGGTTTACTCACCCATGGTTGCAACATGATAGATTTCACTTGATTATTCATTTTTTAGATAAATCATTATTCATATTCTTTTCTTTCTTCTTCTTCTTCTTCAAGAAGAAGAAAGCTTGCTTGAAATTTCTAAGTGAAGATCAAGAGTGAGAAATCAAAATCTAAAGTGAACCCACTTCCTATTTCTTCATCCTCTACCACTTGCCATGTTGTATAGGGTGTTCTCTTCATGAAGTTCTTGACCAAGTGAAGGAATAGCTTGAGTTTGTGTCTCCCCGACGTAGATCATCTTCGGCCTCGAAGTCATCGACCTAGCCTGCTCTTTTCTCCGATGAAACCAACGCTAGGGTTCGGGATCCCGATGATCGCAGCGAAGGGACGTCAACACGGAGCTTTAGAAGTGAAGGACCGGATCTACAAAGGTTATATTCCCATTCACTTAGTAGCAAAGTAGTTTGCTTGCTTGTAGTTTCGCCTTACCTCTAGTTAACGATCTTGCATAGGGTTGTTCGACACATAAAATTTTTGATTTTGGTATGGTTAATGCTTTATGGAACCTCTTGAGTGTGCCTAGGAACCCTACAGTGATATGAAAGCCTAGCTAGAGCTTTAGGCGAAGTGTAGACGAAGTTAGAAACCCGATCGAACCCCGAAACCCTAAACAAAACCCTTCTCTGTACATTTTTCAAAACAGTGTATTTTTGTGAATTAAAAATGCTCAGAAAATAGAGCAGGAAATTCCAAAGCAAACTGCAGAAAACGACAAGTTAACTCTACAGTAGCGCCGCGGAACCGCGGCCTTACCCTACTTCTGGCGGCGGTTCCGCGGCCGTATGTGATGATTAGGCGCTTCATTTTCTACAGTAATACCCGTAGAAGTTTCCTGTTTCTTCTGGGAATTTTTAATCTGTATTCAACAGTTGAGTTTTCTGGGTTGTTTTGGGTACTCGATGTTTCGATCGGATTCTTTAACTTTGTTTATGTTTTTTTCAAGGTATTTTAGAACATGTTAAAAAGTTCGACCGGATATAAATAACCCACTTTTTACCCTGACGGGAAATTTCCAAGTGTTGGATTTTTCCGTAATTTAAGAATGTTCTAAGTAGTGCAAGTAACCTGATGGACCCTCTAGAAGACAACAAACCTTAACTCGATTATGTGACCGTCTTGAACTGCCTTTTGAACCTTAGGGTTTGGGACAGTACGGTGTGCCACATGTGAGGCGTTGGCTTGACCCTTCTACGGCTGGACCGTTGGTACTGTGGCATGAAGTGAATGTTTTTAAACTTATTTCAAGTGTTGAGCTTTTCGGGAAAACTTGGGTGTCTGATTATTCGATCGGAAAGTTTAACATTGTCTATTTATCTGGAATGTGATACAATATTTGGAATCCACAAGTAGTTATGAGATAACTATTTTGAATATTATAAATCTAGTAGTTTAGTCTCACTTGATCGGTTGCCACGGAATTTTGATGTGATCAAAAGTCCGTCGCAATCACGTTGCGTACGTGGATACTCGCCGGTAAACTTAATAGATAGCCACTCCCCATAGCCCCGACCAAGTGACTGTAGGAGAACCCCGTCACTAAAAGCATCCGTTCGGGTGCTCACGGCAGCGGTGTTCCGCCTTAGTGCACTTCGTCGACGGTATCAGGGCTGCGACCGTCTACTAAAGTTTGCGACGAGCATTCGTTCAGGATGCCGGGAATCTTGTTGAATTGCCCGACTTGATATTGAAAAGAGTTTTCGATAATGAGACTAAAATGCGGGGTTTATAATTGTTAGGCATGGATGTCTAAGAAGGTTGCGGATTCCAACTGTTATAGTTTTACACTTTCTTTTCTGCGACCGTAAGTGTAATATGTGATATCGCCGGTTTCGTTGCTATATGTCAATGACAATTGGGATACGCATATTTACTTACGTTGATGATATGTGATGTTATGTGTTGCTGGATATGTTATATTGGATTGTCGTGTTTGAATAGCCGGGGGTTTTTATGTGAGATGAGTGTTTTTCATTTTCATTCATGTAAAATTCATTGTATGTAATATTCTTTTTTTGGGGCACTTCCGGGTTAAGGATGATGTCACCATTGTATATTATTTACTTTTCCGCATTAGGATAGACCCAAGGCGGGGAGCACAAGTAACCGGGTTCTAGGGTCCAGTGGGAGACCATCTCGAGGAGTCGAGTCCTGGTCTCCTAACTATAGAATTGGTAGGGTTACATGCCGCTCTCGTAGGGGTCTCGGGGTGTGGGATTGGTTATTCATCACTACCGTGGAATCCGTGTTTTATACAGGCTCAAAATAAAACACGGACGACCTAGTATATCCAATATTTCATATGATATTTTCTGTTGCGTTATCTGTGATGTGATCATGTGATTTGTTCAGATAGATATTATATATAGTATATATGATATATTAAATAGACGTTGCTTATGTTTTACACCCGCGCTAGCCCTGCCACGCTCTGCCGTTAGTTACCTAACCTAACGGTGCAGACGGGACATCGAGGCGAATGCGGATGACATAAGTGTACGTTGTATTTATCTGTGATGTTTAGGTGGACTTAAATGATGGGACATTCATTAATGTGATTAATGAAAGAAAATAAACCTAAAAGATGTTGTGGAATCGAATTTCAAAATAAAATCTGGTAGCTCTAGTTGTTGCTTTGCATAGCGGTGTTCCTTATAGAATATCCATCACCTTATTCGATAAGGAAAGAGCCGACGATCCCTTCACCGGGAGTGACCTCTTTTGCAATAACTGGTAGATGCTACAACCTTCGGTTTATCTTTTGACTGCTTTTCTAGTTCTTGCTTTGCATAGTTGTGTTGTGAATATCCTGCACCTCATTCGACGAAGAAAGAGCCGAGATCCCTTCACCGGGAGTGACCTCTTTAGTGAAACTAGCAAAAGCCTCAAAAACACTACATTTAAAACCATTTGATTCCGCAACGAGATCAAGTTCAAAGTGTTAAAGGTTTTATTAAAAACCATCTGCAACCCTCCGTCATTTTAGGAAGTAGAGTACTTAGTATTCGTGCTGTGTTTGTTGACCATAGTCAAGGCACAGTGTACGGTAGCTAAGTGATGTCTTCCTACACCGCATATGATGCGATTAGTTAGGACAGTCGCGTGACTTTGTTGACCTTAGTTAAGGGTCATGTGGGTGGGTCTAATTAATCGTGAAATGACGGGTAGAACTTGACTAGTGCTTATGATTTGTTGACCATAGTTAAGGTCATAAGTGCTAGGGGTAAAAACCTTTATCGGGAGTTTCAAGTGTTGAAATTTGCAATGAGATTGCATACCTTCTATGAGATAGTTGGATCCCGATAACCACTGCGAGTAAGAGTTACTCCTGGGAGAGTCTTACACATTATAATTAGCCGATCAAGTAGGTGTCTTGAAAGGTGTCAACGGGGTTACGCCCCTGGGAAAACGAGGTTTACTTTAATTAGGTCCGTGCGAAAGTACGGGCAACCTCCCTCAAAGTACCGGCACTGGCCTTGCTGAAAGATTGGCGAACTTGTTGAGTGTAATTAATCCCGGCTAGTCTTTCCTTTTAGGGTTTGAAGGAAAATTTGACAAAAACAGTGGGAGCCATCCTGATTAGATAAAATATATAACTAATCTAATCTTGTAAGAGTGCACGCGGAGTGTTTTCTTCTCTCTCTCTCCAGGTAGCGACCATGTCACGCCTTAATCAAGATAATAATATGGATGTATTGACCGAACCCGCTTGTTATACTGAGCTGGGGAACGTTGGTCCCGCTCCAACTTATAATTGTTATAAGACCGAGAAGGAATTAGGTGAATACCAGAATTCCCGTGCCGCCCAAACGAAGAAAGTGCATGATGATGCATCTTCTTCGGGTGTGTTCATTACAAAGAACCGTTTCTCTGTATCCTCTACGTCCTGGGTATTAGATACTGGATCAGGATCCCGCATATGTAATCTGTTACATGGGATACAGAAAGGTAGAGAACTGAGAACGGATGATAAGTTTCATGAGACAGAAAATGGTGCAAGTGTTGCAGCCAAGTCTGTTGGTCACTATCACCCTGTGTTACTAGAATACATTGATTCTGAACGAATGTTATTAGATACCGAACCTGATATACAACATCAAATCAGTCTCTTTTTGATTAAATAAGGATATAATTTTTTATTGTTGGATAATGTTTTGCACATATCCTATATCAAGAGTTGATCGGTTCAGGCACGTTATCTAAAAGCATATACATTCTAAATCAGACCACAGTTCTTAACGTATAGAACACACACAAGAGGAAGAGTTCAGAATTGAACGATTCCTTCTTTAGGTATTGTAGACTAGGTCATTTCAATGTGACCCGACTAGCTAAAGTTACATTTAGATGCATATTTAAATCAGTTTGAATTTACATCTTGTGAAACTTGCCAGTCATGTCATAAAGATAAGATGACCATAGCTCTGTTTACTCGAAACAGAGAAAGAGTTAGTGAACTCTTGGGACTGATACATGGTGATGTATAAAGGTCCCCAGTCTACATATGCCAGGACTGGTTCTTTGTACTTCCTAACATTCATTGATGATCTCTCAAGATTCGGACACATGTTCCTGTTGAACCACATGTCTGAAGCTTTTGAGAAATTCAAAGAATATAAGTCTGAAGTAGAGAACCAATATAGGTATAAGTTTTATGTCCTTTAATGTGATCAGGGAGGAAAATACTTGAGCACGGGATTCCTGGACTATTCTAAAGAAGAATGAGATTCTCTCTCAGCATTACTCCTCCGTATACACCACAGCACGTCGGTGTATCAGGGCGGAGCAATCACACCCTATATGATATGGTGCGCTCTATGATGAGTACTGCTGAGTTACCTGTTTCCTTTTAGGGGTTATGCACTTAAGAAGCTGCATACCTATTGAATTAGGTTCGAATCAGATCACTGCCTACCACTCCATATGAGATATGGTATGGGAAGAGCCCATCTCTTAAGTAGATTAAGATTTGGGATTGTCCGGCCTATGTCAAAAGAAAAATCCGGACAAGATCGAGGCAAGGTCAGTTCTATAGAATTGGAAGGAGTTCAAGTTATACAAACTACAACTGATTATTTGATAAAACAAAAGGATTCAATAGTCTCCGACGAACCTCAGCCTCTCCGCCAATCTATCAGGGTTCCTCATCCACCTGAGAGATGCTTCAATTTCTCGATGACAGTGGGAGCGAGGATTGCATCATGAGATGATGACCCAACTAGTTTTGAGCAGGCCATCGAGAGTAGGGACTCTGTAAGAATGGCTGGTTGCTTAGCGATCTGAGATGGAATCCATGTACACCAACAAAGTATGGACTTTGGATGCTGTATCTGAAGGGTTAAATCCCCATCAGGAGCAAGTATATCTTGAGAAGATTACTTGGTGTAGATGGAAAAGTTGAGACTTTCAAAGCTAGACTTGTTAGTTGTTTTCGTCATCGACCAGGCGTGGAAAATGATGAAACCTTTTCCAGTGGATATGCTTAAGTCCATCCGGATCCCACTTGCCATGGCTACATACCATGACTACGATATCTGGCGGTTGGGTGTCATGACTGCTTTTCTAAATAATGATTTAGAAGAGAACGTCTATAAGTATACAGCCAGAGGGCTTCGTAAACATTGGGAGCAGCGGAAATGTGTGCGAGTTGCTTTACAGATTAAAGCAGGCATCGCGGAGTTGGAACGTCTGTTTTGATGTGGTAGTCAAAGTGTTTGACTTCATCAAAATGGTAGATGAACCTTGTATATACAAAAGGGTAGTAGAGAGTAAGGTGGTGATCCTCGTAGAGTACGTGGACAACATACTCTTGATAGGAAAAGAGTTTCATATGCTACGCTCGGTCAATCTCCTCTTATCACATGGATTCTCCATATATGATCAAAATGATACCTCCTAAATCCTGGGTTTTGGATCTATGAGATAGATCTGGTAGTTGTATGTATGCCCTAGAGGCCAGTATTGTACAGATGATGTATATTTATATTGGATGCTTGGACATATATAGAGAGGACTTTCTTGCTCGACATGATAGTATGCTATCTGGTTGCACTTTACTTTAACATGTATACATTCCTCTTTATACTGTCTTATCATTACATGTTGGTAAAGCCCTTAGGATGTGTACTTGACTACCTGGACTATGATGCGGATCATATTAGTAGGGACATGGTAGTCCATAAGTACATCCTTCAAGGTCCCTAGTCGTGGGTGTATCGAGACGGGGCATCGATATACCAGTGTAGACTAGCGTATACGCATCTCGACCAATGAGATGGGCGATGGATAATCCCATATCCATTGGTGTTTGACATCAGAGTTGGTATACGGGTGCTCAGTGGAGACTGGGTACACTGGACGGACTCGCCGAGAACTCCTAGATGGTATTATACCTTACGTCAGATGGCAGTACTCTGGTGACACTTGTGCAGGTTAGTCTGTAGACCCGAGATCGTCATAGAGTCTTGTGTGATTCCCACTGTGTTTTGATTTCCACCTTACCACGTCCATGAGGGTGTGCAAAACTGTGGTTTTTGGGTACAGTCCCGAGTCATATGGAGGCAATGAGCGATAGGAGGGGTTTCGTCTCTCCCGGTATTGGGGGTTGATGTTGCGCTGTGCTCGATTGGCTATAACAGGGAAGTCCCTAGACAGGGCTGATTTAGAGATTTGCTGGTAAGTGTTACCAGTAGTTTCTCGACCTGTTATGAGCCTCACATCGACACGACTTATCGGTTATTGGGGTCTGACGTTTACCACCCCTAGACATTGATATGCGACATATCAAACGAGGAGACCGGACTGTACGGGAAGTGTTACCGACAGGCTTTTACAGGAGTTGGAGCGGGCTTGCTTGCTGATCTTCTGATCGCTCAATACCCGGGTAGCCGTTATGACCAGCTAGTACCGCTGACGGCTTGTGGATGCGTGATGTGATCATCACCTACTGCCGGCGTATTGACGAGTCTTTAGAATCCTACATAGAGGTTTTACTGGCTCAGGAAAAACGAAATAGGAGAACGTATGTGATATGTGCGAGACCAAGAATAAATACGTGTATGTGATACCGTATTCTATTCTCGCGACTTTTTGTATCGGTCAGTGATATATGATATGACCTGGTTATCGAATCAAGTGTTGATTCGATAAGTCGATACAATGGATGTTAGCCAGTTATATGAGATATGACCAGATTATTAAGTCAAGCGTTGATTTAATAATCAAGTGTATAATTGTATATTAGATATACTAATTTACATTTACTAACACTTGTTCACTTTAGGGTTTTTCTCACTTTTACACATCTTTACTATATATATGATATATATTAAAACGTGTTAAATATTTGTATCATGGTTGTTGATACACTAGACATGGATGTGTAAGACTTACACCATTCTATTTTTAAATGGTGGTTATATTTATTTAAAGTAATTACAAATTAGTGGAATTTTTTCATAAGCATAAAGCTTGTAGAAGCTTGTGGATGCTTTGAAAAAGTCCACAAGTTTTGTTTTACTTTAGATTTTTATTGACCTAACAATTTACACTTAGCCATGGTTATGTCTCACCATGAGTTAGTATATGATACTCACTCACCATGGTTAGCTTTCTCACTTGATCATTATCCTCATTTCTTTTCTTTTGTTCATCATCTTCTTCTTCATTGAGCAAGAGAAAAAGCTTGCTAGGGTTTTGAAAAAAGTGAGATAGATTGTGAGAAACAAAAATCCAAAGAGAACCCACTTCCTATTTCTCCATCCTCTACTAGATTAGCACTTTAGTATAAGGTGTTTGCTTCACTAATTCTCAAATTAGTGAAGTAGTAGCTTGAGTCGGAATTCCCTCGATGTAGATCATCTTCGGCCTCGGAGACTTCAAGCAAGGTCGCGCCTTTCGCCTCGTGAAGCCATGCAAGGGTCCGGGAGAACCACGATCGCAGCGAAGGGACTTCATCAAGGAGCTAAAGAAGTGAAGGACCGATCTACAAAGGTTGTATTTCGTACTCCCTTTAGAGTAAAGTTGTTTACTTGCTAATTGATTCGCCTAAACTCTAGTATACGATCTTGCTTAGGGTTGTTCGGCATATAAAAATTTAATTTTGGCATGGTCGATGCCTTGTAGAGCCTTGTTAGCGTGCCTAGTAACCTTACATTGGTATCAGAGCCTAGCTAGAGCATTAGGCAATGTGTTAACAAAGTTAAAACTCCGAACGAACCCGAATACGACAAAATGAAACCCTTCTTGGACAATTTCTAAAAATGTGGATTTTTCTGTATTAAAAATTCCTAAAAAATTCAGCAGGGAAATATAAGACTTTTGGTGAAAAACGAGGGAATACACTGTTCATACCACCGCGGAACCGCGGCCGTACCGCGCTTGGGCCGCGGATCCGCGGCAGAAAAGATGATGTATGCCCTAGTTTTTACACCATAATTTCTTTGTCTTTGAATGCTATTTTCTGGGTATTTTTAATCTGACTCAAGTGTTGAGTATTTTGGGGTTTATTTTGTAATCGTCGATTCGATCGGAGAATTTAATTTTGTTCTGTTATGCCGGATAATTTAGAAAGTATTAAAATGTTCGAACGGATATCATTAACTCATTAATTTCCCGGCACAAAAAACATTCAAGTGTTGAATTTTTCTCGGGTTTAAATAATTCGGAAAAACGTACATGTGATGCAATGGACCCTCTAGAAGACAACAAACCTTAACTCGATTATGTGACCGTCTTGAACTGCCCTTTGAACCTTAGGGTTTGGGGCAGTACGGCGTGCCACATGTGAGGCGTTGGCTTGATCCTTCTACGGCTGGACCGTTGCTACTGTTACGTATTCTGGAATTTTTGAACTCCGCTCAAGTGTTGAGCTATTATGGAAATCTTGGGTATTTGATTATTCGATCGGAAAGTTTAATGCTGTCTAAATATCTGGAATGTGTTACAATATGTCGAATTCATACAGTTAGGCATGAAATGCGAAGTATGTGATATTTCGGATTTATGATATCTAAAGTGATTGTGGATTCCAAATGTTGTAGTTTTACACTTTCTTTTCTGTGACCGTATGTGTAATAAGTGATATCGCCGGTTTCGATGCTATATGTCAACGACAATTGGGATGCGCATATTTACTTACGTTGATGACATGTGATGTTATGTGTTGCTGGATATGTTATATTAGATCGTCGCGTTTTGAATAGCCGGGGTTTTATGTGAGATGAGAGTTTTTATTTTCATTCATGTAAATTTAAATGTATGTAATATTCTTTTATTGGGGCACTTCCGGGATGAGGTTGATGTCACCTTTTGTATATTATTTACTTTTCCGCACTAGGATAGACCCAAGGAGGAGAGCACAAGTAACCGGGTTCTGGAGTCCAGTGGGAGACCAACTCGAGGAGTCGAGTCCGGGTCTCCTAACTCTAGAATTGGTAGGGTTGCTTGCCACTCTCGTAGGGGTCCAGGGGTGTGGGTTTGGCTATTCATCGCGACCGTGGAATCCGTGTTTTATAGAGGCTCAAAATAAAATATGGACGTCCTAGTATATCCAATGTTTCATATGTTTCTTCTGCTGAGATATCTGTGATGTGATCATTTGATGTTCTGTGATAAATACTGTATATAGTATATATGATATATTATATAGGCGTTCCTTATATTTTACACCCGGGCTAGCCCTGCCCTGCCGTTAGTTACCTAACCTAACGTTGCACGAGGGGACATCGAGGCGAATGCGGATGGCATAAGTGTATGTCGTATTTATCTGTGATGTTTAGGTGACTTAAATGATGGGACTTCATTAATGTGATTAATGAAAGAAAAGAAACCTAAAAGATGTTGTAGAATCAAATTTTCAAATAAAAGGGTAGCTACAGTTTTGCTTTGCATAGCTGAGATCCCTTCACCGGGAGTGACCTTTTTAGCAAAACTGGAAGATGCTACAAAACTCGGTTTGCTTTTGACTGCTTTTGGAGTTTTTCTTTGCATAGTGATGTATATGATATATCCTGCACCTTATTCCATAAGGAAAGAACCGAGATCCCTTCACCGGGAGTGACCTCTTTAGCAAAACTAATGAAAGCCTCAAAATCACTCCATTTCAAAATTCACTTGATTCTACAACGATATCAAGTTCATTACGCAATAGGTTTTCAGAAAAACCTGTGGTAGCCCTCCGTCATTTCAGATAAGAACTATTTAGTATTCGTGCTGTGTTTGTTGGCCTTTGTCAAGGCGTAGTGTGCGGTAGCTAAATGGTGCCTATCTGTCTATGCATATGATGCAGATTGTTTTGGGGTAGTCGTACGACCTTGTTGGCCTTTGTCAAGGGTCGTGCGGGTGGATTTGATTCAATCAAGAAATGACGGGTTGAACTTGACTAACATCCTATGATTTGTTGGCCTTTGTCAAGGTCATAGGGGTTAAGGGCAAAAAAAATTGTCGGGATTTCATGTTTTGAGATTTGCAATGAGATTGCATACCTTCTATGAGATAGTTGGATCCCGATACCCACTACGAGTAATTGTTACTCCCGGGAGAGTTTTACACAGGACAATTAGCCGATCAAGTAGGTGTCTAGAAAGGTGTCAACGGGGTTACGCCTCTGGGAAAACGAGGTTTACTTTAATTAGGTCCGTGCGAAAGCACGGGGAACCTCCCTCAAAGTACCGACACTGGCCTGGATGAAAGATTGGCGAAGTTGTCGGGTGTAATTAATCCCGGCTAGTCTTTCCTTTTAGGGTTTGAAGGAAGATTTGATAAAAACAGTGGGAGCCATCCTGATTAGATAAAATAATAACCAATCTGATCCTGCAAGATCATACGCTAAAGTGTTTTCTTCTCTCTCTCTCCAGGTAGCTGTAAGTCCATGTCACGCACCCCCACGAACTTGCGGGGAGGTGGAATATATGAAAAACGATTATCAAAGCTTCGTAACACGGACTTGAGCGCATTAATCGTTATCTAAACCATTGCTATATAAAACCTAGAAGTTTAACTACTCGGATACGAAGTTATACCTCACGATACTAATCCTTCAGGTCTTCATCGCGGTCCTCCACTCCTCGTAGGCTCCTTGGAACATCGGCACCTCAACGGCCTCCTCGAATCAAAGACGATCCACCCGAAAGCTCCTACGCCAAGCTTAATCTCAAACTTGAGATAACTAGGTTGCTTAAAGTGCTAATCTAAGCTACCTAGGGGATATAGAGTGAGGTTATGGAAGTATTAGTCTAGCTAACCCTTGATCTCAACACATGAGAGGTTAGGGTTAGGGTTTGAAGAGAGAGTGAGCTTGAGGAGAGAGAAGGTGAAGATGATAATGAAAAGAATAATGAACTCATATGAATATATCAACCATAATAATTAATCAAATAAATAATATAAATGATTTATCATCATGGTTAGATTCATTCATCTAGTGTGATTCATCATATGACTCATTAATTCATTAATGAATCATTTAATGTAAAGGATGAATCACACAAATGAGTCATTAAGCAATTAATGCCCATGCCACCTTAATCCCTTAGTCACCACTCTTCTAGAACCTTCCCGACAAATTATGAGAACGCCCCTCCAATCCGTGAAAACACGGAAAAACTTTAGACTGTATAAATCCAATAACCTGATACTAGAAACTGGCTTAAACCAAAGCCGGCTAGTAAAAACTGTCCGAAAAGTCGTACGTGCGTAAACACACGTATGTGTCCGAACCCTTGTCGTAAAACCATACGACCACTATATCGTTTCTCCTGGAGCAGGGAAACTCTCTGTGTGGGACTCTAAAGACTCGACACTACGCTGGCAGTGGGTTTAACCACAGACCACAAGCGGCACTAGCTGTACGTAATGGTCCCCAGGTAGATGTCGATAAGAAGGCCGATGAGGAAAACCATCCGAACCCCTACTGAGCCTGATGTGACAATCTCCGTACAGTCCGGTCGGTTCGTCTAAGACTATTGCATATCAACCCTAAGGGGCGGCAAGCGTCAGTCCCCTAATAGCTGTATAAGTCGTGTCGGAGCGAAATCCATTACACCCTGAGAAGCTACTGGAACCTGCTAGTATATCTCGCTTGCCCTGGCCAGGGACTTTGCGTAATGGCTCTCTGACACAGCGCGATATCATCTCCTAATACCAGGAGAGACGAATCCTATCTAACCGCCACTGCCTCTAAGTGCCCAGGACTGCACCCAACTGCTACCTGTTTGCACGACTCCTTTGAGCCGTGGTAGGGTAGCAATCTAAGAACAGTAGGATACACTCGAGGAAAAGTAGCAGTATCAAGTATGCGGACTATGCTGTACTCATGTCACCTGAGAACTGTTAACTGACGATGGGTATAATACCAACTAATCAGTTCCCCGGCGAGTCCTGTCCGGTGTACCCGTAACCTAACGAGCATATGTATACTATCTCTAATACGACGTACTGATGGCTGTGGGACAGACCATCTCCCCAACTGGGATGAGAAGCGTACACACTTAGTCTACTCCGGAATATCGATGCCCTATCTCAATAATCCAACGACCAGGGACCTGTATAGGATGTTGCTTATAGACTACCCAGCCCCCACTAGTGTGACTGCCATCACAACGCTGGTAATCAAGCAAAGATCCTATGGGCTCTACTAATATGTATAAGTGATACGTTACAAGAAACATATGCACATATTAAAGTAGACTCAAATCAAGTAGCATACTACTATGTTTAGCAAGACTGTTATATACAACCGTGAATATCCCAAGCTTCCATTAAGTAATATACATGCTAGTATGATACAATAATGGCCCCTAGGGCATATACACTAAAAATCTCCCACTTGCACTAGAGCCATGAGATGGCATATCGTAGACCTATCATCTCGAATAGCCTCTCGAACTGCATTTGAGGAATGGCCTTTGTGAATGGATCAGCAATGTTATCCTCCGTCTTTACTATCTTCTCTTCGATCTCCTGGCGATCTATGATCTCCCTGATCAGGTGATACCGCCTTAAGATGTGTCTGGACTTCTGATGGGACCTGGGTTCCTTCGCTAAAGTTATAGCGCCGTTGTTGTCACAATACAGAGGTATTGGACAAACACTGGAAGGAACCACCTTAAGTTCTGTAAGGAACTTCTTCATCCAGACAGCTTCATTTGCGGCATCGCAAGCAGCTATGTACTCCGCTTCCATTGTTGAGTCAGCAACGGTCTCCTGCTTGGAACACTTCCAACAGACCGCCCCTCCATTGAGGGTAAAGACATAACCCGACATGGACTTGGAGTCATCTTTGTCACTCTGGAAGCCGGAGTCGGTAAAGGCCTCCATCTGGAGGTCTTTTCCGCCATACACCAAGAACATCTCCTTAGTCCTCTTCAGGTACTTGAGAATGTTCTTCATGGCTATCCAGTGCTTCTCCCCTGGGTTTGCTTGATACCGGCTTACTACGCTCAATGCGTATGCTACATCTGGTCTGGTATATAACATCGCATACATTATAGAGCCTACCGCAGAAGCGTAGGGTATAATCGACATGCGATCCCTTTCCAAATCAGTTTTGGGAGACATCTCTTTGGAGAGGGTGATTCCGTGACAAGCCGGTAGATTACCGTGCTTAGAATCATCCATACTGAATCTCTTCACTATGGTGCCTATGTACCTGGACTGCGAAAGTCTCAACATCCTCTTTGATCTATCACGATAGATCCGGATCCCCAGAATGTAGGTGGCATCACCCAGGTCTTTCATGGAGAATTTATGTGACAAGAATCTTTTAACTGACTGTAACATAGGAATACCATTTACTATTAGGAGAATGTCATCCACGTACAAGACGAGGAATACTACAGCTCTCCCTACAATTTTACTGTATATGCAAGGTTCATCTGGATTTTTGATAAAATCGAATTCTTTGACAACATCATCAAAACAAATGTTCCAACTCCTAGATGCCTGCTTTAGTCCATAAATGGACTTAAGCAGCTTGCATACTTTACTGCTGCTCCCACTCTGAATGAATCCCTCTGGCTGATCCATATAGACGCTCTCTTCCAAATTACCATTTAGAAAGACGGTCTTTACGTCCATCTGCCAGATTTCATAATCGTGGAAGGCAGCAATAGCAAGAAGGACCCGAATAGATTTAAGCATAGCCACTGGAGAAAAGGTTTCGTCATAGTCCAAACCAGGTCTTTGACGGAAACCCTTTGCAACAAGTCTAGCCTTATAGGTTTCAACCTGTCTATCTACACCAATCTTCTTTTTGAAGATCCATTTGCATCCTACGGGTTTTACCCCATCTGGAGCAACGTCCAAAGTCCATACTTTGTTAGTGTACATGGACTCCATTTCGGTCCACATTGCATCCAGCCATTTTACCGAGTCACCGCTCTGAATAGCTTGCTGGAAGCTAGTAGCCTCATCATAGTCAATAGTGCAATCCTCTCTATCCCCGTCTATGAGAAAACCGTAGTATCTCTTGGGCGGATGAGATTTACTACTCCTCCTGCGGAGTGGCGTCGGGATGTCCTGTTCTCCTGAACCTTCTTATTCTACCAAGGTTTCAGTAATAGCTTGTGGCTCTGGAATTTCTTCCAGTTCTATTGCGTCCCCACTCTTCTGATTTTCTAAAAACTCAGTTTCCAAGAAGCAGGCATGAAGAGAAACAAAGACTTTTTGTTCCTCTGCGTAATAGAAATAATATACCTTGGAGTTCTTTGGATATCCCACAAATTTGCATTTTACTGAGCGTGTCTCGAGCTTGTCCGCATGCTGCTTCTTTACAAAAGCTGGACTTCCCCATGTCCTAAGATACTTAAGACAAGGTTTCTTCCCACTCCACATCTGATATGGTGTGGTAGGCACGGTTTTGGTTGGAACTCTGTTCAAAAGATATGCGGCTGATTCTAGTGCATATCCCCAGAATGATCGCGGTAACTCAGCGTTACTCATCATGGAACGAACCATATCCAATAGGGTTCGATTCCTCCTTTCCGATACACCGTTGTGTTGTGGTGTGTATGGAGGAGTAAGTAACCTTAACGAGCGAATGTCTTTCCAGCCCTCTGCTGAGAGAGAATTCCATTCTCTTTTAAGTAACCCAGGAACTCGGCACTTAAGTATTCATCACCTCGATCAGATCTCAGTGTCTTTATACTCTTGCCTGTTTGTTTTTCCACTTCATTCTTGTATTCTTGGAATTTCTCAAAGGCCTCGGATTTATGCTTCATTAAGAAGAAATATCCATACCTAGAGAAATCATCCGAAAAAGTAATGAAGTAGGAATAACCGCTTCGCGCATGTGTAGACATTGGACCGCACACATCACTGTGTACGAGTCCCTAGAGCTCGCTTGCTCTTACTCCGTGTCCAGTGAACGGAGTCTTTGTCATCCTTCCTTTGAGACAAGATTCACAAGTAGCATAAGATTGATATTCGAACGGATTCAAATATCCTTCTCTATGTAACTTAGTCAACCTTCTCTCATTGATGTGACCTAGTCTATAATGCCATAAGAAAGCCTGATTTATTTCTGGAGACTTTCTTTTAAGTGTGTTCTGGACACTGAAAATTTGAACTTGATTTAATACGTATATTTCGTTTTCTAATGTACCTGACCCAATCAAATATTGATTTAGGTGGATGTGAACCACATCTCTTGTAAAAGTAAAATCATATCCTTCCTTAGAAAGTAAGGGTACATATATGATATTACAGGTCGTACCTGGTAAATAAAAACAGTTACGTAGAATCAATATCTGCCCAGTTGTCAGTCCAAGATGATATTCCCCTACGGATTCAGCGTTCATGCTCATTCCGTTAGCAACTATGAGGGTCATATCACCTATCCTGATAACCCTACGATTTCTCAGAGCCTGTAATGAATTACAGATGTGAGTTCCTGATCCGGTATCCAATACCCAGGAAGTAGGGTTAACTGACATACAGTTCTCTGTCATAAACACACCCGAAGTTGAAGCCAGAACATGCTTCGTATCCTGGCTACTGGCTTCTAAAGCCCTGCAATCATTCTGCCAATGCCCGATCCCATAACAATAGGAATGTCCCTTAATAGGGTGGTCCAGCTTGTCATAGGCAATGGACATCTGGACAGAGTTTTGCCATTCATATAAGTCAGAATCAGTCAATTTGTTATCTAGATATAACCTATGTGTGGTCACAAGGTCGCTGCAATTTTAAAAGAGAGAAGAAAACACTATTAGCTTGATGCTCTTGCAAGTTTAGAGTGGTTTAATTTATCTAAACAAGATGGCTCCCACTGTTTCTCAAATCCCTCCTCAAACCATAAAAGAAGAATTAGCCAGGACTATTCTCACCGTACAATTCTTGCTTAACCGTTCAGCCATGTCAGTGTCGATACTTCGAGGGAGGTTTTCCAACGCTTTCACGAAGTTCTTTAATTCAATAACCACTTTTCTCTGGGGGCGTAACCCCGCTGACAGCTTTCTAGGCACCTACTTGGTTTATAACATTGATCGTTAAGTGACGAATCTCCTGATAAGTAGTATATACTCACAGTAGGATCGGGATCCAAAATATCATCGTATGATAATGTTGAAGGAATCCTACCAACATTCATCAAACTCCAAAATGGTATGCTCTCTCTGCAAATTTCACTTTCTTTAGAAATTCCCGATATGGATTTTTGCCCCATGCTTTTATGACCTTGACTTTGGCCAACAAATCATAAGTCACATGTCAAGTTCTACCCGTCAATGTCCAGGTTAATTTGAACCCATCCGTACATACCCTTGACTTTGGCCAACAAAGCAGTACGACTATCCCAAACCAACGCATCTATCTATGCTGCATACATATTCAATAGCTACCAAACATTGTGCCTTGACTTTAGCCAACAAACACAGCTTGAATACTATTGACTATCCATATGAAATGACGGAGGGCTACGACTGGTTTTGGCAAATCCGTGAACGTAGTGAACTTGATATAATCGAAGGAACCCGATACTTTTTAAAAGGAGTGGTTAAAGCTCCGCAATTAAAAATTCTGCTCTTTTAAAATAACCGAGTGGTTTCTTTTAAATTCGTTCCAACGACTTAACTTTGGTTTATTTTCTTTGCATTATAATAATGAGTCCCATCATTTATCCTATCATTGCAGAAAACAACGAAAATACTACGTCCTCTTATGCCATCCGCGTTCGCCACGGGGTCCCGTCATCACCCGTTAGGTTACTTAACTAACGACAGAGCGGGGGCTGGGCTAGCGCAGGTGTAAAACATAAGTGACGTCTAATAGCTATCATATATAGATATTGTACATTCGTCAGACGCAATAATAAGCATTCCAGATCACAGATGAACTTTATTTGATTTATTAGTAATCCGCATTTGCTTTGAGCCTGCAATAAAAGACGGATTACACAGTTGTGATGAATAGCCATTACCCCACCTTATACCCCTACGGGTATGGCAAACTACCCGCCAAGCACCCGAAGTGAAGCGGTCTCCCTCAACAACGTGAGTAGGCCACTAAACATTTCGACGTACCCGGTAGTTTGTATACCCCACCTTGGGTCTATCCTAGGAGCAAAAAAAGTAAAAAGAGATAATACAACGGTGGCTACAACCGCAACCTGGATGTGCCCCGCAAAAGAATATTACATCATATTACATTTACATCGAATGAATGAATATTATACCCATCTTAAAACCCCGACTAATCATCACAACAGTCCAATACAGTTCATATACACAAACAGTAAACATTTCAGAAATATGCAACCCCCTGCCAACCGACATACTAGCAGTTAGGGGAGGTTTACGAACACATTAAACATTACAGATAAAAACCCAATTAGCAAATATCTTAGAACATCGATCGAATACCATATTCCGTGTATACCCCAAAAGCAAACCTGCACTGAAACAACCTGGGTAGAAACAGAGCATACAGGAAAATAAAAAACACCAAAATATGAATTACTGTGAAAATCCGAGTCAACTCGGCGTTGACTCGGCGGCGGATCCGCGGCCAAAAGCACCTTATTGCCGTGGATCCGTGGCCGTCTTGCCGAGTTAGGGGCTCGTATTTTCCCAGTTTTCTTACAATTCCCTGCTGTGAATTTTAAGGTATGTCAAATTATTTTTCAGACATTTTTAAAATTAACAGAAACTAGGAATATCCGGGTTTTTGTTTTCGTGTTTTCCGTCGATCGAACTTCTAATCAGTTGCTAACAAGCTAGTTATAGTTTAGTTGGCTCTGATACCACTGTAAGTCCATGTCACGCACCCCACGAACTTGCGGGGAGGTGGAATATATGAAAAACGATTATCAAAGCTTCGTAACACGGACTTGAGCACATGAATCGTTATCTAAACCATTGCTAACTAAAAACTAGAGGTTTAACTACTCGGATACGAAGTTATACCTCACGATACTAGTCCTTAGGGTCTTCATCGCGGTCCTCCACTTCTCGTAGGCTCCTTGGAACATCGGCACCTCAACGGCCTCCTCGAATCAAAGACGATCCACCCGAAAGCTCCTACGCCAAGCTTAATCTCAAACTTGAGATAACTAGGTTGCTTAAAGTGCTAATCTAAGCTACCTAGGGGATATAGAGTGAGGTTATGGAAGTATTAGTCTAGCTAACCCTTGATCTCAACACAAGAGAGGTTAGGGCTTGGGTTTGAAGAGAGAGTGAGCTTGAGGAGAGAGAAGGTGAAGATGATAATGAAAAGAATAATGAACTCATATGAATATATCAACCATAACAATTAATCAAATAAATAATATAAATGATTTATCATCATGGTTAGATTCATTCATCTAGTGTGATTCATCATATGACTCATTAATTCATTAATGAATCATTTAATGTAAAGGATGAATCACACAAATGAGTCATTAAGCAATTAATGCTCATGCTACCTTAACCCCTTAGTCACCACTCTTCTAGAATCTTCCCGACAAATTACGAGAACGCCCCTCCAATCCGTGAAAACACGGAAAAACTTTAGACTGTATAAATCCAATAACCTGATACTAGAAACTGGCTTAAACCAAAGCCGGCTAGTAAAAACTGTCCGAAAAGTCGTACGTGCGTAAACACACGTATGCGTCCGAACCCTTGTCGTAAAACCATATGACCTCTATATCATTTCGCCTGGAGCAGGGAAACTCTCTGTGTGGGACTCTAAAGACTCGACACTACGCTGGCAGTGGGTTTAACCACAGACCGCAAGCGGCACTAGCTGTACGTAACGGTCCCCAGGTAGATGTCGATAAGAAGGCCGATAAGGAAAACCATCCGAACCCCTACTGAGCCTGATGTGACAATCTCCGTACAGTCCGGTCTGTTCGTCTAAGACTATCGCATATATCTTGAGAAGATTACTTGGTGTATATGGAAAAGTTTAGACTTTCAAAGCTACGCTTAAGTCCATCCAGATCCTACTTGCCACGGCTACATACCATGACTACGATATCTGGCTGTTGGGTGTCATGACTGCTTTTCTAAATGATGTTTTAGAAAAGAGCGTCTATAAGTACACAGCAAGAGGGCTTCGTAGACAGTGGGAGCAGCGGAAACGTGTGTAAGATGTTTTATATAATAAAACAGGCATCGCGGAGTTGGAACATCTGTTTTGATGTGGTAGTCAAAGAGTTTGACTTCATCAAAATAGTAGATGAACCTTGTATATATGAAAAGGTAGTAGAGAGTATGGTGGTGATCCTCGTAGAGTACGTGGATGACATACTCTTGATAGGGAAGGAGTTTCCTATGCTACGCTCGGTCAATCTCCGCCTATCACAAGGATTCTCCATATAGGATCAATGTGATACCTCCTAAATCCTGGGTTTTTGGATCTATGAGATAGATCTAATTGGATGTTAGGATACTCACTAGTTGTAGTGAGATGGTATCAATCGATCCTGGGGAGAATCACTGTAAAGGTTCCAGGGTGATAAGGACGACTGAATGTCAGTCGCAGGCATTGTCTTTACCCTTAGTGGAGGGACGGTATGTTGGAAGTGTTCCAAGCTAGATACCGTGACATACTAGACGATTAAAGGCAAGATACATCGTTACCAAGGATGCTACCAAAGAGGCAGTCTGGATATATATAAGTTCATGAGATGAACTTCGTTCCTACCATTGTGTGACAATGGAGTTGTGGCTTTAGCCAAGGAACTACCGTCCCATCAGAAATCCAGATATAATTCTTAGGCAGTATCACCTGATCATGGAGATGGTTAATCTCCAGGGAGATCGAGGTTAGGAGAGTAGACACAGAGGACAACAGCGCGGATCCACTTACAAAGGCCTTTTTCCCAGTAGAGACTTTTATGGGATGGTTGAGTATGAGATAATTCAACCGCAGCTAATTGTTGGGTATGTGATACCACAACAGATGGCCCTAGTGCAAGTGGGAGATTGTTAGTTATATGTATGCCCTAGAGGCCATTGTTGTACATACGATGTATATTGTAATGGATGCTTGGACATATATAGAGAGGACTTTCTTGCTCGACATGATAGTATGCTATCTGGTTGTACTTTATCTTAACATGTACTCTGATTGTCTCTATGTTACATGTCATAAAGCCCTTAAGATATGTACTCGACTACTGGGACTATGATGAGATCATACTAGTGGGGCCACGGTAGTCGACGAGTACATCCTATAACTGTTCCTAGTCGAGGGTGTATCGAGACAGGGCATCGATACACCAGAGTAGACTAGCGTATACGCGTCTTGACCTATATGATGGGCGATGGATGATCCCATATCCATCGGTGTTTGACATCAAGGATGGTGTACGGGTGCTCAGTGGAGACTGGGTACACTGGACGGACTCACCGAGAACTCCCAGATGGTATTATACCTCACGTCAGATGGTAGTTCTCCGGTGACACTGGTACAGAGTAGTCTGTTGACCTGAGATCGTCATAGAGTCTTGTATGATTCCCACTGTGCTTTGATTTCCATCATATCACGTCCAAGAGGGCATGCAAAAAGGTGGCTTTTGGGTACAGTCCCGAATCACATGGAGGCAATGAGCGATAGGAGGGGGTTCGTCTTTCCCGGTATAGGGAGTTGATGTTGTGCTGTGTTCGATTGGATATAACCGGAAATCCCTGGCCAGGGTTGATGAGATTTACTGGTAAGTGTTATCGGTAGTTTCTCGAACTGTTATAGACCTCATATCAACATGACTTATCGAGCTACTGGGTCTGACGTTTACCACCCCTAGGCGAGATATGCGACATATCAGACGACGAAACCGGACTGTATGGGAGTGTTACTGTTTGGATTCACAGGAGAATGTACAGGCTTGCTTGTTGATCTTCTGAGCGCTCAATACCTGGGTAGGTGTTACGTTTAGCTGACCGCTTGCAGCTTGTGGGTGTTTGATATGATCATCACCTACTGCCGGCGTATTGACGATTCTTTAGAGTCCTACACAGAGGTTTCTTGGCTCAGGCAAAACAGAGTAGGGGCACATATGTGATATGTGCGGGACCGAGGATAATACGATATGAGATACCGTATTCTATTCTCGCGATATTTGATATCAGCCGGGTCAACGGATCAAGTGTTGATTCGATGAATCGGTACGGATAAATATTAGTCGGTTATATGCGATATAGCCGGATTGTCGGATCAAGTGTTGATTCGATAATTTAATGTATAATAATATATATGATATATAAAATGACATTAACTAATATTAGCTCACTAAAAGATTCTTTTTCTCACTCGGGTAATACATTGATATATATGCGATATATGTTAATTGTATTATTTTATTTTGTTACGATAAATATGATATATGTGATATATAATATTGTAACATGATATGATAACTAATGCAACTTGTTTAGTGGAGTTTAAACATGATTAGGGTTTGGATTAGGGTTAAGACTTCTAGTTGATTCTAGAAGGTTTCTTTTTGTCATGATAAAGATATTTGTCTTGATATTTTTGTGTGACTCACTCTTAACTCAACCTAAACCCTAGCCCTTGGTTAATTCTCTACAATGGTTAAGTCAACCATAGTTGCATTATTTATCATATTAATCCTTTCATTATTCATCACAAATGAAATGGATCACTATTCTTCATCTTCTTCCTTCTTCTTTCTTCATGGAAAAAGCTTACTAGCTTTTTTCCAAGTGATGAATAAATGTGAGAAAAAGATAAATAAAGAGAGCAAAAAATCCTACTTCATCATCCTCATCTTCCCTTGCCCTTTAGATGAGAGTGTTCACTCAATATTATTGAGTGTTAGCTTGTGTTAATGAAACTTCAAGGTAGATCATCTTTGTATCGAAGATCGGAAGCAAGACTGCATCTTTCTCTTTGTGGAACCTCTCGAGAGTCCGGAACCCGATGATCGCAGTGAAGGGACCACAACACGGAGCTTATGAAGTGAAGGACCGGATCCACAAAGGTTGTAATCCCTCTCACCTAGTGTTAAAGTGTTTAGCATACTTGTTTTCGCCTAAACCCTAGATTAAAGAACCGTATTCGGGTTGTTCGGCACGACTAATTTTTTAATCGGGCATGGTTGATACATCGTAGACCCTTGTGCGCGTGCATAGCAACCCTACATATCCGGAGGATACCGACCGAAGTTCTAGAGATGATATGGGCCGATCTGGACTGATGGAGCCCGTGGGCCGATCCAGACTGACGGAGCCCGATATATGAGGATTTACATGCCGATGTTGGGCACTGTTTTCATGATGTTTTCGAGTGTCGATGCTAGGCACTCAGGTTCCATGATTTTTATGTGTCGGGAGGGACACCGTTGATATACATCCTCATACTTTCATGCACACTATTTTATGACATTTACATGCATGATGTTGTTGCGTCAGTGGTTGACACGTGGACTGGATCCACATACATACATACATATATTGATTTTACTATTGGAGGTTATACACATGCTTATAGACATTGATTCATGGGTGGAAGAGATCCACATATCTGCATACCTTGATTATGGTTGGACGATACCCATATACATGCATTGTTTATTACTGTTGGATGTTATCCGCATGCATATAGGTAGTGACTACCTTGTTGGCACATATACGACCCGGTCACCCTAGATATCATAGTATTAACTTTTGATATAGCTGACCTAGGAGTCGTTGTTTATTCGATTTCTACTTGTAGATATATTTCTATTCACGAGTTGGCAACTCACCCCCGTTGTACCACAGTTCTTGCAGGTTGACCGCTTGGATGAGTAGCGGCATCGCTGGCACACAGTTTCCTTTGGGTGTTTTGCAGTGGTAGGTCGGACATTTGTATCGTACCCACTCTTGTATTATATTTCATATTGTATCTAGTTAACTCCATCAATCAATCAAAACTTGTAAATTGTATAAGTAATGAGACTTAGTGGGATTGTGGTTGCGAGACTTAGAGCGAGGGGTTTTCCGCTACTTGTGATTTATATGTCTTGATTTTCTTTTATTCTTTGTGGTGAACTTCGCCGTTGGGTGTCGTATACTTATTTTCATTATCTTGCATGGTTGTGATCTATCGTTTGGCGAAGAGCTAGCTCCCGCTTGGGGATGCCATTATCATTATTATGTATTGTGGTTTTGGATCAAAAAATACAAAGGAGGTGCTGCCAAAATTTTAAAAGACGAAACATGTTTTCAAATTAGCAAATTTCACTTGCATCATTCATGTTCCTTTTCTATGCATTAAGAAAACTTGATTTCATATACCATTATTTCAAAAACCTCACCTCCTTTATTTTTCTAAAAGGTTTAGATTTCTGGGTTTCAGCTTACTTGAATTCCGTTACGCCTTTAGACGTGGCGTGATTCAAGTGCTGTTCATGAGCTAATATTTCGGGTCGTGACAACTGGGCTGTCCTCATCCTGACCTGAACCAACTGGATCATCTCCAAAGTCTCTAGACTAGCTGGGGTCCAAAATCCTACTCACGCAGAGTCAGAAAAACAGACTAGTGATCGACACGACCTAACCCCTAAACCTAAAGGTTGATAATTGGAGTGTCTCCCAATAAGAGCTATCGAAGAAGAACTCTAACAATGGCAAGTGACGATCCCAACTGCCGTCAATAACAAGCACGTACGCACAAGCATAACCTCCAGAGTCTGTATAGTCCGCCCAACTAACCATCGTCCTACAGATGGAAAAGCGGAGTTAAAGCTCAACCAGTACCCAAGGCTTCCTGCAGCTCCTGCCAACTATGGCTAGCGAACAAGGTACCTCTATTGGATACAACGCATGAAGGAACTCCATGCAACGCACAAACTTAACAAAGAACTGTAAGTCTACGGTAGCGCCTCGGGCATCTTTCCGAGGCCAAAATGCGGAAACGAAAAAATTTTCAAACTAGAAACAGGTGCTATCGTATGCTTAAAACCCGAATCGAACCATTAACCTATAACTAGCTATCTAGAGAAGGGATAGTGAGGCTATACCGATCGATCTGTGTCCTTCGGTCTTTGGCCACCATCCCAAGCTCCTCGCGGCATCTCCGGTCTCGATCTCCTCGTCGGAAAGGGCACCACATCATCAATTCTTTTTACGGGCTCCCGCTTCATCCAAAGCAACTCGGGCACGAAGTGTGCTAGCCGACATGTCCAAGGTGATGTAGAGAATGTGTGTGATCACTTTGTCTCTTGCATCCATTGATTTGGATGGAGGTTAGAGGTGTTGCCATTAATGGAGATTTGAGCTAGAGAAGAAAGAGGAAGAAGAAGGAGTTTTCTCTCTCTTTTCTTTTCTTGTGTTGGAATAATGAGAGTGAGAGAGTGTAAGAAAAAGAAATACAAGAGCTAACCCCCACCTTGGCTTCCCCACTCTCTCCTCTTATCATTTCATCTCAATAAATAAACATAAAATGTGACATTTACACAATAAAAGAGACCATGAGTCACAATATATGTTCATGTCACATTAAATGCATCTCATGATGAATTCTGGCTCACAATTTCCATTTGTAAACATTAACCCAAATGTTTACAGCAATAAAAAGATACAACATCTAAAGTAAACTCGCGACGGATCACAAGGATACACCTCATCTGTATATATATACCTGCATCCGCATTCCGACTGAATACAATGCGATGAGACTAAAGTAATCCAACAAATCTAATACTAGGATCCGGCTTAAACCAAAGCCCACTAGTATGATCCGTCCGATCATAATCCGTGCAATACCGCACGTATATGATCGAACCCTGCCATATATCATACGGCCTCTACAACGTTTCGCCCGAAACTTGAGAAACAGACTGTGGGGGACTCTAGAGACTCGTCAATACTTTGGCTGTGGATTTAACCACTAGCATGTCAGAGGTATTAGCCGTACGTAACGGGCTACCAGGTATTGACCAAAAGGGAGGTCGATGAGCGAACTCATCCTGACACCCTACTGAGCCTGTCAGTGAAAATATCCGTACAATCCGGTACGTTCGTCTATGAGCATCGCATGGCGAGCCTAGGGGGTTGGTAAAAGTCAGACCCCCAAAAGCGGTACAAGTCGTGTCGGAGTGTAGCCCAGAACACCCTGAGATACCACCGGAATACCTACCAGTAAATCTTCTGCCTTGGCCAAGGACTTTGTGTAATGGCTCTCCTAGACACAGCGTGATCTCACCCCCAATACTGGGAGAGACGAAACCCCTGCCGATCCGCTCACTGCCTCCATGTGGCTCGGGACTGTACCCAACTAAAACCTGTTTGCACGACTCCTTTGAGCCATGGTAGTGTAGTAATCAAAGCACGGTGGGAACTCACACGAGACAAATGATGATCGCAAGTCGATGAAGTAACCTGTACACATGTCACCAGGGAACTGCTATCTGACATCAGGTATAATACCAACTAGCATGCTCCCGGCGAGTCTTGTCCGGTGTACTCATAACCCAATGAGCACCTGTATACATCTTAGGTGATCCAACTGACACCAATGGATTGTGAGACCGGCCACCGCCCCTCATCGGGGTCTCGACTGTATACACTAGTCTACTCCGGAGTATCGATGCCCTGTCTCGAAAACTCCCACGACTAGGGACCACTTTAAGGATGTGCTTATAGACTACCCAACTCTCACGTATATGATAGCCATTATACTGCTGGTAGTCAAGCAAGAATCCTAAAGGCTCTATCAATGTGTAATAGTGACCTGTAAGGTCACCTGAAGCAGTACACGGTGATAAAGATAAACCAGATAGCATACTATCATCTTGAGTATGACTGTCCTACCGGCATAAGTCATCCCTCAATCATTGCAATCACGTGCCTATGATCCAATAATTGACTCTGAGGGCACTATATCCAACAATCTCCAACTTGCACTCAAGGCTAATTATTGCGATGTCGCATACTCACAGCCCGTATGATACCGAACACCCAACTCCTCTACTAATCAGTTTCACAAAACCTGTTTGCGAAACTATTGCGTTCGAGGAATAGCCTCAGTGAGTGGATCCGCCCTGATGTTTCTTTCTATGTCTCTCTTTATCTCAAGTTCGCGGAGAAAGCCATCTCCCGAAATGAATAATACCTGTCTTAGAATATGTCTGGATATCTGATGGGACCTAGTTCATAAATGAACTTTAAATCCAAAACTTCTTAGACTGCATCGTCAACTGAACTTAATCAGTATCCTGCGCCATGCCTCCCTCAGTATCCGCTTAGACCACCTGTCCAAAATACTGCCCCTCGTTAGAGGGAAAACTATAACTCTGACAGTCACTCTGTCATCCAGGTCACGTTGGAAGCCTGGTATAATAACCGTCCCCGGAAAGAGGCTGTTGTTATCATATCCCTAGAACATCCACTTATGTTCTTAAACTGCTTCCGAACGTTTCTCCAGGATAGGATTAATATCAACTTATTGCAGCTCGTGCAAAAACAACGTCAGATGTGGTACTTGATATCTCATGATTGACTCAATTGCCTAAGTAAGTGATCTGCCAATCATGCACATCCCTCTCCCCTTTAGTCTGTAAGACACCATTAGAGAGGGTGACTCCATTACCTGTAGGTACACTACCGTGCCAGGAGTCGTCCATTCTAAATACCTTTAGAATGCTGTCTAAGTATCCTGATTGGGACACTTTCCAAATCTAGATCTAAAACCATAGATCTAGTAACCAGAATGTCAGATATTATATCTATATCCTATATGGAGAAACTACTGTGTGACAACCAAAGTATAACCGATCGTAGTATAGGAATTTCACTTCCTACTCTGTGTAAGTCATCCAAATACCAGGACATCACACCCTACTACTTTCTTAACAGATCCATCACCTATTCTGATGAAGTCAAACCTATGACTGTCACATCAGAAATAGATGATCTATCTCCGCTTTATCTGCTTTAGTCCATAAATAGACATAAGCTACTTGTCCACTATGCTTCCGCTGCTCCCACTGACTACGACAACCCTCTGGCAGAGTCATATACACGTGCACTTCTAAAGCTAGTTTAGAACGACGCTATACTCATCCTCCTGCCGGGTCTCACAGTCTGGAACAACAGCAATGGAAAGTCTGGGTAAACAAGAACCTTTCTGTCACCGTTTTTGAGCATACCGAAGTACCTTTCGAGTGCCTGAGGTTACCTACCATATCTATGGAGTGGCTAATGGAATGTTAAACCAGATTGAATCTTTAGGTTCTTATCAAATTTTCAGTAACCGTTTGCGGTTCTGGAATCCCTTCTAGTTCTACTATACTCCCACTACTGTTTTCTGAAAAAGTCCATTTTACTAAAACTGTGGCGAGTCAAGAACAATATCACTATTGATCTTCCAGATGGTAGAAAGTCAACCCTCGTCATAGCCCGGGTCAACCCACAAACAGCCATTACAGAAACGTGCCTTAAGTTATCCAGAGTCTGGTTTTAAGCATAAGCCGGACAACTCCCCGTACCTTAACAATGTTAAGATATGAACTATTCTATATCCAATATAGAAACAGAGGCACTGATTTAGTTGGAACCAGATTCAAATCATGCAGCTGTTTCCAGTGCATGTCAACTAAATGGAAGGAGGCCGATCAGTGTTACTCAACTTAGGAACGCATCCAAAACATGAGTAACCTGAAAGAGAAACAAGTTTCTCAAAACCATTACTATCAACCGAATACCATACACAAGTATCTTCATCTTCGATCACCTTGAAGAATCCTGATACTTGCATCACATGGTTCTCTACTTTATTTTTATACCTATAACTTCTCAAAACTTAGATCTTGCATTTCTACGAAACACATGTCTAAGAACTAGAGAAGTCACAAGTAAACAAAATATAGTACGAGTACCAACCCCTCTGTCCTCATGGACACTGGACAACATACAATACTCTGTATAAGTCCCCTGAGTCTAATAACTCAATCCCTGTGTGTCGTAAGTTGAAAACTGTACTTATGGTTATGAAGAATTACCCCGCTGTTTAATACTCTTTACCTAATTATCCACTGATATAGGTAAATGTCATAGACATAATTTCAAAAAGTTATATCTCACTTTATGAAAATAAACGTACAGATATATCAATTTGAAATTGGTGAATAACAACGGATATTCAAAACCAAATATTTACCGTCCGGCAAACAACCCAGGAGATTTCCTCAAATATCACTAAATACAACGAATCCCGATATAATGAGGATGATCACCTAATTCCCAATAACTTACTCCCACTCATCATCTGTAAAACCATACAGATGTGAGAATCAAACCTGGTAAATACATACCCTGGAGCAAGGGCTAATTGGGAAATCAGTTTTCTTTTAACAATACACAGTGAAACTGAAACATGTAAATGTTTCGAAGGGGTATCCGGGTATTCCTAGTAATGCCTCTTTCATTATCAGATTCACAACTGTAACCGTATATTTCTTTGCCATCTCTCCAAATCCCTTTATATGTCTTTAGTCATTACCTTCTGTACACCCCTTTAGGCTAAGTGGTTTTCTTCCTTACCTACCGTTCGGCACCAGCCTATGGTTTGGAAGAAGACTATCCAATAAGCATAATAGGTGTACTGCCCTAATCCTAGGAGCACTCGCAACCCGAGAGAAGGTAAAGATAAAAGACAACTGAATAAACCTTATTCCTATTTCTCCTGAACCAGAATCCATCCCCGAACTGGAACAAGTTCCTTCGAGTTCGTATATAACCATACGATGGAGTATCCAAGTAACTGTGGATCTTCGTAGTGATACGGAGTGTCCTGGAGAAATACAAAAGTGAAGTAAGAGTGGCGATGAAAATACTTGGTTTGGTCGTGAATAGCAGTCGCAATTTACTTTGTCCTCTTACTAATCCCTTTATTTGTCTTAACTTATTACCTTATCGTTAGGCTAATTGGTTTTCTTCATTCCCTACCGTTCGGCACCTGCCTATGGTTTGGAAGAAGACTATCCAATAAGCGTAATAGGTGTGCTGTCCTAATCCAAGGAGCACTCACAACCTGAGAGAAGGTAAAAGGAAAAGACAACTGAATAGTCCTATTCATTTTCTCCAGAACCGGAAACCATCCTCGAATCTGGAACAAGTTCCTTCGAGTTCGTATATAACCATACGATGGTTTTATCCAATGGAAGTGGATGTTCGTAGTAATACAGGATGTTCTGGAGAAAATGGTAGAAGTAGGAGTGGCAATGAGGTATGAAACTCTGACAATCCAAAAGCCAGTGTTTAAGAAGGTTCGGTTAACTTGGTCACTGAGTAATAGTCAAGGGTCGGGTCATGGTCGCTGCTAAAGAGAGAGAGAAAAGAAACACTCAGCGTGCACTCTAACCTAGAACAGAATGGTTATCAATTTATCCAATGAGGAAACCTCCCACTGTGTTGGGGTAAAAATTTACACCCCTATTGACCGAGTCAAAGTCAAGGTCAACCCCCAAGCTAGGTGGGCCCAAGCCCAAGTCAAGTGGGCCCATGCCCCGGTCGAGCTCGAACATGAAGCGGCCGGACTCCCCCCATGCCAAGATAAAAAATTTTGTAATAAATAATTTTGTTGTATTTCTTTTATTTTATTTTCGGATAAATGTAAGAAAAATAGGCATAAAGCCAAATTTTTGTAAAGCCCATGGCTTATGTGCAAAAATAAATGGCACATGAGCCATGGGATAGGCAAAATGCCATTTTGTGAAGCCCAAGGGGCTATGTGTAAAATGTATGGCCTATAAAGGCCAAGATAATGAAATATCTCAACAACTTTTTTTTTCTCTCTCCAAAAAAGTTTCAGATCTGAGATCTTTCTTCCTCCTTCAAGGTTCCAAAACCTTCTTCTTTCTTTTGAATTAAATCAAGAGTTTTACTCTTCCTTTTTCAAAACAAAATAGTTTTTCACCAAAAAACCCACAAAGGGGAACTTGGATCTGTCATCAGATCTCAAAAAGAAAAGATTTTTAAATCTCACATCTCTTTATCTCCAAAATCCGGCCAGCAAAGGAAGAAGAAGGACCCATTTCCTTAACCCAAAGCATATTAGGAGTTTAACTCCACCCTATTTTCTCTTTAGAGAATTTCAGGGAGTAACAACCCCCATTTTCCTCACTGGTGCGCTAGCGCTCGAGCGCAGAGCACCCACGTGCCGACACGTGGCGCGCTTGCGTTCCAGCACACTGCGCTCGAGTGCAAAACGCCCACGTGCCGACACGTGGCGCGCTTGCGCTCCATCGCCTCGCGCTCGAGCGCAAAGCACCCACGTACCGACACGTGGCACACTTGCGCTCCAGCGCTCTGCGCTCGAGCACAAAGCGCCCGCATGCCGACACGTGGCGCGCTTGCGCTCTGCGCTCGAGCGCAAAGCGCCCGCGTGCCGACACATGGCGCGCTTGCGCTCTGCGCTCTGCGCTCGAGCGCAAAGCGCCCGCGTGCCGACACGTGGCGCGCTGCGCTCGAGCGCAAAGCGCCCACGTGCCGACACGTGGCGTGCTTGCGCTCCAGCGCTCTGCGCTCGAGCGCAAAGCGCCCACGTGCCGACACGTGGCGTGCTTGCGCTCCAGCGCTCTGCGCTCCAGCGCAAAGCGCCCACGTGCCGACACGTGGCGTGCTTGCGCTCAAGCGCCTAGGCGCTGGCCCCACGCATCCTTTGGATGTCTTTTTCCCCTTTATTTATATATATATGTACATATATACATTTGTATACAAATGTACACATACACATACTCCACGACCCCTGTAAAAACTCTGCGTGGCTCCCGATATATCCAAAACCCCCCTTTCAAAACAAAACGCACGTACACTGCACATTGAGTTCGCATGACCATTTTAACCCGTTAATCGGAGGTTTCCTCGCCCCAAAGGCGAGGGGTAATTAACGGCAGCTTAGTCCGCGGCTGCCGGAGATTCGGATCCCCACAATCATTAAACCCAAGCCTACCCTAGGCAGGGGGAATCTGTAGTACGCCTGACTAGCGTGCGCATATTCCCATCTCAATGGGGTGACGAAAAACATCCTATAGATTCTGGCACGCCCGGTGGGACCAATCTCTCCTCCCATATTTCGGGTTAAGCGTTCATGCGAACTCAATCTATATACATGTCTATACTTATACTAAAATAATGCTTTTTCATGCAGGTTTTCAAGCAATCACTTTCCAACAATGTCTCCGATGATGAACTCAGCTCTCAGCACGGCTCCCGTCTCCTACACGATGAGGATAGACTCTAGGACGGTCCTCCCGGCCAGTCTCGGGCGACAATGGGAGGAGCCGCTGCTACCATTCGGCTCTATTATGTTCATCCCAGTTGGCGCCATCCCATCTCCTCAAGCTCTGGTAACAGACAAACCGGTCTCAAAAGGTAAGAGGCCGAATGTGGTGGTCTCGAAGGCGCCCCAACCCAAACGCAAGTCGGTGTCTGAACGACTTTCCTTGGCCCCAGCTGGGGGCAAAGCCATCAACACCAACAATGCTACGACGCATCCCAAGCAAGCTCCAGCGGTGCCCTTGACCACTGCTCGATTGGGTGTCTTCTCAAGCCTCCCCATCACTCGGCCTATGGCGGCTTCCCAAAGAGCAGAAGCCTGCCAAGCGCTTAAGGCAGAGAATCTGAGGTAGAAGCGGCTCAGATATAGAGCCAACAAAAGGGCTAGGGCTCTGGTCATGTTAAAATATATGAATTTCCAAATCCCGGACCGCTCCGCGAAACCATCCGCCAGTGATGAAAGAATGGCTGAGTGTGTTATCCACACTGTCTACATGGCCGGGCATGAAGAAACGAACCCTCCTCTTCTTCACAGCCATGGTGATGATATGGTTGACGCTACCCAGCATCGGCTCGATCTAAATGATGAAGAGCCCGCTCAGGCCGATAAGCCAGATGAGCCAGTGGTTCCTACGGAATTGAGCTCAGGCAATAAAGATTACCCGGTTGTCATAGCCGGAACTACAGAACAAGCATTATTCCAATGGCTTCAAAGGCAATTTCAGGACAGGGATGAGAAGATTGCCGAGGTCTATTCCAAAGTCGACGAGCTGGCAAACGTCGTGGCAGATCTCGCGACCCAAGTCGCCCGATTGCAATTACAGCGGAATCAAATTTTGGCTCATGAGCCAGGGATTGATATCCGGGGGCAGCCAACTGATATCCTTTTCAACCTAAAAGCGGAGCGCCTTCGCGAAAAACAGCCGCAATCAGCCTCCAGTCCCTCCGATACATGCACCGGGGGGGAATCGCCTCTGAAAGAGAAGCTGGAAAAGGTCTATTCCTTCAAGAGGGAAAAGGTCCACAAGATATTTAGGGACGCCCTAAGAAACGGTCTACAACTGCCAGAATCAAAGAGACCGCAAGAAGAGAATATGATCGACGACCCAAAATATTGCCCCTATCACAGGGTGATAAGTCATGCCATTGAGGACTGCTTCGTCTTCAAAGATTGGGTCGAAAAGCAATACAAGATGGGAGAGATAGAACTGTCTAAAGGCGTGTTAGCAAACAGTCAAGCTATGATCGCCGATTTCATGCAAGTGGAGACCGAAGCCTTTCGGTAACCTAATCCTCCCAGACATGTGCCTCGAGGACCAGCATCAGTAAAGGCACCTACTCCAATGGAGGGAAAGAAGAAGGTATACTCCTTCAGGAGGGATGAAGTCCGCAAAATATTCATGGACGCCTTGAACAACGGTCTGCAACTGCCTGTTCCAAAAAGGCCACAGGAAATGAACATGACCGGCAATCCCATATACTGCCCATATCATAGAGTGGTGGGTCATACCATAGAAGACTGCTATATTTTCAAAGATTGGGCAGAGGAACAATATAAGCTTGGAAAAACCTCGCAATCCTCGGATGTATCGGCAAGCCACAGAGCTAGGTTATCAACATAGCTCAGCCAAGATCAAAGTTCAAGGAGATGGGATAAGCAAAGAGGACCACCACGTCGTTAAACTAGGAACACACGCAGACCACCAAGTCTTTAAACTGGGAACAATCGACCGCCACGTCATTAAACTGGGAACAATCGACCGCTACGTCATTAAACTGGGAACAATCGACCGCTACGTCATTAAACTGGGAACGATAGACCTCTAAGTCGTTGAACTGGAAACAATCGACCGCCACGTCATTAAACTGGAAACGATAGACCACTACGTCGTTAAACTGGAAACAGATGACCTCTAAGTCATTAAACTGGAAACAGTCGACCTCTAAGTCGTTAAACTGGGAATGTAAAAAAATGTGTAAGAAAAAAAATGTGTAAATAAAAAAAATGTGTAAATAAAAGAAAAATAAAGAAAAGCCGAAATGATGGGGCAATCGCGATCTTCGCGATAAGAAAAGCTGAAATGATAGAGCAATCGCGGTAAAACAAAAACGAAAACAAAAAAAATCCAATTTCCAAAAATTATTTCGGCCCTACGGCTAGTCCCCAAATTGACTGCCGTATACAATCCACGGGCTCAAATAATTCTCAGCATACCCATGCCCCACCGTAATCACCAGTTACGCGGCTGGTCTCCTCCTTTGGAATTATGCTCCATTGAGAAGACCCACTCATGTGTCCTCATGATACATGAGGAGAACAAACCTTTGTGGGATCCTTACGACTCACAAAGGAAAAACACACTTGGGAGTCCACACGACTCCTAAGGAGAAAATACACCTGCGGGATCCTTACGACTCGCAGGGAGAAAATGCTTTTATGGGATCCTCACGGCCCATAAAATTGAAAAGACTTAGGTGATAGGGATCTAAACCTGTCTCCTAAGCCATCGCTCCCCAATCCCTAAGTGGCGAATGATCAGTCGCTCCCGGTACCATATTCCAGTGCAGCGATGCAGACGCAAACCAAATTCCAAATTCCAATCCCTAAATGGCGAATGATGAGTCGCTCCTGGTACCATATTCCAGTGTAGCGATGCAGATGCCAACCAAATTCCAAATACCAATCCCCAAGTGGCGAATGATGAGTCGCTCCTGGTACCATATTCCAGTGCAGCGATGCAGACGCCAACCAAATTCTAAATCCCATACTCCAATGGCGAATGATGAGTTGCTCCTGGTACCATATTCCAGTGCAGCGATGCAGACGCCAACCAATTTCCGACTCCCATACCCCAACGGCGAATGATGAGTCGCTCCTGGTACCATATTCCAGTCCAGCGATGCAGACGCCAACAAAGTCCCAAAATGTTTTTGGCCCTACGGTCTGGATCAAACATCCTGCAAAACCGTATACAATCCACGGGCGTAAAACGATCCCAATCTCCCCCAAGTCTTACCAGCGAGACCACATTCAAAGTCCCAATGGCAGGGAAGATTCAAAAAAAAAAAGAGAAGTATATAAAAAAAAGAAGGTATGTCCACAAGAAAAATGGGCACGGATGAAAACACGAAAGGGCTCCGTGAGTAAAAACAGCAGGACTGCCGGCGAGTTTGTGAAAACCCGAAAAAGCGCAAACTCATTAAAAAAAATGAAATGATGAAATGAAGTGAAATGAATTGCACCCGCAAAGTCCTCTCGACTTTGTGAGGAGAAAATTGCCGAGTGAGATCCTTACGACTCACAAAGGAGCAACACACTTAGGAGTCCCCACGACTCCTAAGGAGAAAATACACCTACGGGATCCTTACGATCCATAGGGAGAAAATGCTTTGTGAGACCCTTACGGCTCACAAAATGGAAAAGCCTTAGGTGACAGGGATCTAAACATGTCTCCTAAGCCACAAATTCCCAAATCCTCCCGGGGCAAATGATGAGTTGCTCCTGGTATTATTCCAGTGCAGCAATGCAGATGGCAAAACAAAACCAATTCCCAAATCCTCCCGGGGCACATGATGAGTTGCTCCTGGCGTTATTCCAGTGCAGCAATGCAGATGCCGACAGAACAACAATTCCCAAATCCCCTCAAGACAGATGATGATTCGCTCCTGGTACCATATTCCAGTGTAGCGATGCTGATGTCTGTAGGGTTGCTATGCACGCGCACAAGGGTCTACGAGGCATCAACCATGCCCGATTAAAAAATTAGCCGTGCCGAACAACACGAATACGGATCTTTAAACTAGAGATTAGGCGAAAACTAACATGTTAACAACTTTAACACTAAGTGAGAGGGATTACAACCTTTGTAGATCCGGTCCTTCACTTCATATGCTCTGTGCTGTGGTCCCTTCGCTGCGATCATCGGGTTCCGGACTCTCGAGAGGTTCCACGAAGAGAAAGATGCAACCTTTGCTTCCGATCTTCGATACTAAGATGATCTACCTTGAAATTCCGTTAACACAAGCTAACACTCATGAAATGATGTGAACACCCTCATCTAAATGGCAAGGGAAGATGAGGATGATGAAGTAGGATTTTTGCTCTCTTTATTTATCTTTTTCTCATATTTATTCATCACTTGAAGAAAATCTAGAAAGCTTTTTTCATGAAAAAATGAAGGAAGAAGAAGATGAATAATGATTGAATTTCTTTTGTGATGAATAGAAAAAGAAATAATATGATGAATAATGCAACCATGGTTGACTAAACCCATGTAGAGAATTAACTAGAGTTAGGGTTTGGGTTGGGTTAAAGCATGAGTCACTTGAAAATATCTTTCACAAAATAAAACCAAAACCTTCTAGAATCATCTAGAAATCTTAACCCTAATCCAAACCCTAATCATGTTTAAACTCCACTAAACATGTTGCATTAGTTATCATATCATGTTACAATATTATATATCACATATATAATATTTATAGTAACCAAATAAAATAATACAATTAACATATATCGCATATATATCAATGTATTACCCGAGTGAGAAAAAGAATCTTTTAGTGGGCTAATATTAGTTAATGCAATTTAATATATCATATATATTATTATACATTAAATTATCGAATCAACACTTGATCCGACAATCCGGCTATATCGCATATAACCGACTAATATTTATCCGTACCGATTCATCGAATCAACACTTGATCCGATGACCCGGCTGATATCAAATATCGCGAGAATACAATACGATATCACATACCGCATTATCCTCGGTCCCGCACATATCACATATGTGCCCCTACTCCGTTTTTCCTGAGCCAAGAAACCTCTGTGTAGGACTCTAAAGAATCGTCAATACGCCGGCAGTAGGTGATGATCATATCAAACACCCACAAGCTGCAAGCGGTCAGCTAAACGTAACAGCTACCCAGATATTGAGCGCTTAGAAGATCAACAAGCAAGCCTGTACATTCTCCTGTGAATCCAAACAGTAACACTCCCGTACAGTCCGGTCTCGTCGTCTGATATGTTGCATATCTCGCCTAGGGGTGGTAAACGTCAGACCCCAGTAGCTCGATAAGTCGTGTCGATATGAGGTCTATAACAGTTCGAGAAACTACTGATAACACTTACCAGTAAATCTCAGCAACCCTGGCCAGGGATTTCCGGTTATAGCCAATCGAACACAGCACAACATTAACTCCCTATACCGGGAGAGACGAATCCCCTCCTATCGCTCATTGCCTCCATGTGATTCGGGACTGTACCCAAAAGCCACCTTTTTGCACGCCCTCTTGGACGTGGTATGATGGAAATCAAAGCACAGTGGGAATCACACAAGACTCTATGACGATCTCGGGTCAACAGACTACTCTGTACCAGTGTCACCCGAGAACTGCCATCTGACGTGAGGTATAATACCATCTGGGAGTTCTCGGCGTGTCCGTCCAGTGTACCCAGTCTCCACTGAGCACCCGTACACCATCCTTGATGTCAAACACCGATGGATATGGGATCATCCATCGCCCATCATATAGGTCAAGATGCGTATACGCTAGTCTACTCTGGTGTATCGATGCCCTGTCTCGATACACCCTCGACTAGGAACAGTTATAGGATGTACTCGTCGACTACCGTGGCCCCACTAGTATGATCTCATCATAGTCCCAGTAGTCGAGTACGTATCCTAAGGGCTTTATCAACATGTAACATAGAGACAATCAGAGCACATGTTAAGATAAAGTACAACCAGATAGCATACTATCATGTCGAGCAAGAAAGTCCTCCCTATATTTGTCCAAGCATCCATTACAATATACATCGTATGTACAGTAATGGCCTCTAGGACATACATATAACTAACAATCTCCCACTTGCACTAGGGCCATCTGTTGTGGTATCACATACCCAACAATTAGCTGTGGTTGATGTATCTCATACTCAACCATCCCATAAAAGTCTCTACTGGGAAAAAGGCCTTTGTGAGTGGATCCGCGCTGTTGTCCTCTGTGTCTACTCTCCTAACCTCGATCTCCCTAGAGATCAACCATCTCCATGATCAGGTGATACTGCCTAAGAATTATATCTGGATTTCTGATGGGATGGGGGTTCCTTGGCTAAAGCCACAACTCCTTTGTCACACAAAGGTAGGAACGAAGCTCATCTTATGAACTTATATATATCCAGACTGCCTCTTTGGTAGTATCTTTGGTAACGATGTATCTTGCCTTTAATCGTCTAGTAAGTCACGGTATCTAGCTTGGAACTCTTCCAACATACCGTCCCTCCACTGAGGTTAAAGACAATGCCTGCGACTGACATTCAGTCATTCTTATTACCCTGGAACCTTTCCAGTGATTCTCCCCAGGATCGATTGATACCATCTCACTACAACTAGTGAGAATCCTAGCATCCAATTATATCTATCTCATAGATGAAAACTCAGGATTTAGGAGGTATCACTTTGATCCTATATGGAGAATCCTTGTGATAAGCGGAGATTGACCGAGCGTAGCATAGGAAACTCCTTCCCTATCAAGAGTATGTCATCCACGTACTCTACGAGGATCACCACCATACTCCCTACTACCTTTTTGTATATACAAGGTTCATCTACCATTTTGATGAAGTCAAACTCTTTGACTACCACATCAAAACAGATGTTCCAACTCCGCGGTGCCTGTTTTATCATATAAAACATCTTGTACACGTTTCCGCTGCACCCACTGTCTACGAAGCCCTCTAGCTGTGTACTTATAGACGTTCTCTTCTAAAACATCATTTAGAAAAGTAGTCATGACACCCAACCGCCAGATATCGTAGTCATGGTATGTAGCCGTGGTAAGTAGGATCTGGAAGGACTTAAGCATAGCTTTGAAAGTCTCAACTTTTCCATGTACACCAAGTAATCTTCTCAAGATATACTCGCTCCTGATGGGGATTTATCCCTTCAGATAAAGCAACCAAAGTCCATACTTTGTTGGTGTATAAGGATTCCATCTCAGATCGATAAGCATCCAGCCATTCTTACAGAGTCCCACTCCTGATGGCCAGCCCGAAATTAGTTGGGTCATCATCTCATGATGCAATCCTCGCTCCCACTGTCATAGAGAAACCGAAGTATCTCTCAGGTGGGTGAGGAACCCTACTAGATCGGCGGAGAGGCCGAGTTTCGTTGGTTACTATTGAATCATTTGTTTCTACCAAATCATCAGCTGCAGTTTGTATAGCTGGAACATTTCCAGTTCTACATAACAGACCTTGGCTCGAGCTTGTCCGGATTTTGCTTTTAGACATAGTCCGGACAACCCCAAATCTTAACTTATTTAAGATATGGGCTCTTCCCTTTCCATATCATATATGGAGTGGTAGGCAACTGATTTGATTTGAACCCTATTCAATAGGTATGCAACTTCATAAGTGCATAACTCCCTAAAGGAAATAGGAAACTCGGTAGTACTCATCATAGAGCACACCATATCACATAGGGTGCTATCGCTCCGCCCCGATATACCATCGTGTTATGGTGTATACGAAGGAGTAATGCTGAGAGAGAATCTCATTCTCCTTTAGAATAGTCCAGGAATTCCGTGCTCAAGTATTCTCCTCCTTGATCTCATCAAAGGACATAATACTTTTACCCGTATTTTCGGTTCTCTACTTCTAACTCATATTCTGTGAATATCTCAAAAGGTTCAGACTTGTGTTTCAATAGGAACATATGTCTGAATCTTGAAAGATTATCATAGAATGGAATGAAGTACAAAGAACCGGTCCTGGCATTTATAGACAGGGGACTTTCATACATCAGCGTGTATCAATCCCAAGAGTTCACTAACTCTTTCTCTGTTTCCAATAAACAGAGCTATGGTCATTTTATCTTTGTGACATGACCAGCAAGTTTCACAAGATGTAAATTCAAACTAATTTAAATATGTATCTAAATGTAACTTCAGCTAGTCGAGTCGCATTGATATGACCTAGTCTACAACGCCTCAAGAAAGATTCGTTCATTTCTGAACTCTTCCTTTTGTGTGTGTTCCGTATACTAAGAACTGTAGTTTGATTTAGAACATTAATGCTTTTAGATAACGTGCCTGAACCGATCAACTCTTGATATTGGAAATGTTCAAAACATTATCCAACTATACAAAATTATATCCTTTCTTTACTAATAAAGAAAAAGATATGATGTTGTATATCAGGTTCGGTATCTAACAACATTCGTTCAGAATCAATGTATTCAGGTAATACAGGGTGATAGTGACCAACAGACTTGGCTGCAACACTTGCACCGTTTTTTGTCTCATGAAACTTATCACCCGTTCTCAGTTCTCTACCTTTCTGTAGCCCATGTAACAGATTACATATGCGAGATCCTGATCCGGTATCACATACCCAGGACGTAAAGGATACTGAGAAATAGTTCTATGTAATGAACACACCCGAAGATGATGCATCAACATGCACTTTTTTCGTTTGGGCGGCACGGGAAATCTGGTTTTCCCCAATTTCCTGCTCTGTCTTATAACAATTATAAGTTGGAGCGGGACCAACGTTCCCCAGCTCAGTATAACAAGCGAGTTCGGTCAATATATCCGTTTTATTATCTTGATTAAGGCATGATATGGTCGCTACCTGGAGAGAGAGAGAAGAAAACACTCAGCGTATGCTCTTGCAAGATTAGATTGGTTATCTAATATATCTAATCAGGATGTCTCCCACTGTTTTAATCAAATCTTCCTTCAAACCTTAAAAGGAAAGACTAGCCGGGATTAATTACACACTACAAGTTCGCCAATCTTTCAGCCAGGCCAGTGTCGGTACTTTGAGGGAGGTCCCCCGTGCTTTCGCACGAACCTAATTATAGTGAACCTCGTTTTCCCAGAGGCGTAACCCCGTTGACACCTTTCTAGACACCTACTTGATCGGCTAATTGTAATGTATAAAACTCTCCCAGGAGTAACTCTTACTCGCAGCGGGTATCGGGATCCAACTATCTCATAGAAGGTATGCAATCTCACTGCAAATTTCAACACTTGAAATTCCCAATAATATTTTACCCCTAGCGTCCCATGACCTTGACGCAGGCCAACAAACCACAGTCCGCTAGTCAAGTTCAACCCGTCATTTCTTGATTGAATTAAACCCACCCGCACGACCCTTGACGCAGGCCAACAAAGTCGCACGACTACCCTAATCCAATCTGCATTATATGCATAACCAGATAAATACTAGTTAGCTACCGCACACTACGCCTTGATGCAGGCCAACAAACGTAGCACGAATACTAAGTAGGACTTATCTGAAATGACGGAGGGCTACGACAGGTTTTTAAGAAAACCTATTGCGTAATGAACTTGATATCGTCGTAGAATCGAGTGATTTTAAATGGAGTGTTTTTTAGGCTTTTCTAGTTTTGCTAAAGGGGTCACTCCCGGTGAAGGGATCGTCGGCCCTTTCCTCATCGAATAAGGTGCAGGATATATCATATATACCGCTGTGCAAAGCAAGAACTATAGAAGCAATCAAAAGACAAACCGAGTTTGTAGCATCTGCCAGTTATTGCTAAAGGAGTCACTCCCGGTGAAGGGATCTCGGTCCTTTCCTTATCGAATAAGGTGCTGGATGTTCTACAAGGAACACCGCTATGCAAAGCAAGAACTAGAGCTACCAGTTTTTAAAAAAGTTTCTACAACATCTTTAGGTTTCTTTTAGTTTCATTAATCTCATTAATGAAGTCCCATTTTATTATGCTTCACAAGCATCACATTTGAAACGAAATCTGCAATATAACATATATCTCATATATATATAGTATAATCATTCGTCTCAGGCAGTAATATGATCTCATCACAGAACATTGCAGCAGAAGAACATATATGAAATATTGGATATACTAGGACGTCAGTGTTTTCAATACGAGCCTGTATAAAACACGGATTCCACGGTCGCGATGAATAGCCAAACCCACATCCCTAGACCCCTACGAGAGCGGCAAGTAACACTGCCAATTCTAGGGTTAGGAGACCCGGTCCCGACTCCTCGAGATGGTCTCCCACTGGACCCTAGAACACGGTTACTTGTGCTCCCCTCCTTGGGTCTACCTAATGCGGAAAAGTAAATAATATACAACGGTGACATCTTCCGCTACCTGGAAGTGCCCCAATAAAAGAATATTACATACAAAAGAATTTTACATGAATGAAAAAGAAAAACTCTCATCTCACATAAAACCCCCGGCTATTCAAACGCGACGATTCAATACAACATATCACAGCAACACATAATATCTCATATCATCAACGTAAGCAAGTATGCGTATCCCGATTGTCGTTGATGTATAGCAACGAAGCCGGCGATACACCACATACTACGCTTACGGTCACAGAAAAGAAAGTGTAAAACTACAACAGTTGGAATCCGCAACTTCTTAGACATCGCATGCCTAACCAAATGAATTCCTTAGACATCTCATGCCTAACAATTATAAACCCCGCATTTTAGTCTCATTATCAAAAACACTTTTCAATATCAAGCCGGGAATTTAACAAGATTCCCGATATTCTGATCGAATGCTCGTCGCAAACTTTAGTAGACGGCCACACCCCAGATGCCGTCGACGAAGTGCACTAAGGCGGAACACCGCTGCCGCGAGCACCCGAACGGATGCTTTCGGCGACGGGGTTCTCCTACAGTCACTTGGTCGGGGCAATGGGGCGTGGCTGTCTATTAAGTTTACCCGGCGAGTATCCGCGTACACTACGTGATTGCGACGGACTTTTGATCACATCAAAATTTCGTGGCAACCGATCATTTGAGACTAAACTGCTATTTTTATAATATTCAAATCAGTTATCTCATAACTACCTGTGGATTCCAAATATTGTATCACATTCCAGATAAATAGACAAAGTTAAACTTTCCGATCGAATCATCAAACACCCAAGATTTCCCCAATATATCTCAACACTTGAAATCTGTTTAAAAACATCCATCACATGCCACAGTACCAATGGTCCAGCCGTAGAAGGGTCAAGCCAACGCCTCACATGTGGCACACCGTACTTCCCCAAACCCTAAGGTTCAAAAGGCAGTTCCAGACGGTCATATAATCGAGTTAAGGTTTGTTGTCTTCTAGAGGGTCCACCGCGTTACTTGCACGACTTAGAACGTTCTTAAACACGAGAAAAATCCAACTTTTGAAAAAATTTCGGACAGTGGAAAAAGTGAGTTATTGATATCCGCCCGAACTTTTTAACAGTTTCTAAAAGTTATCCGGAAAACCCATAGACAAAATTAGACATCCCGATCGAAACATCGAATCCCCAAAATAACCCCAGAAATTTCAACTCTTGAATAATATTTAAAAATACCCAGAAAATCCAGCATAACAAAATAGGAGTTACTGTGCAAACAGGGGATGATGATGTCATCTTTTGGCCGCGAAACCGCCGCAGAAGCCATGCTTCTGCCATGGTTCCGCCGCCCTTTTAATAGATCATGGGAAAAATTTTGCACCGTAATTCTTAGAATTCCCTGCTGAATTTTTTTAAGCATTTTTAATCTGGAAAAAACCCAGTTTTTAGAAAAAGTCCAGAGAGCACTTTGATGTTAGGTTTTCGGGTCGATCGGCTTTCAAACTTCGTGTAGACTTCGCCTAAAGCTCTAGCTTGGCTCTGATACCACTGTAGGGTTGCTATGCACGCGCACAAGGGTCTACGAGGCATCAACCATGCCCGATTAAAAAATTAGCCGTGCCGAACAACCCGAATACGGATCTTTAAACTAGAGATTAGGCGAAAACTAACATGTTAACAACTTTAACACTAAGTGAGAGGGATTACAACCTTTGTAGATCCAGTCCTTCACTTCATATGCTCCATGTTGTGGTCCCTTCGCTGCGATCATCGGGTTCCGGACTCTCGAGAGGTTCCACGAAGAGAAAGATGCAACCTTTGCTTCCGGTCTTCGATACTAAGATGATCTACCTTGAAGTTCCGTTAACACAAGCTAACACTCATGAAATGATGTGAACACCCTCAACTAAATGGCAAGGGAAGATAAGGATGATGAAGTAGGATTTTTGCTCTCTTAATTTATCTTTTTCTCACATTTATTCATCACTTGAAGAAAATCTAGAAAGCTTTTTTCATGAAAGAATGAAGGAAGAAGAAGATGAATAATGATTGAATTTCTTTTGTGATGAATAGAAAAAGAAATAATATGATGAATAATGCAACCATGGTTGACTAAACCCATGTAGAGAAGTAACTAGGGTTAGGGTTTGGGTTGGGTTAAAGCATGAGTCACTTGAAAATATCTTTCACAAAACAAAACCAAAACCTTCTAGAATCATCTAGAAAGCTTAACCCTAATCCAAACCCTAATCATGTTTAAACTCCACTAAACATGTTGCATTAGTTATCATATCATGTTACAATATTATATATCACATATATAATATTTATTGTAACCAAATAAAATAATACAATTAACATATATCGCATATATATCAATGTATTACCCGAGTGAGAAAAAGAATCTTTTAGTGAGCTAATATTAGTTAATGAAATTTAATATATCAAATATATTATTATACATTAAATTATCGAATCAACACTTGATCCGACAATCCGGCTATATCGCATATAACCGACTAATATTTATCCGTACCGATTCATCGAATCAACACTTGATCCGATGACCCGGCTGATATTAAATATCGCGAGAATACAATACGATATCACATACCGCATTATCCTCGGTCCCGCACATATCATATATGTGCCCCTACTCCATTTTGCCTGAGCCAAGAAACCTCTGTGTAGGACTCTAAAGAATCGTCAATACGCCGGCAGTAGGTGATGATCATATCAAACACCCACAAGCTGTAAGCGGTCAGCTAAATGTAACAGCTACCCAGGTATTGAGCGCTCAGAAGATCAACAAGCAAGCCTGTACATTCTCCTGTGAATCCAAACAGTAACACTCCCGTACAGTCCGGTCTCGTCGTCTCATATGTTGCATATCTCGCCTAGGGGTGGTAAACGTCAGACCCCAGTAGCTCGATAAGTCGTGTCGATATGAGGTCTATAACAGTTCGAGAAACTACTGATAACACTTACCAGTAAATCTCAGCAACCCTGGCCAGGGATTTCCGGTTATAGCCAATCGAACACAGCACAACATCAACTCCCTATACCGGGAGAGACGAATCCCCTCCTATCGCTCATTGCCTCCATGTGATTCGGGACTGTACCCAAAAGCCACCTTTTTGCACGCCCTCTTGGACGTGGTATGATGGAAATCAAAGCACAGTGGGAATCACAGAAGACTCTATGACAATCTCGGGTCAACAGACTACTCTGTACCAGTGTCACCGGAGAACTGCCATCTGACGTGAGGTATAATACCATCTGGGAGTTCTCGGCGAGTCCGTCCATTGAACCTAAGGGCTCTATCAATGTGTAATAGTGACCTATAAGTCAAGCAAGAGACTGGGTACACTGGACGGACTCGCCGAGAACTCCCAGATGGTATTATACCTTACGTCAGATGGCAGTTCTCTGGTGACACTGGTACAGGTTAGTCTGTAGACCCGAGATCGTCATAGAGTCTTGTGTGATTCCCACTGTGCTTTGATTTCCACCTTACCACGTCCATGAGGCCGTGCAAAACGGTGGCTTTTGGGTACAGTCCCGAATCACATGGAGGCAATGAGCGATAGGAGGGGTTTTCGTCTCTCTCGGTATAGGGAGTTGATGTTGCGCAGTGCTCGATTGGCTATAACAGGAAGTCCTTGGCCAAGGCTGCTTTAGAGATTTACTGGTAAGTGTTACCAGTAGTTTCTCGAACCGTTATGAGCCTCATATCGGCACGACTTATCGAGTTATTGGGGTCTGACGTTTACCACCCCTAGACAAGATATGCGACATATCAGACGAACAGATCGGACTGTACGGTAAGTGTTACTGGTTGGATTCACAGGAGTGTGAGCGGGCTTGCTTGTTGATCTTCTGATCGCTCAATACCCAGGTGGCCGTTACGTTTAGCAGACCGCTTGCGGCTTGTGGGTGTTTGATATGATCATCACCTGCTGTCGGCGTATTGACGAGTCTTTAGAGTCCTACACAGAGGTTTCCTGGCTCTAGCGAAACGAAATAGGAGCGCATATGAGATATGTGCGGGACCGAGAATAATGCGTGTTTGTGATACCGCATTCTATTCTCGCGATGAATGTATCAATTGGTTGTATGCGATATAACCTTGTTATCGAATCGAGGATTGATTCGATAAGTCGATACATTGGATATTAGTCGGTCATATGAGATATGACCGGATCGTTAAATCAAGTGTTGATTTAATGATTTAATGTATAATTATATATTTGATATATTACTTTGCATTAACTAGTATGGGTTCACTTTAGATGGATTTTCTCACTTGATGTGCACATTGTATATATGATATAGTTTTGTGCACTAGTTTGTATCATGTTTGATGATACATGCAAACTTGGGTGTGTATGATTAAACCATGGTTATGTTAATGGTTAGGGTTTTGATTTACTTATTTATTCTCTTTATTCTTTTTGGCAAAGGAAAATGAAATGGTGGCTTGCTTTGTCTTTACTTTGAAGCTTCATGAAGCTTTAAAATGTTCAACCATTTTTGTTTCTTTTGCCTAACCTAACCATTCACCTAACCCTAGTTTATTCTCTACACTTAACCATGGTTGCATTATGATAAGTATTCACTTGGATTTTTATTTAAAATTATTATTCATTTTTCTTCTTCTTCATCTTCTTCATGAAGAGAAGAAAGAAAAGCTTTGCTATAAAATTTCAAGTGATGAATCCAAATGAGAAATCCAAATCCAAAGTGAACCCACTTCTTATTTCTTCATCCTCTACCACTTGCCATGTAGTATAGGGTGTTTTCTTCACAAGTTTCATAACTTGGTGAAGTTGGAGCTCGAGTTAGAGACGCCTCGACGTAGATCATCTTCGGCATCGAAGTCATCGACCCAGCCCGATCATTTCTTCGATGAAACCACCGCGAGAGTCCAGGATCCGATGATCGCAGAGGAGGGACATCATCACGGAGCTTAGGAAGTGGAGGACCGGATCTACAAAGGTTGTATTTCCATTCACTTTAAAGTAAAGTTGTTTACTAGCTCTTAGTTTTCGCCTAATCTCTAGTTAACGATCTATATTAGGGTTTCTCGGCACCGGAAAATTTTTGTTTGGCATGGTTGATGCCTTGTGGAACCTCCTTAGTGTGCCTAGGAACCCTACAATTTTAACCCCCTCTCTGGACTTTTTTCAAGATCTGTGATTTTTTGGAATTAAAAATACCTAAAAAATTCAGCAGGTGATTTTATGAATTATTGTGCAAAACGACAAAGTGAGTCGTACGGATGGCCGCGGAACCGCGGCAGTACCCTGCTTGTGCCGCTGCTCCGCGGCCGTACAGTGAGCTTGTGTTTTATTTTTTGCACAGTAATACCCTTCTCTGTTATTGCTATTTTATGGGTATTTTTTAACCTGACTCAAGTGTTGAGTATTTTGGGGTTTATTTTGTAATCGTCGATTCGATCGGAGAATTTAATTTTGTTATGTTATTCCGGATAATTTAGAAAGTATTAAAATATCCGAACGGATATCATTAACTCATTAATTTCCCTGCACGAAAAACATTCAAGTGTTGAATTTTTCTCGGGTTTAAATTTTTCGGAAAAACGTGCAAGTGACGTAATGGACCCTCTAGAAGATAACAAACCTTAACTCGATTATGTGACCGTCTTGAACTTCCCTTTGAACCTTAGGGTTTGGGGCAGTACGGCGTGCCACATGTGACGCATTGGCTTGACCTTTCTACGGCTGGACCGTTGCTACTGTGACGTATTCTGGAATCTTTGAACTCCGCTCAAGAGTTGAGCCATTATGGAAATCTTGAGTATTTGAATATTCGATCGGAAAGTTTAATACTGTCTATTTATCTGGAATGTGATACAATATGTGCAATTCACACAGTTTGGCATGAAATGCGAAATATGTGATATTTTGGATTTCCGATGTCTAAAGAGATTGTGGATTCCAAATGTTGTTGTTTTACACTTTCTTTTCTGTGACCGTAAGTGTAATATGTGATATCGCCGGTTTCGTTTCTATATGTCAACGAAAATTGGGATGCGCATATTTACTTACGTTAATGACATGTGATGTTATGTGTTGCTGGATATGTTATATTGGATCGTTGCGTTCAGAATGGCCGGGTTTTTTTTTTTAAGTGAGATGAGAGTTATTATTTTAATTCATGTAAATTAAAATGTATGTAATATTCTTTTATTGGGGCACTTCCGGGATGAGGCTGTTGTCACCTTTTGTATATTATTTACTTTTCCGCAATAGGATAGACCCAAGGAGGAAAGCACAAGTAACCGGGTTCTGGAGTCCAGTGGGAGACCAACTCGAGGAGTCGAGTCCGGGTGTCCTAACTCTAGAATTGGTAGGGTTGCTTGCCACTCTCGTAGGGGTCTAGGGGTGTGGGTTTGGCTATTCGTTGCGACCGTGGAATCCGTGTTTTATAGAGGCTCAAAATAAAACAAGGACGTCCTAGTATATCCAATGTTTCATATGTTTCTTCTGCTGCGATATCTGTGATGTGATCATTTGATGTGCTGTTATAGATACTGTATATAGTATATATGATATATTATATAGGCGTTACTTATGTTTTACACCCGCGCTAGCCCTGCCCTGCTTTGCCGTTAGTTACCCAACCTGACGGTGCACGAGGGGACATCGAAGCGAATGCGGATGGTATAAGTGTACGTCGTATTTATCTATGATGTTTAGGTGACTTAAATGATGGGACTTCATTAATATGATTAATGAAAGAAAAGAAACATAGAAGATGTTGTAGAATCAAATTTTCAAATAAAAAGGGTAGCTACAGTTTTGTTTTGCATAGCGGTATATATGATACACCCTGCACCTTATTCGATGGGGAAAGAGCCGAGATCCCTTCACCGGGAGTGACCTCTTTAGCAAAACTGGCAGATGCTACAACACTCGGTTTGACTTTTTGACTGCTTTTGGAGTTTTGCTTTGCATAGCGATGTATATAATATATCCTGCACCTTATTCCAAAGGAAAGAGTCGATATCTCTTCACCGGGAGTGGCCTCTTTAGCAAAACTAATGAAAGCCTCAAAATCACTCCATTTCAAAATTCACATGATTCTACGAGGATATCAAGTTCATTACGCAATAGGTTTTCAGAAAAACCTGTCATAGCCCTCCGTCATTTCAGATAAGTCCTACTTAGTATTCGTGCTACGTTTGTTGGCTTGCGTCAAGGCGTAGTGTGCGGTAGCTAACTAGTATTTATCTGCTTATGCATATGATGCAGATTGGATTAGGGTAGTCGTGCGACTTTGTTGGCCTGCGTCAAGGGTCGTACGGGTGGGTTTAATTCAATCAAGAAATGACGGGTTGAACTTGACTAGCGCACTATGGTTTGTTGGCCCGCGTCAAGGTCATGGGACGCTAGGGGCAAAATATTATCGGGAATTTCAAGTGTTGAGATTTGCAATGAGATTGCATACCTTCTATGAGATAGTTGGATCCCGATACCCACTGCGAGTAATTGTGACTTCTGGGAGAGTTTTGTTAGTGTATATGCCGTAGAGGCCATTACTGTATCATACTGGTTTGTATATTACTTAATGGAAGCTTGGGATATTCACCTTGTATATACAATCTTGCTCAAAATGGTAGTATGCTACTTGGTTTGTTTCTACTTCAATGTGTACATGTGTTTATTTTAGTATATCACCTATACACATTAGTGGAGCCCTTAGGATCTTTGCTTGATTACCAACGTTGTGATGGCAGTCACACTTGTGGGGGCTGGGTAATCTATAAGCACATCCTTATACAGGTCCCTAGTCGCAGGAATATCGAGACAGGGCATCGATACTCCGGAGTAGACTAGCGTATGCGCTTCTCATCCCAGTGTGGGAGATGGTCTGTCCCACAGCCATCAGTACGTCGTACTGGAGATAGTATACGGGTGCTCGTTAGGTTACGAGTACACTGGAGAGGACTCGTCGGGAACTGACCGGTTGGTATTATACCTATCGTCAGTTATCAGTTCCCAGGTGACATGAGTACAGCTTAGTCCGCTGACTTGACACTGTCACTTCGCCTCGAGTGTGTTCCCACTATACTTTGATTACTACCCTACCACGGCTCAAAGGAGTCGTGCAAACAGGTAGTAGTTGGGTACAGTCCCGAAGCACTTGGAGGCAGTGACGGTTAGACTGGATTCGTCTCTCCTGGTATTGGGGGTTGACATCGCGCTGTGTCTAGGAGAGCCATTACACGAGAAGTCCCTGGCCAGGGCAATCGAGATATACTGGTAGGCTTCCATTGTTATCTCAGGGTGTTTTGGGCTTCACTCCGACACGACTTGTACCGCTATTAGGGGACTGACGTTTACCGCCCCCCTAGGCCCGCCATGCGATGTATCAAACGAACAGACCGGACTGTACGGAGACTGTCACATTCAGACTCAGTAGGAGTTCAGATAGGGTTCACCTCGTCAGTCTTCTTATCGGCATCTACCTAGGGACCGTTACGCACAGCTAGTGCCGCTTGCGGTCTGTGGTTAAACCCACTGCCAGCGTAGTGTCGAGTCTTTAGAGTCCCACACAGAGGGCTATTCGCTTTTGGGCAAAACAGAGTAGAGGTCGCATGGTTTTGCGACAGGGTTCGTTCTCATCCGCGCACTTGTGCACGTTTGGAGTCCGGACGGATATTACTAGCGGGCTCTGGTTTGAGACAGATACTAGTATATGTTTTAGGTTTAGTTTTATCTCATTGTGTTCATGTTCCTCGGAACAAGAATGCGGGTGTGTATGCACAGTTGGTTGAGGCGGAGGAAGAGGATTTTCATTAGGGTTTCGGAACGGGTGTGTATGCACAGTTGACAGTCGTCTTTTTCCAAACCCTAATGAATTTATGATATATCAATTAATAATATTAATTAAATAAAATTGTGTTATGGTTGGGTTTGTTGACTTCTTGACCAAGGTTGACTTGTTGACCATGGTTGAAACTTTGACTATAATCATTACATATCAAAGATGTTCTTGGATTCTAGCAAAACCATTTAATGTGTGTAATGATAATTGTCATTCCAAACCATCCATCAACTATTTCATTTAGATTATTATTATTAATTTGATAATTCATTTCATATTATGTTATGGTTGTAAAAAGTTATTCATTCTATCATAACACTTCTCTCTCCTCTCTTCTTCTTCCTCCTCCTCTAGTTCAAGTAGACTCACTCTCATGTGTTGAGAAACCCTCTCCTTGAGATAAGAACACCCCAAAACCACTCTCTACTCACTCTAGGGTTAGAGGTCTAGCAAGCCAAAGATCCTAGTTCTCTCAAAGTTCGAGAAAGGAGCCCGAAGGTTGAACCCTCAGGTGGATCCGTCTTTGACGGAAGAAGGCGACGAGGAAAGCACCATCCAAGCTCTACAAAGGTTTCAAGAAGAAGGAGTTCAAGTTAGGTATAACATCTTTTCCGAGTAGCTAACTCTCTTTAGCTTGGTAGCTAGTTTAGTTTAGAAAAGATCCCGACTTTTGTTAGTCCATGTTGCCTAATGCGCTAAAAATTTGTTTTTTATACCGTTTCCGCCTCCCCGCAAGAACCGGGGTTGGCAACGTGGACTTACAGTGGTATCAGAGCCTAACTAAACCTAAACTAGCTAAGTAGTAAAGTGTATGGAAGTTCGATCGGAAAAATCATAAAAACCTAAACCTCAAAAACCCTAACTTTCTGTTGAAATTTTTTGTGCTCAAAAGATAAAAAGTTTTACTCCTAAAATAGGCTCAGGGTTTTTTGAAGACACCCACCAAAAACGGTCGCCTGAATCCATCAAACCGCCACGGTTCCGCGGCAATGAGTATACATTTGCCGCGGAACCGCCGCCGTTTTGGCTCCTCTCACGACCGGGTTTGGTGCAGTGTTCTTCTGGTAGGGTTTTGGGATTTTTAAGATGGTTTATTTGCGCCCAGGTTTTCCAGAAAAGAAATTTGTTTTTGGGGGCCTATAAATCCGTATTTTTGATCGAACTTCACTATACTTTGACTAATCTGTTATACCTGTGATGTTTATATGTATTGAACGTCGGCTAATCGCTATATGTCGATTAGTCGGGGTTATACATATCTGTGATCTGTGTTTGATGATGGTATGTGTATATGAATGCGTTGGACTGTCGCGGGTGAATAGCCGGGGTGGATGTGAGATGAGTGTTTTCTTTATCTTTCATTCATGTAATATGTAAATTGATGTAATATTATTTGTATGGCCGCACAACCGGGTCGGGGTTGTAGCCGTCATTGTATAATTCTTTTTACTGTTTTTGCTCCTAGGATAGACCCATGGAGGGGGTGCACAAACTACCGGGTATCTCGAAGTGCCGAGTGGCCTACTCACGGCGTTGAGGGAGGTTGCTCCACTTCGGGTACTTGGAGGGTAGTTTTCCGCACCCGTAGGGGTCTTGGGTAGGGTTTTGGCTATTCACCGCGACCGTGTAATCCGCTTTTCATTGCAGGCTCGAACGGATTGCGGATTCCTAGTATATCGAATGTATTCATCTGTGATCCGTAATATCTATCATTGCTATATATTTATAATTATTTAGGCGTTGCTTATGTTTTACAGCCGCGCTAGCCCAGCCCCCGCTCTGTCGTTAGTTAAGTAACCTAACGTGTAATGACGGGGCCCCGTGGCGAATGCGAATGGCATAAGCGTACGTCATATTTTGGTTGTTTTCTGCAATGGTAAGATTAAATGATGGGACGCATTAAAAGAAATAATGCAAGAATATCACGCATTAAAAGAACTAATGCAAGATAATAAACCAAGCAAAAGTCGTTGGAACACTTTCGAAAAACCACTCGGTTCTTTTCAAAACTAACTTTTAAATGCGGAGCTTGAGCCACTCCTTTTAAAAGCTATCTCGTTCCATCGATTATATCAATTTCACTACGTTCACGGTTTCGCCAAAACCATTCGTAGCCCTCCGTCGTTTCGTATGAATATTCAATAGTATTCAAGCTATGTTTGTTGACCTTCGTCAAGGCATAGAGATTGGTAGCTGTTGGGTGTTCATATGTAGCATAGATAGATGCGTTGGTTTGGGACAGTCGTATTGCCTTGTTGACCTTCGTCAAGGGTATATACGGGCGGGTTCAAATTAACCTGGAAAATGACGGGTAGAACTTGACATCTGACTTATGATTTGTTGATCTTCGTCAAGGTCATAAGAGCATGGGGCAAAAATCCACATCGGGAGTTTCATAAGTACTGAAACTTGCTAGATTTGCATACCATTTGGAGTGTGGTGATTCTGGTAGGATTCCTTCAGTTTCGTCACGCGATGATATTTGGATCCCGATCCTACTGTGAGTATATGCTACTCCTCGGGAAATTTCTCACTAAACGATCAATGCTATAAACCTAGTAGGTGTCTAGAAAGGTGTTAGCGGGGCTACGCCCCTAGGGAAAAGAGGTTCTTAAATTAAGGAACTTCGCGAAAACGTTGGAAAACCTCCCTCGAAGTACCGACACTGGCCTGGGTGAACGGTTAAGCAAGTATTGTGCGGTGGGATTGATCCCGACTAATTCTTCCTTTATGGTTTGAGGAGGGATTCGAGAGACAGTGGGAGTCATCCTGTTTAGACAAACTAAAAACCATTCTAAACTTACAAGAGCATCATGCTGAGTGTTTCTTCTTCTCTCTCCTAATTGCAGCGACCAGTCGAAATGACTGGACTTAAGTTACTTCTAGATAAAAACATACTGACAGGGCCAAACTACAAAGATTGGCTCAGGAATGTCAAGATGGCAATCACTTACGACAAGCTGGGGTATCTTCTTACCACCAAAGCTCCCCCCGTCCCAGGTCCCACCTCCAGCGTCGCGGATAAGGAAATTCGTAAGACTTGGGAGATTGATTGCGCGAAGGCCAAGTGCCTCGTGCTTGCCTCTATGGACAACGAACATCAGAGGAGGCACGAGAATATGGACCTGGAATCCATATTTCTTCATACAAAAGAACTGTATGGAGAGCGGTCTCGTATCGCAAGATACGAAGTGTTGAAGAAGTTATTTTCGGCAAAATTGGCCGTCGGATCATCGGTAGCGGAACACGTGCTTAAGATGATTGGCTACATTGAGGAGCTCACGGAACTTGGAAACACGTTGGAGAGTGAGCTCTATACGGACTTAATTCTCCAGTCCCTTCCTTCCACTTACGCCCAGTTTATACTGAACTTCAACTTACAAGAAAAAGAAGTTGAACTTTCAGAACTCCTCAACATGCTGAGGAGCGCAGAGGGCACCCTACAGAAAAGTAGGGAAACATCCACTTTGTTTGTAGGAGGATCTTCTTCTTCTAGGTCCAAGGCGAAAGCCAAGGGAAAGAAGAGGAAAGCCCCCGCCAAACCAAGGGGCGGTGTTAGTAAAGTGGATATGAAGGGAAAGGAAAAGGCAACAAAGATAGCGGGGAAGCTTGTGGGTAAAGAAGAATGCTTCTATTGTCATAAGAGTGGACACTGGAAGAAAGATTGCAGGGCTTGGAAGGCCAGGACACAGGAATTGAAGCAGGTTGCGGCTTCAGTTTCAGGTGTGTATGTTATTGAAAACTGTCTTTCAATAAACTCTACTTCCTGGGTATTGGATACCGGATCAGGATCTCATATCTGTAATTCTTTACAGGCGTTGAGAAACCGTAGGGTTTTGAAGGCAGGTGACATGACCCTCAGAGTTGCGAACGGAGCTAGCATGGATGCTAAAGCCGTGGTGGACCATCACCTGGGAATGTCAGATGGACATGTTTTGGTTTTACGCAATTTCTTTTTTGTACCCAACGCAACTTGTAATATCATTTCTGTATCTTTGGTTTCTAAAGAAGGTTATGAATTTGCGTTTGTAAGTAATGTTGTAAACATTCACCATAATCAAATTCTGATTGGGTCAGGTACACTGAGCAATGGTATATACGTGTTAAACCAACCACAGATTTTCAATGTCCAGAATACACACAAAATAAAGTCTCCAGATATAAATTAGGCTTTCTTATGGTATTGTAGACTGGGTCACATCAATGAGACACGGTTGACTAAGTTACATAAAGAAGGATACTTGGATCCGTTCGAGTATCAGTCTTATGCCACTTGTGAATCTTGTCTCATGGGAAAGATGACAAAGACTCCGTTCACTGGACACGGAGAAAGAGCGAGCGAGCTCTTGGGACTCATACACAGTGACGTGTGTGGTCCATTGTCTACACATGCACGAAGCGGTTATTCATACTTCATTACTTTCACAGATGATTTCTCTAGGTATGGACATGTCTTCTTAATGAAGCACAAATCCGAGGCCTTTGAGAAATTTCGGGATTACAAGAATGAAGTTGAAAAACAAACAGGCAAAAGTATCAAGATTCTAAGATCGGATCGAGGTGGTGAATACTTGAGTGCCAAGTTCCTGGACTATTTAAAAGAGAATGGAATTCTCACTCAGCGTACTCCACCATACACTCCGCAACATAACGGTGTATCGGAAAGGAGGAATCGAACCCTATTGGATATGGTTCGTTCCATGATGAGCAAGGCTGAGTTACCGCGATCTTTCTGGGGTTATGCACTAGAAGCAGCTGCATATCTCTTGAACAAGGCTCCAACCAAGACTGTGCCTACCACCCCATATCAGATGTGGAGTGGGAAGAAACCCTGTCTTAAGTATCTTAAGATATGGGGATGTCCAGCTTTTGTAAAAAAGCAGCATGCGGACAAGCTCGAGGCACGTTCAGTACAGTGTAAGTTTGTGGGAAACCCAAAGAACTCCAGGGGGTATCTGTTCTATTCCGCAGAGGAACAAAAAGTTCTTGTTTCTCAACATGCCCGCTTCTTGGAAACTGAGTTTTTAGAAACCCAGATAAGTGGGAGCGCAATAGAACTGGAAGAAATTCCAGAACCACAAGCTATTACTGAAAGCTTGGAAGAGCCAGTTGTTTCAAAATAACAGGACATTCCTACGCCGCTCCGCAGGAGTAGTAGGCAGTCTCATCCGCCCGAGAGATACTACGGTTTTCTCATAGACGGGGATAGAGAGGATTGCATCATAGATTATGATGAGCCTACTAGCTTCCAGCAGGCCGTTCAGAGCGTTGACTCGGTAAAATGGCTGGATGCAATGCGGACTGAAATGGAGTCCATGTACACCAACAAAGTATGGACGTTGGACATTGCTCCAGACGGGGTAAAACCCGTAGGATGCAAGTGGATCTTCAAAAGGAAGATTGGTGTAGATGGACAGGTTGAGACCTATAAAGCTAGACTTGTTGCAAAGGGTTTTCGTCAAAGACCTGGTTTGGACTATGACGAAACCTTTTCTCCAGTGGCTATGCTGAAATCCATTCGAATCCTTCTTGCCATTGCTGCCTTCCATGATTATGAGATCTGGCAGATGGACGTAAAAACCGCTTTTCTAAATGGAAATTTAGAGGAGTGTGTCTATATGGACCAGCCAGAGGGTTTCATTCAGAGTGGGTGCAGCGGAAAGGTGTGCAAGTTGCTTAAGTCCATCTATGGACTAAAGCAGGCATCGCGGAGTTCGAACATCTGCTTTGATGAGACGGTCAAAGAATTTGGCTTTATCAAAAATCCAGATGAACCTTGCATCTATAGTAGATTTGTAGCGAGAACTGTAGTATTCCTCGTTTTATACGTGGATGACATTCTCTTAATAGGAAATGGCATTCCTATGCTACAATCTGTCAAGGGGTTCTTGTCACACAGGTTCTCCATGAAAGACCTGGGTGATGCCTCCTACATCCTGGGGATCCGGATCCATCGTGATATATCCAAGAGGATATTAGGACTTTCTCAGTCCAGGTACATCGACACCATACTGAAAAGATTCAGTATAGAAGATTCCAAGCGCGGTAACCTACCGGCTTGTCACGGGATCACCCTCTCTAAAAAGATGTCTCCCAAGACTGATTTGGAGAGGGATAGCATGTCTATTATACCCTACGCTTCTGCGGTAGGCTCTATAATGTATGCGATGTTGTGTACCAGACCGGATGTAGCTTATGCACTGAGTGTGGTAAGGCGGTATCAGTCAAACCCTGGGGAGAAACATTGGATAGCGGTAAAGAACATTCTCAAGTACCTGAGAAGGACTAAGGAGATGTTCTTGGTGTATGGCGGAAAAGACCTCCAGATCGAGGTCTTTGCTGACTCCAGCTTCCAGAGTGACAAGGATGATTCCAAGTCCATGTCGGGTTTTGTCTTTACCCTCAATGGAGGGGCAGTGTGTTGGAAGAGTTCCAAACAGGAAACCGTTGCAGACTCGACTATGGAAGCGGAATACATCGCTGCATCTGATGCCGCAAAAGAAGCCGTCTGGATGAGGAAGTTCTTGAAAGAACTTTAGGTGGTTCCGTCCATTGTTGATCTAATACCTCTGTATTGCGATAACAACGGGGCTATAGCTTTAGCAAAGGAACCCAGATCCCATCAGAAATCCAGACACATCTTGAGGCGGTATCACCTGATCAGGAAGATCGTGGATCGCCAGGAGATCGAGGTTCGGAGGGTTGCTTCAGAAGAAAACACTGCAGATCCATTCACCAAGGCCATGCCCCAGACTCAGTTCGAGCGGCTGATCGAGATGATAGGTCTTCGATACGCCAGTACATGGCCTTAGTGCAAGTGGGAGATTGTTAGTGTATATGCCCTAGAGGCCATTACTGTATCATACTGGTTTGTATATTACTTAATGGAAGCTTGGGATATTCACCTTGTATATACAATCTTGCTCAAAATAGTAGTATGCTACTTGGTTTGTTTCTACTTCAATGTGTACATGTGTTTATTTTAGTATATCACCTATACACATTAGTGGAGCCCTTAGGATCTTTGCTTGATTACCAGCGTTGTGATGGCAGTCACACTAGTGGGGGATGGGTAATCTATAAGCACATCCTTATACAGGTCCCTAGTCGCAGGACTATCGAGACAGGGCATCGATACTCCGGAGTAGACTAGCGTGTGCGCTTCTCATCCCAGTATGGGAGATGGTCTGTCCCACAGCCATCAGTACGTCGTACTGGAGATAGTATATGGGTGCTCGTTAGGTTACGAGTACACTGGACAGGACTCGTCGGGAACTGACCGGTTGGTATTATACCTATCGTCAGTTATCAGTTCCCAGGTGACATGAGTACAGCTTAGTCCGCTGACTTGACACTGTCACTTCGCCTCGAGTGTGTTCCCATTGTACTTTGATTACTACCCTACCACGGCTCAAAGGAGTCGTGCAAACAGGTAGTAGTTGGGTACAGTCCCGAAGCACTTGGAGGCAGTGACGGTTAGACAGGATTCGTCTCTCCCGGTATTTGGGGTTGACATCGCGCTGTGTCTAGGAGAGCCATTACACGAGTAGTCCCTGGCCAGGGCAATCGAGATATACTGGTAGGCTTCCAGTGTTATCTCAGGGTGTTTTGGGCTTCCCTCCGACACGAGTTGTACCGCTATTAGGGGACTGGCGTTTACCGCCCCCCTAGGCCCGCCAAGCGATGTATCAGACGAACAGACCGGACTGTACGGAGACTGTCACATTCAGACTCAGTAGGAGTTCGGATGGGGTTCACCTCGTCAGTCTTCTTATCGGCATCTACCTGGGGACCGTTACGCACAGCTAGTGCCGCTTGCGGTCTGTGGTTAAACCCACTGCCAGCGTAGTGTCGAGTCTTTAGAGTCCCACACAGAGGGCTATTCGCTTTTGGGCAAAACAGAGTAGAGGTCGCATGGTTTTGCGACAGGGTTCGTTCTCATCCACGCACTTGTGCACGTTTGGAGTCCGGACGGATATTACTAGCGGGCTCTGGTTTGAGCCAGATACTAGTATATGTTTTGGGGTTAGTTTTATCTCATTGTGTTCATGTTCCTCGGAACAAGAATGCGGGTGTGTATGCACAGTTGGTTGAGGCGGAGGAAGAGGATTTTCATTAGGGTTTCGGAACGGGTGTGTATGCACAGTTGACAGTCGTCTTTTTCCAAACCCTAATGAATTTATGATATATCAATTAATAATATTAATTAAATGAAATTGTGTCATGGTTGGGTTTGTTGACTTCTTGACCAAGGTTGACTTGTTGACCATGGTTGAAACTTTGACTATAATCATTACATATCAAAGATGCTCTTTGATTCTAGCAAAACCATTTTTTGTGTGTAATGATAATTGTCATTCCAAACCATCCATCAACTATTTCATTTAGATTATTATTATTAATTTGATAATTCATTTCATATTATGTTATGGTTGTAAAAAGTTATTCATTCTATCATAACACTTCTCTTTCCTCTCTTCTTCTTCCTTCTCCTCTAGTTCAAGGAGACTCACTCTCATGTGTTGAGAAACCCTCTCCTTGAGATAAGAACACCCCAAAACCACTCTCTACTCACTCTAGGGTTAGAGGTCTAGTAAGCCAAAGATCCTAGTTCTCTCAAAGTTCGAGAAAGGAGCCCGAAGGTTGAACCCTCAGGTGGATCCATCTTTGATGGAAGAAGGCGATGAGGAAAGCACCATCCAAGCTCTACAAAGGTTTCAAGAAGAAGGAGTTCAAGTTAGGTATAACATCTTTTCCGAGTAGCCAACTCTCTTTAGCTTGGTAGCTAGTTTAGTTTAGAAAAGATCCCGAATTTTGTTAGTCCATGTTTCCTAATGCGCTAAAAATTTGTTTTTTATACCGTTTCCGCCTCCCCGCAAGAACCGGGGTTGGCAACGTGGACTTACAAGTTTTACATAGGACAATTAGCCGATCAAGTAGCTGTCTAGAAAGGTGTCAATGGGGTTACGCCTCTGGGAAAACAAGGTTTACTTTAATTAGGTCCGTGCGAAAGCACGGGGAACCACCCTCAAAGTACTGACACTGGCCTGGCTGAAAGATTGGTGAAGTTGTAGGGTTTAATTAATCCCGGCTAGTCTTTACTTTTAGGGTTTGAAGGAAGATTTGATAAAAAACAGTGGGAGCCATCCTGATTAGATAAAATAATAACCAATCTGATCTTGCAAGAGCATACGCTAAAGTGTTTTCTTCTCTCTCTCTCCAGGTAGAGACCATATCATGCCTTAATCAAGATAATAATATGGATGTATTGACCGAACCCGCATGTAATACTGTGCTGGGGAATGTTGGTTCCGTTCTTTCTTATAAGAGTTTTAAGACTGATCAAGATATAGGGGAATACCAGGATTCCCATGCCACCCGAATGAAGAAAGTACATATTGATGCATTTTCTTCGGGTGTGTTCGTTACAGAGAACAGTTTCTCCATTTGCTCTACATCTTGGGTATTAGATACCGGGTCAGGATCATATATATGTAATCAGTTGCATGGGCTTAGGAAAGGTAGAGAACTTGGAGAAGGTGATAAAGACATAAGGGTTGGAAATGGTGCAATTGTTGCAGCTAAAACCGTCGGGGAATATCACCTTGTATTGCCAACTGGTAATACATTGATTCTGAACGAATGCTATTTCATGCTGAACCTGATATGCAACATTATATCGGTTTCTTTGTTGAGTAAAGAGGGATATAATTTTGTATTACAGGATAATGTTATGAACATTTTCCTAAACCAAAAGTTGGTTGGATCAGGCACGTTGTGGAATGGCATTTATGTTCTAAATCAATCAATGGTTCTAAGTATAACAAACACACACAAGAGGAAGAGTTCAGAAATGAACGAATCCTTCTTGTGGCATTGTAGACTGGGTCACATCAATGTGACACGACTAGCCAAGTTGCATAAGGATAGATATTTAAATCCGTTTGAATTTTCATCTTATGACACTTGCCAGTCATGTCTCAAAGGCAAGATGACCAAAACTCCGTTTACGGGACACGGAAAGAGAGTTACCGAACTCTTGGGACTGGTACATAGTGATGTATGCGGTCCCATGTCTACACATGCCAGGAATGGTTCTGCGTACTTCATTACATTCACTGACGATCTCTCTAGATTCGGATATATGTTCCTGATGAAACACAAATCAGAAGCTTTTGAGAAATTTAGAGAATATAAACAAGAAGTCGAGAACCAAACCGAAAAAAGTATTAAAATCCTTCGATCTGATCGAGGAGGAGAATACTTAAGCAATGAATTCCTGGACTTCCTAAAAGAGAATGGGATTCTCTCTCAGCTAACTTCTCCATATACACCACAGCACAACGGTGAATCGGAACGGAGGAACTGCACCCTATTAGATATGGTGCGCTCTATGATGAGCACAGCTGAGTTACCTATTTCCTTCTGGGGGTATGCACCGGAAACAGCTGCAGACCTATTGAATATGGTTCCCACCAAATCTGTTCCAACCACTCCATATGAGATATGGAAAGGAAAGAGACCATGTCTTAATTATGTTAAGATATGGGGTTGTCCGGCCTATGTAAAAACACAAAATCCGGACAAACTCGCGGCAAGGTCCATTCTGTGTAAGTTTATTGGATATCCCAAACATTCGCGCGGGTATATCTTCTACCAAACCAAGGAACAAAAAGTGTTTCTTTCTCGACATGCCACCTTTTTAGAAAAGGAATTTCTTGAAAAAGAGATTAGTGGCATGGAGGTAGAACTGGAAGAGTTTCCAGCAATACAAACCACAACAGAAGATTTGGTAGAACCAGAGGATTCGGTAGTTCCCAATGAACCTCAGCCTCTCCGCCGATCTAGTAGGGTTCCTCACCCACCTGAGAGATACTACGGTTTTCTCGTAGATGGTGGGAGCGAGGATTTCATCATGGTTGATGATGACCCAACTTGCTTCGAGCAAGCCATCACGAGTGGGGACTTAGTGAAATGGCTGGATGTAATGCGATCCGAGATGGAATCCATGTACTCCAACAAAGTATGGACTTTGGAAGTTTCTCCTGAAGGGGTAAAACCCATTGGGAGCAAGTGGATCTTCAAGAAAAAACTTGGTGTAGATGGGAAAGTGGAGACTTTCAAAGCTAGACTTGTTGCAAAGGGTTTTCGTCAAAGACCAGGTGTGGACTATGACGAAACCTTTTCTCCAGTGGCTATGCTTAAATCCTTCCGGATCATGCTTGCCATCGCAGCATATCATGACTATGAAATCTGGCAAATGGATGTTAAGACCGGCTTTCTAAACGGTGATTTAGAAGAGTGCGTGTACATGACTCAGCTAGAGGGCTTCGTAGATAGTGGGAGCAGCGGGAAGGTGTGCAAGCTGCTTAAATCCATTTATGGATTAAAGCAAGCGTCGCGGAGTTGGAACATCTGCTTTGACGTCGTTATCAAAGAGTTTGATTTCGTCAAAAACGTAGATGAACCTTGTATCTACAAGAAGGTGGCAGAGAGTAAGGTTGTCTTCCTCGTATTGTACGTGGACGACATACTCTTGATAGGAAATGACATTCCTATGCTGCAATCAGTGAAGCTCTTCTTATCACAAAGATTCTCAATGAAAAGATCTTGGTGATGCCTCCTGCATATTGGGAATTATGATCTATAGAGATAGATCTAAAAGGATATTGGGATTGTCCCAATCCAGGTACATTGACACCATACTAAAGAGGTTTAGTATGGAAGAGTCCAAACGTGGGTTTTTACCCACGATCTCAGGGCTCACTCTCTCCAAAGAGATGTCTTTCAAGACTGATTTGGAGAGAGCTCGCATGCAAGGGATACCCTATGCTTCGGCAGTAGGCTCTATCATGTACGCGATGCTATGTACCAGACCCGATGTAGCATACTCACTAAGTATAGTGAGTAGGTATCAAGCTGATCCTGGAGAGAGTCACTGGACAGCTGTGAAGAGCATTCTCAAGTACTTACGAAGGACTAAAGAGATGGTCTTGGTGTATGGTAATGGAGAACTCCAAGTGGAGTTCTTTACCGATTCGAGCTTCCAGAGTGATAAGGACGACTCTAAGTCGCATTCAGGATTTGTCTTACCCCTTTACGGAGGGGCGGTTAGCTGGAAGAGTTCCAAGCAGGAAACTGTGGCAGACTCGACGATGGAGGCTGAATACATCGCTGCCAACGAGGCTGCCAAAGAGGCTGTCTGGATCAAGAAGTTCATTACTGAACTTGGAGTGGTTCCATCCATTGGACCTTTGTATTGCGATAACAATGGAGCGGTGGCTTTGGCCAAGGAACCCAGGTCCCATCAGCGATCCAGGCATATTCTGAGGCGGTATCACCTGATCCGGGAGATAGTTGATCGCCGGGAGATCGAGGTCAGGAAGGTTGACACGAAGAATAACACAGCGGATCCACTCACGAAGGCCATTCCCCAGATACAGTTTGAGAGACTCTTCGGGATGCTCGGTATGCGATACTACAACAGCTGACCTTAGTGCAAGTGGGAGATTGTTAGTTGTATGTATGCCCTAGAGGCCAGTATTGTACAGATGATGTATATTATATTGGATGCTTGGACATATATAGAGAGGACTTTCTTGCTCGATATGATAGTATGCTATCTGGTTGCTCTTTATCGTAACATGTATACTTGTCTCTTTATACTGTCTTATAGTTACATGTTGGTAAAGCCCTTAGGATGTGTACTTGACTACCTAGGCTATGACGCGGATCATACTAGTGGGGACATGGTAGTCCATAAGTACATCCTTCAAGGTCCCTAGTCATGGGTGTATCGAGACGGGGCATCGATATACCAGTGTAGACTAGCGTATACGCTTCTCGACCAAAAAGATGGGCGATGGATGATCCCATATCCATTGGTGTTTGATATCAGAGATGGTATACGGGTGCCTAGTAGAGACAGGGTACACTGGACGGACTCGCCGAGAACTCCCAGATGGTATTATACCTCACGTCAGATGGCAGTTCTTTGGTGACACTTGTGCAGGTTAGTCTGTAGACCCGAGATCGTCATAGAGTCTTGTATGATTCCCACTGTGCTTTGATTTCCACCTTACCACATCCATGAGGGCATGAAAAACGGTGGTTTTTGGGTACAGTCTCGAGTCACATGGAGACAATGAGCGATAGGAGGAGTTTCGTCTCTCCCGGTATTGGGGGTTGATGTTGTGCAGTGCTCGATTGGCCGTAACAGGGAAGTCCCTGGCCAGGGCTGATACAGAGATTTACTGGTAAGTGTTACCAGTAGTTTCTCGACCCGTTATGAGCCTCACATCAGCACGACTTATCGGTTATTGGGGTCTGACGTTTACCACCCCTAGACTTGATATGCGACATATCAGACGAGGAGACCGGACTGTACGGGAAGTGTTACCGGCAGGCTTTTACAGGAGTTGGAGCGGGCTTGATTGCAGATCTTCTGATCGCTCAATACCCGGGTAGCCGTTATGTCCAGCTAGTACCGCTGACGGCTCGTGGGTGCGTGATGTGATCATCACCTACTGCTGGCGTATTGACGAGTCTTTAGAGTCCTACATAGAGGTTTTACTGGCTCAGGCAAAACGAAATAGGAGCATGTATGCGATATGTGCAAGACCGAGAATAAATGCGTGTATGTGATACCGTATTCTAATCTCGCGACTTTTTGTATCGGTCGGTTATATATGATATGACCGGGTTATCGATACAATGGATGTTAGCCGGTTATATGAGATATGACCGGATTATTAAGTCAAGTGTTGATTTAATAATTATGTGTATAATTGTATATTAGATATACTAATTTACACTTGCTAACACTGTAGGGTTCCTAGGAACACACATGAGGTCTCACAAGGCATCAACCATGCCAAATTCAAAAATTTCCGGTGCCGAGAAACCGTAATGCGATCGTTGAGTAGAGTTTAGGCGAAACTACAAGCTAGTAAACAACTTTACTGCTAAGTGAAAGAGACTACAACCTTTGTAGATCCGGTCCTCCACTTCCTTAGCTCCATGATGATGTCCCTCCGTTGCGATCATCGGATCCCGGACTCTAGTGATGGTTTCGTCGAAGAAATGATCGGGCTAGGTCGTCGACTTCGATGCCGAAGATGATCTACGTCGAGGCAACTCAAGATCAAGCTCCAACTTCACCAAGTCATGAAACTTGTGAAGAAAACACCCAATACTGCATGGCAAGTGGTAGAGGATGAAGAAATAGGAAGTGGGTTCACTTTGGATTTGAATTTCTCACTTGATTTCATCACTTTACATTTTTGTAGAAAGCTTTTCTTCTCTTCACTTGAAGAAGAAGATGAAGAAGAAGAAAAAGAATAATGAATTAATTTTTTTTAAAAGGAAAAATGAAGTGATGGTTATTATAATGCAACCATGGGTGAGGCTAACTCATGTAGAGAATGAACTAGGGTTTAGGTAAATGGTTAGGGTTAAGGAAAGAAACAAAATGGTCAATCTTTCAAAGCTTCATGAAGCTTCAACAAAATCCAAACAAAGCCACCATTTTATTTCTAGCCAAAATGAATAGATAAATAAATGAATAAATAAATAAGTAAATCAAAACCCTAACCATTAACATAACCATGGTTTAATCATACACACCTAAGTTTGCATGTATCATCAAACATGATACAAACTAGTGCGCAAAACTATATCATATATACAATGTGCACATCAAGTGAGAAAATCCATATTAAGTGAACAAATACTAGTTAATGTAAAGTAATATATCAAATATATAATTATACATTAAATCATTAAATCAACGCTTGATTTAACGATCCGGTCATATCACATATGACCGATTAATATCCAATGTATCGACTTATCGAATCAATCCTCGATTCGATAACTAGGTTATATAGCATACAACCAATCGATACATTCATCGCGAGAATAGAATAAGGTATCACATACACGCATTATTCTCGTTCCTGCACATATCTCATATGCGCTCCTATTTCGTTTCGCTTGAGCCAGGAAACCTCTGTGTAGGACTCTAAAGACTCGTCAATACGCCGGCAGTAGGTGATGATCATATCAACCACCCACAAGCCGCAAGCGGTCTGCTAAACGTAACGGCCACCCGGGTATTGAGCGATCAGAAGATCAACGAGCAAGCCCGCTCACACTTCTGTGAATCCAACCAGTAACACTTACCGTACAGTCCGGTCTGTTCGTCTGATATGTCGCATATCTTGCCTAGGGGTGGTAAACGTCAGACCCCGGTAGCTCGATAAGTTGTGTCGATATGAGGTCTATAAAAGTTCGAGAAACTACTGGTAACACTTACCAGTAAATCTCAGCAACCCTGGCCAGGGATTTCCGGTTATAGCCAATCGAACACAGCGCAACATCAACTCCCTATACCGGGAGAGACGAATCCCCTCCCATCGCTCATTGCCTCCATGTGATTCGGGACTGTACCCAAAAATCACCGTTTTGCACGCCCTCTTGGACGTGGTAAGGTGGAAATCAAAGCAAAGTGGGAATCACACAAGACTCTATGACGATCTTGGGTCTACAGACTAACCTGTACCAATGTCACCAGAGAACTGCCATCTGACGTAAGGTATAATACCATCTGGGAGTTCTCGGCGAGTCCGTCCAGTGTACCCAGTCTCCACTGAGCACCCGTATATCATCTCTGATGTCAAACACCAATGGATATGGGATCATCCATCGCCCATCTGTATGGGTCGAGAAGGTATACGCTAGTCTACTCTGGTATATCGATGCCCCGTCTCGATACACCCACGACTAGGGACCTTGAAGGATGTACTTATGGACTACCATGTCCCCACTAGTATGATCCGCATCATAGTCCAGGTAGTCAAGTACACATCCTAAGGGCTTTACCAACATGTAACAGAGAGACAATCAGTATACACGTTAAGGTAAAGAGTAACCAGATAGCACACTATCATGTCGAGCAAGAAAGTCCTCCCTATATATGTCCGAGCATCCACTACAATATACATCCTATGTACAGTAATGGCCTCTAGGGCATACATATAACTAACAATCTCCCACTTGCACTAGGGCCATCTGTAGCTGTAGTTGTAGTATCTCATACTCAACCATCCCATAAAATTCTCTCTCTGGGAAAAGGCCTTTGTGAGTGGATCCACCGTGTTGTCCTCTGAGTCTTCTCTCCTAACCTCGATCACCCTGGAGATCAACTATCTCCATGATCAGGTGATGCTGCCTCATAATACGTCTGGGTCACTGATGGGACCGACGTTCCTTGGCATAAGCGATAACTCCATTGTCACACAATGGTAGGAACCTAGTTCATCTCATAAACCAATATACACCCAGACTGCCTCTTTGGTGGCATCTTAAGTAGCGATGTATCCAGCCTTTATCGTCTAGTATGTCACGGTATCTAGCTTGGAACTCTTCCAACATACCGTCCCTTTACTGAGGGTAAAGACAATGCCTGTGACTGACTTTCAGTCGTCCTTATCAACCTGGAACCCTTCCAGTGATTCTCCCCAGGACCAATTGATACCATCTCACTACAACTAGTGAGTATCCTAATATCCAATTAGATCTATCTCATAGATCCAAAACCCAGGATTTAGTAGGCATCACTTTGATCCTATATAGAGAATCATCGTGATAAGCGGAGATTGACCGAGCGTAGCATAGGAAACTCCTTTCTCATCAAGAGTATGTCATCTATGTACTCTACGAGGATCACCACCATACTCCCTACTATCTTTTTGTATATACAAGGTTCATCTACCATTTTGATGATGTCAAACTCTTTGACCAACTCATCAAAGCAGATGTTCCAACTCCGCGATACCTGCTTTATCACATAAAACATCTTGCACATGTTTCCGCTGCTCCCACTGTCTACGAGGCCCTCTGGCTGTGTACTTATTGACGCACTCTTCTAAAACATCATTTAGAAAAGCAGTCATGGCACCCAACCGTCAGATATCGTAGTCATGGTATGTAGCCGTGGCAAGTAGGATCTGGATGGACTTAAGTATAGCCACAGAAAAAGGTTTCATCATAATCCATGCTTGGTCAATGATGCAAACTTTTAACAAGTCTAGCTTTGAAAGTCCCAACTTTTCCATGTACACCAAGTATTCTTCTCAAGGTATACTTGCTCCTGATGGGGATTTAACCCTTCAGATAAAGCAACTAAAGTCCATACTTTTTTGGTGTATAAGAATTCCATCTCAAATCGCTAAGCATCCAGCCATTCTTACAGAGTCTCACTCTTGATGGCCAGCTCGAAACTAGTTGGGTCATCATCTCATGACGCAATCCTCGCTCCTACTGTTATAGAGAAACATAAGTATCTCTTAGGTGGGTGAGGAAACCAACTAGATCGGCGGAGAGGCTGAGGTTCGTTGTTTACTATTGAATCCTTTGGTTCTACCAAATCATCTGCTGTAATTTGTATAACTGGAACCTTTCCAGTTGTACATAACAGACCTTGCCTCGAGCTTGTCCGGATTATGCTTTTAGACATAGCCCGGACAACCCAAAATCTTAACCAACTTAAGATATGGGCTCTTCCCTTTCCATATCACATATGAAGCGGTAGGCAACTGATTTGATTGGAACCCTATTCAATAGGTATGCAACTTCATAAGTGCATAACTCCCAAAAAGGAAAGAGGTAACTCAGTAGTACTCATCATAGAGCACACCTTATCATATAGGGTATGATTGCTCCGCCCCGATATACCATCGTGCTATGGTGTATACGGAGGAGTAATGCTGAGAGAGAATCTCATTCTCCTTTAGAATAGTCCAGGATTTCCGTGCTCAAGTATTCTCCTTCTTGATTTCATCAAAGGACATAATACTTATACCCGTATTGGTTCTCTACTTCTAACTTATATTCTATGAATATCTCAAAAGGTTCGGACTTGTGTTTCAACAGGAACATATGTCTGAATCAAAAGAGATCATCAGAGAATGTAATGAAGTACAAAGAACCGGTCTTGGCATGTGTAGACAGGGGATCTTCATACATCAAAATGTATCATCCAAGAGTACACTAACTCTTTCTCTATTTCCAGTAAACAGAGCTATGGTCATCTTATCTTTGTGACATGACTGGCAAGTTTTCACAAGATGTAAATTCAAACAGATTTAAATATGCATCTATGTGCAACTTAGCTAGTCGGGTCGCATTGATATGACCTAGTCTACAATACCTCAAGAAGGATCCGTTCATTTCATAACTCTTCCTCTTGTGTGTGTTCCGTATACTAAGAACTGTAGTTTGATTTAGAACATCAATGCTTTTAGATAACGTGCCTCAACCGATCAACTTTTGATATAGGAAATGTTCAAAACATTATCCAACAATACAACATTTTATCGTTTCTTTACTAATAAAGTGACAGATATGATTTTGTATATCAGGTTCGGTATCTAATAGCATATGTTCAGAATCAATGTATTGGTAATACAGGGTGACAGTGACCAACAGACTTGGCTGCAACACTTGCCCCGTTTTCTGTCTCATGAAACTTATCACCCGTTCTTAGTTCTTTACCTATCTATAGCCCATGTAACAAATTACATATGCGGGATCCTGATCTGGTATCACATACCCAGGACGTAAAGAATACTGAGAAACAGTTCTGTATAATGAACACACCCGAAGATGATGCATCAGCATGCACTCTCTTCGTTTGGGCGGCAAAGGAATCCTGGTAATCCCCAATTTCCTGCTCTTTCTTATAACAATTATAAGTTAGAGCGGGACCAACGTTCCCCAGCTCAGTATAACAAGCGGGTTCGGTCAATATAACCGTTTTATTATCTTGATTAAGGCGTGATATGGTCGCTACCTGGAGAGAGAGAGAAGAAAACACTCAGCGTGCGCTCTTGCAAGAATAAATTGGTTATTATTTTATCTAATCAGGATGGCTCCCACTGTTTTTATCAAATCGTCCTTCAAACCCTAAAAGGAAAGACTAACCGGGATTAATTACACGCTACAAGTTCTCCAATCTTTCAGCCAGGCCAGTGTCGGTACTTTGAAGGAGGTTCCCCGTGCTTTCGCACGGACCTAATTAATGCAAACCTCGTTTTCCCATAGGCGTAACCCCGTTGACACCTTTCTAGACACCTACTAGATCGGCTAATTGTAATGTGTAAAACTCTCCCAGGAGTAACAATTACTCGCAGTGGGTATCGGGATCCAACTATCTCATAGAAGGTATGCAATCTCATCGCAAATTTCAACACTTGAAATTCCCGATAATTTTGCCCCTAACCTCCTATGACCTTGACAAAGGCCAACAAACCATATGATGCTAGTCAAGTTCAACCCGTCATTTCCTGATTGAATTAAACCCACCCGCACGACCCTTGACAAAGGCCAACAAGGTCGCACGACTACCCTAACCCAATCTGCATCATATGCATAAGCAGATAAGCACCAGTTAGCTACCGCACACTACGCCTTGACAAAGGCCAACAAACGCATCACGAATACTAACTTCTACTTATCTGAAATGACGGAGGGCTACGACAGGTTTTTTTCTGAAAACCTATTACGTAATGAAATTGATATCGTTGTAGAATCAAATGATTTTAAAATGGAGTGTTTTTGAGGCTTTTCTAGTTTTGTTAAAAGGGTCACTCCCGGTGAAGGGATCGTCGGCCCTTTCCTCGTCGAATGAGGTGCGGGATATATCATATATATCACTGTACAAAGCAGAAACTATAGAAGCAATCAAAATACAAACCGAGGGTTGTAGCATCTGCCAGTTATTGCTAAAGGGGTCACTCCCGGTGAAGGGATCTCGGCCCTTTCCTTATCGAATAAGGTGCAGGATGTTCTACAAGGAACACCGCGATGCAAAGCAAGAACTGTAGCTACCTGTTTTAATTTTGAAATTCGATTCCACAACATCTTAGGTTTCTTTTCTTTCATTAATCACATTAATGAAGTCCCATCATTTAATTCACCTAAACATCACAGATAAATAGGACGTACGCATATGCCATCCGCATTCGCCTCGATGTCCCGTCTGCACCGTTAGGTTGGGTAACTAACGGCAGAGCGGGGCAGGGCTAGCACGGGTGTAAAACATAAGCAACGTCTATATAATATATTATATATACTATAAACAGTATTTATCACAGAACATCAAATGATCACATCACAGATATCGCAGCAGAAGAAACATATGAAACATTGGATATTCTAGGACGTCCGTGTTTTTAATACGAGCCAGTATAAAACACGGATTCCACGGTCGCGATGAATAGCCAAACCCATACCCCTAGACCCCTACGAGAGCGGCAAGCAACCCTACCAATTCTAGAGTTAGGAGACCCGGGCTCGACTCCTCGAGTTGGTCTCCCACTGGACTCCAGAACCCGGTTACTTGTGCCCTCCTCCTTGGGTCTATCCTAGTGCGGAAAAATAAATCATATACAAAGGGTGACATCTTCCGCAACCTGGAAGTGCCCCAATAAAAGAATATTACATACAAGTTTTTACATGAATGAAAATGAAAAACACTCATCTCACATAAAAAAAACCCCGGCTATTCAAACCCGACGATCCAATATAACATATCCAGCAACACATAACATCACATGTCATCAACGTAAGTGAATATGCGCATCCCAATTGTCGTTGACATATAGCAACGAAACCGGCGATATCACATATTACACTTACGGTCACATAAAAGAAAGTGTAAAACTACAACAGTTGGAATCCGCAACTTCTTTAGACATCGCATGCCTAATCAAATGAATTCCATAGACATCACATGCCTAACAATTATAAACTCCGCATTTTAGTCTCATGATCGAATACACTTTTCAATAGCAAGTCGGGCAATTCAACAAGATTCCCGACATCCTGATCGAATGCTCGTCGCAAATTTCAGTAGACGGCCGCACCCCCGATGCCGTCGACGAAGTGCACCAAGGAGGAACACCGCTGCCGCGAGCACCCGAACGGATGCTTTCGGCGACGGGGTTCTCCTACAGTCACTTGGTCGGTGCTATGGGGTGTAGCAGACTATTAAGTTTATCCGGCGAGTATCCGTGTACGCTACGTAATTGCGACGAACTTTTGATCACATCAAAATTCCGTGGCAACCGATCAAGTGAGACTAAACTGCTATGTTTATAACATCCAAATCAGTTATCTCATAACTACTTGTGGATTCCAAATATTGTATCACATTCCAGATAAATAGAAAATGTTAAACTTTCCGATCGAACAATCAAACACCCAAGTTTTCTCGAAACAGATCAACACATGATATAAGTTTAAAAACATTCACTTCATGCCTCAGTACCAACGGTCCAGCCATAGAAGGGTCAAGCCAACGCCTCACATGTGGCACGCCGTACTGCCCCAAACCCTAAGGTTCAAAGGGCAGTTCAAGACGATCACATAATCGAGTTAAGGTTTGTTGTCTTCTAGAGGGACCATCGCGTTACTTGCACTACTTAGAACGTCTTTAAACTACGGAAAATCCAACAATTGGAAATTTCCCGGCAGGGGAAAAAGTGGGTATTTATATCATGTCGAACTTTTTAACATATCCTAAAAATACCCGGAAAAACACAGTAAACAGAGTTAAATAATCCGAACGAATCATCGAGTCCCCAATACAACCCCAGAACACTCAACTCTTGAGTCAAAATAAAAATACCCATAAAATATAAATCACAGGAATAGGAAGTATGGTGCCAAAATGACAACCTAACTCCTTTGTACGGCCGCGGAACCGCGGCCCAAGCAGGCTATTGCCGCGGTTCCGCGGTGGAATGTACGATTTAGGGGGTCGTTTTTTACCACAATTATTATATTTTCCTCCTGTATTTTTCAGGTATTTTTAATTCAGAAAAATCCACAATTTTCAAAAATGTATAGAGAGGGGTCATGGATTAGGGTTTTGGGTTCGATCGGGTTTCTAACTCCATCTACGCATCGCCTAAGGCTCTAGCTAGGGTCTGATGCCACTGTAGGGTTCCTAGGCGCACACATGAGGTCTCACAAGGCATCAACCATGCCAAATTCAAAAATTTCCGGTGCCGAGAAACCCTAATGCGATCGTTGACTAGAGTTTAGGCGAAACTACAAGCTAGTAAACAACTTTATTTCTAAGTGAAAGAGACTACAACCTTTGTAGATCTGGTCCTCCACTTTCTTTGCTCCATGATGATGTCCCTCCGCTGCGATCATCGGATCCCGGACTCTAGCGATGGTTTCATCGAAGAAATGATCGGGCTAGGTCGTCGACTTCGATGCCGAAAATGATCTACGTCGAGGCAACTCAAGATCAAGCTCCAACTTCACCAAGTCATGAAACTTATGAAGAAAACACCCTATACTATATGGCAAGTGGTAGAGGATGAAGAAATAGGAAGTGGGTTCACTTTGGATTTGAATTTCTCACTTGATTTCATCACTTGACATTTTTGTAGAAAGCTTTTCTTCTCTTCACTTGAAGAAGAAGATGAAGAAGAAGAAAAAGAATAATGAATTAATTTTTTTTAAAAGGAAAAATGAAGTGATGGTTATCATAATTCAACCATGGGTGAGGCTAACTCATGTGGAGAATGAACTATGGTTTAGGTAAATGGTTAGGGTTAAGGAAAGGAACAAAATGGTCAAGCTTTCAAAGCTTCATGAAGCTTCAACAAAATCCAAACAAAGCCACCATTTTATTTCTAGCCAAAATGAATAGATAAATAAATGAATAAATAAATAAGTAAATCAAAATCCTAACCATTAACATAACCATGGTTTAATCATACACACCCAAGTTTGCATGTATCATCAAACATGATACAAACTAGTGCACAAAACTATATCATATATACAATGTGCACATCAAGTGAGAAAATCCATCTTAAGTAAACAAATACTAGTTAATGTAAAGTAATATATCAAATATATAATTATACATTAAATCATTAAATCAACGCTTGATTTAACGATCCGGTCATATCACATATGACCGACTAATATCCAATGTATCGACTTATCGAATCAATCCTCGATTCGATAACTAGGTTATATCGCATACAACCAATTGATACATTCATCGCGATAATAGAATACGGTATCACATACACGCATTATTCTCGGTCCCGCACTTATCTCATATGCACTCCTATTTCGTTTCGGTTGAGCTAGGAAACCTCTGTGTAGGACTCTAAAGACTCGTCAAACACCCACAAGTAGCAAGCGGTCTGCTAAACGTAACGGCCACCCGGGTATTGAGCGATCAGAAGATCAACGAGCAAGCCCGCTCACACTCCTATGAATCCAACCAGTAACACTTACCGTACAGTCCGGTCTATTCGTCTGATATGTCGCATATCTTGCCTAGTAGTGGTAAACGTCAGACCCCAGTAGCTCGATAAGTCGTGTCGATATGAGATGTATAAAAGTTCGAGAAACTACTGGTAACACTTACCAGTAAATCTCAGCAACCCTGGCCAGGGATTTCCGGTTATAGCCAATCGAACACAGTGCAATATCAACTCCCTATACCGAGAGAGACGAATCACCTCCTATCGCTCATTGCCTCCATGTGATTCGGGACTGTACCCAAAAACCACCGTTTTGCATGCCCTCTTGGACGTGGTAAGGTGGAAATCAAAGCACAGTGGGAATCACACAAGACTCTATGACGATCTTGGGTCTACAGACTAACCTGTACCAGTGTCACCAGAGAACTGCCATCTGACGTAAGGTATAATACCATCTGGGAGTTCTCGGCGAGTCCGTCCAGTGTACCCAGTCTCCACTGAGCACCCGTATATCATCTCTGATGTCAAACACCAATGGATATGGGATCATCCATCGCCCATCTGTATGGGTCGAGAAGGTATACGCTAGTCTACTCTGGTATATCGATGCCCCATCTCGATACACCCACGACTAGGGACCTTGAAGGATGTACTTATGGACTACCATGTCCCCACTAGTATGATCCACATCATAGTCCAGGTAGTCAAGTACACATCCTAAGGGCTTTACCAACATGTAACAGAGAGACAATCAGTATACACATTAAGGTAAAGAGTAACCAGATAGCATACTATCATGTCGAGCAAGAAAGTCCTTCCTATATATGTCCCAGCATCCACTATAATATACATCCTATATACAGTAATGGCCTCTAGGGCATACATATAACTAACAAACACTTGTTCACTTTAGGGTTTTTCTCACATTTACACATCTTTACTATATATATGATATATATTAAAATGTGTTATATTTTAATATCATGGTTGTTGATACACTAGACATGGATGTGTAAGACTTACACCATTCAATCTTTAAATGGTGGTTTATATTTATTTATAGTAATTACAAATTAGTGGAATTTTTTCATAAGCATAAAGATTGTAGAAGCTTGTGGATGCTTTGAAAAAGTCCACTAGTTTTGTTTTGCTTTAGATTTTTATTGACCTAACCATTTACACTTAGCCATGGTTATGTCTCACCATGAGTTAGTATATGATACTCACTCACCATGGTTAGCCTTCTCACTTAATCATTATCCTCATTTCTTTTCTTTTGTTCATCATCTTCTTCTTCATTGAGCAAGAGAAAGAGCTTGCTAGGGTATTGAAAAAAGTGAGATAGATTGTGAGAAACAAAAATCCAAAGAGAACCCACTTCATATTTCTTCATCCTCTACTAGACCAGCACTTTAGTTTAGGGTGTTTACTTCACTAATTCTCTAGTTGGTGAAGTAGGAGCTTGAGTCGGAATCCCCTCGACGTAGATCATCTTCGGCCTCGGAGACTTCAAGTAAGGTCGCATCTTTCGCCTCGTGAAGCCATGCAAGAGTCCGGGAGAACCTTGATCGCAGCGAAGGAACTTCATCAAGGAGCTTTAGAAGTGAAGGACCGATCTACAAAGGTTTTATTTCGTATTCCCTTTAAAGTAAAGTTGTTTACTTGCTAATTGATTCGCCTAAACTATAGTATATGATCTTGCGTAGTGTTATTCGGCACATAAAAATTTAATTTTGGCATGGTCGATGCCTTGTAGATCCTTGTTAGTGTTCCTAGTAACCCTACATACTGTACATACGATGTATATTGTAGTGGATGCTTAAACATATATAGGGAGGACTTTCTTGCTCGACATGATAGTACGCTATCTGGTTGCTCTTTATCTTAACATGTACTCTGATTGTATCTATGTTACATGTCGATAAAGCCCTTAGGATATGTACTCGACTCTTGGGACTATGATGAGATTATACTATTGGGGCCACGGTAGTCGACGAGTACATTCTATAACTGTTCCTAGTCGAGGGTGTATCGAGACAGGGCATCAATACACCAGAGTAGACTAGCGTATACGCATCTTGACCCATATGATTGGCGATGGATGATCCCATATCCATCGGTGTTTGACATCAAGGATGGTGTACGGGTGCTCAGTAGAGACTGGGTACACTGGACGGACTCGCCGAGAACTCCCAGATGGTATTATACCTCACGTCAGATGGCAGTTCTCTGGTGACACTGGTACAGAGTAGTCTGTAGACCCGAGATCGTCATAGAGTCTTGTGTGATTCCCACTGTGCTTTGATTTCCATCATACCACGTCCAAGAGGGCGTGAAAAAAGGTGGCTTTTGGGTACAGTCCCGAATCACATGGAGGCAATGAGCGATAGGAGGGGATTCGTCTCTCCCGGTATAGGGAGTTGATGTTGTGCTGTGTTCGATTGGCTATAACTGGAAATCCCTGGCCAGGGTTGCTGAGATTTACTGGTAAGTGTAATCAGTAGTTTCTCAAACTGTTATAGACCTCATATCGACACGACTTATCAAGCTACTGGGGTCTGACGTATACCACCCCTAGGTGAGATATGCGACATATCAGACGAAGTGACCCGACTGTACGGGAGTGTTACTGACTGGATTCACAGGAGAATGTACATGATTGCTTGTTGATCTTCTGAGCACTCAATACCTGGGTGGCTGTTACGTTTAGCTGGCCGCTAGCAGCTTGTGGGTGTTTGATATGATCATCACCTACTGCCGGCGTATTGACGATTCTTTAGAGTCCTACACAGAGGTTTCCTGGCTCAGGCAAAATGGAGTAGTGTCACGACCCGAGTATTTCGACTCGTGACCGGCACTTAACCACGCTACGTCTACAGGCGCAACGCGACTAAGTAAGCCGAACCCAGAAATCAAAACCATAAAAAAAATAGTGAGTGTTGAAAACATTTAGTTAAAACATTTAGAAAACCTTAAATAATTCAATAAGTTCTTTAGAAGTTACTTAATCGTTTAAATAATTTTGGCAGCATTTCCTTTGTAAAAGTAGCCCCGAGACCGGGTACAAAACATGATATGAGTGAAAAATGAAATATAATGAAATGAAACATCCCCAAACGGGAGCAATCACGCCCAACGGCGGAAACCATCATCACAAGAGTAATATACGACGCCGTAGCGAAGAATAAGCAATAAGTAGACATCACAGAATATAAACTGCATATAAAAACAGTCGGCTCCCACGAGCTCGACACCAGAATACAAAATATACATCATCGTCCTCACACAGTATCTAAGTCCAGTACATAAATGGTAGATGGAGAGAACTAGATACAAAAAGGGATACAATAACAGTAGTCAGATACCACAACCCACCTAAATGCAAAACAGCTCTCGCCGCAACTGTGGTGGTATCTGTAGCCAAAAGATGCAAAAGACAGCCTGCCGTGACTATGCTGAGGGCAACCTGCAAATACTGTGGCACAACGGGGGTGAGTTGCCAACTCGTGAATAGAGATAACATATAAAGGTAATCGCGAGCATGCACGTACTGCGCTACTCTAACAAATACCAGCATATGATATCAATGCGTGATAAGCAGTATGTGCCATAATCATGCAGATGCTCTGTCAGGTAAAATAACTACAGGATGAGATATATGGTAATCAATGCTGAGCATGGGATAAACAACATCTACACGGAATATCAACGTGGGAAACAATCGGTGCCCACAACTGCACCCAAATCCCAAATAACTCAGGCGCCGGCACACCCATCGGCCCCCAAATCCTGTAAATCTCTGAGAAATCACGAGTGCCTAACATCGGCACCCAAAACATCATAAAATACTCATTTCCGGCATCGACACGAAAATCCTCATATATCGGGCTCCGTCAGTCCGTATCAGCCCACGGGCTCCGTCTGCGGTATCGGCCCTCGGCCCCGGCTGTACGGATCATCCCGCATCCATCTCTCAACTCTGGTCGGTATCCTCCGGATAACCTCCAGGTCCAACCAATCACCGGTAGGTACTCGCCACCCTGCCAGGCTCATCGTCTACTCCACGAAAAACATTTCTTGCCCCGGGGAACCATACCGGGTCCACCACGAACCAGCAAACGGATCATCCATCTCCTCGAATCGGGTTTCAAGCACACGTCTCAGCACCGAGAAAACGCGTGGTGGACGCACCAAAATATCATATCACGAGGAACCGGGTTTCCAAATAGTGCATCTTTTCTTAAAAATCCCACGGTCCTCAAAACCAGAAATCTCATGAAAATCCAACACCAAGAAGTAAATCCAATGCGATGTGCTACGTACATCAATCCATGATATAGGTATAAGGGAAAACCGCTTTTAAAATTAGTTTCCGTTTTTAAAGATATCATGCGGCTCCCAATTTCCATGAAAGTCATATCGAATCATATATGAAATGAACTATAGCAATATAATCATGGCAGTTCTACAGTGAGTGTGTCATGGCAATTACTAACGGTTTGTGTGTAGCATGCAAATTAGTGCTCGTGCAACATGAACCGTTAGTAATAGTGCGGTGTTCTATCAATTCTAAGCATACATACAGCAGGGAATGCAATATGCAATGACAGTCCATGAGGTAAATGCAACATATAATAATAAGGTCCTATCAGCCCTGACGCATAACGCCATGCGGGCGATATTGTAACGTTTTGAAAATCGTTTCGGTGAAATTTCGAAAAAACGGTAAAATAAGGGGATTTTCTGTAAAAAGTCAAAATGCAAATATCTTTATTATAAAATTAAATATACATATTCTATCTATGTAATTGCTAGTATTTGGTGTTTCTTGAGCCACTGGTGAAATTTCAAATTTTCTGAAAATTTTTCCGAAATTAATTATTTTAATATTATTTTAAGCCGTCACTAATACATTTAATTAGGGAAAATTATAAATTGGAATGAGTTGAAACAAATTTTGTGCATCATGTCACATTAAATAAAATTTTATCATGTGGTTTTTGGAACGAAATCGTTTGCCAAAACGGTTTAGGAATTATTGAAGAAAAAGGGCTTAATTAGTGAAATTAGAGTTAATGGGAAATGAGGGTAATACATTTATCTTTTCCCTAACCCACACATCCACACCTCACCCTCTCTCCCCCTCCCCATGTGGCCGGCCCCACCACTATCAACAGCCCATATTTCCCCCTCTTTTTTTGACTTCAACTCATGAAGGAAAAGAATTGTTTTAAAAAGGGTTTTAATATATTTAATTGGGTATGGGTTTAAAGTGTTATGAATGGGCTTTGACCTTAGAAATTCCACCCCAATCCCTCACCTCACCCCAGCCCCCTCTACTGGCCGAAACCCTCCTGCAAAAGCCCCCCCCTCTTTTTACCCCATTTTCCTTTCTCTTTTGCTTTAAAAATTCATCAAATACCCATCAAAAAAATCCCAAAATCTAAATCAAGCTCTTACCTATTTTAGTGTAGCCTTAGATGCATGGATTGTGGTGAAAGGAGAGCTTTTTGGATGGCTAGATTTCAAGCTAGATCTCAAAAATTGGGAGGTATAAACTTTGACCCTATATAGAATTTGTTGTTTGTATTGCTTAATCTAACATAATTAAGTGTTTAATTAGGTGTTAACTTGGTTTATCCTTCAAGTTGAAAATTGTAAAGAATTGGGTTTGGATCAAGATAAGGGTTTTGTAAATTGTTCATGGTTTAAATGTGTAAGGTATCATATTAAGGCATGTGAAATCAAACATAGTAGCTAGTTTACAAATTGTTATTTTAAAATTTACAAATTAAGCTAAATTATAAACTAGAATTTCGGGTTAATGAAAGATAGTGAGATTAAAAATCTAATTAGGGTTGGTATGACTTATTTAAGTTATTTAATAAGTATTATGGCCGCTAGAATTGTTTAAACGTCGAGTTTTGTACTAAAACGGGTAATTTTGCTTGCTAGTTTTTCGGAAAAACGGCTTTTAAAGTGAATTTAGGGTTTTTGTGAGTTTTAACCTATTTTATATTAAAATTAGTGTTCGTGAATATGCAAATGAGTGTACTTGGGTTTTTCTCGATGGTCGGGCGTTTGCACGCCGACGTCGAGGGTTTTTGGGTTGGTTTGTGAGAGCAACCATAGGTTTTGACCTATGTGGGATTCATGCGTCGTTTTGGTCATGAGTCGGATTTTAATGCGATATGGTGCGTTATGATATGTAGGTACCCCATGTGGACTTCGAGACGACCAGCAAGCGCGTGGCGACGTCGGCACCGGCGAGCAAGGACCAGGTGAGTAGATTTATATCTACGGGGAGAAGTCGGGTGGATGGCGTATAGCACCCCCGCAGTCCGTGTTGGTGTATACGGATGCATATACACACCAACAATTATTATATGTTATTTGGGATTAATAACGATGTTTAGGATGGATATTGGTGTGTTGGATTATTTTAGTGTTGCGAACCCTAGGGTAGTGTTGCACTACACATATACACATACATACTTGCATACATTCCTATTTATATGTGCTCATGGGATTCTTTATAGTTATGCGTTCACATGGGTATGGGACTATGTGTTCACATACGGAATTGAGGATGATACTTGGGATTGAGCTGAGTCGATGAGATTTGTTTTGTGGTTGTGATATCGGTGATATTGCAGGATTCGTACTTGAGGTACATCCTGGTGTTATAGCGGATCTTGGGACGACGATACGGGTGAATAGTATTATTAATAAAATGGTCGATATGTGATCGTGATATAAGATATGAAATGCTAGGATATTGATACTAGGCCGTATTGGGTGATGTATACCCCTTGATGATGATATGTGCTAATGATATCGGTTTGTACGAGATTGTCGATCTGTAGTCAGATCATGAGTATATTGAGGATATTAGTATCGTACTAGACATAGGTCGGTACCCTAGACTATGATCTTGAATAAAGAGGATACCAGAGGAATGGTGTGAGGAATATGATATTGACCCGTACCCAGATCTGGGGATGCCGTACGACGGATTTACGTACGAAATATATCTTGATGATTGATCCGCGCTCTTGACTTGGGATGTCTGATTGTAGATATGGTATCGGATATGATATTATTGAGGCGGGATCACCGACTAATATATATACAGGTATGTATATGGATCGACTCAGATGTTAGGCGGTTTCCTTACCTGTAGTCCGGCTTGTTAGCTTAGCCCTTTAATTTTGTTTAGTTGTTAGATTAGATTCGATTCTTACCTATTTCAAAAACTAACGAATCGTGGGTATTTTAAAAGACAGCCCAAGGGATCCTACGGATATTTCAAAAGACGTATCTTTTCATAAAAACACCGTAGCCCCTATTTTCAAAACCCCATGATTCGTCTTATTTCAAAAGGCACCATTTGTAGGACATATATTAGATTAATGCAGGTTAGTTACAGTTGCGTCTAGTATTCAGCTCCCGCTTTTTATTGTAGTTCGCTTCGCATCGCATACTTATGTTATAATTTCTTATTGCAATGTTGATATCATATTGTTAGGACACCAGCACCATTACCGATGATGCGTACGTACCACGTACACTTACTTTCCGGCTCACACACATCTTCATCGGTAATTGCCATGTCACGTACACCTTAGAAAATATTATTGCTTGACTTAGCTTGTTAGTTAGTAATTTGACATGATATTAGTGTACCTGCCTTATATGCCAGCTTAGCAGTGTAGTTATTACTTTTCACTTCATGCATACTGTTGTTCATTGTTATGCCTATATTCATGGTTTTACATGCTATTGATGATTTGGATTCGGATTTCCATGAAATTTTCTGGATTTGGGGGGAAAACCGCAAAACTTATATAAACTGATTTCTCTCTTTTTTAAATAAAAAGTGCGGTTTTTCCCATGATGTATGAGTCGTCCACCATGAGTTTGCTGATGGATTTCGAGACCCGATTCGAGAAGACGGATGAACCGTTTCGGGTACATGGGGACCCGGTAAGGTACCCCGGGGCAAGAAGCGCGTGATGATGACGATGTGATCCTGGCAGGGGAGCACTACCTACTGGTGATTTTACCTGACGTGTCGGATATCTGGAGGATACCGTCGTGGTCTTGAGATGGATGGTAGGGGCCGATCTGGACTGAAGGCGCCCTAGATATTGTGATTGAGACATTGAGATTTCGAGATATTGAGGTACAGAGGCTGTGATACAGAGATATCGAGATATTGGGATTACGTTTTGTGCCGATGCTAGGCACTGTTTTATGCTGATTTCATTATGATAACTCATTTTAAAAATACAAAGGAAATCTCACTAAATTATGAAAACAGTTCTTCATTTACATGTATTCTGTTTTCATGCATTCATACCTCATTCTTATGATATATTGCTACCTGAGGCACTGACACGGGCACATGATATTACACTCGGGTTAGATATTTACCCTAGCCTTGTTTAGGTTGCATGTTATATATAATTGAGGATATATTATGATCTTTGACCTAGGTTGCGTTATTTATGCGATTTCTTTCCGTAGATGTTATTCTATTCACGAGTTGGCAACTCACCCCCGTTGTGCCCCAGTTTCTTGCAGGTTTACCATACAGGTTTCATTACGGCTTTGCGGGCATAGTTTCCTTCGGGTGATTTGCTAGTAGGTGGGTTTACTTGTATCGTACCCCCATTATATAACTTGTATATTATTACTCTGTTGTATCTAGAAGTTCCATCAACCAAAAATGTATTTTTTTGAGATAGAGACCAGAGATACTATTCTTTCGACCTTAGAGTCGCGCGTTTTATTTCTATGGTTTTCTTGTGGTTTTGAGTTTTTGATCCTCGCCGTTGGCGTTGTATATTATATTGCTTGTGTGGTTGTGACCGTCGATTGACGAAGAGCTAGCTCCCGCTTGGGGATGCCTTTTTATTGATTTCGTATACTATTCATGTTGTATCCCGTTTGGTAGCCAGTATTTACAAAGGAGACTCTGCCGAAATTTTCAGGAAATACTTGATGTTTTTAAAACCGCATAACTCGGCTTATGCTATTAAAACTACTTGATTTTAAATTGGTTTTCCTTCACTCTACTACTTTTCTTGGTTTGGATTTCTGGGTTTTCGGTTTACTTAGATTACGTACGCCTCGAGACGTTCGTAGTTTAAGTGCCGGTCAGGTTCCGTACTTTCGGGTCGTGACAAAGTTGGTATCAGAGCGTTAGGTTTTACCTTCGGAGCGTAGGATGACCCTTGGTTGATGGAATAGGTGACTAAAGTAGAGTGACGTACCGTTGGTATGTTCCGCGGCATATTTACGACACGCCACTCCACTTAAGAAGCCTGAGGATGTACATTTCCTTGTTCAGTATTATATTCCTTCCTGATCTAGCCTCATCGGTACCAGCTTGGTTTTGCTGCCACGATTACGGGCAGGGAGAGCTACGGCTAGAGTTGCGGTCAGCACGAGCTCGTCACGAACGAGGACTGACCAGGGCGTGATTCCGGCGACACCCGATTGTAGAGAGGTGTCTTTTGATTGTGTTTTGCGCCACGAGCGTTGGATGGATCACCGTATGAGATTGCTCGGACGTGCAGATTAGCACCAGAGGATTGAGCCACCGGTAGAGGCCAGCCATACTTAGATGACCATTGAAGTGATTGAGGCACGGTTCAGCGTGCAGATGAGCGAACCAGTTTTTGCTGTGAACGACGAGATATCGCCCCATATGTTGGAGCTATTGCGGGACGAGTAGTACGAAGAGATGATAGAAGGTCGCTAGTCACCCGATGATGAATGACTAGGATAGGTGGTTCGTTCGCCTACCCCGATGCGAGGTCAGCAGATAGATTGATTCCAGCTAGAGACGACTTCACGCGGAGACGTTGAGTGTCGACAGAGACGATCGAATGTCAGAAACCTATTATTCTAAGTTTAAAGTAGTCGGAAAGACATGCAGGAAATTCTATGGTCCCTCTCGAAGAATGAAACCCTAACTCGACTTAATGACCGTGTGAAAGCCTTTGAACCTTCGGGTTTGCGGCAGTTCTACGGCGCCATTAGTGAGGCTTGGGTTTGCCCTTCTACGGCTGGACCACCGATGCTGTGGTATGTACTCGATACTATTAAATTGTGCCCAAGATGTTGAGCTCTTGGGGGATTATGAGGTTTTGACGACTCGATCGGATGGCTCGACTTAATTCGGATGCTAGGTGGTGAGATGCATTTCTTAGGAGACTCCCGATACGAGGATAGCCGTTGGAGCTCAGTCCATGTAGCCACGATGAGACGAGTCCGAAGCAGTCGACATTAGATAAAGTGGAGTAAATAGGTCCGTACAAGATCTGGATAAGACGACGTTCCACTCCGCCGACATCAGAGATGCGATACGCATGCCGAGGCAGAGTACTGGATATACCTTCTAGAAGGAGTCGCGATGGGTATGCAGCCGTTCCGGAGCAAGATGCAGATATAGGAATGGACGATGACTTCCGGACAGTTGGCAGAGACGAGACATGGAAGAGACCGTGAGCAGGATTCCTTCCAGGACACTGCTGCAATGATACTTGCACCCAGGATCAGAGGTGCCACGTACATTAAGAGAGCCAGAGGCCGACGCCAGTGATATGCTGTCTTACGAGTGGTCGCGATGATTGACCGGGAGATGAAAAGAGACGTGCCAGAACGGGATCATCCCCGTTAGCACACCTGACAAGGTCGATGAGCCGATGGACCGAGAGATTGGTAATTCCCAGTGAAGACCTTGACCCAGGAGTGGTCATTGTTATGCACACCGGCAGGCCAGAGTTTAGGATCGTCGACGAGACATGCTATGAGTGACCACGGCAGTTGGCCAGAGATTCTTAGAGGATGCGCTTGAGCGGTACTATGCCGCCATTATTGATTTCGGTGTTTCGGGTGATTTATTCGAATGATTTGATTTTGATGATTGAGGATTTACGATCTTTGCACAGTGTTGCACTTGATATCGTTTTCGTGCTTGGGTTTCACATGTTTGTGATTTTACGGTTTTAGACATTTGAGTTGATTTTTTGCATATGCACGCACACGATTTTGGTCCTGCACTCTGTATAGTTTATTTATGCTTGCAGTGCAGTGATACGCCTTTTGTGCACTTAGATGCATTGGACTTTGATTTCGATGGTGGTGTTCAATATTGTTTTGTGCACCTGATTTGATTTTGCGCATGTTCGGCACTTGATATTGGATTTCATGATTTCGTGCATGATGGATGCACCTGATTTGGATTTTCGCGCATGTTGGGCGCATGTTTTGAAGTGTGATTTTGGTGCACACCAGATGCACTAAATCGAGATTTTTCGTGCATGTCAGATGCACCTGATTTTGCTGTCAGGCACACATGTTGCCTACGACAGATGTTTCGTGCACACCTGATGCACTTAGATGTTGTTTCTGTGCATATGTATGGCACATATTTGGATTTTGATTTCCGTGCGCACAAGACGCGCGTAGTATTCATACGCGTATTTTGGGATTGATTTTTCTTATAGAGCAGTACGTTTTTATGATATTGCTATGTGTTTTCGTACTGAGCAGGACTAGTCAGAGGAGAGTACCTGAATATATTTTACATGTATAGTTTCGAGTTATATCATATTGGTTTTGCTTTGGATTTGGTATTCATGTCTTCCCCATGACTCCGATGATTGCGGGATGCTTGACGGAGTTCTGATTTGAGTTAAATGCTCATTTTTCATGCGCATGCGTTGCGCTACGATTTGTTTTATGTATTTATGATTTCGGAGCCCCGGCGATTTGATGGTTTTAGCTGAAATATTTTAGTATTTGGGGAAAGTTTTAATTTAAATTCGGGGAACGAATTTATTTAAGGGGGGAAGATTGTAACATTTTGAAAATCGTTTCGGTGAAATTTCGAAAAAACGGTAAAATAAGGGGGTTTTCTGTAAAAAGTCAAAATTCAAATATCTTTATTATAAAATTAAATATACATATTCTAGCTATGTAATTGCTAGTATTTGGTGTTTCTTGAGCTATTGGTGAAATTTCAAATTTTCTGAAAATTTTTCCGAAATTAATTATTTTAATATTATTTTAAGCCGTCACTAATACATTTAATTAGGGAAAATTACAAATTGGAATGAGTTGAAACAAATTTTGTGCATCATGGCACATTAAATAAAATTTTATCATGTAGTTTTTGGAACGAAATCGTTTGCCAAAACGGTTTAGGAATTATTGAAGAAAAATGGCTTAATTAGCGAAATTAGAGTGAATGGGAAATGGGGGTAATACATTTATCTTTTCCCTAACCCACACATCCACACCTCACCCTCTCTCCCTCTCCCCATGTGGCCGGCCCCACCACTATCAACAGCCCATATTCCCCATCTTTTTTTGACTTCAACTCATGAAGGAAAAGAATTGTTTTAAAAAGGGTTTTTATATATTTAATTGGGTATGGGTTTAAAGTGTTATGAAAGGGGTTTGACCTTAGAAATTCCACCCCAATCCCTCACCTCACCCCAGCCCCCTCTACTGGCCGAAACCCTCCTGCAACAGCCCCCCCTCTTTTTACCCCATTTTCCTTTCTCTTTTGCTTCAAAAATTCATCAAATACCCATCAAAAAAATCCCAAAATCTAAATCAAGCTCTTACCCATTTTAGTGTAGCCTTAGATGCATGGATTGTGGTGAAAGGAGAGCTTTTTGGATGGCTAGATTTCAAGCTAGATCTCAAAAATTGGGAGGTATAAACTTTGACCCTATATAGAATTTGTTGTTTGTATTGCTTAATCTAACATAATTAAGTGTTTAATTAGGTGTTAACTTGGTTTATCCTTCAAACTGAAAATTGTAAAGAATTGGGTTTGGATCAAGATAAGGGTTTTATAAATTGTTCATGGTTTAAATGTGGAAGGTATCATATTAAGGCATGTGAAATCAAACATAGTAGCTAGTTTACAAATTGTTATTTTAAAATTTACACATTAAGCTAAATTGTAAACTAGAATTTCGGGTTAATGAAAGATAGTGAGATTAAAAATCTAATTAGGGTTGGTATGACTTATTTAAGTTATTTAATAAGTATTATGGCCGCTAGAATTGTTTAAACGTCGAATTTTGTACTAAAACGGGTAATTTTGCTTGTTAGTTTTTCGGAAAAACGGCTTTTAAAGTGAATTTGGGGTTTTTGTGAGTTTTAATCTATTTTATATTAAAATTAGTGTTCGTGAATGTGCAAATGAGTGTACTTGGGTTTTTCTCGATGGTCGGGCGTTTGCACGCCGACGTCGAGGGTTTTTGGGTTGGTTTGTGAGAGCAACCATAGGTTTTGACCTATGTGGGATTCGTGCGTCGCTTTGGTCATGAGTCGGATTTTAATGCGATATGGTGCGTTATGATATGTAGGTACCCCATGTGGACTTCGAGACGACCAGCAAGCGCGTGGCGACATCGGCACCGGCGAGCAAGGACCAGGTGAGTAGATTTATATCTACGGGGAGAAGTCGGGTGGATGGCGTATAGCACCCCCGCAGTCCGTGGTGGTGTATACGGATGTGTAGACACACCAACAATTATTATATGTTATTTGGGATTAATAACGATGTTTAGGATGGATATTGGTGTGTTGGATTATTTTAGTGTTGCGAACCCTAGGGTAGTGTTACACTACACATACACACATACATACTTGCATACATTCCTATTTATATGTGCTCATGGGATTCTTTATAGTTATGCGTTCACATGGGTATGGGACTATGTGTTCACATACGGAATTGAGGATGGTACTTGGGATTGAGCTGAGTCGATGAGATTTGTTTTGTGGTTGTGATATCGGTGATATGGCAGGATTCGTACTTGAGGTACGTCCTGGTGTTATAGCGGATCTTGGGACGACGATTTGGGTGAATAGTGTTATTAATAAAATGGCCGACATGTGATCGTGATATAAGATATGATATGCTAGGATATTGATACTAGGCCATATTGGGCGATGTATACCCCTTGATGATGATATGTGCTAATGATATCGGTTTGTACGAGATTGTCGATCTGTAGTCAGATCATGAGTATATTGAGGATATTAGTATTGTACTAGACATAGGTCAGTAACCTAGACTATGATCTTGAATAAAGAGGATACCAGAGGAATGGTGTGAGGAATATGATATTGACTCGTACCCAGATCTGGGGATGCCGTACGACGGATTTACGTACGAACTATATCTTGATGATTGATCCGCACTCTTGACTTGGGATGTCTGATTGTAGATATGGTATCGGATATGATATTATTGAGGCGGGATCACCGACTAATATATATACAGGTATATATATGGATTGACTCAGATGTTAGGCGGTTTCCTTACCTGTAGTCCAGCTTGTTAGCTTAGCCCTTTAGTTTAGTTTAGTTGTTAGATTAGATTCGATTCTTACCTATTTCAAAAACTAACGAATCGTGGGTATTTTAAAAGACAGCCCAAGGGATCCTACGGATATTTCAAAAGACGTATCTTTTCATAAAAACACCGTAGCCCCTATTTTCAAAACCCCATGATTCGTGTTATTTCAAAAGGCACCATTTGTAGGACTTATATTAGATTAATGCAGGTTAGTTACAGTTGCGTCTAGTATTCAGCTCCCGCTTTTTATTGTGGTTCGCTTCGCATCGCATACTTATGTTATAATTTCTTATTGCAATGTTGATATCATATTGTTAGGACACCAGCACCATTACCGATGATGCGTATGTACCACGTACACTTACTTGCCGGCTCACACACATCTTCATCGGTAATTGCCATGTCACGTACACCTTAGAAAATATTATTGCTTGACTTAGCTTGTTAGTTAGTAATTTGACATGATATTAGTGTACCTGCCTTATATGCCAGCTTAACATTGTAGTTATTACTTGTCACTTCATGTATATTGTTATTCATTGTTATGCCTGTATTCATGGTTTTACATGCTATTGATGATTTGGATTCGGATTTCCATGAAATTTTCTGGATTTGGGGGGAAAACCGCAAAACTTATATAAACTGATTTCTCTCTTTTTAAATAAAAAGTGCGGTTTTTCCCCTGATGTATGAGTCGTCCACCATGAGTTTGCTGATGGATTTCGAGACCCGATTCGAGGAGACGGATGAACCGTTTCGGGTACATGGTGGACCCGGTAAGGTACCCCGGGGCAAGAAGCGCGTGATGATGACGATGTGAGCCTGGCAAGGGAGCACTACCTACTGGTGATTTTACCCGACGCGTCGGATATCCGGAGGATACCGTCGTGGTCTTGAGATGGATGGTAGGGGCCGGTCTGGACTGACGGTGCCCTAGATATTGTGATTGAGACATTGAGATTTCGAGATATTGAGGTACCGAGACTGTGATACAGAGATATCGAGATATTGGGATTACGTTTTGTGCCGATGCTAGGCGCTGTTTTATGCTGATTTCATTATGATACCTCGTTTTAAAAATACAAAGGAAATATCACTAAATTATGAAAACTGTTCTTCATTTAGATGTATTCTGTTTTCAAGCATTCATACCTCATTCATATGATATATTGCTACCTGAGGCACTGACACGGGCACATGAGATTACACTCGGGTTAGATATTTACCCTAGCCTTATTTAGGTTGCATGTTATATATAATTGAGGATATATTATGATCTTTGACCTAGGTTGCGTTATTTATGCGATTTCTTTCCGTAGATGTTTTTCTATTCACGAGTTGGCAACTCACCCCCGTTGTGCCCCAGTTTCTTGCAGGTTTGCCGTACAGGTTTCATTACGGCTTTGCGGGCATAGTTTCCTTCGGGTGATTTGCTAGTAGGTGGGTTTACTTGTATCGTACCCCCATTATATAACTTGTATATTATTACTCTGTTGTATCTAGAAGTTCCATCAACCAAAAATGTATTTGTTTGAGATAGAGACCAGAGATGCTATTCTTTCGACCTTAGAGTCGCGCGTTTTATTTCTGTGGTTTTCTTGTGGTTTTGAGTTTTTGATCCTCGCCGTTGGCGTTGTATATTATATTGCTTGTGTGGTTATGACCGTCGATTGACGAAGAGCTAGCTCCCGCTTGGAGATGCCTTTTTATTGATTTCGTATACTATTCATATTGTATCCCGTTTGGGAGCCAGTATTTACAAAGGAGACTCTGCCGAAATTTTCAGGAAATACTTGATGTTTTTAAAACCGCATAACTCGGCTTATGCTATTAAAACTACTTGATTTTAAATTGGTTTTCCTTCACTCTACTACTTTTCTTGGTTTGGATTTCTGGGTTTTCGGTTTACTTAGATTACGTACGCCTTGAGACGTTCGTAGTTTAAGTGCCGGTCATGTTCCGTACTTTCGGGTCGTGACAGATATCCCCGTAGATGTTAAATCTACTCACCGAGGTCTCGCGCTAAGTGTAGCCGACGACTTGCTTGCCCTTCTTCGCAGCGTCCGTCTCACTCGCCGGCGAACCTAGAATCACATAACATATATCACACACCCGTTTCGTAAACCAATCGCGCGTGTGCGTGATACGCTAAAACGTGTGATCACGCGCCTGAAACTACCTGACGCGTCGCGATACGCAGAAACCCCAAACCCATACACGTATCACGCGTGTCGCGGAGGTTTAAAATACGAGAAATATGTATATAGTTCCAGATTTTTATACAGAACTTAATTTACAAAAATATATATATACCATAACACTACACACAGCAGAAGACACCAAAAGGACCAAACCCCAACCCAAACCCTACCCATCTGGCCGCAAATTGCGGCCAGATCGAATATTCCGGCGGCCTCAACATGAAGAAAGGGGGCCGGGTTCTACCTGGGGTATCAACACCTAACAAGTATACTGCATTCTTCTCAAAATTTATCTGAACTCATCGGGTCGATAGCAGTTTCCAGAAACTCAAATTTTGCTTTAAAACGACGAATTGCATCCAATAGAGATCTGGTGGTAATTTAGTGCAATTGGGGGCTAAGCTGGATTAAAATGGCCTTAGCAACACTCTATCAACCTACTGAAACCAAATCATACATCACTTGCTCAAGGTTCCCGCTAAACACCTCATATCGCACTAAATCGCATCAATAACCACTAACCGAAGCAAAACTACACTAAACAAGCAAACTAGGGAGTAAGTTTAGGAAATATACCCCACACTCGACCCTAGGGAGCTGGAGGAAGAAGAAAGAGTGAAGGGAAGGAGCTGCAGTCGAAGCTGTTGCTGCTGCTGCTCACTGCTGCTGCTGATTTCACTGTTGCTGCTGCTGATTTCTGCTGCTTGCTGCTGCTGTGTTGCTGGCTGCTGTTGTGCTGCTTGCTTCTGCTGCTGCTGTGTGAAGAGGTAAGTGTGTGTGTGTGTGAGAGAGTGAGGTTGAGAGAAAGGAAACAAAACAAAGAAATGAGAGGAGAAATCATCACCCTAATGTCAACCCCTCCTCTCTCTCTCCTCATTAATTGCAAGCATGGCTTAAGCCATGATGCACTCTTTCTCTCTCTCACCAAGTCAACACCCCAAGGAAATTCAAATTAAAGCAACTACTAATTAACTAATTAAACTCAATTAAAACCCAAAAGACTTAATCCCCTTGATTAACCCACCATGGTTACTAATCATGGTAATAACTCATTTAAAAACCCTAGTTTACATGCACATGTGTGTGTAAACCTAGGAAAATTTTAGAAAAATATTTATTAAATTAGGAAAAATATTTAAAACCCAATTTGGTAAACTTCTTATTAAAAACCCATTATTTAAATACAATAGTCATTAAACATATCCTAAGGTGTTACAAGTAGGAACACATATGTGATATGTGCGGGACCGAGAACAATACGTGTATGTGATACCGTATTAGATTCTCGTGATATGAGATATCGGCCGGGTATATGTGATATAGCCGGGTCATCGGATCAAGTGTTGATTCGATGAACTGATACAGATTATATTAGTCGGTTATTTATGAAATAGCCGGATTATCGGATCAAGTGTTGATTTGATAATTTAATTTATAATTATATATTTGACATATTAAATTACATTAACTAATATAAGCTCACTAAAATATTCTTTTTCTCACTCGGGTAATACATTGATGTATATGCGATATATGTTAATTGTATTATTTTATTTTGTTACAATAAATATTGTATATGTGATATATAATATTGTAACATGTTATGGTTTTAAATGCAACATGATTTGTGGAGTTTAATTGTGGTTAGGGTTTGGATTAGGATTAAGCAAGCATGAAGCTTTCAAGAAGCTTCTTGAAGGTTTGACTTTGACTTGGATATTTTGTGATATTTTGTGATATTTGCTTAACCCAACCTAACCCTTTAACCCTAGTTATGCCTCTACAATGGTTAGCCTTCTCATTATCTACCATGGTTGCATTTCTAACCACACACTAGAGTTTCATTATTCATCACAAAAGGATTCTTCTTCTTCTTCCTTGAGTTCTTGATGGAAAAGCTTACTAGCTTTTTCATTAGTGATGAAAATGAGTGAGATTAAGGAAAGAAATGAGAGCTAAAATCCTACTTCATCATCCTAATCTATCCTAGCTATTTAGATTAGGGTGTTCACTTCATTTAGTGAGTAAGAGCTTGTGTTAATGAAACTTCAAGGTATATCATCTTTGTTATCGAAGATCGAAAGCAAGCTTGCATCTTTCTCTTCGTGGAGCTTTTCGAGAGTCCAGAACTTGATGATCGCAGCGAAGGGACCATAACACGGAGCTTATGAAGTGAAGAACCGGAATACAAAGGTTGTAATCCCAAACTCTTAGTGGTAAAGTGTTCGACATGCTTTGTTTCGCCTAATCTCTAGTTTAAAGATCTTGGTTAGGGTTGTTTGGCACGGCTAAATTTTAAATCGGGCATGGTTTATGCCCTATAGACCCTTGTGCGTGTGCCTAGTAACTCTACAACGACTCCTCCTCGCATGGGGTATATATAAGCTCAGAACCGAGAAATCTCATGGTGGAAGCTGAAATATCATATCAAGAGAAACCGGGTTTTTCAAATAATGCATAATTTCATGAAACAACCACGGTCCTCAAATCCAGAAAACATCAAGTAGTGAATACGTATGAACGCATAAATCAATACACACATATTAGCGTCCCATTCCACTAATATATGTGTATAGGAATATATAACAGTGTCTCATTCCACTGTTATATATGTTAGTGTATATGCCCTAGAGGCCATTACTGTATCATACTAGTATGTATATTACTTGATGGAAGCTTGGGATATTCACAGTTGAACAGACAATCTTGCTCGATATAGTAGTATGCTACTTGGTTTGTCTCTGCTTTAATGTGTACATGTGTGTTTCTTTATTATATCACCTATACGCATTAGTAGAGCCCTTAGGATCTTTGCTTGATTACCGGCGTTGTGATGGCGATCACACTCGTAGGGCTGGGTAATCCACAAGCACATCCTTATACACTTCCCTAGTCGTGGGATTATCGAGATAAGGCATCGATACTCCGGAGTAGACTAGCATATGCGCTTCTCATCCCAGCACGGGAGACGGTTTGACCCACAGCCGTCGGTACGCTGTACTTGAGATAGTATGCGGGTGCTCGTTAGGTTACGAGTACACTAGACAGGACTCGTCGGGAACTGATGGTTGGTATTATACCTATCGTCAGTTATCAGTTCTCATGTGACATGAGTACAGCTTATTTCGCTGACTTGACACTGTCACTTCGCCTCGAGTGTGTTCCCACCGTTATTTGATTACTACCCTACCACGGCTTTACTGAGTCGTGCAAACAGGTAGTAGTTGGGTGCAGTCCCGAAGCACTTGGAGGCAGTGACGGTTAGATAGGATTCGTCTCTCCCGGTATTGGGGGTTGACATCGCGCTGTGTCTAGGAGAGCCATTACACATGTAATCCCTGGCCAGGGCAAGCGAGATATACTGGTAGGTTTCCAGTGTTATCTCAGGGTGTTCTGGGCTACACTCCGACATGACTTGTACCGCTATTAGGGGACTGACGTTCGCCACCCCCTAGGCCCGCCATGTGATGTATCAGACGAACAGACCGGACTGTACGGAGATTGTCACAAACAGTCTCAGTAGGAGTTCGGATGGGTTTACCTCATCGGCCTTCTTATCGACATCTACCTGGGGACCGTTACGTACAGCTAGTGCCACTTGCGGTCTGTGGTTAAACGCACTGCCAGCGTAGTGTCGAGTCTTTAGAGTCCCACATAGAGAGTTTCCCTACACTGAGCGAAACGTGTAGAGGCCGTATGGTTTTACGGCAGGGCTGCGATCACTTACGTGCAGTTGTGTGCGTATGCTGTTCGGGCAGGCAATACTAGTGGGCTTTGGTTTATGCCGGATCCTAGTATTGCACAGATGGATTTGTTTTGTCTTCTGTGCATTCGCATTCTACGGAATGCGGATGCGGGTGTGTATGCACAGTTTTGAGGAGCGATGAAGGAGGAGGTGCCTCATTAGGGTTTTGGCAGTTGGTTCGGCCAAAACCGTTATGTAGCAGGCTCATTAGGGTTTTGACAGTTGATTCGGTCAAAACCATTTTGAGGTGGGCTCATTAGGGTTTTGGCAATTTGTTCGGTCAAAACCATTATGAGCCGGAGGCATTATTTACTAATCCTTTTACTGATAATTATGTGATGGCTAATTGCTTTGACCGTTTGACCACCTTGACCACTCTTGACATTGTTGACCCGTTGACCAAAGTTGACCATTGACCTTCATGAGAGGTTTACACTCTTCTTTGGTTTTCTTTATCATTTTGGATTATGAAAATGGTCATTGGATTATGAAAATGGTCAAATTAATGTAGCACCAACTTTATCATGATAGGATTTGTAATGATGGTGTATAGTATTATTTTGCAACCATGGTTCATTTTCTTTGGTTAAGTTTTTCATTTCTCTTTTCTCATTCTCTCTCTTGGAATTGAGAAGAAAGAAAGCTCCATGGTTGCTTGACCTCCTTCATCTTCCTCCTCTTCATAAATTCTTTTGATCTCATGTGTTGAGAGAAAAAGAATCCACATAGACAAATACCTCCATCTTTCTCTTCTACATAACCTAGGGTATCAAGACTAGTATTCTTGTTTCCCTAGTTGCCTTGGCTCGAGGTGGAGCTCGGTGTATAACTCTCGGGTGGATCGTCTTCGACTCAAGAAGGCCGCGGAGGTGACCAAAGTCCGGATCAACCCTCGGAGCATGGATCGACGAGCGGGACAGCGGAATGAAGACCCGAAGGACCGGTATCGTGAGGTATAATTTCTACGGCATAGTAGTTAACACCTCTTGTAGTTTGCTAGTTTCTAGTTTAGCAAAGATCCGGCTTTTAAGGTCCATGTTACCAAGTCAAGAAATTTTTTTGTTTTACCGTTTCCGCAACCCCGAAAGTACCGGGAGAGGTAACGTGGACCTAACAGTGGTATCAGAGCCTAGCTAAACATAAACTAGCAAGTTAGCAAAGTGTTTAGAATATCGATCGGAAAAAAGTCGCAAAACACGCCCGGAAAAACCCAAGTTTCTGTCGATTTTTTATACTGTTCAAAAAATAATTTAACACATATGAAAAATCGTCTCAGGGTTTTTATAAAACACACAGCAAAAATGAGCTGCTGACTCGGCCAACTCACCGCGGAACCGCGGCCAAACCATTGGTTTGGCCGCGGATCCGCGGCCGAGTTGACTCGGCCGCAGCTCCGTTTTGCTGCAGTGTTCTATTTAGGTTGTTTTGGGATTTTTAGTACATGTTGTTTCTGCCCAGATTTTCCAGGGTGCAAATTGATTTTTCTGGTGGTTACAAATCCGTATTTTTGATCGATATTCCGTAGACTTTAGCTAATAGATAATTTCTGTGATGTGATATATGTATTGAACGTCTACTAATCGCTATACGTCGATTAGTCGGGGTTATACATATCTATGATCTGTAATGTTGATGGTTTGTGTATATGAACTCGTTGGATTGTCACGGATGAATAGCCGGGGTGGATGTGAGATGAGAGTTTCTTTTTCTTTCATTCATTGTAAAATTTGTAAATTGATATAATATTATTTGTATGGCCGCACAACCGGGTCGGGGTTGTAGCCGTCATTGTATAATTTCTTTTTACTGTTTTTGCTCCTAGGATAGACCCAAGGTGGGGTGCACAAACTACCAGGTATCTCGAAGTGCCGAGTGGCCTACTCACGTCGTTGAGGAAGGTTGCTTCGCTTCGGGTACTTGGCGGGTAGTTTGCCGCACCCGTAGGGGTCTAGGGTGTTAGGTCCACGTCACCTCTCCCGGTACTCTCGGGGTTGCGGAAACGGTAAAACAAAAATTTTTCTAGACTTGGTAACATGGACCGTAAAAGCCGAATCTTTGCTAAACTACACACTAGCATCCTAACTAGAGATTTATCTACTCGGTCAGGGGTTATACCTCAACTTGAACTTCTTCTCTTCTTGTTGTTCTTCTCCTTGCTTGCTCCGAGGGTTGATCCGGACTTTGGTCACCTCCGCGGCCTACTTGAGTCGAAGACGATCCACCCGAGAGATGTACACCGAGCTCCACCTCGAGCCGAGGTAACTAGGGCAAAGAGATTGCTAGTCTAGAAGCCCTAGGTTGTGTAGAAGTGGTAGAGGGATGGTTTTGTCTTTGTGGGATCTTTATCTCTCAACACATGAGATCAAAAGATGAATCAAGAGGAGGAAGAAGGAGGAGCCAGCAACCATGGTGCATTTCTTTTCTTCTCACTAGAAAAAGGCAAGAGAGAGAATGAGAAATAAATTGTGAGCTAAAGAAAAAATGAACCATGGTTCAATAATGCAAAAACATTATCATTACTAATCCCATCAAGATAAAGTTTGATGGCTACATTGAAATGACCATTATCATAATCAAAATAGAAAAAGAAAAAGAAAAGAAGAGTGTAGATCCCTCTTGAAAGTCAATGGTCAACACGGTCAACCGGTCAACAAAGTCAAGAGAGGTCATGGTGGTCAAATGGTCAATGCAATTAGCCATCATAAAATTATCACTAAAAGGATTAGTAAATGATGTCCGCGGCTCATAATGGTTTTGACCAAACGAACTGCCAAAACCCTAATGAGTCCGAATCAACTGTCAAAACCTTAATGAGCCTGCCACATAACGGTTTTTGACGAACCAACTGCCAAAACCCTAATGAGGCACCTCCTCCTTCATCGCTTCGGAAAGCTGTGCAAACACACCTGCATCCGCATTCCATCGAATGTGGATTCACAGAAGACAAAACAAATCCATCCGTGCAATACTAGGATCCGGCTTAAACCAAAGCCCACTAGCATTGCCTGCCCGAACACCGTACGCACACAAGTGTACGTAAGTGATCGCAGCCCTGCCATAAAACCATACGGCCTCTACACGTTTCGCTCAGTGCAGGGAAACTCTCTGTGTGGGACTCTAAAGACTCGACACTATGCTGGCAGTGGGTTTAACCACAGACCGCAAGCGGCACTAGCTGTATGTAACGGTCCCCAGGTAGATGTCGATAAGAAGGCCGATGAGGTAAACCCATCCGAACTCCTGCTGAGCCTGTATGTGACAATCTCCGTACAGTCCGGTCTGTTCGTCTGATACATCGCATGGCGGGCCTAGGGGGCGGTAAACGTCAGTCCCCTAATAGTGGTACAAGTCGTGTCGGAGTGAAGCCCAGAACACCCTGAGATAACACTGGAAACCTACCAGTATATCTCGCTTGCCCTGGCCAGGGACTACTCGTGTAATGGCTCTCCTAGACATAGCGCGATGTCAACCACCAATACCGGGAGAGACGAATCCTGTCTAACCATCACTGCCTCCAAATGCTTCGGGACTGCACCCAACTACGACCTGTTTGCACGACTCAGTAGAGCCGTGGTAGGGTAGTAATCAAATAACGGTGGGAACACACTTGAGGCGAAGTGACAGTGTCAAGTCAGCGAACTAAGCTGTACTCATGTCACATGGGAACTGATAACTGACGATAGGTATAATACCAACCATCAGTTCCCGACGAGTCCTGTCCAGTGTACTCGTAACCTAACGAGCACCCGCATACTATCTCAAGTACGACATACTGACGGCTGTGGGACAAACCGTCTCCCGTGCTGGGATGAGAAGCGCATACGCTAGTCTACTCCGGAGTATCGATGCCCTATCTCGATAATCCCACGACTAGGGACGTGTATAAGGATGTGCTTGTGGATTACCCAGCCCCACGAGTGTGATCGCCATCACAACGCCGGTAATCAAGCAAAGATCCTAAGGGCTCTACTAATGCGTATAGGTGATATAATAAAGAAACACACATGTACACATTAAAGCAGAGACAAACCAAGTAGCATACTACTATATCGAGCAAGATTGTCTGTTCAACTGTGAATATCCCAAGCTTCCATCAAATAATATACATACTAGTAAACACAAAACCCGAGACAGACTTGCTGTCATCTTTGTCACTCTGGAAGCTTGAATCGGTAAAGGACTCGACCCTGAGGTCTCCATTACCGTAAACCAGGAACATCTCCTTAGTCCTTCTCAGGTACTTGAGAATGTTCTTCACTGCTGTCCAGTGGTCCTCCCCTGGGTCTGACTGATACCGGCTTACCGCGCTCAGCGCGTAAGCTACATCTGGTCTTGTACATAGCATCGCATACATTATAGATCCTACCGCCGAAGCGTATGGTATAGTGCTCATGCGAACCCTCTCCTCATCAGTCTTAGGAGACATCTTCTTGGAGAGGGTAATTCCGTGCAATGCGGGTATGTTACCGCGCTTGGAACCCTCCATACTAAATCTCTTTAGTACGGTCTCTATGTACCTGGACTGCGAAAGTCCCAGTAGTTTCTTGGATCTATCTCTATAGATCTTGATCCCCAGAATGTACGAGGCATCACCCAGGTCCTTCATGGAGAACCTTTGTGACAAAAATAGCTTGACCGATTGTAGCAAAGGAATGTCATTTCCTATCAAAAGAATGTCGTCCACGTACAAGACTAGGAATACGACAGTTCGTCCTACACTCTTCTTATAAACACAGGGTTCATCTTCGTTCTTGATGAAATCAAATTCCTTGATTGCCTCATCAAAACAGATGTTCCAGCTCCGTGATGCCTGCTTTAATCCATAAATGGATTTAAGCAACTTGCACACCTTCCCGCTGCTCCCACTGTCTACGAAACCTTCCGGTTGATCCATGTAAACGCACTCTTCCAAACAAACATTTAGGAAAGCCGTTTTAACATCCATCTGCCAGATTTCATAGCCATGGAAGGCAGCAATGGCAAGTAGGATCTGAATGGATTTGAGTATAGCCACCGGAGAAAAAGTTTCGCCATAGTCCAAACCAGGTCTTTGACGAAAACCTTTTGCAACGAGTCTAGCCTTATAGGTTTCCACCTGCCCATCTACACCAAGTTTACTTTTGTAGATCCATTTGCATCCAACGGGTTTTACCCCAGGTGGAGCAATATCCAAGGTCCACACTTTATTGGCGTACATGGACTCCATTTTGGATTGCATTGCTTCCTGCTACTTATCAGAGTCCCTACTGATAATGGCCTGCCTGAAACTGGTAGGGTCATCTTCTTCCAAGATGCAATCCTCTCGTTCCCCGTCAATGAGAAAACTGTAGTATCTCTCGGGCGGATGAGAAATCCTACCAGATCTGCGGAGTGGCTGAGGTTCGTTTGGGGTTATTGAATCTAGCGGTTCCTCCAAATTTTCAGTTATATTTTGTGGTCGCTGAATTTCTTCCAGTTCTACCGAACTCCCACTAGCTTCTTTTGCAAGAAACTCCCTTTCTAAAAAGGTAGCGTGGCGAGATACAAACACCTTCTGTTCCTCAGTGTGGTAGAACAGATATCCTAGTGAGTCTTTAGGATATCCCACAAATTTACACAGAACTGACCGTGCCTCTAGCTTGTCCGGTTTCTGTATTTTCACATAGGCCGGACAACCCCATATCTTAATAAATTTAAGACATGGTTTCTTACTGCTCCATATTTCATACGGAGTTTTAGGCACAGATTTGGTCGGAACTTGATTCAAAAGGTATGCTGCTGTCTGAAGCGCATGTCCCCAGAATGAAAGAGGTAACTCAGCACTACTCATCATGGAGCGAACCATATCCAATAAGGTACGATTCCTCCGCTGCGATACACCATTGTGCTGTGGTGTATAAGGAGGAGTAAGCTGAGAGAGAATACCATTCTCTTTTAAGTAATCTACGAATTCCGTGCTTAAGTACTCCCCTCCTCTATCAGACCGGAGGATCTTGATACTTTTTCCAGTCTGGTTCTCTACTTCATTTCTGAATTCCTTGAATTTCTTAAAAGCTTCAGATTTGTGTTTCATCAGATACACATATCCGAACCTAGAGAGATCGTCAGTGAATGTGATGAAGTAGGAGAACCCACCCCTTGCATGTGTAGATATCGGACCACATACATCACTATGTATGAGTCCCAAGAGCTCTGCTGCTCTTTCTCCATGTCCGGTGAACGGAGATTTGGTCATCTTCCCTTTAAGACAAGACTGACAAGTTTCATAAGATGAAAACTCAAACGCATTCAAGAGTCCATCTTTATGCAACTTACTCAGTCTTTTCTCTCCGATATGACCAAGTCTACAATGCCACAAGTAAGATTCATTCGTATCTGAATTCTTCCTCTTGCGTGTGTTTTGTATATTGAGAACTGTATTCTGATTTAGAACGTAGATACCATTACACAGTGTATCTTCTGCAACCAGTACCTTATGAAGGTAAATGTTCATGATATTTCTATCAAGAACAAAGTTATATCCATCTTTATCGAGTAAAGAAACTGATATGATGTTGCAAACCATGGAAGGTACATAGTAGCAATCGTTCAAAATCATAGTCTTGCCATTTGGCAATACTAGGTGATATTCACCGACGGCTGCAGCATTTACTTGTGCTCCGTTCGCTACTCTGAGCGACATATCACCAGGTGCAACTTTCCTACTTTTTCTCAGTCCCTGCAATAAATTGCAGATATGAGATCCTGATCTGGTATCAAGTACCAAGGAGGTAGGGCTGACCGTAAAGCAGTTCTCAATTACAAGAACACCAGAAGTAGATGCAAAACCATGCTTCTTCTTTAACTGGGTATCCTTGGAATCCATACAATCCTCTTTCCCTTGCTCATACTAATGACTGTTGTCACAAGTTAGAGCCGAACCAACGTTCCCCAGCCCCGAATAAGAATTCGGATCGGTCAAGCGATACATTTTATTATCTTGATTAGGGCGTGAAATGGTTGCTACCTGGAGAGAGAGAAAAGAAACACTCAGCGTGCGCTCTTGCAAGATTAGATTGGTTTATTAGTTTATCTAACCAGGATGTCTCCCACTGTTTCCTCAAATTCTTTCTTAAAACATTTTAAAAGAATAACTAGCCGGGATTTAATTCACGTCACAATACTTGCTTAACCTTTCAGCCAGGCTAGTGTCGGTACTTCGAGGGAGGTTTTCCAACGCTTTCGCGAAGTTCCTTAATTTAAGAACCTCTTTTCCCTGGGGGCGTAGCCCCGCTAACACCTTTCTAGACACCTACTAGGTTTATAGCATTGATTGTTAAGTGAAATAATCTCCCGAGAGTAATCCAACTCATCAGTGGGATCGGGATCCAACTATCATTGTGTGATGATCTAGATGGAATCCACTCTAGTCACCACACTCCAGAAGGTATGCTAAATCTGCAAGTTTCAGTTTCTTTTGAAACTCCCGATGTGGTTTTTGCCCCTGGGACCCAATTGACCTTGACGAATAATCAACAAATCAAAAGGTCCTAGTCAAGTTCAACCCGTCGTTATCCAGGATTGCATTAGACCCGCCCGCATGATCCTTGATGAATAATTAACAAAATCATGCGACCGTCTTAACCAATCGCATCTATCAGTGCAACAGAGAATTATTACTCAGCTACCGTTCACTGTGTCTTGAGGAATAATCAACAAACGCAGCACGAATACTAAGCATTAATTTTCTGAAACGACGGAGGGCTACGGCTGGGTTTTTGGCGAAAAACCCGTTAACGTAATGAACTTGATGTAGTTGAAGGAACATGATAGACTTTTAGAAAAAATATAGTGGCGAAAACTTTTGCTAAAGAGATCACTCCCTATGAAGGGATCTCGGCTCTTTCCTCGTCGAGTGAGGTGCTGGGCATTCATAAGATGATTACCTCGATGCAAAGCAAGAATGATCGACTATAATGAAGTTATCACCCTGACGCAAACTTTTGTCCAAGGGGTCACTCCCGATGAGGGGATCTCGATCCTTGCCTCGTCGAATGAGGTGCTGGGCATTCATAACCGAATATCTCGATGCAAAACAAAAATGAACGTCCTTGTAATAACAGCTTTTTGAAAAATTGTTCCAACAACGTCTTTTAGGTTTATTTTCTTGCATTAGTTCTTTCAATGCATCCCATCATTTAAATCCTACCATTGCAGAAAACAACCAAAATATGACGCACGCTTATGCCATTCGCATTCGCCACGGGGCCCTGTCATCACCCGTTAGGTTACTTAACTAACGACAGAGCGGGGGCTGGGCTAGCGCGGCTGAAAAACATAAGCAACGCCTAAATAGTTATTATATATAGATATATAGCAATGATAGCCAATCCAGATCACAGATGAACACTTTGGATATACTAGGAACCCGCGATTCGTTCGAGCCTGCAACGAAAAGCGGATTACACGGTCGCGATGAATAACTAATACCCCACCCAAGACCCCTACGGGTGCGGCAAACTACCCGCCAAGTACCAGAAGCGAAGCAACCTCCCTCAACACCGTGAGTAGGCCACTCGGCACTTCGAGATACCCGGTAGTTTGTGCACCGCCACCATGGGTCTATCCTAGGAGCAAAAACAGTAAAAAGAATTATACAATGACGGCTACAACCCCGACCCGGTTGTGCGGCCATACAAATAATATTACATCAATTTACAAATTTATTACATGAATGAAAGAAAAAGAAACTCTCATCTCACATCCATCCCGACTATTCATCCGCGACAATCCAACGAGTTCATATACACATACCATCAACAACACAGATCACAGATATGTATAACCCCCACTAATCGACGTATAGCGATTAGTAGACGTTCAATACACATATAACATTACAGATATAACCATTAGCCAAAGTCTACAGAACATCGACCAAAAAATACGGATTTTTGAGCCCCAAAAACAAATTTTGCTTTCTGGAAAATCTGGGCAGAAAAGTCATATTGTAAAAATCCCAAAATACCCATATAAGAAAAAAGAAGGAAACAGATTCCACAACTGAGCTAACTCGGCCGCGGTTGCGCGGCATAAGCAAGCTTATACCGCGGATCCGCGGCGCTTTAGCCGAGTTGGGGGATCAAATTTCTCCAGTTTTCTAACAAAAGCCTGCGCCAATTTTTAGTGCATGATTTATTAATTTTGGAACAGATCTGAAAATCGGCAGAAACTTGAAATTTCCCGGGTGTTTTGCGGTTTTTCGTCCGGTCGAAATTCTAAATACTTTGCTAACATGCTAGGGTGTGTTTAGTTAGGCTCTGATAACACTGTTAGGTCCACGTCACCTCTCCCGGTACTTTCGTGGTTGCGAAAACGGTAAAACAAAATTTTTTCTAGACTTGGTAACATAGACCGTAAAAGTCGGATCTTTGCTAAACTACACACTAGGATCCTAACTAGAGATTTATCTACTCGGTTAGGGGTTATACCTCAACTTGAACTCCTTCTCTTCTTGTTGTTCTTCTCCTTGCTTGCTCCGAGGGTTGATCCGGGCTTTGGTCACCTCCGCGGCCTCCTTGAGTCGAAGACAATCCACCCGAGAGATGTACACCGAGCTCCACCTCGAGCCGAGGTAACTAGGGCAAAGAGATTGCTAGTCTAGAAGCCCTAGGTTGTGTAGAAGTGGTAGAGGGATGGTTTTGTCTTTGTGGGATCTTTATCTCTCAACACATGAGATCAAAAGATGAATCAAGAGGAGGAAGAAGGAGGAGCTAAGAACCATGGTGCATTTCTTTTCTTCTCACTAGAAAAAGGCAAGAGAGAGAATGAGAAAGAAATTGTGAGCTAAAGAAAAAATGAACCATGGTTCAATAATGCAAAAACATTATCATTACTAATCCCATCAAGATAAAGTTTGATGGCTACATTGAAATGACCATTATCATAATCAAAATAGAAAAAGAAAAAGAAAAGAAGAGTGTAGATCTCTCTTGAAAGTCAATGGTCAACACGGTCAACCGGTCAACAAAGTCATGAGAGGTCATGGTGGTCAAATGGTCAATGCATTTAGCCATCACAAAATTATCACTAAAAGGATTAGTAAATGATGTCCGCGGCTCATAATGGTTTTGACCAAACGAACTGCCAAAACCCTAATGAGTCCGAATCAATTGTCAAAACCCTAATGAGCTTGCTACATAACGGTTTTGGCCGAACCAACTGCCAAAACCCTAATGAGGCACCTCCTCCTTCATCGCTCCGGAAAACTGTGCATACACACCTGCATCCGCATTCCGTACAATGCGGATGCACAGAAGACAAAACAAATCAATCTGTGAAATACTAGGATCCGGCTTAAACCAAAGCCCACTAGCATTTCCTGCCCGAACACCGTACGCACACAAGTGTACGTAAGTGATCGCAACCCTGCCGTAAAACCATACGTCCTCTACACGTTTCGCTCAGTGCAGGGAAACTCTCTTTGTGGGACTCTAAAGACTCCACACTACGCTGGCAGTGGGTTTAACCACTGACTGCAAGCGGCACTAGCTGTACGTAACGGTCCCCAGGTAGATGTCGATAAGAAGGCCGATGAGGTAAACCCATCCGAACTCCTACTGAGCCTGTATGTGACAATCTCCGTACAGTCCGGTCTGTTCGTCTGATACATCGCATGGCGGGCCTAGGGGGCGGTAAACGTCAGTCCCCTAATAGCGGTACAAGTCGTGTCGAAGTGAAGCCCAGAACACCCTGAGATAACACTGGAAACCTACCAGTATATCTCGCTTGCCCTGGCCAGGGACTACTCGTGTAATGGCTCTCCTAGACACAGCGCGATGTCAACCCCCAATACCGGGAGAGACGAATCATGTCTAACCGTCACTGCCTCCAAGTGCTTCGGGACTGCACCCAACTACTACCTGTTTGCACGACTCAGTAGAGCCGTGGTAGGGTAGTAATCAAAGAACGGTGGGAACACACTCGAGGCGAAGTGACAGTGTCAAGTCAGCGGACTAAGCTGTACTCATGTCACCTGGGAACTGATAGCCGACGATAGGTATAATACCAACCATCAGTTCCCGACGAGTCCTGTCCAGTGTACTCGTAACCTAACGAGCACCCGCATACTATCTCAAGTACGACGTACCGACGGCTGTGGGACAAACCGTCTCCCATGCTGGGATGAGAAGCGCATACGCTAGTCTACTCCGGAGTATCGATACCCTATCTCGATAATCCCATGACTAGGGACGTGGATAAGGATGTGCTTGTGGATTACCCAGCCCCACGAGTGTGATCGCCATCATAACGCCGGTAATCAAGCAAAGATCCTAAGGGCTCTACTAATGCGTATAGCTGATATAATAAAGAAACACACATTTACACATTAAAGCAGAGACAAACCAAGTAGCATACTACTATATCGAGCAAGATTGTCTGTACGACTGTGAATATCCCAAGCTTTGATCAAGTAATATACATACTAGTATGATATAGTAATGGCCTCTAGGGTATATACACTAACATAGGGTGGGGTTTTGGCTATTCATCGCGACCGTGTAATCCGCTTTTCGTTGCAGGCTCGAACGAATCGTGGGTTCCTAGTATATCCAAAGTGTTCATCTGTGATCTGGATTGGCTATCATTGCTATATATCTATATATGATATCTATTTAGGTGTTGCTTATGTTTTGCATCCGCGCTAGTCCAGCCCCCGCTCTGTCGTTAGTTAAGTAACCTAACGGGTGATGACAGGGCCCCGTGGCGAATGCGGATGGCATAAGCGTACGCCATATTTTGGTTGTTTTCTGCAATGGTAGGATTAATTGATGGGACGCATTAAATTAATGCAAGAAAATAAACATAAAAGACGTTGTTGAAACAATTTTCAAAAAGCTGTTATTGCAAGGACGTTCACTTTTGTTTTGCACAGAGGTATTCGGTTATGAATGCCCAGCACCTCAGTCGACGAGGCAAGGGCCGAGATCCCTTCATCGGGAGTGACCCCTTGGACAAAAGTTTGCGTCAGGGTAATAACTTCACTATAGTTGATTATTCTTGCTTTGTATCGAGGTTTTCTGTTTGGAATATCCTGCACCTCATTCGACGAGGAAAGAGCCGAGATCCCTTCACAGGGAGTGACCTCTTTAGCAAAAGTTTTCGCCACTATATTTTCAAAAAAATTACCAGGTTCCTTCAACGATATCAAGTTCATTACGTTAACGGGTTTTTCGCCAAAACCCCAGCCGAAGCCCTCCGTCATTTCATACAAGTAACACTTAGTATTCGTGCTGCGTTTGTTGACTCCGTCAAGGCGTAGTGTACGGTAGCTAAGTGCTGCTTGTTTGTAACGGTATATGGGATTGGTTAGGACAGTCGTATAACCTTGTTGACTCCGTCAAGGGTTATGCGGGTGGGTTTAATGCAATCCAGATAATGACGGGTTGAACTTGACTAGGACTCTTTTATTTGTTGACTCCGTCAAGATCACTTGGGTCCTAGGGGCAAAAACCACATCGGGTGTTTCTAAAGAAACTGAAACTTGCAGATTTAGCATACCTTCTGGAGTATAGTGACTAGAGTGGATTCCATCTAGATCATCACACAATGATAGTTGGATCCCAATCCCACTGATGAGTTGGATTACTCTCGGGAGATTATTTCACTTAACAATCAATGCTATAAACCTAGTAGGTGTCTAGAAAGGTGTTAGCGGGGCTACGCCCCCAGGGAAAAGAGGTTCTTAAATTAAGGAACTTCGCGAAAGCGTTTGAAAACCTCCCTCGAAGTACCGACACTAGCCTGGCTGAAAGGTTAAGCAAGTATTGTGACGTGAATTAAATCCCGGCTAGTTATTCTTTTAAAATGTTTTAAGAAAGAATTTGAGGAAACAGTGGGAGACATCCTGGTTAGATAAACTAATAAACCAATCTAATCTTGCAAGAGCGCACGCTGAGCGTTTCTTTTCTCTCTCTCCAGGTAGCAACCATTTCACGCCCTAATCAAGATAATAAAATGTATCGCTTGACCGATCCGAATTCTTATTCGGGGCTGGGGAACGTTGGTTCGGCTCTAACTTGTGACAACAGTCATTAGTATGAGCAAGGGAAAGAGGATTGTATGGATTCCAAGGATACCCAGTTGAAGAAGAAGCATGGTTTTGCATCTACTTCTGGTGTTCTTGTAATTGAGAACTGCTTTACGGTCTGCCCTACCTCCTTGGTACTTGATACCAGATCAGGATCTCATATCTGCAATTTATTGCAGGGACTGAGAAAAAGTAGGAAAGTTGCACCTGGTGATATGTCGCTCAGAGTAGCGAATGGAGCACAAGTAAATGCTGCAGCCGTCGGTGAATATCACCTAGTATTGCCAAATGGCAAGACTATGATTTTGAACGATTGCTACTATGTACCTTCCATGGTTTGCAACATCATATCAGTTTCTTTACTCGATAAAGATGGATATAACTTTGTTCTTGATAGAAATATTATGAACATTTACCTTCATAAGATACTGGTTGCAGAAGGTACACTGTGTAATGGTATCTACGTTCTAAATCAGAATACATTTTTCAATATACAAAACACATGCAAGAGGAAGAATTCAGATACGAATGAATCCTACTTGTGGCATTGTAGACTTGGTCATATCGGAGAGAAAAGACTGAGTAAGTTTCATAAAGATGGACTCTTGAATGCGTTCGAGTTTTCATCTTATAAAACTTGTCAGTCTTGTCTCAAAGGGAAGATGACCAAATCTCCGTTCACTGGACATGGAGAAAGGGCAGCAGAGCTCTTGGGACTCATACACAGTGATGTATATGGTCCGATGTCTATACATGCAAGGGGTAGGTTCTCGTACTTCATCACATTCACTGACGATCTCTCTAGATTCGGATATGTGTATCTTATGAAACACAAATCTGAAGCTTTTGAGAAATTCAAGGAATTCAGATACGAAGTAGAGAACCAGACTGGCAAAAGTATCAAGATCCTCCGCTCTGATAGAGGAGGGGAGTACTTAAGCACGGAATTCCTAGATTACTTAAAAGAGAATGGTATTCTCTCTCAGCTTACTCCTCCTTATACACCACAGCACAACGGTGTATCGGAGCGGAGGAATCGTACCCTATTGGATATGGTTCGCTCCATGATGAGTAGTGCCGAGTTGCCTCTTTCATTTTGGGGACATGCGCTTCAGACAGCAGCATACCAACTGAATTACGTTCCATCCAAATCTGTTCCTAAGACTCCATATGAAATGTGGAGTGGGAGAAATCCGTATCTTAAGAGATTTAAGATATGGGGTTGTCCGGCCTATGTGAAAACACAGAAACCGGAAAAACTAGAGGCACGGTCAATTCTGTGTAAATTTGTGGGATATCCTAAATACTCACTAGGATATCTGTTCTACCACACTAAGGAACAGAAGGTGTTTGTATCTCGCCACGCTACCTTTTTAGAAAGTGAGTTTCTTGCAAAAGAAACTAGTGGGAGTTCGGTAGAACTGGAAGAAATTCAGCAACCACAAAATATAACTGAAAATTTAGAGGAACCACTAGATTCAATAACCCCAGACGAACCTCAGCCACTCCGCAGATCTGGTAGGATTTCTCGTCCGCCCGAGAGATACTACGGTTTTCTCATTGACGGGGATCGAGAGGATTGCATCTTGGAAGAAGATGACCCTACCAGTTTCAGGCAGGCCATTATCAGTAGGGGACTCTGATAAGTGGCAGGAAGCAATACAATCCGAAATGGAGTCCATGTACCCAATAAAGTGTGGACCTTGGATATTGCGCCACTCGGGGTAAAACCCGTTGGATGCAAATGGATCTACAAAAGGAAACTTGGTGTGGATGGGCAGGTGGAAACCTATAAGGCTAGACTCGTTGCAAAAGTTTTTCGTCAAAGACCTGGTTTGGACTATGACAAAACCTTTTCTCCAGTGGCTATGCTGAAATCCATTCGGATCCTACTTGCCATTGCTGCCTTCCATGACTATGAAATCTGGCAGATGGACGTTAAAACGGCTTTTCTAAATGGCTGTTTGGAAGAGTGCATTTACATGGATCAGCCAGAAGGTTTCGTAGACAGTGGGAGCAGCGGGAAGGTGTGCAAGTTGCTTAAATCCAATTATGGATTAAAGGAGGCATCGCGGAGCTGGAACATCTGTTTTGATGAGGCAATCAAGGAATTTGATTTCATCAAGAACGAAGATGAACCTTGTGTCTATAAGAAGATTGTAGGATGAACTGTCGTGTTCCTAGTCTTGTACGTGGACGAAATTCTTTTGATAGGAAATGACATTCCTATGCTACAATCGGTCAAGCTATTTTTGCCACAACGGTTCTCCATGAAGGACCTGGGTGATGCCTCGTACATTCTGTGGATCTAGATCTATAGAGATAGATCCAAGAGACTACTGGGACTTTCGCAGTCCAAGTACATAGAGACCGTACTAAAGAGATTTAGTATGGAGGATTCCAAGCGCGGTAACATACCCGCATTGTACGGAATTACCCTCTCCAAGAAGATGTCTCCTAAGACTGACGAGGAGAGGGTTCGCATGAGCATTATACCCTACGCTTCGGCGGTAGGATCTATAATGTATGCGATGCTATGTACAAGACCAGATGTAGCTTACGCGCTGAGCGTGGTAAGCCGGTATCAGTTAGACCCAGGTGAGGACCACTGGACGGTAGTGAAGAACATTCACAAGTACCTGAGAAGGACTAAGGAGATGTTCCTGGTTTACGGTAATGGAGACCTCTGGGTCGAGTCCTTTACCGATTCAAGCTTCCAGAGTGACAAAGATGACAGCAAGTCTGTCTCGGGTTTTGTGTTTACCCTCAACGGAGGGGCGGTATGTTGGAGGAGTTCCAAACAGGATACCGTCGCAGACTCGACGATGGAGGCTGAATACATTGCTGCAAGCGATGCCGCAAAAGAGGCGGTCTGGATGAAGAAGTTCATTAGTGAACTTCAGGTGGTTCCGTCCATTGTTGACCCAATACCTATGTATTGCGATAACAATGGGGCTATAGCTTTAGCGAAGGAACCAAGGTCCCATCAGAAATCCAGACACATCTTAAGGCGGTATCACTTGATCAGGGAGATCATTGATCGCCAGGAGATCGAGGTACGGAGAGTGGACACAAAAGACAACACGGCGGATCCATTCACGAAGGCCTTACCCCAGACTCAGTTCGAGCGGCTGATCGAGATGATAGGTCTTCGATACGCCAGTACATGGCCTTAGTGCAAGTGGGAGATTGTTAGTGTATATGCCCTAGAGGCCATTACTATATCATACTAGTATGTATATTACTTGATGGAAGCTTGGGATATTCACAGTTGTATAGACAATCTTGCTCGAAATAGTAGTATGCTACTTGGTTTGTCTCTGGTTTAATGTGTACATGTGTTTATTTATTATATCACCTATACGCATTAGTAGAGCCCTTAGGATCTTTACTTGATTACCGGCGTTGTGATGGCGATCACACTCGTGGGGGCTGGGTAATCCACAAGCACATCCTTATGCACGTCCCTAATCGTGGGATTATCGAGACAGGGCATCGATACTCCGGAGTAGACTAGCGTATGCGCTTCTCATCCTAGTGCGGGAGGCGGTCTGTCCCACAGCCATCAGTACGTCGTACTTGAGATAGTATGCGGGTGCTCGTTAGGTTACGAGTACACTGGACAGGACTAGTCGGGGACTGTTGGTTGGTATTATACCTATCATCAGTTAACAGTTCCCAGGTGACATGAGTACTGCTTAGTCCGCTGACTTGACACTGTCACTTCGCCTCAAGTGTGTTCCCATTGTTCTTTGACTACTACCCCACCACGGCTCTACTGAGTCGTGCAAACAGGTAGTAGTTGGGTGCAGTCCCGAAGCACTTGGAGGCAGTGACGGTTAGACAGGATTCGTCTCTCCCGGTATTGGGGGTTGACATCACGCTGTGTCTAGGAGAGCCATTACACATGTAGTCCCTGGCCAGGGCAAGCGAGATATACTGGTTGGTTTCCAGTGTTATCTCAGGGTGTTCTGGGCTACACTCCGACACGACTTGTACCGCTATTAGGAGACTGACGTTCGCCACTGCCCTAAGCCCGCCATGCGATGTATCAGACGAACAGACCGGACTGTACAGAGATTGTCACATACAGGCCTAGTAGGAGTTCGGATGGGTTTACCTCATCGGCCTTCTTATCGACATCTACCTAGGGACCGTTACGTACAGCTAGTGCCGCTTGCGGTCTGTGGTTAAACCCACTGCCAACGTAGTGTCGAGTCTTTAGAGTCCCACACAGAGAGTTTCCCTGTACTGAGCGAAACGTGTAGAGGCCGTATGGTTTTACAGCAGGGGCTGCGATCACTTAAGTGCACTTGTGTGCGTATGCTGTTCGGGTAGGCAATACTAGTGGGCTTTGGTTTAAGCCGGATCCTAGTATTGCACAGATGGATTTATTTTGTCTTCTGTGCATTCGCATTCTACGGAATGCGGATGCGGGTGTGTATGCACAGTTTTGAGGAGCGATGAAGGAGGAGGTGCCTCATTAGGGTTTTGGCAGTTGGTTCGGCGAAAACCGTTATGTGGCAGGCTCATTAGGGTTTTGACAGTTGATTCGGTCAAAACCATTTTGAGGTGGGCTCATTAGGGTTTTGGCAATTTGTTCGGTCAAAACCATTATGAGCCGGAGACATTATTTACTAATCCTTTTAGTGATAATTATGTGATGACTAATTGCTTTGACCATTTGACCACCTTGACCACTCTTGACTTTGTTGACCCGTTGACCAAAGTTGACCATTGACCTTCATGAGAGGTCTACACTCTTCTTTGGTTTTCTTTATCATTTTGGATTATGAAAATGGTCATTGGATTATGAAAATGGTCAAAACAATGTAGCATCAACTTTATCATGATAGGATTTGTAATGATGGTGTTTAGTATTATTTTGCAACCATGGTTCATTTTCTTTGGTTAAGTTTTTCATTTCTCTTTTCTTGTTCTCTCTTTTGGAAGTGAGAAGAAAGAAAGCTCCATGGTTGCTTGACCTCCTTCATCTTCCTCCTCTTCATAAATTCTTTTGATCTCATGTGTTGAGAGAAAAAGAATCCACATAGACAAATACCTCCATCTTTCTCTTCTACATAACCTAGGGTATCAAGACTAGCATTCTTGTTGCCCTAGTTGCCTCGGCTCGAGGTGGAGCTCGGTGTATAACTCTCGGGTGGATCGTCTTCGACTTAAGAAGGCCGTGGAGGTGACCAAAGTCCGGATCAACCCTCGGAGCATGGATCGACTAGCTGGACAGCGGAATGAAGACCCGAAGGACCGGTATCGTGAGGTATAATTTCTACGGCATAGTAGTTAACACCTCTCGTAGTTTTCTAGTTTCTAGTTTAGCAAAGATCCGGCTTTTACGATCCATGTTACCAAGTCAAGAAAAAATTTTGTTTTACCGTTTCCGCAACCCCGAAAGTACCGGGAGAGGTAACGTGGACCTAACAATATATACATAGTAGTAAAAATATCACAGAACATCATAAGAAATCTATGAATGTAATATATGCAACATGAAACAGTAATATGAGCATATAAAGGAAAAACAACTATTTAACTGCAACAAGTTACTAAATATATCACGTGGTTCCTGATTTCCCCGAAATCAGATGCAACAAAATAGACAGGTGAACATGTAGCTATAACAAGGTATGCGTAACCATGTCGGTATAGCAAGATATGTGTGTCCATATATAAGTATGTATGATGTCAAAGTATCAGTGGCAAGGTACGCCTCTATGCCTATCCATAATATCCTCCAGGTATATGTATGTATGTATGCTAGAAGTACATGTAGCTATGTCTCACATGTGTATATACCTATCACTAATGGTACACTACCTTATAGGTATATGGTTAACTAGCAGGTAAGCATGCGAGGGCATATGTATAACCATGTAGGTATACAGGTATGCTATAAATCTTGTGCATAAAGATTATGAATCAATGTCCCTAATCAAACAACATCATATCTATAAGGGTGTTGTGCGTATCATGGCAATTATTGACGGTGTGAGTGACATGCAAACAGTGCTCGTGCAATATAAACCGTCAATAATAGTGCAGTGTCCTAAGGATACTAGTCCAAGCACAACAATTAACTAAGCAGTAGGGTGAATGCGCAATTCTAAATATAACATTGAATATGCGACAAGTCAAGTCATTTCTAGCCCAGACGCATAACGCCATGTGGGCGATTCCCCTGTAGATGTTAAATCTACTCACCAATGTCCTGGCTAAGTGAAGCCAACCACTTGTTTCTCCTTCTTCACAGCGTCCGAAGTCCTCGCCTGCGAATCTACATTATTAAAACAATAAAGCAAGTATATATTAATAGTAGACCCAAAACATGCACAAACTATATTTAACCGACGCTACTACACAAAACATACTCTCAAGTGTTCGTATTGTGGCTAACGTGCGTAGCGACACGACGAAAACAACCTAAGAGCAAAATCACACCAAAAGCACGATCCGTGTCATATAACGTATCGCGCGGACATCAAACACTAGATTAAAGGAAAACGATCCCAGATTTTGCATGCTGTAATTACTGAAAAAGTAAACAGTACCAAACACCTCTAAACCACAGCAGACAACTACCCACAAAAACCCAAACCCCAACTCCTCAAAAAAACCGACGTCGTTCGAATTGCTCTTATCGTCGCCGGCCAGAGCCGGTGGGGTGGGTCTCATGTCTCAGGTGAGGGCTTAGGTTCACTAGCACATCACTACAAACTTGTTTGGTCACTCAGTAAAAATTCCAGGTCAGAGCAGTTCACAGAAGCTATAAAAAGGCACAAAAAATACGATATTGGTACGAAACGATACTTTAAGTGTCTTACGCAACAACCATCGAGTTATACATCATAAAAACTCCTATTTAACATATTAGGGATTTTACCTATCAATACTTACTCACAAGATCAAGCTTTCCTAGCTCCAAGTGATCAAAGAGGCAAAAAAATCAAGACTTGGGGTATTTTTGGAGATTTATTGACTTGAAATTGTTGTAAATGGAAAAGAATGAGTCAAGGGCAGATGAGGGAAGAAGGATCTCGACCAAGTGATGAGGTGAGGGTTTTGTGTGGAATTTCCTAGCTATTTCTAGTGATAAATGCACATAAATGCACATTCATGAATGTGCTACCTATCCAAATCTTTCTTTTTCTTTAAACAACTTAATTCTATTAGCACAAAAGATCTAGATATGATAAAGAGGTTTTGTTTTACACAAACTTGATTTATTTGAAAAGATTCCAATTCTGGAGAAATTTCCCAAAATGTAAATACCACATTAAAATAATATTAAAATTGGGAAAAATTCAAATTGAACCAAAACATCCCATATACCCCCAAAGCTTGCGTACTAGCTTTATTTTAGCTAAAATAGGTGATGGAAAATCTATATGGACGTTTGATCATAGTCGGGTTAAAACAGAAAATACTGACAATTTTACCCTAAAACGGAAAAATTCGCATAACGAATTCTAAAACGTTACAGTACAACATGCATAATATGAATAAAGGTATCCCCAAGTGGGAGCTAGCTCTTCGTCAATTGACGGTCACAACCACGCAAACAATATAATATACAACGCCGAAGGGCGAGGATCAAAACTCAAAAAGGAAACTCAAAATATCAAGAAAACCATAATAATACAACGCGCGACTATATGGTCGAAAGAATACAAAACTGGTTTTCTAAGTCTGAAATAAATATACAAGTCTGGTTGATGGAGTTTCTAGATACAGCAATGTAAATAATATACAATGGTGGTCACGATGCAAGTGAACCCACATACCAAAGAAAATCACCCGAAAATGGAAGCAGTGTGCCAGCAAAGCCGCAATGAAACCTGTATGGCAAAACCTGCAAGAAAACTGTGGCACAACGGGGGTGAGTTGCCAACTCGTGAGTAGAAAACATCAAAGAGCAGAAATCGTATGTATGACTCAATCCTAGGTCAAACGATCAGTAATACATATATATATCCTCAATATGATAAATTCTGAAGCATGGAAAGGTGGCAAGGGTAAACATCTATACTAAGTGTAAAACCAAGTGCTCGTGTCAGTGCCTCAGGTAGCAACATATCATAAATATGAGGTATGATCAATGTAATCAACATGAAATCAGTGTCAACTATATCATGAAGTCTATAAGTATATGGATATCATCCAACTATGTAATCAATGCATGTATGCATATGGATCTCGTCCACATGTCAACCAATGACATAACAACATCACGCATGTAAAAGTCATAAAATCATATGCATGAAAGTATGAGGATATAAATCAACGTGTGTCCCTCGCGACACATCAAAATCATGGAACCTGAGTGTCCAACATCGACACTCGAAAACACCATGAAACCTGTGCCCAGCATCGACACGTAAATCCTCATATATCGGGCTCCGTCAGTCCGGATCGGCCCACGGGCTCCGTCGGTCCGGATCGGCCCATATCATCTCTTGACTCCGGTCGGTATCCTCCGGATATCCGCCAGGCCCAACCAATCACCGGTAGGTAGTAGTCCCTCTGCCAGGCTTACCGTCTGTATACACAGCATCCCTTTCTTGCCCCGGGATACTATACCGGGCCCCACCATGTACCCGCATACGGCCCACGGCTCATCCTCGCATGGCGTATATATATATATATATATATATATATATATATATATATATATATATATCAGAACCGATAAAACTCATGGTGGCTGCTGAAATATCATATCAAGAGAAACCGGGTTTTTAAAACAGTACATACCTTCTTTTGAAATACCCACGGTTCTCAAATCCAGAAATATCATTGAAACAACATATCTTAATGCGTATAATCATAAAGCATGATGTATGCGACATATAACAGAATGTAAGCATATCCATATATCATGCAACCTGGAACAGTAATATGCACATATCGAGGGAAAACCGCTCTTATAAAATGAATCCAGTTTTAAAATATATCTTGTAGTTCCCAAATCTCCAAAATCAAGCCAGAATCATCTATGTACGTGCACATACGTATGTATGCAAGTATGTCATGCAAGGAGTCATATCCTGATGCAACAATCCTACTGTGTAGTGACATGGAGTGTGTGAGCCGGCAAGCAGGTGTACGTAGAACATACGCATCATCGATAATGGTGCTGGTGTCCTGACAGCATGGGTTTAATATAAAAATAAACACATTTAAATATGCAACGCGATGCGTATAGCAAGGATATGCGGAAAATGAATAATAAACACAACAGTGAAGAATCTACATCAATATATATATCCCATACAGTTTTTTCCATTTGAAATAAGACAAATCGTTGTGTTTAGAAAAATAAGGGCTACGGTGTTTTTAGGAAAAGATGCGTCTTTTGAAAATATCCGTAGAATCCCTTGGCCTGTCTTTAAAATACTCGTGATTCGTTAGTTTTGAAATAAGTATGACTCGGGTCTTGTCTAACATCAATAAGTGAACTACAGGACTAATCGAAAGGTAAGGAAACGACCTGAATCTGAGTCGATACTTATAAATATAATAGTCGGTGATCCCGCCTCAATAGTATCACATACGATACAATATGTAACATGACATCCTCGAGTCAAGAGTGCAGATCTATCATCAATATATAGCTCGTACGTAATTCCGTCGTACGGCATCCCAAATCTGGGTACGGGTCGAATTATCACATTCATCTCATCATTTATCTGGTATCCTTATCATCATATCTCATGAACTGGGGTACTGATCTAAGTCTAATACCAACTGATACCATATATATATATATATATATATAATGCGTGTATGAAAACACACGCCAAAAGGCCCGCTATAATCTCATGTCGTATCTCCTAATACGAATCAAAACATATCACCGATCTCGTGGCATCATACCCAATCTCATCAACTCATCTCCAAATATCATCTCAAAATACATACATACATACATACATACATACATACATATATATATACACCTAGTCCCATACCCATGTGTGTACATCTATATATATATATATATATATATATATATATATATATATATATATGTATGTATGTATCCCCATATACGCACAAGTAATAATCATAATGCATGCAAGGGTGTATGTGTGCGTGTGTGCAAACCTATTCTATGGTTCGCGACTAAGAAATCAATCATGACACTATCTTCCAAATTCACAACGCATATGTAAATATATAACTTATCATCAACTACAATACTAACTGCGGGAGTGCTATACGCCATCCACCCCACTTCCCCCGTAGATATAATCAACTCACTTTGCTCTTCGTTTGCCGTTGCCGACGTCGCCACACGCTTGCTTGTCGTATCGAAGTCCTCATGGGGTTACCTACACATCATAACGTATCGAGCCGCATTAAAACCCAATCCAAACCAAAACGACACGCTAAAAGCCTATAGGTTAGAACCTATGTACTACGCCTTCAAAACCACCAAATAACCCTCGATATCATCATACAAACGTCAAGTGATCGAGGTAAAACACAAATACTAAAATCCAGAATCCAAAATACGAAAAATATAACCCCGAATCAAAACAGCAACTCATGAATTTAGTCCCAGATTTTACTCTAGGTCAAATCAGCCAATTTTGCATATGTGGAGGGTCTAAATTACAGATACTGGAGCCATAAAACAAACACGAGCCAATTTTCCACATGTCTGGCCGCAATTTGCGGCCAGAAGGATTTTTATGCGGCCATGGGGAGGGCTTAGGGGCTAGGGTTTCAGTGGGGGGTCCTAGGTTGCCTGCATGTATCACTGTCTTTGCTAAAAAATTTCAGGTCACCCGGGTGTTAGAAGATTACCAAAAACCATCACATTTCCTACAATTTCCAATATCTGCAGATTTCAAAGTTTGTATTTGGAAGTTAAGTCTCAGGTTTTAGTCCAAAATGATATCACTAGAGGGGTTTTAAGGTCACTACTAATCTCCATTACACATCACAACTCAAGAGTTCCTCAAACCCTAACTAGAAATTTCCAACCCTCACTAAACGACACTAAATCGGTTCTAATCAAATATGGTTGTAAAAGTAATGGAAATACTATGCTAAAGGTTAAGAGAATACCTCATTTGGCACTCACGAATCCCCTAGAGCACCAAAATGCAAACTTTGTTGGTCCAAAGTGTTGCTTGTGAGCTTGTGCACATTTTTAATGAAGTGGGGATGGACTTTTGGGGAGTTTTTGATGACGAAATGTGGGCTTGAAGAGGAGGGGGAGAGGGTGCTGCCATGGGGAAAGAAGAAGAAGAAAATATGAAGAAGATGATGAGGGAACAAAGTGTTAAGGTCCAAGTTTGACCCCTTACCTCTCTCTCTCTCACCCATACCTAATACTTTAATGTTTTCCTTTCCTTTTCTTTTCTATTTTCTTTTATTTTTTTCTTTTCTCTTCTTACATAATACCAAAACCATGAATGAAAATGAAGAGAAGGCCATGTAGGAAAATGTAACTCAATGTAAAAATGATATGGTGTATGTCATGTGCACAAAATAAGCTTAATGCGCGATTAGCGATATTTAACCGCGTTTAGCATTAAAATAGTGTGTAATAAATAACAATTAACTTAAAATTGTTTAATTCATATAAAACACCCTCTTTTTAGTAATTTCTATAATTTTCCAAATTTTCCCCAAATTTATCGGTATTTAATTATACCGCCTTATTAAAATATTCGATATAATATTATTAAATTATAAAAATTTCCAAAAATAATATTTTATTTTTCTGAAATGTTACAATCTTCCCCCCTTAAAGAAATTTGTTCCCCGAATTTAAATTTAAACCCCTCAAATACTAAAACATTTCAGTAAAAAGTCCAAGTCGTCGGGGCTCCGAAATCATCAATACATAAAACGCATAATAGCGCAATGCATGCGAATGAAAAATTAGCAGATAACTCCAAATCAAAACTCCATCAAGCATCTCGCAATCATCGGAGTCATGGTGAAGACGCAAATGTCAAATCCAATACGAAAACCAATATGATATAAATCAACACTATACATGTAAACATCTGAAGGAAATGCATGCCAAACCTTACATGTTGCTGTACGATGCGCGTATCGCGGCACAATGGCGGACGTCTATTGTAAGAAAATAACTATATATATACTTATCTTTTGTTTAACATGTACGTCCCGCCGTTTTTTTTAAAAATAATTTAGAAGGGTTTCCTTGTTTTAAACGTTTCGTGTCATATCAGACACGTAGGTAAATACTGAGACTATAGCTCCCTTTTTTGGAAATCCCTTCGATAACTATCTATGCATGCAAAATATATCCAAGTACTGTCCTCTGACTAGTCCTGCTCAGTACGAAAATAAATAGCAACCATCATAAAAACGTACCGCTCCATCAGAAATCAATCCCAAAATGTGCATATGAATGCTATGTGTGTCTGGTGCGCACGGAAATCGAAATCCATGAATGTGCCATACATGTGCACAGAAACAAAATCTAGGTGCAACAGGTGTGCACGAAACACCAGTCAAAGGCAACGGGTGTGCCTGACAACAATAGCAGGTGCATCTGATATGCACGAAGAATCTTGATTTAGTGCATCTGGTGTGAACCAAAATAGCATCTCATATCATGCGCCCAACATGCGTGAAAATCCCAATCCAAATCAGGTATACCGTGGTATATAATCTCATAACCATGTGCATAAGTGTGCACAAAAGAAAATCAAAATACTAAAAGTGCATGAAAACTATGGCGAAAGCACAAGTCAAATCATATGCATATCATAGGCATGAAATCAAAAATAAATATCTCGAATGACATCAAATCGAAGTCAGGTGCAACTGTGGTGCATAAAATCTCAATCATGCAAATAAATCGTCCAAAATATCAAATCAAAGATGGCGGAAATAGTCCCGCTCTGGCACATCCTCTAATGATCTCTGGCCAACTTTCATGGTCACTCATAACATGTCTCGTCGACGATGCCAAACTCTGGCCTACTGGGTGTGCACAATATGACCTCTCCTGGGTCTAAGTCATCTCGTATAGTATTCCATAATATGACCTCTCCTGGCCGAACTTTCATGGTCCAAGTCTTCTCGTATATGATATATAATAAACGTTGCTTATGTTTTGCACCCGCACTAGTCCCGTCCCGCTATGCCGTTAGTTAAGTAACCTAATGGTGTATAATGGGACATTGTGGCGAATGCGGATGGCATAAACGTACGTTGTATTTTCGTTTCTTCGTTGATGATTAGGAAGCATAAATGATGGGACTTCATTAATGAGATTAATGAAAGAAAAGAAACCTAAAAGATGTTGTAGAATTAAATTTTCAAAAATGGTAGCTCTATTTTTCGCTTTACATAGCAGTATTCTGTTAGTTATGTATATGCCCTAGAGGCCATTGTTGTACATATGATGTATATTATGATGGATGCTTGGATATATACAGAGAGGACTTTCTTGCTCGTCATTATAGTATGCTATTTGGTTTCACTTTATCTTAACATGTTGACTTGTATTGGTTTACTGTCTAACTCTCACATGTCTATAAAGCCCTTAGGATCTGTACTCGACTACTGGGACTATGATGAGATCATACTAGTGGGGCCATAGTAGTCGATGAGTACATCCTATAACTGTTCCTAGTCGAGGGTATATCGAGATAGGGAATCGATACACCAGAGTAGACTAGTGTATACGCATCTTGACCATATGATAGGCGATGGATGATCCCATATCCATCGGTGTTTGACATCAAGGATGGTGTACGGGTGCTCAGTGGAGACTGGGTACACTAGACAGACTCGCCGAGAACTCCCAGATGGTGATATACCACACGTCAGATGGCAGTTCTCCGGTGACACTGGTACAGGGTAGTCTGTAAACCCGAGATCATCATAGAGTCTTGTGTGATTCCCACTGTGCTTTGATTTCCACCTTACCACGTCCAAGAGGGCGTGCAAAACGGTGGCTTTTGGGTACAGTCCCGAATCACATGGAGGCAATGAGCGATAGGAGGGGATTCGTCTCTCCCGGTATATGGAGTTGATGTTGTGCTGTGTTCGATTGGCTATAACTGGAAATCCCTGGCCAGGGCTGATATAGAGATATACTGGTAAGAGTTACCGGTAGTTTCTCGACCTGTTATGAGCCTCATATCGACACGACTTATCGGTTACTAGGGTCTGACATATACCACCCCTAGACTTGATATGCGACATATCAGACGAACAGACCGGACTGTACGGGAGTGTTACTGATTGGATTGACAGGAGAACGGACAGGCTAGCTTGTTGATCTTCTGATCGCTCAATACCTGGGTGGCTGTTACGTTTAGCTGACCGCTTGCAGCTTGTGGGTGTTTGATATGATCATCACCTGCTACCGGCGTATTGACGATTCTTTAGAGTCCTACACAGAGGTTTCTTGGCTCAGGCAAAACGGAGTAGATGCACATATGTGATATGTGCATGACCGAGGATAATGCGATATGAGATACCGTATTATATTCTCGCGATATTTAGATATGAACTGGGACATCGGATCAAGTGTTGATTCGATGAATCGGTACATGATATATTAGTCGGTTATATTCGATATAGCCGAATCGACGGATCAAGTGTTGATTCGATGATTTAATGTATAATGATATATATGATATATTGTATTACATTATCTAATATTGGCTCGCTTTATTATTTCATTTTCTCACCGGATTAATACATTGATATATATGCGATATATGTTAAATGTTGTAGGGTTCCTAGGCACACTAATGAGGTCTCACAAGGCATCAACCATGCCAAATTCAAAAAAATTCGGTGCCGAGAAACCCTAATACGATAGTTGACTAGAGATTAGGCGAAACATGCAACTAGTTAACAACTTAACTATGAGTGAACGAAAATACAACCTTTGTAGATCCGGTCCTCCACCTCCATAGCTCCGTGATGATGTCCCCTCGCTGCGATCATCGGATCCCGGGCTCTAGCGTCGGCTTCATCGGAGAAATGGGCGGGCTAGGTCGTCGACTTCGATGCCGAAGATGATCTACGTCGAGGCAACACAAGATAAAGCTCCAACTTCACCAAGCCATGAAACTTTTGAAGAAAACACCCTATACTACTTGGCAAGTGGTAGAGGATGAAGAAATAGGAAGTGGGTTCACTTTAGAATTGCATTTCTCACTCTTTTTCTCAAGTCACCATTGAAGCTAGCAAGCTTCTTTCTTCTTGAAGAAGAAGAAAAAGAATATGATAAGAATAATTGGAGAATAGAAAATAAGTCATTCTTATCATATTAGCAACCATGGTTAAGTGTAGAGAATAAACTAAGGTTAGGTGAATGGTTAGGTTTAGCATGAAACAAAAATGGTATACTTTTTCAAAGCTTCATGAAGCTTCAACTATAAAACAAAGCAAGCCACCATTTCTATTTTTCCCAAAAATGAATTAAGAGAATAAATAAATAAGTAAATCAAAACCCTAACCATTAACATAACCATAGTTTAATCATACACACCCAAGTTTGCATGTATCATCAAACATGATACAAACTAGTGCACAAAACTATATCATATATACAATGTGCACATCAAGTGAGAAAATCCATCTTAAGTGAACAAATACTAGTTAATGTAAAGTAATATATCAAATATATAATTATACATTAAATCATTAAATCAACACTTGATTTAACGATCCGGTCATATCGCATATAACCGACTAATATCAAGTGTATCAATGTATCGAATCAACACTTGATTCGGTAACCCGGCTATATCACATATAACCGACCAATGATACAAATCGCGAGAATAGAATACAGTATCACATACTGGTATAATTCTCGGTCCCGCACATATCTCATATGCGCTCCTATTTCGTTTCGCTTGAGCCAGGAAACCTCTGTGTAGGACTCTAAAGATTTGTCAATACGCCGGCAGCAGGTGATGATCATATCAAACACCCACAAGCCGCAAGCGGTATTCTAAACGTAACGGCCACCCGGGTATTGAGCGATCAGAAGATCAACGAGCAAGCCCGATCACACTCCTGTGAATCCAACCAGTAACACTTACCGTACAGTCCGGTCTGTTCGTCTGATATGTCGCATATCTCGCCTAGGGGTGGTAAACGCCAGACCCCAGTAGCTCGATAAGTCGTGTCGATATGAGGTCAATAACAGTTCGAGAAACTACTGGTAACACTTACCAGTAAATCTCAGCAACCCTGGCGAGGGATTTCCGGTTATAGCCAATCGAACACAGCGCAACATCAACTCCCTATACCGGGAGAGACGAATCCCCTCCTATCGCTCATTGCCTCCATGTGATTCGGGACTGTACCCAAAAACCCCCATTTTACACGCCCTCTTGGACGTGGTAAGGTGGAAATCAAAGCACAGTGGGGATCACACAAGACTCTATGACGATCTCGGGTCTACAGACTAACCTGTACCAGTGTCACTAGAGAACTGCCATCTGACGTAAGGTATAATACCATCTGGGAGTTCTCGGAGAGTCCGTCCAGTGTACCCAGTCTCCACTGAGCACCCGTATATCATCTCTGATGTCAAACACCAATGGATATGGGATCATCCATCGCCCATCTGTATGGGTCGAGAAGGTATACGCTAGTCTACTCTGGTATATCGTTGCCCCTTCTCAATACTCCCACGACTAGGGACCTTGAAGGATGTACTTATGGACTACCATGTCCCCACTAGTATGATCCGCATCAAAGTCCAGGTAATCAAGTACACATCCTAAGGGCTTTACCAACATGTAACAGAGAGACAATCAGTGTACACATTAAGATAAAGAGCAACCAGATAGCATACTATCATGTCGAGCAATAATGTCTTCCCTATATATGTCCCAGCATCCACTACAATATACATCCTATGTACAGTAATGGCCTCTAGGGCATACATATAACTAACAATCTCCCACTTGCACTAGGGCCATCTGTAGCAGTGGTTGCAGTATCTCATACTCAACCATCCCATAAAAGTCTCTCTCTGGGAAAAGGCCTTTGTGAGTGGATCCGCCGTGTTGTCCTCTAAGTCTACTCTCCTAACCTCGATCACCTTGGAGATCAGCCATCTCCATGATCAGGTGATACTGCCTTAGAATATGTCTAGATCACTGATGGGACGGACGTTCCTTGGCATAAGCCACAACTCCATTGTCACACAATGGGAGGAACTAAGTTCATCTCATGAACAAATATACATCCAGACTGCCTCTTTGGTAGCATCTTAAGTAGCGATGTATCCAGCCTTTATCGTCTAGTATGCCACGGTATCTTGCTTGGAACTCTTCCAACATACCGTCCCTTTACTTAGGGTAAAGACAATGCCTGTGACTGACTTTCAGTCGTCTTTATCACCCTGGAACCTTTCCAGTGATTCTCCCCAGGATCGATTGATACCATCTCAATACTACTAGTGAGAATCCTAGCATCCAATTACATCTATCTCATAGATGAAAACTCAGGATTTAGGAGGTATCACTTTGATCCTATATTGAGAATCCTTGTGATAAGCGGAGATTGACCGAGCGTAACATAAGAAACTCCTTCCCTTTCAAGAGTATGTCATCCACGTACTCTACGAAGATCACCACCATACTCCCTACTACCTTTTCGTTTATACAAGGTTCATCTGCCATTTTGATGAAGTCATACTCTTTGACTACCACATCAAAACAGACGTTCCATCTCCACGATTCCTGCTTTAATCTGTAAAGCAACTTGCACACGTTTTCGCTGCTCCCACTGTTTATGAAGCCCTCTGGCTGTGTACTTATAGACGTTCTCTTCTAAATCATTATTTAGAAAAGCAGTCATGGCACCCAACCGCCAGATATCGTAGTCATGGTATGTAGCCGTGGCAAGTAGGATCTGGATGGACTTAAGCATAGCCACCGAAAAATGTTTCATCATAATCCACGCCTGATCAATGATGCAAACTTTTAACAAGTCTAGCTTTGAAAGTCTCAACTTTTCCAACTACACCAAGTATTCTTCTCAAGATATACCAGCTCCTGATAGGGATTTAACCCTTCAGATAAAGCAACTAAAGTCCATACTTTGTTGGTGTATAAAGATTCCATCTCAGATCGCTAAGCATCCAGCCATTCTTACAGAGTCTCACCCATGATGGCCAGCTCGAAACTAGTTGGGTCATCATCTCATGATGCAATCCTCTCTCCCACTGTCATAGAGAAACCGAAGTAACTCTCAGGTGGGTGAGGAACCCTACTAGATCGGCGGAGAGGCTGAGGTTCGTTGGTTACTATAGAATCCTTTGGTTCTACCAAATCATCAGCTGCAGTTTGTATAGCTGGAACATTTCCAGTCCTACATAACAGACCTTGCCTTGAGCTTGTCCGGATTTTGCTTTTAGACATAGGCCGGACAACCCCAAATCTTAACAAACTTAAGATATGGGCTCTTCCCTTTCCATATCTCATATGAAGTGGTAGGCAACTGAGTTGATTGGAACCCTATTCAATAGGTATGCAACTTCTCAAGTGCATAACACCCAATAGGAAAAAAAAGGTAACTCAGTAGTACTCATCATAGAGCACACCATATCATATAGGGTGTGATTGCTCCGCCTCGATATACCATTGTGCTGTAGTATATTCAGAAGAGTAATACCGAGAGAGAATCTCATTCTCCTTTAGAATAGTCCAGGAATTCTATGCACAAGTATTCTCCTCCCTGATCTTATCATAGGACATAATACTTATACCCCTATTTTGGTTCTCTACTTCTAACTTATATTCTGTGAATATCTCAAAAGGTTCGGACCTATGTTTCAACAGGAACATATGACTGAACCATGAGAGTTCATCAGAGAATGTAATGAAGTACAAAGAACCGGTCCTGGCATGTGTAGACAGGGGACCTTACATACATCATCATGTAACAGTCCCAAGAGTTCACAAACTCTTTCTCTGTTTCCAGTAAACAGAGCTATGGTCATCTTATCTTTGTGACATGACTGGCAAGTTTCATAAGATGTAAATTCAAACTGATTTAAATATGCATCTAAATGTAACTTTAGCTAGTCGGGTCACATTGATCTGACCTAGTCTACAATACCTCAAGAAGAATTCGTTCATTTCTGAACTCTTCCTCTTGTGTATGTTCTATATACTAAGAACTGTAGTTTAATTTAGAACATCAATGCTTTTAGATAACGTGCCTGAACTGATCAACTTTTGATATAGGAAATGTTCAAAATATTATCCAACAATACAAAATTATATCCTTCTTTACTAATAAAAAGACTGATATGATTTTGTATATCAGGTTCGGTATCTAATAACATTCGTTCAGAATCATTGTATTCTAGTAATACAGGGTGACAGTGACCAACAGACTTGGCTGCAACACTTGCACCGTTTTCTGCCTCATGAAACTTATCACCCGTTCTCAGTTCTCTACCTTTCTGTAGCCCTATGAAACAGATTACATATCTGGGATCCTGATCCGGTATCTCATATCCAGGACATAAAGAATACTGAGAAAAAGTTCAGTATAATGAACACACCCGAAGATGATGCATCAGCATGCACTCTCTTCGTTTGGGCGGCATGGGAAATCTGGTATTTCCCTATTTCCTGCTCTGTCTTATAACAATTATAAGTTAGAGCGGGACCAACGTTCCCCAGCTCAGTATAACAAGCGGGTTCGGTAAATACATCCGTATTATTATCTTGATTAAGGCGTGATATGGTCGCTACCTGGAGAAAGAGAGGAAAACACTCAGCGTATGCTCTTGTAAGACCAGATTGGTTATTATTTTATCTAATCAGGATGGCTCCCACTGTTTTTATCAAATCTTCCTTCAAACCCTAAAAGGAAAGACTAGCCGAGATTAATTACACGCTACAAGTTCACCAATCTTTCAGTCAGGCCAGTGTCGGTACATTGAGGGAGGTTCCCCGTGCTTTCGCACGGACCTAATTAATGTAAACCACGTTTTCCCAGAGGCGTAACCCCTTTGACACCTTTCTAGACAACTACTTGATCGGCTAATTGTAATGTGTAAAACTCTCCCAGGAGTAACAATTACTCGCAGTGGGTATCGGGATCCAACTATCTCATATAAGGTATGTAATCTCATTGCAAATTTCAACACTTGAAATTCCCGATAATATTTTTCCCCTAGCGTCCTATGACCTTGACGGAGGCCAAACAACCCATAGTCCTCTAGTCAAGTTCAACCCGTCATTTCCTGATAGAATTAAACCCACCCGCTCGACCCTTGACGGAGACCAAACAACGCCGTACGAATACCCTAATCCAATCGCATCATATGCAAGCAGATAAGCACTAGTTAGCTATCGTACACTACGCCTTGACCGAGGCCAAACAACCGCAGCACGAATACTAACTAGTACTTATCTGAAATGACGGAGGGCTACGACAGGTTTTTCTGAAAACCTATTGCGTAATGAACTTGATATCGTTGTAGAATCAAATAATTTTAAAATGGAGTGTTTTTTAGGCTTTCCTAGTTTTGCTAAAGGGGTCACTCCCGGTGAAGGGATCGTCGACCCTTTCCTCGTCGAATGAGGTGCGGGATATATATCATATATATCACTGTGCAAAGCAGAAACTATAGAAGCAATCAAACGACAAACCGAGAGTTTTAGCATCTTCCAGTTATTGCTAAAGGAGTCACTCCCGGTGAAGGGATCTCGGTCCTTTCCTTATCGAATAAGGTGCAGGATGTTCTACAAGGAACACCGCGATGCAAAGCAAGAACTGTAGCTACCTGTTTTTGAAAATTCGATTCCACAACATCTTTAGGTTTCTTTTATTTCATTAATCATATTAATGAAGTCCCATCATTTAAATTACCTAAACATCACAGATAAATACGACGTACACTTATGCCAGCAGCATTCGCCTCGATGTCCCCTCGTGCAACGTTAGGTTAGGTAACTAACGACAGAGCGGGGCAGGGCTAGCGCGGGTGTAAAACATAAGTAACGCCTATATAATATATCATATATACTATATACAGTATTTATCATAGAACATCAAATGATCACATCACAGACATCGCAGCAGAAGAAACATTTAAGAAATATTGGATATACTAGGACGTCCGTGTTTTCAATACGAGCATGTATAAAACACGGATTCCACGGTTGTGATGAATAGCCAAACCTACACCCCTAGACCCCTACGAGAGCGGCAAGCAACCCTACCAATTCTAGAGTTAGGAGACCCGGACTCGACTCCTTGAGTTGGTTTCCCACTGGACTCCAGAACGCGGTTACTTGTGCCCTCCTCCTTGGGTCTATCCTAGTGCGGAAAAGTAAATAATATACAAAGGTGACATCTTCCGCAACCTGGAAGTGCCCCAATAAAAGAATATTACATACAAGGTTTTACATGAATGAAAATGAAAAACACTCATCTCACATAAAAAAACACCCGGCTATTCAAACACGACGATCCAATATAACATATCCAGCAACACATAACATCACATGTCATCAACGTAAGTAAATATGCCCATCCCAATTGTCGTTGACATATAGCAACGAAACCGGCGATATCACATATTACACTTACGGTCACAGAAAAGAAAGTGTAAAACTACAACAGTTGGAATCCGCAACCTGCATAGACATCGCATGCCTAATCAAATGAATTCCTTAGACATCGCATGCCTAACAATTATAAACCCCGCATTTTAGTCTCATTATCGAAAACACTTTTCAATATCAAGTCGGGCAATTCAACAAGATTCCCGACATCCTGATCGAATACTCGTCGCAAACTTTAGTAGGCAGCTGCACCCCCGATGCCGTCGACGAAGTGCACCAAGGCAGAACACCGCTGCCGCGAGCACCCGAACGGATGTTTTCGGCGACAGGGTTCTCCTACAGTCACTTGGTCGAGGCTATGGGGTGTAGCAGACTATTAGGTTTATCCGGCGAGTATCCGCGTACGCTACGTGATTGCGACGGACTTTTGATCGCATCAAAATTCCGTGGCAACCGATCAAGTGAGACTAAAGTGCTATGTTTATAACATTCATATCAGTTATCTCATAACTACTTGTGGATTCCAAGTATTGTATCACATTCCAGATAAATGGAAAATGTTAAACTTTCCGATCGAACAATCAAACACCCAAGTTTTCCCGAAACTGATCAACACATGATATAAGTTTAAAAACATTCACTTCATGCCTCAGTACCAAAGGTCCAGCCGTAGAAGGGTCAAGCCAACGCCTCACATGTGGCACGCCGTACTGCCCCAAACCCTAAGGTTCAAAGGGCAGTTCAAGACGGTCACATAATCGAGTTAAGGTTTGTTGTCTTCTAGAGGGTCCATCGCGTTACTTGCACTACTTAGAACGTTCTTAAACCACGGAAAAATCCAACACTTGGAAATTTTCCGGCAGGGGAAAAATTGGGTATTTATATCCAGTCGAACTTTTTAACATATTCTAAATTATCCGGAAAAACATAAACGAAGTTAAATTATCCGATCGAATTAACGAGTCCCTAGTAAAACCCTAGAAAACTCAACACTTGAGTGTAATTAAAAAATTGCCAAGGAAGGACCTAAGAATAAATATATGAAATTTCAGGGACTAAGTCCAAATTTTGGCCGCGGAACCGCCGCAAAACCCTGGTTTCACCGTGGTTCCGCGGTCAAATTATTGACTTAGTGGACCCTGCTTAACAGTAATTCTTAGTTTTTCCTGCTTGTTTTTCTGAGAATTTTTAATTCACAAAATTCCACTGTTTTGAAAAATGTACAGAGAATGGTTTTTTCGGGGTTTACGGGTTCGATCGGACTTCTAACTTCGCCTAAAGCTCTAGATAGGCTCTGATACCACTGTTGGTCAGGCAGCCACCCCATCCAATGGGATCGCCGTGGCACCAACGGGTCCCTCAGCAGCTACTTTTTACGCATGCCCCCTCGCGAGGACTACAACCCGCCGGAACACCTTCCGGTCTCGGGACACTCTGGGGGTAAGTGCCTATGCTTCACCACACTGTCACACAGTGAGAACTCCCCATAGGTCGACATCCAATGCCTAGTAGCTCTGATACCACTGTAGGGTTCCTAGGCACACTAATGAGGTCTCACAGGCATCAACCATGCCAAATTCAAAAATTTCCGGTGCCGAGAAATCCTAATACGATCGTTGACTAGAGATTAGGCGAAACATGCAACTAGTTAACAACTTAACTATGAGTGAACGAAAATACAACCTTTGTAGATCCGGTCCTCCACATCCATAGCTCCGTGATGATGTCCCCTCGCTGCGATCATCGGATCCCGGGCTTTAGCGTCGGCTTCATCGGAGAAATGGGCGGGCTACGTCGTCGACTTCGATGCCGAAGATGATCTACGTCGAGGCAACACAAGATCAAGCTCCAACTTCACCAAGCCATGAAACTTGTGAAGAAAACACCCTATACTACTTGGCAAGTGGTAGAGGATGAAGAAATAGGAAGTGGGTTCACTTTAGAATTGGATTTCTCACTCTTTTTCTCAAGTCACCATTGAAGCTAGCAAGCTTCTTTCTTCTTGAAGAAGAAGAAAAAGAATATGATAAGAATAATTGGAAAATAGAAATTAATTCATTCTTATCATATTAGCAACCATGGTTAAGTGTAGAGAATAAACTATGGTTAGGTGAATGGTTAGGTTTAGCATGAAACAAAAATGGTAGACTTTTTCAAAGCTTCATGAAGCTTCAACTATAAAACAAAGCAAGCCACCATTTCTCTTTTTGCCAAAAATGAATTAAGAGAATAAATAAATAAGTAAATCAAAACCCTAACCATTAACATAACCATGGTTTAATCATACACACCCAAGTTTGCATGCATCATCAAATATGATACAAACTAGTGCACAAAACTATATCATATATACAATGTGCACATCAAGTGAGAAAATCCATCTTAAGTGAAAAAATACTAGTTAATTTAAAGTAATATATCAAATATATAATTATACATTAAATCATTAAATCAACACTTGATTTAACGATCCGGTCATATCGCATATAACCGACTAATATCAAGTGTATCAATGTATCGAATCAACACTTGATTCGGTAACCCGGCTATATCACATATAACCGACTAATGTTACAAATCGCGAGAATAGAATACAGTATCACATACTGGTATAATTCTCGGTCCCGCACATATCTCATATGCGCTCCTATTTCGTTTCGCTTGAGCCAGGAAACCTCTGTGTAGGACTCTAAAGACTCGTCAATACGCCGGCAGAAGGTGATGATCATATCAAACACCCACAAGCCGCAAGCGGTCTGCTAAACGTAACGGCCACCCGGGTATTGAGCGATCAGAAGATCAACGAGCAAGCCCGATCACACTCCTGTGAATCCAACCAGTAACACTTACCGTACAGTCCGGTCTGTTCGTCTGATATGTCGCATATCTCGCCTAGGGGTGGTAAACGTCAGACCCCAGTAGCTCGATAAGTCGTGTCGATATGAGGTCTATAACAGTTCGAGAAACTACTGGTAACACTTACCAGTAAATCTCAGCAACCCTGGCCAGGGATTTCCGGTTATAGCCAATCGAATACAGCGCAACATCAACTCCCTATACCGGGAGAGACGAATCCCCTCATATCGCTCATTGCCTCCATATGATTCGGGACTGTACCCAAAAACCACCGTTTTGCACGCCCTCTTGGACGTGGTAAGGTGGAAATCAAAGCACAGTGGGAATCACACAAGACTCTATGACGATCTCGGGTCTACAGACTAACCTGTACCAGTGTCACCAAAGAACTGCCATCTGACGTAAGATATAATACCATCTGGAAGTTCTCGGCGAGTCCGTCCAGTGTACCCAGTCTCCACTGAGCACCCGTATATCATCTCTGATGTCAAACACCAATGGATATGGGATACACACTACATAGTCGTTGTAGTATAGTGGTGAGTATTCCCGCCTGTCACGCGGGTGACTCGGGTTCGATCCCCGGCAACGGCGCCATTTGATTGATCTAAAATTCAAGACTTTGTAGTGTGTATCAACTCAAATGATCCCCGATAACGGTTTCATTCGATTGATATGAATTTCTCGTTGTGTCGGTATGAAAATTGAATAAAATTCACAATCAAAGAATTATATTTGACCGCAATCAACTATGGTGTCGGATGTAGATTGTAAGTGAGTGCGGATCGTCTACAAGGATTGTGCGATTCGTTTCTATATTTGCTTTGTTTGAATTGAAAAGTTAATCGAAAAGAAAAGAAAACATGATTCAAGATTTTATCGATTGATTCAAGTGTCACTAGTCTAATCAAGAATCAAGAAAATGATAAACAAATCGAGAATCGTGTTTCGATGATATTTCCAACCAAAATGTCAAGAATCTAAATGAGGCTCGCAGGAATCGATCGGATCTATAGACGTGATATAATATAAAGATATCGTGTTCTTGTCCTTCGAAGAATTGATACTAGATCGATGATGATCGACGAGAGTTAGGGCTTTCTCGTGAAACTAGGGTTTCATCATTTAACCCTTGTTCTTTCGTCGATATCATTCACATTCTAGCCTCTAGCAATTTCAAGAAACGATCGTAACTCCCCAATTTCGAGCGATATTGTCACGACCCGAAAGAGCACGTGACTGGCCCTTGAACCATATGAAGTCTATAGGACCCCATCTGATCCAAGTAAGCCAAAAGCCCAGAAATCTAAAACCATTTTTAGAGTAAGTAAAGAAAACTGGTTTTAAAAGAAGTGAGGGAAAACATGTTTAAAGTCAAGGTTTTTAAATAACTAAGCTGAATGTGCATTTTTAAAAGGTAAAGTCTTTTCTAAAAATTTCGGCAGAGTTTCTTTTGTAAATACTGGCCCCGAACGGGGTACAACAAGCACAACACATATACAATGATAAAAGGCATCCCCAAGCGGGAGCTAGCTCTTCGTCAATTGACGGTCACAACCACACATGCAATATAATATACAACGCCGAAAGGCGAGGATCAAATCCAAAAGAAACACAGTAAGAATGAAAACCGCAATACTACTAAGCGCGACTCTAAGGCCAAATAATACATCACTAAAGTCTGAGTCTGAAACATTATACAAATTTTGGTTGATGGAAATTCTAGATACAAAGAATAATATAAGTACAATGGTGGTTCTTGATGCAAAAGAAACCACCTACTAAATGCAATTCACCCTTAAGGAAGCAATGTGCCAGAAATGCCGCAAGGAACCTGTACGGCAAAACCTGCAAGAACTGTGGCACAACGGGGGTGAGTTGCCAACTCGTGAATAGAAAATATCTACAAGCAGAAACCGAATGCAAGACATAATCCTAGGTCAACAATCAGTAATAAACCTCAAGGAATAAGCCTGATACATGATAAGGTGGCAAAGCAACATCTAAACAGGTATGTAGTGCCAAGTACTTAGGTAATAACATGTCATCAGTATAGGGTATGTCTGCATGAAGTAAATATGATGAAGCATCAAAAGGATATCAATACACATATATTAGCGTCTCATACCACTAATATTGGTGTAAGGGTATATATAACAGCGCCCTCATACCCTGTTATATATACAAATGAAGTATGATCAGTGTAAATCCAGTCTGTATGATCCATATCTGTATATATGTCGAACCGTCCACCCGTCACCCAATGACAATAAGCATCATGTATGCAATATGAGGATATAAACAAAATCATGAAAAAAACATCATGAAAACTGTGCCCAGCATCGGCACGTAAATCCTCATATATCGGGCTCCGTCAGTCCGGATCGGCCCACGGGCTCTGTCTGCGGTATCGGCCCTCGGCCCCGGCAGTACACCCACATCCATCTATCGACTCTAGTCAGTAACCTCCGAATAACCGCCAGGTAAAAACAAACACCGGTAGGTACTCGCCCGCCTCCAGGCTCAATCGGCAAAGCTCATCGATCATCTTGCCGAGGGGAACCATACCGGGTCCACCATGTACCCGCAATCGGCTCGTCCACTCCTTGATTCGGGTTACACATGTCGCTCTCAGCACCGAGAAAACACATGGTGGACGCACTGAAATATCATCTCAAGGGTAACCGGGTTTTCAAAACAAATACATATCCTCTTTGAAAACACCCGCGGTTCCCAAAAACCAGAAATATTATGGAAACAGCATATCTCAATGCGTATAATCAGAAAGCAACATGTATGCGACATATAGCAGAAAGGTAAGAATATCAATATGTCATGCTAGGGTCATATCCTGAATGCAACAGTACTACAGTGTAGTGACATGGCAATTATCGATGATGAAGTGTGTGAGCCGGCAAATAGTGTACGCGGAACATACGCATCATCGATAATAGTGCTGGTGTCCTAACAGCATGATAATAATATAGCAATAAACATATGCCAGCAATGCGAATAGCATGAATATGCGGAAATCAAATAGTCAACACCACAGTGAAGAATCTACTATGCAAACTACAGATTTAAGTATCTGGTCAATCAGGAGGGGTATGGAAACCACCTAAATCTGAGTCGATATATATATATAGATATACTAGTCGGTGATCCCGCCTCAATAATATCGCGTACGATACAGTATATCATATGACATCCTCAAGTCATGAGCGCGGATCTATCATCAATATAGGCTCGTACGGTAAATCGTCGTACGGCATCCCAATAGCTGGGTACGGGTCAACATCACACTATCTCATCACGTCTCAGGTATCACTATCATCGTATCACATAATCTGGGGTACAGATCTAAGTCTAGTACAACCGATACCGTCTACAAGTATGAATGCGGGGGTAAACACACATCCCAAGCCTGCAAGAATCATATTTCTTATCCCAAATACGAATCATATCACATCACCAATCTCGCGGCACAAAGCCCAATATCATCGACTCATCTCCAAAGTCATCCAATATCCTCATTAACACCGTGTAAGTATAGGTAATATGCAAGGGTGTGCGTGTAGGTGTAATTCTATTCAAGGGTTCGCGACTATGAACTACACTAGTCACTTCTAACCCTACACTATCCACAATACACCTAACTATCATATAATAACAACTACGGACTGCGGGTGTGCTATACGCCATCCACCCGACTTCCCCCAGTAGATATAATCTACTCACCTTGCGTCTCCATCTTTCGATGTCATCACCCGTTTGCTTGTCGTCCCGTAGTCTTCATGGGGTACCTACACATCAAAATATCGTATATGCGCATTAAAACCAATTCAAAGCTAAAACGGCACACGAAACCCAAAACGATACGATAAGAGGCCTATAGGTTAGAACCTATGGCACGCCTTCAAAACCATCAATAAATCCTCTATATCGTCGTTTAAACGCCAATTAGTCGAGGTAAAACACAAGACACAAATTCAGACTTAAAAATACGGAATACGGAAACACAAATCTAAAACAGCAACTTAGGAAATATGTCCCAGATTTCACCTTAGGTCCAATTAGACAATTCTATAAATACCAGGGGCCTAATCTACAGATAAGGAAACACCAAATCCAAAACGAGCCAAATTGGTGGGGTCCATGCTGCAAATTGCGGCCAAATGGGTAAAATTTGCGGCCGGGAAAAGGAGTTAGGGGCTGGGGTCTTGGTGGTAGCTTCCTGGGTGCCTGCACATACCACTGTCTAATCAATTTTAATTTACGGTGTCTCGGGTGATAGCAGATTCAATAAATACTACACAGATTTCATAATTTCCCCGATATCGGTTTCTAAAATCCGCATTCTGGTTTAAGCTTCAGGTTTTGGGTTCCAATTCATACACTAGGGTGATGGTATAACCTCTACTGACCTCAATTTCATATTACAACCCATAATTCATCACAACCCTAACTAGGTTATCCACAAGTCCACAATATCACACAATATCGATTCGATCTTAATATGAGGGTAAAGGAAAAGCATAAACTAAGTTTAAGGTCCAGAAAATACCTCATTTGGCAACTCAAGAATTTTCTTGAGTTGCCCCTAGTGGCCAAAATCCAAACTTTCTTGGTCCGATGTGTTTGTCTCGAGCTCGTGCACCTTTTTAGTAAAGAGAAGATGGGGTTTTGGAGTTGTTTTGGATGTGTTTAAAGGGGTTGAAGTGGGGAGGGAGATGAAGGAGAAGCAGCAGCAGCAAGCAAGGGAGAGGGAGAGAGAAACTAGTGAAGGAAATGGCTAAGTCTCTTGGTCAAATGAAGCCCATACCTCTCTCTCTCACCAACCCTCCAATTCTTTATTCTTTTCTCTTTTCTTTTCCTTATTTTCATTTCTTTTAAAACTCTTCTCACTCAAATAGTAACCCAAAACAACCATGGCAATAAAATGTAACACAAGTGTAGAAAATGATATGTGCACGTTTTGCACAAAAATGCTAAAAAACCGATTAGCTATTTTTAATCGCGATTAACACTAAATTAGTGTCAAACTAATCACAAAAACTTTAAAATGTCATAATTCTCTAATTTTCCCTATTTTAGAATTTTCCATAATTTTTCCAAAATTTTTCCCATTTATTTGTATTTAATAATTCCAAAATATTAAAATATTCAATAAAATAATATTAAATTAATAAAATTCCCAAAATTAATATTTTATCTTTTTTGAAAATGTTACAATCTACCCCCCTTAAAGAAATTCGGTCCCCGAATTTAAATTTAAACCCCCAATACTAAAACAATTTCAGTAATAATCCAATTTGTCGGGGCTCCGAAGACATCAATACATAGAGAATATCATAAAAATGTACTGCTCTACTAGAAATCAATCCCCAAAATGCATATATAAGAATATCATGTGCGTCTGATGCGCAAGGAATCAAAATCCATATATGTGTCAAACAGGTGTACAAAATAACATCTAGGTGCAACTGGTGTGCACGAAACATCTGTCGTAGGCAACGTGTGTGCCTGACAGTAAAAAAAAAAATCAGGTGCATGTGACATGCAAGAAGAATCCCGATTTAGTGCATCTGGTGTGCACCAAAATCGTATATCAAAACACTAAAGGTGCATGAAAACTATGCTGGAAGTGTAAATCAAATCACTGTATAAGATAGGCGTGAAATCACAATCAATCCTCGAATGTAATAACTTATGCGCAAAATATAAATATCCAGTGGGTGCATGAAACAAATATCATGAAACTCAGTCATCAAACTAAATCATGCAAACAGAACGCCCAAAATACCGAAATCCAAAATGACGGATACGTGATAATCGAATCACAAAATCACAAATCATAATACCATCGTCGGTAGTTCCTCCTTCAAGGTCTAGAAGGAGTCGGTGCATCCACTGCTAGCAGCGTAGGATATCTACTTGCCTCTTGCTCACGGTCTGGCGTCCTCTGACTCTGGGTCCTTATTTTCTTTGCGGATTACCTATCTCGCAGTCAATCGGCTCATCGGCCCTGTCAGGTGTGCTAACGGGGACGATTCCGTTCTGGCACTTCTCTGGTCACCTCTCGGTCAATCCTCACGACCACTCGTAAAGCAGCATGTCACTAGCGTTGGCCTCTGGCTCTCTGAATGCACATCACACATCTGATCCTGGGTGAAAACATCATTGCAGCAATGTCCTGGAAGGAAGCCTGCTCTGGGTCTCTTCCAATCATGCCTATGCCGATCTGTACAGAGGCTGGCTCTCTTGCATAATCTCTTCTCACTCGATAGACATCTGTGTCCCCAGCACAAAATTTTCTCGGAAATTGGTCGCATCCCAACGTCTCTGTAAGCATATCAGGTCTCTAGTCTCGACGGAAAGTAATGAAAGCTCGTCAGTGTCTCGCTCGAACCTCTGGTTCCACCTGTCTCTATCGTCGTCCACTATGACGTCACGCCATGCATATCTACTCACTGCACTGTTCTCGGCCACGGTCAATCTGAAGCCTCTCACACGGACTCGAAATCGCGTACTCTGTAGCTTCATCATTCTGTAGAAGATGTCTGGCCGAACAGGTCCTCGGGAACGCGTCCCAACTATCGGAGGACTACTCAATACTCGTCCGTCCTTGATCAATTCGCAATGCATCTGGGTAAGTTCTTTTATCCGAACCTCATCAACTACCTCGTCGACGATGCCGAACTCTGATCTGCTGGGTGTATGCAATATGACCACTCCTGGGTCTAGGTCTTCTCATAACGTTTTCCAGAAAGGTCCTGTCGAGATTTCTCTCTCAAATCTCCTTCCTGCCGGATTGCCCAGAAGTCATCATCCATCACTGAAGCAAATTCTTATTCCGGAACGGCTGCATACTTATCGCGCTTCTTTCTGGAAGATATATCCATATACAACACCTCTGGGTGCGTATCACATCTCTGATGTTAGCGGAGTAAGACGTTATCTCGTCGAAATCTCTTGTGAACTCTTTTATTCACTCTGCTTCAATGTCGACTGATTCGGACTCGTCCCATCGTGGCTGCATGGACTATGCTCCAATGGCTATACTCATATCAGGAGTCTCCCAAGCAAAGCATCCCATCACATGATATCCGAATGATGTCGAAACCTTCGATCGACTCGCCAGAACCTTATAATCCCCCAAGAGATCAACATCTTGAGTACAGTTCAATAGTATCGAGTACATGCCACAGCGTCGGTGGTCCAGCCGTAGAAGGGCAAACCCAAGCCTCACTAATGGCGCCGCGGAACTGCCACAAACCCTAAGGTTCAAAGGCTTTCACACGGTCATTAAGTCGAGTTAGGGTTTCATTCTTCTAGAGGGTCCATAGAATCACCTGCATGTCTTTCCGTATACTTTAAACTTGGAAAATGGGCTCCTGACATTCGATCGTCTTTATCGACTCTCAACGAATCTGCGTGAAGTCGTCTCTAGCTGGAATCACTCTATCTGATGACCTCGCATCGATAACCGAACGAACCACATGTCCTAGTCATTCTTCCTTAGGTGACTAGCGACTCTCTATCATCTCTCTAAGTATATGCTCACGCTGCAGTAGCTCCAACCATCTGGGCGATATCCCGTCATTTGCAGCAGCAACTGGTTCATTCACCTGCACGCCGAACAGCGCCTCAATCCTCCAGGAAAGGCGACACATTGGCGGTCATCTCTGAGTCGGTCTGCTCTAGATCTGAGTAAGACTCTCCATACTGGAAATCTTCAACTCAACTGGGCCCGCTCCGGTGCATAAATCGGACGAATCACCTTCGTCTCTCAAATCGAGTAGACTAGCTATCATCTGTCTCATATTCGCATGGAAGCTCCGACAATCACATCTCGTAAGCTCCGAAAGCGACATCCTATCAATCTCAGCAACAGCTGGTCCATCTGTCTGCACGGTAGGCGACATCATAATCTCTGAGGTATGATGTACATCAACAGTCATCTCTCAACTGGCAGCTCTAACAATGACCCAATCATCCGGTGCGAGACCGAGCACTCGCCTCAACTAGAGGTCAAAATCACCAATACCAACTCGAGACGTTCCCATGTCACCAGAAAACACAATGGTCAGCCATCGTACCAGACGAGCTCGCACTGACCGTAACCCTAGCAGCAGCCCAAACTGCGCTCAAACATGGCGACAGGAACCTCAATCGAGTATCGAACGGAGCAGATCAATGGCAAGAAAGAGAACAGCAGATCCAGAGTGGATACATGATCATAGGAAGGAACAACATCAATGGAGGTATGATCATGAAACTAATAGAATCGGGGATCTCAAGTGGATGTATAATCATGGATATAAAGAGAATCACTGATTTCGAAAATATGTACATCCTAAGGTTCCTTAAGCGGAGTGGCGTGTCGTAAGTATGCCGCGGAACATACCAACGGTACGTCACTCTACTTTAGTCACCTATTCCATCAACCAAGGGTCATCTTATACGACGAAAGTTCGGGTCTAATACCCCCTCGACTAAGTCTAAGTTCCGTAAGGTCAAGCCTATATTCCGTATATATATAACGCCCTAGGCTCCACATAGTCAAACTTAGACTCGAACTAAGGTCAACCTAGCGCTCTGATACCAACTTTGTCACGACCTGAAAGAGCACGTGACTAGCCCTTGAACCATATGAAGTCTATAGGACCCCATCTGATCCAAGTAAGCCAAAAGCCCAGAAATCTAAAACCATTTTTAGAGTAAGTAAAGAAAACTGGTTTTAAAAGAAGTGAGGGAAAACATGTTTAAAGTCAAGGTTTTTAAATAACTAAGCCGAATGTGCATTTTTGAAAGGTAAAGTCTTTTCTAAAAATTTCGGCAGAGTTTCTTTTGTAAATACTGGCCCCGAACGGGGTACAACAAGCACAACACATATACAATGATAAAAGGCATCCCCAAGCGGGAGCTAGCTCTTCGTCAATTGACGGTCACAACCACACATGCAATATAATATACAACGCCGAAAGGCGAGAATCAAATCCAAAAGAAACACAGTAAGCATGAAAACCGCAATACTACTAAGCGCGACTCTAAGGCCAAATAATACATCACTAAAGTCTGAGTCTGAAACAATATACAAATTTTGGTTGATGGAAATTCTAGATACAAAGAATAATATAAGTACAATGGTGGTTCTTGATGCAAAAGAAACCACCTACCAAATGCAATTCACCCTCAAGGAAGCAATGTGCCAGAAATGCCGCAAGGAACCTGTACGGCAAAACCTGCAAGAAATGTGGCTCGTGAATAGAAAATATCTACAAGCAGAAACCGAATGCAAGACATAATCCTAGGTCAACAATTAGTAATAAACCTCAAGGAATAAGCCTGATACATGATAAGGTGGCAAAGCAACATCTAAACAGGTATGTAGTGCCAAGTACTCAGGTAATAACATGTCATCAGTATAAGGTATTTCTGCATGAAGTAAATATGATGAAGCATCAAAAGGATATCAATACACATATATTAGCGTCCCATACCACTAATATTGGTATAAGGGTATAAATAACAGCACCCTCATACCCTGTTATATATACAAATGAAGTATGATCGGTGTAAATCCAGTCTGTATGATCCATATCTGTATATATGTGGAACCCGTCCACCCGTCACCCAATGACAATAAGCATCATGTATGCAATATGAGGATATAAACAAAATCATGGAAAATCATCATGAAAACTGTGCCCAGCATCGGCACGTAAATCCTCATATATCGGGCTCCGTCAGTCCGGATCGGCCCACGGGCTCTATCTGCGGTATCGGCCCTCGGCCACGGCAGTACACCCACATCCATCTATCGACTCTGGTCAGTATCCTCCGGATAACCGCCAGGTCCAACCAATCACCGGTAGGTACTCGCCCGCCTCTAGGCTCAATCGGCAAAGCTCAACGATCATCTTGCCGAGGGGAACCATACCGGGTCAACCATGTACCCGCAATCGGCTCTTCCACTCCTCGATTCGGGTTACACATGTCGCTCTCAGCACCGAGAAAACACATGGTGGACGCACTGAAATATCATCTCAAGGGTAACCGGGTTTTCAACACAAATACATATCCTCTTTGAAAACACCCACGGTTCCCAAAAACCAGAAATATCATGGAAACAGCATATCTCAATGCGTATAATCAGAAAGCAACATGTATGCGACATATAGCAGAAAGGTAAGAATATCAATATGTCATGCTAGGGTCAAATCCTGAATGCAACAGTACTACAGTGTAGTGATATGGCAATTATCGATGATGAAGTGTGTGAGCCGGCAAATAGTGTACGTGGAATATACGCATCATCGATAATAGTGCTGGTGTCCTAACAGCATGATAATAATATAGCAATAAACATATGCCAGCAATGCGAATAGCATGAATATGCGGAAATCAAATAGTCAACACCACAGTGAAGAATCTACTATGCAAACTACAGATTTAAGTATCAGGTCAATCAGGAGGGGTATGGAAACCACCTAAATCTGAGTCGATATATATATAGATATACTAGTCGGTGATCCCGCCTCAATAATATCGCGTACGATACAGTATATCATATGACATCCTCAAGTCATGAGCGCGGATCTATCATCAATATAGGCTCGTACGGTAAATCGTCGTACGACATCCCAATAGCTGGGTACGGGTCAACATCACACTATCTCATCACGTCTCAGGTATCACTATCATCGTATCACATAATCTGGGGTACAGATCTAAGTCTAGTACAACTGATACCGTCTACAAGTATGAATGCGGGGGTAAACACACATCCCAAGCCTGCAAGAATCACATTTCTTATCCCAAATACGAATCATATCACATCACCGATCTCGCGGCACAAAGCCCAATATCATCGACTCATCTCCAAAGTCATCCAATATCCTCATTAACACCGTGTAAGTATAGGTAATATGCAAGGGTGTGCGTGTAGGTGTAATTCTATACTAGGGTTCGCGACTATGAACTACACTAGTCACTTCTAACCCTACACTATCCACAATACACCTAACTATCATATAATAACAACTACGGACTGCGGGGGTGCTATACGCCATCCACCCGACTTCCCCCAGTAGATATAATCTACTCACTTTGCGTCTCCATCTTTCGATGTCATCACGCGTTTGCTTGTCGTCCCGTAGTCTTCATGGGGTACCTACACATCAAAATATCGTATATGCGCATTAAAACCAATTCAAAGCTAAAACGGCACACGAAACCCAAAACGATACGATAAGAGGCCTATAGGTTAGAACCTATGGCACGCCTTCAAAACCATCAATAAATCCTCTATATCGTCGTTTAAACGCCAATTAGTCGAGGTAAAACACAAGACACAAATTCAGACTTAAAAATACGGAATACAGAAACACAAATCCAAAACAGCAACTTAGGAAATATGTCCCAGATTTCACCCTAGGTCCAATTAGACAATTCTATAAATACCAGGGGCCTAAACTACAGATAAGGAAAGACCAAATCCAAAACGAGCCAAATTGGTGGGGTCCAGGCCGCAAATTGCGGCCAAATGGGTAAAATTTGCGGCCGGGAAAAGGAGTTAGGGGCTGGGGTCTTGGTGGTAGCTTCCTGGGTGCCTGCACATACCACTGTCTAATCAATTTTAATTTACGGTGTCTCGGGTGATAGCAGATTCAATAAACACTACACAGATTTCATAATTTTCCCGATATCGGTTTCTAAAATCCGCATTCTGGTTTAAGCTTCAGGTTTTGGGTTCCAATTCATACACTAGGGTGATGGTATAACCTCTACTGACCTCAATTTCATATTACAACCCATAATTCATCACAACCCTAACTAGGTTATCCACAAGTCCACAATATCACACAATATCGATTCAATCTTAATATGAGGGTAAAGGAAAAGCATAAACTAAGTTTAAGGTCCAGAAAATACCTCATTTGGCAACTCAAGAATTTTCTTGAGTTGCCCCTAGTGGCCAAAATCCAAACTTTCTTGGTTCGATGTGTTTGTCTCGAGCTCGTGCACCTTTTTAGTAAAGAGAAGATAGGGTTTTGGAGTTGTTTTGGATGTGTTTAAAGGGGTTGAAGAGGGGAGGGAGATGAAGGAGAAGCAGCAGCAGCAAGCAAGGGAGAGGGAGAGAGAAACTAGTGAAGGAAATGGCTAAGTCTCTTGGTCAAATGAAGCCCATACCTCTCTCTCTCACCAACCCTCCAATTCTTTATTCTTTTCTCTTTTCTTTTCCTTATTTTCATTTCTTTTAAAACTCTTCTCACTCAAATAGTAACCCAAAACAACCATGGCAATAAAATGTAACACAAGTGTAGAAAATGATATGTGCATGTTTTGCACAAAAAATGCTAAAAAACCGATTAGCGATTTTTAATCGCGATTAGCACTAAATTAGTGTCAAACTAATCACAAAAACTTTAAAATGTCATAATTCTCTAATTTTCCCTATTTTAGAATTTTCCATAATTTTTCCAAAATTTTTCCCATTTATTTGTATTTAATAATTCCAAAATATTAAAATATTCAATAAAATAATATTAAATTAATAAAATTCCCAAAATTAATATTTTATCTTTTTTGAAAATGTTACAGATATCAATCAAGAAAGCATCGCAATGAAACTGGGTCGTCGGTTCTTGAACTTGCTAGGGTTTACAAAACTTGTAGGAATCAAGAATCGATTTAAGATATGTTATATCATCATTCTATTGATCGTCTCGACTCCTCGACGAGCGGAGTATTATTCAAACATCACAACAAGAACTACAACTAGAAATTGAGATCGAATCATGATGCAAGAATTTAAAGAAAACAAGATAAAAGAATATCACCTTTTATTTATATCAACAATTTGATTACAGTCGCTCAAGAACTACAAGAGGAAGAACTAAATTGTCGATCTGGCGTCGCTTTTCTCCGTGAGTCGTGGATCGGCTTGGACCACTTGCTCTGTTGAAGATCGGCTCTGCTCATAAAAGGTTGAAGGGCTTCTTGCTTGATGTGGTACTCGGGATCTTGGCTTTTGATTGGAATTAGGGTTAGGGTTTCACACAAGTCTTGTAACTAGACTTGTGGAAGAAGATGAAGAAAGGGGTAAAATGAAGAAGTAGAGATTGAATGGCTCTAGAATTATACTAGATTGGGATTATAGATGGGATCCTTTTTTTTTACCCTAGGTTTAGGCTTCTATTTATAGACTTCCCAAACCCTAGGTCTAGGTTTGAAATTACAATTCCCTCCAAAAGTTTGTTGAGGAGCTTCTAGAAATAGTTTGTTAGAAGTTTAGCTTAGGCTTTAAGCTAGGTTTAATTAAGCTTGGAAAACCCTAGTTTGCTGATCTGGCAGAAGCCTCTGGAGTCTTCTGGAAACTGAAGTACATTTATGAACTGTAGCCACTGAGAGAAGAGTTTTGCACCAAAAATAAGAAGCTAACTCCTTGGACCCACCGCGGATCCGCGGCGCAAGCAGGCTCCTGCCCCGGATCCGCGGCTCTTTATGGGGCTTGGGCTTCGGGCTTTCTGGTGTGGTCTTGGGATGATATTTGGGGCTTCATCTGATATGTTGAATTGTGTTTTGCCTTTTGGATTGCTACCATATCTCAACACTTGGAGTTGGTGTATTTTATCAGCTTCTTTTGGTCCTGCAATTTCCTGCACAAATCTTCAAGACAAGTGTTTGCACAATATAGGGATGATGCGATGCCATGAATTGCCATCAATTTCCTTTATAGTGCCGGTTTTAGAGTCTAATACATGCAATCTGATATTTAACGACTGATTTGCTAATATGTGAAATATGAATACCGTACACTTCTAAATGAATGCAAATGATAAGGAAATTGCCGGTTAAAAGATGCAGTATTTTCGTCTGATCAAACACCAATGGATATGGGATCATCCATCGCCCATCTGTATGGGTCGAGAAGGTATACGCTAGTCTACTCTGGTATATCGATGCCCCGTCTAATACACCCACGACTAGGGACCTTGAGGGACGTACTTATGGACTACCATGTCCCCACTAGTATGATCCACATCATAGTCCAGGTAATCAAGTACACATCCTAAGGGCTTTACCAACATGTAACAGAGAGACAATGAGTGTACAAGTTAAGATAAAGAGCAACCAGATAGCATGCTATCATGTCGAGCAAGAAAGTCCTCCCTATATATGTCCCAGCATCCACTACAATATACATCCTATGTACAGTAATGGCCTCTAGGGCATACATATAACTAACAAATGTATTATTTTCTTTTGTTGCAAATATATAATATATATGTGATATATATTATTGTGACATGATATGATTTATTATGAAACATGTTTAGGGATGATAAAAAGAGATTATGGTTTGATTAGGGTTAGCTCCTTCTTGATTATTCTAGAAGGATTTCCTTTTGTCTTGGTTAAGATATTATGGTTGATACTTATCCTTAACCTAACCAAACCCTAGCTCTAGTTTATTCTCTACAAAGGTTAAGCCTATCATCCTTGACCATGGTTCCATATCAATCATATATTCTTATCTACTATTCATCACAAAAGGAATTATCTCATTATTCTTCATCTTCTTCTCTCTTGAGTTTTTGAGAGAGCTCACTTGAGATTTGATTTGTGATGAGTTCTTGTGAGAAAATGATATAAAAAGAAAGCATAAATACTACTCCATCATACTCATCTAATCTAGCCCATTAGATTTGGGTGTTCTCCTCATTAGAGTGAGAGAGCTTGGGTTATAGCAACTTCGACATAGATCATCGGAGAAGCGGAACACTATAAGCTAGCATGGATCGTTCGAGTCGTGGAGCCTCTCTTGAGTCCGGGAGATCGTGGATCGCGGCGAAGGGACTTCTAATCGGAGCTTGTGAAGCGAAGGAGTGGGCTACAAAGGTTGTAATCCCTCACACTTAGAATTAAAGATGTTATCTTGCATGTTTAACCCTAATAATCTAGCAAAGATCCCGGCTTTGGGTTGTTCGGCACATGTAAAATTTTATTCGGGCATGTTTGATACTTTATGAACATTCACAAGAGTGTCTAGGAACCCTACAGTAGTATCAGAGCCTAGCTAGAGCATTAGGCGACGTGTTTACGAAGTTAAAACTCTGATCGAACCCGAACCGACAAAATAATACCCCTCTCTGGATATTTTTCAAAAACTGTGATTTTTCAGAATTAAAAATTCTTAAAATTACCAGCAGGAAAATATAAGCATCTACCTGAAACACGTGTCAATGATCCGTACATTGCGCCGCGGAACCGCGGCAATACTTTGCTCCTGCCGCGGATCCGCGGCCGTACAGTCATGTTTTTGACTCGTTTTTCAATGGTTTTAACCGTAGGTGATTATGTATTTTTCTGGGTACTTTTAATCTGGCTCAAGTGTTGAGTGTTCTGGGGTTTATTTTGTAATCGTTGATTCGATCGGAAAATTTAATTTTGTGATTATTTCCGGATATTTAGAAACTGTGAAAATGTTCGAACGGATATCATTAACTCACTTTTTCCCGGCAAAGCAAACTTTCAAGTGTTGAATTTTTTTTGGGTTTAAATCTTTCAGAAAAATGTGCAAGTAACACGGTGGACCCTCTAGAAGACAAAAAACCTTAACTCGATTATGTGACCGTCTTGAACTGCCTTTTGAACCTTCGGGTTTGGGGCAGTACGGCGTGCCACATGTGAGGCGTTGGCTTGACCCTTCTACGGCTGGATCACTCGTACTGTGACATATTCTGGGATTATTTGAACTCCGCTCAAGTGTTGAGCTATTTAGGAAATTTTTGGATATTTTATTATCTGTTTGAAAAGTTTAATACTGTCTATTTATCTGGAATGTGATACAATATGTGGAATTCATATAGTTAGGCATGAAATGCGAAGTATGTGATATTTCGGATTTACGATGTCTAAAGTGATTGTGGATTCCAAATATTGTAGTTTTACAATTTCTTTTCTATGACCGTAAGTGTAGTATGTAGTTGTATTGCCGGTTTTCGTTGCTATACGACAACGACGATCGGTGTATACATACTTACTTACGTTGATGATATGTGATATTATGTGTTGCTGTGATATGTTATATTGGATCGTCGTGTTCTGAGTAGCCGGGGGTTTTATGTGAGATGAGGGTTTTTTATTTTCATTCATGTAAAATTCATTTGTATGTAATATTCTTTTATTGGGGCACTTCCGGGATGAGGTTGATGTCACCCTTGTATATTATTTACTTTTCCGTGTTAGGTAGACCCAAGGAGGGGAGCACAAGTAACCGGGTTCTAGGGTCCAGAGGGAGGCCATCTCGAGGAGTCGAGACCGGGTCTCTTAACCATAGAATTGGCAATGTCACTTGCCGCTCTCGTAGGGGTCTAGGGATGTGGGTTTGGCTATTCATCGCGACCGTGGAATCCGTGTTTTATACAGGCTCGTATTGAAAACACGGAAGTCCTAGTATATCCAATATTTCATATATGTTCGTCTGCTGCAATGTTCTGTGATGAGATCATATTACTGCCTGAGACGAATGCTTATACTATATATATATATATATATATATATGCTGATATATAAATATTATTGCTTTCGTTTCTTCTGTGTTGCTTAGGAAGCATAAGCTGATGGGATTTTTTATTAATGAGATTAATAAAAGGAAAAGAAACCTAAAAGATGTTGTAGAATCAAAACTTTATAAAAAGGGTAGCTACAGTTTTGCTTTGCATAGCGGTATATATGATATACCCTGCACCTTATTCGATAAGGAAAGAGCCGAGATCCCTTCACCGGGAGTGACCTCTTTAGCGAAACTGGCAGATGCTACAAAACTCTCGGTTTGTCTTTTGATTGCTTTTAGAGTTTTGCTATGCATAGCGGTATATATGATATACCCTGCACCTTATTCGATGGGGAAAGAGCCGAGATCCCTTCACCGGGAGTGACCTCTTTAGCAAAACTAATGAAAGCCTAAAAAACACTCCATTTCAAAATTTCACATGATTCTACGACGATATCAAGTTCATTATGCTCATGGTTTTCTGAAAAACCTACGTAGCCCTCCGTCAATTCAGATAAGTAATATTTAGTATTCGTGCTACGGTAGTTTGGCATGCGTCAAGGCGTAGTGTACGGTAGCTGATTATTACTTATCTGTAGTATGAGATGCGATTGGATTAGGGTATTCGTACGGCGTTGTTTGGCATGCGTCAAGGGTCGTACGGGTGGGTTTAATTCAATCACGAATTGTACGGGTTGAACTTGACAAGCGGACTATGGGTTGTTTGGCATGCGTCAAGGTCATAGCACGCTAGGGGCAAAATATTATCGGGAATTTCAAGTGTTGAAATTTGCAATGAGATTGCATACCTCCTATGAGATAGTTGGATCCCGATACCCACTACGAGTAAGTGTTACTCCTGGGAGAGTTTTACACAAGACAATTAGCCGATCAAGTAGGTGTCTAGAAAAGTGTTAACGGGGTTACACCTCTGGGAAAACGAGATTTACTTTAATTAGGTCCGTGTGAAAGCATGGGGAACCTCCCTCAAGTACCGACACTGATCTGGTTGAAAGATTGACGAAATTGTAGTGTGTAATTAATCTCGGCTAATCTTACCTTTTAGGGTTTGAAGGTAGATTTGATAAAAACAGTGGGAGACATCCTGATTAGATAAGATAATAACCAATCTAATCTTGCAAGAGCATACGCTAAAGTGTTTTCTTCTCTCTCTCTCCAGGTAGCGACCATGTCAGGCCATAATCAAGATAATAATATGGATGTATTGACTAAACCCGCTTATTATACTGCGCAAGGGAACGTTGGACCCGTTCTTTCTTATAAGAGTTATAAGACTGAACAGGGAATAGGAGAATATCTGGATTCTCACGCCGCCCGAAAGAACATGCATGTAGATGCATCTTCTTCAGGTGTGTTAGTTATTGAGAACTGTTTCTCAGTTCACCCTACGTCCTGGGTATTAGATACCGGATCAGGATCCCACATATGTAAATTGTTACATGGGCTGCGGAAAGGTAGAGAACTAGGAAAAGGTGATCATTCCGTTCAAGTAGGGAATGGGGCAAATGTTGCAGGCAAAGTAGTTGGCGAATATCACCTAGTATTACCAAGTGGTGATACACTGATTCTGAATGAGTGCTATTATATACCAAACATGATGTGCAACATTATATCAGTTTCTTTATTAAGTAAAGAAGGATATAATTTTGTAGTACAGGATAATGTTATGAACATATTCCTAGATCAAAAGTTGATTGCATCAGGCTCGTTACATAATGGCATATTCATTCTAAATCAAAATACAGTCCTCAATAAACAAAACACACACAAGAGGAAGAGTTCAGAAATGAACGAATCCTTCTTGTGGCATTGTAGACTTGGTCATATCAATGCGACACGACTGGCTAAGTTAAATAAAGATGGATATTTGAATCCGTTCGAATTATCATCTTATGATACTTGTCATTCATGTCTCAAAGGAAAATTGACCAAAGCTCCGTTTAGTGGACACGGAGAAAGAGTTACGGAACTCTTAGGACTGGTACATAGTGATGTATGCGGTCCCATGTCTACGCATGCCAGGAACGGTTCTTCCTACTTCATTACATTCACTGACGATCTCTCAAGATTCGGATATGTATTCCTGACGAAACACAACTTTGAAGCTTTTGAGAAATTCAGAGAATATAAGCACGAAGTAGAGAATCAAACGGGCAAAAGTATTAAGATTCTTAGATCTGATCGAGGAGGAGAATACTTAAGCAATGAGTTCCTAGATTATCTAAAAGAGAATGGGATTCTCTCTCAGCTTACTCCTCCATATACACCACAGCACAATGGTGTATCGGAACGAAGGAATCACACCCTATTAGATATGGTGCGCTCGATGATGAGTACAGCTGAGTTACATATTTCCTTCCGGGGGTATGCGATTGAGACATCCATAGACCTATTGAATAGAGTTCCCACCAAATCTGTGCCTACCACTCCATATGAGATATGGAAAGGGAAGAGACCACATCTTAATTACATTAAGATATGGGGTTGTCCGGCCTATGTCAAAAGGCAAAATCCGGACAAACTCGAGGCAAGATCTGTCTTATGTAAGTTTGTAGGATATCCCAAAAATCCACAAGGGTATATCTTCTACCACCCCGAGGAACAAAAGGTGTTTGTTTCTCGACATGCCACTTTCTTAGAAAAGGTTTTCTTATGAAATAGAATAGTGGCATGGAGGTAGAACTGGAAGAGGTTCCAGCAACACAAACTATAACAGAAGACTTGGTAGAACCAGAGGATTCAGTAGTACCCGACGAACCCCAGCCACTCCGCCGATCTAGCAGGGTTTCTCATCCGTCTGAGAGATACTAAGGTTTTCTCATTGATGGTGGAAGAGAGGATTGCATCATGGAAGATGATGACCCGACTAGTTTCGAGCAGGCCATCACGAGTAGTGACTCTGTGAAATGGCTGGATGCAATGCGATCTGAGATGGAATCCTTGTACACCAATAAAGTATGGATTTTGGAAAATGCTCCTGAAGGGGTAAAACCCATTGGGAGCAAGTGGATTTTTAAAAGGAAATTTGGTGTAGATGGAAAAGTTGAGACTTTCAAACCTAGACTTGTAGCAAAGGGTTTTCGTCAACGACCAGGTATGGATTATGACGAAACATTTTCTCCAGTGGCTATGCTTAAGTCCATCCGGATCTTACTTGCCATTGCTGCATACCATGACTACGAAATCTGGAAAATGGATGTTAAGACCGCCTTTCTAAATGGTGATTTAGAAGAGTGCGTGTACATGACTCAGCCAGAGGGCTTCGTAGATAGTGGGAGCAGCGGAAAGGTGTGCAAACTGCTTAAATCCATTTATGGGTTAAAGCAAGCATCGCGGAGTTGGAACATCTATTTTGATGTTGTAGTCAAAGAGTTTGACTTCATCAAAAATAAAGATGAACCTTGTATCTATGAAAAGGTAACAGAGAGTAAGGTTGTCTTCCTCGTATTGTACATGGATGACATACTCTTGATAGGAAATGATATTCCTATGCTGCAATCAGTCAAGCTCTTCTTATCAAAAAGATTCTCAATGAAAGATCTAGGTGATGCCTCCTGCATATTGGGGATTAGGATCTATAGAGATAGATCCAAAAGGATACTGGGATTGTCCCAATCCAGGTACATTGACACCATACTAAATAGGTTTAGTATGGTAGAATCCAAGCGTGGGAACCAACCCACGATCTCTGGACTCACTCTCTCCAAAGAGATGTCTCCCAAGACTGATTTGGAGAGAGCTCGCATGCAAGAGATACCCTATGCTTCGGCAGTAGGCTCTATCATGTATGCGATGCTATGTACCAGACCCGATGTAGCATACTCACTAAGTATAGTGAGTCGGTATCAAGCAGATCCTGGAGAGAGTCACTGGACAGCTGTGAAGAACATTCTCAAGTACTTGCGAAGGACTAGAGACATGTTCTTGGTGTATGGTAACGGAGAACTCCGGGTGGAGTCCTTTACCGATTCCAGCTTCCAAAGTGATAAGGAAGACTCTAAGTCGCACTCGGGATTTGTATTTACCCTCAATGGAGGGGTGGTATGTTGGAAGAGTTCCAAACAGGATACCATTGCAGACTCGACGATGGAGGCTGAATACATCGCTGCCAACGATGCTGCCAAAGAGGCTGTCGGGATGAAGAAGTTCTTTAGTGAACTTGGTGTGGTTCCATCCATTGAGCATCCAATACCTCTGTATTTCGACAACAATGGAGCTGTGGCTTTGGCCAAGGAACCCAGGTCCCATCAGAAGTCCAGACATATTCTGAGGCGGTATCACCTGATCAGGGAGATAGTTGATCGCCGGGAGATCGAGGTCAGGAGAGTAGATACGAAGTACAAAACAGCGGATCCACTCACGAAGGTCATTCCCTAGATACAATTTGAGAGATTATTCGGGATGCTAGGTATGAGATACTACAGTAGCTGGCCTTAGTGCAAGTGGGAGATTGTTAGTTATGTATATGCCCTAGAGGCCATTGTTGTACATATGATGTATATTATGATGGATGCTTGGATATATACAGAGAGGACTTTCTTGCTCGTCATGATAGTATGCTATTTGGTTTCACTTTATCTTAACATGTTGACTTGTATTGGTTTACTGTCTAACTCTCACATGTTGATAAAGCCCTTAGGATCTGTACTCGACTACAGGGACTAAGATGAGATCATACTAGTGGGGCCATAGTAGTCGATGAGTACATCCTATAACTGTTCCTAGTCGAGGGTATATCGAGATAGGGCATCGATACACCAGAGTAGACTAGCGTATACGCATCTTGACCCATATGATGGGCGATGGATGATCCCATATCCATCGGTGTTTGACATCAAGGATGGTGTACGGGTGCTCAGTGGAGACTGGGTACACTGGACGGACTCGCCGAGAACTCCTAGATGGTGATATACCACACGTCAAATGGCAATTCACCGGTGACACTGGTACAGTGTAGTCTGTAAACCCGAGATCGTCATAGAGTCTTGTGTGATTCCCACCGTGCTTTGATTTCCACCTTACCACGTCCAAGAGGGCGTGCAAAACGGTGGCTTTTGGGTACAGTCCCGAATCACATGGAGGCAATGAGCGATAGGAGGGGATTCGTCTCTCCCGGTATAGGGAGTTGATGTTGTGCTCTGTTCGATTGGCTATAACTGGAAGTCCCTGGCCAGGGATGATATAGAGATATACTGGTAAGTGTTACTAGTAGTTTCTCGACTTGTTATGAGCCTCATATCGACACGACTTATCGGTTACTGGGGTCTGACGTATACCACCCCTAGACTTGATATGCGACATATCAAACGAACAGACCGGACTGTACGGGAGTGTTACTGATTGGATTCATAGGAGAACAGACAGGCTAGCTTGTTGATCTTATGATCGCTCAATACCTGGGTGCCTGTTACGTTTAGCTGACCCCTTGCACCTTGTGGGTGTTTGATATGAGCATCACCTGCTAGCGGCATATTGACGATTCTTTAGAGTCCTACATAGTGGTTTCGTGGCTCAGGCAAAATGGAGTCGAGGCACATATGTGATATGTGCAGGACCGAGGATAATGTGATATGAGATACCGTATTATATTCTCGTGATATTTAGATATGAACCGGGACGTCGGATCAAGTGTTGATTCGATGAATCGGTACATAATATATTAGTCGGTTATATTCGATATAGCCTTATCGTCGGATCAAGTGTTGATTCGATGATTTAATGTATAATGATATATATGATATATTGTATTACATTATCTAATATTGGCTCGCTTTATTATTTCATTTTCTCACCGGATTAATACATTGATATATATGCGATATATGTTAAATGTATTATTTTCTTTTGTTGCAAATATATAATATATAATGATATATATTATTGTGAGATAATATGATTTATTATGAAACATGTTTAGGGATGATAAAAAGAGATTAGGGTTTGATTAGGGTTAGCTCCTTCTTGATTATTCTAGAAGGATTTCCTTTTGTCTTGGCTAAGATATTATGGTTGATACTTATCCTTAACCTAACCAAACCCTAGCTCTAGTTTATTCTCTACAAAGGTTAAGCTTATCATCCTTGACCATGGTTCCATATCAATCATATATTCTTATCTACTATTCATCACAAAAGGAATTATCTCATTATTCTTCATCTTCTTCTCTCTTGAGTTTATGAGAGAGCTCACTTGAGATTTCATTTGTGATGAGTTCTTGTGAGAAAATGATATAAAAAGAATGCATAAATACTACTCCATCATCCTCATCTAATCTAGCCCATTAGATTAGGGTGTTCACCTTATTAGAGTGAGAGTGCTTGGGTTATAGCAACTTCGACGTAGATCATCGGAGAAGCGGAACACTACAAGCTTGCATGGATCGTTCGAGTCGTGGAGCCTCTCTTGAGTCCGGGAGATCGTGGATCGCGGCTAAGGGACTTCTACTCGGAGCTTGTGAAGCGAAGGAGCGGACTACAAAGTTTGTAATCCCTCACACTTAGTATTAAAGATGTTATCTTGCATGTTTAACCCTAATAATAAAGCAAAGATCCCGGCTTTGGGTTGTTCGGCACATGTAAAATTTTATTCAGGCATGTTTGATGCTTTATGAACATTCACAAGAGTGCCTAGGAACCCTACATATTCCTTATAGAATATCCAGCACCTTATTCGATAAGGAAAGAGCCGAGATCCCTTGACCGGGAGTGACCTCTTTAGAGAAACTAGCAGATATTACAAACCACTCGGTTTTTTTATTGCTTTTTAGGTTCTTACTTTGAATAGCAGTATTCCTTTTAGAATATCCAGCACCTCATTCGAAGAGGAAGGAGCTGAGATCCCTTCACCGGGAGTGACCTCTTTAGAGAAACTAATAAAAACCTCAAAAGCACTCCTTTTCAAAATCACTCGATTCTACAATGATATCAAGTTCATAACGCAAAAGGTTTTCTTAAAAACCTGTCCTAGCCCTCCGTCATTTCAGATAAGGACTATTTAGTATTCGTGCTACGTTTGTTGACCTCCGTCAAGGCGTAGTGTGTGGTAGCTGATTAGTGCTTATCTGCTAAAGCATGTGATGTGATTGGATTAGGGTAGTCGTGCGGCCTTGTTGACCTCCGTCAAGGGTCGTGCAGGTGGGTTTAATTCAATCATGAAATGTACGGGTTGAACTTGACTAGCTGCCTATGGTTTGTTGACCTCCGTCAAGATCATAGGACGCTAGGGACAAGATATTATTGGGAATTTCAAGTGTTGAAATTTGCATTGAGATTGCATACATTCAATGAGATAGTTGGATCCCGTTACCCACTGCGAGTAAGAGTTACTCCTGGGAGAGTTTTACACATCATAATTAGCCGATCAAGTAGGTGTCTAGAAAGATGTTGACAGGGTTACGTCCCTGGGAAAACAAGGTTTATTTTAATTAGGTCCGTGCGAAAGCACGGGGAACCTCCCTCAAAGTACCGACACTGGCCTGGCTGAAAGATTCGCGAACTTGTAAGGTGTAATTAATCCCGGTTAGTCTTACTTTTTAGGGTTTGAAGGAAGATTTGATAAAAACAGTGGAAGCCATCCTGATTAGATGGATAATAACCAATCTAATCTTAAAAGAGCATACGTTAAGGGTTTTCGTCTCTCTCTCTCTCTCTCTCTCTCTAGGTAGCGACCATGTCAGGCCGTAATCAAGATAATAATATGGATGTATTGATCGGACCTGCTTATTATATTGAGATGGGGAACGTTGGTTCCGCTCCAACTTATAATTGTTATAAGTCTGAGCAGGAAAAAAGGGAATATCCAGATTCCCACGCCACCCAAATGAAGAATGAGCATGTTGATGCATCTTCTTCGGGTGTGTTAGTTACCGAGAACTGTTTTTCAGTACACTCTACGTCCTGGGTATTAGATACCGGATCGAGATCCCACATATGTAATATGTTGCATGGGCTAAGGAAAGGTAGAGAACTGGGAATATGTGATCATTCTCTAAAAGTAGGGAATGGTGCAAGTGTTGCAGCCAAAGCAGTTAGTGAATATCACCTTGTATTACCAAATGGGAATACTTTGATCTTGAACGACTGTTATTACGTACTCTCTATGATATGCAATTTAATATCAATTTCTTTATTAGATAAAGAAGGATATAACTTTGTAGTAGAGAATAATGTTATGAACATTTACCTAAATCAAGTGTTGATTGTGTTTGGTGCGTTATGTTACGGTTTATACGTTCTGAATCAAAACACAGTTCTTAACGTACAGAACACACACAAGAGAAAGAGTTCAGAAATAAACGAATTCTTCTTGTGGTATTGTAGACTAGGTCATATCAATGCGACAAGACTAGCTAAGTTACATGAGGATGGATATTTGAATTCATTCGAATTATCATCTTATGAAACTTGCCAGTCACGTCTCAAAGGAAAAATGACCAAAACTCCATTTACTAGACACGAAGAAAGAGTTACGGAACTCTTGGGACTGATACATAGTGATGTATGCGGTCTCATGTCTACACATGCCAGGGATGGTTATTCATACTTCATTACATTCACTGACGATCTCTTAAGATACGGAAATGTGTTCCTGTTGAAACAGAAGTCTGAAGCTTTTGAGAAATTCAAAGAATATAAGCATGAAGTCGAGAACCAGATGGGTAAAAGTATCAAAATCCTACGATTTGATCGGGGAGGAGAATACTTGAGCACGGAATTCCGTGACTATCTAAAAGTGAATGGCTTTCTCTCTCAGCTTACTCCTCCGTATACCCCACGGCACAACGATGTATTGGAGCGGAGGAATCACACCCTATTAGATATGGTGTGCTCTATGATGAGCACCGCTGAGTTACCTATTTTCTTTTGGGGTTATATGCTTGAGACATCAGCATACCTATTGAATAGAGTTCCAGCCAAATCAGTGCCCACCACTCCATATGAGATATGGGAGGGAAAGAGACCGTGTCTTAATTTTATTAAGATATGGGGTTGCCCGGCCTATGTTAAAAAGAAAAATCCAGACAAGATCGAGGTAAGGTCAGTTCTGTGCAAGTTTGTAGGATATCCCTAGCATTCACGAGGACATATCTTCTACCACCCTGAGGAACAAAAGGTGTTTGTTGCTCAGCATGCCACCTTTTTATAAAAGGAATTTCTTGTGAAAGAAATTTGTGGCAAAGAGGTAGAACTGGAAGAAGTTCCAGCTATACAGACTACGACAGAAGATTTGATAGAACCAGAGGATTCGGTAGCTCCCAACGAACCTCATCCTCTCTGCCGATCTAGTAGGGTTCCTCATCCACCTGAGAGATACTACGGTTTTCTCATTGATGGTGGGAGCGAGGATTGCATCATGGAAGATGATGACCCAACTAGCTTCGAGCAGGCCATCACGAGTAGGGACTCTGTGAAATGGATGGATGCAATGCGATCTGAGATGGAATCCATGTACACCAACAAAGTATGGACTTTGGAAGTTGCTCCCGAGGGGTTAAAACCCATTGGGAGCGAATGGATCTTTAAGAAGAAACTTGGTGTAGATGGAAAACTTGAGACTTTCAAAGCTAGACTTGTTGCAAAAGGTTTTCGTCAACGACCAGGTGTGGATTATGATGAAACCTTTTCTCCAGTGGCTATGCTTAAGTCCATCCGGATCCTACTTTCCATCGCTGTATACCATGACTATGAAATCTGGCAGATGGATATTAAGACCGCCTTTCTAAATGGTGATTTAGAAGAGAGCGTGTACATGACTCAGCCAGAGGACTTCGTGGACAGTGAGAGCAACGGAAAGGTGTGCAAGCTTCTTAAATCCATCTATGGATTAAAGTAGGCATCGCGGAGTTGGAACATCTGTTTTGATGTGGGAGTCAAAGAGTTTGACTTCATCAAAAACGTAGATGAACCTTGAATATACAAGAAAGTGGCAAAGAGTAAGCTTGTCTTCCTCATATTGTACGTGGATGACATACTCTTGATAGGAAATGATGTTCCTATGCTGCACTCAGTCAAGCTCTTCTTCTCACAAAGATTCTCAATGAAAGATTTAAGTGATGCCTCCTACATCTTAGGAATTAAGATCTATAGAGATAGATCTAAATGGATACTGGGATTGTCCTAATCCAGGCACATCGACACCATACTAAAGAGGTTTAGTATGGAAGATTCCAGGCGTGGGAATTTAACCACGATCTCAGGACTCACTCTCTCCAAAAAGATGTCTCCCAAGACTGATTTGGAGAGAGCTCGCATACAAAGGATACCCTATGCTTCAGCAGTAGGATCTATCATGCACGCGATGTTATGTACCATACCCGATGTAGAATATGTTAGTTATATGTATTCCCTAGAGGCCATTACTATATATAGAATGTATATTTTAGTGGATGCTTGGACATATATATGGATGACTTTCTTGCTCGATATGATTCATTCATGATATTATATGCTGCATTCATGATATTATCATTGCATTGCATGTACCTGTGTTAGTACACTTACACCATTATCGATGATGCGTAAGTTACACGTACATAGATTTGCCGGCTCACACACTTCATCATCGATAATTGCCATGTCACTACACAGTAGGATTGCTGCATCATGATATGACTCTTTACATGATTTACTTGCTATAGTTACCTGTGCGCTTTTATATGATGTTGCATTTGACTTTGGAGATATTGGGAACCGCAAGTCATATTGTCAAAACTGGAATCATTTAAAGGAGCGGTTGTCCCTTAATATGATACATCACTGTTCCATGTTGTATGATATACGGATATGCTTACATTTCCATAATATGCCGCATACATCATGCTTTATGATTTTACGCATTGAGATATACTATTTTCATGAGATTTCTAGATTTGAGAACCGTGGTCATTTTAAAAGAAAGTATGTATTGTTTTAAAAACCCGGTTTCTCTTGAAATGATATTTCAGTGCGTCCACCATGCGTTTTCTCGGTTCTGAGACATGTGACATGTGAAATCCGATTCGAGGAGATGGATGAGGCCGATTGTGGGTACATGGTGGACCTTGTATGGTACCCCAGGGCGAGAACGGATTTGATATGCAGTAGACAGTGAGCCTGGCAGAGGTACTACTACCTACCGGTGATAGTATTTAGGCTCGGCGGATATCCGGAGGATACCGACCAAAGTCGAGAGATGATATGGGCTGATCCGGACTGACGGTGCCCGATATATGAGGATTTACGTGTCGATGCTGGACACGGGTTTCATGATGTTTTCGTGTGTTGATGTTGGACACCCAGGTTGAATGATTTTGATGTGTCGCGAGGGACACCTTTGATTTATATCCTCATACTTTCATGCACACTCTTTTATGATATTTACGTGCATACAGACATTAATTATATGGTTGGACGAGATCCACATGCATACATACATTGATTATATGGTTGGACGAGACCCACATCCATACATACCTTGATTATATGGTTGGACGAAATCCACATACATACATACCTTGATTATGGTTGGACGAGATCCATATACATATATTGATTATATTGTTGGATGATATCCACATGATGATTGACATTGGTATTAGTGTTGGCACATATACGACCCGGTCACCCTAGATATCATAGTATTACCTTTATAATATAGTTGACCTAGGAGTCGTTGTTTATTCGATTTCTATCTGTTGATATTTTTCTACTCACGAGTTGGAAACTCACCCCCGTTGTGCCACAGTTCTTGCAGGTTGACCGCACGGATCAGTAGCGGCATCGCTGGCACATAGCTTCATTTTGGTGTTTTGCATAGATAGGTGTGGAATTTGTATCGTACCCACTCTTCTATTTATATTTCATATTGTATCTAGTCGACTCCATAAATCAAAATTAGTAAATTGTATAAGTAATGAGACTTAGCAAGACTTGTAGTTGCGAGACTTGAGTGATGGGTTTTATGTTCGCATTTAGGGTTGATGTCTTGCTCACTTATTTATCTTTGTGGTGAACTTCGTCGTTGGGCGTCGTATACTTATATATTGTCTTGCGTGGTTGTGATCCGCCGTTTGGCGAAGAGCTAGCTCCCGCTTGGGGATGCCTTTATTTTTATTATTTATTTATGGTTTTGGATCAAAAAAATACAAAGGAGGTGCTGCCCAAATTTTCAAAAGACGAAACATGTTTTCAAACTAGTAAATTTCACTTGCATTATTCATGTTCCTCTTCTATGCATTTAAGAAACTTGATTTCATTATACATTTATTTCAAAACATCACCTCCTTTATTTTCTTAAAAAGGGTTTAGATTTCTGGGTTTCAGCTTACTTGAATTACGTTACGCCTTTAGACGTTGCGTGATTTAAGTGTTGGTCACGAGCTAATATTTCGGGTCGTGACAAAGTTGGTATCAGAGCACTAGGTTTACCCTTGGTTTGAGTCTATGTTTGACTATGTGGAGTCTAGGGCGGGTGTGTATTTCGGAACCTAGGCTTGACCTTATGGAACTAGGACTTGAACGGGGGGGGGTATTAGACCCGAACTTTCGTTTCATAGGTTGCTCCTGATTGATGGAGTAGGTAGCTTGAGTAGAGTGACGTGACGTACATATATTCCGCAGCATATTTACGAAACGATACTCCACTTAAGAAACCTTAGGATGTACATATTTTTGAGACTTATGATTCTCTTCATACCTATGATTATACATCCATTTGAGATCCTTGATTCTATTTGTTTTCATGATCATACTCTCATTGATATTTTTCCCTCTTATGATCATGTATCAATTCTAGATCTGTCGTTTCCTTTCTTGCCGTTGATCTGCTCTCTTCGATACTTGATTGAGGTTCCTATCACCATGGTTTGAGCGCAGATTGAGCTGCTACTAACGTTGCGGTCTGGGCGAGCTCGCCTGGTACGAGGACTAACCATTGTGTTTCTGGTGACATGGGAAAATCTCGATGTAGTGTTATGTTGTGCCCTCTTGTGGAGGCGAGTGCTTAGTTTTACACTGGAGGATCGTGCCACTGTTAGAGCTGCCAGTTGCGAGAGGACTGTTGATGTACATCATACCTCAGAGATTGTGATATCGCCTACCGTGCAGACAGATGACCCAGCTGTTGCTGAGATTGATAGAATGTCGCTTCCAGAGCTTACGAGCTGAGATCGTTGGAGCTTCCAGGCAGAAATGTGACAGATGATAGCTAGTCTATCCCGAGTTGAGAGACGAAGGTGATTCTTCAGATTGATGCGCCGACGCAGGCCTAGTTGAGTTGAAGATTTTCAGTATGGAGAGTCTTACTCAGATCTAGAGCAGACCGATCCAGAGATGACCGCCGGTGTATCGCCTTTCCTAGAGGATTGAGGCATTGTTTAGCGTGCGGACGAAGGGTATTCGCATGTCACCTAGGCGAAGTTAAAAAGTTCGAGCGAGTGTCAGAAACCCATTTTTCCAAATTTTAAAGTGTTCGGAGGAACATGCAGGTAATTCTGTGGACCCTCTAGAAGAATGAAACTCTAACTCGACATGGTGACCATGGAACCGCTTTTGAACCTTAGGGTTTGCAGTAGTTTAGCGGTGCCATCAGTGAGGCTTGGGTTTGCCCTTCTACGGCTGGTCCAGAGGTATTGTGGTATGTACCAGAATTTTTAGACTGTGCTCAGGTATTGAGGATTCGGGAAATTTTGGGACCTCGATGACTCGATCGAAAAGTTTGACGTCGTCAATATATCATGTGATAAGAGATCAACAAGCTGACCAGCTTCGGATAGGGGACCTCACCCAGATGCATTGGAAGTTGATCGAGAACGGACGAGTATTGAGTATTCCTCCGATGGTTGGGACGAGTTCCCGAGGATGTGTTCGTCCAGATATCTTCTACAGAGTGATGAAGATACAGAGTACGCGATTTCGAGTCCGTGTGAGAGACTTCGGATTGACCGTGGCCGAGAACAGTAGCAATACGCAGACAGCAAGATGTGACGTCATAGTGGATGATGATACAGACGAATGGAACCAGAGGTTCATACGAGACGCTGACGAGCTGTTATCACTCCCCGTTGAGATTAGAGATCTGATATGCATACAGAGGCGTTGGGATACGGCCAGTTTCCGAGGAAATGTGTGCTAAGAACGCAGATGTCCAGAAAACGAGAAAGGATTATGTAAGAGTACCAGCCTCCGTACAGTTCGGCATAGGGGAGATCGGAAGAGACCTTGAGCAGGATTCCTTCCAGGACATTGCTGCAATAAGATTTGCACCCAGGATCAGTTGTGTCACATGTATTCAGAGGACCAGAGGCCGACGCCAGTAACGTGCTGCCTTACGAATGGTCATGATGATTGACCGAGAGACGACCAAAGAAGTGCCAGAACAGAATCATCCCCGTTAGCACACCCGACAGGGCCGACGAGCCGATGGATTGAGAGATTGGTAAATCCACAGAGAAGATAAGGACCCAGAGACCGAGGACGCCAGACCGTGAACAGGAGGCAAGCGGATGTTCTTGTTCTGCCGGTTTTAGGTGCACCGATTTATTCTTCGACACTGTAGGAATTGTACCTCAATGTCCTTTGTTGCAATTTGCGTTTGTGATCTGAGTATCACACTTATATCGCTTGGATTTGAGTTTTTATGACGAGTTTCCTGATATTGATTTCGTGCACCATGGCTGCACCTACTGGGTATTTACATTTCGTGCATAGTTATTGTACTTGAGATATGTTTTTATACACCGTTGTGTTAGTTTTTGATTTGTGCATATTTATTGCAATTGATATCGGTTTTGTGCCTTGGCTGCACATGTTCATGATTTCGTGGATTTCATACAGTTAATTCAATTTTGCGCGTATGGTACGCGCTCGATTTGATTTTGCACTCGGTATAGCTTATATGTGCTTGTAGTGCATTGATATGTGTTTTGTGCACGCAGTTGCACACGTTTATGATTTTATACACCATGGTACACTCGGTGTTGCTGGTTACACATTTGAGTTATTGATCGGTATTTTGTGCACAGGATGCACTGTATTAGTATTTCGTGCACTAGATGCACTGGATTTGTACTTCGTGCACTGGATGCACCGTATTTGTATTTCGTGCACTTGATGCACCAGATTTGTATTTACACATTTATGCACTGTATTTCGTGCCCTGGATGCACCGAATTTGTGTTTCGTGCATTTGTTGCACTAGATTTTCTTTTCGTACATTTGTGGCACTGGAATTATGTTTTGTGCATTGGTTGCGCCAGTTCGGTATTTTGTGCATTGGTTGCACTAGATTTATACTCTGTACCTTGGTTGCACCCGTTTTATGTCCTTGAGCATTCGTTTTACCAGATTTGTGTTTTCGTGCGCGTTGGCACTTGCCGTTCGTTTTCGTACATGCTACTGCACTATATGCTTTTACGGACCCGACGCGCTTTTGTTGGATTTTTGCGCATATTAGGCGCCTGATTTTGGATTTTGTGCTCATCAGATGCACTTGAGTGAGATTTTTACTCGTGCATGTCGGATGCACTAGATTTAGATTTCTTTCGTGCATGATGGATGCACCTGAATTGGATTTTCGCGCATGTTGGATGCATGATATGAGATGTGATTTTGTACACACCGGATGCACTTGATTTGGGATTTTTATTCGTGCACGTCAGTTGCACTGGATTGAGATTTTCGTGCACTCTAGGTGCGCTTGATATTATTGTCGTGCACACCCCTTGCACTGGCAGATGCTTTCGTGCACACCCATTGCACTTAGTTTTGGCTTTTATGCATATCGTACCACCTGTTTTTGGATTTTATTTCCATGTGCACCAGACGCACGTGATTATTGGATACGCCTTTTGAGGCTGATTTTGCTTTTGAGCACCCTTGTTTCATGATAGGTACTATATATTATATAGTAGCCGAACAAGACTGATCTGAGGACAGTACCTGAGTACATTGCATGCATTAAAAGATTACCAAAAGGTTTTTCAAAAGGATCTATAGTCTCGCTATTTCCTACGTGTCCGTGAGTGACACGAACGTTTATAAAGGAGAACCTTTTGGGATATTTGGAAAACGTTTGAACGTGTATTTAGGAAAAACATATATAGACATATATTATTATTTTAAAATGAGTGTCCGTCAGTTATGCTGTGAGTTACGCATTCGCGCGGCGATTTAGAAAAGATTTTGCATGTATTTTATTCAGATTTTGGAATTTTCAGAGATGCGTACTATACACGTATTATAGTATTACTGTATATTGGATTTCAGTAGTGGATTTCGAGATCTGTATCTCTATTGTAACTCCGAGGATATGCGTGCAAATCCGATGATTTGTGTGACGCTTGACGGAGTTCGATTTTGAGCTTTTTACTCGTTTTCATGCGCACTTGACGCGCTGTGTTATTTCTGAGTTTTCCATGATTTCGGAGCCCCGTTGTTTCGAGCTGATTATTGAAATGTTTTAGATTTTGGGGGTTTAAATTTAAATTCGGGGACCGAATTTATTTAAGGGGGGAAGATTGTAACATTTTAGAAAATATAAAATATTATTTTTGGAATTTAATATTAAAATAATATATTTCCCGAAAATTGTCCGATTTGCGAAATTGGGGTTTTCGAAAAAGGGTATAATATATACCAATAATTGTGAAATGAATGGAAATTAAAATGATTTATTCATTTAATAGTATATTTAAAGGATTTTGCATTTTTAAAATTTTTATATGCAGTTTCGATAAAAACCCGATTAGTGCACTGCTAATCACGATTAAGCCAAATCCGTGTTTTACAGTTTTTCATAGCTAGTGAATCATGACATGTTGCATTTTGGTTACATGTTGTTTTCTTATGTTGTTTTGGGTATTTGATGGTTTGTTTTTAAAAGAAAAGAGAAAATGGTGAAAAAGGGCAAAAGGGTAATAATAGAGTGAGAGGGTTAGAATAAAAGAGAGAGAGAGAGGGCAGCAGCCCCATGCCCTCCCCACTTCATTTCTTCTTATCCTTCTTCATCCTCATCTCCCTCCACCTTCACCCCATGATATCATCTCAAAATATCCATCAAAACCTTAAACCTCTTTCATTAAAATTGATCACCTTCTTCTCCTCTACCCATTGGACCAAGAAAAGTTAGATTTTGACAACCTTGAGGAGCTAGGGTTTTTCTTGAGTTGCATCCATGAGGTATAATTTCTACCATTTAGATAATTTTAAGTTTCCTTATATTCTAGTTAGTTAGAAATGGGTTTAAGATGTGGATTTGTGAACTTAGAAATTCCTAGAGAGGGGTTTGAGTGTTGTGTGGATTGGGTGATGCCTAGTGGCTGTTACAAGACCCTAGAGACCAATTCTTGACCTGGACCAGTGGCCAAATCCCAAAATACGAACTTTAGATTTGTCTATATCGGGTTTTTGTGGATTTAGTGATGGTATATAGGAATCTGGGATGACCTGAGACCACCAAAAAATAAGTTTACTTGGCAGAGATATGTGCAGGTGATTATGAAGCAACCCCTTGTTAGTTATATGTATGCCCTAGAGGCCATTAACGTACATACGATGTATATTGTAGTGGATGCTTGGACATATATAGGTAGGACTTTCTTGCTCGACATAATAGTATGCTATCTGGTTGCTCTTTATCTTTACATGTACTCTAATTGTCTCTATGTTACATGGTGATAAAGCCCTTAGGATCAGTACTTGACTACCAGGACTATGATGCAGATTATACTAGTGGGGACAGTGTAGTCTCTAAGTAATCCTTCAAATGTTCCTAGTCGTAGGTGTATCGAGACAGGGCATCGATATACCAGAGTAGACTAGCGTATGCTTCTCGAACCATGTAGATGGACGATGGATGATCCCATATCCATTGGTGTTTGACATCAGAGACAGTATACGGGTGCTCAGTAGAGACCGGGTTTCACTGGACGGACTCGCCGAGAACTCCCAGATGGTATTATACTGTAGGGTTACTAGGCACTCTAATAAGGTTCTAAAAGGCATCAACCATGCCCGATTTAAATTTTAGCCGTGCCGAACAACCCTAACCAAGATCTTTAAACTAGAGATTAGGTGAAACAAAGCATGTTAAACACTTTAACATCTAAGAGTTTGGGATTACAACCTTTGCAGTCCGGTCCTTCGCTTCATAAGCTCCGTGTTATGGTCCCTTCGCTGCGATCATCATGTACCCGGACTCTAGAGAGGTTCCACGAAGAGAATGATGCAAACTTGCTTCCGATCTTCGATAACTAAGATGATCTACCTTGAAGTTTCTTAAACACAAGCTCTCACTCACAAATGAAGTGAACACTCTAATATAAATGTCTAGGATAGATTAGGATGATGAAGTAGGAATTTAGATCTATTTTATTTTCATAATCTCACCCATTTTCATCACAAGAATCAAAGCTAGAAAGCTTTTTAAGGAGGAAGAAGAAGATGAACAATGAATAATCCTTTTGTGATGAATAATGAAAAAAATATCATAATGATTAATAATGCAACCATGGTTGGCTATGAAGAGGCTAACCCATGTAAAGACTTAACCAAAGGTGAAGGGTTTGGGTTGGGTTAGAAAATATCAAGCATAATATCTTTGCTAGAAACAAACTAAAATCTTCTAGAAGCATAAAGAAAAATCTAACCCAAATTAAACCATAACCTTGTTTAATCTCCACTAAACATGTTGCATTAGTAATCATATCATGTTACAATATTATATATCACATATATAATATATATTTATAAGAAAAGAAAATAATACAATTAACATATATCGCATATATATCAATGTATTACCCGGTGAGAAAATGAATCAATAAAGCGAGCCACTATTAGATAATGTAATTCAATATATCATATATATTATTATACATTAAATTATCGAATCAACACATGATCCGACAATCCGGCTATATCGAATATAACCGACTAATATATCATGTACCGATTCATCGAATCAACACTTGATCCGATGATCCGGCTCATATCAAAATAACGCGAGAATATAATAGGGTATCTCATATCGTATTATCCTCGGTCCTGCACATATCACATATGTGCCCCTACTCCGTTTTTCCTGAGTCAAGAAACCTCTATGTAGGACTCTAAATAATCGTCAATACGCCGGCAGTAGGTGATGATCATATCAAACACCCACAAGCTGCAAGCGGTCAGCTAAACGTAACAGCCACCCAGGTATTGAGCGATCAGAAGATCAAAAAGCAAGCCTGTAAATTCTCCTGCGAATCCAATCAGTAACACTCCCGTACAGTCCGGTCTCGTCGTCTAATATGTCACATATCTCGCCTAGGGATGGTAAACGTCAGACCCTAATAGCTTGATAAGTCGTGTCGATATGAGGTCTATAACAGTTCAAGAAACTTCTGTTAACACTTACCAGAAAATCTCAGCAACCCTGGCCAGGGATTTCCAGTTATAGCCAATCGAACAAAGCACAACATCAACTCCCTATACCGGGAGAGACGAATCCCCTCCTATCGCTCATTGCCTCCATGTGATTCGGGACTGTACCCAAAAGCCATCTTTTTGCACGCCCTCTTGGACGTGGTATGATGGAAATCAAAGCACAGTGGGAATCACACAAGACTCTATGACGATCTCGGGTCAACAGACTACTCTGTACCAGTGTCACCGGAGAACTGCCATTTGACGTGAGGTATAATACCATCTGGGAGTTCTTGGCGAGTCCGTCCAGTGTACACAGTCTCCACTGAGCACCCGTACACCATCCTTGATGTCAAACACCGATGGATATGTGATCATCCATCGCCCATCATATGGGTCAAGATGCGTATACGCTAGTCTACTCTGGTGTATCGATGCCCTATCTCGATACACCCTCGACTAGGATAAGTTATAGGATGTACTCGTCGACTACCATGGCCCCACTAGTATAATCTCATCATAGTCCCAGTAGTCGAGTACATATCCTAAGGGCCTTATCAACATGTAACATAGAGACAATCAGAGTACATGTTAAGATAAAGTACAACCAGATAGTATACTATCATGTCGAACAAGAAAGTCCTCCCTATATATGTCCAAGCATCCATTACAATATACATCATATGTACAGTAATGGCCTCTAGGGAATACATATAACTAAAAATCTCCCACTTACACTAGGGCCATCTGTTGTGGTATCACATACCCAACAATTAGCTGTGGTTGAAGTATCTCATACTCAACCATCCCATAAAATTCTCTACTGGGAAAAAATGCCTTTTGTGAGTGGATCCGCGCTGTTGTCCTCTGTGTCTACTCTCCAAACCTCGATCTCCCTAGAGATCAACCATCTCCATGATCAGGTGATACTGCCTAAGAATTATATCTAGATTTCTGATGGGACGGGGGTTCCTTGGAATAAGCCACAACTCCATTGTCACACAATGGTAGGAACGAAGTTCATCTCATGAACTTATATATATCCGACTTCCTCTTTGGTAGAAATTTTGGTAACGATGTTTCTTGCCTTTAATCGTCTAGTAAGTCTCGGTATGTAGCTTGGAACTCTTCCAACATACCGTCCCTCCACTGAGGGTAAAGACAATGCCGGCGACTGACATTCAGACGTCCTTATCACTCCGGAACCTTTCCAGTGATTCTTCCCAGGATCGATTGATACCATCTCACTACAACTAGTGAGAATCCTAACATCCATTTAGATCTATCTCATAGATATAAAATCTAGGATTTATGAGGTATCACCTTGATCCTATATGGAGAATCCTAGTGATAAGCGGAGATTGACCGAGCGTAGCATAGGAAACTCCTTCCCTATCAAGAGTATGTCATCCACGTACTCTACGAGGATCATCACTATACTCCTTACTACCTTTTTTGTATATACAAGGTTCATCGGCCATTTTGATGAAGTCAAACTCTTTGACTATCACATCAAAACAGATGTTCCAACTCCGCGATGCCTGATTTATCACATAAAACATCTTGCGCACGTTTCCACTGCTCCCTCTGTCTACGAAGCCCTCTGGCTGTGTACTTATAGACGCTCTCTTCTAAAACATCATTTAGAAAAGCAGTCATGATACCCAACCACCAGATATCGTAGTCATGGTATGTAGCAGTGGCAAGTAGGATCTGGATGGACTTAAGCTTAGCTTTGAAACTCTCAACTTTTCCATGTACACCAAGTAATCTTCTCAAGATATACTTGCTCCTGATGGGGATTTAACCCTTCAGATAAAGCAACCAAAGTCCATACTTTGTTGGTGTATAAGGATTCCATCTCAGATCACTAAGCATTCAACCATTCTTATAGAGCCCCACTCCTTATGGCCAGCTCGAAACTAGTTGGGTCATCATCTCATGATGCAATCCTCGCTCCCACCGTCATAGAGAAACCGAAGTATCTCTCAGGTGGATGAGGAACCCTACTAGATCGGCGGAGAGGCTGAGGTTCATTGGAAACTATTGAATCCTTTAGTTCTACCAAATCATCAGTTGCAGTTTGTATAGCTGGAACTCTTTCCAGTTCTACCACATGACCACTAATTTCTTCACAAGAAATTCCCTTTCAAAATGGTGGCATGTTGAGAAACAAAACATCTTTTGTTCCTCGGTTTGGAAGAAGATATTCCCTTGCGAATGCTTGGGATATCCAACAAACTTCTACAGAACTGACTTTGCCTCGAGCTTGTCTGGATTATGCTTTTAGACATAGGCTGGACAACCCCAAATCTTAACATACTTAAGATATGGGCTCTTTCAATCCATATCACATATGAAGTGGTAGGCAACCGATTTGATTGGAACCTATTCAATAGGTATGCAACTTTTCAAGTGCATAACTCCTAAAAGGAAATAGGAAACTCAGTAGTACTCATCATAGAGCACACCATATCACATAGGGTGCTATTGCTCTGCCCCGATATACCATCTTGCTATGGTGTATACGGAGGAGTAATGTTGAGAAAGAATCTCATTCTCCTTTAGAATAGTCCAGGAATTCCGTGCTCAAGTATTCTCCTCCCTGATCTCATCAAAGGACATAATACTTATACCCGTTTTTGTTTCTCTACTTCTAACTTATATTCTGTGAATATCTTAAAAGGTTCAGACTTGTGTTTCAACATGAACATATGTCCGAATCTTGAGAGATAATCAGTGAATGTAATGAGGTAAAAGGACCCGTCTTGGCATGTGTAGACAGGGGACCTTCATACTTCAGCATGTATCAATCCCAAGAGTTCACTAACTCTTTCTCTATTTCCAATAAACAGAGCTATGGTCATCTTATCTTTGTGACATGACCGGCACGTTTCACAAGATGTAAATTCAAACTAATTTAAATATGCATCTAAATGTAACTTCTCTAGTCGGGTCGCATTGATATGACCTAGTCTATAATGCCTCAAGAAGGATTCGTTCATTTCTGAACTCTTTCTCTTGTGTGTGTTCTGTATACTAAGAACTGTAGTTTGATTTAGAACGTCAATGCTTTTAGATAACGTGCCTGAACCGATCAACTCTTGATATAGGAAATGTTCAAAACATTATCCAACAATACAAAATTATATCCTTCTTTACTAAATAAAGATACTTGATATGATGTTGTATATCAGGCTCGGTATCTAATAACATTCGTTCAGAATCAATGTATTCTGGTAATACAGGGTGATAACTACCAACAGACTTGGCTGCAACACTTGCACCGTTTCTATCTCATGAAATTTATCACCCGTTCTCAGTTCTCTACCTATCTGTAACCCATGTAACAAGTTACATATGTGGGATCCAGATCCGGTATCAAATACCCAGGACATAAAGGATATTGAGAAACGGTTCTGTGTAATGAACACACTCGAAAATGTTGCATCAACATGCACTTTCTTCGTTTAGACGGCACGGGAATTCTGGTAATCCCCTATTTCCTGCTCTGTCTTATAACAATTATAAGTTGGAGTAGGACCAACGTTCCCCAACTCAGTATAACAAGCGGGTTCGGTCAATATATCCGTATTATTATCTTGATTAAGGCGTGATATGGTCGCTACCTGGAGAGAGAGAGAAGAAAACACTCAGCGTATTCTCTTGCAAGATTAGATTGGTTATCTAATATATCTAATCAGGATGTCTCCCACTGTTTTAATCAAATCTTCCTTCAAACCCTAAAAGGAAAGACTATCCGAGATTAATTACACGCTACAAGTTCGCCAATCTTTCAGCCAGGCCAATGCCGGTACTTTGAGGGAAGTTCCCCGTGCTTTCACATGGACCTAATTAAAGTAAACGTCGGTTTCCCAGGGGCGTAACCCCGTTAACACCTTTCTAGACACCTACTTGATCGGCTAATTGTAATGTGTAAAACTCTCCCAGGAGTAACTCTTACTCGCAGCGGGTATCGGGATCCAACTATCTCATAGAAGGTATGCAATCTCATTGCAAATTTTAACACTTGAAATTCCCAATAATATTTTACCCCTAGCATCCTATGACCTTGACGAAAGCCAACAAACCATAGGCTACTAGTCAAGTCCAACCGTCATTTCCTGATTGAATTAAACCCACCCACACGGCCCTTGACGAAAGCCAACAAAGTCGCACGACTACCCTAACTCAATCTGCATCATATGCATAAGCAGATAAGCATAAATAGCTACCGCACACTACGCCTTGACGAAAGCCAACAAACGTAGTACGAATACTATGAAGTACTTATCTGAAATGACGAAGGGCTACGATAGGTTTTTATGAAAACCCTTTGCGTAATGAACTTGATATCATTGTAGAATCGAGTGATTTTAAATGGAGTGTTTTTAAGGCTTTTCTAGTTTTGCTAAAGAGGTCACTCCCGATGAAGGGATTTTCGGCTCTTTCCTCATCGAATAAGGTGCAGGATATTTCATAAATACCACTATGCAAAGCAAGGACTATAGAAGCAATCAAAAGAAAAACCTAGTTTGTACCATCTGCTAGTTTCACTAAAGAGGTCACTCCCGGTGAAGGGATCTCGGCTCTTTCCTTATCGAATAAGGTGCTGGATGTTCTACAAGGAACACCGCTATGAAAAGCAAGAACTAGAGCTACCAGTTTTTAAATAAGTTTCTACAACATCTTAGGTTTCTTTTATTTCATTAATCTCATTAATGAAGTCCCATTTTAATTATGCTTCACAAGCATCACATTTGAAACGAAATCAACAATATATAATATATATATCATATATATAATATAAACATTTGTCTCAGGCAGTAATATGATCTCATCACAGAACATTGCAGCAGAAGAACATATATGAAATATTGGATATACTAGGATGTCCGTGTTTTTAATACGAGCCTGTATAAAACACGGATTCCATAGTAGTGATAAATAGCTAAACCCACATCCCTAGACCCCTACGAGAGAGGCAAGCAACACTGCCAATTCTAGGGTTAGGAGACCCGGTCTCGACTCCTCGAGATGGTCTCCCACTGGACCCTAGAACCCGGTTACTTGTGCTCCCCTCCTTGGGTCTACCTAAAGCGGAAAAGTAAATAATATACAATGGTGACATCATCCTCAGCCAGGAAGTTCCCCAATAAAAGAATATTACATACAAATGAATTTTACATGAATGAAAATGAAAAACTCTCATCTCACATAAAACCCCCGGCTATTCAAACACGACGATCCAATATAACATATCACAGCAACACATAATATCTCATATCATCAACGTAAGTAAATATGCATACACTGATTGTCGTTGATGTATAGCAACGAAAACCGGCGATACAACTACATACTACACTTACGGTCACAGAAAAGAAAGTGTAAAACTACAACAGTTGGAATCCGCAACCCCCTTAGACATCGCATGCCTAACCATATGAATTCCTTAGACATCTCATGCCTAACAATTATAAACCCTGCATTTTAGTCTCATTTATCGAAAAATCTTTTCAATATCAAGACGGGAAATTCAAAAAGATTCCCGACATCCTGATCGAATGCTCGTCGCAAACTTTAGTAGACGGCTGCACCCCCGATGCTGTCGACGAAGTGCACTAAGGCGGAACACCGTTGCCGTGAGCACCCGAACAGATGCTTTTGGCGACGGGGTTCTCCTACAGTCACTTGGTCGGGGCTATAGGGCGTGGCTGTCTATTAAGTTTACCCGGCGAGTATCCGCGTACGCTACGTGATTGCGACGGACTTTTGATCACATCAAAATTCCAGGGCAACCGATCATCTGGGACTGAACTGCTAGATTTATAACATTCAAATTAGTTATCTCATAACTACTTGTGGATTCCAAATATTGTATCACATTCGAGATAAATAGACAATGTTAAACTTTCCGATCGAATAAACAAACACCCAAGATTTCCCAAATAGTTCTCAACACTTGAAATTAGTGTTAAAACATCCATCACATGCCACAGTACCAATGGTCCAGCCGTAGAAGGGTCAAGCCAACGCCTCACATGTGGCACGTCGTACTGCCCCAAACCCTAAGGTTTAGAGGCGGTTCAGACGGTCACATAATCGAGTTAAGGTTTGTTGTCTTCTAGAGAGTCCACCGCGTTACTTGCACGACTTAGAACGTTCTTAAACTACGGAAAAATCCAACAGTTGGAAATTTTCCGACAGGGGAAAAAGTGACTTATTGATATCCGTTCGAACTTTTTAACACGTTCTAAAGATTACCCGGAAAAAATAAACGAAGTTAAACTTTCCGATTGAATCAACGAGTTCCCAATACAACCCAGAAAACCCAACACTTGAGTATAATTAAAAATTCCCAAAAGCATCAGGAAGTACCTACGGATCAATTGTAGCAAAATAAAACCCTAATGCCACTGTAGCGCTGCGGAACCGCCGCGCAAGCCATGGTACGGCCGTGGTTCCGCGGCGCTTTAAGCGAATTAATGGCTCGTATTGCACAGTAATTCCTAAAATACCCTGTTGAGTTTTTTGAGTATTTTTAATATGAAAAATCAACATTTTTGAAAAATTTCCAGAAACTAGGGTTTTACGGGTATTCGGAGTTCGGTCGGAATTTAAACTTCACCTAGACTTCGCCTAAAGCTCTAGCTTGGCTCTGATACCACTGTAGGGTTACTAGGCACTCTAATAAGGTTCTACAAGGCATCAACCATGCCCGATTTAAATTTTAGCCATGCCGAACAACCCTAACCAAGATCTTTAAACTAGAGATTAGGTGAAACAAAGCATGTTAAACACTTTAACATCTAAGAGTTTGGGATTACAACCTTTGTAGTCCGGTCCTTCGCTTCATAAGCTCCGTGTTGTGGTCCCTTCGCTGCGATCATCATGTACCCGGACTCTAGAGAGGTTCCACGAAGAGAATGATGCAAACTTGCTTCCGATCTTCGATAACTAAGATGATCTACCTTGAAGTTTCTTAAACACAAGCTCTCACTCATAAATGAAGTGAACACCCTAATCTAAATGGCTAGGATAGATTAGGATGATGAAGTAGGGATTTAGCTCTATTTTATTTTCATAATCTCACCCATTTTCATCACAAGAATCAAAGCTAGAAAGCTTTTTAAGGAGGAAGAAGAAGATGAACAATGAATAATCCTTTTGTGATGAATAATGAAAAAAAATATCATAATGATTAATAATGCAACCATGGTTGACTATGAAGAGGCTAACCCATGTAGAGACTTAACCAAGGGTGAAGGGTTTGGGTTGGGTTAGAAAATATCAAGCATAATATCTTTGCTAGAAACAAACTAAAACCTTCTAGAAGCATCAAGAAAGATCTAACCCAAATTAAACCCTAACCTTGTTTAATCTCCCCTAAACATGTTGCATTAGTAATCATATCATGTTACAATATTATATATCACATGTATAATATATATTTGTAACGAAATAAAATAATACAATTAACATATATCGCATATATATCAATGTATTACCCGGTGAGAAAATGAATCAATAAAGCGAGCCAATATTAGATAATGTAATTCAATATATCATATATATTATTATACATTAAATTATCGAATCAACACTTGATCCGACAATCCGGCTATATCGAATATAACCGACTAATATATCATGTACCGATTCATCGAATCAACACGTGATCCGATGATCCGGCTCATATCAAAATAACGCGAGAATATATTACAGTATCTCATATCGCATTATCCTTGGTCCTGCACATATCACATATGTGCCCCTACTCCAATTTGCCTGAGTCAAAAAACCTCTGTGTAGGACTCTAAAGAATCATCAATACGCCGGCAGTAGGTGATGATCATATCAAACACCCACAAGCTGCAAGTGTTAGTCCACGTTACCTCTCCCGGTTCTTTCGGGCTTGCGGAAATGATGAAAAACGATTTTTCGGGTCATGGTAACATGGACTATAAAACACGGATCTTTACTAAACTACACACTAGCAACTAACTAGAGCTATTCCTACTCGGTTAGGGGTTATACCTCAACATGAACTCCTTCTCTTAGACTCTTTATGGTGGTCGGATGGTTCGTTCCTCGTCGCCTTCTCTTGCCGAAGATGGATCCACCTGAGGGTCTCTACCTTGAGCTTCTTTCTCGAACTTGAGAAAACTAAAGTGTCCGGCTTGCTAGACCTTCAACCTTAGGATGAGTAGAGAGTGGTTTTGGTGTTTTATCTCCAAGGAAATGTTTCTCAACACATGAGATGAATTTTCCTTGAGCTAGAGGAAGAGGAAGAAGAAAGGATGAGAGAGAATCAATATGAGAGAATGAGAATAGTTTTACAACCATATCAAATATATGTGAATTAATCTAATTAATAATATTAATCAAAATAAAAAAGGTGATGGTTGGTTTGATAAGACCATTATCATTTCACATTAAATGTTTTTGCAAAGATCAAAGAGCATCTTTGGAAAGAAATGATGATGGTCAATGTTTCAACCTTGGTCAACAAGTCAACCTTGGTCAACAAGTCAACAAACCCTAACCATAACCCAATCTCATTTAAATAACATTATCAATTGATATTTCACATATTCATTAGGGTTTGGTAAACGACAACCGTCAACTGTGCATACACACCCGTACCAAAACCCTAATGAGAATTCTCTTTCTCTGCCTCAGTCAACTGTGCATACACACCCGCATTCGTGTTCTGAGGAGCACGAATACTATAAGATAAAACTAACCCCAAAGCATATACTAGGATCTGGCTCAAACCAGAGCCCGCTAGTAACAACTGTCCGGACACCAAACGTGCACAAGTGCGCGGATGTGAACGAACCCTGTCGCAAAACCATGCGACCTCTACTCTGTTTTGCCCAAAGGCAAATAACCCTCTGTGTGGGACTCTAAAGACTCGACACTACGCCTGCAGTGGGTTTAACCACAGACCGCAAGCGGCACTAGCTGTACGTAACGGTCCCCAGGTAGATGCCGATAAGAAGACTGATGAGGTGAACCCATCCGAACTCCTGCTGAGCCTGAATGTGACAATCTACGTACAGTCCGGTCTGTTCGTCTGAGAATATCGCATGGCGGGCCTAGGGGGCGGTAAACGTCAGTCCCCTAATAGCAGTACAAGTCGTGTTGGAGTGTAGCCCAGAACACCCTGAGATAACACTGGAAACCTACCAGTATATCTCGTTTGCCCTGGCCAGGGACTTTGTGTAATGGCTCTCCTAGACACAGCGCGATATCAACCCCCAATACCGGGAGAGACGAATCCTGTCAAACCGTCACTGCCTCCAAGTGCGTCGGGACTGCACCCAACTACTACCTGTTTGCACGACTCCTTTAAGCCGTGGTAGGGTAGTAATCTAAGTACAGTGGGAACACACTTGAGGCGAAGTGACAGTGTCAAGTCAGCGGACTAAGCTGTACTCATGTCACCTGGGAACTGATAACTGACAATAGGCATAGTACCAACTAATAGTTCCCGACGAGTCCTGTCCAGTGTACTCGTAACATAACAAGCACCCGCATACTATCTCAAGTACGACGTATTGACGGCTGTGGGACAGACCGTCTCCCCTGCTGGGATGAGAAGCACATACGCTAGTCTACTCCGGAGTATCGATGCCCTGTCTCGATAGTCCTACGACTAGGGACCAGCATAAGGATGTGCTTGTGGATTACCCAGCCCCCACGAGTGTGACTGCCATCACAACGCTGGTAATCAAGCAAAGATCCTAAGGGCTCCACTAATGTGTATAGGTGATATACTAAATAAAGACATGTACACATTAAAGTAGAAACAAACCAAGTAGCATACTACTATTTTGAGCAAGATTGTCTTTACAACTGTGAATATCCCAAGATTCCATTAAGTAATATACAAACTAGTATGATACAGTAATGGCCTCTAGGGCATATACACTAACAGCAAGCGGTCAGCTAAACGTAACAGCCACCTAGGTATTGAGCGATCAGAAGATCAACAAGAAAGCCTGTACATTCTCCTGCGAATCAAATCAGTAACACTCCCGTACAGTCCGGTCTCGTCGTCTGATATGTCGCATATCTCGCCTAGGGGTGGTAAACGTCAGACCCCAATAGATTGATAAGTCGTGTCGATATGAGGTCTATAACAGTTCGAGAAACTACTGATAACACTTACCAGTAAATCTAAGCAACCCTGGCCAAGGATTTCTAGTTATAGCCAATCGAACACAGCACAACATTAACTCCCTATACCGGGAGAGACGAATCCCCTCCTTTCGCTCATTGTCTCCATGTGATTCGGGACTGTACCCAAAAGACACCTTTTTCATGCCCTCTTGGACGTGGTATGATGGAAATCAAAGCACAGTGGGAATCACACAAGACTCTATGACGATCTCGGGTCAACAGACTACTCTGTACCAGTGTCACCGGAGAACAGCCATCTGAAGTGGGGTATAATACCATCTGGGAGTTCGCGGCGAGTCCTTCCAGTGTACCCAGTCTCCACTGCGCACCCGTACACCATCCTTGATGTCAAACACCGATGGATATGGGATCATCCATCGCCCATCATATGGGTCAAGATGCGTATACGCTAGTCTACTCTGGTGTATCGATGCCCTGTCTCGATACACCCTCGACTAGGAACAGTTATAGGATGTACTCGTCGACTACCGTGGCCCCACTAGTATGATCTCATCATAGTCCCAATAGTCGAGTACATATCCTAAGGGCTTTATCAACATGTAACATAGAGACAATCAGAGTACATGTTAAGATAAAGTACAACCAGATAGCATACTATCATGTCGAGCAAGAAAGTCCTCCCTATATATTGTTGGAGATAGTTCCCTCAGAGTCAATTATTGGATCCCAGGCATGTGATTGCAATGATTGAGGGAGGACCTATGCCGGTAGAACATTCTTACTCAAGATGATATTATGCTATCTGGTTTATCTTTATCATCGTGTACTGCTTTAGGTGACCTTACAGGTCACTATTGCGCATTGATAGAGCCCTTAGGATTCTTGCTTGACGGCCAGCAGTATGATGGCAATCATATATGTGGGAGCTGGGGTCTATAAGAACATCCTTAAAAAGGTCCCTAGTCGTGGTAGTTTTCGAGACAGGGCATCGATACTCCAGAGTAGACTAGTGTATATAGTTGAGACCCCGACGAGGGGCGGTGGTCGGTCTCACAAGCCACTGGTGTCAGTTGGTTCACCTAAGATGTATACAGGTGCTCATTGGGTTATGAGTACACCGGACAGGACTCGCCGGGAACATGCTAGTCGGTCTTATACCTGACGTCAGATAGTAGTTCCCTGGTGACATGTGTACAGGTTAGTTCATCGACCTAAGATCGTCATTTGTCTCATGTGAGTTCCCACTGTACTTTGATTACTACCCTACCACGGCTCAAAGGAGCTGTGCAAAAAGGTTTTAGTTGGGTACAGTCCAGAGCCACAAGGAGGTATTGAGCGGATCTGCAGGGTTTCGTCTCTCCCGGTATTGGGGGTGAGGTCGCGCTGTGTCTAGGAGAGCCATTACACGAAGTCATTGGCCAAGGAAGGAGATTTACTGGTAGGTATTCCAGTAATCACATGTAGGTATTCCAGTAAAAGCGGTACAAGTCGTGTCGGAGTGTCAGGATGAGTTCGCTCATCGACGTCCCTTTTGGTCAATGCTTGGTATCCCGTTACGTATGGCTAATACCTCTGACGTGCTAGTGGTTAAATCCACAGCCAAAGTACTGATGAGTTTTTAGATTCCCCCACAGACAGTTTCTCATGTTTCGGGCGAAACGCTGTAGAGGCCGTATGGATATATGGTAGGGTTCGATCATTTACCTGTGGTATTGCACGGATCATGATCGGATGGATAATACTAGCGGGCTTTGGTTTAAGCCGGATCCTAGTATTGTACAGTGTAGATTTTGTCTCATTGCATTTGTATTCGGTCGCAATACAAATGCGGGTATGTATATACAGTTGCGGGGTTTTCCTGTAATTTATTACCGGATCACTTTTTGAAGTTGCCAGTTTGCATTCTGTTTCAGCCATTTTTCCTTTGTTTCTTCTTTGGCTGAAAATTGGTGTGGAAGGGGGTATTTGCAAATGTGCAATAAATAATGGAGAAGACTTTTTGTGGCACATGATGGTCCTCATGATGGTTCTAGTTTATGATGATTAATTTGTGCATCATTGCTTACTTTATATGATGGGATATGATTAGGTAATGGGTGTGACTTTCTTCTTGATTATTATCATTCTTTTTCTTTACATGATTAATCCACTTCCTCTTCTCTCTCATGAGCTTGGGCCGGCCACTTCTTGTGTGGGGGTTGTCACAATTTTTGTGAGGGATTTTGCTCTCTTCATGCTTGCAAAAATTCCCTAGTTCATCTAAAAAAGTTTACATCTCCTTCTCCACTTCATTATGGCAACTTCACATAACCCCTTGAGACAAACCATTCTACACTTAGCCTACAGCATTCTTGGACACGTCGGCTCGCCAACTTCGTGCCCGAGTTGCCTCGGTCCAGAGGTGGGAGCCCGTAAAAGAACCCGGCGATGTGGGGCCCTTTCCGACGAGGAGATGAAGACAGGAGATTCCGCGGGGAGATCGGGATGGAGGCCGAAGACCGAAGGACACGGATCACTCGGTATAGCTCTCTACCCATTCTCTAGTTAGCTAGTATTAAGTTAATGGTCCGATCTGGGTTAAAAGTCCGCGGTAGCGCCGGTTTCTGTTTAAAGAAAAGTTTTTGTTTCCGCATTTTGGCCTCGTTCCGACGGCCGGGGCGCTACCGTGCACTTACACTGGTATCAGAGCTAGGCCATTAACCTAGTCTAGCTTGCTCTAACATGTTTACAAGTTCGATCGAACGGATTTTCCAAAAACCGCGTTTCCATGTCACAGTTTCTATCGAATTTTTGCAGTGGTCAAAAAATTATTTGGTACATTGCAAAAATACGTGCAGGGTTGTATAAGAATTATGTGAAAATTTGGTCGGCTGAAATTACTGTAGCGTGGCGGATCAGTGGCCAAATCCATGTTTTGGCCGCGGATCCGCCGCCTTACTGTGGCCAAACTGCACCAAATTTCTTCAGTGGGTTTCTGACATGGAAATAGGGTTTCTGGTATATTCTTTTTGGGCCCAGATTTATTTTGAGTGCTACAGTTGTGCTTGGGGCCCACTTCATGAAATTTAGTCGATCGAAAAATTTTAACATGTTAGTTCACATTATTTACATTATATCTGCGACCGTGAATGTCATTTGATCGGTAAATCCTGTCTAACTCCTATAGCCCTTTTAGACGGATTTGCGAACGTGACATTCACGTTGATGTTCTGTGTTGTGCTGTGATGTTGCGAATTTGTCGTGGTGGATAGCCTGGATGCAATGTTAGTACAGTTTAGTTGTATATGTACATTTGATATTGCGGGGCGAGCGTCCGACATGTGGACTGCCGTCACTGCCTGTTTGTATATTATTCTTTTGGGGCACGACCGGGCTGAGGTCGATGTACCCGTTGTATATTTTTACTTTCTGTACTAGGATTACCCCACAAAGGGGTGCATGGGTAGCCGAGTTCTAGAGGGCAACGGGCCCGCATCTCATAGCGTTGAGACGGAGAGGGCTTCACTCTAGAATTGGCGGGCTATTCGCCGCACTCGTAGGGGGTACAGGTTGACCCAGGGAGGGGTGCATAAGTTACCGGATTCCGTGAAGTGCTGGGTGGTCCATTCACGTTGTTGAAGGGGGCTTCCTCGCTTCAGGTTTTGGCGGGTAACTTGTCGCGCCCGTAGGGGTCTAGGATTTCATTGCACAGGCTATCCACACGACTAGGGAAACGTCGGGTTTCAGTAGCGGCTCTATGAAACCCGTGGATCCCAAATATCTGTATTGTTCTGTGATGCTTATTACATTTCTATGATGTTGCATTTTATCACGCCTTGAGCGATTATTATATATTGATATATATACTGGTAGATGTTGTATATGTTTTACATCCGCGCTAGTCCAGTCCCCGCTCTGTCGTTAGTTAAGTAACCTAACAGGTGATGATGGGACCCAGTGGCGAATGCGGATGGCATATACGTACATCGTATTTTCGTTCTTTATTGGTGTGATCAATTGATGGGACTGCATTGATTCGGATCAATGCAAGCTAAACAAACCTATTCTGATGTTGTTGGAACATTTTTCAAAAAGCTGTTATTGCAAGGACGTTCTCTTTTGTTTTGCACAGTGGTATTCGGTTATGAATATCCAGCACCTCAGTCGACGAGGCAAGGGCTGAGATCCTTTCACCGGGAGTGACCCCTTGGACAGAAGTTTGGTCAGGGCAATAACTTCACTATAGCCGATTGCCTTTTGCTTTGCATCGTGGTATTCAGTTGGAATATCCTGCACCTCATTCTACGGGGAAAGAGCTGCGATCCCTTCACCGGAGTGACCTCTTTAGCAAGAAGTTTTCGCCACTATATTTTTATAAAAAGCTATCCGGTTCCTTCAACGATATCAAGTTCATTACGTTAAAGGTTTTTCGCCAAAAACCATTTGTAGCCCTCCGTCATTTCAGAAAGGTAGCACTTAGTATTCATGCTATGTATGTTGGCCTTCGTCAAGGCATAGTGTATGGTAGCTATTTGTTACTTTTCTGTAGCATAGATAGATGCGTTGGTTTGGGACAGTCGTACTACTATTTTGGCCTTCGTCAAGGGTATGTACGGGTGGGTTCAAATTAACCTGGATAATGACGGGTAAAACTTGACATGTGACTTATGATATGTTGGCCTCCGTCAAGGTCATAAGAGCATGGGGTAAAAATCACATCGGGAGTTTCTAAAGAAACTGAAACTTGCCAGATATGCGCATACCTTCTGGAGTGTGATAACGTGAGTGGATTCCATCACGTTATCATGCGATGATAGTTGGATCCCGATTCCCACTGATGAGTTGGTTTACTCCTCGGGTGATCCCGACTAATTCTTCTTTCAGGTTTGGAGGAGAATTTGATGTTACAGTGGGAGGTTTCCTGATTAGATAAATTGGTAACCATTCTGATCTAGGTTAGAGTGCACGCTGAGTGTTTCTTTTCTCTCTCTCTCTTTGGCAGCGACCATGACCCGACCCTAGACTATGACTCAGTGACCAAAATTAACCGAACCTTTTTAAACACTGGCTTTTGGATTGTCAGAGTTGCATACCTCATTGCCACTCCTACTTTTACCCTTTTCTCCAAGACACCCCGTACTACTACGAACACCCACTTCCATTGGATAAAACCATCGTATGGTTATATACGAACTCGAAGGAATTTATTCGAGGATGGTTTCCGGTTCTGGAGAAAACGAATAGGACTATTCAGTTGTCTTTTCCTTTTACCTTCTCTCAGGTTGCGAGTGTTCCTTGGATTAGGACAGCACACCTATTACGCTTATTGGATAGTCTTCTTCCAAACCATAGGCTGGTGCTGAACGGTGGGGAATGAAGAAAACCAATTAGCCTAAAAATGGTGTACAGAAGGTATTAAGTAAAGACAAATAAAGGGATTAGTAAGAGGGCAAAGTAAATTGCAACTGCTATTCACGACAAAACCAAGTATTTCTTCGCCAATCTTACATCACCTTTGTATTTCTCCAGGACACTCCGTATCACTACGAAGATCTACAGTTTATTGGATACTCCATCGTATGGTTATATACGAACTCGAAAGGAACTTGTTCCAGTTCGGGGATGGATTCTGGTTCAGGAGAAATAGGAATAAGGTTTTACTCAGTTGTCTTTTACCCTCACCTTCTCTCAGGTTGTGAGTGCTCCTAGGATTAGGACAGTACACCCATTATGCTTATTAGATAGTCTTCTTCCAAACTATAGGCTGGTGCCGAACGGTAGGGAAGGAAGAAAACCATTTAGCCTAAGAGGGTGTACAGAAGGTAATGACTAGAGACATATAAAGGGATTTGGAGAGATGGCGAAGTAATATACGGTTACAGTTGTGAATGTGGATAATGGAAGAGGCATTACTAGGAATACCCGGATACCCCTACGAAACATTTCAATGTTTCAGTTTCACTGTGTACTGTTAAAAGAAAACTGATTTCCCAATTAGCCCTTGCTCCACGGTATGTATTTACCTGGTATGATTCTCACATCCGTATGGTTTTACAGATGATGAGTGGGAGTAAGTTATTGGGAATTAAGTGATTGTCCTCATTATATCGGGATTCGTTGTAATTGGTGATATTTGATGAAGTCACCTGGGTTGTTTGTCGGACGGCAAATATATGGTTTTGAATATCCGCTGTTATGCACCAATTTCAAATTGATATATCTGTACATCTATTTTTATAGAGTGAGATATACCTTTTTGAAATTATTTCCATGACATTTACCTATATCAGTGAATGGTTAGGTAAGGAGCATTAAACAGCGGAGTAATTCTTCTTAACCATAAATACAGTTTTCAACCTACGACAAACAGAGAATGAGTTATTAGACTCAAGAGACTTATACAGACTATTGTATATTGTTCAGTGTCCATTAAGACAGAGGGGTTGATCCTCATACTATATTCGGTTTACTTATGACTTCTCTAGTTTTTAGACAAGTGTTTCATAGAAACGCAAGGTCCGAAGTTTTGAGAAGTTATAGGTATATGAATAAAGTAGAGAACTAAGTGTTGCAATTATCGGGATTCTTCAAAGTGATCGAAGATGTAGATACTTGTGTATGGTATTCAGTTGATAGTAATGATTATGAGAAACTTGTTTCTCTTTCAAGTTACTCATATTTGGATGCATTCCTAAGTAACGCTGATAGGCCTCCTTCCATTTAGTTGACATGCACTGAAGACAGCTGCATGATCTGAATCTAGTTCCAATTAAATAAGTGCATCTGTTTCTATATTGGATATAGAACAGTTCATATCTTAACGATGTTAAGGTACGGGGAGTTGTCCGACTTATGCTTAAAACCAGACTCTGGATAACTCAAGGCACGTTTTGTTAGTTACGTATATGCCCTAGAGGCCATTGTTGTACATTTGATGTATATTATAATGGATGCTTGGTTATATATAGAGAAGACTTTCTTGCTCGTCTTGATAGTATGCTATTTGGTTTCACTTTATCTTAACGTGTTGACTTGTATTGGTTTACTGTTTTACTCTCACATGTTGATAAAGCCCTTGGGATCTGTACTCGACTACTGGGACTATGATGAGATCATACTAGTGGGGCCGCGATAGTCGATGAGTACATCCTATAACTGTTCCTAGTCGAGGGTATATCGAGACAGGGCATCGATACACCAGAGTAGACTAGCGTATACGCATCTTGACCCATATGATGGGCGATGGATGATCCCATATCCATCGGTGTTTGACATCAGAGATGGTGTATGGGTGCTCAGTGGAGACTGGGTACACTGGACGGACTCGCCGAGAACTCCCAGATGGTGATATACCACACGTCAGATGGCAGTTCTCCGGTGACACAGGTACAGGGTAGTCTGAAGACCCGAGATCGTCATAGAGTCTTGTGTGATTCCCACTGTGCTTTGATTTCTACCTTACCACGTCCAAGAGGGCGTGCAAAACGGTGGCTTTTGGGTACAGTCCCGAATCACATGGAGGCAATGAGCGATAGGAGGGGATTCGTCTCTCCCGGTATAGGGAGTTGATGTTGTGCTGTGTTCGATTGGCTATAACTGGAAGTCCCTGGCCAGGGCTGATATAGAGATTTACTGGTAAGTGTTACGAGTAGTTTCTTGACCCGTTATGAGCCACACATCGACACGACTTATCGGTTACTGGGGTCTGACGTACCACCCCTAGACTTGATATGCGACATATCAGACGAACAGACCGGACTGTACGGGAGTGTTACTGGTTGGATTCACAGGAGAACGCACATGCTAGCTTGTTGATCTTCTGATCGCTCAATACCTGGGTGGCTGTTACGTTTAGCTGACCGCTTGCAGCTTGTGGGTGTTTGATATGATCATCACCTGCTACCGGCGTATTGACGATTCTTTAGAGTCATACACAGAGGTTTCTTGGCTCAGGCGAAACAGAGTAGTGGCATATATGTGATATGCGCAGGAGAGAGAATAATGCGATATGGGATACCGTATTATATTCTCACGATATTTGGATATGAACCGGGTCATCGGATCAAGTGTTGATTCGATGAATCGGTACATGATATATTAGTCGGTAATATTCGATATAGCCGGATCGTCGGATCAAGTGTTGATTCGATGATTTAATATATAATAATATATATGATATATTATTATATTAACTAATATTGGCTTGCTTTATTATTTCATTTTCTCAGTGGATGATACATTGATATATATGCGATATATGTTAATTGTATTATTTTCTTTTGTTGCAAATATATAATATATATATGATATATATTATTGTGACATGATATGATTAATTGTTAAACATGTTTAAGGATGATTAATTGAGGTTAGGGTTTAATTAGGGTTAGTTGCTTCATGCACCTTCTAGAAGCTATTTGTTTTGTCATTGTAAAGATATTTATGGATGACACTTTACTAAACCTAACCAAACCCTAACTCTAGTTATTTCTCTACACATTCTCATCCATTCATCCTTGACCATGGTTCACAATTCAATCATATAGATTATATTCTATTCATCACAAAAGAATAATTCATATTATCATTTCCATTATCTTCTTCTTCTTCTTCTTGAAGAAGCTCTCTTGAAAATCCTTAAGTGATGAAATAAAATGAGAAAATGAAATTAAAAGAAAGCAAAATCACTACTCTCTCATCCTCATCTCATCTAGCCCATGTGATTAGGGTGTTCTTCTCTTTTGAGTGAGAAAGCTTGAGTCGAAGCGACTTCAAGGTAGATCATCGGAGATTTGGAATACGACAAGCTAGAATGGATCGTTCGAGTCGTGGAGCCTCTCATGAGTCCGGGAGATCGTGGATCGTGGCAAAGGGACTTCTACTCGGAGCTTGTCAAGTGAAGGAGCGGACTACAAAGGCTGTAATCCCTCACACTTAGATAAAAGTTATCATCTTGCATATAAAACCCTAATAATCTAGCAAAGATCCCGGCTTTGGGTTGTTCGGCACGTCTAAAATTTAATCCGGGCATTTTTGATGCCTTAAGAACCTTCACAAGAGTGCCTAGGAACCCTACACGTTTCTGTAATGGCTGTTTGTGGGTTGACCCAGGCTATGACGAGGGTTGACTTTCTACCATCTGGAAGATCAATAGTGATATTGTTCTAGACTCGCCACAGTTTTAAGTAAAATGGATTTTTTCATAAAACAGTAGTGGGAGTATGGTAGAACTGGAAGTGATTCCAGAACCGCAAACGATTACTGAAAATTTGATAAGAACCTAAACATTCAATCTGGTTTGACATTCCATTGGCCACTCCGCAGATAAGGTGGGTAACCTCAAGCACTCGAGAGGTACTTCGGTATGCTCAAGGACGGTGACAGGGAGGTTCTTATTTACCCAGACTTGACACTACTGTTGTTCCAGACTATGAGACCCGGCAGGAAGATGAATATAGCGTCGTTCTGAACTGGCATTAGAAGTGCACGTATATATGATTTTGCCAGAGGGTTGTCGTAGTCAGTGGGAGCTACGGAAGAATTGGTGGACAAGTAGCTTATGTCTATTTATGGACTAAAGCAGATATAGCGGAGATAGATCATCTATTTCTGATGTGACAGTCATAGGTTTGACTTCATCAGAATAGGGGATGGATCTGTTAAGAAGGTAGTAGGGTGTGATGTCCTGGTATTTGGATGACATACACAGAGTAGGAAGTGAAATTCCTATACTACGATCGGTTATGCTTTGGTTGTCACACAGTGGTTTCTCCACAAAGGACATGGATATTACATCAGATATTCTGGTTACTAGATCTATGGTTTTAGATATAGATTTGGGTAGTTTCCCAATCAAGGCACTTAGACAGCATTCTAAATGTATTTAGAATGGACGACTCCAGGCATGGTAGTGTACCTGCAGGTGATGGAGTCACCCTCTCTAAAGGTGTCTTATAGACTAAAGGGGAGAGGGAAGTGCATGATCGGCAGATCACTTGCTTAGGCAATTGAGTTGATCAAGAGATGTCAAGTACCACACCAGATGTTGTGTTTGCAGTAGATGCATTAAGTTGTTATTAATCCAATCCTGGAGAAACGGTCGGAAGCAGTTTTAGAACATAAGTGGATGTTCTAGGGATATGATAACGGCATCCTCCTTCGGGAGACAGTTATCATTCCAGGCTTCCAGGGTGACCTGGATGACAGAGTGACTGTCAGAGTTATTGTTTTCCCTTAGACGAGGGGCAGTAGTTTGGACAGGTGGTCCAAGGGGATACTGAGGGAGGCATGGCGCAAGATACTGATTAAGTTCAGTTGACGATACAGTCTAAGAAGTTTGGATTTGGAGTTCATTTATGAGCTTGGTCCCATCAGACATCCAGACATATTCTAAGACAGGTATTGCTCATTTCGGGAGATGGTTTTCTCCGCGAACTTGAGATTATGAGAGACATAGAAAGAAACATTAAGGCGGATCCACTCACTGAGGCTATTCCTCGAACGCAATAGTTTCGCAAACGGGTTTTTGTGAGACTAATTAGTAAAGGAGTTGGGTGTTCGGTATCACACGGGCTGTGAGTATGCGACATTGCAATAATTAGCCTTGAGTGCAAGTGGGAGATTGTTGGAGATAGTGCCATCAGAGTCAATTATTGGATCACAGTCACGTGATTGAAATGATTGTGGGAGGACCTATGCCGGTAGAACAGTCTTACTCAAGATGATAGTATGCTATATGGTTTATCTTTATCATCGTGTACTGCATTAGGTGACCTTACAGGTCACTATTGCGCGTTGATAGAACCCTTAGGATTCTTGCTTGACGGCCAGCAGTATGATGGAGATCATATACGTGGGAGCTGGGGTCTATAAGCACATCCTTAAAAAGGTCCCTAGTCGTGGGAGTTTTCGAGACAGGGCATCGATACTCCAAAGTAGACTAGTGTATACAGTCGAGACCCCGACGAGGGGCGGTGTCCGGTCTCACAAGCCACTGGTGTCAGTTGGTTTACCTAAGATGTATACAGGTGCTCATTGGGTTATGAGTACACCGGACAGGACTCGCCGGGAACATGCTAGTTGGTCTTATACCTGACGTCGGATAGTAGTTCCCTGGTGACATGTGTACAGGTTAGTTCATCGACCTGAGATTGTCATTTGTCTCGTGTGAGTTCCCACTGTACTTTGATTACTACCCTACCACGGCTCAAAGGAGTCGTGTAAACAGGTTTTAGTTGGGTACAGTCCCGAGCCATATGGAGGCATTGAGCAGATCTGCAGGGGTTCGTCTCTTCCGGTATTGGGGGTGAGGTCGCGCTGTGTGTACGAGAGCCATTACACGAAGTTCTTGGCCAAGGCAGGAGATTTACTGGTAGGTATTCCAGTAATATCTCAGGGTGTTCTGGGCTACACTCCGACACGACTTGTACCGCTTTTGGGGGTCGGACTTTTACCAACCCCCTAGGCCCGCCATGCGATACTCATAGACGAACGGACCGGACTGTATGGATATTGTCACTGACAGGCTCAGTAGGGTGTCAGGATGAGTTCGCTCGTCGACGTCCCATTTGGTCAATGCCTGGTAGCCCGTTACGTAAGGCTAATACCTCTGACGTGCTAGTGGTTAAATCCATAGCCAAAGTATGGACGAGTCTTTAGAGTCCCCCACAGACAGTTTCTCAAGTTTCGGGCGAAACGCTGTAGAGGTCGTGTGGATATATGGCAGGGTTCGATCATATACGTGCGGTATTGCACGGATCATGATCGGATGGATAATACTAGCGGGCTTTTGTTTAAGCCGGATCCTAGTATTGTACAGTGTAGATTTTGTCTCATTGCATTTGTATTCGGTCGCAATACAAATGCGAATATGTATATACAGTCGCGGGGTTTTCCTGTAATTTATTACCGGATCACTTTTTGAAGTTGCCAGTTTGCATTCCGTTTCGGTAATTTTTCCTTTGTTCCTTCTTTGGCTGAAAATTGGTGTGGAAGGGGGTTATTTGCAAATGTACAATAAATAATGGAGAAGAATTTTTGTGGCACAAGATGGTTCTCATGATGGTTCTAGTTTATGATGATTAGTTTGTGCATCATTGCTTACTTTATATGGTGGGATATGATTAGGTAATGGGTGTGACTTTCTTCATGATTATCATCATTCTTTTTCTTTGCATGATTGATCCACTTCCTCTTCTCTCTCATGAGCTTTGGCCGGCCACTTCTTGTGTGGGGGCTGTCACAATTTTTGTGAGGGATTTTGCTCTCTTCATGCTTGCAAAAATTCCTTAGTTCATCTAAAGAAGTTTACATCTCCTTCTCCACTTCATTATGGCAACTTCACATAACCCCTTGAGACAAACCATTCTACACTTAGCCTACAGCATTCTTGGACACGTCGGCTCGCCAACTTCGTGCCCGAGTTGCCTCGGTCCAAAGGTGGGAGCCCGTAAAAGAACCCGGCGATGTGGTGCCCTTTCCGAAGAGGAGATGAAGATAGGAGATTCGGCGGGGAGATCGGGATGGAGGCCGAAGATCGAAGGACACGGATCGCTCGGTATAGCTCTCTACCCATTCTCTAGTTAGCTAGCATTAAGTTAATGGTCCGATCCGGGTTAAAAGTCCGCGGTAGCGGCGGATTCTGTTTAAAGAAAAGTTTTTGTTTCCGCATTTTGGCCTCGTTCCGACGGCTGGGGCGCTGCCGTGCACTTACACATATGTCCAAGCATCCATTACAATATACATCATATGTACAGTAATGGCCTCTAGGGCATACATATAACTAACATATACCTCACGTCAGATGGCAGTTCTCTGGTGACACTGGTACAGGTTAGTCTGTAAACCCGAGATCGTCAAAGAGTCTTGTGTAATTCCCACTGTGCTTTGATTTCCACCTCACCACGTCTAAGGGGGCGTGCAAAACGGTGGGTTTTGGGTACAGTCCCGAATCACATGGAGGCAATGAGCGATAGGAGGGGTTTCGTCTCTCCCGGTATAGGGAGTCGATGTTGCGCTATGTTCGATTGGCTATAACTGGAAATCCCTGGCCTGGGTTGCTGAGATTTACTGGTAAGTGTTATCAGTAGTTTCTCGAACTGTTATGGACCTCATATCGACATGACTTATCGGTTACTGGGGTCTGACGTTTACCACCCTTAGACTGGATATGCGACTTATCAGACGAAGAGACCGGACTGTACGGGAGTGTTACTGTTTGGATTTGTAGAAGAATGTACAGGCTGGCTTGTTGATCTTCTGATTGCTCAATACCTGGGTGGCTGTTACGTTTAACTGACCGCTTGCAGCTTGTGGGTGTTTGATATGATCATCACCTTCTGCCGGCGTATTGACGATTCTTTAGGGTCCTACACAGAGGTTTCCTGGCTCAGGAAAAACGGAGTAGGAGCACATATGTGATATGTGCGGGACCGAGAATAATACGTAATTGCGATACCGTATTAGATTCTCACGATATGTGATATCGGCCGGGTATATGTGATATAGCCGGGTCATCGGATCAAGTGTTGATTCGATGAACTGATATAGATTATATTAGTCGGTTATTTATGAAATAGCTGGATTATCGGATCAAGTGTTGATTCGATAATTTAATGTATAATTATATATTTAATATATTATATTACATTAACTAAAATTAGCTCACTTAAAGATTCTTTTCCTTACTTGGATAATACATTGATATATATGCGATATATGTTAATTGTATTATTTTATTTTTTTACAATACATATTGTATATATGATATATAATATTGTAGCAAGTTAGGGTTACAATTGCAAAATGTTTTGTGGAGTTTAAATATGGTTAGGGTTTGGATTAGGGTTAAGCTTGGATGAAGCTTCTTGAAGCTTTGACTTTGACTTATGATATTTTGTGTAGATATTTCTTAACCCAACCCAAACCCTTTACCATAGTTAATTCTCTACAAGGGTTATGTCTCCTTTCTTAACCCATGGTTGCAATTCTAACCTCACACAATGATTTCATTATTCATCACAAATGGATTTCTTCTTCTTCTTCCTCTTGAAAAAGCTTTCTAGCTTTTTGACATGTGATGATAATGAGTGAGAAATTGAAAACAAAAGAGAGCTAAATTCCTAATTCATCATCCTCATCTATTCTTGCCACTTAGATTAGAGTGTTTGCTTTGCTAATACTTGATTAGTGAAGCAAGAGCTCTGGTTTGAGTTTCTTCAAGGTAGATCATCTTAGTTGTTGAAGATCGGAAGCAAGTTTGCATCTTTCTCTTCATGGAGCCTCTCTAGAGTCCGGGTACTTGATGATCGCAGCGAAGGGACCTCAACACGGAGCTTATGAAGAGAAGGAACAGACTACAAGGTTGTAATCCCAAACTCTTAGAAGTAAAGTTGTTTATTTGCTCATTGTTTGCCTAATTCTCTAGTCTACGATCTTGGTTAGGGTCGTTCGGCACTTGAAAATTTTGATTTTGGCAAGGTTGATACCTTGTAGAACCTTGTTCTAGTGCCTAATATCCCTACAGTGGTATCAGAGCCAAGCTAGAGCTTTAGGCGTTGTTTAGACGAATTTTAAAGTCCGATCGAACCCCGAAACCCCGATATGAACCCCTTCTCTGGAAATTTTTTCAAAAGTTGAAATTTTTCATATTAAAAATACTCAGAAAATTAAGCAGGGAATTCTAATGATTACTGTGAAATACGAACTCCTAATTCCCTCAAGTCGCCGCGGAACTGCGGCAATAACATGCTTTGCGCGGCGGTTCCGCGGCCGTACTTGGGTATTAGGGATAGATGTTTCTAAGTAATATCCGTAGGTATTACTACATACTTCTGTGAATTTTTAATTCTACTCAAGTGTTGAGATTTCTGGGAAATATTGGGAACTCGTTGATTCGATCGGAAGGTTTAAGTTCATTTAAGTTTTTCCGGGTAATTTAGAACGTGTTAAAAAGTTCGAACGGGTATCAATAACTCACTTTTTCCCCTGTCGGAAAACTTTCAAGTGTTGGATTTTTTCACGAGTTTGAAACTTTCGGAAAATCATGCAAGCGTATCTGTGGACCCTCTAGATGAACTTAACCTTAACTCTATTATGTGACCGTCAAAACTTCCACCGAATCTTAGGGTTTGTAGTAGTTTAGCGTTGCCACATGTGAGGCGTTGGTTTGGCCCTTCTACGGCTGGTTCATTGGGGCTATGACATGTTCTGGGATTTTTGAACTCCGCTCAAGTGTTGAGCTATTTGGGAAATCTTGGGTGTTTGCTTATTCAATCGGAAAGTTTAACATTGTCTATTTATCTGGAATGTGATACAATATTTGAAATCCATAAGTAGTTATGAGATAACTAAATTGAATGTTATAAATCTAGCACTTTGGTCTCAGATGATCGGTTGCCACGGGATTTTGATGCGATCAAAAGTCCGTCACAATCACGTAGCGTACGTGGATACTCGCCGGGTAAACTTAATAGACAGCCACGCCCCATAGCCCCGACCAAGTGACTGTAGGAGAACCCCGTCGCCAAAAGCATCCGTTCGGGTGCTCGCGGCAGCGGTGTTCCGCCATAATGCACTTCGTCGACGGCATCGAGAGGTGCGGCCGTCTACTAAAGTTTTCGACGAGCATTCCATCAGGATGTCGGGAATCTTGTTGAATTGCCCGACTAGATATTGAAAAGTGTTTTCGATATTGAGACTAAAATGCGGGGTTTATAATTGTTAGGCATGCGATGTCTAAGGAATTCATTTGGTTAGGCATGAGATGTCTAAGGAGGTTGCGGATTCCAACTGTTGTAGTTTTACTCTTTCTTTTCTGCGACCGTAAGAGTAATATGTGGTGTATCGTGTTAGTTATATGTATGCCCTAGAGGCCATTACTATACACAGGATGTATATTGTAGTGGATGCTTGGACATATATAGGGAGGACTTTCTTGCTCGACATGATAGTATGCTATCTGGTTGATCTTTACCTTGACGTGTATACTAGATGTCTCTCTGTTACATGTTGGTAAAGCGCTTAGGATGTGTACTTGACTACCTGGACTATGATGCGGATCATACTAGTGGGGACATGGTAGTCCATAAGTACATCCTTCAAAGTCCCTAGTCGTGGGTATATCGAGACGGGGCATCGATATACCAGAGTAGACTAGCGTATACCTTCTCGACCCATACAGATGGGCGATGGATGATCCCATATCCATTGGTGTTTGACATCGGAGATGATATACGGGTGCTCAGTAGAGACTGGGTACACTGGACGGACTCGCCGAGAACTCCCAGATGGTATTATACCTTACGTCAGATGGCAGTTCTCAGGTGACACTGGTACAGGTTAGTCTGTAGACCCGAGATCGTCATAGAGTCTTGTGTGATTCCCACTGTGCTTTGATTTCCACCTTACCACGTCCAAGAGGGCGTGCAAAATGGTGGCTTTTGGGTACAGTCCCGAATCACATGGAGGCAATGAGCGATAGGAGGGGATTCGTCTCTCCCGGTATAGGGAGTTGATGTTGCGCTGTGTTTGATTGGCTATAACCGGAAATCCCTGGCCAGGGTTGCTGATATTTACTGGTAAGTGTTACCTGTAGTTTCTCGAACTGTTATAGACCTCATATCGACACGACTTATTGAGCTATTGGGGTCTGACGTTTACCACCCCTATGCGAGATATGCGACATATCAGACGAACAGACCGGACTGTACGGTAAGTGTTACTGGTTGGATTCACAGGAGTGTGAGCGGGCTTGCTCGTCGATCTTCTGATCGCTCAATACCCGGGTGGCCGTTACGTTTAGCAGACTGCTTGCGGCTTGTGGGTGTTTGATATGATCATCACCTGCTGCCGGCGTATTGACGAGTCTTTAGAGTCCTACACAGAGGTTTCCTGGCTCAAGCGAAATGAAATAGGAGCACATATGTGATATGTGCGGGACCGAGAATAATACCAGTATGTGATACTGTATTTGATTCTCGCGATTTGTAACATTGATCGGTTATATGTGATATAGCCGGGCTATCGAATCAAGTGTTGATTCGATAAGTTGTTACTATTGATATTAGTCGGTTATATGCATATGACCGGATCGTTAAATCAAGTGTTGATTTAATGATTTAATGCATAATTATATATTTGATATATTACTTTGCATTAACTAGTATTAGTTCACTTTAAATGGATTTTCTCATTTGAAGTTCACAAGTTGTATATGTGATATACTTTTGTGCACTTGGATGTATCATGTTTGATGATACATGTTTGCTAGGGTTTGTGTAAGGAATTAAACCTTGGTTAAGTAAATGGTTAGGGTTTTTATTTAGTTATTCATTCATTTATCTTTTTAATTGTATTAAAAAAGAAATGGGATAAGAAAACAAAATGGTTGCTTTCATTCTTGAAGCTTCATGAAGCTTTGACCAAAGTGACCACTTTGTCTTCATCCTTAACCCTAACCAGTCATCTAACCTTAGTCAACTCTCTACACAAAACCATGGTTCATATTATGATAAGTATTCATTTTCTTTTTGATTTAATTAACTTATCATAATATTCATCTTCTTCTTCTTGTTCTTCTTCAAGAAGAAAACCTAGCTTTTCATCAATGGTGATTTGATGAAAAAGAGTGAGAAATCCAATTCTAAAGTGAACCCACTTCCTATTTCTTCATCCTCTACCTCTTGCAAAGTAGTATAGGGTGTTTTCTTCACAAGTTTCATGACTTGGTGAAGTTGGAGCTTGACCTAGTGATGCCTCGACGTAGATCATCTTCGGCATCGACGTCGACGACCTAGCCCGCCCATTTCTCCGATGAAGCCGATGCTAAAGTCATGGATTCGATTTGGACAGCGGAGAGGACTTCATCATGGAGCTATGGAGGTGGAGGACCGGATCTACAAAGGTTGTATTTCCGTTCTCTTAGTAAAGTAGTTTACTAGTTCTTGTTTCGCCTAAAAATCTAGTTAACGATCCGTATTAGGGTTTCTCGGCACCCGTAAAATTTGAAATTGGCATGGTTGATGCCTTGTGAGACCTCATTAGCGTGCCTAGGAACCCTACATATCGCCGATTTCATTGTAATACATCAACGACAACTGGGATACGCATATTTACTTACGTTGATGATATGTGATATTATGTGTTGTTGTGATGTGTTATATTGGATCGTCGTGTTTTGAATAGCCGGGGGTCTTATGTGAGATGAGAGTTTTTTCTTTTTCATTCATGTAAAATTCAATTGTATGTAATATTCTTTTATTGGGGCACTCCCAGGTTGATGATGATGTCACATTTGTATATTATTTACTTTTTCGCATTAGGATAGACCCAAGGCGGGGAGCACAAGTAACCGGATTCTAGGGTCCAGTGGGAGACCATCTCGAGGAGTCGAGACCGGGTCTCCTAACTCTAGAACTGGCAGAGTTACTTGCCGCTCTCGTAGGGGTCTAGGGATGTGGGCTTGGCTATTCATCACGACCGTGGAATCCGTGTTTTATACAGGCTCGCAATAAAACACGAACAACCTAGTATATCCAACATTTCATATATGTTCTTCTGCTGCAATGTTCTGTGATGAGATCATATTACTGCCTGAGACGAATGTTTATATTATATATATGAGATATATATTGTATATTGTTGATTTCGTTTCAAAAGTGATGCTTGTGAAGCATAATAAAATGAGACTTCATTAATGAGATTAATGAAATAAAAGAAACCTAAAGATGTTGTAGAAACTTGTTTCGAAAACTGGTAGCTCTAGTTCTTGCTTTGCATAGCGGTATTCCTTGTAGAATATCCAGCACCTTATTCGATAAGGAAAGAGCCGAGATCCCTTCACCGGGAGTGACCTCTTTAGCGAAACTAGCAGATGCTACACACTCGGTTTGTCTTTTGATTGCTTCTATAGTTTTTTGCTTTGCATAGTGGTATTTGTGAAATATCATGCACCTTATTCGATGAGGAAAAAGCCGAGATCCCTTCACCGGGAGTGATGTCTTTAGCAAAACTAGAAAAGGCCTCAAAAACATTCCATTTAAAAATCACTCGATTCTACAACGATATCAAGTTCATTACGTAAAGGGTTTTCTTAAAAACCTGTCGTAGCCCTCCGTCATTTTAGGAAGTAGAGTACTTAGTATTCGCGCTGCGTATGTCGACTATAGTTGAGGCGTAGTGTACGGTAGCTAAGTGATGTCTTCCTACACAGCATATAATGCGATTAATTAGGGCAGTCATGTGATTATGTCGACCATAGTTGAGGGTCATGTGGGTGGGTCTAATTAATCATGAAATGACAGGTAGAACTTGACTAGTGCTTATGATATGTTGACCATAGTTAAGGTCATAAGTACTATGGGCAAAATATTATCGGGAATTTCAAGTGTGAAATTTGCAATAAGATTGCAAACCTTCTATGAGATAGTTGGATCCTGATAACCACTGCGAGTAAGAGTTACTCCTGAGAGAGTTTTACACATTACAATTAGTCGATCGAGTAGGTGTCTAGAAAGGTGTCAACGGGGTTACGCCCTGGGAAAGTGAGGTTTATTTTAATTAGGTCCGTGCGAAAGCACGGGGAACCTCCCTCAAAGTACCGGCACTGGCCCGCTAACGAATGTTATTAGATACCGAAAACACGAAGGATATAATTTTGTATTGTTGGATAATGTTTTGAACATTTCCTATATCAAGAGTTGATCGGTTCAGGCACATTATCTAAAAGCATAGACGTTTTAAATCAAACCACAGTTCTTAGCGTACAGAACACACACAAGAGGAAGAGTTCAGAAATGAACGAATCCTTCTTAAGGTATTGTAGACTAGGTCATATCAATGTAACCCAACTAGCTGAAGTTGCATTTAGATGCATATTTAAATAAGTTTGAATTTACATCTTGTAAAACTTTCCAGTCATGTCACAAAGATAAGATAACCATAGCTCTGTTTATTGGAAACAGAGAAAGAGTTAGTGAACTCTTAGGATTGATACATGATGATATATGAGGTCCCCTGTCTACACATTCCAGAACCGGTTCTTTGTACTTCATTACATTCACTGATTATCTCTAAAGATTCGGATATATGTTCCTGTTGAAACACAAGTCTGAACCTTTTGAGAAATTCAATGAATATAAGTTAGAAGTAGAGAACCAAAATGGGTATAAGTATTATGTCCTATGATGTGATCAAGGAGGAGAATACTTGAGCACGGAATTCCTGGACTATTCTAAAGGAGAATGAGATTCTCTCTCAGCATTACTCCTCCGGATACACCACAGCACGTCGATGTATTGGGGCAGAGCAATCACGCCCTATTAGATATGGTGTGCTATATGATGAGTACTCCTGAGTTGCCTATTTCTTTTTGGGGCTTATGCACTTGAGAAGGTGCATACCTATTGAATAGGGTTCCAACCAAATCAGATGCCTACCACTCCATATGTGATATGGTATAAGAAGAGCCCATCTCTTAAGGATGTTAAGATTTGGGGTTGTCCGGCCTATGTCTAAAAGCAAAATCCGGACAAGCTCGAGGCAAGGTCAGTTCTGTGGAAGTTTGTTGGATGTCCCAAGCATTAGCAAGGGAATTGTAAGTCCGCGTTACCTCTCCCGGAACTTACGGGCTTGCGGAAATGATGAAAAATGATTTTTCTAGAGGTGGTAACATGGACTCAAAATTCGGATCTTTGTTAAACAACTACCTAACAACCTAACTAGAGTTTTACCTACTCGGTTAGGGGGCTATACCTTTCTTGAACTCCTTCGTCTTCAACTCTTTCCGGTGTACGGATCGGCCTCACCTCGTCGTCTCGTTGCGCCGAAGATGGATCCACCTGAAAGCTTTTGATCTTTGTTAAACAACTACCTAACAACCTAACTAGAGTTTTACCTACTCGGTTAGGGGGCTATACCTTTCTTGAACTCCTTCGTCTTCAACTCTTTCCGGTGTACGGATCGGCCTCACCTCGTCGTCTCGTTGCGCCGAAGATGGACCCACCTGAAAGCTTTTGCCTTTGGCTTCTTCTTCGAACTTGAAGAAACTAGAACACTTGGTTTGCTAAACATTGTGAACTAGGATGAGTAGAGAAGTGATATGGGTTTTCTTTTATCTCTAAGGCAATGTTTCTCAACTCATGAGAGGGTGTTGCCTTGAGCTAGAGAAAGCAAGAGGAAGAGCAAGAGGGAGAGCACAAGCAAGAGAGAGAAATGAAATGAGAGAATTAGTAACTCTTTTGCCATCCAAGCTCTCATAATCCAAAACCATGATTACTCATAATAGTAATTGAGTATTATGTGATGGTTCAAGTCAAAATGGCCATATCATTTCATACACTCATTTTGCAAAAACAAACAAGCAAGCAAAAGTCTTTGCCATGAAATGATAGCCATTGCAATGATGATAGTCAACTAGTCCAACCTAGTCAACCGGTCAACAAAGTCAACCCCTCATCTCAACCATGACACAATAATACTTAATTAATATTATCATTAATCATATTTCTTATTCTCATTAGGGTTTAGCAAAAGTCAATGGTCAACAGTGAACAGTCAATAACCCCAATGAGAATCCTCTGCCTCTGTCTCTCTGTCAACTGTGCATACACACCCGCATCCGCATTCCGAGGAACACGAATACAAACGAGATAAAACCAATCCCAAAATGTACACTAGGATCTGGCTTAAACCAAAGCCCGCTAGTGTTAACTGTCCGGACACCAAACGTGCACAAGTGCACGGATGTGACCGAACCCTGTCGCAAAACCATGCGACCTCTACTCTTTTGCCTAAAGGCGAATAGCTTTCTGTGTGGGACTCTAAAGACTCGACACTACGCTGGCAGTGGGTTTAACCACAGACCGCAAGCGGCACTAGCTGTGCGTAACGGCCCCCAGGTAGATGCCGACAAGAAGACTGACGAGGTGAAACCCATCTGAACTCCTACTGAGCCTGAATGTGACAATCTCTGTACAGTCCAGTATGTTCTTCTGATACATCGCATGGCAGGCCTGGGGGCGGTAAACGTCAGTCCCCTAATAGCGGTACAAGTCATGTCGGAGTGTAGCCCAGAACACCCTGAGATAGCACTGGAAACCTACCAGTATATCTCGCTTACCCTAGCCAGGGACTACTCGTGTAATGGCTCTCCTAGACACAGCGCGATGTCAACCCCCAATACCGGGAGAGACGAATCTTATCTAACCGTCACTGCCTCCAAGTGCTTCGGGACTGCACCCAACTACTACCTGTTTGCACGACTCCTTTGAGCCATGGTAGGGTAGTAATCAAAGTACAGTGGGAACACACTCGAGGCGAAGTGACAGTGTCAAGTCAGCAGACTAAGCTGTACTCATGTCACCTGGGAACTGATAACTGACGATAGGTATAGGACCAACCAACAGTTCCCGATGAGTCCTGTCCAGTATACTCGTAACCTAACGAGCACCCGCATACTATCTCAAGTACGACGTACTGACGGCTGTGGGACAGACCGTCTCCTATACTAGGATGAGAAGTGCATACGCTAGTCTGCTCCAGAGTATCGATACCCTGTCTCGATAGTCCTACGACTAGGGACCTGCATAAGGATGTGCTTGTAGATTACCCAGCCCCCACTAGTGTAACTGCCATCACAACGCTGGTAATCAAGCAAAGATCCTTAGGGCTCCACTAATGTGTATAGGTGATATACTAAAATAAACACATGTACACATTAAAATAGAAACAAACCAAGTAGCATACTACCATTTTCAGCAAGATTGTGTATACAACTGTGAATATCCCAAGCTTCCATTAAGTAATATACAAGCTAGTATGATACAGTAATGGCCTCTAGGGCATATATGTAGGGTTCCTAGGCACACTATAGAGGTCACACAAGGCATCAACCATGCCAATTTCAAATTTTATGAGTGCCGAGAAACCCTAATACGGATCGTCGACTAGAATTTTAGGCGAAAAATGAAACTAGTTAACAACTAAACTAAAAGTGAGATGCTACAACCTTTGTAGATCCGGCTATCCACTTCCTTAGCTCCACGTAGTTGTCCCCTCGCTGTCTATCTCGGATCTCGGACCCTAGCATCGGCTTCATCGGAGAAATGAGCGGAATAGTCGTCGGCTACGATGCCGAAGATGATCTGCGTCGAGGCTTCACAAGATCAAGCTCCAACTTCACCAAGTTGTGAAACTTGTGAAGAAAACACCCTATACTACTTGGCAAGAGGTAGAGGGTGAAGAAATAGGAGGTGGGTTCACTTTAGAATTGGATTTCTCACTTGTTTACTCAAGATGACATTGATGAAGGCAAGCTTTTTCTTGATGAAGATGATGAAGAAGAAGAAAAGATATGATAAGTATTGTGTAAAAAGAATAATAAAATCAATACTTATCATCTTCTCACCATGGTCAAGTGTAGAGAGTTAACTATAGTTTAGATGAGTGGTTAGGGTTAGGAGAAGAAGACAAAGTGGTCACTTGGTCAAAGCTTCATGAAGCTTCAACAAGCTTCATGATAAAAGAAACCATTTTGTTTTCTATATTATCTATTTCTCAGAAAAGAAAAGATAAATGATTAAGTGAAAATATGAAACCCTAACCATTCACTAAACATGGTTTAAGTCTTTACACAAATCCAAGTGAGTATGTATCATCAAACATGATACAATCAAGTGCACACAAAATATATCACATATATAATGTGCATAATAAAGTGAGAAAATCCTTTTAAAGTGAACCAATACTAGATAATGCAAAGTAATATATCAAATATATAATTATACATTAAATCATTAAATCAACACTTGATTCAATGATCCGGTCATGTCGCACATAACCGACTAGTATCCAATGAATCGACTTATCGAATCAATCTTTGATCCGATAACTAGATTATATCGCATACAACCAATCGAAACATTCATCGCGAGAATGGAACACGGTATCACATACACGCATTATTCTCGGTCCTGCATATATCTCATATGCGCTCCTATTTCGTTTCGCTTGAGCCAGGAAACCTCTGTGTAGGACTCTAAAGACTCGTCAATACGCCGGTAGCAGATGCTGATCATATCAAGCACCTAAAAGCCGCAAGCGGTCTGCTAAACGAATCGGCCACCCGGGTATTGAGCGATCAGAAGATCGACAAGCTATCCCGCTCATACTCCTGTGAATCCAACCAGTAACACTTACCGTACAGTCCGGTCTGTTCGTCTGATATGTCGTATATCAAGTCTAGGGGTGGTAAACGTCAGACCCCAATAACCGATAAGTCGTGCCGATGTGAGGCTCATAACGGGTCGAGAAACTACTGGTAACACTTACCAGTAAATCTCTGATCAGCCCTGGCCAGGGACTTCCCTGTTACGGCCAATCGAGCACAGCGCAACATCAACCCCCAATACCGGGAGAGACGAAACCCCTCCTATCGCTCATTGCCTCCATGTGACTCGGGACTGCACCCAAAAACCACCGTTTTGCACGCCCTCATGGACGTGGTAAGGTGGAGATCAAAGCACAGTGGGAATCACACAAGACTCTATGACGATCTCGGGTCTACAGACTAACCTGCACAAGTGTCACCTGAGAACTGCCATCTGACGTAAGGTATAATACCAACTGGGAGTTCTCGGCGAGTCCGTCCAGTGTACCCAGTCTCCACTGAGCACCCGTATACCATCTCTGATGTCAAACACCAATGGATATGGGATCATCCATCGCCCATCTCATGGGTCGAGAAGCGTATACGCTAGTCTACACTGGTATATCTGTCACGACCCAAAAATGGCCCGTGACGGCCCTAATACTACGCAACGCCTAAAGACGCAACGTAGTAAAAGAAAGCCAAACCCAGAAATCTAAACCATGAGAAATACGGAAAAGATAATATAAGTTTTGAAAACAATTGAAATCGCAACCCAAATTCTTTAAAAGTCTTGCTTTCTTTCTTTAAAATTTTAGCAACACCCCATTTTTTCTAAAGACTAGTCAATATGAATGGATACAATGCAAATATACGACGCCGTAGCGAAGAAATAAAGACAGTAGAGAGAAAGATGTATATATAAAGACATCAAATCCACAATAATACACACTAACGTCCTCACCAAGTCTCTATGTCAAATATACATTAGTAGATGGAGAGTACAATACAACGAAGGTACAAAATATAATACAGATAACCGTCTAACCCACCTATGCAAAGTGGTACTGTGAGCTGATGCGGTATCTGTAGCAAAAGGTGGTAGCTGGGTAGCTGAATAGGAGAATAGCCTGCCTCGACTACTCTGGGGAAAAACCTGAAACACCTGTGGCACAACGGGGGTGAGTTGCCAACTCGTGAATAGTATAAAACATATACAGATAATCGCAGGAATGTACGTACAGCATGAATCTAAGATATGCGATTACAATAATAATATATCATGCAATGCTGAAATAGGGAGTGTACACTAGCAGGTACAATCAATATGTGAAGCAATGATGGCATGATAGTAGTATGCAATGTCTATGCAATAGAGATATGAGAAGGCAAATATGCAACTATCATAAGGGTACACTACAAGTACTACCAATATATGAATCTGTGCAAAAGATAGGTAATGGTGAGGTGTAGGGTGGAATATGTCATTTTCCACGGAAACCTGACGTCGTGGCAGGATCACAATCCACTAAGATACTCCAAGCCCAAATCCTCAAACCAGGCCCCACATTGGGCACTCACATCAAATAAGTCTCACATCTCCTCAATGTACAATGTCGAGTAATCTCCTATATCCCGAATGTACAAGTCACCAATCCCATAGGTATATCCAATGTCCAAGTCCCAATGGATCACCTAGTATCTTAAGTAAGTCCTAGCATCCTAAAGGTAAATACATGTACAGAAATAAATATGATGGGGGCAATACACATATATTAGCGTCCCATTCCACTAATATTGGTGTAAGGGTATATATAACAACGGCTAAGTCCCCTGTTATATATACAAAAAGGGGTTTAAAGAAATATCATGAAACCGTGTGCCAAGCATCGACACAGAAATCCTCGTATATGGGGCTCCGTCAGTCCGGACAGCCCACGGGGTCCGTCTGCAGTGTCGGCCCTCGGCCTCGACAGTACAGGTCATCCCGCATCCATCTCTCTACTCTGGCCAGTAGCCTCCAGACAACTGCCAGGTCCAAACAATCACCGGTAGGTACTCGCCCGCCTCCAGGCTCAATCGGCAAACCCATCGATCTTCTTGCCGAGGGGAACCATACCGGGCCCCACCATGTACTCTCATACGGCAACCACACCTCGTATGGAGTAGGAAATCAGCACCGATAAAACTCATGGGGGACGCTCGAAATATCATATCAAGGAAACCGGGTTGTTCATGTATGCATAATTTCATGAACTTCCGCGGTTCCCAAATCCCGAAAACATCATATAAAATACCGATAAACAATGCGCAATCCAAGAATAAATATATGAGATATATCTGAATGCGAGCAGGTAAACACAAGTATATAGCTGAACCAGATGTATGCGAAATCATGATAAGGTACAGCTAAGTAACATCAGTAAAGTGAATATGCGACAACCACTGAATATGTATCTAACATACAGGTGTAGCAAAGTATAGGTATCTACCCATAGGGACTGATGTCGTATACCCCCCTGGGTATAAGTAACGTATGTAGGAAGTCCCTCCCGGTATAAGTAAAATATGTAGGAGGTATACCTGTAGCTGTATCGCAAGTGAAAATATACCTATCACTAAAGGTATGATACACTATAGGTATACCGATAAACTAGATGTCAAGTGTGGTAAGCAATGGTAGCTATAAGGGGTAGTGTGTGACATGGCAATTATTGACGGTGTGTGTGTAGCATGCAATCCGTGCTCGTGCAACATGAACCGTCAATAATGTGTGCAGTGTCCTACGGCTGCTAGTCACAGTATACAGCTATATCTAGGAAATGCAGTAAGGCGCAATTCTACAATGACGTAGAGTGTGCGACAGGAATTTGAATCCTAGCCCAGACGCATAACGCCATGCGGGCGATTCCCTTGTAGATGTTATATCTACTCACCTAAACTCTACGCTGGGTGAATCCTATCACTTGCTCCCCTGTAGCCGTGTCCGTAGCTCCTGCCTGCAAACCTGCCAATAAGACATGGAAATCACATATAAGCCACATATCTCGCGAAACGCGATATCGAATCGAAACGAGAAACTCGCGTCGCGAACTAAACGCGCGTGTGCACGATACGCTGAATCGTGTATGTACGCGTCTAAAAACCATCGCGACACGCGGCGATACGCTGGATCACAGAACCCACTCACGTATCGCGCGTATCGCGCAAACACAACTAAACACAAAAGCGACATATTGTCCCAGATTCTGTCCAGGCTACAATATTACAAAACTACAAATACCAAGGACCTACATAACATAGCAGACACCACCCCTGAAAACCCTAGCTCCTACCTCCCTGTTCTGGCCGCAAATTGCGGCCAGAAAGGCGGTTTTGGCGGCCAAAGTTGAGGGTGGTGGGGTCAGGCTCTGGTAGTGGGGTCAGGGTGCTACTAGTAGGCTGGGGTCCACTCAAGTTTATTCTGAAGTCACCCGGGTAACAGCAGATCACAGAAGTCACTAATATCACCTCAAAAGTCACAAATTGCACAAATTAGAAAACTTATGGTATTTTAGTGTAATCTGGGGATTTCTCAGTTGAGGTGGCCTTATTAGCACTTAATTAACAAAGGGTAGCTAACCAAATCAACAATTTACCACAATTCCACTTAAACACCATAAACTAGCACTAATTTAGCAATTCAACACAAACCAACACTATCAATCACACAACTAGTCAAACTAGGGATAGAGTTCAGAAATTATACCCTATGGAGCCACAGAAGGCAGGTGAAGAAGTGAGGGGAGTCCACTACAGCTGCTGGTGATGTTGGTGCAAGCTGCTGCTGCTATTGTTGCTGTGTTGCTGCTGTTCTTGCTGTTGCTGCTGCCACCTCTTGCTGCTGCTGCTTCTCTGCTGATGATGATGATGATGCTGGTGTGGTGATGGTGGTGTTGCTGCTGAAAACTGCTGCCCCCCTCTCTCTCTCTCTCTCGGCAAAGTGTGTGTGTGTGTGTGAAGCTGTTGCTGTTGCTGCCTCTCTCTTTCTCACTCTGTTGCTGCTGCTGCCTCTGCTGCTTCTGCTGCTGCTTGTGTGTGTGTGTGGGTGAGAGTGAGAGAATGAGTGAAAAGAAGAGAACAAAGAGGTAAATGAGAGAATCAAGCAAAACCCCTCCACTCTCTTTCTCTTCCCTCATTTAATGAGCATGGCATGAGCCATGATGCCCATGCTCACTCTCTCTCTTTCCCAAAGTCAACCAATATAAAAATTCAAAACTCCATTTAAAAATCCTTTTTAAATTAAAAACTATCATGACTAAAACCCATACTAATAATAACCATAACACTTAAACAATACTTAACACTAGATTAGAGAAATGGTTAGTTAACCATGGTTGCTAATCATGGTTAAACCCAAAAACAAGCCTAGTTATCATGCACAAGTGTGTGTGTGCCTAACAAAATTCTAATAAAATACACAATAATTAGGATAAAATATTTAAAACTTAATTTGGTAAACTTTTTATTAAAAACCACATTTTAAAATATAATTAGCTACAAAACACATTCTAAGGTGTTACAATCTCCCCCCCTTAAAAGAAATTCGTCCCCGAATTTAAAACTTATACTGTTACCTGTACCTTCAAAAGAAGATTAAAATCCTCAAATCTCGCTCGCAGCCTCCTAAGTGACTATCTCACTATAAGGCTACGCCCGAGTAAACCCTTCACAGATGGCAAGACCTTTGACCGACGTTTCTCCACCTGTCGAGCCATTAACACACATGGCTGTGGGTGAACGAAAGATCGCGTCCAGCTAAATGGTCTGGTGCCAAAACATGTGAGAAAGGTCAAGAAGGTAATTGTAAAGTATCATCACAAGTAATACGGGGTGAAAATCCAATAATCTGGGCGGAAGTGCCAAGTTAATGGCAACGAAACTAACTCGCTAATAGGATCCAAAAGGACCTGAAATCCTGGGATAAGCTTCCCAAAATCCAACACGTCATTCATAGGAAAGTCCATAGGAATCCATGATTTGCCACTGCACACTAAAGCCTGCGACCAGCACAGTCGCATAAGACATCGGTTTGCAATGGACAGTTCTCATCCTGACCTAAACACAACTGGACTAACTCCGAATTCTCTAGACATAGCTGGGGTCCAAAATCCTACTTACGCAGAGTCAGAAGACAACAGGCTGGCGATCGACACGACCTAACCCCTAAGCCTAAGGGTGGCCAATTGGAGTGTCTCCTGATAACAGCTATCGAAGGAGAACCCTAACGATGGCGAGTGACGATCCCAAGCCGCTGACGACCAACAAACAACCCAACACACAAACTTAACAAAACAACTGAGCAAACTGAGTAAAACCGGATGACAAGAATCCGAATGGAGCTACACCCTAACTAACTGGGTAGAAACCATAACGGAATTCATGGCGATCTGCTTCCATTCCTGCCTCGGAACGGTAAAAGATTGCAAGTCTCCAGCCGGCCCCAGATGCTCGACCCAAAGCACACAACAAGACAGACACTTGAAACGAAACCTGGAACTTCTCTTTACATCCCTGCCCACTCGTAACTATCTCACAAGTCACGCCAAACTGGTGGAACTTGAATGCATAAAGAGGGTTGACAGATGTGCATGTCCTAGGAGTACACGTCTCTACCCGATAATGGCAAGTACACAAACGTGTCCCTAACTTAGCACATCATGGTCACAATCAAGGTCTCCGAATCATTACCCAGCCGAATATGCTCAAGTATCTCTGACATACGAGCCTCGACGGGCAGTGTCTCGCGAAAACGATTTAAGGAAAGTGGTCGGGCGCGGATATGAGCAAGCTGTCCCCTCCGTAGAGACGAACTAAGCTATACTCAACGATCACACAAGAACTGTAAATCTGCAGAAGATCATCACAACAATCCAAATCTGCTGCAGGAAGATGTGCATTAAGCTCTGGTGGTCCGTGGAAAATCTGACACGACTCTCAAACAAGAAGTGTCTCCAAGCTTCCAACGCAAAACCACCGCGGCCATCTCCAGACCATGAGTGGAATATCCTCCTCGTACTTCCTCCAAATGTAGGGAAAGCAAAAGCGATATCTCTATAGTGTCACCTCAGTACACCCTCGAGCCCACTCAAGAAACATTACAGTTAAACAACAAAGTCGCCCGAAACAAAAGCAAAGAAAGACTGATGCAGTTGCTAACTGAATCTTCAACTGCTGAAAACTCCGTACGCATGCCTCAGTCCAAAGAAAAGAAACCTCCTTTTGGTCAATTCAGTCAACGGTGCAGCACTACTCTAGCAATCCTGCGTGAAACGGCGGCAAAACCTGCTAAGCCCAACAATCTGCGGATCTTCGTCCTGCACACAAGTCTGGGCCTAAGCTGTACGGCCACGATCTCCCTCAGAACCATACGGAACCGTCTCCCGTGACTACAAGACCTAGGAGTCAACACAAACAAGCCTGAAGAAACACCCTGAGAATTTAGCAAACTGCCGATGCTCTCCCAGCATCTGCATAACAAATCCTCAAGTGCTACTCCTGTCCCTCCAGACACGTTAAGTAGACCAGAGTGTCGTAAATAACACAACAAAAACTGGTCGAGGAACGGCCTGCAGAAATCTGGCTCATCATATCTACGAGTGCTGCTAGGGCGACAGTGAATCCAACGACTCACAAAAACACACAAAGCCCGTAGCACGCACAAGGCAGCCTTCGGAATGCCGTCACTCCGAATCTGCAATAATGATGACCTGATCCCAAACAAACTTAGAGAAATGTCTCGCACTCTGGGGCTGATCGAAGAAATCGTCACGGCGAGATGAAGGATACCTATCCGCACCACAAGCCGGTTCAATTGACGATCCGTCGATACACAACCCTAAACTGCCGTCTTCCTCCTCGAAGAACAGAAATCGGAGCTCCCAAAAGCGAAACACTCAGACGCATAAAACTTCCCAAACCAAAACTCTGCAGCTGATTCCTAAGCTCCCTCAGCTTCGCCGCTCATCCGGAACAACGTCGGAAAGACCCTCGCACGAAAGGAACCCGGTCCAACAATCCCACGGTGGCTCCGGTATCACGAATGAACGCCAAGAATCCACGCCATCTCCTCAGTAGCCGACTAGCGAAAAAGGCTGAATTCGAGCTGTGAGAGGCGGCACAACTATCCACCTGCACAACAAGAACTGACTTGCCAGGACAAACAAAACCTAACTTGTTTCCTCGCGGTAGTCCACAGACGCCTAACACGTAGTTAACCAATCCGTGCCCAGGAGAACGTCAAATCCAGCATCTCTAGAAGGATCAAACGACGGACGAAACTCAATCTCCTATCCGCTTGGCACAAAACTGAAATACGTGTCGTGCAACAAAAAGATCGCTGACAGAAGTTAGCACAACTACGACTAATCTATCCAACCACAGTACAAGCATGAAACAACAAATACACCAAGAGAAAATAAAATATAACTCAAGGGTACCTGAAAACTCCATATTGGACGTCTGCGCGTCCAGATGAGTAGGAGCAAACTCCTGAGTCTGCCCTCTACTCGCAGCTGGATGAACTCCTCTGGTAGCCTGAGCCCTCTGAGCGAATCTCCCATGTCCACGGCCCCTCTGGAAACGATCATGACGAGGTGCTAAGGAACAATCCCTGACGAAGTGCTGAAGGCTCCCGCATCGAAAACATCCTCGTGCTGACTGCTGACCATCCTGGGGATGAGAGCTGAACGACTGTCCTCGTCCCAAGCCTCTGCTACTCCCGTAGTGGCCACGAAATCTGTCACGACGACCGAACCTCTGTCTCTGGGCTGGTACGCTGGTACGAGTCCTCCACTGTCCTGGAACTCTCTGAGCCTCTGAAATATGTGCCTCGTCAACTGGAGCTGCAACCACTGGTGCTATGTAGGTGACGGACTGCTGCATGCTGATCGTAAGGGACAGCTGAGTAACAGGGGTGACAACCTCCTGTCGTAGCTCCCGAACGACGTCAACTAAAGAACTCATCGTCTGGCGGAACTCCTGCATCTCTACCAACAGTCTATCCATAGTATAGGTCGTAGGCTGATCCGTCTGCACCTGTGCAACTAGAGTGCCATCCTGGTCAGTACTCGTCTCACCCGAGCTAACTCTGACCTCGGCCCTCGCTGCATCGCTCTGAGTCCCCATAGTCATCGGCGGCAAGGCTATAAATAGATATAGGATGAAATTCGATAAGAATGAGGAAATCGAATCTCAAAGATATGAATCATCAAGGAAGGAATGGCAAGCAATTTGTACTTAGGTCACTTAATGCAAGGTACCGCGCTGTGGGTATGCTGCAGACATACACACACTACGTTACTCTGCTTAAGCTACCTACTCCATCATACTAAGGTCATCCTACACTCCGAAAGGTAAAACCTAACGCTCTGATACCAATTTTGTCACGACCCAAAATGGTCCGTGACGGCCCTAATACTACGCAACGCCTAAAGACGCAACGTAGTAAAAGAAAGCCAAACCCAGAAATCTAAACCATGAGAAATACGGAAAAGATAATATAAGTTTTGAAAACAATTGAAATCACAACCCAAATTCTTTTAAAGTCTTGCTTTCTTTCTTTAAAATTTTAGCAACACCCCATTTTTTCTAAAGACTAGTCAATATGAATGGATACAATGCAAATATACGACGCCGTAGCGAAGAAATAAAGACAGTAGAGAGAAAGATGTATATATAAAGACATCAAATCCACAATAATACACACTAACGTCCTCACCAAGTCTCTATGTCAAATATACAATAGTAGATGGAGAGTACAATACAACGAAGGTACAAAATATAATACAGATAACCGTCTAACCCACCTATGCAAAGTGGTACTGTGAGCTGATGCGGTATCTGTAGCAAAAGGTGGTAGCTGGGTAGCTGAATAGGAGAATAGCCTGCCTCGACTACTCTGGGGAAAAACCTGAAACACCTGTGGCACAACGGGGGTGAGTTGCCAACTCGTGAATAGTATAAAACATATACAGATAATCGCAGGAATGTACGTACAGCATGAATCTAAGATATACGATTACAATAATAATATATCATGCAATGCTGAAATAGGGAGTGTACACTAGCAGGTACAATCAATATGTGAAGCAATGATGGCATGATAGTAGTATGCAATGTCTATGCAATAGAGATATGAGAAGGCAAATATGCAACTATCATAAGGGTACACTACAAGTACTACCAATATATGAATCTGTGCAAAAGATAGGTAATGGTGAGGTGTTGGGTGGAATATGTCATTTTCCATGGAAACCTGACGTCGTGGCAGGATCACAATCCACTAAGATACTCCAAGCCCAAATCCTCAAACCAGGCCCTACATTGGGCACTCACATCAAATAAGTCTCACATCTCCTCAATGTACAATGTCGAGTAATCTCCTATATCCCGAATGTACAAGTCACCAATCCCATAGGTATATCCAATGTCCATGTCCCAATGGATCACCTAGTATCCCAAGTCCAATCTCAAGTAAGTCCTAGCATCCTAAAGGTAAATACATGTACAGAAATAAATATGATGGGGGCAATACACATATATTAGCGTCCCATTCCACTAATATTGGTGTAAGGGTATATATAACAACGGCTAAGTCCCCTGTTATATATAAAAAAAGGGGTTTAAAGAAATATCATGAAACCGTGTGCCAAGCATCGACACAGAAATCCTCGTATATGGGGCTCCGTCAGTCCGGACAGCCCACGGGGTCCGTCTGCAGTGTCGGCCCTCGGCCTCGACAGTACAGGTCATCCCGCATCCATCTCTCTACTCTGGCCAGTAGCCTCCAGACAACTGCCAGGTCCAAACAATCACCGGTAGGTACTCGCCCGCCTCCAGGCTCAATCGGCAAACCCATCGATCTTCTTGCCGAGGGGAACCATACCGGGCCCCACCATGTACTCTCATACGGCAACCACACCTCGTATGGAGTAGGAAATCAGCACCGATAAAACTCATGGGGGAAGCTCGAAATATCATATCAAGGAAACCGGGTTGTTCATGTATGCATAATTTCATGAACTTCCGCGGTTCCCAAATCCCGAAAACATCATCTAAAATCCCGATAAACAATGCGCAATCCAAGAATAAATATATGAGATATATCTGAATGCGAGCAGGTAAACACAAGTATATAGCTGAACCAGATGTATGCGAAATCATGATAAGGTACAGCTAAGTAACATCAGTAAAGTGAATATGCGACAACCACTGAATATGTATCTAACATACAGGTGTAGCAAAGTATAGGTATCTACCTATAGGGACTGATGTCGTATACCCCCTGGGTATAAGTAACGTATGTAGGAAGTCCCTCCCGGTATAAGTAAAATATGTAGGAGGTATACCTGTAGCTGTATCGCAAGTGAAAATATACCTATCACTAAAGGTATGATACACTATAGGTATACCGATAAACTAGATGTCAAGTGTGGTAAGCAATGGTAGCTATAAGGGGTAGTGTGTGACATGGCAATTATTGACGGTGTGTGTGTAGTATGCAATCCGTGCTCGTGCAACATGAACCGTCAATAATGTGTGCAGTGTCCTACGGCTGCTAGTCACAGTATACAGCTATATCTAGGAAATGCAGTAAGGCGCAATTCTACAATGACGTAGAGTGTGCGACAGGAATTTGAATCCTAGCCCAGACGCATAACGCCATGCGGGCGATTCCCCTGTAGATGTTATATCTACTCACCTAAACTCCACGCTGGGTGAATCCTATCACTTGCTCCCCTGTAGCCGTGTCCGTAGCTCCTGCCTGCAAACCTGCCAATAAGACATGGAAATCACATATAAGCCACATATCTCGCGAAACGCGATATCGAATCGAAACGAGAAACTCGCGTCGCGAACTAAACGCGCGTGTGCACGATACGCTGAATCGTGTGTGTACGCGTCTAAAAACCATCGCGACACGCGGCGATACGCTGGATCACAGAACCCACTCACGTATCGCGCGTATCGCGCAAACACAACTAAACACAAAAGCGACATATTGTCCCAGATTCTGTCCAGGCTACAATATTACAAAACTACAAATACCAAGGACCTACATAACATAGCAGGCACCACCCCTGAAAACCCTAGCTCCTACCTCCCTGTTCTGGCCGCAAATTGCGGCCAGAAAGGCGGTTTTGGCGGCCAAAGTTGAGGGTGGTGGGGTCAGGCTCTGGTAGTGGGGTCAGGGTGCTACTAGTAGGCTGGGGTCCACTCAAGTTTATTCTGAAGTCACCCGGGTAACAGCAGATCACAGAAGTCACTAATATCACCTCAAAAGTCACAAATTGCACAAATTAGAAAACTTATGGTATTTTAGTGTAATCTGGGGATTTCTCAGTTGAGGTGGCCTTATTAGCACTTAATTAACCAAGGGTAGCTAACCAAATCAACAATTTACCACAATTCCACTTAAACACCATAAACTAGCACTAATTTAGCAATTCAACACAAACCGACACTATCAATCACACAACTAGTCAAACTAGGGATAGAGTTCAGAAATTATACCCTATGGAGCCACAGAAGGCAGGTGAAGAAGTGAGGGGAGTCCACTACAGCTGCTGGTGATGTTGGTGCAAGCTGCTGCTGCTATTGTTGCTGTGTTGCTGCTGTTCTTGCTGTTGCTGCTGCCACCTCTTGCTGCTGCTGCTTCTCTGCTGATGATGATGATGATGCTGGTGTGGTGATGGTGGTGTTGCTGCTGAAAACTGCTGCCCCCCTCTCTCTCTCTCTCTCGGCAAAGTGTGTGTGTGTGTGTGAAGCTGTTGTTGTTGCTGCCTCTCTCTTTCTCACTCTGTTGCTGTTGCTGCCTCTGCTGCTTCTGCTGCTGCTTGTGTGTGTGTGTGGGTGAGAGTGAGAGAATGAGTGAAAAGAAGAGAACAAAGAGGTAAATGAGAGAATCAAGCAAAACCCCTCCACTCTCTTTCTCTTCCCTCATTTAATGAGCATAGCATGAGCCATGATGCCCATGCTCACTCTCTCTCTTTCCCAAAGTCAACCAATATAAAAATTCAAAACTCCATTTAAAAATCCTTTTTAAATTAAAAAATATCATGACTAAAACCAATACTAATAACAACCATAACACTTAAACAATACTTAACACTAGATTAGAGAAATGGTTAGTTAACCATGGTTGCTAATCATGGTTAAACACCAAAAACAAGCCTAGTTATCATGCACAAGTGTGTGTGTGCCTAACAAAATTCTAATAAAATACACAATAATTAGGATAAAATATTTAAAACTTAATTTGGTAAACTTTTTATTAAAAACCACATTTTAAAATATAATTAGCTACAAAACACATTCTAAGGTGTTACAATATCGATGCCCCGTCTCGATACACCTACGACTAGGGACCTTGAAGGATGTACCTATGGACTACCATGTCCCCACTAGTATGATCTGCATCATAGTCCAGGTAGTCAAGTACACATCCTAAGGGCTTTACCAACATGTAACTATAAGACAGTATAAAGAGACTAGTATACATGTTAAGATAAAGAGTAACCAGATAGCATACAATCATATCGAGCAAGAAAGTCATCTCTATATATGTCCAAGCATCCAATATAATATACATCATCTGTACAATACTGGCCTCTAGGGCATACATACAACTAACAATATACACTAACAATCTCCCACTTGCACTAGGGCCATGTGCTGGCGTATCGAAGACCTATCATCTCGATCAGCCGCTCGAACTGAGTCTGGGGTATGGCCTTCGTGAATGGATCAGCAGTGTTATCTTCCGTATTTACTCTCTTCACCTCGATCTCCCGGCGATCTACGATCTCCCTGATCAGGTGGTACCGCCTCAAAATGTGCCTGGACTTCTGATGGGACCTGGGTTCCTTCGCTAAAGCTATAGCGCCGTTGTTGTCACAATACAGCGGTATTGGATCAACACTGGTTGGATCCACCTGAAGCTCCGTGAGGAACTTCTTCATCCAGACAGCTTCCTTTGCAGCATCGCAAGCAGCTATGTACTCCGCTTCCATAGTTGAGTCAGCAACGGTCTCCTGCTTGGAACTCTTCCAGCAAACCGCCCCTCCATTGAGGGTAAAGACATAACCCGACATGGACTTGGAGTCATCCTTGTCACTCTGGAAGCTGGAGTCAGCAAATGCCTCGATCTAGAGGACTTTTCCGCCATACACCAAGAACATCTCTTTAGTCCTTCTTAGGTACTTGAGAATGTTCTTTACCGCTATCCAGTGTTTCTCCCCTGGGTCCGACTGATACCGGCTTACAACGCTCAATGAGTATGCTACATCTGGTCTGGTACACAACATCGCATACATAATAAAGCCTACCGCAGATGCGTAGGGTATTGATGACATGCGAGCCCTTTCCAAATCAGTCTTGGGAGACATCTCTTTGGAGAGGGTGATTCCGTGACAAGCCGGTAGATTACCGCGCTTGGAATCTTCCATACTGAATCGTTTCAGTATGGTGTCGATGTACCTGGACTGTGAAAGTCCCAACATCCTTTTAGATCTATCACGGTAGATCTGGATCCCCAGAATGTAGTTGGCATCGCCCAGGTCCTTCATGGAGAACCTCTGTGACAAGAATCCTTTGACTGACTGTAACATAGGAATATCATTTCCTATTAGGAGAATGTCATCGATGTACAAGACGAGGAATACCACATTTCTCCCTACAATCTTACTGTAAATGCATGGTTCATCTGGATTTTTGATAGAGTCGAATTCCTTGACAGTATCATCAAAGCAGATGTTCCAACTCCGCGATGCCTGTTTCAGTCCATAGATGGACTTGAGCAACTTGCACACTTTACCGCTGCTCCCACTCTGAATGAATCCCTCTGGCTGATCCATAAAGACGCACTCTTCCAAATATCCATTTAGGAAAGCCGTCTATACGTCCATCTGCCAGATCTCATAATCGTGGAAGGCAGCAATAGCAAGGAGGATCCGAATGGATTTGAGCATAGCCACTGGAGAAAAGGTCTCGTCATAGTCCAAACCAGGTCTTTGACGAAAACCCTTTGCTATAAGTCTAGCTTTATAGGTTTCAACCTGCCCATCTACACCAATCTTCTTTCTGAAGATCCATTTGCAGCCTACGGGTTTAACCCCTTCTGGAGCAAAGTCCAAAGTCCAAACTTTGTTGGTGTACATGGACTCCATCTCGGTCCGCATTGCGTCCAGCCATTTTACCGAGTCACTGCTCCGAATGGCTTGCTGGAAGCTAGTAGGCTCACCATAGTCAATGGTGCAATCCTCTCTATCCCCGTCTATGAGAAAACCGTAGTATCTCTCGAGCGGATGAGACTGCCTACTACTCCTGCGGAGTGGCGCTGGGATGTCCGGTTCTCCTGAACCTTCTGGTTCTTCCAAGCTTTCGGTAATAGCTTGTGGTTCTGGAATTTCCTCCAGTTCTACTACGCTCCCACTTTCACCTCTCTCTAAAAACTGATGTTCCAGAAAGTGGGCATGACGAGAAATAAAAACCTTTTGTTCCTCTGCGTAATAGAAAAAATACCCCCTGGAGTTCTTTGGGTATCCCACAAACTTACACAGTACTGAGCGTGCCTCGAGATTGTCCGCATGCTGCTTTTTTACAAAAGCTGGACATCCCCATATCTTCAGATATTGAAGTTGGGGTTTCTTCCCACACCACATCTGATATGGTGTGGTAGGCACAGTCTTGGAGGGAACCTTGTTCAAGAGATATGCAGCTGATTCTAGTGCATAACCCCAGGAGGATCGCGACAACTCAGCCTTACTCATCATGGAACGAACCATATCCAATAGGGTTCGATTCCTCCTTTCCGATACACCGTTGTGTTGTGGTGTGTATGGAGTAGTAAGCTGAGAGAGAATTCCATTCTCTTTTAAGTAGCCCAGAAACTCGGCACTCAAGTATTCACCACCTCGATCAGATCTCAGTGTCTTGATACTTTTGCCTGTTTGTTTTTCAACTTCATTCTTATATTCCCGAAATTTCTCAAAGGCCTCGATTTGTGCTTCATCAAGAAGACATGCCCATACCTAGAGAAATCATCTGTGAAAGTAATGAAGTATGAATAACCACTTCGCGCATGTGTAGACATTGGACCATACACATCACAGTGTATGAGTCCCAAGAGCTCACTTGCTCTTTCTCCGTGTCCAGTGAACAGAGTCTTTATCATATTTCCCATGAGACAAGATTCACAAGTGGCATCAGACTGGTACTCGAACGGATCCAAGTATCCTTCTTTATGTAACTTAGTTAACCGTGTCTCATTAATGTGACCCAGTCTACAATGCCATAAGAAAGCCTGATTTAATTCCGGAGACTTTCTTTTAAGTGTGTTCTGGACACTGAAAATCTGAGCTTGATTTAATACGTATATACCGTTTTCTAATGTACCTGACCCAATCAGAACTTGATTTAGGTGGATGTTTACTACATCGCTTACAAAAGTAAAATCATATCCTTCCCTAGAAAGTAAGGATACGGATATGATATTACAAGTCGCACCTGGTACATAAAAACAGTTACGCAGAATCAATATCTGCCCAGTTGTCAGTCCAAGATGATATTCCCCTATAGATTCAGCGTACATGCTCATTCCGTTAGCAACCCTGAGAGTCATATCACCTTTCTTGATAACCCTACGGTTTCTCAGAGCCTGTAATGAATTACAGATGTGAGATCCTGATCCGGTATCCAATACCCAGGAAGTAGGGTTAACTGACATACAGTTCTCTATTACAAACACACCCGAAGCCGAAGCCACAACATGCTTCGAATTCTGGCTACTGGCTTTGCAAACCCTGTAATCCTTCTGCCAATGTTCATTCCTGTAACAATAGGAACATCCTTCTTTCACTACATCAAGTCCCGAAACTTCTGCCCTTCCCTTTCTTTCTACTTCCCTGGTTTCCTTCAGGGTAGTAGGTAGAGACTGTTGAACTAAGTCAGCATCTGACCCGTTCTTCAACGTGGTTTTCAGGTCCGAGAGCTCAAAAGAGCTGGTCTCTGTAAGGACGTTGCCCCTTACAGATGACCCGATAGCCAACCTCGCTTGAAGCAATTCTTTCGATGTCTCATATCTGGCGATACGAGATTGCTCTCCATATAAATCTTTGTTATGGAGGAAGATAGAGACTAAGTCCATCTTCTCGTGCTTCCTATGGTATGCACCATCAACTGAGGCTAACACGAGGCACTTGGCTTTCGCACAGTTCTTTTCCGATATCTCGCGGATATGAATATCCGTGACAGGGGAAACTGGACCTGAGACGGCAGGGGTTGGATCAATCAAGAGGTGTCCCAGCTTGTCATTGGCAATGGACATCTGGACAGACCTTTGCCAGTCATAACAATCAGATTCAGTCATTTTATTATCTAGATGTAACCTATGTCTGGTCACTGGGTCGCTGCAATTAAGAGAGAAAGAAGAAAACACTCAGCATGATGCTCTTGCAAGTTTAGATTGGTTTTTAATTTATCTAAACAGGATGGCTCCCACTGTTTCTCGAATCTCTCCTCAAACCATAAAGGAAGAATTAGTCAGGATCAATCTCACCATACAATACTTGCTTAACCGTTCGGCCAGGCTGGTGTCGGTACTTCGAGGGAGGTTTTCCAACGCTTTCGCGAAGTTCCTTAATTAAATAACCTTTTTTCCCTGTGGGCATAGCCCCGCTAACACCTTTCTAGACACCTACTTGGTTTATAGCATTGATCGTTAAGTGAGAAATTTCCCCAGGAGTAGCATATACTCACAGTAAGATCGGGATCCAAATATCATCGCGTGATAAAACTGAAGGAATCCTACCAGAATCATCACACTCCAAATGGTATGCAGCGCTAGCAAGTTTCAGTTCTTTTGAAACTCCCGATGTGGATTTTTGCCCCATGCTCTTATGACCTTGACGAAGGCCAACATATCATAAGTCACATGTCAAGTTCTACCCGTCATTATCCAGGTTAATTTGAACCCACCCGTACATACCCTTGACGAAGGCCAAAATAGTAGTATGACTGTCCCAAACCAACGCATCTATCTATGCTACAGATAAATATTCAGCAGCTACCAATCACTATGCCTTGGCGAAGGTCAAAATACATAGCTTGAATACTACTGACTATTTAACTGAAATGACGGAGGGCTACGAATGGTTTTGGAGAAACCGTGAATGTAGTGAACTTGATATAATCGAAGGAACCTGATAGCTTTTAAAAGGAGTGGTTCAAGCTCCGCGTTTAAAAGCTGGCTTTTGAAAAGAACCGAGTGGTTTTGAAAGTGTTCCAACGACTTTTACTTGGTTTATTTTTCTTGCATTAATTTTAATGCGTCTCATCATTTAATCCTACCATTGCAGAAAACAACGAAAATATGACGTACGCTTATGCCATCCGCATTCGCTACGGGGCCCCGTCATTACCCGTTAGGTTACTTAACTAACGACAGAGCGGGGGCTGGACTAGCGCGGATGCAAAACATAAGCAACGCCTAAATAATATCATATATAGATATACTCATTCGTCACATGCAATGATAGCCATTCCAGATCACAGATGAACACATTGGATATACTAGGAATCCGCAATTCGTACAAGCCTGTAACGAAAAGCGGATTACACGGTCGCGATGAATAGCCAATACCCCACCCTAGACCCCTACGGGTGCGGCAAACTACCAGCTAAATATCCGAAGCGGAGCAACCTCCCTCAACGACGTGAGTAGGCCACTCGGCACTTCGAGTTACCCGGTAGTTTGTGCACCCCACCTTGGGTCTATCCTAGGAGCAAAAACAGTAAAAAGAAATTATACAATGACGGCTACAACCCCGACCCGGTTGTGCGGCCAAAAATAATATTACATCAATTTACATATTACATGAATTGAAAGATAAAAGAAAACTCTCATCTCACAACCCCTCGGCTATTCATCCGAGACAATCCAATGAATTCATATACACATACCATCAACATTACAGATCACAGATATGTATAACCCCCACTAATCGACGTATAGCGATTAGCGGACGTTCAATACATATATCACATCACGGATATAACCCGTTAGCTTAAGTCTTTTAGAAGTTCGATCAAAATACGGATTTTTAGACCCCAAAAACAAATTTTTCTTTCTGTAAAATCTGGGAAGAAAAAACATATCCCAAAAATCCCAAAACAGCCCCAGAAACACTCTGCAAGAAAACAGTGCCACGACCGAGTCAACTCGGCCCCGGTTCCGCGGCGGGAGCAAGCTCCTGCCGCGGTTCCGCGGCGCTTTGACCGAGTCAGTGGACCTGTTTTCTTGGGTGTCTTAACAAAAGCCTGAGCCGATTTTTCATGTTTGATTTATTATTTTTTGAACAGAGGAAAAAATCGGCAGAAACTAAGCTATTCGGATATGTTTCGTGATATTTTCTCCGATCGAACTTCTGCTTACTTTGCTAACATGTTAGATAGTGTTTAACTAGGCTCTGATACCACTGTAAGTCCACGTTACCTCTCCCGGTACTTACGGGCTTGCGTAAATGATGAAAAACGATTTTTCTAGAGGTGGTAACATGGACTCAAAATACGGATCTTTGTTAAACAACTACCTAACAACCTAACTAGAGTTTTACCTACTAAGTTAGTTATATGTATGCCATAGAGGCCATTGCTATACATAGGATGTATATTGTAGTGGATGCTTGGACATATATAGGGAGGACTTTCTTGCTCGACATTATAGTATGCTATCTGGTTACTCTTTACCTTAACGTGTACACTGATTGTCTCTCTGTTACATGTTGGTAAAGCCCTTAGGATGTGTACTTGACTACCTGGACTATGATGTAGATCATACTAGTGGGGACATGGTAGTCCATAAGTACATCCTTCAAGGTCCCTAGTCGAGGGTGTATCGAGACAGGGCATCGATATACCAGAGTAGACTAGCGTATACCTTCTTGACCCATACAGATGGACGATGGATGATCCCATATCCATTGGTGTTTGACATCAGAGATGATATACGGGTGCTCAGTGGAGACTGGGTACACAGGACGGACTCACCGAGAACTCCCAGATGGTATTATACCTCACGTCAAATGGCAGTTCTCTGGTGACACTGGTACAGAGTAGTCTGTTGACCCGAGATCGTCATAGAGTCTTGTGTGATTCCTACTGTGCTTTGATTTCCACCTTACCACGTATAAGAGGGCGTGCAAAACGGTGGTTTTTGGGTACAGTCCCGAATCACATGGAGGCAATGAGCGATAGGAGGGGATTCGTCTCTTCCGGTATAGGGAGTTGATGTTGCGCTGTTTTCGATTGGCTATAACTGGAAATCACTGGCCAGGGTTGCTGAGATTTATTGGTAAGTGTTACCAGTAGTTTCTCGAACTGTTATAGACCTCATATCGACACGACTTATCGAGCTACTGGGGTTTGACGTTTACCACCCCTAAGCGAGATATGCGACATATCAGACGATCAGACTGGACTGTACGGTAAGTGTTACTGGTTGGATTCACAGGAGTGTAAGCGGGCTTGCTCATTGATGTTCTGATCGCTCAATACCCGGGTGGCCGTTACGTTTAGCAGACCGGTTGCGGCTTGTGGGTGTTTGATATGATCATCACCTGCTGCCGACGAATTGACGAGTCTTTAGAGTCCTACACAGAGGTTTCCTGGCTCAAGCAAAACGAAATAGGAGCGCATATGAGATATGTGCGGGACCGAGAATAATGCGTGTATGTGATACCGTATTCTATTCTCGCGATGAATGTATCAATTGGTTGTATGTGATATAACCTAGTTATCGAATCAAGGATCGATTCGATAAGTCGATGCATTGGATATTAGTCGGTCATATGCGATATGACCGGATCGTTAAATCAAGTGTTGATTTAATGATTTAATATATAATTATATATTAGATATATTACTTTACATTAACTAGTATTTGTTCACTTAAAGATGGATTTTCTCACTTGATGTGCACATTGTATATATGATATAGTTTTGTGCACTAGATTGTATCATGTTTGATAATACATGCAAACTTGGGTGTATGTTTACTTTAAACCATGTTTAAGTGAATGGTTAGGGTTTTGTTATCTTTTCTTGATTATTTATTTTATTTATTTATTCATTTTAGCAAGAAAATAAATGGTTGCTTCTTTTGTTTTTTCCTTGAAGCTTCAAGAAGCTTTGACCATTTTTGTTTCTTTTGCTTAACCTAACTATTCACCTAACCATAGTTTATTCTCTACACTCAATCATGGTTACACTCAATCATGGTTTCATCAAGCTTCATGAAAGCTTGCTAGCTTCAATGGTGACATGAGAAAAAGAGTGAGAAATCCAATTCTAAAGTGAACCCACTTCCTATTTCTTCATCCTCTACCACTTGCCATGTAGTATAGGGTGTTTTCTTCACAAGTTTCATGACTTGGTGAAGTTGGAGCTTGATCTTGAGTTGCCTCGACGTAGATCATCTTCGTCATCGAAGTCGACGACCTAGCCCGATCATTTCTTCGACGAAACCATCGCCAGAGTCCGGGATCCGATGATTGCAGCGGAGGGACGTCATCACGGAGCCAAGGAAGTGGAGGACCAGATCTACAAAGGTTGTATTTCCATTCACTTTCTAGTAAAGTTGTTTACTTGTATGGTTTTCGCCTTGCCTCTAGTTAACGATCGCATTAGGGTTTCTAGGCACATAGAATTTTTTTGAATTGGCCATGTTTGATCTGTTGTAGAACCTCATGGGTGTGCCTAGGAACCCTATAGTGGTATCAGAGCCTAGCTAGAGCCTTAGGCGATGTGTAGACGATGTTATAAGTCCGATCGAAACACGAAACCCTAATCCGACCCCTTCTCTGTACATTTTTCAAAACTGTGCATTTTTCCAAATTAAAAATATGCATAAAAATCAGCAGGCTTTTCTAAGAAATACTGTGCAAAACGGGCGTCTAACTCAATCAAACTGCCGCGGAACCGCGGCATGTGCATGGCTCGTGCGGCGGTTCCGCGGCCGTACGGAAGCATCCTTCATTGATTTTAGCACCGTAATTCTTATATTGTAGTGTTGTTTTTTCTCGGAATTTTTAATCTGTACTCAAGAGTTGAGTTTTCTGAGTTGTATTGGGAGTTCGTAGATTCGATCGGATTGTCAAACTTTGTCTATGTGTTTTTCTGGGTAATTTTAGAATATGTTAAAAAGTTCAACCGGATATAAATATCCAATTTTTCCCCGCAGGGAAATTTCCAAGTGTTGGATTTTTCCGTTGTTTAAAAACGTTCTAAGTAGTGCAAGTAACGCGATGGTCCCTCTAGAAGACAACAAACCTTAACTCGATTATGTGACCGTCTTGAACTGCCCTTTGAACCTTAGGGTTTGGGGTAGTACGGCGTGCCACATGTGAGGCATTGGCTTGACTCTTCTACGGCTGGACCGTTGGTACTGAGGCATGAAGTGAATCTTTTTTAAACTTATTTCATGTGTTGAGCTATTTCGGGAAAACTTGGGTGTTTGACTGTTCGATCGGAAAGTTTAACATTTTCTGTTTATCTGGAATGTGATACAATATTTGGAATTCACAAATAGTTATGTGATAACTAATATGGATGTTATAAACATAGCACTTTAGTCTCACTTGATTCGTTGCCACGGGATTTTGATGTGATCAAAAGTCCGTCGCAATCACGTTGCGTACGCGGATACTCGCCGGGTAAACTTAATAGACAGCTACACCCTATAGCCCCGACCAAGTGACTGTAGGAGTACCCCATCGCCGAAAGCATCCGTTCGGGTGCTCGCGGTAGCGGTGTTCCACCTTGGTGCACTTCGTCTACGGTATCGGGGGTGCGGCCGTCTACTAAAGTTTGAGATGAGCGTTCGTTTTGGATGTCGGGAATCTTGTTGAATTGCCCGACTTAATATTGAAAAGTGTTTTCGATAATGAGACTAAAATGCGGGGTTTATAATTGTTAGGCATGCGATGTCTAAGGAATTCATTTGATTAGGCATGCGATGTCTAAAGAGTTTGCGGATTCCAACTGTTGTAGTTTTACACTTTCTTTTCTGTGACCATAAGTGTAATATGTGATATCGCCGGTTTCGTTGCTATATGTCAACGACAATTGGGATATGCATGTTTACTTACGTTGATGACATGTGATGTTATGTGTTGCTGGACATGTTATATTGGATCGTCGTGTTTGAATAGCCGGGGGGTTTTTTTATGTGAGATGAGTGTTTTTCATTTTCATTCATGTAAAAACTTGTATGTAATATTCTTTTATTGGGGCACTTCCAGGTTGCGGAAGATGCCACCTTTTGTATATTATTTACTTTTCCGCACTAGGATAGACCCAAGGAGGAGGGCACAAGTAACCGGGTTCTAGAGTCCAGTGGGAGACCAACTCGAGGACTCGAGTCCGGGTCTCCTAACTCTAGAATTGGTAATGTTGCTTGCCGCTCTCGTAGGGGTCTTGGGGTGTGGGTTTGTCTATTCATCACGACCGTGGAATCCGTGTTTTATACAGGCTCGTATTGAAAACACGGACGTCTTAGTATATCCAATATTTCATATGTTTCTTCTGCTGCGATATCTGTGATGTGATCATTTGATATGCTGTGATGGATACTGTATATAGTATATATGATATATTATATAGACGTTACTTATGTTTTGCACTCGCGCTAGCCCTGCCCCGCTCTATCGTTGTTACCTAACCTAACGTTGCACGAGGGGACATCGAGGCGAATGCGGATGGCATAAGTGTACGTCGTATTTATCTGTGATGTTTAGGTGATTTAAATGATGGGACTTCATTAATGAGATTAATGAAATAAAAGAAACCTAAGATGTTGTGGAATCAAATTTCAAAATAAAACTGGTAGCTACAGTTCTTGCCTTGCATCACGGTGTTCCTTGTAGAACATCCTGCACCTTATTCGATAAGGAAAGGACTGAGATCCCTTCACCGGGAGTGACTCCTTTAGCAATAACTGGCAGATGCTACAACCCTCGGTTTGTCTTTTGATTGCTCCTATAGTTCTTGCTTTGCACAGCGGTATATATGATATATCCTGCACCTTATTCGATGAGGAAAGGGCCGACGATCCCTTCACCGGGAGTGGCCCTTTTAGCAAAACTAGAAAAGCCTCAAAAACACTCCATTTTAAAATCATTTGATTCTACAACGATATCAAGTTCATTACGCAAAAGGTTTTCTTAAAAACCTGTCGTAGCCCTCCGTCATTTCAGATAAGTACTACTTAGTATTCGTGATGCGGTAGTTTGGCATTCGTCAAGGCGTAGTGTACGGTAGCTAACTAGTATTTATCTGCTTATGCATAAGATGCAGATTGGATTAGGGTATTCGTACGGCGTTGTTTGGCATTCGTCAAGGGTCGTGCGGGTGGGTTTAATTCAATCAAGAAATGTACGGGTTGAACTTGACTAGTGGACTATGGGTTGTTTAGCATTCGTCAAGGTCATAGAACACTAGGGGTAAAATGTTATCGGGAATTTCAAGTGTTGAAATTTGCAATGAGATTGCATACCTTCTATGAGATAGTTGGATCCCGATACCCGCTGCGAGTAATTGTTACTCTTGGGAGAGTTTTACACATTACAATTAGTCGATCAAGTAGGTGTCTAGAAAGGTGTCAACGGGGTTACGCCTCTGGGAAAACGAGGTTTATATTAATTAGGTTCGTGCGAAAGCACGGAGGACCTCCCTCAAAGTACCAACACTGGCCTGGCTGAAAGATTGGCAAACTTGTAGCGTGTAATTAATCCCGGCTAGTCTTTCCTTTTAGGGTTTGAAGGAAGATTTGATAAAAACAGTGGGAGCCATCCTGATTAGATAAAATTATAACCAATCTAATCTTGCAAGAGCACACGCAGAGTGTTTTCTTCTCTCTCTCTCTCCAGGTAGCGACCATATCACGCCTTAATCAAGATAATAATACGGATGTATTGACCGAACCCGCTTGTTATACTGAGCTGGGGAACGTTGGTCCCGCTCCAACTTATAATTGTTATAACACAGAGCAGGAAATTGGGGAATACCAGATTTCCCGTGCCGCCCAAACGAAGAAAGTGCATATGATGCATCATCTTCGGGTGTGTTCGTTACATAGAACTGTTTCTCAGTATCCTTTACGTCCTGGGTATGTGATACCGGATCAGGATCCCGCATATGTAATCTGTTACACGGGCTACAGATAGGTAAAAAAACTGAGAACGGGTGATAAGTTTCATGAGACAGAAAACGGTGCAAGTGTTGCACCCAAGTCTGTTGGTCACTGTCACCTTGTATGACCTGTACATTGATTCTGAATGAATGATATTAGATACCGAACCTGATATACAAAATCATATCAGTCTCTTTATTAGTAAAGAAAGGATATAATTTTGTTTTGTTGAATAATGTTATGAACATTTCCTATATCAAAAGTTGATCGGTTCAGGCACGTTATCTAAAAGCATTGATGTTCTAAATCAAACTACAGTTCTTAGTATACGGAACACACACAAGAGGAAGAGTTCAGACATGAACGGATCCTTCTTGAGGTATAGTAGACTTGGTCATATCAATGCGACCCGACTAGCTATGTTGCACATAGATGCATATTTAAATCTGTTTGAATTTACTTCTTGTGAAAACTTGCCGGTCATGTCACAAAGATAAGATGACCACAGCTCTGTTTATTGGAAGCAGAGAAAGTGTTAGTGAAATCTTGGGATGATACATGTTGATGTATGTAGGTCCCCTGTCTACACATGCCAAGACCGGTTCTTTGTACTTCATTACATTCTCTGATGATCTCTTTAGATTCAGACATATGTTCCTGTTGAAACACAAGTCTGAACCTTTTGAGATATTCACAGAATATAAGTTAGAAGTAGAGAACCAAAATACGGGTATAAGTATTATGTCCTATGATGAGATCAGGGAGGAGAATACTTGTGCATGGAATTCTTGGACTATTCTAAAGGAGAATGAGATTCTCTCTCAATGTTACTCCTCTGAATACACCACAGCACAACGGTGTATCGGGGCGGAGCAATCACACCCTATATGATATGGTGCGCTCTATGATGAGTACTACTGAGTTACCTATTTCCTTCTGGGAGTTATGCACTTGAGAAGCTGCATACATATTGAATAAGGTTCCAATCAAATCAGTTGCCTACCACTTCATATGTGATATGGAAAAGGAAGAGCCCATATCTTAAGTTTGTTAAGATTTGGGGTTGTCCAGCCTATGTCTAAAAAGCAAAATCCGGACAAGCTCGAGGCAAGGTTTGTTATGTAGAACTGGAAATGTTCCAGCTATACAAACTGCAGCTGATGATTTGGTAGAACCAAAGGATTCAATTGATTCCAACGAACCTCAGCCTCTTGATTGGTTCAAAAAATATATGTTAACCATAATCAGAAACGGCGTCGCTTTGCAGCTAGCCGGTGAATACGGGTCGATCCACAGAGATGTGTAATTTTCTTATGTATTTTTACGAGTTGATTCCAATTGTGATTTGATTTTTGTCGATTGATTTTAAAAACTAAGTTGTAAGATATTAAAGAACTTGTTAGGGTTAGGTCTAAGGTAGGGTTGATAAGATTAATATTATCACCTCTTTCAATGACTTTGATTAAAACCTTTTAGAAGTCATAACAATTATTAGCAAAGGGGATTAGGATGATTGGGACGAAACGAAGTTTCTTCCTCTAGATCCTTGTCCTTCCTTTCCTACTAATTGCGATAACCTTCATGGACGTCATGTATGTCCGGTCCTTTATACTACGGTTTCACCGTTACCGCGTAGGTAGGGTGCCGTAGGAAGCGGATTATGCATGCGTGCATGAAGTTCTACTTATGAAAATTTATTGGCATTGAAGGAGATGAGAGATATTCATCTCTCAATCCCGCCCTTGTTCCTAACCCGAACAAGCGAGGAATTTACTCGCTCATTAGGGGGTCTTCTAAAAATGACATTTTTGTTTGTTATGTGTTTTGTTTTTGATCTAAAGGAATAATTATCTACTGCAGATTAAAAAGTTCTATAATAGATTTACTTAGGGCAATGAAAGGATTTATCTAAGGCAATTATTAAATTAGAACTAGGGCAAGAAATGAATTAACACTAAGGCAGAAAGTAAAGAAAATAAAAACTTACAGAAAAATTGATGCTCTAATTCTCCCAACAATTCTGAAATTTTATTGATTGAAAAAAGGCATAAACTTTTACAATTTTTTTGATTACAATTTATAAGTAAACAGGGGAATTTAGGGTTACGGGATTCGCACATGTGCAATTACAGATTTGCCCACGAAAAATCCAAACCCCCGCACCGACACCAGAAAAATCCACCGACACGGGCACTTAATGGCCGCGGAACCGCGGCAAATGTGGGCCTTGGGCCGCGGTTCCGCGGCCCTCTGGTGAGCTCAGCTCACCAAACTTTCTGGGCTGCATCTTGGGTGTTAGGGCTTCTTTATTCTTCACTCCTTTTCTCTGTTTGGCTTATTATTCTTCTCCAGATCTTCAATGAAAATTTATATTGGTATTTTAACCGTTTCACTTTGACATGTTTAGACCTTGTGTTGCCTTGTACCTATGTGAACTGTTATTAGTCCGGGCATGATTAGGATCCGTCTACTTGTTGGTCAAAAAAGTCCCTTTTCTGTATCAACTTTCGTCTTTTTCATTGTATTCGCTCCAAGAGCCTGTATCCTGTAATATGCAACAAACGTGCGTCAAGAGTACCTGTTTATTTATAAAATGAATAAAATGGGGAGTACAATAATGCAATATTATAGTATGAACAAATACCCCCAAACTTATCTTTTGCTCGTCCTCTAGCAAACTTATTATTTTATTCTCAATAAAAGTTAACCGCACTTTCGTAGGGAAACGCGATTGCACTGAGCTCGTGCAACAAGCCATTAAACCTCTAGGTGTCCCTAGTAGGACGAGTGTTGTCTCCTGAGGGTTTTCAGCGGATTACACCCACAAAATCCTATCTATTTGGCTTTTTCGACATTAATTCTCCAATTAGGTTTTCTAACACAGAATTCTATTATCATCGACTCATAAACTATCTAGCCATATTCTTCACACTTCCTCATCATTTAACTTAAGATTATATATGTTCTATAGAATCACTCAGCTTTCGGCATTTCTTAGGTTTTCCTTTTAGGGTTCCATCTCCACTTAGGAATTTTTCTATCAACTCTACTAAAGATACAAGTTTTATTCTTCATTCCTTTCTTTTATCTAAATTCTAATCACATATCCCTACGTGTGTGTATAGATCACCCCTACACTTGGAAATTCAAATTAAGCAATCATACCCTTGTCCGTTGTCCAAAGCACTTATTAATTGGTGAATTTCGCTTACACATCCTTCATGCGACCGTTAATACTTCTTGAGGTACCAACAACCGATTACAAGATGTATTAGCACTTTAAGCGTACTTCCTAGTTTTGCAACACCCAAGGCTTTAGCAGTGACTCCCAAACCAGTTGGTCTAAGGCTCTAGGTGATGAAGCACCCTCCCTATATATTTTTTCTATCTTTAGCCTTAAGTAATCACAAAACCAGTGTTCATTTTTTTTTCTATTCACTTTTGTATTATTCATTTTCTTCATACTAAGGACTTTTAGACAAGGGCATTTCAAGGTCTCCTTTACTATTCCAAGCTTTAAGGTGTGTGATTGTGCAATTTTGTAGGGTATACATTTTCAGAATCCATACTTAAGCCAGGAATTATTTTTCAACTTATACTCTAATAAGAATATCAATATTTTTCCTTTATTTCAACTTAGCCCAAAAACTGAACTCAAAATTTGCCTATTTCTAAATAAACTACACAGACATATACTTTCTACCGTTAATCTTTAAAGAAGGTTATTTTTAGGGTTTTTAATTCACCAAGTCTAAGATCTAGTTGTTCGTAGCTAGTTAACCTATTTGTCAAACTCAAGTTAAATATGGCCAAAATTGAATACAATAATTCTTTTTTATAAATTTTTGAAATTTTTCAATTTTTATGCATATTCAAATAAATATGCAAATGCAAAAATACGTACAAATGAATGCGAAGGAAGAAGACGTACCGAGCATACTCCCAAACTTATACTGGACGGTGTCCTCATTGTCATGCTGCACCAAAAGGGTCAAAAAGTCGGCACTCCCTTGTTTATTTATTTATAATTTTATTATTATTTTATTGTTAAAAGAAAAACAAAACTATATACAGAAAGGTCCCCCCAAACTTCATTTAAACCATGTTAGACATTATTGCCAGACTTTGCACAGACCAAACATCAACAACAACCAGTCGAAAAATTTATCTGTAAAGAGCGTCGGTTGGTGGAAGAATATGTTGTACCTACCCAGAAGGAATTGGGGAAGATAGGAGTGATGGTAGGGAAAGTGTGGAAGTGAATAGATATGATGTGGTGATGAATCAAAACAAAAATGAGAATGATCAGCAGTCAGTGGAATATTGGCATTCTCATAGCTTATTAAAAGAAATGGGGGAGGTTCAACTTCTAAAGGAGGAGGTTGACTCACCACAATACCCCCAAAATGTTTCTGTGGGTCCTTTATTGACTTGGCATCATCCATCAATTTCATATGATATTCAATTATGAGGGAACTAATCTCCTCGATGTCCGCCATAGTCCAATCGAAAACTTGCCGCCTATCTTGTAAGACCTTTAAAATGGCGTTCTCTTGCTCGAAGGCTAGAGAGGCTGATATTATAATGGGAAAGGTCTCATCCTCACCTATGTAAGCATATTTAAGGTGAGACGACAAGGGCATGAGCTCGAATTTCTGAGGCGAAAGAATCATAGGTAAAATTAGGGAATCTACCTCGAACTCGAAGGACTCTAGCATAGGTTCGAAATCACTGCAAACAACCGATTCAGATGGTTCAACCAACTCATCCAAAAATTCAAAAGACTCATATTCGGGCCGTGAGTCTTCATCATCCGAAAAAGTGAAACATTCATAATCAATATCGGTTGTGTCAACTGTGGTAGGCTCAAGGAGGGACGCACTAGTGGCGTCAAAACTGTTCTCATCAAACAAGAAACTTTCAAACTCGCAGTCCTCCTGCGTGATTTCGTGAATAGAGCAAACTTCTCGTGTACTAGTATTAAGCACGGGGGACAGACTTCCTGACTTGTAAATATTGAACTCACTAGACGTCTTCCCGAAGGATAGAGTCATGGAGCCATTGCGACAATTTATTACGGCATTGGAAGTGGCCAAAAATGGTCGACCTAGAATCACCGGAATTTGGTTCCGTGAGTTAGCAACAGGTTGTGTGTCCATGACAATAAAATCAACGGGGAATATGAACTCCCCAACTTTGATCAACACATCTTCTAGCTCACCCCTAGGATGGGTGATTGATCGATCGGCCATTTGGAGAGTACAACGAGTGGGTTTTAACTCTCCAACCCCTAATTGTTTGTATACGGAATAAGGTAGCAAATTGACACTAGCACCAAGATCTAATAGTGCTCTATTGATGTTCTTGTCCCCAATTGTTATCGAAATAGTAGGACAACCGGGGTCCTTTTGCTTTGGGGGTAAAGAATTGACAAGAGCATCACTAACAGCACTAGCGACGAAAACTTTCTTTGGTACTTGTGACTTTCTCTTTTTGGTGCATAAGTCCTTTAAGATTTTTGCATATGAAGGAACTTGTTGGATTGCATCCAAAAGAAGGATATTTATGCTCACCTGTTTGAACAGCTCAACAATCTTCTCCATTTGTGGAGTTGGTTTATTGGATCTCAACCGGTTTGGAAAAGGAGCATTTTGAAATGTTGTTGAGTCCAATTTTTGTGGATCAAATTGTTGAGGTGGAACGGAAACCCGTGTAGATGTGTTCATGTTGTGAGAAGTGGGTTCGTTCGAGCCAGAAGGAGTAGAGCCTTGTGAATAATTGAGAACAGGCTCTAACGAAGAAGAAGAAGGTGAAGAAAAACCACCGGCAGGGGTGTTATTGTGAATGCCCACATTGTTTTGCAACATTTTTCCCGATCTCAACGTGGTCACAGCGTTTACGTTATGAGTTTGCTGTTGATGTGCAACATGTGCATGACCGGGATTGGGCAGTGGTTGAGATGGGAGCTTTCCTTTCTCTCGCTCGCTCAGTGCTGCATTGAGTTATGCAATTTGTTCCTCAATAGATTTGATGCTTTGATCGTGTGAGGCACTGTTTTGCACCAAAGATTGAATAGAAGTCTCTAGTCTTGCTGTAGACTGTGTAGATTGCTTTAGGAATGCATCTAGACTTCTTTCGAGCAAGCTAACCTTGTCATTGTTAGGTTGAACAAAATTGTTTGGCGGGTAAGATGTGTTAAGCACAAAATTGTTCACCTGATTAGGGTAAGGTTGTTATTGGAAAGGTTGTTGTTGAAATTGAGTTTGTGAGGGTGCTTGTTGTTGTTGTGGAGGAGGTCCTTGAAAATTGTTATTTCCTTGGAATTGTTGATTTTGGTTCCAAGCGAAATTTGGGTGACTCTTCCACCCCGGATTGTATGTCGAAGAGTATGGATCGTTTCTCTGTCGTTGCTGAAAGGCAGCATTGACTTGATCCTGTCCTTGAGTAGATGCATTGTAAGGACACTCTTCGGTGAGATGTGAAGGACTCGAACAACAAGCATAAACAGTTCGTGGAGGCACAACAGGGGCAGTAGAAGACGATGAGATTTTGGTTTCAATCGCTTCTAGCTTTTTCGTAAGGGCGGCCATCTCGGCCTTCATAGCAATCGACATCTCTACTTGATGTATGCCTGCCCTAGATTGACCACTAGAAGAAGATGATGTGGTCTTGGTACTCTCCCACTGAATTGTTTGCTCACTAAGATCCTCAAGAAACTGCCAAGCTTCGTCACTAGACTTGGAGAGAAAATGACCTTGACATATGGTTTCTAGCAACTGCTTTGTTGCCGAGTTCAATCCCTCATTTAATGTTTGGCAAAGTTGCCAACTTTCGATTCCATGATGAGGGTATTGAACGAGTAGGTCTTTAAATCTCTCAAAGCACTTCCAAAATGGTTCGGAAGGAAGCTGTTAAAATTGTATAATCTCGTTACGGATTCTAGCAGTTTTGTGATGAGGATAGAAATTTTTCAGAAAAGCTTTCACAAACTCGTCCCAATTTCTAATGGTATGTGATGCGGTGCTGTATAGCCACTTCTCGGCTAGGTCACATAAGGTAAAAGGAATGACCCTTAGCCTTATAGCGTCATCACATAATTGGGTCGTTTTCATCATAGCGCACACATTTTGGAATTTATTGATAAAAATATACGCATCTTCAGATTCCAAACCATGAAATTTTAGCAGCATATTGATGAAATGTGGTTTTATTTCAAAATTGTCCCTATTTGCCGGTGGGGGTGAAAGAAAGGTAGGTAAAGAAGTGCGGACTGGGTAGAAGAGATCTGATTGGTTGATTTAGCGTACTTGCGCTTTCTAAAGGATAGATCAAAAATATTTGTAACCGCAATCAAGAACGGCGTCGCTTTGCAGCTAGCCGGTGAGTATGGGTCGGTCCACAGGGATGTTGTGAATTTTCTAATCGCGCTAACGAGTTAATTCCGAAGGGTGTTCGGATTAATTATTAAATCTAAAAATTGAAGTTGTATGATACTAGAATTAGAAACTTGCTAGGATTGGGTTTAGGGAAAAATTTGGTAAATAAAGATCTACATCTCTTTCCATTGCCTTTAATTAAAGATATCATATTAGTGTTATGGTAAATCATAACAAAGGGGATTAGGATGATTGGGAAGATTGATTCTTCCTCTAGATCCTTGTCCTTCCTTTCTTAATCTTTACCCTAACCTCCATGGAAAACCTTAAAATCAGGGCCTTTAGACTACGGAATCACCGTTACCTCGAGGGTAGAGTGCCGTAGGGAGCGGAATAAGAAGCTATGCATGGAGTTCTAATTTTCATAAAAGATTGGCAAAGAAAAGAGATGAGAGATCTTCGTCTCTCAAATCCTTCCCCATTCCTAACCCTAACAAGCGAGAAAACTACTCATTCATTAGAGGATTAAAATACATTTATCTAGGGCAGAGAATAAAAATTACCTAGGGCAAGAATTAAAATCTAAACTAGAGCAAGGAATTAAATCTTCTTACAGATGCATCTCTCCAATCATCAACGCAGGGTTGTCAGATCTGAATTCATGAATTGAAAAGAAACACCGATGCTCTCCATAAAGAATTCTCAATTTATTATTAAAAGGAGACATGAAGAAATTACAATGAGTAGAGTTCCTATTTATAGAGAATAGGAAACCCTATGTTACAATTGATTTGCATGTCTATATTTACCAAAATATCTTTAGGAAGACCTAGTCAAAGTAGACTTCAAGCTTTGGTAAAATTTTATGTCTCTTTAAAAGAAAGTATTGGGCCTTGGATCTTTGGGCTTCCTTATTATTTGGTTCTTTATTAAAATAGCTTCTATGTTTCTTCCAGATCTCCAGTGAATAATTGCGGTGGGCTTTTAACCGTTCGCTTTGTAATCTTGGACCTTGCATTGCCTTGTACTTTGTGAATTTTATCTTTGATGTAGGCTTGATCAAGAGTCTTCTGTTTGTTGGTCAAAGTCCACTTTTGCATCGTCTTTTCATCGTTTTCACTGTTTTCTGTCCAAGAACCTGTAACCTGTAATATGTAGCAGACATGCGTCAAAAGTACCTGTTTATTTGTAAAAAGAATAAGAATGGGGAATATAATAATGCAATATTATCGTATGAACAAATACCCCCAAACTTATCTTTTGCTCGTCCTCGAGCAAACTTATTTTTATTCACTAAAATCCTAACCACACTTTCACAGGGAAACGCGATTGCACTGAGCACGTGCAACAAGCCGTTAAACCTCTAGGTGTCCCTAGTAGTAGGAGTGTTGTCTCCTAAGGGTTTTCAGCGGATTACACCTACAAAATCCTATCAACTCGGCCCATTGATTTTTGTTCTCCAATTAGGTTTTCTAACAAGGAATTCTATTATCTTTTGACACGCAAATTATCCACCCATATTCTTCACACTTCCTCATTATTTAACTTAAGATTATATATGTTATGTAGACCTACTTAGCTTTCGGCATCTCTTAAGTTTTCCTTCTAGGGTTTCCATCTCCACTTAGGAATTTTTATCAACTCTATTAAAGATACAAGTTCTATTCTTCACTCCTTTCTCTCATCTAAACTCCAATCACATATCCCCTACGTGTGTGTATAGATCACCCCTACACTTGGAAATTCAAATCAAGCAATCATACCCTTGTCCGTTGTCCAAAGTACTTATTAGTAGGTGAATTTTTAATTGAATTTTGCTTACACATCCTTCATGCGACCGTTAATACTTCTTGAGGTACCAACAACCGATTACAAGATATGTTTGCACTTTAAAGCGTAATTCCTAGTCTTGCAACACCCAAGGCTTTTAGCAGTGACTCCCAAACCAGTTGGTCTAAGGCACTAGGTGATGAAGCACCCCCGCTAAATATTTTTTCTATTTTTGCAGCCTAAAGTAATCACAAAAACCAGTGTCCATTTTTTTATTCTTCATTCACACTTATATATTTTTTTTCATTTTCTACGTACTAAGGACTTTAGACAAGAGCATTTCAAGGTCTCTTCTACTATTCCAAGTTTCAAGGTGCGTGATTGTGCAAATTGTAGGGTATACGTTTTCAGAATCTAGTCTTAAGCTAGGAACTATTTTTCAAACTTATACTCTAATAAGAACATCAATACTCTTCCCTTGTTTTGACTTAGCCCAAGAAGTGAACCCAAAATTTGCCTATTTCTAAATAAACTACAAAGACATATACTTTCTACCGTTAAACTTTAAGGATGGTTATCTTTAGGGTTTTTAATTCACTAAGTCTAAGATCTAATTGTTCCTAGCCAGTTGACCTATTTGTCAAACCAAAGTCAATTAGCCAAAATTGAATACAATAATTTTTATAATTTTTCAAATTTTTTTAATTTTTATGGGTTTTCAAAATAAGTATGCAAATGCAAAAATGTACATATGAATGCGAAGGAAGAAGACGTACCGAGCATACCCCCAAACTTGAACTTGACAGTGTCCTCACTGTCATGCTAAACCAAGAGGGTCAAAATGCCAGTACTCCCCTGTTTATTTATTTATAAATTTTTTTTATGGTTTTAATGTTTTGAATTTTTTTTATTTTTTTATAGAAAAAGAAAACAAAAATATATATACATATATACAACAAGGTTCCCCCCAAACTAAAGCTTGGCCTTGCACAAGCCAAAAGTTAGCACCAACCATTCAAAAATCTTATCGTGGAAATGGTATAGTTGGTGCAAGAAAATGAGAAGCACGCGAGACCGTGTGGAAAGAAGAATGGTAGAATATGGTCTCGGTAGGGGAGAAGAATGGCGAAAAGAAGAAGGAAGTGGAGTACGATCTTGAGGGTGTAAATTGAGTGAATAAATTAGCGCAATATGTGATGACCGATATGTTAAAAGCGATTGCGCTAACCTATCAACTCGTCGAGAAATGGGATCAAATCCCTCAAGATTCGCAAGAAAACATGGGTGCACCGAACTTGGTATAGGAGATGAAAGCGTAACGGTCATTTGTTCGGTCGGAACAATGGGAAAGACGAAAGGGAGTGAATTAGGGATAGTATCTTTCTCACCGTAGTAAACTGTTTCAAACTTGAAAGATTCCATTAATGGTTCGAAACTACTATAATCAACCGAGTCTGATGGCTCATCTGAAAATGTAAAGGACTCAAACTCGGGCGGTGAGTCATCAACATCGTCCGAAAAAGTGAAACACTCGTAAGTGTTATCATCTGTGAGAACAGTGTCAGATTCAAAGGAAAATATTTCAAGCTCACAGTCTTCAAGTGTGATCGTGGTCGGAACGATAGAAAGGAGGGAGGGTGATATAACAGTTAAAGGTTCGGGAGGATGAATTGGAAAATCCGACACATCAAACAAAAATGATTCAACCTCAATATTATCCTCAAAACTCTCCTCAATACTTTCCTTATAATTCTCCTCAAAATTCAACTCATCCATGCCATTATCATCAAAATCCAGACGCATATGAAGTTCGGGAGAAACATCTAATGACTCGGGATAATGAATTGGACATATAATATCAATCAAATCAACAGGTTCATCATCCGAAATACTCCCGGCGTCTATTTCCTCAATCAAGTGAAAATCAATTTTCTTAGACACTTCCTCAAAAGCATGGATGTTTATCAATGTAGGTTCTAGAGTGGAAGTGTAAAGGTCAAACGGATTAGGTGCTGTTTCACTCGAAAGGGGTTCTTCACAATTTGGCAAATCAAACACTACAAAATCACACAACTCGTTTTTATTTTCAACGGGTGAATCATTTAGAACAATCGATGGAAAACCGGAGTTGTGGGCTTCAATTGGGTAAGGGTAGGTTTGATTTGGAAATCCTCTCAAATTCTCACTCTGTCCAACCGCCTCCTCATACATTGGAAAATTTGGAGCTAGTTGGAAACTAGCTACCGGTTCACTAGGTTGCATAAGGGCGGCCACGGACGCTTCCACATTCCTAACCATTTTGTTTGTTGCTAAAATATAAGCTTGCAACGACTGTTCCAAACTAGACATGGGTGGTGAAGGGGTTTCGGTAAAAGATTCGAAATTGTTTGGATACGTGAAACTCCCAAAAGGTTGTGTAGAAACAGGGTCTAGTGAAGGTGGGAAAGTCGGGTAGGACTGGTAGGAATTGGATGGTTGGACAGGAGTAGGGTCAACATGTGGATAAAAAGGTGAATGGACTTGTTGATCCCTAGAACTAGATGTGTGGAGAGGGGTGAAAGATCGGCTACGAGATTGAGCAATATGCTCAGCAATGGACATCGGTTTAGGAGTTACAGCTGGACTCGAAAAAGTGGTATCAACATATGAAGATGGTAAAGGTTGACTTGGTTGACACAAAGTGGGTTGAAAAGTCGAATTGTTTCTCCTAGACGCCTCTATTTGATCTTTCAAAGATATTTTAGGCATGAAAGGATCGTCTTTAAATTGACCAAACAAATTGATGAACGACGCAAAATTAGGTTCGGGATACCAAAGTTCGGCAAGTGATTTATTATGTGGGGTACCCATGTTGTAAGAGGAAAAGGGGAAAGAAAGAAAGTTGGTTTGTGCAAGGATTTGTTTGCGGCAAAAGTTTGCAAGTTTTCTATAAAAGATTTGTCCCTTTTATTCTTTTTTTCTTTATTTGGAAATTGTTGCAAAAAAGATTTTTGATAAAAGATATGCAACAGAAAAAATATTACTTGCATTTAGTTATTATGTTAAGCATATCACAAGAATCTTTATTTGGAAAAAAAATTGTTGCAAAAAGATATTCGAGAAAAGATATGCAACAAAAAAGATTACTTGCAATCAATTTCTATTTTGAGCGGGGCCCAAAAATCCTGCACAAGATCGTTATTTGGAAGGGAAAATATTTTTATAGCGCACGGAATCCTGCATAAGATTTGTTATTTGGAAAGGGATATTTTTAAAGCACAAAGAAATCCTGCAGGCAAATTTACAGAAGATATATCAAGATTTGCAGAGGAGGAGAGAAAACTCACAGAGATTTGCAATGGCGGAAATCTGCACAGGATAGTCTTTTTTTATATTTTTTATTTTTTTATTTTTATACTGAACCGCAGAGCAAATCTGGCGAATTGAACCAACCAAACGGCCGCGGATCCGCCGCCGTAACCCTCCTTCGACCGCGGTTCCGCCGCGGATTGGTCGGCTCGGGAGGTTTTTTTTTTTTTTGAACCAGATCACCACGATTTTTCTTGTTGACTCAGTCCTCCAAATTTCTTCTGTTGTCTATTGTGATATTCCTCTATTTGTTTGGATTTGATATTTGCTGTTCTGATCTCTGTAGATTTCCAGATCTGAATTTCTTTGTAGATCCTGCAAAAAATTCTCACAAGAATACCCTTTTCCAAAAATAACAGATGATATATTTTTTATATTTTTTTTTGATTTTTCAGATTTTTATGATTTTTTTAATTTTATGATTAACCCGAAATTGCGAAAAGGAAAGTACTACGCCATCCCCGGCAACGGCGCCATTTGATTGAATGATTTAACGTGCTTGCGCTTTCTAAAGGATAGATCAAAAATATTTGTAACCGCAATCAAGAACGGCGTTGCTTTGCAGCTAGCCGGTGAGTACGGGTCGGTCCACAGGGATGTTGTGAATTTTCTAATCGCGCTAACGAGTTAATTCCGAAGGGTGTTCGGATTAATTATTAAATCTAAAAATTGAAGTTGTATGATACTAGGATTAGAAACTTGCTAGGATTGGGTTTAGGGAAAATTTGGTAAACAAAGATCTACATCTCTTTCCATTGCCTTTAATTAAAGATATCATATTAGTGTTATGGTAAATCTTAACAAAGGGGATTAGGATGATTGGGAAGATTGATTCTTCCTCTAGATCCTTGTCCTTCCTTTCTTAATCTTTACCCTAACCTCCATGGAAAACCTTAAAATCCGGGCCTTTAGACTACGGAATCACCGTTACCTCGAGGGTAGAGTGCCGTAGGGAGCGGAATAAGAAGGTATGCATTGAGTTCTAATTTTCATAAAAGATTGGCAAAGAAAAGAGATGAGAGATCTTCGTCTCTCAAATCCTTCCCCATTCCTAACCATAACAAGCGAGAAAACTACTCACTCATTAGGGAATTAAAATACATTTATCTAGGGCAGAGAATAAAAATTACCTAGGGCAAGAATTAAAATCTAAACTAGAGCAAGGAATTAAATCTACTTACAGATGCATCTCTCCAATCATCAACGCAGGGTTGTCAGATCTGAATTCATGAATTGAAAAGAAACACCGATGCTCTCCATAAAGAATTCTCAATTTATTATTAAAAGGAGACATGAAGAAATTACAATGAGTAGAGTTCCTATTTATAGAGAATAGGAAACCCTAGGTTACAATTGATTTGCACGTCTACATTTACCAAAATATCCTTAGGAAGACCTAGTCAAAGTAGACTTCAAGCTTTGGTAAAATTTTATGTCTCTTTAAAAGAAATTATTGGGCCTTGGATCTTTGGGCTTCCTTATTATTTGGTTCTTTATTAAAATAGCTTCTATGTTTCTTCCAGATCTCCAGTGAATAATTGCGGTGGGCTTTTAACCGTTCGGTTTGTAATCTTGGACCTTGCATTGCCTTGTACTTTGTGAATTTTATCTTTGATGTAGGCTTGATCAAGAGTCTTCTGTTTGTTGGTCAAAGTCCACTTTTGCATCGTCTTTTCATCGTTTTCACTGTTTTCTGTCCAAGAACCTGTAACCTGTAATATGTAGCAGACATGCGTCAAAAGTACCTGTTTATTTGTAAAAAGAATAAGAATGGGGAATATAATAATGCAATATTATCGTATGAACAAGATTCTGGAGCGCAACTCGTGCGGGCGCTTCAACAGGCAGTTGAATCGGGTTATTCGCACCTGGCGGAGGTGGAATCATTCCCGTCGGTAAGGTATCGTTGGGGTTAAATCCCGACATGCCTTCGGAAGAAGAATTTGAAGGTGTAGGTAAGAAAGTGGACGGAATGTCGACTTCGGTGTCGAAGGGTTCGTCGGTCGGTACCAACGAAACACGGACTAATCGGGCGTTAGTATCCATAGTCCAAAGTGACATACACTAAAGGGGTAGTGCTGTCAGGAAAAAAAAAGAAAGAGAGAATGTGGAGGTAAGATAACGTCAATGAGAAGAAGTGGTGTAAGTGAGGTGCAAGTTTTCTTAAGCGACAAGTTGCAAGTTTTGAAAAGATCTTTCTTTTTTTTATGTGAGAATTTTGCAAAGAGATTTTTGAAAAAAGACTCGTGACAAAAATGTATCAACCACACATGCACAATCAGGCCTAGATCTAGGGTCACCTAGGTCTGCTAGACAGCTCCTAACTAGGGCTAGAAATAGGACCTCAAACCGCCTCTTCACCGCCAATTGCGGCCAGGTAAGTGCCAGGTAAATGGGAAGGAACCACAATAGTGGGCCTAATTAATAACCACTAGCCTAGACACACTTGCCTAGACACCGTAAAGTCAGTTAGGATAAACGGTCGATGCCTATACTAGTCCTTTTCCTATTGAGCTCGATGTCCTTAGGGCTGAGTCTAGTATTTTTTAATTAATTGTGGTCAATGCAAATGTTTTAAATGTTTTCTGGGGTCCTGGGAAGGGTGATGAAATCCCCACCGAATCTAAGTTTGGTCAATTAGCCCCTTAAAGTCCAATTAAATTATGCAAAACAATAACTTCACTTGCAATCAATTTTTAGCGCGGCGCAAAGAAACCTGCAGAAAATCTGTTATTTAGAAGGGGAGAGAAGATTTTTAGCGCAAAGAATTCTTGCAGAAAGTTTTTACAGTGGATATAGTGTAGGTTACAGAGGGGAGAATGAGAGATCTAACCATGCAATTTTCATGCAGAGAGGAGGTAATACCGCCGCGGTTCTGCGGTTTTAGCGCCCAATGGCAGCGGTTTCGCGGTCAGGTGACAAGATCAGCTCCTGAAAAAAATTGTACTGCTCTGTTGGTTCAATATACCTCTGTTGTGATGTGCACTTTACTGATTTTCCTTCTGTAAAATTCCAGATCCGCGATTCTTCGCTGTTCCTGCAAGATTCAAACAACAAAACCCTTCAAACAGATAAAAATTGATAAAAAAAATTTGTACTTTTTATATTTTCAGATTTTTATAATTTTTAAAATTTATATCAACCCGAAATCACACAAAAGAAATTTTACGCCATCCCCGGCAACGGCGCCATTTGATTGGTTCAAAAAATATATGTTAACCGTAATCAGAAACGGCGTCGCTTTGCAGCTAGCCGGTGAATACGGGTCGATCCACAGAGATGTGTAATTTTCTTATGTATTTTTACGAGTTGATTCCAATTGTGATTTGATTTTTCTCGATTGATTTTAAAAACTAAGTTGTAATATATTAAAAAACTTGTTAGGGTTAGGTCTAAGGTAGGGTTGATAAGATTAATATTATCACCTCTTTCAATGCCTTCGATTAAAACCTTTTAGAAGTCATAACAATTATTAGCAAAGGGGATTAGGATGATTGGGACGAAACGAAGTTTCTTCCTCTAGATCCTTGTCCGTCGTTTCCTACTAATTGCTATAACCTTCATGGACGTCATGTATGTCCGGTCCTTTATACTACGGTTTCACCGTTACCGCGTAGGTAGGGTGCCGTAGGGAGTGGATCATGCATGCGTGCATGAAGTTCTACTTATGAAAATTTATTGGCATTGAAGGAGATGAGAGATATTCATCTCTCAATCCCGCCCTTGTTCCTAACCCTACCAAGCGAGGAATTTACTCGCTCATTAGGGGATCTTCTAAAAATGACATTTTTGTTTGTTATGTGTTTTGTTTTTTATCTAAAGGACTAATTATCTACTGCAGATTAAAAAGTTCTATAATAGATTTACTTAGGGCAATGAAAGGATTTATCTAAGGCAATTATTAAATTAGAACTAGGGCAAGAAATGAATTAACACTAAGGCAGAAAGTAAAGAAAATAAAAACTTACAGAAAAATTGATGCTCTAATTCTCCCAACAGTTCTGAAATTTTATTGATTGAAAAGAGGCATAACCTTTTACAATTTTTTTGATTACAATTTATAAGTAAACAGGGGAATTTAGGGTTACGGGATTCGCACATGTGCAATTACAGATTTGCCCACGAAAAATCCAAACCCCCGCTCCGACGCACCGACACCAGAAAAATCCATCGACACGGGCACTTAATGGCCGCGGAACCACGGCAAATGTGGGCCTTGGGCCGCGGTTCCGCGGCCCTCTGGTGAGCTCAGCTTACCAAACTTTCTGGGCTGCATCTTGGGTGTTAGGGCTTCTTTATTCTTCACTCCTTTTCTCTGTTTGGCTTATTATTCTTCTCAAGATCTTCAGTGAAAATTCGTATTGGTCTTTTAACCGTTTCACTTTGACATGTTTGGACCTTGCGTTGCCTTGTACCTATGTGAACTGTTATTAGTCTGGGCTTGACTAGGATCCGTCTACTTGTTGGTCAAAAAAGTCCCTTTTCTGTATCAACTTTCGTCTTTTTCACTGTATTCGCTCCAAGAGCCAGTATCCTGTAATATGCAACAAACGTGCGTCAAGAGTACCTATTTATTTATAAAATGAATAAAAATGGGGAGTACAATAATGCAATATTATAGTATGAACACCTCTCCGCCGATCTAGCAGGGTTCCTCACCCACCTGAGAGATATTTCGGTTTCTCTATGACAGTGGGAGCGAGGATTGCATCATGGGATGATGACCTGACTAGTTTCGAGCTGGCCATCAAGAGTAGGGACTCTGTAAGAATGGCTGGATGCTTAGCGATCTGAGATGGAATCCTTATACACCAACAAAATATGGACTTTGGTTGCTTTATCTGAAGGGTTAAATCCCCATCAGGAGCAAGTATATCTTGAGAAGATTACTTGGTGTATATGGAAAGGTTGAGACTTTCAAAGATAGACTTGTTAAAGGTTTGCATCATTGACCAGCTTTGGATTGTGATGAGACCTTTTCTAGGTACCTATGCTTAAGTCCATCCAGATCCTACTTGCCACGGCTACATACCATGACTACGATATCTGGTGGTTGGGTGTCATGACTGCTTTTCTAAATATTGATTTAGAAGAGAACGTCTATAAGTACACAGCCAGAGGGCTTCGTAAACAGTGGGAGCAGCGGAAACGTGTGCAAGATGTTTTATGTGATAAAGCAGGCATCGCGGAGTTGGAACATCTGTTTTGATGTGATAGTCAAAGAGTTTGACATCATCAAAATGGTAGATGAACCTTGTATATACAAAAAGGTAGTAGGGAGTACGGTGGTGATCCTCGTAAAGTACGTGGATGACATACTTTTGATAGGGAAGAAGTTTCCTATGCTACGCTCGGTCAATCTCCGCTTATCACAAGGATTCTCTATATAGGATCAAAGTGATACCTACTAAATCCTGGGTTTTGGATCTATGAGATAGATCTAATTGGATGTTAGGACACTCACTAGTTGTAGTGAGATGGTATCAATCGATCCTAGGGAGAATCACTGGAAAGGTTCCAGGGTGATAAGGATGACAGAATGTCAGTCACAGGCATTGTGTTTACCCTCAGTAAAGGGACGGTATGTTGGAAGAGTTCCAAGCTAGATACGGTGACATACTAGACGATAAAGGCTGGATACATTGTTACCAAAGATGCTACCAAAGAGGACGTCTGGATGTATATTAGTTCATGAGATGAACTTCGTTCCTCCCATTGTGTGACAATGGAGTGGTAGCTTATGCCTAGAAACGCCCGTCCCATCAGTGATCCAGACATATTCTAAGGCAGTGTCACCTGATCGTGGAGATGGTTGATCTCCAGGGTGATCGAGGTTAGGAGAGAAGACTCAGAGGACAACACGGCGGATCCACTCAGAAAGGTCTTTTCCCAGAGAGGGACTTTTATGGGATGGTTGAGTATGAGATACTGCAACCACTGCTACAGATGGCCCTGGTGCAAGTGGGAGATTGTTAGTTATATGTATGCCCTAGAGGCCATTGCTATACATAGGATGTATATTGTAGTGGATGCTTGGACATATATAGGGAGGACTTTCTTGCTCGACATGATAGTATGCTATCTGGTTACTCTTTACCTTGACGTGTACACTGATTGTCTCTCTGTTACATGTTGGTAAAGCCCTTAGGATGTGTACTTGACTACCTAGACTATGATGCGGATCATACTTGTGGGGACATGGTAGTCCATAAGTACATCCTTCAAGGTCCCTAGTCGAGGGTGTATCGAGACAGGGCATCGATATACCAGAGTAGACTAGCGTATACCTTCTCGACCCATACAGATGGGCGATGGATGATCCCATATCCATTAGTCTTTGACATCAGAAATGATATACGGGTGCTCAGTGGAGACTGGGTACACTGGACGGACTCGCCGAGAACTCCCAGATGGTATTATACCTCACGTCAGATGGCAGTTCTCTGGTGACACTGGTACAGAGTAGTCTGTTGACCCGAGATCGTCATAGAGTCTTGTGTGATTCCCACTGTGCTTTGATTTCCACCTTACCACGTCCAAGTGGGCGTGCAAAACGGTGGTTTTTGGGTACAGTCCCGAATCACATGGAGGCAATGAGCGACAGGAGGGGATTCGTCTCTCCCGGTATAGGGAGTTGATGTTGCGCTGTGTTCGATTGGCTATAAGCGAAAATCCCTGGCCAGGGTTGCTGAGATTTACTGGTAAGTGTTACCAGTAGTTTCTCGAACTGTTATAGACCTCATATCGACACGACTTATCGAGCTACTGGGGTCTGACATTTACCACCCCTAGGCGAGATATGCGACATATCAGACGATCAGACCAGACTGTACGGTAAGTGTTACTGGTTGGATTCACAGGAGTGTGAGCGGGCTTGCTCGTTGATCTTCTGATCGCTCAATACCCGGGTAGCCTTTACGTTTAGCAGACCGCTTGCGGCTTGTGGGTGTTTGATATGATCATCACCTGTTGCCGGCGTATTGACAAGTCTTTAGAGTCCTACACAGAGGTTTCCTGGCTCAAGCAAAACAAAATAGGAGCGCATATGAGATATGTGCGGGACCGAGAATAATGCGTGTATTTGATACCGTATTCTATTCTCACGATGAATGTATCGATTGGTTGTATGCTATATAACTTAGTTATCGAATCTAGGATTGATTCGATAAGTCGATGCATTGGATATTAGTCGGTCATATGCGATATGACCGGATCGTTAAATCAAGTGTTGATTTAATGATTTAATATATAATTATATATTAGATATATTACTTTACATTAACTAGTATTTGTTCACTTAAAGATGGATTTTCTCACTTGATGTGCACATTGTATATATGATATAGTTTTGTGCACTAGATTGTATCATGTTTGATGATACATGCAAACTTGGGTGTATGTTTACTTTAAACCATGTTTAAGTGAATGGTTAGGGTTTTGTTATCTTTTCTTGATTATTTATTTTATTTATTTATTCATTTTAGCAAGAAAAGAAATGGTTGCTTCTTTTGTTTTTTCCTTGAAGCTTCAAGAAGCTTTGACCATTTTTGTTTCTTTTGCTTAACCTAACCATTCACCTAACCATAGTTTATTCTCTACACTCAACCATGGTTGCATTATGATAAGAATGACTTGGATTTTCTTTTTAAGATAATTCTTTTTATTCTTTCTTCATCTTCATCTTCATCAAGCTTCATGAAAGCTTGCTAGCTTCAATGGTGACATGAGAAAAAGAGTGAGAAATCCAATTCTAAAGTGAACCCACTTCCTATTTCTTCATCCTCTACCACTTGCCATGTAGTATAAGGTGTTTTCTTCACAAGTTTCATGACTTGGTGAAGTTGGAGCTTGATCTTGAGTTGCCTCGACGTAGATCATCTTCGGCATCGAAGTCGACGACCTAGCCCGATCATTTCTTCGACGAAACCATCGCCAGAGTCCGGGATCCGATGATCGCAGCGGAGGGACGTCATCACGGAGCCAAGGAAGTGGAGGAATGGATCTACAAAGGTTGTATTTCCATTCACTTTCTAGTAAAGTTGTTTACTTGTATGGTTTTCGCCTTGCCTCTAGTTAACGATCGAATTAGGGTTTCTCGGCACATAGAATTTTTTTGAATTGGCCATGTTTGATCTGTTGTAGAACCTCATGGGTGTGCCTAGGAATCCTACAGGTTAGGGGGCTATACCTTTCTTGAACTCCTTCGTTTTCCGGTGTACGGATCGGCCTCACCTCGTCGTCTCCTTGCGCCGAAGATGGATCCACCTGAAAGCTTCTACCTTTGGCTTCTTCTTCGAACTTGAAGAAACTAGAACACTTGGTTTGCTAAACCTTGTGAACTAGGATGAGTAGAGAAGTGATATGGCTTTTCTTTTATCTCTAAGGCAATGTTTCTCAACTCATGAGAGGGTGTTGCCTTGAGCTAGAGAAAGAGCAAGAGGAAGAGCAAGAGGGAGAGCTCAAGCAAGAGAGAGAAATGAAATAAGAGAATTAGTAACTCTTTTGCCATCCAAGCTCTCATAATCCAAAACCATGATTACTCATAATAGTAATTGAGTATTATGTGATGGTTCAAGTCAAAATGGCCATATCATTTCATGCACTCATTTTGCAAAAACAAACAAGCAAGCAAAAGTCTTTGCCATGAAATGATTGCCATTGCAATGATGATGGTCAACTTGTCCAACCCAGTCAACCAGTCAACAAGTCAACAAAGTCAACCCCTCATCTCAACCATGACACAATAATACTTAATTAATATTATCATTAATCATATTTCTTATTCTCATTAGGGTTTAGCAAAAGTCAATGGTCAACAGTGAATAGTCAACAGTCAATAACCCCAATGAGAATCCTCTGCCTCTGTCTCTCTGTCAACTATGCATACACACCCGCATCCGTGTTCCGAGGAACACGAATACAAACGAGATAAAACCAATCCCATAATGTACACTAGGATCTGGCTTAAACCAAAGCCCGCTAGTGTTAACTGTCCGGACACCAAACGTGCACAAGTGCACGGATGTGACCGAACCCTGTCGTAAAACCATACGACCTGTCGTAAAACCATGCGACCTCTACTCTTTTGCCTAAAGGCGAATAGCTTTCTGTGTTGGACTCTAAAGACTCGACACTATGCTGGCAGTGGGTTTAACCACAGACCGCAAGCGGCACTAGCTGTGCATAACGGTCCCCAGGTAGATGCCGACAAGAAGACTGACGAGGTGAAACCCATCTGAACTCCTACTGAGGCTGAATGTGAAAATCTCTGTACAGTCCGGTCTGTTCGTCTGATACATCGCATGGCGGGCCTAGGGGGCGGTAAACGTCAGTCCCCTAATAGCGGTACAAGTCGTGTCGGATTGTAGCCCAGAACACCCTGAGATAGCACTGGAAACCTACCAGTATATCTCGCTTGCCCTGGCGAGGGACTGCTCGTGTAATGGCTCTCCTAGACACAGCGCGATGTCAACCCCCAATACCGGGAGAGACGAATCCTGTCTAACCGTCACTGCCTCCAAGTGCTTCGGGACTGCACACAACTACTACCTGTTTGCACGACTCCTTTGAGCCGTAGTAGGGTAGTAATCAAAGTATAGTGGGAACACACTCGAGGCGAAGTGACAGTGTCAAGTCAGCGGACTAAGCTGTACTCATGTCACCTGGGAACTGATAACTGACGATAGGTATAGTACCAACCAACAGTTCCCGACGAGTCCTGTCCAGTATACTCGTAACCTAACGAGCACCCGCATACTATCTCAAGTACGACGTACTGACAGCTGTGGGACAGACTGTCTCCCACACTGGGATGAGAAGCGCATACGCTAGTCTACTCCGGAGTATCGATGCCCTGTCTCGATAGTCCTACGACTAGGGACCAACATAAGGATGTGCTTGTGGATTACCCTGCCCCCGCTAGTGTGACTGCCATCACAACGCTGGTAATCAAGCAAAGATCCTAAGGGCTCCACTAATGTGTATAGGTGATATACTAAAATAAACACATGTACATATTAAAGTAGAAACAAACCAAGTAGCATACTACCATTTTGAGCAAGATTGTGTATACAACTGTGAATATCCCAAGCTTCCATTAAGTAATATACAAGCTAGTATGATACAGTAATAGCCTCTAGGGCATATACACTAACAGGAATATCTTCTACAACATCGAGGAACAAAAGGTTTTTTGTTTCTCAGCATGCTACCTTTGTGAAAGGGAATTTCTTCAGTGGTGATGAGGTAGAACTGGAAAAAGTTCCAGCTATACAAACTGCAGCTGATGATTTGGTAAACCCGAAGGATTCAATAGTTTCTAACGAACCTCAGCCTCTCCGCCGATCTAGTAGGGCTCCTCATCCACCTGATAGATACTTCGGTTTCTATATGACAGTGGGTGCGAGGATTGCATCATGAGATGATGACCCAACTAGTTTCGAGCAAGCCATCAGGAGTGGGATTCTGTAAGAATGGTTGGATGCTCAGCGATCTGACATGGAATCCTTATACACCAATAAAGTATGGACTTTGGTTGCTTTATCTGAAGGGTTAAATCCCCATCAGGAGCAAGTATATCTTGAGAAGATTACTTGGTGTTCATGGAAAAGTTGAGACTTTCAAAGCTATTCTTAAGTCCATCCAGATGCTACTTGCCATTGCTACATACCATAACTAAGATATCTGGCGGTTGGGTGTCATGACTGCTTTTCTAAATATTGATTTAGAAGAGAACGTCTATAAGTACACAGCCAGAGGGCTTCGTAGACAGTGGGAGCAGCGGAAACGTGTGCAAGTTGCTTTATGGGATAAAGCAGGCATCGCGGAGTTGGAACGTCTGTTTTGATGTGGTAGTCAAAGTGTTTGACTTCATCAAAATGGTAGATGAACCTTGTATATACAAAAAGGTAGTAGGGAATATGGTGGTGATCCTCATATTGTACGTAGATGTCATGCTCTTGATAGGTAAGGAGTTTCTAATGCTACGCTCGGTCAATCTCCTCTTATCACAAGGATTCTCCATAAAGGATCAAGTTGATACCTGCTAAATCTTGGGTTTTGGATCTATGAGATAGATCTAATTGGATGTTAGGATTCTCACAGGTTGTAGTGAGATGGTATCAATTGATCCTAGGGAGAATCACTGGAAAGGTTCCAGGGTGATAAGGACGACTGAATGTCAGTCGCAGGCATTGTCTTTACCCTCAGTGGAAGGACGGTATGTTGGAAGAGTTCCAAGCTAGATACCGTGACATACTAGACAATTAAAGGCTAGATAAATCACTACCAAGGATGCTACCAAAGAAATAGTCTGGATGTACACTCGTTCATGAGACGAACTTCGTTCCTACCATTGTGTGACAATGGAGTTTTGGCTTATGCCTAGGAACCCCCGTCCCATCATAGATCCAGACATATTCTTAGGCAGTATCGCCTGATAATAGAGATGGTTGATCTCCAGGGAGATCGAGGTTAGGAGATTAGACACAGAGGACAACAGCGCGGATCCACTCACAAAGGCTTATTTCCCTGTAGAGACTTTTATGAGATGGTTGAGTATGAGATACTTCAACTACAGCTGATTGTTGGGTATACGATACCACAACAGATGGCCCTAGTGCAAGTGGGAGATTGTTAGTTATATGTATGCCCTAGAGGCCATTACTGTACATACGATGTATATTGCAGTGGATGCTTGGACATATATAGGTAGGACTTTCTTGCTCGACATAATAGTATGCTATCTGGTTGCTCTTTATCTTTACATGTAATCTGATTGTCTCTATATTACATGTTGATAAAGCCCTTAGGATCAGTACTTGACTACCAAGACTATGATACAGATCATACCAATGGGGACAATGTAGTCGCTAAGTACATCCTTCAAATGTTCCTAGTCGTAGGTATATCGAGACAGGGCATCGATATACCAGAGTAGACTAGCGTATGCTTCTCGACCCATGTAGATGGGCGATGGATGATCCATATCCATTGGTGTTTGACATCAGAGACAGTATACGGGTGCTCAGTAGAGACTGGGTTGTAGGGTTGCTGGGCACGCGCACAAGGGTCTACGAGGTATCAACCATGCTCGATTAAAAAATTACCCGTACCGAACAACCCGAATACGGATCTTTAAACTAGAGATTAGGCGAAAACTAACATGTTAAACATTTTAACACTAAGTGAGAGGGATTACAACCTTTGTAGATCCGGTCCTTCACTTCATATGCTCCGTGTTGAAGTCCCTTCGCTGCGATCATCATGCTCCGGACTCTCGAGAGGTTCCACGAAGAGAAAGATGCAGTCTTGCTTCCGATCTTCGATACAAAGAAGATCTACCTTGAAGTTTCGTTAACACAAGCTAACACTCATGAAATGATGTGAACACCCTCATCTAAATGGCAAGGGAAGATGAGGATGATGAAGTAGGATTTTTGCTCTCTTTATTTATCTTTTTCTCACATTTATTCATCACTTGGAAAAAAGCTAGTAAGCTTTTTCCATGAAGAAAGAAGAAGGAAGAAGATGAAGAATATGATAGAATTCCTTTTGTGATGAATAATGAAAGGATTAATATGATAAATAATGCAACCATGGTTGACTTAACCATTGTAGAGAATTAATCATGGGTTAGGGTTTGGGTTGAGTTAAGAGTGTGTCACACAAAAATATCAAGACAAATATCTTTATCATGACAAAAAGAAACCTTCTAGAATCAACTAGAAGTCTTAACCCTAATCCAAACCCTAATCATGTTTAAACTCCACTAAACATGTTGCATTAGTTATCATATCATGTTACAATATTATATATCACATATATAATATTTATCGTAACAAAATAAAATAATACAATTAACATATATCGCATATATATCAATGTATTACCCGAGTGAGAAAAAGAATCTTTTAGTGAGCTAATATTAGTTAATGTAATTTAATATATCATATATATATTATTATACAATAAATTACCGAATCAACACTTGATCCGACAATCCCGCTATATCGCATATAACCGACTAATATTTATCCGTACCGATTCATCGAATCAACACTTGATCCGATGATCCGGCTGATATCAAATATCGCGAGAATAGAATACAGTATCTCATATCGCATTATCCTCGGTCCCGCACATATCACATATATGCTCCTACTCCGTTTTGCCTGAGCCAAGAAACCTCTGTGTAGGACTCTAAAGAATCGTCAATACGCCGGCAGTAGGTGATGATCATATCAAACACCCACAAGCTGCAAGCGGTCAGCTAAACGTAACAGCTACCCAGGTATTTGTTGGAGATAGTGCCCTCAGAGTCAATTATTGGATCACAGGCACGTGATTGCAATGATTGAGGGAGGACCTATCCCTGTAGGACAGTCTTACTCGAGATGATAGTATGCTATCTGGTTTATCTTTATCATCGTGTACTGCTTTAGGTGACCTGACATGTCGCTATTACACGTTGATAGAGCCCCTAGGATTCTTGCTTGACTGCCAGCAGTATGATGGCGATCATATACGTGAGAGCTGGTAGTCCATAAGCACATCCTTAAAAGGTCCCTAGTCGTGGGAGTTTCGAGACAGGGTATCGATTCTCCAGAGTAGACTAGTGTATACAGTCGAGACCCCGACGAGGGGCGGTGACCGGTCTCATAAGCCACTGGTGTCAGTTGGTTCACCTAAGATGTATACAGGTGCTCATTGGGTTATGAGTACACCGGACAGGACTCGTCGGGAACATGCTAGTTGGTCTTATACCTGATGTCAGATAGCAGTTCCCTGGTGACATGTGTACAGGTTAGTTCATCAACCTGAGGATCGTCATTTGTCTCGTGTGAGTTCCCACTGTGCTTTGATTACTACCCTACCACGGCTCAAAGGAGTCGTGCAAACAGGTTTTAGTTGGGTACAGTCCCGAGCCACATGGAGGCAGTGAGCGGATCTTCAGGGGTTCGTCTCTCCCGGTATTGGGGGTGAGGTCGCGCTGTGTCTAGGAGAGCCATTACGCAAAGCCCTCGGCCGAGGCAGGAGATTTACTGGTAGGTATTCCAGTAGTATCTCAGGGCATTCTGGGCTACACTCCGACATGACTTGTACCACTTTTGGGGGTCTGACTTTTACCAACCCCCTAGGCCCGCCATGCGATACTCATAGACGAACGGACCGGACTGTACGGATATTGTCACTGACGGGCTCAGTAGGGTGTCAGGATGAGTTCGCTCATCGACGTCCCTTTTGGTCAATAGCTGGTGGCCCGTCATGTATTGGCTAATACCTCTGACGTGCTAGTGGTTAAATCCACAGCCATTGTATTGACGAGTCTTTAGAGTCCACCACACTTTCAGTTACTCAAGCTTTCGGGCGAAACGCTGTAGAGGCCGTATGGAGATATGGAAGGGTCCGATCAGATACGTGCGGTATTGCACGGATCAGGATCGGATAGTTTTGTACTAGTGGCCGTGTAGTTATATGGCAGGGTTCGATCTGATACGTGCGATATTGCACGGATCAGGATCGAACGGATTTTACTAGCCGGCTTTGGCTTAAGCCGGTCCTAGTTCAGTACAGTGTAGATTTTGTCTCATTGCATTTGTATCCGGACGGAATACAGATGCAGGTGTGTATGCACAGTATCGGGGTTTTCCTGTAATTTATTACGGGACCAGTTTTCTGGAGTTGCCAGTTTGCATTCCGTTCCGGCCGGTTTTCCTTTGTTCTTTCCCGGCCGGACTTTTCCGATGGAGGGTGTTATTTGCAAGTTTGCAAATAACACATTGTGGAGGGTTTTCTTGCAAATGTATTTATTATGAAAGCATCTTTTGATACCATTCTCATCACTTGCTTTTTGTTGATAAGAAGTTATTTGGAGTTGATTTGATTTGGTTATGATGGTGTTAGGATATGGCCACCCTCTCTCTTTTCCTACACTCACCTCCCTCTTGCTTATGTAGTTCCTTCCTCCACCATTCTCATTAGAAAATGGTTGAAGACATTTTGAGAGAGAAAGAAGATGAGAGCTTCATCTTGAGAGTTTCATTCTTGATCTCATTTTCATGCTAGAAAAATGCAAGCACCATTTTTCTAATCTTGATTCCTCCATCATCTTCAATGGCAACAAACCCAAATGAGACAAACCCTCTACACTACGCCTCCTACAGCATTTCTTGGGCATGTCGACTTGCCGGCTTCATGCCCGAGTTGCCTCGGTATTGAGGCAGGAGCCCGTAAAAGACGCAGGCGATGTGGTGCCCTTCCGGCGAGGAGTCGACGATGTGGAGACAAGTTATTCCGCGGGAGATCGGGACGATGACGAGAAGACCGGAGGACTCGGATCACTCAGTATACTTCTCTTCCCATCTCTTGTTAGCTAGCATTAAGTTAATGGTTACGATCCGGTTTTTCATTGTCCGCGGTAGCGCCGGTTTCCAAGTAAGGAAAATTTTTGATTCCGTATTTTGGCCTCGGATAGACGGCCGGGGCGCTGCCATGGCGCAACAAGGTATCAAAGCCACGCCATTAACCTTACCTAGCTTGTTCTAATGTGTTTTGCATTTCCGATCGACCAAAATTCCAAAATCTGCATTTTCACTAGCATCAGTTTCTGTTGAAAATTTTTGGTCTCAAAATTTTTTTCAGGTTGTATAAAACTAATGTACTGGAAATTATAAGACTGCTGTAAAAATTCGACGCACTCAGTCGATGGATGAAGCGCGGAACCGCGGCCAAACACCCCCTTGGGCCGCGGTTCCGCCGCACTTTGCTGTCCTCACTGTGTCCAATTTTTACAGTGGCCTTGTGGGCTGATTTTGGGGGTTTTGGGATATTAAATTTGGGCCCAGATTTTCTGTGACTGCTACAGTATTGCTTGGGGGCCCACTTGTTAATTGTTTGATCGATCGGATATTTTAAATACATTATTTCACAGTATTTACATTATATCTGCGACCGTGAATGTCACTTGATCGGTAAATCCCGTATAACTGCTATAGCCCGGTTAGACGGATTTGCGAACGTGATTTTCACGTTGATGTTCTATGTTTATGCTGTGTTGCTGCGGATCGGTCATGGGGGATAGCCTGGATGCAATGCTAGTACAGTTTTGTTGTATTATGTACATTTGATATTGCGGGGCGAGCGTCCGACATGTGGACTGCCGTCACTGCCTGTTTGTATTATTCTTTTGGGGCACGACCTGGTTGCGGTCGATGTACCCGTTGTATGTATATTTTACTTTCTGTACTAGGATTAACCCGCGGAGGGGTGCACGGATAGCCGGGTTCTAGAGGGCAACGGTCCCGCATCTCATGGCATTGAGACGGAGGGGGCTTCACTCTAGGATTGGCGGGCTATTCGCCGTACTCGTAGGGGGTACAGGTTGACCCAGGAGGGGTGCCCAAGTTACCGGATTCCGTGAAGTGCTGGGTGGTCCATTCACGGCACTGAAGGGGGCTGCCTCGCTTCAGGTTTTGGCGGGTGACTTGCCGCGCCCGTAGGGGTCTAGGATTTCATTGCACAGGCTATCCACACGACCAGGGGAACATAGGGTTTCAGCAGCGGCTCTGTGAAACCCGGGGTTTCCAGATATCTGTATTGTTCTGTGATGCTGTACATTTCTGTGATGTTGCATTTTATCACGCCTTGAGCGAAATATAATATATTGGTATATATATTAGTAGATGTTGTATATGTTTTGCATCCGCGCTAGTCCAGTCCCCGCTCTGTCGTTAGTTAAGTAACCTAACGGGTGATGACGGGACCCAGTGGCGAATGCGGATGGCATATACGTACATCAGTATATTTTCGTTCTTTGTGGTGTGATCAATTGATGGGACTGCGTTGATTCGGATCAATGCAAGATAAACAAACCTATTCTGATGTTGTTGGAACACTTTTCAAAAAGCTGTTATTGCAAGGACGTTCACTTTTGTTTTGCATCGTGGTATTCATTTGGAATATCCAGCTCCTCAGCCGACAAGGCAAGGGCCGAGATCCCTTCACCGGGAGTGACCCCTTGGACAGAAGTTTGCGTCAGGGCATTAACTTCACTATAGCCGATTACTTTTGCTTTGCATCGTGGTATTCAATTGGAATATCCTGCACCTCATTCTACGGGGAAAGAGCCGAGATCCCTTCACCGGGAGTGACCTCTTTAGTAAAGGTTTTCGTCACTATATTTTCTAAAAGGTTATCCAGTTCCTTCAACGATATCAAGTTCATTACGTTAAAGGTTTTTCGCCAAAAACCAGCCGTAGCCCTCCGTCATTTCATATTAGTATTGCTTAGTATTCGCGCTACGTTTGTCGTTGCTATTCGCCGAGGCGTAGTGTGCGGTAGCTCTGTAATGCTTTCTGTCGTATGGATATATGGATTGGTTAGGACAGTCGTACGACTTTGTTGATTATTCGTCAAGGGTCGTGCGGGTGGGTTTAACGCAATCAAGATAATGACGGGTTGAACTTGACTAGGACCTTTTGATTTGTTGATTATTCGTCAAGGTCACTTGGGTCCTAGGGGTAAAAATCACATCGGGAGTTTCAAAAGAACTGAAACTTGCCAGGCATGCGCATACCTTCTGGAGTGTGGTGACTTGAGTGGATTCCGTCAAGTTATCATGCGATGATAGTTGGATCCCGATTTCCACTGATGAGTTGGTTTACTCCTCGGGTGATCCCGACTATTTCTTCTTTCAGGTTTGGAGGAGAATTTGAGGTACAGTGGGAGGTTTCCTGATTAGATAAAGTGATAACCATTCTGATCTAGGTTAGAGTGCACGCTGAGTGTTTCTTTTCTCTCTCTCTATGGCAGCGACCATTGACCCGACCCTAAGACTATGACTCAGTGACCAAGTTGACCGAACCTTCTTAACAGGCTTTTGGATTGTCAGAGTTGCAAACCTCATTGCCACTCCTACTTTTACCCTTTTCTCCAGGACACCCCGTATTACTACGAACATCCACTTCTATTGGACAAAACCATCGTATGGTTATATACGAACTCGAAGGAATTCGAGGATGGTTTCTGGTTCTGGAGAAAACGAATAGGATTATTCAGTTGTCTTTTCCTTTTACCTTCTCTCAGGTTGCGAGTACTCCTTGGTTTAGGAGATAGTGCACCTATTACGCAAATTGGATAGTCTTCTTCCAAACCTTAGGCTGGTGCCGACCGGTAGGGAATGAAGAAAACCAATTAGCAGAACGATGGTGTGCAGAAGGTATTAAGTTAAGACAAAGCAAGGGATTAGTAAGAGGGCAAAGTAAATTGCGACTGCTATTCACGACCGAACCAAGTATTTCTTCGCCAATCCTAAATCACCTTTGTATTTCTCCAGGACAATCCGTATCACTACGAAGATCCACAGTTTATTTGGATACTCCATCGTATGGTTATATACGAACTCGAAAGGAACTTGTTCCAGTTCGGGAATGGATTCTTGTTCAGGAGAAATAGGAATAAGGTTTATTCGGTTGTCTTTTATCTTCACCTTCTCTCACGTTGCGAGTGCTCCTAGGATTAGGAAAGTACACCCTTTATGCTTATTGGATAGTCTTCTTCCAAACCATAGGCTGGTGCCGAACGGTAGGGAAGGAAGAAAACCATTTGGCCTAAAGGGGTGTGCAGACGGTAATGACTAAAGACATATAAAGGGATTTGGACAGATGGCAAAGAGATATACAGTTACAGTTGTGAATCTGGATAATGGAAGAGGCATTACTAAGAATACCGGAATACCCCACCGAAACATTTCAATGTTTCAGTTTCACTGTGTAATGTTAAAAGAAAACTGATTTCCCGATTAGATACTTACTCCAGGGTATGTATTTACCAGGCATGATTCTCACATCTGTATGGCTTTACAGATGATGAGTGGGAGTAAGTTATTGGGAATAGGGTGATCATCCTCATTATATCGGGATTCGTTGTAATCGGTGATATTTGAGGAGATCATCTGGGCTGTTTGCCGGTCGGCAAATATTTGGTTTTGAATATCCGCTGTTGTGCACCAATTTCAAATTGATATATCTGTACGTCTATTTTCATAGAGTGAGATATACCTTTTGATATTATGTCGATGACATTTACCTATATCAGTGGATGGTTAGGTAAGGAGCATTAAACAGCGGTGTAATTCTTCTTAACCATAAGTACAGTTTTCAACCTACGACACACAGTGAATGAGTTATCAGACTCAAGGGACTTATACAGAGTATTGTATGTTGTCCAGGGTCCATCAGGACAGAGGGGTTGGTCCTCATACTATATTCGGTTTACTTATGACTTCTCTAGTTTTTAGACGGCTGTTTCGTGGAAACACAGGGTCCGAATTTTGAGAAGTTGTAGGTATTTGAATAAAGTAGAGAACCAGGTATTGCAAGTATCGGGATTCTTCAAAGTGATCGAAGATGTAGATACTTGTATATGGTATTCAGTTGATAGTAATGATTAAGAGAACTTGCTTCTCTTTCGGGTTACTCATAATTGGAAGCATTCCTAACTTGAGTAACGCTGATCGGCCTACTTCCATTTAGTTTACATGCACTGGAGATAGCTGCATGATTTGAATCTGGTTCAATTAAATCAGTGCATCTGGTTCTATATTGGATATAGTACAGTTCATATCTTAACATTGTTAAGGTACGGGGAGTTGTCCGGCTTATGATTAAAACCAGACTCTGGATAACTCAAGGCACGTTTCTGTAATGGCTATTTGTGGGTTGACCCAGGCTATGACAAGGGTTGACTTTCTACCATCTTAACTCGCCACAGTTTTAACAAAAATGGATTTTTTTAAAAAAACAGTAGTGGGAGTATGGTAGAACTGGAAGTGATTCCAGAACCACAAACGATTACTGATGATTTCACAGGAACCTAAAGATTCATTCTGGTTTGACATTCCATTGGCCACTCCGCAGATATGATGGGTAACCTCAGGCACTCGAGAGGTACTTCGGTATGCTCAAGGACAGTGGCAGGGAGGTTCTTGTTTACCCAGACTTACCATTGCTGTTGTTCCAGACTATGCGACCCGGCAGGAGGATGAGTATAGCGTCGTTCTAAACTAGCTTTAGAAGTGCACGTCTATATGACTCTGGCAGAGGGTTGTCGTAGTCAGTGGGAGCAGCGGAAGCATTGGTGGTCATCAGGCTTATGTCTATTTATAGACTAAAGCAGATACAGCGGAGATAGATCATCTATTTCTGATGTGATAGTCATAGGTTTGACTTCATCAGAATAAGGGATAGATCTGTTAAGAAGGTAGTAGGGTGTGATGTCCTGGTTTTGGATAACATACACATAGTAGGAAAGGAAACTCCTATACTACGATCGGTTATACTTTGGTTGTCACACAGTGGTTTCTCCACACAGGACTTGGATATTATATCAGACATTCTGGTTACTAGATATATGGTTTTTGATCTAGATTTGGGTGGTTTCCTAATCTGGGTACCTTGACAGCATTCTATGAGTATTTAGAATGGAAGACTCCTGGCACGGTAGTACACCTGCAGGTAATGGAGTCACCCTCTCTAAAGGTGTCTTACAGACTAAAGGGGAGAGGGATACGCATGATTGACAGATCACTTGCTTAGGCAATTGAGTCAATCATGAGATGTCAAGTACCACACCAGATGTTGTTCTTGCAGTAGATGCAATAAGTTGATATTAGTCCAATCCTGGAGAAACAATCGGAAGCAGTTTTAGGACATAAGTGCGTGTTCTAGGGATGTGATAACGACAGCCTCTTTTAGGAGACGGTTATCACTCCAGGCTTCCAAGGTGACATGGATGGCAGAGTGGCTGTCAGAGTTATAGTTTTTTCCTCCTGACGAGGGGCAGTATTTTGGACAGGTGGTCCAAGGCAATACTGAGGAAGGCATGGCGCAGGATACTGATTAAGTTCAGTTGACGATACAGTCTAAGAAGTCTGGATTTGGAGTTCATTTATGAACTAGGTCCCATCAGACATCCAGACGTTCCAAGACAGGTATTGCTCATTTCGGGAGATGGTCTTCTCCGCGAACTTGAGATATAGAGAGACATAGAAAGAAACTTCTCTGCGGATCCACTCACTGAGGCTATTCCTCGAACGCAATAGTTTCTCAAACGGGTTTTGTGAGACTGACTAGTAGAGGAGTTGGGTGTTCGGTATCACACGGGCTGTGAGTATGCGACATCGCAATAATTAGCCTTGAGTGCAAGTGGGAGATTGTTGGAGATAGTGCCCTCAGAGTCAATTATTGGATCACAGGCACGTGATTGCAATGATTGAGGGAGGACCTATCCCGGTAGGACAGTCTTACTTGAGATGATTGTATGATATCTGGTTTATCTTTATCATCGTGTACTGCTTTAGGTGACCTGACATGTCGCTATTACACGTTGATAGAGCCCCTAGGATTCTTGCTTGACTGCCAGCAGTATGATGGCGATCATATACGTGAGAGCTGGTAGTCCATAAGCACATCCTTAAAATGTCCCTAGTCATGGGAGTTTCGAGACAGGGCATCGATTCTCCAGAGTAGACTAGTGTATACAGTCGAGACCCCGACGAGGGGCGGTGGCCGGTCTCATAAGCCACTGGTGTCAGTTGGTTCACCTAAGATGTATACAGGTGCTCATTGGGTTATGAGTACACCGGACAGGACTCGCCGGGAACATGCTAGTTGGTCTTATACCTGATGTCAGATAGCAGTTCCCTGGTGACATGTGTACAGGTTAGTTCATCGACCTGAGGATCGTCATTTGTCTCGTGTGAGTTCCCACTGTGCTTTGATTACTACCCTACCACGGCTCAAAGGAATCGTGCAAACAGGTTTTAGTTGGGTACAGTCCCGAGCCACATGGAGGCAGTGAGCGGATCTTCAGGGGTTCGTCTCTCCCGGTATTGGGGGTGAGGTCTCGCTGTGTCTAGGAGAGCCATTACGCAAAGCCTTCGGCCGAGGCAGGAGATTTACTGGTAGGTATTCCAGTAGTATCTCAGGGCGTTCTGGGCTACACTCCGACACGACTTGTACCGCTTTTGGGGGTCTGACTTTTACCAACCCCCTAGGCCCGCCATGCGATACTCATAGACGAAAGGACCGGACTGTACGGATATTGTCACTGACAGGCTCAGTAGGGTGTCAGGATGAGTTCGCTCATCGACGTCCCTTTTGGTCAATAGCTGGTGGCCCGTCACGTATTGGCTAATACCTCTGACGTGCTAGTGGTTAAATCCACAGCCATTGTATTGACGAGTCTTTAGAGTCCACCACACTTTCAGTTACTCAAGCTTTCGGGCGAAACGCTGTAGAGGCCGTATGGAGATATGGCAGGGTCCGATCAGATACGTGCGGTATTGCACGGATCAGGATCGGACAGTTTTGTACTAGTGGCCGTGTAGTTATATGGCAGGGTTCGATCTGATACATGCGGTATTGCACGGATCAGGATCGAACGGATTTTACTAGCCGGCTTTGGCTTAAGCCGGTCCTAGTTCAGTACAGTGTAGATTTTGTCTCATTGCATTTGTATCCGGACGGAATACAGATGCAGGTGTGTATGCACAGTATCGGGGTTTTCCTGTAATTTATTACGGGACCAGTTTTCTGGAGTTGCCAGTTTGCATTCCGTTCCGGCCGGTTTTCCTTTGTTCTTTCCCGGCCGGACTTTTCCGATGGAGGGTGTTATTTGCAAGTTTGCAAATAACACATTGTGGAGGGTTTTCTTGCAAATGTATTTATTATGAAAGCATCTTTTGATACCATTCTCATCACTTGCTTTTTGTTGATAAGAAGTGATTTGGAGTTGATTTGATTTGGTTATGATGGTGTTAGGATATGGTCACCCTCTCTCTTTTCCTACACTCACCTCCCTCTTGCTTATGTAATTCCTTCCTCCACCATTCTCATTAGAAAATGGTTGAAGACATTTTGAGAGAGAAAGAAGATGAGAGCTTCATCTTGAGAGTTTCATTCTTGATCTCATTTTCATGCTAGAAAAATGCAAGCACCATTTTTCTAATCTTGATTCCTCCATCATCTTCAATGGCAACAAACCCAAATGAGACAAACCCTCTACACTACGCCTCCTACAGCATTTCTTGGGCATGTCGACTTGCCGGCTTCATGCCCGAGTTGCCTCGGTATTGAGGCGGGAGCCCGTAAAAGACGCAGGCGATGTGGTGCCCTTCCGGCGAGGAGGCGACGATGTGGAGACAAGTTATTCCGCGGGAGATCGGGACGATGACAAGAAGACCGGAGGACTCGGATCACTCGGTATACTTCTCTTCCCATCTCTTGTTAGCTAGCATTAGGTTAATGGTTACGATCCGGGTTTTCATTGTCCGCGGTAGCGCCGGTTTCCAAGTAAGGAAAATTTTTGATTCCGCATTTTGGCCTCGGATAGACGGCCGGGGCGCTGCCGTGGCGCAACAGTATTGAGCGCTCAGAAGATCAACAAGCAAGCCTGTACATTCTCCTGTGAATCCAAACAGTAACACTCCCGTACAGTCCGGTCTCGTCGTCTGATATGTCGCATATCTCGCCTAGGGGTGGTAAACGTCAGACCCCAGTAGCTCGATAAGTCGTGCCGATATGATGTCTATAACAGTTCGAGAAACTACTGATAACACTTACCAATAAATCTCAGCAACCCTGGCCAGGGATTTCCGGTTATAGCCAATCGAACACAGCACAACATCAACTCCCTATACCGGGAGAGACGAATCCCCTCCTATCGCTCATTGCCTCCATGTGATTCGGGACTGTACCCAAAAGCCACCTTTTTGCACACCCTCTTGGATGTGGTATGATGAAAATCAAAGCACAGTGGGAATCATACAAGACTCTATGATGATCTCGGGTCAACAGACTACTCTGTACCAGTGTCACCGGAGAACTGCCATCTGACGTGAGGTATAATACCATCTGGGAGTTCTCGGCGAGTCCGTCCAGTGTACCCAGTCTCCACTGAGCACCCGTACACCATCCTTGATGTCAAACACCGATGGATATGGAATCATCCATCGCCCATCATATGGGTCAAGATGCGTATACGCTAGTCTACTCTGGTGTATCGATGCCCTGTCTCGATACACCCTCGACTAGGAACAGTTATAGGATGTACTCGTCGACTACCGTGGCCCCACTAGTATGATCTCATCATAGTCCCAGTAGTCGAGTACATATCCTAATGGCTTTATCAACATGTAACAATAGAGACAATCAGAGTACATGTTAAGATAAAGTACAACCAGATAGCATACTATCATGTCGAGCAAGAAAGTCCTCCCTATATATGTCCTAGCATCCACTACAATATACATCGTATGTACAGTAATGGCCTCTAGGGCATACATATAACTAACTTGGGTACACCTGACGGACTCGCTGAGAACTTCCAGATGGTATTATACCTCACGTCAGATGGCAGTTCTCTGGTGACACTGGTACAGGTTAGTATGTAGACCCGAGATCGTCATAGAGTCTTATGTGATTCCCACTGTGTTTTGATTTCCACCTCACCACATCCAAGGAGGCGTGCAAAACGGTGGCTTTTGGGTACAGTCCCGAATCACATGGAGGCAATGAGCGATAGGAGGGGTTTCGTCTCTCCCGGTATATGGAGTTGATGTTGCGCTGTGTTCGATTGGCTATAACTGGAAATCCCTGGCCAGGGTTGCTGAGATTTACTGGTAAGTGTTATCTGTAGTTTCTCGAACTGTTATGGACTTTATATCGACACGACTTATCGATTACTGGGGTCTGACGTTTACCACCCCTAGACTGGATATGCGACATATCAGACGAAGAGACCGGACTGTACGGGAGTGTTACTGATTGGATTCGCAGGAGAATGTTTGTTGATCTTCTGATCGCTCAATACATAGGTGGCTATTACGTTTAGCTGACCGCTTGCAGCTTGTGGGTGTTTGATATGATCATCACCTACTGCCGGCGTATTGACGATTCTTTAGAGTCCTACACAGAGGTTTCTTGACTCAGGCAAAACGGAGTAGGGGCACATATGTGATATGTGTAGGACCGAGGATAATGCGATATGAGATACCGTATTATATTCTCGCGTTATTTTGATATGAGCCGGATCATGGGATCAAGTGTTGATTCGATGAATCGGTACATGATATATTAGTCGGTTATATTCGAGATAGCCGGATTGTCGGATCAAGTGTTGATTCGATAATTTAATGTATAATAATATATATGAAATATTGAATTACATTATCTAATATTGGATCGCTTTATTGATTCATTTTCTCACCGAGTAATACATTGATATATATGCGATATATGTCAATTGTATTATTTTCTTTTGTTACAAATATATATTATATATGTGATATATAATATTGTAACATGATATGATTACTAATGCAACATGTTTAGTGGAGATTAAACAAGGTTAGGGTTTAATTTGGGTTAGATCTTTCTTGATGCTTCTAGAAGGTTTTAGTTTGTTTCTAGCAAAGATATTATGCTTGATATTTTTCTTGATATTTTCTAACCCAACCCAAACCCCTCACCATTGGTTAAGTCTCTACATGGGTTAGCCTCTTCATAGTCAACCATGGTAGCATTATTAATCATTATGATATTTTTTTCATTATTCATCACAAAAGGATTATTCATTGTTCATCTTCTTCTTCTTCCTTAAAAAGCTTTCTAGCTTTGATTCTTGTGATGAAAATGGGTGAGATTATGAAAATGAAATAGAGCTAAATTCCTACTTCATCATCCTAATCTATCCTAGCCATTTAGATTAGGGTGTTCACTTCATTTGTGAGTGAGAGCTTATGTTTAAGAAACTTTAAGGTAGATCATCTTAGTTATCGAAGATCAGAAGCAATTTTGCATCATTCTCTTCGTGGAACCTCTCTAGAGTCCGAGTACATGATGATCGCAGCAAAGGGACCACAACACGGAGCTTATGAAGCGAAGGACCGGACTACAAAGGTTGTAATCCCAAACTCTTAGATGTTAAAGTGTTTAACATGCTTTGTTTCACCTAATCTCAAGTTTAAAGATCTTGGTTAGGGTTATTCGGTATGGCTAAAATTTAAATCGGGCATGGTTGGTGCCTTGTAGAACCTTATTAAAGTGCCTAGTAACCCTACAGTATAATACCAACTGCGAGTTCTTGGCGAGTCCATCCAGTGTACCCAGTCTCTACTGAGCACCTGTATATTGTCTCTGATGTCAAACACCAATGGATATGGGATCATCCATCGCCCATCTACATGGGTCGAGAAGCATACGCTAGTCTACTCTGGTATATCGATGCCCTATCTCGATCCACCTACAACTAGGAACATTTGAAGGATATACTTAGAGACTACACTGTCCCCACTAGTATGATCTGCATCATAGTCCTGGTAGTCAAGTACTGATCTTAAGGGCTTTATCAACATGTAACATAGAGACAATCTGAGTACATGTTAAGATAAAGAGCAACCAGATAGCATACTATTATGTCGAGCAAGAAAGTCCTACCTATATATGTCCAAGCATCCACTACAATATACATCGTATGTACAGTAATTGTTGGATATATGTATGCCCTAGAGGCCATTATATGATAGTGGATGTATTTATACATGTATATATATATTCAGTGAACATTCTTGCTCGAAATGATAGTATGTTATCTGGTTCTTCTTTATCTGACATGTTGACTTGATCATGTTTTTATTGTAGGGTTACTAGGCACACTAACAAGGCTCTACAATGCATCGACCATGCCAAAATTAAATTTTCATGTGCCGAATAACACTAAGCAAGATCGTATACTAGAGTTTAGGCGAATCAATTAGCAAGTAAACAACTTTACTCTAAAGGGAATACGAAATACAACATTTGTAGATCGGTCCTTCACTTCTTTAGCTCCTTGATGAAGTCCCTTCACTGCGATCGTGGTTCTCCCGGACCCTTGCATGGCTTCACGAGGCGAAAGGTGCGACCTTGCTTGAAGTCTCCAAGGCCGAAGATGATCTACGTCGAGGGAATTCCGACTCAAGCTACTACTTCACTAATTTGAGAAATGGTGAAGCAAACACCCTATAATAAAGTGCTAATCTAGTAGAGGATGGAGAAATAGGAAGTGGGTTCTCTTTGGATTTTTGTTTCTCACAATCTATCTCACTTTTTTCAAAACCCTAGCAAGCTTTTTCTCTTGCTCAATGAAGAAGAAGATAATGAACAAAAGAAAAGAAATGAGGATAATGATTAAGTGAGAATGCTAACCATGGTGAGTAAGTATCATATACTAACTCATGGTGGGACATAACCATGGCTAACTCAAGTTGGTTAGGTTAATAAAAATCTAAAGTAAAACAAATTAAGTGGACTTTGTCAAAGCATCCAAAAGCTTCTACAAGCTTCATGCTTATGACATAAGCTTCACTAATTTGTAATTACTTTAAATAAATATTAACCACCATCCAAAATAGTATGGTGTATTTCTTGCACACCCATGTATAGTGTATCATCAACCATGATACAAAAGAAAACACTTTTAATATATATATATCACACATATATATATATATATATTCAAGTGTTCATGTGAGAAAAACCCTAAAGTGAACAAGTGTTAGCAAGTGTAAATTAGTATATCTAATATACAATTATACACTTAATTATTAAATCAACACTTGACTTAATAATCCGGTCATATCTCATATAACCGGCTAACATCCATTGTATCGACTTATCGAATCAACACTTGATTCGACAACCCGGTCATATCATATATAACCGACCGATACAAAAAGTCGCGATAATAGAATACGGTATCACATACATGTATTTATTCTCGGTCTCGCACATATCACATACGTGCTCCTATTTCGTTTTGCCTGAGCCAGTAAAACCTCTATGTAGGACTCTAAAGACTCGTCAATACGCCGGCAGTAAGTGATGATCACATCACGCATCCATAAGCCGTCAGCGGTACTAGCTGGACGTAACGGCTACCCGGGTATTGAGCGATCAGAAGATCAGCAAGCAAGCCCGCTCCAACTCCTGTAAAAGCCTGCCAGTAACACTTCCCGTACAGTCCGGTCTCCTCGTCTGATATGTCGGATATCAAGTCTAGGGGTGGTAAACGTCAGACCCTAATAACCGATAAGTCGTGCCGATGTGACGCTCATAACGGGTTGAGAAACTACTGGTAACACTTACCAGCAAATCTCTAAATCAGCCCTGGCCAGGGACTTCCCTGTTATAGCGAATCGAGCACAGCGCAACATCAACCCCCAATACCGGGAGAGACGAAACCCCTCCTATCGCTCATTTCCTCCATGTGACTCGGGACTATACCCAAAAACCACCGTTTTGCACGCCCTCATGGATGTGGTAAGGTGGAAATCAAAGAACAGTGGGAATCACACAAGACTCTATGACGATCTCGGGTCTACAGACTAACCTGCACAAGTGTCACCAGAGAACTGCCATCTAACGTAAGGTATAATACCATCTGGGAGTTCTCGGCGAGTTCGTCCAGTATACCCAGTCTCCACTGAGCACCCGTATACCATCTCTGATGTCAAACACCAATGGATATGGGATCATCCATCGCCCATCTCATAGGTCGAGAAGCGTATACGCTAGTCTACTCTGGTATATCGATGCCCCGTCTCGATACACCCACGACTAGGGACCTTGAAGGATGTACTTATGGACTACCATGTCCCTACTAGTATGATCCGCATCATAGTCCAGGTAGTCAAGTACACATCCTAAGGGCTTTACCAACATGTAACTATAAAACAGTATAAAGAGACAAGTATACATGTTAAAGTAAAGTGCAACCAGATAGCATACTATCATATTGAGCAAGAAAGTCCTCTCTATATATGTCCAAGCATCCAATATAATATACATCATCTGTACAATACTGGCCTCTAGGGCATACATACAACTAACAATCTACCACTTGCACTAGGGCCAGCTGCTGTAGTATCGCATACCGAGCATCCCGAAGAGTCTCTCAAACTGTATCTGGGGAATGGCCTTCGTGAGTGGATCCGCAGTATTGTTCTTCATGTCAACCCTCCTGACCTCGATCTCCCGGCGATCAACTATCTCCCGGATCAGGTGATACCGCCTCAGAATATGCCTGGATCGCTGATGGGACCTGGGTTCCTTGGCCAAAGCCACCGCTCCATTGTTATCGCAATACAAAGGTATTGGATGCTCAATGGATGGAACCACACCAAGTTCAGTAATGAACTTCTTAATCCAGACAGCCTCTTTGGCAGCATCGTTGGCAGCGATGTATTCAGCCTCCATCATCGAGTCTGCCATGGTTTCTTGCTTGGAACTCTTCCAGCTAACCGCCCCTCCGTAAAGGGTAAAGACATATCCCGACTGCGACTTAGAGTCGTCCTTATCACTCTGGAAGCTCGAATCGGTAAAGGACTCCACTTGGAGTTCTCCGTTACCATACACCAAGAGCATCTCTTTAGTCCTTCGCAAGTACTTGAGAATGCTCTTCACAGCTGTCCAGTGACTCTCTCCAGGATCAGCTTGATACCTACTCACTACACTTAGTGAGTATGCTACATCGGGTCTGGTACATAGCATTGCGTACATGATAGAGCCTACTGCCGAAGCATAGGGTATCCCTTGCATGCGAGCTCTCTCTAAATCAGTCTTGGGAGACATCTCTTTGGAGAGAGTGAGCCCTGAGATCGTGGGAAAAAACCCACGTTTGGACTCTTCCATACTAAACCTCTTTAGTATGGTGTCAATGTACCTGGATTAGGAAAATCCCAATATCCGTTTAGATCTATCTCTATAGATCATAATTCCCAATATGCAGGAGGCATCACCAAGATCTTTCATTGAGAATCTTTGTGATAAGAAGAGCTTGACCGATTGCAGCATAGGAATGTCATTTCCTATCAAGAGTATGTCGTCCACATACAATACGAGGAAGGCAACCTTACTCTCTGCCACCTTCTTGTAAATACAAGGTTCATCTACGTTTTTGACGAAATCAAACTCTTTGATAACGACGTCAAAGCAGATGTTCCAACTCCGCGATGCTTGCTTTAATCCATAAATGGATTTAAGCAGCTTGCACACCTTCCCGCAGCTCCCATTATCTACGAAGCCCTCTGGCTGAGTCATGTACACGCACTCTTCTAAATCACCGTTTAGAAAGGCGGTCTTAACATCCATTTGCCAGGTTTCGTAGTCATGATAAGCAGCGATGGCAAGCATGATCCGGATGGATTTAAGCATAGCCACGGAAGAAAAGGTTTCGTCATAGTCCACACCTGGTCTTTGACGAAAACCTTTTACAACAAGTCTAGCTTTGAAAGTCTCCACTTTCCCATCTACACCAAGTTTTTTCTTGAAGATCCACTTGATCCCAATGGGTTTTACCCCTTCAGGAGCAACTTCCAAAGTCCACACTTTGTTGGTGTACATGGATTCCATCTCGGACCGCATTGCATCCAGCCATTTCACTGAGTCCCCACTCGTGATGGCCTGGTCGAAGCTAGTTGGGTCATCATCAACCATGATGCAATCCTTACTCCCACCATCCATGAGAAAACCGTAGCATCTCTCAGGTGGGTAAGGAACCCTACTAGATCTGCGGAGTGGCTGGGGTTCATCGGGAACTACTGAATCTTTTGGTTCCACTAAATCTTCTGTTGCAGCTTTTGTAGCTGGAACCTCTTCCAGTTCTACCTCATGACCACTAATTTCTTTTGCAAGAAATTCCTTTTCTAAAAAGGTGGCATGCCGAGAAACAAACACCCTTTGTTCCTCAGTGTGGTAGAAGATATACCCTTGAGAATTCTTGGGATATCCTACAAATTTGCATAGAATAGACCGTGCCTCGAGTTTGTCCGGACTTTGTCGCTTGACATAGGCTGGACAACCCCATATCTTTACATAGTTAAGACATGGTCTCTTCCCTTTCCATATCTCATATGGAGTGGTAGGCACAGATTTGGTGGGGGCCATATTCAATAGATGTATGGCTGTCTCTAGCGCATACCCCCAGAAGGAAATAGGGAACTCAGCTATGCTCATCATAGAGCGCACCATATCTAATAGGGTGCGGTTCCTCCGTTCAGATACACCGTTGTGCTGTGGTGTATATGGAGGAGTCAGCTGAGAGAGAATCCCATTCTCTTTTAGGAAGTCCATGAATTCATTGCTCAAGTATTCACCTCCTCGATCAGATCGTAGGATCTTAATACTTTTTCCGGTTTGGTTCTCGACTTCTTGTTTATATTCTCTAAATTTCTCAAAAGCTTCAGACTTGTGTCTTATCAAGAACACATGTCCGTATCTTGAGAGATCGTCAGTGAATGTAATGAAGTACGAAAAACCATCCCTGGCATGTGTAGACATGGGACCGCATACATCACTATGTATCAGTCCCAAGAGTTCGGTAACTCTTTCTCCGTGTCCCGTAAACGGAGTTTTGGTCATCTTGCCTTTGAGACATGACTGGCAAGTGTCATAAGATGAAAATTCGAACGGTTTCAAATATCCATCTTTATGCAACTTAGCTAGTCGTGTCGCATTGATGGGACCCAGTCTGCAATGCTACAAGAAGGATTCGTTTAGTTCTGAACTCTTCCTCTTGTGTGTGTTTGTTATGCTCAGAACTGTTGATTGATTTAGAACATAAATGCCATTGCACAACGTGCCTGATCCAACCAACTTTTGGTTTAGGAAAATGTTCATAACATCATCCTGTAATACAAAATTATATCCCTCTTTACTCAACAAAGAAACCGATATAATGTTGCATATCAGGTTCGGCATGAAATAGCATTCGTTTAGAATCAATGTATTACCAGTTGGCAATACAAGGTGATATTCCCCGACTGTTTTAGCTGCAACAATTGCACCATTTCCAACCCTTATGTCTTTATCACCTTCTTTAAGTTCTCTACCTTTCCTAAGACCATGTAACTGATTACATATATGGGATCCTGACCCGGTATCTAATACCCAGGACGTAGAGCAAATGGAGAAACAGTTCTCTGTAACGAACACACCCGAAGAAAATGCATCAACATGTACTTTCTTCATTCGGATGGCATGGGAATCCTGGTACTCCCCTATATCTTGTTCAGTCTTATAACTCTTATAAGAAAGAACGGAACCAACGTTCCCCAGCACAGTATAACATGCGGGTTCGGTCAATACATCCATATTATTATCTTTATTAAGGCATGATATGGTCGCTACCTGGAGAGAGAGAGAAGAAAACACTTTAGCATATGCTCTTGCAAGATCAGATTGGTTATTATTTTATCTAATCAGGATGGCTCCCACTGTTTTTATCAAATCTTCCTTCAAACCCTAAAAGGAAAGACTAGCCGGGATTAATTACACCCTGCAACTTCGCCAATCTTTCAGCCAGGCCAGTGTCGGTACTTTGAGCGAGGTTCCCCGTGCTTTCGCACGGACCTAATTAAAGTAAACCTCGTTTTCCCAGAGGCGTAACCCCGTTGACACCTTTCTAGACACCTACTTGATCGACTAATTTTCCACTGTAAAACTCTCCCGGGAGTAACAATTACTCGCAGTGGGTATCGGGATCCAACTATCTCATAGAAGGTATGCAATCTCATTGCAAATCTCAACACTTGAAATTCCCGATAATGTTTTGCCCCTAACGTGCTATGACCTTGACGAAAGCCAACAAACCATAGCCCGCTAGTCAAGTTCAACCCGTACATTTCTTGATTGAATTAAACCCACTCGCACGACCCTTGATGAAAGCCAACAAAGCCGTACGACTACCCTAATCCAATCACATCATATGCAGCAGATAAGCAGTATATAGCTACCGCACACTACAACTTGACGAAAGCCAACAAATGCAACACGAATACTATATACAACTTATCTGAAATGACGGAGGGCTACGACAGGTTTTTCTGAAAACCTATTGCGTAATGAACTTGTTATCGTTGTAGAATCTAGTGAATTTTGAAATGGAGTGATTTTGAGGCTTATATTAGTTTTGCTAAAGAGGTCACTCCCTGTGAAGGGATCTCGGTTCTTTCCTTATGGAATAAGGTGCAGGATATATCATATACATCACTATGCAAAGCAAAACTCCAAAAGCACTAAAAAGCAAACTGAGTGTTGTAGCATCTACCAGTTTTGCTAAAGAGGTCACTCCCGGTGAAGGGATCTCGGCTCTTTCCTCATCAATAAGGTGCGGGATATATCATATATATCGCTATGCAAAGCAAAACTGTAGCTACCCTTTTTTATTAAAATTTGATTCTACAACATCTTTTAGGTTTCTTTTCTTTCATTAATCACATTAATGAAGTCCCATCATTTAAATCACCTAAACATCACAGATAAATACGACGTACACTTATGCCATCCGCATTCGCCTCGATGTCCCATCGTGCACCGTTAGGTTAGGTAACTAACGGCAGAGCAGGGCAGGGCTAGCGCGGGTGTAAAACATAAGTAACGTCTATATAATATATCATATATACTATATACAGTATTTATCACAGAACATCTAATGATCACATCACAGATATCGCAGCAGAAGAAATATATGAAACATTGGATATACTAAGACGTCCGTGTTTTATTTTGAGCCTGTATAAAACACGGATTCCACGGTCGCGATGAATAGCCAAACCCACACCCTTAGACCCGTACGAGAGCGGCAATCAACCCTACCAATTCTAGGGTTAGGAGACCCGGACTCGACTCCTCGAGTTGGTCACCCTCTAGACCCTAGAACCCGGTTACTTGTGCTCCCCTTCTTGGGTCTATCCTAGTGCGGAAAAGTAAATAATATACAAATGGTGACATCGACCTCATCCCGGAAGTGCCCCAATAAAAGAATATTACATACATTTTATTTTACATGAATGAAAATAAAAAACGCACATCTCACATAAAACCCCCGGCTATTCAGAACGCGACGATCCAATATAACATATCCAGCAAGACATAACATCATATGTCATCAACGTAAGTAAATATGCGCATCCCAATTGTCGTTGACATATAGCAACGAAACCGGCAATATCACATATTACACTTACGGTCACAGAAAAGAAAGTGTAAAACTACAACATTTGGAATCCACAATCTCTTTAGAAATCGTAAATCCGAAATATCACATATTCCGCATTTCATGCCTAACTATATGAATTCCACATATTGTATCACATTCCAGATAAATGGACAGTATTAAACTTTCCGATCGAATAACCAAATACCCAAGATTTCCTAAATAGCTCAACACTTGAGCGGAGTTCAAAAATTCCAGAATACGTCACAGTAGCAACGGTCCAGCCGTGTAGAAGGGTCAAGCCAACGCCTCACATGTGGCACGCCGTACTGCCCCAAACCCTAAGGTTCAAAGGGCAGTTCAAGACGGTCACATAATCGAGTTAAGGTTTGTTGTCTTCTAGAGGGTCCGTCACATCACATGCACGTTTTTCCGAAAGATTTAAAACTCGATAAAAATCCAACACTTGAATGTTTTTTGTGCCGGAAAAAATTGAGTTAATAATATCCGTTCGAACATTTTAATACTTTCTAAATTATCCAGAATAACATAACAAAATTAAATTCTCCGATCGAATCAACGATTTCAAAATAAACCCCAAAATACTCAATAGTTGAGTCAGAATACAAAATACCCAGAAAGATTCACTCACAGAAATAAACATTACTGCAGAAAATCCAAAGCCCATAGCTACAGTACTGCCGCGGATCCGCGGCCCAAGAGAGGTTTGGCCGCGGTTCCGCGGTGGTCTTTACTGTTCATTGGGTCGTTTTCTATATTAATGTTTATATTTACCTGCTAATTTTTTTAGGTATTTTTAATTCAAAAAAATCACAGATTTGAAAAAATGTCCAGAGAGGGGTTGATTTTGACGTGTACGGGTTCGTTCGGAGTTTTAACTTCGTTAACACATCGCCTAATTCTCTAGCTAGGCTCTGATACCACTGTAGGGTTACTGGGCACACTAACAAGGCTCTACAAGGCATCGACCATGCCAAAATTAATGTTTTATGTGCCGAATAACACTAAGCAAGATCGTATACTAGAGTTTAGGCGAATCAATTAGCAAGTAAACAACTTTACTCTAAAGGGAATACGAAATACAACATTTGTAGATCGTTCCTTCACTTCTTTAGCTCCTTGATGAAGTCCCTTCGCTGCGATCGTGGTTCTCCCGGACCCTTGCATGGCTTCACGAGGCGAAAGGTGCGACCTTGCATGAAGTCTCCGAGGCCGAAGATGATCTACGTCGAGGGAATTCCGACTCAAGCTACTACTTCACTAATTTGAGAAATGGTGAAGCAAACACCCTATACTAAAGTGCTAATCTAGTAGAGGATGGAGAAATAGGAAGTGGGTTATCTTTGGATTTTTGTTTCTCACAATCTATCTCACTTTTTTCAAAACCTTAGCAAGCCTTTTCTCTTGCTTAATAAAGAAGAAGATAATGAACAAAAGAAAAGAAATGAGGATAATGATTAAGTGAGAATGCTAACCATAATAAGTAAGTATCATATACTAACTCATGGTGGGGCATAACTATGGCTAACTCAAGTTGGTTAGGTTAATAAAAATCTAAAGTAAAACAAATTAAGTAAACTTTGTCAAAGCATCCAAAAGCTTCTACAAGCTTCATGCTTATGACATAAGCTTCACTAATTTGTAATTACTTTAAATAAATATTAACCACCATCCAAATTAGTATGGTGTATTTCTTGCACACCCATGTATAGTGTATCATCAACCATGATACAAAAGAAAACACTTTTAATATATATATATATATATATCACACATATATATATATATATATTCAAGTGTTCATGTGAGAAAAACCCTAAAGTGAACAAATGTTAGCAAGTGTAAATTAGTATATCTAATATACAATTATACACTTAATTACTAAATCAACACTTGACTTAATAATCCGGTCATATCTCATATAACCGGCTAACATCCATTGTATCGACTTATCGAATCAACACTTGATTCGACAACCCGATCATATCATATATAACCGACCGATACAAAAAGTCGCGAGAATAGAATACGGTATCACATACACGAATTTATTCTCGGTCTCGCACATATCACATACGTGCTCCTATTTCGTTTTGCCTGAGCCAGTAAAACCTCTATGTAGGACTCTAAAGACTCGTCAATACGCCGGCAGTAAGTGATGATCACATCACGCACCCACAAGCCGTCAGCGGTACTAGCTGGACGTAACGGCTACCCGGGTATTGAGCGATCAGAAGATCAGCAAGCAAGCCCGCTGAAACTCCTGTAAAAGCCTGCCAGCAACACTTCCCATACAGTCCGGTCTCCTCGTCTGATATGTCGCATATCAAGTCTAGGGGTGGTAAATGTCAGACCCCAATAACCGATAAGTCATGCCGATGTGAGGCTCATAACGGGTCGAGAAACTACTGGTAACACTTACCAGAAAATCTCTAAATCAGCCCTGGCCAGGGACTTCCCTGTTATAGCCAATCGAGCACAGCGCAACATCAACCCCCAATACCGGGAGAGACGAAACCCCTCCTATCGCTCATTGCCTCCATGTGACTCGGGACTGTACCCAAAAACCACCATTTTGCACGCCCTCATGGACGTGGTAAGGTGGAAATCAAAGCACAGTAGGAATCACACAAGACTCTATGACGATCTCGGGTCTACAGACTAACCTGCACAAGTGTCACCAGAGAACTGCCATCTGACGTAAGGTATAATACCATCTGGGAGTTCTCGGCGAGTTCGTCCAGTATACCCATGTTAGTTATATGTATGCCCTAGAGACCATTACTGTACATTGGATGTATATTGTAGTGGATGCCGGGACATATATAGGGAGGACTTTCTTGCTCGACATTATAGTATGCTATCCGGTTACACTTTACCTTAACGTGTACACTGATTGTCTCTCTGTTACATGTTGGTAAAGCCCTTAGGATGCCTGCTTGACTACCTGGACTATGATGTGGATCATACTAGTGGGGACATGGTAGTCCATCAGTACATCCTTCAAAGTCCCTAGTCGTGGGTGTATCGAGACGGGGCATCGATATACCAGAGTAGACTAGCGTGTCCGTTCTCGATCCATACAGATGGGCGATGGATGATCCCATATCCATTGGTGCTTGACATCAGAGGAGATATACGGGTGCTCAGTAAAGACTGGGTACACTGGACGGACTCGCCGAGAACTCCCAGATGGTATTATACCTCACGTCAGATGGCAGTTCTTTGGTGACACTGGTACAGAATAGTCTGTTGACCCGAGATCGTCATAGAGTCTTGTGTGGTTCCCACTGTGCTTTGATTTCCATCTTACCACGTCCAAGAGGGCGTGCAAAACGGTGGTTTTTGGCTACAGTCCCGAGTCACATGGATGCAATGAGCGATAGGAGGGGATTCGTCTCTCCCGGTATAGGGGGTTGATGTTGCGCTGTGTTCGATTGGCTATAACAGGAAATCCCAGGCCAGGGTTGCTGAGATTTACTGGTAAGTGTTACCTGTAGTTTCTCGAATTGTTATAGACCTCATATCGACACGACTTATCGAGCTATTGGGGTCTGACGTTTAACACCCCTAGGCAAGATATGCAACATATCAGACGACGAGACCGGACTGTACGGTAAGTGTTACTGGTTGGATTCGCTGGAGTGTGAGCGGGCTTGCTCGTCGAACTTCTGATCGCTCAATACCCGGGTGGCCGTTACGTTTAGCAGACCGCTTGCGGCTTGTGGGTGTTTGATATGATCATTATCTGCTGCCGGCGTATTGACGAGTCTTTAGAGTCCTACACAGAGGTTTCCTGGCTCAAGCGAAACGAAATAGGAGCACGTATGAGATATGTGCGGGACCGAGAATGATACCAGTATGTGATACTGTATTCGATTCTCGCGATTTGTGACATTGATCGGTTATATGCGATATAGCCGGGATATCGGATCAAGTGTTGATTCGATAAGTTGTTACTGTTTATATATTAGTCGGTTATATACGATATGACCGGATCATTAAATCAAGTGTTGATTTAATGATTTAATGCATAATTATATATTTGATATATTAGTTTGCATTAATTAATATCGGTTCACTTTAAATGGATTTTCTCACTCGGGTGTGCACATTGTATATGTGATATATTTTTTTGTGCACTTGATTGTATCGTGTTTGATGATATAAGATTGCTAGGGTTTTGTGTAAAGAATTAATCCTTGGTTAAATAAATGGTTAGGGTTTTTATTTGTTTATCCATTACTTATTTATTCATTCATTTATCTTTATAATTTGGATTAAAAGAAATGAGAAATGAAAAGATAATGGTTGCTTTCATTCATGATGCTTCTTGAAGCTTCATGCCACTTTGACCAAAGTGACCATTTTGTCTTCATCTCCTTAACCCTAACCATTCCTTTAGCCTTGGTCAATTCTCTACACATAACTATAGTTAAAATTATGATAAGAATTGATTTTTCTTTTCTATTCAATATTCTTATCATAATAATTATCTTCATCTTCTTCTTCTTCTTCACTAGAAGAAAACCTTTCTTCATCAATGGTGATTGATGAAAAAGAGTGAGAAATCCAAATCTAAAGTGAACCCACCTCCTATTTATTCATCCTCTACCTCTTGCCAAGTAGTATAGGGTGTTTCCTTCACAAGTTTTCTTGACTTGGTGAAGTTGGAGCTTGATCTAGTGATGCCTCGACGTAGATCATCTTCGGCATCGTCGTCGATGACCTAGCCCGTCCATTCTTCGATGAAGCCGACGCTAGAGCCCGGGGTTCGACTTGGACAGCGAGGAGACATCATTGCGGAGCTATGGAGGTGGAGGACCGGATCTACAAAGGTTGTATTTCCGTTTAATTATAGTTTAGTTGTAAACTAGTTCGCTTTTTCGCCTAAACTTCTAGCCAACGATCCGTAGTCTAGGGTTTCTCGGCACCGTATTTTTGAAATTGGCATGGTTGATGCCTTGTGAGACCTCTTGAGAGTGCCTAGGAACCCTACAGTGGTATCAGATCCTAGCTAGAGCCTTAGGCGATGCGTAGACGGAATTGGAAGTCCGATCGAACCGAAACCCAAACCCTAATTTGCTCTCTGGACTTTTTCCAAAAATTGGGTTTTTTCCAGATTAAAAATATGCAGAAAATTCAGCAGGAAATTCTAAGAATTACGATGCAAAAATTACCTAATGATCTTTCTAAAGTGCGGCGGAACCACGGCATTAGCGTGCTAATGCGGCTGTTCCGCGGCCCTTTTGTCTTATCTCCCATTGAATTTTGCACAGTAATTCCTATTTGGCAGTGCTGGTTTTCCTGGGAATTTTTAATCTGAAATAAAGAGTTGAGTATTTTGGGTTGTATTGGGAGTTCGTACATTCGATCGGATTGTCAAACTTTGTCTATGTGTTTTTCCAGATATTTTTTTGAATATGTTAAAAAGTTCGGCCGGACATAAATACCCACTTTTTCCCCTGCCGGGAAATTTCCAAGTGTTGGATTTTTCCGTGGTTTAAAGACGTTCTAAGTAGTGCAAGTAACGCGATGGTCCCTCTAAAAGATAACAAACCTTAACTCGATTATGTGACCGTCTCGAACTGCCCTTTGAACCTTAGGGTTTGGGACAGTACGGCGTGCCACATGTGAGGCGTTGGCTTGACCCTTCTACGGCTGGACCGTTGGTACTGAGGCATGAACTGAATGTTTTTAGATTTATTTCATGTGTTGAGCTGTTTCAGGAAAACTTGGGAGTTCGAATGTTCGATCGGAAAGTTTAACATTTTCTATTTATCTGGAATGGGATACAATAATTGGAATTCACAAGCAGTTATGAGATAACTGAATGAATGTTATAAATCTAGCGGTTTAGTCTCACTTGATCGGTTGCCACGGAATTTTGATGTGATCAAAAGTCCGTCGCAATCACGTAGCATACGCGGATACTCGCCGGGTAAACTTAATAGACAGCCTCACCCCATAGCCCCGACCAAGTGACTGTAGGAGAACCCCGTCGCCGAAAGCATCCGTTCGGGTGCTCCCGGTAGCGGTATTCTGCCTTGGTGCACTTCGTCGTCGGTATCGGGGGTGCGACCGTCTACTAAAGTTTGCGACGAGCATTCGATCAAAATGTCGGGAATCTTGTTGAATTGCCCGACTTGATATTGAAAATTGTTTTCGATTTTGAGACTAAAATGCGGGGTTTATAATTGTTAGGCATGCGATGTCTAAGTAATTCATTTGGTCAGACATGCGATGTCTGAGGTGGTTGCGGATTCCAACTGTTGTAGTTTTACACTTTCTTTTCTGTGACCGTAAGTGTAATATGTGATATCGCCGGTTTCGTTGCTATATGTCAACGACAATTGAGATGCGCATATTTACTTACGTTGATGACATGTGATGTTATGTGTTGCTGGATATGTTATATTGGATCGTCGTGTATGAATAGCCGGGGTTTTTATATGAGATGAGTGTTTTTCATTTTCATTCATGTAAAAACTTGTATGTAATATTCTTTTATTTGGGGCACTTCCAGGTTGCGGAAGATGTCACCGTTTGTATATTATTTACTTTTCCGCACTAGGATAGACCCAAGGAGGAGGGCACAAGTAACCGGGTTCTGGAGTCCAGTGGGAGACCAACTCGAGGAGTCGAGTCCGGGTCTCCTAACTCTAGAATTGGTAGGGTTGCTTGCCGCTCTCGTAGGGGTCTAGGGGTGTGGGTTTGGCTATTCATCACGACCGTGGAATCCGTGTTTTATACTGGCTCGTATTGAAAACACGGACGTCCTACTATATCCAATATTTCATATGATTCTTTCTGCTGCGATATCTGTGATGTGATCATGTGATGTTCTGTGATAGATACAGTATATATGATATATGATATATTATGTAGGCGTTACTTATGTTTTACACCCGCGCTAGCCCTGCCCCGCTCTGTTGTTAGTTACCTAACCTAACGGTGCACGAGGGGACATCGAGGCGAATGCGGATGGCATAAGTGTACGTCGTATTTATCTGTGATGTTTAGGTATTTAAATGATGGGACTTCATTAATGTGATTAATGAAATAAAAGAAACCTAAGATGTTGTAGAATCGAATTTCAAAATAAAACAGGTAGCTACAGTTCTTGCTTTGCACAGTGATATATATGATATATCATGTACCTTATTCGATGAGGAAAGGACCGAGATCCCTTCACCGGGAGTGACTCCTTTAGCAATAACTGGCAGATGCTACACACTCGGTTTGTCTTTTTGATTGCTTTTAAGAGTTCTGCTTTGCACAGTGATATATATGATATATCCCGCACCTCATTCGACGAGGAAAAGACCGACGATCCCTTCACCGGGAGTGACTCCTTTAGCAAAACTAGAAAAGCCTCAAAAACACTCCATTTCAAAATTCATTCGATCCTACAACGATATCAAGTTCATTACGCAATAGGTTTTCAGAAAAACCTGTCGTAGCCCTCCGTCATTTCAGATAAGTTGTATATAGTATTCGTGCTGCATTTGTTGGCTTTCGTCAAGGTGCAGTGTGCGGTAGCTATATGCTGCTTATCTGCTAGCATACGATGCGATTGGATTAGGGTAGTCGTGCGGCTTTGTTGGCTTTCGTCAAGGGTCGTGCGGGTGGGTTTAATTCAATCAAGAAATGTACGGGTTGAACTTGACTAGCGGGCTATGGTTTGTTGGCTTTCGTCAAGGTCATAGCATGTTAGGGGCAAAATATTATCGGGAATTTCAAGTGTTGGAATTTGCAATGAGATTGCATACCTTCTATGAGATAGTTGGATCCCGATACCCGCTGCGAGTAAGAGTTACTCCTGGGAGAGTTTTACACATTACAATTAGCCGATCAAGTAGGTGTCTAGAAAGGTGTCAACGGGGTTACGCCTCTGGGAAAATGTCACGACCCGCAATTCGGCCCGTAACCGGCACTTAAACTACGTAACGTCTACAGGCGTACGTAACTTAAGTAAGCCGAAAACCCAGAAATCTAAACCACCCAAAACTGGATCAACGGAGAAAAACATAATTTAAAAGTGTTAGGAGTCGCCATTTAAAATCTCTAACTCTAGTTTTCTTTCATAAAAATTTCGGCAGCACCTCCTTTGTAAAACTAGCCCCGTAAACGGGTACAACACAGATAATATATATAAATCATCCCAAGTGGGAGAAAAATCACGCCCACCGGCGGAGACAATCACCACAACAAGTATACGACGCCAAAGCGAAGAAATATCAAAGAGAACGACTATATCAAGAAGTAAACATCTCCAAAATAACCTGCTTCTACGAGCACGGTTCCCAAAACCAATATACAACACTGATATCTCACAAGTCGTCTCTAAGTCATATACAACAAGGGTAGATGGAGAATACTAGATCCAACCAAAATATACAATGTACAACGGATAACCGCAAACCCACCTATAATGCAACGGCCTCACTGCCCAAGGTAGCGGTATCCTCAAAAGTAGTGATGATAAGCTGCCCTGCCGCGACTACTCAGAGGGTAAGTCCTGCAAAACACTGTGGCACAACGGGGGTGAGTTGCCAACTCGTGAATAGTAATTAACATCATACAGTAATCGCAAGTATGCACTAACAGCAATGATCAATAACATGTGAACTGATAGCATGAGTATGGCAATATGAATATGCAACTATCATGATATCCATATCAATTTTATACTGAGTGCGGAATAGTAAATAATCTCATGCACATATCATAAGCATGGAAAACACGGTGTAACTCAGCAACACCCAAATCCCAAAATACTCAGATCGGCCCTCAAATCGGCCCCTCAAATCCTGTACGTCTCATGAAACCTGAGTGTCAAACATCGACACTCAAAAACATCATGAAAACCGGTGCCTATCATCGACACCTAAATAATGATATCCATACGTTCCTCGAAACCCAAGTATCCCACCTCGACACTTGCATTTCCACGTATCGGTCTTTCTGATATCCATACGTTCCTCGAAACCCAAGTATCCCACCTCGACACTTGCATTTCCACGTATCGGTCTGTCAAATCCCATATATCTCTCGGAAAGTAAGTGCCCAAGATCGACACTTTAATTTCCCATATCGCATCTCAAATGCATAAATCCATATAAAGTAGCATATGCAACATAATACATCAGTATGAGCATATCACGGAACGATTCGCCAAATAATGAATCAAGTCATTAAATGTATCTCGCGGTTCCCAAAAATCCAAATCCAGAATACATATATATACAGCGTCCCATACCACCGATATATATGCAATACAATTCATGTAAATCCAAATCCAAAGTACATATATATACGGCGTCCCATACCACCGATATATATGCAATAAAACTAATCATATCACAATAGCAAGGTATATGTGCGAACGAGTAATATAACATGGCATACATATGAGCATGTAGGTATACAGGTATGTTCTATGTAATATGCATTGTCGCACAAGTATAACAGTTTAATGTCGCTAACTAATAGCAAGGTATACAATAAGCATTTGTATTGTGCGTGTCATGGCAATTACCGACAGGGTGTGTGTAGCATATCATTGGTGCTCGTGCAACATGGACTGTCGATAATAGTGTAGTGTACAACAGGTACAGTACTAAGCATAAGTAACTATATGCAACATGAACCATGCACTGTTTCTATATAAGCAAATAAGCATACGGCTAATATTATATCATGTCTAGACCCGACGCGTAGCGCCATACGGGCGATTCCCCGTAGATGTTAAATCTACTCACACTGTGGTCTCCAGCTATGAAGATCCGACCACCTGCTTCCCTTTGTTCGCAGCGTCTGAAGTCCCCGCTTGCGACGCTATAATATCACAAACACAAGAAATAAAGCGAACATCTCAGAAGCAATCACAATAACGTAAAACTACGTATTATAAAACGTATCAACGCACTAAACCAACTCACGAATACACGTCTAGTGCAAACACACGAAACGATACCTAAACCCAAACTGAGTACATCGCAGCACGACACACGACTCGTGTCGCAACACGTATCACGCGAACTCAAAACACACGATTATAGGTAATCGATCCCAGATTTTGCATACTGCATTTACTAATAAAATAAACAGTACCAAAAGACCCAAAATAACAGCAGACAACTACCCACAGGAACCCCACCCCAAAACTCTCCAAGCCGGCCGGCGTCGCCGGCCCCCTCCTTAAGGCTCGCCGGCCCAAACCGGCGGGGTGGCCCCCGTCTCCTGGGTGTTGTCTCAGGTCAACCTGCACATCTCTCTGAAGTTGTTTCCTCAATCACTAAAACTCCCAGGTCACAGCAGATACCAATATCTCTAAAAAGTCACTAAAAACCCGATATCGCCTCAATCGATATAAACTACGTTCTACGCAGAAATTAACGATCGAAACCACACAAAAACTACAATTTAACAGTAGAGGGGATATACCTTACAACTTTGCTCAAAACTCTTAGCTTCTCCCAACTCCAAGTGATCAAGAAGCAAGAAAATCCCAAGTTTAAGGTATTTTTGTGATAGGTTTCAGAATTTTGAGGAGTTAGTGAGTTTTGATTGATAAAATATGATAAAGGAGTGAGCAAAGGCAGTGGAGAGAGAGGGATTTCGGCCAAGGGAAGTGAGGTGGAGAATTGTGAAGAATTTCCTAGCAACTTCCTTCATTAATGCAACATTTAAAGCCTTGCACACATACACACACATGCATGCATCTCTTTATCTCTTTTCTTTTCTTTTTCTTTTAATTCCAAGTTAAATCCTAGGCCACACAATATATTCCCTAGGTGAAGTGAGAAGGATTCTTTAACTTAAGATTTTAAAGAAAAGATCGCAAACAAAAATTTTCCCAAAATTGAATACCGCATTAAAATAATATTAAAAATTGGGAAAAATCAAATTGAACCAAAACGTCCCATATACTCCCAAAGTTCGCGCACTAGCTTTATTTTAGCTAATCTAGGTGCTGGCAAGTCTATATGGGCGTTTGTTCACAGTCGGGTAAAAACGGAAAATACCGACAAACTTACCCTAAAACGGACGAAATCGCATAAGGATTTCTAAAACGTTACAGAAAACGAGGTTTACATTAATTAGGTTCGTGCAAAAGCACGGGGGACCTCCCTCAAAGTACCGACACTGGCCTGGCTGAAAGATTGGCGAACTTGTAGTGTGTAATTAATCCCGGCTAGTCTTTCCTTTTAGGGTTTGAAGGAAAATTTGATAAAAAGCAGTGGGAGCCATCCTGATTAGATAAAATAATAACCAATCTATTCTTGCAAAGAGCGCACGCTGAGTGTTTTCTTCTCTCTCTCTCCTGGTAGCGACCATATCACCCCTTAATCAAGACAATAAAACGGATTATTGACCGAACCCGCTTGTTATACTGAGCTGGGGAACGTTGGTCCCGCTCCAACTTATAATAGTTATAAGACAGAGCAGGAAATTGGGGAATACCAGATTTCCCGTGCCGCCCAAACGAAGAGAGTACATGTTGATGCATCATCTTCGGGTGTGTTCATTATAAAGAACTGTTTCTCAGTATCCTCCCCATCCTGGGTATATGATACCGGATCAGGATCCCAGATATGTAATCTGTTACATAGGGCTACAAAAGGGTAGAAAAACTGAGAACGGGTGATAAGTTTCATGAGGCAGAAAACGGAGCAAGAGTTGCAGCCAAGTCTGTCGGTCACTGTCACCCTGTATTACCAATACATTGATTCTGAACGAATGTTATTAGATACCGAACCTGATATACAAAATCATATCAGTCTCTTTATTAGTAAAGAAGGATATAATTTTGTATTGTTGGATAATGTTTTGAACATTTCCTATATCAAAAGTTGATCGGTTCAGGCACGTTATCTAAAAGCATTGATGTTCTAAATCAAACAACAGTTCTTAGTATACTGAACACACACAAGAGGAAGAGTTCAGAAATGAACGGATCCTTCTTGAGGTATTGTAGACTAGGTCATATCAATGCGACCCGACTAGCAGAGTTACATAAAGATGCATATTTAAATTAGTTTGAATTTACATCTTGTGAAACTCGCCAGTCATGTCACAAAGATAAAATGACCATAGCTCTGTTTATTAGAAACAGGGAAAGAGTTAGCGAACTCTTGGGATAATACATGTTGATGTATAAAGGTCCCCTGTCTACACATGCCTGGTAAAGTTCTTTGTACTTCATTACATTCTCTGATAATCTCTCGAGATTCAGACATATGTTCCTGTTGAAACACAAGTCCGAACCTTTTGAGATATTCATAGAATATAAGTTAGAAGTAGAGAACCAAAATACGGGTATAAGTATTATGTCCTTTGATGTGATCGAAGAGGAGAATACTTGAGCACGGAAATTGCTGGACTATTCTAAAGGAGAATGAGATTCTCTCTCAGCATTACTCCTCCGTATACACCATTGCACAATGGTATATCGGGACGGAGCAGATACACCCTATTTGATATGGTGTGCTCTATGATGAGTACTACTGAGTTACCTTTTTCCTTTGGGGGTTATGCACTTGAGAAGCTGCATACCTATTGAATTAGGTTCGAATCAAATCAGTGCCTACCACTTCATATGTGATATGGAAAGGGAAGAGCCCATGTCTTAAGCTAGTTAAGATTTGGGGTTGTCCGGCTAATGTCTAAAAGCAAAATCCGGACAAGCTCGAGGCAAGGTCTGTAATGTAGAACTGGAAAGGTTCCAGCTATACAAAATACAGCAGATAATTTGGTAGAACCAAAGGATTCAGTAGATTCCAACGAACCTCGGCCTCTCCGCCGATCTAGTAGGGTTCCTCACCCACCTGAGAGATACTTCGGTTTCTCTATGACAGTGGGAGCAAGGATTGCATCATGAGATGATGACCCAACTAGTTTCGAGCTGGCCATCAGGAGTGAGACTCTGTAAGAATGGCTGGATGCTTAGCGATCTGAGATGGAATCCTTATACACCAACAAAGTATGGACTTTGGTTGCTATATCTGAAGGGTTAAATCCCCATCAGGAGCAAGTATATCTTGAGAAGATTACTTGGTGTAGATGGAAAAGTTGAGACTTTCAAAGCTAGACTTGTTAAAGGTTTTCGTCATCAACCAGGCGTGGATAATGATGAAACCTTTTCCAGTACCTATGCTTAAGTCCATCCAGATCCTACTTGTCATGGCTACAAACCATGACTACGATATCTGGTGGTTGGGTGTCATGACTTCTTTTCTAAATGATGTTTTAGAAGAGTGCGTCTATAAGTACACAGCCAGAGGGCCTCGTAGACAGTGGGAGCAGCGGAAACGCGTGCAAGATGTTTTATGTGATAAAGCAGGCATCGCGGAGTTGGAACGTCTGTTTTGATGTGTTAGTCAAAGAGTTTGACATCATCAAAATGGTCGATGAACCTTGTATAAACAAAAAGGTAGTAGGGAGTATGGTGTTGATCCTCGTAGAGTACGTGGATGACATACTCTTGATAAGAAAGGAGTTTCTTATGCTACGCTCGATCAATCTCTATTTATCACAAAGATTCTCCGTATAGGATCAAAATGATACCTACTAAATCCTGGGTTTTGGATCTATGAGATAGATCTAATTGGATGTTAGGAATCTCACTAGGAGTAGTGAGATGGTATCAATCGATCCTGGGGAGAATCACTGGAAGTGTTCCAGGGTGATAAAGACGACTGAATGTCAGTCACAGGCATTGTCTTTACCCTCAGTAAAGGGACGGTATGTTGGAAGAGTTCCAAGCTAAATACCGTGGCATACTAGACGATAAAGGCTGAATACATCGCTACTTTAGATCCTACCAAAGAGGATGTTTGGGTGTATATTGGTTCATGAGATGAACTACGTTCCTCCCATTGTGAGACAATGGAGTTGTGGCTTATGCCAAGGAACGCCGGTCCCATCAGTGATCCAGACATATTCTAAGGCAGTATCACCTGATCATGGAGATGGTTGATCTCCAGGCTGATCGAGGTTAGGAGAGTAGACTCAGAGGACAACACGGCGGATCCATTCACGAAGGCCTATTCCCAGAGAGAGACTTTTATGGGATGGTTGAGTATGAGATACTACAACCACTGCTATCAGATGGCCCTAGTGCAAGTGGGAGATTGTTAGTTATATGTATGCCCTAGAGGCCATTACTGTACATTGGATGTATATTGTAGTGGATGCCGGGACATATATAGGGAGGACATTCTTACTCGACATGATAGTATGCTATCCGGTTACACTTTACCTTAACGTGTACACTGATTGTCTCTCTGTTACATGTTGGTAAAGCCCTTAGGATGCCTGCTTGACTACCTGGACTATGATGCGGATCATACTAGTGGGGACATGGTAGTCCATCAGTACATCCTTCAAAGTCCCTAGTCGTGGGTGTATCGAGACGGGGCATCGATATACCAGAGTATACTAGCGTGTACCTTCTCGACCCATACAGATGAGCGATGGATGATCCCATATCCATTGGTGTTTGACATCAGAGGAGATATACGGGTGCTCAGTAGAGACTGGGTACACTGGACGGACTCGCCGAGAACTCCCCGATGGTATTATACCTCACGTCAGATGGCAGTTCTCTGGTGACACTGGTACAGAGTAGTCTGTTGACCCGAGATCGTCATAGAGTCTTGTGTGGTTCCCACTGTGCTTTGATTTCCATCTTACCATGTCCAAGAGGGCGTGCAAAACGGTGGTTTTTGGGTACAGTCCCGAGTCACATGGAGGCAATGAGCGATAGGAGGGGATTCGTCTCTCCCGATATAGGGGTTGATGTTGCGCTGTGTTCGATTGGCTATAACAGGAAATCCCTGGCCAGGGTTGCTGAGATTTACTGGTAAGTGTTACCTGTAGTTTCTCGAATTGTTACATATCGACACGACTTATCGAGCTATTGGGGTCTGACGTTTACCACCCCTAGGCAAGATATGCAACATATCAGACGACGAGACCGGACTGTACGATAAGTGTTACTGGTTGGATTCACTGGAGTGTGAGCGGGCTTGCTCGTCGATCTTCTGATCGCTCAATACCCGGGTGGCCGTTACGTTTAGCAGACCGCTTGCGGCTTGTGGATGTTTGATATGATCATCATCTGCTGCCGGCGTATTGACGAGTCTTTAGAGTCCTACACAGAGGTTTCCTGGCTCAAGCGAAACGAAATAAGAGCACGTATGAGATATGTGCGGGACCGAGAATGATACCAGTATGTGATACTGTATTCGATTCTCGCGATTTGTGACATTGATCGGTTATATGCAATATAGCCGGGATATCGGATCAAGTGTTGATTCGATAAGTTGTTACTGTTTATTATTAGTCGGTTATATGCGATATGACAGGATCATTAAATCAAGTGTTGATTTAATTATTTAATGCATAATTATATATTTGATATATTAGTTTGCATTAACTAATATCGGTTCACTTTAAATGGATTTTTTCACTCGGGTGTGCACATTGTATATGTGATATATTTTTTTGTGCACTTGATTGTATCATGTTTGATGATATAAGATTGCTAGGGTTTTGTGTAAAGAATTAATCCTTGGTTAAATAAATGGTTAGGGTTTTTATTTGTTTATCCATTACTTATTTATTCATTCATTTATCTTTATAATTTGGATTAAAAGAAATGAGAAATGAAAAGATAATGGTTGCTTTCATTCATCATGCTTCTTGAAGCTTCATGCCACTTTGACCAAAGTGACCATTTTGTCTTCATCTCCTTAACCCTAACCATTCCTTTAACCTTGGTCAATTCTCTACACATAACTATAGTTAAAATTATGATGAGAATTGATTTTTCTTTTCTATTCAATATTCTTATCGTAATTATTATCTTCATCTTCTTCTTCTTCTTCACTAGAAGAAAACCTTTCTTCATCAATGGTGATTGATGAAAAAGAGTGAGAAATCCAAATCTAAAGTGAACCCACCTCCTATTTCTTCATCCTCTACCTCTTGCCAAGTAGTATAGGGTGTTTCCTTCATAAGTTTTCTTGACTTGGTGAAGTTGGAGCTTGATCTAGCGATGCCTCGACGTAGATCATCTTCGGCATCGTCGTCGATGACCTAGCCCGTCCATTCTTCGATGAAGCCGACGCTAGAGCCCGGGGTTCGACTTGGACAGCGAGGAGACATCATTGCGGAGCTATGGAGGTGGAGGACCGGATCTACAAAGGTTGTATTTCCGTTTACTTATAGTTTAGTTGTAAACTAGTTCGCTTTTTCGCCTAAACTTCTAGCCAACGATCCGTAGTCTAGGGTTTCTCGGCACCGTATTTTTGAAATTGGCAAGGTTGATGCCTTGTGAGACCTCTTGAGAGTGCCTAGGAACCCTACAACCCAGTCTCCACTGAGCACCCGTATACCATCTCTGATGTCAAACACCAATGGATATGGGATCATCCATCGCCCATCTCATAGGTCGAGAAGCGTATACGCTAGTCTACTCTGGTATATCGATGCCCCGTCTCGATACACCCATGACTAGGGACCTTGAAGGATGTACTTATGGACTACCATGTCCCCACTAATATGATCCGCATCTTAGTCCAGGTAGTCAAGTACACATCCTAAGGGCTTTACCAACATGTAACTATAAGACGGTATAAAGAGACAAGTATACATGTTAAAGTAAAGTGGAACCAGATAGCATACTATCATATTGAGCAAGAAAGTCCTCTCTATATATGTCCAAGCATCCAATATAATATACATCATCTGTACAATACTGGCCTCTAGGGCATACATACAACTAACAATTATTCATTCATACATGTTGATAAAGCCCTGAGGATATAGGCTTGACTACTGTGATTATGATGGAGATCATACTAGTAGGACATCTGTAGTTTATAAGCATATCTTGAAAAGTCCCTAGTCGTAGGTGTATCGAGACGGGGCATCGATATACCAGAGTAGACTAGCGTATATGATACTAGACCCATATGATGGGCGATGGATGTTCCCACATTCATCGATGTTTGACATCGAGATCGTATACGGGTGCTCAGTGGTGACTGGGTACACTGGACGGACTCGCCGAGAACTCCTATATAGAATTATATCTATTATCGGATAGTAGTTCTCAGGTGACTCTGGTACAGGTTAGTCTGTAGACCCAAGATCGTCATAAAGTCTTGTGTGTTCTCCCACTGTACTTTGATTACCACCCTACCACGGCTCTACTGAGTCGTGCAAACAGGTGGCCGTTGGGTACAGTCCCGAGACACACGAAGGCGATGAGCGATAGGAGGGGTTTCGTCTCTCCCGGTATTGGGAGTTGATGTTGTGCTGTGCTCGATTGGCTATATCAGTAAGTCCCTGGCCAGGGCTATTGAGATTTACTGATAAGGGTTATCTGTAGTTTCTCGATCTGTTATAGACCATTCATCAGCACAACTTATCGAGTTATTAGGGTTGACGTTACCATCCCTAGACTCGATATGCAGCATATCTGACGAAAAGACCGGACTGTACGGTAGTTTTGCCGGTTGGCTCGACGAGAGTTGTGACAGGTTCGCTTGTTTTCTTCTGATCGCTCAATACCCAGGTGGCCGTTACGTTTAGCTGACCGCTTGCGGCTTGCGGGTGCTTGATATGATCATCACCCACTGCCGGCGTATTGATGAGTCTTAGAGTCCCACAATGGAGTTACCTAGTCCAGGCGAAACGATGTGGTGCGCATATGAGATATGCGCCTGGACCCGGTTAAAATGCGCATATGAGATACCGTATATTAATTGGGCGGTTTGCTTTTGGTCGCGTCGTATGTGATATGACCGGTTTGCTAAATCAAGTGTTGATTTATCATTGACCATTAGTTTCTCACTTTAAACCCTTTCTTGTCTTTTTGTTGTATACATGCATGTATGCATTTATTCTCATTCATGCACAAATGGATGCGCATGCACACATACATGCATACATAATTCTATCATGGTTGTTGATATTGTGGATGGTGGCAATATAAGACTCACACCATTTATAAATATATGGATATTTCTTTTTTGGAAAAGAAAAATGGAAATGGAAATTATTATCATGGTTTAATATTTTATTCTTGCACTAACCCATTACTTTAACCATGATTTAATTTCCATGGCCATTTTTGATCCAAAATAAATATCTAGATATTTTATAACTATGGTTAAGAATGAGAAAGAGAAAATATATATATTTTCATTTCTCATTTTTATTCATATGCTTATCATTATCTTCTTGAGCTCTTCACAAGCCATCATCTTCTTCCTCCTTTCTCTTTTGCTCTCTAGCTTTCACTTGTAAGCAAAAGAGTCATCAAGTTAGGGTTTTGAAGTGAGAAAACAAACCACATCACCATTCTACACTTGTCTTGCCCATTAGTCTAGAGTGTTAGCTTCTAATTCTTCTCTTGATCTAGTGGAGCTTCAAGCTTGGACAAAGAGGACTCCGGATGGATCGTCGTGGACCTAGAAGATCTCAAGTGAGCCTTTTTCCAACCCTCAAGTAGCCAAGGAGTCTAGCATAGGGAGCTACAAAGGTTGTACTCTCAAAACCGTAGCTTTTACTACTTATGTTTATGTTTAAGTTATGTTACCCTAGCTTTTCTAGTATGACTTAAGTTTGTTTCTCTAGCACCATATAAATTTTAGAATATGGCATGTGTGATGCCACCAAACCCTTGCAGTTGTGCTATAGGAACCCTTTCATGGTATCAGAGCCAAGCTAGAGCCTTAGGGTAACCTAGACGACGGTAAAAAAACACTCGAACGAACGAAACACGACGCCCGGGGGTGCTCTCTGGAAATTTTTCTAAAACCTGGATTTTTTCAAATTAAAAATACTTAAAAAATTCAGCAGGGTATTTTATAGGCCCACAAGAAATACGACGCCCTGACTTATCCGTACGACCGTAGAACCGCGGCCATAGTGGCCTTTCTGCGGCGGTTCCGAGGCGCAGTAGGAGAATTATGGGCCATGTTTTCTTGTGCAGGCCCGTATGTATTTTGTGCAGTTACTGGTATTTTTTTTAAAACTGCTCAGGTGTTGAGCTTTCTGAGAAGTCTTTGGGTGTTCAATCGTTCGATCGAATGTTTTAACTATGCCTAGTTTATTAATACTTGATACAATAATTGGAATCTACAAATTTGTTTGTTGCGTGTAAATCTAGCAGTTCGGTCTCGGCAACAATCAGAAATCTTGTTGAATTATCCGTCTTGTTTTGAAAAGGTGTTTTCATGGATGAGACCGAAATGCGAGCTTTACATTGTTAGGCATGAAATCTTATATATGTGATATTCCGGATTTGTGTTGTCTAATGGCGGTTACGATTCCAATTGTTGTAGTTTTTCATTTTATTTCTCTGTGACCGTAAGTGTGGTATATGGTATATCGCCGTTTTCGTTGCTATACATCAACGACAATCGGGGTACGCATACTTACTTACGTTGATGATATGTGATATTATGTGTTGCTGAGATTTGACATGTAGGATTGTCGTGATTGAATAGCCGGGGGGTTTGATGTGAGATGAGAGTTTTATTTTCATTCATGTAAAATTCAAATGTAATGTAATATTCTTTTATTTGGGGCACTTACAGGTTGAGGATGATGTCACCAGTGTTGTATATTATTTACTTTTCTGCATTAGGATAGACCCAAGGAGGGGAGCACAAGTGACCAGGTTCTGGGGTTCAGAGGGAGGCCATCTCGAGGAGTCGAGACCGGGTCTCCTAAACTCCAGAATTGGTAGGGTCGCTTGCCGCTCTCGTAGGGGTCTAGGGGTGTGGGCTTGGCTATTCATCGCGACTGTGGAATCCGTATTTTCTATTGTTGGCTAAATACTAAATACGGACGTCCTAGTATATCCTATATTATCATATCTGTGTTTCTGCTGCATATATACTGTGATGTGATATCTGAGACAAATGTTTTATTATATATGAGATATATAGTAGACGTTGCTTATGTTTTACACCCGCGCTAGTCCCGTCCCGGTATGCCGTAGTTAAGTAACCTAGCAGTGCATAACGGAACATTGCGGCGAATGCGGATGGCATAAGCGTACGTTGTATTTTCGTTTCTTTTCTGTGATTGGCTTAAGAACTTAAATGATGGGGCTACATTAATATGATTAATGTAAAGAAAATAAACCTAAAAAGATGTTGTAGAATCGGATTTGAAAACCACTCGGCTCTTTATGAAAAAGCTACATTTCAAAACTGCGGAGCTCAAGCCACTCCTTTTGAAAACCATTTGATTCTACGACGATATCAAGTTCAAAGCGTTAAAGATTTTCTTAAAAAAAATCATCCGCAACCCTCCGTCATTTTAGGAAGTAGAGTACTTAGTATTCGTGCTACGTTTGTTGACCTTAGCCAAGTCGTAGTGTACCGTAGCTAAGTGATGTCTTCCTACAATGCATGTGATGCAGATTAATTAGGACGGGCATGCGACGTTGTTGACCTTAGCCAAGGGTCATATGAACGGGTTAATTAATCAAGAAATGGCGGGTTGAACTTGACTAGTGCTTATGATTTGTTGACCATAGCCAAGGTCATGAGTGCTAGGGGTAAAAACCATATCGGGAGTTTCAAGAGTTGAAATTTGCAATGAGATTGCATACCCTCCATTTGATGGTTGGATCCCGATCCCACTGTGGGCAATAGTTGCTCCCAGGAGAGTTTTACAGTTTACAATTAGCTAACCCATTAGGTGTCTAGAAAGGTGTTAACGGGGCTACGCCTCTGGGAAGACGAGGTTTATATTAATTAGGTCCGTGCGAAAGCACGGGGAACCCCCCTCAAGTACCAACACTGGCCTTGTTGAACGGTTAGTGAATGTTGTATATAGTGCCCTCTAAGTCAATTATTGGATCGCAGGTACGTGATTGCAATGATTGAGGGAGGACCTATAACGACATGACTGTCTTACTCGAGATGATAGTATGCTATCTGGTTTGTCTTTATCATCGTATACATGCTTTAGTTCACTATTGCATGTTGATAGAGCCCATAGGATTCTTGCTTGACTGCCAGCAGTATGATGGCAATCATATACGTGGGAGCTGGGGTCTGTAAGCACATCTTTAAAGTGTCCCTAGTCGTAGGAGTTTCGAGACAGGGCATCGATACTCCAAAGTACACTAGTGTATACAGTCGAGACCCCGACGAGGGGCGATGGCCGGTCTCACAAGCCATTGGTGTCAGTTGGTTCACCTAAGATGTATACAGGTGCTCATCTGTTTATGAGAACACCGGACAGGACTCGCAGGGAACATGCTAGTTGGTATTATATATATCGTCAGATAGCAGTTCCCTGGTGACATGTGTACAGGTTAGTTTGTTGACCTGAGATCGTCATTTGTCTCGTGTGAGTTCCCACTGTGCTTTGATTTCTACCCTACCACGCTCAAAGGAGACATGCAAATAGGTATTTTTTGGGTACAGTCCCGAGCCACATGGAGGCAATGAGCGGATCGTCGGGGATTCGTCTTCCCCGGTATTGGGGGTTGATGTCGCATAGTGCACGGGTGGCCATCACTAGAAATCCTCGGCCGAGGTAGTAGAGAATTACTGATTTGGATCAGTACTTTCTCAGGTGGTGATGGGCTTCATGCCGACATGATTTATCGCGTTATTAGGGGTCTGACTTTATCCACCCCCCTAGACTCGATATGCGATACTATTTAGACGAACGGACCGAACTGTATGGATATTATCACTGTCAGGCTCAATAGGGTTTATGGATGAGTTCGCTCGTCGGCTTCCCTTCCAATCAATACATAGGCAACTGTTACGTACAGCTTGTACCTCTGACGTGCTAGTAGTTATACCCAGTGCCAGTGTGTTGATGAGTCATTAGACTCCCCCACAGACCGTTTCCCAAGTTCGGACAAAACGTTGGAGAGGCCGTATGGTTTTATGGCAGGGTTCGGAAAATGCACATGCGTTTTCGCACGTGTCATATTTCGGACAGATAATACTGGTAGGCTTTGGTTTAAGCCGGATCCAAGTGTTATATTGTGTAGATATAATATCTTTGTCTCAGTTGCATTTGTATTCGGTCATAATACAAATGCGGGTATGATTATACTGTTACGGGGTTATCCTGAAATTCGTTTCGGGATCGCTTTTGGAAGTTGCCTGTTTCCTGTTTTCTATCACCTGTATTTAACATTCAGTTAAATACGGATTTATCTTTTCATCACTTGGGTGAGTCATGAGGGTGAGTCATGCTTCTAGAAGTTTCTAGATGATGACTAGGATTAGTGACTCATGGTTGCTTTAAATGTGCATTAAATGCTTTGATGACTAGGTTAAGATGATTCATTAGTTCATTAATGGTTTTTAGTGACAAGGTTATATGACTCATCTTCTCATTTATGCTAATGGTTACCTCCCTCTCTCTCCTACACTCACCCCTCCTCCTATATGTGGCCGGCCATTCTCTTGTGAGAATAGAGGTTGTTCATTTAGGAAAAGATTATAGTTTAGGTGTATGGAAATTTCATAGCTAATTTTATTCCATCACCCGATCCAAAAGGCAACTTCATTAACCGTTCGTCCATAGCTTTGGACGTAACGAGACAAAGTGTTCTACTCATTCTCTACATCAATCTTGGTCATCTCTTTTAGCAAACTTGATGATCGAGTTGCCTCGGTTCAGAGGCGGGAGCCCGTTTAAAGATCCGTTGACGTGGTGCCACCTGGATGAGAAGACTGGAGATTCAGGAGATCGGAGCAGCCGTAACAAAGCGTGAGATGATGGTTGAAGACCGAAGGACTCGGATCATTCGGTATAACATTTCTACCCACTTTGTAGTTTGTTAGTTTAGCTTTAATGGCAGATCCGGGTTATAGTACGCGATAGCGCCAGTTGTAAAAGCTTTTGTTCCGCATTAGGCGTCTGTTAGATGGTCGAGACACTACCGTGTACTTACAGCGAAGTTGTAGACTGTAATTAATCCTGGCTAGTTTCCTTTTTAAGGTTTGAAAGGAAATCTTGATTAAAGCAGTGAGAGACATCGATTAGATAAGATAATAACCTGTCAGCAGTATGATAGAGCCCATAGGATTCTTGCTTGACTGCCAGCAGTATGATGGCAATCATATACGTGGGAGCTGGGGTCTGTAAGCACATCTTTAAAGTGTCCCTAGTCGTAGGAGTTTCGAGACAGGGCATCGATACTCCAAAGTACACTAGTGTATACAGTCGAGACCCCGACGAGGGGCGATGGCCGGTCTCACAAGCCATTGGTGTCAGTTGGTTCACCTAAGATGTATACAGGTGCTCATCTGTTTATGAGAACACCGGACAGGACTCGCAGGGAACATGCTAGTTGGTATTATATATATCGTCAGATAGCAGTTCCCTGGTGACATGTGTACAGGTTAGTTTGTTGACCTGAGATCGTCATTTGTCTCGTGTGAGTTCCCACTGTGCTTTGATTTCTACCCTACCACGCTCAAAGGAGACGTGCAAATAGGTATTTTTTGGGTACAGTCCCGAGCCACATGGAGGCAATGAGCGGATCGTCGGGGATTCGTCTTCCCCGGTATTGGGGGTTGATGTCGCATAGTGCACGGGTGGCCATCACTAGAAATCCTCGGCCGAGGTAGTAGAGAATTACTGATTTGGATCAGTACTTTCTCAGGTGGTGATGGGCTTCATGCCGACATGATTTATCGCGTTATTAGGGGTCTGACTTTATCCACCCCCCTAGACTCGATATGCGATACTCTTTAGACGAACGGACCGAACTGTATGGATATTATCACTGTCAGGCTCAATAGGGTTTATGGATGAGTTCGCTCGTCGGCTTCCCTTCCAATCAATACATAGGCAACTGTTACGTACAGCTTGTACCTCTGACGTGCTAGTAGTTATACCCAGTGCCAGTGTGTTGATGAGTCATTAGACTCCCCCACAGACCGTTTCCCAAGTTCGGACAAAACGTTGGAGAGGCCGTATGGTTTTATGGCAGGGTTCGGAAAATGCACATGCGTTTTCGCACGTGTCATATTTCGGACAGATAATACTGGTAGGCTTTGGTTTAAGCCGGATCCAAGTGTTATACTGTGTAGATATAATATCTTTGTCTCAGTTGCATTTGTATTCGGTCATAATACAAATGCGGGTATGATTATACTGTTACGGGGTTATCCTGAAATTCGTTTCGGGATCGCTTTTGGAAGTTGCCTGTTTCCTGTTTTCTATCACCTGTATTTAACATTCAGTTAAATACGGATTTATCTTTTCATCACTTGGGTGAGTCATGAGGGTGAGTCATGCTTCTAGAAGTTTCTAGATGATGACTAGGATTAGTGACTCATGGTTGCTTTAAATGTGCATTAAATGCTTTGATGACTAGGTTAAGATGATTCATTAGTTCATTAATGGTTTTTAGTGACAAGGTTATATGACTCATCTTCTCATTTATGCTAATGGTTACCTCCCTCTCTCTCCTACACTCACCCCTCCTCCTATATGTGGCCGGCCATTCTCTTGTGAGAATAGAGGTTGTTCATTTAGGAAAAGATTATAGTTTAGGTGTATGGAAATTTCATAGCTAATTTTATTCCATCACCCGATCCAAAAGGCAACTTCATTAACCGTTCGTCCATAGCTTTGGACGTAACGAGACAAAGTGTTCTACTCATTCTCTACATCAATCTTGGTCATCTCTTTTAGCAAACTTGATGATCGAGTTGCCTCGGTTCAGAGGCGGGAGCCCGTTTAAAGATCCGTTGACGTGGTGCCACCTGGATGAGAAGACTGGAGATTCAGGAGATCGGAGCAGCCGTAACAAAGCGTGAGATGATGGTTGAAGACCGAAGGACTCGGATCATTCGGTATAACATTTCTACCCACTTTGTAGTTTGTTAGTTTAGCTTTAATGGCAGATCCGGGTTATAGTACGCGATAGCGCCAGTTGTAAAAGCTTTTGTTCCGCATTAGGCGTCTGTTAGATGGTCGAGACACTACCGTGTACTTACAGCGAAGTTGTAGACTGTAATTAATCCTGGCTAGTTTCCTTTTTAAGGTTTGAAAGGAAATCTTGATTAAAGCAGTGAGAGACATCGATTAGATAAGATAATAACCTGTCACGTCCCGAAAGTACGGAAAATGACCGGCACTTAAACTACGAAACGTCTCGAGGCGTACGTAATCTAAGTAAGCCGAAAACCCAGAAATCCAAACCAAGAAAAGTAGTAGAGTGAAGGAAAACCAATTTAAAATCAAGTAGTTTTAATAGCATAAGCCGAATTATGCGGTTTTAAAAAAAACATCAAGTAGTTCCTGAAAATTTCGGCAGAGTCTCCTTTGTAAATACTGGCTCCCAAACGGGATACAACATGAATAGTATACGAAATCAATAAAAAGGCATCCCCAAGCGGGAGCTAGCTCTTCGTCAATCGACGGTCACAACCACACAAGCAATATAATATACAACGCCAACGGCGAGGATCAAAACTCAAAAGGAAACTCAAAACCACAGGAAATCTACAGAAATATAACGCGCGACTCTAAGGTCGAAAGAATAACATCACTGGTCTCTATCTCAAAAATAACACATGTTTGGTTGATGGAACTTCTAGATACAACAGAATAATAATATACAAGTTATATAATGGGGGTACGATACAAGTAAACCCACCTACTAGCAAATCACCCGAAGGAAACTATGCCCGCAAAGCCGTGAAGAAACCTGTACGGCAACCTGCAAGAAACTGGGGCACAACGGGGGTGAGTTGCCAACTCGTGAATATTAAAACATCTACGCACAGAAATCGTATAAATAACGCAACCTAGGTCAATGATCATAATATATCCTCAAATATATGAATAACACGTAGCCTATAACAAGGCTAGGGTAAATATCTAACCCGAGTGTAATCTCATGTGCCCGTGTCAGTGCCTCAAGTAGCAATATATCATATGAATGAGGTATGAATGCATGAAAACAGAATACATGTAAATGAAGAACCGTTTTCATAATTTAGTGAGATTTCCTTTGTATTTTTAAAATGAGGTATCATAATGAAATCAGCATAAAACAGTGCCTAGCATCGGCACAAAACGTAATCCCAATATGTCGATATCTCTGTATCACAGTCTCTGTACCTCAATATCTCGAAATCTCAATGTCTCAATCACAATATCTAGGGCGCCGTTAGTCCAGACCGGCCCCTACCATCCATCTCAAGACCATGACGGTATCCTCCGGATATCCGACGCGTCGGGTAAAATCACCGGTAGGTAGTGCTCCCCTGCCAGGCTCACATCGTCATCATCACGCGCTTCTTGCCCCGGGGTACCTTACCGGGTCCACCATGTACCCAAAACGGTTCATCCTTCTCCTCGAATCGGGTCTCGAAATCCATCAGCAAACTCATGGTGGACGACTCATACATCATGGAAAAAAAACCGCACTTTTTATTTAAAAAAAGAAAGAAGAAGTTTGTATATGTTTTGCGGTTTTCCCCAAATCCAGAAAATCTCATGGAATCCGAATCCAAAACCTCAATAGCACGTAAAAAGTGAATATATACATGAGAACCCATGAATGCGGCATAACAATGAATATCAGTATGCATGAAGTAGCAGGTAATAACTACAATGTCTAAGCTAACATATAAGGCAAGTACACTAATATCATGTCTAAACTATTAGCTAACAGGCTATGTCAAGCAATAATATTTCTAAAGCGTACGTGACATGGCAATTACCGATGAAGATGTGTGTGAGCCGGCAAGTAAGTGTACGTGGAACATACGCATCATCGGTAATGGTGCTGGTGTCCTAACCACAAGATAGCAACAGTAGAATATAAAGCATAATATAAGCATGTGATGCGGAGCGAACAACAATAATGAGCGGGAGCTGAATACTAGACGCAACTATAACTAATCTGCATTAACCTAATATAAGTCCTACAAAAGGTGCCTTTTGAAATAACACGAATCATGGGGTTTTGAAAATAGGGGCTACGGTGTTTTTATGAAAAGATACGTCTTTTGAAATATCCGTAGGATCCCTTGGGCTGTCTTTTAAAATACCCACGATTCGTTAGTTTTGAAATAGGTAAGAATCGAATCTAATCTAACAACTAAACTAAACTAAGGGCTAAGCTGACCAGCTGGGCTACAGGTAAGGAAACCGCCTAACATCTGAGTCGATACATATACATACCGGTATATATTAGTCGGTGATCCCGCCTCAATAGTATCATATCCGATACCATATCTATAATCAGACATCCCAAGTCAAGAGTGCGGATCAATCATCAAAATATAGCTCGTACGTAAATCCGTCGTACGGCATCCCCAAATCTGGGTATGGGTTCATATCACATTCATCATACTATCCACCTGGTATCCTCTTTATCAAATATCATGATCGGGGTACTGATCTACGTCTAGTACAATACTGATACCTCCTGAGTATGCATGTGATTTTATTGATTTTCGTGGATGTGTTTATCGAATCAAATAGTAAAGAAATCACAACCAAAAATATTTGACCGCAATCAAACAACGGTGTCAGTTGAAGTTAATGAATGAGTGCGGATCGTCCTCAGGGATCTCGAGATTCGTTTGTACTTTTATTTGTTTGAAATGAAATGTTAATCAACAATTAAGAGAAAACACGATTCAATTGATTGATTTGTATTCGTGTGTCACTAATCTTTTCTAAAGAATCAAGAACTATAAACAACAAGAATCGGTTTCAATGGTATTTTCCAACGACAATCAAGAATGATATAGAGGCTCGTAGGAATCGATAGGATCTTTAGATGTGTTGTAGTCTACAATATTTCATATTCTTGTCCTTCGAGGAATTGACACTAGATCAATGGTTATCGACGAGAATTAGGGTTTTCTTGATGAAATTAAAGTTTCATCTCTTAACCCTTACTCTTTCGAGGATACCATTTATATTCTAGCCTCTAGCAATTTCAAGAATCAATCGAATCACCCCAATCTCGAGCGATGTTGATCAAGAAAGCATCGAATCGAATTGGGTTGTCGATTCTTTAAATAGCTAGGGTTTACAATCTCGTGGGATTCAAGAATTGATTACAATTTTGCTACATCATCATACTAAAGATCTTCTCGGCTCCTTAACGAGCGGAGTTTTACTCGCGCATCACCACATAGACAATATTCAAGAACAGTAAAGATAACATGATGCGGAATTTTAAAGAAAACAAGAATGGAGAAAATATCACCTTTTATTTAATCAACAATTGTCAATACATTCTTTCAAGATCTACAAGAAGAAAGAAAAATCGATCGTTGACTCGGCTTCGCTCGACTCCGTGGATCGTGGATCTACTTTTGATCTCTTGCCCGATGGAAGATCGGCTCGGCTCATAAAAGGGTTGAAGGAATCTTGCTTGGCTTGCACTCAAGATCTTGAATTGTGGATGGATTTAGGGTTAGGGTTTCCTACAAGATTTCTCACTAATCTTGAGGAAGAAGAAGATGGAGAAAGAGAATGGCTAAACTAAAAATGGGTTGAATCTATCACTCTCTAGGGTTTCTTGATTTTTCCCAAGATTTCTCCCCTTCAATGAATGAGCCTAGGGTCCTATTTATAGAACTAGGTTTAGGTTTGAATTAGACTTTCCCTCCCAAAGTTTGTTGACAAGTTTGTTGGGGTTTAGCTTAGGGTTTAAGCAAGGGTTTAGGAAAGTTCTAGAAGTTCTAGGCTAGTTTAGGAGCTTGATGTTCTGGTGGAAGTGTCTGGACTCTTCTGGACTTTTGTATGCATTTTTGAGCTGAGGACACTGAAACAGGAGTTGTGGTGAAAATTGAGTGACTGACTCCCTGGATCCGCCGCGCAACCGCCGCGTGAGGTAGGGTTTTGCCGCCCTTCCGCCGCGACTTGGTGGCCTCGGGATTGGTGCTTTCTTCAGTTGCTTGGTACTGCTGTATGGGTTATTCTTTGATGTTCAGAATTGCAGTTGCCCTTCTATGTTGATACCAGATTTGCTTTCAATGAGTTTACGAGCAATTTGTAATGGTCGAGCAATGTTTTGATCGAGCAAGTATCTCTTTTCCTGCATAGACTTCAAAAATAGGGGTTGCAAGATATAGAAAATATGCTATGTAATGCAATGCGGTTAATTTCCCTAGAATTTCCGGTTTTAAGGTCGAATACATGTAATTTGATATTTTGCGACCAATTAGCTAATATGTGAATTATGAATACCGTACTCTCCTATATGTATGCAGATGACAAGGAAATTGCCGGTTAAAATATGCAGTATTTTCGACTGATCAAATACCCCCAAACTTAATTTCGATCGTCTCGAGAGAATGTTTTATTAAAAAGAGAAGGAGAAAACAAAGAAAGAGAAAAAACTAACTAGCACACTTTCGTAGGCAACACGATTGCACTGAGCATGTGCAACAAGCCTTTAAACCTCTAGGTGTCCCTAGTAGGAGGAGTGTTGTCTCCTGAGGGTTTTCAGCGGATTGCACCCACAAAATCCAAAAATAAAAGCAAGATCATGAATATTACATTTAAAGATAAGAATTGTAAAAGAAAAGCCTTGAAAATTAGGGTTTCCAACTAAGCTAGCTTTTCGGTTGTCATGAGCCCTATCTTAATGGTCATGAAAAAATGTCAGAAATCACGTCCTCCCTCAATAAAACATCGTCTTATTCTTCATTCCTATCTTTATTCCAAACATCGATCATATCACCCTGCGTGTGTGTAAAGACATCCCTACACCCGGAGAATTCAATTCAAGCTATCATACCCTTGCCCATCAGCCTCAGTACTTCTTGGCAAACGAGATTGCTTACACACTTTCATGCGACCGTTAATACTTCTTGAGGTACTAACCGACCGATTACTAATGTGCATGCTAACTTGGTGTATTTTCCTAATCTTGCACCACCTCAGGCATAGCAGTGACTCCCAGACCAGTTGACCTTGGGGCACTAGGTGAAGAAGCACCCTTTTGCTATATATTTTTCTTGCCCTTGGTGATAACAAAACCAGTGTCCATTTTTCTCACCACTTTAAAACACTCTTTTTCTTTTCATACTTTTGGCTTTAAGACAAGAGCATTTCAAGGTATCCTCTACTATCCCAGGCTTCAAGACGTGTGTAAGTGCGAATAGCAGGGTAGCAACGTTCAAAATGTTTGGCTTCCAGAATAGAAACTATTTTTCAGACTTATTTTTATCCTCAGATTAGTGACGTCCTTCATCTTACTAACCCTTGGGACAACGGCTCATAACTACTTATTATTAGTTCGTATAAGAAAACTTCTAATTTTCTTAGTTTTCTAAAATTTTTCCAATCTCATGGATGTAATTGTTCACTGTCTAAACTTTCATTATCTTATTTATATACAAAAAAGTGTAAATATTAAAATTATTTTTATATTTGAAAATTTTTAAATTTTTATGGGTTTTGAAATTTTTTCATTTTTTTTTTTTTTTTCATTTTTTATAGATTTTTAAAAAGAAATGTTTTGTGCTTATGCAGATGATATGCAAATGATGCGAAAATAAGCACAAACCTCCCCCAAACTTGTTTTCAACAGTGTCCTCACTGTTGCCGACAGTTATACCTACAGAAATCTGTAAATCTGGGAGGAATTATTAGTGGGGGCAAATATATAAGTGAAGAACTTCCCCCAAACTTGTTTTATTTACTCACCTTCATTCAAAATAATGATGTAATGATATACTGGACATGAAAGTGAGACGGAGGAATTTTAATCAAAATAAACTGGCTCTTGTAAGAACAAGAGCTCCTCCGTGGGGTCAGTGGAAAAATACGGCTTTAATCTATGTCCATTTACTTTGAAAACAGTGCCGTTTTTAACATTTTCAATATCTACTGCCCCGTGCGGGTATACAGACCGCACAACAAAAGGTCCCTTCCAACGAGATCGGAGCTTACCCGCATGAAGGTGTAATCGTGAATCATAAAGAAGGACTTGTTGACCAGGTAAAAATGTTTTCCTTACAATGTTTTTATCGTGAAAAACCTTAGTCCTATTCTTTGTGATTACAGCATTATCATAAGCTTCATCGCGGAGTTCGCTTAGCTCGTTTAGTTGCAGCTTCCGAAAGTTGCAAGCAAGGTTTAAATCAAAATTAATTTCCTTTATAGCCCACAATGCTTTATGTTCTATCTCAACAGGTAGATGACATGCTTTTCCAAAAACTATCCTATATGGAGACATTCCTAGGTCGGTCTTATATGCAGTCTTGAATGCCCAAAGAGCATCCGTCAATTTGGTCGACCAGTCTTTTCTATTTTTAGCAACAGTTTTCTCCAGGATAAGTTTGATTTGTCTGTTTGAGATCTCAGCCTGCCCGCTTGTTTGGGGGTGATAGGGTGTAGAAAGACGGTGGTTGATTGAATATTTCCGCATCAGAGTCTCGAAAGATCTGTTGCAGAAGTGTGTCCCATTATCGCTAATAATAGCACGTGGGTGTCCAAATCGCGAGAAGATATTCTCTTTCAAGAACTTAATGACAACTTTCTTGTCATTAGTGCGACTTGGAATGGCTTCTACCCACTTGGAGACATAATCAACTGCCAGCAATATGTACAGATTCCCAAAGGAGTTGGGAAAAGGACCCATAAAATCTATGCCCCAAACATCAAACATTTCAACAACCAGAATGGGTTGCTGAGGCATTTCATTCCTTTGGGATATTCTACCCGTATACTGACATTGTGTGCAGGTTTTGCAATGTTCAAATGCGTCCTTGAATAAGGTCGGCCAATAAAATCCAGATTGCAAAACCTTTTCCGCTGTTTTTCTTGGACCAAAGTGACCCCCACAGGCCTGATCATGACAAAATGAAAGAATACTCTTGAACTCTTCATTTGGGACGCACCGGCGAATGATCTGATCAGGACAATATTTAAACAAATAAGGCTCGTCCCAGTAATAGTGTTTTACTTGGGAAAGAAAGCGGTATTTGTCCTGTTTAGACCAATCGCTCGGTATCAATCCCGTGGCATGATAGTTCACAATATCCCTGAACCATGGTTCAGAGGATATGCTCAAGAGTTGTTCGTCAGGGAATGAGTCATTGATCGGCAGGGTCACAGGGGAAGAAACGATGCGTGAAAGGTGGTCAGCTACTACGTTTTCACATCCTTTCTTATCTTTGATAACAAGATCGAATTCTTGTAAAAGAAGGATCCAACGTATTAGTCGACCTTTGGCATCTTTCTTCGCCAACAGATGTTTTAAAGCGGAATGATCAGTATATACAACAATAGGTGAGCCGATTAAGTAAGGCCTGAATTTCTCCAATGCGAATACAACCGCTAATAGTTCTTTCTCTGTGGTTGTATAATTGATTTGCGCATCATTCAGGGTCTTACTAGCATAGTAAATCACGTGTGGCATCTTTTCAATGTGTTGTCCAAGGACAGCACCTACTGCAAAATCAGATGCGTCACACATCAGCTCAAAGGGGTAGTCCCAATTTGGTGATGATAAAACGGGGGCTGAAGTGAGTGAGTGTTTAAGTGAGTCGAAAGCTGTCTCGCAATCCGAGTCAAAGTGGAAGGTAGTATCCTTGGCCAGGAGTAGTGTTAAAGGTCTAGCAATTTTGCTAAAGTCCTTTATGAATCTCCTATAAAATCCAGCATGGCCAAGGAAAGAGCGAATATCTTTGACGCTTTTGGGATGAGGGAGGTTTTGAATGACATCTACTTTAGCTCTGTCAACCTCAATGCCCTTCTGTGAAATGACATGTCCAAGGACTATTCCTTCTTGGACCATAAAGTGGCATTTTTCCCAGTTTAAAGTCAAGTTCTTCTCTTTGCATCGAGTAAGAACAGCGTCCAGATTCGCTAGGCATTCAGAAAAAGAGTCTCCAAAAATTGAAAAGTCGTCCATAAAGATCTCCAGGAAATTCTCTACCATATCAGAGAATATCCCCATCATACACCGCTGAAAGGTAGCGGGAGCATTGCATAGCCCGAAAGGCATGCGACTGTAAGCAAAGGTACCAAAAGGACAAGTAAAAGTGGTTTTATCTTGATCCTTTTTGGCGATGGGGACCTGATTATAGCCTGAGTAACCGTCCATGAAACAATAGTATTGTCGTCCCGCTAAGCGTTCCAGCATTTGATCAATAAATGGTAGAGGAAAATGATCTTTCCTTGTAGCAGCGTTGAGTTTTCTATAATCGATGCATACACGCCACCCAGTTTGGGCGCGTGTCTGAATCAACTCATTCGCTTCATTTGTGATAACTGTGATGCCGGATTTCTTAGGAACGACGTGTATAGGACTTACCCACTGGCTATCGGAGATCGGGTATATAATACCACTATCTAAGCATTTGACGATCTCTTTCATGACAGCTTCCTTCATGACGGGATTTAACCGTCTCTGTGGTTCTCGGGTCGGTCTGGCATCATCCATCACATGTATATGATGTTCAACAATCAAGGGACTGATCCCTTTGATGTCCGCCATACTCCAACCAAACGCCTCTTTATTAGATCTTAATACCGATAAAAGTGCATTCTCTTGCTCTGATGCAAGAGAAGTGGAAATTATAACCGGTAAAGTCTCGTTCTCACCAAGATATGCATATTTAAGGTGAGAAGGTAAGACCTTGAGATCTAATTCAGGCGGAGAAATGATTGAAGGAAGGATCATAGAATGATTTTTGGATTTACAAAGAAGCTCAGAGCCTGTGAAAGATACAGACTCGGGTGGAGAAAAGTCAGAAGTGCAGGACTCAAGTGTAAGTGTAGTGTCCTCACTAAGATCAAGTGTAAGATCAAGCAGAGATGTGCTAATGTCATCGAGATCATTAAAGCAAAGTTCCTCGGCTCCACAACTATCGGGAGCGATCTCATGGACAGAACACACATCTAAAATATGAGCACTAGGTTCTGATGGCTGACTCCCAACCTTGTAGATATTTAGTTCAATGGTCATATTTCCAAATGATAAATTCATTGAACCATTTCTACAGTTTATAACAGCGTTGGAAGTGGCAAGGAAAGGACGACCTAAGATCACCGGAATTTGGCCCCGGGGGTTTGCTACAGGATGTGTGTCGAGCACAATGAAGTCTACAGGGAAAACAAATTCCCCGACCTTTATTAACACATCCTCTAATTCACCCCTTGGTTTGGTGATAGATCGGTCCGCCATCTGGAGAGTACAATGAGCAGGTTTCAGCTCTCCAATTCCTAGTTGCTCATAGACAGAATAAGGTAACAGGTTAACACTCGCGCCAAGGTCTAAAAGAGCACGATTTATGTTTTTACCCCCAATCGAAATCGATATTGTAGGACATCCTGGGTCCTTTCGTTTCTTTGGTAGCTGGGGAATAAAAGTAGTGCTGATGTTATTAGCCATAAAGACCTTCTTTGGCACTTGAGTCTTCCTCTTCCTAGTGCACAAGTCCTTTAGAATTTTCGCATAAGCGGGGACTTGTTGAATTGCATTTAGGAGAGGGATATTGATGTTAACTTGTTTGAACATTTCTAAAATTTTCTCCATATGAGGACTCGTTCTGTTAGCCCTTAGCCGGTTCGGGTAAGGTGCTTTCGCAATAAGCGCAGGGTCCATCATAGGAGAAGGAAAGGGGGGTAGACGAGATCCCAAAAGAGGTGTGGAGACCGTCTGTGGAGAACTATAAGGGTTGGGTGAAGGTGTTGAGCCTAAAGGGAACTGGAGAATAGGCTCGTGTGAAGGTGGTTTGGTAGAAGAAGAAGGATCAGAAGGAGAAGTGTGTGTATGTGGAAAGGTCTCAGCCGGGGTTTTGACATGATTTTCAGTATTATCAATATCTTCCCCGACATTATTATTCAGCACTCTTCCCGATCTCAACGTGGTAATGGCATTTATATTGTAATGCCCAGGATTCTGTAGGGGTTGAGAGGGAAGTTTCCCTTTTTCTCTCGCACTCATTTCAGCTTTGAGGCGTGCGATTTCAGCTTCCATCGTTCTAATACTCTCAGCTTGAGACGCTGAGTTTTTCTTTATTTCACTGACGGAAGATCTAACCTCAGTTGAAACCTCCATGAAATTGGATAAAAGTGATTTCATGGTTTGAGTAAATTGAGAGAAATCGTCAGAACAGGACTGCATAGGATTAGACTGTGCATGAGTGTTGCCCTGATTTTGGAAATTTTGTGACTGGTAGGGGTGCTGAGTGAGTTGAAGGGGTTGCTGTTGTGGTGGAGGAAGAGCCCTTTGAAAGTTATTTGTGTTTGGAACCGTGTTTTGAGATTGATTTTGGTTCCAAGCAAAATTCGGGTGGTTCCTCCAACCCTGATTGTACGTGGAAGAATATGGATCGTTTCGAGGTCGTTGAAATGCGGCATTAGAATGCTCGTGACCTTGAAACGTAGAGTTTAAAGGACATTCTTCCGTTAAGTGTGACGGATCAGAACAGCACCCACAAATAGTTTTGGGGAGTGATACCGGGTTTAGGGAGGCTGCTGCAAATTTGTGTTCCATAGCGTCGAGCTTCTTTTGCATTGCTGCCATTTCTGCTCGAACACCTATGGACACATCTACTTGGTGTACGCCACCCCTATTCAATGGTTGGGTTCCACTCTCCCAAATTAGTGATTTTTCAGCGAATTCTTCTAAGTATCGCCAGGCTTCCCCATCGTCTTTAGTCATAAATGTACCCTGACACATATTTTCAAGGCTTTGTTTCGTGCTAGGGTTACTGCCCTCATAGATGATTCGGCAAAGTTCCCATCTCGGGATGCCGTGATGAGGACATTGAACTATTAAATCCTTGAAACGTTCAAAGTACTTTGAAAATGGTTCGGTAGGGAGCTGGGCAAATTGGTTCAATTCACTACGAATTCGAGTCGTTCGTTGGACTGGGTAAAATTTCTTTAGGAATGCTGCGACGAATTCTTCCCAATTAGTGATGGAGTGTGCGGTGGTGTTATATAGCCACTTCTCGGCTATATCGCACAAGGTAAAAGGAAGAAGTCGTAGACGCATCGCATCCACAGAAAGTTGAGACGTACCCATCATAGCGCATACGTTTTCAAATTTGGTAATGAAAACGTAAGCGTCCTCGGTCTCGAGTCCGTGATACTTAGGTAGAAGGTTGATATACTGGGGCTTTATTTCAAAATTATCCCCGTTCGCTGGTGGTGTGGATAAGCAGGTCGAAAGAGGACCTCTAAGTGGATAACATCTTTCCTGAAGAGAAATGTGTGGAGAATTCTGCGCACCAACGGACGGTGGCAGATTGGGGTTAAAGAAGTTTGATGGATTCGGATCCATCGGTGTGGGTGTGGTAGTAGGTAAAGAAAAGGTAAATGGAGAATTATCGACTTCAGAGTCGATAAAAGGTACGCGGACTAAACGGGCACTAGAATCCCGTGTCCAGCCTATCTTGTACTAAAAAGGGTTAGTACAAGTGGCAGCGTTGGCTTATAATTAGGGGTAAAATGAATGCGGTGTTTGCTTTTGAAAAGGGACGGATTTTGAAAAAAAATGATGCGACAACCAAATGCAGCAACACAACCCTAAAATCTAATGGTCACCTAGGTCCGGCTCTAGACCGCTCCTAACTGCCAAAAGACAAGTCGCGGGATCAATCCTTCACTGCCTCTTTGTCCCCTGTGGCCGGATAAGTGCCAGGTAAGTGGGAAGGAACCACCACTACAGTGGACCTAATTAATAACCACTAGCCTTAGACACACTCGCCTTAGGCACCACAGAAAAACGCAGATAAACAATGAATTACCCACGGCCCTCTCTTGTCCTAAATGAGCGCGACAGTCCTTAGAGTCATCTCTAGATTTCTTTTAGTTAATGGGGGTAAATGCGGATGCAAGTTTGGTGGTTTTCGGGGCCTAGGAAGGGTAATGAAATCCCCACCTAATTTGGATTTGGCCGTGCCCCTTAATTTTCCGTATTAGCAATGCAAAACAACCAAGAAAAGCAAAATCACGCACAATTTTAATTTGCTTTTGCGGCGCAGCTATTGTTTGCAAAGAATCCTGCAGAAAGGATTAGTTGGAGCTAAAGAGGAAGAGAGGAGAGAGAGAGAAGTCACCTGAAGGAAAATTATCCAGAGACCCCTAAATCCTGCGGCGCTTCCGCCGCACAAAGCCTATTTCCGCCGCCCTTCCGCGGTCAAGTATTGGGAACAGTGTACAAAATTTCTTCTGCTGCTTCCTTTTGCTATCTCCAGCTCTCTGGTATATCCCAATAAATTTTTCCACAGCTCAGGATGCTCCAGATCACCTTGCAATCAATTCACAACACACGTATAAGAGTTTGTACGAATTTTGATTTCAAGAAATGAAACGTAATAATTCTTTCACTTCAAACTATAAAATGTAAACGAATTAACGCGCGATCCCCGGCAACGGCGCCATTTTGATTTTATTGATTTTCGTGGATGTGTTTATCGAATCAAATAGTAAAGAAATCACAACCAAAAATATTTGACCGCAATCAAACAACGGTGTCAGTTGAAGTTAATGAATGAGTGCGGATCGTCCTCAGGGATCTCGAGATTCGTTTGTACTTTTATTTGTTTGAAATGAAATGTTAATCAACAATTAAGAGAAAACACGATTCAATTGATTGATTTGTATTCGTGTGTCACTAATCTTTTCTAAAGAATCAAGAACTATAAACAACAAGAATCGGTTTCAATGGTATTTTCCAACGACAATCAAGAATGATATAGAGGCTCGTAGGAATCGATAGGATCTTTAGATGTGTTGTAGTCTACAATATTTCATATTCTTGTCCTTCGAGGAATTGACACTAGATCAATGGTTATCGACGAGAATTAGGGTTTTCTTGATGAAATTAAAGTTTCATCTCTTAACCCTTACTCTTTCGAGGATACCATTTATATTCTAGCCTCTAGCAATTTCAAGAATCAATCGAATCACCCCAATCTCGAGCGATGTTGATCAAGAAAGCATCGAATCGAATTGGGTTGTCGATTCTTTAAATAGCTAGGGTTTACAATCTCGTGGGATTCAAGAATTGATTACAATTTTGCTACATCATCATACTAAAGATCTTCTCGGCTCCTTAACGAGCGGAGTTTTACTCGCGCATCACCACATAGACAATATTCAAGAACAGTAAAGATAACATGATGCGGAATTTTAAAGAAAACAAGAATGGAGAAAATATCACCTTTTATTTAATCAACAATTGTCAATACATTCTTTCAAGATCTACAAGAAGAAAGAAAAATCGATCGTTGACTCGGCTTCGCTCGACTCCGTGGATCGTGGATCTACTTTTGATCTCTTGCCCGATGGAAGATCGGCTCGGCTCATAAAAGGGTTGAAGGAATCTTGCTTGGCTTGCACTCAAGATCTTGAATTGTGGATGGATTTAGGGTTAGGGTTTCCTACAAGATTTCTCACTAATCTTGAGGAAGAAGAAGATGGAGAAAGAGAATGGCTAAACTAAAAATGGGTTGAATCTATCACTCTCTAGGGTTTCTTGATTTTTCCCAAGATTTCTCCCCTTCAATGAATGAGCCTAGGGTCCTATTTATAGAACTAGGTTTAGGTTTGAATTAGACTTTCCCTCCCAAAGTTTGTTGACAAGTTTGTTGGGGTTTAGCTTAGGGTTTAAGCAAGGGTTTAGGAAAGTTCTAGAAGTTCTAGGCTAGTTTAGGAGCTTGATGTTCTGGTGGAAGTGTCTGGACTCTTCTGGACTTTTGTATGCATTTTTGAGCTGAGGACACTGAAACAGGAGTTGTGGTGAAAATTGAGTGACTGACTCCCTGGATCCGCCGCGCAACCGCCGCGTGAGGTAGGGTTTTGCCGCCCTTCCGCCGCGACTTGGTGGCCTCGGGATTGGTGCTTTCTTCAGTTGCTTGGTACTGCTGTATGGGTTATTCTTTGATGTTCAGAATTGCAGTTGCCCTTCTATGTTGATACCAGATTTGCTTTCAATGAGTTTACGAGCAATTTGTAATGGTCGAGCAATGTTTTGATCGAGCAAGTATCTCTTTTCCTGCATAGACTTCAAAAATAGGGGTTGCAAGATATAGAAAATATGCTATGTAATGCAATGCGGTTAATTTCCCTAGAATTTCCGGTTTTAAGGTCGAATACATGTAATTTGATATTTTGCGACCAATTAGCTAATATGTGAATTATGAATACCGTACTCTCCTATATGTATGCAGATGACAAGGAAATTGCCGGTTAAAATATGCAGTATTTTCGACTGATCAGCATGCACGTGTGTGAAACACTACATCAAGGACCCGCTACAACGTCATGTCGTATCTCTAATACGAACCCTGCAATAACACCGATCTCACGGCCTCAAATCAAATCTCATCGACTCATCATAAATCCCAAGTATCACCCTCAAATCCGTATGTGAACGCATAGTCCCATACCCATGTGAACACAAAACTATAAAGAATCCCATGAGCACATATAAATAGGAATGTATGCAAGTATGTATGCGTGTATGTGTAGTGCAACACTACCCTAGGGGTCACGACACTAAAATAATCCAACACACCAATATCCATCCTAAACATCGTTATTAATCCCAATTAACATATAATAATTGTTGGTGTGTATACGCATCCGTATACACCACCACGGACTGCGGGGGTGCTATACGCCATCCACCCGACTTCTCCCCGTAGATATAAATCTACTCACCTGGTCCTCGCCCGCCGGTGCCCATGTCGCCACATGCCTGCTTGTCGTCTCGAAGTCCTCACGAGGGTACCTACGTATCATAACACATCGTATCGCATTAAAATCCGACCCATGACCAAAACGTCATACGAATCTCACATAGGTCAAAACCTATGGTTGCTTTCACAAATCAACCCAAAAACCCTCGACGTCGGCGTACAAATGCCAAACCATCGAGAAAAACCCAAATACACTCATTTGCACATTCACGAACACTAATTTTAATATAAAATAGGTTAAAACTCACAAAAACCCCAATTTCACCTAAAAAGTCATTTTTCCGAAAATCTAGCAAGCACAATTCGCCGTTTTAGTACAAAACTCGATGTATAAACGAATCTAGCGGCCACAATATTCACTAAATATCTTAATTAAGTCATAAAAACAATTCCCATAATTTAATCTCATTAATTTCCATAAACGTTAAAATTCTAGTTTACAAAATACCTAAATTTTAACAATTTTATTGCAAAAATGCACAAACTACAATCTAGCTTGGATTTTCATGAACTAAAAGCATTAAACCACACAATATAATCTTTATAATGACATGAAACCTAAATTTGAATTTTATCTCATAAGAATATAATTATTTAAAAAACCTAGTTTACCAATTATATAATTATCACTTTTAAATCAACAAATATGCAAACTAGCAACTTAAATTGGATTTAGCATAACATTAATATGTCAATTATATCACATAAACTAAATCTCACAACACAAAATACCAATTTGAAATCAAACCCCTCTCTTGAATTTTAAATCATGCACCTAGAACTAATTAAAAACCTAATTACACAATTAATTAAGCTAACCTAAGCAATTAACAACACATTAAGCAAAAAGGTTAGAATTTATACCCAACTAATTTGAAGATCCCACAAGCACACTTAGCCTCCCAAATTGAAATCTAAATCCCTAGATCCATGCTATGGTAGCCAAGGGAAAATGGGTAGGAGGTGGATTTTGATTTGGATTTTTGCTTGATTTTTTGAGGATTTTTCAAGCATTTTTGATGAACTTTTTTAAAGAGAAGGAGATGAAGAATGAAGGGGCTGTTGTGGGTTCAGATTTTGGCCAGAATTGGTGGGGATTGGGTGAGGGAGGAGAGAGAGTGAGGTGGGGAAAGTCCACTCTAGTCAAAGTCTACTCTAATTCTATCATTTTCTACTCTTTTCTTTTTCTTTTCTTTTGAAAAAAGAAGTGATTGGAGAGAGGGAGAGGAGGAGGGCTGTCATGGTGGGGCCGGCCATATGGGGAGGGGGAGAGAGGGTGAGGTGTGGGTGTGTGGGTTAGAAAAAAGATAAATGCTAAACCCCAATTCCCATTAACACTAATTTCACCGAAAAAAGCTTTTTTCTTCGATATTTTCTAAACCGTTTTAGCAAACGATTTCATTTCAAAAACCACATGATAAAATTTTATTTAATGTTTTATGATGCACAAAATTTGTTTCAACTCATTCCAATTTGTAATTTTCCCTAATTAAATGTATTAGTGACGGCGTAAAATAATAATAAAATAAAAAAATTTCAGAAAATTTGAAATTTCACCAGTGGCTCAATAAACACCAAATACTAGCCATTACATAGCTAGAATATGTATATATAATTTTTATAATAAAGATATTTGTATTTTGACTTTTTACGGAAAACCCCATTATTTTACCGATTTTTCCGAAATTTCACCGAAACGATTTTCAAAACGTTACAATCTTCCCCTCTTAAAGAAATTCAGTCCCCGAATTTAAATTAAAACTTCCCCCAAATACTAAAATATTTCAGCCAAAACCATCAAATCGCCGGGGCTCCGAAATCATAAATACATAAAACAAATCGTAGCGCAACGCATGCGCATGAAAAATGAGCATATAACTCAAATCAGAACTCCATCAAGCATCCCGCAATCATCGGAGTCATGGGGAAGAGATCAATACCAAATCCAAAGCAAAACCAATATGATATAACTCGAAACTATACATGTAAAATATATTCAGGTACTGTCCTCTGACTAGTCCTGCTCAGTACGAAAACACATAGCAATATCATAAAAACGTACTGCTCTATAAGAAAAATCAATCCCAAAATACGCGTATGAATACTACGTGCGTCTTGTGCGCACGGAAATCAAAATCTAAATATGTGCCATACATATGCACAGAAACAACATCTAAGTGCATCGGGTGTGCACGAAACATCTGTCGTAGGCAACATGTGTGCCTGACAGCAAAATCAGGTGCATCTGACATGCACGAAAAATCTCGATTTAGTGCATCTGGTGTGCACCAAAATCACACTTCAAAACATGCGCCCAACATGCGCGAAAATCCAAATCAGGTGCATCCATCGTATACGAAATCATGAAATCCAATATCAAGTGCCGAACATGCGCAAAATCAAATCAGGTGCACAAAACAAATATCGAACATCACCATCGAAATCAAAGTCCACTGCATCTAAGTGCACAAAAGGCGTATCACTGTACTGCAAGCATATATAAACTATACAGAGTGCAGGAACCAAATCGTGTGCGTGCATACGCACAAAATCAACTCAAATGTCTAAAACCGTAAAATCACAAACATATGAAACCCAAGAACGAAAACGATATCAAATGCAACACTGTGCAAAGATCGTAAATCCTCAATCATCAAAATCAAATCATGCGAATAAATCACCCAAAACATCGAAAACAATAATGGCGGAATAGTACCGCTCAAGCGCATCCTCTAAGAATCTCGGGCCAATTGTCGCGGTCACTGGTGGGACGTCTCGTCGATGATCATGAACTCTGGCCTGCTGGTGTGCGTAACAATGACCACTTCTGGGTCAAGGTCTTCACCGTGAATTACCAATCTCTCGGTCCATCGGCTCATCGGCCCTGTCAGGTGTGCTAACGGGGATGATCCCGTTCTGGCACTTCTCTGGTCACCTCTCGGTCAATCATCGCGACCACTCGTAAGAAAGCATATCACTGGCGTCGGCCTCTGGCTCTCTGAATGTACGTGACATATCTGATCCTGGGTGCAAGTGTCATTGCAGCAGTGTCCTGGAAGGAATCCTGCTCACGGTCTCTTCCATGTCTCGTCTCTGCCAACTGTCCGGAAGTCATCGTCCTTTCCTATATCTGCATCTTGCTCTGGAACGACTGCATACTCATCGCAACACCTTCTGGAAGGTAAATCCAAGTACCATGCCTCGGCATGCGTATCGCATCTCTGATGTCGGCGGAGTGGAACGTCATCTCATCTAGATCCGGTACGAACCTCTTACTTCACTTTTCTCTAATGTCGTCTGCTTTGGACTCATCTCGTCGCGGCTGCATGGACTGAGCTCCAACGGCTATCCTCGTATCGGGAGTCTCCCAAGAAATGCATCTCACCACCTAGCATCCGAATTAAGTCGAACCATCCAATCGATTGTCAAAACCTCATAATCCCCTAAGGGCTCAACATCTTGGGCACAGTTTAATAGTATCGAGTACATACCACAGCATCGGTGGTCCAGCCGTAGAAGGGCAAACCTAAGCCTCACTATTGGCGAGCGGAATTTCCGCAAACCCTAAGGTTCAAAGTCTTTCACACGGTCATTAAGTCGAGTTAGGGTTTCATTCTTCTAAAGGGACTATAGAATTGCCTGCATGTCTTTCCGACTACTTTAAACTTGGAATAATAGGTTTCTGACATTCGATCGTCTCTGTCGACTCCCAACGTCTCCGCGTGAAGTCGTCTCTAGCTTGAATCAATCTATCTGATGACCTCTCTTCGGGTAGGCGAACGAACCACATGTCCTAGTCATTCATCGTCGGGTGACTAGCGACCTTCTATCATCTATTAGTACAACTTATACTGCATTAGCTCCAGCGTCTGGGGCAATATCCCGTCGCTCACAACAACAACTGGCTCACTCATCTGCACGCTGAACAGTGCCTCAATCATCATGAGTGAGCAATACACCAACGGTCATCAAAATCTGGCTGGCCTCTATCATTGGCTCAATCCTCTAGTGTTGATCAGCACATCCGAGTAACCTCATAAAGGCGATCCGCCAAACGCTCATGGCACGGAAACACAGTAAAAAGACACATCTCCGCAATCGTGTTTCGCCGGAATTTCACCCTGGTCAGTCCTCGTTCGTGACGAGCTCGTGCTGACCACAACTCTAGCTGTAGCTCTCCCTGCCCGTAATCGTGGCAGCAAAACCATAACTGGTACTGATGATGCTAGATCGGAATGAATATAATACTGAGCAAGAAATGTACATCCTAAGGCTTCTTAAGTGGAGTAGCGTATCATAAATATGCCGCTGAACATACCTACGGTACGTCACTCTACTTTAGTCACCTATTCCATCAACCAAGGGTTATCCTACGCTCCGAAGGTAAAACCTAACGCTCTGATACCAACTTTGTCACGTCCCGAAAGTACGGAAAATGACCGGCACTTAGACTACGGAACGTCTCGAGGCGTACGTAATCTAAGTAAGCCGAAAACCCAGAAATCCAAACCAAGAAAAGTAGTAAAGTGAAGGAAAACCAATTTAAAATCAAGTAGTTTTAATAGCATAAGCCGAATTATGCGGTTTTAAAAAAAACATCAAGTAGTTTCTGAAAATTTCGGCAGAGTCTCCTTTGTAAATACTGGCTCCCAAACGGGATACAACATGAATAGTATACGAAATCAATAAAAAGGCATCCCCAAGCGGGAGCTAGCTCTTCGTCAATCGACGGTCACAACCACATATGCAATATAATATACAACGCCGACGGCGAGGATCAAAACTCAAAAGGAAACTCAAAACCACAAGAAATCTACAGAAATATAACGCGCGACTCTAAGGTCGAAAGAATAACATCACTGGTCTCTATCTCAAAAATAACACATGTTTGGCTGATGGAACTTCTAGATACAACAGAATAATAATATACAAGTTATATAATGGGGGTACGATACAAGTAAACCCACCTACTAGCAAATCACCCGAAGGAAACTATGCCCGCAAAGCCGTGAAGAAACCTGTACGGCAACATGCAAGAAACTGGGGCACAACGGGGGTGAGTTGCCCACTCGTGAATAGAAAAACATCTACGTACAGAAATCGTATAAATAACGCAACCTAGGTCAATGATCATAATATATCCTCAAATATATGAATAACACGTAGCCTATAACAAGGCTAGGGTAAATATCTAACCCGAGTGTAATCTCATGTGCCCGTGTCAGTGCCTCAAGTAGCAATATATCATATGAATGAGATATGAATGCATGAAAAAAGAATACATGTAAATGAAGAACCGTTTTCATAATTTAGTGAGATTTCCTTTGTATTTTTAAAATGAGATATCATAATAAAATCAGCATAAAACAGTGCCTAGCATCGGCACAAAACGTAATCCCAATATCTCGATATCTCTGTATCACAGTCTCTGTACCTCAATATCTCGAAATCTCAATGTCTCAATCACAATATCTAGGGCGCCGTTAGTCCAGACCGGCCCCTACCATCCATCTCAAGACTATGACGGTATCCTCCGGATATCCGACGCGTCGGATAAAATCACCGGTAGGTAGTGCTCCCCTGCCAGGCTCACATCGTCATCATCACGCGCTTCTTGCCCCGGGGTACCTTACCGGGTCCACCATGTACCCGAAACGGTTCATCCGTCTCCTCGAATCGGGTCTCGAAATCCATCAGCAAACTCATGGTGGACGACTCATACATCATGGAAAAAAAACCGCACTTTTTATTTAAAAAAAGAAAGAAGAAGTTTGTATATGTTTTGCGGTTTTCCCCAAATCCAGAAAATCTCATGGAATCCGAATCCAAAACCTTAATAGCACGTAAAAAGTGAATATATACATAAGAACCCATGAATGCGGCATAACAATGAATATCAGTATGCATGAAGTAGCAGGTAATAACTACAATGTCTAAACTAACATATAAGGCAAGTACACTAATATCATGTCTAAACTATTAGCTAACAGGCTATGTCAAGCAATAATATTTCTAAGGTGTACGTGACATGGCAATTACCGATGAAGATGTGTGTGAGCCGGCAAGTAAGTGTACGTGGAACATACGCATCATCGGTAATGGTGCTGGTGTCCTAACCACAAGATAGCAACAGTAGAATATAAAGCATAATATAAGCATGTGATGCGGAGCGAACAACAATAATAAGTGGGAGCTGAATACTAGACGCAACTATAACTAATCTGCATTAACATAATATAAGTCCTACAAAAGGTGCCTTTTGAAATAACACGAATCATGGGGTTTTGGAAATAGGGGCTATGGTGTTTTTATGAAAAGATACGTCTTTTGAAATATCCGTAGGATCCCTTGGGCTGTCTTTTAAAATACCCACGATTCGTTAGTTTTGAAATAGGTAAGAATCGAATCTAATCTAACAACTAAACTAAACTAAAGGCTAAGCTGACCAGCTGGGCTACAGGTAAGGAAACCGTCTAACATCTGAGTCGATACATATACATACCTGTATATATATTAGTCGGTGATCCCGCCTCAATAATATCATATCCGATACCATATCTATAATCAGACATCCCAAGTCAAGAGTGCGGATCAATCATCAAAATATAGCTCGTACGTAAATGCGTCGTACGGCATCCCCAAATCTGGGTACGGGTTCATATCACATTCATCATACTATCCACCTGGTATCCTCTTCATCAAATATCATGATCGGAGTACTGATCTACGTCTAGTACAATACTGATACCTCCTAAGTATGCATGCACGTGTGTGAAACACTACGTCAAGGACCCGCTACAACGTCATGTCGTATCTCAAATACGAACCCTGCTATATCACCGATCTCACGGCCTCAAATCAAATCTCATCGACTCATCATAAATCCCAAGTATCACCCTCAAATCCGTATGTGAACACATAGTCCCATACCCATGTGAACACAAAACTATAAAGAATCCCATGAGCACATATAAATAGGAATGTATGTAAGTATGTATGTGTGTATGTGTAGTGCAACACTACCCTAGGGTTCGCGACACTAAAATAATCCAACACACCAATATCCATCCTAAACATCGTTATTAATCCTAATTAACATATAATAATTGTTGGTGTGTATACGCATCCGTATACACCACCACGGACTGCGGGGGTGCTATACGCCATCCACCCGACTTCTCCCCGTAGATATAAATCTACTCACCTGGTCCTCGCTCGCCGGTGCCAATGTCGACACGTGCCTGCTTGTCGTCTCGAAGTCCTCGCGAGGGTACCTACGTATTATAACACATCGTATCACATTAAAATCCGACTCATGACCAAAACGTCACACGAATCTCACATAGGTCAAAACCTATGGTTGCTTTCACAAATCAACCCAAAAACCCTCGACGTCGGCGTACAAACGCCAAACCATCGAGAAAAACCCAAACACACTCATTTGCACATTCACGAACACTAATTTTAATATAAAATAGGTTAAAACTCACAAAAACCCCAATTTCACTTAAAAAGTCATTATTCCGAAAATCTAGCAAGCACAATTCGCCGTTTTAGTACAAAACTCGATGTATAAACGAATCTAGCGGCCACAATATTCACTAAATATCTTAATTAAGTCATAAAAACAATTCCCATAATTTAATCTCATTAATTTCCATAAACGTTAAAATTCTAGTTTACAAAATACCTAAATTTTAACAATTTTATAGCAAAAATGCACAAACTACAATCTAGCTTGGATTTTCATGAACTAAAAGCATTAAACCACTCAATATAATCTTTATAATGACATGAAACCTAAATTTGAATTTTATCTCATAAGAATATAATTATTTAAAAAACCTAGTTTACCAATTATATAATTATCACTTTTAAATCAACAAATATGCAAACTAGCAACTTAAATTGGATTTAGCATAACATTAATATGTCAATTATATCACATAAACTAAATCTCACAACACAAAATACCAATTTGAAATCAAACCCCTCTCTTGAATTTTAAATCATGCACCTAGAACTAATTAAAAACCTAATTACACAATTAATTAAGCTAACCTATGCAATTAACAACACATTAAGCAAAAAGGTTAGAATTTATACCCAACTAATTTGAAGATCCCATAAGCACACTTAGCCACCAAAATTAAAATCTAAATCCCTAGATCCATGCTATGGTAGCCAAGGGAAAATGGGTAGGAGGTGGATTTTGATTTGGATTTTTGCTTGATTTTTTGTGGATTTTTCAAGCATTTTTTATGAAATTTTTTAAAGAGAAGAAGATGAAGAATGAAGGGGCTGTTGTGGGTTCATATTTTGGCCAGAATTGGTGGGGATTGGGTGAGGGAGGAGAGAGAGTGAGGTGGGGAAAGTCCACTCTAGTCAAAGTCTACTCTAATTCTATCATTTTCTACTCTTTTCTTTTTCTTTTCTTTTGAAAAAAGATGTGATTGGAGAGAGGGAGAGGAGGAGGGCTGTCATGGTGGGGCCGGCCATATGGGGAGGGGGGAGAGAGGGTGAGGTGTGGGTGTGTGGGTTAGGAAAAAGATAAATGCTAAACCCCCAATTCCCATTAACACTAATTTCACCGAAAAAAGTTTTTTTCTTCGATATTTTCTAAACCGTTTTAGCAAACGATTTCATTTCAAAAACCACATGATAAAATTTTATTTAATGTTTTATGATGCACAAAATTTGTTTCAACTCATTCCAATTTGTAATTTTTCCTAATTAAATGTATTAGTGACGGCATAAAATAATAATAAAATAAAAAAATTTCAGAAAATTTGAAATTTCACCAGTGGCTCAATAAACACCAAATACTAGTCATTACATAGATAGAATATGTATATATAATTTTTATAATAAAGATATTTGTATTTTGACTTTTTACGGAAAACCCCCTTATTTTACCGATTTTTCCGAAATTTCACCGAAACGATTTTCAAAACGTTACAATCTTCCCCTCTTAAAGAAATTCAGTCCCCGAATTTAAATTAAAACTTCCCCCAAATACTAAAATATTTCAGCCAAAACCATCAAATCGCCGGGGCTCCGAAATCATAAATACATAAAACAAATCGTAGCGCAACGCATGCGCATGAAAAATGAGCATATAACTCAAATCAGAACTCCGTCAAGCATCCCGCAATCATCGGAGTCATGGGGAAGAGATCAATACCAAATCCAAAGCAAAACCAATATGATATAACTCGAAACTATACATGTAAAATATATTCAGGTACTGTCCTCTGACTAGTCCTGCTCAGTACGAAAACACATAGCAATATCATAAAAACGTACTGCTCTATAAAAAAAATCAATCCCAAAATACGCGTAGGAATACTACGTGCGTCTTGTGCTCACGGAAATCAAAATCCAAATATGTGCCATACATATGCACAGAAACAACATCTAAGTGCATCGGGTGTGCACGAAACATCTGTCGTAGGCAACATGTGTGCCTGACAGCAAAATCAGATGCATCTGACATGCACGAAAAATATCGATTTAGTGCATCTGGTGTGCACCAAAATCACACTTCAAAACATGCGCCCAACATGCGTGAAAATCCAAATCAGGTGCATCCATCGTGCACGAAATCATGAAATCCAATATCAAGTGCCGAACATGCGCAAAATCAAATCAGGTGCACAAAACAAATATCGAACATCACCATCGAAATCAAATTCCAGTGCATCTAAGTGCACAAAAGGCGTATCACTGTACTGCAAGCATATATAAAGTATACAGAGTGCAAGAACCAAATCGTGTGCGTGCATACGCACAAAATCAACTCAAATGTCTAAAACCGTAAAATCACAAACATGTGAAACCCAAGCACGAAAACGATATCAAGTGCAACACTGTGCAAAGATCGTAAATCCTCAATCATCAAAATCAAATCATGCGAATAAATCACCCAAAACATCGAAATCAATAATGGCGTAATAGTACCGCTCAAGCGCATCCTCTAAGAATCTCGGGCCAATTGTCGCGGTCACTAGTGGGACGTCTCGTCGATGATCATGAACTCTGGCCTGCTGGTGTGCGTAACAATGACCACTTCTGGGTCAAGCTCTTCACCGTGAATTACCAATCTCTCGGTCCATCGGCTCATCGGCCCTGTCAGGTATGCTAACGGGGATGATCCCGTTCTGGCACTTCTCTGGTCACCTCTCGGTCAATCATCGCGACCACTCGTAAGAAAGCATATCACTGGCGTCGGCCTCTGGCTCTCTGAATGTACGTGACACATCTGATCCTGGGTGCAAGTGTCATTGCAGCAGTGTCCTGGAAGGAATCCTGCTCACGGTCTCTTCCATGTCTCGTCTCTGCCAACTGTCCGGAAGTCATCGTCCTTTCCTATATCTGCATCTTGCTCTCGAACGACTGCATACTCATCGCAACTCCTTCTGGAAGGTAAATCCAAGTACCATGCCTCGGCATGCGCATCGCATCTCTGATGTTGGCGGAGTGGAACGTCATCTCATCTAGATCTGGTGCGAACCTCTTACTTCACTTTTCTCTAATGTCGTCTGCTTTGGACTCGTCTCGTCGCGGCTGCATGGGCTGAGCTCCAACGGCTATCCTCGTATCGGGAGTCTCCCAAGAAATGCATCTCACCACCTAGCATCCGAATTAAGTCGAACCATCCAATCGATTGTCAAAACCTCATAATCCCCCAAGGGCTCAACAGCTTAGGCACAGTTTAATAGTATCGAGTACATACCACAGCATCGGTGGTCCAGCCGTAGAAGGGCAAACCCAAGCCTCACTAATGGCGCCGCGGAACTGCCGCAAACCCTAAGATTCAAAGTCTTTCACACGGTCATTAAGTCGAGTTAGGGTTTCATTCTTCTAGAGGGACCATAGAATTGCCTGCATGTCTTTCCGACTACTTTAAACTTGGAATAATAGGTTTCTGACATTCGATCTTCTCTGTCGACTCCCAACGTCTCCGCGTGAAGTCGTCTCTAGCTGGAATCAATCTATCTGATGACCTCTCATCGGGTAGGCGAACGAACCACATGTCCTAGTCATTCATCGTCGGGTGACTAGCGACCTTCTATCATCTATTAGTACAACTCATACTGCATTAGCTCCCGCGTCTGGGGCAATATCCCGTCGCTCACAACAACAACTGGCTCACTGGTCTGCACGCTGAACAGTGCCTCAATCATCATGAGTGAGCAATACACCAACGGTCATCAAAATCTGGCTGGCCTCTATCATTGGCTCAATCCTCTAGTGTCGATCAGCACATCCGAGTAACCTCATAAAGGCGATCCGCCAAACGCTCATGGCGCGGAAACACAGTAAAAAGACACATCTCCGCAATCGTGTGTCGCCGGAATTTCGCCATGGTCAGTCCTCGTTCGTGACGAGCTCGTGCTCACCACAACTCTAGCTGTAGCTCTCTCTGCCCGTAATCGTGGCAGCAAAACCATAACTGGTACTGATGAGGCTAGATCGGAATGAATATAATACTGAGCAAGAAATGTACATCCTAAGGCTTCTTAAGTGGAGTAGCGTATCATAAATATGCCGCTGAACATACCTACGGTACGTCACTCTACTTTAGTCACCTATTCCATCAACCAAGGGTCATCCTACGCTCCGAAGGTAAAACCTAACGCTCTGATACCAACTTTGTCACGTCCCGAAAGTATGGAAAATGACCGGCACTTAAACTACGAAACGTCTCGAGGCGTACGTAATCTAAGTAAGCCGAAAACCCAGAAATCCAAACCAAGAAAAGTAGTAGAGTGAAGGAAAACCAATTTAAAATCAAGTAGTTTTAATAGCATAAGCCGAATTATGCGGTTTTAAAAAAAACATCAAGTAGTTCCTGAAAATTTCGGCAGTGTCTCCTTTGTAAATACTGGCTCCCAAACGGGATACAACATGAATAGTATACGAAATCAATAAAAAGTCATCCCCAAGCGGGAGCTAGCTCTTCGTCAATCGACGGTCACAACCACATATGCAATATAATATACAACGCCAACGGCGAGGATCAAAGCTCAAAAGGAAACTCAAAACCATAAGAAATCTACAGAAATATAAGCGCGACTCTAAGGTCGAAAGAATAACATCACTGGTCTCTATCTCAAAAATAACACATGTTTGGTTGATGGAACTTCTAGATACAACAGAATAATAATATACAAGTTATATAATGGGGGTACGATACAAGTAAACCCACCTACTAGCAAATCACCCGAAGGAAACTATGCCCGCAAAGCCGTGAAGAAACCTGTACGGCAACCTGCAAGAAACTGGGGCACAATGGGGGTGAGTTGCCAACTCGTGAATAGAAAAACATCTACGCACAGAAATCGTATAAATAACGCAACCTAGGTCAATGATCATAATATATCCTCAAATATATGAATAACACGTAGCCTATAACAAGGCTAGGGTAAATATCTAACCCGAGTGTAATCTCATGTGCCCGTGTCAGTGCCTCAAGTAGCAATATATCATATGAATGAGGTATGAATGCATGAAAACAGAATACATGTAAATGAAGAACCGTTTTCATAATTTAGTGAGATTTCCTTTGTATTTTTAAAATGAGGTATCATAATGAAATCAGCATAAAACAGTGCCTAGCATCGGCACAAAACGTAATCCCAATATCTCGATATCTCTGTATCACAGTCTCTGTACCTCAATATCTCGAAATCTCAATGTCTCAATCACAATATCTAGGACGCCGTTAGTCCAGACCGGCCCCTACCATCCATCTCAAGACCATGACGGTATCCTCCGGATATCCGACGCGTCGGGTAAAATCATTGGTAGGTAGTGCTCCCCTGCCAAGCACACATCGTCATCATCATGCGCTTCTTGCCCCGGGGTACCTTACCTGGTCCACCATGTACCCGAAACGGTTCATCCATCTCCTCGAATCAGGTCTCGAAATCCATCAGCAAACTCATGGTGGACGACTCATACATCATGGAAAAAAAACCGCACTTTTTATTTAAAAAAAGAAAGAAGAAGTTTGTATATGTTTTGCGGTTTTCCCCAAATCCAGAAAATCTCATGGAATCTGAATCCAAAACCTCAATAGCACGTAAAAGGTGAATATAAACATGAGAACCCATGAATGCGGCATAACAATGAATATCAGTATGCATGAAGTAGCAGGTAATAACTACAATGTCTAAACTAACATATAAGGCAAGTACACTAATATCATGTCTAAACTATTAGCTAACAGGCTATGTCAAGCAATAATATTTCTAAGGTGTACGTGACATGGCAATTACCGATGAAGATGTGTGTGAGCCGGCAAGTAAGTGTACGTGGAACATACGCATCATCGGTAATGGTGCTGGTGTCTGTTCATACCAGAATATTGCATTTTATACCGTCCATTCTTACGCTCGTGTGTTTATAGGTAGGTGCTTTTAATCCGTGTTTGTTACATGTTTACATACTACAGGTTTCCAGTCCAAATATTGTAAATCAAGACAAAATCTCCACAGTTACACCAAATACAGAACATCGGTCACAACAGATAAAAGCCGGGTTCCGGTCATCCATATCCGTCCAATGCCGAGTACCGGTTCCAGATACAAGACATGTGACAGTGGTCATTCGTGTCTGGGACAAGCACAGAGCACGAGGGGGGCTGCACAAGAATCAATGGGTGCGCGGAGCTCAAGGGAGATAAAGTCAAAAGCAAAGAAAAGAATGCAATCTTGGACTAAGAAATCTGCAGATATTCTGGAAGACTTTTGTGCATTTTGAAGTTTTCAAACACGAAGAAAGATAAAACCAGGGAACCACCTAAAACCCAACACCCCAAGTCCACCATAGGGCCGCGGAACCGCGGCCAATAGGGGGTATTGGCCGCGGATCCGCGGCCATTGTGTCTCCTCTTTCTGTCGTTTTTCTGGGGCATTTTGGGTACTTCATTTATGGGCTGATGGTTGCCCTAGGTTTCCAGTTTCCCTCCTATAAATACTCCAGAATTGAGCTAAGCCAAGGGTCATTCTTTTGTTCTTCTTTCTTTTTAGGATTTAGTCTTTTTCTTCTTCTTCTTCATTCTTTTTCCATGAAAATTGTAGTGAGAGCTTTTTGAGTGGGAGATCAATGAAGATGAGGGCTTTTTGTATCATTCTCTTTTGTTTCTTCTTACCCTTGAGATTCTTGCTTTCTCTTAATCATTCAACCTCTTCATTGAGCTTGAATGGTTAAGGGTTAGTTATTGATCTCAAGGGTCGTATTTTTCTTATGGAATTAGCGCTTCATTTCACATGCGTTCTCTACCCTTCCCTTGATCTTGCAACCTCTTGATTGAGCTTGCAAGTTTAAGGGTTGGCTATTGATCACATGCTTGTCTTGAGTTCTAGTTTCTTGTTCTTTTTATCACTTTTTATTACTCGCTTATTATTATCTTGCTTTACTTTCTTGCAATTTTATTCATGCACTTAATTACTTGTAATCTTTTCTTTTCTTTGTTCTTTTCTTTTCTTTGTTCTTTTCTTTTTGTTCTCTCTTTTTGGTTCTTTCTTGTGAATGAATGTAATTGTCGTTGTTAAGAAATAATACGGTATTATAAGTTAACGTTTCTTTGCCCATTTCCTTTTCCCGTATTTTCCATTGAACTCCGCCCAAACCATACGCAAGCGCTCCGTTAGGCACCGTACCCTGACAAGGTAACGGTGATTCCTAACCGCGACCGGTTGCGTTCGGTTTGGCCGGAGGCGAAAGCAAGAGACAAGAACGGAAGGATAAGGGTAAATAAGCCATATTCTATGAATACCGCGCTTAAATCCCCTAATCCACGTTGTTGCCGATTGCTCTAGCTTCAATTGGTCAAGATTCGGCTCAAAGGTTTTGAGTACGGATTTCTTTAGCTTATAATCTCGTATCTTTTTCTTAACAACATTATACTTGCAAATATTACACATAGGATAGTCTCGAACAAACATACACAAATTCTTTATTGACTCGTCTAAGACAAGAAAGGACATACAACCATCTCCCTGTGGATCGACCCGTGCTCAACCGGCTAGCTGCATAGCGACACCGTCTTGATTGCGGTTAACTTTAATTCTTTCAATCAAATGGCGCCGTTGCCGGGGAGACGGTAGCGTATTTTCTTTCTTGTTATTCGGGATAATATTCTTTTTGTATATATAAAAAAAAAATTCTTTTTGTTTTTTCTTTTGATAATTTTGTGGGCAAGTGTGCAGATTTTTGCGTATTTGCAAACTGCGATTGTAGGGAGCAAAGTGTGCATTCAAGGCAAAGGTGATTACGAAGTACAGTGCCAAAGATCCGGGTAGTTTGACCCGCGCAAGCGAACCTTTCAAGCTTACCGGATTTGATTCAACGGGGGTTTCCTAACCCAAAACTTAACGGTACGTATTTTACTAACACCTTCTTCTCAAATCCGACGCATCCAATATACTATTCTTTACAGGATTCTTTGCAAGTTCGCTAGCAAACGCTAAAAAATGACTAACCCGTATTTGTTGCAGTGCCGCGCTTAAACTAAAAAAAAAATTTTTTTTTGACTCTTTATAGAATTTTTATTGAATTGTGCATTGCATCAATTAATACGGACTTAAGGGCAAGCGAACCCCACAACATACGGTAAAGGATTTCATCACCTTTTCCGTGGCCCACAAATCACGAACTTGAGCATAACGTTTACCCACACAAAATTTAAAAGAAACTAGACTTTAAGCCTTAAGGACTTCGCGCTCACTAGGAGAAGTTAACTGTGTTTAGAACCTCGCTTAACGGTATATTGTTTACGGGGTGTCTAGGAAAGTGTTAACGGCGAAACCGCCAAAAGAGAAATGGTTATCTAATTAAGGAACTTCGCGAAAGCGTTGGAAAACCTCCCCTTATCTCTGCACTTACCTGGCCTCGTGATCAGTGTATCTTGAGCCCGTTTCTCGACACAGTTTTACTTCGACAATCAAGTTCTGGAGCAGGTCTAGTTGACCTAGGTGAACCCTAGAACGATTAGGTATGGTATTTTTGTGTCGTGATTGTTTTTGTCCATATTCCTTTTTGTGTATACTTCATTCTTTTGTTAATATTTAAAAAAAAATTTAAAAAAAAAATATCACATTCTTTTTTCCCTCCTTTTCTCTACCTTTTTCTCTCTCTCTTCATATCATGGGTACTCCACCTCGCAAAACTCTTGCCGAACTTTGGTACCCACAACTAGACATTACTTCCTACGGTTCTTGTTTTGGTCGAACTTCGAACGATCTATCCATGCCAAAAATTTTTTTGAAAGATCGGATAGACGCGTCTAGGACGAACAACTGGACCCCGCAATCCACTTCGTATCAACCGTTTCAAACATTCACACCTTCTTGCGTTGATACCCCTTTTGAAAATCCAGTTGTAACCCCGAGACCTATGTCTATTGCTTAACGTATTGAAAAATCTCGTAGCCGATCTATCACTCCTTTCACCACTACAAATTCTTGGGATCAACAATTCCATTCACCTTCTTATCCCAATGTTGATCCCACTCCTGTCCAGCCATTCAATTCCTACCAATCCTACCCTACTTTTGCACCTTCCCTAGACATTACTTTAGAACCGCCATTTGGGAGTTTTCAGTATCCAAACAACTTTGAATCTTTTACTGAAACCCCTTCACAACCCATGTCTAGTCTGGAACAGTCGTTGGAAGACTTTAGGGTTGCGTCAAGCCAACAGATGATGGATTTGAATGCGTCCATGGCCGCTCTCATACAACCTACTGACCCGGTAGCTTGTTTCCAGCTAGCCCCTAATTTTCCAATGTATGATGAGGCGGTAGGACAGGCTGAGAATTTGAGTGGAGAAAGTGAGCTGTATACCCTTCCAAATCAAACCTACCCGTCTCAAATTGAATCCCACAACTCCTATGTTGAAAGTCTATCAAGTGTCCCAAATGAATTATCAGTTGAAGATAGAATGTTTAATGAGTTGTGCGACTTTGTAGTGTTTGATTTGCCAGATTGTGAAGGGACCTTGCCAAGTGAAACCACACCCAATCCTTTTGACCTCTACACCTCCATCTTAGAACCTGAATTGATTGAAATCCATGCTTTTGATGAGGTGTCTGAGAATATTGATTTTCACTTGATTAAGGATATTGACGCTGGGAATATTTTGGATGATGAACCCATAGATTTGGCTGAGTTTTTCTCTTCAAATCATCATCCCGAGTCCTTAAATGTTTTTCCCGAACTCCATATGCGTCTGGATTTTGAAGAGAAGTGCATGGATGTGCTAAATTTTGAGGAAAATTTTGAGGATAGTCTTGAGGATGAACCAGTTTTGTTTGATGAGTCGGATTTACCAATTCATCCTGTTCCTTCCACTGACTGTGTACACCCTCCTGAGCCTATAACCGATACCCTTCCTCAACCACTTCCCTCCATCCTTTCCATCGTTCCGACTTTGCAAGAAACCGTCTCACTTTCATTTCGTATGTCTGGTTTACCGAGTTCGGCGTACCCATGGCTTCTTACGAATCTTGAGGGATTTGACCCAATCTCTCGACGAGTTAATAGATTAGCACAATCGCTGTTTACACATCGCTCATCACAAATTGTGCTAATCTATTCACTCCATTTGCACCCTCAAGTTCGTACTCCACTTCTTTTTCCCTTCCGCCATTCTTCTTCTCATCTACCGAGACCGCATTCCACTTCTTTCTACATACGGTCTCACGTATTCTCCATTTCTTACCTCTTCACCTTCTTTCACCAACCACTGCTTTACCATGATAAAATCTTTGAATGGTTGGTGTTAACTTTTGGCCTGTGTAAGGCCTTGTATAGCTTGATACTGTTCTTTCCCCCCTAATCCTGTACTTCAACGCTTAACAGTGGAAACACTGTTTTACTTAAGTTTGGGGGGGACATTTTTTTGTATATATTTTTGTTTTCCTTTTTGTTTTGTATATAATTGTTTTTAGGGAGCGCCGACAATTTTGAACCTCTTGGTGTAGCCTGACAGTGAGGGCACTGTCAAGTTTAAGTTTGGGGGTGTGCTCGGTAAGCTTTCTTTCTTCGCATTCATTTGTATATTTTGCATTTGCATACCTTATTTAAAAACCCATAAAAATCGAAAATTTTCCAAAATTATAAAAACTTTGTCGTCAAGTTAGCTAATAAAGTAACTTAGATCTTTATTCTGAAAGTTTAGTTGATATGTTAGAAATAACTAAATTCTAGGCCTAGGAATTGAAAATCCTAAAAATAACCCTCATTCTGTTTAAACTTGGTGATTATACGTCCTTACAGTTTTTTTGAGAAATAGGTAATCTTGAGTTCAGTTTTTTTTTTTTGAGTTAAGTCAAGAAGAAGGGAAAGTATTGAAGCTTTACCGGAGGATAAGTCTGAAAAATAGTTTCTTTTCTTAAGTTCAAATTTAGAAAGTATATACCCTACAAACTGCACCTACACGTACCTTGAAACTGTTGGAGATAGTGCCCTCAGAGTCAATTATTAGGTTACAGGTACGTGATTGCAATGATTGATGGAAGACTTATCCCGGTAGGACAGTCTTACTCGAGATGATAGTATGCTATCTGGTTTACCTTTATCATCGTGTACTGTTTTAGGTGACCTGACAAGTTGCTATTACACGTTGATAGAGCCCCTAGGATTCTTGCTTGACCACCAGCAGTATGAAGGCGATCATATAAGTGGGAGCTGGGGTCTATAAGCATATCCTTAAATGGTCCCTAGTCGTGTGAGTTTCGAGACAGGGCATCGATACTCCAGACTAGACTAGTGTATACAGTCGAGACCCCGACGAGGGGCGGTGGCCGGTCTCACAAGCCACTGGTGTCAGTTGGATCACCTAAGATGTATACAGGTGCTCATTGGGTTATGAGTACACCGGACAGGACTCGCCGGGAACATGCTAGTTGGTCATATACCAGACGTCAGATGGCAGTTCCCTGGTGACAAGTGTGCAGGTTAGTTCATCGACCTGGGGATCGTCATTTTTCTCGTGTGAGTTCCCACTGTACTTTGATTACTACCCTACTACGGCTCAAAGGAGTCGTGCAGACAGGTTTTAGTTGGGTACAGTCCCGAGCCACATGGAGGCAGTGAGCGTATCTTCAGGGGTTCGTCTCTCCCGGTATTGGGGGTGAGGTCGTGCTGTGTCTAGGAGAGCCATTACACGAAGTCCTTGGCCAAGGCAAGGAGATTTACTGGTAGGTATTCCAGTAGTATCTCAGGGTGTTCTGGGCTACACTCCGACATGACTTGTACCGCTTTTGGGGGTCTGACTTTTACCAACCCCCTAGGCCCGCCATGCGATACTCATAGACGAACGGACCGGACTGTACGGATATTTTCACTGACATGCTCAGTAGGGTTGTCGGGCTGAGTTCGCTCACAGACGTCCCTTTTAGTCAATACCTGGTAGCCCGTTACGTATTGGCTTATACCTCTGACGTGCTAGTGGTTAAATCCACAACCAAGGTGTTGACGAGTCTTTAGAGTCCCCCACATTCTGTTACTCAGCTTTCGGGCGAAAGGTTGTAGAGGCCGTATGGAGATATGGCAAGGTCCGATCAGATACGTGCGGTATTGCACGGATCAGGATAGGACAGTTTGTACTACAGGCCGTATGGATATATGGCAGGGTTCGATCAGATACGTGTAGTATTGCACGGATCAGGATCGAACGGATTTTACTAGCAGGCTTTGGTTTAAGCCGGATCCTAGTATAGTACAGTGTGGATTTTGTCTCATTGCATTTGTATTTCGGTCAGAATAGAAATGCGGGTGTGTATGCACTGTATCGGGGTTTTCCTGTAATTTATTACGGGACCAGTTTTCTGGAGTTGCCAGTTTGCTTTCCGTTTCGGCCGATTTCCATTGTTCCGTTCATTGGCCGAAGATTGGTGGAGGAGGGCTTATTTGCATTGTTGCAAATAAGTGGTTGTGGAGGGGGTTTTTTGCATTTTTGTTTTATCATGATGGTTTCATGATGGAGCCCATCCCTTGACCTTCCATGCTTCATGATTGCTTGACTTTTTGTAGCAATCATGGTTGTTGATTACTTGTTTTGGAGTGTAGGTTATGCTTGTGATCATTGGATTCTTTCATCATCACTTGCTTGCATCATTGCATTCCACCTACCCCCTTGACCTTACTCTTTCTCTCTCCAATCACACCAAAAAGGGGGGGCGGCCATTCCTTGAGGAAGGATGGGGGTTCATTTCATTGTGTGGGATTTTTTGTATCTTGAGCTTGGAGAAATCCCTACAACTCCCTCTCCAAAAAGTTCACTTCAATTCCTCCAAAAAGGGCAACTCCATAATCCCAAATGAGACATGTAATCCACATTATATTCTACAGCAAATATTGGGCACGTCGACTAGCCAGCTTCGTGCCCGAGTTGCCTCGGCATTGAGGTGGGAGCCCGTAAAAGAAGTAGGCGATGTGGTGCACTTCCGGCGACGAGGAGGAGACGGGACATTCCGCAGGAGATTGGGACAACGACGAGAAGACCGGAGGACTAGGATCTGTCGGTATATCTCTCTTCCCTTTCTTGTAGATAGCTAGGACTAGTTAGTGGTTCGATCCGGGTTTTAGTGCACGGTGGTTTGCCAGTTCAAGAAGATTAAAGTTTATCACCGCTTCCGCATTCCGGCGTTGGATTGACGGCCGGGGCGCCGCCGTGCACTTACAGTGGTATCAGAGCCTCGCCATTAACTTAGTCTAGCTTGGTGTAATGTGTTTTTCAGTTTCGATCGATCGAATGTTCCAAAACCCGTATTGCCTTCGCATCAGTTTCTGTTGAAAATTTTTGGTCTCGAAAAATTTTTCTGGTCGTAAAATAGTGATGTACTGGAAATTATAAGGATACTGTAGAAATTCGACACTGTGATTCACCAATGGGAGCGCGGAACCGCGGCCAAACCCCCCTTTGGGCCGCGGTTCCGCCGCACAATGGAGTGATCACTGTATCCAATTTCTACAGTTCCTTTCTAGGGTGATTTTAGGGGTTTTGGAATATTAATATTGGGCCCAGAATTTCCTGATCTGCTACAGTAATGTTTGGGGCCCACTTATTATAATTTTGATTGATCGGATATTTTAAACACATTATTTCACAGTATTTACATTATATCTGCGACCGTGAATGTCACTTGATCGGTAAATCCGGTCTAACTGCTATAGCCCGGTTAGACGGATTTGCGAACATGACTTTCACGTTGATGTTCTGTTTTTGCTGTGATGTTGCGGATCGGTCGTGGGGGATAGCCTGGTTGCAATGCTAGTACAGTTGTGATTGTATTATATAAATTTGATTTTGTGGGGCGAGCGTCCGACATGTGGACTGCCGTCACTGCCTGATTGTATTATTATTTTGGGGCACGACCTGGTTGCGGTCGATGCACCCGTTGTATGTATATTTTACTTTCTGTACTAGGATTACCCCGCGGAGGGGTGCACGGATAGCCGGGTTCTAGAGGGCAACAAGCCCGCATCTCATGGCATTGAGACGGAGGGGGCTTAACTCTAGGATTGGCGGGCTATTCGCCGCACTCGTAGGGGGTACAGGTTGACCCAGGAGGGGTGCCCAAGTTACCGGATTCCGTGAAGTGCTGGGTGGTCCATTCACGGTGCTGAAGGGGGCTGCCTCGCTTCAGGTTTTGGCGGGTAACTTGCCGCGCCCATAGGGGTCTAGGATTTCATTGCACAGGCTATCCACACGACCAGGGGAACGTCGGGTTTCAGTAGTGGCTCTGTGAAACCCGGGGATCCCAGATATCTGTATTGTTTCTGTGATGCTGTTCATTCTCTGTGATGTTGCATTTTTTATCAAGCCTTGAGCGAATATAATATATTGGTATATATATATTCGTAGATGTTGTATATGTTTTGCATCCGCGCTAGTCCAGTCCCTGCTCTGTCGTTAGTTAGCTAACCTAACGGGTAATGATGGGACCCAGTGGCGAATGCGGATGGCATATACGTACATCAGTATATTTTCGTTCTTTTTGGTGTGATCAATTGATGGGACTGCATTGATTCGGATCAATGCAAGTTAAAACAAACCTAATCTGATGTTGTTGGAACACTTTTCAAAAAGCTGTTATTGCAAGGACGTTCACTTTTGTTTAGCATCGTGGTATTCAGTTAGAATATCCTGCTCCTCAGTCGACGAGGCAAGGGCCGAGATCCCTTCACCGGGAGTAACCCCTTAGACAAAAGGTTTGCGTCAGGGCATTAACTTCACTATAGCCGATTACTTTTGCTTTGCATCGCGGTATTCATTTGGAATTTCCCGCACCCCATTCTACTGGGAAAGAGCCGAGATCCCTTCACCGGGAGTGACCTCTTTAGCAATGGTTTTCGTCACTATATTTTTAAAAAAGCTATCCATTCCTTCGACGATATCAAGTTCTTTACGTTAAAGGTTTTCGCCAGAAACCATTTGTAGCCCTCCGTCGTTTCATATGGGTGGTCAATAGTATTCAAGCTGTGTATGTTGGCCAAAGTCAAGGCACAGTGATTGGTAGCTATTGGGGCATTCATATGCAGCATAGATAGATGCGTTGGTTTGGGACAGTCGTACTGCCATTTTGGCCAAAGTCAAGGGTACGTACGGGTGGATTCAAATTAACCTGGAGAATGACGGGTAGAACTTGACATGTGACTTATGATATGTTGGCCAAAGTCAAGGTCATAAGAGCATGGGGCAGAAATCACATCGGGAGTTTCAAAAGAACTGAAACTTGCCAGATATGCGCATACCTTCTGGAGTGTGATACCGTGAGCGGATTCCGTCACGTTGTCATGCGATGTGAGTTGGATCTCGATTCCCACTGATGAGTTAGTTTACTCCTCGGGTGACCCCGACTAATTCTTCTTTCAGGTTTGGAGGAGAATTTGAGGTACAGTGGGAGGTTTCCAGATTAGATAAATTGGTAACCATTCTGATCTAGGTTAGAGTGCACGCTGAGTGTTTCTTTTCTCTCTCTCTCTTCGGCAGCGACCATTGACCCGATCCTAAGACTATGACTCAGTGACCAAGATTGACCGAACCTTCTTTAACACTGGCTTTTGGATTGTCAGAGTTGCAGACCTCATTGCCACTCCTACTTTTACCCTTTTCACCAGGAACCCCGTATTACTACGAACGTCCACTTCCATTAGACAAAACCATCATATGGTTAGATACGAACTCGAAAGAATTTATTCGAGGATGGTTTCAGGTTCTGGAGGAAACGGATAAGATTATTCAGTTGTATTTTCCTTTTACCTTCTCTCAGGTTGCGAGTACTCCTTGGTTTAGGAGATAGTACACCTATTACGCAAATTGGATAGTCTTCTTCCAAACCATAGGCAGGTGCCGACCGATAGGGAATGAAGAAAACCAATTAGCATAACGATGGTGTGCAGAAGGTATTAAGTTAAGACAAAGCAAGGGATTAGTAAGAGGGCAAAATAAATTGCAACAGATATTCACGACCAAACCAAGTATCTCTTCGCCAATCCTAAATCATCTTTGCATTTCTCCAGGACACTCCGTATCACTACGAAGATCCACAGTTTATTGGATACTCCATCGTATGGTTATATACGAACTCGAAAGGAACTTGTTCCAGTTTGGGGATGGATTCTGGTTCAGGGGAAATAGGAATAAGATTTATTCAGGTGTCTTTTATCTTCACCTTCTCTCGCTTTGCGAGTGCTCCTAGGATTAGGACAGTACACCCATTATGCTTATTGGATAGTCTTCTTCCAAACCATAGGCTGGTGCCGAACGGTAGGGAAGGAAAAAAACCATTTGGCCTAAAGGGGTGTGCAGAAGGTAATGACTAAAGACATATGAAGGGATTTGGAGAGGTGGCAAAGAACTATACGGTTACAGTCGTGAATCTGGAAGAGGCATTACTAAGAATACCGGGATACCCAATTGAAACATTTCAATGTTTCAGTCTCACTGTGTACTGTTAAAGGAAAACTGATTTCCCGATTAGATACTTACTCCAGGGTATGTATTTACCAGGTACGATTCTCACATCTGTATGGTTTTACAGATGATGAGTGGGAGTAAGTTATTGGAAATTGGGTGATCATCCTCATTATATCGGGATTCGTTGTAATCGGTGATATTTGAGGAAATCACCTGGGCTGTTTGCCGGTCGGCAAATATTTGGTTTTGAATATCCGCTATTATGCACCAATTTCAAATCGATATATCTGTACGTCTATTTTCATAGAGTGAGATATACCTTTATGAAATTATGTCTACGACATTTACCTATATCAGTGGATGGTTAGGTAAGGAGCATTAAGCAGCGGTGTAATTCTTCTTAACTATAAGTACAGTTTTCAACCTACGACACACAGTGAATGAGTTATCAGACTCAAGTGACTTGTACAGAGTATTGTATGTTGTCCAGGGTCCGTCAGGATAGAGGGGTTGGTCCTCGTACTATATTCGGTTTACTTATGACTTCTCTAGTTTTTAGACAGGTGTTTCGTGGAAACACAGGGTCCGAATTTTGAGAAGTTATAGGTATATGAATAGAGTAGAGAACCAGGTTTAGCAAGTATCGGAATTCTTCAAAGAAATCGAAGATGTAGACACTTGTGCATGGTATTCAGTTGATAGTAATGATGAAGAGATCTTACTTCTCTTTCAGGTTATTCATAATTGGAAGCATTCCTAAGTTGAGTAACGCTGATCAGGCCTCCTTCCATTTAGTTCACATGCACTGGAGACAGCTGCATGATTTGAATCTAGTTCAATTAAATCAGTGCCTCTGGTCCTATATGGGATATAGAACAGTTCGTATCTTAACGATGTTAAGGTACGGGGAGTTGTCCGGCTTATGATTAAAACCAGACTCTGGATAACTCAAGGCACGTTTCTGTAATGGCTGTTTGTGGGTTGACCCAGGCTATGACGAGGGTTGACTTTCTACCATCTGGATGAACAATAGCGATATTGTTCTTAACTCGCCACAGTTTTATTAAAAATGGATTTTTTCAGAAAACAGTAGTGGGAGTATGGTAGAACTGGAAGTGATTCCAGAACCACAAACGATTACTGAAGATCTGATAAGGAACCTAAAGATTCAATCTTGATTGACATTCCATTGGCCACTCCGCAGATAAGGTGGGTAACTTCAGGCACCCGAGAGGTACTACGGTAGCCTCAAGGACGGGGACGGGGAAGTTCTTGTTTACCCACAATTACCATTGCTGTTGTTCCAGGCTGCGAGACCCGGCGGGAGGATGAGTATAGAGTCGTTCTAAACTGGTTTTAGAAATGTACGTTTATATGACTCTGCCAGAGGGTTGTCGTAGTCAGTGGGAGCAGCGGAAGCATTGGTGGACAGGTAGCTTATGTCTATTTATAGACCAAAGAAGATGTAGCGTAGATAGATCATCCATTTCTGACGTGACAGTCATGGTTTTGACTTCATCAGAATAGGAGATACATTTGTTGAGAAGGTAGTAGGGTGTGATGTCATGGCATTTGGATGACATACACAGAATAGGAAAAGAAACACCTATACTACAATCGGTTATACTTTGGTCGTCACACAATGGTTTCTCCACAAAGGAAATGGATTTTATATCAGACATACTGGTTACTGGATCTATGGTTTTAGATCTAGATTTGGGTGGTTTCCCAATCAGGGTACTTGACAGCATTCTAAGAGTATTTAGGATGGACGACTCCTGGCACGGTAGTGTACCTGCAGGATATGGAGTCACCCTCTCTAAAGGGGTCTTACAGACTAAATTGGAGAGGGATGTGCATGATTGGCAGATCACTTGCTCAGGCAATTGAGTCAATCATGAGATGTCAAGTACCACACCAGATGTTGTTCTTGCACTAGATGCAATAAGCTGACATTAATCTAATCCTGGAGAAACGGTAGGAAGCAGTTTTAGAACATAAGTGGATGTTCTAGGGATATGATAACGACAGCCTCATTCGGGAAACAGTTATCATTCCAGGCTTCCAAGGTGACATGGACGACAAGGTGGTTTTCAGAGTTATATTTTTCCTTCTGATGAGGGGCAGTATTTTGGACAGGTGGTCCAAGGCAATACTGAGGGTGGCATGGCGCAGGATACTGATTAAGTTCAGTTGACGATACAGTCTAAGAAGTTTGGATTTGGAGTTCATTTATGAGCTATGTCCCATCAGACATCAAGTCACATTCTAAGACAGGTATTGCTCATTTCGGGAGATGGCTTTCTCCGCGAACTTGAGATATAGAGAAACATAGAAAGATACTACAAAGCGGATCCACTCACTAAGGCTATTCCTCGAACGCAATAGTTTCGCAAACGAGCTTTGTGAGACTGACTAGTAGAGGAGTTGGGTGTTCGGTATCACACGGGCTGTGAGTATGCGACATCGCAATAATTAGCCTTGAGTGAAAGTGGGAGATTGTTGGAGATAGTGCCCTCAGAGTCAATTATTAGGTCACAGGTACGTGATTGCAATGATTGATGGAGGACCTATCCCGGTAGGACAGTCTTACTCGAGATGATAGTATGCTATCTGGTTTACCTTTATCATCGTGTACTATTTTAGGTGACCTGACAAGTTGCTATTACACGTTGATAGAGCCCCTAGGATTCTTCCTTGACCACCAGCAGTATGAGGGCGATCATATAAGTGGGAGCTGGTGTCTATAAGCATATCCTTAAATGGTCCCTAGTCGTGTGAGTTTCGAGACAGGGCATCGATACTCCAGAGTAGACTAGTGTATACAGTCGAGACCCCGACGAGGGGCGGTGGCCGGTCTCACAAGCCACTGGTGTCAGTTGGATCACCTAAGATGTATACAGGTGCTCATTGGGTTATGAGTACACCGGACATGACTCGCCGAGAACATGCTAGTTGGTCATACACCAGATGTCAGATGGCAGTTCCCTGGTGACATGTGTGCAGGTTAGTTCATCGACCTGGGGATCGTCATTTGTCTCGTGTGAGTTCCCACTGTACTTTGATTACTACCCTACCACGGCTCAAAGGAGTCGTGCAAACAGGTTTTAGTTGGGTACAGTCCCGAGCCACATGGAGGCAGTGAGCGTATCTTCAGGGGTTCGTCTCTCCCGGTATTGGGGGTGAGGTCGTGCTGTGTCTAGGAGAGCCATTACACGAAGTCCTTGGCCAAGGCAAGGAGATTTACTGGTAGGTATTCCAGTAGTATCTCAGGGTGTTCTGGGCTACACTCCGACACGACTTGTACCGCTTTTGGGGGTCTGACTTTTACCAACCCCCTAGGCCCGCCATGCGATACTCATAGACGAACGGACCGGACTGTACGGATATTGTCACTGACAGCCTCAGTAGGGTTGTCGGGCTGAGTTCGCTCACAGACGTCCCTTTTAGTCAATACCTGGTAGCCCGTTACGTATTGGCTTATACCTCTGACGTGCTAGTGGTTAAATCCACAACCAAGGTGTTGACGAGTCTTTAGAGTCCCCCACATTCTGTTACTCAGCTTTCGGGCGAAAGGTTGTAGAGGCCGTATGGAGATATGGCAAGGTCCGATCAGATACGTGCGGTATTGCACGGATCAGGATAGGACAGTTTGTACTACAGGCCGTATGGATATATGGCAGGGTTCGATCAGATACGTGCGGTATTGCACGGATCAGGATCGAACGGATTTTACTAGCCGGCTTTGGTTTAATCCGGATCCTAGTATAGTACAGTGTGGATTTTGTCTCATTGCATTGTATTTCGGTCAGAATACAAATGCGGGTGTGTATGCACTGTATCGGGGTTTTCCTGTAATTTATTAAGGGACCAGTTTTCTGGAGTTGCCAGTTTGCTTTCCGTTTCGGCCGATTTCCATTGTTCCGTTCATTGGCCGAAGATTGGTGGAGGAGGGCTTATTTGCATTGTTGCAAATAAGTGGTTGTGGAGGGGGTTTTTTGCATTTTTGTTTTATCATGAAGGTTTCATGATGGAGCCCATCCCTTGACCTTCCATGCTTCATGATTGCTTGACTTTTTGTAGCAATCATGGTTGTTGATTACTTGTTTTGGAGTGTAGGTTATGCTTGTGATCATTGGATTCTTTCATCATCACTTGCTTGCATCATTGCATTCCACCCACCCCCTTGACCTTACTCTTTCTCTCTCCAATCACACCAAAAAGGGGGGGGCGGCCATTCCTTGAGGAAGGATGGGGGTTCATTTCATTGTGTGGGATTTTTTGTATCTTGAGCTTGGAGAAATCCCTACAACTCCCTCTCCAAAAAGTTCACTTCAATTCCTCCAAAAAGGGCAACTCCATAATCCCAAATGAGACATGTAATCCACATTATATTCTACAGCAAATCTTGGGCACGTCGACTAGCCAGCTTCGTGCCCGAGTTGCCTCAGCATTGAGGTGGGAGCCCGTAAAAGAAGTAGGCGATGTGGTGCACTTCCGGCAACGAGGAGGAGACGGGACATTCCGCAGGAGATTGGGACGACGACGAGAAGACCGGAGGACTAGGATCTGTCGGTATATCTCTCTTCCCTTTCTTGTAGATAGCTAGGACTAGTTAGTGGTTCGATCCGGGTTTTAGTGCGCGGCGGTTTGCCAGTTCAAGAAAATTAAAGTTTATCACCGCTTCCGCATTCCGGCGTCGGATTGACGGCCGGGGCGCCGCCGTGCACTTATAGAAACTTGGGATAGTAGAGGATACCTAGAAATACTCTTGCCTGAAAGCCTAGTATGAAAGAAAAAACGGTATTTAAAGCTAAACACCAAAAGAGCATATTGAAAAATATATCCGGTCTTGAAAAAGAAAAAGAAAAAGAAAAATAGAATAAAGTCAAGACCTGGAAACTGCTATTTACGCTCTAAAGCTCACACATTCAGTAATCGGCCGTTAGTGCCTCAAGAAGCATTAATAGTCGCATGAAAGGTGTGTGAGCAAAACCGTCCATCCTTAATGAAAAGAAGTAGTATTAGGTATTAGGGCAAGGGTACTATAGCTTGAATTGAATTCTTAAGTGTAGGGGTGCAAATATACACACACGTAGGGTATATAATCGATGTTTGGATAAAAGATAGAGATGAAAAATAAGACTTGTGTTTTCTGTAAAGTTGATAAAAATCCCTGATTTGAGGTCGTACTTTAGAAAGAAAACTCAGGAGAACCAACATCTTTTTAAACTTTTTTGGAGCGTATACGAACCAAGGTTAAATAGATAAGAGGTGTGAAGAATAAGGGTTGAATATTTCTAACTTAGGATGACAGAGTTTCTAATGTAAATACTAAGCTGTAGGAGTAGAATCGACGTTAATTGATGACACTAACTTGACAGGATTTTGTGGGTGTAATCTGCTGAAAACCCTCAGGAGACAACACTCCTCCTACTAGGGACACCTAGAGGTTTAACGGCTTGTTGCACGCGCTCAGTGCAATCGCGTTCCCTGCGAAAGTGCGGTTATCATTTTATTTTTATGAATAATTGGTTTTGCTCGGGACGAGCAAAAGTTAAGTTTGGGGGTATTTGTTCATACCAGAATATTGCATTTTATACCGTCCATTCTTACGCTCGTGTGTTTATAGGTAGGTGCTTTTAATCCGTGTTTGTTACATGTTTACAGACTACTGGTTTCTAGTCCAAATATTGTAAATCAAGACAAAATCTCCACAGTTACACCAAATACAGAACATCGGTCACAACAGATAAAAGCCGGGTTCCGGTCATCCATATCCGTCCAATGCCGAGTACCGGTTCCAGATACAAGACATGTGACAGTGGTCATTCGTGTCTGGGACAAGCACAGAGCACGAGGGGGGCTGCACAAGAATCAATGGGTGCGCGGAGCTCGAGGGAGATAAAGTCAAAAGCAAAGAAAAGAATGCAATCTTGGACTAAGAAATCTGCAGATATTCTGGAAGACTTTTGTGTATTTTGAAGTTTTCAAACTCGAGGAAAGATAAAACCAGGGAACCACCTAAAACCCAACACCCCAAGTCCACCATATGGCCGCGGAACCGCGGCCAATAGGGGGTATTGGCCGCGGATCCGCGGCCATTGTGTCTCCTCTTTCTGTCGTTTTTCTGGGGCATTTTGGGTACTTCATTTATGGGCTGATGGTTGCCCTAGGTTTCCAGTTTCCCTCCTATAAATACTCCAGAATTGAGCTAAGCCAAGGGTCATTCTTTTGTTCTTCTTTCTTTTTAGGATTTAGTCTTTTTCTTCTTCTTCTTCATTCTTTTTCCATGAAAATTGTAGTGAGAGCTTTTTGAGTGGGAGATCAATGAAGATGAGGGCTTTTTGTATCATTCTCTTTTGTTTCTTCTTCCCCTTGAGATTCTTGCTTTCTCTTAATCATTCAACCTCTTCATTGAGCTTGAATGGTTAAGGGTTAGTTATTGATCTCAAGGGTCGTATTTTTCTTATGGAATTAACGCTTCATTTCACATGCGTTCTCTACCCTTCCCTTGATCTTGCAACCTCTTGATTGAGCTTGCAAGTTTAAGGGTTGGCTATTGATCACATGCTTGTCTTGAGTTCTAGTTTCTTGTTCTTTTTATCGCTTTTTATTACTCGCTTATTATTATCTTGCTTTACTTTCTTGCAATTTTATTCATGCGCTTAATTACTTGTAATCTTTTCTTTTCTTTGTTCTTTTCTTTTTGTTCTCTCTTTTTGGTTCTTTCTTGTGAATGAATGTAATTGTCGTTGTTAAGAAATAATACGGTATTATAAGTTAACGTTTCTTTGCCCATTTCCTTTTCCCGTATTTTCCATTGAACTCCGCCCAAACCATACGCAAGCGCTCCGTTAGGCACCGTACCCTGACAAGGTAACGGTGATTCCTAACCGCGACCGGTTGCGTTCGGTTTGGCCGGAGGCGAAAGCAAGAGACAAGAACGGAAGGACAAGGGTAAATAAGCCGTATTCTACGAATACCGCGCCTAAATCCCCTAATCCACGTTGTTGCCGATTGCTCTAGCTTCAATTGGTCAAGATTCGGCTCAAAGGTTTTGAGTACGGATTTCTTTAGCTTATAATCTCGTATCTTTTTCTTAACAACTTTATACTTGCAAATATTACACATAGGATAGTCTCGAACAAACATACACAAATTCTTTATTGACTCGTCTAAGACAAGAAAGGACATACAACCATCTCCCTGTAGATCGACCCGTGCTCAACCGGCTAGCTGCATAGCGACACCGTCTTGATTGCGGTTAACTTTAATTCTTTCAATCAGTGTCCTAACCACAAGATAGCAACAGTAGAATATAAAGCATAATATAAGCATGTGATGCGGAGCGAACAACAATAATGAGCGGGAGCTGAATACTAGACGCAACTATAACTAATCTGCATTAACCTAATATAAGTCCTACAAAAGGTGCCTTTTGAAATAACACGAATCATGGGGTTTTGAAAATAGGGGCTACGGTGTTTTTATGAAAAGATACGTCTTTTGAAATATCCGTAGGATCCCTTGGGCTGTCTTTTAAAATACACACGATTCGTTAGTTTTGAAATAGGTAAGAATCGAATCTAATCTAACAACTAAACTAAACTAAGGGCTAAGCTGACCAGCTAGGCTACAGGTAAGGAAACCGCCTAACATCTGAGTCGATACATATACATACCTGTATATATATTAGTCGGTGATCCCGCCTCAATAATATCATATCCGATACCATATCTATAATCAGACATCCCAAGTCAAGAGTGCGGATCAATCATCAAAAAATAGCTCGTACGTAAATCCGTCGTACGGCATCCCCAAATCTGGGTACGGGTTCATATCACATTCATCATACTATCCACCTGGTATCCTCTTTCTCAAATATCATGATTGGGGTACTGATCTACGTCTAGTACAATACTGATACCTCCTAAGTATGCATGCACATGTGTGAAACACTACGTCAAGGACCCGCTACAACGTCATGTCGTATCTCAAATACGAACCCTGCTATATCACCGATCTCACGGCCTCAAATAAAATCTCATCGACTCATCATAAATCCCAAGTATCACCCTCAAATCTGTATGTGAACACATAGTCCCATACCCATGTGAACACAAAATTATAAAGAATCCCATGAGCACATATAAATAGGAATGTATGCAAGTATGTATGTGTGTATGTGTAGTGCAACACTACCCTAGGGTTCGCGACACTAAAATAATCCAACACACCAATATCCATCCTAAACATCGTTATTAATCCCAATTAACATATAATAATTGTTGGTGTGTATACGCATCCGTATACACCACCACGGACTGCGGGGGTGCTATACGCCATCCACCCGACTTCTCCCCGTAGATATAAATCTACTCACCTGGTCCTCGCTCGCCGGTGCCAATGTCGCCACGTGCCTGCTTGTCGTCTCGAAGTCCTCGCGAGGGTACCTACGTATCATAACATATCGTATCGCATTAAAATCCGACCCATGACCAAAACGTCACACGAATCTCACATAGGTCAAAACCTATGGTTGCTTTCACAAATCAACCCAAAAACCCTCGACGTCGGCGTACAAACGCCAAACCATCGAGAAAAACCCAAATACACTGATTTGCACATTCACGAACACTAATTTTAATATAAAATAGGTTAAAACTCACAAAAACCCCAATTTCACTTAAAAAGTCATTTTTCCGAAAATCTAGCAAGCACAATTCGCCGTTTTAGTACAAAACTCGATGTATAAACAAATCTAGCGGCCACAATATTCACTAAATATCTTAATTAAGTCATAAAAACAATTCCCATAATTTAATCTCATTAATTTCCATAAACGTTAAAATTCTAGTTTACAAAATACCTAAATTTTAACAATTTTATAGCAAAAATGCACAAACTACAATCTAGCTTGGATTTTCATGAACTAAAAGCATTAAACCACTCAATATAATCTTTATAATGACATGAAACCTAAATTTGAATTTTATCTCATAAGAATATAATTATTTAAAAAAACCTAGTTTACCAATTATATAATTATCACTTTTAAATCAACAAATATGCAAACTAGCAACTTAAATTGGATTTAGCATAACATTAATATGTCAATTATATCACATAAACTAAATCTCACAAGACAAAATACCAATTTGAAATCAAACCCCTCTCTTGAATTTTAAATCATGCACCTAGAACTAATTAAAAACCTAATTACACAATTAATTAAGCTAACCTAAGCAATTAACAACACATTAGGCAAAAAGGTTAGAATTTATACCCAACTAATTTGAAGATCCCACAAGCAAACTTAGCCTCCCAAATTGAAATCTAAATCCCTAGATCCATGCTATGGTAGCCAAGGGAAAATGGGTAGGAGGTGGATTTTGATTTGGATTTTTGCTTGATTTTTTGTGTATTTTTCAAGCATTTTTGATGAACTTTTTTAAAGAGAAGGAGATGAAGAACGAAGGGGCTATTGTGGGTTCAGATTTTGGCCAGAATTGGTGGGGATTGGGTGAGGGGGGAGAGAGAGTGAGGTGGGGAAAGTCCACTCTAGTCAAAGTCTACTCTAATTCTATCATTTTCTACTCTTTTCTATTTCTTTTCTTTTGAAAAAAGAAGTGATTGGAGAGAGGGAGAGGGGGGGGGCTGTCATGGTGGGGCCGACCATATGGGGAGGGGGGAGAGGGGGTGAGGTGTGGGTGTGTGGGTTACGAAAAAGATAAATGCTAAACCCCAATTCCCATTAACACTAATTTCACCGAAAAATGCTTTTTTCTTCGATATTTTCTAAACCGTTTTAGCAAACGATTTCATTTCAAAAACCACATGATAAAATTTTTTTTAATGTTTTATGATGCACAAAATTTGTTTCAACTCATTCCAATTTGTAATTTTCCCTAATTAAATGTATTAGTGACGGCATAAAATAATAATAAAATAAAAAAATTTCAGAAAATTTGAAATTTCACCAGTGGCTCAATAAACACCAAATACTAGCCATTACATAGCTAGAATATGTATATATAATTTTTATAATAAAGATATTTGTATTTTGACTTTTTACGGAAAACCCCCTTATTTTACCGATTTTTCCGAAATTTCACCGAAACGATTTTCAAAACGTTACATAACCAATCTGATCTTTGCAAGAGCTTTCGCTGAGTGTATTCTTTTCTCTCTCTTAATGGCAGATACCAATGACAGGACTCAAGCTTCTACTAGATAAAAATAAACTAATTGGAACCAATTATAAAGACTGGCTGAGGAACCTTAACATTGCCTTGACTTATGATAAGGTATCATATATCCTCACGGCTCCAGCCCCGCCCGTCCCAGGTCCAAAATCCTCAGTTGCGGATATTGAAGTCCGCAAGACATGGGACACTGACTGTACCATGGCCAAATGCATCGCGCTTGCATCGATGGATAACACACATCAAAAGTAGCACGAGAATATGGACGTTCACGCCATATTCCTCCATACAAAGGAGTTGTATGGAGAGCAATCCCGCATATTACGATACGAAGCATCAAGAAAACTGTTTCAGATGCGAATGGCCCCTGGCACACCAGTAGGAGACCATGTTCTGAAGATGATAGCACTCATAGAAGAGCTTGAGGACCTTGGATGGACAATGGACAATGAAAAATATACGGATATTATTCTGCATTCCCTCCCCTCCACATTTGCTCAATTTATAGTTAACTTCAACATGCACAACATAGAGAAGGAACTACCTGAACTCCTTAATATGTTAAGGAGTGCAGAGAGCACACTGAAATCAGTGAAAACTCCCGTTTTGAGTATTGGGCAATCTTCCTCTTCTCGCCCAAAGGCTAAGGCCAAGGGAAATATAAAGAAGAAGCCCACCAAGCCTAGGGGTGGAGTTAAAAAGGTTAAGGGGAATGACAAGTCCAAAGCTGGAGAATCGGGGAAAGGGGAATGTTATCACTGCCACAAAACAGGACAGTAGAACCGCAACTGCACGGAGTACTTAGATCTCAAGAAGAAGCATGGGCCGCTTCAGGTGTGTTTGTGACAGAAAACTGTTTTTCAATAAACTCTGCTTCCTGGGTATTAGATACCGGTTCAGGTTCTCACATTTGCAATTCTATGCAGGGGCTGAGAAATAGCAAGGTTTTGAAGACAAGTGACCATACTCTCCGCGTTGGAAATTGTTCCAATGTTCATACAGTTGCAGTGGAAGAGTATCACTTGGGGTTGCCATCTAGGTGTATATTGGTTTTGAACCCATGTTATTATGTACCTAGTATGCTTTGTAATATAATATACGTTTCCTTGTTAGACAATGAAGGATATAATTTTGTTTTGCAGAATAATGTTATGAATATTCACCTGAATCAAATGTTGGTTGGGTATGGTACGCTTAATAACGGGATATACGTCCAAAATCTACACACGGTTTTCAGCATACAACACACTAATAAAAGAAAACTTTCAGAAATAAATGAAGCTTTTCTTTGGCACTGTAGACTTGGTCATATTAACGAAACAAAACTAAACAAGTTACGCAAAGATGGATATTTAAACCCTTTTGAATATAAATCTTATGCGACTTGACAGTCTTGTATCAAGGGTAAAATGACCAAAACTCCGTTTACAGGACACGGAGAAAGAGCTACTGAGCTCTTAGGCCTCATACATAGTGATGTATGCGGGCCAATGTCTACACAGGCTAGAGGCGGTTTTTCATACTTCATTACTTTCACTGATGATTTCTCAAGATTCGGTCATGTATTTTTATTAAAGCACAAATCCGAAGCTTTCGAGAAATTCACTGAATATAAACTCGAAGTAGAAAAACAAACCGGCTTGAGTATCAAAATGCTTCGATCAGATTGAGGTGGAGAGTATCTCAGTACAGAATTTGCAAACTTCCTAAAAGAGAATGGGATTCTCTCTCAGCTCACTCCTCCTTACACACCACAGCACAACGATGTATTAGAACGACGAAATCGGACCCTATTAGATATGGTCCGTTCCATGATGAGTGATTCTGAGTTACCTGTCTCATTTTGGGGGCATGCATTGGAGATTGCAGCATTTCTACTGAACATGGTCCCAACCAAAACCGTGTCTACCACGCCATATGAGATATGGCATGGGAAGAGACCATCTCTTAAGAGAATTAAGATTTGGGGTTGCCCGGCCTATGTTAAAAAGCAGAATCCGGACAAACTCGAGACACGGTCGATCATGTGTAACTTTGTGGGATATCCAAGGAATTCTTATGGATATCTTTTCTACCACAAGGAGGAACAAAAGGTGTTTGTTTCTCAGCATGCCACATTCTTGGGAAAAGAGTTTTTCACAAAAGAAACTGATGGCAATGTGGTGGATCTAGAAGAGGTTCTAGAGACACAAACTACAAATGACGACTTGGTTGAACCGGCTGTTGCAATAGAAACCGAGGAACCTCGACCACTCCGTAGGTCTGGTAGGACTTCTCGCCTACCGGAGAGGTACTACGGTTTCCACATTGATGGTGACAGAGAAGACTGCATCATGGAGGATGATGATCCTACCAGCTTTTAGCAAGCTATCACGAGTGGAGACTCTGTGAAGTGGCTGGATGCCATGAGATCCGAAATGGAGTCTATGTACACCAACAAAGTATGGACTTTAGACGTTGTACCCCCTGGGGTAAAACTTGTGGGGTGCAAATGGATCTTTAAAAGAAAGATTGGTGTAGATGGGCAGGTAGAGACCTATAAGGCAAGACTTGTGGTGAAGGGTTTTCGTCAAAGACCAGGTTTGGACTATGATGAAACTTTTTCTCCCGTAGCCATGCTTAAATCCATTCGAATCCTACTTGCTATAGCTGCTCACTACGACTATGAAATCTGGCAGATGGACGTTAAAACGACATTTCTAAATGGAGATTTATAAGAATGCGTTTATACGGATCAGCCAGAGGGCTTCATTGACAGTGGGAGCAGCGGGAAAGCATGTAAATTGCTTAAATCCATTTATGGGTTAAAGCAGGCATCACGGAGTTGGAACATCTGTTTCGATGATGTTATCAAAGAGTTTGATTTCATCAAAAATCAAGATGAACCTTGTTTTTATAAGAAGGCTGTAGGGAGAGCTGTCACATTCCTCGTATTGTACGTGGATGACATTCTTCTAATAGGAAATGATATTCATATGCTACAGTCGGTCAAATCTTTCTTATCACTAAGGTTCTTCATGAAGGACCTGGGTGATGCCACATACATTCTGGGCATTAGGATCTACAGGGGTAGATCCAAGAGGTTATTGGGATTGTCCAAAATCAGGTACATCAACACCATCATAAAAAGATTTAGTATGGAAGACTCCAAGCGGGGTCCTTACCCGCTTGCCATGGGGTCACTCTCTCTAAGGACTCTTGCCCAAAGACGGATGAAGAGAGAGCTCGCATGAGCATTATACCCTATGCTTCGGAAGTAGGATCTATAATGTATGCGATGTTATGTACACACCTAGATGTAGATTATGCACTTAGTGTTGTAAGCAGGTATCAATCCAACCCAGGGGAGAATCACTGGATAGCTGTGAAGAACATTCATAAGTACTTGCGAAGGACTAAAGGATTGTTCTTGGTGTATGGTAATGGAGATCTCCAAATGGAGGCCTTTACCGATTCGAGCTTCCAGAGCGATAAGGACGACAGCAAATCTATCTCCGGGTTTGTAATTACCCTCAATGGAGGGGCGGTAAGTTGGAAGAGTTCCAAACAGGATACCATTGCAGACTCTACGAGGGAGGCTGAGTACATTGCTGCGAATGATGCCGCCAAGGAAGCCGTCTGGATGAAGAAGTTCGTCTCGGAGCTAGGAGTAGTTCCAACTATTATTGATCCAATACCATTGTATTGTGATAATAATGGGGCTATGGCATTAGCCAGGGAGCCCAGGTCCCATCAGCGGTCCAGACACATCCTGAGGCGCTTTCATTTGATCCGGGAGATTGTAGATCGCCGCGAGATCGAGATTAGGAGAGTAGACACAAAGAATAACGCCGCGGATCAACTCACCAAGGCCCTCCCTCAGCCGCAGCATGAGCGACTTTTTGAGATGTTGGGTATGAGATACGCCAATAACTGGCCTTAGTGCAAGTGGGAGATTGTTGGATATATGTATGCCCTAGAGGCCATTATATGATAGTGGATGTATTTATACATGTATATATATATATATATATATATATTCAGTGTACATTCTTGCTCGACATGATAGTATGCTATCTGGTTCTTCTTTATCTGACATGTTGACTTGATCATGTTTTTATTCATTCATACATATTGATAAAGCCCTGAGGATATAGGCTTGACTACTGTGATTATGATGGAGATCATACTAGTGGGACATCTGTAGTTTATAAGCATATCTTGAAAAGTCCCTAGTCGTAGGTGTATCGAGACAGGGCATCGATATACCAGAGTAGACTGGCGTATATGATACTAGACCCATATGATGGGCGATGGATGTTCCTACATTCATCGATGTTTGACATCGAGATCGTATACGGGTGCTCAGTGGTGACTGGGTACACTGGACGGACTCGCCGAGAACTCCTATATGGAATTATATCTATCGTCGGATAGCAGTTCTCAGGTGACACTGGTACAGGTTAGTCTGTAGACCCGAGATCGTCATAGAGTCTTGTGTGTTCTCCCACTGTACTTTGATAACCACCCTACCACGATCTACTGAGTCGTGCAAACAGGTGGCCGTTGGGTACAGTCCCGAGACACACGAAGGCGATGAGCGATAGGAGGGGTTTCGTCTCTCCCGGTATTGGGAGTTGATGTTGTGCTGTGCTCGATTGGCTATATCAGTAAGTCCCTGGCCAGGGCTGTTGAGATTTACTGATAAGGGTTATCAGTAGTTTCTCGATCTGTTATAGACCATTCATCGGCACGACTTATTGAGTTATTGGGGTCGACGTTACCATCCCTAGACTCGATATGCAGCATATCTGACGAAGAGACCGGACTGTACGGTAGTGTTTCCGGTTGACTCGACGGGAATTGTGATGGGTTCGCTTGTTTTCTTCTGATCGCTCAATACCCGGGTGGCCGTTACGTTTAGCTGACCGCTTGCGGCTTGCTGGTGCTTAATATGATCATCACCCACTGCCGGCATATTGACGAGTCTTAGAGTCCCATAATGGAGTTACCTAGTCCAGGCGAAACGATGCGGTGCGCATATGAGATATGCGCCTGGACCCGGTTAAAATACGCGTATGAGATACCGTATATTAATCGGGCGGTTTGCTTTTGGTCGGGTCGTATGTGATATGACCGGTTTGCTAAATCAAGTGTTGATTTATCATTGACCATTAGTTTCTCACTTTAAACCCTTTCTTGTCTTTTTGTTGTATGCATGCATGTATGCATTTATTCTCATTCATGCACATATGGATGTGTATGCACACATACATGCATACATAATTCTATCATGGTTGTTGATATAGTGGATGGTAGCAATATAAGACTCACACCATTTATAAATATATGGATATTTCTTTTTTGGAAAAGAAAAATGGAAATGGAAATTGTTATCATGGTTTAATATTTTATTCTTGCACTAACCCATTACTTTAACCATGATTTAATTTCCATGGCCATTTTTGATCCAAAATAAATATCTAGATATTTTATAACTATGGTTAAGAATGAGAAAGAGAATATATATATATATATTCATTTCTCATTTTTATTCATATGCTTATCATTATCTTGAGCTCTTCACAAGCCATCATCTTCTTCCTCCTTTCTCTCTTGCTCTCTAGCTTTCACTTGTGAGCAAAAGAGTCATCAAGTTAGAGTTTTGAAGTGAGAAAAAAAACCACATCACCATTCTACACTAGTCTTGCCTATTAGTCTAGAGTGTTAGCTTCTACTTCTTCTCTTGATCTAGTGGAGCTTCAAGCTTGGACAAAGAGGACTCCGGGTGGATCGTCGTGGACCTAGAGGATCTCAAGTGAGCCTTTTTCCAACCCTCAAGTAGCCAAGGAGTCTAGCGTAGGGAGCTACAAAGGCTGTACTCTCAAAACCTTAGCTTTTACTACTTGTGTTTATGTTCAAGTTATGTTACCCTAGATTTTCTAGTATGATCCTTAAGTTTGTTTCTCTAGCACCATATAAATTTTAGAATATGGCATGTGTGATGCCACCAAGCCCTTGTAGTGGTGCTATAAGAACCCCTTCAGTAATGGCCTCTAGGGCATACATATAACTAACAAGGGGTTGGTTCATAATCACCTGGACATATCTCTGCCAAGTGAACTTATTTTATAGTGGTCTCAGGTCATCCCAGATTCCTATATACCATCACTAAATCCACAAAAACCCGATATAGACGAATCTAAAGTTCGTATTTTGGGGTTTGGCCACTGGTCCAGGTCAGGAATTGGTCTCTAGGGTCTTGTAACAGCCATTAGGCATCACCCAATCCACACAACACTCAAACCCCTCTGTAGGAATTTCTAAGTTCACAAATCCACATCTTAAAGCCGTTTCTAACTAACTAGAATATAAGGAAACTTAAAATTATCTAAATGGTAGAAATTATACCTCATGGATGCAACTCAAGAAAAACCCTAGCTCCTCAAGGTTGTCAAAATCTAACTTTTCTTAGTCCAATGGGTAGAGGAGAAGAAGGTGATCAATTTTAATGAAAGAGGTTTAGGGTTTTGATGGTTATTTTTAGATGATATCATGGGGTGAAGGTGGAGGGAGATGAAGATGAAGAAGGATGAGAAGAAATGAAGTGTGGAAGGGCATGGGGTCGCTGCCCTCTCTCCCTCTCTCTTTTATTCTAACCCTCTCACTCTATTATTACCCTTTTGCCCTTTTTCACCCTTTTCTCTTTTCTTTTAAAAACAAACCATCAAATACCCAAAACAACACAAGAAAACAACATGTAACCAAAACGCAACATGACATATGATATGTGCGGGACCGAGAATAATACGTGTATGCGATACCGTATTAGATTCTCGCGATATGTGATATCGGCCGGGTATATGTGATATAGCCGGGTCATCGGATCAAGTGTTGATTCGATGAACTGATATAGATTATATTAGTCGGTTATTTATGAAATAGCTGGATTATCGGATCAAGTGTTGATTCGATAATTTAATGTATAATTATATATTTGATATATTATATTACATTAACTAATATTAGCTCACTTAAAGATTCTTTTTCTCACTTGGATAATACGTTGATATATATGCGATATATGTTAATTGTATTATTTTATTTTTTTACAATAAATATTGTATATATGATATATAATATTGTAACAAGTTAGGGTTACAATTGCAACATGTTTTGTGGAGTTTAAATATGGTTAGGGTTTGGATTAGGGTTAAGCTTGGATGAAGCTTCTTGAAGCTTTGACTTTGACTTGTGATATTTTGTGTAGATATTTCTTAACCCAACCCAAACCCTTTACCATAGTTAATTCTCAACAAGGGTTAAGTCTTCTTTCTTAACCCATGGTTTCAATTCTAACCTCACACAATGATTTCATTATTCATCGCAAATAGATTTCTCCTTCTTCTTCCTCTTGAAAAAGCTTTCTAGCTTTTTGACATGTGATGATAATGAGTGAGAAATTGAAAATAAAATAGAGCTAAATTCCTACTTCATCATCCTTATCTATTCCTGCCACTTAGATTAGGGTGTTTTCTTTGCTAATACTTGATTAGTGAAGCAAGAGCTTGGGTTTGAGTTTCTTCAAGATAGATCATCTTAATTGTTGAAGATCGGAAGCAAGTTTGCATCTTTCTCTTCAAGGAGCCTCTCTAGAGTCCGGGTACTTGATGATCGCAGCGTAGGGACCTCAACACGGAGCTTATGAAGCGAAGGAACGAACTACAAAGGTTGTGATCCCAAACTCTTAGAAGTAAAGTTGTTTACTTGCTCATTGTTTGCCTAATTCTCTAGTCTACGATCTTGGTTAGGGTCATTCGGCACTTGAAAATTTTGATTTTGGCATGGTTGATGCCTTGTAGAACCTTGTTCTAGTGCCTAATATCCCTACACCCCTGAAACCTGAGACCAAGATTGTAAAATCTGGCCGCAAATTTATTCATTTTGGCCCTAATTTGCGGCCCAATTTTGGTGGAATTTGTTGATTTTTGGTTGGTGGGTCCCTTAGGTGATATATAGAGCAACCCCATATGCAAAATTGGCTAGTTTGACCTGAGTCAAAATCTGGGAGCACATTGGGGTGTTTTTGGCTATGTTTTCCGTATTTTGAAATGTTTGGTTTTGCTATTTGGATTTGTTTTTGGTTGTTGGATGTTTGTACATCGACAACAAGGGTTCTAACCTATGAGCGCATCGTGTGCCGTATCGGTTTTTCGGATTCGATTTTAATACGCATTGCGATTGTTTATTATTGTAGGTACCTTTGCGTGGATTCCGTGGCGACGGAACGTGGCGTCATCGACATCGGCAAGAAAGAGCAAGGTGAGTGGATCTGTATCCATAGGGGAAGTCGGGTGGATGGCGTATAGCACCCCCGCAAAGTTTTAGTGGAAACCGATTTGTAGCATATGCTTAAGAAAACCTAGATTAAGAAACTAAGGATAGTTAGATAAACCATATTAGAAACTAAGGATAGTTAGGAGCGATATGATATGACTTGTATGTGATGACGGGATTTTGAGGATGACGTTTGACGATAGTACCGTTTAGGGTGTTATAGGACTAGATAGCCGACGTAGATACGTCATCCGAACCATACTTATTTCTAAACTGAAGAATCGTATGCATCTTTTAAACAGATACCTTGAGGGACGTTACAGATTTTCAGATGATATCTTTTCTTAAAAAAACATCGTAGCCCCTACTTTCAAAGCTACGATTCGCATCTTTCAAAAACCGCTTGTATGGTTTGGATGTGTATGTTAGATTAGATACTTATGCTTATAGTAAAGGTAGAATGTATTTGTGAAATTGACTTGATGAGGGATATATATGCGATGAAAAGAATATATGACGCGGTATGATGATTTGATGATATGTCGGTATACGGATGCGAGTCGATTGAGATGATTGATACCCCGCCGGTCCCCTGATATGAGATTGTTATGGATGTGACCTGGAACATTGGTATATAGATATTATATTATGGTGAATCTGGAATGATAAGTCGTACGAGTCGTTAGGTCCGTACCTTCATTGTTGTAAAGGTTGATAGGATCCATATTGGTATTATGCCGCCGTACGATGATTTTCCGTACGTGATGAGTTTGACTTGATGATTGATCCATACCCTTGACTAGAAGATGTCGTACGATGGATTATACCGTACGTGACATTGTGTGGCTAGATACAGATTGATAGATTCACCGACTCGATCATGTTAGATACGTATACCCGTCAGCATTTGCAAATGATTTACCTTATGCTGCATTCATATTATTCCCATTGCATTGCTTATACCTGTGCTAGTACACCTGAACCATTATTGATGATGCGTATGTTACACGTACACAAATTTTCCGGCTCACACACTTCATCATCGATAATCGCCATGTCACTGCACAGTAGGGTTGCTGCATCATGACCTATACATTGTATATCCATATTGGTGCACATATACATTGATACATCCATATTTGCGCACATACACATTGTATATCCATATTGGTGCACATATACATTGATACATCCATATTTTCGCACATACACATTGTATATCCATATTGGTGCATATATACATTGATACATCCATATTTGCGCACATACACATTGTATATCCATATTTGTGCACACATACATTGGTACATCTATACTTGCGCATATACATATTGTACCAACATAGATAACTGGTTTTATTGGGAAATTAGGAACCGCATGTTATATTTTAAAAACTGGAATCATTTAAAAGAGCGGTTTTCCCTTAATGTGTTATATCATTGTTCCATGTTGCATGATACACGGATATGCTCACATTTCTATTATATGTCACATACATCATTGATCAGTCGAAAATACTGCATTTTTAACACGTCAATTTCCCTATCATTTGCACTCATCTAGAAGTGTTCGGTATTCATATTGCACATATTAGAAAAACATCCATGAAATACCAGATTGCATGTGTTATACTCTAAAACCGGCACTATAAAGGAAATTGTGTGTTTATCATGGCATTGCATCATCCCTGTGTAGCGCAACACTTGTTTCGGAGTCTGTGCAGGAAACTCCAGGAGAAAAGCCAAAATTATCATAGTGCTGATCAAAATTACGCCAACTCAAAGACTTGAGAGCTGGTAGATATCTAGAAGGAATTTTGAGAATAAACATATCAGAGAAATACCATGTGGCTATAAGGAAGCATATCTGGAAAGATGAAGCTCTCATGCTCCTATTAGGCCGCGGATCCGCGGCCTAAGCAGGCTCATGCCGCGGATCCGCGGTGGGTATACCATGACGTCAGCAAAGCTTCAATACAGAATTATTCTCTCCAGCTGTACACCTCAGAAAACTATGGCAATTTCTACAGAACTCTCGAAGCTTCTTCCAGATCAGCAAGGATCATTAAATCAAGCTAATCTTGATTAAGCTAATCAACCTCCTAACAAACTAGTTCTAGAAGCTCCCTCCAACTAACTCCTTCTAGAAGCCTCTCCCTATAACAAACTTTTGGACGGAAATTCAAATTTGAAATCCTAGATCTAGGGTTTTGAAGTCTATAAAAAGGAGCCTAGATCTAGGGTTAATGGCTAATCTCCAATCCCCCCCATTTCCATCTACAAGTTGAGTGACACATCTTGTAGCCCTAATCCAAAATCCAAGCCAAATTCAAGATCCCGAGTACCATTCAAGCGAGAAGCCTTCAACCTTTTAGGAGCGGAGCCAATCTTCAACCGAGCAAGTGATCCAAGCCGATCCGCGACTCAAGGAGACGATAAAAGCCAAATCGACGATCGAGTTCTTCCTCTTGTAGTTCTTGAGCGATTTGTAACGGAATTGTTGATATAAATAAAAGGTGAAATTCTTTAATCTTGCTTTCTTTAAATTCTTGCATCATGATTAGATCTCAATTTGTGATTGTGGTTCTTGTTGTGATGTTTGAGTAAAACTCCGCTCGTAAAGGAGTCGAGACGATCAATAGAATGATGATGTAACAAATCTTAAAACGATTCTTAAGTCCTACGAGTTTTGTAAACCCTAGCAAATTGAAGAATCGACGACCTAGTTTCGTTGCGATGCTTTCTTGATTATGATCGCTCGAAATTAGGGATCCACGATCGATTCTTGAATTTACTAGAGGCTAGAATGTGAATGATATCGACGAAGGAACAAGGGATAAATGATGAAACCCTAGTTTCACAAGAAATCCCTAATTCTCGTCGATCATCATCGATCTAGTATCAATTCATCGAAGGATAAGAATACGTAATCGCTAGATTTCATCACATCTATAGATCCGATCGATTTCTACGAGCCTCACTTAGATTCTTGATATTTGGATTGGAAATCATCAATTGACATTTCTTGATTTTAATGTTTTCTTGTTATTAGATCTAGATTTTTCTAATTCTTGAACTTCAATTTACAAATCATGAATTGTTGTTTATTTTCTTTTCTTTAAAGTTTCAACTCATCTAAATCGAAACACGAACGATTACACTTTCCCTGTGGACGATCCGCACTTACTAACGCGCTACATTCGACACCGTTATTGATTGCGGTCAAAATATTTTTGGTTGTGATTTCTAAACAATTTTCTAAATACCGACACAATCCGAAATCGTTTCAATCAAATGGCGCCGTTGCCGGGGATAGTGCGCTAATTGTTCGTTTTTGAAATTTGAGTTGAAAGATTTATTCCATTATAATTTTTAGATCAAAATTCACGCAAACACTAATACGAGTTGTTGTGATTTGTTGCGAGGAAATCTGGAATCATTGGAGCTGTGGAAAAAAATTTCTGAAAAATCCAGAAAGCTAGGGAAGTGAACAAAAGCCTTCTGTTAAATTTTGTGCAGTGATCCCCTAACTACACCACGATTCAGCGGCATTAGCAAGCTCCCGCGGCGAAACCGCCGCGTGCTGACGTCATCACTGCACCAAAACTCCTCTGTAAACTCCTAACTTTCTTATCTCTCTCCAAATCTGCTCCAATTAACATTTTGCTGCAGGTTTCTTTGCAAATAAATCGCAGCGCTGCAAAAAGCAATAAAAATTGTGCGTGTTTTTGGTTTTTGGTTGTTTGCATATTAATACGAAAATTAAGGGGCAAAGACCAAATCCAGATTAGGTGGGGAGTTCATTACCCTTCCTAAGCCCCAAAAATCATAAACTTGCATCCGCATTTACCCTCATTAACTAAAAAAATATCTAGAGATGACTCTAAGGACCGTCGCGCTCACTTAGGACAAGAGAAGGCCATGGGTAATTCATTGCTTATCCGCGTTTCTTTTGTAGTGTCTAAGGCAAATGTGTCGAAGGCTAGTGGTTACTTAATTAGGCCCACTACTTACGTAGTGGAGAACCTCCTACTTACCTGGCACTTACCTGGCCACAGGAGAGACAAAGAGGCAGTGGAGGATTTATCCTGCGACTTGTCTTTTGGCAGTTAGGAGCGGTCTAGAGCTTTGACCTAGGTGACCACTAGATTTTAGGGTTTTGCTTATTGCATTTGTTGTGATCGCATCATTTTTTTCAAAAATTCGTATCATTTTTTTTTCAAAATAAACACCAATCATATTCATTCATTCCCTTAATTATAAGTCACGCTGCCACTTGTACTAACCCTTTTTAGTGCAAGATAGGCTGGACACAGGATTCTAGTGCCCGTTTAGTCCGCGTTCCCCTGATCGACCCAAAAGTCGGTATTTCTACATTTACCTCTTCTTTACCCACCACCACACCCATTTCGATGGATGATTCTCCATCGAACTTCTTTACCACTACTCTGCCGTCGTCCGTTGGTGCGCAGAATCCACCCCGCATCTCTCTTCAGGAGAGATGCTATCCTACACGAGGTCCCCTTTCCACCTGTCTCTCCATTCCACCAGCCAACGGGGAAAATTTTGAAATTAAACCCTAATACATCAACCTTCTACCAAAATTCCACGGTCTCGAGTCTGAAGACGCATATGCCTTTATCACCAAATTTGAAAATGTATGCGCAATGATGGGTACCTCACAGCTTTCTATGGATGCTATGCGTCTACGTCTTCTCCCATTCACCTTGTGCGATATAGCCGAGAAGTGGCTGTATAACACTACCGCACATTCCATTTCAAACTGGGGAGAATTCGTCAAAGCATTCCTTAAGAAATTCTACCCATATCATAAAACAGCTCGAGTCCGTAGCGAAATAAATCAATTCACCCAGCTTCCAAATGAACCATTTTCAAAATTCTTGAACGCTTCAAGGATCTGTTAGTCCAATGTCCACATCACGGAATCCCTAGATGGAAACTGTGTCGAATCATATATGAAGGCATTAATCCTAACACAAGACAGACCCTTGAATCCATGTGTCAAGGAAACTTTATGACCAAAGATGATGCGGAAGCCTGGAAATTCTTAGAAGATTTCGCTGAAAAATCGTTACAGTGGGAGGGTGTGAGTCAATCGTCTAGGGATGGCAATGATTTTTCCATAGGAGTTAGAGCTGAAATTTCAGCTTTACACAAGAAATTCGACGCTATGGAAAAGAAATTTTTAGCCGCCGCCCTAAATCAAATGTCACTCTCCAAAACTGTATGTGGATGCTGTTCCGATCCTTCTTATTTGACGGAAGAATGTCCACGAAATTCTCCGTTTCAAGGTCAAGAGCATACCAATGCCGCATTTCAAAGACCTAGGAACGATCCATTTTCTTCCACATATAATCAAGGTTGGAAGAATTACCCTAACTTTGCTTGGAACCAATCACAATCTCAAAACACGGTTCCAACCCAAAACAATTTCCAAAGGGTCCCTCCACCACAACAGCAACCACTTCAATTGAGTCAGCACCCCTTCAAATCACAAAACTTCCAAAATCCGGCCAACACTATTGCACCACCTAAAAACTCTTTGCAATTGACTGGTACAGATAATACCTCTGCACTAGCACAAACCTTGGATACTTTCATGAAACAATCCATCCAAGGGACGGCAAGTTTGCAATCTTCCGTCGAGAATGTGATGAAGATCATTGTCTCTCAAAATGAGAATATCAAATCGATGGAAGCACAAATTGCACAACTAAAAGACGAAATGAGTGCAAGAGAGAAAGGGATACTTCGAGCTCAACCTTTGCCCAATCCTGGCTATTCACATCATGTGAATGCAATCGCGTTGAAATCTGGAAGAGTGCCTGACAATCGCGTTGGGGAAGAGATTGATGACACTGAAAAATCTATCAATGATACCCCGGCTGAGACCTTTCCTTCCACTTCTACTTCTAATTCTAACCCCAGTTCTTCTACCCCACCACCTTCTTGCGAGCCTATTCTTCGTTTCCCACAAGGCTCGACACCTCAGCCCATCTCTTCTAGTTCTCCACGGACGATCCCCACTTCTATTCTGGGATCAGGTCCACACACACTTCCTTCTCCTATGATGGACCCAGCGCTTTTTGCTAAAGCACCTTATCCTAATCGGTTAAGGGCTAACAAATCGAGTCGACATATGGAGAAGATTATGGACATGTTTAAGCAAGTTAACATCAACATCCCTCTCCTAGATTCCATCCAACAAGTTCCGTCCTATGCGAAAACTCTTAAGAACTTGTGCACTATGAAGAGGAAGACTCAAGTGCCCAAGAAGATATTCATGGCAAAGACTGTAGACATGGCTTTCCCCCAACAAGTACCGAGGAAACGTAAGGACCCTGGCTGTCCTACTATTTTTATTTCTATTGGGGAAAAACACATCAACCGTGCTCTACTAGACCTTGGCGCTAGTGTTAACTTGCTTCCATATTCGGTTTATGAGCAACTAGGTATCTGTAAGTCCATGCTACCCTTCCCCGGTACTTACGGGGTTGCGAAATTGGTGGAAAACGATTTTTGCTAGGGTGGTAACATGGACTACAAATACGGATCATTGTTAAACAATCTACCTAACAACCTAACTAGGAGTTTTACCTACTCTGTTAGGGGGTTATACCTTTCTTGAACTCCTTCGTCTTCAACGCTTGTGGTGTACGGACCAGCCTCTCCTCGTCGTTTTCTCGCACCGAAGACGGATCCACCCGAAAGCTTCTACTTTTGGCTTCTTCTTCGAACTTTGAAGAAACTAGAACACTTGGCTTGCTAGGCCTTGTGAACTAGGATGAGTAGGGGATTGTTTTGGTTCTTTTATCTCTAAGGCAATGAATCTCAATATATGAGAAGGGTTTGCCTTGAGCTAGAGAGAGCAAGAGGAAGAGGGAGAGCTTGAGCAAGTGATGGCAAGAGAGAGAAATGAAATGAGAGAATTAGTGAACCTTTTGCCATCCTTGCTCTCATAATCCAAAATCATCATCACAAGTAATAATAATTGAGTATATTGTAATGGTTATTATCATGACAAATGACACTATCATTTCTTGCATTAAATGCAAATGGTGAACAAAACAAGCATGCATAAGTCAATGCAACCAAATGATGGCCATTGTCATGATGGTGGTCAACAAGTCCAACATAGTCAACCGGTCAACAAAATTCAACAAGTCAACTAGGTTAACCTTTCAACCCTAACCATGTCACTCTAATACTCAACTAATATTATTGTTAATCATGTTGCTTAATCTCATTAGGGTTTGACAAAAGTCAACAGTCAGCAACCCTAATGAGAATCCTTTGCCTCTGTCTCTGTCAACTGTGCATACACGCCCGTATCCGCGTTCCGGGGAACACGAATACAAACGAGATAAAACCAATCCCAAAACGTATACTAGGATCTGGCTTAAACCAAAGCCCACTAGTGTTAACTGTCCGGACACTAAACGTGCACAAGTGCACGGATGTGACCAAACCCTGTTGCAAAACCATGCGACCTGTCGCAAAACCATGCGATCTCTACTCTTTTGCCTAAAGGCGAATAGCTCTCTGTGTGGGACTCTAAAGACTCGACACTACGCTGGCAGTGGGTTTAACCACAGACCGCAAGCGGCACTAGCTGTGCGTAACGGCCCCCAGGTAGATGCCGATAAGAAGACGGATGAGGTGAAACCCATCTGAACTCCAACTGAGCCTGAGTGTGACAGTCTCCGTACAGTCCGGTCTGTTCGTCCGATACATCGCATGGCGGGCCTAGGGGGCGGCAAACGTCAGTCCCCTAATAGCGGTACAAGTCGTGTCGGAGTGTGGCCCAGAACACCCTGAGATAACACTGGTAACCTACCAGTATATCTCGCTTGCCCTGGCCAGGGACTACTTGTGTAATGTCTCTCCTAGACACAGCGCGATGTCAACCCCCAATACTGGGAGAGACAAATCCTTCCTAACCGTCACTGCCTCCAAGTGCTTCGGGACTGCACCCAACTACTACCTGTTTGCACGACTCCTTTCAGCCGTGGTAGGGTAGTAATCAAAGTACAGTGGGAACACACTCGAGGCGAAGTGACAGTGTCAAGTCAGCGGACTAAGCTGTACTCATGTCACCTGGGAACTGATAACTGACGATAGGTATAGTACCAACCAATCAGTTCCCGACGAGTCCTGTCCAGTGTACTCGTAACCTAATGAGCACCCGCATACTATCTCAAGTACGACGTACTGGCGGCTGTGGGACAGACCGTCTCCCCTGCTGGGATGAGAAGCGCATACGCTAGTCTACTCCGGAGTATCAATGCCCTGTCTCGATAGTCCTACGACTAGGGATCTGTATAAGGATGTGCTTGCGGATTACCCAGCCCCCACGAGTGTGGCTGCCATCACAACGCTGGTAATCAAGCAAAGATCCTAAGGGCTCTACTAATATGTATAAGCAATATGCTAAAAGAAACACATGCACATATTAAAGTAGAAACAAACCAAGTAGCATACTACCATTTTTAACAAGATTGTCAATACAAGGTGAATATCCCAAGCTTCCATTAAGTAATATACAAACTAGTATGATACAGTAATGGCCTCTAGGGCATATACACTAACAATCTCCCACTTGCACTAAAGCCATGTACTGGCGTATCGAAGACCTATCATCTCGATCAGCCGCTCGAACTGAGTCTGGGGAAAGGCCTTGGTGAATCGATCTGCAGTGTTATCTTCTGAAGCAACCCTCCGAACCTCGATCTCCTGGCGATCCACGATCTCCCTGATCATGTGATACCGCCTCAAGATGTGTCTGGATTTCTGATGGGACCTGGGTTCCTTCGCTAAAGTTATAGCCCCGTTGTTGTCGCAATACAGAGGTATTGGATCAACAATGGACGGAACCACCTGAAGTTCTTTCAAGAACTTCCTCATCCAGACGGCTTCTTTTGCGGCATCAGCAGCAGCGATGTATTCCGCTTCCATCGTCGAGTCAGCAACGGTTTCCTGTTTGGAACTCTTCCAACACACCGCCCCTCCATTGAGGGTAAAGACAAAACCCGACATGGACTTGGAATCATCCTTGTCACTCTGGAAGCTGGAGTCAGCAAAGGCCTCGATCTGGAGGTCCTTTCCGCCATACACCAAGAACATCTCCTTAGTCCTTCTCAGGTACTTGAGAATGTTCTTTACCGCTATCCAGTGCTTCTCCCCTGGGTCCGACTGATACCGGCTTACAACGCTCAATGCGTATGCTACATCTGGTCTGGTACACAACATCCCATACATAATAGAGCCTACCGCAAATGCGTAGGGTATTGATGACATGCGAGCCCTTTCCAAATCAGTCTTGGGAGACATCTCTTTGGAGAGGGTGATTCCGTGACAAGCCGGTAGATTACCGCGCTTGGAATCTTCCATACTGAATCGTTTCAGTATGGTGTCGATGTATCTGGACTACGAAAGTCCCAACATCCTCTTGGATCTATCACGATGGATCCGGATCCCCAGAATGTAATTGGCATCGCCCAGGTCCTTCATGGAGATCCTATGTGACAAGAACCTGTTGACAGATTCTAGCATAGGAATGTCATTTCCTATCAAGAGAATGTCATCCACATATAAAACGAGGAATACGACAGTTCTTGCTACAAATCTACTATAGATGCATGGTTCATCTGGATTTTTGATAAAGCTAAATTCTTTGACTGTCTCATCAAAGCAGATGTTCCAACTCCGCGATGCCTGCTTCAGTCCATAGATGGACTTAAGCAACTTGCACACCTTTCCGCTGCTCCCACTCTGAATGAAACCCTCTGGCTAGTCCATATAGACACACTCCTCTAAATTTCCATTTAAAAAAGCGGTCTTTACGTCCATCTGCCAAATCTCATAATCGTGGAAGGCAGCAATGGAAAGAAGGATCCGAATGGATTTCAGCATAGCCACTGGAGAAAAGGTCTCGTCATAGTCCAAACCAGGTCTTTGACGAAAACACTTTGCAACAAGTCTAGCCTTATAGGTCTCAACCTGTCCATCTACACCAATCTTCCTTTTGAAGATCCACTTGCATCCTACGGGTTTTACCCCATCTGGAGCAATGTCCAACGTCCATACTTTGTTGGTGTACATGGACTCCATTTCGGTCCGCATTGCATCCAGCCATTTTACTGAGTCAACGCTCTGAACAGCCTGCTGGAAGCTAGTAGGCTCATCATAATCAATGATGCAGTCCTCTCTATCCCCGTCTATGAGAAAACCGTAGTATCTCTTGGGCGGATGAGACTGCCTACTACTCCTGCGGAGCGGCGTAGGAATGTCATGTTCTTTTGAACCCTCTGGTTCTACTAAGCTTTCAGTAATAGTCTGTGGTTCTGGAATTTCTTCCAGTTCTATTGCGCTCCCACTTATTTCTTTTTCTAAGAACTGGTGTTCCAAGAAGTGGGCATGACGAGAAACAAAAACCTTTTGTTCCTCTTCGCAATAGAAGAAATATCCCTTGGAGATCTTTGGATATCCCACAAACTTGCACTGTACTGAGCGTGCCTCGAGTTTGTCAGCGTGCTGCTTTTTAACAAAAGCTGGACATCCTCATGTCTTAATGTGCTTAAGATAGGGTTTCTTCCCACACCACATCTGATATGGTGTGGTAGGCACAGTCTTAGTTGGAACTCGGTTCAAAAGATATGCAGCTGATTCTAGCGCATATCCCCAGAATGATCACGGTAACTCAGCGTTACTCATCATGGAATGTACCATATCCAATAGGGTCCTGTTCCGTCTCTCCGATACACCGTTATGTTGCGGAGTGTATGGAGGAGTAAGCTGAGAGAGAATACCATTCTCTTTTAGGTAATCCAGGAACTCGGCACTCAAGTATTCTCCACCTCGATCAGATCTTAGTTTCTTGATACTTTTGTCGGTTTGTTTTTCTACTTCATTCTTATATTCCTGGAACTTTCCAAAGGCTTCGGATTTATGTTTCATTAAGAAGACATATCCGTACCTTGAAAAGTCATCCGTAAAAGTAATGAAGTAAGAAAAACCGCTTCGCGCATGTGTAGACATTGGACCGCACACGTCGTTGTGTACGAGTCCCAAGAGCTCGCTCGCTCTTACTCCGTATCCAGTAAACGGAGTCTTTGTCATCTTTCCTTTGAGACAGGATTGACAAGTTGCATATGATTGATATTGGAATGGATCCAAATATCCTTCTGTATGTAACTTAGTCAATCTTCTCTCATTGATGTGACCCAGTCTACAATGCCATAAGAAAGCCTGATTTATTTCCGGAGACTTTCTTTTGTGTGTATTCTGGACATTGAAAATCTATGGTTGGTTTAATACGTATATACCATTGCTTAATGTACCTGACCCAATCAAAACTTGATTAAAGTGAATGTTCACAACATTACTTACAAATGGAAATTCATAACCTTCTTTAGATAATAAAGATACAGAAATGATATTACAAGTTGCATTGGGTACAAAATAGCAATTACGCAAAACCAAAACATGTCCATCTGACAAGCCCAGGTGATAGTCCCCCACGGACTCAGCATCCATGCTAGCTCCGTTTGCAACTCTGAGGGTCATATCACCTGCCTTCAAAACCCTACGCTTTCTCAGTGCCTGCAAAGAATTACAGATATGAGATCCTGATCCGGTATCCAATACCCAGGAAGTAGAGTTTATTGAAAGACAGTTTTCAATAACATACACACCTGAAGCTGAAGCCGCAACTTTCTTCAGATCCTGTGTTCTGGCCATCCAAGCCCTGCAATCTTTCTTCCAGTGTCCCTTCTTATGACAATAGAAGCATTCTTCCTTTCCCACAAGCTGCCCCGCTATCTTTGCTGCCTTTGCTTTTCCCTTCGTATCCACTTTACTAACACCGCCCCTTGGTTTAGCGGGGGCTTTCTTCTTCTTTCCCTTGGCTTTCGCCTTGGACTTAGAAGAGGAAGATCCTCCTACAAATAAAGTGGATGTATCCCTACTTTTCTGTAGGGTGCCCTCTGCACTCCTCAGCATGTTGAGGAGCTTCGGAACTTCAACTTCTTTTCCTTGTAAGTTGAAGTTCAGGATGAACTGGGCGTAAGTGGAAGGAAGGGACTGGAGAATCAAGTCCGTATAGAGCTCGTTCTCTAACGTGGTCCCAAGGTCCGCGAGCTCCTCAATGAAGCCAATCATCTTAAGCACGTGTTTCGCTACCGATGATCCGACGGCCAACCTTGCCGAAAATAGCTTCTTCGACACTTTGTATCTTGCGATACGAGATTGCTCTCCATACAGTTCTTTTGTATGGAGAAATATGGATTCGAGGTCTATATTCTCGTGCCTCCTCTGATGTTCATTGTCCATAGAGGCAAGCACGAGGCACTTGGCCTTCGCGCAATCGATCTCCCAGGGCTTACGGATTTCCCTATCCGCGACGCTGGAGGTGGGACCTGGGACAGGGGGAGCTTTAGTGGTAAGAAGATACCCCAGCTTGTCGTAAGTGATTGCCATTTTGACATTCCTGAGCCAATCTTTGTAGTTTCGCCCTGTCAGTATGTTTTTATTTAGAAGTAACTTAAGTCCAGTCATGTCAATTGGTCGCTGCAATTAGGAGAGAGAGAAGAAACACTCAGCATGATACTCTTGCAAGTTTAGAGTGGTTTTTAGTTTGTCTAAAAAGGATGGCTCCCACTGTATCTCGAATTCCTCCTCAAACCAAAAAAGAAGAATTAGTCGGAATCAATCTCACCGTACAATACTTGCTTAACCGTTCAGCCAAGCCAGTGTTGGTACTTCGAGGGAGGTTTTCCAACGCTTTCGCGAAGTTCCTTAATTAAATAACCTCTTTTCCCTGGGGGCGTAGTCCCGCTAACACCTTTCTAGACACCTACTTGGTTTATAGCATTGATCGTTAAGTGAGAGATTTCCCGAGGAGTAGCATATACTCACAGTAGGATCGGGATCCAAATATCATCGCGTGACAAAACTGAAGGAATCCTACCAGAATCATCACACTCCAAATGGTATGCAACACTAGCAAGTTTCAGTTCTTTTGAAACTCCCGATGTGGATTTTTGCCCCATGCTCCTATGACCTTGACTTTGGCCAAAATATCATAAGTCACATGTCAAGTTCTACCCGTCCTTCTCCGGGTTAATTTGAACCCACCCGTACATACCCTTGACTTTGGCCAACATGGCAGTACGACTGTCCCAAACCAACACATCTATCTATGCTGCACATGAATACCCAATAGCTACCAATCACTATGCCTTGACTTTGGCCAACATACATAGCTTGAATACTATTGACTATTCATGTGAAACGACGGAGGGCTACGAATGGTTTTGGCGAAAACCGTGAATGTAGTGAACATGATATAATCGATGGAACGAGATAGCTTTTAAAAAGAGTGGCTCAAGCTCCGCATTTAAAAGTTGGTTTTTGAAAAGAACCGAGTGGTTTTGAAAGTGTTCCAACGACTTTACTTGGTTTATTTTTTCTTGCATTAATTCTTTTTAATGCGTCCCATCATTTAATCCTACCATTGCAGAAAACAACCAAAATATGACGTACGCTTATGCCATCCGCATTCGCCACGGGGCCCCGTCATTACCCGTTAGGTTACTTAACTAACGACAAAGCGGGGGCTGGACTAGCGCGGATGCAAAACATAAGCAACGCCTAAATAATATCATATATAGATATATTGCAATGATAGCCAATCCATATCACAGATGAACACATTGGATATACTAGGAATCCGCAATTCGTACGAGCCTGTAACGAAAAGCGGATTACACGGTCGCGATGAATAGCCAACACCCCACCCAAGACCCCTACGGGTGCGGCAAACTACCCGCCAAATACCCGAAGCGAAGCAACCTCCCTCAACTCGTGAGTAGGCCACTCGGCACTTCGAGGTACCCGGTAGTTTGTGCACCCCCTCCATGGGTCTATCCTAGGAGCAAAAACAGTAAAAGAAATTATACAATGACGGCTACAACCCCGACCCGATTGTGCGGCCAAAAATAATATTACATCAATTATAAATTTTACATGAATTGAAAGAAAAGAAAACTCTCATCTCACAACCCCTGGCTATTCACCCGCGACAATCCAACGAATTCATATACACATACCATCAACATTACATATCACAGATATGTATAACCCCCACTAATCGACGAATAGCGATTAGCAGACGTTCAATACATATAACACATCACAGATATAAACCCGTTAGCATTAGTCTTTAGAAGTTCGATCAAAATACGGTTTTTTAGGCCCCAAACACAAATTTTTCTTTCTGGAAAATCTGGGCAGAAAAAACATATTTTAAAAATCCCAAAACAAACTGCACGAAAATCCCCCACGGTCGAGTCAACGCGGCCGCGGATCCACAGCGGGAGCATGCTCCTTCCGCGGATCCGCGGCGTGTTGATCGACTCAGTGGACCATTTTTTTGCAGCTTCTTCTAAAAACCCTGAGCCGAATTTTAAGGTAATAATTATTGGAATTTGAACAGGAAAAAAATTCGACAGAAAGTTGATTTTTCGGGGATTTTTCGCTACTTTTTCTCCGATCGAATTTCTATTTACTTTGCTAACATGTTAGATAGTGTTTAACTAGGCTCTGATACCACTGTAAGTCCATGCTACCCTTCCCCGGTACTTACGGGGTTGCGGAATTGGTGAAAAACGATTTTTGCTAGGGTGGTAACATGGACTACAAATACGGATCTTTGTTAAACAATCTACCTAACAACCTAACTAGGAGTTTTACCTACTCTGTTAGGGGGTTATATCTTTCTTGAACTCCTTCGTCTTCAACTCTTGTGGTGTACGGAGCGGCCTCACCTCGTCGTCTTCTCGCGCCGAAGACGGATCCACCCGAAAGCTTCTACCTTTGGCTTCTTCTTCAAACTTTGAAGAAACTAGAACACTTGGCTTGCTAGGCCTTGTGAACTAGGATGAGTAGAGGATTGTTTTGGTCCTTTTATCTCCAAGGCAATGAATCTCAACACATTAGAAAGGTTTGCCTTGAGCTAGAGAGAGCAAGAGGAAGAGGGAGAGCTTGAGCAAGTGATGGCAAGAGAGAGAAATGAAATGAGAGAATTAGTGAACCTTTTGCCGTCCTTGCTCTCATAATCCAAAATCATCATCACAAGTAATAATAATTGAGTATATAGTAATGGTTATTATCATGACAAATGACACTATCATTTCTTGCATTAAATGCAAATGGTGAACAAAACAAGCAAGCATAAGTCAATGCAACCAAATGATGGCCATTGTCATGATGGTGGTCAACAAGTCCAACCTAGTCAACCGGTCAACAAAAGTCAACAAGTCAACTAGATCAACCTTTCAACCCTAACCACGTCACTCTAATACTCAACTAATATTATTGTTAATCATGTTTCTTAATCTCATTAGGGTTTGACAAAAGTCAACAGTCAGCAACCCTAATGAGAATCCTCTGCCTCTGTCTCTGTCAACTGTGCATACACACCCGTATCCGCGTTCCGGGGAACACGAATACAAACGAGATAAAACCAATCCCAAAACGTATACTAGGATCTGGCTTAAACCAAAGCCCACTAGTGTTAACTGTCCGGACACTAAACGTGCACAAGTGCACGGATGTGACCGAACCCTGTTGCAAAACCATGCGACCTGTCGCAAAACCATGCGATCTCTACTCTTTTGCCTAAAGGCGAATGACTCTCTGTGTGGGACTCTAAAGACTCGACACTACGCTGGCAGTGGGTTTAACCAAAGACCGCAAGCGGCACTAGCTGTGCGTAACGGCCCTCAGGTAGATGCCGATAAGAAGACGGACGAGGTGAAACCCATCTGAACTCCTACTGAGCCTGAGTGTGACAGTCTCCGTACAGTCCGGTCTGTTCGTCTGATACATCGCATGGCGGGCCTAGGGGGCGGCAAACGTCAGTCCCCTAATAGCGGTACAAGTCGTGTCGGAGTGTAGCCCAGAACACCCTGAGATAACACTGGTAACCTACCAGTATATCTCGCTTGCCCTGGCCAGGGACTACTTGTGTAATGGCTCTCCTAGACACAGCGCGATGTCAACCCCCAATACCGGGAGAGACGAATCCTGTCTAACCGTCACTGCCTCCAAGTGCTTCGGTACTGCACCCAACTACTACCTGTTTGCACGACTCCTTTGAGCCGTGGTAGGGTAGTAATCAAAGTACAGTGGGAACACACTCGAGGCGAAGTGACAGTGTCAAGTCAGCGGACTAAGCTATACTCATGTCACCTGGGAACTGATAACCGACGATAGGTATAATACCAACCAATCAGTTCCCGACGAGTCCTGTCCAGTGTACTCGTAACCTAACGAGCACCCGTATACTATCTCAAGTACGACGTACTGACGGCTGTAGGACAGACCGTCTCCCCTGCTGGGATGAGAAGCGCATACGCTAGTCTACTCCGGAGTATTGATGCCCTGTCTCGATAGTCCTACGACTAGGGACCTGTATAAGGATGTGCTTATGGATTACCCAGCCCCCACGAGTGTGACTGCCATCACAACGCTGGTAATCAAGCAAAGATCCTAAGGGCTCTACTAATATGTATAAGCAATATGCTAAAAGAAACACATGCACATATTAAAGTAGAAACAAACCAAGTAGCATATTACCATTTTGAGCAAGAATGTCAATACAAGGTGAATATCCCAAGCTTCCATTAAGTAATATACAAACTAGTATGATACAGTAATGGCCTCTAGGGCATATACACTAACAGTATCGGAGTGTTAAAGCCCTTGAGCATAACTCTCCAGATAGCTATCAATCACCAAACCTAGGGGTGAACTGGAGGATCTGTTAATAAAAATCGGGGAATTCGTATTCCCTGTGGATTTTATTGTACTTGATACACAGCCTATAGTAAACCCACGGAATCAAATTCCGGTGATTTTAGGTCGCCCCTTTTTGGCAACTTCCAATGCTATCATCAACTGTCGTAATGGCTTTATGACCCTATCCTTCGGGAATAGGTCAATTGAGCTGAACATTTACAAGTTGGGAAGTGTACCCTCCGAACCTACTGCTCAGGTCTGTTCTGTCGACTTAATGGATGTCGACAGCAGCGAATTTGATGATCCTCATGATACCGATCTTGACTCTTTTCATACGTTGTTGTTTGACCCAACTATGTATCATACACATACGGACTCTTCCACCGAGTTGTCCGGGTCAACAACTAACACTGATTATGAACTGCTTTTAGAGTCTGAAGATCACCCCGCGCTTTGTGATGACATTATTCATCGGGGTATTGATGGAACTTTTGAGGAGATCTTCGCTGATGAACTCGCATTTTTGAATGACACGGGTGTTGAGATGAATCATGTCACAATCAATGAAATTGAACCTCCACCCCTTCCTCTGAACTATAAAAAGAATGCGAGTAATCCATCACATTCACTGTAAGTCGATGTACAACACCCCACGACTTGCGGGGAGGCGGAATAATGAAAAACAATCTTGTTTTAGGCGTAAACATCGACTAACCGAGAATCTTTGCATAAACAATAACTAACAAGAAACCATAGAAGAGTTAACTACTATGATAAGTGATTATACCTAAAGAACTGATTCCTTCGTCTTGTCGTTCTCCACGTCCTCTCCGGCCTTCTCTATGTAGTAGAAGATCCACCCGAGAGCTTTACTACAAGCTTCACCTCTAACTTGAGGTAACTAGGTTTCTTAAATCTCTAATCTAAGTAACCTAGGTGATATAGAGAATGGTTAAGGATTAAGTAGTCTACTCTAATCCTTGGTCTCAGCACATGAGAGGGGAGGATTAGGGTTTTAAGAGAGAGAGCTTGAGGAGAGAGAAAGTGAGCAAGAGAATGAGATGAGATAATGATCTATCATAATATATATCAAGCATTATCATTTATCCAATAAAAGAAAATAAAGGATTAATCATCATGCTTAATAAATACAAGAGGGTGATTCATCTCCATGAGTCATTAAGCATTTATGATGCATTAATGACATGGATGAATCACTCAAATGACTCACTAATCTCATTTAATGCATATGCCACCTTAACCCCCAAGCCACCATCTTCTAGAAGCTTCTCGCGCAATTACGAGAACGCCACTCCTATCCGTGAAAACATGGAAAAACTTTAGACTGTATAAATCCAATAACCGGATACTAGAAACTGGCTTAAACCAAAGCCGGCTAGTAAAAAATGTCCGGATGTCGTACGTGCGTAAACACACGTATGCGTCCGAACCCTTGTCGTAAAACCATACGACCTCTATATCGTTTCGCCTGGAGTAGGGAAACTCTCTGTGTGGGACTCTAGAGACTCGACTACTACGCTGGCAGTAGGTTTAACTACAGACCGCAAGCGGCACTAGCTGTACATAACGGTCCCCAGGTAGATGTCGATAAGAAGGCCGATGAGGAAACCCATCCGAACTCCTACTGAGTCTGATGTGACAATCTCCGTACAGTCCGGTCTGTTCGTCTAAGACTATCGCATATCGGGCCTAGGGGGCAGCAAGCGTTAGTCCCCTAATAGCGGTATAAGTCGTGTCGGAGCGAAGCCCATTGCACCCTGAGAAACTACTGGAACCTACAAGCAAATCTCACTTGCCCTGGCCAGGGACTTTGCGTAATGGCTCTCTGACACAGCGCGATATCAACCCCCAATACCGGGAGAGACGAATCCTGTCTAACCGCCACTGCCTCCAAGTGCTCGGGACTTGATTAGTCCAAAAATACTTGTTAACCGTAATCAGAAACGGCGTCGCTTTGCAGCTAGCCGGTGAGTACGGGTCGATCCACAGAGATGGGTAATTTTCTTAATGTGTTTTTTACGAGTTGATTCCAAATGTTGTTTGGATTGATTAAATCTAAAACCTAGATCTATCACTAAACTAAATTAAAGTCTTGCTACGGTTAGGTCTAGGAGAAGTTTGAAGATTAAAGGTTTCCTCACCGCTTTCATTGCCCTATTTTTGATCTATTAGATATTGCTGTAATTATCCATAAAGTGGATAAGAATCTTTTGGGAAGATGTTTCTTCCTCTAGATTCTTATTCTTCCTTTATTGATAATTACCCTAACCTCCATGGAAAACACGCGCAACCGGGCCTTTATACTACGGTGTCACCGTTACCTTGAGAGGTAGGGTGCCGTAGGGAGCGGTTGTGCGTGTATGCATGGAGTTCTAATTCTTGTGAAGGGGCATGAAAGGGGTGAGAGATCTCATCTCTCAAACCTTTCCCTAAGGCTAACCCTAACAAGCGAGGAGATTACTCGCTCATTAGGGGATGAAAAAACATACTAATTAAAACAGAATAAAAGGCACAGAAATAAAATTACTTAATAATTTGATGGCTCCCTCCAAGCAAGAATACAGAACATATCTGAATTTTATTTATTGAAAAGAGGCATGAGTTTTACAGATCTGTGATTACAATTTATAGGAAAACATGAAAACTAGGGTTACAGACTCTTGCACATGTGCAATTACAGATTTGCCCACGGAAAATCTCAACACCCGCACCGGCGCACCAACTCAGAAAAACTCCACCGACACGGGCTCTGAATGGCCGCGGAACCGCGGCGCCAGCCTAGGTTTGGCCGCAGTTCCGCGGCCAAACTATGGAGTTGGGTTATGAAATTTCTGGGCTTCATTCTTTGCTTCTTGGGCTTTCTATTTCCATAGTTCTTTTCTCTGTTGGGCTTCTTATTCTTCTCCAGATGTTTCAGTGAAAACTTGTAGCGATCTTTTAACCGTTTGCCTTGACATTTTGGACCTTGCACTGTTCTTCGTCTAGGCTTGACTAGGATCCGTCTACTTGTTGGTCAAAAGTCCGATTTCTGTATCAACTTTCGTCTTTTTCACCGTATTCGCATCCAAGAGCCTGTATCTGTAACATGCAACAAACGTGCGTCAAGAGTACCTGTTTATTTATAAAACGGATAAGAATAGGGGAATGAAAAATGCAATATTATGGTCTGAACAAATACCCCCAAACTTATCTTTTGCTCGTCCTCGAGCAAACTTATTTTTTATTCACTAAAATCCTAACCACACTTTCGTAGGGAAACGCGATTGCACTGAGCACGTGCAACAAGCCATTAAACCTCTAGGTGTCCTAGTAGGAGGAGTGTTGTCTCCTGAGGGTTTTCAGTGGATTACACCCACAAAATCCTATCAACTCGACCATTGACTTTTGTTCTCCAATTAGGTTTTCTAACAAGGAATTCTATTATCTATTGACTCGCAAATTATCCACCCACATTCTTCACGCTTCCTCATTATTTAACTTAAGATTATATATGTTATGTAGACCCACTTAGCTTTCGGCATCTCTTAAGTTTTCCTTCTAGGTTTCCATCTCCACTTGGGAATTTCTATCAACTCTACTAAAGATACAAGTTCTATTCTTCATTCATTTCTCTTATCTGAACTCTAATCACATATCCCCACGTGTGTGTAAATATCACCCCTACACTTGGAAATTCAAATTAAGCAATCGTACTCTCGTCCATTGTCCAAAGCACTAATTAATTGGTGAATTTCGCTTACACATCCTTCATGCGACCGTTAATACTTCTTGAGGTACCAACGACCGATTACAAGATGCGTTAGCACTTTAAAGCGTACTTCCTAATTTTGCAACACCCAAGGCATTAGCAGTGACTCCCAAACCAGTTGGTCTAAGGCACTAGGTGATGAAGCACCCTCGCTAAATATTTTTCTATTTTTGCAGCCTTAAGTAATCACAAAAACCAGTGTCCATTTTTTTCTTTATTCACACTTATATTTTTTTTTTTCATTTTCATTGTACTAGGACTTTAGACAAGAGCATTTCAAGGTCTCTTTTACTATTCCAAGTTTCAAGGTGCGTGATTGTACAAATTGTAGGGTATACGTTTTCAGAATCTAGACTTAAGCTAGGAACTATTTTTCAAACTTATACTCTAATAAAAACATCAATACTCTTCCCTTATTTTGACTTAGCCCAAGAAGTGAACCCAAAATTTGCCTATTTCTAAATAAACTACAAAGGCATATACTTTCTACCGTTAAACTTTAAGGAAGGTTATCTTTAGGGTTTTTAATTTGCTAAGTCTAAGATCTAGTTGTTCCTAGCCAGTTAACCTATTTGTCAAACTCAAATCAAATAACGCCAACATTGAATACAATGATTTTTATAATTTTTGAAATTTTTCAATTTTTATGGGTTTTCAAATAAGTATGCAAATGCAAAAATATGTACAAATGAATGCGAAGGAAGAAAACGTACCGAGCATACCCCCAAACTTGAACTTGACAGTGTCCTCACTGTCATGCTAAACCAAGAGGGTCAAAATACCGGCACTTCCCTGTTTATTTATTTATAATGTTAAGAAAAACAAAAAATATATACAGAAAGGCCCTCCCCCAAACTTCATTTAAACTATGTTAGACATTACTGCAAAACCTTGCATAGACCAAACGTTAACACCAACCAGTTGAAAAATTTATCAGTAAAGAGTATTGGTTGGTGGAAGAATAAGTTGTGGCGGTCCAAAAAGAATTGGGGAAGATAGAAGTGGTGGTATGGAAGGTGTGGAAGCGAATATACATGAGGTGGTGATGAATCAAAACGAGAATGCGAATGATCAGCAATCAGTGGAATGTTGGCATTCTCGTAGCTTATTAAAAGAAATGGGGGTGGTTCAACTTCCAAAGGAGGAGGTTGACTAACCACAATATCCCCAAGAAGTTTCTGTGGGTCCTCTATTGACTTGGCATCATCCATCAATTGCATATGATATTCAATTATAAGGAGACTGATCTCCTCAATGTCCGCCATAGTCCAATCGAAAACTTGCCGCCTATCTTGTAAAAATTTTAAAATAGCGTTCTCTTGCTCGAAGGCCAGAGAGGCTGATATTATAATGGGAAAAGTCTCATTCTCACGTATGTAAGCATATTTAAGGTGAGGCGGTAAGGACATGAGTTCGAGTTTCGGAGGCGAAAGAATCATTGCGGAATCTACCTCGAACTCAAAGGACTCCAACACAGGTTCGAAATCACTGCAAACAACCGATTCGGATGGTTCAACTAACTCATCCACAAATTCAAAAGACTCACATTCGGGCTGTGAGTCGTCATCATCCGAAAAGGTGAAACATTCATAATCCATATCGGTTGTGTCAACGGTGGTAGGCTCAAGGAGGGACGCACTAGTGGCGTCAAAACTGTTTTCATCAAACAAGAATCTTTCAAGCTCGCAGTCCTCTTGCGTGATTTCTTGAATAGAGCAAACTTCTCGTGTACTAGTTTTAGGCACGGGGGGCAGACATCCCATCTTATAAATATTGAACTCACTAGACATCTTCCCAAAGGATAGAGTCATGGAGCCATTGCGACAGTTTATTACAGCATTGGAAGTGGCCAAAAATGGTCGACCGAGGATCACCGGAATTTGGTTTCTTGGGTTAGCAACAGGTTGTGTATCCATAACAATAAAATCAACGGGGAATATGAACTCCCCAACTTTGATCAACACATCCTCTAGTTGACCCCTTGGATGGGTGATTGATCGATCAGCCATTTGGAGAGTACAACGAGTGGGTTTCAACTCTCCAACCCCTAATTGTTCGTACACGGAGTAGGGAATCAGTTTAACACTAGACCCAAGATCTAAAAGTGCTCGATTAATTTTCTTATCCCCAATTGTGATTGAAATCGTAGGACAGCCGGGGTCCTTTCGTTTTTTGGGGTAAGGTTTGATGGTGGTTAATAGCATTGCTCACTGCACTAGCCACTAGCACTTTCTTGGGTACTTGAGATGCCTTTCTTTTCGAGGTGCATAAGCCCTTTAAGATTTTCGCGTATGAAGGGACTTGTTGGATTGCATCCAAGAGAGGTATATTTATGCTAACCTGCTTAAATATCTCTACAATCTTCTCCACTTGTACATTTGGTTTATTAGGACTCAACCTGTTTGGGAATGGAGCATTTTGAAAATTCATTGAGTCAAATGTCTGTGGAGTAGAATGTGGAGTAGGAACGGATCCCGGTGTAGATGTGTTCATGTTGTGAGAAATGGGTCCGTTCGAGCTAGAAGAAGTAGAGCCGTGTGAAGGGTGGAGAATAGGCTCTAAAGAAAAAGGTGAAGTAGAAAGTGAAGAAAATGAAGAAGGGGAAGGTGACGATGGAGAAAAAGAAGAAGAACCACCAGCGGGGATGTCATCACTAGTTCCCACATTATTTTGCAACACTCTTCCGGATCTCAACGTGGTCACCGCATTTACACTGTGATTGGGATATGAGTTTTGTGTGTGACCGGGATTTGTCAATGGTTGAGATAGAAGCTTTCTCTTTTCTCTCTCGCTTATCGCAGCAGTTAATTGTGCAATTTGTGCCTCAATAGATTTGATACTTTGATCGTGTGAGGCATTGTTATGCATCAAAGACCGAACATAATTTTCAAATCTTGCTGCGGATTCTGTAGATTGCTTGAGAAATGCATCTAGGCTTTTTTCGAGCGAGATAACCTTATCATCATTTGGTTGAACCAAATTGTTCGTTTGATTTGTATAAGGTTGTTGTTGGAAAGGTTGCTGGTTTTGAGTTTGTGAAGGTGCTTGTTGTTGTAGTGGAGGAGGTCTTTGAAAATTGTTATTCCCTTGGAACTGTTGATTTGGGTGACTCCTCCACCCCGGATTGTATGTCGAAGAGTACGGATCGTTCCTTTGTCGTTGCTGAAATGCAGCATTGACTTGATCCTGTCCTTGAGTAGATGCATTATAAGGACACTCTTCGGTTAGATGTGATGGATTCGCACAACAAGCACAAACAGTTCGTGGAGGTAAAGCAGGGGCAGGAGAAGACGATGAGATTTTGGTCTCAATGGCTTCTAGCTTTTTCATAAATGCGGCCATCTCGGCCTTCATAGCAATCGACATATCTACTTGATGTATGCCTGCCCTAGATTGACCACTAGAAGAAGATGATGTGGTCTTGGTACTCTCCTACTGAATTGTTTGCTCACTAAGATCCTCAAGAAACTGCCACGCTTCATCGCTAGATTTGGAGAGAAAATGACCTTGACATATGGTTTCTAGCAACTGCTTCGTTGCTGAGTTCAATCCCTCGTATAATGTTTGGCAAAGTTGCCAACTTTCGATCCCATGATGAGGGCATTGAACAAGTAGGTCTTTAAATCTCTCGAAGCACTTCCAAAATGGTTCGGAAGGAAGCTGTGAAAATTGTATAATCTCGTTACAGATTCTAGCAGTTTTGTGATGAGGATAGAACTTTTTCAGAAAAGCTCTCACAAACTCGTCCCAATATCTAATGGAATGTGATGCGGTGCTGTATAGCCACTTCTCGGCTAGGTCACATAAGGTGAAAGGAATGACCCTTAGCCTTATAGCGTCATCACTTAATTGGGTCGTTTTCATCATAGCGCACACATTTTGGAATTTATTGATAAAGATATATGCATCTTCAGATTCCAAACCATGAAATTTTGGCAGCATATTGATGAAATGTGGTTTTATTTCGAAATTGTCCCCATTTGCCGGTGGGGGTGAAAGACATGTAGGTAAAGAAGTGCGGACGGGGTAGAAGAGATCCTGGAGCGCAACTCGTGCGGGCGCTACAACAGGCGGAAGATTCGGGTTATTCGCACCTAACGGAGGTGGAATCATTTCCTTCGGTAAGGTTTCGTTGGGGTCGTGTCCCGACATACCTTCAAAAGAAGAATTTGAAGGTGGAGGTAAGTAAATGGAGGGAATTTCGACTTCGGTGTCGAAAGGTTCGTCGGTCGGTACCAACGAAACACGGACTAATCGGGCATTAGTATCCCTAGTCCAAAGTGACATACACTAAAGGAGTAGTGTAGTCAGAAAAATAGAAAAACAGAAAGTGGGGGTAAGATAATGTCAATGGAGGGAAGTGGTGGAAGTGAGTTGCAAGTTTTCTTAGCGACAAGTTGCAAGTTTTGAAAAGATTTTTTTCTTTTTTTTTTATGTGAGAGTTTTGCAAAGAAGTTTTGAAAAGAGACTCGTGACACAAATGTATCAACCACACATGCACAATCAAGCCTAGATCTAGGGTCGCCTAGGTCTGCTAGACAGCTCCTAACTAGGGCTAGAAATAGGACCTCAAACCGCCTCTTCACCGACAAGTACGGCCAGGTAAGTGGGAAGGAACCACAATAGTGGGCCTAATTAATAACCACTAGCCTAGACACCGCAAAGTCAGTTAGGATAAACGGTCGATGCATATACTAGTCCTTTTCCTATTGAGCTCGATGTCCTTAGGTCTGAGTCTAGTATTTTTTTAATTAATTATGGTCGATGCACATGCTTTAGGTGTTTTCTGGGGTCCTGGGAAGAGTGATGAAATCCCCACCCAATCTGAGTTTGGTCAATTAGCCCCTTAAAGTCCAATTAAAATATGCAAAACAATAAAATTCACTTGCAATCAATTTTTAGCGCGGCGCAAAGAAACCTGCAGAAAATCTGTTATTTAGAAGGAGGAAAAAGAATTTTTAGCGCAAAGAATTCCTGCAGAAAATTTTCATAGTGGATATATTGTAGGTTGCAGAGGGGAGAAGGAGAGATCAAACCATATAAAATTGATGCGCTGACGTGGCCAAGGCGCAGCGGAACCGCGGTGTGGGGCCTCCTTATGCGGCGGAAACGCGGCGGGATGAGGAGAACAGTGGCTCAAAAAATTTGTGTGGCTCTGTTGTGATCTTTCCCTTCTGTTCTGATATGATTTATTTTCTTTTGCCCTCTGTGAATTTCCAGATCCGCGATTCTTCGTTGTTCCTGCAAGATTCAAACAATAAACCCTTCAAACAGATCAAAATTGATAATTTTTATTTCTTTTTTTGTATTTTCAGATTTCTATAATTTTTAAAATTTATGTCAACCCGAAATTACACAGAAAGAAATTTTACGCCATCCCCGGCAACGGCGCCATTTGATTAGTCCAAAAATACTTGTTAACCGTAATCAGAAACGGCGTCGCTTTGCAGCTAGCCGGTGAGTACGGGTCGATCCACAGAGATGGGTAATTTTCTTAATGTGTTTTTTACGAGTTGATTCCAAATGTTGTTTGGATTGATTAAATCTAAAACCTAGATCTATCACTAAACTAAATTAATCTAAATTAAAGTCTTGCTAGGGTTAGGTCTAGGGGAAGTTTGGAGATTAAAGGTTTCCTCACCGCTTTCATTGCCCTATTTTTGATCTATTAGATGTTGCGGTAATTATCCATAAAGTGGATAAGAATATTTTAGGAAGATGTTTCTTCCTCTAGATTCTTATTCTTCCTTTATTGATAATTACCCTAACCTCCATGGAAAACACGCGCAACCGGGCCTTTATACTACGGTGTCACCGTTACCTCGAGGGGTAGGGTGTCGTAGGGAGCGGTTGTGCGTGTATGCATGGAGTTATAATTCTTGTGAAGGGGTATGAAAGGGGTGAGAGATCTCATCTCTCAAACCTTTCCCTAAGGCTAACCCTAACAAGCGAGGAAATTACTCGCTCATTAGGGGATGAAAAAACATACTAATTAAAAGAGAATAAAAAGCACAGAAATAAAATTACTTACTAATTTGATGGCTCCCTCCAAGCAAGAATACAGAACAGATCTGAATTTTATTTATTGAAAAGAGGCATGAGTTTTACAGATCTGTGATTACAATTTATAGGAAAACATGAAAACTAGGGTTACAGACTCTCGCACATGTGCAATTACAGATTTGCCCACGGAAAATCTCAACACCCGCACCGACGCACCAACTCAGAAAAACTCCACCGACACAGGCTCTGAATGGCCGTGGAACCGCGGCGCCAGCCTAGGTTTGGCCGCGGTTCCGCGGCCAAACTATGGAGTTGGGTTATGAAATTTCTGGGCTTCATTCTTTGCTTCTTGGGCTTTCTATTTCCATAGTTCTTTTCTCTGTTGGGCTTCTTATTTTTCTCCAGATGTTTCAGTGAAAACTTGTAGCGATCTTTTAACCGTTTGCCTTGACATTTTGGACCTTGCACTGTTCTTCGTCTAGGCTTGACTAGGATCCGTCTACTTGTTGGTCAAAAGTCCGATTTCTGTATCAACTTTCGTCTTTTTCACCGTATTCGCATCCAAGAGCCTATATCTGTAACATGCAACAAACGTGCGTCAAGAGTACCTGTTTATTTATAAAACGGATAAGAATAGGGGAATGAAAAATGCAATATTATGGTCTGAACAGGACTGCACCTAACTGCTACCTGTTTGCACGACTCCTTTGAGCCGTGATAGGGTAGCAATCTAAGAACAGTGGGACACACTCGAGGCGAAGTAGCAGTGTCAAGTCTGCGGACTATGCTGTACTCATGTCACCTGGGAACTGTTCACTGACTACTGGTATAAAACCAACCAACAGTTCTCTGTGAGTCCTGTCTGGTGTACCCGTAACCTAACGAGCACCTGCATACTATCTCCAGTACGACGTACTGACGGCTGTGGGACAGACCATCTCCCAAACTGGGATAAGAAGCGTACAGACTAGTCTACTCCGGATTATCGATGCCCTGTCTTGATAATCCTATGACTAGGGACCTGAATAAGGATGTGCTTGTATACTACCCAGCCCCCACTTGTGTGACTGCCATCACAACGCTGGTAGTCAAGCAAGATCCTAAGAGCTTTATCAATACGTATACTCACATATTAAGATAGAAAAACCAAGTAGCATACTACCATGTTGGATATATGTATGCCCTAGAGGCCATTATGTGATAGTGGATGTATTTATACATGTATATATATATATATATATATATATTCAGTGTACACTCTTGCTCGACATGATAGTATGCTATCTGGTTCTTCTTTATCTGACATGTTGATTTGATCATGCTTTTATTCATTCATACATGCTGATAAAGCCCTGAGGATATCGGCTTGACTACTGTGATTATGATGGAGATCATACTAGTGGGACATCTGTAGTTTATAAGCATATCCTGGAATGTCCCTAGTCGTAGGTATATCAAGACGGGGCATTGATATACCAGAGTATACTAGCGTATATGATATTAGACCCATACGATGGGCGATGAATGTTCCCACATTCATCGATGTTTGACATCGAGATCATATACGGGTGCTCAGTGGTGACTGGGTACACTGGACGGACTCACCGAGAACTCCTATATGGAATTATATCTATCGTCGGATAGCAGTTCTCAGGTGACACTGGTACAGGTTAGTCTGTAGACCCGAGATCGTCATAGAGTCTTGTGTGCTCTCCCACTGTACTTTGATTACCACCCTACCACGGCTCTACTGAGTCGTGCAAACAGGTGGCCGTTGGGTACAGTCCCAAGACACACGAAGGCGATGAGCGATAGGAGGGGTTTCGTCTCTCCCGGTATTGGGAGTTGATGCTGTGCTATGCTCGACTGGTTATATCAGTAAGTCCCTGGCCAGGGCTGCTGAGATTTACTGATAAGTGTTATCAGTAGTTTCTCGATCTGTTATAGACCATTCACCGGAACGACTTATTGAGTTATTGGGGTTGACATGACCATCCATAGGCTCGATATGCAGCATATTTGACGAAGAGACCGGACTGTACGGTAGTGTTGCCGGTTGTCTCGACGGGAGTTGTAGCAGGTTCGCTTATTTTCTTCTGATCGCTAAATACCCGGGTGGCCGTTACGTTTAGCTGACCGCTTGCGACTTGGGGGTGCTTGATATGATCATCACCCACTGCCGGCGTATTGACGAGTCTTAGAGTCCCACAAAGGAGTTACCTAGTCCAGGCGAAACGTTGTGGTGCGCGTATGCGATTTGCGCATGGACCCAGTTAAAATGCGTGTATGAGATACCGTATATTAATCGGGCGGCTTGCTTTTGGTCGGGTCGTATGTGATATGACCGGGTTGATAAATCAAGTGTTGATTTATCATTTAACCATTAGCTTCTCACTAGAAATCCTTTCTTGTCCTTTTTGGATGTATGCATGCATGTATACATTCATTCTTGTTCATGCACATATGGATGTGCGTGCACACATGCATACATACATCATTCTATCATGGTTGTATATACATAGAAAATGGTGGCAATATAAGACTCACACCTTGGTTTTATATATGGATTATTATTTCTATTTGGGTTAAAACAAAAAGAAAAAGAAAAGGATAATTCATGGTTTTGTTTCTACACTCTTCTTTGACCTAACCATGCTCACCCACCTTTTAACCATGGATTAACTTTCCTTTTGTGTTTTAACTCAAATTCAATAATATCTTTATTATTTAACCATGGTTTGAGGTGAAGAGTGGAAAATATATATGCATATATTTTCTATTTTTCATAAGATTTTTTTTCCTCTTCTTCTTAAAAAAGACATCATCTTCTTCAACCTTGCTCTTTTGCTCTCTAGATCTCTCAAGTGAGAAAAATACTCAACAAGATAGGATTTTGAAGTGAGAAAAAGAACCACAACACCATTTTACACAAGTCTTGCCCACTTGTTTAGAGTGTTAGCTTCATTCTCTTCTCTTGATCAAGTGATGTTGCAAGCTTGGACAAAGGAGCTTCGGGTGGATCGTCGTGGACACTAGAAGACCTCAAGCGAACCCTTCTCCAACACTCAAGTGGCCAAGGAGTCTATCGTAGGGAGCTACAAAGGTTGTACTCTCAAAACCTTAGCCTTTGTTGCTTGTGATGTAGATTAAAATTATGAAACCCTAATTTTCTAGGATTGATTCTTTGTGTGTTCACTTAGCACTCCAAAAATTTAATCTTTGAGACATGTGATGCTTCCAAACCTTTCATAGGGTGCTAGGTAAACCTAACATTGGTATCAGAGCCGACCTAGAACATTAGGCGACACTTTAGCGAAGTTAAAACTCCGATCGAACCAAAATACGGATTTTCGGGACACACTCTGGACATTTTTTTAAAACTGTTACTTTTCAGAATTAAAAATATGTAAAAATATCAGCAGGGAAATCTAAGACAAACTGTAAAATACGAAGCTGTGAACAGTAAACCCTAGTGCGGAACCGCGGCCATAGCTTGCTTAGGCCGCGGCTCCGCGGCCGTACAGATGCCTCACTGCCTCGTTTTTGTACAGTGTTTTTACTACCTGCTTGTGTATATTTTTCGGTATTTTTAAATCTGGTTTAAGTGTTATTTGTTCTGGGGATGGTTTTGAGTTCATTGCTTCGATCGGAATTTTGATTTCGTGTCTTTTCCGGGTAAATTAGAATGTATTGAATTGTTCGAACGAATATCATTTGCTCACTTTTCACGGGGTTTAAATCTTTCGGAGATACGTGCAAGTTTTGTGGTGGACCCTCTAGAAGACAACAAACCTTAACTCGATTATGTGACCGTCTTGAACTGCCTTTTGAACCTTAGGGTTTGGGGCAGTACGGCGTGCCACATGTGAGGCATTGGCTTGACCCTTCTACGGCTGGACCACTACTACTGTGACACACTCCGGGTTTTTGAACTCCGCTCAAGTGTTGAGCTTTAGGGAATTTTGGGTATTTGATCATTCGTTCGAAAACTTTAATACTGTCTATTTATCTGGAATGTGATACAATATGTGGAATTCATATCGTTAGGCATGAAATACGAAATATGTGATATTTCGCATTTACGATGTATAAAGAGAATGTGGATTCCAAATGTTGTAGTTTTACACATTCTTTTCTGTGACCGTAAGTGTAGTATGTCGATATCGCCGGTTTCGTTGCTATACATCAACGACAATTGGGGTACGCATACTTACTTACGTTGATAATATATGATATTATGTGTTGCTGAGATATGATGTGCAGGATTGTCGCGATCGAATAGCCGAGAGGTTTTATGTGAGATGAGAGTTTTATTTTTCATTCATGTAAAATTCAAATGTAATGTAATATTCTTTTATTTGGGGCACTTCCGGGTTGAGGTTGATGTCACCAGTCTTGTATATTATTTACTTTTCCGCATTAGGATAGACCCAAGGAGGGGAGCACAAGTGACCGGGTTCTGGGGTTCAGTGGGAGGCCATCACGAGGAGTCCAGACCGGGTCTCCTAAACTCCAGGATTGGTAGGGTCGCTTGCCGCTCTCGTAGGGGTCTAGGGGTGTGGGCTTGGCTATTCATCGCAACTGTGGAATTCGTATTTTCTATTATTGGCTAAATACTAAATACGGACGTCCTAGTATATCCCACATTATATATATGTTTCTGCTGCTTGTGTTCTGTGATATCTGAGACGAATGATATATTATATATGAGATATATAGTAGACGTTGCTTATGTTTTACACCCGCGCTAGTCCCGTCCCGGTATGCCGTTAGTTAAGTAACCTAACGGTGCATAACGGAACATTGCGGCGAATGCGGATGGCATATGCGTACGTGTTATTTTCGTTTCTTTTCTGTGATTGGCTTAAGGACTTAAATGATGGGACTACATTAATATGATTAATGTAAAGAAAAAAAACCTAAAAAGATGTTGTAGAATCGGATTTGAAAACCACTCGGCTATTTATGAAAAAGCCACTTTTCGAAACTGCGGAGCTTAAGCCACTCCTTTTGAAAACCATTTGATTCTACGACGATATCAAGTTCAAAGCATTAACGATTTTCTTAAAAATCATCCGCAACCCTCCGTCATTTTAGGAAGTAGAGTACTTAGTATTCGTGCTACGTTTGTTGACTTTAGTTAAGGCGTAGTGTACGGTAGCTAAGTGATGTCTTCCTGCACTGCATATGATGCAGATTAATTAGGACATTCATACGACTTTGTTGACCATAGTTAAGGGTCATATGGGTGGGTCTAATTGATCAAGAAATAACGGGTAGAACTTGACTTGTACTTATGATTTGTTGACCATAGTTAAGGTCATAAGTACTAGGGGTAAAAATCACATCGGGAATTTCAAGTGTTGAGATTTGCAATGAGATTGCATACCTTCCATATGATGGTTGGATCCCGATCCCACTGTGGGCAATAGTTGCTCCTAGGAGAGTTTTGCAGTTTACAATTGCAGTTTACAATTAGCTAACTCATTAGGTGTCTAGAAAGGTGTTAACGGGGCTACGCCTCTGGGGAAACGAGGTTTACTTTAATTAGGTCCGTGCGAAAGCACGGGGAACCTCCCTCAAGTACCGACACTGGCCTGGCTGAACGGTTAGCGAAGTTGAAGACTGTAATTAATCCTGGCTAATTTTCTTTTTAAAGGTTTGAAAGAAAAACTCGATTAAAGCAGTGGGAAACATCGATTAGACAAGATAATAACCAATCTGATCTATGCAAGAGCTTTCGCTGAGTGTATTCTTTTCTCTCTCTTAATGGCAGATACCCATGACTGGACTCAAACTTCTACTAGATAAAAACAAACTGAATGGGACCAATTATAAAGACTGGTTGAGGAATCTGAAAATAGCCTTGACTTATGATAAAGTATCATATGTCCTCACGGCTCCAGCCCCGCCCGTCCCAGGCCCAAAATCCTCAGTTGCGGATATTGAAGTCCGCAAGACATGGGATGCTGACTGTGCCAAGGAAAAATTCCTCGCGCTTGCATCGATGGAAAATACACATCAAAAGCAGCATGAGAATATGGACATTCAAACCATATTCCTCCATACAAAAGAGTTGTATGGAGAGCAATCCCGCGTATTACGATACGAAGCATCAAAGAAATTGTTTCAGATGCGAATGACCCCTGGCACACCGGTAGGAGACCATGTTCTGAAGATGATAGCTCTTATAGAAGAGCTTGAAGACCTTGGATTGACAATGGACAAAGAACAATATACGGATATTATTCTGCAGTCCCTCCCCTCCACCTTTGCTCAATTCATAGTTAACTTCATGTAGGGTTCCTAGGCACACTAATGAGGTCTTACAAGGCATCAACCATGCCAAATTCAAAAATTTCCGGTGCTGAGAAACCCTAATGCGATCGTTAACTAGAGAAAAGGCGAAACTACAAGCTAGTAAACAACTTTACTCTAAAGTGAATGGAAATACAACCTTCGTAGATCCGGTCCTCCACTTCCTTAGCTCCGTGATGATGTCCCTCCGCTGCGATCATCGGATCCCGGACTCTCGCGGTGGTTTCATCGAAGAAATGATCGGGCTAGGTCGATGACTTCGATGCCGAAGATGATCTACGTCGAGGCGACTCTAACTCGAGCTCCAACTTCACCAAGTCATGAAACTTGTGAAGAAAATACCCTATACTACATGGCAAGTAGTAGAGGATGAAGAAATAGGAAGTGGGTTCACTTTGGATTTGTATTTCTCACTTGGATTCATCACCTGAAATTTTTTTTAGCAAAGCTTTTCTTTCTGCTCTTCATGAAGAAGATGAAGAAGAAGAAAAATGAAATCATCCCAAAAAGAAAATGAAGTGATGGTTATCATAATGCAACCATGGGTGAGGCTAACTCATGTAGAGAATGAACTAGGGTTTAGGTAAATGGTTAGGGTTAAGGAAAGAAACAAAATGGTCAAGCTTTCAAAGCTTCATGAAGCTTCAACAAAATCCAAACAAAGCCACCATTTTATTTCTAGCAAAAATGAATAGATAAATAAATGAATAGATAAATAATTTAAATGAAACCCTAACCATTTACTAAACATGGTCTAAATCAAGCATACACCCAAGTTTGCATGTATCATCAAACATGATACAATCTTGTGCACAAAAATATATCACATATACAATGTGCACAAACAAGTGAGAAAAACATCTTAAGTGAACCAATATTAGTTAATGTAAAGTGATATATCAAATATATAATTATACATTAAATCATTAAATCAACACTTGACTTAATGATCCGGTCATAACACATATAACCGACTAATATCAATAGTAACAACTTATCGAATCAACACTTGATCCGATAACCTGGCTATATCGCATATAACCGATCAATATCACAAATCGCGAGAATCTGTAAGTCTACGCTAGCGCCCCGGCAGTCTACAGACGCCAAATGCGGAACAAAAAACTTTTAACTGGCGCTATCGTATACTTTAACCCGGATCTGCCATTATTGCTAAACTAACAAACTGTAAAGAGTGTAGAAAGGTTATACCGAACGATCCGAGTCCTTCGTTCTTTAACCATCATCCCACGCTCCATTGCGGCTGCTCCGATCTCCTCGTCGAGGTGGCACCACGTCGACGATTCTTTAAACGGGCTCCCGCCTCTGACTTGAGGCAACTCGATCGTCAAGTTTGCTAAAAGAGACGACCAAGAATGATGTAGAGAATGAGTAGATGACTTTGTCTCACTTCGTCCAAATCCGTGGACGATCGGTTAATGAAGTTGCCGAGGGAATCGGGTGATGGAATGAAATTTCCATGCACCCTTAACCATAGTCTTTTCTCACAAGAATGAAATTAATCTCTCTCTCTCTCACTCAAGGGGGCCGGCCACATATAAGTAAAGAGGGAGGTGATGGTAGGAGCAAGGAGGGGGTGACCATAAAAGAAAGAAGCTTATCTTGATCATTAAAGAAAAGCATGACTCATTTAGAAACAATGAATCAAAACAACCTTAGTCATCAAGCATTAATGGCACCATTAATGCACTAATGACTCACCATGTCAAGTCACTCTCTCTAGAATCTTCTAGAAGAATCCACACTCATCTCAAGAAAAGATAAACCCGTCTTTAACCGAATGTTAAAAGACGGCTGATAGAAAACTGGAAACTGGCAACTTCCAAAAGTGATCCTGAAACGACTTTCAGGATAACCCCGAAACTGTATAAATATACCCGCATTTGTATTACGACCGAATACAAATGCAACTGAGACAAAGATATTATACCTACTCAATATAATACTCAGATCCGGCTTAAACCAAAGCCGACCAGTATCATCTGCCCGAAAAATAACACGTGCGTAAACGCACGTGCATTTTCCGAACCCTGCCATAAAACCATACGGCCTCTACAACGTTTCGCCCGAACTTGGGAAACTGTCTGTGGGGGACTCTAATGACTCGTCAGTACCCTGGCAGTGGGTTTAACCACAAACCGTCAGCGGCACTAGCAATGCGTAACGGCTGCCCATGGACTGACCTCAAGGGAGGCTGATGAGCGAACTCATCCAGAAACCCTACTGAGCCTAACAGTGACAATGTATATACAGTCCGGTCCGTTCGTCTATGAGTATCGCATATCTGCCTAGGGGGCTAGTAACGGCAGACCCCCAATAGCAGTATAAGTCGTGTCGGAGTGTAGCCCAATAACACCCTGAGATACTACTGGAGTACCTACCAGTAAATCTCCTGCCACGGCCGTGGGCTATGTGTAATGGCTCTCCTAGACACAGCATGATCTCGCCCCCAATACCGGGAGAGACGAATCCCCTGCCGATCCGCTCACGTGCCTCCATATGGCTCGGGACTGTACCCAAAAACTACCTGTTTGCACAACTCCTTTGAGCCGTGGTAGGGTAGAAATCAAAGCACAGTGGGAACTCACACGAGACAAATGACGACCTCAGGTCGATGAACTAACCTGTACACATGTCACCAGGGAACTGCTATCTGACGATAGATATAGTACTAACTAGCAGATTCCCGGCGAGTCCTGTCCGGTGTACTCATAACCCAATGAGCACCTGTATACATCTTAGGTGATCCAACTGACACCAGTGGCTTGTGAGACCGGCCACCGCCCCTCGTCGGGGTCTCGACTGTACACACTAGTCTACTCCGGAGTATCGATGCCCTGTCTCGAAACTCCCACGACTAGGGACCACAATTAAGGATATGCATATAAACTACCCAACTCTCACGTATATGATCGCCATCATACTGTTGGTAGTAAAGAAAGATCCTAAGGGCTTTATCAAAGTGTAACATGTAATCAGTCACCTGAACATGTACACGACTGATAAAGGAAAACCAGATAGCATACTATCATCTCGAGTAAGACTGTCGTACCGGTATAGGTCCTCCGCAATCATTGCAATCACGTACCTGCGATCCAATAATTGACTATGAGGGCACTATCTCCAACAATCTCCCACTTGCACTCAAGGCTAATTATTGCGATGTCAACTACTCACAGCCCGTGTGAAACCGAACATCCAACTCCTCTACTAATCAGTTTCACAAAGCCCGTTTGTAAAACTATTGTGTTCGAGAAAATAGCCTCAGTGAGTGGATCCGCCTAGAAGTTTCTTTCTATATCTCTCTTAATCTCAAGTTCGCGGAGAAAGCCATCTCCCGAATTGAGTAATACCTGTCTTTGAATATGTCTGGATATCTGATGGGACCTAGTTCATAAATGAACTCCTAATCCAAACTTCTTAGACTGTATCGATCACTGAACCTAATCAGTATCGGGCACCATGCCTCCCACAGTATTCTCTTGGATCACCTGTCCATAATATTGTCCCTCGTCAGAGGGAAAATTATAACTCTGATAATCACTCTGTCATCCATGTCACCTTCGAAGCCTGGAATGATAATCGTCTCCCGAAGGAGGCTGCCGTCATCAAATCCGTAGAACAAGTACTTATGTTCTAAAACTGCTTCCTTATGTTTCTCCAGGATTGGATTAATACAAACTTATTGCATCTAGTGCAAAAACAACATTTGGTGTGGTACTTGACATCTCATGATTGACTCAATTGCCTAAGCAAGTGATCTGCCAATCATGCACATCCCTCTCCCCTTTAGTCTGTAAGACATCTTTAGAGAGGGTGACTCCATCACCTGCAGGTACACCACCATGCTAGGAGTCATCTATTCTAAAAACTATTAGAATACTGTCAAAGTACCCACATTGGGAAACTACCCAAATCCAGATCTAAAACCATAGATCTAGAAACCAGAATGTCAAATATTATATCCATATCCTGTCTGGAGAAACAACTGTGTGACGACCACAGTACAACCGATCGTAGTATAGGAATTTTACTTCATACTCTGTGTATGTCATCCAAATACTATGACATCACACCCTACTACCTTCTTAACAGATCCATCCCCTATTCTGATGAAGTCAAACCTATGACTGTCACATCAAAATTAGATGATCTATCTCCGCTATAACTGCTCAGGTCTATAAATAGACATAAGCTACTTGCCCACTAAACTTCCGCTGCTCCCACTGACTATGACAACCCTCCTACCGGGTCTCATATCCTGGAACAACAGTAGTGTCAAGTCTGGGTAGATAATAACCTCCCTGTCACCGTCCTTGAGGGTACCGGAGTACCACTCGGGTGTCTGAGGTTACCCACCAAATCTGCGGAGTGGCTATTGGAATGTCAAACCTGATTGAATATATAGTTCCTATTAAATTTTCCATAATCGTTCGCGGTTCTGGAATCACTTCCAGTTCTACCATACTCCCACTACTGTTTTCTGAAAAAGATACATTTTACTAAAACTGTGGCGAGTCAAGAACAATATCACTATTGATCTTCCAAATGGTAGAATATCAACCCTCGTCATAGCCAGGGTCAACCCACAAACAGCCATTACAGAAACGTGCCCTGAGTTATCCAGAGTCTGGTTTTAAGCATAAGCTGGACAACTCCCCGTACCTTAACATCTTTTAAGGTACGAACTATTCTATATCCAATATAGAAACTTTGGCACTTATTTAATTGGAACCATATTCAAACCATGCAGCTGTTTCCAGTGCATATCAACTTAATGGAAAGAGGCTAATCAGCATTACTCAACTTAGGAATCCATCCAATTATGAGTAACCTGAAAGAGAAACACGTTTCTCAAAACCATTACTATCATCTGAATACCAATCACAAGAATCTACATCTTCGATCTCTTTGAAGAATCCCGATACTTGTGATGCCTGGTTCTCTACTTTATTCTTACACCCACAACTTCTCAAAACTTAGACCTTGTATTTCTACGAAACACTTGTCTAAATACTAGAGAAGTTATAAGTAAACAGAACATAGTACGAGGACCTACCCCTTTGTCCTGATGGACACTGGACAACATACAATACTCTGTATAAGTCCGCTGAGTTAACAACTCAAAACCTGTGCGTCGTAGGTTGAAAACTGTACCCTGGCGATTTCCTCAAATATCACCAATTACAACAAATTCCGATATAATGAGGATAATCACCTAATTCCCAATAACTTACTCCCACTCATCATCTGTAAAACCATACAAATATGAGAATGAAACCTGGTAAATACATACCCTTGGAGTAAGTGTCTAATCGGGAAAACAGTTTTTCTTTAACAATGCACTGAAACATGAAAATGTTTCGTAGGGGTATCCTGGTATTCATAGCAATGCCTCTTCCATAATCCAATTCATGACTTCAACCGTATATTTTATTGCCATCTCTCCAAATCCCTTTATTTGTCTTTAGTCGTTACCTTCTGTACACCATCGTTAGGCTAAATGGTTTTCTTCCTTCCCTACCGTTCGGCACCAGCCTATGGTTTGGAAGAAGACTATCCAGTACGCATAATAGGTGTACCCTCCTAAACCAAGGAGTACTCGTATCTTGAGAGAAGGTGATGATAAAAGACAACTGAATAATACCTTATTCCTTTAAAGGTGAAATAGGAGTGGCGATGAAGTACGCGGTTTTGGTCGTGAATGATAACAGTCGCAATTTACTTTGCCCTCTTTCTAATCCCTTTATTTTGTATTTACATATTACCTTCTGCACACCCTACTTAGGCTAATTGGTTTTCTTCATTCCCTACCTTTCGGCACCAGCCTATGGTTTGGAATAAGACTATCCAATAAGCGTAATAGGTGTACTCTCCTAAACCAAGGAGCCCTCGCAACCTGAGAGAAGGTGATAATAAAAGACAACTGAATAAACCAATTCTATTTCTCCTGAACCTGGATCCATCCTCGAAGAAGTCCCTTCGAGTTCGTATATAACCATACGATGGATCTATCCAATGGAAGTGGATATCCGTAGTAATACGGGTGTTCTGAGAAATGCAAAGGGTAGAAGAAGGAGTGGCAATGACTTATGCAACTCAGACAATCCAAAAGCCAGTATTTTAAGAAGGTTCGGTCAACTTGGTCACTGAGTCATAGTCTAGGGTCGGTCAAAGGTCGCTGCCAAAGAGAGAGAGAAAAGAAACACTCTGCGTGCACTCTAACCTAGATCAGAATGGTTATCACTTTATCTAATCCGGAAACCTCCCACTGTCCTGTCAAATTCTCCTCCAAACCAAAAGAAGAATCAATCAGGATCACCCGAAGAGTAAACCAACTCATCAGTGAGAATCGGGATCCAACTCTCATCGCATGATAACGTGATGGAATGCATCCACGTTACTCATACTCCAGATGGTATGCGCATACTTGGCAAGTTTCGGTTTCTTTAGAAACTCCCGATATCATCTATGCCCCATGCTCTTATGACCTTGGCGAAAGTCAACAAATCATAAGTCACATGTCAAGTTCTGCCCGTCATTATCTTGTTAATTTGAACCCACCTGTACATACCCTTGACGAAAGCCAACAAGGTAATACGACTGTCCCAAACCAACTCATTTATCTATGCAACAAATGAATACCCAGCAGCTACCAAACACTATGCCTTGACGAAAGCCAACAAACATAGCTTGAATACTACTGACCATCCATAAGAAACGACGGAGGGCTACGACTGGTTTTTGGCGAAAAAACCTTTAACGTAACGAACTTGATATCGCTGAAGGAACCTGATAGCTTTTTAAAATATAGTGGCGAAAACCTTTTGCTAAAGAGGTCACTACCGGTAAAGGGATCTCGGCTCTTTCCTCGTGGAATGAGGTGCTTGATATTCCACTGAATACCGCTATGCAAAGCAACTTGTAATCGACTATAGTGAAGTTATTACCCTGACGCAAACTTCTGTCCAAGGGGTCAGTCCCGGTGAAGGGATATCGGCCCTTGCCCCGTCGAATGAGGTGCAGGATATTCCACTGAATACCGCTATGCATAACAAAAGGAAACGTCTTTGCAATAACACTTTTTAAATTTGTCCCAACAACTGTAAACAGGTTTGCTTTACTTTGCATTGATCAGAATCAACGCAGTCCCATCAATCGATCACACCAGAAAAGAACGAAAATAAAATGTACGTATATGACATCCGCATTCGTCACTGGGTCCCGTTATCACCCGTTAGGTTACTTAACTAACGACAGAGCGGGGACTGGACTAGCGCGGATGAAAAACATATACAACATCTAATAGTATATAAACCAATATACAATAATCGCTCCAGGCGTGATAATATGCAACATTACAGAAAAGTAATAAGCATCACAAAACAATACAGATAATCTGGGATCCCCGGGTTTCACAGAGCCGCTGCTGAAACCCGACGTTCCCCTGTCGTGTGGATAGCCTGTGCAATGAAACCTAGACCCCTATGGGTGCGGCAAGTTACCCGCCAAAACCTGAAGCGAGGCAGCCCCCTACAGCATAGTGAATGGACCACCCAGCACTTCACGGAATTCGGTAATCTTGGGCACCCTTCCTTGGGTCAACCTGTACCCCCTACGAGTGCGGCGAATAGTCTGCCAATTCTAGAGTGGGACCCCTCTGCCTTTCAAAGCCATGAGATGCGGACCCGTTGCCCCCCAGAACCCGGCTATCCGTGCACTCCGTCGCGGGGAAAAACCTAGTACAGTAATGAAAAATAGTACAATAGGTACATCGACCGCAACCTGGTTGTGCCCCAAAAGAATATTATACAACAGGCAGTGACGGCAGTCCACAAGTTGGACGCTCGCCCCCCAATATCAAATGTACAAATAAACACAACCTGTACTACCATTGCACACTGCTATCCACCACGACAAATCCGCAACATCACAGCACAACACAGAACATCAACGTGAATGTCACGTTCGCAAACCCGTCTAAAAGAACTATAGCAATCAGACGCGGTTTACCGATCAAATGACAATCCCGGTCGGAGATATAATGTTAGCACTCTAAACTAACGTGTTTAAATTTCGATCGACCAAATATCAAGAAGTGGGCCCCACGACTTACTGGTGAACAGTAACAAAACCTGGGCCCAAAAGATATATACCAAAAACCCCAAAATCCAACAGAGAACCCACTGTACAAATTTGGGAGCATGAGCTCACCAAGTGGCCGCGGATGCGCGGCCAAACCATGGGTTTGGCAGCGTTTCCGCGGCGGTTTGGTGGAGTCACGTGCCCAAATTTGGTCGTGGTTCTTAGAAAAGCCTGCACAGATTTTTAAGACATGTAGAAAAATTTTAGGAAGCCATTTAAAATTGACAGAAACTGTGAGCTTGGAAAATTGCGGTTTTTGATTTTCGGTTCGATCGATGTTTTAAATGCGTTAGCACAAGTTAGTATAGCAAAATGGTGAGGCTCTGATACCACTGTAAGTCTACGCTAGCGTCCCGGCAGTCTACAGACGCCAAATGCGGAACAAAAAAATTTTAACTGGCGCTATCGTATACTTTAACCCGGATCTGCCATTATTGCTAAACTAACAAACTGTAAAGAGTGTAGAAAGGTTATACCGAACGATCCGAGTCCTTCGTTCTTTAACCATCATCCCACGCTCCGTTGCGGCTGCTCCGATCTCCTCGTCGAGGTGGCACCACGTCGACGATTCTTTAAACGGGCTCCCGCCTCTGACTTGAGGCAACTCGATCGTCAAGTTTGCTAAAAGAGACGACCAAGAATGATGTAGAGAATGAGTAGATGACTTTTTCTCACTTCGTCCAAATCCGTGGACGATCGGTTAATGAAGTTGCCGAAGGAATCGGGTGATGGAATGAATTGAGGCAATGAAATTTCCATGCACCCTTAACCATAGTCTTTTCTCACAAGAATGAAATTAATCTCTCTCTCTCTCACTCAAGGGGGCCGGCCACATATAAGTAAAGAGGGAGGTGATGGTAGGAGAAAGGAGGGGGTGACCATAAAAGAAAGAAGCTTATCTTGATCATTAAAGAAAAGCATGACTCATTTAGAAACAATGAATCAAAACAACCTTAGTCATCAAGCATTAATGGCACCATTAATGCACTAATGACTCACCATGTCAAGTCACTCTCTCTAGAATCTTCTAGAAGAATCCACACTCATCTCAAGAAAAGATAAACCCGTCTTTAACCGAATGTTAAAAGACGGCTGATAGAAAACTGGAAACTGGCAACTTCCAAAAGTGATCCTGAAACGACTTTCAGGATAACCCCGAAACTGTATAAATATACCCGCATTTGTATTACGACCGAATACAAATGCAACTGAGACAAAGATATTATACCTACTCAATATAATACTCAGATCCGGCTTAAACCAAAGCCGACCAGTATCATCTGCCCGAAAAATAACACGTGCGTAAACGCACGTGCATTTTCCGAACCCTGCCATAAAACCATACGGCCTCTACAACATTTCGCCCGAACTTAGGAAACTGTCTGTGGGGGACTCTAATGACTCGTCAGTACCCTGGCAGTGGGTTTAACCACAAACCGTCAGCGGCACTAGCAATGCGTAACGGCTGCCCATGGACTGACCTCAAGGGAGGCTGATGAGCGAACTCATCCAGAAACCCTACTGAGCCTAACAGTGACAATGTATATACAGTCCGGTCCGTTCGTCTATGAGTATCGCATATCTGCCTAGGGGGCTAGTAACGGCAGACCCCCAATAGCAGTATAAGTCGTGTCGGAGTGTAGCCCAATAACACCCTGAGATACTACTGGAGTACCTACCAGTAAATCTCCTGCCACGGCCGTGGGCTATGTGTAATGGCTCTCCTAGACACAGCACGATCTCGCCCCCAATACCGGGAGAGACGAATCCCCTGCCGATCCGCTCACGTGCCTCCATATGGCTAGGGACTGTACCCAAAAACTACCTGTTTGCACGACTCCTTTGAGCCGTGGTAGGGTAGAAATCAAAGCACAGTGGAAACTCACACGAGACAAATGACGACCTCAGGTCGATGAACTAACCTGTACACATGTCACCAGGGAACTGCTATCTGACGATAGATATAGTACTAACTAGCAGATTCCCGGCGAGTCCTGTCCGGTGTACTCATAACCCAATGAGCACCTGTATACATCTTAGGTGATCCAACTGACACCAGTGGCTTGTGAGACCGGCCACCGCCCCTCGTCGGGGTCTCGACTGTACACACTAGTCTACTCCGGAGTATCGATGCCCTGTCTCGAAACTCCCACGACTAGGGACCACAATTAAGGATATGCATATAAACTACCCAACTCTCACGTATATGATCGCCATCATACTGTTGGTAGTAAAGAAAGATCCTAAGGGCTCTATCAAAGTGTAACATGTAATCAGTCACCTGAACATGTACACGACTGATAAAGGAAAACCAGATAGCATACTATCATCTCGAGTAAGACTGTCGTACCGGTATAGGTCCTCCGCAATCATTGCAATCACGTACCTGCGATCCAATAATTGACTATGAGGGCACTATCTCCAACAGAATCGAATACAGTATCACATACTGGTATTATTCTCGGTCCCGCACATATCTCATATGCGCTCCTATTTCGTTTCGCTTGAGCCAGGAAACCTCTGTGTAGGACTCTAAAGACTCGTCAATACGCCGGCAGTAGGTGATGATCATATCAAACACCCACAAGCCGCAAGCGGTCTGCTAAACGTAACGGCCACCCGAGTATTGAGCGATCAGAAGATCAACGAGCAAGCCCGCTCACACTCCTGTTAATCCAACCAGTAACACTTACCGTACAGTCCGGTCTGTTCGTCTGATATGTCGCATATCTCGCCTAGGGGTGGTAAACGTCAAACCCCAGTAGCTCGATAAGTCGTGTCGATATGAGGTCTATAACAGTTCGAGAAACTACTGGTAACACTTACCAGTAAATCTCAGCAACCCTGGCCAGGGATTTCCGGTTATAGCCAATCGAACACAGCGCAACATCAACTCCCTATACCGGGAGAGACGAATCCCCTCCTATCGCTCATTGCCTCCATGTGATTCGGGACTGTACCCAAAAAGCACCATTTTGCACGCCTTCTTGGACGTGGTAAGGTGGAAATCAAAGCACAGTGGGAATCACACAAGACTCTATGACGATCTCGGGTCTACAGACTAACCTGTACCAGTGTCACCAGAGAACTGCCATCTGACATAAGGTATAATACCATCTGGGAGTTCTCGGCGAGTCCGTCCAGTGTACCCAGTCTCCACTGAGCACCCGTATATCATCTCCGGTGTCAAACACCAATGGATATGGGATCATCCATCACCCATCTGTATGGGTCGAGAAGGTATACGCTAGTCTACTCTGGTATATCGATTCCCCGTCTCGATACACCCACGACTAGGGACCTTGAAGGATGTACTTATGGACTACCATGTCCCCTCTAGTATGATCCGCATCATAGTCCAGGTAGTCAAGTACACATCCTAAGGGCTTTACCAACATGTAACAGAGAGACAATCAATATACACGTTAAGGTAAAGAGTAACCAGATAGCATACTATCATGTCGAGCAAGAAAGTCCTCCCTATATATGTCCCAGCATCCACTACAATATACATCCTATATACAGTAATGGCCTCTAGGGCATACATATAACTAACAATCTCCCACTTGCACTAGGGTCATCTGTAGCAGTGGTTGTAGTATCTCATACTCAACCATCCCATAAAAGTCTCTCTCTGGGAATAGGCCTTCGTGGGTGGATCCGCCGTGTTATTCTCTGAGTCTGCTCTCCTAACCTTGATCTTCTTGGAGATCAACCATCTCCATGATCAGGTGATGCTGCCTCAGAATACGTCTGGGTCACTGATGGGACCGGGGTTCCTGGGCCAAAGCGACACTTCCATTGTCACACAATGGTAGGAACCTAGTTCATCTCATGAACCAATATACACCCAAACTGCCTCTTTGGTAGTATCTTAAGTAGCGATGTATCCAGCCTTTATCGTCTAGTATGCCACGGTATCTAGCTTGGAGCTCTTCCAACATACCGTCCCTTTTCTGAGGGTAAAGACAATGCATGTGACTAACTTTCAGTCGTCCTTATCACCCTGGAACCTTTCCAGTGATTCTCCCCAGGATCGATTGATACCATCTCACTACTACTAGTGAGAATCCTAGCATCCAATTACCTCTATCTCATAGATGAAAACTCAGGATTTAGGAGGTATCACTTTGATCCTATATGGAGAATGCTTGTGATAAGCGGAGATTGACCGAGCGTAGCATAGGAAACTCCTTCCCTATCAAGAGTATGTCATCCACGTACTCTACGAGGATTAGTACCATACTCCCTACTACCTTTTTGTATATACAAGGTTCATCTACCATTTTGATGATGTCAAACTATTTGACTAACTTATCAAAACAGATGTTCCAACTCCGCGATGCCTGCTTCATCACATAAAACATCTTGCACACATTTCCGCTGCTCCCACTATTTACGAAGCCCTTTGGCTATGTACTTATAGACGTTCTCTTCTAAAACATCATTTAGAAAAGCAGTCATGGCACCCAACCGCCAGATGTCATAGTCATGGTATGTAGCCGTGGCAAGTAGGATCTGGATGGACTTAAGCATAGCTAATTAGAAAAGGTTTCATCATAATCCATACCTGGTCAATGATGCAAACTTTTAAGAAGTCTAGTTTTGAAAGTCTCAACTTTTCCATGTACACCAAGTAATCTTCTCAAGATATACTTGCTCCTGATGGGGATTTAACCCTTCAGATAAAGCAACTAAAGTCCATACTTTGTTGGTGTATAAGGATTCCATCTTAGATCGCTAAGCATCCAGCCATTCTTATAGAGTCCCACTCCTGATGGCCAGTTCGAAACTAGTTGGGTCATCATCTCATGATGCAATCCTCGCTCCCACTGTCATAGAGAAACAGAAGTATCTCTCAGGTGGGTGAGGAACCCTACCAGATCGGAGGAGAGGCTGAGGTTCGTTGGAATCTACTGAATCCTTTGGTTCTATCAAATCATCAGCTGCAGTTTGTATAGCTGGAACATTTCCAGTTCTACACAACAGATCTTGCCTCGAGCTTGTCCGGATTTTGCTTTTTCAGACATAGGCTGGACAACCCCAAATCTTAACCAACTTAAGATATGGGCTCTTCCCTTTCCATATCACATATGAAGCGGTAGGCAACTGATTTGATTGGAACCCTATTCAATAGGTATGCAACTTCATAAGTGCATAACTCCCAAATAGGTAACTCAGTAATACTCATCATAGAGCACACCTTATCATATAGGGTGTGATTGCTCCGCCCCGATATACCATCGTGCTATGGTATATACGGAGGAGTAATACTGAGAGAGAATCTCATTCTCCTTTAGAACAGTCCAGGATTTCCGTGGACAAGTATTCTCCTTCCTGATCTTATCATAGGACATAATACTAATACCCGCAATTTGGTTCTCTACATCTAACTTATATTCTGTGAATTTCTCAAAAGGTTCGGACTTTTGTTTCAACAGGAACATAGGTCTGAATCTCGAAAGATCATCAGAGAATTTAATGAAGTACAAAGAACCGGTCTTGGCATGTGTAGACAGGGGACCTACATACATCAACATGTATCATCCCAAGAGTTCACTAACTCTTTCTCTGCTTCCAATAAACAGAGCTGTGGTCATCTTATCTTTGTGACATGACCGGCAAGTTTTCACAAGATGTAAATTCAAACAGATTTAAATATGCATTTTTGTGCAACTTAGCTAGTCGGGTCGCATTGATATGACCTAGTCTACAATACCTCAAGAAGAATCCGTTCATTTCTGAACTCTTCCTCTTGTGTGTGTTCCGTATACTAAGAACTGTAGTTTGATTTAGAAAATCAATGCTTTTCGATAACGTGCCTGAACCGATCAACTTTTGATATAGGAAATGTTCAAAACATTATCCAACAATACAAAATTATATCATTTTTTTACTAATAAAGAGACTGATATGATTTTGTATATCAGGTTCGGTATCTAATAACATTCATTTAGAATCAATGTATTTGGAATACAGGGTGACAGTGACCAACAGACTTGGCTGCAACACTTGTACCGTTTTCTGCCTCATGAAACTTATCACTCGTTCTCAGTTCTCTACCTTTCTATAGCCCTATGCAACAGATTACATATCTGGGATCTTGATCTGGTATCATATACCCAGGACGCAGAGGATACTGAGAAACAGTTCTTTGTAATGAACGCACCCGAAGAAGATGCATCATCATGCACTTTCTTCGTTTGGGCGGCAAAGGAATACTAGTAATCCCCAATTTTCTGCTCTGTCTTATAACAATTATAAGTTGGAGCGGGACCAACGTTCCCCAGCTCAGTATAACAAGCGAGTTCGGTCAATATATCCGTTTTATTATCTTGATTAAGGCGTGATATGGTCGCTACCTGGAGAGAGAGAGAAGAAAACACTCAGCGTATGCTCTTGCAAGATCAGATTGGTTATTATTTTATCTAATCAGGATGGCTCCCACTGTTTTTATCAAATCTTCCTTCAAACCCTAAAAGGAAAGACTAGCCGGGATTAATTACACGCTACAAGTTCGCCAATGTTTCAGCCAGGCCAGTGTCGGTACTTTGAGGGAGGTCCCCCGTGCTTTCGCACGAACCTAATTACAGTAAACCTCGTTTTCCCAGAGGCGTAACCCCGTTGACACCTTTCTAGACACCTACTTGATCGGCTAATTGTAATGTGTAAAACTTTCCCAGTAGTAACTCTTACTCGCAGTGGGTATCGGGATCCAACTATCCCATAGAAGGTATGCAATCTCATTGCAAATTTCAACACTTGAAATTCCGGATAATTTTGCCCCTAACCTCCTATGACCTTGACAAAGGCCAACAAACCATAGGATGCTAGTCAAGTTCAACCCGTCATTTCCTGATTGAATTAAACCCACCCGCACGACCCTTGACAAAGGCCAACAAGGTCGCACGACTACCCTAACCCAATCTGCATCATATGCATAAGCAGATAAGCACCAGTTAGCTACCGCACACTACGCCTTGACAAAGGCCAACAAACGCAGCACGAATACTAACTACTACTTATCTGAAATGACGGAGGGCTACGACAGGTTTTTCTGAAAACCTATTGCGTAATGAACTTGATATCGTTGTAGAATCAAATAATTTTAAAATGGAGTGTTTTTTAGGCTTTTCTAGTTTTGCTAAAGGGGTCACTCCCGGTGAAGGGATCGTCGGCCCTTTCCTCGTCGAATGAGGTGCGGGATATATCATATATATCACTGTGCAAAGCAGAAACTATAGAAGAAATTAAAAGACAAACCGAGGGTTGTAGCATCTGCCAGTTATTGCTAAAGGGGTCACTCCCGGTGAAGGGATCTCGGCCCTTTCCTTATCGAATAAGGTGCAGGATGTTCTACAAGGAACATCGCGATGCAAAACAAGAACTGTAGCTACCTGTTTTAATTTTGAAATTCAATTCCACAACATCTTAGGTTTCTTTTCTTTCATTAATCACATTAATGAAGTCCCATCATTTAAGTCACCTAAACATCACAGATAAATACGACGTACGCTTATGCCATCCGCATTCGCCTCGATGTCCCGTCTGCACCGTTAGGTTAGGTAACTAACGGTAGAGCGGGGCAGGGCTAGCACGGGTGTAAAACATAAGCAACGTCTATATAATATATCATATATACTATATACAGTATTTATCACAGAACATCAAATGATCACATCACAGATATCGCAGCAGAAGAAACATATGAAACATTGGATATTCTAGGACGTCCGTGTTTTTAATACGGGCCAGTATAAAACACGGATTCCACGGTCGCGATGAATAGCCAAACCCACACCCCTAGACCCCTACGAGAGCGGCAAGCAACCCTACCAATTCTAGAGTTAGGAGACCCGGACTCGACTCCTCGAGTTGGTCTCCTACTGGACTCCAGAACCCGGTTACTTGTGCCCTCCTCCTTGGGTCTATCCTAGTGCGGAAAAGTAAATAATATACAAAGGGTGACATCTTCCGCAACCTGGAAGTGCCCCAATAAAAGAATATTACATACAAGTTTTTACATGAATGAAAATGAAAAACACTCATCTCACATAAAAACCCCCGGCTATTCAAACACGACGATCCAATATAACATATCCAATAACACATAACATCACATGTCATCAACGTAAGTAAATATGCGCATCCCAATTGTCGTTGACATATAGCAATGAAACCGGCGATATCACATATTACACTTACGGTCGCAGAAAAGAAAGTGTAAAACTACAACAGTTGGAATCCGCAACCTGCTTAGACATCGCCTGTCTAATCAAATGAATTCCTTAGACATCGCATGCCTAACAATTATAAACTCCGCATTTTAGTCTCATCATCGAAAACTCTTTTCAATATCAAGTCGGGCAATTCAACAAGATTCCCGACATCCTGATCGAATGCTCGTCGCAAACTTCAGTAGACGGCCGCACCCCCGATACCGTCGACGAAGTGCACCAAGGCAGAACACCGCTGCCGCGAGCACCCGAACGGATGCTTTCGGCGACGGGGTTCTCCTACAGTCACTTGGTCGGGGCTATGGGGTGTAGCTGTCTATTAAGTTTACCCGGCGAGTATCCACGTACGCTACGTGATTGCGACGGACTTTTGATCACATCAAAATTCCGTGGCAACCGATCAAGTGAGACTAAACTGCTATGTTTATAACATTCAAATCAGTTATCTCATAACTACTTGTGGATTCCAAATATTGTATCACATTCCAGATAAATAGAAAATGTTAAACTTTCTAATCGAACAATCAAACACCCAAGTTTTCCCGAAACAGATCAACACATGATATAAGTTTAAAAACATTCACTTCATGCCTCAGTACCAACGGTCCAGCCGTAGAAGGGTCAAGCCAACGCCTCACATGTGGCACGCCGTACTGCCCCAAACCCTAAGGTTCAAAGGGCAGTTCAAGACGGTCACATAATCGAGTTAAGGTTTGTTGTCTTCTAGAGGGACCATCGCGTTACTTGCACTACTTAGAACGTCATTAAACTACGGAAAAATCCAACAATTGGAAATTTCCCAACAGGGGAAAAATTGGTTATTTATATCCGATCGAACTTTTCAAGATTTTCTAAAATTATCCGGAAAAACACAGACGAAGTTAAACTTCCCGATTGAAACACCGAGTCCCCAATACAACCCAGAAAACTCAACTCTTGAGTAGAAGTTAAAATATCCCAGAAAATACAGCACTAAAATATAGGAATTACTGTGCAAAATTGAAAAGCTAATGCCACTACATGGATGCGGAACCGCCGCACGAGCCATGCTCGTGCCGCGGTTCCACCGCGCTTTAATCGAATCATGAGCACGTGCTGCACAGTAATCCATAAAAAACCCTGCTGAATTTTCTGCATATTTTTAATTTGGAAAAAACCCAGTTTGAAAAAATGTACAGAGAAGGGTTTTAAACTAGGGTTTCGGGTTCGATCGGACTTCTAACATCGTCTACGCATCGCCTAAGGCTCTAGCTAGGCACTGATACCACTGTAGGGTTCCTAGGAACACTAATGAGGTCTCACAAGGAATCAACCATGCCAAATTCAAAAATTTCCGGTGCCGAGAAACCCTAATGCGATCGTTAACTAGAGAATAGGCAAAACTACAAGCTAGTAAACAACTTTACTCTAAAGTGAATGGAAATACAACCTTTGTAGATCCGGTCCTCCACTTCCTTAGCTCCGTGATGATGTCCCTCCACTGCGATCATCGGATCCCGGACTCTCGCGGTGGTTTCATCGAAGAAATGATCGGGCTAGGTCGATGACTTCGATGCCGAAGATGATCTATGTCGAGGCGACTCTAACTCGAGCTCCAACTTCACCAAGTCATGAAACTTGTGAATAAAACACCCTATACTACATAGCAAGTGGTAGAGGATGAAGAAATAGGAAGTGGGTTCACTTTGGATTTGGATTTCTCACTTGGATTCATCACTTGAAAATTTTTTTAGCAAAGCTTTTCTTTCTTCTCTTCATGAAGAAGATGAAGAAGAAGAAAAATGAAATCATCCCAAAAAGAAAATGAAGTGATGGTTATCATAATGCAACCATGGGTGAGGCTAACTCATGTAGAGAATGAACTAGGGTTTAGGTAAATGGTTAGGGTTAAGGAAAGAAACAAAATGGTCAAGCTTTCAAAGCTTCATGAAGCTTCAACAAAATCCAAACAAAGCCACCATTTTATTTCTAGCCAAAATGAATAGATAAATAAATGAATAAATAAATAATTTAAATGAAACCCTAACCATTTACTAAACATGGTCTAAATCAAGCATACACCCAAGTTTGCATTTATCATCAAACATGATACAATCTTGTGCACAAAAATATATCACATATACAATGTGCACAAACAAGTGAGAAAAACATCTTAAGTGAACCAATATTAGTTAATGTAAAGTGATATATCAAATATATAATTTTACATTAAATCATTAAATCAACACTTGACTTAATGATCCGGTCATAACACATATAACCGACTAATATCAATAGTAACAACTTATCGAATCAACACTTGATCCGATAACCCGGCTATATCGCATATAACCGATCAATGTCACAAATCGCGAGAATCGAATACAGTATCATATACTGGTATTATTCTCGGTCCCGCACATATCTCATATGCGCTCCTATTTCGTTTCGCTTGAGCTAGGAAACCTCTGTGTAGGACTCTAAAGACTCGTCAATACGCCGGCAGTAGGTGATGATCATATCAAACACCCACAAGCCGCAAGCGGTCTGCTCAACGTAACGGCCACCCGGGTATTGAGCGATCAGAAGATCAACGAGCAAGCCCGCTCATACTCCTGTGAATCCAACCAGTAACACTTACCGTACAGTCCGGTCTGTTCGTCTGATATGTCGCATATCTCGCCTAGGGGTGGTAAACGTCAGACCCCAGTAGCTCGATAAGTCGTGTCGATATGAGGTCTATAATAGTTCGAGAAACTACTGGTAACACTTACCAGTAAATCTCAGCAACCCTGGCCAGGGATTTCCGGTTATAGCCAATCGAACACAGCGCAACATCAACTCCCTATACCGAAAAGACGAATCCCCTCCTATCGCGCATTGCCTCCATGTGATTCGGGACTGTACCCAAAAAGCACCGTTTTGCATGCACTCTTGGACGTGGTAAGGTGGAAATCAAACCACGGTGGGAATCACACAAGACTCTATGACGATCTCGGGTCTACAGACTAACCTGTACCAGTGTCACCAGAGAACTGCCATCTGACGTAAGGTATAATACCATCTGGGAGTTCTCGGCGAGTCCGTCCAGTGTACCCAGTCTCCACTGAGCACCCGTATATCATCTCCGATGTCAAACACCAATGGATATGGGATCATCCATCGCCCATCTGTATGGGTCGAGAAGGTATACGCTAGTCTACGGTGGTATATTGATGCCCCGTCTCGATACACCCACGACTAGGGACCTTGAAGGATGTACTTATGGACTACCATGTCCCCACTAGTATGATCCGCATCATAGTCCAGGTAGTCAAGTACACATCCTAAGGGCTTTACCAACATGTAACAGAGAGACAATCAGTATACACGTTAAGGTAAAGAGTAACCAGATAGCATACTATCTTGTCGAGCAAGAAAGTCCTCCCTATATATGTCCCAGCATCCACTACAATATACATCCTATGTACAGTAATGGCCTCTACGGCATACATATAACTAACACTTCAGCATGCACGGCATAGAGAAGGAACTACCTAAACTCCTTAATCTGTTAAGGAGTGCAGAGAGCACTATGAAATCAGTGAAAACTCCCGTTATGACTATTGGACAATCTTCCTCTTCTCGTCCAAAGGCTAAGGCCAAGGGAAAGAAAAAGAAGAAGCCCACCAATCCTAAGGGTGGAGTTAAAAAGGTGAAGGGAAAGGAAAAGTCCAAAGCTGGAGACTCGGGGAAAGGTGAATGTTTTCATTGCCACAAGACAGGACATTGGAAGCGCAACTGTACAGAGTACTTAAATCTCAAGAAGAAGCATAGGGATGTTTCCGCTTCAGGTATGTTTGTGACAGAAAACTGTTTTTCAATAAACTCTGCTTCCTGGGTATTAGATACCGGTTCAGGTTCTCACATTTTCAATTCTATGCAGGGGCTGAGAAATAGCAAAGTTTTGAAGACAGGTGACCATACTCTCCGCGTTGGAAATGGTTCCAATATACATACAGTCGCAGTGGGAGAGTATCACTTGGGGTTGCCATCTGGGTGTATATTGGTTTTGAACCCATGTTATTTTATACCAAGTATGCTATGAAATATAATATCTGTTTCTTTGTTAGACAATGAAGGATATAATTTTGTATTGCAGAACAATGTTATGAACATTCACCTAAATCAAATGTTGGTTAGGTATGGTACACTTAATAACGGGATATACGTCCTAAATCAACACACAGTTTTCAGTATACAACACACTAATAAAAGAAAACTTTCAGAATTAAATGTAGCTTTTCTTTGGCACTGTAGACTTGGTCATATTAACGAAACAAGACTAAACAAGTTACACAAAGATGGATATTTAAACTCTTTTGAATGTAAATCTTATGCGACTTGTTAGTCTTGTATCAAGGGTAAAATGGCCAAAACTCCGTTTACCGGACACGGGGAAAGAGCTACCGAGCTCCTAGGACTCATACATAGTGATGTATGTGGGCCAATGTCTACACAGGCTAGAGGAGATTTTTCTTACTTCATTACATTCACTGACGATTTCTCAAGATTCGGTCATGTACTTTTATTAAAGCACAAATCCGAAGCTTTCGAGAAATTCACTGAATATAAACAAGAAGTAGAAAAACAAACCGGCTTGAGTATCAAGATGCTTCGATCAGATCGAGGTGGGGAGTACCTCAGTACAGAATTTGCAAACTTCCGAAAAGAGAATGGGATTCTCTCTCAACTCACTCCTCCTTACACACCACAGCACAACGGTGTGTCTGAACGACGGAATAGGACCCTATTAGATATAGTCCGTTCCATGATGGGTGATGCTGAGTTACCTGTCTCATTTTGGGGGCATGCACTGGAAACTGCAGCATTTCTTTTGAACAGGGTTCCAACCAAAACCGTGTCTACCACTCCATATGAGATATGGCATGAGAAGAGACCATCTCTTAAGAGAATTAAGATTTGGGGTTGCCCGGCCTATGTTAAAAAGCAAAATCCGGACAAACTCGAGACACGGTCAGTCATGTGTAATTTTGTGGGGTATCCAAAGAATTCTTATTGATATCTATTCTACCACAAAGAAGAACAAAAGGTGTTTGTTTCTCAGTATGCCACATTCTTGGAAAAAGAGTTTTTCACAGATAAAGATGATGGCAAGGTGGTAGATCTAGAAGAGGTTCTAGAGACACAAACTACAAATGACGATTTGGTTGAACCGGCTGTTGCAATAGAAACTGAGGAACCTCGGCCACTCCATAGGTCTGGTAGGACTTCTCGCCCACCGGAGAGGTACTACGGTTTCCTCATTGATGGTGACGGAGAAGACTGCATCATGGACGATGATGATGATCCTACCAGTTTTCAGCAAGCTATCACGAGTGGAGACTCTGTGAAGTGGCTGGATGCCATGATATCCGAAATGGAGTCTATGTACACCAACAAAGTATGGACATTGGACGTTGTACCCCCTGGGGTAAAACCTGTGGGATGCAAATGGATCTTTAAAAGAAAGATTGGTGTAGATGGGCAGGTAGAGACCTATAAGCCAAGACTTGTGGCGATGGGTTTTCGTCAAAGACCAGGTTTGGACTATGACAAAACTTTTTCGCCCGTAGCCATGCTTAAATCCATTCGGATCCTACTTCCTATTGCTGCTCACTACGACTATGAAATCTGGCAGATGGACGTTAAAACAGCATTTCTAAATGGAGATTTAGAAGAATGCGTTTATATGGATCAGCCAGAGGGCTTCACTGACAGTGGGAGCAGCGGGAAAGCATGTAGATTGCTTAAATCCATATATGGGTTAAAGAAAGCATCACGGAGTTGGAACATCTGTTTCGATGATGTCATCAAAGAGTTTGATTTCATCAAAAATCCAGATGAACCTTGTGTTTATAAGAAGGCTGTAGGGAGAGCTGTCACATTCCTCGTATTGTACGTGGACGACATTCTTCTGATAGAAAATGATATTCCTATGCTACAGTCGGTAAAAACTTTCTTATCACTAAGGTTCTCCATGAAGGACCTGGGTGATGTCACATACATCCTGGGCATAAGGATCTAAAGGGATAGATCCAAAAAGTTATTGGGATTGTCCCAAACCAGGTACATCAACACCATCCTAAAAAGGTTTAGTATGGAAGACTCCAAGCGGGGTACCTTACCCGCTTGCCATGGGGTCACTCTCTCCAAGGATTCTTGTCCAAAGACCGATAAAGAGAGAGCTCGCATGAGCATTATACCCTATGCTTCGGCAGTAGGATCTATAATGTATGCGATGTTATGTACACGCCCAGATATAGCTTATGCACTTAGTGTTGTAAGCAGGTATCAATCCAATCCAGGGGAGAATCACTGGATAGCTGTGAAGAACATTCTTAAGTACTTGCGAAGGACTAAAAAATTGTTCTTGGTGTATGGTAATGGAGATCTCCAAATGGAGGCCTTTACCGATTCGAGCTTCCAGAGCGATAAGTACAACAGCAAATCTATCTCAGGGTTTGTATTTACCCTCAATGGAGGGGCAGTAAGTTGGAAGAGTTCCAAACAAGATACCGTTGCAGACTCTACAATGGAGGCTGAGTACATTGCTGCAAATGATGCCGCCAAGGAAGCCGTCTGGATAAGGAAGTTCGTCTCGGAGCTAGGAGTAGTTCCAACCATTATTGATCTAATACCATTGTATTGTGATAATAATGGGGCTATGGCATTAGCCAAGGAGCCCAGGTCCCATCAGCGGTCCAGACACATCCTGAGGCGCTTTCATTTGATCCGGGAGATTGTAGATCGCCGCGAGATTAAGATTAAGAGATAGACACAAAGAATATTTCCGCGGATCCACTTACCAAGGCCCTCCCTCAGCCGCAGCATGAGCGACTTTTTGAGATGTTGGGTATGAGATACGCCAATAACTTGTCTTAGTGCAAGTGGGAGATTGTTGGATATATGTATGCCCTAGAGGCCATTATGTGATAGTGGATGTATTTATACATGTATATATATATATATATATTCAGTGTACATTCTTGCTCGACATGATAGTATGCTATCTGGTTCTTCTTTATCTGACATGTTGATTTGATCATGCTTTTATTCATTCAAACATGCTGATAAAGCCCTAAGGATATCGGCTTGACTACTGTGATTATGATGGAGATCATACTAGAGGGACATCTGTAGTTTATAAGCATATCCTGGAATGTCCCTAGTCGTAGGTATATCAAGACGGGGCATTGATATACCAGAGTAGACTAGCGTATATGATACTAGACCCATACGATAGGCGATGAATGTTCCCACATTCATCGATGTTTGACATCGAGATCATATACGGGTGCTCAGTGGTGACTGGGTACACTGGACGGACTCATACCTTGGTTTTATATATGGATTATTATTTCTATTTGGGTTAAAACAAAAAGAAAAAGAAAAGGATAATTCATGGTTTTGTTTCTACACTCTTCTTTGACCTAACCATGCTCACCCACCTTTTAACCATGGATTAACTTTCCTTTTGTGTTTTAACTCAAATTCAATAATATCTTTATTATTTAACCATGGTTTGAGATGAAGAGTGGAAAATATATATGCATATATTTTCTATTTTTCATAAGATTTTTTTTTCCTCTTCTTCTTATAAAAGACATCATCTTCTTCAACCTTGCTCTTTTGCTCTTTAGATCTCTCAAGTGAGCAAACTACTCAACAAGATAGGATTTTGAAGTGAGAAAAAGAACCACAACACCATTCTACACAAGTCTTGCCCACTTGTTTAGAGTGTTAGCTTCATTCTCTTCTCTTGATCAAGTGAAGTTGCAAGCTTGGACAAAGGAGCTTCGGGTGGATCGTCGTGGATACTAGAAGACCTCAAGCGAACCCTTCTCTATAACTCAAGTGGCTAAGGAGTCTAGCGTAGGGAGCTACAAAGGTTGTACTCTCAAAACCCTAGCCTTTGTTGCTTATGATGTAGATTAAAGTTATGAAACCCTGATTTTCTAGGATTGATTCTTTGTGTGTTCACTTAGCACTCCAAAAATTTAATCTTTGAGACATGTGATGCTTCTAAACCTTTCATAGGGTGCTAGGTAAACCTAACAGTTTAGCAAGACTGTTATATACATGTGAATATCCCAAGCTTCTATTAAGTAATATACAAACTAGTATGATACAATAATGGCCCCTAGGGTATATACACTAACAATCTCCCACTTGCACTAGGGCCATGTACTGGCATATCGAAGACCGATGATCTCGAGTAGCCTCTCGAACTGAATCTGAGGTAGGGCCTTTATGAATGGATCAGCAATGTTCTCTTCAGTAGCAACTCTCCGAACCTCGATCTTCGGACGATCAATGATCTCCCTGATCAGGTGATACCGCCTTAAGATGTGTCTGGACTTCTAATGGGACCTTGGTTCCTTCGCTAAAGCTATAGCTCCGTTGTTGTCGCAATACAGAGGTATTGGATCAACAATGGTAGGAACCACCTGAAGTTCTGTTAGGAACTTCATCATCCAGACCGCTTCTTTTGCGGCATCGCAAGCAGCAATATACTCCGCTTCCATCGTCGAGTCAGCAATGGTGTCCTGCTTGGAACTCTTCCAGCACACCGCCCCTCCATTGAGGGTAAAGACATAACCTAACATGGACTTGGAATCGTCCTTATCACTCTGGAAGCCGGAATCAGCATAGGCCTCCATCCTGAGGTCTTTTCCGCCGTAAACCAAGAACATCTCCTAAGTCCTCCTCAGGTACTAGAGAATGTTCTTTATTGCTATCCAGTGTTTCTCCCCTGGGTCTGACTGATACCGGCTTACCACGCTCAGTGCGTAAGCTACATCTGGTCTGTTGCACAACATCGCATACATTATAGAGCTTACCGCAGAAGCGTAGGGTATAATAGACATGCGTTCCCTTTCTAAATCAGCCTTGGGAGACATCTCTTTGGATAGGGTGATTCCGTGACAAGCCCGTAGATTACCGCGCTTAGAATCTTCCATACTGAATCTTCTCAGTACAGTGTCGATATACCTGGACTGCGAAAGTCCCAACATCCTCTTGGATCTATCACGATAGATCCGGATCCCCGGAATGTAAGAGGCATCACCCAGGTCTTTCATGGAGAACCTGTGTGACAAGAATCCTTTGACAGATTGTAGCATAGGAATGTCATTTCCTATCAATAGAATGTCATCCACGTACAAGACGAGGAATACGACAGTTCTTGCTACAACTTTACTATATATGCACGGTTCATCTGGATTTTTGATAAAGTCATATTCTTTGACTGTTTCATCAAAACAGATGTTCCAACTCCGCGATGCCTGCTTTAGTCCATAAATGGACTTAAGCAACTTGCATACTTTCCCGCTGCTCCCACTCTGATTGAAACCCTCTGGATGATCCATATAGACGCACACTTCTAAATTTCCATTTAGAAAAGCAGTCTTTACGTCCATCTGCCAGATTTCATAATCATGGAAGGCAGCAATAGCAAGAAGGACCCGAATGGATTTGAGAATAGCCATTGGAGAAAAAGTTTCATCATAGTCCAAACCAGGTCTTTGACGAAAACCCTTTGCAACAAATCTAGCCTTATAGGTTTCCACCTGTCCATCTATACCAATCTTTTTCTTGAAGATCCATTTGCATCCTATGGGTTTTACCCCATCTAGAGCAAAGTCCAAAGTCCATACTTTGTTGGTGTACATGGACTCTATTTCGGTCCGCATTGCATCTAGCCATCGTACCGAGTCGCCGCTCTGGATGGCCTGCTGGAAGCTAGTAGGTTCATCATCATCTATGATGCAATCCTCTCTATCCCCATCTATGAGAAAACCGTAGTATCTCTCAGACGGATGAGAAGGCCTACTACTCCTGCGGAGGGGTGCGGGAATGTCCTGTTCTTCTTGAACTACTTGTTCTACCAAACTTTCAGTATTAGTTTATGGTTCTGGAATTTCTTCCAGTTCTATTTCTCTCCCATTCATTTCCTTTTCTAAAAACTGATATTCTAGAAAATGGGCATTACGAGAAACAAACACCTTTTGTTCCTCTGTATAATAGAATAGATACCCCTTGGAGTTCTTTGGATATCCCACAAACTTACACTTTACTGATCGTGCCTCGAGCTTGTCCACATGCTGCTTTTTAACAAAATCTGGACATCCCCATATTTTCAGATACTGAAGATAGGGTTTCTTCCCACTCCATATCTGATATGGCGTGGTAGGCACAGTCTTGGTAGGAACCATGTTCAAAAGATATGCCGCTGATTCTAGCGCATAACCCCAAAAAGATCGCGGTAACTCGGCATTACTCATCATGGAACGTACCATATCCAATAGGGTTCGATTCCGTCTCTCCGATACACCGTTATGCTGTGGAGTGTATGGAGGAGTAAGCTGAAAGAGAATTCCTTTCTCTTTTAGGTAACCTAGGAACTCGGCACTCAAGTATTCACCACCTCGATCAGATCTTAGTGTCTTGATACTTTTGCCGGTTTGGTTTTCTACTTCATTCTTGTACTCTTGGAATTTCTCAAAAGCCTCGGATTTATGTTTCATCAGATAAATGAATCTGTACCTTGAGTAATCATCCGTGAAAGTAATGAAATAGGAAAAACCACCTCTTGCATGTGTAGACATTGGACCACATACATCGCTGTGTATGAGTCCTAAGAGCTCGCTCGCTCTTACTCCATGTCCAGTAAATGGAGTCTTTGTCATCTTTCCTTTGAGACAAGATTGACAAGTGGCATAAGTTTGATATTCGAACGAGTCCAAATATCCTTCTCTATGTAACTTAGTCAACCTTCTCTCATTGATGTGACCCAGTCTACAATGCCATAAGAAAGCTTTATTTAAATCTGGAGACTTTCTTTTTAGTGTGTTCTGGACATTGAAAATTTGGAGTTGGTTTAACACATATATACCGTTTTCCAGTGTACCGGACCCAATCAAACTATGATTAAGGTGGATGTTGACAACATCACTTACAAACGTGAAATCATAACCTTTATTTGATAACAAGGAAACAGATATGATATTACACGTTAAGCTGGGTACACAAAAACAGTTATGTAAAACCAAAATGTGTCCACTCGTCAATCCCAGGTGATAATCCCCTACGGACACAGCTCCCACGCTAGCTCCGTTAGCAACCATCAGGGTCATATCACCTTCCGTCAGCACTCTACGGTTTCTCAGTTCCTGCAATGAATTGCAAATATGAGATCCTGATCCGGTATCCAATACCCAGGAAGTTGAGTTGATTGACAGACAATTCTCAATTACAAACACACCTGAAGTCGAAGCCACAGCTTGCTTCGGTTCCTGGTTCTTGGCGTTCCACGCCTTGCAATCCTTTTTCCAGTGCCCTTTCCTGTGACAATGGAAGCACTCATCCTGGGCCACTACCGGTACCGCAAAATTTTTCTTTCCCTTCCCTCCCACCTTACTTACACCTCTTCTAGGTTTGGGGGCGGCCTTCTTTTTCCTTCCTTTGGCCCTAGCCTTGGACCCGGAAGAAGAAGCACCGCTAACAAACATAGCGGGTGTTTTCCTTGCCTTCTGCAAGGTGCCCTCTGCACTCCTCAACATGTTAAGGAGTTCCGGAAGTTCAACTTCTTTTCTTTGAATGTTGAAGTTCAGAATAAACTGGGCGTAGGTGGAAGGAAGGGACTGGAGAATAAGGTCTGTATAGAGCTCATTATCCAAAGTCGTCCCAAGGTCTGCGAGCTCTTCTATGTAGCCAATCATCTTTAGGACATGTTCTCCTATCGATGATCCGACAGCCAACCTCGCTCAAAACAAGTTCTTAGAGGTCTCGTATCTTGCTATACGAGATTGATCTCCATAAAGTTCCTTTGTATGGAGAAATATGGCATCTAGTTCCATATCCTCGTGCCTCCTCTGATGTTCATTGTTCATCGAGGCAAGCACGATGCACTTGGCTTTCGCGCAATCATACTCCCAGGTTTTGCGGATTTCCTTATCCGCATTACTGGATTTAGGACCAGGGACAGCAGGTGCCTTAGCGGTGAGGACGTACCCCAATTTGTCATAGGTCAAAGCCATTTTGACATTCCGCAGCCAATCTTTATAGTTTGGCCCTGTCAGTATATTTTTCTCTAAAAGTAACTTAAGTCCAGTCATTTTCAGGGTCGCTGCAATTAGGAGAGAGAGAAGAAAACTCTTTAGCATGATACTCTTGCAAGTTTAGAGTGGTTTTTAATTTATCTAAACTGGATGGCTCCCACTGTTTCTCGAATCCTTCCTCAAACCATAAAAGAAGAATTAGCCGGGACTATTCTCACTGTACAATACTTGCTTAACCGTTCAGCCAGGCTGGTGTCGGTACTTCGAGGGAGGTTATCCAACGCTTTCGCGAAGTTCCTTAATTAAATAACCTCTTTTCTCTGGGGGCGTAACCCCGCTGACACCTTTCTTGACACCTACTTGGTTTATAGCATTGATCGTTAAGTGACGAATATCCTGATGAGTAGAATATACTCACAGTAGGATCGGGATCCAAATATCATCGTATGATAATGTTGAAGGAATCCTACCAACATTCATCAAACTCCAAATGGTATGCAACTCTTTGCAAATTTCAGTTTCTTTAGAAATTCCCGATATATATTTTTGCCCCATGCTCTTATGACCTTGGCGTTGGTCAAAATGTCATAAGTCACATGTCAAGTTCTACTCATCATTATCTTGTTAATTTGAACCCATCCGTACATATCCTTGACGTTGGCCAAAATGATACTACGACTGTCCCAAACCAACTCATCTATCTATGCAACAAATGAATACCCAGCAGCTACCAAACACTATGCCTTGGCGTTGGTCAAAATACATAGCTTGAATACTACTGAATACCCAAATGAAATGACGAAGGGCTACGAATGGTTTTGGTGAAACCGTGAACGTAGTGAACTTGATATGACCGAAGGAACCTGATAGCTTTTTAGAAGGGGTGGTTAATGCTCCGCAATTAAAAAATATCATCTGTTTTAAAATAACCGAGTGGTTTCTTTTAAATTGTTCCAACGATTCATCTTTTGGTTTATTTTCTTTGCATTATAAATAATGCGTCCCATCATTAACCTATCATTGCAGAAAACAACGAAAATACAGAGTCCTCTTATGCCATCCGCATTCGCCACGGGGTCCCGTCATCACCCGTTATGTTACTTAACTAACGGCAGAGCGGGGGATGGGCTAGCGCGGGTGTAAAACATAAGTGACGTCTAAATAGCTATCATATATAGATATTGTACATTCGTCAGACGCAATAATAGGCATTCCAGATCTCATATGAACTTTATTGGATTTGCAAGCAATCCGCGTTTGTTTAGAGCCTGCAACAAAAGACGGGTTACACAGTTGTGATGAATAGCCATTACCCCACCCTAGACCCCTACGGGTACGGCAAACTACCCGTCAAATACCCGAAGTGAAGCGGTCTCCCTCAACAAAGTGAGTAGGCCACTAAACACTTCAAAGTACCCGGTAGTTTGTGCACCCCACCTTGGGTCTATCCTAAGAGCAAAAACAGTAAAATGAAATAATACAACGGTGGCTATAACCGCAACCTGGATGCACCCCGCAAAATAATATTACAACATATTACAATTACATTGAATGAATGAATATAACAACCCATCTCAAAGCCCGGCTAAACATCACAACAGTCCAATACAGTTCACAACCACAAACAGTAAAAACCATTACAGAAATGTGCAACCCCCTGCCAACCGACATACTAGCAGTTAGGGGAGGTTTACGAACACATTATACAAACACAGATATAATCAAATTAACAAACATCGTATAATTTCGATCAAGCAAACATATCATATTCTACTCTCAAAACTTCTCTGTGCACCTGAGACTTTGAGCAGAAAATAAACATTCCAGAAAACACAACAATATCACAAAAGAATAACAGGAGCAAACTGGGTCGAATCGGCCCCAACTCGGCCGCGGATCCGCGGCGGATCGGTGGGATCGGCCGCGGTTCCACGGCTGTATGGTCGATTCACAAACCCATTTTTCTCCAGTGTTCTTATCTTTTTGTACTTGTTACTCTGCAGCAACCTGAAAAATTTTTAGAGCCTATTTAAAATTCGACAGAAACTTGTGATATCGATGTCGTTTTTTGGTTCGTTTTGTGTTCAAAATTCATACGACTTTTCTAATGAGTTAATTATTGTTTAGCGAGGCTCTGATACCACTGTAAGTCGATGTACAACACCCCACGACTTGCGGGGAGGCGGAATAATGAAAAACAATCTTGTTTTAGGCGTAAACATCGACTAACCGAGAATCTTTGCATAAACAATAACTAACAAGAAACCATAGAAGAGTTAACTACTATGATAAGTGATTATACCTAAAGAACCGAGTCCTTCGTCTTGTCGTTCTCCACGTCCTCTCCGGCCTTCTCTATGTAGTAGAATATCCACCCGAGAGCTTTACTACAAGCTTCACCTCTAACTTGAGGTAACTAGGTTTCTTAAATCGCTAATCTAAGTAACCTAGGTGATATAGAGAATTGTTAAGGATTAAGTAGTCTACTCTAATCCTTGGTCTTAACACATGAGAGGGGAGGATTAGGGTTTGAAGAGAGAGAGCTTGAGGAGAGAGAAAGTGAGCAAGAGAATGAGATGAGATAATGATCTATCATAATATATATCAAGCATTATCATTTATCCAATAAAAGAAAATAAAGGATTAATCATCATGCTTAATAAATACAAGAGGGTGATTCATCTCCATGAGTCATTAAGCATTTATGATGCATTAATGACATGGATGAATCACTCAAATGACTCACTAATCTCATTTAATGCATATGCCACCTTAACCCCCAAGTCACCATCTTCTAGAAGCTTCTCGCGCAATTACGAGAACGCCCCTCCTATCCGTGAAAACACGGAAAAACTTTAGACTGTATAAATCCAATAACCGGATACTAGAAACTGGCTTAAACCAAAGTCGGCTAGTAAAAACTGTCCGGATGTCGTACGTGCGTAAACACACGTATGCGTCCAAACCCTTGTCGTAAAACCATACGACCTCTATATCGTTTCGCCTGGAGTAGGGAAACTCTCTGTGTGGGACTCTACAGACTCGACTACTACGCTGGCAGTGGGTTTAACCACAGACCGCAAGCGGCACTAGCTGTACGTAACGGTCCCCAGGTAGATGTCGATAAGAACGCCGATGAGGAAACCAATCCGAACTCCTATTGAGTCTGATGTGACAATCTCCGTACAGTCCGGTCTGTTCGTCTAAGACTATCGCATATCGGGCCTAGGGGCGGCAAGCGTCAGTCCCCTAATAGCGGTATAAGTCATTTCGGAGCGAAGCCCATTACACCCTGAGAAACTACTGGAACCTACCAGCAAATCTCGCTTGCCCTGGCCAGGGACTTTGCGTAATGGCTCTCTGACACAGCGCGATATCAACCCCCAATACCGGGAGAGACGAATCATGTCTAACCGCCACTGCCTCCAAGTGCTCGGGACTGCACCCAACTGCTACATGTTTGCACGACTCCTTTGAGCCGTGGTAGGGTAGCAATCTAAGAACAATGGGACACACTCGAGGAGAAGTAGCAGTGTCAAGTCTGCGGACTATGCTGTACTCATGTCACCTGGGAACTGTTCACTGACGACTGGTATAAAACCAACCAACAGTTCCCTGTGAGTCCTGTCCGGTGTACCCGTAACCTAACGAGCACCTGCATACTATCTCCAGTACGACATACTGACGGCTATGGGACAGACCATCTCCCCAACTGGGATGAGAAGCGTACACACTAGTCTACTCCGGAGTATCGATGCCCTGTCTCGATAATCCTATGACTAGGGACCTGAATAAGGATGTGCTTGTAGACACCCAGCCCCCTCTGGTGTGACTGCCATCACAATGCTGGTAGTCAAGTGTTCAGTTGATAAAACTGCACATTTTTTATTACATTTTTCCTACCATTTTCATATTAAAAAAGGTCTTTATTATAATATATCATACATATGAGGGTTTATGTGTAAAAATACTATTTTCCATGTGTTGATATATTATAATAAGCATTTGGTAGGAAAATGTATGCAAATAATATCATTGACCTAATCCTAGTAGAACAAAGTCTACTAAATATTATTTAAGTTGTTGTGCAGAATTATTCCAAGTTGTTGCGCAAATCAAGTTGTTAAAGGAAACTTGCCTAATTAAGAAAGTAAAACTTGGAGATCAAGTCTTGCAGCAACTACAAGAAGATTTCAAAGATTCAAAGATTCCAGAGAACACCAAATGTCACAAAGACAGAGCCCCAAGAAAATGATGAACGGCCGAGATCATATGGCCGCGGATCCGCGGCCATACCCCCCCTAGGCCGCGGATCCGCGGCAAGATAGAAGATTTAGATGCTGCATTTTTTTGGGGAGAGTCTTCACTGTTATCTTCCATATTTGGAAGCATGGGTTCTAGCTTTGAGACTATAAATAAAGATCGAGAGCCTCTTGGAAAAATCATCAAGCCGACAAGATCACGAAGTCCAAGACGGCTCACGCATCTAGGTTGATCATCAACGGTTCATCTACTTTCTTAGAAGAGATCGAGAAGCAAACTAGGTTTTTGTAATCATTTTCTAAGGAATCAAAGTGTACTTGATCTTGTTGATTAATAAAGGTAGTTTAATTTAAAAAAATTAAAAAAAATTCTTTATCTCTATTATATTAACTACATCCCTAAAATAATCTAGATCTATATTTTTGCATTCTTGCTTAACGTAGATCTAGAAACCATTCTTCAAAATTCTTTATCCCTCCTCTCTTTCTCAACACATCTAAAGTAAGAGTAAAAGATTCAACGTTTCCCTGAGGACGACCCGAACTCACCTCGGTCTAGCTACACGCGAAACCGTTCTGATTGCGGTTATTCTACAAACACGCTCTTTCGAAACAATCAAATGGCGCCGTTGCCGGGGAGACGTGCGTAATTTTTTATTCTTGCTATTTGTGTTGAATTCTTAGACGATTCATATCATTATTAAAACAGAACTGCAAATTGCATATTTAACGATTTGTGTATGAATTTTGTGAGGGAATCTGGAGTCACAGACTTGAGGATACAGAGTGACAGAGACATTCAGCAAGATCCAGAGGAGTGCAGGAGGCCACGTAGCAAAAATCAACACCTGATCCCTCTTCCTTGCGGTGGAACCGCGGCCGGAAGTGCACATCGGCAGCGGAAGCGCCGCCAGTTAGGGGATTTAGGGCTGTAAACTTCTCTGGTATATTTTCTATATCTTTCTCTCTCTTCTGAAATCCAATAAAATATCTTTTCTGCAGGATTCTTTGCAAAATATCGCCGCTCAAAAATCTTTTTGCAAGTTCTGTTTTGCGGTTTGTTTTTGCATGTTTAAATACGGATTTTTAGGGGGCAAGACCAAAATCCAGATTAGGTGGGGATTTCATCACCCTTTCTAAGCCCCACAAATCACAAACCGAGCATCTGCATCAACCCTACATTAATTTAAAAAATATCTAGACCAGACACTAAGGACTGTCGCGCTCAATAAGGACAGAGAAAGGTCGTGGGTAATCTATCGCTTATCCGCATTACTTTTGTGGTGTCTGGACAAGTGTGTCTAAGGCGAGTGGTTACTTAATTAGGACCACTACTTTCGTAGTGGGGAGCCTCCCACTCACCTAGCACTTACCTGGCTACAAGGGTAGTAAAGAGGCGGTAGAAGATTGATCCTACGGCTTGTCCTTTGGAAGTTTAGGAGCGGTCTAAAGACTGGACCTAGGTAACCATAGTTCTAGGGTTGTTTGTGCATTTTTGTGTGATTTGTCTAAATCCGTCATTTTTCTAAACAAACCAATTATTTTCTCCCATTTTTACCCCTTCCCCCTTCTTCTCTTCTTATAATGGGTGACCTAAACAGAAGAACACTTGCCGAGCTTTGCTGTCCACAACCAGATATCTCTTGTTTTCGAAATCCCTTCGGTATACCGTCCGGCTCTTCCATGTCCTTAAGAGATCATATAGAACAAGCAGGAAGAAACAGTTAGCCACCTCAGTCTAGGTCTTATCAACCGTATCCTAATCCTACACCTGTTTCAGTTGATACCCAGAGTGAGGAAGCTCCTAGACGAATGTCCATTGCTGAGCACATAGCTAGGTCTAGAGGCCAAAGTTTCAACCCGGACCAATATCAACCATCACCACCACTGTCCGGAGAAGAGTTAGATATGCGGTTTGTGGCATATAAGATGTCTGTTGAAAATAGCCAACTAACCAACCCATATCAATATTCTTCTTATCATAATATTGATCCTACTCCTACCCAACGCAACCATTCTATTCCTATCAATCCAATCCGACTTTTCCACCTACTCTAGACAGTTATTCTAATCAGTCATTTGGGAGTTTTAATTATCCACAGGAATTTCAATCTTATACTGAAACCCCTTATCAACCCAAGACTAGTCTGGAGCAGACATTAGAAAAATTTATGGAACTATCGAACCAAATTAGGAAGGATTTGGGTAGTAAGACAGAACTGTACACCCTACCTAATCAAACCTCCCCATTCCAAACTAAAATCCACAACTCCAGTTTCATAGATTCATCAAGTACACCAAATAGAATGACTGATAAGTTTTGTGACTTTGTAGTGTTTGATTTACCCGACTGTGAAGGGTCCTTTTCAAGTGAAACCATACCCAGCCCTTGTTACCTCTACACCTCCACTCTTGAACCAAAACTGATTGAAAACCATACTTTTGATGAGGTGTTTGAGAATTTTAACCTTCACTTGAATGAGCTGATTGACGTTGGGGATATATTGATTGATGAACCCGAAATTTTGGATGATTTTGTCACACCAATTCATCAAATCCTTTCGCTTCCTTGTGGTCATCATCTTGAGCCTTTAATTCTTCCCAAACCCCAAATATGTCTTGAAGTTGATGATAATGGTATACACGAAGATCAGACCGAAATACAGCCTCCATCTTCCACATCTGGTTCAGCAACACTCGACACACCAATTTGTTTACCCATTTCACCTTCTACTTTCTTCGGTTCTTCTTCTGTTCCTATAGTTTCAGTGAGTTTTGATGAATCACAATCCGTTAATTCAAGTTCAATAATACCAGAAATTCAACTTGATTTGGATATTTTTGAAAATGGGGTAGATGAGTTTTTCGAGTCCTCTACCTCAATGATTTTTTATGAATCAAGTAGAATAAATTCTGGCACAAAACTCTTTGACAGCAAAATGTTCAATCACACCATTGATAAAAGTTTTGAAGAACTTTTTGCTGACGAACTTGAATTTTTAAACAATACGGATTTTGTGATTGATCAATCTCCACCTATAGAGGTTGAACTGCCATCATTCCTTCTTCCTAATCATTCGCATTCATCCCCATTCTTTCTTTTCTCTAATTTCAAACCCTTTCCAGACCACCTCTTATCCCTTCCCCATTTTTTCTTGACTCGATACAACACATTCTTCCACCAACCTATACGCTATACTGATAAAATCTTTGAATGGTTGGTGTTAACTTTTGGCCTTTGTAAAGTCTTACTTTGACCAAATGACTCACCCTCTCTTAAAATGCTTCATATTGTCTAACTTATGTTTGAGGGGGGGTTATATTTTTGGCTCTTGAACATAACTTTTGTCCTCAAATTTGTGAGCCAAAAATAAGTTTGGGGGAGGATTTTCATTTTCATATATTTTTGCCCCCATTAATAATGTCCTCCCAAGCTTACAAGTTTTTGTGATCCAGCAGATAGCAACAGTGAGGACACTGTTGAAAACAAGTTTGGGGGAGGTTTGTGCTTATTTACACATCATATTTTACATAAGCACAACTTTTTTAGAAATTTTTTTTTATATAACAAAAGAGTAGAGTGTGAAAAATTACATCCAAAAGATAGGAATAGTTTAAGAAAACCAAGAAAACTAGAAGTTTTCTTAAACGAACTAGTAATAAGTAGTTATGAGCTGTTGTCCCAAGGGTTAGTAAGATGAAGGAAGTCACTAATCTGATGATGAAAATAAGTCTGAAAAATAGTTTCTATTCTGGAAGCCAAACATTTGAATGTTGATACCCTACTATATGCACTTACACACGTCTTGAAACTCGGGATAGTAGAGGATACCTTGAAATGCTCTTGTCTAAAAGCCAAAGTATGAAGGAAATAAAAAAAATGAAGAAAATATAAAAATGGTGAAAAGAAAAATGAACACTGGTTTTGTTATCGCCAAGGCAGCAATAAAAAAATATAGCGAGGGTGCCTCTTCACCTAGTGCCCTAAGGCCAACTGGTCTGGGAGTCACTGCTAAGCCTTAGGTGATGCAAGACGAGGAAAATACTATCACCTAATCAGCAAGCACATGAGTAATCGGTCGGCTAGTACCTCAAGAAGTATTAACGGTCGCATGAAAATGTGTGAGCAAATCTAAATATTCATCAAATTAATAAGTACTACGGCAGATGGACAAGAGTATGATAGCTTGAATTGAATTCTCCGAGTGTAGGGATGTTCTATTCACACACGTAGGGTATATGATCGATATTTGGATGAAAGGTAGGAATGAAGAATAAAGACGATGTTTTATTGAGGGATGATGTGATTTCTAACAATTTTTCATGACTATTAAGATAGGGCTCATGACAACTGAAAACCTAGTGTAGTTGGAAACTCTTATTTTCAAAGTCTTTCTTTTATGGTTCTTATCTTTATATGTAAATTTCACCATCTCTGTTTTGTTATAGGATTTTGTGAGTGTAATCCGCTGAAAACCCTCAGGAGACAACACTCCTCCTACTAGGGACACCTAGAGGTTTAACGGCTTGTTGCACGTGCTCAGTGCAATCGTGTTTGCCTACGAAAGTGTGCTTAGTTTTCTCCTTTCTTTTTCTCCTTCTCTTGAATAAACTAGTTTGCTCGGGGCGATCAAAGATAAGTATGGGAGTATTGCGAACCCTAACGAACCCTACAAGCCCCCTTATTATATTAACTACATCCCTAAAATAATCTAGATCTATATTTTTGCATTCTTGCTTAACGTAGATCTAGAAACCATTCTTCAAAACTCTTATTTTTAAGGATCATCAAGCAAGATCCTAAGAGCTCTATCAATATGTATACTCATATATTAAGATAGAAAAACCAAGTAGCATACTACCATGTTTAGCAAGACTGTTATATACATGTGAATATCTCAAGCTTCCATTAAGTAATATACAAACTAGTATGAAACAATAATGGCCCCTAGGGCATATACACCAACATTCACTGCATCGTCTCTCCAAAATAAGACGCACCCACATTCTATTCCACCACTTACCCTTTCCCCACTTCTTCTTCCACCAACCAAAGCACTGCATTGATAAAAAATTTAAATGGTTGGTGTTAACCTTCGGTCTTTGCAAAGCTTGGCATCGACCAATGATTTTTGACCCCCTCATGTGATTTTCAAAAGCTTAACATTGTTTAACTCAAGTTTGGGGGGGTATAATCTGGCTCTTGAAAAGAAAATTTTTACAAAATGATGAGCCAAGAATAAGTTTGGGGGAGGATTTTCACTTATATATTTTGCCCCCATTTAATAAAATTCCTCCCAAGCTTACAGGTTTTTCGAGATATAGCGGATGGCAACAGTGAGGACACTGTTGAAAACAAGTTTGGGGGAGGTTTGTGCTTATTTTCGCATCATTTGCATATCACTTTGCATAAGCACAAAACAATTTTGAAAACCCATAAAAATTTAAAAAATTTCAAAATAAAAAAAATTGTACATAAATAAGATAATAAAAGATTAGATAGTGAAAAATTACATCCAAAAGATTGGAAAAATTTAAGAAAAACCAAGAAAATTAGAAGTTTTCTTATACGAACTAGTAATAAGTAGTTATGAGCCGTTATCCCAAGGGTTAGTAAGATGAAGGAAGTCACTAATCTGAGGATAAAAATAAGTCTGAAAAATAGTTCCTATTCTGGAAGCCAAACATTTTGAACATTGATACCCTACTATTCTCACTTACACACGTCTTGAAACTCGGGATAGTAGAGGATACCTTGAGATGCTCTTGTCTAAAAGCCATAGTATGAAGGAAATAAAAATTGAATAAAATATAAAAATGGTGAGAAAAATGGACACTGGTTTTGTTATCGCCAAGGCAGCAATAAAAAAATATAGCGAGGGTGCCTCTTCACCTAGTGCCCTAAGGCCAACTGGTCTGGGAGTCACTGTTAAGCCTTAGGTGGTGCAAGACGAGGAAAAACACCAAATAAGCAAGCACATGAGTAATCGGTCGGTTAGTACCTCAAGAAGTATTAACGGTCGCATGAAAGTGTGTGAGCAATCCTAAATATTCATTAATTAAAAAGTACTGAGGCTGATGGACAAGAGTATGATAGCTTGAATTGAATTCTCCGGGTGTAGGGATGTCTTTTACACACACGTAGGGTTATATGATCGATGTTTGGAAGAGAGATAGGAATGAAGAATAAAGACGATGTTTTATTGAGGGATGATGTGATTTCTGACATCTTTTCATGACTATTAAGATAGGGCTCATGACAACCGAAAAGCTAGTGTAGTTGGAAACTCTAATTTTCAAAGTCTTTCTTTTACAATTCTTATCTTTAAATGTAACTTTCACGGTCTTCCTTTTATTATGGGATTTTGTGGGTGCAATCCGCTGAAAACCCTCAGGAGACAACACTCCTCCTACTAGGGACACCTAGAAGTTTAAAGGCTTGTTGCACGTGCTCATTGCAATCGTGTTGCCTACGAAAGTGTGCCAGTTAGTTTTTCTCTTTCTTTATTTTCTCCTTCTCTTTTTAATAAAACAGTTCGCTCGAGACGACCGATAATAAGTTTGGGGGAATTTGATCAGTCAAAAATACTGCATTTTTAACATGTCAATTTCCCTATCATTTGCACTCATCTAGAAGTGTTCGGTATTCATATTGCACATATTAGCAAAACATCCATGAAATACCAGATTGCATGTGTTATACTCTAAAACAGGCACTTTAAAGGAAATTGTGTCTTTATCATGGCATTGCATCATCCCTGTATAGCGCAACACTTGTTTCGGAGTCTGTGCAGGAAACTCCAGGACAAAAGCCAAAATTATCATAGTGCTGATCAAAATTACGCCAACTCAAAGACTTGAGAGCTGGTAGATATCTATAAGGAATTTTGAGAATAAACATATCAGAGAAATACCATGTGGCTATAAGGAAGCATATCTGGAAAGATGAAGCCCTCATGCTCCTATTAGGCCGCGGATCCGCGGCCTAAGCAGGCTCATGCCGCGGATCCGCGGCGGGTATACCATGACGTCAGCAAAGCTTCAGTGCAGAATTATTCTCTCCAGCTGTACACCTCAGAAAACTATGGCAATTTCTACAGAACTCTCGAAGCTTCTTCCATATCAGCAAGGATCATTAAATCAAGCTAATCAATCTCCTAACAAACTAGTTCTAGAAGCTCCCTCCAACTAACTCCTTCTAGAAGCCTCTCCCTATAACAAACTTTTGGATGGAAATTCAAATTTGAAATCGTAGATCTAGGGTTTTGAAGTCTATAAAAAGGAGCCTAGATCTAGGGTTAATGGCTAATCTCCAATCCCCCCCATTTCCATCTACAAGTTGAGTGACACATCTTGTAGCCCTAATCCAAAATCCAAGCCAAATTCAAGATCCCGAGTACCATTCAAGCGAGAAGCCTTCAACCTTTTAGAAGCGGAGTCGTTCTTCAACCGAGCAAGTGATCCAAGCCGATCCGCGACTCAAGGAGACGAGCGAAGCCAAATCGACGATCGAGTTCTTGAGCGATTTGTAACGGAATTGTTGATATAAATAAAAGGTGAAATTCTTTAATCTTGCTTTCTTTAAATTCTTGCATCATGATTCGATCTCAATTTGTGATTGTGGTTCTTGTTGTGATGTTTGAGTAAAACTCCGCTCGTAAAGGAGTCGAGAAGATCAATAGAATGATGATGTAACAAATCTTAAAATGATTCTTAAGTCCTACGAGTTTTGTAAACCCTAGCAAATTGAAGAATCGACGACCTAGTTTCGTTGCGATGCTTTCTTGATTGTGATCGCTCGAAATTAGGGATCCACGATCGATTCTTGAATTTACTAGAGGCTAGAATGTGAATGATATCGATGAAGGAACAAGGGATAAATGATGAAACCCTAGTTTCACAAGAAATCTCTAATTCTCATCGATCATCATCGATCTAGTATCAATTCATCAAAGGATAAGAATACATAATAGCTAGATTTCATCACATCTATATATCCGATCGATTCCTACGAGCCTCACTTCGATTCTTGATATCTGGATTGGAAATCATCAATTGACATTTCTTGATTTTAATGTTTTCTTGTTATTAGATCTAGATTTTTCTAATTCTTGAACTTCAATTTACAAATCATGAATTGTTGTTTGTTTTCTTTTCTTTAAAGTTTCAACTCATCTAAATCGAAACACGAATGATTACACTTTCCCTGTGGACGATCCGCACTTACTAACGCGCTACATTCGACACCGTTATTGATTGCGGTCAAAATATTTTTGGTTGTGATTTCTAAACAATTTTCTAAATACCGACACAATCCGAAATCGTTTCAATTAATCATGCTCTATGATTTTACGCATTGAGATATGCTGTTTTTATGAGATTTCTGGATTTGAGAACCGTGGGCATTTTAAAAGAGATTATGTGTTGTTTTAAAAACCCGGTTTCTCTTGATATGATATTTCAGTGCGTCCACCAGGTGTTTTCTCGGTTCTGAGAGTGTCATGTGAAACCCGATTCGAGGAGGCGGATGAGGCCGATTGCGGTTACATGGTGGACCCGGTATGGTACCCCGAGGCAAAAAAGGGATGTGTATATAGACGGTGAGCCTGGCAGAGGGACTACTACCTACCGGTGATTGGTTGGACCTGGCGGATATCCAGAGGATACCGACCGGAGTCGAGAGATGATATGGGCCGATACGTACTGACGGAGCCCGAGATATGAGGATTTACGTGTCGATGCTGGACACGAGTTTCATGATGTTTTCGGGTGTCAATGTTGGACACCCAGGTTCTATGATTTTGATGTGTTACGAGGGACACCGTTGATTTATATCCCCATACTTTCATGCACACTCTTTTATGATATTTACGTGCATATATACATTGATTATATGGGTGGACGAGATCCACATACATACATACATACATTGATTATATGGTTGGACGAGATCCACATGCATACATACACTGGTAATATTATTGGATTATATCCGCATACATATAGGTATTGATTTTCCTTGTTGGCACATATACAGACCTGGTTACCCTAGATATCATAGCATTACCTTTATGATATAGTTGACCTAGGAGTCGTTGTTTATTCGATTTCTATCTGTTGATATTTTTCTACTCACGAGTTGGCAACTCACCTCCGTTGTGCCACAGTTCTTGCAGGTTAACCGCTCGGATCAATAGCGGCTTCGCTGGCACACAGTTGCATTCGGGTGTTTGCATTGGTAGGTGGGACATTTGTATCGTACCCACTCTTGTATTATATTTCATATTGTATCTAGTAAACTCCATCAATCAAAATTAGTAAATTGTATAAGTAATGAAACTTAGTGAGATTGTGATTGCGAGACTTAGAGCGAGGGGTTTTTCGCTACTTATGGTTTTGATGTCTTGCTTATTTATTTATCTTTTATGGTGAACTTCGCCGTTGGGCGTCGTATACTTATTTATACTGTCTTGCGTGGTTGTGATCCTCCGTTTGGCGAAGAGCTAGCTCCCGCTTGGGGATGCCTTTATCATTATCTTGTATTTGTGGTTTTGGATCAAAATATACAAAGGAGGTGCTGCCCAAATTTTCAAAAAGACGAAACATGTTTTTAAACTTGCATAATCCACTTGCATTTTCATGTTCCTTTTCTATGCATTATGAAAACTTGATTTCATTATACCTTTATTTCAAACTTCACCTCCTTTATTTTCTTAAAAAGGTTTAGATTTCTGGGTTTTCAGCTTACTTGAATTACGTTACGCCTCTAGACGTTGCGTGATTTAAGTGCTGGTCACGAGCTAATATTTTGGGTCGTGACAAAGTTGGTATCAGAGCGCTGGGTTTAACCATGGTTCGAGTCTATATTTGACTATGCGGAGTCTAGGGCGGGTATGTATTTCGGAACCTTGGCTTGACCTTACGAAGCTTAGACTTGAACAGGGGGGTATTAGACCCGAACTTTCGTTTCATAGGTTGACCCTAATTGATGGAGTAGGTATCTTGAATAGAGTGACGTACCGTAAGTATGTTCCGCGGCATATTTACGATACGATACTCCACTTAAGAAACCTTAGGGTGTACATATTTTTTGAGATCTATGATTCTCCTCGTACCCATGATTATACATCCATTTGAGATCCTTGATTCTATTCGTTTCCATGATCATACTCTCATTGATGTTGTTCCTTCTTATGATCATGTATCCATTCTGGATTTGTCGTTTCCTTTTTGCCTTTGATCTATCTTCTTCGATACTCGATTGAGGTTCCAGTCACCACGGTTTGAGCGCAGATTGAGCTGCTGCTAGTGTTGCGGTCAGGGCGAGCTCGTCTGGTATGAGGGATGACCATTGTGTTTTCTGGTGACATGGGAACGTCTCGATGTAGTATTATGTTGTGAACTCTTGTGGAGGCGAGTGCTTGGTTTTACGCCGGATGATCGGGCCACTGTTAGAGCTGCCAGTTGCGAGAGGACTGTTGATGTACATCATACCTCAGAGATTGTGATGTCATCTACCGTGTGGACAAATGACCCAGCTGTTGCTATGATTGATAGGATGTCGCTTCCAGAGCTTACGAGCTGAGATCGCTGGAGCTTCCAGGCAGAAATGTGACAGATGATAGCTAGTCTACCCTGATTTGAGAGACGAAGGTGATTCGTCAAATTGATGCGCCGACGCAGACCCAGTTGAGTTGAAGTTTTCTAGTGTGGAGAGTCTTACTCAGATCTAGAGCAGACCGATCCATAGATGACCGCCGATGTATCGCCTTTCCTGGAGGATTGAGGCATTGTTTAGCGTGCGGACGGAGGGTATTCGCATGTCGGCTAGGCGAAGTTAAAAAGTTAGAGCAAGTGTCAGAAACCCATTTTTCCCAAGTTGTTTAAAGTGTTCGGAGGAATATGCAGGTAATTCTGTAGACCCTCTAGAAGAATGAAACCCTAACTCGACATGATGACCATGGAACCGCTTTGAACTTTAGGGTTTACGACAGTTTAGAGGTGCCATCAGTGAGGCTTGGGTTTGCCCTTCTACGGCTAGTCCGGAGGTGCTGTGGTATGTACCAGATATTTTTAGACTGCGCTCAGATGTTGAGCCTTCGGGAAATTTTGGGACCTCGATGACTCGATGTCACGACCCGAATATTAGCTCATGACCAGCACTTGAATCACGCAACGTCTAAAGGCGTAACGGAATTCAAGTAAGCTAAAACCCAGAAATCTAAACCCTTTTGAAAAAATAAAGGAGGTGAGTTTTTGAAATAAAGGTATATGAAATCAAGTTTTCTTAATGCATGAAAGGAACATGAATGATGCAAGTGAAATTTACTAGTTAAAAAAACATGTTTGGTCTTTTAAAAATTTTGGCAGCATCTCCTTTGTAAATTTTGAACCAAAACCACAAATACATAATAAGGACAATGGCATCCCCAAGCGGGAGCTAGCTCTTCGCCAAACGGCGGATCACAACCACGCAATACAGTATAAATAAGTATAGGACGCCCAACGGCGAAGTTCACCACAAAAAGATAAAGAAATGAGCAAGATATAACCTCAACAGTGAATATAAAACCCATCGCTCAAATCTCGAAACTACAAGTCTCACTAAGTCTCATCACTTATACAATTTACAACTTTTGATTGATGGAGTTAACTAGATACAATATGAAATATAGATACAAGAGTGGGAATGATACAGATATCCCACCTACCAATGCAAAACACCCGAATGTAACTGTGTGCCAGCGAAGCCGCTACTGATCCAAGCGGTCAACCTGCAAGAACTGTGGCACAACGGGGGTGAGTTGCCAACTCGTAAGTAGAAAAATATCAACAGATAGAAATCGAATAAACAACGACTCCTAGGTCAACTATATCTTAAAGGTAATATTATGATATCTAGGGTGACCGGTCTGTATATGCCAACAAGGTAGTCAATACCTATATGCATGTGGATAACATCCAACAGTAATAATCAATGCATGAATATGGATCTCGTCCAACCATAATCAAGGTATGTATGCATGCGGATCTCGTCCACCCAAAATCAATGTCTGCATGCACGTAAATATCATAAAGGGGTGTGCATGAAAGTATGAGGATATATATCAACGGTGTCCCTCCTGACACAACAAAATCATGGAACCTGAGTGCCTAGCATCGACACTCGAAAACAACATGAAAACCGTGTCCAGCATCGGCACGTAAATCCTCATATATCGGGCTCCGTCGGTCTAGATCGGCCCATCTCATCTATCGACTCCGGTCGGTATCCTCCGGATATCCGCCGAGCCCAAATACTATCACCGGTAGGTACTCTCCACCCTGCCAGGCTCATCGTCTACTCCACGAAAAACATTTCTCGCCCCGGGGAACCATACCGGGTCCACCATGTACCCGCAAACGGAATCATCCGCCTCCTCGAATCGGGTTTCACATATCACACGTCTCAAAACCGAGAAAACGCATAGTGGACGCACTAAAATATCATATCAAGAGAAACCGGGATTTTAAAACAGTACATGCTTTCTTTGAAATAGTCACGGTTCTCAAATCCAGAAATCTCATGAAAACAGCATACCGCAATGCGTAAAATCATAAAGCATGATGTATGCGACGTGTGATGGAAATGTAAGCATAGCAATATATCATGCAACATCGTATAAAAGTGCACAGGTAACTATAGAAGGCAGATTATGCAAAGAGTCATATCATGATGCAGCAATCCTACTGTGTAGTGACATAGCAATTATCGATGATGAAGTGTGTGAGCCGGCAAATCTGTGTACGTGTAACATACGCATCATCGATAATGGTGTAAGTGTACTAACACAGATATATGCAATGCAATGAAAATAATATGAATGCAGCATAAAGTAAATCATATGCAATGCTGGCGGGTATACGTATCTAATATGACCGAGTCGGGGAATTTATCAACCGGCATCCAGCCTAACAACATCGCGTACAGTATGATCCATCATACGGCAATCTCTAGTCAAGGGTAAGGATCAATCATCAATTCAAACTCATCACGCATGGAAAATCATCGTAAGGCGGCATTAAGCTAATAGGGATCATATCATCCTATACGACAAATGAGGGTACGGCCTGGAATCACGTACGGCCTATCATCCATGATTCACAACATTCTATATATATATATATATATACCTATGACCCAGGTCACATCCACAAAATCTCACATCAGGGGACCGACAGGGTATAAATCATCTCGATCGACTCGCATCCGTATACCAACATATCATCAGGTCATCATATCCGTATTATAATCTTTTCATCGCATTTATAACTCATATCAAGCCGAGTTTACCTAAACATTCTATCTCTACTATAAATATAGGTATCTAATCTAACATACACACCCGAACCATACAATCAAATTTTTAAAGAAGCGAATCGTAGTTTTGGAAATAGGGGTTACGGTGTTTTTAAGAAAAAGATATCATTGAAAAATCTGTAACCTCCCTCAAGGTATATTTTTTTTAAAAGATACATATGACTCTTCGGTTTAGAAAAAGGTATGGTTCGGATGACGCATCTTGTTAGTTATATGTATACCCTAGAGGCCATTACTGTACATAGGATGTATATTGTAGTGGATGCTGGGACATATATAGGAAGGACTTTCTTGCTCGACATGATAGTATGCTATCTGGTTGCTCTTTACCTTAACATGTATACTGATTGTCTCTCTGTTACATGTTGGTAAAGCCCTTAGGATGTGTACTTGACTACCTGGACTATGATGCGGATCATACTAGTGGGGACTAGGTAGTCCATAAGTACATCCTTCAAGGTCCCTAGTCGTGGGTGTATCGAGACGGGGCATCGATATACCAGAGTAGACTAGCGTATACCTTCTCGACCCATACAGATGGGAGATGGATGATCCCATATCCATTGGTGTTTGACATCAGAGATGATATATGGGTGCTCAGTGAAGACTGGGTACACTGGACGGACTCGCCGAGAACTCCCAGATGGTATTATACCTCACGTCAGATGGCAGTTCTTTGGTGACACTGGTACAGAGTAGTCTGTTGACCCGAGATCGTCATAGAGTCTTGTGTGGTTCCGACTGTGCTTTGATTTCCACCTTACCACGTCCAAGAGGGCGTGCAAAACGGTGGTTTTTGGGTACAGTCCCGAATCACATGGAGGCAATGAGCGATAGGAGGGGATTCGTCTCTCCCGGTATAGGGAGTTGATGTTGTGCTGTGTTCGATTGGCTATAACCGGAAATCCCTGGCCAGGGTTGCTGAGATTTACTGGTAAGTGTTACCAGTAGTTTCTCGAACTGTTATAGACCTCATATCGACATGACTTATCGAGCTATTGGGGTCTGACGTTTACCACCCCTAGACAAGATATGCGACATATCAGACGACGAGACCGGACTGTACGGTAAGTGTTACTGGTTGGATTCACAGGAGTGTGAGGGGGCTTGCTCGTCGATCTTCTGATCGCTCAATACCCGGGTGGCCGTTACTTTTAGCAGACCGCTTGCGGCTTGTGGGTGTTTGATATGATCATCACCTGCTGCCGGCGTATTGACGAGTCTTTAGAGTCCTACACAGAGGTTTCCTGGCTCAAGCGAAACGAAATAGGAGCGCATATGAGATATGTGCGGGACCGAGAATAATGCAGTATGTGATACCGTATTTCATTCTCGCGATAAATGTATCGATTGGTTGTATACGATATAACCTAGTTATCGAATCAAGTATTGATTCGATAAGCCGATACATAGGATACTAGTCGGTTATATGCAATATGACCGGATCGTTAAATCAAGTGTTGATTTAATGATTTAATGTATAATTATATATTTGATATATCACTTTGCATTAGCTAGTATTGGTTCACTTTAAATGGATTTTCTCACTTGAAGTTCACAAGTTGTATATGTGATATACTTTTGTGCACTTGATTGTATCATGTTTGATGATACATGCTTACTTGAGTTTGTGTAAAGATTAAACCATGGTTATTTAAATGGTTAGGGTTTTGTTTTTCATTTTCTTATTCATTTATTTATTTATTTATTCTTTTTGGAAAATGAAAAGCATGAAGAGAAAATGGTGGCTAACTTTGTTGTATATTGAAGCTTCATGAAGCTTTGACTATGTGACCATTTTGTCTCATGCTTAACCCTAACCATTCCCACAAACCATGATTTATTCTCTACACTTGACCATGGTTGATATATGATAAGTATTCTTATTATTTTCTTTTTAAAAAATAACTTATCATAATATCTTCATCTTCTTCTTCTTCTTCTTGAAGAAGAAACCTTCCTCCATCAATGGCAACTCTTGATAATGAGTGAGAAATCCAATTCTAAAGTGAACCCACTCCCTATTTCTTCATCCTCTACCTCTTGCCAAGTAGTAGAGTGTGTTTTCTTCACAAGTTTCATGACTTGGTGAAGTGGGAGCTTGATCTAGTGATGCCTCGACGTAGATCATCTTCGGCACGAAGCCGACGACCTTGCCCGCCCATTTCTCCGATGAAGCCGACGCTTGAGCCCAGGATTCCATTTGGACAGCGGAGAGGACTTCATCACGGAGCCGTGGAGGTGGAGGACCGGATCTACAAAGGTTGTATTTCCGTTCTTGTAGTTAAGTTGTTAACTAGTATCATCTTTCGCCTAAAATTCTTGCCAACGATCTTGTTAGGGTTTCTCGGCACCTATAAAATTTGAAATTGGCATGGTTGATACCTTGTCAGACATCTTGAGAGTGCCTAGGAACCCTACACATCTACATCGACTATCTAGTCCTACGGTATCCTAAACGGCAATATCGGCAAACGTCGTCCTCGAATCCCGTCATCACATAATAGCCGTATTATCTCATTTCTAACTATACTTAGTTTCTAATATAGTATCACTAACTATCCTTTACTATAACCCTAGCTTCCTAATCTAGGTTTCCTAACCATATTCTATAATCATTTTTCCATCAATACTTTGCGGCGGTGCTATACGCCATCCACCCGACTTCCCACGTGGATATAGATCCACTCATCTGGTCTTCGCTCGCCGAAATCGATGACGCCGTGCTCCTTCACCTTGGAATCCATACGAGGGTACCTAATATAATAAACAATCGCAATACGTATTAAAATCGAATCCGGAAAACCGATATGGCGCACGGTGTGCTCATAGGTTAGAACCTATGTCCTATACGTGCAAAACAATCAAACAACCCCTGTTGTCGATGTACAAACATCCGACAACCAAATACAAATCCAATTGTCAAGAAATTGCATTTCAAAATACGGAAAACATAGCCTAAAACACACCAAAATGCTCCCAGATTTTCCCCAGGTGACAATTAGCCAATTCTGTATATAGGAGGGGTCTATTTTAGTGCAAAAGGAGCCATAGACTAAATTTGGGACCCTATTTCCCTGCTCTGGCCGCAAATTGCGGCCAGAATGGATAAATCTGCGGCCTTGGGTTGGGGTATGGGGTTAGGGTTTCAGTGGTAGCTTCCTAGGTGCATGCACGACTCCCAGTAATTGCAAAATCATTTCTAGTGCCCCCGGGTTGCTCCAGATTCCAAAATACCCTCTCAAATCATAAATTTATCCGATGTCGTGGTTTCTAAATTCATGTTTTGGGGTTTCTAGTCTCTGGTATAGGTCATTAAACAGCACCCAAGTCTGGTTAACAGCCACAACATCACCAATTCAAACAAACACTCAACCCTTTACTAGGGTTTCCCAAAGTTCACTAAACTTCACAATATCGGTTTAAAGTTAACATGGATGTAAAAGAAATGTGAATACTAAGCTCATGGTTCAGGAAATACCTCATTTGGAAACTCAAGAATCTTCTTGAGTTGCCCCAAGTGTCCAAAATGCAAGCTTTCTTGGTCCAATGTGTTGCTAGTGAGCTTGTGCATCTTTTTTGTGAAATGGGGTTTGAGTTTTGAAGGGTTTTTCATGGAGTTTAAGAGGCTTGAAGAGGGGAGGGAGTGAGGGCTGAAGCAGCAGCAGCAAGAGGGGGAGAGGAGAGGAAAGGATGAGATGAAAATGGTGAGATGAGTGAATGGCCAAGTCAAAGATACCCCTCACCTTTCTCTCTCTCACCCATACCTCATACTGTATTCCTTTTCTTTTCTTTTCTTTTCTCATTAACTTACAACCATGCAAGAATCATGAGGAATGCCATGGTAAACAAAAATGTAACAAGTGAAGAAAAGACTTGTGCATGTTTTGCACAAAACATGCTTAAAACCCGATTAGCGATTTTTAATCGCGATTAGCACTAAATTAGTGTCAAATAACTCGTAAAACTTCATAATTTGCATAAATCCAATAAAGCACCCTCATTTTAGTAATTTCCATAATTTTCCCAATTTATCGGTATTTAATTATACCAAAATATTAAAATATTCAATATAATATTATTTAATTATAAAAATTCCCAAAAATAATATTTTATTTTTCTGAAGTGTTACACTCGATCGAAAAGTTTGACGTCGTCCAGATATCATGTGATAAGAAATCAGCAAGCTGACCAGTTTTGGATAAAGGACCTCACCCAGATGCGTTGTGAGTTGATCGAGAACGGACGAGTATTGAGTATTTCTCCGATGGTTGGGGGCGAGTTCACGAGGACGTGTTCGGCCAGATATCTTCTACAGAGTGATGAGGATACAGAGTACGCGATTTCGAGTCCGTGTGAAAGACTCCGGATTGACCGTGGCCGAGAACAGTTGCAGTGCGCAGATAGCATGGCGTGACGTCATAGTGGACGATGATACAGACGAGTGGAACCAGAGATTCGTGCGAGACGCTGACGAGATGTTGTTACTCCTCGTTGAGATTAAAGATCTGATATGCATACAGAGGCATTGGGATACGGCCAGTTCCCGAGAAATGTGTGCGGAACACGCAGATGTCCAGAAAATGAGAAAAGATTATGCAAGAGTACCGGCCTCCAAACAGTTCGGCACAGGCGAGATTGGAAGAGACCTTAAGCAGGATTCCTTCCGGGACACTGCTGCAATGAGATTTGCACCCAGGATCAGATGTGTCACATGTATTCAGAGAGCTAGAGGCCGACGCCAGTGACGTGCTGCCTTATGAGTGGTCGTGATGATTGACCGAGAGATGAATAGAGAAGTGCCAGAACGGAATCATCCCCGTTAGCACATGTTCATATCAGATTTTTGCATTTTTATACCGCCCAATTTTTTATCATATTGCTTATCGGTAGGTACTCTTGAGCCGTGTTGCTAGTCAATTGCAGGATACAGGTTTTCGGATCTTAACGGTGAAATTCATGGAAAAAAACACGACAAAATCCGGGTTCCTGCCAACCACAGATAAAACACGGGTCTCCGCTCTTTATCCGTCTGTTGCCACACACCAGTTTAAGAGACAAAATGGCAAATCAATGTCATTTTCATGCATAAGGCTCAATGGCAACACAAGATACAAGAAATCTACGCGGAGCTCGAGGAAATCATGACAAAAAGATCCACATCAAATCACCTTTTGACATGCTGCAAATCTGGAGGAAATGTGGAGAGATTCTGAGAAATAAAGTGTACCAAACTGATTCAAACATCAACACTGAAGGGTTGCTAGGCACGCGCACAAGGGTCTACGAGGCATCAACCATGCCCGAATAAAAATTTAGCCGTACCGAACAACCCGAATACGGAACTTTAAACTAGAGATTAGGCGAAAAACAACATGCTAAACGATTTAACACTAAGTGAGAGGGATCACAACCTTTGTAGATCCGGTCCTTCACTTCATATGCTCCGTGTTGTGGTCCCTTTGCTGCGATCATCGGGATCCGGACTCTCGAGAGGTTCCACGAGGAGAAAGACGCAACCTTTGCTTCCGATCTTCGATACTAAGATGATCTACCTCGAAGTTTCTTTAACACAAGCTAACACTCATGAAATGATGTGAACACCCTCATCTAAATGGCAAGGGAAGATGAGGATGATGAAGTAGGAATTTTGCTCTATTTATTTATCTTTTTCTCATATTTATTCATCACCTTTGAAAAACAAGCAAGCTTTTCCATGGAAGAAATGAAGGAGGAAGAAGATGATAATTCATTTGTGATGAATAGGAAAGGAAATAATATGATAGATAATGCAACCATGGTCAAGCTAACTCTTGTAGAGATTTTACTAGGGTTAAAGGTTTGGTTAGGGTTTTGAAATATCTAGCATAATATCTTAACAAAGACAAAGAAAGAAAACTTCTAGAAACTTCTAGAAAGTCTTAACCCTAATCACACCCTAACCATGTTTAATCTCTACTAAACAAGTTGCATTATTTATCATATCATGTTACAATATCATATATCACATATACAATATTTATTGCAACAAAATAAAATAATACATTTAACATATATCGCATATATATCAATGCATTACCCGAGTGAGAAAAAGAATCTTATAGTGAGCAAATATTAGTTAATGTAATTTAATATATCAAATATATTATTATACATTAAATTATCGAATCAACACTTGATCCGACAATCCGGCTATATCGCATATAACCGGCTAATAGTTATCCGTACCGATTCATCGAATCAACACTTGATCCGATGACCCGGCTGATATCAAATATCGCGAGAATAGAATACCGTATCACATATCGCATTATCCTCGGTCCTGCACATATCACATATGTGCTCCTACTCCGTTTTGCCTGAGTCAAGAAACCTCTGTGTAGGACTCTAAAGAATCGTCAATACGCCGGCAGTAGATGATGATCATATCAAACACCCACAAGCTGCAAGCGGTCAGCTAAACGTAACAGCTACCCAGGTATTGAGCGCTCAGAAGATCAACAAGCAAGCCTGCAACTTCTCCTGTGAATCCAAACAGTAACACTCCCGTACAGTCCGGTCTCGTCGTCTGATATGTTGCATATCTCGCCTAGGGGTGGTAAACGTCAGACCCCAGTAGCTTGATAAGTCGTGTCGATTTGAGGTCTATAACAGTTCGAGAAACTACTGATAACACTTACCAGTAAATCTCAACAACCCTGGCCAGGGATTTCCGGTTATAGCCAATCGAACACAGCACAACATCAACTCCCTATACCGGGAGAGACGAATCCCCTCCTATCGCTCATTGCCTCCATGTGATTCGGGACTGTACCCAAAAGCCACCTTTTTGCACGCCCTCTTGGACGTGGTATGATGGAAATCAAAGCACAGTGGGAACCACACAAGACTCTATGACGATCTCGGGTCAACAGACTACTCTGTACCAGTGTCACCGGAGAACTGCCATCTGACGTATGGTATAATACCATCTGGGAGTTCTCGGCGAGTCCGTCCAGTGTACCCAGTCTCTACTGAGCACCCGTACACCATATTTGATGTCAAACACCGATAGATATGGGATCATCCATCGCCCATCATATGGGTCAAGATGCGTATACGCTAGTCTACTCTGGTGCATCGATGCCCTGTCTCGATACACCCTCGACTAGGAACAGTTATAGGATGTACTCATCGACTACCGTGGCCCCACTAGTACGATCTCATCATAGTCCCAGTGGTCGAGTACATATCCTAAGGGCTTTATCAACATGTAACATAGAGACAATCAGAGTACATGTTAAGATAAAGTACAACCAGATAGCATACTATCATGTCGAGCAAGAAAGTCCTCCCTATATATGTCCAAGCATCCATTACAATATACATCGTATGTACAGTAATGGCCTCTAGGGCATACATATAACTAACAATCTTCCACTTGCACTAGGGCCATCTGTTATGGTATCGCATACCCAACAATTAGCTGCGGTTGTAGTATCTCATACTCAACCATCCCGTAAGAGTCTCTACTGGGAAAAAGGCCTTTGTGAGTGGATCCGCGCTGTTGTCCTCTGTGTTTACTCTCCTAACCTCGATCTCCCTGGAGATCAACCATCTCCATGATCAGGTGATACTGCCTAAGAATTATATCTGGATTTTTGATGGGACGGAAGTTCCTTGGCTGAAGCCACAACTCCATTGTCACACAATGGTAGGAACGAAGTTCATCTTATGAACTTATATGTCTATCCAGACTGCCTCTTTGGTAGCATCCTTGGTAACGATGTATCTTGCCTTTAATCGTCTAGTATGTCACGGTATCTAGCTTGGAACTCTTCCAACATACCGTCCCTCCACTGAGGGTAAAGACAATGCCTGCGACTGACATTCAGTCATCCTTATCACCCTGGAACCCTTCCAGTGATTCTCCCCAGGATCGATTGATACCATCTCACTACAACTAGTGAGTGTCCTAACATCCAATTAGATCTATCTCATAGATCCAAAACCTTGGATTTAGTAGGTATCACTTTGATCCTATATGGAGAATCCTTGTGATAAGCGGAGATTGACCGATCGTAGCATAGGAAACTCCTTCCCTATCAAGAGTATGCCATCCACGTACTCTACGAGGATCACCACCATACTCTCTACTACCTTTTCGTATATACAAGGTTCATCTACCATTTTGATGAAGTCAAACTCTTTGACTACCATATCAAAGCAGATGTTCCAACTCCGCGATGCCTGTTTTATCATATAAAACATCTTGCACACGTTTCCGCTGCTCCCACTGTCTACGAAGCCCTCTGGCTGTGTACTTATAGACGCTCTCTTCTAAACATCATTTAGAAAAGCAGTCATGACACCCAACCACCAGATATCGTAGTCATGGTATGTAGCCGTGGCAAGTAGGATCTGGATGGACTTAAGCATAGCTTTGAAAGTCTCAACTTTTCCATGCACACCAAGTAATCTTCTCAAGATATACTTGCTCCTGATGGGGATTTAACCCTTCAGATAAAGCAACCAAAGTCCATACTTTGTGGGTGTATAAGGATTCCATCTCAGATCGATAAGCATCCAGCCATTCTTACAGAATCCCACTCCTGATGGCCAGCTCGAAACTAGTTGGGTCATCATCTCATGATGAAATTCCCGCTCCCACTGTCATAGAGAAACTAAAGTATATCTCAGGTGGGTGAGGAACCCTGCTAGATCGGCGGAGAGGCTGAGGTTCGTTGGTATCTACTGAATCCTTTGGTTGTACCAAATCATCTGTTGTATTTTGTATAGCTGGAACCCTTCCAGTTCTACATAACAGACCTTGCCTCGAGCTTTTCCAGATTTTACTATCAGACATAGGCCGGACAACCCCAAATCTTAACAAACTTAAGATATAGGCTCCTCCCCTTCCATATCACATATGAAGTGGTAGGCAACTGATTTGATTTGAACCCTATTCAATAGGTATGCGACTTCACAAGTGCATAACGCCCTAAAGGAAATAGGAAACTCAGTAGTACTCATCATAGAGCACACCATATCACATAGGGTGAGTTTGCTCCGCCCCGATATACCATCGTGCTATGGTGTATACGGAGGAGTAATGCTGAGAGAGAATCTCATTCTCCTTTAGAATAGTCCAGGAATTCCGTGCTCAAGTATTCTCCTCCTTGATCTCATCAAAGGACATAATACTTATACCCGTATTTTGGTTCTCTACTTCTAACTTATATTCTGTGAATATCTCAAAAGGTTCGGACTTGTGTTTCAACAGGAACATATGTCTGAATCTTGAGAGATTATCAGAGAATGTAATGAAGTACAAAGAACCGATCTTGGCATGTGTAGACTGGGGACTTTCATACATCAGCATGTATCAGTCCCAAAAGTTCACTAACTCTTTCTCTGTTTCCAACAAACAGAGCTGTGATCATCTTATCTTTGTGACATGACCGGCAAGTTTCACAAGATGTAAATTCAAACTAATTTAAATATGCATCTATATGTAACTTAGCTAGTCGGGTCGCATTGATATGACCTAGTCTACAATGCCTCAAGAAGGATTCGTTCATTTATGAACTATTCCTCTTGTGTGTGTTCTGTATACTAAGAACTGTAGTTTGATTTAGAACGTCAATGCTTTTAGATAACGTGCCTGAACCGATCAACTCTTGATATAGGAAATGTTCAAAACATTATCCAATCAATACAAAATTATATCCTTCTTTACTAATAAAGAGACTGATATGATTTTGTATATCAGGTTCGGTATCTAATAACATTTGTTCAGAATCAATGTATTCTGGTAATACAGGGTGATAGTGACCAACAGACTTGGCTGTAACACTTGCACCGTTTTCTGTCTCATGAAACTTATCACCCGTTCTCAGTTCTCTACCTATCTGTAGCCCATGTAACAGATTACATATGCGGGATCCTGATCCGGTATCACATACCCAGGACGTAAAGGATACTGAGAAACAGTTCTCTGTAATGAACACTCCCGAAGATGATGCATCAGCATGCACTTTCTTCGTTTGGGCGGCACGGGAAATCTGGTATTCCCCAATTTCCTGCTCTGTCTTATAACAATTATAAGTTGGAGCGGGACCAACGTTCCCCAGCTCAGTATAATAAGCGGGTTCGGTCAATATATCCGTTTTATTATCTTGATTAAGGCGTGATATGGTCGCTATCTGGAGAGAGAGAGAAGAAAACACTCAGCGTATGCTCTTGCAAGATTAGATTGGTTATCTAATATATCTGATCAGGATGTCTGCCACTGTTTTAGTCAAATCTTCCTTCAATCCCTAAAAAGAAAGACTAGCCGGGATTAATTACGCGCTACAAGTTCGCCAATCTTTCAGCCAGGCCAGTGTCGGTACTTTGAGGGAGGTCCCCCGTGCTTTCGCACGAACCTAATTACAGTAAACCTCGTTTTCCCAGAGGCGTAACCCCGTTAACACCTTTCTAGACACCTACTTGATCGGCTAATTGTAATGCGTAAAACTCTCCCAGGAGTAACTCTTACTCACAGCGGGTATTGGGATCCAACTATCTCATAGAAGGTATGCAATCTCATTGCAAATTTCAACACTTGAAATTCCCAATAATATTTTACCCCTAGCACCCTATGACCTTGACGGAGGCCAACAAACCATAGGCTACTAGTCAAGTTCAACCCGCCATTTCTTGATCGAATCAAACCCACCCGCACGACCCTTGACGGAGGCCAACAAGGTCGCACGACTACCCTAACTCAATCTGCATCATATGCATAAGCAGATAAATACTGGTTAGCTACCGCACACTGCGCCTTGACGGAGGCCAACAAACGCAGCACGAATACTAAACAGCACTTATCTGAAATGACGGAGGGCTACGACGGGTTTTTCAGAAAACCCTTTGCGTAATGAACTTGATATCGTTGTAGAATCGAGTGATTTTAAATGGAGTGTTTTTTAGGCTTTTCTAGTTTTGCTAAAGGGGTCACTCCCGGTGAAGGGATCGTCGGCCCTTTCCTCATCGAATAAGGTGCGGGATATATCATATATATCGTTGTGCAAAGCTAAAACTATAGAAGCAATCAAAAGACAAACCGAGTTTGTAGCATCTGCCAGTTATTGCTAAAGGAGTCACTCCCGGTGAAGGGATCTCGGTCCTTTCCTTATCGAATAAGGTGCTGGATGTTCTACAAGGAACACCGCTATGCAAAGCAAGAATTGTAGCTACCAGTTTTTATAAACAAGTTTCTACAACATCTTTGGTTTCTTTTTATTTCATTAATCTCATTAATGAAGTCCCATTTTAATTATGCTTCATAAGCATCTCTTTTGAAACGAAATCTGCAATATAACATATATCTCATATATATAATATATAAACATTCGTCTCAGGCAGTAATATGATCTCATCACAGAACATTGCAGCAGAAGAACATATATGAAATATTGGATATACTAGGACGTCCGTGTTTTCAATACGAGCCTGTATAAAACACGGATTCCACGGTCGCGATGAATAGCCAAACCCACATCCCTAGACCCCTACGAGAGCAGCAAGTAACACTGCCAATTCTAGGGTTAGGAGACCCGGTCTCGACTCCTCGAGATGGTCTCCCACTGGACCCTAGAACCCGGTTACTTGTGCTCCCCGCCTTGGGTCTACCTAATGCGGAAAAGTAAATAATATACAACGGTGACATCTTCCGCTACCTGGAAGTGCCCCAATAAAAGAATATTACATACAAATGAATTTTACATGAATGAAAAAGAAAAAACTCTCATCTCACATAAAACCCCCGGCTATTCAAACGCGACGATCCAATACAACATATCACAGCAACACATAATATCTCATATCATCAACGTAAGCAAGTATGCGTATCCCGATTGTCGTTGATGTATAGAAACGAAGCCGGCGATACACCACATACTACGCTTACGGTCACAGAAAAAAAAGTGTAAAACTACAACAGTTGGAATCCGCAACCTCCTTAGACATCGCATGCCTAACCAAATGAATTCCTTAGACATCACATGCCTAACAATTATAAACCCCGCATTTTAGTCTCATTATCGAAAACTCTTTTCAATATCAAGTCGGGCAATTCAACAAGATTCCCGACGTCCTGATCGAATGCTCGTCGCAAACTTTAGTAGACGGCCGCACCCCCGATACCGTCGACGAAGTGCACCGAGGCGGAACACCGCTACCGGGAGCACCCGAACGGATGCTTTTGGTGATGGGGTTCTCCTACAGTCACTTGGTCGGGGCTATGGAGTGAGGCTGTCTATTAAGTTTACCCGGCGAGTATCCGCGTACGCTACGTGATTGCGACGGACTTTTGATCACATCAAAATTCCGTGGCAACCGATCATCTGAGACTAAACTGCTATCCGAATTAAGTCGATGTCGGCGTGCGTATCGCGTATCGCATCAACCGATCATCTGAGACTAAACGTGATTGCGACGGACATTTTACCTCGGCATGCGTATCGCATCTCTGATGTCGGCGGAGTGGAACGTCGTCTTATCCAGATCTTGTACGGACCTCTTTACTCCACTTTCTCTAATGTCGACTGCTTCGGACTCGTCTCATCGTGGCTACATGGACTGAGCTCCAACGGCTATCCTCGTATCGGGAGTCTCCCAAGAAATGTATCTCACCACCTAGCATCCGAATTAAGTCGAGCCATCCGATCGAGTCGTCAAAACCTCATAATCCCCTAAGAGCTCAACATCTTGGGCACAATTTATTAGTATCGAGTACATACCACAGCATCGGTGGTCCAGCCGTAGAAGGGCAAACCCAAGCCTCACTAATGGCACCGTAGAACTGCCGCAAACCCGAAGGTTCAAAGGCTTTCACACGGTCATTAAGTCGAGTTAGGGTTTCATTCTTCTAGAGGGACCATAGAATTGCCTGCATGTCTTTCCGACTACTTTAAACTTAGAATAATAGGTTTCTGACATTCGATCGTCTCTGTCGACTCTCAACGTCTCCGCGTGAAGTCGTCTCTAGCTGGAATCAATCTATCTGATGACCTCGCATCGGGGTAGGCGAACGAACCACCTGTCCTAGTCATTCATCATCGGGTGACTAGCGACCTTCTATCATCTCTTCGTACTACTCGTCCCGCAATAGCTCCAACATATAGGGCGATATCTCGTCGTTCACAGCAAAAACTGGTTCGCTCATCTGCACGCTGAACCGTGCCTCAATCACTTCAATGGTCATCTAAGTATGGCTGGCCTTTACCGGTGGCTCAATCCTCTGGTGCTAATCTGCACGTCCGAGCAATCTCATACGGCGATCCATCCAACGCTCGTGGCGCAAAACACAATCAAAAGACACCTCTCTACAATCGGGTGTCGCCGGAATCACGCCCTGGTCAGTCCTCGTTCGTGACGAGCTCGTGCTGACCGCAACTCTAGCCGTAGCTCTCCCTGCCTGTAATCGTGGCAGCAAAACCAAACTGGTACCGATGAGGCTAGATCAGGAAGGAATATAATACTGAACAAGGAAATGTACATCCTAAGGTTTCTTAAGTGGAGTGGCGTGTCGTAAATATGCCGCGGAACATACCAACGGTACGTCACTCTACTTTAGTCACCTATTCCATCAACCAAGGGTCATCCTACGCTCCGAAGGTAAAACCTAACGCTCTGATACCAACTTTGTCACGACCCGAAAGTACGGAACATGACCGGCACTTAAACTACGAACGTCTCGAGGCGTACGTAATCTAAGTAAACCGAAAACCCAGAAAAGTAATAGAGTGAAGGAAAACCAATTTAAAATCAAGTAGTTTTAATAGCATAAGCCGAGTTATGTGGTTTTAAAAACATCAAGTATTTCCTGAAAATTTCGGCAGAGTCTTTTTTGTAAATACTGGCTCCCAAACGGGATACAACATGAATAGTATACGAAATCAATAAAAAGGCATCCCCAAGCGGGAGCTAGCTCTTCGTCAATCGACGGCCACAACCACACAAGCAATATAATATACAATGCCAAGGGCGAGGATCAAAACTCAAAAGGGAACTCAAAACCAAAAAAAAACCCACAGAAATACAGCGCGCGACTCTAAGGTCGAAAGAATAACATCACTGGTCTCTATCTCAAAAGTAAAACATGTTTGGCTGATGGAACTTCTAGATACAACAGAATAATGATATACAAGATATATAATGGGGGTACGATACAAGTAAACCCACCTACTAGCAAATCACCCGAAGGAAACTATGCCCGCAAAGCCGTAATGAAACCTGTACGGCAAACCTGCAAGAAACTGGGGCACAACGGGGGTGAGTTGCCAACTCGTGAATAGAAAAACATCTACGGAAAGAAATAGCATAAATAACGCAACCTAGGTCAAAGATCATAATATATCCTCAATTATATATAACATGCAACCTATAACAAGGCTAGGGTAAATATCTAACCCGAGTGTAATCTCATGTGCCCGTGTCAGTGCCTCTGGTAGCAATATATCATATGAATGAGGTATGAATGCATGAAAACAGAATACATGTAAATGAAGAACTGTTTTCATAATTTAGTGAGATTTCCTTTGTATTTTTAAAATGAGGTATCATAATGAAATCAGTATAAAACAGTGCCTAGCATCGGCACAAAACGTAATCCCAATATCTCGATATCTCTGTATCACAGTCTCTGTACCTCAATATCTCGAAATCTCAATGTCTCAATCACAATATCTAGGGCGCCGTCAGTCCAGACCGGCCCCTACCATCCGTCTCAAGACCACGACGGTATCCTCCGGATATCCGACGCGTCGGGTAAAATCACCGGTAGGTAGTGCTCCCCTGCCAGGCTCACATCGTCATCATCACGCGCTTCTTGCCCCGGGGTACCTTACCGGGTCCACCATGTACCCGAAACGGTTCATCCGTCTCCTCGAATCGGGTCTCGAAATCCATCAGCAAACTCATGGTGGACGACTCATACATCATGGGAAAAACCGCACTTTTATTTAAAAAGAGAGAAATCAGTTTATATAAGTTTTGCGGTTTTCCCCCCAAATCCAGAAAATTTCATGGAAATCCGAATCCAAATCATCAATAGCATGAAAAACCATGAATATAGGCATAACAATGAATAACAGTATGCATGAAGTGACAAATAATAACTACAATGTTAAGCTGGCATATAAAGCAGGTACACTAATATCATGTCAAATTACTAACTAACAAGCTAAGTCAAGCAATAATATTTTCTAAGGTGTACGTGACATGGCAATTACCGATGAAGATGTGTGTGAGCCGGCAAGTAAGTGTACGTGGTGCATACGCATCATCGGTAATGGTGCTGGTGTCCTAACAATATGATATCAACATTGCAATAAGAAATTATAACATAAGTATGCGATGCGAAGCGAACCACAATAATAAGCGGGAGCTGAATACTAGACGCAACTGTAACTAACCTGCATTAATCTAATATAAGTCCTACAAATGGTGCCTTTTGAAATAACACGAATCATGGGGTTTGAAAATAGGGGCTACGCTGTTTTTATGAAAAGATACGTCTTTTGAAATATCCGTAGGATCCCTTGGGCTATCTTTTAAAATACCCACGATTTGTTAGTTTTTGAAATAGGTAAGAATCGAATCTAATCTAACAACTAAACTAAACTAAAGGGCTAAGCGAACAAGCTGGACTACAGGTAGGGAAACCGCCTAACATCTGAGTCGATCCATATACATACCTGTATATATATTAGTCGGTGATCCCGCCTCAATAATATCATATCCGATACCATATCTACAATCAGACATCCCAAGTCAAGAGTGCGGATCAATCATCAAGATATAGTTCGTACGTAAATCCGTCGTACGGCATCCCCAGATCTGGGTACGGGTCAATATCATATTCCTCACACCATTCCTCTGGTATCCTCTTTATTCAAGATCATAGTCTAGGGTACTGACCTATGTCTAGTACACTACTAATATCCTCAATATACTCATGATCTGACTACAGATCGACAATCTCGTACAAACCGATATCATTAGCACATATCATCATCAAGGGGTATACATCGCCCAATACGGCCTAGTATCAATATCCTAGCATATCATATCTTATATCACGATCACATGTCGACCATTTTATTAATAACACTATTCACCCGTATCGTCGTCCCAAGATCCGCTATAACACCAGGACGTACCTCAAGTACGAATTCTGCCATATCACCGATATCACAACCACAAAACAAATCTCATCGACTCAGCTCAAACCCGAGTATCATCCTCAAATCCGTATGTGAACACATAGTCCCATACCCATGTGAACGAATAACTATAAAGAATCCCATGAGCACATATAAATAGGAATGTATGCAAGTATGTATGTGTGTATGTGTAGTGCAACACTACCCTAGGGTTCGCAACACTAAAATAATCCAACACACCAATATCCATCCTAAACATCGTTAGTAATCCCAAATAACATATAATAATTGTTGGTGTGTATACGCATCCGTATACACCACCACGGACTGCGGGGGTGCTATACGCCATCCACCCGACTTCTCCCCGTAGATAATCTACTCACCTGGTCCTTGCTCGCCGGTGCCGACGTCGCCACGCGCTTGCTTGTCGTCTCGAAGTCCACATAGGGTACCTCCATAATTTATAGATCTCATATGAAATCTAGCATCCCAAAATGCTCTCTTTTCACCAAGATCCAAGCTTGAATGGCAAAGGAATAATGGGTAAGGATTAGATTTGGAAATTTTTGGTGTTTTATGTGGGTTTTTGAAGAAATTTTGAAGGATTTTTGAAGAGAAAAGGGTGGAGAAGATTTTGGGACAGCAAGGGAGGGCTCGGCCAGGTCTAGGGAGGGGAGGAGAGAGAGTGGGTGTGTTGGTTTGTGTTGAAAACAATTTTCCCAAGTCAACAAAGAAACCATACCTCAATATTATATTGTTTTCTTTTTCTTTTCTTGGTTTCCTTTGACTTTTAAGTGAGGAGGTGAGTGGGGGGGCTGCTAAATTCAGCCCTAAGAGGGGAGAGGGTGAGGGTGTGTGTGTGTGTATGAGGAATATTAAGCTACATGCAACCATACCCCAATTCTATTTAACTATATTTCACCATTTAAGCCCTTTTTCTTCGATATTTTCTAAACCGTTTTGGCAAACCATTTCATTTCGAAAACCGCATGATAAAATTTTGTTTAATGTGTTATGATGCAAAAAATTTGTTTCAACTCATTCCAATTTGTAATTTTCCCTAATTAAATGTATTAGTGACGGCTTAAAATAATATTAAAATAATTAATTTCGGAAAAAATTTCAGAAAATTTGAAATTTCACCAGTGGCTCAATAAACACCAAATACTAGCAATTATATAGCTAGAATATGTATATTTAATTTTATAATAAAGATATTTGCATTTTGACTTTTACTGAAAACCCCATTATTTTACCGTTTTTTTCGAAATTTCACCGAAACGATTTTCAAAACGTTACAATCTTCCCCCCTTAAAGAAATTCGGTCCCCGAATTTAAATTAAAACTTTCCCCAAATACTAAAATATTTCAGCCAAAACCATCAAATCGCTGGGGCTCCGAAATCATAAATACATAAAACAAATCGTAGCGCAACGCATGCGCATGAAAAATGAGCATATAACTCAAATCAGAACTCCGTCAAGCATCCCGCAATCATCGGAGTCATGGGGAAGACATCAATACCAAATCCAAAGCAGAACCAATATGATATAACTCGAAACTATACATGTAAAATATATTCAGGTACTGTCCTCTGACTAGTCCTGCTCAGTACGAAAACACATTGCAATATCATAAAAACGTACTGCTCTATAAGAAAAATCAATCCCAAAATACGCGTATGAATACTACGCGCGTCTTGTGCGCACGGAAATCAAAATCCAAATATGTGCCATACATATACACAGAAACAACATCTAAGTGCATCGAGTGTGCACGAAACATCTGTCGTAGGCAACATGTGTGCCTGACAGCAAAATCAGGTGCATCTGACATGCACGAAAAATCTCGATTTAGTGCATCTGGTGTGCACCAAAATCACACTTCAAAACATGCGCGAAAATCCAAATCAGGTGCATCCATCGTGCACGAAATCATGAAATCCAATATCAAGTGCCGAACATGCGCAAAATCAAATCAGGTGCACAAGGTGCACAAAACAATATCGAACACCACCATCGAAATCAAAGTCCAATGCATCTAAGTGCACAAAAGGCGTATCACTGCACTGCAAGCATATTAACTATACAGAGTGTAGGAACCAAATCGTGTGCGTGCATACGCACAAAATCAACTCAAATGTCTCAAACCGTAAAATCACAAACATGTGAAACCCAAGCACAAAAATGATATCAAGTGCAACACTGTGCAAATATCGTAAATCCTCAATCATCAAAATCAAATCATTCGAATAAATCACCCAAAACATCAAAATCAATAATGGCGGCATAGTACCGCTCAAGCGCATCCTCTAAGAATCTCTGGCCAACTGCCGTGGTCACTCATAGCATGTCTCGTCGACGATCCTAAACTCTGGCCTGCCGGTGTGCATAACAATGACCACTCCTGGGTCAAGGTCTTCACTGGGAATTACCAATCTCTCGGTCCATCGGCTCATCGGCCTTGTCAGGTGTGCTAACGGGGATGATCTCGTTCTGGAACGTCTCTTGTCATCTCCCGGTCAATCATCGCGACCACTCGTAAGACAGCATATCACTAGCGTCGGCCTCTGGTTCTCTGAATGTACGTGACACATCTGATCCTGGGTGCAAGTATCATTGCAGCAGTGTCCTGGATGGAATCCTGCTCACGGTCTCTTCCATGTCTCGTCCCTGCCAACTGTCCGGAAGTCATCGTCCTTTCCTATATCTACATCTTGCTCCGGAACGGCTGCATACCCATCGCGACTCCTTCTGGAAGGTATATCCAGTACTCTGCCTCGGCATGCGTATCGCATCTCTGATGTCGGCGGAGTGGAACGTCGTCTTATCCAGATCTTGTACGGACCTCTTTACTCCACTTTCTCTAATGTCGACTGCTTCGGACTCGTCTCATCGTGGCTACATGGACTGAGCTCCAACGGCTATCCTCGTATCGGGAGTCTCCCAAGAAATGTATCTCACCACCTAGCATCCGAATTAAGTCGAGCCATCCGATCGAGTCGTCAAAACCTCATAATCCCCTAAGAGCTCAACATCTTGGGCACAATTTATTAGTATCGAGTACATACCACAGCATCGGTGGTCCAGCCGTAGAAGGGCAAACCCAAGCCTCACTAATGGCACCGTAGAACTGCCGCAAACCCGAAGGTTCAAAGGCTTTCACACGGTCATTAAGTCGAGTTAGGGTTTCATTCTTCTAGAGGGACCATAGAATTGCCTGCATGTCTTTCCGACTACTTTAAACTTAGAATAATAGGTTTCTGACATTCGATCGTCTCTGTCGACTCTCAACGTCTCCGCGTGAAGTCGTCTCTAGCTGGAATCAATCTATCTGATGACCTCGCATCGGGGTAGGCGAACGAACCACCTGTCCTAGTCATTCATCATCGGGTGACTAGCGACCTTCTATCATCTCTTCGTACTACTCGTCCCGCAATAGCTCCAACATATAGGGCGATATCTCGTCGTTCACAGCAAAAACTGGTTCGCTCATCTGCACGCTGAACCGTGCCTCAATCACTTCAATGGTCATCTAAGTATGGCTGGCCTTTACCGGTGGCTCAATCCTCTGGTGCTAATCTGCACGTCCGAGCAATCTCATACGGCGATCCATCCAACGCTCGTGGCGCAAAACACAATCAAAAGACACCTCTCTACAATCGGGTGTCGCCGGAATCACGCCCTGGTCAGTCCTCGTTCGTGACGAGCTCGTGCTGACCGCAACTCTAGCCGTAGCTCTCCCTGCCTGTAATCGTGGCAGCAAAACCAAACTGGTACCGATGAGGCTAGATCAGGAAGGAATATAATACTGAACAAGGAAATGTACATCCTAAGGTTTCTTAAGTGGAGTGGCGTGTCGTAAATATGCCGCGGAACATACCAACGGTACGTCACTCTACTTTAGTCACCTATTCCATCAACCAAGGGTCATCCTACGCTCCGAAGGTAAAACCTAACGCTCTGATACCAACTTTGTCACGACCCGAAAGTACGGAACATGACCGGCACTTAAACTACGAACGTCTCGAGGCGTACGTAATCTAAGTAAACCGAAAACCCAGAAAAGTAATAGAGTGAAGGAAAACCAATTTAAAATCAAGTAGTTTTAATAGCATAAGCCGAGTTATGTGGTTTTAAAAACATCAAGTATTTCCTGAAAATTTCGGCAGAGTCTTTTTTGTAAATACTGGCTCCCAAACGGGATACAACATGAATAGTATACGAAATCAATAAAAAGGCATCCCCAAGCGGGAGCTAGCTCTTCGTCAATCGACGGCCACAACCACACAAGCAATATAATATACAATGCCAAGGGCGAGGATCAAAACTTAAAAGGGAACTCAAAACCAAAAAAAAACCCACAGAAATACAGCGCGCGACTCTAAGGTCGAAAGAATAACATCACTGGTCTCTATCTCAAAAGTAAAACATGTTTGGCTGATGGAACTTCTAGATACAACAGAATAATGATATACAAGATATATAATGGGGGTACGATACAAGTAAACCCACCTACTAGCAAATCACCCGAAGGAAACTATGCCCGCAAAGCCGTAATGAAACCTGTACGGCAAACCTGCAAGAAACTGGGGCACAACGGGGGTGAGTTGCCAACTCGTGAATAGAAAAACATCTACGGAAAGAAATAGCATAAATAACGCAACCTAGGTCAAAGATCATAATATATCCTCAATTATATATAACATGCAACCTATAACAAGGCTAGGGTAAATATCTAACCCGAGTGTAATCTCATGTGCCCGTGTCAGTGCCTCTGGTAGCAATATATCATATGAATGAGGTATGAATGCATGAAAACAGAATACATGTAAATGAAGAACTGTTTTCATAATTTAGTGAGATTTCCTTTGTATTTTTAAAATGAGGTATCATAATGAAATCAGTATAAAACAGTGCCTAGCATCGGCACAAAACGTAATCCCAATATCTCGATATCTCTGTATCACAGTCTCTGTACCTCAATATCTCGAAATCTCAATGTCTCAATCACAATATCTAGGGCGCCGTCAGTCCAGACCGGCCCCTACCATCCGTCTCAAGACCACGACGGTATCCTCCGGATATCCGACGCGTCGGGTAAAATCACCGGTAGGTAGTGCTCCCCTGCCAGGCTCACATCGTCATCATCACGCGCTTCTTGCCCCGGGGTACCTTACCGGGTCCACCATGTACCCGAAACGGTTCATCCGTCTCCTCGAATCGGGTCTCGAAATCCATCAGCAAACTCATGGTGGACGACTCATACATCATGGGAAAAACCGCACTTTTATTTAAAAAGAGAGAAATCAGTTTATATAAGTTTTGCGGTTTTCCCCCCAAATCCAGAAAATTTCATGGAAATCCGAATCCAAATCATCAATAGCATGAAAAACCATGAATATAGGCATAACAATGAATAACAGTATGCATGAAGTGACAAATAATAACTACAATGTTAAGCTGGCATATAAAGCAGGTACACTAATATCATGTCAAATTACTAACTAACAAGCTAAGTCAAGCAATAATATTTTCTAAGGTGTACGTGACATGGCAATTACCGATGAAGATGTGTGTGAGCCGGCAAGTAAGTGTACGTGGTGCATACGCATCATCGGTAATGGTGCTGGTGTCCTAACAATATGATATCAACATTGCAATAAGAAATTATAACATAAGTATGCGATGCGAAGCGAACCACAATAATAAGCGGGAGCTGAATACTAGATGCAACTGTAACTAACCTGCATTAATCTAATATAAGTCCTACAAATGGTGCCTTTTGAAATAACACGAATCATGGGGTTTGAAAATAGGGGCTACGCTGTTTTTATGAAAAGATACGTCTTTTGAAATATCCGTAGGATCCCTTGGGCTATCTTTTAAAATACCCACGATTCGTTAGTTTTTGAAATAGGTAAGAATCGAATCTAATCTAACAACTAAACTAAACTAAAGGGCTAAGCGAACAAGCTGGACTACAGGTAGGGAAACCGCCTAACATCTGAGTCGATCCATATACATACCTGTATATATATTAGTCGGTGATCCCGCCTCAATAATATCATATCCGATACCATACCTACAATCAGACATCCCAAGTCAAGAGTGCGGATCAATCATCAAGATATAGTTCGTACGTAAATCCGTCGTACGGCATCCCCAGATCTGGGTACGGGTCAATATCATATTCCTCACACCATTCCTCTGGTATCCTCTTTATTCAAGATCATAGTCTAGGGTACTGACCTATGTCTAGTACACTACTAATATCCTCAATATACTCATGATCTGACTACAGATCGACAATCTCGTACAAACCGATATCATTAGCACATATCATCATCAAGGGGTATACATCGCCCAATACGGCCTAGTATCAATATCCTAGCATATCATATCTTATATCACGATCACATGTCGACCATTTTATTAATAACACTATTCACCCGTATCGTCGTCCCAAGATCCGCTATAACACCAGGACGTACCTCAAGTACGAATCCTGCCATATCACCGATATCACAACCACAAAACAAATCTCATCGACTCAGCTCAAACCCGAGTATCATCCTCAAATCCGTATGTGAACACATAGTCCCATACCCATGTGAACGAATAACTATAAAGAATCCCATGAGCACATATAAATAGGAATGTATGCAAGTATGTATGTGTGTATGTGTAGTGCAACACTACCCTAGGGTTCGCAACACTAAAATAATCCAACACACCAATATCCATCCTAAACATCGTTAGTAATCCCAAATAACATATAATAATTGTTGGTGTGTATACGCATCCGTATACACCACCACGGACTGCGGGGGTGCTATACGCCATCCACCCGACTTCTCCCCGTAGATATAAATCTACTCACCTGCTTCTTGCTCGCCGGTGCCGACGTCGCCACGCGCTTGCTTGTCGTCTCGAAGTCCACATGGGGTACCTCCATAATTTATAGATCTCACATGAAATCTAGCCTCCCAAAATGCTCTCGTTTCACCAAGATCCAAGCTTGAATGGCAAAGGAATAATGGGTAAGGATTAGATTTGGAAATTTGTGGTGTTTTATGTGGGTTTTTGAAGAAATTTTGAAGGATTTTTGAAGAGAAAAGGGTGGAGAAGATTTTGGGACAGCAAGGGAGGGCTCGGCCAGGTCTAGGGAGGGGAGGAGAGAGAGTGGGTGTGTTGGTTTGTGTTGAAAACAATTTGCCCAAGTCAACAAAGAAACCATACCTCAATATTATATTGTTTTCTTTTTCTTTTCTTGGTTTCCTTTGACTTTTAAGTGAGGAGGTGAGTGGGGGGGCTGCTGAATTCAGCCCTAAGAGGGGAGAGGGTGAGGGTGTGTGTGTGTGTATGAGGAATATTAAGCTACATGCAACCATACCCCAATTCTATTTAGCTATATTTCACCATTTAAGCCATTTTTCTTCGATATTTTCTAAACCGTTTTGGCAAACCATTTCATTTCGAAAACCACATGATAAAATTTTGTTTAATGTGTTATGATGCACAAAATTTGTTTCAACTCATTCCAAATTGTAATTTTCCCTAATTAAATGTATTAGTGACGGCTTAAAATAATATTAAAATAATTAATTTCGGAAAAATTTTCAGAAAATTTGAAATTTCACCAGTGGCTCAATAAACACCAAATACTAGCAATTACATAGCTAGAATATGTATATTTAATTTTATAATAAAGATATTTGCATTTTGACTTTTTACTGAAAACCCCCTTATTTTACCGTTTTTTTCGAAATTTCACCGAAACGATTTTCAAAACGTTACAGACAGCTGAGAAGATCTTGCAATGTGGTTTCTACTGGCCACAACTCTTCAAAAGCGCTCATGACTATTGCAAGACTTGCTCCCGGTGCCAATACATGGGCCGGATATCCCGGAGGAACGAGATGCCGGTCCAACCAATCTTGGTTGTGGAGATTTTCGATGTTTGGGGGATCGATTTCATGGGGCCGTTTCCCAGCTCTTTTGGGAACTTGTACATCCTTCTCGCTGTTGATTACGTCTCTAAGTGGGTCGAGGCTGTGCCCAGCCGAACTAACGACAACAAGGTTGTCGTTAGGTTCCTTAAAGAAAACATTTTCTCCCGGTTTGGGCACCCCCGAGCGATCATTAGCGACAATGGAACTCATTTCTGCAATAAGACTTTCGAGGCCTTGATGCGGAAATATTCCATTAGTCATAAGCTATCTACGCCCTACCACCCCCAAACCTGTGGTCAGGCCGAGGTTTCAAATCGGCAAATCAAACAGATACTGGAGAAGACGGTTTCCAAGAACCGAAAAGATTGGTCGCTGAAACTCACTGATGCCCTTTGGGCATTTCGAACCGCTTATAAGACCGATCTTGGCATGTCTCCCTATCGGCTTGTATACGGAAAGGACCTTTCGAAATCGAGCATCGCGCATTTTGGGCGATAAAGGAGCTGAATCTGTCTCTCGAAGATGCGGGCAGCCATCGGAAGCTGCAGTTGAACGAATTAAGCGAGCTTAGGGATGAGGCTTACGATAACGCGGTTGTCATTAAGAACCGAACGAAGGTGTTTCACGATAAACACCTTTTGCGCAAAACCTTTGTACCTGGTCAGCAGGTACTGCTTTACGACACCCGGCTACACTTCCATCCAGGAAAGCTCAGATCTCGCTGGAAAGGGCCGTATTTTGTGCGGAATGTGTATCCGCATGGCGCTGTGGATTTGGAGAATCCAAAGGACGGTTCATTTTTCAAAGTGAACGGACACCGACTGAAACCGTACCTTAGCGCCGAACCAACAGAGGAGCTCTTGGTCATACAGGAGCCGGTTTACCCTGCATAATCTTCCTCTGCCTACCACCAAACTTCGGATATCCAGCCAAGAACAGTGGACACTGTTCCAAATAAGTTTGACAGTGAGGACACTGTCCTGTTTAAGTTTGGGGGTACGCTCGGTACGCATTTCTAACCTTCGCATTCATATGTATATTTTGCATCTGCATATTAAAATCCATAAAAATCAGAAAATTTTCTAAAAACATATTCTAAAAACATAAAAACTTTTTGTCAAGTTAGCTAGTGGGAGGACTCTGATTCAACATTTCGAAGGTTTTGTTTGATAAAATAAGAATAACTAAATCTTATGTTTAGATTTTGAAAACCTGAAAGATAACTCTCCTTTGAAGTTAACTATAGCTGATATACGTCTTTACATCACACTACACGTGTTGTGAGTTTTGGAAATTAGATGACAAGTCTTTTATGTCTAAAAACTTTTAAATGGATAAATAATTTTCTAAGGATCAAATAGGTTTGTTCTGAAATAAGTAATATCAAGAATAGTTTATGAAGTGAGTGAATATGAAGGAATGTTATTGATACCTTAATTGGAACTAAGTCTGAAAAATAACCCATCTGGAACTTGATTGGAATGATTACACACCAAAACCAACTAAACACGTCTTTTATCCAAAAAATAATTGAACTGCCGGTTATATCTCCGTTCGCATTGAATCATCATGATTTTCACGCCAAATTGTCTTTTGTTTTTTGACCTAGGTAACTTGAGTAATTAAGTCCGCTGGGGTGTAATGCCCTAAAGCCAACTGGTTTGGGTGCATTGGCCCAAAGCTCGCTAAGAAGCCTAGAAAATCCAGATTAAAACAAAGTCAAGCAAGTGTTCTCTCCGAGCTAAAATTCCTAACGGTTCTTTGTGTGAGAATAATCTTGATAAAAGACAGGCTTTTATAAAAAAAAAATTAGCGGAGATATGAAGGTTTTATTCTATGATAAAGACTATTGCACGTTCACAGAGATGTGTATGAAATGAAAACAAGAAAAAGGTGGAGTGAAAAATAAGACCTAATTTCCTGTTAGGGAAGATAGAAATTCTGAAGTTAAAACTTTACTGGAAAACGAAACTTGAAAATGCTTAACTCTTTATAAAACTTATGTGATCCTTTTAAAAAAAATTATCTGGACTTATTGTGTGATATGATGACTTTATTCGATCCTTCTGAAACTTAACGACACTATTTGCACTGCACGTAAAGACATATAAAATCTGTAGTTAAATAAGAAGCGAGGTGTGAAAAATAAAGGTTCGATAGTCTAGACTTAGGATCATAGAATTGTTATTTTCTGAAACAAAACTTTAGGAGTTTGAATCATAGTTATTTTGGAAAACTAGCTTGACCAGATTTTGTGGGTAGTATCCGCTAAAAACCCTCAGGAGACAACACTCCTCCTACTAGGGACACCTAGAGGTTTAACGGCTTGTTGCACATGCTCAGTGCAATCGCGTTCCCTGTGAAAGTGAGGTTAGGAATTTTTGTGAATAAATTGGCTTTGCTCGGAACGAGAAAATGATAAGTTTGGGGGTATTTGTTCATATCAGATTTTTGCATTTTTATACCGCCCAATTTTTTATCATATTGCTTATCGGTAGGTACTCTTGAGTCGTGTTGCTAGTCAATTGCAGGATACAGGTTCTCGGCTCTTAACGGTGAAATTCATGGAAAAAAACACGACAAAATCCGGGTTCCTGCCAACCACAGATAAAACACGGGTCTCCGCTCTTTATCCGTCTGTTGCCACACACCAGTTTAAGAGACAAAATGGCAAATCAATGTCATTTTCATGCACAAGGCTCAATGGCAACACAAGATCCAAGAAATCTACACGGAGCTCGAGGAAATCATGACAAAAAGATCCACATCAAATCACCTTTTGGCATGCTGCAAATCTGGAGAAAATGTGGAGAGATTCTGAGAAACAAAGTGTACCAAACTGATCCAAATATCAACACTAAGAAGCACAGAAAATCCGAGCATCCAAGTCCTCTAAAGCGCCACGGTTCCGCGGCATTAGCATTCTTAGGCCGCGGAACCGCGGCCGTACGGCCTCCTCAGTTGACGAAATTTCAGGGGTATTTTGGTCTTTTCATGTAGAGGCAGTATTTTGCCCTAGATTTCCAGTTCCCTGCCTATAAATAGCCCAGAACCTTGTGAAGCCAAGGGTGCTTAATCTTGTATTTTTAGGTTTTAGAATACATGTTGTTCTTCTTCCTCTTCTCATCTCTTCTCCATTGAAAAACTTGTAGTGAGCTTTTGTGAGTGAAGAATGATGAATAAAGAAGTTCATTTTGTTATTATACTTGTCTTGTTCTTTAGTTAAATTATTATTGCTTGTAATTTTCATTTGTTAACTTAGTTGTTGTTATTTGTGTTTGTTTCTTTCTTGTCTCTTTTCCTTTATCCTTAAACAACCATGATGCTTACGCTTGATCCTTGCCGAGGTGAGGTCGCAAATAGCTAGTTGTTATCTTCTAATCTCCTTCTTTCTATCTTCCTCTTTTGTTTTATTTTCTTTTCCGTATAATGGGTGAGTAGTTTCATACTTGTTAGGGTAGGATAAGGGAAGTTTGAGAGAAGGAAATCTCTCTCACTCTTTCCTTGCCCAACATCTTAATTCGACTCCCGTTAATTGAACCACAATCCGCTCCCTACGGCACCCTATCCTACATGATAGCGGTGATTCCGTAGTGAGACCGGTTGTGGTTGAATTAACCGGAGGTTATGGCTAAGAGCCAAGAACGGACGGACAAGCACCAAAAGGAAGAACTTAAGCGTTGGAAAGCCTAGCTTATACTCGCAAGTTCCTTCCTAGTCGTGCTAATCCCCGTTGTTCGATTACCGTAACACCGATATTAAGAGTGGAAATGAAAGAAGTGAGCGACTCCTAACTCAAACTAACCTAATCCTAACCCTAACAAGATCTCTTTACATATCATTTTAACACCTAGTTAATCACAAACAAATCTGGACTTTTGGACTTAACTCGTTAAAGCACATAGAAAAAGATTCCCATCTCCCTGCGGACGACCCGTACTCAACCGGCTAGCTACGAGCGAAACCTTTTTGATTGAGGTAATTAACTAAACTTGAACACGCAGAATCCCTACCAATCAGCACACCTAACAGGGCCGATGAGCCGATGGATTGCGAGATTGGTAATCCGAGGAGAAGATGAGTACCCAGAGACAGAGGATGCCAGACCGTGAGCAGGAGGCAAGCGGATATTCTTGTTCTGCCGGTTTTAGGCGCACCGATTCTTTTTTCGACTTTGTAGGAGGTGTACCTCAATGTCATTTTTTGTGATTTGCGTTTGTGATCCGAGTATCATGCTTATATCGCTTGGATTTGTGTTTTGAGGACTGAGTTTCATGATATCGTTTTCATGCACCATGGTTGCACCTACTGGGTATTTACATTTTTGTGCATAGTTATCGCACTGGATATATATTTTATACACCGTTGTGTTGGTTTACGATTTGTGCATATCCATTGCATTTGATGTCGATTTTGTGCCTTCGTAGCATGTGTTTATGATTTCATGGATTTCATACAGTTGATTCGATTTTGTGCGTGTGGTATGCACTCGATTTGAATTTGTACTCGGTATAGCTTATATGTGCTTGTAGTGCATTGATATGCGTTTTGTGCACGCAGTTGCACACGTTTATGTATTTATACACCTTGGTACACCCGGTGTTGCTGTATACGCATTTGAGTTATGTATTCGTATTTCGTGCACTGGATGCACTGTATTTGTATTTCGTGCAATGGATGCACTGTATTTGTATTTCGTGCACTGGATGCACCAGATTTGCGCTCTTAGCATTTGAGGCCCTAGATTTTTATTTCTTGCGATTGTCGCACCAGATTTATATTTTAGTGTATTTGCTGCACCAGATTCGTATATCGCACATTAGTTGCACTAGATTTGCATTTCTTGCATTTGTTGCACCGGACCGGTATTTATGCATTTTTCGTACTGGATTTATACTCCGTACCTTGGTTGCACCCGTTTTATGTCCTTGAGCATTCGTTTTACCAGATTTGTATTTTCGTGTGCGTTGGCACTTGCCGTTTGTTTTCATGCATGCTACTGCACTTTATGCTTTTACAGTCCCGACGCGCTTTAGTTGGATTTTTTCGCATGTTAGGCGCTTGATTTTGGATTTTGTGCGCATCGGATGCACTTGAGTGAGATTTTTACTCGTGCATGTCGGATGCACTAGATTTAGATTTCTTTCGTGCGTGAAGGATGCACCTGATTTGGATTTTCCTGCATGTTGGGCGCATGATATGAGATGTGATTTTGTGCACACCGGATGCACTCTATTAGGATTTTCATTCATGCATGTTAGTTGCACCGGATGCACTCTAGATGCACCAGATATTGTTGTCGTGCACACCCGTTGCACTGGACAGATGCTTTTGTGCACACCCGTTGAACTTAGTTGTGGTTTTGTGCACATTCGTAGCACTTGTATTTGGATTTGACTTCCGTACTCACCAGACGCACGCGATTATTGGATACGCCTTTTGAGGCTGATTTTGCTTTTGAGCACTTTGTTTTCATGATGGGCACTATGTTATATAGTAGCCGAACAGGACTGATCCGAGGACAGTACCTGAGTATTTTACATGCATTAAAAGATTTCCAAGAGGTTTTCAAAAGGAGCTATGTAGTCTCGCTATTTCCTACGTGTCCGTGAGCGACACGAACGTTTATAAAGGAAAACCTTTTGGGATATTTTGAAAAACGACGGAACGTATATTTAGCAAAACATAAATGGACAAATATTATTATGTTACAAATGAGCGTCCGTCACTTATGCCGTGAATTACGCACTCACGTGGTGATTTAGAAAAGATTTTGCACGAGTTTTATTCAGTTCTTGAAAGTTTTTTTCAAATATGCGTACTATATACGTATTATAGAATTTGATTAGTGTATATTGGATTTCAGTAGTGGATTTCGAGATCTGTATCTCTATTGTAACTCCGAGGATATGCGTGTGAATCCGATGATTTGCGTGACGGCTGAAGGAGTTCGATTTTGAGTTTCGTACTCGTTTTCATGCGCACTTGACGCGCTATGTTATTTCTGCGTTTTCCATGATTTCGGAGCCCCGTTGATTTGAGCTGATTATTGAAATGTTTTAGATTTTTGGGGTTTAAATTTAAATTCGGGAACCGAATTTATTTAAGGGGGGAAGATTTTAACATTTCATAAAATATAAAATATTATTTTTGGAATTTAATATTAAAATAATATTTTTCCCGAAAATTGCCCGATTTGCGAAATTGGGGTTTTCGAAAATGGGTATAAATATATACCAATAATTGTGAAATAAATGAAAATTAAAATGATTTATTCATTTAATAATATATTTAAAGGATTTGGCATTTTTAAATTTTATTATGCAGTTTCGATAAAAACTCGATTAGTGCATTGCTAATCGCGATTAAGTCAAATCCGTGTTTCTACAGTTTTTCATGGCTAGTGAATCATGTCATGTTGCATTTTGGTTACATATTATTTTCTTGTGTTGTTTTGGGTATTTGATGGTTTGGTTTTCAAAAGAAAAGAGAAAAGGGTGAAAAAGGGCAAAAGGGTAATAATAGAGTGAGAGGGTTAGAATAAAAGAGGGGGGGCAGCCCCATGGCCCTCCCCACTTCATTTATTCTTCTCCTTCTTCATCTTCATCTCCCTCCACCTTCACCCCATGATATCATCTCAAAATATCCATCAAAACCCTAAGCCCCTTTCATTAAAATTGATCACCTCCTTCTCCTCTACCCATTGGACCAAGAAAAGTTATATTTTGACAACCTTGAGGAGCTAGGGTTTTTCTTGAGTTGCATCCATGAGGTATAATTTCTACCATTTAGATAATTTTAAGTTTCCTTATATTCTAGTTAGTTAGAAATGGGTTTAAGATGTGGATTTGTGAACTTAGAAATTCCTAAAGAGGGGTTTGAGTGTTGTGTGGATTGGGTGATGCCTAGTGGCTGTTACAAAACCCTAGAGACCAATTCTTGACCTGGACCAGTGACTAAACCCCAAAATACGAACTTTAGATTCGTTGATATCCGGTTTTTGTGTATTTAGTGATGGTATATAGGAATCTGGGATGACCTGAGACCACCATAAAATAAGTTCACTTGGCAGAGATATGTGCAGGTGATTATGAAGCAACCCCTGAAAGCCGAGACCAAGATTCCAAAATCCGGCCGCAAATTTATTCATTTCGGCAGTGATTTGCGGCCCAATTTTGGTGGAATTTGTTGATTTTTGGTTGATGGGTCCCTTAGGTGATATATAGAGCAACCCCATATGCAAAATTGGCTAGTTTGACCTGAGTCAAAATCTGGGAGCACATTAGGGTGTTTTTGGCTATGTTTTCCGTATTTTTAAATGTTTGGTTTTGCTATTTGGATTTGTTTTGGGTTGTTGGATGTTTGTACAACGACAACAAGGGTTGTTTGATTTTTTTTTGGACGCGTAGGCCATAGGTTCTAACCTATGAGCACACCGTGTGCCATATCGGTTTTCTGGATTCGATTTTAATACGCATTGCGATTGTTTATTATTGTAGGTACCTTCGCTTGGATTCCAAGGCGACGGAGCATGGCGTCATCGACATCGGCAAGCAAGAGCAAGGTGGGTGGATCTATATCCACGGGGGAAGTCGGGTGGATGGCGTATAGCACCCCAGCAAAGTTTTGGTGGAAACCGATTTGTAGCATATGTTTAAGAAAACCTAGATTAAGAAACTAAGGATAGTTAGATAAACCATATTAGAAACTAAGGATAGTTAGGAGCGATATGATACGACTTGTATGTGATGATGGGATTTTGAGGATGACGTTTGACGATAGTACCTTTTAGGGTGTTATAGGACTAGATAGCCGACGGAGATACGTCATCCAAACAATACTTATTTCTAAACTGAAGAATCGTATGCATCTTTTAAACAGATACCTTGAGGGACGTTTCGGATTTTCAGATGATATCTTTTCTTAAAACACACCGTAGACCCTACTTTCAAAACTACGATTCGCGTCTTTCAAAAACCGCTTGTATGGTTTGGATGTGTATGTTAGATTAGATACTTATGCTTATAGTAAAGGTAGAATGTATTTGTGAAATTGACTTGATGAGGGATATATATGCGATGAAAAGAATATATGACGTGATATGATGATATGTCGATATACGGATGCAAGTCGAATGAGATGATTGATACCACGCCGGTCCCCTGATATGAGATTGTTATGGATATGACCTGGAACATTGGTATATAGATATTATATTGTAGTGAATCTGGAATGATAAGTCGTACGAGACGTTAGGTCCGTACCCTCATTGTCGTAAAGGTTGATAGGATCCCTATTGGTATTATGCCGCCGTAAGATAATTTTCCGTACATGATGAGTTTGACTTGATGATTGATGCATACTCTTGACTAGAGGATGTTGTGCGATGGATTATACCGTACGTGACATTGTGTGGCTAGATGCCGATTGATAGATTCACTAACTCGATCATGTTAGATACATATACCCGTCAGCATTTGCATATGATTTACCTTATGCTGTATTCATATTATTCCCATTGCATTGCTTATACCTATGCTAGTACACCTGCACCATTATCGATGATGCGTATGTTACACGTACACAGATTTGTCGGCTCACACACTTCATCATCGATAATTGCCATGTCACTGCACAGTAGGGTTGCTGCATCATGACCTATACATTGTATATCCATATTGGTGCACATATACATTGATACATCCATATTTGCGCACATACACATTGTATATCCATATTGGTGCACATATATATTGATACATCCATACTTGTGCACATGCACATTGTATATCCATATTGGTGCACATATACATTGATACATCCATATTTGCGCACATACACATTGTATATCCATATTTGTGCACACATACATTGGTACATCTATACTTGCGCATATACATATTGTACCTACATAGATAACTGGTTTTATTGGGAAATTGGGAACCGCATGTTATATTTTAAAAACTGGAATCATTTAAAAGAGCGGTTTTCCCTTAATGTGTTATATCACTGTTCCATATTGCATGATACACGGATATGCTCGCATTTCTATTACATGTCGCATACATCATGCTCTATTATTTTACGCATTGAGATATGTTGTTTTCATGAGATTTCTGGATTTGAGAACCGTGGACATTTTAAAAGAGATTATGTGTTGTTTTAAAAACCCGGTTTCTCTTGATATGATATTTCAGTGCGTCCACCATGTGTTTTCTCGGTTCTGAGAGTGTCATGTGAAACCCGATTCGAGGAGGCGGATGAGGCCGATTGCGGGTACATGGTGTTGGAGATAGTGCCCTCAGAGTCAATTATTGGATCGCAGGTACGTGATTGCAATGATTGCGGAGGACCTATACCGGTAGGACAGTCTTACTCGAGATGATAGTATGCTATCTGGTTTGTCTTTATCAGTCGTGTACATGTTCAGGTGACTGATTACATGTTACACTTTGATAGAGCCCTTAGGATCTTGCTTTACTACCAACAGTATGATGGCGATCATATACGTAAGATTTGGGTAGTTTATACGCATATCCTTAATTATGGTCCCTAGTCGTGGGAGTTTCGAGACAGGGCATCGATACTCCGGAGTAGACTAGTGTATACAGTCGAGACCCCGACGAGGGGCGGTGGCCGGTCTCACAAGCCACTGGTGTCAGTTGGATCACCTAAGATGTAAACAGGTGCTCATTGGGTTATGAGTACACCGGACAGGACTCGCCGGGAACCTGCTAGTTGGTATTATACATATCGTCAGATAGCAGTTCCCTGGTGACATGTGTACAGGTTAGTTCATCGACCTGAGGTCGTCATTTGTCTCGTGTGAGTTCCCACTGTGCTTTGATTTCTACCCTACCACGGCTCAAAGGAGTCGTGCAAACAGGTAGTTTTTGGGTACAGTCCCGAGCCACATGGAGGCATGTGAGCGGATCGGCAGGGGATTCGTCTCTCCCGGTATTGGGGGTGAGATCGTACTGTGTCTAGGAGAGCCATTACACAAATCCCACGGCCGTGGCAGGAGATTTACTGGTAGGTACTCCAGTAGTATCTCAGGGTGTTATTGGGCTACACTCCGACACGACTTATACTGCTATTGGGGGTCTGACGTTACTAGCCCCCTAGGCAGATATGCGATACTCATAGACGAACGGACCGGGCTGTATATACATTGTCACTGTTAGGCTCAGTAGGGTTTCCGGGTGAGTTCGCTCATCGGCCTCCCTTGAGGTCAGTCCATGGGCAGCCATTACGCACAGCTAGTGCCACTGACGGTTTGTGGTTAAACCCACTGCCGGGGTACTGACGAGTCATTAGAGTCCCCCACAGACAGTTTCCCAAGTTCGGGTGAAATGTTGTAGAGGCCGTATGGTTTTATGGCAGGGTTCGGAAAATGCACGTGCGTTTACACACGTGTCGGTTTTCGGACAGATGATACTGGTCGGCTTTGGTTTAAGCCGGATCCGAGTATTATATTGAGTAGATATAATATCTTTGTCTCAGTTGCATTTGTATTCGGTCGTAATACAAATGCGGGTATATTTATACAGTTACGGGGTTATCCTGAAATTCGTTTCGGGATCACTTTTGGAAGTTGCCAGTTTCCTGTTTTCTATCAGTCGTCTTTTAACATTCGGTTAAAAACGGATTTATCTTTTCTTTGGAAGAGTGTGGATGATTCTAGAAGGTTCTAGAAGCGGTGAGGTGTTATTGTTTCATTGGTTGCTTTCTTTGTGTTCACACTGTGTGTTCACACTAGATATTTATTTGTGTTCACACTAGATATTTATTTGTGTTCATATTAGATATTTTCTTATTGTCACCTCTTCCCTCCTACACTCACCCCCCCATTGCTATATATGGCCGGCCCCCTCCTCACTCTCACTCTCTCTCTCACTTGATGGTTGTAAAAGATTATGATAGATTTTGGGGTGTATGGAAATTTCATTGCTCATTTCATTCCATCACCCGACTTATTGGCAACTTCATTAACCGATCGTCCACGGCTTTGGACGAAGTGAGACAAAGTCTTCTACTCATTCTCTACATCATTCTTGGTCGTCTCTTTTAGCAAACTTGACGACCGAGTTGCCTCGAGTCAGAGGCGGGAGCCCGTTTAAAGAATCGTTGACGTGGTGCCACCTGGACGAGCAGATCGGAGATCGATGAGATCGGAGCAGCCGCAACGGAGCGTGGGATGATGGTTAAAGAACGAAGGACTCGGATCGTTCGGTATAACCTTTCTACACTCTTTACAGCTTGTTAGTTTAGCAATAATGGCAGATCCGGGTTTAAGTATACGATAGCGCCAGTTAAAAAGTTTTTGTTCCGCATTTGGCGTCTGTAGACGGCCGGGGCGCTACCGTAGACTTACACATGGTGGACCCGGTATGGTATCCTAGGGCAAGAAAGGGATGTTGTGTATACAGACGGTGAGCTTGGCAGAGAGATTACTACCTACCGGTGATTGGTTGGACCTAGCGGATATCCGGAGGATACCGACCGGAGTCGAGAGATGATATGGGCTGATCTGGACTGACGGAGCCCGTGGGCCGATCCGGACTGACGGAGCCCGAGATATGAGGATTTACGTGTCGATGCCGGACACGGGTTTCATGATGTTTTCGGGTGTCGATGTTGGACACCCAGGTTCCATGATTTTGATGTGTCGCGAGGGACACCGTTGATTTATATCCTCATACTTTCATGCACACTCTTTTATGATATTTACGTGCATATATAGATTGATTATATGGGTGGACGAGATCCACATGCATACATACATTGATTATATGGTTGGACGAGATCCACATGCATATATGCACTGGTTATATTGTTGGATTATATCCGCATACATATAGGTATTGATTTTCCTTGTTGGCACATATACAGACCCGGTCACCCTAGATATCATAGCATTACCTTTATGATATAGTTGACCTAGGAGTCGTTGTTTATTCGATTTCTATCTGTTGATATTTTTCTACTCACGAGTTGGCAACTCACCCCCGTTGTGCCACAGTTCTTCCAGGTTGACCACTTGGATCTGTAGCGGCTTCGCTGGCACACAGTTGCATTCGGGTGTTTACATTGGTAGGTGGGACATTTATATCGTACCTACTCTTGTATTATATTTCATATTGTATCTAGTAAACTCCATCAATAAAAATTAGTAAATTGTATAAGTAATGAGACTTAGTGAGATTGTGGTTGCGAGACTTAGAGCGAGGGGTTTTTCGCTACTTGTGGTTTTGATGTCTTGCTTATTTATTTATCTTTTGTGGTGAACTTCGCTGTTGGGTGTCGTATACTTATTTATACTGTCTTGCGTGGTTATGATCCGCCGTTTGGCGAAGAGCTAGCTCCCGCTTGGGCATTCCTTTATCATTATATTGTATTTATGGTTTTGGATCAAAATATACAAAGGAGGTGCTGCCCAAATTTTCAAAAAGACGAAACATGTTTTTAAACTTGCATAATCCACTTGCATTTTCATGTTCCTTTTCTATGAATTATGAAAACTTGATTTCATTATACCTTTATTTCAAACTTCACCTCCTTTATTTTCTTAAAAAGGTTTAGATTTCTGGGTTTTCAGCTTACTTGAATTACGTTACACCTCTAGACATTGCGTGATTTAAGTGCTGGTCACGAGCTAATATTTTGGGTTGTGACAGTCATCGACTTCGGCAAGCAAGAAGCAAGGTGAGTGGATCTATATCCACGGGGGAAGTTGGGTGGATGGCGTATAGCACCCCCGCAAAATTTTGGTGGAAACCGATTTGTAGCTTATGGTTAAGAAAACCTAGATTTGAAAATTAGGGTTAGAGTTAGCTAATAGTTAGTGAAACCATATTAGAAACTAAGGATAGTTAGAAGTGATATAATACGGCTAATATGTGATCACGGTATTTGAGGATGATGTTTGACGATATTGCCGTTTAGGATACTATAGAAATAGATAGTCGACGTAGATGTGTCATCCGAACCATACATATTTCTAAACTGAAGAATCGTATGCATCTTTTAAACAGTTACCTTAAGGGACGTTACGGAATTTCAAATGATATATTTTCCTTAAAAACACTGTAACCCCTATTTTCAAAACTACGATTCGCTTCTTTAAAAATCTGATTGTATGGTTCGGGTGTGTATGTTAGATTATATACTTATACTTATAGTAGAGATAGAATGTTTATGTGAACTCGACTTGATGTGAGATATAAATGCGATGACAAGGATATAAGACGAATATGATGACCTGATGATATGTTGGTATACGGATGCGAGTCGATTAAGATGATTGATACCTTGCCGGTCCCCTGATATGATATTATTATGGATGTGACCTGGGTAGGTATATAGATATTTATTTTGTGGTGAATCTGGAATGATAAGTCGTACGAGACGTTAGGTCCGTACCCTCATTGTCGTAAATGTTGATAGGATCCCTATTGGTATTATGCCGCCGTACGATGATTTTCCGTACGTGATGAGTTTGACTTGATGATTGATCCATACCCTTGACTAGAGGATGTCGTACGATGGATTATACCGTACGTAATGCTGTGAGGCTAGATGCCGATTGATAGATTCACCGACTCAGACATATGATAGTTACGTATACCTTATAGCTTTTAGCTGATGATTTACCTTATGCTGCATTCATGATATTATCATTGCATTGCATGTACCTGTGTTAGTACACTTACACCATTATCGATAATGCGTATGTTACACGTACACAGATTTGCCGGCTCACACACTTCATCATCGATAATTGCCATGTCTGTACACAGTAGGATTGATGCATCATGATATGACTCTTTGCATGATTTACTTGCTATAGTTACCTGTGCACTTTTATATGATGTTCCATTTGACTTTGGAGATATTGGGAACCGCAAGACATATTTTCAAAACTGGAATCATTTGAAGGAGCGATTTTCCCTTAATATGATATATCATTGTTCCATGTTGCATGATATACGGATATGCTTACATTGTTAGTGTATATGCCCTAGAGGCCATTACTGTATCATACTAGTTTGTATATTACTTAATGGAAGCTTGGGATATTCACCTTGTATAAACAATCTTGCTCAATATAGTAGTATGCTACTTGGTTTATTTCTACTTCAAATTTGTACATGTGTTTATTTTAGTATATCACCTATACACATTAGTGGAGCCCTTAGGATCTTTGCTTGATTACCGGCGATGTGATGGCAGTCACACTAGTGGGGCTGGGTAATCTATAAGCACATCCTTATGCAGGTCCCTAGTCGCAGGACTATCGAGATAGGGCATCGATACTCCGGAGTAGACTAGCGCATGCGCTTCTCATCCCAGTGTGGGAGACGGTCTGTCCCACAGCCGTCAGTACGTCGTACTTGAGATAGTATGCGGGTGCTCGTTAGGTTACGGGTACACTGGACAGGACTCGTCGGGAACTGACTAGTTGGTATTATGCCTATCGTCAGTTATCAGTTCCCAGGTGACATGAGTACAGCTTAGTCCGCTAATTTGACACTGTCACTTCGCCTCGAGTGTATTCCCACTGCACTTTGATTACTACCCTACCACGGCTCAAAGGAGTCGTGCAAACAGGTAGTAGTTGGGTGTAGTCCCGAGGCACTTGGAGGCAGTGACGGTTAGACAGGATTCGTCTCTCCCGGTATTGGGGGTTGACATCGTGCTGTGTCTAGAAGAGCCATTACACGAGTAGTCCCTGGCCAGGGCAAACGAGATATACTGGTAGGCTTCCAGTGTTATCTCAGGGTGTTTTGGGCTTCACTCCGACACGACTTGTACCGCTATTGGGGGACTGACGTTTACCGCCCCCTAGGCCTGCCATGCGATGTATCAGACGAACAGACCGGACTGTACGGAGAATGTCACATTCAGGCTCAGTAGGAGTTCAGATGGGTTTCACCTCGTCAGTCTTCTTGTCGGCATCTACCTGGGGACCGTTACGCACAGCTAGTGCCGCTTGCGGTCTGTGGTTAAACCCACTGCCAGCGTAGTGTCGAGTCTTTAGAGTCCCACACAGAAAGCTATTCGCCTTTAGGCAAAAGAGTAGAGGTCGCATGGTTTTGCGACAGGTCGCATGGTTTTGCGACAGGTCGCATGGTTTTGCGACAGGGTTCGGTCACATCCGTGCACTTGTGCACGTACAGTGTCCGGACAGTTTACACTAGCGGGCTTTGGTTTAAGCCAGATCCTAGTATACCTTTTTGGGATTGGATTTATCCAGTATGCATTCGTGTTCCTCGGAACGCGGATGCGGGTGTGTATGCACAGTTGACGGAGAGACAGAGGCAGAGGATTCTCATTAGGGTTGTTGACAGTTGACCTTTGACTATTGACTTTTTGCTCAACCCTAATGAGAATTTGATATGTGATTAACAATTATATTAATTAAGTATTATGGTGACATGGTTGTTAAGGGGTTGACTTTGTTGACTTGTTGACTTGTTGACTTTGTTGACCGGTTGACTAGGCTTGACTAGTTGACCATCATGATAACCATAGCTATCATTTCATGGCAAAGACTTTTGCTTGCTTGCTCTTTTGTGCAAAATGAGTGCATGAAATGATATGGCTATGGTTGCTTAAACCATCACATAATACTTGATTGATATGATGTGTTATGATACTTTTGGATTATGAGAGCCAAATGAGAAAAGTCTTCTCTCATTCTTTCATGCTCATTCTCTCTCTTTTCTTGAGCTCTCATCTCCTTCCTCTTGCTCTCCCTCACTTGGTCTATGGTTCACTTGTCTCATGAGTTGAGAACCAAGAACCATAGATAAAATCCCATACAAACTCTTCTCTACTCACTCTAGTTCACAAGGTTTAGCAAACCGAGTGAACTAGTTTCTTCAAAGTTAGAAGAAGGAGCCAAAGGTTGAAGCTTTCAGGTGGATCTATCTTCAGCGCAAGGAGACGACGGGGAGAAGCCGATCCGGACAACCATCGAGGCTTGAAGACGAAGGAGTTCGAGATAAGAAAGGTATAAACCCCTTAACCGAGTAGTTAGCAACTCCTAGTTAGGTTGTTAGTTAGATGTTTAACAAAGATCCGGATCTTTAAGTCCATGTTACCACCTCTAAGAAAATCGTTTTTTATCAAATTCCGCATGCCCGAAAGTACCGGGAGAGGTAGCATGGACTTACAGTGGTATCAGAGCCTAGTTAAACTCTATCTAACATGTTAGCAAAGTAGCTAGAAGATCGATCAAAGAAAAGTCGCAAAACGAACCCAAAACTGTCAAGTTTCTGCCGAAATTATTTCTGTTCAAAAGTTGATAATTTTCATCTTAAAAATCGGCTCAGACTTTTGTTAGAATAACCACCAAAATTGGTCCCACGAACCGTTCAAAGCACCGCGCAAACGCAGCGGGAGCACGCTCCCGCCGCGGTTCCGCGGCCGAGTTGACTCGGCCGAGGTCCATCTTTGGTGCAGTGTATTTCTGGGTTTGTTTTGGGATTTTTGGAATATGAATTTTCTGCCCAGATTTTCCAGAACGAAAATTTTGTATTGGGGGCCTATAAATCCGTATTTTTGATCGAACTTCTAAAAGACTTAAGCTGACGGGTTTTTCTGTGATGTGATATTTGTATTGAACGTCTACTAATCGCTATATGTCGATTAGTGGGGGTTATACAAATCTGTGATCTGTAATGTCATTGGAATGTGTATATGAATTCATTGGATTGTCGCGGGTGAATAGCCGGGGGTTGTGAGACGAGAGTTTTCTTTTCTTTCAATTCATGTAAATTTGTAAATTGATGTAATAATTATTTGTATGGCCGCACAACCGGGTCGGGGTTGTAGTCGTCATTGTATAATTTCTTTTTACTGTTTTTGCTCCTTGGATAGACCTATGGAGGGGGTGCACAAACTACCGGGTATGCCGAAGTGCCGAGTGGCCTACTCACGGAGATGAGGGAGGTTGCTTCGCTTCGGGTACTTGGCGGGTAGTTTGCCGCACCCGTAGGGGTCTTGGGTGGGGTTTTGGCTATTCACCGCGACCGTGTAATCTGCTTTTCGTTACAGGCTCGTACGAATTGCGGGTTCCTAGTATATCCAATGTGTTCATCTGTGATCTGAAATGTCTATCATTGCAATATATCTATATATGACATTATTTAGGCGTTGCTTATGTTTTACAGCCGCGCTAGCCCAGCCCCCGCTCTGTCGTTAGTTAAGTAACCTAACGGGTAATGACGGGGCCCCGTGGCGAATGCGAATGGCATAAGCGTACGTCATATTTTGGTTGTTTTCTGCAATGGTAGGATTAAATGATGGGACGCATTAAAAGAACTAATGCAAGAATATCACGCATTAAAAGAACTAATGCAAGAAAATAAACCAAGTAAAAGTCGTTGGAACACTTTCGAAAAACCACTCGGTTCTTTTCAAAACTAACTTTTAAATGCGGAGTTTGAGCCACTCCTTTTAAAAGCTATCTCGTTCCATCGATTATATCAAGTTCTCTACGTTCACGGTTTCGCCAAAACTATTCGTAGCCCTCCGTCGTTTCACATGAATAGTCAATAGTATTCAAGCTGTGTTTGTTGGCCAAAGTCAAGGCATAGTTATTGGTAGCTATTGGGTATTCATGTGCAGCATAGATAGATGCGTTGGTTTGGAACAGTCGTACTGCCTTGTTGGCCAAAGTCAAGGGTAGGTGCGGGTGGATTCAAATTAACCTGGAGAACGACGGGTAAAACTTGACATGTGACTTATGATTTGTTGGCCAAAGTCAAGGTCATAAGAGCATGGGGCAAAAATCCACATCGGGAGTTTCATAAGTACTGAAACTTGCTAGCGTTGCATACCATTTGGAGTGTGATGATTCTGGTAGGATTCCTTCAGTTTCGTCACGCGATGATATTTGGATCCCGATCCTACTGTGAGTATATGCTACTCCTCGGGAAATTTCTCACTTAACGATCAATGCTATAAACCAAGTAGGTGTCTAGAAAGGTGTTAGCGGGGCTACGCTCCCAGGAAAAAGAGGTTCTTAAATTAAGGAACTTCGCGAAAGCGTTGGAAAACCTCCCTCGAAGTACCGACACTGGCCTGGCTGAACGGTTAAGCAAGTATTGTACGGTGAGATTGATCCTGACTAATTCTTCCTTTTTGGTTTGAGGAGGGATTCGAGAAACAGTGGGAGCCATCCTATTTAGACAAACTAAAAACCACTCTAAACTTGCAAGAGCATCATGCTGAGTGTTTCTTCTTCTCTCTCCTAATTGCAGCGACCAATCGACATGACTGGACTTAAGTTACTTCTAGATAAAAACATACTGACATGGCCAAACTACAAAGATTGGCTCAGGAATGTCAAAATGGCAATCATTTACGACAAGCTGGGGTATCTTCTTACCACCAAAGCTCCCCCTGTCCCTGGTCCCACTTCCAGCGTCGCGGATAAGGAAATCCGTAAGACTTGGGAGATTGATAGCGCGAAGGCCAAATGCCTCGTGCTTGCCTCTATGGACAATGAACATCAGAGGAGGCACGAAAATATGGACCTGGAATCCATATTTCTTCATACAAAAGAACTGTATGGAGAGCAGTCTCGTATCGCAAGATACGAAGCGTCGAAAAAGTTATTTTCGGCAAGGATGGCCGTCGGATCATCAATAGCAGAACACGTGCTTAAGATGATCGGCTACATTGAGGAGCTCGCGGACCGAGGGACCACATTGGAGAGTGAGCTCTATACGGACTTAGTTCTCCAGTCCCTTCCTTCCACTTACGCCCAGTTTATACTGAACTTCAACTTGCAAGAAAAAGAAGTTGAACTTTCAAAGCTCCTCAACATGCTGAGGAGCGCAGAGGGCACCCTACAGAAAGGTAGGGAAACATCCACTTTGTTTGTAGGAGGATCATCTTCTTCTAGGTCCAAGGCGAAAGCCAAGGGAAAGAAGAAGAAAGCCCCCGCCAAACCAAGGGGCGGTGTTAGTAAAGTGGATACGAAGGGAAAAGCTAAAGCAACAAAGAAAGCGGGGAAGCTTGTGGATAAGGAAGAATGCTTCTATTGTCATAAGAAAGGACACTGGAAGAATGATTGCAGGGCCTGGAAGGCCAGAACACAGGAATTGAAGCAGGTTGCAGCTTCAGCTTCAGGTGTGTATGTTATTGAAAATTGTCTTTCAATAAACTCTACTTCCTGGGTATAGGATACCGGATCAGGATCTCATATCTGTAATTCTTTGCAGGCGTTGAGAAACCGTAGGGTTTTGAAGGCAGGTGACATGACCCTCAGAGTTGCAAACGGAGCTAGCATGGATGCTAAGGCCGTGGGGGACTATCACCTGGGAATGTCAGATGAACATGTTTTGGTTTTGCGTAATTGCTTTTTTGTACCCAACGCAACTTGTGATATCATTTATGTATCTTTAGTTTCTAAAGAAGGTTATGAATTTGCGTTTGTAAGTAATGTTGTAAACATTCACCTTAATCAAGTTTTGATTGGGTCAGGTACATTGAGCAATGGGATATACGTATTAAATCAACCACAGATTTTCAATGTCCAGAATACACACAAAAGAAAGTCTCCAGAAATAAATCAGACTTTCTTATGGCATTGTAGACTAGGTCACATCAATGAGAGAAAGTTGACGAAGTTACATACAGAAGGATATTTGAATCCGTTCGAATATCAATCGTATGCCACTTGTCAATCCTGTCTCAAAGGAAAGATGACAAAGACTCCGTTCACTGGACACGGAGTAAGAGCGAGCGAGCTCTTGGGACTCGTACACAGTGACGTGTGCGGTCCAATGTCTACACATGCGCGAAACGGTTATTCTTACTTCATTACTTTTACGGATGACTTCTCAAGGTACGGTTATGTCTTCTTAATGAAACATAAGTCTGAAGCCTTTGGAAAATTCCAGGAATATAAGAATGAAGTAGAAAAACAAACCAGCAAAAGTATTAAGATTCTAAGATCGGATCGAGGTGGAGAATACTTAAGTGCCGAGTTCCTGGATTATTTAAAAGAGAACGGAATTCTCTCTCAGCTTACTCCTCCATACACTCCGCAACATAACGGTGTATCGGAGAGACGGAACCGAACCCTATTGGATATGGTACGGTCCATGATGAGTAACGCTGAGTTACCGCGATCATTCTGGGGGTATGCGCTAGAATCAGCTGCATACCTTTTGAACCGAGTTCCTACTAAGACTGTGCCTACTACACCATATGAGATGTGGTGTGGGAAGAGACCCTATCTTAAGCACATTAAGACATGAGGATGTCCAGCTTTTGTTAAAAAGCAGCATGCGGACAAGCTCGAGGCACGCTCAGTACAGTGTAAGTTCGTGGGATATCCAAAGAACTCCAAGGGATATTTCTTCTACTGCGAAGAGGAACAAAAAGTTCTTGTTTCTCGTCATGCCTACTTCTTGGAAACTGAGTTTTTGGAAACCCAGATAAGTGGGAGCACAGTAGAACTGGAAGAAATTCCAGAACCACGAACTATTACTGAAAGTTTAGTGGAACCAGAGGGTTCGGAAGAACAGGACATTCCTACGCCGCTCCGCAGGAGTAGTAGGCCGACTCATCCGCCCGAGAGATACTACGGTTTTCTCATAGACGGGGATAGAGAGGATTGCATCATAGATTATGATGAGCCTACTAGCTTCCAGCAGGCCGTTCAGAGCGTTGACTCAATAAAATGGCTGGATGCAATGCGGACCGAAATGGAGTCCATGTACACCAACAAAGTATGGACGTTGGACATTGCTCCAGACGGGGTAAAACCCGTAGGATGCAAGTGGATCTTCAAAAGGAAGATTGGTGTAGATGGACAGGTTGAGACCTATAAAGCTAGACTGGTTGCAAAGGGTTTTCGTCAAAGACCTGGTTTGGACTATGACGAAACCTTTTCTCCAGTGGCTATGCTGAAATCCATTCGGATCCTTCTTGCCATTGCTGCCTTCCACGATTATGAGATCTGGCAGATGGACGTAAAGACCGCTTTTCTAAATGGAAATTTAGAGGAGTGTGTCTATATGGACCAACCAGAGGGTTTCATTCAGAGTGGGAGCAGCGGAAAGGCGTGCAAGTTGCTTAAGTCCATCTATGGACTAAAGCAGGCATCGCGGAGTTGGAACATCTGTTTTGATGAGACAGTCAAGGAATTTGGCTTTATCAAAAATCCAGATGATTCACCTTGTATAAACAATCTTGCTCAATATAGTAGTATGCTACTTGGTTTGTTTCTACTTCAAATGTGTACATGTGTTTATTTTAGTATATCACCTATACACATTAGTGGAGCCCTTAGGATCTTTGCTTGATTACCGGCGATGTGATGGCAGTCACACTAGTGGGGCTGGGTAATCTATAAGCACATCCTTATGCAGGTCCCTAGTCGCAGGACTATCGAGACAGGGCATCGATACTCCGGAGTAGGCTAGCGCATGCGCTTCTCATCCCAGTGTGGGAGACGGTCTGTCCCACAGCCGTCAGTACGTCGTACTTGAGATAGTATGCGGGTGCTCGTTAGGTTACGGGTATACTGGACAGGACTCGTCGGGAACTGACTAGTTGGTATTATGCCTATCGTCAGTTATCAGTTCCCAGGTGACATGAGTACAGCTGAGTCTGCTGACTTGACACTGTCACTTCGCCTCGAATGTGTTCCCACTGCACTTTGATTACTACCCTACCACGGCTCAAAGGAGTCGTGCAAACAGGTAGTAGTTGGGTGCAGTCCCGAGGCACTTGGAGGCAGTGACGGTTAGACAGGATTCGTCTCTCCCGGTATTGGGGGTTGACATCGCGCTGTGTCTAGGAGAGCCATTACACGATTAATCCCTGGCCAGGGCAAACAAGATATACTGGTAGGCTTCCAGTGTTATCTCAGGGTGTTTTGGGCTTCACTCCGACACGACTTGTACCGCTATTGGGGGACTGACGTTTACCGCCCCCTAGACCCGCCATGCGATGTATCGGACGAACAGGCCGGACTGTACGGAGAATGTCACATTCAGGCTCAGTAGGAGTTCAGATGGGTTTCACCTCGTCAGTCTTCTTGTCGGCATCTACCTGGGGACCGTTACGCACAGCTAGTGCCGCTTGCGGTCTGTGGTTAAACCCACTGCCAGCGTAGTGTCGAGTCTTTAGAGTCCCACACAGAAAGCTATTCGCCTTTAGGCAAAAGAGTAGAGGTCGCATGGTTTTGCGACAGGTCGCATGGTTTTGCGACAGGGTTCGGTCACATCCGTGCACTTGTGCACGTACAGTGTCCGGACAGTTTACACTAGCGGGCTTTGGTTTAAGCCAGGTCCTAGTGTACCTTTTTGGGATTGGATTTATCCAGTATGCATTCGTATTCCTCGGAACGCGGAAGCGGGTGTGTATGCACAGTTGACGGAGAGACAGAGGCAGAGGATTCTCATTAGGGTTGTTGACAGTTGACCGTTGACTATTGACTTTTTGCTCAACCCTAATGAGAATTTGATATGTGATTAACAATTATATTAATTAAGTATTATGGTGACATGGTTGTTGAGGGGTTGACTTTGTTGACTTGTTGACTTTGTTGACTTGTTGACTTTGTTGACCGGTTGACTAGGCTTGACTAGTTGACCATCATGATAACCATAGCTATCATTTCATGGCAAAGACTTTTGCTTGCGTGCTCTTTTGTGCAAAATGAGTGCATGAAATGATATGGCTATGGTTGCTTAAACCATCACATAATACTTGATTGATATGATGTGTTATGATGCTTTTGGATTATGAGAGCCAAATGAGAAAAGTCTTCTCTCATTCTTTCATGCTCATTCTCTCTCTTGTTCTTGAGCTCTCATCTCCTTCTTCTTGCTCTCCCTCACTTGGTCTATGGTTCACTTGTCTCATGAGTTGAGAACCAAGAACCATAGATAAAATCCCATACAAACTCTTCTCTACTCACTCTAGTTCACAAGGTTTAGCAAACCGAGTGAACTAGTTTCTTCAAAGTTAGAAGAAGGAGCCAAAGGTTGAAGCTTTCAGCTAGATCTATCTTCGGCGCAAGGAGACGACGGGGAGAAGCCGATCCGGACAACCATCGAGGCTTGAAGACGAAGGAGTTCGAGATAAGAAAGGTATAAACCCCCTAACCGAGTAGTTAGCAACTCCTAGTTAGGTTGTTAGTTAGATGTTTAACAAAGATCCGGGTCTTTAAGTCCATGTTACCACCTCTAAGAAAATCGTTTTTTATCAAATTCCGCATGCCCGAAAGTACCGGGAGAGGTAGCATGGACTTACATACATTTCCATCATATGTCGCATACATCATGCTTTATGATTTTACGCATTGAGATATACTTTTTTCATGAGATTTCTGGATTTGAGAACCGTGGTCATTTTAAAAGAAAGTATGTATTGTTTTAAAAACCCGGTTTCTCTTGAAATGATATTTCAGTGCGTCCACCATGCGTTTTCTCAGTTCTGAGACGTGTGACATGTGAAACCCGATTCGAGGAGATGGATGAGGCCGATTGAGGGTACATGGTGGACCCTGTATGGTACCCCTGGACGAGAACGGATTTTCTGTGCAGTAGACGGTGAGCCTGGCAGAGGGACTACTACCTACCGGTGATAGTATTTGGGCTCGGCGGATATCCGGAGGATACCGACCGGAGTCGAGAGATGATATGGGCCGATCCGGACTGACGGAGCCCGATATATGAGGATTTCCTTGTCGATGCTGGACACGGGTTTCATGATGTTTTCGGGTGTTGATGTTGGACACCTAGATTCCATGATTTTGATGTGTCACGAGATATACCGTTGATTTATATCCTCATACTTTCATGCACACTCTTTTATGATATTTACGTGCATACAGACATTGATTATATGGTTGGACGAGATCCACATGCATACATACCTTGATTATATGCTTGGACGAGATCCACATGCATACAAACCTTGATTATGATATTTACGTGCATACATACTTTGATTATATGGTTGGACGAGATCCACATGCATACATACCTTAATTATGGTTGGACGAGATCCATATATATACATTGATTATATTGTTGGATGATATCCACATGATGATTGACATTGGTTTTTGTGTTGGCACATATACGACCCGGTCACCCTAGATATCATAGTATTCCTTTATGATATAGTTAACCTAGGAGTCGTTTATTCGATTTCTATCTGTTGATATTTTTCTGCTCATGAGTTAGCAACTCACCCCCGTTGTGCCACAGTTATTGCAGGTTGACCACACGGATCAGTAGCGGCATCGCTGGCACACAGCTTCATTTGAGTGTTTTGCATAGATAGGTGGGGCATTTGTATCTTACCCACTCTTATATTTATATTTCATATTGTATTTAGTCGACTCCATCAATCAAAATTAGTAAATTGTATAAGTAATGAGACTTAGCAAGACTTGTAGTTGTGAGACTTGAGCGATGGGTTTTATGTTCGCATTTGGGGTTGATGTCTTGCTCACTTATTTATCTTTGTGGTGAACTTCGCCGTTGGGCGTCGTATACTTATATATATTGTCTTGCATGGTTTTGATCCGCCGTTTGGAGAAGAGCTAGCTCCCGCTTGGGGATGCCTTTATTATTATTATGTATTTGTGGTTTTGGATCAAAAAAATACAAAGGAGGTGCTGCCTAAATTTTCAAAAGACGAAACATGTTTTCAAACTAGTAAATTGCACTTGCATTATTCATGTTCCTCTTCTATGCATTTAAAAAACTTGATTTCATTATACCTTTATTTCAAAACTTCACCTCCTTTATTTTCTTAAAAAGGGTTTAGATTTCTAGGTTTCAGCTTACTTGAATTACGTTACGCCTTTAGACGTTGCGTGATTTAAGTGCTGGTCGCGAGCTAATATTTCGGGTCGTGACACTCTGGAAGCTAGAGTTAGCAAAGGCCTAGATCTGGAGGTATTTTCCTCCATACACCAAGAACATCTCCTTAGTCCTTCTCAGATACTTGAGAATGTTCTTTACTGCTATCCAGTGCTTCTGTTGAATATGTATGCCCTAGAGGCCATTATTATATAGTACTAGTTTGTATAATACATTTTGGAGGCTTGGGATATATATACGGGTTTACGACAGTCTTGCTCGATATAGTAGTATGCTACTTGGTTTGTTTCTATCTTAATATGTGTATATGTTTCTTTTAACATATCGCTAAAAAACATATTGATGGAGCCCTTAGGATCTTTGCTTGACTACCGGCGTTGTGATAGCGATCACACTAGTGGGGGCTGGGTGGTCTATAAGCACATCCTTACTTTGGTCCCTAGTCGTAGGATTATCGAGACAGGGCATCGATACTCCAGAGTAGACTGGTGCATACACTTCTCTTCTCAGCAGGGGAGATGGTCTGTCCCACAGCCATCAGTACGTCGTACTGGAGATAGTATGCAGGTGCTCATTAGGTTACGAGTACACTGGACAGGACTCGTCGGGAACTGTTGGTTGGTATTATACCTATCGTCAGTTAACAGTTCCCAGGCGACATGAGTACAGCTTAGTCCGCTGACTTGACACTGTCATTTCGCCTTGAGTGTGTTCCCACTGTTCTTAGATTACTACCCTACCACGGCTTAAGTCGTACAAACAGGTAGTAGTTGGGTGCAGTCTAGAAGCACTTGGAGGCAGTGACGGTTAGACAGGATTCGTCTCTCCCGATATTGGGAGTTGATATCGCGCTGTATCTAGGAGAGCCATTACAAATTGTCATCCCTGGCCAGGGCAAGCGAGAATTACTGGTAGGTTTTCCAGTAGATTCTCAGGGTGTTTTGGGCTACACTCCGACACGGCTTGTACCGCTATTAAGCGACTGACGTTTACCGCCCCCCTAGGCCCGCCATGCGATACTCTTAGACGAACAGACCGGACTGTACGGAGATTGTCACATTCAGGCTCGGTAGGAGTTCGGATGGGTTCACCTCATCAGTCTTCTTGTCGGCATCTACCTGGGGACCGTTATGTACAGCTAGTACCGCTTGCGGCCTGTGGTTAAACCCACTGCCAGCATAGTGTCGAGCCTTTAGAGTCCCACACAGAGGGTTACTCGCCTTTGGGCAAAACTGAGTAGAGGTCGCATGGTTTTGCGACGGGGTTCATTCACATCCGCGCACTTGTGCACGTTTGGTGTCCGGGCAGTTATTACTAGCGGGCTTTGGTTTAAGCCAGATCCTAGTATTTGATTTGGGATTGGTTCTGTCTCAGTGTATTCGTGTTCCTCAGAACACGGATGCGGGTGTGTATGCACAGTTGACAGAGGCAGAGGCAGAAGATTCTCATTAGGGTTGTTGACCATTTGACTTTGGTTAACTTGTTGACCGTTGACTTTTTCCAAACCCTAATGAGAATGAGGAATATGGTTAATAATATTAATTAAGGATAATTGTGCCATGGTTAGGGTTGTTGACAATTTGACTTTTTGTTGACTTGTTGACTTTGTTGACCGGTTGATCATTGTGGACTTGTTGACCATCATCATTTCATTTCAAAGATACTTCTTGTTCTTTGCAAAATTCATTAAATGAATGTAATGATAATGGTCATTCATAAACTAACCATCACAATTCTTAATTATTATTATTATCATCATTATTCCAAATATGTGAGCATAGTTGCAAGATGAGAGCCGATTCTATCATATTCTTTCTCTCTCTTGAAAGAAAGCTCTCCCTCTTCCTCTCTCAAAGTTTAAGTGTTCCATGAGTTGGAAATCATAAACTTTTGAGACAAAACCACCATAACTCTTCTCTACTCATTCTAAGGTTCTAGGTTTAGCAAACCAAGCACCTTAGTTATCTCTGGGTTGAGATAGGAGCTCAAGTTCGAGGCCCTCGGGTGGATCCATCTAAGGCAAAGAGGAGACGACGAGGAGGAGCCGTTCAAACCACTACAAGGAGCAAGCAAGGAGGAGAACCACAAAAGGAAGAGAAGGAGTTCAAGACCTAGGTATAACCATTCTACATAGTAGCTAAAACTTGTAGTTTATTTGTTAGTTTTTGTTTAGCAAAGATCCTTCATGGATGGTCCATGTTACCTAGTTAGAAAATTTTGATTTTTACCTATTCCGCCTCCCCGAAAGAACCGGGGTGGGTAACGTGGACCTAACAGCTTCTCCCCTGGGTCCGACTGATACCGGCTTACAACGCTTAATGTGTATGCTACATCTGGTCTGGTATACAACATTGCATACATTATAGAGCCTACCGCAGATGCGTAGGGTATAGATGACATGCGAGCCCTTTCCAAATCAGTCTTGGGAGACATCTCTTTGGAGAGGGTGATTCTGTGACAAGCCGGTAGATTACCGCGCTTTGAATCTTCCATACTGAATCTTTTCAATTTGGTGTCGATGTACCTGGACTTTGAAAGTCCCAACATCCTCTTAGATATATCACGATAGATCTGGATCCCCAGAATGTAGGAGGCATCACCCAGGTCCTTCATAGACAACCTCTGTGACAAGAATCCTTTGACTGACTGTAGCATAGGAATGTCATTTCCTATTAAAAGAATGTCATCCACGTACAAGACGAGGAATACTAAAGGTCTCCCTACAATCTTACTGTAAATGCATGGTTCATCTGTATTTTTGATAAAGTCGAATTCTTTGACAGTATCATCAAAGCAGATGTTCCAACTCCGCGATGCCTGCTTTAGTCCATAAATGGACTTAAGCAACTTACATACTTTACCGCTGCTCCCACTCTGAATGAAACCCTCCGGCTGATCCATATAGACGCACTCTTCCAAATTACCATTTAGAAAAGTCGTCTTTACGTACATCTACCAGATCTCATAATCGTGGAAGGCGGCAATGGCAAGAAGGATCCGAATGGTTTTGAGCATAGGCACTGGAGAAAAGGTTTCGTCATAGTCCAAACCGGGTCTTTGACGAAAACCCTTTGCAACAAGTCTAGCTTTATAGGTTTCAACCTGCACATCTACACCAATCTTCTTTCTGAAGATCCATTTGCAGCCTACGGTTTTACCCCTTCTGGAGAAATGTCTAAAGTCCAAACTTTGTTGGTGTACATGGACTCCATTTCGGTCCGCATTGCATCCAGCCATTTTACTGAGTCGCCGCTCTGAATGGCTTGCTGGAAGCTAGTAGGCTCATCATTTTCAATGATGCAATCCTCTCGATCCCCGTCTATGAGAAAACCGTAGTATCTCTCGGGCGGATTAGACTGCCTACTACTCCTGCGGAGTGGCGCTGGAATGTCCGGTTGTTCTGAAACCTCTGGTTCTATCAAGCTTTCAGTAATAGTTTATGGTTCTGGAATTTCTTTCAGTTCTATTGCGCTCCCACTTATCTGATTTTCTAAAAATTCAGTTTCCAAGAAGCGGGCATGACGAGAAACAAAGACCTTTTTCTCCTCTGCGTAATAGAAAACATATCCCTTGGAGTTCTTTGGGTATCCCACAAACTTACACTGTACTGAGCATGCCTCGAGCTTGTCTGCGTGCTGCTTTTTAACAAAAGCTGAACATCCCCATGTCTTAACGTGTTTAAGACAGGATTTCTTCCCACTCCACATCTGATATGGTGTGGTAGGCACTGACTTAGTAGGAACCTGATTCAAAAGATATGCAGCTGATTCTAGTGCATAACCCCAGAAGGATCGCGGTAACTCAGCCTTACTCATCATGGAACGAACCATATCCAATAGGGTTCGATTCCGCCTTTCCGATACACCATTGTGTTGTGGTGTGTATGGAGGAGAAAGATGAGAGAGAATTCCATTCTCTTTTAAGTAGCCTAGGAACTCGGCACTTAAGTATTCACCACCTCGATCAGATCTCAGTGTCTTGATAATTTTGCCTGTTTGCTTTTCCACTTCATTCTTGTATTCCTGGAATTTCTCAAAGGTCTCGGATTTATGCTTCATCAAGAAGACATGTCCATACCTAGAGAAATCATCCGTAAAAGTAATGAAATAGGAAAAACCACCTCACGCATGTGTAGACATTGGACCACATGCATCGCTGTGTATGAGTCCCAAGAGCTCACTCGCTCTTACTTTGTGTCCAGTGAACGGAGTCTTTGTCATCTTTCCCATGAGACAAGAGTGACAAGTAGCATAAGATTGATATTCGAACGGATTCAGATATCCTTCTTTATGTAAGTTCATCAATCGTGTTTCATTGATGTGACCGAGTCTACAATACCATAAGAAAGCCTGACTTGTATCCGGAGACTTTCTTTTAAGCGTGTTCTGGACACTGAAAACCTGAGCTTGATTTAGTACGTATATACCATTTTCTAATGTACCTGACCCAATCAGAACTTGATTTAGGTGGATGTGGACCACATCGCTTACAAATGTAAAATCATATCCTTCCTTAGAAAGTAAGGATATAGGTATAATATTACAAGCTAGACTAGGCACATACAAACAGTTACGTAGAATCAATATTTGCCCACTTGTCAATCCAAGGTGATATTCCCCTACGGATTCAGTGTCCACGCTCATTCCCTTAGCAACCCTGAGAGTCATATCACCTAACCTGATAACTATATGGTTTCTCAAAGCCTGTAATTGTTGGTTGTATGTATGCCCTAGAGGCCAGTATTGTACAGATGATGTATATTATATTGGATGCTTGGACATATATAGAGATGACTTTCTTGCTCGATATGATAGTATGCTATCTGGTTACTCTTTATCTTAACATGTACACTAGTCTCTTTAAACTGTCTTATGGTTACATGTTGGTAAAGCCCTTAGGATGTGTACTTGACTACCTGGTCTATGATGCAGATCATACTAGTGGGGACATGGTAGTCCATAAGTACATCCTTCAAGGTCCCTAGTCGTGGGTGTATCGAGACGGGGCATCGATATACCAGAGTAGACTAGCGTATACGCTTCTCGACCCATGAGATGGGCGATGGATGATCCCATATCCATTGGTGTTTGACATCAGAGATGGTATACGGGTGCTCAGTGGAGACTGGGTACACTGGACGGACTCGCCGAGAACTCCCAGATGGTATTATACCTCACGTCAGATGGCAGTTCTCAAGTGACACTTGTGCAGGTTAGTCTGTAGACCCGAGATCGTCATAGAGTCTTGTGTGATTCCCACTGTCCTTTGATCTCCACCTTACCACGTCCATGAGGGCGTGCAAAACGGTGGTCTTTGGGTACAGTCCCGAGTCACATGGAGGCAATGAGCGATAGGAGGGGTTTCGTCTCTCCCGGTATTGGGGGTTGATGTTGCGCTGTGCTCGATTGGCCGTAACAGGGAAGTCCCTGGCCAGGGCTGATCAGAGATTTGCTGGTAAGTGTTACCAGTAGTTTCTCGACCCGTTATGAGCCTCATATCGACACGACTTATCGAGCTATTGGGGTCTGACGTTTACCACCCCTAGGTGAGATATGCGACATATCAGACGATCAGACCGGACTGTACGGCAAGTGTTACTGGTTGGATTCACAGGAGTGTGAGCGGGCTAGCTCGTCGATCTTCTGATCGCTCAATACACGGATGGCCGTTACGTTTAGCAGACCGCTTGCGGCTTGTGGGTGCTTGATATGATCATCATCTGCTACCGGCGTATTGACGAGTCTTTAGAGTCCTACACAGAGGTTTCCTGGCTCAAGCGAAACGAAATAGGAGCGCATATGAGATATGTGCGGGACCGAGAATAATACCAGTATGTGATACTGTATTCGATTCTCGCGATTTGTAACATTGATCGGTTATGTGCGTTATAGCCGGGTTATCGGATCAAGTGTTGATTCGGTAAGTTGTTACTATTGATATTAGTCGGTTATATGCGATATGACCGGGTCGTTAAATCAAGTGTTGATTTAATGATTTAATGTATAATTATATATTTGATATATTACTTTACATTAACTAATATAGGTTCACTTTAAATGGATTTTCTCACTTGATGTGCATGATGTATATGTGATATACTTTTGTGCACTTGTATGTATCATATTTGATGATGCATGTTTATATGGTTAAGTATAAAGAAAAAAACCATGGTTAAGTAGATAATTAGGGTTTTGTTTTAATCACTCATTTATTTATCCATTCCTTTTTATTTAAATAATTTTATGAAAACAAAATGGTTTTCTTTTTGTCATGAAGCTTGATGAAGCTTCATGAAGGTTTGACTCTAAGACCATTTTGTCTTCATGCTAAACCCTAACTATTCCCACTTACCATGGTTTGCTCTCTACACTTAACCTTAGTTTGATTATGATAAGTATTGTTTTTCTTTTCATTTTAAACTAGACTTATCATAATTCTAGCTTATCTTCTTCTTCTTCTTCAAGTTTGAAACCTTGAGGCCATCAATGGCAACTTGAGCTTGAGAGTGAGAAATCCAATTCTAAAGAGAACCCACCTCCTATTTCTTCATCATCTACCTCTTGCCAAGTAGTAGAGTGTGTTTTCTTCACAAGTTTCATCACTTTGTGAAGTGGGAGCTTGATCTAGCGATGCCTCGACGTAGATCATCTTCGGCACGAAGCCGACGACATTGCCCGCTCGTTTTCCCGATGAAGCCGACGCTAGAGCCCGGGGTTCGACTTGGACAGCGAGGAGACTTCGTTGCGGAGCCATGGAGGTGGATATCCGGATCTACAAAGGTTGTAATTTCCGTATACTTATAGTTAAGTGTTAACTAGTTTACTTTTTCGCCTAGATTTCTAGCAACGATCCGTAAACTAGGGTTTCTCGGCACCATATTTTTGTAAAATGGCATGGTTGATGCCTTGTGAGACCTCATTAGGGTGCCTAGGAACCCTACAGTGGTATCAGAGCCTAGCTAGAGCCTTAGGCAAAGTCTAGACGAAGTTTGAAACCCGAACGAACCCGAAACCCTAACCCGATAATGCTCTCTGGAAATTTTTCAAATTTGTGGTTTTTTTTCAATTAAAAATGCTTAAAAAATTCAGAAATGAAATACAAGAATTACGGTGCAAAAAGTTTCCCATGAACAGTGAAATGTGCGGCGGAACCGCGGCAGAAGCATGCCTTCTGCGGCGGTTGCGCGGCGCTTTGATGGCGTCATCCCATTGTTTTTGCACAGTAATTCCTGATAAATTGTTCTGAGTTTTCTGGGATTTTTAAATTGACTCCAGAGTATAGTGTTCTAGGGTTGAATAGGGAATCGATGATTCGATCGGATTATCGAACTTTGTCTAAGTGTTTTCCGGATATTTTTTTTTTGAATATGTTAAAAAGTTCGACCGGATATAAATACCCAACTTTTCCCCTGCCGTCAAATATCCAAGTGTTGGATTATTGTGTGGTTTAAGGACGTTCTGAGTAGTGCAAGTAACACGATGGTCCCTCTAGAAGACAACAAACCTTAACTCGATTATGTGACCGTCTTGAACTGCCCTTTGAACCTTCGGGTTTGGGGCAGTACGGCGTGCCACATGTGAGGCGTTGGCTTGACCCTTCTACGGCTGGACCGTTGGTACTGAGGCATGAAACGAATGTCTTTGAACCTATTTCATGTGTTGGATGGTTTCGGGAAAACTTGGGTGTTCGAATGTTCGATCGGAAAGTTTAATATATTCTATTTATCTGGAATGGGATACAATAATTGGAATTCACAAACAGTTATGTGATAACTGAATGAATGATATAAATCTAGCGGTTTAGTTTCATTTGATATTGAAAAGAGTTTTCGATAATGAGACTAAAATGCGGGATTTATAATAATTAAGCATGTGATGTCTAAGATATTCATTGGATTAGGCATGTGATGTCTAAAGAAGTTGCGGATTCCAATTGTTGTAGTTTTACACTTTCTTTTCTGTGACCGTAAGTGTAGTATGTTCATATCGCCGGTTTCGTTGCTATACGTCAACGACAATTGGGGTATGCATACTTACTTACGTTGATGGCATGTGATGTTATGTGTTGCTGGATATGTTATATTGGATAGTCGTGTTCGAATAGCCGGGGGTTTTTATGTGAGATGAGTGTCTTTCATTTTCATTCATGTAAAAACTTGTATGTAATATTCTTTTATTTGGGGCACTTCCAGGTAGCGGAAGTTGTCATCTTTTGTATATTATTTACTTTTCCGCATTAGGATAGACCCAAGGAGGGGAGCACAAGTAACCGGGTTCTGGGGTCCAGTGGGAGACCAACTCGAGGGGTCGAGTCCGGGTCTCCTAACCCTAGAATTGGCAGGGTTTCTTGCCGCTCTCGTAGGGGTCTAAGGGTGTGGGATTGGCTATTCATCACGACCGTGGAATCCGTGTTTTATACTGGCTCATATTAAAAACACGGACGTCCTAGTATATCCAATATTTCATATGTTTATTCTGCTGCGATATCTGTGATGTGTTTCTGTGATGGATATAGTATATAGTATATATGATATATTATATAGACGTTACTTATGTTTTACACCCGCGCTAGCCCTGCCCTGCTCTGTCGTTAGTTACCTAACCTAACGGTGCACGAGGGGACATCGAGGCGAATGCGGATGGCATAAGTGTACGTCATATCTATCTATGATGTTTAGGTATTTAAATGATGGGACTTCATTAATGTGATTAATGAAAGATAAGAAACCTAAGATGTTGTGGAATCGAATTTTAAAATAAAACAGGTAGCTACAGTTCTTGCTTTGCACAGCGGTATATATGATATACCCTGCACCTTATTCGATGAGGAAAGGACCGAGATCCCTTCACCGGGAGTGACTCCTTTAGCAATAACTGGCAGATGCTACACACTCGGTTTGCTTTTGACTGCTTTTGAGTTTTTGCTTTGCACAGCGATATATATGATATATCCCGCACCTCATTCGACGAGGAAAGGACCGAGATCCCTTCGCCGGGAGTGACTCCTTTAGCAGAACTAGAAAAGCCTCAAAATCACTCCATTTCAAAACTTCATTTGATTCTACAACGATATCAAGTTCATTACGCTCATGGTTTTCAGAAAAACCTGGCGTAGCCCTCCATCATTTTAGATAAATCCTGTTTAGTATTCGTGCTGCGTTTGTTGACCTTGTCAAGGCGCAGTGTGCGGTAGCTAACCAGTATTTGTCTGCTAATGCATATGATGCAGATTGGGTTAGGGTAGTCGTACGGCCTTGTTGACCTTGTCAAGGGTCGTGCGGGTGGGTTTGATTCAATCAAGAAATGACGGGTTGAACTTGACTTGCGGTCTATGGCTTGTTGACCTTGTCAGGGTCATAGATCGTTCGGGGCAAAAGCATTATCGGGAATTTCAAGTGTTGAAATTTGCAATGAGATTGCATACCTTCTATGAGATAGTTGGATCCCGATACCCACTGCGAGTAAGAGTTACTCCTGGGAGAGTTTTACACATTGCAATTAGCTGATCAAGTAGGTGTCTAGAAAGGTGTCAACGGGGTTACGCCTCTGGGAAAACGAGGTTTACATTAATTAGGTTCGTGTGAAAGCACGGGGGACCTCCCTTAAAGTACCGACACTGGCCTGGCTGAAAGATTGGCGAACTTGTAGTGTGTAATTAATCCCGGCTAGTCTTTCCTTTTAGGGTTTGAAGGAAGATTTGATAAAAAGCAGTGGGAGCCATCCTGATTAGATAAGATAATAACCAATCTGATCTTGCACGAGCATACGCTAAAGTGTTTTCTTCTCTCTCTCTCCAGGTAGCGACCATTTCATGCCCTAATGAAGATAATAATATGGATGTATTGACCGAACCCGCATGTTATACTGTGCTGGGGAACGTTGGTTCCGTTCTTTCCTATAAGAGTTATAGGAATGAACAGGATATAGGGGAATACCAGGATTCCCATGCCACCCGAATGAAGAAAGTACATGTTGATGCATTTTCTTCGGGTGTGTTCGTTACTGAGAACTGTTTCTCTATTTGCTCTACGTCCTGGGTATTGGATACCGGGTCGGGATCCCATATATGTAATCAGTTACATGGGCTAAGGAAAGGTAGAGAACTTGGAGAAGGTGATAAAGACATTAGAGTTGGAAATGGTGCAATTGTTGCAGCTAAGACTGTCGGGGAATATCACCTTGTATTACCAACTGGTAATACATTGGTTCTGAACGAATGCTATTACATGCCGAACCTGATATGCAACATTATATCGGTTTCTTTATTAAGTAAAGAGGGATATAATTTTGTATTACAGGATAATGTTATGAACATTTTCCGTAACCAAAAGTTGGTTGGATCAGGCACGTTGTGCAATGGCATTTATGTTCTAAATCAATCAACAGTTCTGAGCATAACAAACACACACAAGAGGAAGAGTTCAGAACTGAACGAATCCTTCTTGTGGCATTGTAGACTGGGTCACATCAATGTGACACGACTGGCTAAGTTGCATAAGGATGGATATTTGAAACCTTTCGAATTTTCATCTTATGACACTTGCCAGTCATGTCTCAAAGGCACGATGACCAAAACTCCGTTTACGGGACACGGAGAAAGAGTTACCGAACTCTTGGGACTTATACATAGTGATGTATGCGGTCCCATGTCTACACATGCCAGGGATGGTTCTTCATACTTCATTACATTCACTGACGATCTCTCTAGGTTCGGGTATGTGTTCCTGATGAAACACAAATCAGAAGCTTTTGAGAAATTTAGGGAATATAAACAAGAAGTTGAGAACCAAACCGGAAAAAGTATTAAAATCCTACGATCTGATCGAGGAGGTGAATACTTGAGCAATGAATTCCTGGACTTCCTAAAAGAGAATGGCATTCTCTCTCAGCTGACTCCTCCATATACACCACAGCACAACGGTGTATCTGAACGAAGGAATCGCACCCTATTAGATATGGTGCGCTCTATGATGAGCACAGCTGAGTTACCTATTTCCTTCTGGGGTTATGCGCTGGAAACAGCAACATACCTATTGAATCAAGTTCCATCTAAATCTGTACCTACCACACCATATGAGATATGGAGTGGGAAGAGACCATATTTTAAACGAGTTAAGATATGGGGTTGTCCGGCCTATGTCAAAAGGCAAAATCCGGACAAGCTCGAGTCACGGTCAGTTCTCTGCAAATTTGTGGGATATCCAAAGAATTCTTATGGGTATTTTTTCTACCACAGTGAGGAACAAAAAGTGTTTGTTGCTCAACATGCCACCTTTTTAGAAAAGGAATTCCTTGAAAAAGAAATTAGTGGCAAAGTGGTAGAGCTGGAAGAGGTTCCAGATACACAAACCGTAACTGAAGATTTAGTGGAACCAGAAGATTCAGTAGCTCCCAATGAACCTCAGCCTCTCCGCCGATCTAGTAGGGTTCCTCGCCAACCTGAGAGATACTACGGTTTTCTCATGGATGGTGGAAGCGAGGATTGCATCATGGAGGATGATGACCCAACTAGCTTCGAGCAGGCCATCACGAGTAGGGACTCAGTGAAATGGCTGGATGCTATGCGGTCCGAGATGGATTCCATGTACACCAACAAAGTATGGACTTTGGAAGTTGCTCCTGAAGGGGTAAAACCCATTGGGAGCAAGTGGATCTTCAAGAAGAAACTTGGTGTAGATGGGAAAGTGGAGACTTTCAAAGCTAGACTTGTAGCAGAGGGTTTTCGTCAAAGACCAGGGGTGGACTATGACGAGACCTTTTCTCCAGTGGCTATGCTTAAATCCATCCGGATCATGCTTGCCATCGCTGCTTATCATGATTACGAAATCTGGCAAATGGATGTTAAGACCGCCTTTCTAAATGGTGATTTAGAAGAGTGCGTGTACATGACTCAGCCAGAGGGCTTCGTAGACAGTGGGAGCAGCGGAAAGGTGTGCAAGCTGCTTAAATCCATTTATGGATTAAAGCAAGCATCGCGGAGTTGGAACATCTGCTTTGACGTCGTTATCAAAGAGTTTGATTTCATCAAAAATCCAGATGAACCTTGTATCTACAAGAAGGTGGCAGAGAGTAAGGTTGTCTTCCTCGTATTGTACATGGACGACATACTCTTGATAGGAAATGATATTCCTATGCTGCAATCGGTCAAGCTCTTCTTATCACAAAGATTCTCAATGAAAGATCTTGGTGATGCCTCCTGCATATTGGGAATTAGGATCTATAGAGATAGATCCAAACGGATTTTGGGATTGTCCCAATCCAGGTACATTGACACCATACTAAAAAGGTTTAGTATGGAAGAGTCCAAGCGTGGGAACTTACCCACGATCTCTGGAGTTACTCTCTCCAAAAAGATGTCTCCCAAGACTGATTTGGAGAGAGCTCGCATGCAAGGGATACCCTATGCTTCGGCAGTAGGATCTATCATGTATGCGATGCTATGTACCAGACCCGATGTAGCATACTCACTAAGTATAGTGAGCAGGTATCAAGCTGATCCTGGAGAGAGTCACTGGACAGCTGTGAAGAGCATTCTCAAGTACTTACGAAGGACTAGAGATATGTTCTTGGTGTATGGTAACGGAGAACTCCAAGTGGAGTCCTTTACCGATTCAAGCTTCCAGAGTGATAAGGACGACTCTAAGTCGCAGTCGGGCTTTGTCTTTACCCTTTACGGAGGGGCGGTTAGCTGGAAGAGTTCCAAGCAGGAAACCGTGGCAGACTCGACGATGGAGGCTGAATACATCGCTGCCAACGATGCTGCCAAAGAGGCTGTCTGGATCAAGAAGTTCATTACTGAACTTGGAGTGGTTCCATCCATTGAGCATCCAATACCTTTGTATTGCGATAACAATGGAGCGGTGGCTTTGGCCAAGGAACCCAGGTCCCATCAGCGGTCCAGGCATATTCTGAGGCGGTATCACCTGATCCGGGAGATAGTTGATCGCCGGGAGATCGAGGTTAGGAGGGTTGATACGAAGAACAACACAGCGGATCCACTCACGAAGGCCATTCCCCAGATACAGTTTGAGAGACTCTTCGGGATGCTCGGTATGCGATACTACAGCAGCTGGCCCAAGTGCAAGTGGGAGATTGTTGGTTGTATGTATGCCCTAGAGGCCAGTATTGTACAGATGATGTATATTATATTGGATGCTTGGACATATATAGAGATGACTTTCTTGCTCGATATGATAGTATGCTATCTGGTTACTCTTTATCTTAACATGTACACTAGTCTCTTTAAACTGTCTTATGGTTACATGTTGGTAAAGCCCTTAGGATGTGTACTTGACTACCTGGTCTATGATGCAGATCATACTAGTGGGGACATGGTAGTCCATAAGTACATCCTTCAAGGTCCCTAGTCGTGGGTGTATCGAGACGGGGCATCGATATACCAGAGTAGACTAGCGTATACGCTTCTCGACCCATGAGATGGGCGATGGATGATCCCATATCCATTGGTGTTTGACATCAGAGATGGTATACGGATGCTCAATGAAGACTGGGTACACTGGACGGACTCGCCGAGAACTCCCAGATGGTATTATACCTCACGTCAGATGGCAGTTCTCAGGTGACACTTGTGCAGGTTAGTCTGTAGACCCGAGATCGTCATAGAGTCTTGTGTGATTCCCACTGTCCTTTGATCTCCACCTTACCACGTCCATGAGAGCGTGCAAAAAGGTGGTCTTTGGGTACAGTCCCGAGTCACATGGAGGCAATGAGCGATAGGAGGGGTTTCGTCTCTCCCGGTATTGGGGGTTGATGTTGCGCTGTGCTCGATTGGCCGTAACAGGGAAGTCCCTGGCCAGGGCTGATCAGAGATTTGCTGGTAAGTGTTACCAGTAGTTTCTCGACCCGTTATGAGCCTCATATCGACACGACTTATCGAGCTATTGGGGTCTGACGTTTACCACCCCTAGGTGAGATATGCGACATATCAGACGATCAGACCGGACTATATGGTAAGTGTTACTAGTTGGATTCACAGGAGTGTGAGCGGGCTAGCTCGTCGATCTTCTGATCGCTCAATACCCGGATGGCCGTTACGTTTAGCAGACCGCTTGCGGCTTATGGGTGCTTGATATGATCATCATCTGCTACCGGCGTATTGACGAGTCTTTAGAGTCCTACACAGAGGTTTCCTGGCTCAAGCGAAACGAAATAGGAGTGCATATGAGATATGTGTTAGTGTTTATGCCCTAGAAGGCCATTACTGTATCATACTAGCTTGTATATTACTTAATGGAAGCTTGGGATATTCACATGTATATAACAGTCTTGCTAAACATGGTAGTATGCTACTTGGTTTTTCTATCTTAATATGTGAGTGTACGTATTGATAGAGCTCTTAGGATCTTGCTTGTCTACCAGCGTTGTGATGGCAGTCACACTAGTGGGGGCTGGGTAGTCTACAAGCACATCCTTATTCAGGTCCCTGGTCGTTGGATTATCGAGACAGAGCATCGATACTCCGGAGTAGACTAGTGTGTGCGCTTCTCATCCCAGTTGGGGAGATGGTCTGTCCCACAGCCGTCAGTACGTCGTACTGGAGATAGTATGCAGGTGCTCGTTAGGTTACGGGTACACCGGACAGGACTCACAGGGAACTGTTGGTTGGTTTTATACCAGTCGTCAGTGAGCAGTTCCCAGGTGACATGAGTACAGCATAGTCCGCAGACTTGACACTGCTACTTCGCCTCGAGTGTGTCCCACTGTTCTTAGATTGCTACCCTACCACGGCTCAAATGAGTCGTGCAAACAGGTAGCAGTTGGGTGCAGTCCCGAGCACTTGGAGGCAGTGGCGGTTAGACAGGATTCGTCCCTCCCAGTATTGGGAGTAGATATTGTGCTGTGTCAGAGAGCCATTACGCAAAGTCCCTGGCCAGGGCAAGCGAGATTTGCTGGTAGGTTCCAGTAGTTTCTCAGGGTGTAATGGGCTTCGCTCCGACACGACTTATACCGCTATTAGGGGACTGACGCTTGCCGCCCCCCTAGGCCCGATATGCGATAGTCTTAGACGAACGGACCGGACTGTATGGAGATTGTCACATCAGACTCAGTAGGAGTTCGGATGGGTTTTCTCATCGGCCTTCTTATCGACAACTACCTGGGGACCGTTACGTACAGCTAGTGCCGCTTGCGGTCTGTGGTTAAACCCACTGCCAGCGTAGTAGTCGAGTCTCTAGAGTCCCACACAGAGAGTTTCCTATTCCAGGCGAAACGATATAGAGGTCGTATGGTTTTACGACAAGGGTTCGGACGCATACGTGCGTTTACGCACGTACGACTTTCGGACAGTTTTTACCAGTCGGCTTTGGTTTAAGCCAGTTACTGGTATCCGGTTATTGGATTTTTACAGTCTAAAGTTTTTCCGTATTTTTGCGGATTGGAGGGGCGTTCTCGTAATTGTGCGAGAAGCTTCTAGAAGATGTGACTAAGGAGGTTACTTTGGATAAGATTTGTGAGTCATGAGAGTGATTCTTCATTATCATTATTGCACCATAAATGATAATGACACATGCTTAATGAATCACCACTTAACATTTATGAAGCATGCTTATTCATCACATTTATTCATTTATTCTTTAATGAGAATGCTTCATAATATGTTATGATACTCACAATCTCATCTCATAATTTATTCTCACCTTCTCTCTCCTCAAGCTCTCATCTTCAAACCCTAATCCTTACACCTCATGTGTTGAGATCAAAGGTTTAGAAAGACTAATCAATCCATAACCATTACTCTATTTCATTCTATCTTCTTTGATTAGCAATCCAAGAAGATTAGTTACCTCAAGTTAGAGGTTTAGCTTGGAGTTTTGCTCTCGGGTGGATCGTCTACTACCTAGAGAAGGCCGAGGAGAACAAGGAGATCGTAAAGACGAAGGACTGGTTTCATTAGGTATAATCCCTAAACACAATAGTTATGAAACTCTTTGTGTACGGTTATTTATAGTTTAGCTTCGATTCAAGCGGTTAGTCGATGTTCGTTCACTAAACAAGTTCGTTTTTGAAAATTCCGCCTCCCCACAAGTATTGGGGTGTAGTACATCGACTTACAGTGGTATCAGAGCCTCGCTAAATAATAAATAACTTAATTGCAAATTTGTACGAATTTCGAACGGAAAAAACGAAACCGGAAAGTCCCAAAAAATTCAGTTTCTGTCGAAATTTAAATGATGTCCAAAAATTTTTCAGGTGAGTGCAGAAAGCTTGACATGACCACAGAAGAACACCCAAGAAAAATAGGCCCCTGAATCGCCTAACTCGCCGCGGAACCGCGGCCTCAGCCTACTGAGTCGCCGCGCTTCCGCCGCCGAGTTGGCGAGTCAGGAACTCAATTTTCTTCTGTTGCTTCTCTGTGAAATTTGGGAGTTTCTGGAATATTTTAATTTTGCTCAGGTTTCAGTTTAACAGAGCAGTTTTTAGAGCAATATTATATACGTTTAATCGATCGAAATTGTACAGTATTTGCATATTGGATTATATCTGTGATTGTATAATGTGTTCGTAAACCTCCCCTAACTGCTAGTATGTCGGTTGGCAGGGGGTTGCATATTTCTGTAATGGTTATATCTGTTTGTGCATATAAACTGTATTGGACTGTTGTGGTATATAGCCGGGGTTTTGCAATGGGTTATTATTTAATTCATTTGTTGTAAATGTAATTTGTTGTAATATTATTTTGCGGGGCACATCCAGGTTGCGGTTGTAGCCACCGGTGTATTATTTCATTTTACTGTTTTTGCTCCTAGGACTGACCCAAGGTGGGGTACACAAACTGCCGGGCGGGTAGTTTGCCGTACCCGTAGGCGTCGAGGGTGGGGTAACGGCTATTCATCACAACTGTGTAATCTGTCTTTTCTTGCAGGCTCAAAAGAAATACAGATTGCTTGCAAATCCAATATTGTTTATCTGTGTTCTGGAATGAATATCATTGCGTCAGACGAATGTAAAATATCTATATATATTGTAGCTATTTAGACGTCACTTATGTTTTACACCCGTGCTAGCCTTGCCCCCGCTCTGTCGTTAGTTAAGTAACCTAACGGGTGATGACGGGACCCCGTGGCGAATGCGGATGGCATAAGAGGACGTTGTATTTTCGTTGTTTTCTGCAATGATAGGTTAATGATGGGACGCATTATCTATAATGCAAAGAAAATAAACCAAGTTTAAATCGTTGGAACAATTTAAAAGAAACCACTCGGTTATTTTAAAAACAGATATTTTTAAATGCGGAGCTTTAACCACTCCTTTTAAAAGCTATCAGGTTCCTTCGATTATATCAAGTTCATTACGTTCACGGTTTCGCCAAAACCAGTCGTAGCCCTCCGTCATTTCTTATGGATGGTCAGTAGTATTCAAGCTATGCTTGTTGGCTTTCGTCAAGGCATAGTGTTTGGTAGCTGCTGGGGTATTCATTTGTTGCATAGATAGATGAGTTGGTTTGGGACAGTCGTATAATCTTGTTGGCTTTCGTCAAGGGTATATACGGGTGGGTTCAAATTAACAAGATAATGATGGGCAGAACTTGACATGTGTTTTATGATTTGTTGGCTTTCGTCAAGGTCATAAGAACATGGGGAAAAAATGTATATCGGGAATTTCTAAAGAAACTGAAATTTGCAAAGAGATGCATACCATTTTGAGTTTGATGAATGTTGGTAGCATTCCTACAACATTATCAGACGATGATATTTGGATCCCGATCCTACTGTGAGTATATGCTACTTATCAGGATATTCGTCACTTAACGATCAATGCTATAAACCTAGTAGGTGTCCAGAAAAGTGTCAGCGGGGTTACGCCCCCAGAGAAAAGAGGTTATTTAATTAAGGAACTTCGCGAAAGCGTTGGAAAACCTCCCTCGAAGTATCGACACCAGCCTGGCTGAACGGTTAAGCAAGTATTGTACGGTGAGAATAGTCCTGGCTAATTCTTCTTTTATGGTTTGAGGAAGGATTCGAGAAACAGTGGGAGCCATCCAGTTTAGATAAACTAAAAAACCACTCTAAACTTGCAAGAGCATCATGCTAAAGAGTTTTCTTCTCTCTATCCTAATTGCAGCGACCTTGTGACCATGACTAGGTTACATCTAGATAACAAGATGACTGAATCTAACTTATTTGACTGGCAAAGGTCTGTCCAGATGACCATTACCTATGACAAGCTGGACCACCCTATTACTACTCAAGATCCCACCGTCCCAGGTCCAGTTTCCACCGTCGTGGATATGGATATCCGTCAGACAAAGGAAAAGAATAAAGCAAAAGCCAAGTGCCTCGTGTTGGCTTCAGTTGATGGTAGATACCAGAAGCAGCACGAGAAGATGGACTCTGTTTCCATCTTTCTCCATAACAAAGATTTATATGGAGAGCAATCTCATATCGCAAGATATGAGGCCTCGAACGAATTGATTCAAGCGAGGTCGGCTGACGGGTCATCTGTAAGGGACGACGTCCTTACGATGACTAGCTATATTGATGAGCTCAAGGACCTGGAGACCACGTTGGGAAACAGGTCATACACTGACTTATTTCCACAGTCCCTACCCTCTACTTACACCCTGAAAGAAACCAGGGAGACACAAGCTCTGCTTAATAGGGGACCTTCTTCTTCTTCATCCAAGGCGAAAGCAAAGGGTGAAAAGAAGAAGACCTCTACAAAGCCGATATACGGTGTCAGCAAAGTAGGAGGAAAGGGAAGAGAAACAGTTTCGGGACTTGGTATAGGTAAGGAGGGATATTCCTATTGTTATGGGAATGGACATTGGCAGAAGGATTGCAGGGCTTTGGAAGCCAGTAGCCAGGATACGAAGCATGTTGTTTGTAATTGAGAACTGTTTGTCAATTAACTCTACTTCCTGGGTACTAGATACCGGAGCAGGATCTCATATCTGTAATTCGTTACATGCTTTGAGAAACCGTAAAGTTATAAGGATAGGTGATTTGTCTCTCAGAGTTGCAAACGGAATGAGCGTGGATGCTGAATCCGTGGGAGAATATCGCCTGGGTTTGACAAGTAGGCAGATATTGATTCTACGTAACTGTCTGTATGTACCTAGTTTGACTTGTAATATCATATCAGTGTCCTCACTTTCAAGAGAGGGATATGACTTTACATTCGTAAGCGATGTAGTTCACATCCACCTAAATCAAGTTCTGATTGGGTCCGGTACATTAGATGACGGTATATACGTATTGAATCAAGCTCAGGTTTTCAATGTCCAGAACACACTTAAAAGAAAGTCTCCAGAAATGAATCAGGCTTTCTTATGGCATTGTAGACTAGGTCACATCAATGAAACAGGGTTAACAAAGTTACATAGAGAAGGATATTTGAATCCGTTCGAATATCAATCTTATGCCACTTGTGAATCTTGTCTCATGGGAAAGATGACAAAGACTCCGTTTTCTGGACACGGAGTAAGAGCGAGCGAGCTCTTAGGACTCGTACACAGTGACGTGTGCGGTCCAATGTCTACACATGCGCGAGGTGGTTATTCCTACTTCATTACTTTTACGGATGATTTCTCTAGGTATGGACATATCTTCTTGATGAAGTATAAATCCGAGGCCTTTGAGAAATTCCAAGAATACAATAATGAAGTGGAAAACCAAACAGGCAAAAGTATTAAGACACTGAGATCTGATCGAGGTGGTGAATACTTAAGTGCCGAGTTCCTGGGTTACTTAAAAGAGAAAGGGATTCTCTCTCAGCTTACTCCTCCATACACACCACAACACAACGGTGTATCGGAAAGGAGGAATCGAACACTATTAGATATGGTTCGTTCCATGATGAGTAAGGCTGAGTTACCGCGATCATTCTGGGGTTATGCGCTAGAATCAGCGGCATATCTTTTGAACAAGGTTCCAACCAAGACTGTGCCTACCACGCCATATCAGATGTGGAGTGGGAAGAAACCCCATCTTCAGTACCTGAAGACATGGGGATGTCCAGCTTTTGTAAAAAAGCAGCATCCGGACAAGCTCGAGGCACGCTCAGTAGAGTGTAAGTTTGTGGGATATCCAAAGAATTCCATGGGATATTGCTTCTACTACGCAGAGGAACAAAAGGTTTTTGTCTCTCGTCATGCCCGCTTCTTAGAAACTGAATTTTTAGAAAATCAGAAGAGTGGGAGCGCAGTAGAACTGGAAGAAATTCCAGAACCACAAACTGTTTCTGAAAGTTTGGTAGAACAAGATGTTTCAGAAGAAAGGGACATACCAGCGCCTATCCGCAGAAGTAGTAGGCAATCTCATCCGCCCGAGAGATACTACGGTTTTCTCATAGACGGGGATAGAGAAGATTGCGTCATTGATAATGACGACCCTACTAGCTTCCAGCAAGCCATTCAGAGCGGTGACTCAGTAAAATGGCTGGATGCAATGCAGACCGAAATGGAGTCCATGTACACTAACAAAGTATGGACTTTGGACACTGCTCCAGATGGGGTGAAACCCGTAGGATGCAAGTGGATCTTCAGAAAGAAGATTGGTGTAGATGGACAGGTTGAAACCTACAAGGCTAGACTTGTTGCAAAGGGTTTCCGTCAAAGACCTGGTTTGGACTATGACGAAACTTTTTCTCCTGTGGCTATGCTGAAATCCATTCGGGTCCTTCTTGCTATTGCTGCCTTCCACGATTATGAAATCTGGCAGATGGACGTAAAGACGGCATTTCTAAATGGAAATTTAGAAGAGAGCGTCTATATGGATCAGCCAGAGGGATTCATTCAGAGTGGGAGCAGCGGTAAAGTATGCAAGCTGCTTAAATCCATTTATGGACTAAAGCAGGCATCGCGGAGTTGGAACATCTGTTTTGATGATACTGTCAAAGAATTCAACTTTATCAAAAATCCAGATGAACCATGCATATACAGTAAGATTGTAGGGAGAGTTGTTGTATTCCTCGTCTTGTACGTGGATGACATTCTCCTAATAGGAAATGATATTCCTATGCTACAGTCAGTCAAAAGATTCTTGTCACAGAAATTCTCCATGAAGGACCTGGGTGATGCCACCTACATTCTGGGGATCCAGATCTATCGTGATAGATCAAAAAGGATGTTGGGACTTTCACAGTCCAGGTACATAGACACCATATTGAAAAGATTCAGTATGGAAGATTCAAAGCGCGGTAACCTACCGGCTTGTCACGGAATCACTCTCTCCAAAGAGATGTCTCCCAAGACTGATTTGGAAAGGGAACGCATGTCGATTATACCCTACGCTTCTGCGGTAAGCTCTATAATGTATGCGATGTTATGTACCAGACCAGATGTAGCATACGCATTGAGCGTTGTAAGCCGGTATCAGGCAAACCCAGGGGAGAATCACTGGATAGCAGTAAAGAACATTCTCAAGTACCTGAGGAGGACTAAGGAGATGTTCTTGGTTTACGGCGGAAAGGACCTCAAGTTGGAGGCCTATGCTGATTCCGGCTTCCAGAATGACAAGGATGACTCCAAGTCCATGTCGGGTTATGTCTTTACCCTCAATGGAGGGACGGTCTGTTGGAAGAGTTCCAAGCAGGACACCGTTGCTGACTCAACGATGGAAGCGGAGTACATAGATGCTTGCGATGCCGCAAAAGAAGCTGTCTGGATAAAGAAGTTCCTCACAGAACTTCAGGTGGTTCCTACCATAGTTGATCCAATACCTCTGTATTGCGACAACAACGGAGCTATAGCTTTAGCGAAGGAACCAAGGTCCCATCAGAAGTCCAGACACATCTTGAGGCGGTATCACCTGATCAGGGAGATCATTGATCATCAGGAGATCGAGGTTCGGAGAGTTGCTTCAGAAGAGAACATTGCTGATCCATTCACAAAGGCCCTTCCTCAGATTCAGTTCGAGAGGCTACTCGAGATCATTGGTCTACGATATGCCAGTACATGGCCCTAGTGCAAGTGGGAGATTGTTAGTGTTTATGCCCTAGAAGGCCATTACTGTATCATACTAGCTTGTATCTTACTTAATGGAAGCTTGGGATATTCACATGTATATAACAGTCTTGCTAAACATGGTAGTATGCTACTTGGTTTTTCTATCTTAATATGTGAGTGTACGTATTGATAGAGCTCTTAGGATCTTGCTTGTCTACCAGCGTTGTGATGGCAGTCACACTAGTGGGGGCTGGGTAGTCTACAAGCACATCCTTATTCAGGTCCCTGGTCGTTGGATTATCGAGACAGAGCATCGATACTCCGGAGTAGACTAGTGTGTACGCTTCTCATCCCAGTTGGGGAGATGGTCTGTCCCACAGCCGTCAGTACGTCGTACTGGAGATAGTATGCAGGTGCTCGTTAGGTTACGGGTACACCGGACAGGACTCACAGGGAACTGTTGGTTGGTTTTATACCAGTCGTCAGTGAGCAGTTCCCAGGTGACATGAGTACAGCATAGTCCGCAGACTTGACACTGCTACTTCGCCTCGAGTGTGTCCCACTGTTCTTAGATTGCTACCCTACCACGGCTCAAATGAGTCGTGCAAACAGGTAGCAGTTGGGTGCAGTCCAGAGCACTTGGAGGCAGTGGCGGTTAGACAGGATTCGTCCCTCCCGGTATTGGGAGTAGATATCGTGCTGTGTCAGAGAGCCATTACGCAAAGTCCCTGGCCAGGGCAAGCGAGATTTGCTGGTAGGTTCCAGTAGTTTCTCAGGGTGTAATGGGCTTCGCTCCGACACGACTTATACCGCTATTAGGGGACTGACGCTTGCCGCCCCCCTAGGCCCGATATGCGATAGTCTTGGACGAACGGACCGGACTGTATGGAGATTGTCACATCAGACTCAGTAGGAGTTCGGATGGGTTTTCTCATCGACCTTCTTATCGACAACTACCTGGGGACCGTTACGTACAGCTAGTGCCGCTTGCGGTCTGTGGTTAAACCCACTGCCAGCGTAGTAGTCGAGTCTCTAGAGTCCCACACAGAGAGTTTCCTATTCCAGGCGAAACGATATAGAGGTCGTATGGTTTTACGACAAGGGTTCGGACGCATACGTGCGTTTACGCACGTACGACTTTCGGACAGTTTTTACCAGTCGGCTTTGGTTTAAGCCAGTTACTGGTATCCGGTTATTGGATTTTTACAGTCTAAAGTTTTTCCGTATTTTTGCGGATTGGAGGGGCGTTCTCGTAATTGTGCGAGAAGCTTCTAGAAGATGTGACTAAGGAGGTTACTTTGGATAAGATTTGTGAGTCATGAGAGTGATTCATCATTATCATTATTGCACTATAAATGATAATGACACATGCTTAATGAATCACCACTTAACATTTATGAAGCATGCTTATTCATCACATTTATTCATTTATTCTTTAATGAGAATGCTTCATAATATGTTATGATACTCACAATCTCATCTCATAATTTATTCTCACCTTCTCTCTCCTCAAGCTCTCATCTTCAAACCCTAATCCTTACACCTCATGTGTTGAGATCAAAGGTTTAGAAAGACTAATCAATCCATAACCATTACTCTATTTCATTCTATCTTCTTTGATTAGCAATCCAAGAAGATTAGTTACCTCAAGTTAGAGGTTTAGCTTGGAGTTTTGCTCTCGGGTGGATCGTCTACTACCTAGAGAAGGCCGAGGAGAACAAGGAGATCGTAAAGACGAAGGACTGGTTTCATTAGGTATAATCCCTAAACACAATAGTTATGAAACTCTTTGTGTACGGTTATTTATAGTTTAGCTTCGATTCAAGCGGTTAGTCGATGTTCGTTCACTAAACAAGTTCGTTTTTGAAAATTCCGCCTCCCCACAAGTATTGGGGTGTAGTACATCGACTTACAATATGTGCGGGACCGAGAATAATACCAGTATGTGATACTGTATTCGATTCTCGCGATTTGTAACATTGATCGGTTATGTGCGTTATAGCCGGGTTATCGGATCAAGTGTTGATTCGGTAAGTTGTTACTATTGATATTAGTCGGTTATATGCGATATGACCGGGTCGTTAAATCAAGTGTTGATTTAATGATTTAATGTATAATTATATATTTGATATATAACTTTACATTAACTAATATAGGTTCACTTTAAATGGATTTTCTCACTTGATGTGCATGATGTATATGTGATATACTTTTGTGCACTTGTATGTATCATATTTGATGATGCATGTTTATATGGTTAAGTATAAAGAATAAAACCATGCTTAAGTAGATAATTAGGGTTTTGTTTTAATCACTCATTTATTTATCCATTCCTTTTTATTTAAATAATTTTATGAAAACAAAATGGTTTTCTTTTTGTCATGAAGCTTGATGAAGCTTCATGAAGGTTTGACTCTAAGACCATTTTGTCTTCATGCTAAACCCTAACTATTCCCACTTACCATGGTTTGCTCTCTACACTTAACCTTAGTTTGATTATGATAAGTATTGTTTTTCTTTTCATTTTAAAATAGACTTATCATAATTCTAGCTTATCTTCTTCTTCTTCTTCAAGTTTGAAACCTTGAGGCCATCAATGGCAACTTGAGCTTGAGAGGGAGAAATCCAATTCTAAAGAGAACCCACCTCCTATTTCTTCATCCTCTACCTCTTGCCAAGTAGTAGAGTGTGTTTTCTTCACAAGTTTCATCACTTTGTGAAGTGGGAGCTTGATCTAGCGATGCCTCGACGTAGATCATCTTCGGCACGAAGCCGATGACATTGCCCGCTCGTTTTCCCGATGAAGCCGACGCTAGAGCCCGGGGTTCGACTTGGACAGCGAGGAGACTTCGTTGCGGAGCCGTGGAGGTGGATATCCAGATCTACAAAGGTTGTAATTTCCGTATACTTATAGTTAAGTGTTAACTAGTTTACTTTTTCGCCTAGATTTCTAGCAACGATCCGTAAACTAGGGTTTCTCGGCACCATATTTTTGTAAAATGGCATGGTTGATGCCTTGTGAGACCTCATTAGGGTGCCTAGGAATCCTACAGTAATGAATTACAGATATGAGATCCTGATTCGGTATCTAGTACCCAGGAAGTAGAGTTAATTGACATACAGTTTTCTATTACAAACACACCCTAAATCGAAGCCACAACATTCTTCAAATCCTGGCTACTGGCTTGGTAAGCCCTGCAATCCCTCTGCCAATGTCATTTCCCGTAACAATAGGGACGTCCCTCCTTCCCTATATCTAGCCCTGAAACTTTTGTCCTTCCCTTTCCTTCTACCTCCCTGGTTTCCTTCAGGGTGCAAGTGGAGGGTAGGGACTGTAGAAACAAGTCAGCATATGACCTGTTTCCCAACGTGTTCTTCAGGTCCGTGAACTGATCAATACAGCTAGTCACTGTAAGGACGTTATCCCCTACAGATGACCCGACAGCCAATCTCGCTTGAAGCAATTCCTTCGAGGTCTCATATCTTGCGATACGAGATTGCTCTCCATATAAATCTTTGTTATGGTGGAAGATGAAAGCTAAGTCCATCTTCTCGTGCTGCCTTTCGTATGCACCATCAACTAAGGTCAATACGAGGCACTTGGCATTCGCACAATCCCTTTCCGATGTCTTATGGATATCAATATCCATGAAGGTGGAAACTGGACCTGAGACGGCAGGGTTTTGAGTAGTGAAGAGGTTTCCCAGCTTGCCATGGGTAATGGATATCTGGACAGCCCTTTGCCAGTCGTTATAGTCAGATTCAGTCATTTTATTATCTAGATGTAACCTATGTCTGGTCACTGGGTCGTTGCAATTAAGAGAGATAGAAGAAACACTTAGCACGATGCTCTTGCAAGTTTAGATTGGTTTTTAGTTTATCTAAACAGGATGGCTCCCACTGTTTCTTGAATCCTTCCTCAAACCATAAAAGAAGAATTAGTCAGGATTAATCTCACCGTACAATACTTGCTTAACTGTTCAGCCAGGCTAGTGTCGGTACTTCGAGAGAGGTTTTACGACGCTTTCGCGAAGTTTCTTAATTAAATAACCTCTTTTCCCTGGAGGTGTAGCCCCGCTAACACTATTCTAGACACCTACTTGGTTTATAGCATTGATCGTTAAGTGAGAAAATCTCCCGAGGAGTAGCGGATACTCACAGTAGGATCGAGATCCAAATATCATTGTGTGATAATGCTGAAAGAATCCTACCAACATTATCAAACTCCAAATGGTATGCAGCACTAGCAAGTTTCAATTTCTTTAGAAACTCCTGATGTGGATTTTTGCCCCATGCACTTATGACGTTGACGAAGGTCAACAAATCATAAGTCACATGTCAAGTTCTACCCATCGTTGTCCAGGTTAATTTGAACCCACCCGTATATACCCTTGACGAAGGTCAACAAGGTAATACGAATGTCTCAAACCAACGCATCTATCTATGCTACATATGAATACCCAGCAACTACCAATCACTATACCTTGACGAAGTTCAACAAACTTAGCTTGAATACTACTGAATATTCATATGAAATGACGGAGGGCTACGAATGGTTTTGGCGAAACCGTGAACGTAGTGAACTTGATATAATCGAAGGAACCTGATATCTTTTTAAAATGAGTGGTTTAAGCTTCCGCATTTTAAAAGTTTTGCTATTTTGAAAAAACCTAGTAGTTTTGAAATTGTTCCAACGATTCAGTTTTGGTTTGTTTTCTTTACATTAATATAATGCGTCCCATCAATTAATCCTACCATTGCATAAAACAACGAAAATATAACATACGCTTATGCCATCCGCATTCGCCACGGGGCCCCGTCATCACCCGCTAGGTTACTTAACTAACGACAGAGCGGGGGCTGGACTAGCATGGATGAAAAACATAAGCAACGTCTACTAGATATCATGTATAGATATATACATTCGTCAGATGCAATGATAGCCATTCCAGATCATAAATGAACACATTGGATATGCTAGGAATCCGCGTTTCGTTTGAGCCTCCAACGAAAGACGGATTACACGGTCGCGATGAATAGCCAAACCCCATCCTAGACCCCTATGGGTGCGGCAAACTACGCGCCAAATATCCGAAGTGAAGCAACCTCCCTCAACAATGTGAGTAGGCCACTCAGCACTTCAAAGTACCCGGTAGTTTGTGCACCCCATCTTGGGTCTATCCAAGTAGCAAAAATAGTAAAAGAAATAATATACAATGGTAGTTACAACCTCAACCCGGATATGCGACCATACAATAATATTACATCAATTTACAAATTTACATCGAATGAAAAATGAAAACTCTCATCTCACATCCCCAGCTATTCATCATGACGATCCAATAAGTTCATATCCACAAACCAATATAATCATCACAGATATGCACAACCCCCACTAATCGATGTATAGCGATTAGTAGACGTTCAGTACATATATCACATCACGGAAGATCCGATTAGCTAAAGTACTTAGAATTTCGATCAATTACCAGATTTGAATCTACCCCAAGTGCAACACTGTACTCAAAAAATCTGGGCAGAAAAAAAATATCAGAGAAATCACAAAACGCCAAGATAGACACACTGCAGGAAAAATGAGTCGACTCGGCGTCGACTCGGCCGCGGATCCGCGATGGAATACATGGTTCTGCCACGGTTCCGCAGTGGTCTGACCGATTCACTTCCTCATTTTTCTTGGGTGCCCATAAAAAAGCCTGCACGTATTTTTAAGGTACCTGGAAAAAATTTTCGACCGTTTTTTAAAAACGACAGAAAAGTGCAATTTTAGTTCGTGTTTTGCGATTTTTCCGGCAATCGAATTTCTAACACTTTGCTAACATGTTAGTAATGGTTTAGCCTGGCTCTGATACCACTGTAAGTCTATAGTCCGAGCTCCACCTCAAGCCGAGGTAACTAGGGCACCAAGTTTGCTATGCTTGATGTCCTAGGTGATGTAGAGTAAGGAGATGGATTTGTTTGTCTATTTAGAACCTAATTTCCTCAACACATGAGACTATTAGGAAATGCTAGTGAGGAAGAAGAAGAAGAAACCATGGGAGCTCTCTTTTGATGAGAGAGAAAGCAAATGAGATAAAGATGCATAAGAAAAATAATTACCAATCTTTTATCATGATAAATTGTGATGGCAACCCTTAATTTGACCATTATCATGTCAAGATAAATCCAAAGCCAAAGAAGTATCTAGTGCTCACAAAAATATCTAGGTCAACACTGGTCAACTAGGTCAAATGGTCAACATGGTCAAATGGTCAAACCAATTAGCCATAACACAATTATTATTAAAAAGATTAATAAACATTTTCCTCCACCTCATAATGGTTTTGACCAAGTCAATGGTCAAAACCCTAATGAGGCACCTCCTTCTTCGCTCCTCACATCCATGCATACACACCCGCATCCGCATTCCGTAGAATACGAATACTAGAAGACAAAACTGATCCATCTATACAATACTAGGATCCGGATTAAACCAAAGCCCACTAGTATAGTCCGTCCGAACATCATACGCGCACAAGTGCACGTAAGTGATCGAAGCCCTGTCGTAAAACCATACGGCATCCACACCTTTTGCCAGTGCAGGGAAACTCTCTGTGTGGGACTCTAAAGACTCGACACTACGCTGGCAGTGGGTTTAACCACAGGCCGCAAGCGGTACTAGCTGTACATAACGGTCCCCAGGTAGATGTCGATAAGAAGGCCGATGAGGAAACCCATCCGAACTCCTACCGAGCCTAAATGTGACAATCTCCATACAGTCCGGTCTGCTCGTCTGAGAGTATCAGATGTCGGGCCTAGGGGGCGGTAAACGTCAGACCCCTAATAGTGGTACAAGTCGTGTCGAAGTGTAGCCCAGAACACCCTGAGAAACTACTGGAAACACTACCAGTAAATCTCGCTTATCCTGGCCAGAGACTTTGTGTAATGGCTCTCATAGACACAACGTGATATCAACCCCCAATACGGGGAGAGACGAATCATATCTAATCGCTACTGCCTTCAAGAGCTTCGGGACTGCACCCAACTACTACCTGTTTGCACGACTCCTTTGAGTCGTGGTAGGGTAGTAATCAAAGTACTATGGGAACACACTTGAGGCGGAGTAGCAGTGTCAAGTCAACGAACTAAGCTGTACTCATGTCACCTGGGAACTGCTATCTGACGATAGGTATAGTACCAACCAGCAGTTCCCGACGAGTCCTGTCCGGTGTACTCGTAACCTAACGAGCACCTGCATACTATCTCCAGTACGACGTACCAATGGCTGTGGGACAGACCATCTCCCCTGCTGGGATGAGAAGCGTATACACTAGTCTACTCCGGAATATCGATGCCCCGTCTCGATAATCCTATGACTAGGGACCTGTATAAGGATGTGCTTATAGATTACCCAGCTCCACTTGTGTAACTGCCATCACAACGCTGGTAATCAAGCAAAGATCCTAAGGGCTCTACTAATATGTATAAGCGATATGCTAAAAGAAACATATGCACATATTAAATTAGAAACAAACCAAGTAGCATACTACCATTTTGAGCAAGACTGTCTATACAACTGTGAATATCCCAAGCTTCCATTAAGTAATATACAAACTAGTATGATACAGTAATGGCCTCTAGGGCATATACACTAACTATATTATATATATACATATATAACAGTGTCCCATACCACTGATATATATCATCAAAAGTAAATCATCTAGAAAACTCATAAGAATCAAATACGAATACCCCTTGTACTGGTATTCGCAATACGCAACAGGTAAGAAAGGAAGATTACGTAAATAAATCATACAGCACAGATATATCAAATTCTACCGTGTCATGGCAATACTAATGATGTGTAGTGTAGCATACGTGTCTGTGCTCGTGCAGCATGGCAATCATTAGTATTTGTGCAAGTGTTCTAAAAGTGTATAAAGCCTACATACGCATTACGTAATATAGCAGTCCTACAATGACATGGCAATACCAATGAGGTGTAGTGTAACATATGCGTCTGTGCTCGTGTAACATAATACTCATTGGTAGTTGTGCAGTGTTCTATTAGAGTGTTCAAGTAAATCTAAGCGTAACTATTAAATATAATTACTTGTTATGAGCTATACCATTATCTTTGAAAATGAAACGAAATATTGGTTTTGAAATAAGGAAGCTGTCTTAGGTCAAAAACAGATATTCGTTTTGGAAATTGGCATCGCATCCTTATCTTTTATCATTAAAAAGGGAAACGAATCGTTAGTTTTTAAAAGAGTATAGCTCACATAAGTATTACATCCTAACACGAAATAAAATATTACGTTACGAGGCTAAAGAAAACTTGGCCATTATTCGGCATACTAATCTCGTATCACAAGTACGGTATGGTTCCTCATACCGTATCCACATCATTACAATATTCCAAATCCTCTCAACTATGGCATAATCCTTCGTACCAATCCACCAAAGCATGAATAAACTATATGCACATGAATATATACTAAATGCAATCATAACTTCAATATCATTATCTTGAACAACTACTAAAACTAACTATATATCATATTATCCTATTTATAAGGTTGCGGGGGTGTTATACGCCATCCACCCGACTTCCCCCATAGATATAAATCTACTCACCAACTTGTTGAGCTTGCTGAAATCCACGCTGCTATGTCCGCCAATTCCATCTCGAAAACCTTCGCGGTCGTACCTATAATCGTAGTTATGTAATATCGGCGTAAATATCATATCAAAATCAAAACAACGAGCTAAGAACCTATAGCTTACTTACTCCAGAAACGATCAATTGCCCCTGAATTTAACGTACGAACGTCAACGTTTCAGTTGCAGTACAAAAATACGAAAACCCGTATCGGAATATCGGAAACTTAAATAACAACCAAACTAAACATTCTCAAATTTCTCTGTATGCATATTGGGACAAATCAAATAATACTATAGATCATAAAATACCCAAACAAAGCCACGGAAGAACAACCAACACCAAATACCCAAAGGGGCCGGCGACACCGGAAAAATATGGAATGTCGCAGGTCGATCTTAGAAGATAGGATCTCGGGCTTTAGGTGAAGTTTTCTAGTGGTCTCATGATATTTATGGTATTGTTAGATTTTCTAGTGGTTATATCTAGTGGTCCCAGATTCAAGTTCAGTAGGCTAAATATCACAAAACAAACTGTTTTTATATTATTGCACATCAAAACAGATTATAAACAGAATTGATATTTGAAAAGAAGGAAAGAATTATACCTATGGAGATGATTCACAAGAGAACATCAGCTCAAGAATTGTTTATGGAAGCATCTAGGATTTGTAGTGGATCAAGCTTGATGAGGTGCACAAGTTGATGAAAGGGTTAAGATTTTCTTCATTTGGATTGATGAACACTTAGAAATTTTTCTTATTTTGGAGCTGAAGAAATTAGTTGTGTTCAGTTTAGAAAAGCTAAAAGAATTTGCTAAGTATTGTGATAAGATAAGGTGAGAGATGTTGGGTTTGTGTAGAGAAAGTATGAAGTGGAGGGTGGTGAGATGGAGGTGGCATGGTGGAAGGAGGAGGTGGAGTGATGTGAGCAAAGGTGAGGGTGAGTTATGGGAAGGTTTAGCATAGAATATCATATACCAATCATGATTAAATAAATGCAACAAATAAAAAAAAAAACTTTCATATTACAATCTAAATCCATGATAAAAATGAAATACTTATGATAACACTTAAATATCATTATCTTAATATCTAATTTCATATCATGTTAAAATAATTAATATATCATTTTTATGATATCGCACACTTTTCTTTGTATTTACCAAAATACTTACAATTTTATGGATATAATTCTGATACCCAATTTCATAAGCGACATCATTTTTGTAATCTTATTAAATTCATATTTAAAATTATAAATTAATATTTATAATTTTCCAAAATGTTACAATAGTGACATATCGACTCAAAAGAGAACTTTTTAGTATCATGTTTGAAAGTCTTTATATAATCTTTCCATGAGTTGGGTAATTTATGAATAATTGCATGAATATGGCCGTATCAAGTGTGATACCAAGTTGATGAATTTTGGTAAGATAATTATGTAATTTGTAAACTTGATCAATGATAGGTTTATTATCAATAAATTTAAAATTTAGATACTTATTTATTAGAAAGCTCTTCTCTCATGAATCATCGGTTTTGTATTTTGCTTCACGTGCCTCCCACAATTCCTTTACCGTTTCTATATGTTAGTATACGTCGAACAAAGTGTCCGCCATTGCATATAGGATGTGGCCCTTGCATAAATAGTCATATTGTTCCCACTTTTGTCGCTTTCTCTTTTGTGCAAGCGTTTCGTCCTCTTCATTTTCTGGTATGATGAGCTTCAAAGTAATGAGTACGTAGACGATATTGAGAGTTGTGAGAAGAAAGTGGACTTTCTTTTTCCACCGCTTGAAGTTGGTACCGTTGAAGCAATCAAGTTTGACAAGTTTGTGACTTGTCATCTTCATTGTGGAGTTTTCCGGTGCCATTGACAAATACGGATATTGCTTTAAATTGTTGTTGCAAATTGGGGTTGAAATCAATGACAAGGAAAAATGCAACACAATAGATTGGATCGAAACACGTATGACGCTTTATTTAATGCAATATTCGCTTCCCTACAATGCAACAGGGATTGATGCGATTTACGTTCAGGATACAACAACCCAATCTTGTGTTTACAATCTCCCGCGTTGCACCCGCAGGAAATTTTCCTGAAAAACTTGATCTTTATGAGTACCAAAAATAAAGAAGAGAAGAGAAAGAGTTATTTCAAAACAATGAAAGCAACTTATATAAATAGGAGTTGAAAAGCTTTGTGCAATGAAAAGTTGCCGGCGAAAAAGACAAAAGACAAAAGAAATCAAACACCTACCTCTTGGATGCGGCGGCAAGTAACTTCCAATAATTAACTTAGCCTTAGTCTTGAGAAAATACTTTGTCGGCTTTAGTGACTAAAGCCTTGTTGTGCTTTTGGATCTCATCAACACGTTCTCTTTTTTAAAACCTTGCATCACTTGGACAAAAATTCAATTTGACCACCTCCTAGTAGTCAATCATTTCACACTTTAATTTTTTCAATCCCATTTTCAACAAAAATAGATAAATATTTAAATAAGTATCTTAATATATTTGAAATTCTATATACATAATATATAACAGCTTATGTTTCTACCCATCGCGTCATGTTGGCGTCTTAATCGGAGGGAGTGAAGCGCCTCAATAGGAGAGGAACAGAGATGTTGATATTCATCAGAATCAGTATATTAAGATGTCGCCGAATATACCTTATAAGCCAACATGTCAAAATAAACAACGAAAAAACTTGATGAACAAGTGGGAACCAATAATACAAGATTCAGAACTAAACATAGTTGCCAGAGCACAGAATTATGCATATGCTTCCATTATTTCCACGAAATTTCAAACTTCAAAGCCAACGGATGCAACTCTGACAAGCTGATACAACATAATGGACTTGTCACCACAAAAACCTCACTCACAGGAAAACAAATATACAGCATCAGAAGGCAAAGACGATACAAAATAGTGTAGCAAGGAAGAGAAGGAACATTTTAATTGCATGTGAATATATGTAACATCAAACTTCAGATATATAGAAGAATTTGTTCTCATTGAACTACAGAAACACATGAAATCATAAAGCTCACAATGGATACTGTTTTTGAAAGAATGCAGCTCTTCAAGAAACGTACCTAACAATGCTACCTATTTTACATGATTTTTGCCTTCCGTATAATACAGATCACTTCAAACTAAATCAACTAATAGCTACAAAGGATCATCAAACTTCATAAACCATCACTCTCGCTAGCAAAATACATAGGCATCAAGCGGTATCGAATTTGGGCGATGACACACGGCACATGAACTTCCTTGAGAAAATAATTGATTAATTCCATGATGAGTTTGCGAAAGATATTGAATTTAGATTACTCCCCATTTATCATGAGGGAGTGATGAGGTACCCTCTTAATATCAACAAGAGTTGAATAATCATTGTTGATAGCTTGCTTCCATGGCTCTCCATCCATTTGCATATAAGCCCTTTTCCACTGTCCGCCTCGAATCTCTAGCCTAATTGCAGCAGCCTGAAACACACAGGAAGATGAATATTAAGTACAGCTTTTAGAGCAGACACCAATAAGAAAAATAAAATAAAAAATTACACATCTATGTAGGAATTATAGTTTCCACGCTCATAGGCCGATTTCATCAATATCTCGACTATAACATATGCTCAAATGTTGTAGGACCAAGGGCCACGAAATAATTGTTGTACCTGAGCAATGTGTTTAGCGTCAATGAGTTCAACCATAACAAATGAGGCATGCCACCCTTGTTTAAGTCCAAAAATTTCAAGCAAGCCATCATCTGCATGGGCCTCAACAAAGCCCCTCTGCGATAACAGAAAGAGAGCAATTAATTATAGACAAAGATTTATATGTTTAAAAAAAAGGGCAACTCTGTAAGAAATGATTTAGACACAAATCAGATATATGGGAAATAATAAAACATTAAGAATACAATGTACATTAATGGGGCGGTATACAATAAAAATCAGAAAGAAATCAACCTTTAATTAAAAAGAACAATAAAACACACTTATTCCTAACATTGGAAATAGGTTGGCTTGGATTCGTTTGATTGAAGGGTTAGTTCGAATTCTAGTGGAATAAGGTATGAAGAGAATAGAGACATGGTAGACTAGCATAAAAGCTTTACCTAGGTATGGTATAAACCAATATGGGATGCTAATATAGCATTACGCTGATGTAGTGGTGGGAAAAAAAACCTTAAATCAAATGAAATATTGACACTAATAAATAATATGCTTAATTCCAAAAAAAAACCTAATCCTTTTAGCTAAACTGTGAGAATTTTTTTTCAAAATACACAAGAAACTACCATAAAACTTTCAAACTACACAAGAAACTATCACAAAACTTTCAAAAACTACGAAAAACTACCGGAAATAAAGTGCCACATCAACAATAAATTGCACGAAACTGCCAAAAAACTGAAGAAATTTTGTACCATGCTAGTTTCTCATAGTTTAGCTAAAAGGTTTGGAGTTTTTTTTGAATTAAGTCTAAATAATATGCACATAGAATAAAAATAGGTAATACCTACTTTGGTTTTACAGCCAGCCAGCCAAGATACAACTGCAAGCATTTATCGCCGAACGAATGATTTTCTTTAGTTAACTCTGTTAAGAGCCATATAGTCATTTAAATTAAAAGCTAGCTTATTATTATTTAACTGGCTACATTTATTATTCACGCTTACCTCTAGTTCTCAATGTTTCATTAGCTACAATTACGTTACTCTTACTCCTAACTGATGCATTTAGTAGCCTCAGCTCACATTTTCAAACCATCACAATCAGGCCGTTGTGGAGCTATCTCTAACTTCATATGAATGTTAATGTGCCGAAAGATCTAGTACCACTAAAACCAATAGATGACTTAACACAATTGTTATGTTCAGAAACCAAATGACCTTGGGCCCAAACAGGCAAACCTTCAGGTCCTCAACGTCATGCCAATAAGCCATAATTACGCAAAGTAAGATGAAATACACATGAAGTCAGTTTGACTGGATGCATGACACAAACACAAAGATATCTACATGATCTCTAAATGACTTCAATAAACATCGGCTTAGAATGCCAAGTATTGAAGGACAGATAATCAATCAGCATTCCACAAGACATCAACAAAGCTTCACATTTACTAAACTAATATATACATTGTCACCTGAAATATCGGCTTGCAGCATGTCCATACTAACTCTTTTTGTATGGATTATATGCCATGCAGTCATAATAGTAGCAGGGATGGACAACCACAGTCCTTGCTCTGATTGTTGCAAGATGCTAGAGTGGTACCATATCCATATGAATGATTCCATTTTATGCCTTTGATTTATATACAAGATTTACTGTATGGAAAGAAAAGACGAGATAGACAGAGAACCCAGGTCTTAGGACCAGCATAACAACATTGAAAACTGCTGCATATGGAAGGTCTATGTATTATTTTCCTAGATCCAAACTTCAATTAAATTACTGCAAATTCAGGTTGTAATACATTAAAACTAAAATATGGAGATTTGTACATCAGTTCACACCAAGTAATCAAAATCACCAAGTTAGTGAAACTGAGTTCTTTCTTCCGCACACGAGTCTCTTTGTAGATTTGTCCAATAAGTGCCTAGCGCCTACTGGTAGCTCCACAGTTTGTGTCATGCATAGAACTCAAATAACCTAAGAGATAGCACTCCTAATAGATCACAAGATATATCAGATATGGTTCTTAAGTCATTTAATCAACCTGTGGCATATTTCATATTCTATGATCCATAAGTTGATGTATGTTCTCCCTGCATACCAGACTGCAAACCACAATCCTTAATTTCAATCTTCGACCAAGTTAGCTGGTCTCTTCAATCATAAAAATCTTGGACAAACTTTGAAAAGTGCATCTTTACTGTTCTGAGGTAGGATGAACTCCTTAATGTTACATTTATTGGATACCTTTTGAGACTGCACTTTGTCCAGTCTTTACTTTATGCACATAGAGCTGGTGTAATACGCCATCCTTTCAACAAATCACATTGAACAAATTTGAACCCTCATAATTAATTATAGCCAGAGTTCAAGATTAGTTGATGAACAGGGAGCACTCATTTATTCTAGAGTGAACTTCACAAATAACCAACGGGCAGTTAGTGCTTCATATTTAGAATCAATCAGGTCAAAATATAATAAAGTTCTTAATTCACATGACTAGATGAAATGATACACTAATTCATAACCATCTACTGTATTTTTTCCTGTATGAATTGAAATGATGATATTTGTGCATCAATTTCGATAATGGATACTTAAATGAAAGTGAGATGGTTAAGGTACAAGAATATATCCCCCAACTCTCACCATAATTTCCGAGTTGTGGTGCAAGAAGGAATAAAACATGATATTTGAGCCACCGAGGTTTAAATCGAGAGCACATCTGGTAAAGAAAAATTAAATCGTAACTGCAAGTCAAAGCTAGATTCAAGACAAAATATGAAGAAAGGCCATCAACCTAGAGAGGGCTATATCCCTCAAATCTTATTATATCTATGGAGTTATGATGCATTGGTACGATTTTCATAGCTGATTATTCACGTCCATGTGAAACGTGCTTGCACAAGATCTTTCTTATGGGCAAGCATACTTTCTTTCATCAGATATCTCAATACAGAAAATGAATTTGACACTTCAGGTAGGGAGCGTTGTTCCAGGTATGTTAATGTTCAACAAATAAATGCATGTCAGAAAACCCATTAGAAACCTTATCAGAAATTATTCTCGTGGATAAATAAAATTCACACTAAAATATTTTATGTGCTGACCTTTTCAAGATACTCAGGCTTGGGATGACCCCATGGATTCCTTCCACTACCATAGCTGTGAAGATTTAATGCAACTATTGACCTAACACTGCAGTTGAAAAGAAAGATACAATGTATTAACATTTATCCTATGGAAAAAGACATGAGAACATGCATTTTATATATGAGACGGTAACTTTATTGAACCATTGACTTTAAGTAGCTCCCTACAGTGGAGCTGACTTATCAAACCCTAATGAGCTTGCCTTATATTTAACTTGATAAAACACAAAAATGAACACAGTTGTTTATTAAAGTGGGATCACTTTATGATAGAAAACACTTGATGGGCTATCATGTCAGAAACAGCATATACAGACACAGACTCACAGAGACAGCTAACTGAACTAACATGTGTCTCTAACAATGGAAGTCAAGAAGGAAAACAGGCGACCTAACGACCATATATTTCCATCTTATGGGTGTTCCTATAAACATGACCGTCTATCCTATATAGAAATATGGTGTAGTAAACCGATCCAACTCATGATCATTAAGTTCATAATGATCAGCCCTATAATCATAAGAATAATCCCTACAATAATGGAGATTATGTTGGTCATCACTGTAGTCCTTTGATCATAATGATATTGTTGGGGAAACTCAAAATCAACAATTTAAGCACTATAAAGGTAACCACTGGTGGTCAAAAATCATGTTTTGAATGCTAGATTGATAGTCTCGGTGATCCTTAAAATTTGTGCATTGAGTGATTGTTCTAAAATCATATGGAGAAAAGATAGGTCCAACCTAGACTTGGTATCAAATAAAACAAGATAGAACATGTTTCAGTACCAATTTGATGCATGAATGGAAGAATAATGAATGAGTGGATAACACGTACAAGCAAATCAAATAATGCATATGCAACGCTAGACAGAAAATCCTTGATGATGCAATGCAAGGTATATAACAGATGGAAAACTCTGAATGTGAACCATAGGCAAGTTATCCTATATCAAATAATTTTGAGGAATAATCCTATATCAATTAATTGCAACTAGTAAACAAAATAAAATTTGAAGTTACATTTTCACAACTACATTCGAAATTGAAAGAGACCAATCTAGTGTTGATGTTAACAAACCGATCGAGATTTTGAATTGAACTTTAAGAAAATTAAAGGTCAAATAGATCAAGTCCAACTCCCAGATAATCTACTAATTTATCTATTGAACCAAATAAGTTCCAGTTATTACCTCAAAAGTAACCGATTAGAATTTTCAACGTGTCGCCCATATGACACATGATGCCAAAATCCAACATACCCCTTTTCTAAACTTGATCTAACCAACAAGTTATATGATCAAATGACAAAGAGGAAACTTATATATGGGGTTATGTTACTTTTAATAGGATGTTTGGAAAGCGATCAGAGCTCAAATGGTTCCATGTTTGGTCAGTTCGCAGTTAAAGATAGGCATTCCCTCAAAAACAGCATAGGCATAATGAGGTTTGATAGCCAGTAACAAGAAGAGAGCTTTGGTTTGGCGTAGGTATAGATCTAGGGAGGGCTCTTGTCATTGCAAGGATGGCGACCCAAGGCATGTGCAAACAAGAATGTGTAAGATTTTGGACATCATTCCTTCTCTTTGCTAGGTTTGGGCAAGGATGATGGCATCTCTCCTCCTACGTCTTCTTTCTTCTTTTCTCAGTTGCTTTTTTTTTCCTTTCTTTTTCTCTAAAATTTAGACTGGGAAGAAATTATTTGGATTTAATGATCAGACTAGGTTAGAGATTTGTTGTTATCTATCAATGGTTGTGGAAGTTGTTAGATGATGATTGGTAGAGTACTGAAGAGATGATGGAGGTGGATGTTCAGGATCTAACGATGCTGACAGAGGTGTAGAGCAATAAAATAGTGGAGATGACGGGTGTGATCGGCTGCGGCAAATCAAACCTTGACCGCAGAGGAAGGACTTCAACCACAGCCTCCGCAGAGTACAAAAAACGGAAAACTCACAAAGATTTAATATTTATCATTCATAAGCTATCATTCTCGAAGACTTCAACAAAGGCAATTATAAGACTTATAAAATTCTGTAGGTCACACAATAAAAACAAGACTTAATATTCATAACTCCTACTTTCAATAAAGCATGACATTTGGATTTTATAAATAAAATATAATTAAAACTTGTCATCACTTCCACACAACAACAACAACTGAGATTTTTATCGCTTTCACAGCTCTCAATTAAAGCACGGTAACCCTTTGATCCCCCATCATATACCTACCTCACCAAGTATGGAATAAGGCTCATGCAATCAAACCATACAGTTTAAGCTCATACAATCATGGTCTAGATGAAGGGGAAAGATTATAAATTCCAAAGCTTCTATCCAGATGGTCTAAGTGAAAATATTTCCAATTTTCTACTCAACACTTAAAGTATTAAAAAGGAAAGGAAATATGAACATACTCTGAAGGAATTGGGATCTGCTCCCATTCTGAACAATTAACCTTCTTAATATGAAGCCGAAGAATATTCTTGAGCCCTCTGCATGAACAATTTTGTAACAACATTGAACAAGTTATTGCATGGACTGGCATCCAGATTATATTTTCTTATTCAAGAAAAGAAGATATAGCCGGATTATATTTTCTTATTCAAGAAAAGAAGATATCATGCGGAAACGAAGTAAAAAGTAGAAGCCATGAAAACACATCAGTAATATTGCTCACCTAGTGCAGGGATCTCATATAAATTAGATCAGTAAAAAGAAAAGAGAAACGAATTTTTTCTTCAGAAAGCTAAACAATGGACAGTAACTACCGATATTATTGTAAATTAAAAAAAAAACTATTGCAATTTAATCTTCCATCATATGTCCTGAAGTAGATAATAGTGAATGGATCTAATTGATTAAAAAAGAAATCTTCTGGAAATGCATTCCCAACTCTCTAAACGTTCGCGAAGGATAGTTCTATTACACATCTTCGAATGAGCCTCAGTGAGAGAAAACCTGTGAGGATGTTTGTTATCAAGGTATTGTGTTCCCTATATTCCTACGTCACAAACATGGATGTTTTTACAAAGGGACCTATCAAGCAATTAAGCAAATATTATTATAGAAAAAAGAGCAAACTATTGCAATTTAACCTTCCATCATATGTCCTGAAGTAGATAATATTGATTGGATCTAATTGGTTAAAAAAGAAATCTTCTAGAAATGCATTCCCAACTCTCTAAACTTTCATGAAGGATGGTTCTTTACATCTTCGAATGAGCCTCAGTGAGAGAGAACCTGTGAGGATGTTTGTTATTGTTAAAGTTTAAAGTTTATTTAAAGTTGAGGGAATGATAGATTTTTTTTATAGATACACATGGGCCTTTGATATAAGTGAGTTCCAACTATAAGACTAAAGCCTTGCTGAGGTTTGGCCCATCTTATATCTTATACCCATGTGTTTCTTTTGTTGTTTCCAATGTGGGACTATCTTTAAAGTTCCATCATTTGGTTTTTTACTTTCAACCCTTATTAAAGGGTTGTGTTCCCTATATTCCTTCATCACAAACATGGATGTCTTCACAAAGGGACCCTTCAAGCAATTAAGCAAATATTTTGACAAAGTTAAGCATGTTTGAACCAGGAGGGTTAGGAAATAAATATGGATCTCATGCAAATTGTGAAATTGTAAAAACTTTTATGTAAAAGTATTTGTTGAAAGTAAAAACCAAATGATGGGATTTTAAAGATAGTCCCACATTGGAAACAACAAAAAAACACTTAGGTATAAGATATAAGATGGGTCAAATCTAAACAAGGCTTGAGTCTTATTGTTAGACCTCATTTATATCAAAGACCCATGTGTACCTATAAAAAGTCCATCACTCCCACAACTTCAAATACTCTAAACTCTAGCAGTATTAATGAGGTGACTTTTATGTAAAATTCGTCCACATATCTAAATAAATGAGCATCAACAATTTGTTGGATTATCTCACCATCTTGCTCGAAGACACCTCAAACTTCAAGCCACAAGTTCCAGTAGGGGTTTCCCTTCCTGGATATATATGTTGTTATGTATCTTAGCCGAATACAACAATATTAAATGTGGCCATGCTAACTGAGAACTTATAAGAAGATCATTAGCAAAAATAAGAGGCCAACCAAGATCCTTTCGGAAGGATTTGGAGACAAATCCTTCCCACTTTTTCACCATCGGATTAATTTTGGGATGTGTGCTAACAATTATAAATAAAAGCTTTCATTTATTACCAAACATAATATAATTGAATGCACACATCCCAGAGTTAATCTGATAATGAAAAAGTGGAAAGGATTTGAAACAAATCCTTCCAATAGGATCCTAACCGAACTTGCAAAAATAATTTTACACATGGGTTACAAATATACCATTTTCAACATTGAATATCATCTCTCTTTGATGATGTTGATGACTTTGTCGGCCAACAAAGATCAATCTTTTCCGACAACGCATCAATAACATTCTTTGTTATTGTTAGAATATGCTACGGTATTCAAGGATCTTTTAAAATTCTCTAAGCATGATTTGTCACATGCAGTATTCTAAATAACGGTCTAGATGGCCGCCTATGCGAAAGCGGTCCCAGGCCATTCCGCTTTGACCCTAAGCAGTTAAGTGGGATTAAGTGGGCTTTAATCTAAACGATCAAGGTGCTTTAAGCTCTTATATAGGTTTAAGTGGGCTATAATACAAAGCTTCATTTGTTAGATTTTAGTTTTTTTCTAAACATAACCTAACCCAAAATCCTTTCTATTCTTAAATTACACAAACGAATAAACCCTAAAGTATACTCATCGGCGCTCTCCTCTCATCATTCTCCTCTCAAGTCTATAAAGGATAACCGGCAAAATCATTGAGTAGTCCATATCATTTTCTGTTATATTCACGTCTATCTTCTGTTTTTCAATTTCATCTCACGAGATATGTAATTGGCTTAATTCCAAAAAACTACCAGATAGTTTGGATTAGTTACGAGTAAGGTTGTAAATGTTGGCTATAATGCCCTCAAGTCAATTATTGGATCGCAGGCACGTGATTGCAATGATTGAGAGAGGACATATACCGGTAGAACAGTGTTACTCGAGATGATAGTATGCTATCTGGTTTGTCTTTATTATCATATACATACTTCAGGTGATATTACAGGTCACTATTACATGTTGATAGAGCCTAAAGGATTCTTGCTTGACTACCAGCAGTATGATGACGATCATATACGTGAGAATTGGGTGGTCTATAAGCACATCCTTAAAGTGTCCCTAGTCGTGGGAGTTTCAAGACTGGGCATCGATACTCCGAGAGTAGACTAAAGTATACGGATCGAGACCCCGACGAGGGACGGTGGCCGGTCTCACAAGCCATTGATGTCAGTTGGTTCACCTAAGATATATACAGGTGTTCATTGGGTTATGAGTACACCGGACGGACTCGCCGGGAACATGTTGTTGGTATTATATCTATTGTCAGATAGCAGTTCCCTGGTGACATGTGTACAGGTTAATCTATCGACCTGAGATCATCATTTGTCTCGTGTGAGTTCCCACTGTGCTTTGATTACTACCCTATCACGTCTCAAAGGAGTCGAGCAAACAAGTTTTAATTGGGTATTGTTAGTGTATATGCCCTAGGGGCCATTATTGCATCATACTAGCTTGTATATTACTTAATGGAAGCTTGGGATATTCACAGTTATATATCAGTCTTGCTAAAAATGGTAGTATGCTACTTGGTTTGTTTCTACTTTAATATGTTTCTTATAACGTATCATTTATACATATTAGTAGAGCCCATAGGATCTTTGCTTGATTACCAGCGTTGTGATGGCAGTCACACTAATGGGGGCTGGGTAGTCTATAAGCAACATCCTATACAGGTCCCTGGTCGTTGGATTATCGAGATAGGGCATCGATATTCCGGAGTAGACTAGTGTGTACGCTTCTCATCCCGGTTGGGGAGATGGTCTGTCCCACAGCCATCAGTACGTCGTACTGGAGATAGTATACAGGTGCTCGTTGGGTTACAGGTACACCGAACAGGACTCGTAGGGAACTGTTGGATGGTATTATACCCGTCGTCAGTTAACAGTTCCCAGGTGACATGAGTACAGCATAGTCCGCAGACTTGACACTGCTACTTCGCCTCGAGTGTGTCCCACTGTTCTTAGATTGCTACCCTACCACGGCTCAAAGGAGTCGTGCAAACAGGTAGCAGTTAGGTGCAGTCCCGAGCACTTGGAGGCAGTAGTGGTTAGATAGGATTCGTCTCTTCCGGTATTGGGAGTTGATATCGCGCTGTGTCAGAGAGCCATTACGCAAAGTCCTTGACCAGGGCAAGCGAGATTTACTGGTAGGTTCCAGTAGTTTCTCAAGGTGTAATGGGCTACACTCCGACACGACTTATACCGCTATTAGGAGGCTGACGCTTGCGGCCCGATATGCGATATTCTTAGACGAACAGACCGGACTGTACGGAGATTGTCACATCAGGCTCAGTAGGAGTTCGGATGGGTTTCCTCATCGGCCTTCTTATCGACATCTACCTGGGGACCGTTACGTACAGCTAGTGCCGCTTGCGGTCTGTGGTTAAACCCACTGCCAGCGTAGTGTCGAGTCTTTAGAGTCCCACACAGAGAGTTTCCCTGCTCCAGGCGAAACGATATAGAGGTCATATGGTTTTACGACAATGGTTCGAACGCTTACGTGTTTAAACGCATGTACGACGTTCGGACAGTTTTTACTAGTCGGCTTTGGTTTAAGCCAGATTCTAGTATTGGGTTATAGGATTTATACAGTCTAAAGTTTTTCCGTGTTTTCACGGATAGGAGGGGCGTTCTCGTAATTTGTCGGGAAGCTTCTAGAAGCATGGCGACTTGAGGGTTTAGATGGCATTTATATTAAATGCATTTGTGACTCATTAGATGAATCATTCAAGTGAGTTAATGAAGTATTTATTGCTTAATGACTCACTTGATGATTCATTATATATATTAAATGAAGCATGATGATAAATCATTTTAGATTTATTTATTTGATTTTCTTATGCTTCATAATATATTAGAAGTGAGAAGCTTTTTGATCATTATTCATGCTCACATTCTCTCTCCTCAAGCTCACTCTCTCTTCAAACCCTAATCCTACCCCTCATGTGTTGAGATCAAGGATTAGATAGACTAATTAATCCATAACCTCACTCTATATCACCTAGGTGACTTTGATTAGCAACTAAAGAAACCTAGTTATCTCAAGTTAGAGATCAAGCTTGGAGTAGGAGCTCTCGGGTGGATCGTCTTTGACTCGAGGAGGCCGTTGGGGTGCCGACGTTCCAAAGATCCTACGAGGAGTGGAGGACAGCGATGAAGACCCGAAGGACAAGTAACGTGAGGTATAACTTCGAATCCGAGTAGTTAAACCTTTCGTAGTTTGCTAGTAATGGTTTAGATACGATCCGTGTGCTCAAGTCCGTGTTACGAAGCTTTGATAATCGTTTTTCATATATTCCGCCTCCCCGCAAGCTCGTGTGGTGCGTGACATGGATTTACATTGGTATCAGAGCCAACTAAACCTTTACTAGCTTGTTAGCAACTAATTAGAACTTCGATCATCCGAAAAAACGCGAAAACTTAACCCGAACTCCTATCAGTTTCTGTTAATTTTAAACGTATCTAAAAAAATATTTGATATGCCTTAAAATTCACAGCAGGGGAATATATGATTACTGGGAAAATACGAGCACTCAACTCGACAAGACGACAGCGTATCCGCGGCCAAATGGTGCTTTTGGCCGCGGATCCGCCGCGGAGTCTACCCCGAGTTGACTCGGATTTGCTCTGTAATTCATAATTTTTTGTGTTTTGTTTTCCAGTATATTCTGTTTCTTCCCAGGTTACTTCCATGATGGCTTGCATTTGGGATAGACACGGAAAAAGGTTGTCGATCGATGTTCTAAATTATTTGCTAATCGGATTTTTATCTGTAATATTTAACGTGTTCGTAAACCTCCCCTAACTGCTAGTATGTCGGTTGGCAGGGGGTTGCACATTTCTGTAATGATTCTACTGTTAGTGTATATGAACTGTAATGGATTGTTGTGATGATTAGCCGGGGTTTGAGATGGGTTATTATATTCATTCATTCGATATAATTGTAATATGTTGTAATATTATTTTGCGGGGCACATCCAGGTTGCGGTTGTAACCACCGTTGTATTAATTCATTTACTGTTTTTAGCTCCTAGGATAGACCCAAGATGGGGTATACAAACTACCGGGTACGTTGAAGTGTTTAGTGGCCTACTCACGTTGTTGAGGGAGACCGCTTCACTTCGGATACTTGGCGGGTAGTTTGTCGTACCCGTAGGGGTCTAAGGTGGGGTAATGGTTATTCATCACGACTGTGCAATCCGTCTTTTGTTGCAGGCTCAAAGCAAACGTGGATTGCTTGTATATCCAATAATGTTCATCTGTGATCTGGAATGCCTATTATTGCATCTGACGAATGTACAATATCTATATATGATAGCTATTAGACGTCACTTATGTTTTACACCCGCGCTAGCCCAGCTCCCGCTCTGTCGTTAGTTAAGTAACCTAACGGGTGATGACGGGGCCCCATGGCGAATGCGGATGGCATAAGAAGACGTGGTATTTTCGTTGTTTTCTGCAATGATGGGATAAATGATGGGACGCATTATTATAATGCAAAGAAAAATAAACCAAAGTTGAGTCGTTGGAACAAATTTAAAAGAAACCACTCGGTTATTTTAAAAGGGCAGAATTTTTAATTGCAGAGCTTTAACCACTCCTTTTAAAAATCTATCAGGTTCCTTCGATTATATCAAGTTCACTACGTTCATGGGTTTTGCCAAAACCAGTCATAGCCCTCCGTCATTTCATATGGATAGTCAATAGTATTCAAGCTGTGTTTGTTGGCCAAAATCAAGGCACAGTGTTTGGTAGCTATTGAATATTCATATGCAGCATAGATAGATACGTTGGTTTGGGACAGTCGCACTGCCTTGTTGGCCAAAGTCAAGGGTATGTACGGATGGGTTCAAATTAACCTGGAGAATGACAGGTAGAACTTGACATGTGACTTATGATTTATTGGCCAAAGTCAATGTCATAAGAGCATGGGGCAAAAATCCATATCGGGAGTTTCTAAAGAAACTGAAACTTGCTAATGTTGCATACCATTTGGAGTTTGATGAATGTTGGTAGGATTCCTTCAACATTAACATACGATGATATTTGGATCCCGATCCTACTGTGAGTATAAGCTACTTATCAGGAGATTCGTCACTTAACGATCAATGCTATAAACCAAGTAGGTGCCTAGAAAGGTGTCAGCGGGGTTACGCCCCTAGAGAAAAGAGGTTCTTTAATTAAAGAACTTCGCGAAAGCGTTGGAAAACCTCCCTCGAAGTATCGACACTGGCCTGGCTGAACGGTGAGAATAGTCCTGGCTAATTCTTCCTTTTTGGTTTGAGGATGGATTCGAAAAACAGTGGGAGCCGTCCAGTTTAGATAAATTAAAAACCACTCTAAACTTGCAAGAGCATCATGCTAAAGTGTTTTCTTCTCTTTCTCTCATTACAGTGACCTTGTGACCATGACTAGGTTACATCTAGATAACAATTTGACTGAATCTGACTTATATGACTGGCAAAGGTCTGTCCAGATGTCCATTGCCTATGACAAGCTGGACCACCCTATTACTACTCAAGATCCCGCCGTCCCAGGTCCAGTTTCCACCGTCGCGGATATGGATATCCGTCAGACAAGGGAAAAGGATAAAGCGAAAGCTAAGTGCCTCGTGTAGACTTCAGTTGATGGTGTATACCAGAAGCAGCACGAGAAGATGGACTTAATTTCCATCTTTCTCCATAACAAAGATTTATATAGAGAGCAATCTCATATCGCAAGATATAAGACCTCGAACGAATTAATCCAAGCGAAGTTGGCTGTCGGGTCATCTGTAAGGGACGACGTCCTTACAATGACTAGCTATATTGATGAGCTCAAGGACCTGGAGACTACGTTGGGAAACAGGTCATATGCTGACTTATTTCCACAGTCCCTACCCTCTACTTACACCAGTAAAGTAAGAGGAAACGGAAGAGCAAAAGTTTCGGGACTTGGTGTAGCTAAAGAGGGATGTTCCTATTGTTATGAGATTGGGCATTGGCAGAAAGATTGCAGGGTTTTGGAAGCCAATAGCCAAGATACAAAGCATGTTGTGGTTTCGGCCTCAAGTGTGTTTGTAATTGAGAACTGTTTGTCAATTAACTCTACTTCCTGGGTACTAGATACCGGAGCAGGATATCATATATGTAATTCATTACATGCTTTGAGAAACCGTAGAGTTATAAAGATAGGCGATTTGTCTCTCAGAGTTGCAAACGGAATGAGCGTGGACGCTGAATCCGTGGGAGAATATCGCCTAGGTTTGACAAATGGGCAGATATTGATTCTACGTAACTGTTTATATGTACCTAGTTTGACTTGTAATATCATATGGGTATCCTCACTTTCGAGAGAGGGATATGATTTTACATTCGTAAGCGATGTAGTTCACATCCACCTAAATCAAGTTCTGATTGGGTACTGTACATTAGATGACGGTATATACGTATTGAGTCAAGCTCAGGTTTTCAATGTCCAGAACACACTTAAAAGAAACTCTCCAGAAATAAATCAGGCTTTCTTATGGCATTGTAGACTAGGTCACATCAATGAAACACGATTAACTAAGTTACATAGAGAAGGATATTTGAATCCGTTCGAATATCAATTTTATGCTACTTGTGAATCTTGTCTCATAGGAAAGATGACAAAGACTCCGTTTACTGGACACGGAGTAAGAGCGAGCGAGCTCTTGGGACTCGTACACAGTGACGTGTGCGGTCCAATGTCTACACATGCGCGAGGTGGTTATTCCTACTTCATTACTTTTACGGAGGATTTCTCTAGGTATGGATATGTCTTCTTGATGAAGCATAAATCCGAGGCCTTTGAGAAATTCCAAGAATACAAGAATGAAGTAGAAAAACAAACAGGCAAAAGTATCAAGACACTGAGATCGGATCGAGGTAGTGAATACTTGAGTGCCGAGTTCCTGGATTACCTAAAAGAGAATGGAATTCTCTCTTAGCTTACTCCTCCATACACTCCACAACATAACTGTGTATCGGAGAGACGGAACCGAACCCTATTGGATATGGTACGTTCCATGATGAGTAACGCTGAGTTGCCGCGATCATTCTGGGGATATGCACTAGAATCAGCTGCATACCTTTTGAACCGAGTTCCAACTAAGACTGTGCCTACCACACCATATCAGATGTGGTGTGGAAAGAAACCCTATCTTAAGCACATTAAGACATGGGGATGTCCAGCTTTTGTAAAGAAGCAGCATGCGGACAAGCTCGAGGCACGCTCAGTACAGTGCAAGTTTGTGGGATATCCAAAGAACTCCAAGGGATATTGTTTCTATTACGCAGAGGAACAAAAGGTTTTTGTTTCTCGTCATGCCCATTTCTTATAAGCTGAATTTTTAGAAAATCAGAAGAGTTGGAACGCAGTAGAACTGGAAGAAATTCCATAACCACAAGTAGTTACTGAAAGTATGGTAGAACCAGAGGTTTTAGAAGAAAGGGACATACCAGCGCCTATCCGCAGAAGTAGTAGGCAGTATCATCTGCCCGAGAGATACTACGGTTTTCTCATAGACGGGAATTGAGAAGATTGCATCATTGACAATGATGACCCTACTAGCTTCCAGCAAGCCATTCAGAGCGGCGACTCGGTAAAATGGCTGGATGCAATACGGACCGAAATGGAGTCCATGTACACTAACAAAGTGTGGACTTTGGACATTGCTCCAGATGGGGTAAAATCCGTAGGATGCAAATGGATCTTCAGAAAGAAGATTGGTGTAGATGGACAGGTTGAAACCTATAAGGCTAGACTTGTTGCAAAGGGTTTCCGTCAAAGACCTGGTTTGGACTATGACGAAACCTTTTCTCCAGTGGCTATGCTCAAATCCATTCGGGTCCTTCTTGCCATTGCTGCCTTCCACGATTATGAGATCTGGCAGATGGACGTAAAGACGGCCTTTCTAAATGGTAATTTAGAAGAGTGCGTCTATATGGATCAGCCAGAGGGATTCATTCAGAGTGAGAGTAGCGGTAAAGTGTGCAAGTTGCTTAAGTCCATTTATGGACTAAAGCAGGCATCGCGGAGTTGGAACATCTGTTTTGATGATACTGTCAAAGAATTCGACTTTATCAAAAATCCAGATGAACCATGCATATACAGTAAGATTGTAGGAAGAGTTGTTGCATTTCTCGTCTTGTACGTGGATGATATTCTCCTAATAGGAAATGACATTCCTATGCTACAGTCAGTCAAAAGATTCTTGTCACAGAAGTTCTCCATGAAGGACCTGGATGATGCCACCTACATTCTAGGGATCCAGATCTATCGTGATAGATCAAAGAGGATGTTGGGACTTTCGCAGTCAAGGTACATAGACACCATATTGAAAAGATTCAGTATGGAAGATTCTAAGTGCGGTAACCTACCGGCTTGTCACGGAATCGCCAAAGAGATGTCTCCCAAGACTGATTTGGAAAGGGATCGCATGTCGATTATACCCTACGCTTCTGCGGTAGGCTCTATAATATATGCGATGTTATGTACCAGACCAAATGTAGTATACGCATTAAGCGTTGTAAGCCGGTATCAGGTAAACCCAGGGGAGAAGCACTAGATAGCAGTAAAGAACATTCTCAAGTACCTCAGGAGGACTAAGGAAATGTTCTTGGTGTATGGCGGAAAAGACCTCCAGATCGAGGCCTTTGCCGACTCCAGCTTCCAGAGTGACAAGGATGACTCCAAGTCCATGTCGGGTTATGTCTTTACCCTCAATGGAGGGACGGTCTGTTGGAAGAGTTCCAAGCAGGAGACCGTTGCTGACTCAACGATGGAAGCGGAGTACATAGCTGCTTGCGATGCCGCAAAAGAAACTATCTGGATGAAGAAGTTCCTCACAGACCTGAGAGGAACTTCAGGTGGTTCCTACCAGTGTTGGTCCAATACCTCTGTATTGCGACAACAACGGCGCTATAGCTTTAGTGAAGGAATCCAGGTCCCATCAGAAGTCCAGACACATCTTAAGACGGTATCACCTGATCAGAAAGATCGTAGATCGCCGGGAGATCGAGGTAAAGAGAGTAGATACAGAGAATAACACTGCTGATCCATTCATTAAGGCCATACCTCAGACGCAGTTCGAGAGGCTATTCGAGATGATAGGTCTGCGATATGCCAGTACATGGCCCTAGTGCAAGTGGGAGATTGTTAGTGTATATGCCCTAGGGGCCATTATTGTATCATACTAGCTTGTATATTACTTAATGGAAGTTTGGGATATTCACAGTTATATATCAGTCTTGCTAAAAATGGTAGTATGCTACTTGGTTTGTTTCTACTTTAATATGTTTCTTGTAACGTATCATTTATACATATTAATAGAGCCCATAGGATCTTTGCTTGATTACCAGCGTTGTGATGGCAGTCACACTAGTAGGGGCTGGGTAGTCTATAAGCAACATCCTATATAGGTCCCTGGTCGTTGGATTATCGAGACAGGGCATCGATATTCCGGAGTAGACTAGTGTGTATGCTTCTCATCCCGGAGTAGACTAGTGTCTATAAACAACTCAATATCAATACCCGGCACATTCCAGTTTCTGTCAAATTTTATATGGTCTTCAAAAATTATTTTAGCAACTGCAGAAGACTACTTAGGTGACCCATAAACTGCATCCCAAATACGAACCAATTCCACCTTGTTTTGGCCGAGCACATTGAGGAAAAATCAAAGCAGGCCAGCCATGCTATGGCTTCTGGGTTTCGTATTTTGGGTCTGGTCTGGTCTCTGAAATGTTGGTTCAGTGGTATTGCTAGTTTAGCCCAGTTTTGATATGGTTTTATCTAGATATTTGGGGGCTATTCGGGGTTATTTCGAAGTCGATATTTCTAACATTGTTTAAAGTTTTACAGTACTTACATTTCTATCTGCGACCGTGAATATCATTAGATCGGTATAACTTGTCTATTTGCTATAGTTCTCTTAGATCGGTTTGCGAACGTGACATTCACGTTGATGTTTTGTATTGTGCTGTGTTCGTTGCGGATTCGTCGTGGTGGATAGCTTGCGTGCAATATTAGTACAGTTTTGTTTTATTTGTACATTTGATATCGCGGGACGAGCATCCGACTTGTGGACTGCCATCACTGCATGTTTGTATATTATTCTTTTGGGGCACGACCGGGTTGAGGTCGATGTCACCGTTGTGTACATATTTACTTTTCTATACTAGGATTACCCTGCGATGGAGTGCACGGATAGCCGGGTTCTAAAGGGCAACGAGTCCGCATCTCATGGCGTTGAGGAGGAGGCCTCACTCTAGAATTGGCGGGCTATTCGCCGCACTCATAGGGGGTACAGGTTGACCCAAGGTGGGATGCTCAAGTTACCGGATTTCGTGAAGCGTCGGGTGGCCCATTCACTTTGATGAAGGGGGCTGCCTCGCTTCTGGTTTTGGCGGGTAACTTGCCGCACTCATAGAGGTCTAGATTTTCATTACACAGGCAATCCACACGACCAGGGGAACGTCGGGTTTCACTTGTGGCTCAAAGGAAACCTGGGGCTCCCAGATTATCTGTATTGTTATGTGATGCTTATCGCTTGTCTGTGATGTTGCATTTATCACGCCTGGAGCGATTAATATATATTGTTATATATATAGTAGTAGATGTTGTAAATGTTTTACACTCGCGCTAGTCCAGTCCCCGCTCTGTCGTTAGTTAAGTAACCTAACGAGTGATGACGGGACCCAGTGGCGAATGCGGATGGCATATACGTACATCATATTTTCGTTCTTTTCTGGTGTGATTAATTGATGGGACTGTGTTGATTCAGATCAATGCAAGGAAAACATACATATTCGATGTTGTTGGAACAAATTTTCAAAAAGCTGTTATTACAAGGACGTTCTCTTTTGTTTTGTACAGTGGTATTCGGTTATGAATATCCAGCACCTCATTCGACTAGGCAAAGGCCGAGATCCCTTCACGGGGAGTGATCCCTTCGGCAGAAGTTTGCGTCAGGGTAATAACTTCACTATAGTCGATTACTTTTTGCTTTGCATCGTGGTATTCAGTTGGGAATATCCTGCACCTCATTCCACGAAGAAAGAGCCGAGATCCCTTCACCGGGAGTGACCTCTTTAGCAAAGGTTTTTGCCACTATATATTTGTAAAGCTATCTGGTTCCTTCAACGATATCAAGTTCATTACGTTAAAGGTTTTTCGCCAAAAACTATTCGTAGCTCTCCATCATTTCAAACGGGTAGCATTTAGTATTCATGCTATGTTTGTTGATCTTCGTCAAGCCATAGTGTATGGTAGCTGTTTGTTACTTTTCTGTTACATAAATAGATGCGTTGGTTTGGGACAGTCGTACAGCCTTGTTGACCTTCGTCAAGGGCGAGTACGGGTGGGTTCAAATAAACCTGGACAATGACGGGTGGAACATGACATGACTTATGATTTGTTGACCTTCGTCATGGTCATAAGAGCATGGGGTAAAAATCATATCGAGAGTTTCTAAAGAAACTGAAACTTAATAGGCATAAGCATACCTTCTGGAGTGTGATAACTTGAGTGGATTCCCTCAGGTTATCATGCGATGATAGTTGGATTCCGATTCCCACTAATGAGTTGGTTTACTACTCGGGTGATTTTAGATGATCCCGACTAATTCTTCTTTTGGGTTTGGAGGAGAATTTGAGGATACAGTGGGAGACATCCTGATTAGATAAAGTGATTAACCACTCTGATCTAGGTTAGAGTGCACGCTGAGTGTTTCTTTTCTCTCTTTCTTTGGCAGCAACCATGTCCCTACCCTAAACTAGAACTCATGAACCAAGTTAACCGGACCTTCATAAAACACTGGCCTTTGGATTGTCAAAGTTGCATACATCATTGCCACTCCTACTTTTACCTTTTGCTTTTCTCCGGAACATTCGGTATCACTACGAAGATCCACATTTATTGGACATGACTGTCATATAGTTACATACGAACTCGAAGAAACATGTTCCAGATTCGAGGATGGTTTCCGGTTCGGGAGAAATTGAATAGGACTATTCAGTTGTCTTTTTCTTTTACCTTCTCTCAGGTTGTAAGGACTTCTAGGATTATGAAAAGGTACACCTATTGCGTTTATTGGATAGTCTTCTTCCAAACCATAGGCAGGTACCGAAAGGTGGCGAAGGAAGAAAATCAATTAGCCTGAGTGTGGTGTGCAGAAGATAATAAGTAAAGACAAATAAAGGGATTAGAAAGAGGGCAAAGTAAAATGCGACTGCTATCATTCACGACCAAACCACATATTTCATAGCCACTCCTACTTCACCTTTGAATTTCTCCAGAACACCCCGTATCACTACGAATATCCATAGTTATTGGATAATCCATCGTACTCGAAGGAACTTGTTCCAGTTCGAGGATGGATTATGTTCCAGGAGAAATAGAATAAGGATTAATCTGTTGTCTTTTCCCTTTGCCTTCTCTCAGGTTGCGAGGGCTACTTGGATTAGGAGAGCACCTATTACGCTTATTGGATAGTCTTCTTCCAAACCATAGGCTGATGTCGAACGGTAGGGAATGAAGAAAACCATTTAGCTTAAAGATGGTGTACAGAAGGTACTGTGTAGAGACAAATAAAGGGATTTGGAGAGATAGCAGGGAGATATACGGTTACAGTCATGAATCTGGATAATGGAAGAGGAATTACTAGGAATACCCGGTTACCCCTTCAAAACATTTTCATGTTTCAGTTTCACTATGCGTTGTTAATTGAAAACTGATTTTCCAATTAGATCCTTGCTCTAGGGTATGTATTTACCAGGTTTGATTCTCACATCTGTATGGGTTTACAGATGATGGGTGGGAGTAAGTTATTGGGAATTAGGTGATTATATCCTCATTATATCGGAATTCGTTGTAATTGGTGATATTTGAGGAAATCACCAAGGGTTTTGCCTGATGGCAGATATTTGGTTTTGAATATCCGTTGTTATGCACCAATTTCAAACTGATATATCTGTACGTTTATTTAATAAAGTGATATATAACTTTTTGAAATTATGTCCATGACATTTACCTATATCAGTTGATGGTTAGATAAGGAGCATTAAACATCGGTGTAATTCTTCTTAACCATGGTACAGTTTTCAACCTACGACGCACGGGGTTTGAGTTATTCAACTCAGGGGACTTATACAAAATATTGTATGTTGTCCAGTGTCCATTAGAACAAAGGGGTTGGTACTCGTACTATATTCTGTTTACTTATCACTTCTCCAGTTTTAGACAAGTATTTCATAGAAATACTAGATCCAAATTTTGAGAAGTTATAGGTACAAGATTAAAGTAGAGAACCACGCGTTGCAAGTATCAAAATTCTTCAAGGTGATTGAAAATGTAGATACTTGTATTTGGTATTCAGTTGATAGTGATGGTTGAGAACTTACTTCTCTTTCAGGTTACTCATATCTGGATGCAGTCCTGAGTTGAGTAAAGTTGATCGGCCTCCTTCCATTTAGTTAACATGCACTGGAGACAGCTGCATAATTTGAATCTGGTTCCAATTAAATCAGTGCCTCTGTTTTTATATTGTATATAGAATGGTTCATATCTTAACGATATTAAGGTATATGGAGTTGTCCAGCTTATGCTTAAAACCCGACTCAGGATAACTCAAGGCACGTTTTTGTAATGGCAGTTTGTGGGTTAACCCGGCTATGACGAGAGTTAACTTTCTACCATCTGGAAGATCAATAGTGATATTGTTCTTGACTCGCCACGGTTTTAGTAAAATGGACTTTTTCAGAAAACAGTAGTGGGAGTACGGTAGAACTGGAAGAGATTTCAGAACCACAAACGATTACTGAAAATTTAATAGAACCTAAAGATTCAATCAGGATTGACATTCCATTAGCCACTCCGCAGATAGGGTAGGTAACCTCAGGAACCCGAGAGGTATCTCGGTATCCTCAAAGACGGTGACAGAGAGGTTCTTGTTTACCCAGACTTACCATTACAGCTGTTCTAGACTATGAGACCTGGCAGGAGGATGAGTATAGCGTCGTTCTAAACTAGCTTTAGAAGTGCACGTGTATATGACTCTGCCAGAGGGTTGTTGTTGTCAGTGGGAGCAGCGAAAGCATAGTGGACAGGTAGCTTATGTCTATTTATAGACTACAACAAGTATAGCGGAGATAGATCATCTATTTTTGATGTGAAAGTCATGGGCTTTGACTTCATCAAAACAGAAGATGGATCTGTTAAGAAGGTAGTAGAGTGTCATGTCCTGGTATTTGTATGACATGCACATTGTAGGAAATGAAATTCCTATACTACGATCGGTTATACTGTGGTTGTCACACGGTGGTTTCTCCACATAGGATATGGATATTATATCAGGCATTCTGGTTACTGAATCTATAGTTTTAGATCTAGATTTGGGTAGTTTCCCAATCCGGGTACTTATACAGTATTCTAAAGGTGTTTTAGAATGGACGACTCCTGGCATGGTGGTATACCTGCAGGTGATGGAGTCATCCTCTCTAAAGGTGTCTTACAGACTAAAGTGGAGAGGGATGTGCATATTGGCATATCACTTGCTTAGGCAATTGAGTCAATCATGAAATATCAAGGACTACACCAGATGTTTTTGCACCAGATGAAATAACTTTATATTAATCCAGTCTTGGAGAAACGTTCGGAAGCAATTTATGAACATAAGTGGATGTTTTAGGGATTTGATAACGGCAGCCTCCTTCGGGAGACGGTTATCATTCCAAGCTTCCAAGGTGACCTGGATGACACAGTGACTGTCAAGAGTTATAGTTTTCCCTCTTACGAGGGACAGTAGTTTGTACAGGTGGTCCAAGCGGATACTGAGAGAGGCATGGCGCAGGATACTGACTAAGTTCAGTGGACGATACAGTCTAAGAAGTTTGCTGGATTTAGAGTTCATTTGTGAACTGGGTCCCATCAGATATCCAGACATATTCTAAGACAGGTATTGCTCATTTCGGGAGATGGCTTTCTCCGCGAACTTGAGAAAAAAGAGAGATAGAAAAAACATCAGAACGGATCCACTCACTGAGGCTATTTCTCGAACGCAATAGTTTCACAGACGAGCTTTGTGAAACTGATTAGTAGAGAAGTTGGGTGTTCGGTATCACACCGGCAGTGAGTGCGACACCGCAATAATTACCCTTAAGTGCAAGTGGGAGATTGTTAGCTATAGTGCCTTCAAGTCAATTATTAGTACGTGATTACAATGATTGAGGGAGGACCTATACCGGTAGAACAGTCTTACTCAAGATGATAGTATGTTATCTGGTTTGTCTTTATCATCGTGTACATGCTTCAGGTCAGGTGATATTACAGATCACTATTACATGTTGATAGAGCCTATAAGATTCTTTTGCTTGACTACCAGCAGTATGATGGCGATCATATATGTAAGAGTTAGGTGGTCTATAAGCACATCCTTAAAGTGTCCCTAGTCGTGGGAGTTTCGAGACTGGGCATCGATACTCCGAAAGTAGACTAGTGTATACGGATCGAGACCCCGACGAGGGGCGGTGGTCGGTCTCACAAGCCATTGGTGTCAGTTGGTTCACCTAAGATGCATGCAGGTGCTCATTGGGTTATGAGTATACCGGACGGACTCTCCGGGAACATGCTAGTTGGTATTATACCTATTGTCAGATGGCAGTTTCCTGGTGACATGTGTGCAGGTTAATCTATCGACCTGAGATCGTCATTTGTCTCGTGTGAGTTCCCACTGTGCTTTGATTACTACCCTACCACGATTCAAAGGAGTCGCGCAAACAGGTTTTAGTTGGGTACAGTCCCGAGCCACATGGAGGCAGTGAGCAGATCGTCAGGGGATTCTTCTCTCCCGGTATTGGGGGTAGAGGTCGCAGTGTGCACGGGTGGCCATCACCAAAAATTCTTGGCCAAGGTAGTCGAGAATTACTGATTCGGATCAGTAGTTTCTCAGGTGGTGATGGGCTTCATACCGACACTAAATATTGCGTTATTAGGGGTCTGACTTTATCCACCCCTAAACCCGATATGTGATACTCATAGACGAACGGACCGGACTGTACGGATATTGTCGCTGTCAGGCTCAGTAGGGTTTCAGGATAAGTTCGATCGTCGGCCTCCCTTTCGCTCAATACCTGGGTAGCCGTTACGTACAGCTAGTGCCACTGACGTGCTTGTGGTTAAACCCACTGCCAGCGTATTGACGAGTCTTTAGAGTCCCACACAGAGGGTTTCCCTAGTTCGGGCGAAACGTTGTAGAGGCCGTATGATTTTATGGTAAGATCTGATCATATACGTGCACTTGTGCACGGATCATGATCGGACGGATAATACTGGTAGGCTTTGGTTTAAGTCGGATCCTAGTATTATATTGTTGGATTATTTTCGTCTCGTTGTATTCGTATTCAGTCGGAATACGGATGTATGTATATACAGATGAGGGGTACTCTTGTAATTCGTTACAAGATTACTTTATTAGTTGCCATTCTCTTTTTGATTAAACATTAAGCTTTAATGTTTATTGTGAGGAAATTATGAGTGCAAGTCTTGGCAATTAGCATTGATTGTGCATGTGCACACTTGGTGACTCATGGTATTGGGGCTTGCTTTGTTTTTGTTTGAGTTGAGATATTTGTGCAAGTGGCTGCTCATTTTTGAGTAGGGTTTTTTTTGTTTCCACACACAAATACCTCACACAACTCACACAAAAAAGAGCAGAACCTTTTTTTTCTTGAGTTGCCTTCTTGTGCTCACAACTTCTTCCCTTGGCTTCTTCTTCACCTCCATCCATACCCTCTCATGAGTTGAGAATCCATGAATGTATTGAGACAAAATGATCACACTCTCTCTATTTCATCTTGTGCATCTAGGCTGGCAAACTGGATGCCAGAGTTACTTCGGTTTTGAAGCGGGAGCCCATATAAAGAATCCTCGACGTGGATCCTCTTCGACGAGGGAGACCGGAGAGCGAACCAATTCGAGGCAGCCGCAACGAGTTTGAGACAGAGGTCGAAGACCGAAGGACACGGATCGATCGGTATAACCTCTATAAACTCTTTACAGTTAACTAGTATTGGGTTAATGGCACAATCCGTAGTTTAGGACTCCGTTAGCGCCAAGTTTTAAAAGTTTTTGTTCCGCATTTGGCTACGGAAAGATGGCCGGGGCGTTGGCGTAGCCTTACAGTAAAATGCCCTAACTAGAGCTAATCGTTTAGGATGCCGCCTACCGTCTAGCCGTCTAGGCGGTTTTTTTAATTTTAGGTAAGATTATATTTAATATATATACATATTGAAATTTCAGCAATATATTAACACTTTGGCATAGAAAATAGCAACATGTTGAATTTTCAGCAGTAGAAACATAAATATATTGATAATTTAGCATGATAACTAATAACGTTTTGATGTTTTAACAGAAAAATTCGGTAAAAAATAAATTTTGAGCTATATAATTCAAAAATTATTCAGAAAAAGAGAACAAAATTGACCAGCTTTTATGTCATTAAGTATGGTTTGCGTCAGGTATAGTGAAAAGAGAACAAATCCGACCCATGATACTTCAAAAAAGACTAATTTTATATTCCATTAAGTGAACTGGGTCAATCTAGGCGTCCGTTTAAGCGGGCTGGGTGGCTTAAGTGTAAGTAGATGCATATGCTCATGTCACTAACTTGCAACCAAGACGGAATAGAAAACAAAAATTTCTACAACCAGAGCACGAACTTCTACGAGCTAGAATCGAAACCAAACACTAAACTAGTTAACTAGAGAAGGTTAACTACTCGGATAGGCGTTTAGCTACCTTTGTAATTGTGTCCTTCGTCTTCTTTCCTCTTCTTTCTCTCCTGGGGTTTCCGGGATCGAGCTTGGAAGCCATCCTTCGTTGTCGAAGAAGATCCACCCAAAGGAACCCAAGAATAGGCTATATCGTCACACTAGAAAACGAAGTGAAGAAACTAGTGAACTAGACTTGCTAAGAATGGTTCACTAGAAGATATAGTGATCTAATCTCTAATCTTTTCTCTCTTTTTCTTTTCAATCTCTACGCACAAAAACCTTGAGGAGATCAAGAAGACCATGGTGATAAAGTATTGAATGGCAACTCAAGAAAAAACTCCTCTCATTTCTATCTCATCTCTTTCCTTTTGTTTGTGAGAGTGAATGGACTTGTAACTCACCATGGTGAGTCACAAGCCCACACTCTTCTCACAACCTCAAGAAAGAATGAGAAGGAATGAGTTTGCCATCTTATGTATCCACATATACATATGTATAAATGTATATATATAAATATACACAAATACACTAATACACTAATACAAGTATATGCGACAAATACATGCACCCGTATTCGTATAAAAGATACAAATACCCATATTTACCCAAATAGCCGTATTCGTATAAATACCGTATTCTGTCAAAATACGAATACACAAAAGAAAGATACTAGAAAAGAGAAATAAAACTAGCTCACATTTAATCCAAATGTGATAACCTAGCTATCTTTCAAACCCTGGTAGTATTAACAAGCTGTCCGATTAAAAATACGTGTAGTAAAACACGTATTAAATTGAACCCAAGTACGTATCAAAATACATACACTACATCGTTTCGCTTAACCTGGGAAAACCTCTGTGTGGGACTCTAAAGACTTGACAATACGCTGGCAGTGGGTTTAACCACAAGCACGTCAATGGCACTAGCTGTACGTAACGGCTGCTCACGTATTGATCGAAAGGAAGGCCAACAAGCAAACTTGTTTGTATCCCTACTGAGCCTGAAAGTGACAATCTTAGTACAGTCCGATCTCTCGTCTGAGAGTATCGCATACTGGGTCTAGGGATGGAAAACGTCAGACACCTAATACCCAATAAGTCATGTCGGTGTGGCCTAAAACCATCCCGAGAAACTATTGATCTCACAATCAGTAAATCTCAACTGTATTGGCCAAGGTCTTATGGTGAAGACCAATCGAATACAGCACGACATCAACTCCCAATACCAGGAGAGACGAATCCCTTCTATCGCACACTGCCTCTAAGTGCTTCGGAACTGTACCCAAGCAAAACCTTGTTTGCACGACTCTTTAAAGCCGTGATAGGGTAGTGATCTAAATACAGTGGGAACACACTCGAGACGAATGACGATGTCGGGTCTAAAGGCTAACATGTGCATGTGTCACCAGAGAACTACTTATCTGACAATAAGTATAATACCATCTAGAAGTTCTCGGCAAGTCCGTCCAGTGTAACTCATAATCTAATGAACACATGTTTACTATCTTTGGTGCTGAACACCAATGGCTGTGGGACAGGCCACCTTTCCTCACGGGAAATAAGAAACGTATACACCAGTTTACTCCGGAGTATCGATGTCCTATCTCGAACTCGAACGACCAGGGACTATTTAAAGATATGCTTATAGACTACCTAGACCCCATGAGTATGATCGTCATCACAACTCTAACAATCAAGCAAAGATCCTACAGACTTTACCATGTAATCGGGATACATAATATAAAATAGAACATATACTCATGTTTAGGTAAAGGCAAACCAGATAGTATACTATCATATTTTGAAAAATTGTCATGTACACGTATCCCAAGCATCCATATGTAATATATAATCTTGTACTATACAATAATGGCCTCTAGGACAAATACATCCAATAATCTCACTTGCACTAAGGCCATGTATTGGCATATCGAAGACCGACCATCTCTAATAGTCGCTCCAACCGAGTCTGAGGAAGTGCATTTGTGAGTGGGTCCGCCGTGTTGTCCTTTATGTCTACTCTCCTGATCTCGATCTCCCAGCGATTAATGATCTCCCTGATCAGGTGACGCCGCCTTAAGATATGCCTGGATTTTTGATGCGACCGTGATTCTTTCGCTAAAGCTATAGCCGCATTATTGTCACAATACAAAGATATTGAACCAACAATAGATGGAACCACCTCAAGTTCAAGAATGAACTTTCTCATCCAGACACCCTCTTTTGCGGCATCGCTAGTAACAATATATTCAGCCTCCATCGTTGAGTCTGCTACGGTATCCTGTTTGGAACTCTTCCAACAGACCGCCCCTCCATTGAGGGTAAACACATAACCCGAGATAGACTTATTGTCATACTAGTCGCATTGGAAGCTTAAATCGGTAAAGGACTCCATCTAAAGGTCTTCATTACCGTACACGAAGGACATATCCTTAGTCCTTCTCAGGTACTTCAGAATATTCACAGCTATCCAATACTTCTCTCCTGGGTTAGACTGATATCGGCTTACTACGCTAAGTGCGTAAACTACATTTGTTCTGGTATACAACATCGCATACATTATAGATCCTACTGCCGAAGCGGAGAGTATAATGCTCATACGAGTTCTCTCATCAGTCTTGGAAGACCTCTTTGGAGAGGGTGATTCTGTTACAAGCCGGTAGATTACAGTGCTTGGAATCTTCCATACTATATCTCTTTAATATAGTGTCAATGTATCTGGACTGTGAAAATCCCAACAATCTTTTATATCACGATAGATCTTAATCCTCAGAATGTAGGAGGTATCATCCAGGTAAGCATCTTTGACTTAGTCCGCTAGTTTTGTTTTACTTGTAGATATTTATTAACCTAACCATTATTGTTAGCCATGGTTTAGTCTCTACATGAGTTAGTATATGATACTAACTCACCCATGGTTGTTATTCTCACCTCATGAATTTCATTCTCTTCTCTCTTCATCTTCTTCTTCATCTAGAGCTTAACTCTCTAGGTTTATGGGAGATAAAGAAAAATAATGCGAAAATTATTTCTGAAGTGAGCAAAATTCCTATTTCATCAACCTCTTCTCTACTAGCCATTTAGATTGGATTGTTTCTTCACTAGTCCATCACTTAGTGAAGAGATAGCTTGAGTTAGTGTCTCCTCGACATAGATCATCTTCGGACTCGAAGACTTCAAGTAAGCTAGTTCATTTCATCTTGTGGAGCCTCACTAGAATCCGGGAGATCACTACTTGGAGCTTTCGGACTACTACACAGAGCTATTGAAGTGAAAGACCGGTCTACAAAGATTGTATTCCTCGTTCACTTAGATGTAAAGATGTTTACATGCTTATTCGTCTCATTCTCTAGTTTAGATTCTAGCATTAAGGTTCTTTAGCGCGCCAAATTTTTTTGAAAACGGCATGGTCGATGCCTCCCGAAACCCAGCGGCCTCCTGAGGAACCCTGCAGTGGTATCAGAGCCAGGCTAGAGAATTAGACGATGTTGTAGTATTACGAAACCGAAACAACTCCGAAACACACGAAATAAAAACCAAGTTTCTGTCGACATTTTCAGAGTGTCTAAAATTTTTTAAGCAGTTGCAGAATGTTATATGATATTTAACATGAACACCACAAAAATTTGACGCCCCCTCGCCAGAATTTGGCCGGCGACTCCACCAGAAAATCCAGCATGGCCAGCCCTGTTCACAGGTCTGAGCTTCGAATTCTTGTGGTGTTCCAGTCTTTGGGTTTTGGTGTTTCAGGTGTTGCTTGTTTTTACAGAAAGTGCATGTGATGTTATCTTTATGTAAAGGCAATTCGGAGTGTTTCATAGTCGTAATTCTAACATCATTTCGGGCTATTTAGACGCCATTAAAAAGTTCGAACGGATATCAATAACCCATATTTTCCCTCGCTGGAAATTTTCCAAGAGTTGGATTTTTTCCAAGTTTAAATCTTCAGAAAATCATGCAGGTGTTCTCTATGGATCCTCTAGAAGAACGAAACCCTAACTCGATTCTGTGACCGTCAGAACCGCCACTAAACTCTTGGGTTTATGGTAGTTCCGCGGCGCCATAGGTGAGGCAAGGGTTGACCCTTCTACGGTTGATCCATAGGCGCTGTGGCATGTTCTGGGTACTTTTTAAACTCCGCTCAAATGTTGAGCTCTTTGGAAAATTTTGGGTGTTTGTTTATTCGATAGAAAAGTTTAACACCGTCTAGCTATCTGTGAATTGTGATACAATATTTGGAATCCACAAAATTTAGTTATGTGATAACTAATTTAAATTTTATAAAAGTTTAGTCTCATTTAATCGGTTGCCACGGAATTTTGATGTGGATCAAAAGTCCGTCGCAATCACGTAGCGTACGCGGATACTCGCCGGGTAACCTTACTAGATAGCCACGCCCCATAGCCCCGACCAAATGACTGTAGGAGAACCTCGTTGCCAAAAGCATCCGTTTGGGTGCTCACGGCGGCGGTGTTCCACCTAAGTGCACTTTGTCGACAGCGTCGGGGGTGCGGCCGTCCACTAAAGTTTTCGATGAGCATTCGATCAGGTTGTCGGGAATCTTGTTGAATTACCCGACTTGTTATTGGAAAGTGTTTTCAATAACGAGACTAAAATACGGGGTTTATAATTGTTAGGCATGCGATGTCTAAGGAATTCATTTGATTAGACATGAAATCCAAAGTATGTAATACATTGGGTTTATGATGTAGAAGGTGGTTGCGGATTCCAATTGTTGTAGTTTTCACTTTATTTTCTGCGACCGTAAGTGTAATATGTGGTGTATCGCCGGTTTCGTTGTTATACGTCAACGACAATTGGGATACGCATATTTACTTACGTTGATGACATGTGATGTTATGTGTTGCTGTGATATGTTATATTGGATCATCGTGTTTGAATAGCCGGGGTTTTTTTATGTGAGATGGGAGTTTTCATTTTCATTCATGTAAAAAACTTATATGTAATATTCTTTTATTGGGGCACTTCCGGATTGAGGATGATGTCACCATTGATGTATATTATTTACTTTTTCGCATTAGGATAGACCCAAGACGGGGAGCACAAGTAACCGGGTTCTAGAGTCCAGTGGGAGACCATCTCAAGGAGTTGAAACCGGGTCTCCTTAACTCTAGAATTGGTAGGGTTGCTTGCCGCTCTCGTAGGGGTCTAGAGATGTGGGTTTAGGTATTCATCGCGACCGTGGAATCCGTGATTTTTGTTGGCTTAATTTAAAACACGGAATTCCTAGTATATCCAATATTTCATATGTGTATCTTCTGCTTCTAATATTCTGTGATGTGATCACTATATTCTGAGACAAATGCTTATATTATATATATGATATATAATAAATATTGTTGCTTTCGTTTCTTCTGTGATGCGTGGGAAGCATAAATTAGATAGGACTTCATTAATAAAATTAATGAAAGAAAAAGAAACCTAAAAATATTGTAGAAACTTGTTTTAAAAACTGGTAGCTCTAGTTCTTATTTTGCATAGCGGTATTCCTTGAAGAATATCTAGCATCTTATTCGATATGGAAAGAGCCGAGATCCCTTCACCGTGAGTGACCTCTTTAGCAAAACTGGCAGATGCTACAACCCATTCGGTTTTGTTTTTGATTGCTTTTTAATTCATGCTTTGCATAGTGGTATTTGTGAAATATCCAGCACCTCATTCGATGAGGAAAGAGCCGATATCCCTTCACCGGGAGTGACCTCTTTAGAAAAACTAGTAAAAGCCTCAAAAACACTCCTTTTTAAAATTAATCGATTCTACAACGAGATCAAGTTCATTACGCAAAGGGTTTTCTTAAAAACCTGTCGTAGCCCTCTGACATTTTAGATAAGGACTATTTAGTATTCGTGTTGCGTTTGTTGGCCTATGTCAAGGCGTAGTGTGCGGTAGCTTTTTAGTGCTTATCCGCAAAACACGTGATGCGATTGGATTAGGATAGTCGTACGAGCTTGTTAACCTTAGCCAAGGGTCGTACGGATGGGTTTAATTCAATCAAGAAATGACGGGTTGAACTTGGCTAGCGCTTATGATTTGTTGATCTTAGCCAAGATCATAAGTTGCTAGGGGCAAAATATTATCGGGAATTTTAAGCGTTGAAATTTGCAATGGGATTGCATACCTTCTATAAGATAGTTGGATCCCGATACCCACTGCGAGTAAGAGTTACTCCTGGAAGAGTTTTACACATTACAATTAGCCGGTCAAGTGGGTGTCTAGAAAGGTGTTAACGGGGTTACGCCCCTGGAAAAACGAGGTTTATTTTAATTAGGTCCGTGCGAAAGCACATGAAACCTCTCAAAGTACCGACACTGGCCTGGCCGAAAGATTGGCGAACTTGTAGGATGTAAATAATCCCGACTAGTCTTACCTTTTAGGATTTGAAGGAAGATTTGATAAAAACAGTGGGAGCCATCATGATTAGATAAAAACCAATCTAATCTTGAAAGAGCGCACGCAAAGTGTTTTCTTCTCTCTCTCTCCTGGTAGCGACCATGTCACGCCTTAATCAAGATAATAATATGGATGTATTGACCGAACCTGCTTATTATACTGAGTTGGGGAACGTTGGTTCCGCTCTATCTTATAATTGTTATAAGTCCGAGTAGGAAATAGGGGAATACCAAGATTCCCATGCAGCCCAATCGAAGAAAATGCATGTTGATGCATTTGCTTCGGGTGTGTTCATTACCAAGAATTGTTTCTCAGTATCCTCTACGTTCTGGGTATGTGATACCGGATCAGAATCCCGCATATGTAATATGTTACATGGGCTACAAAAAGATAAAGAACTGGGAATGGGTGATATGTCTCTAAGTGTAGAGAATGGTGCAAGTGTTGCAGCCAAATCAGTTGCCAGATATCACCTTGTATTAAATACATTAATTCTGAACGAATGTTATTACATACCAAACCTGATATACAACATTACATCGGTTTCTTTAATAAGTTAAAAAAAGGATGTAATTTTGTATTGATGGATAATGTTATGAACATTTTCCTTAATCAAGAGTTGATTGGATCAGGCACGTTGTGTAATGGCATATACGTTTTAAATCAAATCACAGTTCAAAATATACAGAACATACAAAAGAGGAGTAGTTCAGAAATGAACGAATCCTTCTTGTGGCATTGTATACTAGGTCATATCAATGCGACACGACTAGCTAAATTACATAAGGATGAATATGAGAATCTGTTCGAATTTTATTATGTTGCTTTATCTCTTTTATGTTATTTTCATTTTTATTGTCTATATCTTCGCTACGGCGTCGTATATATGCTTGTGGTGATTGTTTTCCGCCTTTGGGCGTGATTTGCTCTCGTTTAGGAATGCTTTATTTATATCCTATGTTTGTACCCGTTTCGGAGCTAGTTTTACAAAGGAGGTGCTGCCAAATTTTTTAAGAAAATAAACTTAAGTTTTAAGATTTTTACTTGAGATTTCCAAATGTTTTAACAATGTTTTATCACTTACTTCTTTTTATGGCTTAGATTTCTGGATTTTCGGCTTGCTTAAATTGTGTTACGCCTGTTAACGTCACGTGGTTTAAGTGCAGGTCACGTTTCTAAATTGGGTCGTGACATTTACGACTGAACATTTTAAGTTCTCGTTATTGAAGTCATGTGTGTAGATAAGGTATATGTTGTTATAACGTTTTCCTGTTAGTATAGTTATGTTGTTATAGACAATTTTACATACATCTGTTTCAAACACTATATTATTACCCCCATCACAAAATTGACTCACACTAAACAAGTTATGTTTTAAATTATCTACTAATAAAACATCATGAATAATAGTAATATTATAATTATATTTAAATGAAATGATACATTTACCAATTATTTTGGCCTTGTTATTCTCGTCAAACGTCATGGTACTACCATCTTCGCTTGATAGCGTTTGGAAGCGGTTGATATTGCCATTTATATGCCTCGAGCAACCGCTGTCTAGAATCCGCTTCTGATTACGTGATATGGGATTATCGTCATTGTCAATCACAATGAAGCACATGTTGGCAACTTCTTCATTTTCTGATTCGCTTGAATCTGAATCATCCCAGATGGCTTGGAATGCACGCTTTTCCAAATCTCTTCCACTTTGGTTTGTCCTTGATTTTGAGATTCAGACAGTCTGCTTTGAGATGTCCTTTGTTGCATTCAAATATCGCATAGCTTTGGAAGTGTTGACCCATTTCTTAAAAAAGTTGCCTCTTGCCTTAAGAAACTTCTTGAAATGCCTTGGTATGTTTGACATCTCTTCGTTGTCGCTCTCATCATCGCTTGATGGGATAGGCTCTTTAACTTTATTGGTTGATGCTTTGAGTGTGATATTCTTGCGTTGTTTGTCTTCCTTAATCTTGATGTCACCCAGTTGCATCTCATACGTTTTTAACTTACCAATGAGAGTATCAACACTCATGGTGCTCATATCATTGGCTTCTTCTATAGCAATAATCTTAGACTGCCAAGACAAGACTAGTGATCGAAGAATTTTATAATTCTTTTCCTTATCAATAAACTTCTTACCTAAATTAAATAATTCAATAACTATGTTATTAAACCTAGAATACATTGAATCAATCGATTCATTTTCTTTCATAAAAAACATTTCATATTCGTGCATTAACCTATTTAATTTACTTTCATTTACTTGGCTCGTACTCTCATATGCAGTCCCGAGAGTTCTCCAGATATCATGTACCGTTTGACACATAAAAATCAACAAGAAGTGAAGGGCATTCATAGCCTTAATGTTTAGCATCATTAATTGTTTTTCCGCATCAGAAAATGGCTTACTGGTGGGTAGAACAAAAGCTTCATCTATTATATCTAAAATATCTAAATCTATAAATTAAAGAAAAATTCTCATTTTAGTTTTCTAAAATTGAAAATTAGTGTCGTTAAATAGTGGAGGTCGTGTAGTAGATTGACCCTCTAATTGGTTTGCCAATATGAATCTATTGACTCAAGATATTAATCTACAAAATGAGCAAGCTGCTCTGAAACCAATTGAAAACAGCTCTCAAAGGATGGTGAATAAGGCTTTTATACGTCCTATAGAAAATTTTAAAACTCTAACTATTATATTAAAGTGATTATCAAGTTTCTGCGGAAAATATTTAAAGTTTAAACAAAAAAACTTAAAATGGCAATCAATCACAAGAACTGAAAATAAAAAGAGTTAATACAAACACAGATAATTGTTGACTAGGGTTCACCATACTCCCATGGCTAGTCCCTGCCTGAAACTCCTCAGGATTTCTACCCTAGATGTGTGAAGTACACGAATCCCACTTTACAGAGATGTGAAGAACAAAATCCTTCTTCATAAAGATCAACCACTCGAACTTGCAATTTCCTAAGAAACGAGTCTTCTTCCTTTCTAACTCGTGATTCTCTAAGAAAGCCGCACTTTCCTCTCTAATTCATGTCTCTCTAAGAATATCTCTTTTTCCACTCCGAATACACAATTCAACCAAAATAAGAAGCACCCCTTCGCGTGGGTTACACTTGTTAATTACAAATGATTACATTCACTCACAATCCTATTGATCTCAAAAAATTATCTCCGGTTTTGCCACAATGATTGTTTTGAGAGATTTTAACAAGTTTAAGGCTTTTGAGGAAATGAAAAATTTGAACAAGTTAAAACGCAACACGAAGTTTGAGGAAGGTACATGACTGGCAAAACGCAAGTTAAAACGCAAAGAACACGAAAATGTGTGATCTCAAGGGTATTTATAGGGGATTGAATGGAAAGTTATTGTAACTGCCCATGACTGGCAAAATCTGCCTTAAACAATTAATGACCGTTTGAGGAAGTTACATATGAAAACGGCGCAAGCGCCTAATCAAAACGGAATTCAAAATTCAAATTAAACCAATTTAGCTGCCCGTGCAGACGTTTGTACAGTCGTCTGCCTCAAAAAGGAAAATTCCTTCTACAGACAGCAGCAGAGCTGTCATTGAGAAGTATACAGAAAGTGTAGATTTTGAGAATTGCACTGCAGACGTCTGCCACATACGTCTGTTCAAAACTTTGCTGATACAGACGTCTACAATAGACGTTTGTTTTCTGACATGTATGAAATGTCACGTTTTGAACTTGGCAAATTTGAATCCAACGGAAAGGATAGACGCCTCTAAAAGAGAAGACATCTTGAGCATTAGGAATATGTTGGAATGAGATTTCTAAGCTTATGAGATCATTTCTAATTACATGTATATCGCTCACAACTCTAATTACATGTATATCCGTGTCATATGATCCTCAATTTTGATTAGCTTCATTTTCTTGACTTGTTACGTTAAGACATGATTGGATCTTAATTTTACTTGCATTCTGTTGTTGCTTGCATCGAGTTGTCATGACATATCACCGTTTTGAGTATGTATCACATTGTAGGCAATCTAGGTTGATGTTGAATATATTTGTGCAAACTGTACTCAAGATATAAACTTGGAAACGTCATCAGTAACTTATGAATTCGTTAAATAAGGTTTCGAACTAAATAATCAAAATTGAGGATCATATGACACGGATGTCAACAAGATCTTCGAGCTTAGCTTCAGCCCGAGAGGACCCAAGATCTTGTCAAGATACCCTCGATCTCGACTTCAAAGTTCTTTTCCTTCTTCTAAAGCCCGACTAATTTTGATTCTGAAGTCCTCTTCACTTTTCTTCCAGATTTATTCGATTGATTGAAAGATGAATCACAATGGTGTTTTAGCTAAGATCTATTATATAACTTGTGCTATCGAAGAGATTGTGCTATCGAATGTCGTGTCAAATCTGTTCTTATATGTTGAGGAGTTTGTGGTTATAAGATCGGTGATTAGATCTTGGGGGATCAATCACAATCGTTGGATTTTAGAACATCATGTTTATTGTTTTGATTGTGTATGGTTGTTGATTGAATCTCTGAAGAGATCGATCACTGAGTGTTGATTGATTATTAAGATTAAAAGTGTTGGTAAGAAGAAGAGTAAGCAAGTTACAACGAAGGTGGTTGGGACTAAAATGGTTGATTTCATTCCACGGTTGGAAGAGAATGGTAGAAATGTATAACGATGGAGGAGGCAAAAATATCCATCTTATTGGTCTGCCTCTATGAACCTTAAGTGGAAGCATGATGCCCGGCTTTGCCATCTTTGTTGAGTTCCATGAAGCAATTGGTAATTGAATTAGTGATTTTGAAAACAGTGAATCTGGGATTGCATTTCAGATCTATTCGGGACAATAGAATCTTTCTTGAGCCTTTAACCTTGTTCAGACTTTGTACTGAATCCAACAAGATTATCACCCTATGATATTATCGGCAGAAGAGACATGTTTGGGATAGTTGTTGGAAGCTGCATGGAAAACCTATGTAGCACGGGAACGGGATACGGATACACGGTTCGTGATTTTCAAAAAACATAGAATACGGGAAACGTTTTTTCGAAATTTTAATTATTTAAATATAAATACCAATTAATATATACATATGTGTAACAACTAACAAGTAATAAGAAAGGCATTTGGTCTAAATGGTATGATACTCGCTTTAAGTGCGAGAAGTCCGAGCTCAATTCTCGGAGTGCCCAATCTACACATATAACAAAAAAATACCATTGAACTATATAAAAATAGACTTTTAAACCATAGACATGAACTATATAAAAATAGAACTCTCAAACATAAATAACATTCATATATCATATAACAACAACAACTGAGCCTTTTATCCCAAGCATAAGGGGTAGGCTACATGAACCAAACATGAGAATCACGCCGGGTCCAACACATGAATCCTATGTCTCCACTCACTTCTATCGAACAATATACTTTCATTGAGTCCTTTGGCAACCATATCGTTTCGTATCACCTCCATCCATGTTTTCTTCGGTCTCCCTTTTGCCCTTTTGCCATTACCCATATCGAGAGTATCTATTCGTCGAACCGGTGCTTCCATAGGTCTGCGTCGCACATGACCAAACCATCTAAGCCGGTTTTCCCGCATCTTCTCCTCCACGGGTGCTACACCAACTTTTGCACGAATATCCTCATTTCGTACCTTGTCTTTTCTAGTGTTACCGCACATCCAACGAAGCATGCGCATCTCCGCTACGTGCATCTTCTGTGTATGATGCTTCTTAGGAGCCCAGCATTCTGTACCATATAATAAGGCAGGCCGAATAGTGCTCCGATAAAACTTCCCTTTCAATTTTAACGGAAAGTTACGATCACACAAAATCCCTGTTGCACTCCTCCATTTCAACCAACCAGCTTGGATCCTTTGATTAACATCACTATCGATCTCCCCATTCCTTTGGATGATGGAACCTAGATATCTAAACTGGTCGCTCGGTGATATCTCTTGCCCTTCCAATGTTATACCAATATGGTTTTGATTTCTCTGGCTACTAAATTTGCAGTGCATATATGCTGTCTTGGACCTGCTCAATCTGAATCCCCGAGATTCCAATGTTTGTCTCCATAATTCCAATTTGGCATTAACCCCTGCTTTCGTCTCATTTACTAGAACAATATCATCAGCGAATAGCATGCACCAAGGGACTTCATCTTGGATAGTTCTAGTAAGCTCATCCATCACGATGGTAAACAGGAAAGGACTTAATGCAGATCCTTGATGTAAACCAATGGTAATCGGAAAATCACTTGTTAAGCCACCGCAAGTTTTGACATTTGCCACTACTCCGTCGTACATATCCTTGATTATGTCAATATACTTGACGGGGACCCCCTTTTTCATCATTGTCCCCCATAATACCTCTCTAGGTACCTTGTCGTACGCTTTTTCTAAATCAATAAATATCATATGCAAATCTCTTCTCCTCTCTCGAAAGCGCTCGACAAGTTGACGAAGCAAATGAATCGCCTCTGTCGTCGATCGTCCAGGCATGAACCCAAATTGGTTCTCTGTTATCTTAATATCCTTCCTTAGCCTGTGTTCAATCACCCTCTCCCAAAGTTTCATGGTGTGACACATTAGTTTTATTCCACGGTAGTTTGAGCAACTTTGAATGTCGCCCTTATTCTTGTAGATAGGTACAAGGATACTTTTCCTCCATTCATTTGGCATCTTTTTTGTCTGCCAAATCTTATTAAACAGATCTGTCAGCCATTTAACGCCTATTTCGCCTAAGCATCTCCAAATCTCGATAGGAATCCCGTCAGGACCAACCGCTTTTCTTAAACCCATTCTGTTCAAAGCTTCTTTAACCTCAGTAAGTCTTATTTTACGCATGAAATCACGATTTATATCTTGAGATTGAATGACAAGTCCATCCAAATTCTTAGTAAAGCTCTCATTGAACAATTTGTCAAAATAATCTCTCCATCTTTTCTTGATATCCTCATCTCGAACTAAAACCTTCTGATTTTCATTTTTGACACACTTCACCGCACATAAGTCTCTAGTCTTCCTTTCCCGCATTCGAGCAATCCGGTATATATCATTTGCAGCCTCTTTAGTGTCTAATTTCTCGTACACCTCCTTGTAGACCTTAGATTTAGCTTCCCAAACAGCTTTCTTAACTTCCTTTTTAGCCATTTTGTACTTCTCAAATCTCTCCACATCTCTACTTTTCTTCAAATCTTTATAAGAATCCCTTTTAATTTTAATAGCAGCCTTTACATCTTCATTCCACCATGATATGTCCTTAGATGGTGGAGCACCACCTCTCGACTCACCAAGTAGATCTCTAGCTACTTTCTTGATACAACTAGCCATTTTGTTCCATGTTTTGTCTGGATCATCTTCCGACTGCCAATCCGCTTCTTGTACTACACGATCTATAAAAGCCTTTTGATTACCTTCTTTCAATCGCCATCATTTAATTTTAGGCTCTACCTTACGTCTAATCTTCCTAGGTTCTCTTCTAAATCGAAAATCTAGAACTAAAAGTCTATGTTGAGTAGTTACACTCTCACCTGGCACTACCTTACAGTCGATACAACAACCTCTATCTATTCTTCTTGTCAGAAAAAAGTCTATTTGACTAGCATTTGATCCGCTCCTAAAAGTGATAAGGTGGGACTCTCTTTTCCTAAACCAGGTGTTTGCTAAGATCAAGTCATAAGATAAAGCAAAATCTAGAATCGAGTCACCTACTTCATTCCTTTGTCCGAAACCAAAACCTCCATGGATAGTATCAAACCCACTACGACTAGTACCTACATGTCCATTAAGATCACCACCAATAAATAACTTCTCTCCACTAGGTATACTTTGCACCACCTCGTCTAAATCCTCCCAGAATAGACGCTTACTAGCGTCATCAAGACCTATCTGTGGTGCATAAGCACTAATAACATTAAAGATCTCTCCACCTAGAATAAGCTTAACCAGTAAAATTCTATCACCTTTTCTCCTAATCTCAACTACATCCTCAAGCAACCGTCTATCTATGATTATACCTACCCCATTACGAGTTTTATCTCTACCCGTATACCAAAGCTTATAACCCCAAGGCTCTATGACTCTACTCTTTTCACCTACCCACTTAGTTTCTTGCAAACACATAATACCAACTCTCCTCCTAATCATCACCTCCACTAATTCTATTAGTCTACCCGTAAGGGAACCTATGTTCCAGAAAGCTAGACGGATCCTATGAAACCCTTGCTTATTTGTCACTACACCCGGGGTCCGATGTAGCGCGCCGTCTCTGGACGACGACCCTTGCTTATTTGTCACTACACCCGGGGTCCGATGTAGCGCGCCGTCTGTAGACGACGACCCTTGCTTATTTGTCACTACACCCGGGGTCCGATGTAGCGCGCCGTCTCTAGACGACGACCCTTGCTTATTTGTCACTACACCCGGGGTCCGATGTAGCGCGCCGCATCTGGACGACGACCAAGCCCTTGCATATTTAACACTACACCCGGGATCCGATGTAGCGCGTCGCTGAGTAGGGGACGCCCCAACGATATTCTTGTAATGGTTCATGTCATAGAATGTGACAAAGTTTTCCGTTGGCTGTCACAAGCCTACCACAACCCTCACCCTTTCTCATCCGGACTTGGGACCGGCAACGGTGGGTTTATTCATATATCATATAACATAAGAACTTAAAACACAAGTCATTAAACATCATACTTCAATAGTTTATCTTCATCATGTTAGAGTTTAAAGTATTTAAAATTGAGGAAGTGATGGTCTTTTTAATAGGTACACATGGGCCTTTGATATAAGTGGGTTCCAACAATAAGACTCAAGCCTTATTGAGGTTTGGCCCAACTTATGTCTTATACACATGTGTTTCTTTTATTGTTTCCAATATGGGACTATCTTTAAAGTCACATCATTTGGTTTTTACTTTCAACACATCACATATTTACATATAGAAATCTAAAACCACAAAAAAAAAAAAAAACCAAAATGGATACACTCCAAACATTTTGTTCATCAACCAATTAAGTTCTAATTTTCTACCGCATCAATTTCAACCCAACCATCCTCTTCTACAACCGAGACCTCCAACCCGGCTCGTCAAGTAGGAGGTTAGCGATCTCAAGTATAACTACATTCTTGAATAACTCAAATCCATCACCCTCAATATCCCATAACTTAGACTCCCTTTTATGGTATTTCTCCAGCCGTGGATTGCTATGAATATTTATCAAGTCTTCGGCACATTGTAGTGTCATTCGGATTTTTTTTCATTGAATGGATAAAAGAGTAAGTACTCCAATTTCTCTCCGCACATAAAGACGACGGGGATTCGATTAGACGTTTCAAGGCTATGGTTTAAAACAAAAGGAACAGCGAACCATGATTAATCCACCAAGTCTTTGGATCAAAAAAGTTAACAATTTTAAATTGAATCATAATCGTTAAAATCCCCCGACTTATCAATGAATTCCGTATACTCTTTAGCCACCTTATTACGATCCATAAAGGTTGGAAAGTATTTTTTCAAACATTTAGCCACCTTTGCCAACTTTCGGATCCTTGTGAGGGGCAATTCAATTTGAATCATCGTCGAGCCATTGTTCACTATAACATCCTGTAAAAAGAATAAAAATAAAGTGATCAAAATTCAATAATACAAGAACATAAAAATTATAAATTTATAACCAATAAAGATATATTATGATATTTAGCTTGGACTCAAAGAATAAGCCAAGCAATGAAGCGGAGAGTTATTCTTGTTCCAACGATCCACAAGAATAGTATACACTTCAAAAAAACATGGATATATCTTCTCTTTTCCGCTCATACGCATAGATAGCCTTCACTTTTTTAATCATTGTATCCCACAAATCATATATTATGTGAAGACAAGGCTTATCTGTGTCACAAAATCGTATAATATCATAAATAGGAGTCGTGAATGAAAGTATGTAATCAATTGATTCCCGCCACTCATCATCCAACACTCTCTTTCACGTGCCTAGCCTTCTCCATATCATCGTCACAATACACGCTCCATTTATCACTAATGACCATTGTTTGAAAACCACCCTTTATAAGTTTGAACCGTTTCAACATTATTATCACCGATGCAAAACGAGTTTCAACAACCGATAGCAATTTCAAACTCACAAACTCGTTAAAAATCGACAATCTCATAAAATGATTCATTATATAATTCTTGATGAACATGACATCCCCGCCTATATCGGTGATCCATAAGCACTCCTCATATGTGACCATATTGTTTTCCGAATGCTTAGCGGCACATGTTTTTCAAAGCTAAATTAAGAGTGCACCACACGAGTCCAAAAGATTGATGGAAACTCACTTCCAATGAGTTGGCCCGCTCCTTTGCAATTTGCAGCATTATCGGTGATAACTTGAACCACATTTTCATACCCAGTTTCATTAATCACCTCTTTGATCAAAAAGGCTATGAAATATTTGTCCTTCGTTTGACCTTCGCAGTTAACCGCCTTAAGAAACATCGTTTTTCCATCCGTTATCGCTATGAAGTTGATGGGTGGCTTTCTTCACTTCATCCATAGCTCACAATGCTAACACCATTATCAACCTACTTAGCTCGGATAGGCTCCAACCTCCTTTCAATATTCATCTTCTCTTTTTAGTAAAAGGGTAGCTCTAAACGAATTATAGCCTGGGGTATATAACCGACAAGATGATGACCAGCGGCAAATGTATACGATACTTTCCAGTACGGATTCTTTCCAATACAGATTCTTTGCTAGGTTAAATGGCAATCCGTCCAAATAAAATGCCCTAGCAATCAACGCATCCAAATACGCCATCTCCTCGTCGTTAAAGGCATTTGAAATAGAATTGTTTCCGCTCCCGCTCCCACTTCCACCATCATTTGTTCTTCACTTATCATCAACACTCGCAACGCTTCCAATTCCACTTGAACTGATATGAAGCACCGGTATAAACTCGGAATTCTTTGTTCAATCAACTCTTGTACTTCTCTATCTTGCTTTAGCAAATCCTTGTATGTGACCGCCGGAACTTTGGTACATGCTCCAATTCTGCTACTTTTTATCTTCAAGGGATGACTTTTCACACGAGTGAGCTTATGTAAAGCTTACTACAAAAATTGCATTTCCAACTTACACTTTCACCTCCTTCACCCGCATTGTTTCCTCCTGTCACATATTTCCAAAGAGACTTATCATCACTTAATGCACTAGTAGCACCGCAACTTGAAGCCATTTTAATACAAAATCAATCTAATTTTAACAACAAAGCAATATTTATTATTATAAATAACAAGTAGCCATTAACGATAAAAACAATGCACATTTAGAATAATAGAAAAATATAATTAGCATTCAAACACTGTATATTGAATAATTTAAATAAATGAAAATACAACAGTAATTTTCTATTAAGCATTTGGACACAAAACTATGATGCAACAACTAACAATGGCTAAATATAATTGGCATTCAAACTGTTTGTGATATAAACATATAATTAAAGATGTATAATATTTGGTAAGAGGTGTTGTATTTGCCTATTTGGATAATTATGTCTAATTGTGTGTGAACCATGAGTGGGGTTATTTTTCCCAGTTAAATAAAGAGAAAGGGCTTTTTACTGATTTGTGTGTTGTTTGTGAGTGAGATAGAGAGAGTCTGAGGGAGGAAGAGAGCCTGAGAGCTTCGAGCTTGAAGGAGTTGAGATCGAGACTAGAATTCGAGTCGAGAAGAGGCCAGAGCCATCCATGACGAGGCTTCGATCTTGCAGAAGGAAGCTTCGAGCTTCAATCTTGGAGGCGACTTCGAGCTTCAATTTTGGAGTCGACGACGAGGTTCGATCTTCGATCTTGGAGGCGGCTTCGAGCTTCGATGTTGGAGGAGGAGGCTTCGAGAATCAGCTTCGATCTGGAGGAGGCTACGAGCTTCGACTTCGATCTGGAGGAGACCGAGAGCTGAAACCTCGTTCGATGCCTAAGAAATTGGGGGATTTTTTGTGGTAAGTGAATAGCTTATTGTATATTGGGTTTTAACCCGACCGGGTTGCAATTGAAACTTCACCCGACCCGAAATGCGTGTTGGGGGCACGAATCAGAGCGTTTCCTGCCGATTTTTTGATTAACAATAATGGGAAATGGCCAAGTGGCGACACAGGGATGCATTTTCAAGCGTTTCCGACTCCGAAACGCGATTGGGGACGATACGGAAGCTGATTACAAGTATCCGTGCTTCATAGTGGAAAACTACCTCACCCACCATGCGGAACGCATGTTGCCTCAGCTCCATCTACCCCTACTTCAACTGCATGTAATGACTCGCATCCTCTAATGTCTTTTGAGTGAGGATGAGATTTCGAGGTTGTGCCATCTACTGAACTCATCGAGCTCCACAGCATCCTCTTCATCTATACCTTACATTGCCACTATGGCCAGTGGTGACCATATAGCCTGTCTCTTTCTACACCTATATCACGACCTTGGATCATTGACTCGGGTGCCACAGACCATATGATTAAGTTGTCCAGTATACTTTCTTCCTACCTGCCTATACCTGTATATAATCTGGTAACTTTAGCTAATTGATTTACCTCCAAGATAGAGTGGATCAGTTTAGGTATACCTACATCACACTTGACTTTATCCTCGATTCCCATTCAATTTAGCTTCAATGAGCAATTGATTGAATTGTAACATCACTTGCTTTCCCAGTGGTTGCATTATGAATGATCTTTAGAACGAAAAGGACGATTAGCACAAGTATTGACTAATGGGTTGTACCGCCTAGCCAAGCATCCATGCTCTATTACATGCCATGCTTCCACTTCAGCTTTTGATGCTCGTTATCAGTTTGGTCATCCATCTTTGCAGACCTTGAAAAGCCTTGATTCCTTTCTAGGTCTTTTATTTTCTTTAGATTATAAGTCATGTAAGACGGGTAAGCATCATCATTTTAGTTACCCATCACATGTCAATAGAAGAGTTGATAAACCCTTTGCTTTAGTTCGTTTTGATGTATAGGGGATTTGCTCGATAGTATCTCAAGAAGGAGATTGTTATTTTATTACCTTAATTGGTGCCTTTTCTCGCATGATATTTGTTTTTAATGAAATCTTGAAATAAAGTCTTTCCTATGTTCCAAACACTGTGCTGAAATCAAAAATCGGTTTGAGGTTTCAATTGGTTGCTTGCGTGATGATAATGGCAAAGAATACTTCAATTCATCCTTATGGCATATGATAAAAAAAACAATAAACTCGATCGTCTTTATTATGAGAAAAATCATCTTAATTTATACAATTCTCAATCAATCTAATGATAACAAAAATCTCAACAATTTATCTAAACTGATAGATTCTCAACACAAAAAAGCATAACTAAACTTATCTATAACCAAATATCCAATACGGTTACATGAATATATTTCATATTCTAACAGTCCCCCTAAAACTCATGGTGGATAACCGAGAGTTTGCTTGATTAAATTTTGATTTGAATATGCAACCTGCAAAAAGAAAGATTTGAGGCGGACGTGGCCTCTTGTCTCTTTTGCATATACTAGACGGACTGAACCTCGAAATCTGTAATCTCTTTCACATAAGATAAGTGGACTGAATCTCAAAATCTTTTTTGCAAAAAAAGCGTCGCCGAAGATGTCATAAAAAGAAATGGAGGCTGATGATGGTGATCCATAGATAAGGTAAAATATCTAACCGGATATTGTTGTAAAATTTATTTATTTTGGATCGATAGACTAAAAATATAATGGATGATAAATTTTGGATCGAACCATTAGTTGACATCACGATAAAAAAACAATAAACTCGATCGTCTTTATTACGAGAAAAATCATTTTAATTTATACAAGTCTCAGTCAACCTAATGATAACAAAAATCTTAACAGTATATCTAAACTGATAGATTCTCAACACATAAAAGCATAACAAAACCTATCTATAACAACTAAATATCCAATACGGTTACATTAATATATTTCATATTCTAACAGCATACATAGAGAAATCTGGCATCATTAATGAATCATCATGTCCTTACTCGTTACACATCCTAACAAAATAGGATGGCGAAAAAGAAAAAATACACCTTCTAAAGATTACTCATATCCTTCTAATTCATATGCGAGATACGCAGTATCAGGATGTGATTCTTACAATTTATCATTTGATCAATGTCTTTTTATGTATTAGATGGATAGGTTTCTTATTCTTCAAGGACTGCTTTTTTCTTTGCCTCCACATATCTTTGGATGTGTCCTTTGTTTAGGATCATTAACGTAGTGGATCCAAATTAGACTCAAACAGTTAAAAGTGTTTTTTGTGTGTACTCTCGTGACCAAAAAGGATATCATTGGTATAATCCAGTGATGCGATGATATATTATTTCTACTGATGTCGCTTTTCATGAGTCGTCATATTTTTCTGGCGCTTCCTACCATGAATGAGGACTTTCCTTTAGATATAATTCACCTCCAGACCACACAAGCGTCTCCTTCTGATCCTGCATATGCCACAACTGCTCGCAGTACAAAACCCGACAATCCACCTCTAGTGAATGACCCTCCAACTAAGACTAGGATGTACGTTCGACATGTGCACTTAAGTACATAATCGAGACTCAAGTGCCTGCTCCTATCATCCCACCATCTCAAGATTCGCAGCCATTAAATCTTGATGTTCTATTTCCTTGAAGAAAGTAACACAGAATTGCATCATTTCTCACTCATTGCTAATCATGTGACTTGTGCCTATTTTCCCTATTCATATCGAGCTTTTATCTCCTCGATCGACTCATCATCTCCTCAAGTCCTTGTCTAAGTATCTCATACAGGGTAGAGAGCAGCTATAAACGAGAAGATGTTAACTCTTGAGCAGATTAGTCGTGAGACTTGGTACCCCTTTCTAAAGGGCGAAAATTGTGTGATGTCAATGATTGCATAGAGTTAAACTCAATCCAGATGATCCTTTTGTACGCCTTAAATCTCGCTTGGTGGCTAAAGGGTATTCATGGACTTATAGGATCAATTACCATAGACTCTCATGTGGTCAAAATGACTTATGTTCCTTGCCAGTGTCTTTAGTAGCTACTCATCATTGGCTCTTATATCAACTTGTTATTAAGAATGTGTTTCTTTATGCCGGTCGGCCTAAGGTCTATATAAAGCAACCACCATGGTTTATTGCATAGGGGGAGTCTGGCCTAGTGTCATCTTGAAATAATCTCCTCGAGTATGGTTTGCGAGATTTACAACGGTAATCACTTTTTTGCCTTAGTGGTTATGATCATGATCATTTTGTCTTTTATCGCACCCATCATGACCTATGCATTTTGTTGGTGGTGTATGTTATAGTGATCAATGGTGATGACAACACTGATATTGCAGGGGTAAAAATTTACCTCTAAACTCAGTTTCAAACAAAGATCTCCAAATATTTCTTGGGCATTGAAGTTGCTAAATCCGAAAAGAGAATCTATATTTCTTAGCGGAAGTATGTGATTGCCATGTTATATGAGACACAGATGCTAGAATTCAACTTTGTAGAGGCTCGTATGATCCTAATACTAAAACAGCTTTGGGACAAGATGGTCGGTTAGAAAATCCCGGTAGATATAGATGATTGGTTAGAAAGCTAAATTACCTCACAATTACTCGACCCGATGGTTATCCGATCAATCTTGTGAGCCAGTTTATGGCAGACCCTATGATCGCTCACTAAGATGCAGCAGCTCATATATGCGATATTTGAAGAGTGATCCAAGTAAAGGTCTATTGTATTCAAATGATGAACACCCTCGAGTGGCAGGATTCATTGATGTTGATAGGGCACAATCCCCTTTTGATCGAAGATCCACTACAAAATATTGTGTTTGTTAGTGGCAACTTGGTATCCTGAAAAAGCAAGAAACAAAGTGTTGTAACTCGCTCTAGTACAGAGTCAGACTAGAGTCATGAATTAGTATGGATTAGCTTCTTGCTTTGAGAGCTTAGCTTTGGGCCCACTTCTTTTATGAGATTATACTGTGACTACCAAGTTGCGATCTACGTTGCTTCAAATCCAGTATTCCATAAAAGAACTAAACACATTGAAGTTGAATGTCACTTCGTTCGAGAGAAAGTGGAAGATGGAACTGTTGATACATATTATGTAAAATATGTTAATCAATTTGCAGACCTTTTCACTAAACCTTTGGAAAGAAGTAAAATGAATATTATTTGTAAAAAGTTGGACATGTATGATATGTATGCACCATCTTAAGAGAGAGAATACGCTACGGTATTCTAGGATACATTAGAGTATTCTAAACATAATTTGTCACATGATTAGAAGGTGTATATGTAAAACTGTAAATAACCAAGTCTATATAAAGCAAGCTAAGAGAGTTATATCTAATCATGTAAAATCATTTCCCTAAATTCCCTTCTTTCTCTCTCTCAAACAAACAAACAGTTATGAAGGATTAATGTAGGCAATTGTCACAATGTTTGAAAACCATCAAGTCGAACAAAAGTATCCATAAGGGAAACCTAAATATAATATTCTAGACACCCTTTTTAGCATATTTATCAAGTAACCAAACGCGAGAACCAGATGTTATAATTGGAGTGCCTATAGTGAGATAAAAAAAATGAAAGTTTAACCATCGCTCTGGAATAGTAACTGAAAAGCATCAAATTGAAAAGCAACGAACTTTGATGAAATATATATATCATTAAAATTGCATCACTAGTAGTGCAAGAAAAGCCAACCTCAAGCCTGGACTACCCACGCAAGGTGTACAGAACCATCCTTGTGTGCAGCTATAACTAGAGTAGATTATCTGGAATAGTATGACAGTCAAATGATATCGTATTACATTCAAAAGTCTTCAGAAACATAAAGTACAGCTGATAGAATTCGCATATACAAGCTGTTTATATGTAGTTCTACAACTAAATTAAAAGCTCCTCTAATAACCAGGCAACAATAGCACCAAGCTCTAATTCTATAAATGCTCGTTGTTGACAATTACAAAGAAAAGAAACTGCACGAAGAAAGGTAAAATGTTCACAAATACATAATTTTTCTTGGCCTCTGCAAAGTGTATGAAAACACATGGTGAATTCTTCAGCTAAGTTAATGCATGGATTAGCATTATAAGCAAAGGGTGATGCAGCGATTTGTTATGGCAAACAATTGACAGCATGTCGTAGTAAGATACTAGACGGTCTGTAGCTGTGTCTCGATGTATGCTATTAATTGTGGATATATGGCCATACAGTTGGTGACACTCGACAGTGTGCAAAGTTGGGCTTAAATTGAACACAGCCATCACTCCCATATTTCACACTGTGTGATAGTAAAATGAGTGAACTGGGGGCTGCGGTCGCCCGCAGCCTTGTCGCTGAAGGCGCGCAGCACCGGAAAGGGGTCGAGCAAGGGGGCTTTGGCTTAAGTGGGCAGACCCCATCCCGCAGGGGCTAGGTCACGCACCCGCAGCCACGAGGCTGCAGGGGACCCCAGCCCAATTAAAACCTAGTGAAATAACCCTATTCACTCTAAGCTTGCAACAATTGATCTCCACGGTTCAAACTCGCTGTTGTCACTCCACCCACTGGATACAGGCGAAGATTGGAGATTGTTAAGGTTGTGGCTCAAATCCAGCATAAGCATCCAAAGTAATTGTTGAAGGTAAAAACCAAATGATGGGGAAACTTTAATGATAGTCCCACATTGGAAAAAACAAAATAAACACATGGGTATAAGATATAAGATGGGTCAAACCTCAATAAGGCTTGGGTCTTATTGTTGGAACCTACATATCATTAAAAGCTCATGTGTACCTATTAAAAGCCCATCACTCACTCAACTTTAATACTCGAAACTCTTTACATGGTATCAGAGCTTAGGAAATAATCAAAAGGAAACCCTTCAATCCCTCTGCGACCTCTGCAAACCTTGCCTCCACCTTCGATCCCTCCACCACCTCCATCTTCGAAGTCCCGTTGCCTCCAGCCCCCCCCCCCTCGATCCCACCAGCAAGCCTCCACAGCCCCCCCCCCCTCGATCACACCTCCATAACCTCTCCATAAGACCTCCAGCCCCCCTCGAACCCACCTGCAAGCATCCAGCCCCCCTCGATCACTCCTCTAGACCCTCCAGACCTCTCCATGAGGCCTCCAGACCTCACCTCGACACCCTCTCAGCTCAACACATGAAGACATAAGGCCTCAATTTGATCCCTGATCCTTCGATTGGAGTTTGGTTTGTTCTTGATTTGTTGCATGTATGCTGAGTATTTGAGCTCTAGAGATCTGATATTTGGTAGTTTTGGAGTTATTCACGGCTCTGGAATTTGTCTATTAATACAATATTTGATTGAACAAGCTCGGATTTTGTTGATTGCCTAATGGTCTTCTAGCTCTGGATCAACCATATTTGATAGTGGATTGTGAACCGCTCCCTTCGCCTAGATTTTGTTGCTTTTGTTGATTGTGTACCTTATTCTTTGCGGCATTCATCATGAATTCTGATTCGGTCTCAATTACTGCTTGTGCTCGTGGTCACCATACTCATGGTCGTGACTATGCTTGCCCTAATTGTTCTTATTGCGGAGGCACTAATTATCACGAAGACCGGTGCTGAGAGAAGTATGGCTACCCTGAGCATACACAATCCATAACAGTTGCTACTGACCGACCTTCTTCTTCTACCGGCCAGGTATCTTATCCAGTGATGAGTGGGACAAGTTGCGTCGTCTCCTCTCTTTTATACCTTCTGCCAACATTTCTACTCGGTCAGGTATATCGTTCCTTTCTCGTTCTAATTCGTGGGTCGCTGATTCTGGCGCCTTACATCACATGTTTCGTGATGGACCGTCTGATCTTACTTCTAGTCCTCACAAGCTTAGTTCCATGGCTGATGGTAATGTCACACATGTTTCTGGCTCTGTTGATTTATCCATTACTTACTCTTTACACCTGAAAAATACTTTATTTGTGCCATCTTTACAACAAAACCTGCTTTCCATTCGTCAACTTACAAATAATTCTAACTGCTATGTAACATTTTATCCCTCTCATTTTGTGATACAGGACCTTCTGACGAAACAACGGATTGGTGGACGGCATGAGCAGAATGGACTGTATTATGTTGATCACCTTTCCAGTACGTCTGCAGCTGTTTCTACTATCCAGTGACATAAGAGACTTGATCACCCTCATCTTTCTTCTTTACGTACAATATTGCCTTCTCTTGATTTATCAGAGTTTAATTATGAATCATGTATTCTTGGTAAATATCATCGCTCCTCTTTTCCTCCAGTTAATAAAATACATGATTTACCTTTTGCATTAGTTCATTCCGATATTTTGGGTCTTTTTAAATTTCCCAATGTGTTTGGTTATAAATATTTTGTGACATTTATCGATGATCATTCATGTATGACTTGGTTGTATCTTCTGCGTATAGGTCTGAACTTCTGTCTACGTTTAAAATCTCTGTAGCTAAAATTACCAATCAATTTGGTATTTCGTTCTGATAATACTAAGGAGTATATTAGCACGGAGTTTACTGTATTTTGTTAGACCCATGGAATATTGCATCAAACTTCATGCTTTTATACTCAGTAAAATAGGATTGCTGAATGGAAGAACCGACATTTACTTGAGATAGCTCGTTCTCTTGTTTGGAATATGCACGTCCCTAAACAATTGTGGAATTTTGCGGTCTTAACTGCCTATTTTTATATCAATCGCATGCCTTCTCCGGTCCTAGGCAACCAATCATCTTTCTCTATTTTGTTTCCACAGGGCAACTTTTTTCTTGTTTCTCCTTAGATATTTGATTGCCTATGTTATCCCCATGTTTTAGGTCCTCATATAGACAATCTTGATTCTAGAGCTACTCGTATGGTGTTTGTATGTTGCTCACAATCTCAGAAAAGATATGTCTGCTTTGACCCTGCCATATCTAAAGTTTGTATTTCTTGTGATGTGACCTTCTTAGAAAACCAAGCATATTTTCTACCAACTGTTAAGGACCGCACTCCTACCGTTCATGTTTCTCACCTACCTTCCTCAGAGCTTGATTCTTCTGTTCAACCTGTAAACCTATAGCCCCTTTTCCACAAGTATATCATCATCGTAACAAAGTTGTCCCACTCCCTCCCACTGCTATTTTTTCTAATGATTCTTCTGCGGGTACTCTTATATCGTCCATTGTTCCTGATTCTCCACCGCCGCTGCCTTTAGAAGATCTTTCTCTTCCTATTGCCTTACACAAAGGTAAGCATTCCTGTACTACCGTACATCCGATTTCTAACTTTGTTTCGTATCATCGAATGACATCTTCTCGCCAGTTTATTTCTTCCTTGTCTGCCATCATTCTTACTTTCTCCGTTCAGGAAGCTCTTCAGCATCTAGGTTGGCATGCAGCTATATTAGAGGAGATTATCGCACTGTGCTCTAATCAAACTTGAAAATTGGTACCTCCACCTTCAGATAAGAAGGTTGTCGGATGTCGATGGGTCTTTGCTGTCAAGCATAATCCCGATGGAACGATTGATCGTCTCAAAACTCAATTAGTGGCCAAAGGTTTTATTCCGCAGTATGGTTTGGACTTTGTTGAGACTTTTTCGCCAGTTGCCAAGTTGACATCGGTTCGTGTTCTTATATCTTTAGTCGTTTCTAAAGCATGGCCACTTCATCAGCTTGATGTGAAGAATGCCTTTCTTAATGGCAATCTTTCGGAGACTATTTATATGCAGCAGCAGCCTCCTGATTTTGAGCAACCGGAGCAGTCTATGGTTTGTCTTCTACGTAAATCAATAATACGGCTTGAAAATGTCACCGCGTACCTAGTTTGAGAAGTTTAGTGCAGTTCTACGACAAATTGGCTTCAAACGCAGTCGCGCCGACACATGTCTCTTTACACATAATCGCCCTCAGGACAGGGTAATGTGCTAGTATATGCTGATGATATTATCATTACTGGGGATGATTCTGCCGCTATCTCTAAGGTGAAAGAACATTTGGTTTCACACTTCCACACCAAGGACCTTGGGTTACTTAGATATTTCCTTGTAATTGAAATATCACGGAATTCTGATAGATTACAACTTTCTCAGCGCATGTATGCATTTGATCTTCGATCTGAGACAGGAGTTCTGGGACGTAGACCGGTAAACACTCCCATAGATTCCTCCGTCAAGCTATCTCGATTGAGCTCTCTCTCGAATCCTCTACTACCTGATCCAGGATGATATCGACGCCTGGTTGGGAAACTTATTTACCTCACTGTCACGCGTCCTGACATTGCCTTTGCAGTTAGTACAGTGAGTTGGTATATACATAATTCTTTAACCTCTCACCTTAAGGCGGTTGAGTATATTCTCATATATATCAAAGATTCTTCAAAACAGGATCTTCTCTACAAACCATCATCTACGTTGTCGCTCACAGTCTTTGTGGATGCTGATTTTGCTGGGTCTATTGATGATCGTCGTTCTACTGGTGACTATTGTGTATTTTTAAGAGGAAACTTAGTTACGTGGAAGAGTAAGAAGCAAAACGTAGTGGCTCGTTCTTCTGCCGAGGCTAAGTATAGATTTATGACGCATACAGTTGCTGAGTTGGTATGCCTTACATCCCTTCTGACAGATCTTAGGGTTCCTTCTCTTTTCCGACTACATTCTTCTGTGATAACAAGGCTGCAATCCACATTACTGAGAATCCAGTTTTTCATGAGCGGACCAAGCATATCGAAATAGATTACCACTTCATTCGTGACAAGGTGACAGATAAGGTGGTTGCACTCCAACATATTTCCTCTTCAACTCAGCTAGCCAATATTCTTACCAAACCTTTTCCCCGACCAGTTTTCGCTCGTCTTCTGTCCAAAATTGGCATGATTGATAGCTTATAGAAGAGTGTTATGAATATAATTAATTTAGATATTAGTTATGGGTTGTTAGATATTAGTTATGAATTGTTAGATCGGTTAAGATATGAGAGATGGTCTATAACCTTATATATATATATATATATATATATATATATATATATATTTGCATGTAGAACTCATTTATTATCAGGCTAATAAAAATATTTTCCTTTTTGATTATTTTTATGGTATCATAGCTAATGGCTCAATCCAAACTCGTTCTCTCGATGAGACAACCACACCAAAAAAAGTGATGATTGCACGTAACTCGTCTCGTGCTTTCACGTGACAAGCACACCAAGAAAAATGATGGTTGCACTTGAGGGAAAGTGTTGAAAGTAAACCAAATGATAGGGCAACTTTAATGATAGTCCCAAATTGGAAACAACAAAAGAAACACATGGGTATAAGATATAAGATGGGTCAAATCTCAACAAGCCTTGAGTCTTATTGTTGGAACCCACTTATCATTAAAAGCTCATGTGTATCTATTAAAAGCCCATCATTCTCTCAACATTAATACTCGAAACTCTTTACAGTAATAATAGGGAAGTGAAGAGCAAAGCCAAGCATTAGTCTAACATGGGATCAAAAATATACTAATAAGTGGTTAACTATGTCTAAACCAAGACTTCAATAGATGTCTCCCTTTTTAGGTGTGGTCACATGGGTTATCGACCTTTACCCAAATACCGATGATAGTAACCGGGACGTTGCCTCCAAAAAAATCAGATATTCTTATTTCTTTTAAGATTAGATTATAATTGTTATGATGATGCATCAGACACCTACACAATTATGTTCATCTATAGTGATCGCATTCATGGTGGAAAATTTAGGCAAGAGCTCCCTGGTGTTTATTTTTGGCTTAATTCCAAAAACGTACCAAATAGTTTGGCCCGGTTACCACAAACTACCAGATTCTTATTAAATTACTACCATAAAATTTTCAAAATTACGAAAAACTACAATAAATAGCGGTATCATGTCAGCACCATTAATGCCACCTCACCACCATGGAACCAGAACTGCAACATAATCAAAAGTTTTTAAAATTCCAAATATATCCCTTTCTTCTTTCTCTTTCCCTAGCCCTAGTCCTGGCCCTAGGCATCAGCGAGCCCCCAGCCTTTTCCTCCGCACCCGACCCCTCTCCCCAGCCCCCTCTCATCGAGTCAACTCCTCCCTCTTCCTCTGCCCCCTCTTCTTCCTCCCCTCGACCGCCTTCTCAGCCCCCTTCCTCCCTCGACCCTCCCTCCTCCAGCCACCCCCTCCCTATCTAACCCCGCCCCCTCCCCTCCTCCAACATCCCCTAGCTCGACCCCCCTCCCATCCTCCAACAACCCCCCTTCCTCTAACAGCCCCACCCCAGCCCCCTTTCATCCACACCCCTCTTCCACCCACCCACCCCTCCTGCCCAACCCAACCATCCATAAAATCTCCACCGCTCGGTAAAAATTAATTAATTAAGATTTAAGATTTAATTGTTTTAAATGGTTGTTTTACACACAAACTCAACACCATTAACGTTGACCAGCTTTGACCATTAGCCATGGTAATTTCTCATACTTTTAAAAGAATTTGGTAGTTTCTTGTAACTGGACTAAAGCATTTGGTAGTTTTTTTTGGAATCAAGCCTATATTTTTTATTCCTTTGGATACTCATAGAATTTTCCAAGCATTGGCATGAATTGGTGATGTGATGACTGATGGCGTGTCTGTAACGCTGGGTCTGTGCTTTTTAGTATACAGAGAGCTAATAAAAAAACATACCTTGTTTGAAATCGGACCTTGTGCAAGGTAAGGCTTTTTATTCCGCAGATGATGAAATCCATATGCAACTTGAGCGTCCATTCCTGCATCACATGAAAATAATGACAATCCGTGTGCACAAAAAGGAACATCAAAGTAAGATTTTGATTGCATCTTAACAGAGCTCAACAGATACTACCAACCAATTGGAGTTTTATTATTAAAATCCCTTCTCTAATTTTTAATTAATGAAGAAGGAGCTCTGTAGATAATTTAAAAAGACAGCATGTAAATGTTGAGAACCATGAACTGATGAACCATTTAGCACAAGATAACATGTAAAGGTGGAGAACCATTTATATGTCTTCAATGATTCCAAAAAAAAAGTAACATCTTACTATTGTAGAATCCCTTGTAACCCAGCAAAAAGTATCAAGTAATAACACTGCAGGAAAACAACAGTGGGGGTGTTGAACAAATAACCCTGAGTCTAGACTAGACTACAAACACTTAGTTTCCACTTGAAAGAGAAGAAACCATAACTATTTGTTTGTGTGGGAAATGAGACTGGCTCATTGGAAATGGGAACAACTCACTTATTCAAGCTACTAGTTCTTTTAATTAAATAAGTGTTATCCAATGGGAATAAACTATAAAATGAAGATGCAAATGGTTTTCACTCGATGTGGGGTAATGTATGAATCACAGCTTTGCATTCACAGAGGTCAAAGAGCTGTAGTCTGTGTTTAAATAAATCCCACCTGCTTACTGTGATAATCATATATAGACATTTCTCAAACTTGATGAGAAAGGAAAAGCACAAGGAGGGCTAAGAAAGTCATCTGATGGGGAAAAACCTTCAAACTCAACATAAAGACAATATGTAGTGTCAAAAGAAAGGAGTGATGTGTGATCTTATACCAACCTCACACAAATGAAAGCTAATTGGGTATGGTTAGTACAAAGGACGTATTCAATAGGCTTCTACTTAGAAAGAAGACTTCAAAATTGTCAAAAATCCACAGCAGCAGCAATGACGAAGGCAATGAAGATGGTGGGCAGTGTTAAATTATGCTATATTAGTTTGATTACATTGCTATCCCACATGCTAACAACTTTAAGCTTTTAGGTAGAGTGGTTCTTGACATGGTACCGGAGCACAGAAGTTTCAAGTGCCATAGGTTCAAATCTCATCGTCAGTCCAAAAGGAAAAAACAATTATCTTCCTAGTTTATTATGCCGTTACAAGTGAGTGATTCTGCCGGAGGCCTATCTATGTTGCCAAGTCCCACATGAGGGGATTATTAAGTGTTATGTTAGTTTGATATACATTGTTAGCCCACAAACATGCAGCTTTAATAAGGGAAAAAAGGGTCTTAACAGGCATAATTCATTAGAGTGCGCCAAACAAAAATGCATTAGCAAAACATCATATAGTCACGCATACCTATGCTGAAATAATTGTAAAAGACTCCTTCAAAGCACGAAACCTTTTCAGGAACTGCGCCTTCAGTGATAGCATCCTGCACAACATGCAATGCAATCGAAGTATATGACTCAAACTATAGAACCAGATTACAAAGATGAAGCATTGGTTAGATTCTCATTAAAATTAAGCGCATGTATATGGAAAACAGTATGATCATCCAACTGATTATTATGCAATTCATAGAAAACAGGATCCTTGGTGGAGAGTTCACAAGCATCAAAGGGTTAAACAGAGCAGAACTTCTGCACGTACAAGCAACTTGATGATGTATATTTAGTGCCCTAATATAACATGTCCTATGACCAGCTGGTGTGATTGCATCAATTTAAATCACATTTTAGTTAATTGAACTAGCATTACAAGGTGAATAACGCTTATATATGACCCAATAAACAGACTTATATTAATTCCCTAATGATACTTCTTTTTTGACAAATTAGTTTAAAACATTCAGAAACAACAAAATCATTATCATCTATACAAATCTTTTCGTAATTATGTACCTACAAAACCAGTTCTTTAAGCATCAAATTAGCTAAAATCCAAGAGATGGAGCAAAAAAAACTACAGAGATACTAGCATTTATAACAACCTCACTTAAAGTGCATTCTTCCATGTGTCGTAGAGAGTGTGGCAGATCAACTTTTTCTCCTGCTGGCATCGAAACAATGACATGCCAACTGTATCATGAAAATTTCAGATTTAAATTTTCTTCGCTCAAAAATCAAATACTTCAATATAAAATGCACAAAGCATTGCTTCTGCTAATTCAGAAGAGAGGCTTTCATCAGATAGCAGTTTGCGGATTAAAAATTGATCATTATAATAGAAAAGGTTCGCATAGAGTATAATCTTATATAATTTATGAGAGCTTACAAGAAACTAAGAAAGCCAGAAAAAGAGGTGTCCAAACAATGGTAAGGAACTGCAGATAGCATTCATAATTGATGAGCATAAATATGAATAAGGAAATAAGGATTTTCATACCAAATATATGAGTACATCCGAGTGTGAAGATTGTATAAATGTCGATGTTGGAAAAAAGTATAAGCAACAGAACATGATCTCGTTCGATGGTCAGCAGACAAGCCACGTGATTTCTTACATAAAGCTGTAAAATGATTGCATTCTTCTTTTCTCGAAAAAAAATGAATACATGTTTCATAGCCCATATAACCAATTTTCAATTGCAAACAGTCAGCAATCCACAATTTATGGCCTAGCTATATTTAGTAAAACTAGTTCTTTTGCACAAGTGATGCACGTATGGAAAATTCATATTTTTTATACAATATTATGTTTGTGTGAGAGAGATAGAAAGAGGGGTTTATGTTGTTCGAGACTAAAAGAGTCAATGTAAAAGATTCAAATGGAAGATTAATGATGTGGATAGCTTTTTCCTTTTTCTTTTTGGGGATGGGGGGGAGAGAAGGGGGGGAAGAAGGTGGGTGGGTGAAGAGTAGGGTGTTTAAAATTAAAAGAAAGGTCAATTTAAAATGTAAGTTGGATTAATGATGTGGATGGCTCAAAATCAGAGAATTTGTTAATGGATTTTTTTCATTTTTATAATTCATTTATTTTTATTGATATGTGTAGATTAAAATAGTCCCACATTGGAAAAACTATGAGGTACATGGGAATAAGATATAAGTTGGGACAAACCTCAACAAGGCTCGAGTCTTATTGATGAAACCCACTTATATCAAAGTCCGTATACACTCATAAATAAAATATATAATCGGACCCCTCGTTCTTGAATATATAAAAAAAAATGGTATCATAGCCCAGATCGATCGGGACCTCAACAATACCTCTAAGAGAAGCCGTCTACAAGCACACAAAAAAGTGATAATTGCACGTGAGGGAGAGTGTTGAGATGTGTGGATTAAAATAGTCCCGCATTGGAAAAACTATGAGAGGTGCATGGGTACAAGATAAAATTTTGGGACAAATCTCAACAAGGCTTGAGTCTTATTGCTGGAACCCATTTATATCAAAGTCCGTGTACACTTATAAATAAAATATATAATCGCCCCCTAGTTATTGGATATATAAAAAAAATCTAATAATTTTTAAAGGGAGGTCGTTCATTGATAAGATGATCTACACACTTGGTGTTTGGATTATAAGATTAGAGATAAGAATGGACGATTAATTGTGTAAGACTGAGTTAAAACTAGAAATAAGAACCAAGTATGAACAATCAAAGGCAAGTACTTACTACGCATTGGAAGAAAAAGTCAAACAGAAACTTTCAGATAATAAGACAGATAATTGTCTATTTGTTGATTGCAGAATCCAAAATGCTTTGAAAGGAAAAGTATCAAATTGAAGAAACATGCATTATAGAAGTAAATTATTATTTATTAATGTACTATAATAACCGTAAAAAATTAATGTGCTTCAACTTTTTCTACCATTACATTGGTGAGTTTGGCCCACCCGCCACATGAACAGGCAGATACGCATGAAAACAATGAACAGGTATTCAAATTTTGGTATTAGTCTATGTCTAACAATCATGTCTATGACCCAGTGGGACATCCATGTTACCTGTGGACAACAACATGTCCATGTATATATACTTTTATAAGCTACTATGTTAACACTCGTGTCTATTACCCTAAGGAAAATCCATGTTCATCTCAACCAAATCATAGGTAGTAAAGACATTGTACTGGTCTACATGTTTGTCTACATGGAAATAATTCTTGCCTAGCATCAGGAATGCAACAAGGTAAAATGGAGGGGCACCATATAACTAATAGATGAGAATTGTAAGCATAGTCAAACATATTAGAGAAAGAGCACAATCATGATAAACAGCAAATAGAACTTCTATGCAGAATGGAGATTCCCTTATAAGTTATCCTTGGTTCTTGTAAATGAGAACTATGATTAAGGCTCTTTCTTTAATGGAAAAGTTGAATGTACTTCACTCTCTTCTAAGTTTTTTAGATACTTTTAGTTGGATAACTAAGATTGCATACATTTAAAAGATACGTCGTCTTTAGAAGCTGATGTCAACAACTGAAAAAGTCAGTCACTCCATATATATAACATATTTGATGTAATTTTCGACAAAAATACATATTCTCTAAATTCAAATACACCTTACCTATCAAGACGGCAAATAGGACCCCTACTTGCCTTATATATAGATTGTTTCACAGCAGATCGCCATGCGAAAGGAAAAGAACCGCCCTACAGGAGTGAACATTGTGAAGCGATATCAACCCTGCATGTGTAATGACCAAAGTGAGGAAACCCTAAAAACTCCTTACCCAACCAAAACTCCTCGAGAGATCATTGCCTGTGCCAAGTGGAATGATAGCAACTGGAGGAACTGGCTCACTGTTTTCAAAAAGTTCTCCGAGACTTCCTAGTACCCAACCTACTGTACCATCACCACCTGCAACCTGCAGAACAAAACCAATAGTTGGTCAAGAGAATAATTACATCAAAACAAGATACACAGTAAATGATCAAGACATTATCAGATGTTTGCAGCATTTTCATAATTTCCTAATTGTTAAAGAGACATGACAAGCAATTACAAAATGGAATTACTAAATCCACATACCACAACCCTCAACTTCTCACGCACACCTTTTGCACAATTGTCGCCAAGGTCGGACAATTGTTCCAAGCACCCTAAGCCAAAGTGCACAAACTCATGAGGCTTCACATGCAAGAGATCAATAACCTGCATCATTCATAGGGTATATGAAACTTCCAGATACTACACCAAAAGAAGGTAGAAACCAACCCAAGATTTCAATGATAATGGAACACAAGGTAAAATAAATAAGAAACTAGTATATAAAGCAAGCCCACTACACATTATCTTCTCTCTTTGTTAAATGCAACAAGAATATGGCTAGTATATGCTAGCTTCAGTATATGCTAGCTTGAATATAATAGTTGAAAAGGCTATGATATTATGACCAAAAATCATAACCAACTACCAACATTAAGACACCCATGATCAGTAGGTGCACGTCTAGGAAGCTGATCAAACCTTTTTAACACCATCTACATACATGGTCATTGTTAGTATCACGAGTTCAAGAACTGGCCAGTAGAGCATTTGAGTGTTATATCAAAATTCTTTAATGTTTAAGGAGGTGGTTTGGTTCATCACACTTCTATATGATGCATGAAACTTTTTGGGCATTGTATGTAATTAAATAATTGATTATCTCTTGCTTGGGATTCTTGGTCCCGTTGACTGGAAAAGCCATCAAATTGAGTGAATCAGCTAGGTCACTAAAGGAATTCAGCCACAAAAGAATTCGGCCACTTGTTGTCCACTGATCTAGAGGCTTCATGTTCCAGAATTATGTCAGGCATAACCATATAAGATGGGAGAAAAGGCCCCCAAAATAAGGGGCAGGAGGAGAGTGAAGGAAGAAATGTAACTAGAGCAAATGTTTATAAAATCGACTGACCGTGGTCAAAAACAGTAATAGGGCAGGGTTGAGTTCTCTATTGAACGTTTGGCCAATGTTTGGGTAGACTCTCGTCCATGGAGAGGTCGTTGGTCACGGTAGCCTGTAGCCATCACCCTGACCCCCAATAACCTTCTCCCAATCAATGTTGTAAATCACGTATTCATTTGCGGAATTCTGTTTTTTAATGTATAATATAATATAGAAATGAGCCCAATTAGCTTGCACCGCAGGAAAAAGTGTAAAACCGGGGGAGGGGGAGGGTTCCCACCCACGTGCAGGTGCCCTCCCTATTTTCCTCTTTTTCTTACAACAGCCGCAGGCAATGAGCTTGCGGCTAGCCGAGGGTGTATATAGCCTATACAAGTATCATGAAAAATATTTAAAAGATAGAATTAGATACGCCAACAAGGAGAAAAAGGATAGAAATGGTTCTTGACAAGTAATTTGAGGAGGAAAAAGAATTCTTTTTTTATTAGCTAATTCATGAATGAATACATATAAATTTATACTAGAGTTTACGGATACGGGTTTGGATCTAATATCAAAAAGCCCAACTACTTTATCACACATTATCTATAACACTCCCCCTCAATCTGGTGCATACATATCAAATAGACCCAGTTTGTTACATAAAAATTCAATTCTTGCTTTTCCCAATGATTTTGTGAAAATATCTGTTGGTTGATCCTTACTTGCAATGTATTGAGGGTTAAGAAATGCATTCTCCTTCTTTTCCCGAACAAAATAACAATCAACTTCAATTTGCTTGGTTCTCTCATGAAAAACAAGATTAAACGAAATACGGATTGCTGCTTGATTGTCACAAAAGAGAGGAATAGGACGATGAATTAGAAATCCAAGCTCACTTAATAGGTTAGTTATCCAAATCAACTCGTACGCAGTATGAACCATAGCACGTTATTCAGCCTCCGCACTTGATCTATAGCCACAACTGATTGTTTCTTGCTTCTCCACGATACAAAATTACCACCGAGTAAAGTATAATAACCAGTAGTAAACCTCCTATCGATAGAAGATCCCGTCCAATCAGCATCACAAAATCCCATCAACTGTTGAACATCTCTATGATTGCGGTAAATCAACCCTTGACCAGGTGAATTCTTCAAATAGCGAACAATACGAATAACTGCCCTTCAATGAGGTATCCTTGGAGAATCCATAAACTGGCTCACCGCGGTACCGGCAAAAGAGATGTATGGTCTTATTATCGTAAGATAATTAAGTTTCCCAACCGATCGACGGTACCTTTCTGGATCTTCTAATAATTCTCCTCAATCATCATAAAGGTTCATATTAGAATCCATTGGTGTATCTATGAGCTTAATATCCAAAAGTCCAGTCTCTTTTAGAATATCTAGGACATACTTTCTCTGAAACAAGCAAATACCTTGGTGCGGTGATCTGGTGCGGTAGTGTGATCTGGTGCGGTGGTGCGGCTAGAGTTTTATGTTAACGGCGGCTATGGTTTGGTGTTGGCGGCGTCTAGGGTTTGGCGAAACATGGCTCTGATACCATGATAAGGAATTTGAGGAAAAAATAGAATTTTTTTTATTAGCTAATTCATGAATGAATACATATAAATTTATACTTGGGTTTACGGATACGAGTTTGGATCTAACATCAAAAAGTCCAGCTACTTTATCACACATTATCTCTAACAATTTATTATTTAATGGATATTGAGTTTTTGTATTGTGTTTTCCATATCAGCCAGCCTCTGCGTATAATATATGCATTCATTTAAATGGTCATTTGTTCATATATTTCATAAAGAACCAATTATTTGATCATTCAACCTAATACTATTGAATGTGATAACTAGCCGAAAACTTTTAAGTGGTTGATTAAACGGCCTTTTTAAACCATGTTTTACAATATTTCCTCCAACCCACTCCCCCACCTCCACCCCCAGCTACCCGCGCCACATAAAAAAGGGACAAGAAATATGTTATGCAAAACAACAACACAACTAATATCAAGAAGAGAAGATTGAAGACAAAGCAACACAACAAATTTAAAAGATATTGTGTTTTTTATTTAATGGATATTGAGATTTTGTATTGTGTTTTCGATGCCAGGAAAAAAATTTAAAAGATAGAATTAGATACATTAACATGGAGAATAAGGGTAGAAATGGTTCTTTATTTAATGGATATTGAGTTTTTGTATTGTTTTTTCGATATCAGCCTAGCTATGCGTGTAATATATGCATCCATTTAAATGGCCATTTGTTCGTATATTTCGCAAAGAACCAATTATTTGATCATTCAACCATCTAATACTACTCGATGCAATTGCTAGCCGAAAACTTTTAAGCGGATGATTAAACGGCCTTTTTAAACCATGCCTTACAATATTGCCTCCAACCCACCCCTAGCTACTTATCCCCCATAAAAAGGGACATGAAACATGTTATGCAAACAACAAAGCAACACAACCAATATCGAGAAGGGAAGATTGAAGACACAAAGCAGCACAACAAATTTAGCATGGTGCAGCTTTTGCCTACGTCTATAGGCAAATTAGCAGAACTACTATATCAAAAAGTATGAAACGTTCACTAGAGTGTATCTAAAATCTCTATTATAAACCTTAACAGAAAGATGTCGTATACAATAGAAAAATTACACAATACAACGCAGATGGTATACATTGTGAATTGAACAGACCATATAATTCTCTCAAATAATTTACTACATCGACATGAATTGAACAGGTGTTACTCAATTTAAAGTGTACATAATGCAATATAGAAAATAGCGCGCTGCGTAGCATAACATGGCCATTTTGCTACGTAGCGAGCCAACATAATGCGTTTACAAAATAGCATACGCTATTTTCATAAATAACGTACGCTTCATAGCGTTGCCATATAGCTTAAGCTATTTAAGCTACGCAAAAAAGGGTTTTAGTAGGTATTTATTTAATAACCCGACCCGGATCCATTAAACCCAATAACAAAAAAACATTTGAACCCTATTTCAAAGACTAGGACATACAAGCAGCCTTTCTCTTCTTCCTCTCCTTCACCCCTAAAGCCGATCTTCCTATCCCCGCCCATCGCCAGCTATCATAACCCGTTCGACCATCCTCGCCCATCTCAGCCCATCCCCGCCCTCGTGGGCCAAATTTTGAGACCTTCTAAAGGCCACTACAGACACTTTTAAGGCACATGAAGCTAGATTTTATTGTTTGAGTTATTTAATGTAATTATTTTAATTCTTATTACTTTTTCTATTGTTTTGGGTTTGAATTGGAGAAGAAATAAGTTGCTTGTTAGTGTTTGAGTAAAACTCTCTTAGATGATTTTTGTTTTTCCAGTCTTAATCAGGCGCATAGCCGACATTAATGTGAAGCGCTGCTCTTATATTTTCAGGTCTAGTGCTGGAGGGTAAATATTTTTGTTTTTCTTTTTGTGCTTTTTGGGTTGATGAGGAAAGAGTTAATGTTGATATGTTGGTAAGTTTTTAGATTTTAAAAAATTATTTAGAGTATATTAGCTATTTTTGTATTTAGTATAACAATTTTTATTTTAATTAAAATATTAATAAACTGTGTAGCTTATGCTATTTTCCTTTTTTGCTATTTTGTGGCGAAGAGATACGCTTGTGGGGGTGTTTGTTGTAAGACTGTCAAACTATTTATAAATGTAAGATTTCAGAAAATGAGAAATATTATTTTGGAATTTAAAATAATAATATAATATGTTTTGTTATATTAACACCAATTATTTAATTGGGTTATCATAATTTTGTCGTTATAGAACTAATATTTTCTTTTTATGGTTAAGCATTTAGTTTGGGCATGACAAGCACTTCATTTGTATTAATGCTGTCACTTAGCATTCAACATGATTTAGGTTGTCTTTTGTTTGGAGCATGGCTACATGTATATTTAGGTTTATTGCATGGTTAAAATAATTGGTGGTATTTCTTATTAGTAAGAGTGAGGACATGAAGGCATGGCATCCATACCTCCCCATTCTTTCTTACTCCCTCTCCTTTTCCTCTCCCATTCTCCTCATCATTCTCTACAACCTCTTCACTCTCACTCTCACTCTCATAGCTCACATACTCTCCCACACACCACAAATTCAATCTCAACAAAAATCAACTCAAAAGATTCTCTTCTTGATGCTAAGCACAACTCCTTCAAGTGAAGCCCTCATCAAACCTTCATGCGACATCCTACAACCTTGAGCTTCTATTTCATCTCTGTATATTGATAAAAATCCTTCTTTTATAAAGTTTTCATATGTTTAAAGTTCAAACTTTAGCTAAGTTTTCAAAAGACTAGGAGTTTTGATGAAGTTTTAGTGTTCAAACGAGATCTGGAGTAATTTGGGATCTTTGCAAAATATTTTGCATATAAATTTAACCTATTTAGACCACTAGGAGACCCCACCAAGAGCACGAGACCCTAAGTCCTATTCCAGACCACAAATTGCGAGGAAAGCAAATATTTTGACGGCCCAATTTTGGATTTAGATGTCGGGATTTGGCCAATAGATCTTATACTTGAAATATAAACCCTTTTATACGCTAAATTGTCCCAGATTTCTCGAGTCAAAATCTGGAGTTGTTTTACTTATCTTTTGGACGATATTTTAAGGTTTTTGAACATGATAATTCATATTTTGTATTCTTGATGCGTTCTTTTATGGTAGAACAGACAGTCCGGGGTTAATTCGTGGTAGTTAGCATACGGGTGGCTCACGATTGGTCATAGGTTCTAACCTATGGGCGATGTTCATTATATCGATGTCGAATTGAATTCTTATATACATGTATGGTTATGTGAATGTTAGGTTTGATTGCGGAAACCTCCGAAGCGGCGACGAAGGACAAGGCGGTCGTAAGATACGACTAGCTAGATCGAAAACGGTGAGTAGATTATATCTACGAGTGGGGAATCGAGTGGATGGCGTATAGTACCCCGTAAAACATACTTTTTATTATATCATTGAAATTACTTACAATTCTTGCCATGTACGTTATACTTGTTCGGTATGTAGTATATTTCGTCAGTATCGTTTAGTAGCCTTATTGTAGATACACTTGGTAAAACACTAGCACAAATACTAATAATTTCCATGTTGCTCGATCACAGACTCGCATGTACACTATACATCATTAGTATTGCCATGTCACGTAGAACTTGCCATACTTACGTATCGTAGTAATATCAACGTTATAGTAGAACGATATATATATATATATATATATATGTTTCATATTGGATGCACGTACGAGACTTGAAGTCCGTACTAGTCGTCGTGTGTGTACATGACACGAGGTGTCCGTGCTGACCGTCGAGCGGGTGCGTGAACAAGATATCTGCACCTGTGCTATGTTTGTACGTGACTAGATGTCCGTACTGTTGATATTCCATTGTTATGTGTATACGTAGATTTGATGTCCGTACCAGTTAATACTATGTGTTTGGATACGTACATTAGATATCTGTACCGTTCATTATTATAATATGGGATAATGGAATATTTAATGGTTATCGTACGATGTGAGATTACGTATGAGATGATATGATGAGAATAGGTGATGATGATTAGCCGGATATGGCCCCATTTTTACTTGGCTCGTGGAGTCTTATTATTTTACCCGTTTGGGATATATGCAGATATGTCGGTATTATCCATTTTCTAAAAATAACGATTTGTTTCATATTTTTTTAAATTAATAATGAAAGAATGTGCTACTTGGATTTCAAAGGGGTATGTATGTGTTAAAACATCGTAGCCTTCTTATTTTCAAACAACATTACGTTCTACTTTGAAAACATACAAGTGGAAATATTAGAATGAATTACCTATTTACTGTCCTTTTACGCTATGCTTACTTTACATGACCCACTTTCTAAAAACAACGATTCGTTTCGTTTTTTTAAAATTAATAATGAAAGGATGTGCTACTTGGATTTCAGAGGGATGTATATATGTGTGTGTTTTTTAAAAACATCGTAGCCTCCTTATTTTCAAACGTTTCGTTCTACTTTGAAAACATATAAGTAGGAATATTAGAATGAATTACATAGTTACTGTCCTTTTACGCTAAGCTTACTTTACATGTCATTCGCTCGCGCTTTATTTACCTTATTCGTTATGATACACTTTATGGTTTCCACTACGCTTTATGATTTCTGCTACGCGTCATATATTGTTGACGTTATACCTCAGTGGTATGGGACACTGATATATATTTATACATATGATATATCGCAACACTTATGTTACTGGCTTATGCTATGATATGTTTTCCGTCTGTGCTATTCCTAGTTCACACGGACTAAAAGGGTAAGAGTTTGACGAGATTTATATTACTATGGATATGATGTGATATGATATCAATTCTAAGAGATTGAATATATATATAAAGGAATAAAAGAAGATAAAGATGATTCAGACACGGTGGATATAACCGGGGATCCATGAGATATATTTATGTATGATCAATCCATGAGGGATTGAGGCAGGGAGATACACGATATCGTCCGGTGATATGTGTGTGATCAATCCATGAGTGATTGGGGATAATTGACAAATGATGTCTATACGGATATTATATATATGTGGGGTCAATATAGATGCCCTACAATGAGATGGATATTATATATGTGTGAGGTATCGATATAGATGCCTGCACTGATGAGATATATTATGCTATGTATAATAGCCGGACATGACTGGTCCACGAGACAGTACCTGAATATTATTTTCGTACATCGATGTATTCTAAAGAGATTTTCAAAGAAACTAGTCTCACTATTTTCCACGTGTTTAGGATCGAGACAGACTTTTTCAAAGAAAACCCCTTTTAAAATAAATCATTTTCCAAAAGACGGGACATATACTTTAAACGAGATACATATCTTTCTTCACAAAACAACGCCCGCTACATATGTCGCTATACACGGCTATTTAGAAAGGATTTCATATGCATAAATCTTCCGGCTACTTTTATATAATTGCATATGGATGGGTGTTGTATATATGTATTATAGCCTTGATTATGTTCTGGTTGATCGTGTGCTATAGATATTGCATTACGGCTACGGTGACCGTGATTTGACACCGTTGTATACACATCCAGTGTTATCGACGATGGATGATTATTAGCGTTTCATTTCGCGGTATTGTATTTACTTCCTGAACTCACATACTTTCGTATGCTTGTCGTTACGTTGTGCCCGTACCGGGCTAGATACCGATTACTTGATGTTGACATGATAACCGCACACAGATTCATATTCCACATGTTAGGATATCAGTACACGAGTTGTACATGAGGACACTTTATCTTATATTCCATCGCTCGATCTCTAGTTTCGATGCGTGCTTATTTACCCTCCTTCATGTACACATTATTCATGCTTTAGTTGTTTTACCGCTTATCAATGTGACTTCTAACTTGTTATATAATTCTACTCATGAGTTGGCAACTCACCCCCGTTATGCCATAGCTCTTTGCAGATTTGACCGCTTGGATCCGTAGCGGCTTGTTGTGCATGTTTGTTTTCTTTTGGGCGTGGTTGCGCATATTTGAGTTGGTGGGTTTGTTTTTGTATCGGATTTTGCCTTGTACCTATTTGTGTCTAGAAGTACTCCATCAAATACCAAGTCTAGTTTTGTCGAGACCTTAGAGTTGTGTATTCTGCTGTTATCGGACTCGTGTGGAGTCGACTTGATGTATATTATGTTTACTTTCCGCTTTATTGAACTTTGTTGTTTGACGTCGTATATTACTGTATGGTTGTGATTCCGCCGTTTGGGCGTTGTTTTAGCTCCTGTATGTGGGGATGTTTGTTATATACTTATCATTGTATCGGTTTTGTTCAAAATTTACAAAGAATGTGCTGTCCGTTTTTCAAACAATCTTTTGAAACAAGATTTACTTTTTATAAAAAAATTCTAAAACTTCACCTCTACCTATTACTATCTATTTCCTTATATATATGGTTTAGATTCCTGGTTTTGGCTTACTTGAGTTACGATGGGTCCACTTGACTTCATGAAATTCTTGTGCCGGTCATATACCCTTTTCGGGTCGTGACAAAGTTGGTATCAGAGCACTAGGTTTTACCATTGTCCAGTCTAGGTTTAACCATGTGGGGTCTAGATTATTATGTTTTGAAACTTAGGTTTAACCTTGCGGAACTTAGAGTTGACTTTGTGGTATTAGACCCAATACCTTTGTATTGCGATAACAATGGGGCTATAGCGTTAGCGAAGAAACCCAGGTCCCATCAGAAGTCCAGACACATCTTAAGACGGTATCACCTGATTAGGGAGATCATTGATCGCCAAGAGATCGAGGTACGGAGAGTGGACACAAAAGACAACACGGCGGATTCATTCACAAAGGCCCTCCCTCAAACACAATTCGAGCGACTTTTTGAGCTATTGGGTATGCGGTACGCCAGCAGCTGGCCATAGAGCAGACATTGGGTATGCGGTACACCAATTACTCGCCTTTAGTGCAAGTGGGAGATTGTTGGATATGTGCCCTAGAGGCCATTATTGTATAGTACTAGTTTGTATAATACATTTTGGAAGCTTGGGATATATATACTGGTTTACGACAGTCTTTCTCAATATAGTAGTATGCTACTTGGTTTGTTTCTATCTTAATATGTGTATATGTTTCTTTTAACACGTCGCTAATACATATTGATGGAGCCCTTAGGATCTTTGCTTGACTACCGGCGTTGTGATGACGATCACATTAGTGGGGGACTGGATAGTCTATAAGCACATCCGTATTCTAGTCCCTAGTCGTAGGATTATCGAGACAGGGCATAGATACTCCAGGGTAGACTGGTGCATACGCTTCTCGTCCCAGCAGGAGAGATGATCTGTCCCACAGCCATCAGTACGTCGTACTGGAGATAGCATGCAGGTGCTCGTTAGGTTACGCGTACACTGGACAGGACTCGTCAGGAACTGTTGGTTGGTATTATACCTATCATCGGTTAACAGTTCCCATGTGACATGAGTACAGCTTAGTCCGTTGACTTGATACTGCCACTTCACCTCAAGTGTGTTCCCACTGTTCTTTGATTGCTATCCTACCACGGCTTTATTGAGTCGTGCAAACAGGTAGTAGTTGGGTGCAGTCCCGAAGCACTTGGAGGCAGTGACGGTTAGACAGGATTCGTCTCTCCCGGTATTGGGGGTTGATACCGCGTTGTGTCTAGGAGAGCCATTACACATAGTTGTCCCTGGCCAGGGCTAGCGAGATTTACTGGTAGTGTTTTCCAGTAGTTTCTCAGGGTATTCTAGGCTACACTCCGACACGACTTGTACCGCTATTAGGGGTCTGACGTTTACCGTCCCCTAGGCCCGACATGCGATACTTATAGACGAACAGACTGGACTGTACAGAGATTGTCACATTCAGGCTCAGTGGGAGTTCGAATGGAGTTTACCTCGTCGGCCTTCTTATCGACATCTACCTGGGGACCGTTGCGTACAGCTAGTGCCGCTTGCGGTCTATGGTTAAACACACTGCCAGCGTAGTGTCGAGTCTTTAGAGTCCCACACAGAGAGTTTTCCTGCACTGGGCAAAAGGTGTAGAGGCCGTATGGTTTTACGGCAGGGCTGCGATCACTTACGTGCACTTGTGTGCATATGATGTTCGAGCAGACAATACTAGTGGGCTTTGGTTTAAGCCGGATCCTAGTATTGTATGGATGGATTAGCTTTGTCTTCTGTGCATTCGTATTCTACGGAATGCGGATGCGGGTGTGTATGCACAGTTGTGAGGAGCGAAGAAGGAGGTGCCTCATTAGGGTTTTGACCATTGACTTGGTCAAAACCATTATGACGTGGAGGAAAATATTTACTAATCTTTTTAATGATAATTGTGTTATGGCTAATTGCTTTGACCATGTTGACCATTTGACCAAGTTGACCATTATTGACTTAGATATTTTTATGAGCACTAGATGCTTCTTTGACTTTGGATTTAACTTGACATGATAATGGTCAAATCAAGGGTTGCCGTCACAATTTATCATGACAAAAGATTGGTAATTATTTTTCTTATGGCATATAATCTCATTTGCATTCTCTCTCTTCATTTTGGAGCTCTCATAAGCTCTCCTTCTTCTTCCTCACTAAAAGTCCCTAGCTCTCATGTGTTGAGAAAATTAGGGATCAAATAGACAAACAACTCCATCACAATACTCTACATCACCTAGGACATCAAGCTTAGCATTCTTGTTGCCCTAGTTACCTTAGTTCTTGAGGTGGAGCTTGGACTATAAACTCTCAGATGGATCATCTTCGACTGTAGGAGGCCGGAGTTCGAGCACGATCCATACTACCATCAAGGAGCTTAAGGAGAGGAACGAAGACCCGAAGGACTTGGTTTCTTTAGGTATAACTTCCATCATAGTAGATAGAACTCTATTGCATGATAACTAGGTTTATGGTAAAGATACGGTTAAGGTTTATGTTAGCGCCAAGTTCGTTATCGCTACGAAATTTTTGTTCCGCATTTGGCCACGGAAGTTGGCCGGGACGCTAGTGTAACCCTTCACAAACCCACACCCCAAGACCTCTACGAGAGCGGCAAGCAACCCTACCAATTCTAGAGTTAGGAGACCCGGACTCGACTCCTCGAGTTGGTCTCCCACTGGACTCTAGAACCCGGTTACTTGTGCTCTCCTCCTTGGGTCTATCCTAATGCGGAAAAGTAAATAATATACATCAATAGTGACATCAACCTCAACCCGAAAGTGCACCAATAAAAGAATATTACATACATTTAATTTTACACGAATGAAAATAAAAACTCTCATCTCGCATAAAACCCCCGACTATTCAAAACGCGACGATCCAATATAACATATCCAACAGCAACACATAACATCACATGTCATCAACGTAAGTAGATATGCGCATCCCAATTGTCGTTGACATATAGCAACGAAACCGGCGATATCACATATTACACTTGCTGTCGCAGAAAAACTAGACGATATTAAACATTCCGATCGAATCAAAACACCCACAATTACCCAGAAAACTCAACACTTGAGGGTAGTTTTAAAGTTATTCAGCACACGCCACAGTACCAACGAACCAACCGTAGAAGGGCCAAACCAACGCCTCACATGTGGCACCGCTGAACCACCACAAACCCGAGGGTTCAGTGGTGGTTTTGACGGTCACATAATCAAGTTAAGGTTTTGTTCTTCTAGAGGGTCCATCGCATATAGTGCATGATCTTTGAAAGCCTTTTAACTACGGGAAAAATCCAACAATTGGAAAATTTTCCGACAAGGGAAAAAGTGGGTATTTGACATCCGATTGAACTTTTTAATATCGTCTAAAGTAACCCGAAAACAGTTAAAATACGACTACGAAACACTTCGAGTTGTTATTATAGAAAATTAACATCACATGACAATTTAGCAAAAATAAACACCTGAAGCACCAAAACCCATTTAACAGAACATTGGAAAATTTTGGAAGGGGGTGCTCGGATTGGACCGGTATGGGGGGGGTCTCGCCGGCCCAAAAGTGGCTAAATGTCTCCAAATTTTATCAGTGTCCATGTTATCATACATACATGATTCTGTACATGTTTAAAAAAAATTTAGGGCTCGTTTGAAAATCGACAGAAAGTGGGTTTTAGGGTTTCAAGTTTCGGAGTTCGTTTCGTATTCGTATTCTAACAATATCCGTATAATTTCCTAGCTATGTTGTGATACCACTGTAGGGTTCCTCTCGACGGCAGCGAGGTTTCGGGAGGTATCGTCCATGCCATTTTAAAAAAATTACCGTTAAAATGAACTCTAAACATGATCGTTAACTAGAATACAATACGGAAAACATATAGTAAACCATTTACTATCTGGATGAAAACGAAATACAACCTTTGTAGATCGTTCCTTCACATCATAAGCTCCTTATTGTAGTCCCTTCGCTGCGATCGTGGTTCTCCCGGACTCTTGCATGGCTTCACGAGGTAAAAAGGAGCGATCTTGCTTGAAGTCTTCGAGGCCGAAGATGATCTACGTCGAGGGGATGCCAACTCATGCTACTACTTCACTAACTAAAAAATTAGTGAAGCAAACACCCTATACTAAAGTGTTAATCTAGTAGAGGATAGAGAAATAGGAAGTGGGCTCACTTTAGAATTTGTTTTCTCACTTTTCTTTCTCAATTAATCAAAACCTGGAGAGCTTTTGAGCTCAAGGAAGAAGATGAATAAAAATGAGATGAGGATAATGATCAAGTGAGAGAGTGAACCATGGTGAGTGAGTATCATATACTAACTCATGTAGAGACATAACTATGGCTAATTAACATAGTTGGGTTAACAAATATCTAAAGTAAAACAAACCTAGTGAACTTAGTCAATACATCCACAAGCTTCCACTAGCTTCATGCATTTTTCCAATTTTCCACTAATTTTGTAATTACTTTAAATACTAAACCCAACATGATAAGTTAGCATGGTGTAAATCTTGTACACCCATGATAGTTGTATCAACAACCATGATATAAAGAACAAAACACAAATTAATATATATCACATATATATTAAGTTGTGCACAAGTGAGAAAAACAAATGCTTAAGTCAACCAATATTAGTTAATGTAAATTAGTATATCACATATACAATTATACACTAAATTATTAAATCAACATTTGACTTAATAATCCGGAGATATCTAATATAACCGACTAACATCCAATGTATCGTCTTATCGAATCAACCCTTGATTCGATAACCCGGCTATATCACATATAACCGACCGATACAATAAGTCGCGAGAATGGAATACGGTATCACATACACGCATTATTCTCGGTCCCGCACATATCATATATGCGCTCCTATTTCGTTTTGCCTGAACCAGTAAAACCTCTATGTAGAACTCTAAAGACACGTCAATACGCCGGCAGTAGGTGATGATCACATCAAGCACCTACAAGCCGTCAGCGGTACTTGCTGGACGTAACGGCTACCCGGGTATTGAGCGATCAGAAGATCAGCAAGCAAGCCCGCTCCAATTCCTGCAAAAGCCCGACGGTAACACTTGCCGTACAGTCCGGTCTCCTCGTCTGATATGTCGCATATCAAGTGTAGGGATGGTAAACGTCAGACCCCAATAACCGATAAGTCATGCCGATGTGAGGCTCATAACGGGTCGAGAAACTACTAGTAACACTTACCAGTAAATCTCTAAATCAGCCCTGACCAGAGAGTTCCCTGTTATGGCCAATCGAGCACAGCGCAACATCAACCCCCAATACCGGGAGAGACGAAACCCCTCCTATCCCTCATTGCCTTCATATGACTTGGGACTGTACCCAAAAACCACCGTTTTACATGCCCTCTTGGATGTGGTAAGGTGAAAATCAAAGCACAGTGGGAATCACACAAGACTCTATGACGATCTCGGGTCTACAGACTAACATGTACAAGTGTCACTAGAGAACTGCCATCTGACGTAAGATATAATACCATCTGGGAGTTCTCGGCGAGTCCGTCCAGTGTACCCAGTCTCCACTGAGCACCCGTATACCATCTCTGATGTCAAACACCAATGGATATGGGATCATCCATCGCCCATCTCATGGGTCGAGAAACGTATACGCTAGTTTACTCTGGTATATCGATGCCCTGTCTCGATACACCCATGACTAGGAACGTTAAACGATGAACTTATGGACTACCATGGCCCCACTAGTATGATCTGCATCATAATCCTGGTAGTTAAGTACACATCCTAAGGGCTTTACCAACATGTAACCATAAGACAGTATCAAGAGACTAGTATACATGTTAAGATAAAGAGCAACCAGATAGCATACTATCATATCGAGCAAGAAAATCCTCTCTATATATGTCCAAGCATCCAATATAATATACATCATCTGTATAATACTGGCCTCTAGGGCATATACAACTAACAATTATTATGTTTTAGTTGTTTCACCACTTATTCATGCGGCTTCTACCTTGTTATATAATTCCACTCATGAGTTGGCAACTCGCCCCCGTTGTGCCATAGTTCTTTGCAGATTTGACCGTTTGGATCCGTAGAGGCTTGTTGGGCACGTTTGCTATTTTTTGGATGTGGTTGTGCATATTTGAGTTGGTGGGTTTATTTTTGTATCGGTTTTTGCCTTGTATTTATTGTATCTAGAAATGCTCCATTAAAAACCAAGTCTAGTTTTGTCAAGACCATGGAGTTGTATATTCTGTTGTTGTCAGACTCGTGTGGAGTCGACTTGATGTATATTATGTTTACTTTCTGCTTTATTGATCTTTCGCCGTTAACATCGTATATTACTGCGTGGTTGTGATTCCGCCGTTTGGGCGTTGTTTTAGCTCCCGTATGTGGGGATGCTTGTTATATACTTATCATTGTATCGGTTTTGTTCAAAATTTACAAAAGAGGTGATGTCCGTTTTTCAAACAATCTTTCGAAACAAGGTTTACTTTTTATAAAACTTTTCTAAAACTTCACATTTATCTATTACTATCTATTTCCTTATATATATATATATATATATGGTTTAGATTAGCGGTTTAGATTCCTAGTTTTGGTATACTTGGGTTACGATGGGGTCCACTTGACTTCATGAAATCCTTGGGTCAGTCATGTGCCCTTTCAGATTTTAACAATAAACCTCTCATTCCCCATGCTGCCTAACCCTAGGCGCACTTCTCAGTCTCTCTTTCTCTTTTATCCAAAGAATCGAATGAGTTATATCAGTCGATAAATCATTTTGAGACCCAAAGCGATGCGATAAAACTAATATGATATTGTCTGATGTATCGTCCGCTATCTGAAGCATCTTTCCGATACAATTCCGATATCCAAAATTTTAAAGCTTGCTCTTATCCCTCTCTCGTTCCTCTCTCTCCCCCTCCCCTACTCACATCTTTCTCTCTCCCACCGTCATTTTCTCTCTTGTTTGTCTCTCATCCAATCTCTCAGTTGTGCGTCTTATATTCTGCCCTACTACCATCTCACTACTTACATCCAAATCAACCCGCTCAATTTTGTGTAACCATTGTGAGGAACTTGTTCCAGCGTCGTCGTTGCCTTCTTACAAGATTGAAGTACGAAGGTATAAAGTAAGCCAATCTCCAGCTAATTCTTAAGTGTTTTAAGTTGAGAAAATAGACCACTAGAAAAGATTGAAAAAAAACTATTGTGCTTGTCGATAGGGTTTGTAGGAGCTCGCCGCCACCAAAATCAGGTCGTCGGGGGTTACCTGAGGTCAGGATAGGCCAATAGACCATATTTGGTGCATAAGTTCTTTCATTTTTAGATAATCGTTCTAGTAATGTTAAAAGGAAGAAGATTAATGAGATGAGTGGAATATTTCATTTAACCCCCTAAGTTTATTTCATATTGATATTTACCTTATTGATTTTATAATAATATCTAAACAAAAAAATGGTATAAAGCCTTGGAAAGATTAAATGAATATTGAAGATGGATTTTAGTGGTATTTTCTTTAGATTTTAGTTATAGGGTTCATATCTAATTTGGGTGAAACAAAAATCAATAGACAAGATATTCAATATAGCATGTATTGATGATTATATTAATGTCTATTAGAGATTGATTAGGAGAGAAATTGGAGCCACATATGGCTTGGGACTTCGTCAGGTATTGTAATTGTACTATCGCTTCAGTATTAATATTGGTCCTTAAAAATATTATGGCCGGTTATGCGTTTGATGCTTGATATATATGATATTGTTATAGATATTGATTATATTAAATACTCTTTATTCATGAGTTTATAAATGTAATGCAAAAATTTGATGAAAGTGTATGTATGATACTTATTATATATAAAGCCAATTTAGTAATGCGATGATGTATAAGCTCATTTGAAAAATAATTTATTTTTAATATAGTTAATGCACACAATGTTGTAAAACACGTATTCGTTCGGGAAGTGTTTAGCGTTTAACGGATTATTCGGTGATTAAACGTTTTATACAGACTATACGGCCACATATATTTTATATTATTTTAGTATAATTATTATTATAAAATTATGACAAATATATTTGCTTATAGATATTAAATATTTGAAATATACCCGTGGCCTAAATGGTTAGGCGTCTGAACAAAATCAAAAAACTGTGGGTTCGAATCCCACCGGGTATGCATTCTTGTCAATGGAATTTTTTGAAACACAATATATAACGTTCGCTATGCAACAAAAAATAGCTCATACCAAAAAGCAAATTACACCGCAATGCAACATGAAACCCCGTAAACATAAGCAAACACAAAAAGCCTACGAGCTACTAATAACTTCAAAATCAACAAAATATCAAACCGTATAATCACTGTTTAAAATTGGACAAACACTATTTAAATATTGTTAAAACTGTTTAATCACTGTTTAAACCGTATAATCACCATGTAAACGTTTTGACCACATAATTGACCGTTTAATAACTTTACTGTTCGTTTTATCACCATTTACATTTAAACGGCCGTTTACACCGGTTTTTTGAACACTGAATGAACATGGTGATTTGGATGATGGTTTTACGTATATCACACAATTGATACAACTTTTGTTATAATATTTGGCACTTGGTTGCCATTGACCATAAGGGGGTGCTTAGTATGTGGTAATCTAGAAGAGAATATTAGGTTCCATGAAAACATACCCATGCTTCCTAACACAAATAATATTCCTGGGAATTTAGGATTCCCATAAGCATCGCATTACCTCAGATCGTGGAAATCATGTTTTCGTTTTAGTAGGTGTCTATCCTAAATTACCATGAAATATTCCAACCAAACACAAGATGTGCCATGACCCACGACTGTCGGTGCATGTTGCCGCACACCCATTGCCGCCCACTGTCGGTCAGTCGTTCCCCGTCGACCTACCCCCGTCACTGCCGCCCACACCTACCACCCCCTAAACCTCCAGCACCTATCACAAGCCGCCGTCAATTGCCACCTGCCGACGTCCACCGCGAGCCTCCCCCGCTACCCACCTTTCCCTGCCGCCACCTACCAGTTGACCCCCATCACCTTCTGACTCCGTCCCCCGGTTGTCCGCTGCCACCCTCAAGCGGCCTCCATCACTAGTTGCCGATACCGCCATCATTGACCGTTATGACCCTCCATCGTCGCCCTCCGCCACCAATCCTTCATCGCCGATCGTTATTGCCGTTGGAAATACATATATTACTGGAGATGATTAAAATGTATCATACACGTTAATGCAAAATTCCTTGAAATTATGTGTATGCATCATATTTCCAGGGAATGTAGGAATTCCCGGTAATTTTCCATTCCATTACCAAGCACCCCCTAATTTCTATCATCTGGCACATGTGTTGCATGCATTTCATAAGGCAAAACCGGTATGATCATGGAAAATTAAGTGGGTTATATTACAAGCTAATAGTGGAGTCTTATTGGGATTATTGCATGCATCATATGACATCTTCACCGTGGGCCAATGTCGGTTCTTTTTACCACGGGCTACTAATAATAGTGTTTTGCCTATGTCAATTGGGCTAGAAGTTAACCGTACGTAATCATAGCATACATAATCTTCCTATGCGTAAAAATAATAATTTCAAAGTTTTGCAGAGTTTGGTTATATCAGCAAGATTATCGTTTTATTATTCTACCATGTTAAGAAATTATTATTATTATCATCTCTGTCTGACGCTTTTATATTGTTACACATTATATCCATTTTCTTAATAGGCTATAAAGTTCATCCACATTTTAAGTGATCGGTAATAAAAACATGATCACATTGAAAAGAGAAACTGTCAAGAGAATTAAATCCATAATGCTCTTGATGGTAACATCTGTGTTTGTATGTGTTTTTAATGTAAGGTTTGTGATATTTGGGAAATTCTATCAAATTAATATTTTTGTTAGTAAAGGTATAAATACATTATCGTAGAGGAATATCATTTTGGTATTATTTAAGTGAATAAGAATATTTGGGATTTTAGAATGATATCAATATTGTATGATATTGGAGATTAATGAGTATTATCAATGACGTTTATGTTTTGGTAGCCCTTATGAATTTCTAATGATAGGAATTTGCGACTGGTCAGGCTTGATAACTATAGAGTTTTTATATGTGGTTTTGGAGTGTGCAACGGAAAAATTGAGTGGCATTGTGAATCATGCTAGGGAGTACGCAGGGGGGAAATCATTCAGCAAACGGGTTATTAGCACCCGCATGTTCAACATGAATCAGAGATACCATAAAAGTGAAGCTATAACAGCCGGTGAGGACATGAAAGAAGGGCGATTACACAACTATTAATGATCCTGATCTTAAAATATTATTTGTGTTAAGAGTACTACAAAAAAATCCCCAACCCTCACCACAACTTCAAAGCTTTGGAGCCGCACTAGGAAAATGGTAGAAAGGCAACCTAGGTTCAAATAAGGTCAACATTTTAAAGCAGACAAGAAAGTATCACTTTGCAAAATCCCATTTTCAGAGGAAAAAATGTGTGCTCAACCTGAATGGGTGTGTTAAGTATAAAAAGGCAATCAACTACCAAGATTAAACATCACTAATACTCCCAATTCTTCAAAAACCTTCTTAAGATCTAAAGTGGTGTGAATATGCCTAAAAATCCATAACATTCTCAGGTCATCCAGATCACTAATCTTCAAGCCCAAAATCCGAACATTTCTAACTCTAATAAACTGCATAATCAAAACGCATCAAAACAAGTAAATGAACATCAAAACCCAAGATCTCAAACATTCAAAAAAGAAATTACCTGCTCCTCACCCATGAGCTCCTGCAGCCTCTTCATAAGAGCACTCCCATGGCGTCCCCCACTCTTCGAGTTCACAAACACCACCATCGGCGCCTCCGGCGCCTCCTCTCCTGCAGCCATCTCCGGCCTGGCCATTGGAGGTGCCGTCGTCTTGTTCTTCATCGCGTCCCTCATCGCCTTCCTCAAATACTCAGGGATCGTGATCTGCCGTCTCAGCATCTCCTTCTCGATCTTGGCCCCTACGATCAGCCCGCAGGCTCTTAGAGAGTCCGAGATCGAGGATCGCACCGCTATCGTCCTCGTCGTCGATTCCTCCATGATCGCTTTTCTTTCCCTCTCTATCTCTCTTTTCTCGATTTCTCAGTCTTCACGCAATGGCAGTTCAAAGAGTGATAGCAGCTTTTATTGATTTTTCGGGGATTTTTTTTTCTTTGTAAATTTGGAGAATTTTCTTTTCTTTTTTTCCCTGTTATTTTGGAGGGAATTACGAGAATGCCACAGGGTCATGAGGGATAAGCTGGGATCTAGGGATAGAAGGGATGTTTCTTTTCTTTCTTTCCATTTCCATGATGGTCTCTGCACACGAGGCTAAATCCTGTGCGTCATTGTTAACATCTGGATTTGAAATTTTTACTGTTATGGAAGAACTGGATTGATGGTGAAACCGGGTCGGGTTGGACGAGCTTTTGATATTTTTTTTATCCGATCCGAAAATTAAAACCTAAATTCAAACCCGTCCAAACTCCCAACGGTTTATATGCGCTAAACGTAAATCCGCAACTTCAGATTTCAGACGGATTTGGATGGGGTTTGGGTTTATGCAAGTGGATAGGTTTCTGTGAGTTTTTGGGGCTTTGCCAATAATGATTTATTTAAAAATACAATACGTAAGTATGTTATCTCAAATATATATGAACAAAATTTATCCTTTCATAAAGATATATAAATTATATGTGATAGATTTATAAACTACACTTGAAAATTACACTAACTACATATCTACAATAAATCACAATAAGTATTTTATAAAATTTAAAATTAAATTTTTATATAATATATCGAATTGAATCGAGCTTGGTTATGGCCAGATTTAGAGTTCGGACGGACGGGTTTAATACTAAACCCATACTCAACCTGAATTTTTTAATCTAATATTTAACCCGCTCGATCGGGTTCGGACGGATGTAGAATGTCCAAAAAAACCAAATTGGGTCGGGTCGGATTCGGGTCAAATCCAATCCGACTTTCAACCCTAGATGAGACCACTATTCTCATGTTGTACTTTTTTTAAAATTTATCTTTAATCCTCACAACAAGCTTGAATTTGTGATGCAGAGTAGGCGTGGATAATGAAGCGAGCTGAAGCAATTCGCTTTGGAATTCGTTTGCTTCGTCTAGCCGGCGAAGCGAATTTTTCTCGCTTCACCGGCTAGGCGAAGCAAGGCGAGGGCAACAATAACGAAACCAGAACTCACTCGCTCCGCCGCTTCGTGAAGAGGGGCAAGGTAAATTCGCCGAGCCGGAGGAATTTTTTGCCTTGCTCAGTTGCTATTTTTTTTTTAAATCTAAAAAATAAAATCAGGCTTAAAAATTTGAAATTTAAACAAGTTTTTATATTAAAAAAAATCTTAATCAAATTACAATTTCATAGACAATTTGTTGTTTTTTTTTATTAAAGACCGAACCCACTCGGGCTGCCTATGTATCCCTCCCAAATATTGATCTCAATGAGAGAGAATCAGGTTTGCGAAGTTCTTTTTCTATTATTACAAATCTTACTCACTACTCGTCGACGCCGGTTGTGGTTCCTCCTCCTTCGATGTTGGTCTCATCCGATCCTGTAAGCTCCTCAAGTAGATAACCCGAGTCCAAAATGATTGTATTTTGTTTCCTGACGGCTGCTGCTTCTTAATCTTGCGAGTAAATCATGCACTCCATTATGTCGTACGCCAAGCTGCATCTCTTCCCACTTAATATCCTGCCACCTGTACTAAAACCACTTTTCGACGCTACTGTGGACACTGGAACGGTTAGTAAATCACGAGCCATAATAGAAAGCAACGGATACAAATGTCCGTGGCTTTTCTACCAGGCTAAAAAATCAAAACCATCTATAGTTAAATCTACGCTGACTCAGTTTGTAAAAATATTGATAACTCGTTTAAAGATGACGATGATGAGGCTACTGTTAGTTATATGTATGCCCTAGAGGCCATTACTGTACATTGGATGTATATTGTAGTGGATGCTGGGACATATATAGGTAGGACTTTCTTGCTCGACATGATAGTACGCTATCTGGTTGCTCTTTATCTTAACATGCATATTCTCTGTCTCTCTGATTACATGTTGATAAAGCCCTTAGGATGTGTACTCGACTTCCAGGACTATGATGCAGATCATACTAGTGGGGCCTGGGTAGTCAATGGGTACATCCTTCATTGTTCCTAGTCGTGGGAATATCGAGACGGGGCATCGATATTCCAGAGTAGACTAGCGTATATCTTCTCGACCCATGCGATGGGCGATGGATGATCCCATATCCATTGGTGTTTGACATCAGAGATGGTATGCGGGTGATCAGTGGAGACTGGGTACACTGAACGGACTCGCCGAGAACTCCCAGATGGTATTATACCTCACGTCAGATGGCAGTTCTCTGGTGACACTGGTACAGCTTAGTCTGTTGACCCGAGATCGTTATAGAGTCTTGTGTGTCTCCCACTGTGCTTTGATTTCCACCCTACCACGGCTCTACTGAGTTGTGCAAACAGGTGGTTTTTGGGTACAGTCCCGATTCACATGGAGGCAATGAGCGATAGGAGGGGATTCGTCTCTCCCGGTATTGGGGGTTCATGTTGTGCTATGCTCGACTGGCCATAACAGGAAATCCCTGGCCAGGGTTGCAGTGATATACTGGTAAGAGTTATCAGTAGTTTCACGAATGTTATGGACCTCAAGTCGGCATGACTTATCGAGCTACTGGGGTCTGACGTTTACCACCCCTAGGCGAGATATGCGACATATCAGACGAACAGACCGGACTGTACGGTAAGTGTTACTGGTTGGATTCACAGGAGTGTGAGCGGGCTTGCTCGTCGATCTTCTGATCGCTCAATACCCGGGTGGCCGTTACGTTTAGCAGACCGCTTGCGGCTTGTGGGTGTTTGATATGATCATCACCTGCTGCCGGCGTATTGACGAGTCTTTAGAGTCCTACACAGAGGTTTCCTGGCTCAAGCGAAACGAAATAGGAGCGCATATGAGATATGTGCGGGACCGAGAATAATGCGTGTATGTGATACTGTATTTCGTTCTCGCGATATATGTGTCGAATGGTTGTATGCGATATAACTTAGTTATCGAATCAAGGATTGATTCGATAAACCGATACGTTGGATACTAGCCGGTTATATGCGAAATGACCGGATCATTGAATCAAGTGTTGATTTAATGATTTAATGTATAATTATATATTTGATATATTACTTTGCATTAACTGGTATTGGTTCACTTTAAATGGATTTACTCACTTGTATTGCACATTGTATAAGTGATATATTTTTTTGTGCACATGATTGTATCATGTTTGATGATGCATTCTAGCTTGGTTTTGTGTAAAGTATTAAACCATGGTTAGTTAGTGGTTAGGGTATCATTTTATTTACTTAATCATTTATTTATTCTTTTTGTTTATTTTGGAAAAAGAAAATGATAAAGAGAAAGATAAATGGTGGACTTGTTTTGTTTTTAGTTGAAGCTTCTTGAAACCTTGACTAAGTCACCATTCTTGTCTCTTCTTTAACCCTAACCACTCATCTAACCTTAGTTAAATCTCTACACTAAACCATGGTTGAAGAAATGATAAGTGTTCATTTTATTTTCCTTTTTAAATTAAGACTTATCATATCTTCTTCTTCTTCTTCCATGAAGAAAGCTTGCTACTCCAATGGCAAGTGATGAAAACTAGTGAGAAATCCAAAACTAAAGTCTACCCACTTCCTATTTCTTCATCCTCTACCTCTTGCCAAGTAGTATAGGGTGTTTCCTTCACAAGTTTTCATAGCTTGGTGAAGGTGGAGCTTGATCTAGTGATGCCTCGACGTAGATCATCTTCGGCACGTCGTCGATGACCTAGCCCGTTTTTCCTCCGATGAAGCCGACGCTAGAGCCCAAGATACGATTTGGACAACGAGGGGCCTTCATCACGGAGCCTAGGAGGTGGTGGACCGGATCTACAAAGGTTGTAGCCCCTTTCCTTTAGATACATTTCCGTTTACTTGCTTGCTTTGCCTATATTTCTAGTTAACGATCCGTATTAGGGTTTGTAGGCACAAGGAATTTTTGATTTGTGCATGTTTGATCACTTGTGAGACTCCATTAGAGTGCCTAGGAACCCTACAGTGGTGCTCAAACTCACTCGAAACTTGGAACGGACAAACCAGACATCAGATAACCAAACCCGGGCACAATTACCTGACCCAACATTCACACCACTTTAAAGCCCCGCTAGGTTACAAGCTCTCGCTACTGAGCTCGGCATCCAATGACTAGTAGCTCTGATACCACTGTAGGTCAGACAGCCACCCCATCCAATGGGGTCGCCGTGGCACCAACGGGTCCCTCAGCAGCTACTTTTTACGCATGCCCCCTCGCGAGGACTACAACCCGCCGGAACACCTTCCGATCTCGGGACCCCCTGGGGGTAAGAGCCTATGCTTCGCCACACTGTCACACAATGAGAACCCCCCATAGGTCGACCTATGGGGGGTTCTCACTGTGTGACAGTGTGGCGAAGCATAGGCTCTTACCCCCAGGGTGTCCCGAGACCGGAAGGTGTTCCGGCGGCTTGTAGTCCTCGCGAGGGGGCATGCGTAAAAAGTAGCAGCTGAGGGACCCGTTGGTGCCACGGCGACCCCATTGGATGGGGTGGCTGCCTGCCCTACAGTGGTATCAGAGCCTAGCTAGAGCCTTAGGCGAAGTCCTGACGGAGTTAGAAGTCCGATCGACCCAAAACCCCGACTTTGAAAATGCTCTCTGGACATTTCTGTAAAATGTGGATTTTTGTAGATTAAAAATATTCAGAAAAATCAGCAGGAAGATCTAAGGGTTACAGTAAAATTCGAGGGCCTGATTCCATAAAGGCGCCGCGGATCCGCGGCATGATCATGCTCATGCGGCGGTTCCGCGGCCATTTTGTCGTTTTGTGCATCCAATTTTGCACAGTAATTCTTAGTTGTCTGTGCTGGCTTTCCTGGGGATTTTTAATAATTTTTTCCAGAGTTGCATTTTCTGGGTTGTATTGGGGACTCGGTGTATCGATCGGATTGTCTAATTCTGTCTGTGTGCTTTTCCGGATAATCTTAGAATATGTTAAAAAGTTCGACCGGATATAAATACCCACTTTTTCCCCTGCCGGTAAATTTCCAATTGTTGGATTTTTCCGTAGTTTAACGATGTTCTAAGTAGTGCAAGTAACGCGATGGACCCTCTAGAAGACAACAAACCTTAACTCGATTATGTGACCGTCTTGAACTGCCCTTTGAACCTTCGGGTTTGGGGCAGTACGGCGTGCCACATGTGAGGCGTTGGCTTGACCCTTCTACGGCTGGACCGTTGGTACTGAGGCACGAACTGAATGTTGTTAGACTTATTTCATGTGTTGAGTAGTATCGGGAAAACTTGGGTGTTCGATTGTTCGATCGAAAAGTTTAGCATTTTCTGTTTATCCGGAATGTGATACAATAATTGGAATTCACAAGTAGTTATGAGATAACTGAATGAATGTTATAAACATAGCAGTTTAGTCTCACTTGATCGGTTGCCACGGAATTTTGATGTGATCAAAAGTCCGTAGCAATCACGTAGCGTACGCGGATACTCGCCGGGTAAACTTAATAGACAGCCTCACTCCATTGCCCCGACCAAGTGACTGTAGGAGAACGCCGTCGCCGAAAGCATCTGTTCGGGTGCTCGCGGCAGCGGTGTTCCGCCTTGGTGCACTTTGTCGACGGCGTCGGGGGTGCGGACGCCTACTAAAGTTTGCGACGAGCATTCGATCAGAATGTCGGGAATCCTGTTGAATTGCCCGACTTAATATTGAAAAGTGTTTTCGATTTTGAGACTAAAATGCGGGGTTTATAATTGTTAGGCATGCGATGTCTAAGTAATTCATTTGGTCAGGCATGCGATGTCTGAGGAGGTTGCGGATTCCAACTGTTGTAGTTTTACACTTTCTTTTCTGTGACCGTAAGTGTAATATGTGATATCGCCGGTTTCGTTGCTATATGTCAACGACAATTGGGATGGACATATTTACTTACGTTGATGTCATGCGATGTTATGTGTTGCTGGATATGTTATATTGGATCGTCGTGTTTGAATAGCCGGGGTTTTTTTTTATGTGAGATGAGTGTTTTTTCATTTTCATTCATGTAAAAACTTGTATGTAATATTCTTTTATTGGGGCACTTCCAGGTTGCGGAAGTTATCACCGAGAATGTATATTATTTACTTTTCTGCACTAGGATAGACCCAAGGAGGGGAGCATAAGTAACCGGGTTCTGGGGTCCAGTGGGAGACCAACTCGAGGAGTCGAGTCCGGGTCTCCTAACCCTAGAATTGGTAGGGTTGCTTGCCGCTCTCGTAGGGGTCTAGGGGTGTGGGATTGGCTATTCATCACGACCGTGGAATCCGTGTTTTATACTGGCTCGTATTGAAAACACGGACGTCCTAGTATATCCAATATTTCATATGATTCTTTCTGCTGCATTATCTGTGATGTGATCATGCGATGTTCTGTGCTCTGTTCAGATAGATGTAGTATATAGTATATATGATATATTATATAGACGTTGCTTATGTTTTACACCCGCGCTAGCCCTGCCTCGCTCTGCCGTTAGTTACCTAACCTAACGGTGCAGACGGGACATCGAGGCGAATGCGGATGGCATAAGAGTACGTTATATTTATCTGTGATGATTAGGTGGACTTAAATGATGGGATATTCATTAATGAGATTAATGAAAGAAAAATAAACCTAATTGATGTTGTGGAATCGAATTTCAAAATAAAACAGGTAGCTACAGTTCTTGCTTTGCATCGTGGTGTTCCTTGTCGAACATCCTGCACCTTATTCGATAAGGAAAGGACCGAGATCCCTTCACCGGGAGTGACTCCTTTAGCAATAACTGGCAGATGCTACAACCCTCGGTTTGTCTTTTGATCGCTTCTATAGTTTCTGCTTTGCACAGTGATATATATGATATATCCCGCACCTCATTCGACGAGGAAAGGGCCGACGATCCCTTCACCGGGAGTGACCCCTTTAGCAAAACTAGAAAAGCCTCAAAAACATTCCATTTAAAAACCATTTGATTCCGCAATGAGATCAAGTTCAAAGCGTTAAAGGTTTTCATAAAAACCAGCCGCAACCCTCCGTCATTTTAGGAAGTAGAGTACTTAGTATTCGTGCTGTGTTTGTTGACCATAGTCAAGGCACAGTGTACGGTAGCTAAGTGATGTCTTCCTACACCGCATATGATGCGATTAGTTAGGACAGTCGCGTGACTTTATTGACCTTAGTTAAGGGTCATGTGGGTGGGTCTAATTAATCACGAAATGACGGGTAGAACTTGACTAGTACTTATGATTTGTTGACCATAGTTAAGGTCATAGGTGCTAGGGGTAAAAACCTTTATCGGGAGTTTCAAGTGTTGAAACTTGCAATGAGATTGCATACCTTCTATATGATAGTTGGATCCCGATACCCACTGCGAGTAATTGTTACTCCTGGGAGAGTTTTGCACTTTGCAATTAGCCGATCAAGTAGGTGTCTAGAAAGGTGTCAACGGGGTTACGCCTCTGGAAAAACAAGGTTTACTGTAATTAGGTCCGTACGAAAGCACGGGGAACCTCCCTCAAAGTACCGACACTGGCCTGGCTGAAAGATTGGCGAACTTGTAGAGTGTAATTAATCCCGGCTAGTCTTTCCTTTTAGGGTTTGAAGGAAGATTTGATAAAAACAGTGGGAGCCATCCTGATTAGATAAAATATATAACCAATCTAATCTTGCAAGAGCGCACGCTAAGTGTTTTCTTCTCTCTCTCTCCAGGTAGTGACCATATCACGCCTTAATCAAGATAATAATACGGAATTTTGACCGAACCCGCTTGTTATACTGAGCTGGGGAACGTTGGTCCCGCTCCAACTTATAATTGTTATAAGACAGAGCAGGAAATAGGGGAATGCCAGAATTCCTATGCCGCCCAAACGAAGAAAGTGCATATGATGCATCTTCTTCGGGTGTGTTCGTTAAACTGAACTGTTTCTCAGTATCCTCTGTATCTTGGGTATATGATACCGGATCAGGATCCCAGATATGTAAGTTGTTGCATAGGGCTACAAAAAGGTAGAAAAACTGAGAACGGGTGATAAGTTTCATGAGACAGAAACTGGGGCAAGTGTTGCAGCCAAGTCTGTTGGTCACTGTCACCTTGTATTACCAGTACATTGATTCTGAACAAATGCTATTAGATACCGAACCTGATATACAAAATCATATCAGTCTCTTTATTAGTAAAGAAGGATATAATTTTGTATTGTTGGATAATGTTTTGAACATTTCCTATATCAAAAGTTAATCGGCACGTTATCTAAAAGCATTGATGTTCTAAATCAAACTACAGTTTTTAGTATACGGAACACACACAAGAGGAAGAGTTCAGAAATGAACGGATCCTTCTTGTGGTATTGTAGACTAGGTCACATCAATGCGACCCGACTGGCTGAAGTTACATTTTAGATGCATATTTAAATCAGTTTGAATTTACATCTTATGAAACTTGCCAGTCATGTCACAAAGATTAGATGACCATAGCTCCGTTTACTGGAAACAGAGAAAGAGTTAGTAAACTCTTGGGACTGATACATTATGATGTATGTAAAGTCTCCTGTCTACACATGCCAGGACTGGTTCTTTATATACTTCATTATATTCTCTGATGATCTCTCAAGATTCAGTCATATGTTCCTGTTGAAACATACGTCCGAACCTTTTGAGGTATTCACAGAATATAAGTTAGAAGTAGAGAACCAATAACCGGGTATAAGTATTATGTCCTATGATGAGATCAGGGAGGAGAATACTTGTGCATGGCATTCCTGGACCATTCTAAAGGAGAATGAGATTCTCTCTCCGTACTACTCCTCTGAATACACCACAGCACAACGGTGTATCAGGGCGGAGCAATTGCACAATATTAGATATGGTGTGCTCTATGATGAGTATTACTGAGTTACCTATTTCCTTTTGGGGTTATGCACTTGAGAAGCTGCATACCTATTGAATTAGGTTTGAATCAAATCAGTGCCTACCACTCCATATGAGATATGGTATGGGAAGAACCCATCTCTTAAGCTAGTTAAGATTTGGGGTTGTCCGGCCTATGTTTAAAGCAAAATCCGGACAAGATCGAGGCAGGATCAGTTCTGTAGAACTGGAAAGGTTCCAGCTATACAAAACTGCAGTTGATGATTTGACAGAACCAAAGGATTCTATAGTCCCCGACGAACCTCAGCCTCTCCGCCGATCTAGTAGGGTTCCTCATCCGCCTGAGAGATACCTCGGTTTCTCGATGACAGTGGGAGCAAGGATTACATCATGAGATGATGACCCAACTAGTTTCGAGCAGGCCATCAAGAGTAGGGACTCTGTAAGAATGGCTGGATGCTTAGCGATCTGAGATGGAATCCTTATACACCAACAAAGTATAGGCTTTGGTTGCTATATCTGAAGGGTTAAATCCCCATCAGGAGCAAGTATATCTTGAGAAGATTACTTGGTGTAGATGGAAAAGTTGAGACTTTCAAAGCTAGACTTTTTAAAGGTTTTCGTCATCGACCAGGCGTGGATAATGATGAAACCTTTTTCCAGTAGCTATGCTTAAGTCTATCCAGATCCCACTTACCACGGCTACATACCATGACTACGATATCTGGCGGTTGGGTGCCATGACTGTTTTTCTAAATACTGATTTAGAAGAGAACGTCTATAAGAACACAGCCAGAGGGCTTCGTAAACAGTGGGAGCAGCGGAAACGTGTGCAGGTTGCTTTACATAATGAAGCAGGCATCGCGGAGTTGGAACGTCTGTTTTGATGTGATAGTCAAAGTGTTTGACTTCATCAAAATGGTAGACGAACCTTGTATATACAAAAGGGTAGTAGAGAGTAAGGTGGTCATCTTCGTATTGTACGTAGACAACATACTCTTGATAGGAAAAGAGTTTCCTATACTACGATCGGTCAATCTCCTATTATCACTAGGATTCTCCAAATAGGATCAAAGTGATACCTCCTAAATCCTGAGTTTTCATCTATGAGATAGATGTAATTGGATGCTAGGATTCTCACTAGATGAAGTGAGATGGTATCAATCGATCCTGGGGAGAATCACTGGAAGAGTTCCAGGGTGATAAAGACGACTGAATGTCAGTCACGGGCATTGTCTTTACCCTCAGTAGAGGGACGGTATGTTGGAAGAGTTCTAAGCTAGATACCGTGGCAAACTAGACGATAAAGGCTGGTAACATCGCTATTGAAGATACAACCAAAGAGGAAGTTTGGGTGTATATTGGTTCATAAGATGAACTAGGTTCCTGCCATTGTATGACAATGGAAGTGTGGCTTCGGCCCTGGAACCCTGGTCCCATCAGTGACCCAGACAAATTCTGAGGAAGCATCACCTGATCATGGAGATAGTTGATCTCCGGGGTGATCGAGGTTAGGAGAGAAGACTCAGAGGACAACACGGCGGATCCACTCACGAAGGCCTTTTCCCAAAGAGAGACTTTTAGGGGATGGTTGAGTATGTGATACTGCAACCACTGCTACAGATGGCCCTAGTGCAAGTGGGAGATTGTTAGTTATATGTATGCCCTAGAGGCCATTACTGTACATTGGATGTATATTGTAGTGGATGCTGGGACATATATAGGTAGGACTTTCTTGCTCGACATGATAGTACGCTATCTGGTTGCTCTTTATCTTAACATGCATATTCTCTGTCTCTCTGATTACATGTTGATAAAGCCTTTAGGATGTGTACTCGACTTCCAGGACTATGATGCAGATCATACTAGTGGGGCCTGGGTAGTCAATGAGTACATCCTTCATTGTTCCTAGTCGTGGGAATATCGAGACGGGGCATCGATATTCCAGAGTAGACTAGCGTATATCTTCTCGACCCATGCGATGGGCGATGGATGATCCCATATCCATTGGTGTTTGACATCAGAGATGGTATGCGGGTGCTCAGTGGAGACTGGGTACACTGAACGGACTCGCCGAGAATTCCCAGATGGTATTATACCTCACGTCAGATGGCAGTTCTCTGGTGACACTGGTACAGCTTAGTCTGTTGACCCGAGATCGTCATAGAGTCTTGTGTGTCTCCCACTGTGCTTTGATTTCCACCCTACCACGGCTCTACTGAGTTGTGCAAACAGGTGGTTTTTGGGTACAGTCCCGATTCACATGGAGGCAATGAGCGATAGGAGGGGATTCGTCTCTCCCGGTATTGGGGGTTCATGTTGTGCTATGCTCGACTGGCCATAACAGGAAATCCCTGGCCAGGGTTGCAGTGATATACTGGTAAGAGTTATCAGTAGTTTCACGAATGTTATGGACCTCAAGTCGGTATGACTTATCGAGCTACTGGGGTCTGACGTTTACCACCCCTAGACGAGATATGCGACATATCAGACGAACAGACCGGACTGTACGGTAAGTGTTACTGGTTGGATTCACAGGAGTGTGAGCGGGCTTGCTCGTCGATCTTCTGATCGCTCAATACCCGGGTGGCCGTTACGTTTAGCAGACCGCTTGTGGCTTGTGGGTGTTTGATATGATCATCACCTGCTGCCGGCGTATTGACGAGTCTTTAGAGTCCTACACAGAGGTTTCCTGGCTCAAGCGAAACGAAATAGGAGCGCATATGAGATATGTGCGGGACCGAGAATAATGCGTGTATGTGATACCGTATTTCGTTCTCGCGATATATGTGTCGAATGGTTGTATGCGATATAACTTAGTTATCGAATCAAGGATTGATTCGATAAACCGATACGTTGGATACTAGCCGGTTATATGCGAAATGACCGGATCATTGAATCAAGTGTTGATTTAATGATTTAATGTATAATTATATATTTGATATATTACTTTGCATTAACTGGTATTGGTTCACTTTAAATGGATTTACTCACTTGTATTGCACATTGTATATGTGATATATTTTTTTGTGCACATGACTATATCATGTTTGATGATACATTCTAGCTTGGTTTTGTATAAAGTATTAAACCATGGTTAGTTAGTGGTTAGGGTATCATTTTATTTACTTAATCATTTATTTATTCTTTTTGTTTATTTTGGAAAAAGAAAATGATAAAGAGAAAGATAAATGGTGGACTTGTTTTGTTTTTAGTTGAAGCTTCTTGAAACCTTGACTAAGTCACCATTCTTGTCTCTTCTTTAACCCTAACCACTCATCTAACCTTAGTTAAATCTCTACACTAAACCATGGTTGAAGAAATGATAAGTATTCATTTTATTTTTCTTTTTAAATTAAGACTTATCATATCTTCTTCTTCTTCATCATCTTCTTCTTCCATGAAGAAAGCTTGCTACTCCAATGGTAAGTGATGAAAACTAGTGAGAAATCCAAAACTAAAGTCTACCCACTTCCTATTTCTTCATCCTCTACCTCTTGCCAAGTAGTATAGGGTGTTTCCTTCACAAGTTTTCATGGCTTGGTGAAGGTGGAGCTTGATCTAGTGATGCCTCGACGTAGATCATCTTCGGCACGTCGTCGATGACCTAGCCCATTTTTCCTCCGATGAAACCGACGCTAGAGCCCAAGATACGATTTGGACAGCGAGGGGACTTCATCACGGAGCCTAGGAGGTGGTGGACCGGATCTACAAAGGTTGTAGCCCCTTTCCTTTAGATACATTTCCGTTTACTTGCTTGCTTTGCCTATATTTCTAGTTAACGATCCGTATTAGGGTTTGTAGGCACAAGGAATTTTTGATTTGTGCATGTTTGATCACTTGTGAGACTCCATTAGAGTGCCTAGGAACCCTACAGCTACCGGGCCTTTTGCTCTTTTCTTCTGTTGAATAAGTGCTAAAGCTGGAGTTGAAGCACGCGAACTGATTAAGGACGGTGGTCTACTGGTTCTACCAGAAGAAGATCATACAACATACAAATCAAACTCTTCATCCAATTTACTTCTAACGATACTAATATAGGCACCAATATCTACACCATATCCCACGGCCGTGTGGAACCCAATTAAAAGAGCCTCCAAATCTTCTAATTTAATTATAAGGTCCATTACCGAACATAAACAGTAAATAATTGGAACTTCAGAAAAATATTTAGAAATCTTAGCTAGCATGGTAAGTATTGAATGGTGAAGCACTGGGTTTTCAACGTGACAAGCAAAACAATTAGCTATATTATACAATTCAGAGACAAGAATATGAGAAGTGGGTGTATAAGTAGCAGAAAATCGTTCGGTTGTTATTTTAAATGTCATAAAAAGATCTGCAACTGCCCAATGATCGGATGTTAAGTGGTTTCTACATGTATTTGTTGTAAGTCGATGTACTACACCCCAATACTTGTGGGGAGGCGGAATTTTCAAAAACGAACTTGTTTAGTGAACGAACATCGACTAACCGCTTGAATCGAAGCTAAACTATAAATAACCAAACACAAAGTGTTTCTAAACTACTGTGTTTAGGGATTATACCTAATGAACCAACTCCTTCGTCTTTACGATCTCCTTGTCCTCCTCGGCCTTCTCTTTGTAGTAGACGATCCACCCGAGAGCAAAACTCCAAGCTTAGCCTCTAAACTTGAGGCAACTAACCTTCTTGGATTGCTAATCAAAGAAGATAGATTGAGATAGAGTGATGGTTATGGATTGTTTAGTCTAGCTAATCCTAGTTCTCAACACATGAGAGGTGAGGATTAGGGTTTGAAGAGGGAGAGCTTGAGGAGAGAGAAGATGATGATAATAATGAGATGAGATTATTGAGTATCATAATAAATATGAAGCATTCTCTTTTATGAAGAAAAGAATAATACATGATGAATAAGCATGCTTCACAAATATCTAATGGTGATTCATTGTCATGAGTCATTAAGCATTTATGATGCTTTAATGACATGAATGAATCACCCTCATGACTCACTAATCTCATTCATTGCATATGCCACCTAAACCTCCTTAGTCACCACTTCTAGAAGCTTCTCGCACAATTACGAGAACGCCCCTCCAATCCGCAAAAATACGGAAAAACTTTAGACTGAAAAAATCCAATAACCGGATACCAGTAACTGGCTTAAACCAAAGCCGACTGGTAAAAACTGTCCGAAAGTCGTACGCGCGTAAACGCACCTACGCGTCCGAACCCTTGTCGTAAAACCATACGACCTCTATATCGTTTCGCCTGGAATAGGAAACTCTCTGTGTGGGACTCTAGAGACTCGACTACTACGCTGGCAGTGGGTTTAACCACAGACCGCAAGCGGCACTAGCTGTACGTAACGGTCCCCAGGTAGTTGTCGATAAGAAGGCCGATGAGGAAACCCATCCGAACTCCTACTGAGTCTGATGTGACAATCTCCATACAGTCCGGTCCGTTCGTCTTAGACTATCGCATATCGTGCCTAGGGGGCGGCAAGCGTCAGTCCCCTAATAGCGGTATAAGTCGTGTCGGAGGGAAGCCCATTACACCCTGAGAAACTACTGGAACCTACCAGCAAATCTCGCTTGCCCTGGCCAGGGACTTTGCGTAATGGCTCTCTGACACAGCGCGATATCAACTCCCAATACCGGGAGAGACGAATCCTGTCTAACCGCCACTGCCTCCAAGTGCTCGGGACTGCACCCAACTGCTACCTGTTTGCACGACTCCTTTGAGCCGTGGTAGGGTAGCAATCTAAGAACAGTGGGACACACTCGAGGCGAAGTAGCAGTGTCAAGTCTGCGGACTATGCTGTACTCATGTCACCTGGGAACTGTTCACTGACGACTGGTATAAAACCAACCAACAGTTCTCTGTGAGTCCTGTCCGGTGTACCCGTAACCCAACGAGCACCTGTATACTATCTCCAGTACGACGTACTGACGGCTGTAGGACAGACCATCTCCCCAACTGGGATGAGAAGCGTACACACTAGTCTACTCCGGAGTATCGATGCTCTGTCTCGATAATCCAACGACTAGGGACCTGAATAAGGATGTGCTTGTAGACTACCCAGCCCCCACTAGTGTGACTGCCATCACAACGCTGGTAGTCAAGCAAGATCCTAAGAGCTCTATCAATACGTATACTCACATATTAAGATAGAAAAAACCAAGTAGCATACTACCATGTTTAGCAAGACTGTTATATACATGTGAATATCCCAAGCTTCCATTAAGTAATATACAAACTAGTATGATACAGTAATGGCCTTTTAGGGCATAAACACTAACAATCTCCCACTTGCACTAGGGCCATGTACTGGCATATCGAAGACCAATGATCTCGAGTAGCCTCTCGAACTGCGTCTGAGGTAGGGCCTTCGTGAATGGATCAGCAATGTTCTCTTCTGAAGCAACTCTCCGAACCTCGATCTCCTAACGATCAATGATCTCCCTGATCAGGTGATACCGCCTTAAGATGTGTCTGGACTTCTGATGGGACCTTGGTTCCTTCGCTAAAGCTATAGCTCCGTTGTTGTCGCAATACAGAGGTATTGGATCAACTATGGTAGGAACCACCTGAAGTTCTGTTAGGAACTTCTTCATCCAGACTGCTTCTTTTGCGGCATCGCAAGCAGCTATATACTCCGCTTCCATCGTTGAGTCAGCAACGGTGTCCTGCTTGGAGCTCTTCCAGCACACCGCCCCTCCATTGAGGGTAAAGACATAACCCGACATGGACTTGGAATCGTCCTTATCACTCTGGAAGCCGGAATCAGCAAAGGCCTCCAACCTGAGGTCTTTTCCGCCGTAAACCAAGAACATCTCCTTAGTCCTCCTCAGGTACTTGAGAATGTTCTTTACTGCTATCCAGTGTTTCTCCCCTGGGTCTGACTGATACCGGCTTACCACGCTCAGTGCGTAAGCTACATCTGGTCTGGTACACAACATCGCATACATTATAGAGCCTACCGCAGAAGCGTAGGGTATAATAGACATGCGTTCCCTTTCCAAATCAGTCTTGGGAGACATCTCTTTGGAGAGGGTGATTCTGTGACAAGCCGGTAGATTACCGCGCTTAGAATCTTCCATACTGAATCTTTTCAGTACATTGTCGATATACCTGGACTGCGAAAGTCCCAACATCCTCTTGGATCTATCACGATAGATCCGGATCCCCAGAATGTAAGAGGCATCACCCAGGTCTTTCATGGAGAACCTGTGTGACAAGAATCCTTTGACAGATTGTAGCATAGGAATGTCATTTCCTATCAATAGAATGTCATCCACGTACAAGACAAGGAATACGACACTTCTGGCTACAACTTTACTATATATGCACGGTTCATCTGGATTTTTGATAAAGTCATATTCTTTGACTGTCTCATCAAAATAGATGTTCTAACTCCGCGATGCCTGCTTTAGTCCATAAATGGACTTAAGCAGCTTGCATACTTTCCCGCTGCTCCCACTCTGATTGAAACCCTCTGGCTGATCCATATAGACGCTCTCTTCTAAATTTCCATTCAGAAAAGCCGTCTTTACGTCCATCTGCCAGATTTCATAATCATGGAAGGCAGCAATAGCAAGAAGGACCCGAATGGATTTGAGCATAGCCACTGGAGAAAAAGTTTCGTCATAGTCCAAACCAGGTGTTTGACGAAAACCCTTTGCAATAAGTCTAGCCTTATAGGTTTCCACCTGTCCATCTACACCAATCTTTTTCTTGAAGATCCATTTGCATCCTATGGGTTTTACCCCATCTGGAGCAAAGTCCAAAGTCCATACTTTGTTGGTGTACATGGACTCCATTTCGGTCCGCATTGCATCTAGCCATCGTACCGAGTCGCCGCTCTGGATGGCCTGCTGGAAGTCAGTAGGTTCATCATCTTCTATGATGCAATCCTCTCTATCCCCATCTATGAGAAAACCGTAGTATCTCTCAGGCGGATGAGACGGCCTACTACTCCTGCGGAGGGGTGCGGGAATGTCCTGTTCTTCTTGAACTTCCGGTTCTACCAAACTTTCAGTAGCAGTTTGTGGTTCTGGAATTTCTTCCAGTTCTATTTCACTCCCACTTGATTCCTTTTCTAAAAACAGATGTTCCAGAAAATGGGCATTACGAGAAACAAAGACCTTTTGTTCCTCTGCGTAATAGAAATAATATCCCTTGGAGTTCTTTGGATATCCCACAAACAAACATTTTACTGATCGTGCCTCGAGCTTGTCCACATGCTGCTTTTTAACAAAAGCTGGACATCCCCAAATCTTCATATGCTGAAGATGGGGTTTCTTCCCAGTCCACATCTGATATGGAGTGGTAGGCACAGTCTTGGTAGGGGCCCTGTTCAGAAGATATGCCGCTGATTCTAGCGCATAACCCCAGAAAGATCGCGGTAACTCAGCATTACTCATCATGGATCGTACCATATCCAATAGGGTTCGATTCCGTCTCTCCGATACACCGTTATGCTGTGGAGTGTATGGAGGAGTAAGCTGAGAGAGAATTCCTTTCTCTTTTAGGTAACCTAGGAACTCGGCACTCAAGTATTCACCACCTCGATCAGATCTAAGTGTCTTGATACTTTTGCCGGTTTGGTTTTCTACTTCATTCTTATACTCTTGGAATTTCTCAAAAGGCTCGGATTTATGTTTCATCAGATAAATGAATCCGTATCTTGAGTAATCATCCGTGAAAGTAATGAAATAGGAAAAACCACCTCTTGCATGTGTAGACATTGGACCACATATATCGCTGTGTATGAGTCCTAAGAGTTCGCTCGCTCTTACTCCTTTTCTAGTGAATGGAGTCTTTGTCATCTTTCCTTTGAGACAAGATTGACAAGTGTCATAAGATTGATATTCGAACGAGTCCAAATATCCTTCTCTATGCAACTTTGTCAACCTTCTCTCATTGATGTGACCCAGTCTACAATGCCATAAGAAAGCTTTATTTAAATCTGGAGACTTTCTTTTTAGTGTGTTCTGGACATTGAAAATTTGGAGTTGGTTTAAAACATATATACCGTTATTTAGTGTACCTGACCCAATCAAACCATGATTAAGGTGGATGTTGACAACATCTCTTACAAACGTGAAATCATAACCTTTATTTGATAACAAGGAAACTGATATGATATTACACGTTAAGCTTGGTACAAAATAACAGTTATGTAAAACCAAAATGTGTCCACTCGTCAATCCTAGGTGATAATCCCCGACGGACGCAGCTCCCACGCTAGCTCCGTTAGCAACCTTTAGGGTCATATCACCTTCCTTCAGCACTCTACGGTTTCTCAGTGCCTGCAATGAATTGCAAATATGAGATCCTGATCCGGTATCCAATACCCAGGAAGTAGAGTTGATCGACAGACAATTCTTAATTACAAACACACCTGAAGTCGAAGCCACAGCTTGCTTCGGTTCCTGGTTCTTGGCGTTCCACGCCTTGCAATCCTTCTTCCAGTGCCCTTTCCTGTGACAATGGAAGCACTCATCCTGGCCAACTACCGGTACCGCAAACTTTTTCTTTCCCTTCCCTCCCACCTTACTAACACCTCCTCTAGGTCTGGGTGCGGCCTTCTTCTTCCTTCCTTTGGCCTTTGTCTTGGACCCGGAAGAAGATGTACCGCCAACAAACATAGCGGGTGTTTCCCTTAAATTCTTTAAGGTGCCCTCTGCACTCCTTAACATGTTCAGGAGTTCCGGAAGTTCAACTTCTTTTCTTTGAATGTTGAAGTTCAGGATAAACTGGGCGTAGGTGTGAGGAAGGGACTGGAGAATAAGGTCTGTATAGAGCTCATTATCCAAAGTCTTCCCAAGGTCTGCGAGCTCTTCAATGTAGCCGATCATCTTTAGGACATGTTCTCCTACCGATGACCCGACAGCCAACCTCGCTCGAAACAAGTTCTTAAAGGTCTCGTATCTTGCTATACGAGATTGCTCTCCATAAAGTTCCTTTGTATGGAGAAATATGCCATCAAGGTCCATATCCTCGTGCCTCCTCTGATGTTCATTGTTCATCGAGGCAAGTACGATGCACTTGGCTTTCCCGCAATCTAAATCCCAGGTTTTGCGGATTTCCTTATCCGCATTACTGGATTTGGGACCAGAGATAGCAGGTGCCGTAGCGGTGAGGATGTACCCCAGTTTGTCATAGGTCAAAGCCATTTTGACATTCCGCAGCCAATCTTTATAGTTTGGCCCTGTCAGTATATTTTTCTCTAAAAGTAACTTAAGTCCAGTCATTTTCAGGGTCGCTGCAATTAGGAGAGAGAGAAGAAAACTCTTTAGCATGATGCTCTTGCAAGTTTAGAGTGGTTTTTAGTTTTATCTAAACTGGATGGCTCCCACTGTTTCTCGAATCCTTCCTCAAACCATAAAAGAAGAATTAGCCATGACTATTCTCACCGTACAATACTTGCTTAACCGTTCAGCCAGGCCAGTGTCGATACTTCGAGGGAGGTTTTCCTACGCTTTCGCGAAGTTCCTTAATTAAATAACCTCTTTTCTCTGGGGGCGTAACCCCGCTGACACCTTTCTGGACACCTACTAGGTTTATAGCATTGATCGTTAAGTGACGAATATCCTGATAAGTAGCATATACTCACAGTAGGATCGGGATCCAAATATCATCGTCTGATAATGCTGTAGGAATGCTACCAACATTCATCAAACTCCAAATGGTATGCATCTCTTTGCAAATTTCAGTTTCTTTAGAAATTCCCGATATATGTTTTTGCCCCATGCTCTTATAACCTTGGCTTTGGTCAAAGTGTCATAAGTCACATGTCAAGTTCTACCCGTCATTATCTTGTCAATTTGAACCCATCCGTATATACCCCTGACTTTGGTCAAATGGTAATACGACTGTCCCAAACCAACTCATCTATCTTATGCAACAAATGAAAACCCAGCAGCTACCAAACACTATGCCTTGACTTTGGCCAAAATGCATAGCTTGAATACTACTGAATACCCAAATGAAATGACGGAGGGCTACGAATGGTTTTGGCGAAACCGTGAACGTAGTAAACTTGATATAACCGAAGGAACCTGATAGCTTTTAAAAGGAGTGGTTAAGGCTCCGCATTTAAAAATATCTGTTTTTAAAATTAACCGAGTGGTTTCTTTTAAATTGTTCCAACGATTAAAACTTTGGTTTATTTTCTTTGCATTATAGATAATGCGTCCCATCATTAACCTATCATTGCAGAAAACAACGAAAATATGACGTCCTCTTATGCCATCTGCATTCGCCACTGGGTCCCGTCATCACCCGTTAGGTTACTTAACTAACGACAGAGCGGGGACTGGGCTAGCGCGGGTGTAAAACATAAGTGACGTCTAAAATAGATACAATATATATAGATATTTTACATTCGTCTGACGCAATGATATACATTCCAGAACACAGATAAACTTTATTGGATTTGCAAGCAATCTGTATTTCTTTTGAGCCTGCAAGAAAAGACAGATTACACAGTTGTGATGAATAGCCGTTACCCCACCCAAGGTCCCTACGGGTACGGCAAAGTACCCGCCTGGCAGTTTGTGTACCCCACCTTGGATCTGTCCTAGGAGCAAAAACAGTAAAATGAAATAATACAACGGTGGCTACAACCGCAACCTGGATGTGCCCCGCAAAATAATATTACAACAAATTACATTTACAACAAATGAATTAAATAATAACCCATTTCAAAACCCCGGCTATACACCACAACAGTCCAATACGGTTTATATGCACAAACAGATATAACCATTACAGAAATGTGCAACCCCCTGCCAACCGACATACTAGCAGTTATGGGAGGTTTACGAACACATTATACAATCACAGATATAATCCAATATGCAAATACTGTACAATTTCGATCGATTAAACACCATTAATATTGCTCCAATACTGCTCTGTAAAACTGAAACCTGAGCAAATATTAAATATTCCAGAAAATCCCAAATACCACAGAGAAGCAACACAGGAAATTTGGGTTCCTGACTCGGCAACTCGGCGGCGGAAGCGCGGCGGATCGGTGCGATCCGCCGCGGTTCCGCGGCCGCGTTGCCGATTCAGGAGCCCAAATTTCTTGGGTGTTCTTCTGGTGTCTTTTCAAGCTTTCTGAACTTCCCTGAAAAATTTTAGGACATCATTTTAAAATCGACAGAAACTTGATGTATTTAGGGTTTTCCGGCTTCGTTTTTCCGTTCGAAATTCGTAGAAATTTGCAATTAAGTTATTTATTGTTTAGCGAGGCTTTGATACCACTGTAAGTCGATGTACTACACCCCAATACTTGTGGGGAGGCGGAATTTTCAAAAACGAACTTATTTAGTGAACGAACATCGACTAACCGCTTGAATCGAAGCTAAACTATAAATAACCAAACACAAAGTGTTTCTAAACTACTGTGTTTAGGGATTATACCTAATGAACCAACTCCTTCGTCTTTACGATCTCCTTGTCCTCCTCGGCCTTCTCTTTGTAGTAGACGATCCACCCGAGAGCAAAACTCCAAGCTTAGCCTCTAAACTTGAGGCAACTAACCTTCTTGGATTGCTAATCAAAGAAGATAGATTGAGATAGAGTGATGGTTATGGATTGTTTAGTCTAGCTAATCCTAGTTCTCAACACATGAGAGGTGAGGATTAGGGTTTGAAGAGGGAGAGCTTGAGGAGAGAGAAGATGATGATAATAATGAGATGAGATTATTGAGTATCATAATAAATATGAAGCATTCTCTTTTATGAAGAAAAGAATAATACATGATGAATAAGCATGCTTCACAAATATCTAATGGTGATTCATTGTCATGAGTCATTAAGCATTTATGATGCTTTAATGACATGAATGAATCACCCTCATGACTCACTAATCTCATTCATTGCATATGCCACCTAAACCTCCTTAGTCACCACTTCTAGAAGCTTCTCGCACAATTACGAGAACGCCCCTCCAATCCGCAAAAATACGGAAAAACTTTAGACTGAAAAAATCCAATAACCGGATACCAGTAACTGGCTTAAACCAAAGCCGACTGGTAAAAACTGTCCGAAAGTCGTACGCGCGTAAACGCACCTACGCGTCCGAACCCTTGTCGTAAAACCATACGACCTCTATATCGTTTCGCCTGGAATAGGAAACTCTCTGTGTGGGACTCTAGAGACTCGACTACTACGCTGGCAGTGGGTTTAACCACAGACCGCAAGCGGCACTAGCTGTACGTAACGGTCCCCAGGTAGTTGTCGATAAGAAGGCCGATGAGGAAACCCATCCGAACTCCTACTGAGTCTGATGTGACAATCTCCATACAGTCCGGTCCGTTCGTCTTAGACTATCGCATATCGTGCCTAGGGGGCGGCAAGCGTCAGTCCCCTAATAGCGGTATAAGTCGTGTCGGAGGGAAGCCCATTACACCCTGAGAAACTACTGGAACCTACCAGCAAATCTCGCTTGCCTTGGCCAGGGACTTTGCGTAATGGCTCTCTGACACAGCGCGATATCAACTCCCAATACCGGGAGAGACGAATCCTGTCTAACCGCCACTGCCTCCAAGTGCTCGGGACTGCACCCAACTGCTACCTGTTTGCACGACTCCTTTGAGCCGTGGTAGGGTAGCAATCTAAGAACAGTGGGACACACTCGAGGCGAAGTAGCAGTGTCAAGTCTGCGGACTATGCTGTACTCATGTCACCTGGGAACTGTTCACTGACGACTGGTATAAAACCAACCAACAGTTCCCTGTGAGTCCTGTCCGGTGTACCCGTAACCCAACGAGCACCTGTATACTATCTCCAGTACGACGTACTGACGGCTGTGGGACAGACCATCTCCCCAACTGGGATGAGAAGCGTACACACTAGTCTACTCCGGAGTATCGATGCTCTGTCTCGATAATCCAACGACTAGGGACCTGAATAAGGATGTGCTTGTAGACTACCCAGCCCCCACTAGTGTGACTGTCATCACAACGCTGGTAGTCAAGCAAGATCCTAAGAGCTCTATCAATATGTATACTCACATATTAAGATAGAAAAAACCAAGTAGCATACTACCATGTTTAGCAAGACTGTTATATACATGTGAATATCCCAAGCTTCCATTAAGTAATATACAAACTAGTATGATACAGTAATGGCCTTCTAGGGCATAAACACTAACATTTGTACATTCCACATGTTACTAATAATTACGGCGGTTTTTAATGCAATACGAAGTATGTCATATGTACTATTCGACCTAGTGGGCACATCTTTTTTAAGAGACGGTCTTACACCTGTAGCTAGGCATCTAGTTTAGTATTCGGCTTTTCTTTTTCCAGAACTTTTAATAAACCTACATGCATTTTTAATTGTTTGAATATTTGTATTACATACGGTATGTTGGATATATGTATGCCCTAGAGGCCATTATATGATAGTGTGTACCGGTATGTGCGTGTGTGTATTCAAAGGATATTCTTGCTCGACATGATAGTATGCTATCTGGTTGAACTTTATCTTGACATGTTCATTTGATCATGCTTTCACTCATTTGGTACATGTTGATATAGCCCTTAGGATATGCTTGACTACTGAGATTATGATGCAGATCATACTAGTGGGACATGTGTAGCATATGAGCATATCCTTGAAATGTTCCTAGTCGTGGGTGTATCGAGACGGGGCATCGATATCACCAGAGTAGACTAGCGTATACGTTATTTGTCCCATATGATGGGCGATGGATGATCCCATATCCATTGGTGTGGTGACACCAAAGACCGTATACGGGTGCTCAGTGAGACTGGGTACATTGAACGGACTCGCCGAGAACTCCTATGTGGTATTATATCTATCGTCGGATAGCAGTTCTCAGGTGACACTGGTACAGGTTAGTCTGTAGACCCGAGATCGTCATAAAGTCTTGTGTGTCCTCCCACTGTACTTTGATCTCCACCCTACCACGGCTCTACTGAGTCGTGCAAACAGGTGGATTTTAGGTACAGTCCCGAGGCACATGGAGGCAATGAGCGATAGGAGGGGTTTCGTCTCTCCCGGTATTGGTGGTTGATGTTGCGCTATGTACAATTGGCTATAACAGGAATTCCCTGGCCAGGGCTGCTGAGATTTACCCATAAGTGTTATCAGTAGTTTCTCGATCTGTTATTAGCCATATACCGGCATAACTTATTGGGTTAATGGGGTCAACGATACCACCCTTAGACTTGATATGCAGCACTATTGACGAAGAGACCGGACTGTACGGTAAGTGTTGCCAGTTGGCTCGACGGGAGTTTTAGCAGGTTTGCTTATGTTTCTTCTGATTGCTCAATACCTGGGAGCCGTTACGTACAGCTTTTGCTACTGATGGTTTGTGGGCATGTGATGCGATCACTGCCTACTGCTGGCGTATTGATGAGTCTTAGAGTCCCACAAAGGGGTCTCCTAGCTCAGGCGAAAAGATGTGGGGTGCATATGTGATATGCGCGGGAGCTCGATTAATGCGTGTATTGGATGCTGTATTTTAATCGGGCGTTTACTATTGGACGGGTCGTATGTGATATGACCGGGTTATTAAATCAAGTGTTGATTTAATATTAAGTTCATTAGCTCATTTATTAAAACCTATTTCTTTATGATGCATGCATGAGTGTATGTATATGTTGATATGGATGCACACATGCAAGCATACATGTGTCATGGTTGATGATACATTGGTGGTGGCAATGCAAGACTTACGTGGTAACATATTTAGATATTTTGTTTATTTGAGAAAAGCAAAATGGCAACATAATCATGGTTGACTATTCAACTCTTTTGAGTTGACCTAAGTCAATGGTTTCATTTGCCCATGGTTTTGTAGCCCATGGTTTTGCTTAACCTCAAGTCACAAAATATCTAGATATTTTGTAACCATAGTTTAGCATGAGACAATTCACTTACTCTCTTGAGATTAGGTTGAGTTATTCATTATTCTCTTGAGTCAAGCTTGAGCCATCTCCTTCTTCCTCTCTCTCCTAAAAGCTCTTTAGGGTTTAAAAAGAAAGAGAAGAAATTAAAAAGAAAAGGTTTTTAAGTGAGATCCAAACCCACATCACCATTCTACTTTAGTCTAGCCCACTAGTGTGGAGTATTTGCTTCATCCTCATCCTTGATGAAGTGAAGCTTGAAGCTTGAGCAAAAGGACTTCGTAGTGGATCATCGTGGACTTGGAAGGACACAAGCCAACCGATTCAAACCCTACTCGATCCAAGGAGTCTCTAAAGGAGGTTTACAAAGGTTGTATTACTTAACTCTTAGTGTTATACACTTGTAGTATATGATACTAGTTGTTGTTACACTATTTTTCTAGTTCGATTCATGGTTGGAATTGTTTAGCACCCCCTAAATTTTTTGTTATAGCATGTGTGATGCAACCCATAACTTAGGATGGTGCTAGAGAATCCCTATTGTGGTATCAGAGACAAGCTAGAAACTTAGACGATGTTAGATTAATTACGAAACCGAAACAACTCCAAATTAACAATTTCTGCAACCCTGGAAAAGTGCTCTCTGTCGATTTTAAAACGGGCTCGAAAATTTTTTTTAGTAATTGCAGAAGCTTGTATGTACTGCACTGAGAACACCAGAGAAAAACGTGTAAGTCTACGGTAGCGCCCCGACCGTCTTTCCGAGACCAATATGCGGAAACGAAAACTTTTCTGAACTAGAAATTGGCGCTATCGTATGCTTAAAGCCCGGATCGAACCATTAACCTACAACTAGCAAACAGGAGAAGGGTTGGAAAATCTATACTGATCGTTCCGTGTCCTTCGGTCTTTGGCCACCATCCCAAGCTCCTCGCGGCATCTCCGGTCTCGATCTCCTCGTCGGAAAGGGCACCACATCTTCGAGTCTTTTTACGGGCTCCCGTTTCATCCGAAGCAACTCGGGCACGAAGTTTGCTAGCCGACGTGCCCAAGGTGAAATAGAGAATGTGTGTCGTCACTTTGCCTCTTGAGGATTCATTGGATGCCATTAGTGAGGAGATAATGAGCTCAAGAAAGAGGAGGAGGAGGAAGAAGCTTTCCTCTCTTTTCCTTTTGTGTTGAGATGATAAAAATGAGAGAGAGTGTTGTGAAAAATACAAGACCACAACCATATCATGGCAGCCCCCCTCTCTCCTCTTATCATATCAAGACTCAAATCCATCATATAATGTGACACATGCACAAAGAAAGAGACCATGTGTCATCACTTGTGCATGTGTCACAATTAATGCTATTAATCATGATTTCGTGCTCATTATTTCCACATGCAAACATTAATCCAAATGTTTGCAACAATAAAAAGAGAATGACATCTACTAAAGTAAACTCGTGACGGATCACAAGAGTACCCCTCACCTGTATATACATACCTGCATCCGCATTCCGACTGAATGCGAATGTGATGAGACTAAAGTAATCCAACAAATCTAATACTAGGATCCGGCTTAAACCAAAGCCCACTAGTATGATCCGTCCAATCATGATCCGTGCACTGCTGCACGTATATGATCGGACCCTGCCATATATCATACGGCCTCTACAACGTTTCGCCCGAAACTTGAAAACTATCTGTGGGGGACTCTAAAGACTCGTCAATACATTGGCTGTGGATTTAACCACTAGCACGTCAGAGGTACTAGCCGTACGTAACGGGCTACCAGGTATTGACCAAAAGGGAGATCGATGAGCGAACTCATCCTGATACCCTACTGAGCCTGTCAGTGACAATATCCGTACAGTCCAGTCCATTCATCTATGAGCATCGCATGTCGGGCCTAGGGGGTTGGTAAAAGTAAGACCCCCAAAAGCGGTACAAGTCGTGTCGGAGTGTAGCCCAGAACACCCTGAGATACTACTGGAATACCTACCAGTAAATCTCCTGCCTTGGCCAAGGACTTCATGTAATGGCTCTCCTAGACACAGCGCGATCTCACCCCCAATACCGGGAGAGACGAATCCCCTGCCGATCTGCTCACTGCCTCCATGTGGCTCGGGGCTGTACCCAACTAAAAACTGTTTGCACGACTCCTTTGAGCCGTGGTAGGGTAGTAATCGAAGCACAGTGGGAACTCACACGAGACAAATGACGATCTCAGGTCGATGAACTAACCTGTACACATGTCACCAGGGAACTGCTATCTGACGTCAGGTATAATACCAACTAGTATGTTCCCGGTGAGTCCTGTCCGGTGTACTCATAACCCAATGAGCACCTGTATACATCTTAGGTGAACCAACTGACACCAATGGCTTGTGAGACCAGCCACTGCCACTCGTCGGGGTCTCGACTGTATACACTAGTCTACTAATGGAGTATCGATGCCCAGTCTCGAAACTCCCACGACTAGGGACCACTTTAAGGATGTGCTTATAGACTACCCAACTATCACGTATATGATCACCATCATACTGCTGGTAGTCAAGCAAGAATCCTATGTGCTCTATCAACGTGCAATAGTGACCTGTAAGGTCACCTAAACTAGTACACGATGATAAAGATAAACCATGGTAGCATACTATTCTCTATCAACGTGTAATAGTGAACAACAATGTCACCTAAAGCATGTACACGATGATAAAGACAAACTAGATAGTATACAAACCTCTCGAGTAAGACTGTCCTACCGGTATAGGTCCTCCCTCAATCATTGCAATCACGTGCCTGTGATCCAATAATTGACTCTGAGGGCACTATATCCAACAATCTCCCACTTGCACTCAAGGCTAATTATTGCGATGTCGCATACTCACAGCCCGTGTGATACCGAATACCCAACTCCTCTACTAATCAGTCTCACAAAGCCCGTTTGCGAAACTATTGCGTTCGAGGAATAGCCTCAGTGAGTGGATCCGTCCTGATGTTTCTTTCTATGTCTCTCTTTATCTCAAGTTCGCGGAGAAAACCATCTCCCGAAATGAGCAATACCCGTCTTAGAATATGTCTGGATATCTGATGGGACCTGGTTCATAAATGAACTCCAAATCCAAACTTCTTAGACTGTATCGTCAACTGAACTTAATAAGTATCCTGCGCCATGCCTCCCTCAGTATCCGCTTGGACCTCCTGTCCAAACAACAGCCCCTCGTCAGAGGGAAAACTATGACTCTGACGGTCACTCTGTAATCCAGGTCACCTTGGAAGCCTGGAATGATAACCGTCTCCCGAAGGAGGCTGCCATTATCAGATCCCTAGAACATCCACTTATGTTCTAAAACTGCTTCCGAATGTTTCTCCAGGATTGAATTGATATCAACTTATTGCATCTAGTGCAAAAACAACATCTGGTGTGGTACTTGACATCTCATGATTGACTCAATTGCCTAAGTAAGTGATATGTCAATCATGCACATCCTTCTCCCCTTTAGTCTGTAAGACACCTTTAGAGAGGGTGACTCCATCACCTGCAGGTACACTACCGTGCTAGGAGTCGTCCATTCTAAAACACCTTTAGAATGCTGTCTTAGTACCCCGATTGGGAAACTACCCAAATCTAGATATAAAACCATAGATCTAGTAACCAGAATGTCTGATATTATATCTATATCCTATTTGGAGAAACCACTGTGTGACAACCAAAGTATAACCGATCGTAGTATAGGAATTTCACTTCCTACTATGTGTATGTCATCCATATACCAGAACATCACACCCTACTACCTTCTTAACAGATCCATCCCCTATTCTGATGAAGTCAAACCTATGACTGTCACATCAGAAATAGATGATCTAACTCCGCTATATCTGCTTTAGTCCATAAATAGACATAAGCTACTTGTACAACAATGCTTTCGCTGCTCCCACTGACTACGACAACCCTCTGGCAGAATAATATACACGTGCACTTCTAAAGCCAGTTCAGAACGACGCTATACTCATCCTCCTGCCGGGTCTCATAGTCTGGAACAACAGTAGTGTCAAGTCTGGGTAAACAAGAACCTCCCTGTCACCGTCTTTGAGCATACTGAAGTACCTCTCGAGTGCCTGAGGTTACCCACCATATCTGCGGAGTGGCCAATAGAAATGTCAAACCAGATTGAATCTTTAGGTTCTTATCAAATTTTCAGTAATCGTTTGCGGTTCTGGAATCACTTCCAGTTCTACCATACTCCCACTACTGTTTTCTGAAAAAAAAATCCATTTTTATTAAAACTGTGGCGAGTCAAGAACAATATCACTATTGATCTTCCAGATAGTAGAAAGTCAACCCTCGTCATAGCCCGGGTCAACCCACAAACAGCCATTATAGAAACGTGCCTTGAGTTATCCAGAGTCCGGTTTTAAGCATAAGCCGGACAACTCCCCGTACCTTAACATCGTTAAGATATGAACTATTCTATATCCAATATAGAAACAGAGGCACTGATTTAATTGGAACCAGATTCAAATCATGCAGCTGTCTCTAGTGCATGTCAACTAAATGGAGAGAGGCCGATCAACATTATTCAACTTAGGAGTACCTCCAATTATGAGTAACCTGAAAGAGAAGCAAGTTCTCTTAATCATTACTATTAACTGAATACCATACACAAGTATCTACATCTTCGATCACCTTGAAGAATCCTGATACTTGCAATACCTGGTTCTCTACTTTATTCTTATACCTATAACTTCTCAAAACTTAGACCTTGCATTTCTACGAAACACATGTCTAAGAACTAGAGAAGTCACAAGTAAACAGAATATAGCACGAGTACCAACCCCTCTGTCTTTATAGACACTGGACAACATACAATACTCTGTATAAGTCCCCTGAGTCTAATAACTCATTCCCTGTGTGTCGTAGGTTGAAAACTGTACTTATGGCTAAGAAGAATTACATCGCTGTTTAATGCTCCTTACCTAACCATCCACTGATATAGGTAAATGTCATGGACATAATTTCAAAAAGTTATATCTCACTTTATAAAAATAAACGTATAGATATATCAATTTGAAATTAGTGCATAACAACGGATATTCAAAACCAAATATTTGCCGTCCGGCAAACAACCCAGGCGATTTCCTCAAATATCACCAATTACAACGAATCCCGATATAATGAGGATGATCACCTAATTCCCAATAGCTTACTCCCACTCATCATCTGTAAAACCATACAGATGTGAGAATCAAACCTGGTAAATACATACCCTGGAGCAAGGACTAATTGGGAAATCGGTTTTCTATTAACAATGTACAGTGAAACTGAAAACATGTAAATGTTTCGAAGGGGTATCCGGGTATTCCTAGTAATGCCTCTTCCATTATCCAGATTCATGACTGTAAACGTAGCCATCTCTCCAAATCCCTTTATTTGTCTTTAGTCCCTACCTTCTGCACACCATCGTTAGGCTAAATGGTTTTCTTCCTTCCCTACCGTTCGACACCAGCCTATGGTTTGGAAGAAAACTATCCAATAAGCGTAATAGGTGTACTGTCCTAATCCTAGAAGCACTCGCAATGCGAGAGAAGGTAAAGATAAAAGACAACTGAATAAACCTTATTCCTATTTCTCCTGAACCAGAATCCATCCCCGAACTGGAACAAGTCCCTTCGAGTTCGTATATAACCATACGATAGAGTATCCAATAAACTGTGGATCTTCGTAGTGATACAGAGTGTCCTGGAGAAATACAAAGGTGAAGTAGGAGCGGCGATGAAATACTTGGTTTGGTCGTGAATAGCAGTCGCAATTTACTTTGCCCTCTTTCTAATCCCTTTATTTGTCTTTACTTATTACCTTCTGTACACCATCGTTAGGCTAATTGGTTTTCTTCATTCCCCACCGTTCGGCACCTGCCTATGGTTTGGAAGAATACTATCCAATTAGCGTAATAGGTGTACCGTCCTAATCCAAGGAGCACTCGCAACCTGAGAGAAGGTAAAAGGAAAAGACAACTGAATAGTTCTATTCATTTTCTCCAGAACCGGAAACCATCCTCGAATCTGGAACAAGTTCCTTCAAGTTCGTATATAACCATACGATGGTTTTATCCAATGGAAGTGGACGTTCGTAGTAATACGGGGTGTTCTGGAGAAAAGGGTAAAAGTAGGAGTGGCAATGAGGTATGCAACTCTGACAATCCAAAAGCCAGTGTTTAAGAAGGTTCGGTCAACTTAATCACTGAGTCATAGTCAAGGGTCGGATCATGATCGCTGCCAAAGAGAGAGAGAAAAGAAACACTCTGCGTGCACTCTAACTTAGATCAGAATGCTTATCAATTTATCTAATCAGGAAACCTCCCACTGTAATCTCAAATTCTCCTCCAAACCTGAAAGAAGAATTAGTCGGGATCACCTGAGGAGTAAACCAACTCATCAGTGGGAATCGGGATCCAACTATCATCGCATGATAACATGATGGAATCCACTCATGTTATCACACTCCAGAAGGTATGCGCATGCCTGGCAAGTTTCAGCTTCTTTAGAAACCCCCGATGTGAATTTTTACCCCTAGGACCCAAGTGACCTTGACGGAGTCAACAAATCAAAGAGTCCTAGTCAAGTTCAACCTGTCATTATCTTGATTGCATTAAACCCACCCGTACGTGCCATTGACGGAGTCAATAAGGCCGCACGACTGTCCTAACCAATTGCATATCCATGCTACAAACAAGCACCACTTAGCTACCGTACACTACGTCTTGACGGAGTCAACAAACGCAACACGAATACTAAGTACCACTCATAGGAAATAACGGAGGGCTATGAATGGTTTTTTGGCGAAAAACCTTTAACGTAATGAACTTGATATCGTTGAAGGAACCGGATAGCTTTTTATAAAAATATAGTGGCGAAAACCTTTGCTAAAGAGGTCACTCGCGGTGAAGGTATCTCGGCTCTTTCCCCGTAGAATGAGGTGCATGATATTCCAACTGAATACCACAATGCAAAGCAAAAAGTAATCGACTATAGTGAAGTTATTGCCCTGACGCAAACCTCTGTCCAAGGGGTCACTCCCGGTGAAGGGATCTCGGCCCTTGCCTCGTCGACTGAGGTGCTGGATATTCATAACCGAATACCACCGTGCAAAACAAAAGAGAACGTTCTTGTAATAACAGCTTTTTTTTTTGAAAAATTGTTCCAACAACGTCAAACAGGTTTGTTTAGCTTGCATTGATCCAAATCAATGCAGTCCCATCAATTGATCACACCAATAAAGAACGAAAATACGATGTACGTATATGCCATCCGTATTCGCCACTGGGTCCCGTCATCACCCGTTAGGTTACTTAACTAACGACAGAGTGGGGACTGGACTAGCGCGGGTGTAAAACATATACAACATCTACTAGTATATATATCAATATATAATATTCGCTCATGGCGTGATAAAATGCAACATCACAGAAATGTAATAAGCATCACAGAACAATACAGATAATCTGGGATCCCCGGGTTTCCTTTGAGCCGCAAGTGAAACCCGACGTTCCCCTGGTCGTGTGGATAGCCTGTGCAATGAAATCCTAGAACCCTACGGGCGCGGCAAGTTACCCGCCAAAGCCTGAAGAGAGGCAGCCCCCTTCAACAAAGTGAATGGACCACCCAGCACTTCACGGAATCCGGTAACTTGAGCACCCCTCCTTGGGTCAACCTATACCCCCTACGAGTGCGGCGAATAGCCCGCCAATTCTAGAGTAAAGCCCCCTCCGTCTCAAAGCCATGAGATGCGGGCCCGTTGCCCTCTAGAACCCGGCTATCCGTGCACCCCACCGCGGGGTAATCCTAGTACAGAAAGTAAAATATACAACGAGTGCATCGACCTCAGCCCGGTCGTGCCCCAAAAGAATAATATACAAACAGGCAGTGACGGCAGTCCACATGTCGGACGCTTGCCCCGCAATATCAAATATACAAATACAACCAAACTGTACTACCATTGCACCAGGCTATCCACCACGACAAATCCGCAACATCACAGCACAATACAGAACATCAACGTGAATGTCACGTTCGCAAATCCGTCTAAAGGGGCTATAGCGATTAGACAAGATTTACCGATCAAATGACATTCACGGTCACAGATATAATGTAAGTACTGTAAACTAACATATTTAAAATTTTCGATCGACAAAATTTTCCGAAGTGGGCCCCAAGCACAAATCCAGTACTCAAAATAATCTGGGCCAAAACAAAAATTACCAGAAACCCCATTTCCAAGTCAGAGACCACTGAAGAAAATTTGGTGGGCTGATGCTACAGTAGTGCGGCGGAACCGCGGCCAAAACGTGGGTACGGCCGCGGTTCCGCGGCGCTACAGTGAGTTCAGCGTACCAAATTTTCTCAGTTCTCTTAGAAAAGCCTGCCTGAATTCCCGCAATACTCAAAATAATTTTTCGACGACAATAAAAATCGACAGAAAGTTCGGTATTGGAAATGCAATTTCGGAAATTTTGTTTGATCGATGTTTTAAATACGTTAGAACAAGCCAGTAAAGGTTAATGGCGTGGCTCTGATACCATGTAAGTCTACGGTAGCGCCCCGGCCGTCTTTCCAAGGCCAAAATGCGGAAACGAAAACTTTTCTGAACTAGAAACCGGCGCTATCGTATGCTTAAAACCCGGATCGAACCATTAACCTACAACTAGCAAACAGGAGAAGGGTTGGAAAAGCTATACCAATCGATCCGTGTCCTTCGGTCTTTGGCCACCATCCCAAGCTCTGTTAGTTATATGTATGCCCTAGAGGCCATTACTGTACATGAGATGTATATTGTAGTGGATGCTGGGACATATATAGGGAGGACTTTCTTACTCGACATGATAGTGCGCTATCTGGTTGCTCTTTATCTTAACATGTACACTTATTGTCTCTCCGTTACATGTTGATAAAGCCCTTAGGATGTGTACTCGACTTCCAGGATTATGATGCAGATCATACTAGTGGGGCCTGGGTAGTCCATGAGTACATCCTTCAATGTTCCTAGTCGAGGGAATATCGAGACGGGGTATCGATATTCCAGAGTAGACTAGCGTATATCTTCTCGACCCATGTGATGGACGATGGATGATCCCATATCCATTAGTGTTTGACATCAGAGACGGTATGCGGGTGCTCAGTGGAGACTGGGTACACTGGACGGACTCGCCGAGAACTCCCAGATGGTATTATACCTCACGTCAGATGGCAGTTCTCTGGTGACACTGGTACAGCTTAGTCTGTTGACCCGAGATCGTCATAGAGTCTTTTGTGTCTCCCACTGTGCTTTGATTTCCACCCTACCACGGCTCTACTGAGTCGTGCAAACAGGTGGTTTTTGGGTACAGTCCTGATTCACATGGAGGCAATGAGCGATAGGAGGGGATTCGTCTCTCCCGGTATTGGGGGTTGATGTTGCGCTATGCGCGACTGGCCATAACTGGAAATCCCTGGCCAGGGTTGCAGTGATTTACTGGTAAGTGTTATCAGTAGTTTCATGCTTGTTATGGACTTTACATCGGCATGACTTATCAAGCTACTGGGGTCTGACGTTTACCACCCCTAGGCGAGATATGCGACATATCAGACGAACTGACCGGACTGTGCGGTAAGTGTTACTGATTGGATTCGCAGGAGTGTGAGCAGCCTTGCTCGTTGATCTTCTGATCGCTCAATACCCGGGTGGCCGTTACGTTTAGCAGACCGCTTGCGGCTTGTGGGTGATTGATATGATCACCACCTACTGCCGGCGTATTGTCGAGTCTTTAGAGTCCTACACAGAGGTTTCCTGGCTCAAGCGAAATGAAATAGGAGCGCATATGAGATATGTGCGGGACCGAGAATAATACCAGTATATGATACTGTATTCCATTCTCGCGATTTGTTTCATCAGTCGGTTATATGAGATATAGCCGGGTTACCGAATCAAGTGTTGATTCGATATATTGATACACTAGATATTAGTCGGTTATATGCGATATGACCGGATCATTAAATCAAGTGTTGATTTAATGATTTAATGTATAATTATATATGTGATATATTACTTTACATTAACTAGTATTGGTTCACTTAAGATTGATTTTCTCACTTGATGTGCACAAGTTGTATATGTGATATATGTTTGTGCACTAGTTTGTATCATGATTGATGATACATGTAAACTTGGGTGTGTGTATGACTTAAACCATATTTAAGATAATGGTTTAGGTTTTTATTTATTTTGGTAAAACAAAATGGTGGTTTTCTTTGTCTTGGCTTGAAGCTTCATGAAGCTTTTAAGCATCTTTGACAAAGTCTACTCATTTTGTTTTGCATAAGATTTTCATTAACCAAACCATTACCTCATACTATGGTTTAGTCTCTACAAAGATAAACTCACCCATGGTTGCATTATGATAGACTTCACTTGATTATTCTTTTTAAATAATTCTTTTTCTTATTCTTTTCTTTCTTCTTCTTCTTCTTCAAGAAGAAGAAAAGCTTACTAGAAATTTTTCAAGTGAAGAAATAGAGTGAGAAATCCAAATCCAAAGTGAACCCACTTCCTATTTCATCATTCTCTACTACTTGCCATTTAGTTTGGGGTGTTCTCTTCAAAAAGTTCTTGACCTAGTGAAGATGGAGCTTGAGTTTGAGTCTCCTCAACGTAGATCATCTTCGGCCTCGAAGTCAACGACCTAGCCCGCTCATTTCTCCGAGGAAACCATCGCTAGAGTCCGGGATCACGATGATCGCAGCGAAGGGACGTCAACACGGAGCTTTAGAAGTGAAGTACCGGATCTACAATGGTTGTAATCCCTTTCACTTAGTGTTAAGTTGTTCACTTGCTTATAGTTTTCGCATAATCTCTAGTATACGATCTTGGTTAGGGTTGTTCGGCACGTCTAATTTTTTGAATCGGGCATGGTTGATGCCTTGTAGAACCTTGTGACAGTGCCTAGGAACCCTACAAGCTCCTCGCGGTATCTCCGGTCTCGATCTCCTCGTCGGAAAGGGCACCACATCTTCAAGTCTTTTTACGGGCTCCCGCTTCATCCGAAGCAACTTGGGTATGAAGTTTGCTAGCCGACGTGCCTAAGGTGAAGTAGAGAATGCGTGTCATCACTTTGTCTCTTGAGGATTTATTGGATGCCATTAGTAAGGAGATAATGAGCTCAAGAAAGAGGAGGAGGAAGAAGAAGCTTTCCTCTCTTTTCCTTTTGTGTTGAGATGATAAAAATGAGAGAGAGTGTTGCGAAAAATACAAGACCACAACCATATCATGGCAGCCCCTCTCTCTCCTCTTATCATATCAAGACTCAAATCCATCATATAATGTGACACATGCACAAAGAAAGAGACCATGAGTCATCACTTGTGCATGTGTCACAATCAATGCTCTTAATCATGATTTTGTGCTCATTATTTCCACATGCAGACATTAATCTAAATGTTTGCAACAATAAAAAAAGAATGGCATCTACTAAAGTAAACTCGTGACGGATCACAAGAGTACCCCTCACCTTTATATACATACCTGCATCCGCATTTCGACTGAATGCGAATGCGATGAGACTAAAGTAATCCAACAAATCTAATACTAGGATCCGGCTTAAACCAAAGCCCACTAGTATGATCCGTCCGATCATGATCCGTGCACTACTGTGCGTATATGATCGGACCCTGCCATATATCATATGGCCTCTACAACGTTTCGCCCGAAACTTGAAAACTGTCTGTGGGGGACTCTAAAGACTCGTCAATACATTGGCTGTGGATTTAACCACTAGCACGTCAGAGGTACTAGCCGTACGTAACTGGCTACGAGGTATTGACCAAAAGGGAGGTTGATGAGCGAACTCATCCTGACACCCTACTGAGTCTGTCAGTGACAATATCCGTACTGTCCGGTCCGTTCGTCTATGAGCATCGCATGTCGGGCCTAGGGTGTTGGTAAAAGTCAGATCCCCAAAAGCGGTACAAGTCATGTCGGAGTGTAGCCCAGAACACCCTGAGATACTACTGGAATACCGACCAGTAAATCTCCTGCCTTGGCCAAGGACTTCGTGTAATGGCTCTCCTAGACACAGCGCGATCTCACCCCCAATACCGGGAGAGACGAAACCCCTGACGATCCGCTCACTGCCTCCATATGGCTCGGGACTGTACCCAACTAAAACCTGTTTGCACGACTCCTTTGAGCCATGGTAGGGTAGTAATCAAAGCACAGTGGGAACTCACACGAGACAAATGACAATCTCAGGTCGATGAACTAACCTGTACACATGTCACCAGGGAACTGCTATCTGACGTCAGGTATAATACCAACTAGCATGTTCCCGGCGAGTCCTGTCCGGTATACTCATAACCCAATGAAGACCTGTATACATCTTAGGTGAACCAACTGACACCAATGGGTTGTGAGACCAGCCACCGCCCCTCGTCGGGGTCTCGACTGTATACACTAGTCTACTAATGGAGTATCGATGCCCAGTCTCGAAACTCCCACGACTAGGGACCACTTTAAGGATGTGCTTATAGACTACCCAACTCTCACATATATGATCGCCATCATACTGCTGGTAGTCAAGCAAGAATCCTATGGGCTCTATCAACGTGCAATAGTGACCTGTAAGGTCACCTAAAGCAGTACACGGTGATAAAGATAAACCATGGTAGCATACTATTCTCTATCAACGTGTAATAGTGAACAACAATGTCACCTAAAGCATGTACACGATGATAAAGACAAACTAGATAGTATACAAACCTCTCGAGTAAGACTGTCCTACCGGTATAGGTCCTCCCTCAATCATTGCAATCACGTGCCTGTGATTCAATAATTGACTCTGAGGGCACTATATCCAACAAAACGAAGGGATTCCACCACTAAAAAACCGGCCACATTGCTCCCAGAACCGGCCTGGCCGGCCCCCCGCCTCAGAACAACCTTGTTTTCCCATGGTGCTCTGGTTTTTAGTTTTTGGGATTTCAAGCGTTGTTTGTTTAGCCCAAAATTTCATGTGATGTTAATTTTTCTTAGGGGCTAATTCAGAGTATTTCATAGTCGTAACTTTAACATTGTTTTTGTAACTTGGACAATATTTAACAGTTTGAGCGAACATCAATCACTCCCATTACCCTGGCTGGAAATTTTCCATGTGTTGGAATTTTCCAAGTTAAAGATATTTGAATGTTCATGCAAGTAACCCTATGGACCTTCTAGAGGAACAAAACCCTAACTCGATTCTATGATCATGGAACCACGGCTAAACCTTAGGGTTTGCCGTAGTCCTGTGGCGCCATAGGTGAGGCAAGGGTTGACCCTTCTACGGTTGGTCCATAGACACTGTGGCACGTTTTTGGGTATTTTAGCTTTGCTCAAGTGTTGAGCTTTCGGGGTAATTTGTGGGTGTTTGTTGACTCGATCGAAACGTTTAACATTGTCTTGATATTTATGAATGTGATATAATAATTAGAATCTACACTAATTAGTTTTGTGAAAAGTAATTAGTTGCGTGTAAATCTAATATTTTGGCCTCGGTAGAATCGGGAATCTTGTTGAATTGTCCGACTTCTTTTGAAAAGGTGTTTTCATGGTTGAGACCTAAATATAAGATTTACATTGTTAGGCATGAAATCCTGAATATGTGATATTCCGGGTTTATGATGTCTAAAGGCAGTGTCGATTCCAACTGTTGTAGTTTTTCACTTTCTTTTCTGCGACCGTAAGTGTAGTATGTGGTGTATCGCGGCTTCGTTGCTATACATTAATGACAATTGGGGTATGCATACTTACTTACGTTGATGATATGTGATATTATATGTTGCTGAGATATGATGTACAGGATCGTCGTGAATGAATGGCCGGGTTTTTTTTATGTGAGATGAGAGTTTTTCTTTTCATTCATGTAAAATTAAATGTATGTAATATTCTTTTATTGGGGCACTTCCGGGTTGAGGATGATGTCACAGTTGTTGTATATTATTTACTTTTCCGCATTAGGATAGACCCAAGGAGGGGAGCATAAGTGACCGGGTTCTAGGGTTCAGTGGGAGGCCATCTCGAGGAGTCGAGACCGGGTCTTCTAAACTCTAGAATTGGTAGGGTCATTTGCCGCTCTCGTAGGGGTCTAGGGGTATGGGCTTGGCTATTCATCGCGATCATGGAATCCGTATTTTCTATTGTTGGCTAAATACAAAATACGGACCTCCTAGTATATCCTGTATTTTCATATGTGTGCTTCTGCTGATGATATTCTGTGATGTGATCACTTTATATGTTGAGACGAATAATGTATTATATATATGATATATAATAAACGTTGCTTATGTTTTGCATCCGCGCTAGTCCCGCTCCGCTATGCCGTTAGTTAAGTAGCCTAACGGTACATAACGAGACATTGTGACGAATGCAGATGACATAAGCGTATGTTCTATTTTCGTTTCTTTTCTGTAATGGCTTAAGGACTTAAATGATGGGACTACATTAATGAGATTAATGTAAACAAAAAGGAACCTAAAAAGATATTGTAGAATCAGATTTGAAACCTACTCGGCTTTTTATGAAAAAGCAAGTTTTCAAATTGCGGAGCTTAAACCACTCCTTTTAAAACCATTGGATTCTACAACGATATCAAGTTCAAAGCGTTAAAGGTTTTCTTAAAAACTATTCGCAACCCTCCGTCATTATAGGAAGTAGAGTACTTAGTATTCGTGCTGCGTATTTTGACTATAGTTAAGGCACAGTGTACGGTTCTAAGTGATGTCTTACTACACCGCATATGATGCGATTAGTTAGGACATTCATATGATTATGTTGGCCATAGTTAAGGGTTATATGGGTGGGTCTAGTTAATCACGAAATGACGGGAAGAACTTGACTGATACTTATGATATGTTGACTATAGTTAAGATCATGAGTGCTAAGGGTAAAAACCATATCGAGAGTTTCAAGAGTTGAAATTTGCAATGAGATTGCATACCTTCTATGTGATAGTAAGATCCCGATCCCACTGTGAGCAATAATTTCTCCCGGGGGAGTTTTGCACTTTACAATTAGTTAACTCATTAGGTGTCTAGAAAGGTGTCAACGAGGCTACACCTCTGAGAAAATGAGGTTTATTTTTATTAGGTCCGTGCGAAAGCACGGGAAACCTCCTTCAGAAGTACCGGCACTGACCTGGCTGAACGGTTAGCGAAGTTGTAGAATGTAATTAATCCTGGCTAATTTTTTGCTTTTAAGGTTTGAAGGAAAATTTGATAAAATCAGTGGGAGACATCGATTAGATCAGATAAATAACCAATCTGATCTTTGCAAGAGCTTTCGCTGAGTGTATTCTTTTCTCTCTCCTAATGGCAGATAACTATGACTAGACTTAAGCTATTGTTGGAGAAAAATAAGCTTACCGGACCGAACTATAAAGACTGGTTGAGAAACATTAACATTGCTCTCACATATGATAAAATATCACCGCAAGCGCCTTGCTCTGGAACCAAACCTCATATGTCCTCACTGCCTCAGCCCCGCCCAAACCAGGCCCCGAATCTTCTGTAGCGGATAGGGAGATCCGCAAAACGTGGGATATTGACTGTGCTACTGCCAAATGCCTCGCGCTTGCGTCGATGGACAATATACATCAAAAGCAACATGAGGAGATGGATGTACAATCCATCTTTCACCATACAAAGGAGTTGTATGGGGAGCAATCTCGTATCCTACGATACGAAGCATCTCGAAAGCTGTTTCAGATGCGGATGGCTCCTGGCACTTCAGTAGGTGACCACGTTTTGAAGATGATAGCTCTTATTGAAGAGCTTGAGGGCTTCGGATGGACAATGGATAACGAGCAATATACTGATATTTTTCTACAGTCTCTTCCTTATGCCTTTGCTCCTTTCATAGTGAACTTCAACATGCACAACATGGAGAAGTCACTACCCGAACTTCTCAATATGTTGAGAAATGCGGAGAGCACGCTTAAGGTGAAGTCTCCCTCTCTGCTTGTTGGACAATCTTCCTCTTCCATCCCAAAAGCCAAGGCCAAGGAAAATGTAACGTTTCAGAAATCGTTATAGGAATTTTTCCGTTTTAGGGTAAAATAGTCGGTATTTTCCGTTTTAACCCATTGTGTTCAAACTTCCGTATAAACTTGCTGGCACCTACTTCAGCTAAAATAAAGCTAGTGCGCGAGCTTTGGGGGTCAATGGGAAGTTTTGGTTCAAATAAAAATTTCTCTAATAAAATATTATTTTAAGTGGTAAATTATGCACGTAAAATTGGGAAATTTCTTCTATGAGATTTATTGCTAATCAAATCACCAAAGTGAGTTTAGAACCTTCTTTTTAAATATCTAGATTTTTTGTGACGACTAATGATTTAATTTCAAAAAGAAAATAAAGAAGGAAAAGGTGGCAAATTGCATTTAATGTTGCATTTATTGTTTTGTGTTAGATATTTCCTTGCAATTTCACAAACCCCCCCACTCTCATGGTCGAGCCCCCTAAATTCTGCCCCAAAATTTTTCTTCCTCATTTCCTTCATCTCAAAGCTCATTTTACCTCCAAAATTCCATAAATAAATCCACAAAACTCCTAAATAAAAGTAAACCCATTATTTCCTTTCACAAATCTAGCTTGGATCTTCGTGAAAAAAGCATCATTTTGGAAGGTTAATTTTGGTGATGTTGCAAAATTTGAGATCTTGTTTATGAGGTATAAATCCTAAATCTAATCCTAATTTGTTGCTTAATTCTTTAGCTTGCTTAATTAAGTGTTTATTATAGCTTTAAAGTTTATGTTTAAATTAATTCATGATAATAATTGTGAAATCAAGTTAGGATTTTGATGTGCTTATGTTGTTAAGCAAGATGTGTAGATTTAGAAAAGTTAAGTATTTTGTGAAAATGATAATTGTTATTTTTCCTAATCGCCTATTAAGCTTAATCGCAAACTAGGTTTTTCTAACTCATTTTTGGGAAAAATTAAAAATATGGAAGGGGTTTGGATAGCTTAGTTAAGCTATTATATGATATTTGAAATCACTAGAATTGTTAAATTTCTAAACTTGTGCTAATTTGAGATAAAATGATATAAACTGCTTACTAGCTTTTCGGTAAAATTTGGCATGGGTTTTAAATGAAAGTGGAGATGACGTAATTATTAATACCTATGATATTTATTGTTTTTGTAAATGCATATTGGTATTATTGGGTTTTTAATGTGGCAGTTTTCATGTATAGCGACCCTATTTTGGGTTTCGACAACGTTTTCCGATATTTGGATTATTGGTTTTGAGTTTGGATGTTGTATTTGGTCGTTAGATGTTTGTACGTCAACGGCAAAGGTAGTTGATGGTTTTGCATGTGTAGGCTATAGGTTTTAACCTATGAGCGCACCGCGTGCCGCATTTTGGATTTCGGAATTTGGTGTTAATAGCTTTGCGAATTCGTATTGATTGTAGGTACCTTCGCGTGGATTCCGAGACGACGAAGGGCATCGACTACGGCTAAGCGAGAAGTTTAGCAGGTGAGTAGATTTATACCTACCGGGAAAGTCGGGTGGATGGCGTTTAGCACCCCCGCAAATATTGGATTGAAAGATCGTTTGATTATTATATCCTGATAAATGATTGGCGACTAATATGATTTTAAGACTTGCAAAAGATAATATGATAGAAGTGGACATTAGTGAACATATTGGTTTAGGAGAATATGAAATGATAAGTGAATCATGATGAGTAATATTTGATAGAGAACAAGGGTGATGTTCATTTAATGTGTTGCGAGATATTAGTGTAAGGAATGGGTATACGATGTGATATGATGACTTAGTGTGATAGGTCGTTATTTGGATTCGAGTCGATTTGTGATGGTTGATACCTTTGTTGGTCCCCTGATATGAGATTGACATGGATGTGACCTGAGAGATTGGTATATAATTATCATGGATAATGATTGCATAACGAGTGATATGCCGTACGAGATTTAGATCCGTACCCCGATGTTGTATAGGTTGATAGAATCCCTATTTGTTAATTCCGCTGTACGTTAGATTACCGTACGCGATGACTTTTACCTGTTGATTTATCCATACCCTTCATTAGAGTATGCCGTACGATGGAATGTATCGTTCGTGATGTTGTGAGGCTGGATGCCGATTGATAGATTCACCGACTCGGTCTTATTGATATGTATACCCCATAGCATTTGGTTCATTATATGCATTATGCTGCATTCATGCTATTCTCAATGCATTTCTTATACCTGTGCTAGTACACCTATACCATTATCGATGATGCGTATGTTACACATACACAGATTTGCCGGCTCACACACTTCTTCATCGATAATTGCCATGTCACTTACACAGTAGAATTGCTATATCATGCTATGATATACTGCCATGTTCATATCACTATGCTAGGTTGCACGATATATTGACATGTACACCTACATACTTTGCTACAGCTACATGTACATCATGCATACATACTGACATGTACACCCACATATTTTGCTACAGTTGCATATACCCCTAGGTGGTATTGCATTGACATGTGATATTGAGACGTTGACTATTGGGCCATTGCACTTATGAAATGCATCATACATACTTGATTACATGTAGATACTTATACCTTGCTACAGTTACATGTACACTTCATATGATGCTGCACTTGATTTCGGAGAATTTGGGAACCGCATGATATATTTTAAAGCTGAATTCATTTAAAAGAGCGGTTTTCCCTTAATATGCTCATATTGTCGTTTTATGTTGCATATATCAGTTTTTCATGGATTTACGCATTGAGATATGGATTTCATGTGATTTATGGATTTGAGAACTATGGGGGTATTTCAAGAAATTATGTGTTGTTTGAAAACCCGGTTTCTCTTGATATGATATTTCAGTGCGTCCACCATGTGATTTATCGGTTCTGAGATTAGCATGTGAAACCCGATTCGAGGAGCAGGAGGCACCGTCTGCGGGTACATGGTGGACTCGGTATGGTACCCCGGGGCGAGTGGTGATTTCGTGGTGTAGACGATAAAAGCCTGACAGAGGGACCACTACCTACCTGTGATAGTATTTGGACTCGGCGGTTATCGTGGGGATACCGACCGGAGTGATGTACGGACATGATATCAGGGCCAGTCGTGGCGGCAGCGCCTGAGTTATGAGGATTTACGTGTCGATGCTAGACACGGGTATTCATGATGTTTTCGGGTGTCGGTGGTAGACACCCAGGTTTCCATGATTTGATGGGGCATTGATGAACACACATTCTTTGATATCCTCATTTTTTTACCTGCATACTCTTTTATGATATTTACATGCAGGAGTTGTTGGGTCAGTGGTTGACACGTGGACAAGATCCACTGCATACATGCATTGATTTTATTGTTGGACGAGATCCACCTGCATACATGCATTGATTCATTGTTGGATGATATACACTTGCTGTTAGGCATTTATTATGTGTTGGCACATATGCAGATACGATCACCCTAGATATCATAGTATTACCTTTATGATATAGTTGACCTAGGAATCGTTGTTTATTTCGATCTCTACCTGTTGATGTTTTCTACTCACGAGTTGGCAACTCACCCCCGTTGTGTCACAGTTCTTACAGGTTGTCCGCTTGGATCAGATGCGGCATCGCTGGTACACAGCTGTTTTCGGGTGACTTGCTTGTGGTAGGTGTTACATGTTGGATCGTGCCCCTCTTGTATTCATTATTCATATTGTATCTAGTCACTCCATCAATTCAGAAATTAACAAATTGTATATGTTGCAGACTTAGAGGACTTGTAGTTGCGAGACTTGAGCGATGGGTTTTATGTTCGCTTTTGGGGTTGATATCTTGCTTTACTTTTCCTTATGTGGATCTTCGCCATTGGGCGTCGTATACTTGTGGTGGTTGTTTCCGCCGTTGGGCATGATTTGCTCCCGTTTGGGACGCTTTATTTATATTCTGTGTTGTACCTATAAATCCACGGTAGCGCCCCGGCCGTCTAACAGACGCCAAATGCGGAACAAAAACTTTTACAACTGGCGCTATCGCGTACTATAACCCGGATCTGCCATTAAAGCTAAACTAACAAACTACAAAGTGGGTAGAAGAGTTATACCGAACGATCCGAGTCCTTCGGTCTTCAACCATCATCCCACGGTTTGTTGCGGCTGCTCCGATCTACTGAATCTCTAGTCTTCTCGTCCAGGTGGCATCACGTCATCGGATCTATAAACGGGCTCCCGCCTCTGACCCGAGGCAACTCGGTCATCAAGTTTGCTAAAAGAGATGACCAAGATTGATGTAGAGAATGAGTAGAACACTTTGTCTCGCTTCGTCCAAAGCCATGGATGAACGGTTAATGAAGTTTCCATTTGAGTCGGATGATGGAATGAAATGAGCTATGAAATTTCCATACACCAAAACTATCATAATCTTTTAACCAAGTGAGAGTGAATTAATCAAGTGGGCATCCAAGAGGGGGCCGACCACAATATCAGGAGGTGGGGGTGAGTGTAGGAGGAAAGGGGGGTGACCACAAGCAAAGCTTATCATGAAGAAAATATCTTAAGCTTTACCAGAAAACATAAATGCAAAAGAATGAGTCACAATAACACATCATCTCTCATTTAATGCTAACTATGAATCACTAACTTAGTCACCTCTTCTAGAACCTTCCACACTCATGACTCACCTCATGACTCACCCAAAAGAAGAAAAGATAAATCCGCATTAAACCAAATGTTTAATACGGGTGATAGAAAACCGGAATCTGGCAACTTCCAAAAGTGATCCCGAAACGAATTTCAGGATAACCCCGTAACAGTATAAACATACCCGCATTTGTATTACGACCGAATACAAATGCAACTGAGACAAAGATATTATATCTACACAGTATAATACTCGGATCCGGCTTAAACCAAAGCCCACCAGTATTATCTGCCCGAAATATGACACGTGCGTAAACGCACGTGCATTTTCCGAACCCTGCCATAAAACCATACGGCCTCTACAACGTTTCGCCCGAACTTGGGAAACTATCTGTGGGGGACTCTAATGACTCGTCAGTACCCTGGCAGTGGGTTTAACCATAAGCCGTCAGCGGCACTAGCTGTGCGTAACGGCTGCCCATATACTGACCTCAAGGGAGGCTGATGAGCGAACTCATCCGGAAACCCTACTGAGCCTAATAGTGACAATGTATATACAGTCCGGTCCGTTCGTCTATGAGTATCGCATATCCGGCCTAGGAGGCTAGTAACGTCAGACCCCCAATAGCTGTATAAGTCGTGTCGGAGACAAGCCCTGAACACCCTGAGAAACTACCGGAGTACCTACCAGTAATTCTCACCTGCCTTGGCCAAGGACTTGGTGTAATGGCTTTCCTAGACACAGCGCGATCTCCACCCCCAATACCGGGAGAGACGAATCCCCTGCCGATCCGCTCACGTGCCTCCATGTGGCTCGGGACTGTACCCAAAAACTACCTGTTTTCATGACTCCTTTGAGCCGTGGTAGGGTAGAAATCATAGCACAGTGGGAACTCACACGAGACAAATGATGACCTCAGGTCGATGAACTAACCTGTACACATGTCACCAGAGAACTGCTATCTGACGATATGTATAATACAAACTAGCAGGTTCCCGGCGAGTCCTGTCCGGTGTACTCATAACCCAATGAGCACCTGTATACATCTTAGGTGATCCAACTGACACTAGTGGCTTGTGAGACTGGCCACCGCCCCTCGTCGGGGTCTCGACTTTATACACTAGTCTACTCCGGAGTATCGATGCCCTGTCTCGAAACTCCCACGACTAGGGACCACTATTAAGGATGTGCTTATGGACTACCCAACTCTCACGTATATGATCGCCCTCATACTGTTGGTAGTCAAGCAAGATCCTAAGGTCTCTATCAACGTGTAACATGTAATCAGTCACCTGAACATGTACACGACTGATAAAGGCAAACCGGATAGCATACTATCATCTCGAGTAAGGCTGTCCTACCGGCATAGGTCCTCCTCAATAATTGCAATCACGTGCCTGCGATCCAATAATTGACTTTGAGGGCACTATATCCAACAATCTCCCATTTGCACTTAAGGCTATTTATTGCGATGTCGCATACTCACAGCCCGTGTGATACCGAACACCCAACTCCTCTACTAATCAGTTTCACAAAGCCCGTTCGTAAAACTCTTGTGTTCGAGAAATAGCCTCAGTGAGTGGATCCGCCCTGATGTTTCTTTCTATGTCTCTCTTAATCTCAAGTTCGCGGAGAAAGCTATCTCCCGAATTGAGTAATACCTGTCTTAGAATATGTCTGGATATCTGATGGGACCTTGTTCATAAATGAACTCCAAATCCAAACTTCTTAGACTGTATCGATAACTGAACCTAATCAGTATCTAGCACCATGCCTCCCACAGTATCCTCTTGGACCACCTGTCCATAATACCGCCCCCTTCGTCAGAGGGAAAACTATAACTCTGACAATCTCTCTGTCATCCATGTCACCTTTGAAGCCTGGAATGATAACCGTCTCTGAAGGAGTCTGCCGTCATCAAATCCGTAGAACATGCACTTATGTTCTAAAACTGCTTCCTTATGTTTCTCCAGGATTGGATTAATACAAACTTATCGCATCTCTTGCAAAAACAACATTTGGTGTGGTACTTGACATCTTATGATTGACTCAATTGCCTAAGCAAGTGATATGCCAATCATGCACATCCCTCTCCTCTTTAGTCTTTAAGACACCTTTAGAGAGGGTGACTCCATCACCTGCAGGTACACCACCATGCCAGGAGTCACCTATTCTAAAAACCATTAGAATACTGTCAAAGTACCCACATTGGGAAACTACCTAAATCCAGATCTAAAACCATAGATCTAGAAACCAGAATGTCTGATATTATATCCATATCATGTCTGGAGAAACAACTATGTGACGACCACAGTACAACTGATCGTAGTATAGGAATTTTACTTCCTACTCTGTGTATGATATCCAAATACCAGGACATCACACCCTACTACCTTCTTAACAGATCCATCCCTTATTCTGATGAAGTCAAACCCATGACTGTCACATCAAAATTAGATGATCTATCTCTGCTATAACTGCTCAAGTCTATAAATAGACATAAGCAACTTGCCCACTATGCTTCCGCTGCTCCCACTGACTACAACAACCCTCTGGCAGAATAATATATACGTGCACTTCTAAAGCTAGTTTAGAACGACGCTATACTTAACCTCCTGCCGGGTCTCATAGCCTGGAACAACAGTAGTGTCAAGTCTGGGTAAGCAAGAACCTCCCTGTCACCATCCTTGAGGCTACCGGAGTACCTCTCGGGTCTCTGAGGTTACCCACCATATCTGCGGAGTGGCTAATGGAATGTCAAACCTACTTGAATCTTTAGGTCCTATTAAATTTTCCGTAATCGTTTGCGGTTCTGGAATCACTTCCAGTTCTACCATACTCCCACTACTGTTTTCTGAAAAAATCTATTTTACTAAAACTGTGGCGAGTCAAGAACAATATCACTCTTGATCTTCCAGATGGTAGAAAATCAACCCTCGTCATAGCCTGAGCCAACTCACAAACAGCCATTACAGAAACATGCCCTGAGTTATCCAGAGTCTGGTTTTAAGCATAAGCCGGACAACTCCCCGTACCTTAACATCGTTAAGATATGAACCATTCTATATCCAATATAGAAACTTTGGCACTTATTTGGAACTAGATTCTAATCATGCAGTTGTCTCCAGTGCATATCAACTTTTAATGGAGAGAGGCTAATCAGCATTACTCAACTTAGGAATCCTATCCAATTATGAGTAACCTGAAAGAGAAACAAGTTTCTCAAAACTTTTACTATCATCTGAATACCAATCATAAGAATCTACATCTTCGATCTCTTTGAAGAATCCCGATACTTACGACATCTGGTTCTCTACTTTATTCTTATACCCACAACTTCTCAAAACTTAGACCTTGTATTTCTACGAAATAGTTGTCTAAAAACTTGAGAAGTCATAAGTAAACAGAACATAGTACGAGGACCTACTCCTTTGTCCTGATGGACACTGGACAACATACAATACTCTGTATAAGTCCGCTGAGTTGAATAACTCAAAACCTGTGCGTCGTAGGTTGAAAACTGTACCCAGGCGATTTCCTCAAATATCACCAATTACAACGAATTCCGATATAATGAGGATGATCACCTAATTCCCAATAACTTCCTCCCACTCATCATCTGTAAAACCATATAGATGTGAGAATAAAACCTGGTAAATACATACCCTGGAGTAAGTATCTAATCGGGAAAACAGTTTTCCATTAACACTACACTGAAACATGAAAATGTTTCGTAGGGGTATCCTGGTATTCATAGTAATGCCTCTTCCATAATCCAATTCATGACTTTAACCGTATATTTCTTGGCTATCTCTCCAAATCCCTTTATTTGTCTTTAGTCGTTACCTTCTGTACACCATCGTTAGGCTAAATGGTTTTCTTCCTTCCCTACCGTTCGGCACCAGCCTATGGTTTGGAAGAAAACTATCCAGTAAGCATAATAGGTGTACCCTCCTCAATCTAGGAGTACTCACATCTTGAGAGAATGTGATGATAAAAGACAACTGAATAATACATTATTCTTTTAAAGGTGAAATAGGAGTGGCGATGAAGTACGCGGTTTGGTCGTGAATGATAACAGTCGCAATTTACTTTGCTCTCTTTCTAATCCCTTTATTTTGTCTTTACATATTACCTTCTGTACACTCTACTTAGGCTAATTGGTTTTCTTCATTCCCTACCTTTCGGCACCTGCCTATGGTTTGGAAGAAGACTATCCAATAAGCCTAATAGGTGTACTCTCCTAAACCAAGGAGCCCTCGCAACCTGAGAGAAGGTGATAATAAAAGACAACTGAATAAACCAATTCTATTTCTCCTGATCCTGGATCCATCCTCGAAGAAGTCCCTTTGAGTTCGTATATAACCATACGATGGATCTATCCAATGGAAGTGGATGTCCGTAGTAATACGGGGTGTTCTGAAAAATGCAAAGGGTAAAAGAAGGAGTGGCAATGACTTTTGCAACTCAGACAATCCAAAATCCAGTATTTTAAGAAAGTTCGGTCAACTTGGTCACTGAGTCATAGTCTAGGGTCGATCAAAGGTCGCTGCCAAAGAGAGAGAGAAAAGAAACACTCCGCGTGCACTCTAACCTAGATCAGAATGGTTATCACTTTATCTAATCCGGAAACCTCCCACTGTACTGTCAAATTCTTCTCCAAACCTAAAAGAAGAATCAATCGGGATCACCCGAAGCGTAAACCAACTCATCAGTAGGAATCGGGATTCAACTCTCATCGCATGATAACGTGACGGAATCCACTCACGTTATCACACTCCAGAAGGTATGTGCATGCCTGGCAAGTTTCAGTTTCTTTAGAAACTCCCGATATGATTTTTACCCCTTGTTCTTATGACCTTGACGAAAGCCAACAAATCATAAGTCACATGTCAAATTCTACCTGTCATATTCTTGTCAACTTGAACCCACCCGTACATACCCTTGACGAAAGCCAACAAGGTAATACGACTGTCCCAAACCAACACATCTATCCATGCAACAAATGAATACCCCAGCAGCTACCAAACACTATGCCTTGACGAAAGCCAACAAACATAGCTTGAATACTACTGACCATCCATAAGACATGACGGAGGGTTACGATTGGTTTTTGGCGAAAAACCTTTAACGTAATGAACTTGATCTCGTTGAAGGAACCAGATAGCTTTTTATAAAAATATAGTGGCGAAAACCTTTGCTAAAGAGGTCACTCCCGGTGAAGGGTTCTCGGCTCTTTCCTCATGGAATGAGGTGCAGGATATTCCAACTGAATACCGCGATACAAAACAACTTGTAATCGACTATAGTGAAGTTATTACCCTGACGCAAACTTCTGCCCAAGGGGTCACTCCCGGTGAAGGGATATCGGCCCTTGCCTCGTCGAATGAGGTGCAGGATATTCCAACCGAATACCACTATGCAAAACAAAAGAAAACGTCTTTGTAATAACACCTTTTAAAACTGTTCCAACAACATCCAAACAGGTTTGTTTTCCTTTGCATTGATCAGAATCAACGCAGTCACATCAGTTAATCACACCAGAAAAGAACGAAAATAAAATGTACGTATATGCCATTCGCATTCGTATCTGGGCCCTGTCATCACCCGTTAGGTTATTTAACTAACGACAGAGCGGGGACTGGACTAGCGCGGGTGTAAAACATATACAACATCTACTAGTATATATACCAATATACAATAATCGCTCCAGGCGTGATAATATGCAACATTACAGAAAAGAAATAAGCATCACAGAACAATACAGATAATCTGGGATCCCCGGGTTTCACAGAGCCGCTGCTGAAACCCGACGTTCCCCTGGTCGTGTGGATAGCCTGTGCAATGAAACCTAGACCCCTACGGGTGCGGCAAGTTACCCGCCAAAACCTGAAGCGAGGCAGCTCCCTACAGTAAAGTGAATGGATCACCCTGCACTTCATGGAATCCGGTAACATGAGCACCCCTCCTTGGGTCAACCTGCACCCCCTACGAGTGCGGCGAATAGTCTGCCAATTCTAGAGTGAGGCCCCTCTACCTCTCAAAGCCATGAGATGCGGACCCGTTGCCCTCCAGAACCTGGCTATCCGTGCACTCCGTCGCGGGGTAAAACCTAGTACAGAAATGAAAAATATGTACAACGGGTATATCGACCTCAGCCCGGTCGTGCCCCAAAAGAATATTATACAAACAAGCAGTGACGGCAGTTCACATGTTGGACACTCGTCCCGCAATATCAAATGTACAAATAAATCCAAACCGCACTACCATTGCACATTGCTATCCACCACGACAAATCCACAACATCACAACACAACACAGAACATCAACGCGAATGTCACGTTCGCAAATACGTCTAAAAGGACTATAGCAATTAGACGCAATTTACCGCTCGAATGACATTCACGGTCGGAGATATAATGTAAGTACTGTAAACTAACACGTTTAAATTTTGATTGACAAAACTTCCCGAAGTGGGCCCTACGTACATCTGCTGTACAGTAACAAAAACTGGGCCCAAAATAACAGTTCCTGAAACCACAATTTTCCAAGTAGAAGTCCCAGAAGAAAAACTACCCACTGATTCACCAAGACGGCCGTGTTTCCGCGGCTAAAGCATGGCTTTGGCGATGGATCCGCGGCCGTACGGTCGGATCAGACGATCGTATTTCTTCAGTGTCCTTTAAAAACCCTGCTCAATTTTCTGGTATACTCAAAATGATTTTTAGATCAGATTTAAAATGAACAGAAACTTTAGACTTGGAAATTGCGATTTTGAAAATTCCGCTCGATCGATGTTTTAAACGCGTTAGCACAAGTTAGTAAAGCTTAATGGCGAGGCTCTGATACCATGTAAGTCCACGGTAGCGCCCCGGCCGTCTAACAGACGCCAAATGCGGAACAAAAACTTTTACAACTGGCGCTATCGCGTACTATAACCCGGATCTGCCATTAAAACTAAACTAACAAACTACAAAGTGGGTAGAAGAGTTATACCGAACGATCTGAGTCCTTCGGTCTTCAACCATCATCCCACGCTTTGTTGTGGCTGCTCCGATATCCTGAATCTCCAGTCTTCTCGTCCAGGTGGCATCACGTCATCGGATCTTTAAACGGGCTCCCGCCTCTGACTCGAGGCAACTCGGTCATCAAGTTTGCTAAAAGAGATGACCAAGATTGATGTAGAGAATGAGTAGAACACTTTGTCTCGCTTCGTCCAAAGCCATGGACGAACGGTTAATGAAGTTGCCATTTGAATCGGGTGATGGAATGAAATGAGCTATGAAATTTTCATACACCAAAACTATCATAATCTTTTAACCAAGTGAGAGTGAATTAATCAAGTGGGTATCGAAGAGGGAGCCGGCCACAATATCAAGAGGTGGGGGTGAGTGTAGGAGGAAAGGGGGTGACCACAAGCAAAGCTTATCATGAAGAAAATATCTTAAGCTTTACAAGAAAACATAAATGCAAAAGAATGAGTCACAATAACACATCATCTCTCATTTAATGATAACTATGTATCACTAACCTAGTCACCTCTTTTAGAACCTTCCACACTCATGACTCACCTCATGACTCACCCAAAAGAAGAAAAGATAAATCCGCATTAAACCGAATGTTTAATACGGGTGATAGAAAACCGGAATCTGGCAACTTCCAAAAGTGATCCCGAAACGAATTTCAGGATAACCCCGTAACAGTATAAACATACCCGCATTTGTATTACGACCGAATACAAATGCAACTGAGACAAAGATATTATATCTACACAGTATAATACTCGGATCCGGCTTAAACCAAAGCCCACCAGTATTATCTGCCCGAAATATGACACGTGCGTAAACGCACGTGCATTTTCCGAACCCTGCCATAAAACCATACGGCCTCTACAACGTTTCGCCCGAACTTAGGAAACTATCTGTGGGGGACTCTAATGACTCGTCAGTACCCTGGCAGTGGGTTTAACCACAAGCCGTCAGCGGCACTAGCTGTGCGTAACGGCTGCCCATATACTGACCTCAAGGGAGGCCGACGAGCGAACTCATCCGGAAACCCTACTGAGCCTAACAGTGACAATGTATATACAGTCCAGTCCGTTCGTCTATGAGTATCGCATATCCGGCCTAGGGGGCTAGTAACGTCAGACCCCCAATAGCTGTATAAGTCGTGTCGGAGACAAGCCCTGAACACCCTGAGAAACTACCGGAGTACCTACCAGTAATTCTCACCTCCCTTGGCCAAGGACTTAATGTAATGGCTTTCCTAGACACAGCGCGATCTCCACCCCCAATACCGGGAGAGACGAATCCCCTGCCGATCCGCTCACGTGCCTCCATGTGGCTCGGGACTGTACCCAAAAACTACCTGTTTGCACGACTCCTTTGAGCCGTGGTAGGGTAGAAATCAAAGCACAGTGGGAACTCACACGAGACAAATGGCGACCTCAGGTCGATGAACTAACCTGTACACATGTCACCAGGGAACTGCTATCTGACGATATGTATAATACCAACTAGCAGGTTCCCGGCGAGTCCTGTCCGGTGTACTCATAACCCAATGAGCACCTGTATACATATTAGGTGATCCAACTGACACCAGTGGCTTGTGAGACCGGCCACCGCCCCTCTTCGGGGTCTCGACTGTATACACTAGTCTACTCCGGAGTATCGATGCCCTGTCTCGAAACTCCCACGACTAGGGACCACTATTAAGGATGTGCTTATGGACTACCCAACTCTCACGTATATGATCGCCCTCATACTGTTGGTAGTCAAGCAAGATCCTAAGGGCTCTATCAACGTGTAACATGTAATCAGTTACCTGAACATGTACACGACTGATAAAGGCAAACCAGATAGCATAATATCATCTCGAGTAAGACTGTCCTACCGGCATAGGTCCTCCTCAATAATTGCAATCACATGCCTGCGATCCAATAATTGACTTTGAGGGCACTATATCCAACAGTACCCGTTTTCGGGGTTAGTTTTTACAAGGGAGGTGCTGCCCAAATTTTTAAAAGGCAAAACATGATTTACTATACCTTTATTTCAAAGCTTCACCTCTTTATTTCTTAAAAAGGTTTAGATTTCTGAGTTTCAACTTACTTTAATTACGTTACGCCTATAGACGTCGCGTGATTTATGTGTTGGCCGCGTGCTAATATTTTGGGTCGTGACAAAGTTGGTATCAGAGCGCTAGGTTTAACCTTAGTTCAAGTCTAGGTTTGACTATGTGGGGTCTAGGGCGGATATAATTGGAACCTAGGCTTGACCTTACGGAACTTAGACTTGAACAAGGGGGTGTTAGACCCGAACTTTCGTTTCATAGGCTGACCCTGATTGATGGAGTAGGTAGCTTGAGTAGAGTGACGTACCGTACGTATGTTCCGCAGCATATTTACGACACGATACTCCACTTAAGTGAACTTAGGATGTATATATCTTGAGACTGGTGATTCTCTTCGTTCCTTTGATTTTATATCCATTGAGATACTTGATTTTATTCGCTTCCATGATCATACTCTCAGTGATTTGACTCCTCCTTATGATCATGTATCCATTTTGGGATCTGTTGACTCTTTCAGCCCTTGATCTTTTCGTCAATACTTGATTGAGGTTCCTGTCACCATGGTTTGAGCGCAGATTGAGTTGCTGCTGGTGATGCGGTCAGGGTGAGCTCGTCGTGGACGAGGACTGACCATCGTGTTTTCTGGTGACATGGGAATGTATCGATGCAGTGTTGTATTGTTGTGACCCCTCGTGTGAGACAAGTGTGCGGTTTTGTACCGGATGACCGGGCCTTTGTTAGAGGCTGCCTATTGGGAGAGGACTGTTGAGGTATAGCCTACCTCAAAGATTGTGATGTTGTCTACTGTGTAGACAGATGACTGAGATGTTGCTGAGATTGATGTGATGTCGCTTCCAGAGCTTACGAGCTGAGATCGCTGGAGCTTTCAGGCAGTGAGGCGACAGGTGATAGCTAGCTATCCTGAGTTGTGAGACGAAGGTGATTCGTCTGATTGATGCGCCGACGCGGCCCAATTGAGTTGAAGATTTCCAGTGTGGAGAGTCTTACTCAGGTTTAGAGTAGATCGACCCAGAGATGACCGTTGATGTATCGTCTATCCTTGCGGATTGGGGGCATTGTTTAGCATGCGGACAAAGGATGTTCACATGTCATTTAGGCGGAGTTGAAAGGTTTGAACGAATGTCAGAAAACCCATTTTCCCAAGTTTAAAGTATTCGGAAGGACATGCAAGTGCTTCTATGGACCCTCTAGAAGAATGAAACCCTAACTCGACGTGATGACCATGAAACCGCTTTTGAACCTGAGGGTTTGCGGCAGTTTAGCGGTGCCATCAGTGAGGCTTGGGTCTGCCCTTCTACGGTCGGTCCATAGGTACTGTGGTATATACCGAATATTATTAAACCGTGCTCAGGTGTTGAGCTCTCGGAAAATGTTGGGACTTTTGATGACTCGATTGAAAACTTTAACGCCGTCCGGATATCCTGTGATAGGAGATCAGCAACAAGATCAGCTTCGGATAGAGGACCTCACCAGGTGTATTGTGAGTTGATCGAGGACGGGCGAGTATTGAGTATTCCTCCATTTGTTGGGACGGGTTCCCTAGGACGTGTTCGGCTAGATATCTTCGATAGAGTGATGAAGATACCGTGTTCGTAGTTCGAGTCCGTGTGAGAGACTCCAGATTGACTGTAGCCGAGAACATTTGCGGTACGCAGATAGCATGATGCGACGTCAAGTGGACGATAATGAAGACGAGTGGGGCAAGAGGTTCGTACGAGACGTTAATGAGCTGTTGTTACTCCCCGTTGAGATTAGAGATCGGATATGTGTACAGAGGCGTTGAGATACGACCAGTTTCCGAGGAAAAGTTTTGCTGAGAACGCAGATGTCCAGAGAACGAGAAAGATTATGTAAGAGTACCAGCCTCCGTATAATTCGGCGTAGGCGAGATCGGAAGAGACCTTGAGCCGGTTCATTCCATGACACTGTTGCAATAAGATTTGCACCAAGGATCAGATGTGTTATGTGTATTCTGAGGACCCAGAGACAGAGGACGCCAGACCGTGGGCAGGGGAGAGCGGATGTTCTTGCTCTGCCAGTTTGGGTGCACCGACTCTTTCTTCGACATTGTAGGAGGTGTACCTCAATGTCATTTGTTGCGATTTGCGTTATGATCCGAGTATCACGCTTATATCGCTTGGATTGGATTTTCATGATATTTCGTGCACCATGGCTGCACCTACTGGGTATTTACATTTTGTGCATAGTTGTTGCACTGGATATACATTTTACACACTGTTGTATTGGTTTGTGAATTGTGCATATCTATTTGCACTTGATATTGATTTTGTGCCTTAGCTGCACATGTTTATGATTTCGTGGATTTCATACAGTTGATTTGATATGTGCATGTGACACGCACTCGATTTGATTTTAGCACTCGGTATAGCTCATATGTGCTTGCAGTGCATTGATACGTGTTTTGTGCACGCAGTTGCACACTTTTATGATTTTTATACACCTTGGTATGCTCGTGTGGTTTTCATACGCATTTGAGTTATTGATGATATTTCGTGCACGGGATGCACATGATTTGATATTTCGTGCACGAGGTGCACAGGATTGGTATTTCGTGCATTGGTTGCACTCGATTTATGCCTTTGAGCATTCATTTTGCCGGATTTGTGTTTTCGTGCGCGTGCATACTTGATGTTCGTTTTCGTGCATGCTACTGCACTTGATGCTTATTACGGACCTGACGTGCTTGGGTCGGATTTTGCGGATATTAGGCGCTTGATTTAGATTTTTATTCGTGCAAGTGGGATGCACTTGATTCAGATTTTATTCGTGCATGACGGATGCACTTGAGTTTGATTTTCGCGCATATTGAGCTCATGATATGAGATGTGATTTGTGCACACCGGATGCACTCTATTGGGATTTTTGTTCATGCATATAGTTGCACTGGATTGAGATTTTCGTGCACTATAGATGCACTAGATGTTGTTGTCGTGCACACCTGTTGCACTGGACAGATGCTTTTGTGCACACCAGTTGCACTTAGTTTTTCTTTTGTACATATTGGCATTTGTATTTGGCTTTGATTTCCGTGCGCACCAGACGCACGTGATTGTTGGATGAAATCTTAGGAGGGAGCTCACCCCGGGCGGCCCGGCAGTCCACTCTTGACCCGATCCGCCAGCTGGTCGGGACAAGAGCCTTTTGAGGATGATTTTGCTTTTGAGCACTTTGTTTTCATGATAAGGCCCTATACTTTGTAGTAGCCTAACAGGACTGATCAGAGAATGGTACCTGTATACTTTGGATGCATAAAAATTTTACCAAGAGGTTTTCAAAACGGAGCTATAGTCTCGCTATTTCTTACGTGTCTGCGTATGACACGAAAGTTTACAAATAAAGCCTTTGGGGATATTTCAAAAAGGCGGAACGTATATTTTGAGCAAAACATATATGATAGTATATTATTACTTTACAAATGAGCATCCGCCACTTGTGCCGTGAGTTACGCATTACGCGGCAAGTCAGAAAAGATTATGCATATGATTTATTCGGTTTTTGGAGATTTTTTTTCCAAACAGGATGCGTACTATATATGTATTATGGTAATTGATTAGTGCATATGGGATTTCAATAGTGGATTTGAGATTTGAATCTCCTTTGTGACTCCGATGATATACGTGCAAGTCCGTTGATTTGCGTGACGCTTGACGGAGATCGGTTTTGAGTTTAGTACTCATTTTTCCGGCGCGCAGGATGCGCTGTGGTTTTCTGTTTCTTCCGTTATTTCGGAGCCCCGTTGATTTAGCTGGTTATTGCAATGTTTTAGCATTTGGGAGTTTAAATTTAAATTTAAATTCGGAGACCGAATTTCTTTAAGGGAGGAAGATTGTAACGTTTCGGAAATCGTTATACGAATTTTTCCGTTTTAGGGTAAAATAGTCGGTATTTTCCGTTTTAACCCGATTGTGTTCAAACTTCCGTATAAACTTGCCGGCACCTAGTTTAGCTAAAATAAAGCTAGTGCGTGAGATTTGAGGGTCAATGGGAAGTTTTGGTTCAAATAGAATTTTTCCCTAATAAAATATTATTTGAAATGGTAAATTATGCACGTAAAATTGGGAAATTTCTTCTATGAGATTTATTGCTAATCAAATCACCAAAGTGAGTTTAGAACCTTCTTTTTAAATATCTAGATTTTTTGTGATGACTAATGGTTTAATTTTAAAAAGAAAATAAAGAAGGAAAATGTGGCAAATTGCATTTAATGTTGCATTTATTGTTTTGTGTTAGATATTTCCTTGCAATTTCACAGATCCCCTCCACTCTCATGGCCGAGCCCCCCAAATTCTGCCCCAAAATTTTTCTTGCTCATTTCCTTCATCTCAAAGCTCATTTTACCTCCAAAATTCCTTAAATAAATCCACAAAACTCCTAAATAAAAGTAAACCCATTATTTCCTTTCACAAATCTAGCTTGGATCTTCATGAAAAAAGCATCATTTTGGAGGGTTAATTTTGGCGATGTTGCAAAATTTGAGATCTTATTTATGAGGTATAAATCCTAAATCTAATCCTAATTTGTTGCTTAATTCTTTAGCTTGCTTAATTAAGTGTTTATTATAGCTTTAAAGTTTATGTTTAAATTAATTCATGATAATAATTATGAAATCAAGTTAGGATTTTGATGTGCTTATGTTGTTAAGCAAGATGTGTAGATTTGGAAAAGTTAAGTATTTTATGAAAATGATAATTGTTATTTTTCCTAATCGCTTATTAAGCTTAATCGCAAACTAGGTTTTTCTAACTCATTTTTGGGAAAGATTAAAAATATGGAAGGGGTTTGGATAACTTAGTTAAGTTATTATATGATGTTTGAAATCGCTAGAATTGTTAAATTTCTAGACTTGTGCTAATTTGAGACAAAATGATATAAACTGCTTACTAGCTTTTCGGTAAAATTTGGCGTGGGTTTTAAATGAAAGTGGAGATGACGTAATTATTAATACCTACGATATTTATTGTTTTTGTAAATGCATATTGGTATTATTGGGTTTTTAATGTGGCAGTTTTCATGTATAGCGACCCTATTTATGGTTTCGACAACGTTTTCCGATATTTGGATTATTGGTTTTGAGTTTGGATGTTGTATTTGGTCGTTAGATGTTTGTACGTAAACGGCAAGGGTAGTTGATGGTTTTGCATGTGTAGGCTATAGGTTCTAACCTATGAGCGCACCGCGTGCCGTATTTTGGATTTTGGAATTTGGTGTTAATAGCTTTGCGAATTCGTATTGATTGTAGGTACCTTCGTGTGGATTCCGAGACGACAAAGGGCATCGACTACGACTAAGCGAGGAGTTTAGCAGGTGAGTAGATTTATACCTACCGGGGAAGTCGGGTGGATGACGTACAGCACCCCCGCAAATATTGGATTGAAAGATCGTTTGATTATTATATCCTGATAAATGATAGGCGACTGATATGATTTTAGGACTTACAAAAGATAATATGATAGAAGTGGACATTAGTGAACATATTGGTTTATGAGAATATGAAATGATAAGTGAATCATGATGAGTAATATTTGAAAGAGAACAAGGGTGATGTTCATTTAATGTGTTGCGAGATATTAATGTAAGGAATGGGTATGCGATGTGATATGATGACTTAGTATGATAGGTCGTTATATGGATTCGAGTCAATTTGTGATGGTTGATACCTTTGTAGGTCTCCTGATATGAGATTGACATGGATGTGACCTGAGAGATTGGTATATAATTATCATGGATAATGATTTCATAACGAGTGATATGCCGTACGAGATTTAGATCCGTACCCCGATGTTGTATAGGTTGATAGAATCCCTATTTGTTAATGCCGCTGTACGTTAGATTACCGTACGCGATGACTTTTACCTGTTGATTTATCCATACCCTTCATTAGTGGATGCCGTACGATGGATTGTACCGTTCGTGATGTTGTGAGGCTGGATGCCGATTGATAGATTCACCGACTCGGTCTTATTGATATGTATACCCCATAGCATTTGGTTCATTATATGCATTATGCTGCATTCATGCTATTCTCATTGCATTTCTTATACCTGTGCTAGTACACCTACACCATTATCGATGATGCGTATGTTACACATACACAGATTTGCCGGCTCACACACTTCTTCATCGATAATTGCCATGTCACTTACACAGTAGAATTTCTATATCATGCTATGATATACTGCCGTGTTCATATCTCTATGCTAGGTTGCACGATATATTGACATGTACATCCACATACTTTGCTACAGCTACATGTACATCATGCATACATACTGACATGTACACCCACATATTTCGCTACAGTTGCATATACCCCTAGGTGGTATTGCATTGACATGTGATATTGAGACATTGACTATTGCGCCATTGCACTTATGAAATGCATCATACATACTTCATTACATGTAGATACTTATACCTTGCTACAGTTACATGTACACTTCATATGATGCTGCACTTGATTTCGGAGAATTTGGGAACCGCATGATATATTTTAAATCTGAATTCATTTAAAAGAGCGGTTTTCCCTTAATATGATCATATTGTTGTTTTATGATGCATATATCAGTTTTTCATGGATTTACGCATTGAGATATGGATTTCATGTGATTTATGGATTTGAGAACCGTGAGGGTATTTCAAGAAATTATGTGTTGTTTGAAAACCCGGTTTCTCTTGATATGATATTTCAGTGCGTCCACCATGTGATTTATCGGTTCTGAGATTGGCATGTGAAACCCGATTCGAGGAGCGGGAGGCACCGTTTGCGGGTACATGGTTGACTCGGTATGGTACCCCGGGGCGAGTTGTGATTTCGTGGTGTAGACGATAAAATCCTGACAGAGGGACCACTACCTATATGCGATAGTATTTGGACTCGGCGGTTATCGTGGGGATACCGACCGGAGTGATGTACGGACATGATATCAAGGCCAGTCGTGGTGACAGCGCCTGAGTTATGAGGATTTACGTGTCGATGGTAGACACGGGTATTCATGATGTTTTCGGGTGTCGGTGGTAGACACCCAGGTTTCCATGATTTGATGTGGCATTGATGGACACACATTCTTTGATATCCCCATTTTTTTACCTGCATATGCTTTTATGATATTTACATGCAGGAGTTATTGGGTTAGTGGTTGACACGTGGACGAGATCCACTACATACATGCATTGATTTTATTGTTGGACGAGATCCACCTGGATACATGCATTGATTCATTGTTAGATGATATACACTTGCTGTTAGGCATTTATTATGTGTCGGCACATATGCAGATACGGTCACCCTAGATATCATAGTTTTATCTTTATGATATAGTTGACCTAGGAATCGTTGTTTATTTCGATTTCTACCTGTTGATGTTTTCTACTCATGAGTTGGCAACTCACCCCCGTTGTGCCACAGTTCTTGCAGGTTGTCTGCTTGGATCAGTTGCAGCATCGCTGGCACATAACTGTTTTCGGGTGACTTGCTTGTGGTAGGTGGTACATGTTGGATCGTGCCCCTCTTGTATTCATTATTCATATTGTATCTAGTTACTCCATCAATTCAGAAATTAGCAAATTGTATATGTTGCAGACTTAGAGGATTTGTAGTTGCGAGACTTGAGCGATGGGTTTTATGTTCGCTTTTGGGGTTGATGTCTTGCTTTACTTTTCCTTATGTGGATCTTCTCCATTAGGCGTCGTATATTTGTTATTTATACTTATTGTGGTTGTTTCCGCCGTTGGGTGTGATTTGCTCCCGTTTGGGTGTAAGTCTACGCTAGCGCCCCGGCAGTCTACAGACGCCAAATGCGGAACAAAAAACTTTTAACTGGCGCTATCGTATACTTTAACCCGGATCTGCCATTATTGCTAAACTAACAAACTGTAAAGAGTATAGAATGGTTATACCGAACGATCCGAGTCCTTCGTTCTTCAACCATCATCCCACGCTCCGTTGCGGCTGCTCCGATCTCGTCGATCGCCGATCTCCTCGTCGAGGTGGCACCACATGATCGGTTCTTTAAACGGGCTCCCACCTCTGACTCGAGGCAACTCGATCGTCAAGTTTGCTAAAAGAGACGACCAAGAATGATGTAGAGAATGAGTAGATGACTTTATCTCACTTCGTCCAAATCCGTGGACGATCGGTTAATGAAGTTGCCATTTGATCGGGTGATGGAAATGAAAGAAGCAATGAAATTTCCATGCACACAAATGCTATCATAATCTTTTCTCTAATGAATCAAGTGAGAGTGTGTGTATGAGGAGAGAGAGGGGGCCGGCCTCATATAGGAAGAGGGGGGTGACCGTAGGAGAGGGGGGTGACCACAAGCAAAAGATATTATCATAACAAATATCCTAAGGAAAACAAAACCACTAATAACAAAGCATGAGTCATTAGGCTAGTCATCAAAAACAATAATGACACCATTAATGCCTAATGAGTCATGAAGCCACTTCATCACTTCTAGAAGCTTCTAGAATGATGACTCACTCCATCTGAAGAAAAGATAAATCCGTCTTTAACAGAATGTTAAAAGACGGCTGATAGAAAACTGGAAACTGGCAACTTCCAAAAGTGATCCTGAAACGACTTTCAGGATAACCCCGAAACTGTATAAATATACCTGCATTTATATTACGACCGAATATAAATGCAACTGAGACAAAGATATTATACCTACTCAATATAATACTTGGATCCGGCTTAAACCAAAGCCGACCAGTATCATCTGTCCGAAAATCGACACGTGCGTAAACGCACGTGCATTTTCCGAACCCTGCCATAAAACCATACGGCCTCTACAACGTTTCGCCCGAACTTGGGAAACTTCCTGTGGGGGACTCTAATGACTCGTCAGTACCCTGGCAGTGGGTTTAACCACAAACCGTCAGTGGCACTAGCTATGCGTAACGGCTGCCCATGGACTGACCTCAAGGGAGGCCGAGGAGCGAACTCAAGGGAGACCGATGAGCGAACTCCTCCGAGAACCCTACTGAGCCTAACAGTGACAATGTATATACAGTCCGGTCCGTTCGTCAATGAGTATCGCATATCTGTCTAGGGGGCTAGTAACGTCAGACCCCCAATAGCAGTATAAGTCGTGTCGGAGTGAAGCCCAAATACACCCTGAGATACTACTGGAGTACCTACCAGTAAATCTCCTACCATGGCCATGGATTTGTGTAATGGCTCTCCTAGACACAGCACGATCTCGCCCCCAATACCGGGAGAGACGAATCCCCTGCCGATCCGCTCACGTGCCTCCATATGGCTCGGGACTGTACCCAAAAGCTACCTGTTTGCACGACTCCTTTGAGCCGTGGTAGGGTAGAAATCAAAGCACAGTGGGAACTCACACGAGACAAATGACGACCTCAGGTCGATGAACTAACCTGTACACATGTCACCAGGGAACTGCTATCTGACAGTAGATATAATACTAACTAGCAGATTCCCGGCGAGTCCTGTCCGGTGTACTCATAACCCAATGAGCACCTGTATACATCTTAGGTGATCCAACTAACACCAGTGGCTTGTGAGACCGGCCACCGCCCCTCGTCGGGGTCTCGACTGTACACACTAGTCTACTCCGGAGTATCGATGCCCTGTCTCGAAACTCCCACGACTAGGGACCACAATTAAGGATATGCATATAAACTACCCAACTCTCACGTATATGATCGCCATCATACTGTTGGTAGTAAAGCAAGATCCTAAGGGCTCTATCAAAGTGTAACATGCAATCAGTCACCTGAACATGTACACGACTGATAAAGGCAAACCAGATAGCATACTATCATCTCGAGTAAGACTGTGCTACCGGGATAGGTCCTCCGCAATCATTGCAATCACGTACCTGCGATCCAATAATTGACTATGAGGGCACTATCCCCAACAATCTCCCACTTGCACTCAAGGCTAATATTGCGATGTCGACTACTCACAGCCCGTGTGAAACCGAACATCCAACTCCTCTACTAATCAGTTTCACAAAGCCCGTTTGTAAAACTATTGTGTTCGAGAAATAGCCTCGGTGAGTGGATCCGCCTAGAAGTTTCTTTCTGTATCTCTCTTAATCTCAAGTTCGCGGAGAAAGCCATCTCCCGAATTGAGTAGTACCTGTCTTAGAATATGTCTGGATATCTGATGGGACCTTAGTTCATAAATGAACTCCATATCCAAACTTCTTAGACTGTATGGATCACTGAACCTAATCAGTATCCGGCACCATGCCACCCACAGTATCCTCTGGAACCACCTGTCCACAATACTGTCCCTCGTCAGAAGGAAAACTAAAACTCTGACAATCACTCTGTCATCCATGTCACCTTTGAAGCCTGGAATGATAACCGTCTCCCGAAAGAGGCTGCCGTTATCAAATCCATAGAACATGTACTAATGTTCTAAAACTGCTTCCTTATGTTTCTCCAGGATTGGATTAATACAAACTTATTGCATCTAGTGCAAAAACAACATTTGGTGCGGTACTTGACATCTCATGATTGACTCAATTGCCTAAGCAAGTGATCTGCCAATCATGCACATCCCTCTTCCCTTTAGTCTATACGACAGCTTTAGAGAGGGTGACTCCATCACCTGCAGGTACACCACCATGCTAGGAGTCAACTATTCCAAAAACCATTAGAATATCTGTTAAAGCACCCACATTGGGAAACTACCCAAATCCAGATCTAAAACCATAGATCCAGAAACCAGAATGTCAAATATTATATCCATATCCTGTCTGGAGAAACAACTGTGTGACGACCACAGTACAACCGATCGTAGTATAGGAATTTTACTTCCTACTCTGTGTATGTCATCCAGATACCATGACACCACACCCTACTACCTTCTTAACTGATCCATCCCCTATTCTGATTGAAGTCAAACCCATGACTTTCACATCAAAATTAGATGATCTATCTCCGCTATAACTGCTCAAGTCTATAAATAGACATAAGCTACTTGCCCACCAAGCTTCCGTTGCTCCCACTGACTATGACAACCCTCCTACCGGGTCTCATATCCTGGAACAACAGTAGTGTCAAGTCTGGGTAGATAAGAACCTCCCTGTCACCGTCCTTGAGCCTACCGAAGTACCTCTCGGGTGTCTGAGGTTACCTACCATACCTGCGGAGTGGCTATTGGAATGTCAAATCTGATTGAATGTATAGGTCCTATTAAATTTTCCGTAATCGTTCGCGGTTCTGGAATCACTTCCAGTTCTACCATACTCCCACTACTGTTTTCTGAAAAAGATCCATTTTTACTAAAACTGTGGCGAGTCAAGAACAATATCACTATTGATCTTCCAAATGGTAGAATATCAACCCTCGTCATAGCCAGGGTCAACCCACAAACAGCCATTACAGAAACGTGCCCTGAGTTATCCAGTGTCTGGTTTTAATCATAAGCTGGACAACTCCCCGTACCTTAATATCTTTTAAGGTACGAACTATTCTATATCCAATATAGAAACTTTGGCACTTATTTAATTGGAACCATATTCAATCCATGCATCTGTCTCCAGTGCATATCAACTTAATGGAAAGAGGCTAATCAGCATTACTCAACTTAGGAATCCATCCAATTATGAGTAACCTGAAAGAGAAACACGTTTCTCAAAACCATCACTATCATCTGAATACCAATCACAAGAATCTACATCTTCGATCTCTTTGAAGAATCCCGATACTTGTGATACCTGGTTCTCTACTTTATTCTTATACCCACAACTTCTCAAAACTTAGACTTTGTATTTCTACGAAACACTTGTCTAAAAACTAGAGAAGTTATAAGTAAACAGAACATAGTACGAGGACCTACCCCTTTGTCCTGATGGACACTTGGACAACATACAATACTCTGTATAAGTCCGCTGAGTTAAACAACTCAAAACCTGTGCGTTGTAGGTAGAAAACTGTACCCTGGTGATTTCCTCAAATATCACCAATTACTACGAATTCCGATATAATAAGGATAATCACCTAATTCCCAATATCTTACTCCCAATCATCATCTGTAAAACCATACAGATATGAGAATGAAACCTGGTAAATACATACCCTTGGAGTAAGTGTCTAATCGGGAAAACAGTTTTCCATTAACAATGCACTGAAACATGAAAATGTTTCCTAGGGGTATCCTGGTATTCATAGCAATGCCTCTTCCGTAATCCAATTCATGACTTCAACCGTATATTTTATTGCCATCTCTCCAAATCCCTTTATTTGTCTTTAGTCGTTACCTTCTGTACACCATCGTTAGGCTAAATGGTTTTCTTCCTTCCCTACCGTTCGGCACCAGCCTATGGTTTGGAAGAAGACTATCCAGTAAGCATAATAGGTGTACCCTCCTAAACTAAGGAGTACTCACATCTCGAGAGAAGGTGACGATAAAAGACAACTGAATAATACCTTATTCTTTTAAAGGTGAAATAGGAGTGGCGATGAAGTACGCGGTTTTGGTCGTGAACGATATCAGTCGTAATTTACTTTGCCCTCTTTCTAATCCCTTTATTTTGTCCTTACATATTACCTTCTGCACACCCTACTTAGGCTAATTGGTTTTCTTCATTCCCTACCTTTCGGCACCAGCCTATGGTTTGGAATAAGACTATCCAATAAGCGTAATAGGTGTACTCTCCTAAACCAAGGAGCTCTCGCAACCTGAGAGAAGGTGATAATAAAAGACAACTGAATAAACCAATTCTATTTCTCCTGAACCTTGATCCATCCCCGAAGAAGTCCCTTCGAGTTCGTATATAACCATACGATGGATCTATCCAATGGAAGTGGATATCCGTAGTAATACGGGTGTTTTGAGAAATGCAAAGGGTAAAAGAAGGAGTGGCAATGACTTATGCAACTCAGACAATCCAAAAGCCAGTATTTTAAGAAGGTTCGGTCAACCTGGTCACTGAGTCATAGTCTAGGGTCGGTCAAAGGTCGCTGCCAAAGAGAGAGAGAGAAAAGAAACACTCTGCGTGCACTCTAACCTAGATCAGAATGGTCATCATTTTATCTAATCCGGAAACCTCCCACTGTCCTGTCAAATTCTCCTCCAAACCTAAAGAAGAATCAATCGGGATCACCCGAAGAGTAAACCAACTCATCAGTGGGAATCAGGATCCAACTCTCATCGCATGATAACGTGATGGAATGCATCCATGTTACTCATACTCCAGAAGGTATGCGCATACTCGGCAAGTTTCAGTTTCTTTAGAAACTCCTAATATAGTTTTTGCCCCATGCTCTTATGATCGTGACTAAGGGCCAGCCCACCATAAGTCACATGTCAAGTTCTTCCCATCATTATCTTGTTAATTTGAACCCACCCGTACTCGCCCTTGACTAAGGGCCAACAAGGCTGTACGACTGTCCCAAACCAACTCATCTATCTATGCAACATGTGAACACCCCAGCAGCTACCAATCACTATGTCCTAGCTAAGGGCTAGACCAACATAGCTTGAATACTACTGACTATTCATATGAAATGACGGAGGGCTACGGCTGGTTTTTGGCGAAAAACCTTTAGCGTAGTGAACTTGATATCGCTGAAGGAACCTGATAGCTTTTTAAAATATAGTGGCGAAAACCTTTTGCTAAAGAGGTCACTCCCGGTAAAGGGATCTCGGCTCTTTCCTCGTGGAATGAGGTGCAGGATATTCCACTGAATACCGCTATGCAAAGCAACATGTAATCGACTATAGTGAAGTTATTACTCTGACGCAAACATCTGTCCAAGGGGTCAGTCCCGGTGAAGGGATATCGGCCCTTGCCTCGTCGAATGAGGTGCTGGATATTCCACTGAATACCTCTATGCATAACAAAAGGAAACGTCTTTGCAATAACACTTTTTAAATTGTTCCAACAACTGTATACAGTTTTGTTTTACTTTGCGTTGATCAGAATCAACGCAGTCCCATCAATCAATCACACCAGAAAAGAACGAAAATAAAATGTACGTATATGCCATCCGCATTCGTCACTGGGTCCCGTCATCACCCGTTAGGTTACTTAACTAACGACAGAGCGGGGGCTGGACTAGCGCGGGTGTAAAACATATACAACATCTAATAGTATATAAACCAATATACATAATCGCTCCAGGCGTGATAGTATGCAACATTACAGAAAAGTAATAAGCATCACAGAACAATACAGATAATCTGGGATCCCCGAGTTTCACAGAGCCGCTGCTGAAACTCGACGTTCCCCTGTCGTGTGGATAGCCTGTGCAATGAAACCTAGACCCCTATGGGTGCGGCAAGTTACCCGCCAAGACCTGAAGCGAGGCAGCCCCTTACAGCATAGTGAATGGACCACCCAGCACTCCACGGAATCCGGTAAGCTTGGGCACCCCTCCTTGGGTCAACCTGTACCCCCTACGAGTGCGGCGAATAGTCTGCCAATTCTGAAGTGGGGCCCCTCTGCCTCTCAAAGCCATGAGCCGCGGACCCGTTGCCCCCCAGAACCCGGCTATCCGTGCACTCCGTCTCGGGGTAAAACCTAGTACAGTAATGAAAAATAGTACAATAGGTACATCGACCGCAACCTGGTCGTGCCCCAAAAGAATATTATACAACAGGCAGTGACGGCAGTCCACAAGTTGGACGCTCGCCCCGCAATATCAAATGTACAAATAAACTCAAACTGTACTATCATTGCACACTGCTATCCACCACGACAAATCCGCAACATTACAGCACAACACAGAACATCAACGCGAATGTCACGTTCGCAAACCCGTCTAAAAGAGCTATAGCAATCGGACGCGGTTTACCGATCAAATGACATTCCCGGTCGGAGATATAATGTAAGCACTGTAAACTAACGTGTTTAAATTTCGATCGACCAAAGACCAAATATCAAAAAATGGGCCCCACAGCTTACTGGTGAACAGTAACAAAATCTGGGCCAAAACTTTATATACCAAAAACCACAAAATCCCACCAAGAACCCACTGGAAAAATTTGGGGCCACGAGCTCAATGTTTGGCCGCGGAAGCGCGGTCAAACCAATGGTTTGACCGCCTTTCCGCGGTGGTATCATTGAGTCACGTGCCCAAATTTCTTCGTCGTTCTTAGAATTCCCTGCACGGATTTTTAAGACATCCAGAAATTAATTTCGACACCGTTTAAAATCAACAGAAACAGTCGTGCAAGGATTTTGTCGTTTTTGATTTTCGGTCGGATCGATGTTTTGAACGCGTTAGCACAAGTTAGTATAGCAAAATGGTTAGGCTCTGATACCACTGTAAGTCTACGCTAGCGCCCCGGCAGTCTACAGACGCCAAATGCGGAACAAAAAACTTTTAACTGGCGCTATCGTATACTTTAACCCGGATCTGCCATTATTGCTAAACTAACAAACTGTAAAGAGTATAGAATGGTTATACCGAACGATCCGAGTCCTTCGTTCTTCAACCATCATCCCACGCTCCGTTGCGGCTGCTCCGATCTCGTCGATCGCCGATCTCCTCGTCGAGGTGGCACCACATGATCGGTTCTTTAAACGGGCTCCCGCCTCTGACTCGAGGCAACTCGATCGTCAAGTTTGCTAAAAGAGACGACTAAGAATGATGTAGAGAATGAGTAGATGACTTTATCTCACTTCGTCCAAATCCGTGGACGATCGGTTAATGAAGTTGCCATTTGATCGGGTGATGGAAATGAAAGAAGCAATGAAATTTCCATGCACACAAATGCTATCATAATCTTTTCTCTAATGAATCAAGTGAGAGTGTGTGTATGAGGAGAGAGAGGGGGCCGGCCTCATATAGGAAGAGGGGGGTGACCGTAGGAGAGGGGGGTGACCACAAGCAAAAGATATTATCATAACAAATATCCTAAGGAAAACAAAACCACTAATAACAAAGCATGAGTCATTAGGCTAGTCATCAAAAACAATAATGACACCATTAATGCCTAATGAGTCATGAAGCCACTTCATCACTTCTAGAAGCTTCTAGAATGATGACTCACTCCATCTGAAGAAAAGATAAATCCGTCTTTAACAGAATGTTAAAAGACGGCTGATAGAAAACTGGAAACTGGCAACTTCCAAAAGTGATCCTGAAACGACTTTCAGGATAACCCCGAAACTGTATAAATATACCCGCATTTATATTACGACCGAATATAAATGCAACTGAGACAAAGATATTATACCTACTCAATATAATACTTGGATCCGGCTTAAACCAAAGCCGACCAGTATCATCTGTCCGAAAATCGACACGTGCGTAAACGCACGTGCATTTTCCGAACCCTGCCATAAAACCATACGGCCTCTACAACGTTTCGCCCGAACTTGGGAAACTGCCTGTGGGGGACTCTAATGACTCGTCAGTACCCTGGCAGTGGGTTTAACCACAAACCGTCAGTGGCACTAGCTATGCGTAACGGCTGCCCATGGACTGACCTCAAGGGAGGCCGAGGAGCGAACTCAAGGGAGACCGATGAGCGAACTCCTCCGAGAACCCTACTGAGCCTAACAGTGACAATGTATATACAGTCCGGTCCGTTCGTCAATGAGTATCGCATATCTGTCTAGGGGGCTAGTAACGTCAGACCCCCAATAGCAGTATAAGTCGTGTCGGAGTGAAGCCCAAATACACCCTGAGATACTACTGGAGTACCTACCAGTAAATCTCCTACCATGGCCATGGATTTGTGTAATGGCTCTCCTAGACACAGCACGATCTCGCCCCCAATACCGGGAGAGACGAATCCCCTGCCGATCCGCTCACGTGCCTCCATATGGCTCGGGACTGTACCCAAAAGCTACCTGTTTGCACGACTCCTTTGAGCCGTGGTAGGGTAGAAATCAAAGCACAGTGGGAACTCACACGAGACAAATGACGACCTCAGGTCGATGAACTAACCTGTACACATGTCACCAGGGAACTGCTATCTGACAGTAGATATAATACTAACTAGCAGATTCCCGGCGAGTCCTGTCCGGTGTACTCATAACCCAATGAGCACCTGTATACATCTTAGGTGATCCAACTAACACCAGTGGCTTGTGAGACCGGCCACCGCCCCTCGTCGGGGTCTCGACTGTACACACTAGTCTACTCCGGAGTATCGATGCCCTGTCTCGAAAGTCCCACGACTAGGGACCACAATTAAGGATATGCATATAAACTACCCAACTCTCACGTATATGATCGCCATCATACTGTTGGTAGTAAAGCAAGATCCTAAGGGCTCTATCAAAGTGTAACATGCAATCAGTCACCTGAACATGTACACGACTGATAAAGGCAAACCAGATAGCATACTATCATCTCGAGTAAGACTGTGCTACCGGGATAGGTCCTCCGCAATCATTGCAATCACGTACCTGCGATCCAATAATTGACTATGAGGGCACTATCCCCAACATTGGGATGCTTTATTTATATTCTGTGTTGTACCCGTTTTCAGGGTTAGTTCTTACAAGGGAGGTGCTGTCCAAATTTTCAAAAGACAAAACATGATTTACTATACCTTTATTTCAAAACTTCACCTCTTTATTTCTTAAAAAGGTTTAGATATCTGGGTTTCAGCTTACTTGAATTACGTTACGCCTATAGACGTCGCGTGATTTAAGTGGTGGTCGCGAGCTAATATTTTGGGTCATGACAGGAAAGAACAAGAAGAAATCCACCAAGACGAGAGGTGGAATCAAGAAGGCAAAGGGGAAATACAATTCCAAAGCTGCGGAGTCGGGAAAAGGAGAATGTTTCTTTTGCAAGAAGATGGGACACTGGAAGCAGAACTGTACTGAGTACCTTGGTCTCATGAAAAGGAAGCATGGTGATGCTTCAGCTTCAGGTGTGCTTGTAACTGAAAACTGTTTTTCTATAAACTCTGCTTCCTGGGTATTGGATACCGGTTCGGGTTCTCATATCTGCAATTCTGTGCAGGGGCAGAGAAATAGTAGAGTTTTAAAGACCGGTGATCATACTCTCCGAGTTGGAAATGGTTCCAATGTACATGCAGTTTCAGTAGGAGAGTATCACCTAGGGTTGCCATCGGGTTGTATATTGGTTTTGAACCCATGTTATTTTGTACCAAGTATGCTTTGTAATATAATATCCATTTCTTTGTTAGACAATGAAGGATATCATTTTGTATTGCAGCATAATGTTATGAACATTAAATTGAATCAAGAGTTGATTAGTTGTGGTACACTTAATAACGGGATATACGTCCTGAATCAACACACAATTTTCAACATACAACACACAAATAAAAGAAAATTTTCAGATATAAATGAAGCTTTTCTTTGGCATTGTAGACTTGGTCATATTAATGAAACAAGACTAAACAAGCTTCATAAAGATGGATATTTAAATCCTTTTGAGTATAAATCTTATGCGTCTTATCAGTCTTGTATCAAAGGGAAAATGACCAAAACTCCGTTTACTGGACACGGAGAAAGAGCTACTGAGCTCTTGGGCCTCATACATAGTGATGTATGTGGGCCAATGTCTACACATGCGAGAGACGGTTTTTCTTACTTCATAAATTTTACTGATGATTTCTCAAGATTCGGTCATGTGTTTTTATTAAAGCATAAGTCTGAAGCTTTCGAGAAATTTAAGGGGTACAAACTTGAAGTAGAAAAACAAACAGGAATGAGCATCAAAATACTTCGATCAGATCAAGGTGGAGAGTATCTTAGTACAGAGTTTTCGAACTTCCTAAAAGAGAATGGGATTCTCTCTTAGCTCGCTCCCCCTTACACGCCACATCACAACGGTGTGTCAGAGCGACGGAATCGTACCCTATTAGATATGATACGATCCATGATGAGTGATACTGAGTTGCCTCTCTCATTTTGGGGGCATGCATTGGAGACTGCAGCTTTTTTGTTGAACAAAGTTCCAACCAAAACCGTGTCTACCACTCCATATGAGATATGTTATGGGAAGAGACCATCTCTTAAACGAGTTAAGATTTGGGGTTGTCCGGCTTTTGTTAAAAAGCAGAATCCAGACAAACTCGAGACACGATCGGTCAAGTGTATATTTGTGGGATATCCGAAACATTCATTTGGTTATCTTTTCTACCACAAGGATGAACAAAAGGTGTTTGTTTCTCAATATGCCGCGTTTTTAGAAAATGAGGTTTTTCCAAATGATGCTGATGACAATATGGTAGATCTAGAAGAGGTTCTAGAGACACAAGTTACAAATGACGACTTGGTTGAACCTGAAGTTGCAACAGAACTTAATGAACCTCAGATACTCCGTAGATCTGGTAGGACTTCTCGCCCACTGGAGAGATGCTACGGTTTTCTCGTTGATGGTGATGGAGAAGATTGCATCATGGATGATGATAACCTACCAGTTTTCAGCAAGCTATCACGAGTGGTGACTCTGTGAAGTGGCTGGATGCCATGAGATCCGAAATGGAGTCTATGTACACCAACAAAGTATGGACTTTGGATGTTGTACCCTCTGGGGTAAAACCCGTAGGGTGCAAATGGATCTTTAAGAGAAAGATCGGTGTAGATAGGCAGGTGGTGACCTATAAGGCAAGGCTTGTGGCGAAAGGATTTCGACAAAGACCAGGACTGGACTATGACGAAACCTTTTCTCCTGTAGCCATGCTTAAATCCATTTGGATCCTACTTGCTATTGCTGCTCACTACGACTATGAAATCTGGCAGATGGACATTAAAATGGCTTTTCTAAATGGTGATTTATAAGAATGCATTTATATGGATCAGCCAGAAGGCTTCATTGATAGTGGGGGCAGCGGGAAGACATGTAGGCTGCTTAAATCCATTTATGAATTAAAGCAGGCATCACGGAGTTGGAACATCTGTTTTGATGATGTTATCAAAGAGTTTGATTTCGTCAAAAATCCAGATGAACCTTGTGTTTATTAGAAGATTGTAGGAAGTACTATCACATTCCTCGTATTGTACATGGATGACATTCTTCTGATGGGAAACGATGTTCCTATGCTACAATCGGTCAAACTGTTCTTATCACAAAGGTTCTCCATGAAGGACCTGGGTGATTCCTCGTACATATTGGGCATGAAGATCTATAAGGATAGATCTAAAAGGTTGTTGGGATTGTCCCAAACCAGGTACATTAACACCATCCTAAATAGGTTTAGTATGGAAGACTCCAAGAGGGGTGCCTTGCCCGCTAGTCATGGAGTCACTCTCTCCAAGGACTTTTGCCCAAAGACTGATGAAGAGAGAGCTCGCATGAGCATTATATACTACGATTCTGTTGTAGGATCTATAATGTATGCGATGTTATGTACACGCCCTGATGCAGCTTATGCACTGGGTGTAGTAAGCAGGTATCAATCCAACCCAGGGAAGAATCACTAGACAGCTGTGAAGAATATTCTTAAGTACTTGCGAAAGACTAAAGAAATGTTCCTGGTGTATGGTAACAGGGATCTCTAAATGGAGGCCTTTACCGATTCGAGCTTCCAGAGTGATAAGGATGACAGCAAATCTATCTCAGGATTTGTCTTTACCCTCAATGGAGGGACGTTGTGTTGAAAGAGTTCCAAAGAGGATACCGTTGCAGACTCCACGATGGAAGATGGGTATATTGCTGCAAATGAATGCTGCCAAGGAAGCCGTCTGGAAGAGGAAGTTTATCTCGGAGCTAGGAGTAGTTCTGACCATTATTGATCCAATACCATTGTATTGTGATAATAATGGGGCTATGGCGTTGGCCAAAGAGCCCGGGTCCCATCAGCGATCCAGACACATCCTCAGGCGATATCATCTGATCCAGAAGATAGTAGATCGCAGCGAGATCGGGATTTGGAGAGTAGATACAAAAGATAACACCGCAGATCCACTCACCAAGGCCCTCCCTCTGCCGCAACATGAGCAACTTTTTGTGATGCTGGGTATGAGATACGCCAATAATTGGCCTTAGTACAAGAGAGAGATTGTTGGATATATGTATGCCCTAGAGGCTATTATATGATAGTGTATGTACCGGTATATGTGTGTGTGTATGCGTGTGTGTGTGTGTGTGTGTGTTCATGGGACATTCTTGCTCGACATGATAGTATGCTATCTGGTTGAACTTTATCTTGACATGTTCATTTGATCATGCTTTCACTCATTTGGTACATATTGATATAGCCCTTAGGATATACTTGACTACTGAGATTATGATGCGGATCATACTAGTGGGACATATGTAGCATATGAGCATATCTTGAAATATTCCTAGTCGTGGGTGTATCGAGACGGGGCATCGATATCACCAGAGTAGACTAGCGTATACGTTACCTGTCTCATATGATGGGCGATGGATGATCCCATATTGTCACGACCCGAAATAGCACATGACTGGCACTTGAATCATATGAAGTCTATATGACCCCATCTAATTCAAGTAAGCCAAAAATCCCAGAAATATAAATCCATTTTAAAGAAAGTGTTTTATTAAAATAAGCCGAATTATGCGTTTTTTAAAGTCACAAATCTTTTCTGAAAATTTCGACAGAGTTTCCTTTGTAAAAACTGGCCCCAAACGGGTACAACATGCATAATATGAATAAAGGCATCGGGAGCTAGCTCTTCGTCAATTGACGATCATAATCACGCAAGCAATATAATATACAACGCCAAGGGCGAGGATCAAAACTCATAAGAAACTCAAAACATCCAGAAAACCATAATAATACAACACGCGATTCTAAGGTCGAAAGAATGAACAACTAGTTTTCTACGTCTGGAATAAATATACAAGTCTGGTTGATGGATTTTTCTAGATACAACTGAATGTAAATAAAATACAATGGTGGTCACGATGCGAGTGAACCCACCTACCAAAGAAATCACCCGAAAAGGAGTAGTGTGCCAGCAAAGCCGCAACGACGCCTGTACGACAAAACCTGCAAGAAACTGTGGCACAACGGGGGTAAGTTGCCAAGTCGTGAGTAGAAAACATCACCGAGCAGAAATCGTATGTATGGCTTAATCCTAGGTCATACAATCATAATATATATATCCTCAAAATGATATAGCCTAAAGCATCTAATAATGGCATGGGTAAATATCTATACATAAGTGTAATACCAAGTACTCGTTTCAGTGCCTCAGGTAGCAACATATCATAAATATGAGGTATGAATGCAACATAATGAAAACAGAATACATCATGAATGAGAAAAGTGTTTTCTTAATTTAGTGAGATTTCTGTATATATAAATCAAGGTATCATCAATGAAATCAATATAGAATCAGTGTCAAGCATCGACACAAAACATATATACCAATATCTCAATATCTCAGGCTCCGGCAATCCGGACTGGCCCGTATCCTCAAATCTCAAAATCTAGGGCTCCGGCTATCCGGACTGCCCCATACTCCGATCGGTATCCTCCGGATATCCGTCGAGCCACAATAAAATCACCGGTCGGTAGTGCTTCCCTGCCAGGCTCAACGCCATCATCCGCGACCACCTTGCCCTGGGGTACCGTACCGGGTCCACCATGCACCCACAGAAGGTTCCTCCTCCTCGAATCGGGTGTATGATATCGCTCAAGAGCCGAGAAAACTCATGGTGGACATATCTCAAATCATATCATGAGAAAACCGTAACTTTCATTTTTAAATGATAATCAGTTTATAAAATCCTTGCGGTTTCTCCAAATCTAGAAATCTCATGGAAATCTGAAATCCAAATCTCAAATATAAATAAACAATGAATTCCAAAATATTGGGCTCCGGCAATCCGGACTGGCCCTAATAATAATGCATGAAAATGAACGTATAAATATGCATGACAATCACAGTAATAAATGCAATGTCTAAGCTATCAGCTAACAAGCGACATCAATGAATTAATATTCTCTACAGTGCACGTAGTATGGCAATTACCGATGATGATGTATGTGAGCCGGCAAGCAGGTGTACGTGGAACATACGCATCATCGGTAATGGTGCTGGTGTCCTGACAGCATGATTTCAATAATAGCATATGAAAACCCAATATAAGCATGCAATGCGATGCGAACAGCAAGAATATGCGGGAGCTGAATAATAAACACAACAATAAATAATCTACAAGTAAACTATAGGACTAAACTAACAGACTAATCGAAAGGGTAAGGAAACCGCTTGAATATGAGTCGATATATATATATATATATATATATATATATATATATATATATATATATATATATATATATATATATATATATATATATATAACATATAATAGTCGGTGATCCCGCCTCAATAGTATCACATATGATACAACATATAACATGACATCCTCGAGTCAAGAGTGCGGATCTATCATCAATATATAGCTCGTACGGTAAATCCATCGTATGTCATCCCAAATCTGGGTACGGGTCAAATATCACATTTATCTCATCATTTATCTGGTATCCTTATCATCATATCATGAACTGGGGTACTGATCTACGTCTAGTACATACTGATACCATCTACATAAGTATATGCGTGTGTATGAAACACATCGCCCAAGGACCCGCTATACTAATCATGTCGTATCTCATAATACGAACCATATCTCATCACTTATCTCATGGCATCATGCCCAAACACATCGACTCATCTCCAAGTACCATGTACTATCCTCATCATCCATGTATATGTATACGTATATATATATATAGTCCCATACCTATGTGTGTGTGTGTGTGTATATATATACATATCCCCATATACGCACAAGTAAATAAAATGCATGCGTGTGCGCGCGCGTGTGTAACCTTTACTCTAAGGTTTCGCGACTAAGAAGCTAAACTAAATTACTTCTAACTACACTAATCCAACCCATGAACACATAACCCTATCCTGATAATCATCCGCATATCATAATACTCTAGTTTTATATATAATATATATATATCGTATACTACGCTACGAACTGCGGGGGTGCTATACGCCATCGACCTGACTTCCCCCGTAGATATATATCTACTCACATTGCTCTTGCTTGCCGATGTCGATGTCTCCATGCTCTTCTTCGTTGTCTCGAAATCCACATGGTATACCTACAAATATACATATGTAGCAAACTCTTATTAACATCAAGTCGGAAAACCAATACGGCACACGTTTTGCTCATAGGTTAAAACCTATAGCTTCACGTGCAAAACACGACCAATAACCCTAGTCGTTGACGTTCAAACGCCACACGACGGAATACAATATCAAATACCAAAACTCAAGTTAAAAACGAAGTCGTAAAACAATGAAGCAACTCAAGAAAATGGTCCCAGATTTCACCTTAGGTGAAATTAGCCAATTTTGCATATGTAAAGGGTCTATTTTACAGCCAATGGAGCCCTGAACCAAAAATGGACACATTTTACCCTACCCTGGCTGCAAATTGCGGCCAGGAACATTAAAATTGCGGCCAAGTATAGGGGGTTTGGGCTCGGGTCATTGTGGTAGCTTCCTGGGTGCCTGCATGACTCACAGTGTTTGCAAAATAATTTTCAGGTCACCCGGGTGTTAGCAGATCTCTAAATAGCCTATCAATTTCTAAAATTTCCCGATATCAGGGTTTCTAAGTTATGTTTCAGGGTTTAATTCTATGGTTCCAGTCCATGAAACTAACACTAGAGGGGTTATAAGGTCTCTACTAATCTCAATTACACCTTTGAATTCAATAGTTTCCCAAAACCCTAACTTGAAAATTCCAAACCTCACTAAACATCACTTAATCACCTCTAAACATGCATGAAAGCTAAAGTGAATGAAATAAAATGCAAATGGTGAATGAATTACCTCATTTGGCAACTCAAAAAAATTCTTGAGTTGCCCCAAGTCTCCAAAATCCTTGCTTTCTTGGTCCAAAGTGTTTGTGTGGAGCTTGTGCACATTTTTTTTGAAGTGGGGATGAACTTTTAATGGGTTTTTGATGATGTTTAGAGGTGTTTGAGGAGGGAGGAGGGAGGAGGCAGCCATGGTTGAGGGAGGAGAGGAAAATGAAGAGGAAATAATGGAGGGAACAAGAGCCATGACCAAGGTTTGACCCCTCACCCTCTCTCTCTCTCTTGCCCATACCCTTTAGTTTATTCTTTTCCCTTTTTCTTTTCTTTTCTTTTTCTTTGTTTTCTTTATCTTTTCTTTTCTTTTCACAATAGAAACCCAAATGAGCCATGGTTCCAAAAATGTAACAAAGTGAAAAAGACATGGTGCATGTCATGTGCACAGAACAAACTTAATGCACGATTAGCGATATTTAATCGCGATTAGCTTTAAAATAGAATATAATTAATTATATAACAATCTATAAATGTTCAAATCTTGTAATCTCTTTCAAATTCAATAGTTTACATAATTTCCAAATATTTCCCAATTTATCGGTATTTAATTATACTGCATTATCGAAATATTCATAATATTTATTATTTAATTATAAAAATTCCCAAAAATAATATTTTATTTTTCTGAAATGTTACAGTCTTCCCCCCTTAAAGAAATTCGGTCCCCGAATTTAAATTTAAACTCCTCCAATTCTAAAGCATTTCAGTAAAAAGATCAAGTCGTCAGGGTTTCCGAAATCATAAATACTTAAAACACCTCGTTTCGCAATGCATGCGCATGAAAAACAAGTATATGATCCAAAATCAAACTCCGTCAAGCATCTCGCAATCATCGGAGTTATGGCGAAGACACCAATGTCAAAGCCCAACACGAAAACCAACATGATATACATCATTAAAACATTTGAAAGAAATGCATGTCAAACCATTTCAAGTCGCTGTGCGATGTGCGTATCACTGCACAATGGCGGACGTCTATTGTAAGAAAATAACTATATGTATATATATCCTTTGTTTAACATACACATCCCGCCGTTTTGAAAATAATTTAGAAGGGTTTCCTTTATAAAAAGTTTCATGTCCTCTCGGACACGTAGGTAAATACTGAGACTATAGCTCTTTCTTTGGAAATCCTTTTGACAACTATCAATGCATGCAAAAACATGTTCAGGTACTATCCTCGGACTAGTCCTGCTTAGCTACTATATCAAATAGTAAATATCATAAAACACGCTACTCAAAGGAAATCAATCCCAAAATGCATATAAGAATGCCATGTGCGTCTGGTGCGCACGGAAATAGAAATCAATAAATGTACCATACATGTGCACATAAACAGACTCTAAGTGCAACGGGTGTGCACGAAAACACCTGTCAAGGGCAACGTGTGTGCCTGACAGCAATATCAGGTGCATCTGATATGCACGAAGAATCCCGATTTAGTGCATCTGGCGTGCACCAAAATTGCATCAAGCGCGTCAAGTATGCGCAAAATCCAACTCAAGTGCACAAGGTGCACGAAAACAAATATTGAGTATCACAATCGAAATCGACGGTATACAACACATCTCAATTCAAATCAGGTATACCATGGCATATAATCTCACAACCATGTGCATCAGCGTGCACAAAAATCGAATCCAAATACTAAATGTGCATGAAAACTATGCCGAAAGCACAAGTCAAATCACATGCATACCATAGGCATGAAATCAAAATCAGCATCTCGAATGACATCAAATCGAAGTCAAGTGCAACTGTGGTGCAAAAAATCTCAATCATGCAAATAAATCGCCCAAAATACTAATCAAAGATGGCGGAAACCGTCCCGCTCTGGCATATACTCTAAAGATCTCTGGCCAACTATCATGGTCACTCATAATATGTCTCGTCGATGATGCCGAACTCTGGCCTGCTGGGTGTGCACAATATGACCGCTCTTGGGTCCTAGTCTTCTCGTAGTATTCCAGAAAGGTTCTGTCGAGGTCTCTCTTAAATCTCGTTTCTACCGAACTGCCCGGAAGTTATCATCCTTTACTAAATCCGTTTCTTGTTCCGGAACGGCTGCATACTCATTACGACTCCTTATGGAAGGTATTTCTATATACAACGCCTCTGCATGCGTATCACATCTCTGATATCAGCGGAGTGGAACGTCATCTCATCAAGATCTCGTACGAACCTCTTACTCCACTTTTCTCTAATGTCGACTGATTCGGACTCGTCTCTTTGTGGCTGCATGGACTGCGCTCCAACGGCTATACTCGTATCTGGAGTCTCCCAAGCAATGTATCCCATCACATAATATTCGAACGACTTCGAACCTTTCGATTGATTCATCAAAGTTCCATAATCCCCCAAGAGTTCAACATCTTAAGTACAGTTTAATAATATCCAGTACATGCCACAGTACCTATGGACCAACCGTAGAAGGGCAAACCCAAGCCTCATTAATGGCACCGCGGAATTGCTGCAAACCTTAAGGTTCAAAAGCGTTCCCATGGTCATTATATCGAGTTAGGGTTTCATTCTTCTAGAGGGTCCACGGAATTACTTGCATGTTTTTCCGAATACTTTAAACTTGGAAAATGGGTTTCTGACATTCGATCGTTTTCCTTCGAGTCTCAACGTACCTGCGTGAAGTCTCCTTTAGCTGGAATCAATCAATCTGATGACCTCACATCGGGATGTGCAAACGAATCACATGTCCTAGTCTCTCATCCTTGGGTGACTAGCGATCTTCTATCATATCTCTAAGTACAACTTGTGCGGCGTTAGCTTCAAACATCTGGGCGACATCTCGTCAGTCGCGGCAACAACTGAATCATTCGTCCGCACGCTGAACAGTGCCTCAATCATCAAGAATAATCGGTGCATCGACGGTCATCACATTCTGGCTGGCCTGTAGCAGTGGCCCAATCCTCTGGTGCTGATCTGCACGTCCGAGAAATCTTGTAAAAGCGATCCATCAAATGCTCATGGCGCGAAAACACAATAAAACGACGCATCTATGCAAATCGTAAGTCCCTGGAATCACGCCCTGGTCAGTCCTCGTCCGTGACAAGCTCGTGCTGACCGCAACTCTAGCCGTAGCTCTCTCTCTGCCCGTGTAATCGTGGCAACAAAACCATAAATCGATATCGATGAGGATAGATCATATGAATGAATATAATATTGTGCAAGGAAATGTACATCCTAAGGCTTCTTAAGCGGAGTAGCGTATCGTAAGTATGCCGCGGAACATACAAACGGTACGTCACTCTCCTTAAGTCACCTACTCCATCAACCAAGGTCAACCTACGCGACGAAAGTTCGGGTCTAATACCCCCTCGACTAAGTCTAAGTTCCGTAAGGTCAAGCCTAGATTCCGAATATATACAAACGCCCTAGTCTCCGCATAGTCAAACATAGACTCGAACCAAGGTTAACCTAGCGCTCTGATACCAACTTTGTCGCGACCCGAAATGGCACGTGACTGGCACTTGAATCATATGAAATCTATAGGACTCCATCTAATTCAAGTAAGCCAAAAATCCCAGAAATCTAAATCCATTTTAAAGAAAGTTTTTTAAAATAAGCCGAATTATGCGTTTTTTAAAGTCATAAATCTTTTCTGAAAATTTCGGCAGAGTTACCTTTGTAAAAACTAGCCCCAAACGGGTACAACATGCATAATATGAATAAAGGCATCGGGAGCTAGCTCTTCGTTAATTGACGGTCACAACCACACAAGCAATATAATATACAACGCCATGGGTGGGGATCAAAACTCAAAGGAAACTCAAAACATCCAGAAAACCATAATAATACAACTCGCGACTCTAAGGTCGAAAGAATGAACAACTGGTTTTCTAAGTCTGAAATAAATATACAAGTCTGGTTGATGGAGTTTACTAGATACAACTGAATGTAAATAAAATACAATGGTGGTCACGATGCAAGTGAACCCACCTACCAAAGCAATCACTCGAAAAGGAGCAGTGTGCCAGCAAAGCCGCAACGAAGCTTGTACGGCAAAACCTGCAAGAAACTGTGGCACAACGGGGGTGAGTTGCCAAGTCGTGAGTAGAAAACATCACCGAGCAGAAATCGTATGTATGACTCAATCCTAGGTCATACGATCATAATATATATATCCTCTAAATGATATAGCCTGAAGCATCTAATAATGGCACGGGTAAACATCTATACATAAGTGTAATACCAAGTACTCGTTTCAGTGCCTCAGGTAGCAACATATCATAAATATGAGGTATGAATGCAATATAATGAAAACAGAATACATCATGAATGAGAAAACTATTTTCTTAATTTAGTGAGATTGCTGTATATATAAATCGGGGTATCATCAATGAAATCAACATAGAATCAGTGTCAAGCATCGACACAAAACATATATCTCAATATCTCAAGCTCCGGCAATCCGGACTGGCCCGTATCCTCAAATCTCAAAATCTAGGGCTCCGGCTATCCGGAATGGCCCATACTCCGATCGGTATCCTCCGGATATCCGTCGAGCCACAATAAAATCACCGGTCGGTAGTTCTCCCGTGCCAGGCTCAACGCCATCATCTGCGACCATCTTGTCCCGGGGTACCGCACCGAGTCCACCATGCACCCACAAACGGTTCCTCCTCCTCCTCGAATCGGGTGTATGATATCGCTCAAGAGCCGAGAAAACTCATGGTGGACATATATTAAATCATATCATGTGAAAACCGCAACTTTCATTTTTAAATGATAATCAGTTTATAAAATCCTTGCGGTTTTTCCAAATCCAGAAATCTCATGGAAATACGAAATCCAAATCTCAAATATAAATAAACAATGAATTCCAAAATATTGGGCTCCGGCAATCCGGACTGGCCCAAATAATAATGCATGAAAATGAACGTATAAATATGCATGACAATCACAGTAATAAATGCAATGTCTAAGCTATCAGCTAACAAGTGATATCAATGAATTAATATTCTCTACAGTGTACATAGCGTGGCAATTACCTATGATGATGTGTATGATCCGGCCAGCAGGTGTACGTGGAACATACGCATCATCGGTAATGGTGCTGGTGTCCTGACAACATGATTTCAATAATAGCATATGAAAACCCAATATAAGCATGCAATGCGATGCGAACAGCAAGAATATGCGGGAGCTGAATAATAAACACAACAATAAATAATCTAAAAGTAAACTACATGACTAAACTAACAGACTAATCGAAAGGGTAAGGAAACCGCCTAAATCTGAGTCGATATATATATATATATATATATATATATATATATATATATATAACATATAATAGTCGGTGATCCCGCTCAATAGTATCACACAAGATACAACATATAATATGATATCCTCGAGTCAAGAGTGAGGATCTATCATCAATATATAGCTCGTACGGTAAATCCATCGTACGGCATCCCAAATTTGGATACGGGTCAAATATCACATTTATCTCATCATTTATATGGTATCCTTATCATCATATCATGAACCGGGGTACTGATCTACGTCTAGTACATACTGATACCATCTACATAAGTATATGCGTGTGTATGAAACACATCGCCCAAGGACCCGCTATACTAATCATGTCGTATATCATAATACGAACCATGTCTCATCACCGATCTCATGGCATCATGCCCAAACACATCGACTCATCTCCAAGTACCATGTACTATCCTCATCATCCATGTATACACACACACACACACACATAGTCCCATGCCTATGTGCATGTGTGTGTGTCTACACACACACACATCCCTATATACGCACAAGTAAATAAAATGCATGCGTGTGCGCGCGTGTGGGTGTAACCTTTACTCTAGGGTTTCACGACTAAGAAGCTAAACTAAATTACTTCTAACTACACTAATCCAACCTATGAACACATAACCCTATCCTAATAATCATCCACATATCACAATACTCTAGTTATATATATATATCGTATACTACGCTACGAACTGCGGGGGTGCTATACGCCATCCACCCGACTTCCCCCGTAGATATATATCTACTCACATTGCTCTTGCTTGTCGATGTCGATGTCGCCATGCATTTCTTCGTTGTCTCGAAATCCACATGGGGTACCTACAATTATACATATGTAGCAAAATCTTATTAACATCAAGTCGGAAAACAAATACGGCGCACGTTTTGTTCATAGGTTAAAACCTATAGCTTCGCGTGCAAAACACGACCAATAACCCTAGTCGTTGACGTTCAAACGCCACACGACGGAATAAAATATCAAATACCAAAACTCAAGTTAAAAACGAAGTCGTAAAACAATGAAGCAACTCAAGAAAATGGTCTCAGATTTTACCCTAGGTGAAATTAGCCAATTTTGCATATGTAAAGGGTCTATTTTACAGCCAATGGAGCCCTGAACCAAAAATGGACACATTTTACCCAACCTTGGCCGTAAATTGCGGCCAGGAACATTAAAATTGTGGCCAAGTATAGGGGGTTTGGGCTCGGGTCATTGTGGTAGCTTCCTGGGTGCCTGCATGACTCACAGTGTTTGCAAAATAATTTTCAGGTCACCGGGGTGTTAGCAGATCTCTAAATAGCCTATCAATTTCCACAATTTCTTGATATCGGGGTTTCTAAGTTATGTTTCAGGGTTTAATTCTACGGTTCCAGTCCATGAAACTAACACTAGAGGGGTTATAAGGTCTCTACTAACCTCAATTACACCTTTGAATTCAATAGTTTCCCAAAACCCTAACTTGAAAATTCCAAACCTCACTAAACATCACTTAATCACCTCTAGACATGTATGAAAGCTAAAGTGAATGAAATACAATGCAAATAGTGAATGAATTACCTCATTTGGCAACTCAAGAAAATTCTTGAGTTACCCCAAGTCTCCAAAATCCTTGCTTTCTTGGTCCAAAGTGTTTGTGTGGAGCTTGTGCACATTTTTTTTGAAGTGGGGATGAACTTTTAATGGGTTTTTGATGATGTTTAGAGGTTTTTGAGGAGGGAGGAGGGAGGAGGCAGCCAAGGTTGAGGGAGGAGAGGAAAATGAAGAGGAAATAATGGAGGGAACAAGAGGCATGACCAAGGTTTGACCCCTCACCCTCTCTCCCTCATGCCCATACCCTTTAGTTTATTCTTTTCCCTTTTTCTTTTCTTTTGCTTTGTTTTCTTTATCTTTTCTTTTCTTTTCACAATAGAAACCCAAATGAGCCATGGTTACAAAAATGTAACAAAGTGAAAAAGACATGGTGCATGTCATGTGCACAAAACAAACTTAATGCATGATTAGCGATATTTAATCGCGATTAGCATTAAAATAGAATATAATTAATTATATAACAATCTATAAGTGTTCAAATCTTGTAATCTCTTTCAAATTCAACAATTTACATAATTTCCAAATATTTCCCAATTTATCGGTATTTAATTATACCGCATTATCAAAATATTCATAATATTTATTATTTAATTATAAAAATTCCCAAAAATAATATTTTATTTTTCTGAAATGTTACACATATCCATTGGTGTGGTGACACCAAAGACTGTATACGGGTGCTCAGTGAGACTGGGTGCACTGAACGGACTCGCCGAGAACTCCTATGTGGTATTATATCTATCGTTGGATAGGAGTTCTCAGGTGACACTGGTACAGGTTAGTCTGTAGACCCGAGATCGTCATAGAGTCTTGTGTGTCCTCCCACTGTACTTTGATCTCCACCCTACCACGGCTCTACCGAGTCATGCAAACACCTGGATTTTGGGTACAGTCCCGAGGTACATGGGGCAATGAGCGATAGGAGGGGTTTCGTCTTTCCCGGTATTGGGGGTTGATGTTGCGCTATGTACGATTGGCTATAACAGGAAGTCCCTGGCCAGGGCTGTTGAGATTTACTGATAAGTGTTATCAGTAGTTTCTCAATATGTTATTAGCCATATATCGGCATAACTTATTGGGTTAATGGGGTCGACGATACCACCCTTAGACTTGATATGCAACAGTATTGACGAAGAGACCGGACTGTACGGTAAGTGTTGCCGGTTGGCTCGACGGGAGTTTTAACAGGTTTACTTGTGTTTCTTCTGATCGCTCAATACCTGAGAGCCGTTACGTACAGCTTGTGCCACTGACGGTTTGTGGGCATGTGATGTGATCACTGCCTACTGCTAGCGTATTGACGAGTCTTAGAATCCCACAAAGGGGTCTCCTAGCTCAGGCGAAAAGATGTGGGGTGCATATGTGATATGCATGGGAGCTCGATTAAATGCGTGTATTGGATACCGTATTTTATTTAGGAGTTTACTATTGGACGGGTCGTATGTGATATGACCGGGTTATTAAATCAAGTGTTGATTTAATATTAAGTCCATTAGCTCATTTATTAAAACCTATTTCTTTATGATGCATGCATGAGTGTATGTATATGTTGATATGGATGCACACATGCAAGCATACATGTGTCATGGTTGATGATACATTGGTAGTGGCAATGCAAGACTTACATGGTAACATATTTAGATATTTTGTTTATTTGAGAAAAGCAAAATGGCAACATATTGGTTGACTATTCAACTCTTTTGAGTTGACCCAAGTCAATGGTTTCATTTGCCCATGGTTTTGTAGCCATGGTTTTGCTTAACATCAAGTCACAAAATATCTAGATATTTTGTAACCATAGTTTAGCATGAGATAATTCACTTACTCTTTTGAGATTAGGTTGAGTTATTCATTATTCTCTTGAGTCAAGCTTGAGTCATCTCCTTTTTCCTCTCTCTCCTAAAAGCTCTCTAGGGTTTAAAAAGAAAGAGAAGAAATTAAAAAGAAAAGGTTTTTAAGTGAGATCCAAACCCACATCACCATTCTACTTTAGTCTAGCCCACTAGTGTGGAGTATTTGCTTCATCTTCATCCTTAATCAAGTGAAGCTTGGAGATTGAGCAAAAAGACTTCGCAGTGGATCATCGTGGACTTGGAAGGACACAATCCAACCGATTCAAACCCTACTCGATCCAAGGAGTCTCTAAAGGAGGCCTACAAAGGTTGTATTACTTACCTCTTAGTGTTAGACACTTGTAGTATATGATACTAGTTGTTGTTACTCTATTTTTCTAGTTCGATTCATGGTTGGAATTGTTTAGCACCCCCTAAATTTTTTGTTATAGCATGTGTGATGCAACCCATAACCTAGGATGTTGCTAAAGAATCCCTACACGGTATATGCATCCTGTACAGTAAGGTTAAGTATATGACATGCACAACGAATATGAAAAAACGGCCACTGCAAACTGGATTGCATAGCCTAATGAGTTCAGCAATAGCTGAATTATTGTTGCTGGAATTATCGAAAGAAATAGAAAAAATTTTATTTACACAATGATATTTTTCTAAAATAGATCTAATTTTAGTAGTTATATGAAAGCACTGTGCGGGTATGGAAATTGTCTAAAACCAATAATTCTTTTTTGCAAAAACCAGTCAGAATCTATCCAATGTGCGGTAACACAGATCCAGAGAAGTTCCCTTCTATCCATCCAAATATCAGAAGTTAATGAAATACCGGTATCTAAAGAAGCAAGATTAGCAATTAATACCTGTTTAGCATCGTTGTAGAGGCTAAAACAACGACTTTTAAGCCTAATCCTTGGAACCCTTTTGAATGCCGGTTACAACGCCGTTTAAACGTACTGCTCAAAAGCCACGCATTCTCCGAATCCGAGAAGCTGTTCATCTGCCATAACATATCTTGCCATTTCTGAAATATTTAAATCATGATTATATTGAAAAAGATCTTGACCGGCGAAACCAATTTGTGTTTGTGTAGTGGAAGAATCGGCCGGGGCTTCTAAGTGTTTTTTTGCATGTTTATTCAAATTACCGGTGCCGGCACTATTCTTGTATTTATATGCATTACCACAATATTTGTAAACGGCGTATCTAACACCGTCCCTAAATTCAATTTTATAGTGATCCCAAGCATCACTAGCAGTTGCACGTTTTTTAGCTTCTCTTGATGTATGGGTAGATCTTTCCGCTTATTGTTCGGGATGATGAATTTGGGTTTGATGCGTATCGGATGAACCCCCATATTAATATTTAACTAAATGTTCAAAAAAGAGTGTTAGTGTAGAAAATTAGAAATAATAAATTAAAAACAAGAAATAAGAAAGAGAGAAGAATGAGTCGATCGGAGGCTTGGAGTTTCGAAAACTTAGAGTTGGATTGTTGGAGGATCGGATCAGAACTTCTATTCTTTAGAGAAATGGAAATTGCCACAATAGTAATAGAGATTAAGATTAAATTTTTTAGAGAGATGGGAAATTTTTTTTTGGAAGAGAAAAGAGTTTGGAATGAGAAGAAATGGGGTTTGGGGGGGTATTTATAGGTTTTTTTGGGGGGGGGGTTTGAATTTTTTGCCCGTTTATAATCGTTATGAGGTGAGGCGAGGCGAGGCAAAATTCACCATGCTTCGTCTAGATTCGACCGTTAGTAGCCGTTGGATGGAAATTCCAAGACGAGGCGAAGCAAACCCATGGCAAGGCGAAGCGATTCGTCAAGCAGGCGGCCGAGTTCGAGGAGAATCCATGGCGAATCGGTCAACGAGGCAAAGCGAAGCGAGGCGAGGCAAATCGGTGAGTCTTACTGATTCATGGCGAATCGTGGCGATTCCCGAGGCAAAGCCAGGCGAGTTGGCAAGTTAGTCGAGACGAACTACGATGATGCATGGTCGGAAAAGTTGGGAACCCGCTCGCTTCGCCAATTCATTATCGGTGAGGCGAATCGATTCGCCAAATTTGCCTACGTCATCACGAAGCGAATTTTATTTGCTTCGTGACGAAGCAAAGCAAATCGATTCACCATCGATTTGCTTCATTAGCCGGCCTAATGCAGAGGCATAAATTTTATGATAGTAGTAGCACGTAAAAAAGGTAACCTTTCCAAAATTGTTAGAATAAATAATGTATATCTTGACCATTACCACAATTTAAATATTTTTCCTTAGATTTAAGTTATATCTTGTTTACCGTAAATTATACAACTGAGATTGACCATATGTCAAGCCAAAACCCTATATTTGTTTCTATCAAATGTTTTATCATATCATCAGATTCTTAGAGCTAGCAAAATATAGGTGTTGCTTCAAATTTTATTATCTCTGTCTCTATTATTATAATGCTAAAAGCTAAGTGCAGAATTTTTCAAATTGATTGCTTACGTAGCATCCTCTTCTTTTAGAAAAATACAAAGAAAAAAATATAATTTTTCATGTCACACTCACAACTACTTTCTACCACAAATTCTCAAAATGGTAACCATTCCCTCTCAACTTTCGAAAACAAAACACTCTCTATTATTCAAAATCAAATCACAATTTTCTCCACAGTATGAAACGGTTGATCCTAAAAAAATAACTCCCAAAATTACCCATTCATGACATGATACTAAACTCTTTCAAGCCATCTATTGTTTTTCATGTTGGATATAGTGCCCTCAAGTCAATTATTGTAATCGCAGGTAGACGATTATGATGATTGAGGGAGGACCAATACGGATAGAACAATTTTACTCGAGATAATAATATACTATCTGGTTTGACTTTATCATCATGCATATGCATTATGCGATATTATAGATCACTATTATATGTTGATAGAGCGCATATGATTCTTGCTTGACTACCAGTATTAGGATGGCGATCATATATGAAAGTCTATCCTAGCACCACCATGAGGTTTTAGTAGTATCAAGCATGCCAAATTTAAAAAAATTTAGGCGCTAAGTTAGACTAACCAAGATCTTAACTAGAATATTAGGGTTAAACTATGATGATATCACAAACAAAGAGAAGGGAAGGAGGTAAAAATCTTTGTAGACCGTGTCCTTCTCTTCAAATGCTTCGGGTTATGGTCCATGCAACTCCACTTCAAGTTTGAACGAGCCTCCTTCGTGATCTTCGCGCCGAAGACGATCCACCCGAAGTCCCTCTAGCTCAAGCTACCTCTTCACTAAACTATCTTTAGTGAAGGAAACACACTACACTTGATTGCTAATCAAGTGTAGGATGATGAAGTAGGGGTGTTGGCTTACTCACTAATTGGTTCAAAACTCCATGGTTCACATCACATGTGAAGGGTTGGAGTTTTGAGGCATGAAGAAGAGGAAGAAGAAGATGAGATCAAGCTAGAGAGCAACTCAAGAAAAATAACACAAGTGAAGAATAAGTGAGTATGGCTACACCCTTGACCCTCACTTATTCAAGAATGGAGTAAATTGCAATATAAAATTGCAACCATGCTTAAATAGTGAGTCAAGAGTAATAAACAAATAATAAAACCCATGCCTCACCATTCCTCCTCATTTTCCACCTATTTTTCTATTTTCCAAAAATAGAAATTCATGCCATGCTTCATATATATTTATATACATATATCAAATATATATATTAATACATATATGAAAATATTAAGTGAGCTAATAATATTAGTTAAGATATAATTATATCAAATATAATATATATCACATTATTAAATCAACTTTTGATTTAATAATCCGGTTATATCACATATAACCTGACCGACAACAGACAACTGCCAGATTACAATACAGTATCACATACTCGTATTTAATAAGGCCCCCTGCACATATCATCATATGTGCCCTAGTTCGTTTCGCTTGAACCAGGAAACTTCTGTGTGGGAATCTAAAGACTCGTCAATACGTCAGCAGTAGGTGATGATCACATCAGTCACCCACAAGCCGTCAGCGGTACTAGATGGACGTAATGGCTACCCAGGTATTGAGCGATATGAAGATCAACAAGCAAGCTTGTCCATACTCTCCATGAAGCCTATCAGTAACACTTATTGTACAGTCCGGTCTCTTCGTCTGATATGTCGCATATCATGTCCAGGGGTGGAATCATCAGACCCCAATAACGTGATAAGTCATGCCAATGTCTGGCCTATAACGGTTCGAGAAACTACTGATAACTCTTATAAGTAAATCTCAGCAGCAGCCCTGGCCAGGGACTTCCAGTTATAGACAATCGAGCATAGCGCAACATCAACCCCCAATACCGGGAGAGACGAAACCCCTCCTATCGCTCATTGCCTCCATGTGACTCAGGACTGTACCCAAAATCCACCTGTTTGCACGACTCCTTTGAGCCGTGGTAGGGAGGAAATCAAAGCACAGTGGGAGCTACACAAGACTCTATGACAATCTCGGGTTTACAGACTAACCTGTACCAGTGTCACCAAAGGACTGCTATATGACGATAGGTATACTACCAATTAGGAGTCCTCGGCAAGTCCTGTTCGGTGTACCCATTCTCTAATGAGCACATGTGTACAATCTTTGACGTCAAACACCAATGGCCATGGGACCAACCATCGTCCCCATACAGGATCAAGAAACGTACACACTAGTCTACTATGGTAATATCGATGCCCTGTCTCGATATACCCTCGACCAGGAACAATTGAAGGATGTGCTTGTAGACTACACAAGTCCCAGCAGTATGATCTCCATCATAGTCCTGGTAGTCAAGAAAACACCCTAAGGGTTTTATCAACATGTAAGAGATAGACAGTATAAGAATAACTGTCTACATGTTAAGATAAAGAGTAACCAGATAGCATACTATCATGTCGAGTAAGAAAGTTCTTTATATATATGTCCAAGCATCCACTATATCATACAATAATGGCCTCTAGGGCATACATATTCATAACAATATCCCATTTGCACTAAGGCCAGTTGTTATAGTATCTCATACCTAACATCCTAAAAATCTCTCGAATCGCATTTGGAGGTGGGCCTTTGTGAGTGGATCCGCTGTGTTATCCTCTGTGTCAACTCTCCTGACCTCGATCTCGCGGAAATCAACTATCTTCCTAATCAGGTGATACCGCCAAGAATATGTCTGGATCGCTGATGGTACCAGGGTTCCTAGGCTAAAGCCACAACTCCATTATTATCACAACACATATGTATTGGATGCTCAATGGTAGGAACCTCACCTAGTTCATCTTATGAACTTCTTCATCCAGATTGCCTCTTTGGTAGCATCGTTGGTAGCGTGTATTCAGCCTTCATCGTCGAGTCTGCTACGGTATATAGCTTGGAACTCTTCCAACATACCGTCCCTCTACTAAGGGTAAAGAAAAAACCTGAGACCAGCTTACTGTCGTCCTTATCACTCTGGAAGCTCGAATCGGTAAATGACTCTTCCTGGAGTTTACCGTTACCATACACCAAGAACATTTCTTTAGTTCTTCTCAAGTACTTAAGAATGTTCTTCATAGCTGTCCAGTGCTTTTCCCCAGGATCTGATTGATACCTACTCACCACACCTAGCGAGTCAGCTACATCTGGTCTCGTACATAACATCGCATACATGATTGACCCGACTGCAGAAGCATAGGGTATCCCTTGTATGCGAGCCCTCTCCAAATCAGTCTTGGGAGACATCTTTTTGGAGAGAGTGATTCCTGAACAAGCGGGTATATTACCACGCTTAGAATCTTCCATACTAAACCTCTTTAGTATTGTATTTATGTACCTGGATTGGGACAATCCCAACATCCTCTTAGATCTATCTCTATAGATCTTCATCCTCAGGACGTAGGAGGCATCAGCAAGATCTTTCATGGAGAAATTATATGATAAGAAGAGCTTGACCAAGTGTAGCATAGGAACACCGTTTCCTATCAAGAGTATGTCATCTACGTACAATACGAGGAAGACAACCTTACTATATACAACCTTCTTGTATATACAAGGTTCATCTACATTTTTGATGAAGTCAAACTCTTTGATCGCTTTATCAAAACAGATGTTCTAGCTCCGTCATGCCAGTTTTAATTCGTAAATTGATTTAAGCAGCTTGCACATGCTTCCGCTGCTCCCACTGTCTCCGAAGCTCTCTGGCTGTGTCATGAACACACCATTTAGAAAAGCGGCCTTGACGTCCAACTGCCAGATTTCATAGTCATGGTATGTAGCAATGGCAAGTAGGATCCTGATGAACTTAAGCATATCCACTAGAGAAAATGTTTCGTCATAGTCCACACCTGGTCGTTAACGAAAATATTCTGCAACAAGTCTATCTTTGAAAGTCTCAACTTTTCCATCTACACCAATTATCTTTCTCAAAGATCGACTTGTTCTCGATTTACCCCTTCATGAGCAACATCTAAAGTCCATACTTTGTTGGTGTGCATGGATTCCATCTCAGATCGCATAGCATCCAGCCATTTCACAGAGTCATCACTCGTGATGGCCTGCTCGAAACTAGTTGGGTCATCATCTTCCATGATGTAATCCTCGCTCCCACTGTCTATGAGAAAACCATAGTATCTCTCAGGTGGATGAGTAACCTACTAGATATGCGGAATGGCTGGGGTTCGTTGGGTACTAATGGATCCTCCGGTCCCACTAAATCATCAGTTCTAGTTTGTTCAGCTGGAACTCTTCCAGTTCTACCTTATTGCCACTAATTTCTTTTACAGGAAATTCCTTTTCTAAAAAGGTGGCAATTCCGAGAAACAAACACCTTTTGTTCCTCGGTGTGGTAGAAGATATACCCTCGCGAATGTTTGGGATATCCTATAAACTTGTACAGAACTGACCATGCCTCAAGCTTGTCCGGATTTTGCTTTTAACATAGGCCGGACAACCTATATCTTAACTTGTTTAAGAGATGGTCTCTTCCCATTCCATATCTCATATGGTGTGGTAGGCAATGGATTTGGTCGAAACTCTATTCAATAGATATGCAGCCGTCTCAAGTGCATAATCCCAAAAAGGAATAGGCAACTCAGCAGTACTCATCATAGAGCGCACTATATCTAATAGGGTGCGATTCTTCCGTCCCGATATACCGTTGTGCTGTGGTGTACATGGAGGAGTAAGCTGAGAGAGAATCTCATTCTCTTTTAAATAGTCTTGGAACTCCGTGCTTAAGTATTCTCCTTCCCGATCAGATCGAAAGATTTTAATACTTTTACCCATTTGGTTCTCTACTTCGTACTTATATTTCTTGAATTTCTCAAAAGCTTCAAACTTGTGTTTCAATAAGAACACATGTTCGAATCTTGAGAGATCATCGGTGAATGATAAAGTATACGGAACCGTTCCTGGCATGTGTAGACATAGGACCGTATACATCACTATGTATCAGTCCCAAGAGTTCAGTAGCTCTTTCTTCGTTTCCAGTAAACGGAGTTTTGGTCATTTTGCCTTTGAGACATGACTGGCAAGTTTCATAAGATGTAAATTCAAACAGATTTAAATATGCATCTTTATGTAACTTAGCTAGTCTTGTCGCATTGATATGACCTAGTCTACGATGCCACAAGAAGGCTTCGTTCATTTCTGAACTTTTCTTCTTGTGTGTGTTCTGTACGCTTAGAATTGTAGTTTGATTCAGAACGTATATACCGTTACATAATGTTCCAAACCCAATCAACTCTTGATTTTGGAAAATGTTCATAACATTATCCTCTAATGTGAGATTATATCATTCTTTAGTTAGCAAAGAAACCGATATAATGTTGCACATCATGTTTGGCACGTAATAATAGTCGTTCAGAACCAATGTATTACCAGTTGGTAATACAGGGTGATATTCGCCAACTGCTTTGGCTGCAACAATTGCACCATTCCTTACTACTAGAGACATATCACATTTTCCCAGTTCTCTACCTTTCTTTAGCCCATGTAACAAATTACATACGTGGGATCCTGATCCGGTATCTAATACCCAGGACGTAGAGCATACTAAGAAACAAATCTCGGTTACGAACACACCCGAAGATGATGCATCAACATGCTTATTCTTCATACGGGTGGCGTGGAAATCCTGATATTCCTCTATTCCTTGCTCGGACTTATGCCAGTCATAAGATAGAGCGGGATCTAGCCCAGTAAAATAAAAAAAATAGGTTCGGTCAATACATCCATATTATTATCTTGGTTAAGGCGTGTCATTGGTCGCTACCTGGAGAGAGAGAAGGATACGCATTAGTGTGCGCTCTTTGCAAAATTAGATTGGTTATTATCTTATCTAATCAGGATGTTTCCCACTGTTTTTATCAAATCTTCCTTCAAACCCTAAAAGGTAAGATTATCCGGGATTAATTACATTCTACGAGTTTGCTAACTGGTCAGCCAGGCTAGTGTTGGTACTTCGAGGGAGGTTCCCCGTGCTTTCGCACGGACCTAATTAAAATAAACCTCATTTCCCTAGAGGCATAACCCCGTTGACACCTTTCTAGACACCTGCTGGATTAGCTAATTATAAAGTGCAAAACTCTCCCAGGAGTAACGCTTACTCGCAGTGGGTATCGGGATCCAACTATCATATAGAAGGTATGCAATCTCATTGCAAATTTCAACACTTGAAATTCCCGATAATCAGTTTTTACCCCTAGCTTCCTATGACCTTGACAGAGACCAATAAACCATAGGCCGCTAGTCAAGTTCAACCCATTCATTTCTTGATTGAATTAAACCAACCCGCACGACCCTTGACGGAGGCCAACAAAGTCGCACGCTACCCTAATCCAATCGCATCTCATGCTGCAGATAAGCACTAATCAGCTACCGCACACTACGTCTTGACGGAGGCCAACAAACGTAGTACGAATACTAAATAGTACTTATCTGAAATGACGGAGGGCTATGCAGGTTTTTAAGAAAACCATGAGCGTAATGAATTTGATATCGTTGTATAATCTAGTGATTTGGAGTGTTTTAAGCTCTGTTTAAAAATTGAATAGTTTTATAGCGTTTACCAGTTTTGCTAAAGAGGTCACTCCCGGTGAAGGGATCTCGGCTCTTTCCTCATCGAATGAGGTGCTGGATATTCTACAAGGAATACCAATATGTAAAACAAGAACTAGAGCAGCTTTTAAAATTAAACGAGTAAGTTGTAGCATTTTCTAGTTTCGCTAAAGAGGTCACTCCCGGTGAAGGGATCTCGGCTCTTTCCTCATCGAATGAGGCGCTGGATATTCATCAAGGAATACCACCATGCGAAGTAAGAACTAGAGCTACCTGTTTTTAAAATCTCGATTCTATAACATCTTTAGGTTTCTTTTCTTTCATTAATCTCATTAACGAAATCCCATCATTTAATGTTTCCTAAACATCAAAGGAAAAATGAAACGAAAATAGAATGTATGCTTATGCCATCCGCATTCGCCACTGGGCCCCGTCATGCACCGTTAGGTTACTTAACTAATGGCAGAGTGGGGGCTGGACTAGCGCGGGTGTAAAACATAAGCAACATTTATTATATATCATATATATAATATAACATTCGTCTCACGCAGTTATATGATCACATCACAGAGTCAAGCAACAGAAGCAACATATGAAATATTGGATATACTAGGATGTTCGTGTTTTAAATTTAGCCAGTAATGTAAAACACGGATTCCACGGTCGTGATGAATAGCCAAACCCATATCCCTAGACCCCTACGAGAGCGGCAAGTAACCTTACCAATTCTAGAGTTAGGTGACCCGGTCTCAACTCCTTGAGATGGTTGATTGAATGATTCTCGGTGTGTATATAAGAAAAGTGTAAAGAAATCACAACCAAAGAAATTTGTAAACCGCAATCAATAACGGTGTCGATGTAGATTCGTTAGCGAGTGCGGATCGTCCACAGGGGAAGTGTGATTTGATCGTATTTGATTTAGATGAATTGAAAATTAAAGAGAAAAGAAAAGAGAGATTGATTCAAGATTTAGAAGTGAATTTCAAGAATTATTAAAATCTAGATCTAATATCAAGAATGCTAAAAATCAAGAATCAAGAATCGTCCAATTTGAATTAGTAATCAAGATTTGTAATAAGGCTCGTAGGAATCGATTGAATCGATAGTAGTGATGAAAACTCGTGATTACGTTTTCTTATCCATTGATGATTTGATGCTAGATCAATGATGATCAACGAGAATTAGGGATTTCTTGCAGAAACTAGGGTTTCATCATCTATCCCTTGTCCTTTCGTTGATTTCATTCACACTCTAGCCTCTAGTAAATTCAAGTATCGATCGTGGATCACTAATTAAGAGCGAAAACATTCAAGAAAGCATCGCTCGAAACTAGGTTGTCGATGCTTCAATTTACTAGAGTTTACAAAACTCATAGGACTTATGAATCGTACAAGAATCTAATCATCATCAACTATCAATTTTCTCGATTCCTCCACGAGCGGAGTTTTTACTCAAGCATCATAACAAGAAACACAATCAAGAATTGAGATCTCATCACAAATGCAAGAATGTAAAGAAAGCAAGATTAAAGATCTTCACCTTTTATTATTCAACAATTCGTTACACTTCGCTCAAAGGCTACAAGAAATTGAGGAGAGAACTAGATCGTCGAATTGAACGTCGCATCGTCTTCGTGAGTCGCGGATCGTCTTGGACCACTTGCTCGGATGAAGATCGGCTTTGCTCCAAAAAGGATTGTTGATTTCTCGCTTGATTTGGTACTCGGTGATCTTGATTTTGGCTTTGGATTTGGATTTGGATTAGGGTTACAAGTTGTGTCACTCAACTTGTGTTGGGAAATTGATCAACAACCAACAACCTTAGAATAGAAGCTTTAGGGTCCCTTTTATAGCCTTCACCTTTAGATTAGCTTCCTTTAGAAGCTAGGTTTAGTTTAGCTTCTCTTGTAAGCTTGGTAGTTAGGTAGAAGGTTCTAGAGATAGTTAGTTAGGGCTAGCTTCTTTGATAAGCTTGGAGGTTAAGGAGAAGCTTCTAGGCTTAGGTAGTTATTTGAGAGGCTTGCTTGAGAAGCTTGAAGTGTTTAGCTTGAACAAAAAGCTTTGCTGTTTAGACAGAAGCTTCTGGAGATCTCTGGAAATTGTAGTGGCTTGAATGAGTGTAGGCCTTTGATTGAGAAACCTGACATAACAAACTGCCAATGACGTGTCTTCATGGCCGCGGATCCGCCGAACAAGGCCTGCTCCGGCCGCGGATCCGCGGCCCTTTGGAAGCTTTAGCGCCTGAAAACTCCTGGTTGGGTTGGTGCCGACTTTAGGGTTACTTTCTAATATCTGTAATCTTATAATTCTCTCTAGTTCACTACCAGATCTCAAGTCTTGGACTTGGCACATTTTTATCGGCACTTTTTACAGTTTCGGCTCTTTTCCTGGAATTTCCTGCATAGATTCTTGAGACAAGTGTTGCTCTACACAAAGATTATGCGATGCAATGATAAACACTCAATTTCCCTCAAAATGTCAATTATAATATATAACACCTGTTATTTGGTATTTTACAGATGTTTTGCTAATATGTGTTATATCTATTCCGAACACCTTTAGATGAGTGCAAATGGTAGGAAAATTGATGTGTTAAAAATGCAATATTTTCGACTGATCAAATTCCCCCAAACTTATTTTTGGTCGTCTCGAGCAAACTGTTTTATTTAAAAAGAGAAGGAGAGAATAAAGAAAGAGAAAAACTAACTAGCACACTTTCGTAGGCAACACGATTGCACTGAGCATGTGTAACAAGCCTTTAAACCTCTAGGTGTCCCTAGTAGGAGGAGTGTTGTCTCCTGAGGGTGTTCAGCGGATTGCACCCACAAAATCCCATAATAAAAGGAAGACCGTGAAAGTTATATATAAAGACAAGAATTGTAAAAGAAAGACTTTGAAAATTAGAGTTTCCAACTATGCTAGCTTTTCGGTTGTCATGAGCCCTATCTTAGTTGTCATGAAAAGATGTTAGAAATCACATCATCCCCCAATAAAATATCGTCTTTATTCTTCATTCCTATCTTTCTTCCAAACATCGATCATATAACCCTAAGTGTGTGTAAAGAACATCCCTACACTCGGAGAATTCAATTCAAGCTATCATACTCTTGTCCATCTGCCTCAGTACTTTTTACTTTGATGAATATTTAGTTGGATTTGCTCACACACTTTTCATGCGACCGTTAATACTTCTTGAGGTATTAACCGACCGATTACTCATGTGCTTGCTTATACGGTGTATTAGTATTTTTCCTCGTCTTGCACCACCTAAGGTTTAGCAGTGACTCCCAGACCAGTTGGTCTAAGGCACTAGGTGATGAAGCACCCTCGCCATATTTTTTATTGCTGCCTTGGCGATAACAAAACCAGTGTTCATTTTTCTTCACCATTTTTATATTTTATTCATTTTTTTATTTCCTTCATACATCGGCTTTTAGACAAGAGCATTTTAAGGTATCTTCTACTGTCCCGAGTTTCAAGACGTGTGTAAGTGCGTATAGTAGCGTATCAACGTTCAAATGTTTGGCTTCCAGAATAGGAACTATTTTTTAGACTTATTTTTATCCTCAGATTAGTGATTTCCTTCATCTTACTAACCCTTGGGACAACGGCTCATAACTACTTATTACTAGTTTGTTTAAGAAAACTTTTAATTTTCTTGGTTTTCTTAAATTTTTCTAATCTTTTGGATGTAATTTTTCACTATCTAATCTTTTATTATCTTATTTATGTACAAATTTTTTTTATTTTTTTTATTTTTATAGGTTTTAAATGTTTTGTGCTTATGCAAAGTGATATGCAAATGATGCGAAAATAAGCACAAACCTCCCCCAAACTTGTTTTCAACAGTGTCCTCACTGTTGCCATCTGCTAATTCTCAAAAACCTGTAAGCCTGGGAGGAAATTTGTTAACGGGGGAAAAATATATGATCATGAAAATCCTCCCCCAAACTTATTTTTGGCTCCACATTTTGTAAGTAAAAATTTTCTTTTCAGGAGTCAGATTATCCCCCCCTAAACTTGAGTTAAACAATGTTAAGCTTTGAAAATCACAAGAGGGGGTCAAAGTTATTGGTCGATGCCAAGCTTTGCAAAGATTGAAGGTCAACACCAACCATTCGAAAATTTTATCAATGCAGTGCATCGGTTGGTGAAAGAAGAAGTGGGGAAAAGGTAAGTGGTGGAATAGAATGTGTTTGCGTCTCGTTTTGGAGAGACGATGCAGTGATTGTAATGGATTACTCGCATTCTCTTTATAGTCCAGAAGAAGGGTGGAGGTTCAATTTCAATGATTGGGAGATGATTCATCTCAACACCCGTGCTTTTCAAAAATGCGAGTTCATCAGCGAAGATCTCCTCAAAAGTTTCATCAATACCCCGAAGAATAATGTCATCACAAAGCGCGGGGTGATCTTCAGACTCTAAAAGCAGTTCATAATCAGTGTTAGTTGTTGACCCGGACAACTCGGTGGAAGAGTCCGTATGTGTTGATACATAGTTGGGTCAAACAATAACATATGAAAAGAGTCAAGATCAGTATCATGAGGATCGTCAATTTCGCTGCTGTCGACATCCATTAATTCGACAGAACAGACCTGAGCAGTAGGTTCGAAGGGTACATTTCCCAACTTGTAAATGTTCATCTCTATTGACCTATTCCCGAAGGATAGGGTCATAGAGCCATTACGACAGTTAATGATAGCATTGGAAGTGGCTAAAAAGGGGCGACCTAAAATCACCGGAATTTGATTCCGTGGGTTCACTACAGGCTGTGTATCAAGTACAATAAAGTCCACAGGGAATACAAATTCCCCTATTTTTATTAACACATCCTCCAGTTCACCCCTAGGTTTGGTGCTTGATCGATCAGCCATCTGGAGAGTGTAGTGAGCTGGTTTCAACTCTCCGATCCCTAACTGCTCATATACTGAGAAAGGAAGCAGGTTAACACTTGCGCCAAGGTCGAGTAGAGCACGGTTAATGTGTTTTCCCCCAATAGAAATGGAAATAGTAGGATAGCGAGGATCCTTACGTTTTCTAGGCAATTGTTGGGGAAAAGTTGTGTCTACGGTCTTTGACATGAATACCTTCTTGGGCACTTGAGTCTTCCTCTTTCTAGTGCACAAGTCTTTAAGAACTTTCGCATAAGCGGGGACTTGTTGGATAGCATCTAGAAGAGGGATGTTGATGTTAACCCGTTTGAAGATTGTTAGTTATATGTATGCCCTAGAGGCCATTACTATGCTTAGGATGTATATTGTAGTGGATGCTTGGACATATATAGGGATGACTTTCTTGCTCAATATGATAGTATGCTATCTGGTTACTCTTTACTTTAACGTGTACACTGATTGTCTCTCTGTTACATGTTGGTAAAGCCCTTAGGATGTGTACTTGACTACCTGGACTATGATGCGGATCATACTAGTGGGGACATGGTAGTCCATAAGTACATCCTTCAAAGTCCCTAGTCGTGGGTGTATCGAGACGGGGCATCGATATACCAGAGTAGACTAGCGTGTACCTTCTCGACCCATATAGATGGGCGATGGATGATCCCATATCCATTGGTGTTTGACATCAGAGATGATATACGGGTGCTCAGTGGAGACTGGGTACACTGGACGGACTCGCCGAAAACTCCCAGATGGTATTATACCTTACGTCAGATGGCAGTTCTCTGGTGACACTGGTACAGGTTAGTCTGTAGACCCGAGATCGTCATAGAGTCTTGTATGATTCCCACTGTTCTTTGATTTCCACCTTACCACGTCCAAATGGGCGTGCAAAACGGTGGTTTTTGGGTACAGTCCCGAATCACATGGAGGCAATGAGCGATAGGAGGGGTTTCGTCTCTCCCGGTATAAGGAGTTGATGTTGCGCAGTGCTCGATTGGCTATAACAGGAAGTCCTTGGCCAAGGCTACTTTAGGGATTTACTGGTAAGAGTTACCAGTAGTTTCTCGACCCGTTATGAGCCTCATATCGACACGACTTATCGAGTTATTGGGGTCTGACGTTTACCACCCCTAGACAAGATATGCGACATATCAGACGAACAGACCGGACTGTACGGTAAGTGTTACTGGTTGGATTCACAGGAGTGTGAGCGGGCTTGCTCGTTGATCTTCTGATCGCTCAATACCCGGGTGGCCGTTACGTTTAGCAGACCGCTTGCGGCTTGTGGGTGTTTGATATGATCATCACCTGCTGCCGGCGTATTGACGAGTCTTTAGAGTCCTACATAGAGGTTTCCCGGCTCAAGCGAAACGAAATAGGAGCGCATATGAGATATGTGCGGGGCCGAGAATAATACCAGTATGTGATACTGTATTCTATTCTTGCGATTTGTATTATTGGACGGTTATATGAGATATAGCCGGGTTACCGAATCAAGTGTTGATTCGATACACTGATACACTTGATATTAGTCGGTTATATGCAGTATGACCGGATCATTAAATCAAGTGTTGATTTAGTGATTTAATGTATAATTATATATTTGATATATTACTTTACATTAACTACTATTGGTTCACTTAAGATTATTTTCTCACTAGATTGTGCACATTGTATATATGATATATTTTTGTGCACTTGTTTGTATCATGTTTGATGATACATGCAAACTTGGGTGTGTGTATGCTTTAAACTATGATTAGGTTAATGGTTAGGGTTTTATTTAGTCATTTATTTATTCATTTATTTTTTTGGGCAAAAACAAATATGGTGGCTTTCTTTGTTTTATTCTTGGAGTTTCATGAAGCTTCACCATTTTGTTTTTATTCTTAAACCTAACCATTACCTAAACCCTAGTTTATTCTCTACATGAGTTAAACTAACCCATGGTTGCTATATGATAAGAATCACTTGAATTTTCTAATTAATTAATTCTTTTCCTTCTTCTTCATCTTCTTCATGAAGAAAGGAAAAGCTTGCTAGAAAATTCTAAGTGATGATTCCAAGTGAGAAATCCAAATCCAAAGTGAACCCACTTCCTATTTCTTCATCCTCTACCACTTTCCATGTAGTAGAGAGTGTTTTCTTCACACGTTTCTTGACCTAGTGAAGATGGAGCTTGAGTTTGAGTCGCCTCGACGTAGATCATCTTCGGCATCGAAGTCAACGACCTAGCCCGATTATTTCTCCGACGAAACCATCGCTAGAGTCCGGGATTCCGATGATCGCAGCAGAGGGACGTCAACACGGAGCTAAAGAAATGGTGGAGCGGATCTACAAAGGTTGTAGTCCCTTTCACTTAGCAATAAAGTTGTTTACTTGCTTGCTTTTCGCCTAATCTCTAGTTAACGATCTTGCATAGGATTCTTAGGCACATGAAAAATTTGATTTTGGCATGGTTGATGCCTTGTGGAACCTCTTGAGTGTGCCTAGTAACCCTACAGTGGTATTAGAGCCTAGCTAGAGCTTTAGGCGAAGTGTAGACGATGTTAGAAATCCGATCGAACCCCGAAACCCTAACTTTTAACCCTCTTTGTACATTTTCTGAAACAGTGGATTTTTCCAAATTAAAAATATCTAAAAAATACAGCAGGGTATTATAAGAGTTACTGTGAAGCACGTGAGCCCAAGTCAACCAAAGCGCCGCGGAACCGCGGCCCCACCCTAGCATGTGCGGCGGTTCCGCGGCCACAAAGGTGATTCTTGGCACGTGCTTTGCACAGTAATGTCCTATACTGATTCCTGTGTTTTCTGGGTAATTTTAACTTATATTCAACAGTTTATTTTTCTGGGTTGTTTTGGGGATTCGATGATTCGATCAGTTTATTTAACTTCGTCTATGTGTCTTTCCGGATAATTTTTGAATATGTTAAAAAGTTCGACCGGATATAAATACCCAATTTTTCCCCTGCCGGAAAATTTCCAAGTGTTGGATTTTTCCGTGGTTTAAGAACGTTCTAAGTAGTGCAAGTAACGCGATGGTCCCTCTAGAAGACAACAAACCTTAACTCGATTATGTGACCGTCTTGAACTGCCCTTTGAACCTTAGGGTTTGGGGCAGTACGGCGTGCCACATGTGAGGCATTGGCTTGACCCTTCTACGGCTGGACCGTTGGTACTGTGGCATGAAGTGAATGTTTTTAAACTTATTTCATGTGTTGAGCTGTTTCGGGAAAACTTGGGTGTTTGATTGTTCGATCGGAAAGTTTAACATTTTCTATTTATCCGGAATGTGATATAATATTTGGAATCCACAAGAAGTTATGAGATAACTGCATGAATGTTATAAACGTAGCAGTTTAGTCTCGATTGATCGGTTGCCACGGAATTTTGATGCGATCAAAAGTCCGTCGCAATCACGTAGCGTACGCGGATACTCGCCGGGTAAACTTAATAGACAGCCATGCCCCATAGCCCCGACCAAGTGACTGTAGGAGAACCTCGTAGCCAAAAGCATCCGTTTGGGTGCTCGCGGCAGCGGAGTTCCGCCTTAGTGCACTTCGTCGACGGCATTCGGGGGTGCGGACGCCTACTAAAGTTTGCGATGAGCATTCGATCAAAATGCCGGGAATCTTGTTGAATTGCCCGACTTGATATTGAAAAGTGTTTTCGATAATGAGACTAAAATGCGGGGTTTATAATTGTTAGGCATGTGATGTCTATGGAATTCAGATGGTTAGGCATGCGATGTCTAAGGAGGTTGCGGATTCCAACTGTTGTAGTTTTGCATTTTTTTTATGTGACCGTAAGTGTAATATGTGATATCGCCGGTTTCGTTGCTATATGTCAACGACAATTGGGATGCGCACATTTACTTACGTTGATGACATGTGATGTTATGTGTTGCTGGATATGTTATATTGGATCGTCGCGTTTTGAATAGCCGGGGGGTTTTATGTGAGATGAGAGTTTTTCATTTTCATTCATGTAAAATTTGTTGTATGTAATATTCTTTTATTGGGGCACTTCCAGGTTGCGGAAGATGTCACCATTTGTATATTATTTATTTTTCCGCACTAGGATAGACCCAAGGAGGAGAGCACAAGTAACCGGGTTCTGGAGTCAAGTGGGAGACCAACTCGAGGAGTCGAGTCCAGGTCTCCTAACTCTAGAATTGGTGGGGTTGCTTGCCGCTCTCGTAGGGGTCTAGGGGTGTGGGTTTGGCTATTCATCGTGACCGTGGAATTCGTGTTTTATACTGGCTCGTATTGAAAACACGGACGTCCTAGCATATCCAATGTTTTAAATGTTTCTTCTGCTGCGATATCTGTGATGTGATCATTTGATGTTCTGTGATAAATACTGTATATGATATATATGATATATATGATATATTATATAGATGTTACTTATGTTTTGCACTCGCGCTAGCCTTGCCCCGCTCTGTCGTTAGTTACCTAACCTAACGGTGTACGAGGGGACATCAAGGCGAATGCGGATGGCATAAGTGTACGTCGTATTTATCTGTGATGTTTAGGTGATTTAAATGATGGGACTTCATTAATATGATTAATGAAATAAAAGAAACCTAAAAGATGTTGTGGAATCGAATTTTCAAAAACAGGTAGCTACAGTTCTTGCTTTGCATCGCGGTGTTCCTTGTAGAACATCCTGCACCTTATTCGATAAGGAAAGGGCCGAGATCCCTTCACCGGGAGTGACCCCTTTAGCAATAACTGGCAGATGCTACAACCCTCAGTTTGTCTTTTGATTGCTCCTATAGGTCTTGCTTTGCACAGCGGTATATATGATATATCCTGCACCTTATTCGATGAGGAAAGGGCCGACGATCCCTTCACCGGGAGTGACCCCTTTAGCAAAACTAGAAAAGCCTCAAAACACTCCATTTAAAATCACTCGATTCTACAACGATATCAAGTTCATTACGCAAAAGGTTTTCTTAAAAACCTGTCGTAGCCCTCCGTCATTTCAGATAAGTACTAGTTAGTATTCGTGCTACGTTTGTTGACTATGTTGAGGCGTAGTGTGCGGTAGCTAATTAGTGCTTATCTGTATAAGCATATGATGCGATTGGATTAGGGTAGTCGTGCGACTTTGTTGACTATGTTAAGGGTCGTGCGGGTGGGTTTAATTCAATCGGGAAATGACGGGCTGAACTTGACTAGCACTTATGATTTGTTGACTATGTTAAGGTCATATAGCTGCTAGGGGAAAAATATTATCGGGAATTTCAAGTGTTGAAATTTGCAATGAGATTGCATACCTTCTATGAGATAGTTGGATCCCGATACCCGCTGCGAGTAAGAGTTACTCCTGGGAGAGTTTTACACATTACGATTAGCCGATCAAGTAGGTGTCTAGAAAGGTGTCAACGGGGTTACGCCTCTGGGAAAACGAGGTTTACTTTAATTAGGTCCGTGCGAAAGCACGGGGAACCTCCCTCAAAGTACCGACACTGGCCTGACTGAAAGATTGGCGAACTTGTAGCGTGTAATTAATCCCGGCTAGTCTTTCCTTTTAGGGTTTGAAGGAAGATTTGATAAAAACAGTGGGAGCCATCCTGATTAGATAAAATAATAACCAATCTGATCTTGCTAGAGCGCACGCAGAGTGTTTTCTTCTCTCTCTCTCCAGGTAGCGACCATGTCACGCCTTAATCAAGATAATAATACGGATACATTGACCGAACCCGCTTGTTATACTGAGCTGGGGAACGTTGGTCCCGCTCCAACTTGTAATTGTTATAAGACAGAGCAGGAAATTGGGGATTACCAGAATTCCCGTGCCGCCCAAACGAAGAAAGTGCATATGATGCATCTCCTTCGGGTGTGTTCACTACAAAGAACTGTTTCTCTGTATCCTCTACGTCCTGGGTATTTGATACCGGATCAGGATCCCAGATATGTAATCTGTTACATAGGGCTACAGAAAGGTAGAGAACTGAGAACGGGTGATAAGTTTCATGAGGCAGAAAACGGTGCAAGTGTTGCAGCCAAGTCTGTTGGTCACTGTCACCTTGTATTACCTGAATACATTGATTCTGAACAAATGTTATTAGATACCGAACCTGATATACAAAATCATACCAGTCTCTTTATTTAGATAAAGAAGGATACAATTTTGTATTGATAGATAATGTTTTGAACATTTCCTATATCAAAAGTTGATCGGTTCAGGAATGCTATCTAAAAGCATTGATGTTCTAAATCAAACTACGGTTCTTAGTATACGGAACACACACAAGAGGAAGAGTTCAGAAATGAACGAATCCTTCTTGAGGCATTATAGACTAGGTCATATCAATGCGACCCGACTGGCTGAAGTTACATTTTAGATGCATATTTAAATTAGTTTGAATTTACATCTTGTGAAACTTGCCAGTCATGTCACAGAGATAAGATGACCATAGCTCTGTTTACTGGAAACAGAGAAAGAGTTAGTGAACTCTTGGGATGATACATGTTGATGTATGAAGGTCCCCTGTCTACAAATGCCAAGACCGGTTCTTTGTACTTCATTAAATTCTCTGATGATCTCTCGAGATTCAGACATATGTTCCTGTTAAAATACAAGTCCGAAATTTTTGAGATATTCACAGAATATAAGTTAGAAGTAGAGAACCAAAATATGGGTATAAGTATTATGTCCTTTGATGTGATCAAGGAGGAGAATACTTGAGCACGGAATTCCTGGATTATTCTAAAGGAGAATGAGATTCTCTCTCAGCATTACTCCTCCGTATACACTATAGCACGATGGTATATCGGGGTGGAGCAATAGCACCCTATGTGATATGGTGTGCTCTATGATGAGTACTACTGAGTTTCCTATTTCCTTTTAGGGAGTTATGCACTTATGAAGTTGCATACCTATTGAATAGGGTTCCGATCAAATCAGTTGCCTACCACTTTATATGAGATATGGAAAGGGAAGAGCCCATATCTTAAGTTTGTTAAGATTTGGGGTTTTCCAGCCTATGTCTAAAAGCATAATACGGACAAGCTCGAGGCAAAGTCAGATCTGTGGAAGTTTGTTGGATATCCCAAGCATACGCAAGGGAATATCTTCTACTTAACCGAGGAACAAAAATGTTTTGTTTCTCAGCATGCCACCTTTGTGAAAGGGATTTTCTTGTGAAGAAATAAGTGGACATGAGGTAGAACTGGAAAGAGTTCCAGCTATACAAACTGCAGCTGCTGATTTGGTAGAACCAAAGGATTCAATAGCAACCAACGAACCTCAGCCTCTCCGCCGATCTAGTAGGGTTCCTCACCCACCTGAGAGATGCTTCGGTTTCTCTATGACAGTGGGAGCGAGGATTGCATCATGAGATGATGACGCAACTAGTTTCGAGCTGGCCATCAGGAGTAGGACTCTGTAAGAATGGCTGGATGCTTATCGATCTGAGATGGAATCCTTATACACCAACAAAGTATGGACTTTGGTTGCTTTATCTGAAGGGTTAAATCCCCATCAGGAGCAAGTATATCTTGAGAAGATTACTTAGTGTACATGGAAAAGTTGAGACTTTCAAAGCTAGACTTGTTAAAGGTTTACATCATTGACCAGCTATGGATTGTGATGAAACCTTTTCTAAGTACCTATACTTAAGTCCATCTAGATCCTACTTGCCATGGCTACATACCAAAAACTACGATATCTGGCGGTTGGGTGTCATGACTACTTTTCTAAATAAAGATTTAGAAGAGAGAGTCTATAAGTACACAGTCAGAGGGCTTCGTAGATAGTGGAAGCAGCGGAAACCTGTGCAAGATGTTTTATGTGATAAAGAAGGCATCGCGGAGTTGGAAAATCTGTTTTGATGTAGTAGTCAAAGAGTTTGACATCATCAAAATGGTAAATGAACCTTGTATATACAAAAAGGGTAGTAGGGAGTATGGTGGTGATCCTCGTAGAGTACGTGGATGACATACTCTTGATAGGGAAGAAGTTTCCTATGCTACGCTCGGTCAATCTCCGCTTATCACAAGGATTCTCCATATAGGATCAAAGTGATACCTACTAAATCCTGGGTTTTGGATCTATGAGATAGATCTAATAGGATGTTAGGACAACTCACTAGTTGTAGTGAGATGGTATCAATTGATCCTGGGGAGAATCACTGGAAAGGTTCCAGAGTGATAAGGATGACTGAATGTCAGTCTCAGGCATTGTCTTTACCCTCAGTAAAGGGACGGTATGTTGGAAGAGTTCCAAGCTAGATACCATGGCATACTAGACGATAAAGGCTGGATACATCGCTACAAAAGATGCTACCAAAGAGGCAGTCTGGATGTATATTAGTTCATGAGATGAACTTCGTTCCTCCCATTGTGTGACAATGGAGTTGTGGCTTATGCTAAGGAACGCCTGTCCCGTCAGTGATCCAGACATATTCTAAGGCAGTATCACCTGATCATGGAGATGGTTGATCTCCAGGGGATCGAGATTAGGAGAGAAGACTCAGAGGACAGCACGGTGGATCCACTCACAAAGGCCTTTTCCCAGAGAGAGACTTTTATGGGATGGATGAGTATGAGATACTACAACCACTGCTATCAGATGGCCCTAGTGCAAGTGGGAGATTGTTAGTTATATGTATGCCCTAGAGGCCATTACTATACATAGGATGTATATTGTAGTAGATGCTTGGACATATATAGGGATGACTTTCTTGCTCTATATGATAGTATGCTATCTGGTTACTCTTTACTATAACGTGTACACTGATTATCTCTCTGTTACATGTTGGTAAAGCCCTTAGGATGTGTACTTGACTACCTGGACTATGATGCGGATCATACTAGTGGGGATATGGTAGTCCATAAGTACATCCTTCAAAGTCCCTAGTCGTGGGTGTATCGAGACGGGGCATCGATATACCAGAGTAGACCAGCGTGTACCTTCTCGACCCATATAGATGGGCGATGGATGATCCCATATCCATTGGTGTTTGACATCAGAGATGATACACGGGTGCTCAGTGGAGACTGGGTACACTGGACGGACTCGCCGAGAACTCCCAAATGGTATTATACCTTACGTCAGATGGCAGTTCTCTGGTGACACTGGTACAGGTTAGTCTGTAGACCCGAGATCGTCATAGAGTCTTGTGTGATTCCCACCGTGCTTTGATTTCCACCTTACCACGTCCAAGAGGGCGTGCAAAACGGTGGTTTTTGGGTACAGTCCCGAATCACATGGAGGCAATGAGCGATAGGAGGGGTTTCGTCTCTCCCGGTATAAGGAGTTGATGTTGCGCAGTGCTCGATTGGCTATAACAGGAAGTCCTTGGCCAAGGCTGCTTTAGGGATTTACTGGTAAGAGTTACCAGTAGTTTCTCGACCCGTTATGAGCCTCATATCGACACGACTTATCGAGTTATTGGGGTCTGACGTTTACCACCCCTAGACAAGATATGTGACATATCAGACGAACAGACCGGACTGTACGGTAAGTGTTACTGGTTGGATTCACAGGAGTGTGAGCGGGCTTGCTCGTTGATCTTCTGATCGCTCAATACCGGGGTGGCCGTTACGTTTAGCAGACCGCTTGCGGCTTGTGGGTGTTTGATATGATCATCACCTGCTGCCGGCGTATTGACGAGTCTTTAGAGTCCTACACAGAGGTTTCCTGGCTCAAGCGAAACGAAATAGGAGCGCATATGAGATATGTGCGGGACCGAGAATAATACCAGTATGTGATGCTGTATTTTATTCTCGCGATTTGTATCATTGGACGGTTATATGAGATATAGCCGGGTTACCGAATCAAGTGTTTATTCGATACATTGATACACTTGATATTAGTCGGTTATATGCAGTATGACCGGATCATTAAATCAAGTGTTGATTTAGTGATTTAATGTATAATTATATATTTGATAAATTACTTTACATTAACTAGTATTGGTTCACTTAAGATTATTTTCTCACTAGATTGTGCATATTGTATATATGATATATTTTTGTGCACTTGTTTGTATCATGTTTGATGATACATGCAAACTTGGGTGTGTGTATGCTTTAAACTATGATTAGGTTAATGGTTAGGGTTTGATTTAGTCATTTATTTATTCATTTATTTTTTTGGGCAAAAACAAATATGGTGGCTTTCTTTGTTTTATTCTTGGAGTTTCATGAAGCTTCACCATTTTGTTTTTATTCTTAAACCTAACCATTACCTAAACCCTAGTTTATTCTCTACATGAGTTAAACTAACCCATGGTTGCTATATGATAAGAATCACTTGAATTTTCTAATTAATTAATTCTTTTCCTTCTTCTTCATCTTCTTCATGAAGAAAGGAAAAGCTTGCTAGAAAATTCTAAGTGATGATTCCAAGTGAGAAATCCAAATCCAAAGTGAACCCACTTCCTATTTCTTCATCCTCTACCACTTGCCATGTAGTAGAGGGTGTTTTCTTCACAAGTTTCTTGACCTAGTGAATATGGAGCTTGAGTTTGAGTCGCCTCGACGTAGATCATCTTCGGCATCGAAGTCAACGACCTAGCCCGATTATTTCTCCGACGAAACCATCGCTAGAGTCCGGGATTCCGATGATCGCAGCGGAGGGACGTCAACACGGAGCTAAAGAAATGGTGGAGCGGATCTACAAAGGTTGTAGTCCCTTTCACTTAGCAATAAAGTTGTTTACTTGCTTGCTTTTCGCTTAATCTCTAGTTAACGATCTTGCATAGGATTCTTAGGCACATGAAAAATTTGATTTTGGCATGGTTGATGCATTGTGGAACCTCTTGAGTGTGCCTAGTAACCCTACAAAGATTTCAGTGATCTTCTCCATTTGCAGACTCAGTGTGTTTCCCCTTAACCGATTTGGATAAGGAACTTGAGCAATAAGGTCGGGGTCCAACTTTGGAGAAGATCGTGTGGGTGGAAACGATCGAAGAATAGGAGTGGGGATCGTTTTCGGTGGACTAGAAGAGCTGGGCTGAGGTGTCGAGCTGTGGGGAAAAAGGAGAATAGGCTCGGAAGAAAATGGTGGGGTAGAAGAACTGGGGTCAGAATTAGAAGTAGAAGTGGAAGGAAAGGTCTCAGTCGGGGTATTATTGATAGATTTTTCAGTATCATCAATTTCTTTCCCAACGTGATTGTCAAGCACTCTTCCAGATCTCAACGTGGTGATAGCGTTCACATGATGTGAATAGCCAGGATTGGGTAAAGGTTGAGCTGGAAGTTTCCCTTTCTCTCTAGCACTCAATTCAGCATTTATTCGTTCAATTTGTGCTTCCATCGATTTAATATTTTTATTTTGAGAGACAATGATCTTCATCATATTATGGAAGGAAGATTGAATATTTGCCGTCCCTTGGATGGATTGTTTCATGAAAGTATCCAAGGTTCGTTCGAGTGCAGAGGTGTTATCAGTACTGGCTATTTGCAAAGAGTTTTCATATGGTGGAAAAGTGTTTGCCGGATTTTGAAAGTTTTGTGATTGGAAGGGGTGCTGACTCAATTGAAGTGGTTGCTGTTGTGGTGGAAGAGCCCTTTGAAAGTTGTTTTGGTTTGGAATCGTGTTTTGAGATTGTGATTGGTTCCAAGTAAAATTGGGGTGATTCCTCCAACCCTGATTATAAGTGGAAGAAAATGGATCGTTTCTAGGTCTTTGTTGGAAAGCAGAATCGATATGCTCATGACCTTGAAACGGAGAGTTCAATGGACATTCTTCCGTCAAATGAGAAGTATCAAAACAAGATCCACATACAGTTTTGGAGAGTGACATTTGATTTAGGGCTGCGGCTAAAAATTTATTTTCCATAGTCTCGAGTTTCTTTTGCATTGCTGACATTTCAGCTCTAACTCCTATGGAAACATCCGATTGGTTATTGCCACCCCTAGACGATTGACTCACACCCTCCCACTGTAAAGATCTTTCAGCGAAATCTTCTAAGAATTTCCAAGCTTCCCCATCATCTTTGGTCATGAAGGTACCTTGACACATGGATTCAAGGGTCTGTTTTGTGTTAGGATTAATGCCCTCATATATAATTCTGCACAGATCCCATCTGAGGATTCCGTGATGTGGACATTGAACTAACAGATCCTTGAACCGTTCAAAACACTTCGAGAATGTTTCATTGGGAAGATGGGTGAATTGATTTATTTCGCTTCGGACTCGAGCTGTTTTATGATCGGGGTAAAATTTCTTTAGGAATGCTTTTACGAATTCTCCCCAGTTCGAAATGGAATGTGCGGTTGTGTTATAAAGCCACTTCTCGGCTATATCGCACAAGGTAAATGGGAGAAGACGTAGACCCATAGCATCCACAGAAAGCTGTGAGGTACCCATCATTGCGCATACATTTTCAAATTTGGTAATAAAGACATATGCGTCTTCAGACTCGAGACCGTGATATTTAGGTAGAAGGTTGATGTATTGGGGTTTTATTTCAAAGTTGTCCCCATTGGCTGGTGGAATGGTGAGACAGATCGAAAGAGGACCTCGCATAGGATAGCATCTCTCTTGGAGAGAAATGCGTGGAGGATTCTGCGCACCTGCGGGCGGTGTCAGAGTAGTGGTAAAGAAGTTCGATGGAGAACCGTCCATCGAAGTGGTGGTGGGTAAAGAAGAAGTAGACATAGAAATACCGACTTCGGAGTCGATCGGGGGAACGCGGACAAGACGGGCATTAGAATCCCGTGTCCAGCCGAACATGCACTAAAAGGTTTAGTACAAGTGGCAGCGTTAAGATAATTAAGGAAAATGATGAAGTGATGTTTGTTTTGAAAAGAATACAGATTTTTGAAAAAATGATGCAAATCACAACAAATGCACAAGCACAACCCTAAGTCTAATGGTCACCTAGGTCAAGTCTCTAGACCGCTCCTAACTGCCAGAAGACAAATCCCAGGATCAATCCTCTACTACCTCTTTGTCCCTCCTGTGGCCAGGTAAGTGCCAGGTAAGTGGGAGGTTCTCCACTACGTAAGAAGTGGGCCTAATTAAGTAACCACTTGCCTTAGACACACTTGCCTTAGACACCACAAAAGAAACGCGGATAAGCAATAGATTACCCACGACCTTCTCCTGTCCTAAGTGAGCGCGACGGTCCTTAGTGTCATGTATATATCTTTTTTAGTTAATGAGGGTAATATGGATGCAGTTTTGTGATTTTCGGGGCTTAGGAAGGGTAATGAACTCCTCACATAATCTGAATTTGGTCTTTGCCCCTTAATTTCCGTATTAAAAATGCAAACAACCAAGATCAAACACGCATAATTTTTTTTTATTTTTGCGGCGCTGCGAATTTTTGCAAAGAAACCTGCAGAAATTGGTTACTGGAGCAGATCGAGGAAGAGATAAGAAAGTGAAGATTATACCAAAGAATTTTGGTGCAGCGATGCTTCTTTCACACCGCGGATCCGCTGTGGGAGGCTGGTACTTGCCGCGGAAACGCGGTCCTTTCTGGAGATTACTGCACAAAAATTTAGACAATTGCTTCTGTTGCCTCACAGAGCTCCTTGGAATGTTCAGAAAATTTTTCCTCGCGCTCCACAGATTCCAGATTTCCTCGCAACAAACCACAACAAATCATTTAGTGTTTGTGCGAATTTAGATCTAAAAATTCTGATGGAATAAATTTTTCAACTCAAATTTCAAAAACGAACAAATTAGCACACGATCCCCGGCAACGACACCATTTGATTGATACGAATTCTCGGTTTGTATATAAGAAAAGTGTAAAGAAATCACAACCAAAGAAATTTGTAAACCGCAATCAATAACGGTGTCGATGTAGGTTCGTTAGCGAGTGCGGATCGTCCACAGGGAAAGTGTGATTTGATCGTATTTGATTTAGATGAATTGAAAATTAAAGAGAAAAGAAAAGAGAGATTGATTCAAGATTTAAAAGTGAATTTCAAGAATTATTAAAATCTAGATCTAATATCAAGAATGCTAAAAATCAAGAATCGTCCAATTTGAATTAGTAATCAAGATTTGTAATGAGGCTCGTAGGAATCGGTTGAATCGATAGTAGTGATGAAAACTTGTGATTACGTTTTCTTATCCATTGATGATTTGATACTAGATCGATGATGATCAACGAGAATTAGGGATTTCTTGCGGAAACTAGGGTTTCATCATCTATCCCTTGTCCTTTCGTTGATTTCATTCACACTCTAGCCTCTAGTAAATTCAAGTATCGATCGTGGATCACTAATTAAGAGCGAAAACATTCAAGAAAGCATCGCTCGAAACTAGGTTGTCGATGCTTCAATTTACTAGAGTTTACAAAACTCATAGGACTTAAGAATCATACAAGAATCTAATCATCATCAACTATCAATTTTCTCGATTTCTCCACGAGCGGAGTTTTTACTCAAGCATCATAATAAGAAACACAATCAAGAATTGAGATCCCATCACAAATGCAAGAATGTAAAGAAAGCAAGATTAAAGATCTTCACCTTTTATTATTCAACAATTCGTTACACTTCACTCAAAGACTACAAGAAATTGAGGAGAGAACTAGATCGTCGAATTGAACGTCGCATTGTCTTCGTGAGTCGCGGATCGTCTTGGACCACTTTCTCGGATGAAGATCGGCTTCGCTCCAAAAAGGATTCTTGATTTCTCGCTTGATTTGGTACTCGGTGATCTTGATTTTGGCTTTGGATTTGGATTAGGGTTACAAGTTGTGTCACTCAACTTGTGTTGGGAAATTGATCAACAACCAACAACCTTAGAATAGAAGCTTTAGGGTCCCGTTTATAGCCTTCACCTTTAGATTAGCTTCCTTTAGAAGCTAGGTTTAGTTTAGCTTCTCTTGTAAGCTTGGTAGTTAGGTAGAAGGTTCTAGAGATAGTTAGTTAGGGCTAGCTTCTTTGATAAGCTTGGAGATTAGGGAGAAGCTTTTAGGCTTAGATAGTTATTTGAGAGGCTTGCTTGATAAGCTTGAAGTGTTTAGCTTGAACAAAAAGCTTTGCTGTTCGGACAGAAGCTTCTGGAGATCTCTGGAAATTGTAGTGGCTTGAATGAGTGTAGGCCTTTGATTGAGAAACCTGACATAACAAACTGCCGATGACGTGTCTTCATGGCCGCGGATCCGCCGCGCAAGGCCTGCTCCGGCCGCGGATCCGCGGCCCTTTGGAAGCTTTAGTGCCTGAAAACTCCTGGTTGGGTTGGTACTAACTTTAGGGTTACTTTCTAATATCTGTAATCTTATAATTCTCTCTAGTTCACTACCAGATCTCAAGTCTTGGACTTTGCGCATTTTTATCAGCACTTTTTACAGTTTCGGCTATTTTCCTGGAATTTCCTGCACAGATTCTCGAGACAAGTGTTGCGCTACACAAAGATTATGCGATGCAATGATAAACACTCAATTTCCCTCAAAATGTCGGTTATAATATATAACACCTGTTATTTGGTATTTTACAGATGTTTTTCTAATATGTGCTATATCTATTCCGAACACCTTTAGATGAGTGCAAATGGTAGGGAAATTGATGTGTTAAAAATGCAATATTTTTGACTGGTCAATGGTCTCCCACCGGACTCTAGAACCCGGCTACTTGTGCTTCTCGCCTTGGGTCTATCCTAATGCGGAAAAGTAAATAATATACATCAGTGGTGACATCATCCTCAACCCGGAAGTGCCCCAATAAAAGAATATTACATACAGATTTTACATGAATGAAAATAAAAAAACTCTCATCTCACATAAAACCCCCGGCTACTCAATCACGACGATCTAATAAAACATATCACATCAACACATAATATCACATATCATCAACGCAAGTAAATACGTGTATCCTGAATGTCGTTGACATATAGCAACGAGATTCGGGATACACCACATATTACACTTACGGTTGCAGAAAATAAATGGAAAACTACAATAATTAGAATCCGCAATATCCTTAGACATCATAAACCCGAAATATCTCATATTCCGATTTTCATGCCTAACTTATAAACCTTGCATTTTAGTCTCAAATTGAAAACTCTTTTCAATAATCTATCGGATAATTCAACAAGATTCCCGACTAAGTGATCGCATACTTTACGCAATTGCGACGGAGATTTGATCCGAATCAAAACTCCGTGGCAATCGATCAAATGAGACTAAACGGATAGATTTACAATATACTAACTAGTTTTCACAAAACTAATTATTCCGGATTCTAACAATTGCATCACATATCATCAAGATCTATACGACGCTAAATATTTCGATCGATTTAACAAACACCCATAAATTCTAGAGATCTCAACAACTTGAGAATCATTAAAAATACCCAGAGAGTGCATGATGCCAAAATGGAGCAGCAGGAGTAAGACGACACAACAAGGCCATTAACTAGCCGCGGAACCGCGGCCAAACATGGGGTTTGGCCGCGCTTCCATGGCGGTTTGTTGGACTTGGGTCCTCAAATTTCTAATGGCTCCATAAAAAACCTTGCAGGATTTTTTGGATATTTTTAATCATGAAAATTTCAACGTTTGAAAAATTCGACAGAAACTACACAAAACGGGTGTTTCGAAAACCGATCGAACACTTTAACATCGTAAAGACCTACCCAAATATTCTAGCTTGGCTCTGATACCATGAAAGTCTACCCTAGCACCACTATGAGGTTTTAGTAGCATCAAGCATGCCAAATTTTAAAATTTTTAGGTGCTAAGTTAGACTAACCAAGATCTTAACTAGAATATTAGGGTTAAACTATGATGATATCACAAACAAAGAGAAGGGAAAGAGGTAACAACCTTTGTAGACTGTGTCCTTCTCCTCAAATGCTCCGGGTTGTGGTCCACGCGACTCCACTAGGCTCCACTTCAAGTTTGAACGAGCCTCCTTCGTGATCTTTGCGTCGAAGACGATCCACACGAAATTCCTCTAGCTTAAGCTACCTTTTCACTAAACTATCTTTAGTGAAGGAAACACACTACACTTGATTGCTAATCAAGTGTAGGATGATGAAGTAGGGGTGTTAGTTTACTCACTAATTAGTTAAAAACTCCATGGTTCACATCACATGTGAGGGGTTGGAGTTTTGAGGCATGCAGAAGAGGAAGAAGAAGATGAGATCAGGCTAGAGAGCAGCTCAAGAAAAATAATACAAGTGAAGAATAAGTGAGTATGTCTACCCCCTTGACCCTCACTTATTCAAGCATGGAGTAAATTGCAATAAAATTGCAACCATACTTGAATAGTGAGTCAAAAGTAATAAACAAATAATAAAACCCATGCCTCACCATTCCTCCTCATTTTCCACCTCTTTTTCTATTTTCCAAAAATAGAAATTTATGTTATACTTCATATATATTTATATACATATATCAAATATATATTAATACATATATGAAAATATTAAGTGAGGTAATAATATTAGTTAAGATATAATTATATCAAATATAATATATATCACATTATTAAATCAAAACTTGATTTAATAATCCGGTTATATCACATATAACCGACTAATATCATTTATCTGTATATCAAATTATCAAATCAATACTTGATTTGATAATCCGGTTATATCACATATAATCTGACCGACATCAGATAACTGTCAGATTACAATACGGTATCACATACTTGTATTTAATAAGGCCCTCGCACATATCATCATATGTGCCCTACTTCGTTTCGCTTGAATCAGGAAATTTCTGTGTGGGACTTTAAAGACTCGTCAATACGTCAGCAGTAGGTGATGATCACATCAGTCACCAACAAGCCATCAACGGTACTAGCTGGACGTAACGGCTGCCCAGGTATTGACCGAATGAAGATCAACAAGCAAGCTTTACCATACACTCCATGAAGCCTATTAGTAACACTTACCGTACAGTCCGGTCTCTTCGTCTGATATGTCGCATATCATGTCTAGGGGTGCAATAGTCAGACCCCAGTAACGTGATAAGTCAGCTGATGTCTGGCCTATAACGGTTCGAGAAACTACTGATAACTCTTCAGTAAATCTCAGCAGCAGCCCTGGCCAGGGACTTCCAGTTATAGCCAATCGAGCATAGCGCAACATCAACCCTCAATACCGGGAGAGAAGAAACCCCTCCTATCGCTCATTGCCTCCATGTGACTCGGGACTGTACCCAAAATCCACTTATTTGCACGACTCTTTTGAGCCTTGGTAGGGAGGAAATCAAAGCACATTGGGAGCCACACAAGACTCTATGACGATCTCGGGTCTACAGACTAACCTGTACCGGTGTCACCAGAGGACTGCTGTCTGACGATAGGTATACTACTAACTCGGAGTCCTCGGTGAGTCCTGTTCGGTGTACCCATTCTCTAATGAGCACCTGTGTACAATCTTTGATGTCAAACACTAATGGCTATGGGACCAACCATCTCCCCCATACAGGGTCAAGAAATGTACACACTAGTCTACTCTGGTAATATCGATGCTTTGTCTATACCCTTGACTAGGAACAATTGAAGGATGTGCTTGTAGACTACACAAGTCCCATCAGTATGATCTCCATCGTAGTCCTGGTAGTCAAGCAAACACCCTAAGGGCTTTATCAACATGTAAGAGATAGATAGTATAAGAATACCGGTCTACATGTTAAGATAAAGAGTAACCAGATAGCATACTATCATGTCGAGCAAGAAAGTCCTCTATATATATGTCCAAGCATCCACTATATCATACAATAATGGCCTCTAGGGCATACATATTCCTAACAATATACGTGGGAGCTGGGTGGTCCATAAGCACATCCTTAAATGTCTCTAGTCGAGGAAGTATCGAGACCGGGCATCGATAATCCGGAGTAGACTAGTGTATACTTTTCGAGTCCCCAACAAGGGGAAGTGACCGGTCTCACAAGCTATTGGTGTCAGTTTGTCACCTAAGATAGTATACAGGTTCTCACTGGAGGTAAGTACACTGAATGGACTCGCCGGGAAAATGCTAGTTAGTATTATACTTATTGTCAGATAGTAGTTCCCAGGTGACATGAGTACAGATTAGTCTGTCGACCTGAGATCGTTATTTGTCTCGTGTGAGTTCCCACTGTGCTTTGAGTACTACCCTACCATGGCTCAAAGGAGACGTGTAAACAGGTTTTAGTTGGGTACAGTCCCGAGCCATATGAAGGCAGTGAGCGGATCATTAGGGATTCGTCTATCCCGGTATTGGGGGTAGATATCGCACTGTGCACGGGTGGCCATCACCAGAAATTCTTGGCCAAGATGGACACGAATTATTTATTTGGATTAGTAGTTTCTTAGTGGGTGATGGGCTTCACACCGACACAAAATATCGCGTTATTAGGAGTCTGACTTTATCCACCTCTTAGACCCGATATGCGATACTCTTAGACGAACAGACCAGACTGTACGGATATTGTCACAAACAAGCTCAGTAGGGGTACGGATGAGTTTGCTCGTCACCCTTCTTTTCGCTCAATACCTGGGTAGCTGTTACGTACAACTAGTGCCGCTGACGTGCTTGTGATTAAACCCACTTCCAGCGTATTATCGAGTCATTAGAGTCCCACACAGAGGGTTTTATCTGGTTCAGGCGATATGATGTAGATGCCGTATGTTGGTACATACCAGTGTCCGATTAAATGTGTACAGGCTACACGGACTTTAATCAGATGGTTGTTAATACTAGTGGCTTAGGATTAAGCCGGATTTTTAAATCAAGTTTTGATTTAATAATTTATATATATATTTTTAATATATGTATTCTATTATTATTGTTCACTATTCATTTTCTTTCTTGGCTATTCGTATTTTTATATGGATACGCGTATATATATTTCGATATGTATACCGGGTTGTATTCCGTATTTATACGAAATTGGTTCTAGAAGATGGACACCTCATTTGTGAATATTCATTTATGAATATTCATAAAATGAGGTGGAGGGTGAGACGACATTAAACATGGTTGAAGACATGTAGAGAGAAATAGGCTTCATTATTTTATTGCAATATGTTATGATATTTTTGTATGGTTGCAAAAATATGAAGCCATTCTTTTCATACTTGATTTTCTATTCTTTAATTTTTCTTCAAGACTTGCTCATGGCGATTTTTCCTCACCTCCTCCTTCTTCTACACTTGCTCCCTTGAGCTTAGATTTGAGAGAAAAAGATAGTGGAAAATTCCTACATCCCCGCTCTCCATTCCTAGCAAGCACAAGTAATATAGATGAATATATTGGATATACTAGAATTTCCATTTTTCGTTTTAGCCTCTAACGAAAAACGGATTCCACGGTCATGATGAATTGCCAAACCCTCACCCTAGAACCCTACGGGTGCTGCAAACTACCCGCCAAATTCCCGAAGTGAAGCAACTTCTCTTAATGAAATGAGTAGGCCATTCGGCACTTCAAGAACCCGGTAGTTTGTGCACCCCATCTTGGGTCTATCCTAGGTGCAAGAAAAAGTAAATGAAATAATACAACGGTGGTTACAACCTCAACCAGGATGTGCCTCGTAAAAGAATATTACATTATGTTACAAATTACATGAATGAAAGAAAAGAACACTCTTCTCACATCCTCCCGGCTATTCAATCACGACGATCCAATACTTCATATCCACAAACTACAATAACAAGATACTAGATATGTGCAACCCCTACCAATCGATGTAAAGCAATTAGTAGACGTTTAGAAATACATATACAAACCTAAAGCGAATAAACGATATTAAAATTTCGACTTAGAAACACTTCGTATTGCCCAAGAACAAAGATAACACTAGATGAAATCTAGGCACAATCAAACAATACCATAAATCCTAAATCCAAGAGTACAAAACACCACAAGAAACACAAGACCAACTCCCACAGTAAAACCGCCGAAGGCGGGAAAAACACCAATTCTGGCGGTTTTGCTTTGAAATCTGTGCCTCGTTTTTCTCTAGTGTTCTAGTTACAATACAAGGAGCATTCTGCAATTGTTTAAAAAAATTTTAGAACCTCTGCAAAAATTCGACAGAAACATGAACTTCGGATTTAACGATATAGAGTTATTTCGGTTTCGATATCTAAACCTTGTCTATTCAGTTAGTTAAGTGTTTGGGTAGGCTCTGATACCAGTGTAAGTGTATATGTGCTCCTTACCATGACAACTACGGCTATGCGGAATCAAAAACTTTAAAAACTTGAGTACAATACACTAAATCTCCTGGATACAAGCCTAAACACTAAACTAAACAAACCCTAACTAGGATTTTTAGCTACTTGGTTGGGATTACAACCTTTGTAGACGGTCCTTTGGGTCTTGAAAGGTGGACTCCACAAGCTTCTTGAGTTGATGGAACGAGCTCTCGAAGCCGATCTTCTGCGTCAAAGACGATCCACTCGAGAATGTCGATTCAAGCTATAGTTTCGTCTGAAGCAACTAAAAATCAAGTCTTGCTAATACAAGATACTTAAAGTGGTGTAGTTTATGAACAAAATTCTCTCTTTTAATTCTCAAGAACTCAAGAGATAAAAATGAGGAAGATGAAGAAGGAGATGGAAACTCAAGAATTTTCCTCACTTGGTTAAAAATATCAACCATTATAAAATCCTACACTTTCTTCTTTCATATCTCTTCATGCATAAAATAAAACCAAGGGTTGAGTAGGTTGTGACTCACTAGTGTGATCACAAGCCCACACATCTCTAGAAAAGGTGAGAACAAAAGAGTGTAGAGAGAAGCCACCTCACCATGATATACATATATATACAAATACTTGTATGTGTATAATCAAGTATACCAAAACCCGTATAAATACGTATACCGTATTTCTACCAAAATACGAATACCGTATTTGTACCGAAAATACAAAATACACGTATTCATATTTAGAAAGAAATACCCGTATTTGTATCAAAGTACAAATACCCGTATTTATATGAATACACGTATTCGTATAAATACTGTATTCGTGTTAAAATACAAATACCCAAAAGAGAGCAATATAATACTAGCATCAAAACTGGCTGTCTTTCAAACCTGCTATTACTACTAAACCGTCCGATTAAAGCACGTGTATAAATACACGTGTTCAATTGAACACCCCTGTGTAAAACCATATGCAAACTACACCATTTCACCTGAACTGGGAAACCCTATGTGTGGGACTCTAAAGACTCGACAATACGCTGGCAGTGGGTTTAACCACAAGCATGTCTGTGGCAGTAGCTGTAGGTAATGCCTACCTAGGTATTTGTCGAAGGGAAGATCGACACGATAACTTGTCCAAAAACCCAACTGAGCCTATAGGTGACATTTTCCATACAGTCCGGTATGTTCGTCTAAGAGTATCGCATATCAGGCCTAGGGGTGGTAAACGTCAAACCTATAATAGCAAAATAAGTCTTATCAGTGTGGAACCCAATAAACCCTGAGAAACTACTGGTGTACCTACTAGTAAATCTCACTTGTCCTATCCAGGGACTTTGTGTATTGGTCAACCGTACACAACGCGATATCAACTCCCAATACCGGAAGAGATGAATCCCTTCTTACCGCTACTACCTCCAAGTGCTTCGGGACTGCACCCAACTACTACCTGTTTGCACGACTCATTTGAGCCTTGGTAGGGTAGTAATCTAAGTACAGTAGGAACACACTCGAGACGAATAGTGATGTCAAGTCAACGAACTAACCTGTAATCATGTCACCGGGGACTGCTAACAGACGATAGGTATAAAACCAACCAGCAGTTCCCAGCGAGTCCATCCAGTGTAAGTCATAACCCATTGAGCATCTGTATACTATCTTTGTTACCGTATACCAATGGCTATGGGACTGGCCACCTCCCCTGACGGTGATAAGAAGCATATACACTATTGAGTATCGATGCCCAGTCTCGATAATCCAACGACTAGGGACAATGTTTAAGGATGTGCTTATATACTACCCAGCCCCCACTAGTGTGACTGCCATCACAACGCTGGTAGTTAAGCAAGATCCTAAGAGCTCTATCAACATGTATTAGCGATATGTTAAAAGAAATATATACACACGTTAAGATAGACTCAAACCAGATAGCATACTATCATGTTGAACAAGACTGTTATTATATCTGTATATATCACAAGCTTCCAAAATATAATATACAATTCAGTACTAAACAATAATGGCTTTTAGGGCATATATCACTAACACTAGGGAGGGCCCACCCCCATCAAGACCACCCTAAGGTGGCCTTGGATGGGTGGGGACCCGAGAATTACCTCACAAGGCAGTTTCGGGTCTGCCTACCCCCGGCTTCCTTAGGGTGGCCTAGGGGGTAGGTGTTGTTAGTGTATATGCACTAGATGCCATTACTGTATCATACTAGTTTGTATATTACTTAATGGAAGCTTGGGATATTCACAGTTGTATAAACAATCTTGCTCAAAATAGTAGTATGCTACTTGGTTTGTTTCTACTTTAATGTGTACATGTGTTTATTTTAGTATATCACCTATACACATTAGTGGAGCCCTTAGGATCTTTGCTTGATTACCAGCATTGTGATGGCAGTCACACTCGTGGGGGCTGGGTAATCCATAAGCACATCCTTATGCAGGTCCCTAGTCGTAGGACTATCGAGACAGGACATCGATACTCCGGAGTAGACTAGCGTATGCGCTTCTCATCCCTGCAGGGGAGACGGTCTGTCCCACAGCCGTCAGTACGTCGTACTTGAGATAGTATGCGGGTGCTTGTTAGGTTACGAGTACACTGGACATGACTCGTCGGGAACTGTTGGTTGGTACTATACCTATCGTCAGTTATCAGTTCCCAGGTGACATGAGTACAGCTTAGTCCGCTGACTTGACACTGTCACTTCGCCTCGAGTGTGTTCCCACTATACTTAGATTACTACCCTACCACGGCTCAAAGGAGTCGTGCAAACAGGTAGTAGTTGGGTGCAGTCCCGAAGCACTTGGAGGCAGTGACGGTTAGACATGATTCGTCTCTCCCGGTATTGGGGGTTGATATCACGCTGTGTCTAGGAGAGCCATTACACAAAGTTCCTGGCCAGGGCAAGCGAGATATACTGGTAGGTTTCCAGTGTTATCTCAGGGTGTTCTGGGCTACACTCCGACATGACTTATACCGCTATTAGGGGACTGACGTTTACCGCCCCCTAAGCCCGCCATGCGATATTCTCAGACGAACAGACCGGACTGTACGCAGACTGTCACATTCAGGCTCAGTAGGAGTTCAGATGGGTTTCACCTCGTCAGTCTTCTTATCGGCATCTACCTGGGGACCGTTACGTACAGCTAGTACCACTTGCGGCCTGTGGTTAAACCCACTACCAGCGTAGTGTCGAGTCTTTAGAGTCCTATACAGAGGGTTATTCGCCTTTGGGCAAAATAGAGTAGAGGTCGCATGGTTTTGTGACAGGGTTCATTCACATCCGCGCACTTGTGCACGTTTGGTGTCCGGACAGTCATTACTAGAGGGCTCTGGTTTGAGCCAGATCCTAGTATATGCTTTGGGGTTGGTTTTATCTCATTGTATTCGTGCTCCTCAGAACATGAATGCGGGTGTGTATACACAGTTGACTGAGGCAGAGAAAGAGGATTCTCATTAGGGTTTTGGTACGGGTGTGTATGCACAGTTGACGGTTGTCGTTTACCAAACCCTAATGAATATGTGAAATATCAATTAATAATATTAATTAAAGGAAATTGAGTTATGGTTAGGTTTGTTGACTTGTTGACCAAGGTTGACATTTGACCAAGGTTGAAACATTGACCATCATCATTTCACTCCAAAGATGCTCTTTGATCTTTGCAAAAGCATTTAATGTGAAATGATAATGGTCTTATCAAACCAACCATCACCTTTTTCATTTTGATTAATATTATTAATTAGATTAATTCACATATATTGGTTATGGTTGTTAAACTATAATCATTCTCTCATATTCATTCTCTCTCATCCTTTCTTCTTCCTCTTCCTCTAGCTCAAGGAAAATTCATCTCATGTGTTGAGAAACATTTCCTTGGAGATAAAACACCAAAGCCACTCTCTACTCATCCTAAGGTTGAAGGTTTAGCAAGCCGGACACTTTAGTTTTCTCAAGTTCGAGGAAGAAGCTCAAGGTAGAGACCCTCAGGTGGATCCATCTTCGCCAAGAGAAGGCGACGAGGAGAGAACCATCCGACCACCACAAGGAGTCCAAGAGAAGGAGTTCAAGTTAAGGTATAACTCCATAGCCGAGTAGGTAAAGCTCCTGTTAGTTGCTTGTGTGTTGTTTAGCAAAAATCCGGGTTTTCAAGTCCATGTTACCATAACCCAAAAAATCGTTTTTCACCATTTCCGCAAGCCCGAAAGAACCGGGAGAGGTAACGTGGACTTACAGTGGTATCAGAGCCTAGCTAAACACATCCTAGCATGTTAGCAAAGTATCTAGAATTTCGATCGGACAAAAAACCGCAAAACACCCTGAAAAATTCAAGTTTCTGCTGATTTTTATTTCTGCTCAAAAAATAATAAATCATGTACTAAAAATCAGCTCAGGCTGTTTAAAGAACACCCAAGAAAAACGATCCAACGAGTCGACCAACTCACCGCGGAACCGCGACAAGAGTATGCTCTTGCCGTGGATCCGCGGCCGAGTTGACTCGGCCGTGGGTCGTTTCTCCTGCAGTGTTCTTATATTAATGTTTTGGGATTTTTAGGATGGTTTGTTTCTGCCCAGATTTTCCAGAGAACAAATTTGTTTTTGGGGTGGTTACAAATCCGTATTTTGATCGAACTTCTCTAGACTTTGGCTAATGGGTTATATCTGTGATGTGATATATGTATTGAACGTCTGCTAATCGCTATACGTCGATTAGTGGGGGTTATACATATCTGTGATCTGTAATGTTGATGGTATGTGTATATGAATTCGTTGGATTGTCGCGGATGAATAGCCGGGGGTTGTGAGATAAGAGTTTTCTTTTTCTTTCAATTCATGTAATTTGTAATTGATGTAATATTATTTGTATGGCCGCACAACCGGGATGGGGTTGTAGCCGTCATTGTATAATTTCTTTTACTGTTTTTGCTCCTAGGATAGACCCAAGGTGGGGTGCACAAACCACCGGGTACCTCGAAGTGCCGAGTGGCCTACTCACGTTGTTGAGGGAGGTTGCTTCGCTTCGGGTACTTGACGGGTAGTTTGCCGCACCCGTAGGGGTCTAGGATGGGGTATTGGCTATTCATCGCGACCGTGTAATCCGCTTTTCGTTGCAGGCTCGAACGAAACACGGATTCCTAGTATATCCAATGTATTCATCTGTGATCTGGAATGGCTATCATTGCATCTGACGAATGTATATATCTATATGTAGATATCTATTTAAGCGTTGCTTATGTTTTGCATCCGCGCTAGTCCAGCCCCCGCTCTATCGTTAGTTAAGTAACCTAACGGGTGATGACGGGACCCCGTGGCGAATGCGGATGGCATAAGCGTACGTCATATTTTCGTTGTTTTCTGCAATGGTAGGATTAAATGATGGGACGCATTAAATTAATGCAAGAAAATAAACCAAAGTAGAGTCGTTGGAACACTTTCAAACCACTCGGTTTCTTTTCAAAAACAACTTTTAAACGCGGAGCTTAAGCCACTCCTTTTAAAAGCTATCTCGTTCCATCGATTATATCAAGTTCACTACGTTCACGGTTTAGCCAAAACCATTTGTAGCCCTCTGTCGTTTCACATGGATAGTCAATAGTATTCAAGCTATGTTTGTTGGCCAAAGTCAAGGCATAGTGATTGGTAGCTATTGGGTATTCATGTGCAGCATAGATAGATGTGTTGGTTTGGGACAGTCGTACTGCCTTGTTGGCCAAAGTCAAGGGTAGGTACGGGTGGGTTCAAATTAACCTGGAGAATGACGGGTAGAACTTGACATGTGACTTATGATTTGTTGGCCAAAGTCAAGGTCATAAGAGCATGGGGCAAAAATCCGCATCGGGAGTTTCAAAAGAAACTGAAACTTGCTAGCACTGCATACCATTTGGAGTGTGATGATTCTGGTAGGATTCCTTCAGTTTTGTCACGCGATGATATTTGGATCCTGATCCTACTGTGAGTATATGCTACTCCTCGGGAAATTTCTCACTTAACGATCAATGCTATAAACCTAGTAGGTGTCTAGAAAGGTGTTAGCGGGGCTACGCCCCCAGGGAAAAGAGGTTATTTAATTAAGGAACTTCACGAAAGCATTGGAAAACCTCCCTCGAAGTACAAACACTGGCCTGGCTGAACGGTTAAGAAAGTATTGTACGGTGAGATTGATCCCGACTAATTCTTCCTTTTTGGTTTGAGGAGGGATTCGAGAGACAGTGGGAGAAATCCTGTTTAGACAAATTAAAAACCACTCTAAACTTGCAAGAGTATCATGCTAAAGTGTTTCTTCTCTCTCTCCTAATTGCAGCGACCAAGTATCATGACCGGACTTAAGTTACTACTAGATAAAAACATACTGACAGGGCCAAACTATAAAGATTGGCTCATGAATGTCAAAATGGCAATCACTTATGACAAGTTGGGGTATCTCCTTCCCAACAAAGCTCCCCCTGTCCCAGGTCCCAAAACCAGCGTCGCGGATAAGGAAATCCGTAAGACCTGGGAAATCGACTGCGCGAAGGCCAAGTGCCTCGTGCTTGCCTCTATGGACAATGAACATCAGAGGAGGCATGAGAATATGGACCTTGAATCCATATTTCTCCATACAAAAGAACTGTATGGAGAGCAATCCCGTATCGCCAGATACGAAGTCTCGAAAAAGCTATTTTCGGCGAGATTGGCCGTCGGATCATCGGTAGAGGAACACATGCTTAAGATGATTGGCTTCATTGAGGAGCTCGCGGACCTTGGGACCACGTTAGAGAACGAGCTCTACACGGACTTGATTCTCCAGTCCCTTCCTTCCACTTACGCCCAGTTTATCCTGAACTTCAACTTGCAAGAAAAAAAAGTTGAACTTTCAGAACTCCTCAACATGCTGAGGAGTGCAGAGGGCACCCTACAGAAAGGTAAGGAAACATCCACTTTATTTGTAGGAGGATCTTCCTCTTCTATGTCCAAGACGAAAGACAAGGGAAAGAAGAAGAAAACCCCCACCAAACCAAGGGGCGGTGTTAGTAAAGTGGATACGAAGGGAAAGGCAAAGGCAACAAAGGTAGCGGGAAAGCTTGTGGGAAAGGAAGAATGCTTTTACTGTCATAAGAGTGGACACTGGAAAAAGGATTGCAGGGCTTGGAAGGCCAGAAACCAGGATCTGAAGCAAGTTGCGGCTTCAGCTTCAGGTGTGTATGTTATTGAAAACTGTCTATCAATAAACTCTACTTCCTGGGTATTGGATACCGGATCAGGATCTCATATCTGTAATTCTTTGCAGGCACTGAGAAAGCGTAGGGTTTTGAAGGCAGGTGATATGACCCTCAGAGTTGCAAACGGAGCTGGCATGGATGCTGAGTCCGTGGGGGACTATCACCTGGGATTGTCAGATGGATACGTTTTGGTTTTGCGTGATTGTTATTTTGTATCTAATGCAACCTGTAATATCATATTTGTATCTTTATTATCTAAAGAAGGTTATGAATTTGCATTTGTAAGTAATGTTGTGAACATTCACCTTAAACAAGTTTTGATTGGGTCAGGTACATTAAGCAATGTTATATACGTATTAAACCAACCACAGATTTTCAATGTCCAGAATACACACAAAAGAAAGTCTCCGGAAAGGCCCAGTTGTGATTGTTTTCCATAGAGGTTAGGGTATAGAAAGCGTTGCAAACGGAGCTGGTTGGTTTAATACGTATATACCATTGACCCCTACGGGTGCGGCAAACGGAGCTGGTTGTGATTATTTTTGTTCGAGCCTGCAACGAAAAGCGGATTACATGGTCGCGATGAATAGCCAATACCCCACCCTAGACCCCTACGGGTGCGGCAAACTACCCGCCAAGTACCCGAAACGAAGCAACCTCCCTCAACAACGTGAGTAGGCCACTCGGCACTTCGAGGTACCCGGTAGTTTGTGCACCCCACCTTGGGTCTATCCCAGGAGCAAAAACAATAAAAGAAATTATACAATGACGGCTACCGGGTACCTCGAAGTGCCGAGTGCCCAAAAGTAGCGGTGATACCGTAGTATAAAGGCCCGGTTGTGATTGTTTTCCATAGAGGTTAGGGTAAGGATTGATAAAGGAAGGACAAGAAACTAGAGGAAGAAACATCTTTCCAAATGATTTTAATCCCTTTTATTAATAATTACCATAACTCCTCATAGATCTTCATTTGGGTATAGAAAGCGTTGAGATTTATTTACATTTCCAAACCTACCCTATACCTAACCCTAGCAAGACTTAGATCTAGATAATCTTAGTATAGAATAATTTAGTTTTTAGATTTAATAATCAATCCGACCACAATCGGAATTAACTCGTTTGAGCGACTAGGAAATTCACAACATCTCTGCGGACCGACCCGTACTCACCGGCTGGCTATCAAGCGATGCCGTTCTTGATTGCGGTTATTAGATATTTTTGAGATCAATCAGATACCGGATCAGGATCCTACGTATGTAATTTGTTACATGGGCTTAAGAGAGGTAGAGAACTGGGAAAATGTGATAAGTCTCTAGTAGTAGGGAATGGAGCAATTGTTGCAGCCAAAGCAGTTGGCGAATATCACCTTGTATTACCAAGTAGTAAAACAATGATTCTGAGCTACTGTTATTTTGTACAAAAAATATTGTGAATGTTTTCCTAAATCAAGTGTTGATTGGGTATGGTACGTTGTATAACGGTATATACGTTCAAAATCACAAAACAGTTCTAAGTATACAGAATACACACAAGAGGAACAGTTCAGAAATGAACGAAGCCTACTTGTGGTATTGTAGACTAGGTCATATCAATGCGACAAGAATAGCTAAGTTGCATTAAGATGCATATTTGAATCAGTTTGAATTTACATCTTATGAAACTTGCCAGTCATGTCTCAAAGGTAAGATGACCAAAACTCTATTTACTGGACACGGAGAAAGAGCTACAGAACTCTTGGGACTGATACATAGTAATGTATGAGGTCCAGTGTCTACACATGCCAGGACTGGTTCCTCGTACTTTATTACATTCACCGATGATCTCTCGAGGTTCGGACATGTGTTCTTGTTGAAACACAAGTCTGAAGCTTTTGAGAAATTCAAGGAATATAAATACGAAGTGGAGAACCAAACAGGTAAAAGTATAAAATCCTTCGATTTGATCGAGGAGGAGAATACTTGAACACGGAATTTCGAGATTATCTAAAAGAGAATGGGATTCTCTCTCAGCTTACTCCTCCGAGTACACCACAGAACAACGGAGTATCGGAGCAGAGGAATCGCACCCTATTAGATATGGTGCGCTCTATGATGAGTATTGCTAAGTTACCTATTTCCTTTTGGGGTAATGCACTTGAGTAGCTGCATGCCTATTGAACAGAGTTCCGACCAAATCCGTTGCCTACCACTCTATATGAGATATGGAATGGGAAGAGACCATATCTTAAACAAGTTAAGATATGGGATTGTCCGGCATATGTTAAAAGCAAAATCCGGACAAGCTCAAGGCAAGGTCAGTTCTGTGCAAATTTGTAGGATATCCTAAACATTCGCGAGGGTATATCTTCTACCACACTGAGGAACAAAAGGTGTTTGTTTCTCAACATGCCACCTTTTTAGAAAAGAAATTTCTTGTGGAAGAAATTAGTGGCAATGAGGTAGAATTCGAAGAAGTTCCTGCTATACAAACTATAACTGACAATTTGGTGGAACCGGAGGATTCAATAGTCCCCGACGAACCTTAGCCACTCCGCAGATCTAGTAGCGTTCCTCATCCAACTCAGAGATACTATGGTTTTCTCATAGACGGTGAGAGCGAGGATTGCATCATGGAAGATGATGACCCAACTGGTTTCGAGCAGGCCATCACAAGTGGAGACTCTGTGAAATGGCTGGATGCTATGCAATCTGAGATGGAATCCATATACATCAATAAAGAAATGTTATTGGTGTAGATGGAAAAGTTGAGACTTTCAAAAGCTAGACTTGTAGCAAAAGGTTTTCGTCAACGACCAGTTGTGGACTATGACGAAACCTTTTCTCCAGTGGCTATGCTTAAGTCCATCAGGATCCTACTTGCCATTGCTGCATACCATGACTACGAAATCTGGCAGATAGACGTCATGATTGCTTTTCTAAATGGTGATTTAGAAGAGAGCATGTACATGACACAGCCAGAGGGCTTCGTAGACAGTGGGCGCAACAGAAGCATGTGCAAGCTGCTTAAATTAATCTATGGATTAAAGCAGGCATTGCGGAGATGGAGCATCTGTTTCGATGAAGCTGTCAAAGAGTTTGACTTCATCAAAAATGTAGATGAACCATGTAAATATAAGAAGGTAGTAGAGAGTAAGGTTGACTTCCTTGTATTGTACATGAATAACATACTTTTGATAGGAAACGATGTTTCTATGCTACAATCGGTCAAGCTCTTATTATCACAAAAGTTTTCCATGAAAGATCTAAGTGATGCCTCCTACATTCTGGGGATTAAGATCTATAGAGATAGATCTAACCAGATGTTGGGATTGTCCCAATCCAGGTATATAGACACCATACTAAAGAGGTTTAGTATGAATGATTCTAAGCGTGGTAATTTACCCGCTTGTTCAGGAATCACTCTCTCCAAAGAGATGTCTCCTAAGACTGATTTTGAGAGGGCTTGCATGCAAAGGATACCCTATGCTTCAGCAGTCGTGTCAATCATGTATGCGATGTTATGTACCAGACCGGATGTAGCTTACTCACTAGGTGTAGTGAGTAGGTATCAATCAGATCCGGGAGAAAAGCACTGGACAGCTGTGAAGAACATTCTTAAGTACTTGAGAAGGACTAAAGAAATGTTCTTGGTGTATGGTAACGGAGAACTCCAAGTGGAGTCCTTTACCGATTCGAGCTTCCAGAGTGATAAGGACGACAATGTGTCGGTCTCAGGACAATATGTTGGAAGGGTTCCAAGCTATATACCGTAGTAGACTCGACGATAAAGGCTGAATACATTGCTACCAATGATGCCGCCAAAGAGGCTGTCTGGATGAACATGTTCATAAGATGAACTAGGTGTGGTTCCTACCATTAAGCATCCAATACCTGTGAATTGTAATAACAATGGAGATGTGGCTTTGGCCTAGGAACCCCGGTCCCATTAGCGATCCAGACATATTCTTAGGCAGTATCACCTGATCAGGGAGATAATTGATCTCTGGAAGATCGATGTTAGGAGAGTTGACACAGAGGATAATACAGCGGATCCACTCTCCAAGACCCTTCCCCAGATGCTAATCGAGATTTTTTTGGGATGTTGGGTATAGGATACTACAACACCTAGCCTTAGTTCAAGTGGGAGATTGTTAGGAATATGTATGCCCTAGAGGCCATTATTGTATGATATATTGGATGCTTGGACATATATATAGAGGAATTTCTTGTTCGACATGATAGTATACTATCTGGTTACTTTTTATCTTAACATGTAGACTAGTATTCTTATATTGTCTTTCTCTTACATGTTGATAAGCCCTTAGGATGTGCTTGACTACCAGGGTGATGATTGATTTGATTCAAAGAATAATTTATAACCGCAATCAAGAATGGCGTCGCTTGGTAGCTAGCCGGTGAGTACGGGTCAGTCCACAGGGATTTTGTGTATTTCCTAATTGTTCTGACGAGTTAATTCCAATTGTTGTCGAATCGATTATCACTAAAAACCTAATTATCTAAACTAGGGCAAATAATTAAAAGTTATAACTAGGACATATAAATAAAATCTATACTAGGGAAGATAAATAAAATCTATACCAGGGCAGGAAAATAAATTTAACTAGGGCAAGATAAAGAAAACTTACTCTAATTTTTATTTGATGCTCTCTTCATACATTGCAGAAATTTACAGATCTGAATTTGATAAATAAAATGAGGCACAAGAAGATGCATTCTCTAAAATTGGTTTTAGGGCTTCTATTTATAGATTCATAGAAAACCCCAGGGTTACAATTGACACCAGCTGCTATTACAAGTTTACCCCCTAAGAAAAGAACTAGTCAACGCACCGCCAGCGCCATAAAGATTTTTGCACCGACACGGGTTTAATACGGCCGCGGAACCACGGCCAAAACCCCTGTTTGGCCGCGATTCCGCGGCCATTTATTGGGCTTGTGGGCTGAAATTTCCTGGGGTTATGTCAGTTGCTGGTGTTTTCTGTTTTATTCAGTTGGTACTTCAGAATGTCTTCTAGTTTTCTTCCAGATTTCCACAGTGAATAAATGTAGTGGACTTTTACCGTTCGCTTCGTGTCGAAGTCTTGAACCTTGCGCTGCCTTTGTACTTTGTGAACTGATCTTCGTTTATTCTCCAATTGTAGGCTTGATCAAGATTCTTCCATTTGTTGGTCGTAGTCTCACTTTTGTATCGTCTTTTCACCTTCTTCACTGTTTTTGTTCCGAGAACCTGTAACCTGCAACTATGTAGCAGATATGGGTCAAAAGCACCTGTTTATTTATAAAAAAGCATAAGAATGGGGTCTATAAGAATGCAAAATTATGGTATGAACAAATACCCCCAAACTTATCTTTTGCTCGTCCTCGAGCAAACCTAATTTTATTCTCGAAAAAGTACGAGCCTCACTTTCGCAGGGAAACGCGATTGCACTGAGCTCGTGCAACAAGCCGTTAAAGCTCTAGGTGTCCCTAGTAGGAGGAGTGTTGTCTTCTAAGGGTTTTCAGCGGATACTACCCACAAAAATCCTATCAATTCGGCCCATTGACTTTTATTCTCCAATTAGATTTTCTAACAAGGAATTCTATTATCTTCGACTCATAAATTATCCACCCGTATTTTTCACGCTTCCTTATTACTTAACTTAAGATTATATATATTCTTGTGAATTTACTAGCTTTTGGCATCTTTCAAATTTTCCTTCTAGGGTTCCATCTCAACTTAGGAATTTTTATCATCTCTATTAAAGATATAAGTCCTATTTTTCATTCCTATATCTTATCTAAACCCCAATCACATACCCCTACGTGTGTGTATATATCACCCCTACACTTGGAAATTCAAATCAAGCTATCATACTCTTATCCATCGTCCAAAGTACTTTTTAATTGGTGAATTTTTAGATGAAATTGCTCACACATTCTTCATGCGACCGTTAATAGTTCTTGAGATACCAACAACCGATTACAAAATGTGTTTGCACATTAAAGCGTTATTCCTAGTCTTGTAACACCTAAGGCTTTAGCAGTGACTCCCAAACCAGTTGGTCTAAGGTACTAGGTGATGAAGCACCCTCGCTAGATATTTTTTTTTATTAATGCAGCCTTAAGTAATCACAAAAACCAGTGTTCATTTTTTTATTATCTCTTTATTCACACTTGTATTTTTATTTTATCTTTCTTTCTAAGGACTTAAGACAAGAGCATTTCAAGGCCTCTCCTACTATTCCAAGTTTCAAGGTTCGTGTTTGTGCAATTTTGTAGGGTATATATTTTCAGAATTTAGACTTAAGCTAGGAATTATTTTTCAAATTTATACTCTAATAAATATATCAATACTTTTCCTTTGTTTTAACTTAGCCCAATAAGTCAACTCGAAATTTGCCTATTTCTAAATAAACTACAAAGACATATACTTTCTACCATTAAGTTTTAAGAAATGTTATTTTTAGGGTTTTAATTTACGAAATCTAAGATCTAGTTGTTCCTAGCTAGTGAACCTATTTGTCAAACTCAAGTCAATTATGGCCAAAATTGAATGTTTTAATTTTTATCATTTTTAAAATTTTTCAATTTTTATGCGTTTTAAAATATGTATGCAAATGCAAAAATATACACATGAATGCGAAGGAAGAAGGCTTACCGAGCATACCCCCAAACTTAAACTTGACAGTGTCCTCACTGTCAGGCTACACCAAGAGGGTCAAAGTTGTCGGCACTCCCCTTTTTATTTATTTATAATTTTTTTATTGTTAAAAGAAAAACAAAAATATATGTACAAAAAGGTCCCCCCAAACTTAAGTGAGACAGTGTTTCCATTGTCTAAGCGTTAAAGTTCAGAGTTAGGGAGGAAAAAAATCAAACTATACAAGGCCTTACACAGACCAAAGGTTAGCACCAACCATTCAAAAATTCTATCGTGGTAATGGTAGGGTTAGTGAAAGAATGGAGTATAGAGAAAGGAGTTGAGAAACACACGAGACCGTGTGGAGATAGAAGCGGTATACGGTCTCGATGGAGGAGGAGAATGGCGGAAAAGAGAAAGAAGTGTAGCACGAACTTGAGGGTGTAAATTGAGTGAATAAATTAGCACAATTTGTGATGACCGATGTGTTAAAAGCGATTGTGCTAATCTATCAACCCATCGAGAAATGGGGTCAAATCCATCAAGATTCGCAAGAAAACATGGGTACGTTGAACTTGGTAAACCAAACATTGAAAATGGAAGCGTGACCAATTCTAGCTCGGTCGAAACGATAGGAAGGACGAAAGGGAGTGATTTAGGGATAGTCTTAATCTCACCTAAGTAATCTGTCTCGAACTCGAAGGATTCCATGAATGGTTCGAAATGACTGTAAGCAACCGAGTCTGATGGTTCAACTAACTCATCTGAAAATTCAAAGGACTCAAACTCGGGAGGTGAGTTTTCAACATCGTCCGAAAAAGTGAAACACTCGTAATCGTTATCAGCTGTGAGAACTGTGTCAGATTCAAAGAGGAACGCACTAGTGGCGTCAAAACCGTTATGATCAAACAGAAATTTTTCAAGCTCACAGTCCTCAAGCGTGATCTTTTGCGTGGTCGGAACGATGGAAAGGAGGGGGGGTTTGATTTAGGAAGTATAACAGTTAAAGGTTCAGGAGGATGAATTGGAAAATCCGACACATCAAACAAAAATAGTTCATCCTCAATACTATCCTCAATACTCTCCTCAATACTATCCTCATAATTCTCCTCAAAGATTATCTCATCCATGCAATTATCATCAAAATCAAGACGCATATGAGGTTCGGGAGAAACATTTAATGACTTAGGATGATAAATTGGAGATAAAATTTCAGTCAAATCTATGGGTTCATCATCCAAAATATTCCCGGCGTCAATATCCTCAATCAAGTGAAAGTCCATTTTTTCAGTCACCTCATCAAAAGCATGGACATTAATCAATTTAGGTTCTAGATTGGAGGTGTAGAGGTCAAAAGGATTGGTGATGGTTTCACTCGAAAGGGATTCTTCACAATCTGGCAAATCAAGCACTACAAAGTCATACAACTCATTAAATGTTTTATTTGGAACATTTGATAGACATTCAAAACTGGAGTTGTGGGATTCAATTGGGTATGGGTAGGTTTGATTTGAAAGGGTGTATAACTCACTTTCTCCACTCAAATTCTCACTCTGTCCAACCGCCACATCATACATTGGAATTTTTGGAGCTAGTTGGAAACTAGCTACCGGTTCATTAGGTTGCATAAGGGCTGCAATGGACGCATCCACATTCCTCATCATTTGGTTTGTCTCTACCATATAGGCTTCCAACGACTGTTCCAAACTAGACATGGGTTATGAAGGGGTTTCAGTAAAAGATTCAAAGTTGCTTGGATTCTGGAAACTCCCAAATGGCTGTGTAGAAGCAATGTCTAGGGAAGGTGTGAAAGTTGGGTAGGACTGGTAGGAATTGAATGGTTGGACAGGAGTAGGATCAATATTTGGATAAAAAGGTGAATGGAATTGATCCCTAGAACTGGATGTGTGGAGTGGAGTGAAAGATGGCTACGAGATTGTTCAATATGCTCAGCAATAGACATGGGTTTTGGAGTTACAATAGGACTCGAAAAAGGAGTATCAACATAAGAAGGTGGTGAAGGTTGACACGATTGATACAAAATGGATTGCGGAGTCCAATTGTTTCTCTTAGACGCTTCTATTCGATCTTTCAAAGAAATTTTGGGCATGGAGGGGTTGTCCATATTTCGGCCGAAACAATTCGCGTATGAAGCAAAGTTTGGTTCAGGGTACCAAAGTTCGGCAAGGGTTTTATGAGGTGGGGTACCCATGATGTAAGAAAGAGAAGAAAAAGAATGTGGGTGGAAGTGAGGTGCACAGATTTCTTAGCGACAAGTTGCAAGTTTTTGTAAAATTTTTTCCTTTTTCTTGTTGTGTTTTTATTTATGAGGAGCTTTTTGCAAAATAGATTTTCGATAAAAGGCTTAGACACACGTTTAATCAACCACAAATGCACAATCAGGCCTAGATCTAGGGTCACCTAGGTCAGCTAGACTGCTCCTAACTGTTCCAAAGTGCAAGAAGTAGGACCTCAAACCGCCTCTTCACTGCCAATTGTGGCTAGGTTAGTGCCAGGTGAGTGGGAGGCTCTCCACTACAAGTAGTGGCCCTAATTAAGTAACCACTCGCCTTAGACATACTTGCCTAGACACCACAAAGTCAGGTTAGGATAAACGATTGATGCCTACAACTAGTCCTCTGTCCTATTGAGCGCGAAGTCCTCAGGGCTGAGTCTAATCTTTTTTAATTAAGTGACGGTCAATGCAATACGCCTTATGTGATTTCTGGGGTCCTGAGAAGGGTGATGAAATCCCCACCCAATCTGGATTGGTCTCAAGCCCCTTAAAGTCCGATTAAATATGCAAAACAGTAAACAACCACTTGCAATCAAATTTTTTAACGCGGCGCAAAGAATCCTGCACAAGATCAATTATTGGAAGGGGGAGAGTGTCACGACCCGAAATAGCTCGTGACTGGCACTTGAATCATATGAAGTCTATAGGACCCCATCTAATCCAAGTAAGCCAAAAGCCCAGAAATCTAAAACCATTTTAAGGAGTAAATAAAGAAAACTAGTTTAAAGAAGTGAAGAAAACATGTTTTGAAGTCAAGGGTTTTTAAATAACTAAGCCGAAAATGCATTTTTTAAAAATGTATAGTCTTTTCTAAAAATTTCGGCAGAGTTTCCTTTGTAAATACTGGCCCTGAACGGGGTACAACAGGAATAATATCTATACAATGATAAATGGCATCCCCAAGCAGGAGCTAGCTCTTCGTCAATCGACGGTCATAACCACGCAAGCAATGCAATATACAACGCCGAATGACGAGGATCAAAACTCAAAAAGAAACTCACAATAACATGAAAACCGTAATACTGCTACACGCGACTCTAAGGTCGAAATAATACATCACTAGTGTCTAAGTCTGAAACAATATACAAGTTTTGGTTGATGGAATTCTAGATACAATGAACAATACATATACAAGGGTGGTTCTGATGCAAAGAACCCACCTACCAAAAGCAATTCACTCGCAAAGGAAGCAGTGTGCAAGAAATGCCGCTATGGAACCTGTACGGTAAAACCTGCAAGAACTGTGGCACAACGGGGGTGAGTTGCCAACTCGTGAATAGAAAATATCTACAAGCAGAAACCGAAAGCATGACATAATCCTAGGTCAATACGATCAGTATATGATATAAACCTCAAGAGTAAGTCTGAAGCATGATAAGGTGGCAATGTAACATCTAAACATGTAGGTAGTGCCAAATACTCGTGCCAGTGCCTCAGGTAATAACATGTTATAAATATAAGGTATGTTTGCATGAAGTAATTATGATGAAATATCAAAATGGATATAAATACATATATATTAGCGTCCCATTCCACTAATATTGGTGTAAGGGTATATATAACAGCGCCCTCATACCCTGTTATATATACAAATGAAGTGTGATCAATGTAGTCAAAGTCTGTATGTAATCAATGTCTGTATATATGTGGATCCTGTCCACCTGTCACCCAATGACAATAAGCATCATGCATGCAAATATGAGGATATAATCAAATCATGGAGATCATTATGAAACCTGTGCCTAGCATTGGCACGTAAATCCTCGTCCATATGGGGCTCCGTCTGCGGTGTCGGCCCTCGGCCCCGGCAGCATGGGTCAGCCCATGTCCATCTCTCAACTCCGGTCGGTATCCTCCAGATATCCGCCGAGCTCAAATACAATCACCGGTAGGTAGTAGTCTCTCTGCCAGGCTCACCGTCTACTACACAGCGAAACCGTTCTCGCCCCGGGTACCATACCGGGTCCACCATGTACCCGCAATCGGCCTCATCCGCCTCCTCGAATCGGGTTTCACATGTCGCTCTCAGCACCGAGAAAACACATGGTGGACGCACTGAAATATCATATCAAGGGTAACCGGGTTTTAAAAACAATTATATATATTCTCTTTTAAAATACCCACGGTTCCCAAATCCAGAAATATCATGGAAACAACATATCTCAATGCGTATAATCAAAACATGATGTATGCGACATGTAAAGAAAGGTAAGCATATCGGTAAGTCATGCAACATGTAATAGTTATGTGCACATGTCGAGGGAAGCCGCTCATTTTTAAAATGAATCAGTTTTGAAGAATATCTTGCGGTTCCCAAATCTCTAATCAAGTCAGAATCATCTACGTAAGTGTACAGGTATAAGTGTACAATATACCATGCAAGAATCATATCATGAATGCAACAGTACTACAGTGTAGTGTCATGGCAATTATCGATGATGAAGTGTGTGAGCCGGCAAATAGTGTACGTGGAACATACGCATCATCGATAATGGTGCTGGTGTCCTAACAACATGATAGTAATATAGCAATAAACATATGCAAGCAATGTGAATAGCATGAACATGCGGAAATCAAATAATCAACACCACAGTGAAGAATCTACATTAATATGAATATGTCATGCAGTTATGTCATTTAAATAAGACGAATCAGGATTTTTAGTAAAATAAGGGCTACGGTATTTTTAAGAAAGATACGTCCTTTGAAAAATACCCGTAGAATCCCTTTACTTGTCTTTTAAGATATTCCTGATTCGTAGTTTTTGAAATAGGTATGACTCGGGTCTAGTCTAACATCTACTATGCAAACTACAGATCTAAGTATCAAGTCAATCGGGAGGGGTATGGAAACCACCTAAATCTGAGTTGATATATATATAGATATAATAGTCGGTGATCCCGCCTCAATAATATCGTGTACGATACAGTATATCGTAAGACATCCTCGAGTCATGAGTGCGGATCTATCATCAATATAGGCTCGTACGGTAAATCGTCGTACAACATCCCAATAGCTGGGTAGGGTCAATATCACATTATCTCACCACATATCAGGTATCATTATCATCATATCACCTAATCTGTGGTACTGATCCAAGTCTAGTACAATCGATACCATCTATCACTGCGTGTGTAAGCAAACGTCCAAAGGCCCGCTAGAGATCACATGTCGTATCCCAAATACGAATCATATCAAATCACCGATCTCGCGGCACAATGCCCAACATCATTGACTCATCTCCAATGTCATCCAATATCATCAAACACAGTGCAAGTATAATGCATATGCAAGGGTGTGCGTGTAGGTGTAAATCTATTCTAGGGTTCGCGACTATGAACTACACTAGTTACTTTTGACCCTAAACTATCCATAATACACCTAACACAATATCCATGACACACTATAACTAGCATATATATAGTATATCAACTACGGACTGCGGGGGTGCTATATGCCATCCACCCGACTTCCCCCTGTAGATATAATCTACTCACCTTGCTTCTCGTGTGCCGATGCCGATGTCACCATCTTTAACTTCAACGCCTCAACATCACGTAGGGTACCTACAAAGATACACAATCGCAAAAACACATGAAAATCATGTCGGAAACCAAAACGGCATACGCTACGCCCATAGGTACAAACCTATAGCCTCGCGTGCAAACACAACCAATAACCCTTTGCCGTTGACGTTCAAACGCCACCCAACAGAAATGAATCACCAAACACCAAAATCCATGCTAAAACAAGTCGTAAATCATGCGCCAACTCATGAAAACTAACCCAGATTTTACCCCAAATGGAATCAGACAAAACTGCACATACCAGGGGTCAAGTTTACAGGGTAACAAGCTACAGAACGAATACGGAGCCCAGAACCCATGCTCTGGCCGCAAATTGTGGCCAGATGGGATTTATCTGCGGCCAAGAAGTTGATTCAGGGGCTGGAGCTTTAGGTGTTGGTTTCTATTTGCCTGCACATCTCACTGCCGACTCAAAATTATTTTTAGACGTCTCGGGTGATAGCAGATTCCCAAAAACAGTGACAGATTTGCAGTTTTCCCCGATATCGATTCCGTAAATCCATATTCTGGGTTCATGTTCCAGGTATTGTCCAATACAACATCACAACAGGGGTTCTAAGATCACTACAAGCCTCAATTTCACCTTTGATTTCAGATTTACCCTAAACCCTAACTAGAAATCTCCCAAGTCCACAAACAACACAATATCGATATGAAACTGGCATAGATGCACAAGGAAATAGAAATACTACTCTAGGGTGCAGAAATTACCTTCTTTGGCAACTCAAGAAAATTTCTTGAGTTGCTCAAAGTCCTCAAGATCCACTCTTTCTTAGTCCAATGCGATCCTCTCGAGCTTGTGAGCATGTTTTGTGAAGAGGAAATGGGGTTTCGGGGTTGGATTCAAGATGTTTTGGGGGATTGAAGAGGAGGGAAGTGAGAAGAAGAGCAGGAGCAGCAGCAGCTCTCATGGAGAAGGAGAGAGAAATGAGGTGATGAAATGATGGGGGAGGCATGGTTCAATGAAAGTTGACCTATTCTACCCCCCTCTCTCATAATCATGATACCTTTATCTTTTCTTTTCTTTTTCTTTTCCTTCTCACCCAATGGCAAACCCCAAGCAACCATACCGCAAAACATGTAACAAGTGTAACAAGTCTGGAAAAATGATATGTGCACATTTTTGCACAAAAAAGCCAAAAATCTAATTAGCGATTTTTAATCGCGATTAGCACTAAATTAGCACATAACTACTCATAAAAACTTAAAAATGGCATAATTCCATAAAATATCCTATTTAGAATTTTCCATAATTTCCCCCCATTTATTTGTATTTAATTATACCGGAATATTAAAATATTCATTAAAATAATATTAAATTATAAAAATTCTCCAAAATAATATTTTATTATTTTGAAACTTTATAGAGAGAATTTTAGCGCAAAGAATCCTGCAGGAAAATTTACAGAGGAGATATCAGGGGTTGCAGAGGAAGGAGAAAGAAAACTTACAGTGATTTTTTTTTGTTTTCACCGCGCTTCCGCCGCCAAAGTAGTGCTACCGCCGCGGTTCCGCGGCCGTTTTTTTTTATGACGTCACTTCCCCGCAGCGGTTCTGCGATCAAAAGTAGGTCAACGCGGCGATTCCGTGGTTGACTTGGCGGTTCGATTCCCGAGATTTCTTCTGCTCCTCTGTTATGATTTTCCTCTGTCGTTCAGATCTACTGTTTTCTGTTTTGCTCTCTGGATTTTTCCAGATCTGAGTTTGTTCTTTGATCCTGTAAAATTCAAACAAAAATACCCTTCACAAAATAACAAGATGATAAATTTTTTTTTATATTTTTTAATTTTTCAGTTTTTATGACTTTTCAATTTTATATTAACCCGAAATTACAAAAAGAAAATAACACGCCATCCCCGGCAACAGCGCCATTTGATTTGATTCAAAGTATAATTTATAACCGCAATCAAGAACGGCGTCGCTTGGTAGCTAGCCGGTGAGTACGGGTCGGTCCACAGGGATTTTGTGTAAATCCTAATTGTTCTGACGTGTTAATTCCGATTGTTGTCAAATCGATTGTCACTAAAAAACTAATTATCTAAACTAGGGCAAATAATTAAAAGTTATAACTAGGGCAGATAAATAAAATCTATACTAGGGCAGGAAAATAAATTTAACTGGGGCAAGATAAAGAAAACTTACTCTAATTTTTATTTGATGCTCTCTTCATACATTGCAGAAATTTACAAATCTGAATTTGATAAATAAAATGAGGCACAAAAAGAGGCATCCTTTAAAAAAGGTTTTAGGGCTTCTATTTATAGATTCATAGAAGGGTTACAATTGACACCATCTGCTATTACAAGTTTACCTCCTAAGAAAAGAACTAGTCAATGCACCGCCAGCGCTATAAAGATTTTTGCACCGACACGGGTTTAATACGGCCGCGGAACCGCGGCCATTTATTGGGCTTGTGGGCTGAAATTTCCTGGGGTTATGTCTGTTGCCGGTGTCTTCTGTTTTATTCAGTTGGTTCTTTAGAATGTCTTCCAGTTTTCTTCCAGATTTCCATAGTGAATAAATGTAGTGGACTTTACTGTTCGCTTCGTGTCGAAGTCTTGAACCTTGCGCTGCCTTTGTACTTTGTGAACCGATCTTCGTTTATTCTCCAATTGTAGGCTTGATCAAGATTCTTCCATTTGTTGGTCGTAGTCTCACTTTTGTATCGTCTTTTCACCTTCTTCACTGTTTTTGTTCCGAGAACCTGTAACCTGCAACTATGTAGCAGACATGAGTCAAAAGCACTTGTTTATTTGTAAAAAGCATAAGAATGGGGTCTATAATAATGCAAAATTATGGTATGAACAATGATGCGGATCATACTACTGGGACCAGGGTAGTCCACAAGTACATCCTTTAATTGTTCCTAGTCGAGGGTATATCGAGACAGGGCATCGATATTCCAGAGTAGACTAGTGTGTACGTTTCTTGACCCTGTATGGGGGCGATGGCTGATCCCATAGCCATTAGAGTTTGACATCAATGATTGTACACAGGTGCTCATTAGAGAATGGGTTTACCAAATAGGACTCGCCGAGAACTTTTAATTGGTAGTATACCTATCGTCAGATAGCAGTTCTCTGGTGACACTGGTACAAGTTAGTCTGTAGACCCGAGATCGTCATAGAGTCTTGTGTGGCTCCCACCGTGCTTTGATTTCCTCCCTACCACAGCTCAAAGGAGTTGAAAAAATAGGTGGATTTTAGGTACAGTCCCGAGTCACATGGAGGCAATGAGCGATAGGAGGGGTTTCGTCTCTCCCGGTAGAGGGAGTTGATGTTGCGCTATGCTCCATTGGCTATAACTGGATGTCCCTGGCCAGGGCTACTGTTGAGATTTACCGGTAAGAGTTATCAGTAGTTTCTCGAACTATTATAGGCCAGACATCGGCATGACTTATCACGTTACTGGGGTCTGACAATTCCACCCCTGGACATGATATGCGGCATATCAGACGAAGAGACCGGACTGTACGGTAAGTATTACTTATAGGATTCATGGAGAGTATGTACAATCTTGCTTGTTGATCTTCTAATCGCTCAATACCTGGGTAATCGTTACGTCCAGCTAGTACTACTGACGGCTTGTGGGTGACTGATGTGATCATCACCTACTGCTGGCGTATTGACGAGTCTTTAGAGTCCCACACAGAAGTTTCCTGGTTCAAGCAAAACGTAGTAGGGTATGTATGCTGATATGTGCGGGGGCCTGATTAAATACGAGTATGAGATACCGTATTGTAATCTGGCAGTTATTTGTTATCAGTTAGGTTATATGTGATATAACCGGATTATCGAATCAAGTGTTGATTTAATAATGTGATATACAGATAAACGATATTAGTCGGTTGTATGTGATATAACCGGATTATTAAATCAAGTGTTGATTTAATAATTTGATATATATTATATTTGATATAATTACATATTAACTAATATTATTTGCTCACTAATTATTTACTTAATATTATATATATATATATATATATATATATATATATATATATATATATATTAAAAGGAATCATGGTGCATTTTCTATTTTTTGAAAATAGAAAATGTGAGGTGGAAAATGAGAAGCATGGTGAAGCATGGCTTTGCTTGTTATTTTATTCATTTGTTCTTACTATTGAGGCATGGTTCCAATTATTTATTGGAAAAATATTGGAGCCTCAATAAGAGAGATGTTTTCAAAAGCCATTCTTCACTACTTCATCATTTTTTATGCTTGCACTTTTGAGTTGCTCTCTAGCTCCCATCATCTTCCTCCTCAAACCTCCAAGCTCAAATCCCTCACATGTGTTGTGAAGCCTTGAGCTTGTGAGTAGCCTAGTGAGCTAAACAAAACCCCTACTTCACCATCTTACACTTGAATGGCAATCATGTGTAGCGTTTTTCCTTCACTAAAGTGTTTAGTGAAGAGGTAGCTTGGATTGTGGAGCTTCGAGTGGATCATCTTCGGCTCGAAGGTTTTCGGAGCAAGCTCGATCAAATTCCAAGTGGAGCCTAGTGGAGTTGCGTGGACTACAACCCAGAGCTTGTGAAGTGAAGGGCTCGATCTACGAGGGTATAATCTCTTTCACTTCTTATAGTTTAGTTGATATCATCATAGTAAAACCCTAATATTCTAGTTAGATCTTGGTTAGTGTTCGTTAGCACCACGAATTTTTGAAAATTGCATGTGCGATAGCCGTTTAAACCCCGTCGCGGTGCTAGAAAACATTTTCACCTAGACTCGATATGCGATACTCTTAGACGAACATACCAGACTGCATGGAGATTGTCACGGACAGGCTCAGTAGGGGTTTGGATGAGCTTGCTCGTCGGCCTTCCTTTCGCTCAATACCTTGGTAGCCATTACGTACAGCTAGTGCCGTTGACATGCTTGTGATTAAACCCACTACCAGCGTATTGATGAGTCTTTAGAGTTCCACACAGAGGGTTTCCCTGGTTCTGGCGAAATGATGTAGTAGCCGTATTGGATACATGCAGGGTTCCGATCGATTGATTGTACTATGTACCTGGACTTTCGATTGGACAATTGATAATACTAGCCGGCTCGGGTTTGAGCCAGATTATTAAATCAGGCATTGATTTAATAATTTACATATATATATATATATTTCGATATGTATATTCTAGTTTTATGATCTTTGTGTTATTCTATCTCTTCGGGTATTCATATTTCGGTACGGATACATGTATGTATATACTGTAGAATGTAATCCGTATTTTTACAGATAACATTCTAGAAGGTAGACACCTCATTTTAGGATTTGACCATTTATTATAAATGTATAAATGAGGTGGCAATGATTTGATGGGAGTATGGTGAGGACCATGCTTGCATAGTGTGCACAAATGAATTCTTAATTCATTTGTGCATACTATTCAAGTATAGGCACATTTTAAAAGGAAAGAAATGTTTTGTAAAACCAATTCTCATGTGAGATTTTTTACACACTTGCAAGACTTGTTCATTTTTGAGAAATGAAGAGAGATGGTTCACTCTTGAGCTCCTCTCTTCTCCTCACCATTTTCTGCTTCACTCCTCTCTTAAGTTTCATAGTTTCTTCCACCTTCATATTCCACCTCCTCTCAACCATCTCTTGTGTTGAGAATCATGAGAGGAGGTGAGATGAGATAGCTAAACACTTAGTTCACTCACTACATCCTAGGCTTTCTAGATTAGCAACCTAGAAACCCTAGTTGCTTCACTTGCATTCATTATGTGAAGCTAGAGCCATGACTACATCCCTCGGGTGGATCATCTTCGACGGAAGAAGACTGGCGGCCAAGGTCGTTCGAGCATGCCTTAAGGAGCTTAGGAAGGTGATGGAAGAACGAAGGACTTGGTTCTTTTGTTATAACACTTCTAACCCTTCAGTTTAGCTTCTTTAGTTTGATAGTATAGGTTTATGGTTTAGATCTTGGGCGGGGTTTTGTTTGCGCCAAAATTTTTGAACACCAGTTTTTGTTCCACATCGGCCATGGTAGATGGCCAGGGCACCGGAGAAACCCAGCAGGTATCAGTCTAACCCGCGTGAGAAGCATTGGATAGCAGTAAAGAACATTCTTAAGTATTTGAGAAGGACTAAGGATATGTTCTTGGTTTACGGTAATGGGGACCTACAGGTCGAGGCTTTTACCGACTCCAGCTTCTAAAGTGACAAAGATGACTCTAAATCCGTCTCGGGTTTTATGTTTACCCTCAATGGAGGGGCGGTATGCTGGAAGAGTTCCAAACAGGATACCATCACAGACTCAACGATGGAAGATGAGTATATAACTGCTAATAATGCCGCAAAAGAGGCTGTCTGGATGAGAAAGTTCATCTCTGAACTTCAGGTGGTTCCGTCCATTGCCAATCCATTACCTTTGTAATGCGATAACAATGGGGTTGTAGCATTAGCGAAGGAACCAAGGTCCCATCAGAAATCTAGACATATCTTGAGGCGGTATCACCTGATTAGGGAGATCGTGGATCGCCAGGAGATCGAGGTGCGGAGAGTGGACACAAAAGACAAAACGGCAGATCCATTCACCAAGGCCATCCATCAAGTCCAGTTCGAGAGGCTATTTGAGATGTTGGGCATGTGGTACGCCAGCAACTGGATCTAGTGCAGACAGTTGGTATTTATTGCACCAATTACAGGCCTTAGTGCAAGCGGAAAATTGTTGGATATATATGCCCTAGAGGCCTTCATTCTATAGGATGCTAGGGATATGTATGAACATGACAATCTTGCTCGATATGATAGTATACTATTTGGTTTGTCTTTATATTAACATGTGATGCGTTTTACTTTGTATTTCATATCTAGTATGTATGTTGATAAAACCCATAGGATATTTGCCCGACTACCAGCGTTGTGATGGCAATCATACTTATGGGAGCTGGGTAGTCGATAGGCACATCCTTAAAATGTCCCTAGTTGACTGAGTATCGAGACTGGGCATCGATACTCCAGAGTAGACTAGTGTATACATATCTTGACCCCGACAAGGGGCGATGGATTGGTCCCACAACCATTGGTGAGGTGCACCTAAGATTGTATACAGATGCTCACTGGGTGTGAGTTCACCAGACAGGACTCGCCGAAGATTGACTAGATGGTATTATACCTAGCGCCAGATAGCAGTTCTTTGGTGACATGTGTGCAGATAGTCTGTCGACCTGAGGTCGTCATTTATCTCGTGTGAGTTCCCACTGTGCTTTGATTACTACCCTACCACGTCTCTACTGAGTCGTGCAAACATGTTTTAGTTGGGTACAGTCCCGAGCCACATGGAGGCAGTGAGCGACTGTTAAGGATTCATCACTCCCGGTAAGGGGAGTCGATGTCGCGCTGTGATCGGTTGGTCCTCACCATAAGTCCCTGGCCAGGGCAGATTGAGAATTACTGGTGGGCGGACCAGTAGATTCTCGGATGGTCTTGAGCCACACTGACACGACTTGTTTGGTTATTAGGGTCTGACGTTTTCCAACCCCTAGACCTTACATGCAATACTATCAGACAAACAGATCGGAATGCACGGATATTGTCACGGACAGGCTCAGTAGACGTTCGGATGAGTTCGCTCGTTGGCCTTCCTTTTTGACAGATACCTGGGTAGCCGTTACATGCAGCTAATACCACTGACATGCTTATAGTTAAACCCACTGCCATCATACTGTCGAGTCTTTAGAGTCCCACACAGAGGGTTTCTCTGCTTTGAGCAAAACGATGTAGAGGCCGTATGGTTTTTACGGCAGGGTTTTGGTCTTATGCGTGTACTTATGCACGGATCATGATTCGGACGGATAATACTAGTGGGCTTTGGTTTTGTAACGTTTTGAAAATCGTTTAGGTGAAGTTTCCGATAATCGGTAAAATAACTGGTGTTTTCCTAAAAAACCAGGAAATAAGTATTTATCTTCATAGACTTAAATATACCTATTCTAGCTATGTAATTGCTAGTATTTGGTATTTAATGGGTCACTTATAAAATTGCTAGTTTACTAAAATATTTTCCGTAATTAATTGTTTTAATATTATTTTAAGCTTTCACTAATACATTTAATTAGTGATAATTGCAAATTAGAATGGGTTAATACAAGTTTTGTGCATCATGACACATTAAACCAAAGTGTAACAGGTTGTTTTTGAATTTAAATGAAATTCCAAGATGGTTCTAGAAATTTTAGAAGTAGAGTTTAAAAAGAAAATAAAATATTAAACAATAGCATGCAAACATTTATTTGAGGTATGGTCACCTCCCTTACACAACACACCCACCCCATTCCCTTGCATGGCTCGGCTATGAGGCAGCCCCTCCCCAATTCCCCACTTCAAATGTTAAAGGAAAAGAAAATGAAAAGGAAAAAGGAATAAAGAAAGAAGTATGTGTAGATAATGAGGTATGAGCTTTGTTTCTTTTGTTGACTTGTTATTTTCCCCACCTCACTCTCTCTCCTCTCCCCCTCACACTTGGCCGAGCCCCCTTCCGCATTTCCAGCAGCAGCCCCCTTCATTTCCCCACCTCCTTTTGTAATGCTTTGAAAATTCGTTTAGGTTAATTTCGTGTTAATTAGCGATAATGCATGATTTTCATAAAAGTTCGTTAATAATTATTTTCCACATAGACTGGAACAAATCTATTTTTAATTGTGAAATTATGTAATTACATATTTAATTGTGTTTTACTAATTAACATTTAATTTATTGTTCACATATTTATCTAATTTTCTTAACTATTATTTTTCTAAGCTAAGATTTTAATTATCATGCACTAATCCAATATTACACTAGTTTAATATGTGTTTTTGTAACCATGACAACTTGTGTGATAAAATGTAATATGTTCTTCATCCTTTTTCTCATTATCCTAGACAATTCTTTATAAAATGGAAAACAAAAAAAAATGGGAAAAAGAAATGAAAAGGGTGAGGCATGGGGAATTTATGAGGTATGGGGGACTTTGATCTTGGACACTCACACACACACTCTCTCCCTCTCATGTTCTCGGCTGAGCCCCAGCAGCCCTCTCCCCTTCCTCTTCTCCTTCTTCTTCTCTCATTGCTAAGCCTCCATTTCCAAAAGAAAATCCAAGAATTTTAGCAAAAATCATCACAAACTTCCCCTTTTCCAAATTAAGCTTGGTTCTTGGCAAGTCTCCTTAAGTACTAGCATGCTTGGATCACCCTCTCAACCATCTTGAGCTATAAGCCTAAATCCAATACTTAATTTGCTAAACTTTTAGTTATTTAGCTTAATGTAGTTTTTAAGTAGTATTTTAGTGCTAATTATGTTGTTTAAGAGGAAATTAAGTTAAGATAGGGTTTTTATGGCGTGAGTAGCTTAATTAAATGTTGTTAATATTAAGTAATCCAAGTCTTTTCACCAGTTTACATTAAAACACCATATTGTATTAAATCAGTGTTTAATTAGAGTTTTAATTAAGAATTGCTTCCTTTTTGGGATCTGCTTTTAAACCAAAAGTTTCAGATTAAAGTTGCAATTACTGGAGCATAGTTACTGGACTAGGATCACACATCCGAAGCACGAAGCCCCCATTCCCCTTTGTGGCCACAATTTTATCTGTTTTGGCCGCAAATTGCGGCCAGAGTATGGGTCTGGGTGTCGGGTTTTTTGTTGTAGGTGTCTGCTATATATTGTAGTCTTTTGGTTTGTGCAACTTTTCTTAATTTCACTCGTATTAAAATCTGGGACCAATTACGTATATTTATAGTTTTGTTGTAGGGTTACTAGGCGCTCTAATAAGGTTCTACAAGGCATCAACCATGCCCGATTTAAATTTTAGCCGTGCCGAACAACCCTAACCAAGATCTTTAAACTAGAGATTAGGCGAAACAAAGCATGTTAAACACTTTAACATCTAAGAGTTTGGGATTACAACCTTTGTAGTCCGGTCCTTCACTTCATAAGCTCCGTGTTGAGGTCCCTTCGCTGCGATCATCATGTACCCGGACTCTAGATAGGCTCCACGAAGAGAATGATGCAAACTTTCTTCCGATCTTCGATAACTAAGATGATCTACCTTGAAGTTTCTTAAACACAAGCTCTCACTCTTAAATGAAGTGAACACCCTAATCTAAATGGCTAGGATAGATTAGGATGATGAAGTAGGATTTTAGCTCTCATTTGTTTTCTTAATCTCACTCATTTTCATCACCTCTCAAAATGCTAGAAAGCTTTTTAAGCAAAGAAGAAGAAGGAAGAAGATGAACTAATCCTTTTGTGATGAATAATGAAACTCAAGTGTGAGGTTTGAAATGCAACCATGGTATATCTAACCCTTGTAGAGAGTTAACTAAGGTTATGGGTTGGGTTGGGTTAATAAATATCTATGCAAAATATCAACACAAATATCTTTGCACAAAACAAAAAAAAACCTTCTAGAAACTTCTAGAAAAGCTTAACCTAAATCAAACCCTAACCATGTTTAATCTCCACTAATCATGTTGCATTAATAACTATATCATGTTACAATATTATATATCACATATATAATATTTATTGTAACAAAATAAAATAATACAATTAACATATATCGCATATATATCAATGTATTACCCGAGTGAGAAACAGAATCTTTTAGTGAGCTTATATTAGTTAATATAATTTAATATATCAAATATATAATTATACATTAAATTATCGAATCAACACTTGATCCGATAATCCGGCTATTTCACAAATAACCGACTAATATAATCTGTATCAATTCATCGAATCAACACTTGATCCGATGACCCGGCTATATCACATATACTCGGCCGATATCTCATATCGCGAGAATCTAATACGGTATCACATACAAGTATTGTTCTCGGTCCCTCACATATCATATATGTGCTCCTACTCCATTTTGCCTAAGCCAAGAAACCTCTGTGTAGGACTCTAAAGAATAGTCAATACGCCGGCAGTAGGTGATGATCATTTCAAACACCCACAAGCTGCAAGCGGTCAGCTAAACGTAACAGCTACCCAGGTATTGAGCGATCAGAAGATCAACAAGCAATCCTGTACATTCTCCTGCGAATCCAATCAGTAACACTCCCGTACATTCCGGTCTCTTCGTCTGATATGTCGTATATCTCGCCTAGGGGTGGTAAACGTCAGACCCCAATAGCTTGATAAGTCATGTCGATATGAGGTCTATAATAGTTTGAGAAACTACTGATAACACTAACCAGTAAATCTCAGCAACCCTGGCCAGGGATTTCCAGTTATAGCCAATCGAACACAGCACAACATCAACTCCCTATACTGGGAGAGACGAATCCCCTCCTATCGCTCATTGCCTCCATGTGATTCGAGACTGTACCCAAAAGCCACCTTTTTGCATGCCCTCTTGGACGTGGTATGATGGAAATCAAAGCACAGTGGGAATCACATAAGACTCTATGACGATCTCAGGTCTACAGACTAACCTGTACCAGTGTCACCGGAGAACTGCCATCTGACGTGAGGTATAATACCATCTGGGAGTTCTCGGCGAGTCCGTCCAGTGTACCCAGTCTCCACTGAGCACCCGTACACCATCCTTGATGTCAAACACCGATGGATATGGGATCATCCATCGCCCATTATATGGGTCAAGATGTGTATACGCTAGTCTACTCTGGTGTATCGATGCCCTGTCTCGATACACCCTCGACTAGGAACAGTTATAGGATGTACTCGCCGACTACCGTGGCCCCACTAATATGATCTCATCATAGTCCAAGTAGTCGAGTACATATCCTAAGGGCTTTATCAACATGTAACATATAGACAATCAGAGTACATGTTAAGATAAAGTACAACCAGATAGCGTACTATCATGTCGAGCAAGAAAGTCCTCCCTATATATGTCCAAGCATCCATTACAATATACATCATATGTACAGTAATGGCCTCTAGGGCATACATATAACTAACAATCTCCCACTTGCACTAGGGCCATCTGTTGTGGTATCACATACCTAACAATTAGCTGTGGTTGAAGTATCTCATACTCAACCATCCCATAAAAGTCTCTACTGGGAAAAAGGCCTTTGTGAGTGGATCTGCGCTGTTGTCCTCTGTGTCTACTCTCCTAACCTCAATCTTCCTGGAGATCAACCATCTCCATGATCAGGTGATACTGCCTAAGAATTATATCTGGATTTCTGATGGGACGGTAGTTCCTTGGCTAAAGCCACAACTCCATTGTCACACAATGGTAGGAACGAAGTTCATCTCATGAACTTATATATATCCTGACTGCCTCTTTGGTAGCATCCTTGGTAACGATGTATCTTGCCTTTAATCTTCTAGTAAGTCACGGTATCTAGCTTGGAACTCTTCTAACATACCGTCCCTCCACTGAGGGTAAAGACAATGCCTGGGGCTGACTTTCAGTCGTCCTTATCATCCTGGAACCTTTCCAGTGATTCTCCCCAGGATCGATTGATACCATCTCACTACAACTAGTGAGTATCCTAACATCCAATTAGATCTATCTCATAGATCCAAAACCCAGGATTTAGCAGGTATCACTTTGATCCTATATGGAGAATCCTTGTGATAAGCGGAGATTGACCGAACGTAGCATAGGAAACTCCTTCCCTATCAAGAGTATGTCATCCACGTACTCTACGAGGATCATGACCATACTTCCTACTACCTTTTTGTATATACAAGGTTCATCTACCATTTTGATGAAGTCAAACTCTTTGACTATCACTTCAAAACAGACGTTCCAACTCCGTGATGCCCGCTTTATCTCATAAAACATCATGCACAGGTTTCCGCTGCTCCCACTGTTTACGAAGCCCTCTGGCTGTGTACTTATAGACGTTCACTTCTAAAACATCATTTAGAAAAGCAGTCATGACACCCAACCACCAGATATCGTGGTCATGGTATGTAGCAGTGGAAAGTAGGATCTGGATGGACTTAAGCATAGTTTTGAAAGTCTCAACTTTTCCATGTACACCAAGTAATCTTCTCAAGATATACTTGCTCCTGATGGGGATTTAACCCTTCAGATAAAGCAACCAAAGTCCATACTTTGTTGGTGTATAAGGATTCCATCTCAGATCATTAAGCATCCAGCCATTATTACAGAGTCCCACTCCTGATAGCCTGCTCGAAACTAGTTGGGTCATCATCTCATGATGTAATCCTTGCTCCCACTGTCATAGAGAAACCGAAGTATCTCTCAGGTGGGTAAAGAACCCTACTAGATCGGCGGAGAGGCTGAGGTTCGTTGGAGTCTATTGAATCCTTTGGTTCTACCAAATCATCTGCTGTAGTTTGTGTAGCTGGAACTCCTTCCAGTTCTACCTCATGACCACTAATTTCTTCACAAGAAATTCCCTTTCACAAAGGTGGCATGTTGAGAAACAAAACATATTTTGTTCTTTTGTTAGGTAGAAGATATTCCTTTGCGTATGCTTGGGATATCCAACAAACTTCCACAGATCTGACTTTGCCTCGAGCTTGTCCAGATTTTCCTTTTAGGCATAGGCAGGACAACCCCAAATCTTAACATACTTAAGATATGGGCTCTTCCCATTCCATATCACATATGAAGTGGTAGGCAACTGATTTGATTTGAACCCTATTCAATAGGAATGCAGCTTCTCAAGTGCATAACTCCCAAAAGGAAATAGGAAACTCAGTAGTACTCATCATAGAGCACACCATATCACATAGGGTGCTATTGCTCCGCCCCGATATACCATCGTTCTATGGTGTATACGGAGGAGTAATGCCGAGAGAGAATCTCATTCTCCTTTAGAATAGTCCAGGAATTCCGTGCTCAAGTATTCTCCTCCCTGATCTCATCAAAGGGCATTATACTTATACCCTTTTTTGGTTCTCTACTTCTAACTTATATTCTGTGAATATCTCAAAAGCTTCGGACTTGTGTTTCAACAGGAACATATGTCTGAATCTTGAGAGATCATCAGAGAATGTAATGAAGTACAAAGAACCGGTCTTGGCATGTGTAGACAGGGGACCATCATACATCATCATGTATCAATCCCAAGAGTTCACTAACTCTTTCTTTGTTTCCAATAAACAGAGCTATGGTCATCTTATCTTTGTGACATGACCGGAATGTTTCACAAGATGTAAATTCAAACTAATTTAAATATGCATCTAAATGTAACTTAGCTAGTCGGGTCGCATTGATATGGCCTAGTCTACAATGCCTCAAGAAGGATTCGTTCATTTCTGAACTCTTCCTCTTGTGTGTGTTCTGTATACTTAGAACTGTAGTTTGATTTAGAAAGTCAATGCTTTTAGATAACGTGCCTGAACCGATCAACTCTTGATATAGGAAATTTTCAAAACATTATCCAACAATACAAAATTATATCCTTCTTTACTAATAAAGAGACTGATATGATGTTGTATATCAGGTTCGGTATCTAATAACATTTGTTCAGAATCAATGTATTTACTAATACAGGGTGATAACTACCAACAGACTTGGCTGCAACACTTGCACCGTTTTATCTCATGAAACTTATCACCCGTTCTCAGTCCTCTACCTATCTGTAGCCTATGTAACAAATTACATATGTGGGATCCTGATCCGGTATCAAATACCCAGGACGTAAAGGATATTGAGAAACAGTTCTCTGTAATGAACACGCCCGAAGATGATGCATCAACATGCACTTTCTTCGTTTGGGCGTTACGGGAATTCTGGTAATCCCCTATTTCCTGCTCTGTCTTATAACAATTATAAGTTGGAGCGGGACCAACGTTCCCCATCTCAGTATAACAAGCGGGTTCGGTCAATACATCCGTATTATTATCTTGATTAAGGTGTGATATGGTCGCTACCTGGAGAGAAAGAGAAGAAAACACTCAGCGTATGCTTTTGCAAGATTAGATTGGTTATCTAATATATCTAATCAGGATGTCTCCCACTGTTTTAGTCAAATCTTCCTTCAAACCCTAAAAGGAAAGACTAGCCGGGATTAATTACACGCTACAACTTTGCCAATTTTTCAGCCAGGCCAGTGTCGGTACTTTGAGGGAGGTTCCCCGTGCTTTCGCACGAACCTAATTAAAGTAAACCTCGTTTTCCCAGGGGCGTAACCCCGTTGACACCTTTCTAGACACCTACTTGATCGGCTAATTGTAATGTGTAAAACTCTCCCAGGAGTAACTCTTACTCGCAGCGGGTATCGGGATCCAACTATCTCATAGAAGGTATGCAATCTCATTGAAAATTTCAACACTTGAAATTCCCAATAATATTTTGCCCCGAGCGATCTATGACCTTGACAAGGTCAACAAACCATAGACCGCAAGTCAAGTTCAACCCGTCATTTCCCGATTGAATTAAACCCACCCGCATGACCCTTGACAAGGTCAACAAAGTCACACGACTACCCTAACTCAATCGCATCATATGCTTTTGCAGATAAGCATAAATAGCTACCGCTCACTATGCCTTGACAAGGTCAACAAACGCAGCACGAATACTATGAAGTACTTATCTGAAATGACGGAGGGCTACGGCAGGTTTTTAAGAAAACCCTTTGCGTAATGAACCTGATATCGTTGTAGAATCGAGTGATTTTAAATGGAATGTTTTTGAGGCTTTTCTAGTTTTGCTAAAGAGGTCACTCCCGGTGAAGGGATCGTCGGCTCTTTCCTCATCGAATAAGGTGCAGGATATTTCGCAAATACCACTATGAAAAGCAAAAACTATAGAAGCAATCAAAAGACAAACCGAGTATCCAGCATCTGCTAGTTTCGCTAAAGAGGTCACTCCCGGTGAAGGGATCTCGGCTCTTTCCTTATCGAATAAGGCGCTGAATGTTCTACAAGGAACACCGCCATGCAAAGCAAGAACTAGAGCTACCAGTTTTTAAACAAGTTTCTACAACATCTTTAGGTTTCTTTTATTTCATTAATCTCATTAATGAAGTCCCATTTTATTATGCTTCACAAGCATCAGATATGAAACGAAATCAACAATATATAATATATATCTCATATATATAATATAAACATTCGTCTCAGGAAGTAATATGATCTCATCACAGAACATTGCAGCAGAAGAACATATATGAAATATTGGATATACTAGGACGTCCGTGTTTTAATACGAGCCTGTATAAAACATGGATTCCACGGTCGCAATGAATAGCCAAACCCACATCCCTAGATCCCTACGAGAGAGGCAAGCAACACTGCCAATTCTAGGGTTAGGAGACCCGGTCTCGACTCCTCGAGATGGTCTCCCACTGGACCCCAGAACCCAGTTACTTGTGCTCCCCGCCTTGGGTCTACCTAATACGGAAAAGTAAATAATATACAATGGTGACATCATCCTCAGCCCGGAAGTGCCCCAATAAAAGAATATTACATACAAATGAATTTTACATGAATGAAAATAAAAACCCTCATCTCACATAAAACCCCTGGTTATTCAGAACACGACGATCCAATATAACATATCACATCAACACATAATATCTCATATCATCAACGTAAGTAAGTATGCATACACCGATTTTCGTTGATGTATAGCAACGAAAACTGGCGATACAACTACATACTACACTTACGGTCACAGAAAAGAAAGTGTAAAACTACAACAGTTGGAATCCGCAACCACCTTAGACATCGCATGCCTAACCAAATGAATTCCTTAGACATCGCATGCCTAACAATTATAAACCCCGCATTTTAGTCTCATTATCGAAAACTCTTTTCAATATCAAGTCGGGCAATTCAACAAGATTCCCAACATCCCGATCGAATGCTCGTCGCAAACTTTAGTAGACGGCCGCACCCCCGGATGCCGTCGACGAAGTGCACTAAGGCGGAACACCGCTGCCGCGAGCACCCGAACGGATTCTTTTGGCGACGGGGTTCTCCTACAGTCACTTGGTCGGGGCTTTAGGGCGTGGCTGTCTATTAAGTTTACCCGGCGAGTATCCGCGTAGGCTACGTGATTGCGACGGACTTTTGATCACATCAAAATTCCGTGGCAACCGATCATCTTAGACTGAACTGCTAGATTTATAACATTCAAATTAGTTATCTCATAACTACATGTGGATTCCAAATATTGTATCACACAATCCAAATAAATAGACAATGTTAAACTTTCCGATCGAATAATCAAACACCCAAGTTTTCCCAAAAGGTTCTCAACACTTGAAATTAGTTTAAAAACATCCATCACATGCCACAGTACCAATGGTCCAGCCGTAGAAGGGACAAGCCAACGCCTCACATGTGGCAACGCCGTACTGCCCCAAACCCTAAGGTTCAAAGGCAGTTCAGACGGTCACATAATCGAGTTAACCTTTGTGTTCTTCTAGAGGGTCCACCGCGTTACTTGCATTACTTAGAACGTTCTTAAACTACGGAAAAATCCAACGCTTGGAAATTTTCCGGCAGGGGAAAAAGTGAGTTATTGATATTCGTTCGAACTTTTTAACACGTTCTAAAAATTACCCGGACAAACTAAACGAAGTTATACTTTCCGATCGAATCAACGAGCTCCCAATACAACCCAGAAAACTCAACACTTGAGTAAGAATTAAAAATTCCCAGAAGAATCAGGAAACACATACGGATGTTACTGTGGAAACAGTGAAATATGAATCAACTGTATGGCCGCGGAACCGCCGCCCAAGCAATGGTACGGCCGCGGTTCCGCGACGCTTTAATTGTATTGGTGGCACGTGTTTCACAGTAACTCTTGTATTTCCATGCTGATTTTTTTGAGTTATTTTAATGCAGAAAAAATCAACTTTTTGAAAAATTTCCAGAAACTAGGGTTTTACGGGTATTCGGAGTTCGATCGGACTTTAAACTTCGTGTAGACTTCGCCTAAACCTCTAGCTTGGCTCTGATACCACTGTAGGGTTACTAGGCACTCTAATAAGGTTCTACAAGGTATCAACCATGCCCGATTTAAATTTTAGCTGTGCCGAACAACCCTAACCAAGATCTTTAAACTAGAGATTAGGCGAAACAAAGCATGTTAAACACTTTAACATCTAAGAGTTTGGGATTACAACCTTTGTAGTCCGGTCCTTCACTTCATAAGCTCTGTGTTGAGGTCCTTTTGCTGCGATCATCATGTACCCGGACTCTAGAGAGGCTCCACAAAGAGAATGATGCAAACTTGCTTCCGATCTTCGATAACTATGATGATCTACCTTGAAATTTCTTAAACACAAGCTCTCACTCTCAAATGAAGTGAACACCCCAATCTAAATGGCTAGGATAGATTAGGATGATGAAGTAGGATTTTAGCTCTCATTTGTTTTCTTAATCTCACTCATTTTCATCACCTCTCAAAAAGCTAGAAAGCTTTTCAAGCAAAGAAGAAGAAGGAAGAAGATGAACTAATCCTTTTGTGATGAATAATGAAACTCAAGTGTGAGGTTAGAAATGCAACCATGGTATATCTAACCCTTGTAGAGAGTTAACTAAGGTTATGGGTTGGGTTGGGTTAATAAATATCTATGCAAAATATCAACACAAATATCTTTGCACAAAACAAAACAAAACCTTCTAGAAACTTCTAGAAAAGCTTAACCCAAATCAAACCCTAACCATGTTTAATCTCCACTAATCATGTTGCATTAATAACCATATCGTGTTACAATATTATATATCACATATATAATATTTATTGTAACAAAATAAAATAATACAATTAACATATATCGCATATATATCAATGTATTACCCGAGTGAGAAAAAGAATCTTTTAGTGAGCTTATATTAGTTAATGTAATTTAATATATCAAATATATAATTATACATTAAATTATCGAATCAACACTTGATCCGATAATCCGGCTATTTCACAAATAACCGACTAATATAATCTGTATCAATTCATCGAATCAACACTTGATCCGATGACCCGGCTATATCACATATATCGGCCGATATCTCATATCGCGAGAATCTAATACGGTATCACATACATGTATTGTTCTCGGTCCCGCACATATCACATATGTGCTCCTACTCCGTTTTGCCTGAGCCAAGAAACCTCTGTGTAGGACTCTAAAGAATCGTCAATACGCCGGCAGTAGGTGATGATCATATCAAACACCCACAAGCTGCAAGCGGTCAGCTAAACGTAACATCCACCCAGGTATTAAGCGATCAGAAGATCAACAAGCAAGCCTGTACATTCTCCTGCGAATCCAATCAGTAACACTCCCGTACAGTCCGGTCTCTTCGTCTGATATGTCGCATATCTCGTCTAGGGGTGGTAAACGTCAGACCCCCGTAGCTTGATAAGTCGTGTCGATATGAGGTCTATAACAGTTCGAGAAACTACTGATAATACTTACCAGTAAATCTCAGTAACCCTGGCCAGGGATTTCTAGTTATAGCCAATCGAACACAGCACAACATCAACTCCCTATACCGGGAGAGACGAATCCCCTCCTATCGCTCATTGACTCCATGTGATTCGGGACTGTACCCAAAAGCCACCTTTTTGCACGCCCTCTTGGACGTGGTATGATGGAAATCAAAGAACAGTGGTAATCACACAAGACTCTATGACGATCTCGGGTCTACAGACTAACCTGTACCAGTGTCACCGGAGAACTGCCATCTGACGTGAGGTATAATACCATCTGGGAGTTCTCGGCGAGTCCGTCCAGTGTACCAAGTCTCCAATGAGCACCCGTACACCATCCTTGATGTCAAACACCGATGGATATGGGATCATCCATCGCCCATCATATGGGTCAAGATGCGTATACGCTAGTCTACTCTGGTGTATCGATGCCCTGTCTCGATACACCCTCGACTAGGAACACTTATAGGATGTACTCGCCGACTACCGTGGCCCTACTAGTATGATCTCATCATAGTCCGAGTAGTCGAGTACATATCCTAAGGGCTTTATCAACATGTAACATAGAGACAATCAGAGTACATGTTAAGATAAAGTACAACCAGATAGCGTACTATCATGTCGAGCAAGAAAGTCCTCCCTATATATGTCCAAGCATCCATTACAATATACATCATATGTACAGTAATGGCCTCTAGGGCATACATAAAACTAACATTTGTGACTTGCGCGACACGTAAGTTCCAAGTCCGGGTTTAGTGTTTGCTGTGTATCACAGCCTGTCAAGGTGGTTTCTGACGTTAGCACACACGTTTTGCTGCTTCGAGTGCACACGCGTTTAGCTTGCAACGCTAGTTTTCTCGTATGGTCTTGATATCGCGTTTTTCAGGATATTAGTCTTATGTGTGTTGCATTGTGTGATTCTAGGATCGGTCACGGAGACATCGGATGCGGCGCGGAAAGGAAATGCGGTGGTTGGATCATACTAGCGGAGGCATTCCGGTGAGTAGATGTACACATCTACGGGGGAATCGTTTGGATGGCGCAAGACGCCCGATAGTTAGAATTTCGATTATTAACTGCACTAATATGAGTAGTTCCTAGTTATTCATTTCGTTGCATTGCATCATCTTTTAAATATATATGTGATAGCATCTCCTAGGACACTCGCACTATTACCATTGGTTTTTGCGGCACGGGCACTATTCATGGGGACACACATGCCTTGGTAATTGCTATGCCACGAACACTATATAGCTTGTTAAATCCGAATCTTATCAATTGCGCCAATTTTGATTAATAAACCTGTATTTATATATTCAATTCATCAGGATGGATACATAGGATTGCTAGTCATATGCATATATCTCATTGCATCATCGTTCATGCATAGTTTTCTAGTTCCGCATCACATTTCATATTGTTAATATCATAGACATTCATGTATTATGATTCTTCTCGAGGATTTCCGTATTTATGAGATTTATGGATTTGGAGAAACCGCAAGGATTTAAGAACGTATTACCATTTTAAAAATGTAAGCTGCGGTTTTCTCGTGATATGATGTATATGTCGTCCACCAAGAGATTTCTCGGTTCTTGAGCGGTATCATACTGTAAGTCCACGTTGCTCATCCCGGTTCTTACGGGGAGGAGGAAACGGCAAAAAACAATTTTTTTGCGCAAAGGCAACATGGACTAAAAGCCGGATCTTTACTAAACTAGAAACTAGCAAACTACTAAAGGCTTTAACTACTATGCCGTAGAAATTATACCTCACGAAACCGGTCCTTCGGGTCTTCTCTCCGCTGTCCGGCTCGTCCATCCATGCTCCGAGGGTCGATCCAGATCTTGGTCACCTCCACGGCCTTCTTGAGTCGAAGACGATCCACTCAAGAGATGTACACCGAGCTCCACCTCGAGCCGAGGTAACTAGGGCAACGAGATCGCTAGTCTAGATGCCCTAGGTTGTGTAGTAGAGATATATGGAAGTGTTTGTCTTTGTGGGATCTTTTTCTCTCAACACATGAGATCAAAAGAAGAAATCAAGAGGAGGAAGAAGGAGGAGCTAGCAACCATGAGAGCTTTTCTTTTCTTCTCACATGAACAAGAGAGAGAATTGAAAAATGAATTGTGAGCTAAAGAAATGAACCATGGTTGCAATAATGCAAAACTATCATCATTACCAATCCTTTCATGATAAAGTTGATGGCTACAAATTGAATTGACCATTTTCATAATCCAAAATGAAAAAGAAATCCAAAGAAGATTGTAGACCTCTCATGAAGGTCAACGGTCAACATCGGTCAACGGGTCAACAAAGTCAAGAGTGGTCAAATGGTCAATGCAATTAGCCATCACTAAATTATCACAAAAGGATTAGTAAAATAATGTCTCCGGCTCATAATGGTTTTGACCGAACGAATTGTCAAAACCCTAATGAGCCCGCTACATAACGGTTTTGGCCGAACCAACTGCCAAAACCCTAATGGGGCACCTCCTCCTTTATCGCTCCTCAAAACTGTGCATACACACCCGCATCCGCATTCCGTAGAATGCGAATGCACAGAAGGCAAAACAAATCCATCCGTGCAATACTAGGATCCGGCTTAAACCAAAGCCCACTAGTATTGCCTGCCCGAACAGCATACGCACACAAGTGCACGTAAGTGATCGCAGCCCTGCCGTAAAACCATACGGCCTCTACACGTTTCGCTCAGTGCAGGGAAACTCTCTGTGTGGGACTCTAAAGACTCGACACTACGCTGGCAGTGGGTTTAACCACAGACCGCAAGCGGCACTAGCTGTACGTAACGGTCCCCAGGTAGATGTAGATAAGAAGGCTGATGAGGTAAACCCATCTGAACTCCTACTGAGCCTGTATGTGACAATCTCCGTACAGTCCGGTCTGTTCGTCTAATACATCACATGGCGGGCCTAGGGGGTGGTGAACGTCAGTCCCCTAATATCGGTACAAGTCGTGTCGGAGTGTAGCCCAGAACACCCTGAGATAACACTGGAAACCTACCAGTATATCTCGCTTGCCCTGTCCAGGGACTACTCGTGTAATGGCTCTCCTAGACACAGCGCGATGTCAACCCCCAATACCGGGAGAGACGAATCCTGTCTAACCGTCACTGTCTCTAAGTGCTTCGGGACTGCACCCAACTACTACCTGTTTGCACGACTCCTTTGAGCCGTGGTAGGGTAGTAATCTAAGTACAGTGGGAACACACTCGAGTCGAAGTGACAGTGTCAAGTCAGCGGACTAAGCTGTACTCATGTCACCTGGGAACTGATAACCGACGATAGGTATAATACCAACCATCAGTTCCCGACGAGTCCTATCCAGTGTACTCGTAACCTAACGAGCACCCGCATTCTATCTCCAGTACGACGTACTGATGGCTGTGGGACAGACCATCTCCCCTGCTGGGATGAGAAGCGCATACGCTAGTCTACTCCGGAGTATCGATGCCCTGTCTCGATAATCCTACGACTAGGGACCTATATAAGGATGTGCTTATGGATTACCCAGCCCCCACGAGTTTGACTGCTATCACAACGCTGGTAATCAAGCAAAGATACTATGGGCTCTACTAATATGTATAAGTGATATGCTAAAAGAAACACATGCATATATTGAAGTAGAAACAAACCAAGTTGCATACTACCATTTTGAGCAAGATTTTCTGTACAACTGTGAATATCCCAAGCTTCCATCAAGTAATATACAAACTAGTATGATACAGTAATGGCCTCTAGGGCATATACACTAACAATCTCCCACTTGCACTAAGGCCATGTACTGGCGTATCGAAGACCTATCATCTCGATCAGCCACTCGAACTGAGTCTGGGGTAGGGCCTTCGTGAGTGGATCTACAGTGTTATTCTCCGAATTTACTCTCTTCACCTCGATCTCCCGGCGATCTACGATCTTCCTGATCAGGTGGTACCGCTTCAAAATATGCCTGGACTTCTGATGGGACCTGGGTTCCTTCGCTAAAGCTATAGCGCCGTTGTTGTCGCAATACAGCGGTATTGGATCAACAATGGTAGGAACCACCTGAAGCTCCATGAGGAACTTCTTCATCCAGACAGCTTCCTTTGCGGCATCGCAAGCAGCTATATACTCCGCTTGAATAGTTGAGTCAGCAACGGTCTCCTGCTTGGAACTCTTCCAGCAAACCGCCCCTCCATTGAGGGTAAAGACATAACCCGACATGGACTTGGAGTCATCCTTGTCACTCTGGAAGCTGGAGTCAGCAAAGGCCTCGATCTGGAGGTCTTTTCCGCCATACACCAAGAACATCTCCTTAGTCCTTCTCAGGTACTTGAGAATGTTCTTTACCGCTATCCAGTGTTTCTCCCCTGGGTCCGCCTGATACCGGCTTACAACGCTCAATGCGTATGCTACATCTGGTCTGGTACATAACATCGCATACATTATAGAGCCTACCGCAGAAGCGTAGGGTATAATAGACATGCGATCCCTTTCCAAATAAGTCTTAGGAGACATCTCTTTGGAGAGGGTGATCCCGTGACAAGCCGGTAAATTACCGCGCTTGGAATCTTCCATACTGAATCTTTTCAGTATGGTGTCGATGTACCTTGACTGTGAAAGTCCCAACATCCTCTTAGATCTATCACGATAGATCTGGATCCCCAGAATGTAGTTGGCATCGCCCAGGTCCTTCATGGAGAACCTCTGCGACAAGAATCCTTTGACTGACTGTAGCATAGGAATATCATTTCCTATTAGGAGAATGTCATCTACGTACAAGACGAGGAATACCACAGTTCTTCCTACAATCTTACTGTAAATGCATGGTTCATCTGGGTTTTTGATAAAGTCGAATTCCTTGACAGTATCATCAAAGCAGATGTTCCAACTCCGCGATGCCTGCTTAAGTCCATAGATGGACTTTAGCAACTTGCACACTTTACCGCTGCTCCCACTCTGAATGAATCCCTCCGGCTGATCCATATAGACGCACTCTTCCAAATTTCCATTTAGGAAAGCCGTCTTTACGTCCATCTGCCAGATTTCATAATCGTGGAAGGCAGCAATGGCAAGAAGGATCCGAATGGATTTCAGCATAGCCACTGGAGAAAAAGTCTCGTCATAGTCCAAACCAGGTCTTTGACGAAAACCCTTTGCAACAAGTCTAGCTTTATAGGTCTCAACCTGCCCATCTACACCAATCTTCTTTCTGAAGATTCATTTGCAGCCTACGGGTTTTACCCCTTCTGGAGCAAAGTCCAAAGTCCAAACTTTGTTGGTGTACATGGACTCCATCTCGGTCCGCATTGCATCCAGCCATTTTACCGAGTCACCGCTCTGAATGGCTTGCTGGAGCTAGTAGGCTCACCATAATCCATAGTGCAATCCTCTCTATCCCCGTCTATGAGAAAACCGTAGTATCTCTCGGGCGGATGAGACTGCCTACTACTCCTGCGGAGTGGCGCTGGGATGTCCTGTTCTTTCGAACCCTCTGGTTCTACTAAGCTTTCAGTAATAGCTCGTGGTTCTGGAATTTCTTCCAGTTCTATTGCGCTCCCACTTATCTGGTTTTCCAAAAACTCAGTTTCCAAGAAGCGGGCATGACGAGAAACAAAAACCTTTTGTTCCTCTGCGTAATAGAAAAGATACCCCTTGGCGTTCTTTGGGTATCCCACAAACTTACACTGTACTGAGCGTGCCTCGAGCTTGTCCGCATGCTGCTTCTTGACAAAAGCTGGACATCCCCATGTCTTAATGTGATTAAGATAGGGTTTCTTCCCACACCACATCTGATATGGTGTAGTAGGCACAGTCTTAGTTGGAACTCGGTTCAAAAGATATGCAGCTGTTTCTAGTGCATAACCCCAGAAAGATCGCGGTAACTCATCCTTACTCATCATGGAACGAACCATATCCAATAGGGTTCGATTCCGCCTTTCCGATGCACCGTTGTGTTGTGGTGTGTATGGAGGAGTAAGCTGAGAGAGAATTCCATTCTCTTTTAAGTAGCCCAGAAACTCGGCACTCAAGTATTCACCACCTCGATCAGATCTCAGTGTCTTGATACTTTTGCCTGTTTGTTTTCCAACTTCATTCTTGTATTCCTGAAATTTCTCAAAGGCCTCGGATTTGTGCTTCATCAAGAAGACATGCCCATACATAGAGAAATCATATGTGAAAGTAATGAAGTATGAATAACCACTTCGCGCATGTGTAGACATTGGACCACACACATCACTGTGTATGAGTCCCAAGAGCTCGCTCGCTCTTTCTCCGTGTCCGGTAAACAGAGTCTTTGTCATCTTTCCCATGAGACAAGATTCACAAGTGGCATAAGACTGGTACTCGAACGGATCCAAGTATCCTTCTTTATGTAACTTTATCAACCGTGTTTCATTAATGTGACCCAGTCTACAATGCCATAAGAAAGCCTGATTTAATTCCGGAGACTTTCTTTTAAGTGTGTTCTGGATACTGAAGACCTGAGCTTGATTCAAAACGTATGTACCGTTTTTCAATGTACCTGACCCAATCAGAACTTGATTTAGGTGGATGTTTACTACATCGCTTACAAAAGTAAAATCATATCCTTTCTTAGAAAGTAAGGATACAGATATGATATTACAAGTCGCACCTGGTACATAAAAACAGTCACGCAGAATCAATATCTGCCCAGTTGTCAGTCCTAGATGATATTCCCCTACGGATTCAGCATACATGCTCATTCCGTTAGCAACCCTGAGAGTCATATCACCTTTCTTGATAACCCTACGGTTTCTCAGAGCCTGTAACGAATTACAGATATGAGATCCTGATCCGGTATCCAATACCCAGGAAGTAGGGTTAACTGGCATACAGTTCTTTATCACAAACACACCCGAAGCCGAAGCCACAACATGCTTCGAATTCTGGCTACTGGCTATACAAGCCCTGCAATCCTTCTGCCAATGTTCATTCCTGTAACAATAGGAACATCCTTCTTTTACTACATGCAGTCCCGAAACTTCTGCCCTTCCCTTTCTTTCTACTTCCCTGGTTTCCTTCAGGGTAGTAGGTAGAGACTGTTGAACTAAGTCAGCATCTGACCCGTTCTTCAACGTGGTCTTCAGGTCCGAGAGCTCAAAAGAGCTGGTCTCTGTAAGGACGTTGCCCCTACAGATGACTCGATAGCCAACCTCGCTTGAAGCAATTCTTTCGAGGTCTCATATCTTGCGATACGAGATTGCTCTCCATATAAATCTTTGTTATGGAGGAAGATAGAGACTAAGTCCATCTTCTCGTGCTGCCTCTGGTATGCACCATCAATTGAGGCTAACACGAGGCACTTGGCTTTCGCACAGTTCTTTTCCGATGTCTCGCGGATATGAATATCCGTGACAGGGGAAACTGGACCTGAGACGGCAGGGGTTGGATCAGTCAAGAGGTGTCCCAACTTGTCATGGGCAATGGACATCTGGACAGACCTTTGCCAGTCATAACAGTCAGATTCAGTCATTTTATTATCTAGATGTAACCTATGTCTGGTCACTGGGTCGCTGCAATTAAGAGAGAGAGAAGAAAACACTTTAGCATGATGCTCTTGCAAGTTTAGATTGGTTTTTAATTTATCTAAACAGGATGGCTCCCACTGTCTCTCAAATCCCTCCTCAAACCATAAAGGAAGAATTAGTTGGGATCAATCTCACCGTACAATACTTGCTTAACCGTTCAGCCAGGTCAGTGTCGGTACTTCGAGGGAGGTTTTCCAATGCTTTCGCGAAGTTCCTTAATTAAGTAACCTCTTTTCCCTGTGGGCGTAGCCCCGCTAACACCTTTCTAGACACCTACTTGGTTTATAGCATTGATCGTTAAGTGAGAAAGTTCCCAAGGAGTAGCATATACTCATAGTAGGATCGGGATCCAAATATCATCGCGTGACAAAACTGAAGGAATCCTACCAGAATCATCACACTCCAAATGGTATGCAGCGCTAGCAAGTTTCAGTTCTTTTGAAACTCCCGATGTGGATTTTTTTGCCCCATGCTCTTATGACCTTGACTTTGGCCAACAAATCATAAGTCACATGTCAAGTTCTACCTGTCATTATCCAGGTTAATTTGAACCCACCCGCACATACCCTTGACTTTGGCCAACAAGGCAGTACGACTGTCCCAAACCAACGCATCTATCTATGCTACATATGAATACCCAATAGCTACCAAACACTGTGCCTTGACTTTGGCCAACAAACACAGCTTGAATACTATTGACTATCCATACGAAATGACGGAGGGCTACGAATGGTTTTGGCAAAACCGTGAACGTAGTGAACTTGATATAATCGATGGAACGAGATAGCTTTTAAAAGGAGTGGTTCAAGCTCCGCGTTTAAAAGTTGGTTTTTGAAAAGAACCGAGTGGTTTTGAAAGTGTTCCAACGACTTTTACTTGGTTTATTTTCTTGCATTAATTCTAATGCGTCCCATCATTTAATCCTACCATTGCAGAAAACAACCAAAATATGGCGTACGCTTATGCCATCCGCATTCGCCACGGGGTCCCGTCATCACCCGTTAGGTTACTTAACTAACGACAGAGCGGGGGCTGGACTAGCGCGGATGCAAAACATAAGCAACACCTAAATAGATATCATATATAGATATATAGCAATGGTAGCCAATCCAGATCACAGATGAACACTTTGGATATACTAGGAATTCGCGATTCGTTCGAGCCTGCAACGAAAGGCGGATTACACGGTCGCGATGAATAGCCCAACCCCACCTAGACCCCTACGGGTGCGGCAAACTACCTGCCAAGTACCCGAAGCGAAGCAACCTCCCTCAACCCATGAGTAGGCCACTCGGCACTTCGAGATACCCGGTAGTTTGTGCACCCCACCTTGGGTCTATCCTAGGAGCAAAAACAGTAAAAAGAAATTATACAATGGCGGCTACAACCTCAACCCGGATGTGCGGCCAAACAAATAATATTACATCAATTTACAAATTTTACATGAATGAAAGAAAAAGAAACTCTCATCTCACATCCACCCGGCTATTCATCCGCGACAATCCAACGAGTTCATATACATAAACCATCAACATTACAGATCACAGATATGTATAACCCCCACTAATCGACGTATAGCAATTAGTAGACGTTCAATACATATATCACATCATTGATAATATCCATTACCCAAAGTCTACGGAATATCGATCAAAATACGGATTTGTAACCACCCCAAAAACAAATTTGTTCTCTGGAAAATCTGGGCAGAAACAAACTATATCAAAAATCCCAAAACAACACAGTAAGAATACTGCAGCAAAACGGAGTCGCGGCCGAGTCAACTCGGCAGCGGATCCGCGGCCAAACCCATGGTTTGGCCGCGTTTCCGCGGTGAGTTCAACGAGTCAGCGGCTCAGTTTTGCTGTGTGTTCTATAAAAACCCTGAGACGATTTTTCATGTATGTCAAATAATTTTTTGAACAGTATAAAAAATCGACAGAAAGTTTTTTTTTCGGACGTGTTTTGCGACTTTTTCCTGATCGATATTCTAAATACTTTGCTAACATGCTAGTTTATGTTTAGTTAGGCTCTGATACCACTGTAAGTCCACGTTGCTCACCTCGGTTCTTACGGGGAGGCGGAAACGGCGAAAAACAATTTTTGGCGCAAAGGCAACATGGACTAAAAGCCGGATCTTTGCTAAACTAGAAATTAGCAAACTACTAAAGGCTTTAACTACTATGCCGTAGAAATTATACCTCACGAAACCGGTCCTTCGGGTCTTCTCTCCGCTGTCCGGCTCGTCCATCCACGCTCCGAGGGTCGATCCGGATCTTGGTCACCTCCGCGGCCTTCTTGAGTCGAAGACGATCCACCCAAGAGATGTACACCGAGCTCCACCTCGAGCCGAGGTAACTAGGGCAACGAGATCGTTAGTCTAGATGCCCTAGGTTGTGTAGTAGAGATATATGGAAGTGTTTGTCTTTGTGGGATCTTTTTCTCTCAACACATGAGATCAAATGAAGAAATCAAGAGGAGGAAGAAGGAGGAGCTAGCAACCATGAGAGCTTTTCTTTTCTTCTCACATGAACAAGAGAGAGAATTGAAAAATGAATTGTGAGCTAAAGAAATGAACCATGGTTGCAATAATGCAAAACTATCATCATTACCAATCCTTTCATGATAAAGTTGATGGCTACAAATTGAATTGACCATTTTCATAATCCAAAATGAAAAAGAAATCCAAAGAAGACTGTAGACCTCTCATGAAGGTCAACGGTCAACTTCGGTCAACGGGTCAACAAAGTCAAGAGTGGTCAAATGGTTAATGCAATTAGCCATCACTAAATTATCACAAAAGGATTAGTAAAATAATGTCTCCGGCTCATAATGGTTTTGACCGAACGAATTGTCAAAACCCTAATGAGCCCGCCACATAACGGTTTTGGCCGAACCAACTGCCAAAACCCTAATGGGGCACCTCCTCCTTTATCGCTTCTCAAAACTGTGCATACACACCCGCATGCGCATTCCGTAGAATGCGAATGCACAGAAGACAAAACAAATCCATCCGTGCGATACTAGGATCCGGCTTAAACCAAAGCCCACTAGTATTGCCTGCCCGAACAACATACGCACACAAGTGCACGTAAGTGATCGCAGCCCTGCCGTAAAACCATACGGCCTCTACACGTTTCGCTCAGTGCAGGGAAACTCTCTGTGTGGGAATCTAGAGACTCGACACTATGCTGGCAGTGGGTTTAACCACAGACCGCAAGCGGCACTAGCTGTACGTAACGGTCCCCAGGTAGATGTCGATAAGAAGGACGATGAGGTAAACCCATCCGAACTCCTACTGAGCCTGTATGTGACAATCTCCGTACAGTCCGGTCTGTTCGTCTGATACATCGCATGGCGGTCCTAGGGGGTGGTGAACGTCAGTCCCCTAATAGCGGTACAAGTCGTGTCGGAGTGTAGCCCAGAACACCCTGAGATAACACTGGAAACCTACCAGTATATCTCGCTTTCCCTGGCCAGGGACTACTCGTGTAATGGCTCTCCTAGACACAGCGCGATGTCAACCCCCAATAGCGGGAGAGACAAATCCTGTCTAACCGTCACTGTCTCCAAGTGCTTCTTGACTGCACCCAACTACTACCTGTTTGCACGACTCCTTTGAGCCGTGGTAGGGTAGTACTCTAAGTACAGTGGGAACACACTCGAGGCAAAGTGACAGTGTCAAGTCAGCGGACTAAGCTGTACTCATGTCACCTGGGAACTGATAACCGACGATAGGTATAATACCAACCATCAGTTCCCGACGAGTCCTGTCCAGTGTACTCGTAACCTAACGCGCACCCGCATACTATCTCCAGTACGACGTACTGATGGCTGTGGGACAGACCATCTCCCCTGCTGGGATGAGAAGCGCATACGCTAGTCTACTCCGGAGTATCGATGCCCTGTCTCGATAATCCTACGACTAGGGACCTGTATAAGGATGCGCTTATGGATTACCCAGCCCCCACGAGTGTGATTGCCATCACAACGCTGGTAATCAAGCAAAGATCCTAAGGGCTCTACTAATATGTATAAGCGATATGCTAAAAGAAACACATGCACATATTGAAGTAGAAACAAACCAAGTAGCATACTACCATTTTGAGCAAGATTGTCTGTACAACTGTGAATATCCCAAGCTTCCATCAAGTAATATACAAACTAGTATGATACAGTAATGGCCTCTAGGGCATATACACTAACACATACACCCGATTCGAGGAGGAGGAACCGTCTGTGGGTGCATGGTGGACTCGGCGCGGTACCCCGGGGCAAGATGGTCGCAGATGATGGCGTTGAGCCCTTTAGGGGAGCATTGCCGACCGTTTATTCGTGACACGATAGATATCCGGAGGATACCGACGTAGTCTTGAGATTAGATATATGGGCCAGTCTGGATTGCTGGAGCCCGAGATCAGATATATGGGCCATTCCGGATTGCCGGAGACCGGAATAATAAGAGATATTCATATTTGGCGTCGATGCTTGACATGGATTTATATTGATTTCATTGATGAAACTACAGCTAAACTACAGAAGTTTTACTAAGATAAGAATACAGATTTCCCATGTTAATCATATTCAAATCTCGTGTTGTTTATTGCATTCATGTTGCATACATACGAGTGCATCACATCATATTAGTATATGTAGGCTTTGACGAAATTGTGTGCATACTTACGATAGCCTTATTAGATGCTACTTATTACTCACGAGTTGGCAACTCACCCCCATCGTGCCACAGTGTTTTGCAGGTCCGACCCGTCAGCACAGTAGCGTCGGGCGTACTACCTTATTTGCTTCTTTTGCTTGGACTCGCAGCATTGATCGTAGGTGGGTTGTGAGGATATTTTGTTTCCATTTGTACCATTATTGTATCTAGTGTACTCCATCTACCGTGTTTACCACTTTTACCGTTGTATTTGCGACTTAGACCCGAGACAGTGAGATTTGTACATATATGTTATTTCTCTGGGGTCGAGCTTACTTGAGCCGACCCGAGACAGTGAGACTAGGAAAGGTGGTTCGTTCGCTTACCGATGTGAGGTCATCAGATATATTGCTTCCAGCTAGAGACGACTTCACGCAGAGACGTTGAGTGTCGACAGAGACGATCGAATGTCAGGAGCCCATTTTTCAAGTTTAAAGTATACGGAAAGACATGCAGGCAATTCCATGGACCCTCTAGAAGAATGAAACCCTAACTCGACTTAATGACCGTGTGAAAGCCTTTGAACCTTAGGGTTTGCGGCAGTTCCGCGGCACCATTAGTGAGGCTTGGGTTTTCCCTTCTACGGCTGGACCACCGACGCTGTGGCATGCACTCGATACTATTAAATTGTACTCAAGATGTTGATCTCTTGGGGGATTATGAGGTTCTGACGAGTCGATCGAATGATTCGACATCATTCGGATATCATGTGATGGGATGCTTTGCTTGGGAGACTCCAGATACGAGTATAGCCGTTGGAGCACAGTCCATGTAGCCATGATGAGACGAGTCCGAATTAGTTGACATTGAAGCAGAGTGAAGTAAAGAGTTCGCTAGAGATTTCGACAAGACGACGTTCCCCTCCGCTGACATCAGAGATGCGATATGCACGCAGAGGCATGGTTTATGGATATATCTTCCAGAAAAAGGCGCGATGAGTATGCAGCCGTTCCGGAACAAGAATTAGCTTCAGCATTGGATGATGACTTTCGGGCAATTCGGCACAAAAGAGATATGTGAGAGACTTCGGATTGACCGTAGCGGAGAGCATTGTAGTGCGAAGATAGAGACGTGATGTCGAAGTGGACGGTAATACAGACAAGCGGGACAAGAGGTTCGTACGAGACGCTGACGAGCTGTCATTACTTTCCGTCGAGACCGGAGACCTGATATGCTTACAGAGGCGTTGGGATGCGACCAATTTCCGAGGGAATGCTATGCTGAGGACGTAGATGTCCATTGAGAGAGAAGAGATTATGCAAGAGTACCAACCTCCGTACAAACCGGCATAGGCAAGATCGAAAGAGACCTTGAGCGGGATTCCTTCCAGGGATGTTTGCACCCAGGATCAGATGTGAGATATGCATTCAGAGAGCCAGAGGCCGACGCCAGTGATATGTTGCTTTATGAGTGGTCGTGAGGATTGACCGAGAGATGACCAGAGAAGTGCCAGAATGGAATCGTCCCCTTAGCACACCTGACAGGACCGATGAGCCGATGGATCGTGAGATTGGTAATCCACAAGAAGATAAGGACCCAGAGACAGAGGACGCCAGACCGTGAGCAAGAGGCAAGTAGATATTTTGCGCTGCTAGCATTGGATGCACCGATACCTTCTCGAACTAGAAGGAGGAACTACCGACGATGGTATTTATGATTTGTGATTTTGTGATTCGATTATCACGTATCCGTCATCTTGGATTTCGGTATTTTGGGCGTTCTGTTTGGACGATTTAGTTTTGATGACTGAGTTTCATGATATTTGTTTTATGCACCTACTGGGTATTTATATTTTGCGCATAGTTATTACATTTGAGATATTGATCGTGATTTCATGCCTATTTTATGCCAGTGATGTGATTTACGTTTCCAGCATAGTTTTCATGCACCCTTAGTGTTTTGATATACGATTTTGGTGCACGCCAGATGCACTAAATCGAAATTCTTCGTGCATGTCAAATGCACCTGATTTTGCTGTCAGGCACACACGTTGCCTATGACAGATGTTTCGTGCACACCCGTTGCACCTAGATGTTGTTTTGTGCCCATGTATGGCACATATATGGATTTTGATTTCCGTGCGCACCAGACGCACGGGGTATTCTTATATACAATTTTGGGAATTGATTTCTTATAGAGCAGTACATTTTTATGATATTCGCTATGTATTGATGTTTTCGGAGCCCCGACAATTTGGATTTTTACAGAAATGTTTTAGTATTGGGGGTTTGAATTTAAATTCGGGGACCGAATTTATTTAAGAGGGGAAGATTGTAACATTTCAAAAAATAAAATATTATTTTTTGGGAATTTTTATAATTTAATATTATTTTATTGAATATTTTAATATTAGGTGTAATTAAATACAGAAAAATTTGGAAAAATTATGGAAAATTCTAAAATAGGTTATTTTATGGAATTATGCCATTTTAAAGTTTTTGTTATTAGTTATATGCTAATTTAATGCTAATCCGATTAAAAAATCGCTAATAGGCTTTTAAGCAATTTTGTGCAAAACACGCACATATCTTTTTCTTGCATTTGTGCATTTTCACCATGGTTTGTTTTGGGGTTACTATTTATGTGAGAAAGGAAATTGAAGAAAGGAAAAGAAAAGAAAAAGGAAAAGGAATAAAATATAAGGTATGGGTGAGAGAGAGAAAGGGGTTTACTTTGACCAAGCCTTAGCATTTTCTCCCTCTCATTTCTCCCTCATCTCTTCCTCCCATTCTCAGCTGAAACCTTGCCTCTTCTTCCTCCCACCTTCAAGCCTTCATTTCACCTCTAAAACAACACCAAAACCCTACCCCCATTTCATTAAAAGTGTGCACAAGCTCAAGATCTACACATTGGACCAAGGAAGCAAGGATGTTAGCCACTAGGGGCAACTCAAGAATTTTCTTGAGTTGCCAAATGAGGTATTTTCTGGACCTTAAAGCTTAGTTTATGCATTACCTTTACCCCATGTTTAGATTGAACCGATATTGTTTGATTTTGTGGAGTTAAGGAAAACCTAGTTAGGGTTATGGGAAATTTTGTGTTGTAATATGAAATTGAGCTCAGTAGAGGTTATATAAATACCCTAGTGCATGAATGGAGACCCAAACCTGAGACTTAAGACCCGGAATACGGATTTAGAAACCGATATCGGAAAATTCCTGAAATCTGTGAAGGTTATTTGAGATCTGCTATCAACCCTAGACTCTGAAAATTATATTGAATGGACAGTGACATGTGCAGGCACCCAGGAAGCTACCACCAGAACCCTAGCCCCTACCTCCCATTCCCGGCTGCAAATTTATCCAATCTAGCCGCAAATTGAGGCCATACCATGGTGGATTTGCCTCGTTTTGGTTTTGGTGCCCCCTTACCAGTATATTAGACCCCTGGCATGTATAGATTTGTCTAATTTGACCTAGGGTGAAATCTGGAGCCTATTTCCTTAGTTGTTGTTTTGGATTCGTGTTTTTGCATTCCGTATTTTTAATTCTTTAATTGTGTATTGTGTTTTACTTCGACTATTTGGTGTTTATACGACGATATCGAGGATTGATTGATGGTTGTGAAGGTGTTGTCCATAGGTTCTAACCTATAGATCATAGCGTATCGTTTTGGGATTCGTATGCCGTTTTAGCTTTGATTTGGTTTTAATACGCATTTTGCGATACGTTGATGTGTAGGTCCCCCATGAAGACTTCGGGATGACAAGCAAGCGCGTGGCGACGTCCACAAATGAAGACGCAAGGTGAGTAGATTATATCTATGGGGGAAGTCGGGTGGATGGCGTATAGCACCCCCGCAGTCCGTAGTTGATATCATGTATATATATATGATAGTTATAGTGTGTCGTGGATATTGTGTTAGGTGTATTATGGATAGTTTATGGTTAGAAGCAACTAGTGTAGTTCATAGTCACGAACCCTAGAATAGATTTACACCTACACGCATACCCTTGCATATTCATATACGTGTACTGATGATATTGGAGATGAGTCGATGATATTGGGCATTGTGCCGCGAGATCGGTGATTTGTTATGATTCGTATTTGGGATATGACATGTGATCTCTAGCGGGCCTTTGGACGTGTGTTTACACACGCAGTCATATTGATGGTATCAGTTGTACTAGACTTAGACCAGTACCCCAGATTATGTGATATGATGATGAGGATACCAAATAATTGTTGAGCTGATTGTGATATTGACCCGTACCCAGCTATTGGGATGCCGTACGACGATATACCGTGGGAGCTTTATATTGATGATAGATCCATGCTCATGACTCGAGGATGTCAGATGATATACTGTATCGTACGCGATACTATTGAGGCGGGATCACCGACTATTATATTATTTATATATATCGACTCAGATTTAGGTGGTTTCCATACCCCTCCTGATGGACTTGGCGTAGTAGATGTTAGACTAGACCCGAGTCATACCTATTTCAAAACTAACGAATCGGGAATATCTTAAGGTCAAGTAAAGGGATTCTACGGGTATTTTCGAAAGATGTATCTATTCTTAAAAACACCGTATCCCTTATTTTACCAAAACCCCGATTCGTCTTATTTCAAATGGCACCACTGCATGTCATGTACATATTGGTGTAGATTCTTCACTGTTGCATTGATTATTCGATTCCGCATCGCATTACATGTTTTTTTTTCTATATTGCAATCATGCTGTTAGAACACCAGTACCATTATCAATGATGCATATGTTCCACGTACACTTGCTTGTCGGCTCACACACTTCATCATCGATAATTGCCATGTCACTATACAGTAGTATTATTGCATCATGATATGACCTTGTGTGTGCATACTATTATTCAATGTTGCATGATATACTGTTATACTTGCATTTCATTTATATGTCACATACATTATGCTTATTATTATGCGCATTGAGACATTCGTTGTTTCTATGATATTTCTGGATTTGGGAACCGTGGATAATTTCAAAGGAAAGTATGTACTTATTTGAAAAACCCGGTTTCCTTGATATGGTATTTGGGCTGCCACCATGAGATTTATCGGTTCTGATTTTATACCCTTTACGAGGAGTGGGTGCTGTATGAGGGTACATGGTGGGGCCCGATGTATGAGATAGTGGGCTGACCCGGACCGACGGATGCCCGATGCCCGATGTATGAGATAGTGGGCTGACCAGGACTGATGGATGCCCGATGTATGAGATAGTGGGCTGACCCGGACTGATGGATGCCCGATGTATGAGATAGTGGGCTGACCCGGACTGACGGATGCCCGATGTACGAGATAGTGGGTTGACCCGGACTGACGGATGCCCGATGTATGAGAGAGTGGGCTGACCCGGACTGACGGATGCCCGATATATGAGAGAGTGGGCTGACCCGGACTGACGGATGCCCGATATATGAGGATTTACGTGCCGATGCTAGGCACAGGTTTCATGATGTTTTCCATGATTTTGATTATATTCTCATATTTGCATGCATGATGCTTTTTGTCATTGGGTGACAGGTAGACGAGATCCACATACATACAGACTTTTATTACATTGATCACATACAGACTGGATTTACATTGATCATACTTCTTTTATATATATAACGGGGTATGAGGGCGCTGTTATATACCCTTACACCAATATTAGTGGAATAGGACGCTAATATATATGTATTGATATCCATTTTGATACTTCATCATATTTACTTCATGCAGACATACCTTATATTTATGACATGTTATTACTTGAGGCACTGGCACGAGCTTTTGGCACTATCTACATGTTTAGATGTTACATTGCCACCTTATCATGCTTCAGGCTTATTCTTTGAGGTTTATATATCTGATCGTATTAACCTAAGAGTATGTCGTGCATTCGATTTCTACTTGTAGATATTCTCTATTCACGAGTTGGCAACTCACCCCCGTTGTGCCACAGTTCTTGCAGGTTTTGCCGTACAGGTTCCATTGCGGCATTTCTGGTACACTGCTTCCTTGCGGGTGAATTGCATTGGGTAGGTGGGTTCTTTGCATCAAGAACCACCATTGTACTTGTATTATTCATTGTATCTAGAAATTCCATCAACCAAAACTTGTATATTGTTTCAGACTTAGACATTTGTGATGTATTATTCGACCTTAGAGTCGCCCTTAGTAGTATCGCGGTTTTCATGCTTACTGAGTTTCTTTTGGATTTGACCCTTGCCATTCGGTGTTGTATATTATACTGCTTGCGTGGTTATGACCGTCAATTGACGAAGAGCTAGCTCCCGCTTGGGGATGCCTTTTATCATTGCATATATATTGTTCTTGTTGTACCCCGTTCGGGGCCAGTATTTACAAAAGAAACTCTGCCGAAATTTTTAGAAAAGACTTTACATTTTTAAAATGCATATTTGGCTTAGTTATTTAAAAACCTTGACTTCAAAACATGTTTTCTTTACCTATTAAAAAACCAGTTTTCTTTATTTATCCTTAAAATGGTTTTAGATTTCTGGGCTTTTGGCTTACTTGGGTCAGATGGAGTCTTATAGACTTCATATGGTTCAAGGACCAGTCACGTGCTCTTTCGGGTCGTGACTAAGTTGGTATCAGAGCGCTAGGTTAACCTTGGTTCGAGTCTAAGTTTGACTATGTGGAGCCTAGGGCGTCTATATATACACGGAACTTAGGCTTGACCTTACGGAACTTAGACTTAGTCGAGGGGGTATTAGACCCGAACTTTCGTAGCGTTGGATGACCCTTGGTTGATAGAATAGGTGACTAAAGTAGAGTGACGTACCGTGGGTATGTTCCGCGGCATACTAACGATACGCTACTCCGCTTAAGGAGCCTTAGGATGTACATTTCCTTGCACAGTATTATATTCTTTCCTATGATCTATCCTCATCAATACTGGTTATGATTTTGCTGCCACGAATGCACGGGCAGAGTGAGCTACGGCTCGAGTTGCGTCAGCATGAGCTCGTCGTGGACGAGGACTGACCAGGGCGTGATTCCAGAGACATACGATTGCATTTAGAGGCGTCGTCTTATTGTGTTTACGCGCCATGAGCGTTTGACAGATCGCTTCACGAGATTTCTCGGACGTGCCGATTGGTACCAGAGGATCAGGCATTGCTACAGGCCAGCCAGATATGATGACCATTGATATATCGCTTATTCAGGATGATAGATGCGCTGCTCAGCGTACAGACGAATGAGCCAGTTGTTGCTGCAATTGACGAGATGTCACCCAGATGATTGGAGCTACTGCAGCATGAGTATATACTTAGAGATATGTTGGTGAGTCGCTAGTCACCCGAGGATGAATGACTAGGACAGGTGGTTCGTTCACTTACCGATGCGAGGTCATCAGATAGATTGATTTCAGCTAGAGACGACTTTACTTGGAGACGTTGAGTGTCGACAGAGACGATCGAATGTCAGGAGCCCATTTTTCAAGTTTAAAGTATACGGAAAGACATGCAGGCGATTCCATGGACCCTCTAGAAGAATGAAACCCTAACTCGACTTAATGACAGTGTGAAAGCCTTTGAACCTTAGGGTTTGCGGCAGTTCCGCGGCGCCATTAGTGAGGCTTGGGTTTGCCCTTCTACGGCTGGACCACCGACGCTGTGGCATGCACTCGATATTATTAAACTGTACTCAAGATGTTGATCTCTTGGGGGATTATGAGGTTCTGACGAGTCGATCGAATGATTCGACATCATTCGGATATCATGTGATGGGATGCTTTGCTTGGGAGACTCCAGATACGAGTATAGCCGTTGGAGCACAGTCCATGCAGCCACGATGAGACGAGTCCGAATCAGTCGACATTGAAGCAGAGTGAAGTAAAGAGTTCGCTAGAGATTTCGACGAGATGACGTTCCCCTCCGCTGACATCAGAGATACGATATGCACGCAGAGGCATGGTTTATGGATATATCTTCCAGAAAAAGGCGTGATGAGTATGCAGCCGTTCCGGAACAAGAATTAGCTTCAACATTGGACGATGACTTCTGGGCAATTCAGCAGAAAAGAGATATGTGAGAGACTTCAGATTGACCGTAGCCGAGAGCATTGCAGTGCGCAGATAGAGACGTGACATCGAAGTGGACGGTAATACAGACAAGCGGGACAAGAGGTTCGTGCGAGACGCCGACGAGCTGTCATTACTTTCCGTCGAGACCGGAGACCTGATATGCTGACAGAGGCGTTGGGATGCGACCAATTTCCGAGGGAATGCTATGCTGAGGACGCAGATGTCCATTGAGCGAGAAGAGATTATGAAAGAGTACCAACCTCCGTACAAACCGGCATAGGCAAGATCGGAAGAGACCTTGAGCGGGATTCCTTCCAGGACACTGCTGCAATGATGTTTGCACCCAGGATCAGATGTGTGATGTGCATTCAGAGAGCCAGAGGCCGACACCAGTGATATGCTGCTTTATGAGTGGTCGTGAGGATTTACCGAGAGATGACCAGAGAAGTGCCAGAACGGAATCGTCCCCGTTAGCACACTGGACAGGGCCGATGAGCCGATGGATCGTGAGATTGGTAATCCACAGGAAGATAAGGACCCAGAGACAGAGGACGCCAGACCGTGAGCAAGAGGCAAGTAGATATCTTGCGCTGCTAGCATTGGATGCACCGACACCTTCTCGACCTTGAAGGAGGAACTACCGACGATGGTATTTTTGATTTGTGATTTTGTGATTCGATTATCACGTATCCGTCATCTTGGATTTCGGTATTTTGGGCGTTCTGTTTGGATGATTTAGTTTTGATGACTGAGTTTCATGATATTTGTTTTATGCACCCACTGGGTATTTATATTTTGCACATAGTTATTACATTTGAGATATTGATCGTGATTTCATGCCTATTTTATGCCAGTGATGTGATTTACGTTTCCAGCATAGTTTTCATGCACCCTTAGTGTTTTGATATACGATTTTGGTGCACGCCAGATGCACTAAATCGAAATTCTTCGTGCATGTCAAATGCACCTGATTTTGCTGTCAGGCACACACGTTTCCTATGACAGATGTTTCGTGCACACCCGTTGCACCTAGATGTTGTTTTGTGCCTATGTATGGCACATATATGGATTTAGATTTTCGTGTGCACCAGACGCACGGGGTATTCTTATATACATTTTTGGGGATTGATTTCTTATAGAGCAGTACATTTTTATGATATTCGCTATGTATTGATATTTTCGGAGCCCCGACAATTTGGATTTTTACTGAAATGTTTTAGTATTGGAGGTTTGAATTTAAATTCGGGGACCGAATTTATTTAAGAGGGGAAGATTGTAATATTTCAAAAAAAATAAAATATTAGTTTTTGGGAATTTTTATAATTTAATATTATTTTATTGAATATTTTAATATTAGGTGTAATTAAATACAGAAAAATTTGGAAAAATTATGGAAAATTCTAAAATAGGTTATTTTATGGAATTATACCATTTTAAAGTTTCTATTATTAGTTATATGCTAATTTAATGATAATCGCGATTAAAAAATTGCTAATCGGCTTTTAAGCAATTTTGTGCAAAACATGCACATATCTTTTTCTTACACTTGTGCATTTTCACCATGGTTTGTTTTGGGGTTACTATTTATGTGAGAAAGGAAATTGAAGAAAGTAAAAGAAAAGAAAATGGAAAAGGAATAAAGTATAAGGTATGGGTGAGAGAGAGAAAGGGGTTTACTTTGACCAAATCTTAGCATTTTCTCCCTCTCATTTCTCCCTCATCTCTTTCTCTCATTCTCAGCTGAAACCTTGCCTCATCTTCCTCCCACCTTCAAGCCTTCATTTCACCTCTAAAACAACACCAAAACCCTACCCCCATTTCATTAAAAGTGTGCAAAAGCTCAAGATCTACACATTGGACCAAGGAAGCAAGGATGTTAGCCACTAGGGGCAACTCAAGAATTTTCTTGAGTTGCCAAATAAGGTATTTTCTAGACCTTAAAGCTTAGTTTATGCATTACCTTTACCCCATGTTTAGATTGAACCGATATTGTTTGATTTTGTGGAGTTAAGGAAAACCTAGTTAGGGTTATGGGAAATTTTGTGTTGTAATATGAAATTGAGCTCAGTAGAGATTATATAAATACCCTAGTGCATGAATGGAGACCCAAACCTGAGACTTAAGACGCAGAATACGGATTTAGAAACCGATATCGGAAAATTCCTGAAATCTGTGAAGGTTATTTGAGATCTGCTATCAACCCGAGACTCTGAAAATTATATTGAATGGACAGTGACATGTGCAGGCACCCAAGAAGCTACCACTAGAACCCTAGCCCCTACCTCCCATTCCCGGCCGCAAATTTATCCATTCTGGCCGTAAATTGCGGCCAGACCATGGTGGATTTGCCTCGTTTTGGTTTTGGTGCCCCCTTACCAGTATATTAGACCCCTGGCATGTATAGATTTGTCTAATTTGACCTAGGGTGAAATCTGGAGCCTATTTTCTTAGTTGCTGTTTTGGATTCGTGTTTCCGTATTCCGTATTTTTAATTCTGCAATTGTGTATTGTGTTTTACCTCGACTATTTGGCCTTTATACGACGATATCGAGGATTGATTGATGGTTGTGAAGGTGTTGTCCATAGGTTCTAACCTATAGATCACAGCGTATCGTTTTGGGATTCGTATGCCGTTTTAGCTTTGATTTGGTTTTAATACGCATTTTGCGATACGTTGATGTGTAGCTACCCCATGAAGACTTCGGGACGATAAGCAAGTGCGTGGCGATGTCCACAAATGAAGACACAAGGTGAGTAGATTATATCTACGGGGAAAGTCGGGTGGATGGCGTATAGCACCCCCGCAGTCCGTAGTTGATATCATGTATATATATATGATAGTTATAGTGTGTCGTGGATATTGTGTTAGGTGTATTATGGATAGTTTAGGGATAGAAGCAACTAGTGTAGTTCATAGTCGCGAACCCTAGAATAGATTTACACCTACACGCACACCCTTGCATATTCATATACGTGTACTGATGATATTGGACGACATTGGAGATGAGTCGATGATATTGGGCATTGTGCCGCGAGATCGGTGATTTGTTATGATTCGTATTTGGGATACGACATGTGATCTCTAGCGGGCCTTTGGACGTGTGTTTACACACGCAGTCATATTGATGGTATCAGTTGTACTAGACTTAGATCAGTACCCCAGAATATGTGATATGATGATGAGGCTACCAAATAATTGATGTGCTGATTGTGATATTGACCCGTACCCAGCTATTGGGATGCCGTACGATGATTTACCGTGCGAGCTTTATATTGATGATAGATCCGCGCTCATGACTCGAGGATGTCAGATGATATACTATATCGTACGCGATACTATTGAGGCGGGATCACCGACTATTATATTATTTATATATATCGACTCAGATTTAGGTGGTTTCCATACCCCTCCTGATGGAGTTGGCGTAGTAGATGTTAGACTAGACCCGAGTCATACCTATTTCAAAACTAACGAATCGGGAATATCTTAAGGTCAAGTAAAGGGATTCTACGGGTATTTTCGAAAGATGTATCTATTCTTAAAAACACCGTAACCCTTATTTTACCAAACCCCCGATTCGTCTTATTTCAAATGGCACCACTGCATGTCATGTACATCTTGGTGTAGATTCTTCACTGTTGCATTGATTATTCGATTCCGCATCGCATTGCATGTGTTTATTTCTATATTGCAATCATGCTGTTAGGACACCAACACCATTATCGATGATGCATATGTTCCACGTACATTTGCTTGTCGGCTCACACACTTCATCATCGATAATTTCCGTGTCACTATATAGTAGTATTATTGCATCATGATATGACCTTATGCGTGCATACTATTATTCAATGTTACATGATATACTGTTATACTTGCATTTCATTTATATGTCACATACATTATGCTTATTATTATGCGCATTGAGACATTCGTTGTTTCTATGATATTTCTGGATTTGGGAACCGTGGATAATTTCAAAGGAAAGTATGTACTTATTTGAAAAACCCGGTTTCCTTGATATGGTATTTGCGCTGCCACCATGAGATTTATCGGTTCTGATTTTATACCCCTTACGAGGAGTGGGTGCCGTATGAGGGTACATGGTGGGGCCCGATGTATGAGATAGTGGGCTGACCCGGACCGACGGATGCCCGATGTATGAGATAGTGGGCTGACCCGGACTGACGGATGCCCGATATATGAGATAGTGGGCTGACCCGGACTGACGGATGCCCGATGTATGAGATAGTGGCTGACCCGGACTGACGGATGCCCGATGTATGAGATAGTGGGCTGACCCGGACTGACGGATGCCCGATGTATGAGATAGTGGGCTGACCCGGACTGACGGATGCCCGATGTATGAGAGAGTGTGCTGACCCGGACTGATGGATGCCCGATATATGAGAGAGTGGGCTGACCCGGACTGACGGATGCCCAATATATGAGGATTTACGTGCCGATGCTAGGCACAGGTTTCATGATGTTTTCCATGATTTTGATTATATCCTCATATCTACATGCATGATGCTTATTGTCATTGGGTGACAGGTGGACGGGATCCACATACATACAGACTTTTATTACATTGATCACATACAGACTGGATTTACATTGATCATAACTCTTTTGTATATATAACAGGGTATGAGGGGGCTGTTATATATACCCTTACACTAATATTAGTGGAATGGGACGCTAATATATGTGTATTGATATCCATTTTGATACTTCATCATATTTACTTCATGCAGACATACCTTATATTTATGACATGTTATTACCTGAGGCACTGGCACGAGCTTTTGGCATTATCTACATGTTTAGATGTTACATTACCACCTTATCATGCTTCCGGCTTATTCTTTGAGGTTTATATATCTGATCGTATTGACCTAGGAGTATGTCGTGCATTCGATTTCTGCTTGTAGATATTCTCTATTCACGAGTTGGCAACTCACCCCCGTTGTGCCACAGTTCTTGCAGGTTTTTCCGTACAGGTTCCATTGCGGCATTTCTGGCACACTGCTTCCTTGCGGGTGAATTGCATTGGGTAGGTGGGTTCTTTGAATCAAGAACCACCATTGTACTTGTATTATTCATTGTATCTAGAAATTCCATCAACCAAAACTTGTATATTGTTTCAGACTTAGACATTTGTGATGTATTATTCGACCTTAGAGTCGCGCTTAGTAGTATCGCGGTTTTCATGCTTATTGAGTTTCTTTTGGATTTGACCCTTGCCATTCGGCGTTGTATATTATACTGCTTGCGTGGTTGTGACCGTCAATTGACGAAGAGCTAGCTCCCGCTTGGGGATGCCTTTTATCATTACATATATATTGTTCTTGTTGTACCCTGTTCGGGGCTAGTATTTACAAAAGAAACTCTGTCGAAATTTTTAGAAAAGACTTTACATTTTTAAAATGCATATTCGGCTTAGTTATTTAAAAACCTTGACTTCAAAACATGTTTTCTTACCTATTAAAAAACCAGTTTTCTTTATTTATCCTTAAAATGGTTTTAGATTTCTGGGCTTTTGGCTTACTTGGGTCAGATGGAGTCCTATAGACTTCATATGGTTCAAGGGCCAGTCACGTGCTCTTTCGGGTCGTGAAAGGGATGCCTTATTTCATAATGTACATGTATTCTTGTTTTGTATCCGTTTGGGGCCAGTATTTACAAAGGAGACTCTGCCGAAATTTTCAGAAAATGTGATGTTGCTTTTAAAGATTTGATGCGACTTATTTGGTTAAAAATCGCTTTCTATAAATCGGTTCTCCTTCACTCTAGTGCTTTAATTGGTTTTGATTTATGGGTTTTGGCTTACTTAGATTACGTACGCCTCGAGACGTTTCGTAATTTAAGTGCCAGTCATGCTCCGTACTTTTCTGGTCGTGACAATGTTGGTATCAGAGCGTTAGGTTTTACCTTTCTGAGTGTAGGATGACCCTTGGTAGATGGAGTAGGAAACTTTAGCAAAGTGACGTAGCGTGTGTATGTTCCGCGGCATACTTAAGATACGGTACTCTGCCTAAGTGACCTTAGGATATAATTTCTTGTAATTCCTTCTTCGATTCATGATATCCCATGATTCTATTGCACTTTTCTTATTATCCTGTTTCCTGTAACAGCCACTATGCCGCCGAAGGCCACGAGGGCTCAGAGGGCTGCCGCCAAAGATGAGATTTGAGCGGGCTCGTCTGAGACGAGGACCGATCAGGACGGTACGCCTACCCCTCAGGGACAGATTGATCCGCCTTTCCCAGGCCGCATTGCTAGGCTAGAGTCAGGTATGCAGGAGTTACGTCAGATGATGGGATCTTTAGTCGAGGCCAGTCGGGCACAGAGATTTGAGGATGTCCCTCCCACTGCACAGACCATGATTGTACCTGCTGCCCAGACAGTTGTTCCTACTACCACCGAGACCATTCCCGTATCATTACAGGAGTTTATGAGGCTGAGGTCTCCAGTCTTCATGGGCATAGATGCAGCGGAGGATTCGCAGACATTCATCGATAGGATGGCTAGGTGTAACGTTTTAAAAATCGTTTCGGTGAAATTTCGAAAAAATCGGTAAAATAAGGGGGTTTTCTGTAAAAAGTCAAAATACAAATATCTTATTATAAAACTTAAATATACATATTCTAGCTATGTAATTGCTATTATTTGGTGTTTATTGAGCCGCTGGTGAAATTTCAAATTTTCTGAAAAAAAATATTATTTTATTATTATTTAAGCCGTCACTAATACATTTAATTAGGGAAAATTACAAATTGGAATGAGTTGAAACAAATTTTGTGCATCATAAAACATTAAATAAAATTTTATCATGTGGTTTTTGGAACGAAATTATTTGCCAAAACGGTTTAGAAATTATTGAAGAAAAAATGCTTTTTTTTAGCGTAAATGGATGTTTGGGGTATTGTATTTATCATTTTTCATCACCCCACACCCGTACCCACACCCACACACCCCCATTCACTTATCCCCATGGCTGAATTCAGCAGCCCCTCTTTGGTCCCCACTTGAATTTCATAGAAATGAAAGGAAAAGATAAGATTAGTGAGAGAAGAAGTTGGTGTTGACTTGGGGGGGGGGGTATTTTACCTTGACTTGGACTTTCTTTCCCACACCCTCCACACCCCTCCCCCACCTGCTGGCTGAGCCCCATCTTCCCTCAAACTGCAGCCCCTCCTCCTTCTTCCCCTCTCTTTTCCTCATCAAAAAAGTCTTCAAAATCCATCAAATTTCCATCAAAATTAAACCAAAACTCAAATCTAACTCCTACCCATTTTTCAATAGCTATTCTTGCATGGATCTAGGAGCTTGGAGGCTATTTTGGGAGGCTAGATTTCAAGCTTGGTCTCTTGTTTTTGGTGAGGTATAAATCCCAAGCCAAATCTAATTATTGTATAGTTTCTTTGATTAAAGTCAATTAAGTTTGAATGCAACTCTAATTGGGATTTAGTTTGTAATGGAAAGAGTTTGAGATCAAGTTAGGTTGTGATCATGTGTTCATGGTTGTGTGATGGTTGTTTTTTTAGCATCTTAAGTTATGCAACTTAAATTTGTTACTTATTGCCAATTGTAACATGTAATTGTCCAAATGAAAATATTTTGGAAACTAGGTTTTAAGATAGATGTAATTAGATGAAATAAAAATCTACTTAATATTTTTATGACCTAATTAAGTTAATTGGTGAATATTGTGGCCACTAAAATTGTAGAACAAGATTAGTAGTTAGTTGTTAATGGTTAGTTTAAGGAAATTGTGTTAATTATGCTAATTTGCTAACTAGGCTTTTGAAATTGGTTATATAATTGGGATTAAAAGTGTGATTAGGTTTTTCTTGGCTTCATTAACTTTATTAAGTGTGGTTTAATGCTTTGGATCATGCAATTCTAAGCTAGATTGTAGTTTGTGTATTTTGCTTTGAAATTGTTAAAAAGGGTATTTTTGGTAAACTAGAATATTAGGATTTTTGGAAATTAATGAGATTAAATTCCGGAAATTATTTATACGACTTATTTAAGATATTTAATAAATATATTGGCCGCTACATTCATTTAAATATCATGTTTTGTACAAAAACGGCGAATTGTGCTTGCTAGATTTTCGGAAAAATGACTTTTTAAGTGAAATTGGCGTTTTTGTGAGTTTTAACCTAGTTTATATTAAAATTAGTGTTCGTGAATGTGCAAATGAGTGTGATTAGATTTTCTCGATGGTTTGACGTTCGTACATCGACATCGAGGGTTGGTTTGACTATTCCTGCATGCGTGGGCGATAGGTTTGGACCTATGCGTGATACGCGTGCCGATTTGGTTTTCTTATGACGTTTCGATTTCGAATTGGGTTTTTATGCGATACGGTGCGTTATGATATGTAGGTATCCCAGGTGGACTTCGAGACGACAAGCAAGCGCGTGGCGACGTCGGCACCGGCTAGCGAGGTTCAGGTGAGTAGATTTATATCTACGGGGAGAAGTCGGGTGGATGGCGTATAGCACCCCCGCAGTCCGTGGTGGTGTATACGGATGCGTATACACACCAACATTTATTATATGTTATTTGGGATTAATAACGATGCTTAGGATGGATATTGGTGTGTTGGATTACTTTAGTGTTGCGAACCCTAGGGTAGTGTTACACACACATACACACATACATACTTGCATACATTCCTATTGATATGTGCTCATGGGATTCTTTATAGTTATGTGTTCACATGGGTATGGGACTATGTGTTCACATACGGATTGAGGATGATACTTGGGATTGAGCTGAGTCGATGAGATTTGATTTGAGGCCGTGAGATCGGTGATATAGCAGGGTTCGTATCTTAGATACGACATGACGTTGTAGCGGGTCCTTGACGTAGTGTTTCACACACGTCCATGCATACGTAGGCGGTATCAGTATGGTACTAGACGTAGATCAGTACCCCGACCATGATATTTGATAAAGAGGATACCAGGTGAATAGTATGATGAATGTGATATTGACCCGTACCCAGATTGGGATGCCGTACGACGGATTTACGTACGAGCTATATTGATGATTGATCCGCACTGTTGACTTGGGATGCCTGATTATAGATATGGTATCGGATATGATATTATCGAGGCGGGATCACCGACTATACATATGCATGTAGGTATATGTATCGACTCAGATGATAGGCGGTTTTCTTACCTGTAGTTCAGCTTGTTAGTTCAGCCTTATAGTTTAGTGTAGTTGTTAGATTAGATTAGATTTCTTACCTATTTCAAAAACTAACGAATCGTGGGCATTTTTAAAGACAGCTCAAGGGAATCTACGGATATTTCAAAAACGACGTATCTTTTCATAAAAACACCGTAGCCCCTATTTTCAAAACCCCATGATTCGTGTTATTTCAAAAGGCACCATTCGTAGGACTTATATTAGAGTATTGCAGATTAGTTATCGTTGTGTCTAGTATTCAGCTCCCGCACATTATTGTTATTCGCTCTGCCTCGCATATTTATTTTGCTGCATATTCCATTATTGATATCATGCTGTTAGGACACCAGCACCATTACCGATGATGCGTATGTACCACGTACACCTACTTGCCGGCTCACACACATCTTCATCGGTAATTGCCATGTCACGTACACTTTAGAGAATATAATTGCTTGACTTAGATTGTTAGCTGGTAGTTTTGACATGATATTAGTGTACTTCCCTTTTATGCCATTTTAGACATTGTAGTTATTACCTACCACTTCATGCATACTGTTATTCAGTTGTTCATGCCTAGTTCATTATCATTGACATATGCACTTGTGATGATTTCTTGAGATTTATGATATTTCTGGATTTCGGGAAAAGCCGCAAAATTTACAACTTATGATCTTTTAAAATATAAAATGTTGCGGTTTTCTAGTGATGTAAAGTGTCGTCCACCATGAGTTTGCTGTGGTTTTGGAGATCCGTGTCGAGGAGTGGAGGAACCGTCACGGGTACATGGTGGGCCCGGTATGGTACCCCGGGGCAAGAGGAATGTGGTGTTGACGTTGAGCCTGGCTGGGGAGCACTACCTACCGGTGATATTACCCGACGCGTCGGATATCCGGAGGATACCGTCGTGGTCTTGAGATGGATGGTAGGGGCCGGTCCGGACTGACGGCGCCCTAGATATTGAGCTTGAGACATTGATATTTCGAGACAGTGAGATTTATGTTTTGTGTCGATGCTAGACACTGTTGATACTGATTTCATTATGATACCTCAGTTTAAAAATACGAAGAAAATCTCACTAACTTATGAAAACAGTTTCTTCATTTACATGTATTCTGTTTCATGCATTCATACCTCATTCATATGATATATTGCTACCCGAGGCACTGACACGGGCACATGAAATTATATTTGGGTTAGATATTACCCTAGTCATTGTTATAGGCTGCCTGTTATACTTATATTTGAGGATATATTATGATCATTGACCTAGGTTGCGTTATTTATGCGATTTCTGTGCGTAGATATTTTTTCTATTCACGAGTTGGCAACTCACCCCCGTTGTGCCCCAGTTTCTTGTAGATTTGCCGTACAGGTTTCATTACGGCTTGCGGGCTCAGTTTCATTCGGGTGATTTGCTAGTAGATGGGTTTACTTGTATCATACCCCCATTATATATCTTGTATATCATTATTCTGTTGTATCTAGAAGTTCCATCAACCAAACATGTATTTTTTTGAGATAGAGACCAGTGCCGTTTATTCTTTCGACCTTAGAGTCGCTCGTTATATTTCTGGTGGTTTTGAGTTCCTTTTGAGTTTTGATCCTCGCCGTTGGCATTGTATATTATATTGCTTGTGTGGTTGTGACCGTCGATTGACGAAGAGCTAGCTCCCGCTTGGGGATGCCTTTTTATTGATTTCGTATACTATTTATGTTGTATCCCGTTTGGGAGCCAGTTTTTACAAAGGAGACTCTGCCGAAATTTTCAGTAAATTTTGATGTTCTTAAAAACCGCATAATTCGGCTTATGCTATTAAAACTACTTGTTTTAAATTGGTTTTCCTGCACTCTACTACTTTTCTTGGTTTGGATTTCTGGGTTTTCGGTTTACTTAGATTACTTACGCCTCGAGACGTTCGTAGTTTAAGTGCCGGTCATGTTCCGTACTTTCGGGTCGTGACAAAGTTGGTATCAGAGCGTTAGGTTTTACCTTCGGAGCGTAGGATGATCCTTGGTTGATGGAATAGGTGACTAAAGTAGAGTGACGTACCGTTGGTATGTTTCACGGCATATTTACGACACGCCACTCCACTTAAGAAGCCTTAGGATGTACATTTCCTTGTTCAGTATTATATTCCTTCCTGATCTAGCCTCATCGGTACCAGTTTTGTTTTGCTGCCACGATTATGGGCAGGGAGAGCTACGGCTAGAGTTGCGGCCAGCATGAGCTCGGCACGAACGAGGACTGACCAGGGCATGATTCCGGCGACACCCGATTATAGAAAGGTGTCTTTTGACTGTGTTTCCGCGCCACGAGCGTTTGGCGGATCGCCTTTATGAGGTTACTCGGATGTGCTGATCGACATTAGAGGATTGAGCTAATGATAGAGGCCAGCCAGATCTTGATGACAGTTGGTGTGTTGCTTATTCATGATGATCGAGGCACTGTTCGGCGTGCAGACGAGCGAGCCAGTTATTGCTGCGAACGACGAGGTATTGCCCCAGATGCTGGAGTTAGTGCAGAACGAGTTGTACTAAGAGATGATAGAAGGTCGCTAGTCATCGTGGATGAATGACTAGGACATGTGGATCGTTCGCCTAACCCGATGCGAGGTCATCAGATAGATGGATTCCAGCTAGAGACGACTTCACGTGGAGACGTTGGGAGTCGACAGAGACGATCGAATGTCGGAAACCTATTATTCCAAGTTTAAAGTAGTCGGAAGACATGCAGGCAATTCTATGGTCCCTCTAGAAGAATGAAACCCTAACTCGACTTAATTCGGATGCTAGGTGGTGAGATGCATTCTTGGGAGACTCCAGATACGAGGATAGCCGTTGGAGCTCAGTCCATGCAGCCACGACGAGACGAGTCCGAAGCGGTCGACATTAGAGCAAAGTGGAGTAAAAGGTTCGCACCAGATCTAGATGAGATGATGTTCCACTCCGCCGACATCAGAGAGGCGATGCGCATGCCGAGGCATGGTACTTGGACTTACCTTCTAGAAGGAGTCGCGATGAGTATGCAGTCGTTCTAGAGCAAGATGCAGATATAGGAAAGGACAATGACTTCCGGACAGTTGGCAGAGACGAGACATGGAAGAGACCGTGAGCAGGATTCCTTCCAGGACACTGCTGCAATGATACTTGCACCCAGGATCAGAGGTGTCATGTACATTCAAAGAGCCAGAGGCCGACGCCAGTGATATGCTGTCTTACGAGTGGTCGCGATGATTGACCAAGAGATGACCAGAGAAGTACCAGAACGGAATCGTCCCCGTTAGCACACCCGACAGGGCCGATGAGCCGATGGACCGAAAGATTGGTAATTCACAGTGAAGACCTTGACCCAGGAGTGGTCATGGTTACGCACACCAGCAGGACAGAGTTCATGATCATCGACGAGACGTCCCACTAGTGACCGCGACAGTTGGCCGAGATTCTTAGAGGATGCGCTGGAGCAGTACTATTCCGCCATTATTGATTCCGATGTTTTGGGTGATTTATTCGTATGATTTGATTTTGATGATTGAGGATTTACAATCTTTGCACAGTGTTGCACTTGATATCGTTTTCGTTCTTTAGTTTCACATGTTTGTGATTTTACGGTTTTAAACAGTTGAGTTGGTTTTGTGCGTATGCATGCACACGATTTCGTTCCTGCACTCGGTATAGTTTATATATGCTTGCAGTACAGTGATACGCCTTTTGTGCACTTAGATGCACTGGACTTCGATTTTGATTGAGATACTCGATATTTGTTTTGTGCACCTTGTGCACCTGATTGATTTTGCGCACGTTCGGTGCTTGATATTGGATTTCATGATTTCGTGCACGATGGATGCACCTGATTTACATTTTCGCGCATGTTGAGCGCATGTCTTGAGATGCGATTTTGGTGCACACCAGATGCACTAAATCGAGATTTTTCGTGCATGTCAGATACACCTGATTTTGCTGTCAGGCAGACATGTTGCTTACGACAGATGTTTCGTGCACACCCGATGCACTTAGATGTTGTTTCTGTGCGCATGTATGGCACATTCATGGATTTTGATTTCCGTGCGCACCAGACGCACGTAGTATTCATGTGCATATTTTGGGATTGATTTCTTATAGAGTAGTACGTTTTTATGATATTGCTATGTGTTTTCGTACTGAGCAGGACTAGTCAGAGGACAGTACCTGAATATATTTGGCATGCATTGATAGTTATTGAAGGGATTTCCAAAAAGCGAGCTATAGCCTCAGTATTTACCTACGTGTCTGATATGACACGAAATGTTTAAAACAAGGAGACTCTTCTAAATTGTTTCCAAAACGGCGGAACGTACATTTCAAACAAAGGTATATATATATATAGTTATTTCCTTATGATAGACGTCCGCCACTGTGCAGTGTTATACGCGTGCACAACGACTTAAAGAGATTTGGCATGCATTTCCTTCAGATACTTACATATATAGATTCGATATTTACATGTATAGTTTCGAGTTATATCATATTGGTTTTGATTTGGATTTGGCATTGATGTCTTCTCCATGACTCCGATGATTGCGGGATGCTTGACGGAGTTTTGATTTGAGTTATATATTCATTTTTCAAGCGCATGCGCTGCGCTACGAATTGTTTTATGTAGTTACAATTTCGGAGCCCCGACGACTTGATGGTTTTTCTTAGATGTTTTAGTATTTGGGGGAGTTTGAATTTAAATTCGGGGACCGAATTTCTTTAAGGGGGGAAGATTGTAACGTTTTGAAAATCGTTTCGGTGAAATTTCGAAAAAATCGGTAAACTAAGGGGGTTTTCTGTAAAAAGTCAAAATACAAATATCTTATTATAAAACTTAAATATACATATTCTAGCTATGTAATTGCTATTATTTGGTGTTTATTGAGCCGCTGGTGAAATTTCAAATTTTCTGAAAAAAATATTATTTTATTATTATTTAAGCCGTCACTAATACATTTAATTAGGGAAAATTACAAATTGGAATGAGTTGAAACAAATTTTGTGCATCATAAAACATTAAATAAAATTTTATCATGTGGTTTTTGGAACGAAATTATTTGCCAAAACGGTTTAGAAATTATTGAAGAAAAAAGGCTTTTTTTTTAGCATAAATGGATGTTTGGGGTATTGTATTTATCATTTTTCATCACCCCACACCCGTACCCACACCCACACACCCCCATTCACTTATCCCCATGGCTGAATTCAGCAGCCCCTCTTTGGTCCCCACTTGAATTTCATAGAAATGAAAGGAAAAGATAAGATTAGTGAGAGAAGAAGTTGGTGTTGACTTGGGGGGGGTATTTTACCTTGACTTGGACTTTCTTTCCCACACCCACACCCTCCACACCCCTCCCCCACCTGCTGGCCGAGCCCCATCCTCCCTCAAACTGCAGCCCCTCCTCCTTCTTCCCCTCTCTTTTCCTCATCAAAAAAGTCTTCAAAATCCATCAAAATTAAACCAAAACTCAAATCTAACTCCTACCCATTTTTCAATAGCTATTCTTGCATGGATCTAGGAGCTTGGAGGCCATTTTGGGAGGCTAGATTTCAAGCTTGGTCTCTTGTTTTTGGTGAGGTATAAATCCCAAGCCAAATCTAATTATTGTATAGTTTCTTTGATTAAAGTCAATTAAGTTTGAATGCAACTCTAATTGGGATTTAGTTTGTAATGGAAAGAGTTTGAGATCAAGTTAGGTTGTGATCATGTGTTCATGGTTGTGTGATGGTTGTTTTTTTTAGCATCTTAAGTTATGCAACTTAAATTTGTTACTTATTGCCAATTGTAACATGTAATTGTCCAAATGAAAATATTTTGGAAACTAGGTTTTAGGATAGATGTAATTAGATGAAATAAAAATCTACTTAATATTTTTGTGACCTAATTAAGTTATTTGGTGAATATTGTGGCCACTAAAATTGTAGAACAAGATTAGTAGTTAGTTGTTAATGGTTAGTTTAAGGAAATTGTGTTAATTATGCTAATTTGCTAACTAGGCTTTTGAAATTGGTTATATAATTGGGATTAAAAGTGTGATTAGGTTTTTCTTGGCTTCATTAACTTTATTAAGTGTGGTTTAATGCTTTGGATCATGCAATTCTAAGCTAGATTGTAGTTTGTGTATTTTGCTTTGAAATTGTTAAAAAGGGTATTTTTGGTAAACTAGAATATTAGGATTTTTGGAAATTAATGAGATTAAATTCCGGAAATTGTTTATACGACTTATTTAAGATATTTAATAAATATATTGGCCGCTACATTCATTTAAATATCGTGTTTTGTACAAAAACGGCGAATTGTGCTTGCTAGATTTTCGGAAAAATGACTTTTTAAGTGAAATTGGCGTTTTTGTGAGTTTTAACCTAGTTTATATTAAAATTAGTGTTCGTGAATGTGCAAATGAGTGTGATTAGATTTTCTCGATGGTTTGACGTTCGTACATCGACATCGAGGGTTGGTTTGACTATTCCTGCATGCGTGGGCGATAGGTTTGGACCTATGCGTGATACGCGTGCCGATTTGGTTTTCTTATGACGTTTAGATTTCGAATTGGGTTTTTATGCGATACGGTGCGTTATGATATGTAGGTACCCCAGGTGGACTTCGAGACGACAAGCAAGCGCGTGGCGACGTAGGCACCGGCGAGCGAGGTTCAGGTGAGTAGATTTATATCTACGGGGAGAAGTCGGGTGGATGGCGTATAGCATCCCCGCAGTCCGTGGTGGTGTATACGGATGCGTATACACACCAACATTTATTATATGTTATTTAGGATTAATAACGATGCTTAGGATGGATATTGGTGTGTTGGATTACTTTAGTGTTGCGAACCCTAGGGTAGTGTTACACACACATACACACATACATTCTTGCATACATTCCTATTGATATGTGCTCATGGGATTCTTTATAGTTATGTGTTCACATGGGTATGGGACTATGTGTTCACATACGGATTGAGGATGATACTTGGGATTGAGCTGAGTCAATGAGATTTGATTTGAGGCCGTGAGATCGGTGATATAGCAGGGTTCGTATCTTAGATACGACATGACGTTGTAGCGGGTCCTTGACGTAGTGTTTCACACACGTCCATGCATACGTAGGCGGTATCAGTATGGTACTAGACGTAGATCAGTACCCCGACCATGATATTTGATAAAGAGGATACCAGGTGAATAGTATGATGAATGTGATATTGACCCGTACCCAGATTGGGATGCCGTACGATGGATTTACGTACGAGCTATATTGATGATTGATCCGCACTCTTGACTTGGGATGCATGATTATAGATATGGTATCGGATATGATATTATCGAGGCGGGATCACCGACTATACATATGCATGTATGTATATGTATCGACTCAGATGATAGGCGGTTTCCTTACCTGTAGTTCAGCTTGTTAGTTCAGCCGTATAGTTTAGTGTAGTTGTTAGATTAGATTAGACTTCTTACCTATTTCAAAAACTAACGAATCGTGGGCATTTTTAAAGACAGCTCAAGGGAATCTACGGATATTTCAAAAACGACGTATCTTTTCATAAAAACACCGTAGCCCCTATTTTCAAAACCCCATGATTCGTGTTATTTCAAAAGGCACCATTCGTAGGACTTATATTAGAGTATTGCAGATTAGTTATCGTTGTGTCTAGTATTCAGCTCCCGCACATTATTGCTATTCGCTCTGCCTCGCATATTTATTTTGCTGCATATTCCATTATTGATATCATGCTGTTAGGACACCAGCACCATTACCGATGATGCGTATGTACCACGTACACCTACTTGCCGGCTCACACACATCTTCATCGGTAATTGCCATGTCACGTACACTTTAGAGAATATAATTGCTTGACTTAGATTGTTAGCTGGTAGTTTTGACATGATATTAGTGTACTTCCCTTATATACCATTTTAGACATTGTAGTTATTACCTACCACTTCATGCATACTGTTATTCAGTTGTTCATGCCTAGTTCATTATCATTGACATATGCACTTGTGATGATTTCTTGAGATTTATGATATTTCTGGATTTCGGGGAAAGCCGCAAAATTTACAACTTATGATCTTTTAAAATATAAAATGTTGCGGTTTTCTAGTGATGTAAAGTGTCGTCCACCATGAGTTTGCTATGGTTTTGGAGATCCGTGTCGAGGAGTGGAGGAACCGTCACGGGTACATGGTGGGCCCGGTATGGTACCCCGGGGCAAGAGGAATGTGGTGTTGACGTTGAGCCTGGCTGGGGAGCACTACCTACCGGTGATATTACCCGACGCGTCGGATATCCGGAGGATACCGTCGTGGTCTTGAGATGGATGGTAGGGGCCGGTCCGGACTGACGGCGCCCTAGATATTGAGCTTGAGACATTGATATTTCGAGACAGTGAGATTTATGTTTTGTGTCGATGCTAGACACTGTTGATACTGATTTCATTATGATACCTCAGTTTAAAAATACGAAGAAAATCTCACTAACTTATGAAAACAGTTTCTTCATTTACATGTATTCTGTTTCATGCATTCATACCTCATTCATATGATATATTGCTACCTGAGGCACTGACACGGGCACATGAAATTATACTCGGGTTAGATATTACCCTAGTCATTGTTATAGGCCGCCTGTTATACTTATATTTGAGGATATATTATGATCATTGACCTAGGTTGCGTTATTTATGCGATTTCTGTGCGTATATGTTTTTTCTATTCACGAGTTGGCAACTTACCCCCGTTGTGCCCCAATTTCTTGCAGATTTGCCGTACAGGTTTCATTACGGTTTGCGGGCTCAGTTTCATTCGGGTGATTTGCTAGTAGGTGGGTTTACTTGTATCATACCCCCATTATATATCTTGTATATCATTATTCTGTTGTATCTAGAAGTTCCATCAACCAAACATGTATTTTTTTGAGATAGAGACCAGTGCCGTTTATTCTTTCGACCTTAGAGTCGCTCGTTATATTTCTGGTGGTTTTGAGTTCCTTTTGAGTTTTGATCCTCGCCGTTGGCGTTGTATATTATATTGCTTGTGTGGTTGTGACCGTCGATTGACGAAGAGCTAGCTCCCGCTTGGGGATGCCTTTTTATTGATTTCGTATACTATTTATGTTGTATCCCGTTTGGGAGCCAGTTTTTACAAAGGAGACTCTGCCGAAATTTTCAGTAAATTTTGATGTTCTTAAAAACCGCATAATTCGGCTTATGCTATTAAAACTACTTGTTTTAAATTGGTTTTCCTGCACTCTACTACTTTTCTTGGTTTGGATTTCTGGGTTTTCGGTTTACTTAGATTACTTACGCCTCGAGACGTTCGTAGTTTAAGTGCCGGTCATGTTCCGTACTTTCGGGTCGTGACACTAGGATTTGCCGTTCGCTGAGATGTTCTGACGATAGATGGGTGGAGTTTGCGAGTTTTCATCTGGAGGGTCTTTCTCAGACGTGGTGCGAGTCAGTCGAGAGAGGCCGAACTACTGGTCTACCTCCTATGACGTGGGTGTTAGTGTGATATGCCCTAGAGGCCATTATTGTATAGTACTAGTTTGTATATTACATTTTGGAAGCTTGGGATATATACACGGATTGGCATTCTTGCTCTATATGGTAGTATGCTACTTGGTTTGTATCTATCTTAATATGTGTATGTGTTTCTTTTGACATATTGCTAATACATATTGATAGAGCTCTTAGGATCTTTTTATTTGACTACCAGCGTTGTGATGGCAGTCACACTAGTGGGGGCTAGGTAGTTTATAAGCACATCCTTATACAGGTCCCTGGTCGTAGGATTATCGAGACAGGGCATCGATACTCCAGAGTAGATAGTGTATACGCTTCTCATCCCAGGAGGGGAGATGGTCTGTCCCACAGCCATCAGTACGTCATAGTGGAGATAGTATGCAGGTGCTCATTAGGTTACGAGTACACTGGACAGGACTCGCTGGGAACTATTGGTTGGTATCATACCTATTGTCAGTTATCAGTTCCCAAGCGACATGAGTCCAGCTTAGTCCGTTGACTTGAAACTATCACTTCGTCTCGAGTGTGTTCCCACTGTTCTTAGATTACTACCCTACCACGGCTCTATTGAGTCGTGCAAACATGTAGTAGTTGGGTGCAGTCCCGAAGCACTTGGAGGCAGTGACAGTTAGACAGTATTCGTCTCTCCCGGTATTGGGAGTTGGTATCGCGCTGTGTCTAGTAGAGCCATTCCACCAAGTCCCTGGCCAGGGCAAGAGAGATTTACTGGTAGTGTTTCCAGTAGTTTCTCAGGGTGTTCTGGGCTACACTTCGACATGACTTGTACCGCTATTAAAGGACTGCCGTTTACCGCCCCTAGGCCCGACATGCGATGCTCTTAGACGAAAAAACCGGACTGTACGGAGATTGTCACATTCAGGCTCAGTAGGAGTTTAGATGGGTTCACCTCATCGGTCTTCTTATCGGCATCTACCTGGGGACCATTACGTACAGCTAGTACTGCTTGCGACCTGTGGTTAATCCCACTGCCAGCGTAGTGTCGAGTCTTTAGAGTCCCACACAGAGGGTTGTTCACCTTTGGGCGAAACAAAGTAGAGGTCGTATGGTTTTACGACGGGGTTCGTTCACATACGCGCACTTGTGCACGCTTGGTGTCCGGGCAGTTATTACTAGTGAGCTTTGGTTTAAGCCGGATCCTAGTATTTGTTTTAGGATTGGTCTTGTCTCATTGTATTCATGTTTCTTTGGAACATGAATGCGGGTACGTATGTACAATTGACAAAGGCGGAGAGGGAGACACCTCATTAGGGGTTTTGACCATTGACTTGATCAAAACCCTAATGAGAATGAGAAATGTGATTAATAATATTAATTAAGTATAATTGTATCATGGTTAGAATTGGTTTGACCATTTGACTTGTTGACTTACTTTGACCTAGATATTTTTTCTTTTGTATTTGTTAAGCATAAGATGCTTCTTGAAGCATGCTTAGCATTAAATATGAAATGATAGTGGTCAAATCAATTCACCATCACAATTTTCTTAATTATTATTATTATTATTATTATCATATATCTCTAATATGAGAGCTAGGTTCTCTCATTCTCTCATGAGCTTTCTCTCTCATGGTTTGCTCTCCTTCTTCCTCTCTCTCAAAGCTTAAGTGTTTCATGTGTTGAAAATCATAAGCTTTTGAGACTAAACCACCAAAACACCTCTCTACTCACTCTAGGGTTTTTAGTCTAGCAATCCATGCACTCTAGTTACTTCATTGTTGAGGTAGGAGCTCAAGGTGGAGGCCTTCGGGTGGATCTTTCTTCGGCAAAGAGAAGACGAAGAGGAGGAGTCGTCTACACCACTCAAAGGAGCTCATAAGAAAAAGGAAGCAACACAAGAAGAGAAGGAGTTCAAGCTTTTGGTATAACCTCTTAACCTAGTAGTTAAAGCTTCTTGTATGTTTGTTAGTTTTTGTTTAGCAAAGATCCTTCATGGTTAGTCTATGTTTCCTTATGATAAAAATTTGATTTTTTACTCTTTCCGCCTCCCCGTAAGTACTGGGGTGGGTAACATAGACTTACAGTGGGACAAGTTCACATCGGAGTTTCTTGCCCGTTTCCTTCTGGAGAGCGTCCGGGATGCTCGAGCCCGTAGTTTTGAGGTTTTGCACAAGACTCCAGGGATGACAGTGTCCGTGTATGATATCCAGTTACTCAGTTGTCCCGATATGCTCCTTACCTGGTGGACACTGAAGAGAAACGCATAAAGTGGTTCGTACGGGGGTTAAACACGCAGCTATTTCTTGCTATTGGCTCCCAGCACTTCGACACTTATGCAGCCGCGGTGGATGCAGCCTTACTTTTGGAAGAGCGCATTTCAGAGACTTCGGTTGTTTCGGGTCCGAAGAGGATTCATACAGATATACCGGCTCCAGTGCAGCTTGGCAGAGGTATGGCAGGCAGAGGTCATGGCGGATTCTTTCCAGGCCGTGGTGGTGGTCGAGGCATGATGCGAGGCCAGTTGTTCAGTTCCTATTCACCAGGTCAGCGGCTATCGCCAGGATGTTTTTGGTGCGGGAGTCCAGGTCACATTTTCAAGAATTGTACCGTGTGGTGCCAGGGTGACACGATAGTTCCCTATGTGACCCTTCCACCCCCACCCCCTGCTTAGAGAGCTCTACTTCCTACCCCTGGTGGTGCTCCACGCCAGGCAGACGTTCCCAGAGACCGTGGGCATGGCAGTCCTGTTCAGAGAGGACGGGGAGGCAGAGGCCGAGGCAGAGGATAATCAGCTATTAGTGGGGGACATGACCGAGTGTTCGCTTTGACTCCGCAGGATGCGTAGGCATCCAATGCCGTTGTGACAGGTACCTTGCCAGAATGTTCTTTCGACGCACGGGTATTATTCGACCCAGGTTCCATACATTCGTATGTATTTACACACTCTGCACCGATGCTGGGCCTAGAGTCAGCTTCGTTAGATCAGCCACTTATTGTTGTTACTCCGGTAGGCGAGTCATTTGTCGCTCGATTTGTGTTTCAATTGTGTTCTGTTCGTATCGGGGAGAGGGATTCTTCGGTTGATTTGATTCTCCTCGATATGTTGGACTTTGATGTTTTCTGGGCATGGACTGGTTAACCACCTGTTATGCATCCGTGGACTACCGTGAGAAGGCAGTCAGATTTAGTTTTCCGGGGGAGCCAGTTCTTGTTATTCAGGGAGACCGTAGCGTCGCCCTTCCCAGCTTGATTTCTTCTCTTCGCGCTGGTCATCTCTTGAGGAAAGGATGTCAGTGATTCCTAGCGTATGTTTGTGATACTAGAGCTGCAGAGGTCTCGTTGGACCAGGTCCCGTTGGACAAGGTCCCGACCTTGAGCGAGTTTCCTGATGTCTTTCCTGACGAGCTGCCTGGGTTACCGCCTGAGCATGATATTGTGTTCTGCATCGACTTGATCCCCGGCACGAGGCCTATTTCCATACCGCCTTATCGGATGGCCCCGACGGAGCTTAGAGAGCTGAAGGATCAGTTGTAGGATTTGCTAGATAAAGAGCTTATTCGACCGAGTGTGTCATTTTGGGGTGTTCCTGTTCTGTTCGTCAAGAAGAAGGACGGCAGTTTGCGTCTGTGTATTGATTATCGTCGGCTGAACTGGGTTTCTGTGCGAAACAGATATCCCTTACCTCGTATTGATGATTTGTTCGACCAGCTCCAGGGTGTGAGACACTTCTCGAAGATTGACTTGCGATCAGGTTACCATCAGTTGCGGGTTCGTCATGACGATATTCCGAAGACCGCTCTTCATACACGTTACGGGCATTACGAGTTTTTGGTGATGTCGTTCGGACTCACTAATGCCCTAACAACGTTTATGGACTTGATGAACCGCATTTTTATACCGTATCTTGATCAATTCATCATCGTATTCATTGATGACATCTTAGTATATTCCCAGAGCCGAGAGGAGCACGAGTAGCACTTACGGATCACATTGCAGACCTTGAGAGCACCAGTTGTTCGTGAAATTCTCTATGTGCGCATTCTGGCTTTACAGCGTTGATTTCTTGGGTCACATGGTTATGAGAGATGGTATGCGTGTAGACCCAAAGAATATCGAGGCCGTTCAGCATTGACCCAGACCGGCATCAGTTACAGAGATCCGCAGCTTTCTAGGCCTGGCCGGCTACTATTGACTTTTTTTCCAGGACTTCTCCCGTATCGCTGCACCGTTGACCGGGTTGATCCAGAAGGGAGTTCCTTTCGTTTGGACCAAGGCGTGCGAGCATAGATTCCAGAAGTTGAAGACTCGTTTGACTACGACGCCAGTATTATCATTGCCTTCGGGATCGAGCGGATTTGTGGTTTATTGTGATGCTTCTCGAGTGGGGCTAGGCTGTGTGTTGATGCAGCATGGTAGGGTCGTCGCTTATGCTTCTCGGCAGCTGAAGGAACACGAGCAGAACTATCCCACTCATGATTTAGAGATGGTGGCTGTGGTATTTGCACTCAATATTTGGAGACATTACCTATATGGCGAGCCGTGCTAGATATTCATGGACCACAAGAGCTTGAAGTATACATTTCAGCAGCAAGACCTGAATCTGAGACAATGACGTTGGATGGAGCTAGTGAAAGACTACGATTGCGAGATTCTGTATCATCCGGGCAAGGCGAATGTAGTGGTAGATGCTTTGATTCGGAGTCCCGGAGCTAGTTTAGCTTGTTTGAGTGCAGTTCAGAGGCAGTCGTTGGCGGATTGGCAGATTTTATGGGACAGCCAAGTGCAGTTCGAGTTTACGCCGACCGAGGGACAGATCGCGCATATCCGTGCACGTCCACAATTGCTTGACCGTATCCATGAGGCACAGTACAGTGATGACCGTTTTTCAGAGATCATGGAGCAGGTTAGACAGGGCAGAGATTCCGAGTTCGTGATCGATGATCAGGGGATACTACGATTTGGGACTCGACTAAGCGTACCAGATTCCGAGGGATAAATTGGTTTTCTTTCACTCTAGTGTTTTAATTGGTTTTGATTTCTGGGTTTTGGCTTACTTAGATTACGTACGCCTCGAGACGTTTCGTAATTTATGTGCCAGTCACGCTCCGTATTTTTCGGGTCGTGACAAAATTGGTATCAGAGCAGACTATTCAAACTCTTGAGGACATGCTCCGAGCATGCGTTTTAGATTTCGGTGGCAGCTGGGATCATCATTTGCCCTTGATAGAGTTCTCTTACAATAACAGATTCTAAGAAACAATTCATATGGCACCCTTCGAGGCGTTATATGGGAGGAGATGTCGATCGCCCGTATGTTGGACAGAGCTCGGTGAAAGCAGTATTTTGGGGCCGCAGATTGTGCAAGAAATGACCGCAAAGATCCAGTTGATTCATGATAGGATGAGAGCGGCCCAGAGCAGGCATAAATCTTATGCGGACCGGCGTCGGCGCAGACTTGAGTTTGCTGTAGGCGATCATGTTTTCTTGAGGGTCTCTCCGATGAAGGGCATGATGAGATTCGGGAGGAAAGGGAAGCTAAGTCCTAGATATGTAGGCCCCTTCGAGATCCTCGAGGTGTTGGCGCAGTTACTTATCGGTTGGCTCTTCCGCCCAGTTTTCCAGATGTTTACCCCGTATTCCATGTATTGATGCTCCGCAAGTACTTTCATGACCCTTCTCATGAGATTCAGCACCCGACGGTCCAGCTGGAGCACGACCAATCTTTTGCAGAGTAGCCGGTGGTCATTCTGGATCGGCAGGTGAAGAGATTGAGGTCAAAGGTTATACCGTCCATAAAGGTTCTTTTGCATGGGCCGAGCAGCGAAGAGGTCACCTGGGAGACCGAGAACGAGATGAGGAAGAAATATCCCCATCTCTTCGAAGGTACGCGTAGCTAGATTTTTAAATTCGAGGACCGAATTTCTTGAGGGGGAAGATTGTAACGCTTTGAAAATTCAATTAGGTTAATTTCATGTTAATTAGCGATAATGCGTGATTTTCATAAAAGCTCGTTAATAATTATTTTCCACATAAATTGGAACAAATCTATTTTTAATTGTGAAATTATGTAATTACATATTTAATTGTGTTTTATTAATTAACATTTAATTTATTGTTCACATATTTATCTAATTTTCTTGACTATTATTTTTCTAGGCTAAGATTTTAATTATCATGCACTAATCCAATATTACACTAATTTAATATGTGCTTTTATAACCATGACAACTTGTGTGATAAAATGTAACATGTTCTTCATCATTTTTCTCATTAACCTAGATAATTATTTTTTAAAAAGGAAAACAAAAAAAAATGGGAAAAAGAAATGAAAAAGGGTGAGGCATAGGGCATTTATGAGGCATGGGGGACTTTGACCTTGGACACTCACACACTCTCCCCTCATGCTCTCGGCTGAGCCCCAGCAGCCCTCTCCCCTTCCTATTCTCCTTCTTCTTCTCTCATTTCTAAGCTTCCATTTACAAAAGAATATTTAAGAATTTTAGCAAAAATCATCACAAACTTCCCCTTTTCCAAATCAGGCTTGGTTCTTGGCAAGTCTCCTTCAGTACTAGCATGCTTAGATCACCCTCTCAACCATCTTGAGGTATAAGCCTAAATCCAATACTTAATTTGCTAAACTTTTAGTTATTTAGCTTAATGCAGTGTTTAAGTAGTATTTAGTGCTAATTATGTGGTTTAAGAGGAAATTAGGTTAAGATAGGGTTTTTATGGCGTGAGTAGCTTAATTAAGTGTTGTTAGTGTTAAATAATCCAAGTCTTTTCACCAGTTTACACTAAAACACCGTATTGTATTAAATTAGTGTTTAATTAGAGTTTTAATTAAGAATTGCTTCCTTTTTGGGATCTGCTTTTAAACCAAAAGTTTCAGATTAAAGTTGCAATTACTGGAGCATAGTTATTGGACTAGGATCACACACCCGAAGCACGAAGCCCCCATTCCCTTTTGTGGCCGCAATGTTATCTGTTCTGGCCGCAAATTGTGACCGAAGTATGGGTCTGGGTGTTGGGGTTTTTGTTGTAGGTGTCTGCTATATATTGTAGTCCTTTGGTTTGTGCAACTTTTTTCTTAATTTCACTTTTATTAAAATCTGGGACCGATTACCTATATTTATAGTTTTGTGACTTGCGCGACATGTACGTTCTAAGTCTGGGTTTGGTGTTTGCTGTGTATTATAGCTTGTCGCGGTGGTTTCAGACGTTAGCACACACATTTTGGTGCTTCGAGTGCACACGCGTTTAGCTTGCGATTCTAGTTTTCTCGTATGGTCTTGATATCGCGTTTTGCAGGATACTAGTCTTATGTGTGTTGCATTGTGTGATTCTAGGATCGGTCGCGGTGACATCGGACGCGGCGCGGAAAGGAAAGGCGGTGGTTGGATCAGACTAGCGGAGACATTCCGGTGAGTAGATGTATACATCTACGGGGGAATCGTTTGGATGGTGCAAGACGCCTGATAGTTAGAATTTCGATTAGTACCTGCACTAATATGAGTAGTTCCTAGTTATTCATTTCTTTGCATCACATCATCTTTTAAATATATATGTGATATCATCTCCTAGGACACTCGCACTATTACCATTGGTTTATGCGGCACGGGCACTATTCATGGGGACATACACGCCTTGGTAATTGCTATGCCACGAACCCTATATAGCTTGTTAAATCCGAAACTTATCAATTATGCCAATTTTGATTAATAAACCTGTATTTATATATTCAATTCATCAGGATGGATACATAGGATTGCCAGTCATGTGCATATATCTCATTGCATCATCGTTCATGCATAGTTTTCTAGTTCCTCATCGCAATTCATATTGTTAATATCATAGACATTCATATATTATGATTCTTCTCGAGGATTTCCGTATTTATGAGATTTATGGATTTGGAGAAACCGCAAGGATTTAAGAACGTAATACCATTTTAAAAATGTAAGCTGCGGTTTTCTCGTGATATGATGTATGTCGTCCACCATGAGATTCTCGGTTCTTGAGCGGTATCATACACCCGATTCGAGGTGGAGGAGGAACCGTCTGTGGGTGCATGGTGGACCCGACACGGTACCCCAGGGCAAGATGGTCGCAGATGATGGCGTTGAGCCCGGCAGGCGAGCACTACCGACCGGTTATTCGTGACATGGCGGATATCCGGAGGATACCGACGTAGTCTTGAGATCAGATATATGGGCTAGTCCGGATTGCCGGAGCCCGAGATCAGATATATGGGCCAGTCCGGATTGCTGGAGCCCGAAATAATAAGAGATATTCATATTTGGTGTCGATACTTGACACGGATTTATATTGATTTCATTGATGAAACTACAGCTAAACTATAGAAGTTTTGCTAAGATAAGAATACAGATTTCCCATGTTAATCATATTTAAATCTCGTGTTGTTTATTGCATTTATATTGCATACATACTAGTGCATTGCATCATATTAGTATATGTAGACTGTGAAGAAATTGTGTGCATACTTACGATAGCCTTATTATATGTTACTTATTACCCACGAGTTGGCAACTCACCCCCGTCGTGCCATAGTGTTTTGCAGGTCCGACCCGTCAGCACAGTAGCGGCGGGTGTACTACCTTATTTGCTTCTTTTTCTTGGACTCGCAGCATTGATCGTAGGTGGGTTGCGAGGATATTTTGTTTTCACTTGTACTATTATTGTATCTAGTGTACTCCATCTACCGTGTCTACCACTTTTACCGTTGTATTTGCGACTTAGACCCGAGACAGTGAGATTTGTACATATATGTTGTTTCTTTGGGGTCGAGCTCACTTGAGCCGACATGATGCTTTATTACTTCTGTGCCTTTATATGCTTATTTTGCACCGTGATGATATATATTGTGTATGATTGTGAGTCCGCCTTTGGCGAAGAGCTAGCTCCCACTTGGGGATGCCTTATTTCATAATGTACATGTATTCTTGTTTTGTACCCGTTTGGGGCCAGTATTTACAAAGAAGACTCTGCCGAAATTTTCAGAAAATGTGATGTTGCTTTTAAAGATTTGATGCGACTTATTTGGTTAAAAATCGCTTTCTATAAATCGGCTTTCCTTCACTCTAGTGCTTTAATTGGTTTTGATTTCTAGGTTTTGGCTTACTTAGATTACGTACGTCTCGAGATGTGTCGTAATTTAAGTTCCAGTCACGCTCCGAACTTTTCGGACCGTGACACCTTTTCTCATCAAAAATCTTATAAAATCCATCAAAAATCAACACAAAGCCTCACAAATCCCTAATCTAACCTTTACCCATTATTCCTTGGCCATTCAAGCATGGATCTTGGAGATAGAGGCAAATTTTGTAGGCCAAGATTTGCATGCTAGATCTCTAATCTTGTGAGGTATAATTCTTAACCTAATGGCTAATTGGTTGATTAACTATTCTAATCTAAACTATTCAAGTGATAATTTGGTTTTAATTGCAAGTTTGGAAATTCAAGATTAGGGTTTGAATTCAATTAGGCTTTTTATCACTTGTTTAAGGTTACAATGTGTAGTTTAACCTCTTAAGACTTGAAAAACCTAATCTAGTTGCTAAATTGTTACATTTAAAATTATCCAAATTATATAGATTGCAAACTAGATTTTTATAATTGATGCTAATAGGTGAGATAAAATTTTAGTAAGGGTTGTGTGGGTTAATTAAGATATTAAGTAAAGCTTGTGGCACTAAAATTCTTAAAACATTTAGATTTGTGCAAAAATGGGTAATTGTTGCTTACTAGGTTTTTGGATTTAATCGTTTTAAACTAAGTTTGAGATTTTGGATGATTTACAATCTATTTCATATAATATTTAGTGTGTTGTGAATGCGTGATTAGTGCGATTGGGTTTTTGGTTTGGTGGTTTTCACGTATTTGCGACCCTAGTGGTGAATTGTGGTGTTGTCGCGGGAGCGTTTCGTGCACCAAGTCTGCGCGCGTCTAGTTAGTACGCGTGGTTATCTCGTACCGTTTGTTTCCCCGACTATCATTTATTTATCCTTTTAATTGCTTGTATGCAATTCTAGGATCTGGTGCAGAGGCGTCGGATGTGGCGCGGAAAAAGACAAGGCGGAGATCGGATCAGATTAGCCGAGACGTCCAGGAGAGTAGATGTGTATTTATGGGGGAAGTCGGGTGGATGGCGTATAGCACCCCCGCAATTTCGTAGGATATGATGCATTTATGATATATATATTTTTATGTGTTATTGTGAGATGTGGATACTTAGCAAGAAAAGTTTTTGGAGACCATGAGTTGGATTTAGTGTAATTGAAAGAAAGTGCTTTTAGTTTAGTTTCTTAGTCGCGGAACCCTAGAGTAAAGGTTCACACACACACATGCACACACGTGATATTTTGGGTGTGTGTGTGTGTGTGTATCACGACCCAAAATTAGGCACATGACCGGCACTTAGACCACGTAACGTCAACATACGTAACGCAATTTAAGTAAGCTGAAAACCCAGCAATCTAAACCATTACAAGAAGTAAAGGATATAAACACTATAAATCTCATGTAAGAACTTAAAGCTTAAGTTTGTTTTCCAAAAAAAATTCGGCAGCACCACCTTTGTAAAAGCCAGCCTCGAAATGAGTGCAAACATAAGATATAAGTAAAACATCCCCAAACGGGAGAAAATCTCGCCCAACGGCGGAAACAACCACCACAACAGATATACGACGCCGTAGCGATGAACTGAGAAAATCAACATAAATAAAGGCCGGCTCACACGAGCACGACAACCAGAGTCATAAGATTATACAACATCGATCCTCACAACTCGCCTCTAATTCAATACATGAAGGTGGTAGATGGAGAGTACTAAATACAAAAGATATACAATATACATCATCGGATAACCGCAACCCACCTAGCAAAAGGCCTCACAGCCAACTATAGCGGTATCCGCAAAAGTAGAGATAATAAGGCGCCATGCCGCGACTACCCTGAGGATCATACCTGCAAAACACTGCGGCACAACGGGGGTGAGTTGCCAAGTCGTGAATAGGAAATAATATCATACTGTAATCGCAAGTATACACTAACAACGATAAATCTATCACATGAAATCTGATAGCATAAGTATCGCAATATGAATATGCAACTATCATGATCAAGGTACACCACCAGGGTACTATATCTACATGAATCAAATGCATATCAAATAAATCCTGAGTGTGGGATAAATAATAAACCTCATGCACAAATCATCAACATGGAAAAACCTGGTGTCTATCAACAACACCCCAAATCCTAAAATCCACATACGCCGTCACCAAGACTGGCCCTCATATCCTGTAAATCTCATGGAACCTGAGTGTCCAACATCGACACCCGAAACCTCATGAAAACATATGCCGGTGTGTATATATATGTGTGTGTGTGTGTGTGTCCCTCAACGACACATCAAAATCATGGAACCTGAGTGTCCAACATCGACACTCGAAAACATCATGAAATACTCGTGTCCAACATCGACACGTAAATCCCCCTATCACATCTGTACATCTCACGAAACCTGAGTGTCCAATATCGACGCTCGCAATCCACGGAACCTGAGCTCGCAATCCACGGAACCTGAGCTCGCAATCCCCATATCCATACGTCTCACAGAACCTGAGTGTCTAACTCTGACACTCGCAATCCAACGTATCATATCGAGAGAAACCGAGTTTTCAAAACAATACACATTTCTTGAAATATCCCCGCGGGTCTCAAATCTAGAATATCACATGAAATCTATATCTTAATGCGTAAATCCATGTAATATGATGTATGCAACATAGAACAACAATATGAGCATATCAAGGGAAAATCCGCTATTTAAATGCATCAAGTCATTAAATATATCACGCGGTTCCCAATTATCTAAATCCAACGCAACATCATATAAAGTGAACATGTAGCTATAGCAAGGCATATGTGTAAGCATATAGGTATACAGGTATGCTATATGTCATATGCACAATGGAAATAAGGATCATGTCTGAATGTCCCTAACCAATACAATATCACGTATGTATAGGTGTTGTACGTGTCATGGCAATTACCGACAGTGTGTGTAGCATACAATTAGTGCTCGTGCAACATAAACTGTCAATAATAGTGCAGTGTCCATAAGGTACAAGTTCAGGCACAACAAGTAATAATATGCAATGAAGTTCATGCACCATCTCTATATGTGCATATAAACATGCGGCTAATATCATATCATATCTAGACCTGACGCTTAACGCCATACGGGCGATTCCCCGTAGATGATAAATCTATTCACCGACTATCACCAGCTAGGTAGATCCAATCACCCGCTTCCCTTTCTTCGCTGCGTTCGAAGTCCCCGCCTGCGATCCTATTAACACAAATATAACAAGTGCAAATCTCAGAAATCGATCAATATCACGTACAAACTACGTTTGACCGACGCACCAACTCCAAACCAATTCTCAAGTGTCCATCTAGTGGTTAACTTGTGTGGCCACACCCCAACACCAACACAGGTGCAACAGCTACACAAGATCACGAACCGTGTCAGATAACGCGACACGCGTAATCAAAACACTAGATTAAAGCAAGGTGATCCCAGATTTCTATACTGTCAAAACTCAAAAATCAAACAGTACCAAACACCTCTAAACAACTGCAGACAGCTACCCTAAAAAACCCAAGGCCCAACTCCCCTAAAGGGCCGAGGTCGCCGGATTTCCCCCCAATGTCGCAGGCCAAAACCGCCCAGGTTGGGTTCGTGCTTTAGGTGTAAACTCAGGGTCACTAGTACAACACTACTACATTGCTAGATTTTACAGTAAAATTCCCAGGACATAGCAGATCACAGAGACTCTAAAAAGACACTAAAAATACGATATGTGCACAAAACGATACTTTAAGTGTTCTAAACAATAACCAATAAGCTACACAACATTATAACACCTATTTAACAGTTTAGAGATTATACCTACCCACACTTGCTCAAAAGATCCTAGCTTTCCAAGCTCCAAGTGATCTTAGAGGCAAAAACAAGACTTGGGATGAGATTTGGTGATGTTTAATGAAGTTTTAGAAAGATTTAGTGAAGGGATAGTGAGGGTTCAGTTTGAGAGTTGAGAGGATGAAGAACAATTGAGAGTGAGAGAGAATGAGAGAGAGAGAGAGAGAATGATGAGAGGTGAGTGTAGGGTGAGTCTTAGCCTTACACTCACTCTCTCCCTCTCCTCATCAATGATCCATAAATGCCTCCATGACTTACCTAACCATCTCTCTCTCAATCCAAACAAGATATTTTCTCACAAAAAATATCAAGGCAAGGTTAATTAGGACATGGATTAGCTTAAGGTGTCATAGTCACTTAACAAGATTAACACTAACTAACCCTCACATTAACATGCACACGTGTGTGCAAGCCATAACAAATAAAAATAAAATATTAATTAATTGTTATAAAATGTGAGGAAACCGATTTGGTAAACTTTTCCTTAAAAACCTGCATTAACGCTTAATTAACACTAATCGAATTCTAAAGTGTTACAATCTCCCCCCTTATAGAAATTCGTCCCCGAATTTAAAATTCTTACTAAGCGTACCTTCAAAGATATGGGGGAATTTCTTCCGCATCTCACTCTCGGCCTCCTAAGTGATCTCCTCACCAGTTGGGCTACGCCAAAGAACCTTCACAGATGGTGAGACCTTTGTTCGAAGTTTCTTCACCTGCCGATCCAATATAACTACCGGCTGCTCGTTGAACGAAAGATCGCACTCAAGCTGAACGGTCTGGTGCTGAATCATGTGAGAAGGATCATGAAGGTATCTACGAAGTATCGACACATGGAACACGGAATGAACATTCGAAAAGCCGGGCGAGAGTGCCAACCGATAGGCAACTATACCAACTCGTTCAAGGATCTCGAAAGGAACTACAAATCTGGGACTAAGCTTCCCCTTTCTCCCAAATCGCATAACGTGCTTCATTGAAAAATCCGCAGGAATACATGATCCCCCACTGCGAACTCAAGTCTGCGACGACGACGGTCGGCATAAGACTTCTGTCTGCACTGGGCTGCTCTCATCCTATCCTAAATCAGCTGGATCTTCTCCGTAGTCTCCTGAATTAGCTGGGGTCCCAAAACCCTACTCTCACCGAGTTCGGTCCAACAGACTGGCGATCGACACTTCCTACCATACAAAGCCTCAAAAGGTGCCATCTGAATGGTCTCCTGAAAGCTGTTGTTGTAAGAGAACTCAATCAACGGCAAGTGACGATCCCAACTGCCACCAAAATTAAGCACGCACGCCCGAAGTATATCCTCTAGAGTCTGTATCGTTCTCTTTGACTGACCATCGGTCTACGGATGGAAAGCGGTGCTAAAACTCAACCGGGTATCCAAAACTTCCTGAAGCTTTTGCTAAAGACGGCTATTGAACCGGTGCCCCAGTCGGATACAATGCATTTGGGAACGCCGTGCAAACGCTCAATCTCATCTATATACAACTGAGCATACTGAGCATAACCGAAAGTGGTCTTCACTGGAAGGAAGTGAGCCTCTTTCGTCAACCGGTCAACGATCACCGAAATGGATGTTGGATATATGTATGCCCTAGAGGCCATTATATGTATAGTGGATGCTTGGACATATATATATATATATATGTATATTTTGATATATGACTTTCTTGCTCGACATGATAGTATGCTATCTGGTTTTACTTTATCTGACATGTTTACTTGATACTGTTCATTTGATACATGTTGATAAAGCCCTAAGGATATTTTCTTGACTTCCATGGGTATGATGGAGATCATACTAGTAGGGCATGTGTAGTCTATAAGCATATCCTTAAATGTTCCTAGTCGTAGGTATATCGAGATAGGGCATCGATATTCCAGAGTAGAATAGCGTGTACGTTTCTTAACCCATATGATGGGCGATGGATGATCCCATATCCATTGGTGTTGTGACATCGAAGAATGTATACGGGTGCTCAGTGGAGACTGGGCACAATGAACGGACTCACTGAGAATTCCTATATGGTATTATATCTATCGTCGGATAGCAATTCTCTGGTGACACTGGTACATGTTAGTCTGTAGACCCGAGATCGTCATAGAGTCTTATGTGTTCTCCAACTGTACTTTGATTTCCACCCTACCACGGCTCTACCGAGTCGTGCAAACAGATGGCCTTTGGGTATTGTCCCGAGACACATGGAGACAGTGAGCGATAGGAGGGGTTTCTTCTCTCCCGGTATTGGGAGTTGATGTTGTGCAATGTGCGGTTGGCTCTGACTTGAAATCCCTGGCCAGGGCTGATGAGATTTACCGATAAGTGTTATCAGTAGTTTCTCGACCGGTCATAGAACATATCGACATGACTTATTGAGTTATTAGGGATCGACGATTCCATCCCTAGACTTGATATGCAGCATATCAGACGAAGAGACCAGACTGTACGGTCAGTGTTGCCAATGGCTCGACCGGAGTTTTGACGGGTTCGCTTGTTTTTCTTCTGATCATTCAATACCCGGGTGGCTGTTACGTTTAGCTGACCGCTTGCGGCTTGTAGGTGTTTTGATATAATCATCACCTACTGCCGGCGTATTGACGAGTCTTAGAGTCCCACACAGGATTTTTCTAGCTCAGGTAAAATGTTGTGGTGTGGATATGTGATATGCGCAGGAGCTCGATTAAATACAAATATGTGATACCGTATTTTAATCGGACGTTCAATATTGGTCGGGTTGCATTTGATGTGACCGATTTATTAAATCAAGTGTTGATTTAATATTAACTTTTAGCTCATTTTTAATTAAACCTTTTCTTTTGGATGTATGCATATATGTTTATACATACACATGATGATGTGCATGCACACATACATACATACATATGTGTCATACAAGACTCACATGGTTGATAAATATCTAGATTTTTGTTAATGAATTAAAGAAAAAAGAAATTAGCATAATGACTCATTTTCTACACACTTCTTCTTTGACCATTGACTTTAACCATGGTTTAATTTCCTTTGTTCTTTAACCCATCTACAAAATATCTAGATATTTAGTTAACTATGGTTATATTTGAGAGTGTCTCATATATATTCCTTTCTTTTTCCTTTTGGAACAAAGTTTTAATTATATTTTACAAAAGCTTTTGCCATCTTCATCTTCCTCCTTCTTCAATCTCTCTTGAGTTTTGTTTAGAGTGAAGAACTTAAAAAGAAAGGGTTTTTAAGTGAGTTTACAAACCACACAACCATTCTACACTACCTTAGCCCTTTAGTGTAGAGTATTTGCTTCATTTTGTGTAGCTTAGAGCTTGATCTAGAAATCTTCGGGTGGATCATTGTAGACGTCGAAGGATCTTGAGCGGAGTCGTTCCAAGTTTCGAGCAAAGCCGTAGGAGTCCTAAAGACCAAAGGAGTTGGCTACAAAGGTTGTATTTCATTTTCCTTTAGTTTAGACTTTACATAATGATGCTTTTGCCCTAATCTCTAGTTACGATTCGTAGTTCATTTGTAATAGCCCTCTAAAATTTAAAAGTTCACTACTTATATGATGATGCAACCTTACTAAAGGCGCTAGTACACACCAACATGGTATCAGAGCCTAGCTAGAGCTTTAGGGTAAACCGGACGACGTTTAAAAACTCAATCGAACATAAAAAAAATTAGATTTTTACATGCTCACTAGAAATTTTTTCAAAAGTTGGAAATTTTGTAATTAAAAATATTCAGAAAATAGAGCAGGGTTTTCTATGGATCCCCAAGAAAAACGAGCGCCTAACTCGACATAACGACCGTGGAACCGCGACCAAATAGGTGTATTTGCGGCGGTTCCATGGCGCCGTTTGTGAGGCTTGGACCGTGCGCTCTTGCGTTGATCCGTAGGTACTATATATGCTCTCTGGGAATTTTTATGCAGGTTCAAGTGTTGAGATCTATCACAACAGTGGGTATGTTGATGTGTTGATTGATATATTTTAACGTCGTCTATGCTTTTCAATTGTTGATGTGATATGATGTATAGGATCGTCGTGATCGAATGGCCGGGGTTTTTATGTGAGACGAGAGTTTATCTTTTCATTCATGTAAAATTCATTGTATATATTATTCTTTTATTGGGGCACATCCGGGTTGAGGATGATGTCTCCATTGATGTATATTTTACTTTTCCGCATTAGGATAGACCCAAGGAGGGGAGCACGAGTGACCGGGTTCTGGAGTTCAGTAGGAGGCCATCTCGAGGAGTCGAGACCGGGTCTCCTAAACTCCAGAATTGGAAGGGTCACTTGCCGCTCTCATAGGGGTCTAAGGGTGTAGGCTTGGCTATTCATCACGACCGTGGAATCCATATTTTCTATCATACGCTAAATAGAAAATACGGAGTTCCTAGTATATCCTATATTTTCATATATGTGTTTCTGCTGCTAATTATTCTGTGATGTGATTGCTTAATATCTGAGATGAATGTGATATTGTTATATATGTGATATGTAATACTGTTTTTCGTTTCTTTCTTTAATGGCTCAGGAACTTAAATGATGGGAATATATTAATGAGATTAATGTAAAAGAAAAGAAACCTAAAGATGTTGTACAATCAGATTTGAAACCCACTTGGCTCCTTTTTATGAAAAAGAAAGTTTCAAAAGATGCGGAGCTTAAGCCACTCCTTTTTCTTAAAACAATTTAGATTCTACAACGAAATCAAGTTCAAAGCATTAAAGGTTTTCATAAAAACCATCCGCAATCCTCCATCATTTTAGGAAGCAGAGTACTTAGTATTCGTGCTACGTATGTTGATTATAGTCAAGGCGTAGTGTACGGTAGCTAAGTGATGTCTTCCTACAAGCATATGATGCGATGAGTTAGGACATTCATGTGATTATGTTGATCATAGTCAAGGGTCATATGGGTGGGTCTGGTTAATCACGAAATGACGGGTAGAACCTTACTAGTGCTTATGATATGTTGACCATAGCCAAGGTCATAAGCATCTAGGGGTAAAAACCATATCGGGAGTTTCAAGAGTTGAAATTTGCAATGAGATTGCATACCATCTATATGATATTTGGATCCCGATCCCACTATGAGTAAGAGTTACTCCCGGGAGAATTTTGCACTTTACAATTAGCTAATCCAGTAGGTGTCTAGAAAGGTGTTAATGGGGTTTTGACCTCTGGGAAAAACGAGGTTTATTTTAATTAGGTCCGTGCGCAAGCACGGGGAACCTTCCTCAAAGTACCGACACTGGCTTGGCTGACCGGTTAGCGATACTGTAGAATTCAATTAATCCTGGCTAGTTTTCTTTTCAGGTTTGAAAGAAAATTTGATAAAAACAGTGGGAGACATCGATTAGATAAGATAATAACCAATCTGATCTTTTGCAAGAGTATTTCGCTGAGTGTATTCTTTTCTCTCTCCCAATGGCAGATACCGATGACGGGACTTAAGCTTCTTTTAGAGAAAAACAAACTGACTGGACCAAATTATAAAGTATGGTTGAGGAACTTGAACATTGCACTCATATATGATAAAGTATCATATATCCTCACTACCAAAGCCCCACCTGTCCCAGGACCTGAATCATCTGTATCGTTTAAGGAGATCCGAAAAACATGGGATATTGATTGCAAAATGGACACGTGCCTCGCGCTTTCTTCTATGGACAGTATCCATCAGAAACAACACGAGAAGATGGATGTACAATCCATCATTCTTCATACAAAGGAGTTGTATGAAGAGCAATCTCGTACTTTATGATACGGCGCATCTTGAAAGATGTTTCAGATGAGGTTGGCCCCCGGTGCATCAGTAGGAGACCATGTTCTGAAGATGATTGGTCTTATAGAAGAACTTGAGGAACTGGGATGGACTGTAGATAATGAGCAATATACAAATATTGTTCTGCAGTCTCTCTCCCCCGCCTTTGCTCCATTCATAGTGAATTTCAATATGAACGATTTGGAGAAATCATTGACTGAACTTCTCAATATGTTAAGAAATGCAGAGAGCACGCTTAAGACAGCGAAAACTCCCGCTCTGCTTTATGGGCCATCTTCCTCTTTAGTCCCGAAAGCCAAGGCCAAGGGAAAGAAGAAGAAGAATCTCACCAAGCCGAGAGGTGGAGTTGAAAAGGCGAAGGGGAAAGACAAATCTGGGACCGCGGGAAGTGGAAAAAGAGAATGTTTTTACTGCCACATGTTGGGACACTGGAAACACAATTGTACTTTGTACCTTGGAGATCTCAAGAAGAAGAAGCATGTTGATGCTTCCGCTTCAGGTGTGTTTGTAACTGAAAACTGTTTTTCATTAAACTCTACATCTTGGGTATTAGATACCGGTTCTGGTTCTCATATCTGTAATTGTATGCAGGGATTGAGAAACAGTAGAGTTTTGAAGACTGGGGACCACACTCTACGGGTTGGAAATGGTTCCAATGTACATGTTGTATCCGTAGGAGAGTATCATCTGGGGTTGCTTTCAGGATGTATTTTGGTTTTGAACCCTTGTTGTTTTGTACCTGGTATGCTATGTAATATAATATTCGTATCTTTGTTGGACAATGAAGGATATCATTTTGTGTTGCAAAATAATGTTATGAACATTAATTTGAATCAACAGTTGATTGGTTATGATACACTAAGTAACAGAATTTACGTCCTAAACCAATACACAGTTTTTAATATACAACATACAAATAAAAGAAAGATTTCAGATATAACTAAATCTTTTCTTTGTCATTGTAGACTTGGTCATATTAATGAGACAAGACTAAACAGGCTACATAAAGATGGATATTTAAAACCTTTTGAATATAAATCTTATGCGACTTGTCAGTCTTGTATCAAAGGTAAAATGACCAAAACTCCGTTTATAGGACACGGAGAGAGAGCTACAGAACTCTTAAGCCTCATACATAGTGATGTATGTGGACCAATGTCTACACATGCTAGAGGCGGTTTTTCATACTTCATCACTTTTACTGATGATTTCTCAAGATTTGGACACGTGTTTTTTATTGAAACATAAATCCGAAGCTTTCAAGAAATTAAAGGAGTACAAACTTGAAGTAGAAAAACAAACTGGCTCGAGTATCAAGAAATTTCGATCAGATCGAGGTGGAGAGTATTTAAGCACTGAGTTTTCAGACTTCTTAAAAGAGAATGAGATTCTCTCTCAGCTCACTCCTCCGTACACACCACAGCACAACGGTGTGTCAGAACGGAGGAATCGTACCCTATTAGATATGGTACGGTCCACGATGAGTGATACTGAGTTACCACTTTCCTTTTGGGGACAAGCATTAGAGACAACAATTTATCTATTGAACAGGGTTCCATCAAAGACCGTGTCTACCACTCCATATGAGATATGGTGTGGAAAGAGACCATCTCTTAAAAGAGTTAGGATATGGGGTTGTCCGGCTTATGTCAAAATGCAGAATCCGGATAAACTCGAGACACGATCGGTCATGTGTATATTTGTGGGATATCCAAAACATTCATATGGATATCTTTTCTACCACAAGGAGGAACAAAAGGTGTTTGTTTCTTAACATGCCACATTTTTGGAAAATGAAATTTTTACAAATAGTACTGATGGCAATGCAGTAGAACTAGAAGACGTTCTAGAGACACAAATTACCCAGGACGAATTGGTTGACACTGATGTTGCAGTAGAACTTCAAGAACCTCAGCCGCTCCGAAGATATAGTAGAACTTCTCTCCCGCCGGAGAGATACTATGGGTTTCTCATTGATGGTAATAGAGAAGATTGCATCATGGATGATGATGACCCTACTAGTTTTCAGCAAGCTATCACGAGTGGAGACTCAGTGAAGTGGCTGGATGCCATGAGATCTGAAATGGAGTCTATGTACACCAACAAAGTATGGACTTTGGACGTTGCACCTCCTGGGATAAAACCCGTTGGGTGCAAATGGATCTTTAAGAGAAAGATTGGTGTAGATGGACAGGTAGAGACCTATAAAGCAAGGATTGTAGCGAAAGGTTTTCATCAAAGACCAGGACTGGACTATAATGAAACTTTCTCTCCAGTAGCAATGCTTAAATCCATTCGGATCCTACTTGCTATTTCCGCTCACTACGACTATGAAATCTGGCAGATGGGCGTTAAGACTGCATTTCTGAATGGTGATTTAGAAGAGTGCGTTTTTATGGATCGGCCAGAGGGCTTCATTGACAGTGGGAGCAGCGAAAAAGCGTGTAGGTTGCTTAAATCCATTTATGGATTAAAGCAGGCATCTCGGAGCTGGAACATCTGTTTTGATGATACAATCAAAGAGTTTGATTTTATCAAAAATATAGATGAACCATGCATTTATAAGAAGATTGTAGGGAGTACTGTCACTTTCCTCGTATTGTACGTAGATGACATTCTCTTGATAGGAAATGACATTCCTATGCTACAATCGGTCAAATTATTCTTATCACAAAGGTTCTCCATGAAGGACCTGGGTGATGCCTCGTGCATTTTGGGCATAAGGATCTATAGAGATAGATCCAAGAGATTATTGGGATTGTCCCAATCAAAGTACATTGATACCATCCTAAAAAGGTTTAGTTTGGAAGATTCCAAGTGGGGTGCCTTGCCCGCTTGCCATGGAATCACTCTTTCTAAGGACTTCTGTCCAAAGACTGATGAAGAGAGAGCTCATATGAGCATTATACCCTACGCTTCAGCCGTAGGATCTATAATGTATGCGTTGATATGTACTCGCCCTGATGTATTTTATCCACTAGCTATAGTGAGCAGGTATCAATCCAACCTAGGGGAGCAACACTGGATAGCCGCGAAGAACATTGTTAAGTACTTGCGAAGGACTAAAGAAATGTTCTTGGTGTATGGTAATGGGGATCTCCAAATGGAGGCCTTTACCGATTCCAGCTTCCAAAGTGATAAGAATGACAGTAAATCTATCTCAGGGTTTGTATTTACCCTCAATGGAGGGACGGTTTGTTGGAAGAGTTCTAAACAAGATACCATTGCAGACTCCACGATGGAAGCTGAGTATATTGCTGCAAATGATGCTGCCAAGGAAGCCGTCTGGATGAGGAAGTTCGTTGCGGAGCTAGGAGTAGTTTCAACCATTATTAATCCAATACCATTGTATTGTGATAATAATGGAGCTATGGCATTAGCCAAAGAACCCAGATCCCATCAAAAGTCCAGACACATCCTCAGGCGAAATCATTTGATCCGGGAGATAGTTGATCGCCAAGAGATCGAGATTCGGAGAGTAGATACAAAGGATAACACCGCGGATCCACTCACCAAGGCCCTTCCACAGCCGCAACATGAGCGACTTTTTGAGATGTTGGGTATGAGATACGCCAATAATTTGTAAGTGCACGGCGGCGCCCCGGCCGTCCATCCGACGCCGGAATGCGGAAGCGATGCTTAACTTTAACTTTTCAAACCGGCACCACCGCGCACTATAAACCCGGATCGTGCCATTAATCTAGTCCTAGCTATCTAGAGAGGGGGTAGAGAGATATACCGAGCGATCCGTGTCCTCCGGTCTTCTCGCCGTCGTCCCGATCTCCCGCGGAATGTCTGGTCTCCACCTTCTCGCCGGAAGGGCACCACGTCGCCTGCTTCTTTTACAGGCTCCCACCTCTATACCGAGGCAACTCGGGCACGAAGTTGGCGAGCCGACGTGCCCAAGGTTTGCTGTAGAATGTGTGTAGAACTCATGTCTCATTTGGGGTCATGGAGTTGCCTTTGATGGAGGAAATGAAATGTGAACTAATGAGATGAACTTTGGGGATTTTTAGCAAGCCAAAGAGAGCCAAAAAATCCCACCAAAAATTGGGCAGCCCCCTTCAAGAGCTTGGCTGACCTCAAAGTGAGAATGAGAGGAATGTGAGTGGCGAAATGAAATATGGATATCTCCAATAATCAAGAGAGAGAAAAAGATTATCATTCACAAAAGAAATGATCATAAAACAAAGTCCAATACTCCATCACAACCATCATGATACCACAAGTCAAACCATGATGACTAAAGAAAGTCTAGCAATGATGGATTAATCAAGTCAATGGATGGTGCACCCATCATGAAAACCATCATGATGCAACAAAATGCAAAGAACACCTTCCATAAATGCTTATTTGCACAAATGCAAATAAGCCCTCCTCCACCAATCTTCAGCCAATGAATGATACAAAGAAATATGGCTGAAACGGAAAACAAACTGGCAACTCCAAAAAAATGATCCCGTAATAAATTACAGGAAAACCCCGATACTGTGTATGCACACCCGCATCTGTATTCCGACCGAATACAAATGCAATGAGACAAAATCTACACTGTACTATACTAGCATCCGGCTTAAACCAAAGCCCGCTAGTATTATCCGTCCGATCCTGATCCGTGTAATACCGCACGTATCTGATCGAACCCTGCCATATCTCCATACGGCCTCTACAGCGTTTCGCCCGAAACTTGAGTAACTGAATGTGGGGGACTCTAAAGACTCGTCAATACTATGGCTGTGGATTTAACCACTAGCACGTCAGAGGTATTAGCCATACGTGACGGGCTACCAGCTATTGACCAAAAGGGACGTCGATGAGCGAACTCATCCTGACACTCTACTGAGCCTGTCAGTGACAATATCCGTACAGTCCGGTCCGTTCGTCTATGAGCATCGCATGGCGGGCCTAGGGGGTTGGTAAAAGTCAGACCCCCAAAAGCGGTACAAGTCATGTCGGAGTGTAGCCCAGAACACCCTGAGATACTACTGGAATACCTACCAGTAAATCTCCTGCCTTGGCCAAGGACTTCGTGTAATGGCTCTCCAAGACACTGCGCGACCTCATCCCCAATACCAGGAGAGACGAACCCTTGAAGATCCGCTCACTGCCTCCATGTGGCTCGGGACTGTACCCAACTAAAACCTGTTTGCACGTCTCCTTTGAGCGTGGTAGGGTAGTAATCAAAGTACAGTGGGATCTCACACGAGACAAATGACGATCCCCAGGTCGATGAACTAACCTGTACACATGTCACCAGGGAACTGCTATCTGACGTCAGGTATAACACCAACTAGCATGTTCCCGGTGAGTCCTGTCCGGTGTACTCATAATCCAATTAGCACCTGTATACATCTTAGGTGATCCAACTGACACCAGTGGCTTGTGAGACCGGCCACCGTCCCTCATCGGGGTCTCGACTATATACACTAGTCTACTCTGGAGTATCGATGTCCTGTCTCGAAACTCCCACGACTAGGGACCTTTCAAGGATGTGCTTATAGACTACCAGCTCCCACGTATATGATCGCCCTCATACTGCTGGCAGTCAAGCAAGAATCCTACGGGCTCTATCAATGTGCAATAGTGACCTGTAAGGTCACCTAAAGCAGTACACGATGATAAAGGTAAACCAGATAGCATACTATCATCTTGAGTAAGACTGTCCTACTGGGACAGGTCCTCCCTCAATCATTACAATCATGTGCCTGTGATCCAATAATTGACTCTGAGGGAACTATCTCCAACAATCTCCCACTTTCACTCAAGGCTAATTATTGCGATGTCGCATAATCACAGCCCGTGTGATACCGAACACCCAACTCCTCTACTAGTCTGTCTCACAAAGCTCGTTTGCGAAACTATTGCGTTCGAGGAATAGCCTCAGTGAGTGGATCCGCCTTGAAGTTTCTTTCTATGTCTCTCTATAATCTCAAGTTCGCGGAGAAACCCATCTCCCGAAATGAGCCATACCTGTCTTAGAATGTGTCTGGATGTCTGATGGGACCTAGCTCATAAATGAACTCCAAATCCAAACTTCTTAGACTGTATCGTCAACTGAACTTAATCAGTATCCTGCGCCATGCCTCCCTCAGTATTGCCTTGGACCACCTGTCCAAAATACTGCCCCTCGTCAGAAGGAAAACTATAACTCTGACAACCTCCTTGTTGTCCAGGTCACCTTGGAAGCCTGGAATGATAACTGTCTCCCGAACGAGGCTGTCGTTATCATATCCCAAGAACATCCACTTATGTTCTAAAACTGCTTCCGACTGTTTCTCGAGGATTGGATCAATGTCAACTTATTACATCTAGTGCAAGAACAACATCTGGTGTGGTACTTGACATCTCATGATTGACTCAATTGCCTAAGCAAGTGATCTGTCAATCATGCACATCCCTCTCCCCTTTAGTCTGTAAGACACCTTTAGAGAGGGTGACTCCATCACCTACAGGTACACTACCGTGCCAGGAGTCGTCCATTCTAAATACTCTTAGAATGCTGTCTAAGTACCCTTAATTGGGAAACCACCCAAATCTAGATCTAAAACCATAGATCTAGTAACCAGTATGTCTGATATAATATACAAGTCCCATGTAGAGAAACCACTGTGTGACGACCAAAGTATAACCGATCGTAGTATAGGAATTGTAGGGTTCCTAGGCACTCTAAGGAGGTCTCACAAGGCATCAACCATGCCAATTTCAAATTTTACGGTGCCGAGAAACCCTAGACTAGATCGTTAACTAGAGATTAGGCGAAATATGCAAGTAGTATACAGTTTTACTGCTAAGTGAACGGGGCTACAACCTTTGTAGGTCCGGTCCTCCACCTCCATAGCTCCGTGATGAAGTCCCTCCGCTGTACCCTTCGGATCCCGGACTCTCGCGGTGGTTTCATCGAAAGAATGATCGGGCTAGGTCGTCGACTTCGATGCCGAAGATGATCTACGTCGAGGCAACACAAGATCAAGCTCCCACTTCACCAAGTCATGAAACTTGTGAAGAAAACACCCTATACTACTTGGCAGGAGGTAGAGGATGAAGAAATAGGAAGTGGGTTCACTTTAGAATTGGATTTCTCACTCTTTTTCTCAAGTTGCCATTAATGGTAGCAAGCTTTTCTTCATTGTTGAAGAAGAAGAAGAAGAAGAAAAGAATTATGATAAGAATAAAAAGAATTATCTTATCATATAGCAACCATAGTTAGGTGTAGAGAATAAACTAAGGTTAGGTTTAATGGTTAGGTTAAGGCTAAGAGACAAAATGGTCAAAGCTTCAAAGCTTCATGAAGTTTCATGAAAGAAACAAAAACTAGCCACCATTTTATTCTTGCCTTAAAACGAATTAATAAAAATAAATAGATAAGTAAATCAAAACCCTAACCATTAAGATAACCATGGTTTAATCATACACACTCAAGTTTGCATGTATCATCAAACATGATACAAACTAGTGCACAAAACTATATCACATATACAATGTGCACATCAAGTGAGAAAATCCATCTTAAGTGAACTAATACTAGTTAATGTAAAGTAATATATCAAATATATAATTATACATTAAATCATTAAATCAACACTTGATTTAACGATCCGGTCATATCGCATATAACCGACTAATATCAAGTGTATCAATGTATCGAATCAACACTTGATTCGGTAACCTGGCTATATCACCAATGATACAAATCGCGAGAATAGAATATAGTATCACATACTGGTATAATTCTCGGTCCCGCACATATCTCATATGCGCTCCTATTTCGTTTCGCTTGAGCCAGGAAACCTCTGTGTAGGACTCTAAAGACTCGTCAATACGCCGGCAGCAGGTGATGATCATATCAATCACCCACAAGCCGCAAGCGGTCTGCTAAACATAACGGCCACCCGGGTATTGAGCGATCAGAAGATCGACGATCAAGCCCGCTCACACTCCTGTGAATCCAACCAGTAACACTTGTCGTACAGTCCGGTCTGTTCGTCTGATATGTCTCGCCTAGGGGTGGTAAACATCAGACCCCAGTAGCTCGATAAGTCGTGTCGATATGAGGTCTATAACAGTTCGAGAAACTACTGGTAACACTTACCAGTAAATCTCAGCAACCCTGGCAAGGGATTTCCGGTTATAGCCAATCGAACACAGTGCAACATCAACTCCCTATACCGGGAGAGACGAATCCCCTCCTATCGCTCATTACCTCCATGTGATTCGGGACTGTACCCAAAAGCCACCGTTTTGCACGCCCTCTTGGACATGGTAAGGTGAAAATCAAAGCACAGTGCGAATCACACAAGACTCTATGACGATCTCGGGTCTACAGACTAACCTGTACCAGTGTCACCAGAGAACTGCCATCTGACGTAAGGTATAGTACCATCTGGGAGTTCTCGGCGAGTCCGTCCAGTGTACCCAGTCTCTACTGAGCACCCGTATATCATCTCTGATGTCAAACACCAATGGATATGGGATCATCCATCGCCCATCTGTATGGGTCGAGAAGGTATACGCTAGTCTACTCTGGTATATCGATGCCCCATCTCGATACACCCACGACTAGGGACCTTGAAGGATGTACTTATGGACTACTATGTCCCCACTAGTATGATCCACATCATAGTCCAGGTAGTCAAGTACACATCCTAAGGGCTTTACCAACATGTAACAGAGAGACAATCAGTATACACGTTAAGGTAAAGAGCAACCAGATAGCATACTATTATATCGAGCAAGAAAGTCCTCCCTATATATGTTCCAGCATCCACTACAATATACATCCTATGTATAGTAATGGCCTCTAGGGCATACATATAACTAACAATATCCCACTTGCACTAGGGCCATCTGATAGCAGTGGTTGCAGTATCTCATACTCAACCATCCCATAAAAGTCTCTCTCTGGTAAAAGGCCTTTCGTCAGTGGATTCGCCGTGTTGTCCTCTGAATCTGCTCCCCTAACCTTGATCACCCTGAAGATCAATCATCTCCATGATCAGGTGATACTGCCTTAGAATATGTCTGGATCACTGATGGGACAGGCGTTCCTTGGCATAAGCCACAACTCCATTGTCACACAATGGGAGGAACTAAGTTCATCTCATGAACAAATATACATCCAGACTGCCTCTTTGGTAGCATCTTAAGTAGCGATGTATCCAGCCTTTATCGTCTAGTATGCCATGGTATCTAGCTTGGAACCCTTCCAACATACCGTCCCTTCACTGAAGGTAAAGACAGTGCCTGTGACTGACATTCAGTCGTCCTTATCACTCCGGAACCCTTCCAGTGATTCTCCCCAGGATCAATTCATACCATCTCACTACAGCTAGTGAGTATTCTAACACCCAAATAACATCTATCTCATAGATGAAAACTCAGGATTTAAGAGGTATCACTTTGATCCTATATGGAGAATCCATATGATAAGCGGAGATCGACCGAGCGTAGCATAGGAAACTCCTTCCCTATCAAGAGTATGTCATCCAGGTACTCTACGAGGATCACTACCATACTCCCCACTACCTTTTTGTATATACAAGGTTCATCTACCATTTTGATGATGTCAAACTGTTTGACTAACACATCAAAACAGACGTTCCAACTCCGCGATGCCTGCTTTATCACATAAAACATCTTGCACATGTTTCCGCTGCTTCCACTATTTACGAAGCCCTCTGGCTGTGTACTTATAGACGTTCTCTTCTAAAACATCATTTAGAAAAGCAGTCATGGCACCCAACCGCCAGATATCGTAGTCATGGTATGTAGCCGTGGCAAGTAGGATCTGGATGGACTTAAGCATAGCCACTGGAAAAAGGTTTCATCATTATCCACGCCTGGTCGATGACAAAAACCTTTAACAAGTCTAGCTTTGAAAGTCTCAACTTTTCCATCTACACCAAGTAATCTTCTCAAGATATACTTGCTCCTGATGGGGATTTAACCCTTCATATATAGCAACCAAAGTCCATACTTTGTTGGTGTATAAGGATTCCATCTCAGATCGATAAGCATCCAGCCATTCTTACAGAGTCCCACTCCTGATGGCCAGCTCGAAACTAGTTGGGTCATCATCTCATGATGCAATCCTCGCTCCCACTGTCATAGAGAAACCGAAGTAATTCTCAGGTGGGTGAGGAACCCTACTAGATCGGCGGAGAGGCTGAGGTTCGTTGGTTACTATTGAATCATTCGGTTCTACCAAATCATTAGCTGCAGTTTGTATAGCTGGAACATTTCCAGTCCTACATAACAGACCTTGCCTTGAGCTTGTCCGGATTTTGCTTTTAGACATAGGCCGGACAACCCCAAATCTTAAAAAACTTAAGATATGGGCTCTTCCTTTTCCATATCTCATATGAAGTGGTAGGCAATTGATTTGATTGGAACCCTATTCAATAGGTATGAAACTTCTCAAGCGCATAACACCAAAAAGGTAACTCAGTAGTACTCATCATAGAGCACACCATATCAAATAGGGTGTATCTGCTCTGTCCCGATATACCATCGTGCTATGGTGTATACGGAGGAGTAATGCTGAGAGAGAATCTCATTCTCCTTTAGAATAATCCAGGATTTTCGTGCTCAAGTATTCTCCTCCCTGATCATATCAAAGGACATAATACTTATACCCGTATTGGTTTTCTACTTCTAACTTATATTCTGTGAATATCTCAAAAGGTTCGGACTTGTGTTTCAACAGGAACATATGTCTGAATCTTGAGAGATTATCAGAGAATGTAATGAAATACAAAGAACCGGTCTTGGCATGTGTAGACAGGGGACCTTACATACATCAACATGTATCATCCCAAGAGTTCAACTAACTCTTTCTCTGCTTCCAGTAAACAGAGCTATGGTCATTTTATCTTTGTGACATGATTGGCAAGTTTCATAAGATGTAAATTCAAACTGATTTAAATATGCATCTAAATGTAACTTTAGCTAGTCGGGTCACATTGATCTGACCTAGTCTACAATGCCTCAAGAAGGATTCGTTCATTTCTGAACTCTTCCTCTTGTGTGTGTTCTATATACTAAGAACCGTAGTTGGATTTAGAACTTCAATACTTTTAGATAACGTCCCTGAACCGATCAACTTTTGATATAGGAAATGTTCAAAACATTATCCAACAATACAAAATTTTATCATTTCTTTACTTATAAAGAGACTGATATGATTTTGTATATCAGGTTCGGTATCTAATAACATCCGTTCAGAATCAATGTATTTTTAATACAGGGTGACAGTGACCAACAGACTTGGCTGCAACCCTTGCCCCGTTTTCTGTCTCATGAAACTTATCACCCGTTCTCAGTTCTTTACCTATCTGTAGCCCATGTAACAGATTACATATGCGGGATCCTGATGCGGTATCATATACCCAGGACATAAAGGACATTGAGAAACAGTTCTCTGTAATGAACACACCCGAAGATGATGCATCAACATGCACTTTCTTCGTTTGGACGGCAAGGGAAATCTGGTATTCCCCAATTTCCTGTTCTGTCTTATAACAATTATAAGTTGGAGCGGGACCAACGTTCCCCAGCTCAGTATAACAAGCGGGTTCAGTCAATATATCCGTTTTATTATCTTGATTAAGGCGTGATATGGTCGCTACCTGGAGAGAGAGAGAAGAAAACACTCAGCGTATGCTCTTGCAAGATCAGATTGGTTATTATTTTATCTAATCAGGATGGCTCCCACTGTTTTTATCAAATCTTCCTTCAAACCCTAAAAGGAAAGACTAGCCGGGATTAATTATACGCTACAAGTTCGCCAATCTTTCAGCCAGGCCAGTGTCAGTACTTTGAGGGAGGTTCCCCATGCTTTCGCACGGACCTAATTACGGTAAACCTCGTTTTCCCAGAGGCGTAACCCCATTGACACCTTTCTAGACACCTACTTGATCGACTAATTGTAATGTGTAAAACTCTCCCAGGAGTAACTCTTACTCGCAGTAGGTATCGGGATCTAACTATCTCATAGAAGGTATGCAATCTCATTGCAAATTTCAACACTTGAAATTCCCGATAATTTTGCCCCGAACGATCTATGACCTTGACAAGGTCAACAAAGCATAGACCGCAAGTCAAGTTCAACCCGTCATTTCTTGATTGAATCAAACCCACCCGCACGACCCTTGACAAGGTCAACAAGGCCGCACGACTACCCTAACCCAATCTGCATCATATGCATAAGCAGATAAATACTGGTTAGCTACCGCACACTGCGCCTTGACAAGGTCAACAAACGCAACACGAATACTAAGCAGGACTTATCTGAAATGACGGAGGGCTACGACAGGTTTTTCTGAAAACCTATTGCGTAATGAACTTGATATCATTGTAGGGTCGAATGAATTTTGAAATGGAGTGTTTTTGAGGCTTTTCTAGTTTTGCTAAAGGAGTCACTCCCGGTGAAGGGATCGTCGGTCCTTTCCTCGTCGAATGAGGTGCGGGATATATCACATATATCACTGTGCAAAGCAAAAACTATAGAAGCAATCAAAAGACAAACCGAGAGTTGTAGTATCTGCCAGTTATTGCTAAAGGAGTCACTCCCGGTGAAGGGATATCGGTCCTTTCCTTATCGAATAAGGTGCAGGATGTTCTACAAGAAACACCGCGATGCAAAGCAAGAACTGTAGCTACCTGTTTTATTTAGAAATTCGATTCCATAACATCTTAGGTTTCTTTTCTTTCATTAATCACATTAATGAAGTCCCATCATTTAAGTCACCTAAACATCACAGATAAATACGACGTACACTTATGCCATCCGCATTCGCCTCGATGTCCCCTCGTGCACCGTTAGGTTTGGTAACTAACGGCAGAGCGGGGCAGGGCTAGCGCGGGTGTAACACATAAGTAACGCCTATATAATATATCATATATACTATATATAGTATCTATCACAGAATATCAAATGATCACATCACAGATATCGCAGCAGAAGAATCATATGAAATATTGGATATACTAGGACGTCCGTGTTTTCAATACGAGCCAGTATAAAACACGGATTCCACGGTCGTGATGAATAGCCAAACCCACACCCCTAGACCCCTACGAGAGCGGCAAGCAACCCTACCAATTCTAGAGTTAGGAGACCCGGACTCGACTCCTCGAGTTGGTCTCCCACTGGACTCCAGAACCCGGTTACTTGTGCCCTCCTCCTTGGGTCTATCCTAGTGCGGAAAAGTAAATAATATACAACAACGGTGACAACTTCCGCAACCTGGAAGTGCCCAAAAAAAAAGAATATTACATACAAGTTTTTTACATGAATGAAAATGAAAAACACTCATCTCACATAAAACCCCCCGGCTATTCAAACACGACGATCCAATATAACATATCCAGCAACACATAACATCACATGTCATCAACGTAAGTAAACATGCGTATCCCAATTGTCGTTGACATATAGCAACGAAACCGGCGATATCACATATTACACTTACGGTCACAGAAAAGAAAGTGTAAAACTACAACAATTGGAATCCGCAACCACCTTAGACATCACATGCCTAAACCAATGAATTCCTTAGACATCACATGCCTAACAATTATAAACCCCGCATTTTAGTCTCATTATCGAAAACACTTTTCAATATCAAGTCGGGCAATTCAACAAGATTCCCGGCATATGATCGAATGCTCGTCGCAAACTTTAGTAGACGGCTGCACCCCTGATACCGTCGACGAAGTGCACCAAGACGAAACACCGCTACCGCGAGCACCCTAACGGATGCTTTCGGCGATGGGGTTCTCCTACAGTCACTTGGTCGGGGCTATGGGGTGAGGCTGTATATTAAGTTTACCCGGCAAATATCCGCGTACGCTACGTGATTGCGACGGACTTTTGATCGCATCAAAATTCCGTGGCAACCGATCAAGTGAGACTAAACTGCTATGTTTATAACATTCATTCAGTTATCTCATAACTAATTGTGGATTCCAAATATTGTATCACATTCCAGATAAATAGAAAATGTTAAACTTTCCGATCGAACAATCGAACACCCAAGTTTTCCCGATACAGCTCAACACATGAAATAAGTTTAAAAACATTCACTTCGTGCCTCAGTACCAACGGTCCAGCCGTAGAAGGGTCAAGCCAACGCCTCACATGTGGCACGCCGTACTTCCTCAAACCCGAAGGTTCAAAGGGCAGTTCAAGACGGTCACATAATCGAGTTATGCTTTGTTGTCTTCTAGAGGGTCCATCGCGTTACTTGCACTACTTGGAACGTCATTAAACTATGGAAAAATCCAACGATTGGAAATTTCCCGGCAGGGGAAAAAGTGGGTATTTATATCCGGTCGAACTTTTTAACATATTCTAAAATTACCCGGAAAAGCACATAGACAAAGTTTGAAATTTCCGATCGAATCATCGAAGCCCCAAAACACCCCAGAAAACTCAACTCTTGAGTGAAAATTAAAAAATCCCAGAAAACTCAGCACCTCAAGAAACAAATTACTGTGCAAAAATTGAAGGCTGACGTCATCAAATGGCCGCGGAACCGTCGCAGAAGCCAGGCTTCTGCTGCGGTTCCGCCGCGCTTTGGACGTATCACTTTGTCGTTTTGCACTGTAATTCTTCGAACTTCTTGCTGAATTTTTTAAGCATTTTTAATCTGGAAAAAACCCAGTTTTGAAAAAATGTACAGAGAGGGGTCTTCGGTTAGGGTTTCGAGTTCGAACAGACTTCTAACTTCGTCTACTCATCGCCTAAGGCTCTAGCTAGGCTCTAATACCACTGTAGGGTTCCTAGGCACTCTAAGGAGGTCTCACAAGGCATCAACCATGCCAATTTCAAATTTTACGGTGCCGAGAAACCCTAGACTAGATCGTTAACTAGAGATTAGGCGAAACATGCAAGTAGTAAACAGTTTTACTGCTAAGTGAACGGGGCTACAACCTTTGTAGGTCCGGTCCTCCACCTCCATAGCTCCGTGATGAAGTCCCTCCGCTGTACCCTTCGGATCCCGGACTCTCGCGGTGGTTTCATCGAAAGAATGATCGGGCTAGGTCGTCGACTTCGATGCCGAAGATGATCTACGTCGAGGCAACACAAGATCAAGCTCCCACTTCACCAAGTCATGAAACTTGTGAAGAAAACACCCTATACTACTTGGCAGGAGATAGAGGATGAATAAATAGGAAGTGGGTTCACTTTAGAATTGGATTTCTCACTCTTTTTCTCAAGTTGCCATTAATGGTAGCAAGCTTTTCTTCATTGTTGAAGAAGAAGAAGAAGAAAAGAATTATGATAAGAATAAAAAGAATTATCTTATCATATAGCAATCATAGTTAGGTGTAGAGAATAAACTAAGGTTAGGTTTAATGGTTAGGTTAAGGCTAAGAGACAAAATGGTCAAAGCTTCAAAGCTTCATGAAGTTTCATGAAAGAAACAAAAACTAGCCACCATTTTATTCTTGCCTTAAAATGAATTAATAAAAATAAATAGATAAGTAAATCAAAACCCTAACCATTAAGATAACCATGGTATAATCATACACACTCAAGTTTGCATGTATCATCAAACATGATACAAACTAGTGCACAAAACTATATCACATATACAATGTGCACATCAAGTGAGAAAATCCATCTTAAGTGAACTAATACTAGTTAATGTAAAGTAATATATCAAAAATATAATTATACATTAAATCATTAAATCAACACTTGATTTAACGATCCGGTCATATCGCATATAACCGACTAATATCAAGTGTATCAATGTATCGAATCAACACTTGATTCGGTAACCCGGCTATATCACATATAACCGACCAATGATACAAATCGCGAGAATAGAATACAGTATCACATACTGGTATAATTCTCGGCCCCGCACATATCTCATATGCGCTCCTATTTCGTTTCGCTTGAGCCAGGAAACCTCTGTGTAGGACTCTAAAAACTCGTCAATACGCCGGCAGCAGGTGATGATCATATCAATCACCCACAAGCCGCAAGCGGTCTGCTAAACGTAACGGTCACCCGGGTATTGAGCGATCAGAAGATCGACGAGCAAGCCCGCTCACACTCCTATGAATCCAACCAGTAACACTTGCCGTACAGTCCGGTCTTTTCGTCTGATATGTCGCATATCTCGCCTAGGGGTGGTAAACATCAGACCCCAGTAGCTCGATAAGTCGTGTCGATATGAGGTCTATAACAGTTCGAGAAACTACTGGTAACACTTACCAGTAAATCTCAGCAACCCTGGCCAGGCATTTCCGGTTATAGCCAATCGAACACAGTGCAACATGAACTCCCTATACCGGGAGAGACGAATCCCCTCCTATCGCTCATTGCCTCCATGTGATTCGGGACTGTACCCAAAAGCCACCGTTTTGCACGCTCTCTTGGACGTGGTAAGGTGGAAATCAAAGCACAGTGGGAATCACACAAGACTCTATGACGATCTCGGGTCTACAGACTAACCTGTACCAGTGTCACCAGAGAACTGCCATCTGACGTAAGGTATAGTACCATCTGGGAGTTCTCGGCGAGTCCTTCCAGTGTACCCAGTCTCTACTGAGCACCCATATATCATCTCTGATGTCAAACACCAATGGATATGGGATCATCCATCGCCCATCTGTATGGGTTGAGAAGGTATACGCTAGTCTACTCTGGTATATCGATGCCCCGTCTCGATACACCCACGACTAGGGACCTTGAAGGATGTACTTATGGACTACCATGTCCCCACTAGTATGATCCGCATCATAGTCCAGGTCGTCAAGTACACATCCTAAGGGCTTTACCAACATGTAACAGAGAGACAATCAATATACACGTTAAGGTAAAGAGCAACCAGATAGCATACTATCATGTCGAGCAAGAAAGTCCTCCCTATATATGTCCCAGCATCCACTACAATATACATCCTATGTATAGTAATGGCCTCTAGGGCATACATATAACTAACAGGAATATCACTTCCTACTCTGTATATGTCATCCAAATACCATGACATCACACCCTACTACCTTCTCAACAGATCCATCCCCTATTCTGATGAAGTCAAACCTATGACTGTCACATCAGAAATAGATGATCTATCTTCTCTATATCTGCTTTAGTCTATAAATAGACATAAGCCACTTGTCCACCAATGCTTCCGCTGCTCCCACTGACTATGACAACCCTCTGGCAGAGTCATATACACGTACACTTCTAAAGCAAGTTTAGAACGACGCTATACTCATCCTCTTGCCGGGTCTCACGGTCTAGAACAACAGCAATGGCAAGTCTGGGTAAACAAGAACCTCCCTGTCACCGTCCTTGAGGCTACCGGAGTACCTCTCGGGTGCCTGAGGTTACCCACCTTATCTGCGGAGTGGCCAATGGAATGTCAAACCAGATTGAATCTTTAGGTTCCTTATCAAATCTTCAGTAATCGTTTGCGGTTCTGGAATTACTTCCAGTTCTACCATACTCCCACTTCTGTTTTCTGAAAAAAATCCATTTTATTAAAACTGTGGCGAGTCTAGAACAATATTTCTATTGATCTTCCAGATGGTAGAAAGTCAACCCTCGTCATAGCCTGGGTCAACCCACAAACAACCATTATAGAAACATGCCTTGAGTTGTCCAGTGTCTGGTTTTAATCATAAGCCGGACAACTCCCCGTACCTTAACATCGTTAAGATATGAACTGTTCAATATCCAATATAAAACCAGAGGCACTGATTTAATTGAACCAGATTCAAATCATGCATCTATCTCCAGTGCATGTCAACTAAATGGAAAGAGGCCGATCAGCGTTACTCAACTTAGGAATGCTTCCAATTATGAGTAACCTGAAAGAGAAGCAAGTTCTCTTAATCATTACTATCAACTGAACACCATACACAAGTATCTACATCTTCGATCACTTTGAAGAATCCCGATACTTGCAATACCTGGTTCTCTACTTTATTCAAATACCTATAACTTCTCAAAATTCGGACCCTGTGTTTCCACGAAACACCTGTCTAAAAACTAGAGAAGTCATAAGTAAACCGAATATAGTACGAGGACCAACCCCTCTGTCCTGATGGACCCTGGACAACATACAATACTCTGTATAAGTCCCTTGAGTCTGATAACTAATTCACTGTGTGTCGTAGGTTGAAAACTGTACTTATGGTTAAGAAGAATTACACCGCCGTTTAATGCTCCTTACCTAACCATCTACTGATATAGGTAAATGTCACAGACATAATTTCAAAAAGGTATATCTCACTCTATGAAATATAGACGTACAGATTTATCAATTTGAAATTGGTGCATAACAGCGGATATTCAAAACCAAATATTTGCCGACCGGCAAACAACCCAGGTGACTTCCTTAAATATCACTGATTATAACGAATCCCAATATAATGAGGATGATCACCCAATTCCCAATAACTTACTCCCACTCATCATCTGTAAAACCATACAGATGTGAGAATCATACCTGGTAAATACATACCCTGGAGTAAGTATCTAATCGGGAAATCAGTTTTCTTTTAACAGTACACAGTGAAACTGAAACATTGAAATGTTTCGATGGGGTATCCCGGTATTCCTAGTAATGCCTCTTCCATTATCCAGATTCACAACTGTAACCGTGTAATTCTTTGCCATCTCTCCAAATCCCTTTATATGTCTTTAGTCATTACCTTCTGTACACCCCTTTAGGCCAAATGGTTTTCTTCCTTCCCTACCGTTCGGCACCAGCCTATGGTTTGGAAGAAGACTATCCAATAAGCATAATGGGTGTACTGTCCTAATCCTAGGAGCACTCGCAATGCGAGAGAAAGTGAAGATAAAAGACAACCGAATAAACCTTATTCCTATTTCTCCTGAACCAGAATCCATCCCCGAACTGGAACAAGTTCCTTTCGAGTTCGTATATAACCATACGATGGAGTATCCAATAAACTGTGGATCTTCGTAGTGATACAGAGTGTTCTGGAGAAATACAAAGGTGATTTTAGGATTGGCGAAGAAATACTTGGTTTGGTCGTGAATAGTAGTCGCAGTTTACTTTGCTCTCTTACTAATCCCTTGCTTTGTCTTAACTTAATACCTTCTGCACACCATCGTTATGCTAATTGGTTTTCTTTATTCCCCACCGTTCGGCACCAGCCTAAGATTTGGAAGAAGACTATCCAATTTGCGTAATGGGTGTACTACTCCTAAACCAAGGAGTACTCGCAACCTGAGAGAAGGTAAAAGGAAAAGACAACTGAATAGTCCTATCCGTTTTCTCCAGAACCGGAAACCATCCTCGAATAAATTCCTTCGAGTTCGTATATAACCATACGATGGTTTTGTCCAATGGAAGTGGACGTTCGTAGTAGTACGGGGTATCCTGGAGAAAAGGGTAAAAGTGGGAGTGGCAATGAGGTTAGCAACTCTGACAATCCAAAAGCCAGTGTTTAAGAAGGTTCGGTCAACTTGGTCACTGATTCATAGTCTTAGGGTAGGGTCAATGGTCGCTGCCAAAGAGAGAGAGAAAAGATACACTCAGCGTATACTCTAACCTAGATCAGAATGGTTACCAATTTATCTAATCTGGAAACCTCCCACTGTCACCTCAAATTCTCCTCCAAACCTGAAAGAAGAATTAGTCGGGGTCACCCGAGGAGTAAACTAACTCATCAGTGGGAATCGGGATCCAACTATCATCGCATGATAATGTGACGGAATCCGCTCACATCATCACACTCCAGAAGGTATGCGCATACCTGGCAAGTTTCAGTTTCTTTAGAAACTCCCGATGTGATTTTTGCCCCATGCTCTTATGACCTTGGCGTGAGGTCAAAATATCATAAGTCACATGTCAAGTTCTACCCATCATTGTCCAGGTTAATTTAAACCCACCCGTACATACCCTTGACGTAGGCCAAAATAGCAGTACGACTGTCCCAAACCAACGCATCTATCTATGGAACAGATAAATACCCGGCATCTACCAAACACTATGCCTTGACGTGAGGTCAAAATACACAGCTTGAATACTACCGAATATTTAATTGAAATGACGGAGGGCTACGAATGGTTTCTGGCGAAAACCTTTAACGTAATGAACTTGATATCGTTGAAGGAACCAGATAGCTTTTATGAAAATATAGTAACGAAAAACCTTCGCTAAAGAGGTCACTCCCGGTGAAGGGATCTCGGCTCTTTCCCCGTGGGATGGGGTGCAGGATATTCCAACTGAATACCACGATGCAAAGCAAAAGTAATCGGCTATAGTGAAGTTATTGCCCTGACGCAAACTTTTGTCCAAGGGGTCACTCCCGGTGAAGGGATCTCGGCCCTTGCCTCGTCGACTGAGGAGCATGATATTCCAACTGAATATGTCACGACCCGCAGGGTACGGAACGTGACTGGCACTTAAGTTTACGAAACATCTAAAGGCGTCCGTAAAATAAGTAAGCCAAAAGCCCAGAAACAAAACCAATTAAGCAAAAGAGTGAAGAAAACCCAAACATTTGAAAGCAAGTTTATCAAATAAGTCATATAAAACCCCTTTTTAAAAACAATACTAATTTTTCCGAAAATTTCGGCAGAGTCTCCTTTGTAAATACTGGCCCCCAAAAATGGGTACAACGAGAATATATGAAAAACCAACAAATAAGGCATCCCCAAGCGGGAGCTAGCTCTTCGCCATAAGGCGGTCACAAATCCCACGCAATGTAAATGACAGCAAGCATAATAATCATAAGGAAGCATGAAAAAGTAGCATGTCGGCTCAAGTGAGCTCGACCCCAAAATACAACATAAAATCCACAAACCTCACAGTCTCATCTCTAGGTCAATATACAATAATCTGGTGGAAACAGTAGATGGAGTACACTAGATACAAGAATATACAAGGTGGTACAAAATAAATAACATAACCCACCTATGAGCAAATCTCGAGCTCAGGCAAAAGAGGCAAAAGAACAAGTGCGCCCGCCGCTACTGAACTGACGGAGCGGACCTGCAAAAGACTGTGGCACAACGGGGGTGAGTTGCCAACTCGTGAATAATAAATAACATCTACAAAGGCTATCGTATGCATGCACACAAGCATCCTAGCATCTATAATACAGGTATGACTGGATACACTAGCAGGTGTGTATACAACATCAGTGTACTAATATGTATGCAACATGAATATCTGAGGTCTCAATAGGTATATATAAGAAACATTTTATCTCTTTTTGTTTTTGAAACTCTTATAGAATGCCAGCATAATACTCAAAGAATCGACGAGAACCGGTGTCCAGCAACGACACCCCAAAAGCTGTCTCAAATCTCATAAATGTATCTCTGGCCTCAGCCGTCCGGCTGACCCATCTCAAATATCAATATCTCATCATCTAGCGGCCACGGTCGGTATCCTCTGGATATCCGCCGTCCCAAACAGTCACCGGAAGGTAATCCGTCCCCTGCCAGGCTCAACGTCATCACCACATTCCTCTTGCCCCGGGGTACCTTACCGGGCCCACCATGTACCCGTGCCGGTTCCTCCACTCCTCGACACGGATTTCCAAATCCAAAGCAAACTCATGGTGGATGAAACTTACATCACTAGAAAACCGCAATTTACATATTTTAAAAATATAATAAGTTTAGAAATTTTGCGGCTTTCCCCCGAAATCCAGCAATATCATAAAATCTCAAGAAATCCTCATAAGTGCATATATCAATGATAATGAATGCGTATGATATCAATAATCAAGTTGCGATGTGTGATTAATGTATTAAGCATGAACAATTAATATGATGAAGTTCATGCACATGAATAGCAATACTACGGTTTCATTCTTAAGGAATTAAAGGCAATAGTACCAGTTTAAGCATCAATTAGTAAAAGGTTTAAATTTAAAAGTTATCTAGTGTGGTGGCATGGCAATTACCAGGGTGTGTGTGTAAACATGAATAGTGCTCGTGCTGCATATAAAAACCTGGTAATGGTGCATGTGTCCTACAATTGAGTTTGCGTATATGGGTATAACATATTGATCTAATTGCAGCAATTATCATGCCAGTAATATTATTCTAATGTCACAAGAGGTTATCCAGTTTACTATTTTTCAGTTTACTAAATCTATCGGGCGACTTGCGCCATCCAAACGATCGTCCCCCGTAGATGTTAAATCTACTCACCGGGATCCCTGGCTAGCTGTGTCCAATCACCGCCTTTCCCTTTCGCGCCGCGTCTGACGTCTCCGCGACCGAACCTGGAATTTACATCAAAACCAAATATAAGGTTACATATCAAGAACGACGCAAAACCCCAACGAAACTACTAAAGTTCGCTAGCTAGGTACAACATGCACAAAGTGCGCGGAACACACGCGAAAATCGCAAAAACTGCCAAAAAAACGCCGATTTGGTCGCCCGGCAAAACTAAAACCCGACTACCCAACAATCCGCACTCACGCATCCTAAAAGTCGTAGGACAAGCCATTACAATCATCAAGATATCGAAAATAATCCATCACATAATTTATACAAAAATCTAGTAAGCAGATACATTCCAAAATCGGTCCAAAAATCGCCGATTTGCGACAAAACGACTACAATATAGCACAATTACCTAAGCACAGTACAAGCAACCTACAAACACTAATTACAACACAAAAGCAATGATTCCAATCCTATTTTCCATAAACAACCATTCTTGAATTTAAAACCTAGCAAAATCCAATTCAATTTCCACACTTGAAAACTTAATTTAACACAACAAAAGCCCACTTAAGAAAATTAACCTCTTAGGTTAGGTTAGCAAAATACAAGATAGCAATTTAGGTTTAATCAACTAAATAATGTTTTCTAAAACTTAATCAACTCACTAATCATGTTTCACAATCCAAGTCCACACAAAAACCCTCTCTTGAAAATCCTAAAACAACAATTTCACACTTCTAAATTTAACTAAATTAGCATAATTAAAGACTACATCAACAAGGTAACTATATAGATTAGGTAATTAACCACTAGATTAATTATAAAACAATCTAATTAACTATTATGGCTACAAAACCCTAGCTAAACAAACTACTCTTTTTTTTTAAACTAGATTAGAAATTATTTAACTTTTAACACTAAACCATGCATTTAAAGGAATTTAGCAACAAAAGAAAGTAACTTTGATGGAATTATACCTCACTTGAGATCTAGAAAGAATGGATTTTGCTCCAAGTGATGGCCTCAAGCACCAAGATCCAAGCAAGAATGGCTAAGGAAAGGATAGCATAAGGATTTTTGTTTGGATTTTTGAATAAAGTGTGGATTTTGATATGTTTTCTTGAAGAAATTGAAGGAAAATGAAAAAAAAAAGAGAGGAAGAAGAGGGTATGCAGGTTTTCGGCCAGAGGAGGAATGGGGGAGGGTGTTGGCAAGTGGGGAAAGTCATGGTCAAGTCCACAAAAGTCAATGTATCATACTTTATCCATTATATTTAAATTAATTCCATAAACTATCAAATTCAACTCAAGAAGTCAACTCAAGAAATGAGGCCAGAAATTTCTGGTCTCACACAAGGTGGGGCTGTCCTAGGGCTGAGGAAAAAGAGAGAGGGGTTTTACAAAAGAAATTTTATGCAAAAAGGCCCCCTACAACTCAGAAATTGCAAGTTTTAGCTCAAAATTCAATAAATTCGTTTCAAATCATAAAAATTTGTTAAAAATCAAAATAAATTACTAAAAATTTGTGTTATCACTAGATTATAATTATCATAATTTTAGAGATTAAAATTAGCCCGAAAAAATTTGTATTTATCGCTTATTTAATTTATTTTCTTACCGGCTTAAAATAATATTAAAAAATTGAAAAATTACGGAAATTTTTTAAACGACCAGAATTTCATAATTAACTCATTAGCTACTAAAAACAAGCAATTACCTATCCATTTTAAGTATAATTAGCCCTAAACTGCAAAATAACAAGAAAGACGGTTTTCGGAAAAATACCGAATTTTCACCGAATTTCAGGAAAACACCAAAACGACTTTTCAAGACGCTACAATCATCCCCCCTTAAAGAAATTCGGTCCCCGAATTTAAAAATATAGCTACGCGTACCTTCGAAGAGATGGGGATATTTCTTCCTCATCTCGCCCTCGGTCTCCCAGGTAACCTCCTCGCTGCTCGGGCTACGCCAAAGGACCTTGACGGTTGGTATAATCTTTCGACCTCAACTTCTTCACCTGCCGATCCAGGATGGCCACCGGCTGCTCTGCAAAAGAAAGGTCACGCTCTAGCGGGACTGTCGGGTGCTGAATCGCATGCGAAGGGTCGTGAAGGTACTTGCGGAGCATCGAAACATGGAAGACGGGGTGAACATCGGGAAAGCTGGGAGGAAGAGCCAAACGATATGCAACAGCGCCGACACGCTCGAGGATCTCGAAGGGACCTACGAATCTAGGGCTAAGCTTCCCCTTTCGCCCAAAACGCATCACGCCCTTCATTGGAGAGACCTTCAGAAAAACATGGTCGCCAACTGCGAACTCTAATCTGCGACGGCGCCTGTCTGCATAGGATTTCTGTCTGCTCTGAGCCGCTCTCATCCGGTCTCGGATCAACTGGATCTTCGATGTCGTCTCCTCAACAAGCTGCGGCCCCAAAATACTGCTCTCGCTGAGCTCTGTCCAACAAACGGGCGATCTGCATCTCCTCCCATACAATGCCTCGAAAGGTGCCATCTGAATAGTATCCTGGAAGCTGTTGTTGTAGGAGAACTCCACTAGAGGTAAATGACGATCCCAGCTACCACCAAAGTCTAAAACGCACGCTCTGAGCATGTCCTCGAGAGTCTGAATGGTCCGCTCTGACTGTCCGTCTGTCTGCGGATGAAACGCTGTGCTGAAGCTCAAACGAGTGCCAAAAGCCTCCTGAAGTCTCTGCCAAAGTCGGCTGGTGAACTGAGTGCCTCGATCTGACACGATATAAGTCGGTACGCCATGTAGTCGCACGATCTCGTCAATATAGAGCTGAGCATACTGAGCGAAGCTGAAAGTCGTCTTCACTGGCAGGAAGTGAGCCGCTTTCGTCAATCTATCCACGATCACCCAAATGGAGTCGTACCCTCGACTGGTCCTGGGTAGACCCACAACGAAATCCATCGAAATCTGTTCCCATTTCCACTCTGGAATGGGTAACGGCTGTAGCTCTCCTGCGGGCCTCTGGTGCTCGGCCTTGACTTGCTGACAAGTCAGGCATCTCGAAACGAACTCTGCAATGTCCCTCTTCATCCCGTCCCACCAGTAGGTCTCTCTCATATCATGGTACATCTTGGTGGAACCGGGGTGGACACTATACACTGATCGGTGTGCCTCCTCAAGAATGTCGCGCCGCAATCCATCAGCATCTGGTACGCACAGTCTAGATCCATATCGTAAAATCCCCTGATCGTCAACCACGAACTCGGAAAATCTGCCCTGTCCCATCTGTGCCATGATCTCTGAGCAACGGTCGTCACTGCGCTGTGCCTCATATATACGGTCAAGCAACTGTGGGCGTACACGAACATACGCGAGCTGTCCCCCTGTCTGAGTGAACTCGAACTCAACTCGGCTGTCGCATAACATCTGCCAATCTGCTGACGACTGCCTCTGAACTACGCGCAAAAAGGATAGACTACCCCCGGGCCTCCTACTCAACGCATCTGCCACCACATTCGCCTTGCCGGGGTGATATAAGATCTCGCAGTCGTAGTCTTTCACCAACTCCATCCAACGACGCTGTCTGAGGTTCAGGTCTCGCTGCTGAAATATGTACTTTAAGCTCTTGTGATCGGTGAATATCTGACACGACTCGCCGTACAGGTAATGTCGCCAAATCTTCAGTGCAAAGACCACTGCAGCCATCTCCAAATCATGAGTGGGATAGTTCTGTTCATGCTTCTTCAACTGTCGAGAAGCATAAGCGATCACCCGGCCATGCTGCATCAAAACGCATCCTAATCCCACTCGCGAAGCATCACAGTAGACAACAAATCCGCCTGATCCCGAAGGTAAAGATAATACCGGCGCCGTAGTCAAACAAGTCCGTAGCTGCTGAAAACTGCGCTCGCACTCCTCTGTCCAGACGAAAGGAACTCCCTTCCGGGTCAAACCGGTCAACGGTGCAGCTATACGGGAGAAGTCCTGAACAAAACGACTGTAGTAGCCCGCCAAGCCTAGAAAACTACGGATCTCAGTAACCGATTTAGGTCGGGGCCACTGCTGAACGGCCTCAATCTTCTTCGGGTCCACACAAATGCCCTCTCTCGTAACCACGTGACCCAAGAATCCGACGCTGTCCAGCCAGAATGCACACTTGGAGAACTTTGCGAACAGCTGGTGCTCCCTCAGGGTCTGTAACGTAATCCGCAAGTGCTGCTCGTGCTCCTTTCTGCTCCGGGAGTACACCAAGATATCGTCGATAAACACGATGATGAACAAGTCAAGATACGGCCTGAATGTACGGTTCATCAAATCCATAAATGCTGCTGGGGCGTTGGTGAGTCCAAACGACATCACCAAAAACTCGTAGTGGCCGTAGCGCGTACGGAAAGCTGTCCTCGGTATATCCTCCTGTCGAACTCGCAGCTGATGGTATCCTGATCGCAAGTCGATCCTCGAAAAATACCCCGCACCCTGAAGCTGGTCGAACAAATCATCAATGCGCGGCAACGGATATCTGTTCCGAACGGTAACTTTGTTCAGCTGGCGGTAGTCGATACATAAGCGCAAACTTCCATCCTTCTTCTTGACAAACAGGACCGGAGCACCCCACGGAGAAACACTAGGTCGAATAAGCCCCTTATCTAACAAATCCTGCAACTGATCCTTCAGCTCTCGAAGCTCTGCCGGGGCCATCCGATAAGGCGGTATAGAAATAGGCCCCGAACCAGGAATCAAATCAATGCAGAACTCAACATCGCGCTCAGGCGGTAGCCCAGGTAGCTCATCAGGGAAAACATCAGGGAACTCACAAACTACCGGGACCCGGTCTAACGGAACCTCTGCAGCTCGAGTATCACAAACAAACGCTAAGAATCCCTGACATCCCTTCCGCAAGAGCTGACCAGCGCGAAGAGACGAAATTAAGCTGGGAAGGGCGACACTACGGTCTCCCTGAATAACAAGGACTGGCTCTCCCGGAAAGCTAAATCTGACTGCCTTCTCACGGCAGTCCACCGAAGCATAACCAGTGGCTAGCCAATCCATGCCCAGAAGCACATCAAAGTCCAACATATCGAGGAGTATCAAATCAACTGATGAATCCCTCTCCCCGATACGAACGGAACACAAACGAAATACAAACCGAGCGACAAACGACTCGCCTACCGGAGTAATAACAACAAGCGGCTGATCTAACGACGACGACTCACGGCCCAACATCGGTGCAAAGTGTGTAGATACGTACGAATGTGTGGAACCTGGGTCGAATAATACCCGTGCGTCGAAAGAACAAACTGGCAAAGTACCTGTCACAACGGCATTGGATGCCTGCGCATCCTGCGGTGTCAAAGCAAATACTCGGGCCTGTCCTCCACCGATAGCGGGCTGACCTCGACCTCGGCCTCTGCCTCCTCGTCCTCTCTGAACAGGACCGCTGCGTCCACGGCCTCTGGGTGCACCTAACTGGCGTGGAGCATCGCCTGGGGTAGGAAGTAGGGCTCTCTGAGGAGGGGGTGGTGATGGTGGTAGGGTCACATGCGGAACTGTCGCTGCTCCCTGTCGTCTCACTGGACAGTCTCTGACAAGATGGTGCAGACTCCCGCACCCAAAACATCCTGGCGACGGCTGCTGCCCCTGGGGATAAGAACCATATAACTGTCCCCGCCCAAATCCTCTGCCAGGCCTATCTCTCGGAAAGAATCTGGCGCGCTGCCTCTGAGACGGTACATCGGTGCGCATCCTCTTCGGCCCAGAAACGGCCGAAGTCCGTGATATGCGTGCCTCCATCCGCAATGCCGTATCCATAGTAGCTGAATAAGTGTCGTAGTGCTGGGCGCCAATGGCAAGATATAGCTGGGCATCAAGTCCCTGTACGAACCTCTTCACCATCTTCTCCTCGGTATCCACCAAATACTGAGCATATCACGATAACTGTGTAAACTGGATGTCATACTCAGACACCGTCATCCCAGGTGTCTTGATTAAGGCCTCGAAGCTGCGAGCTCTGGCGTCACGAACGCTCTCTGGAAGGAAACGGGCTAGAAAGACCGCTGTAAACTCGACCCAAGTCATAGGCGGTAGATCTGCAGCTCGACCTCTCAAGACTGACTCCCACCATGTCTGCGCGAGACCCTCTAGTCGGAAACTCGCAAGCTCTACCCATCGATCATCCGAACATCTCAGCGAACGTCAGATCCTGGCTAAACTGTCAAGAAACGTCTGTGGGTCCTCCGCTGCCTCAGTGCCGGTGAATACTGGAGGTCTCAGCCTCATGAAATCCTGTAGTGAAACCGGAATGGCCACGGTGGTAGTAGTAGGAGCAGGTATCATGGTCGTCTGTGATGTAGTAGGTACGTCATCCGGCCTCGGTGTACGACTGGCTGCAACTAGGGATCCTACCATCTGACGTAGCTCCTGCATGCCTCCCATCATCTGTCGCAACTCCTCCATACCGGTCTCGAGCCTATCCATACGGCCTGGGGAAGGTGGATCGGTCTGTCCCTGCGGCGTAGGCATACCACCCTGCTCAGTCCTAGTCTCGGACGAGCCAGCTCGAATCTCGTCTCTGGCGGCAGCCCTCTGTGCCCTCGTAGCCTTCGGCGGCATAGTGGTTGTTACAGGAAACTGATAGTAAGGACAGTGCAATAGGATCATAGGATACACGGAATCGAAGAAGGAATTTTTTTCAAGCAAGTATATCCTAAAGTCACTTCGGCGGAGTACCGTATCGTAAGTATGCCGCGGACATACGCACGCTACGTTACCCTGCTTAAGTCACTTACTCCATCTACCAAGGGTCATCCTACACTCACAAAGGTAAAACCTATCGCTCTGATACCAACTTTGTCACGACCCGCAGGGTACGGAACGTGACTGGCACTTAAGTTTACGAAACGTCTAAAGGCGTCCATAAAATAAGTAAGCCAAAAGCCCAGAAACAAAACCAATTAAGCAAAAGAGTGAAGAAAACCCAAACATTTGAAAGCAATTTTATCAAATAAGTCATATAAAACCCCTTTTTAAAAACAATACTAATTTTTCCGAAAATTTCGGCAGAGTCTCCTTTGTAAATACTGGCCCCCAAAAATGGGTACAACGAGAATATATGAAAAACCAACAAATAAGGCATCCCCAAGCGGGAGCTAGCTCTTCGCCATAAGGCGGTCACAAATCCCACGCAATGTAAATGACAGCAAGCATAATAATCATAAGGAAGCATGAAAAAGTAGCATGTCGGCTCAAGTGAGCTCGACCCCAAAATACAGCATAAAATCCACAAACCTCACAGTCTCATCTCTAGGTCAATATACAATAATCTGGTGGAAACAGTAGATGGAGTACACTAGATACAAGAATATACAAGGTGGTACAAAATAAATAACATAACCCACCTATGAGCAAATCTCGAGCTCAGGCAAAAGAGGCAAAAGAACAAGTGCGCCCGCCGCTACTGAACTGACGGAGCGGACATGCAAAAGACTGTGGCACAACGGGGGTGAGTTGCCAACTCGTGAGTAATAAATAACATCTACAAAGGCTATCGTATGCATGCACACAAGCATCCTAGCATCTATAATACAGGTATGACTGGATGCACTAGCAGGTGTGTATACAACATCAGTGTACTAATATGTATGCAACATGAATATCTGAGGTCTCAATAGGTATATATAAGAAACATTTTATCTCTTTTTGTTTTTGAAACTCTTATAGAATGCCAGCATAATACTCAAAGAATCGACGAGAACCGGTGTCCAGCAACGACACCCCAAAAGCTGTCTCAAATCTCATAAATGTATCTCTGGCCTCAGCCGTCCGGCTGACCCATCTCAAATATCAATATCTCATCATCTAGCGGCCACGGTCGGTATCCTCTGGATATCCGCCGTCCCAAACAGTCACCGGTAGGTAATCCGTCCCCTGCCAGGCTCAACGTCATCACCACATTCCTCTTGCCCCGGGGTACCTTACCGGGCCCACCATGTAACCGTGCCGGTTCCTCCACTCCTCGACACGGATTTCCAAATCCACAGCAAACTCATGGTGGACGACACTTACATCACTAGAAAACCGCAATTTACATATTTTAAAAATATAATAAGTTTAGAAATTTTGTGGCTTTCCCCCGAAATCCAGCAATATCATAAAATCTCAAGAAATCCTCATAAGTGCATATATCAATGATAATGAATGCGTATGATATCAATAATCAAGTTGCGATGTGTGATTAATGTATTAAGCATGAACAATTAATATGATGAAGTTTATGCACATGAATAGCAATACTACGGTTTCATTCTTAAGGAATTAAAGGCAATAGTACCAGTTTAAGCATCAATTAGTAAAAGGTTTAAATTTAAAAGTTATCTAGTGTGGTGGCATGGCAATTACCAGGGTGTGTGTGTAAACATGAATAGTGCTCGTGCTGCATATAAAAACCTGGTAATGGTGCATGTGTCCTACAATTGAGTTTGCGTATATGGGTATAACATATTGATCTAATTGCAGCAATTATCATGCCAGTAATATTATTCTAATGTCACAAGAGGTTATCCAGTTTACTATTTTTCAGTTTACTAAATCTATCGGGCGACTTGCGCCATCCAAACGATCGTCCCCCGTAGATGTTAAATCTACTCACCGGGATCCCTGGCTAGCTGTGTCCAATCACCGCCTTTCCCTTTCGCGCCGCGTCTGACGTCTCCGCGACCGAACCTGGAATTTACATCAATACCAAATATAAGGTTACATATCAAGAACGACGCAAAACCCCAACGAAACTACTAAAGTTCGCTAGCTAGGTACAACATGCACAAAGTGCGCGGAACACACGCGAAAATCGCAAAAACTGCCAAAAAAACGCCGATTTGGTCGCCCGGCAAAACTAAAACCCGACTACCCAACAATCTGCACTCACGCATCCTAAAAGTCGTAGGACAAGCCATTACAATCATCAAGATATCGAAAATAATCCATCACATAATTTATACAAAAATCTAGTAAGCAGATACATTCCAAAATCGGTCCAAAAATCGCCGATTTGCGACAAAACGACTACAATATAGCACAATTACCCAAGCACACTACAAGCAATCTACAAACACTAATTACAACACAAAAGCAATGATTCCAATCCTATTTTCCACAAACAACCATTCTTGAATTTAAAACCTAGCAAAATCCAATTCAATTTCCACACTTGAAAACTTAATTTAACACAACAAAAGCCCACTTAAGAAAATTAACCTCTTAGGTTAGGTTAGCAAAATACAAGATAGCAATTTAGGTTTAATCAACTAAATAATGTTTTCTAAAACTTAATCAACTCACTAATCATGTTTCACAATCCAATTCCACACAAAAACCCTCTCTTGAAAATCCTAAAACAACAATTTCACACTTCTAAATTTAACTAAATTAGCATAATTAAAGACTACATCAACAAGGTAACTATATAGATTAGTTAATTAACCACTAGATTAACTATAAAACAATCTAATTAACTATTATGGCTACAAAACCCTAGCTAAACAAACTACTCTTTTTTTTTTAAACTAGATTAGAAATTATTTAACTTTTAACACTAAACCATGCATTTAAAGGAATTTAGCAACAAAAGAAAGTAACTTTGATGGAATTATACCTCACTTGAGATCTAGAAAGAATGGATTTTGCTCCAAGTGATGGCCTCAAGCACCAAGATCCAAGCAAGAATGGCTAAGGAAAGGATAGCATAAGGATTTTTGTTTGGATTTTTGAATAAAGTGAGGATTTTAATATGTTTTCTTGAAGAAATTGAAGGAAAATGAAAAGAAAAGAGAGGAAGAAGAGGGTGTGCAGGTTTTCGGCCAGAGGAGGAATGGGGGAGGGTGTGGGCAAGTGGGGAAAGTCATGGTCAAGTCCACAAAAGTCAATGTATCATACTTTATCCATTATATTTAAATTAATTCCATAAATTATCAAATTCAACTCAAGAAGGCAACTCAAGAAATGAGGCCAGAAATTTCTGGTCTCACACAAGGTGGGGCTGTCCTAGGGCTGAGGAAAAAGAGAGAGGGGTTTTACAAAAGAAATTTTATGCAAAAAGGCCCGCTACAACTCAGAAATTGCAAGTTTTAGCTCAAAATTCAATAAATTCGTTTCAAATCATAAAAATTTGTTAAAAATCAAAATAAATTACTAAAAATTTGTGTTATCACTAGATTATAATTATCATAATTTTAGAGATTAAAATTAGCCCGGAAAAATTTGTATTTATCGCTTATTTAATGTATTTTCTTACCGGCTTAAAATAATATTGAAAAATTGAAAAATTAGGGAAAATTTTTAAACGACCAGAATTTCATAATTAACTCATTAGCTACTAAAAACAAGCAATTACCTATCCATTTTAAGTATAATTAGCCCTAAACTGCAAAATAACAAGAAAGACGGTTTTCGGAAAAATACCGAATTTTCACCGAATTTCAGGAAAACACCAAAACGACTTTTCAAGACGCTACAGAATACCACGATGCAAAACAAAAGAGAACGTCCTTGCAATAACAGCTTTTTGAAAAGTGTTCCAACAACATCAGAATAGGTTTGTTTTTAACTTGCATTGATCCGAATCAACGCAGTCCCATCAATAGATCACGCCACAAAGAACGAAAATAATATGACGTACGTATATGCCATCCGCATTCGCCGCTGGGTCCCGTCATTACCCGTTAGGTTAGCTAACTAACGACAGAGCGGGGACTGGACTAGCGCGGATGCAAAACATATATAACATCTACTAATATATATACCAATATATTATATTTCGCTCAAGGCGTGAAAAAAATGCAACATCACAGAAATGTACAGCATCACAGAACAATACAGATATCTGGGATCCCCGGGTTTCACAGAGCCACTACTGAAACCCGACGTTCCTCTGGTCGTGTGGATAGCCTGTGCAATGAAATCCTAGACCCCTACGGGCGCGGCAAGTTACCCGCCAAAACCTGAAGCGAGGCAGCCCCCTTCAGCAACGTGAATGGACCACCCGGCACTTCACGAAATCCGGTAACTTGGGCACCCCTCCTGGGTCAACCTGTACCCCCTACGAGTGCGGCGAATAGCCTGCCAATTCTAGAGTGAAGCCCCCTCCGTCTCAATGCTATGAGATGCGGGCTTGTTGCCCTCTAGAACCCGGCTACCCGTGCACCCCACCTTGGGGTAATCCTAGTACAGAAAGTAAAATATACATACAACGGGTACATTGACCGCAACCTGGTCATGCCCCAAAAGAATAATATACAATCAGGCAGTGACGGCAGTCCACATGTCAGACGCTCGCCCCGCAATATCAAATGTACATAATACAACAAAAACTGTACTAGCAGTGCATCCAGTCTATCCCCCATGACCAATCCGCAACATCACAGCATAACACAGAACATCAACGTGAATGTCACGTTCGTAAATCCGTCTAACCGGGCTATAGCAGTTAGACGGGATTTACCGATCAAGTGACATTCACGGTCTCAGATATAATGTAAATACTGTGAACTAATGTGTTTAAAATATTCGATCGATCAAATTTAACAAGTGGGCCCCCAAGCAATATTGTAGCACTCACAGAAATTCTGGGCCCAAACAAAGTATACCAAAACCCCTATTTCCCTGTCCAAGAGCCTCTGTAAAAAATTGGTCCAATGAGGAGGCTAAGTGGCGGCGGAACCGCGGCCCAAGCATGGGTTTGGCCGCGGTTCCGCGGTGGTATGGTGAGATCAACCGACCAAATTTTCACAGAGTTCTTAGAATTCTCTGCACAGTATTCTGCAACTACCTGAAAAATTTTTGGAGCCAAAAAAAATTCGACAGAAACTGATTCTACTGAAAAACGCGGATTTTGGAATTTTTTGATCGATCGGAAATGTAAACACATTAGACAAAGCTAGATTATGTTAATGGCAAGGCTCTGATACCACTGTAAGTGCACGGCGGCGCCCCGGCCGTCCATCCGATGCCGGAATGCGGAAGCGATGCTTAACTTTAACTTTTCAAACCGGCACCACCGCGCACTATAAACCCGGATCGTGCCATTAATCTAGTCCTAGCTATCTAGAGAGGGAGTAGAGAGATATACCGAGCGATCCGTGTCCTCCGGTCTTCTCTCCGTCGTTCCGATCTCCCGCGGAATGTCCGGTCTCCACCTCCTCGCCGGAAGGGCATCACGTCGCCTGCTTCTTTTACGGGCTCCCACCTCTATACCGAGGCAACTCGGGCATGAAGTTGGCGAGCCAACGTGTCCAAGGTTTGCTGTAGAATGTGTGTAGAACTCATGTCTCATTTAGGGTCATGGAGTTTCCTTTGATGGAGGAAATGAAATGTGAACTAATGAGATGAACTTTGGGGATTTTTAGCAAGCCAAAGAGAGCCAAAAAATCCTACCAAAAATTGGGCAGCCCCCTTCAAGAGCTTGGTCGGCCTCAAAGTGAGAATGAGAGGAATGTGAGTGGCCAAATGAAATATGGATATCTCCAATAATCAAGAGAGAGAAAAAGGTTATCATTCACAAAAGAAATGATCATAAAACAAAGTCCAATACTCCATCACAACCATCATGATACCACAAGTCAAACCATGATGACTAAAGAAAGTCTAGCAATGATGGATTAATCAAGTCAATGGATGGTGCACCCATCATGAAAACCATCATGATGCAACAAAATGCAAAGAACACCTTCCACAAATGCTTATTTGCACAAATGCAAATAAGCCCTCCTCCACCAATCTTCAGCCAATGAATGATACAAAGAAATATGGCTGAAACGGAAAACAAAATGGAAACTCCAAAAAACTGATCCCGTAATAAATTACAGGAAAACCCCGATACTGTGTATGCACACACGCATCTGTATTCCGACCGAATACAAATGCAATGAGACAAAATCTACACTGTACTATACTAGCATCCGGCTTAAACCAAAGCCCGCTAGTATTATCCGTCCGATCCTGATCCGTGCAATACCGCACGTATCTGATCGAACCCTGCCATATCTCCATACGGCCTCTACAGCGTTTCGCCCGAAACTTGAGTAACTGAATGTGGGGGACTCTAAAGACTCGTCAATACTATGGTTGTGGATTTAACTACTAGCACGTCAGAGGTATTAGCCATACGTGACGGGCTACCAGCTATTGACCAAAAGGGACGTCGATGAGCGAACTCATCCTGACACCCTACTGAGCCTGTCAGTGACAATATCCGTACGGTCCGGTCCGTTTGTCTATGAGCATCGCATGGCGGGCCTAGGGGTTGGTAAAAGTCAGACGCCCAAAAGCGGTACAAGTCGTTTCGGAGTGTAGCCAAGAACACCCAGAGATACTACTGGAATACCTACCAGTAAATCTCCTGCCTTGGCCAAGGACTTCGTGTAATGGCTCTCCTAGACACTGCTCGACCTCACCCCTAATACCGGGAGAGACGAACCCCTGAAGATCCGCTCACTGCCTCCATGTGGCTCGGGACTGTACCCAACTAAAACCTGTTTGCACGTCTCCTTTGAGTGTGGTAGGGTAGTAATCAAAGTACAGTAGGAACTCACACGAGACAAATGACGATCCCCAGATCGATGAACTAACCTGTACACATGTCACCAGAGAACTGCTATCTGACGTCAGGTATAAGACCAACTAGCATGTTCCCGGCGAGTCCTGTCCGATGTACTCATAACCCAATGAGCACCTGTATACATCTTAGGTGATCCAACTGACACCAGTGGCTTGTGAGACCGGCCACCGCCCCTCGTCGGGGTCTCGACTATATACACTAGTCTACTCTGGAGTATCGATGCCCTGTCTCGAAACTCCAACGACTAGGGACCTTTTAAGGATGTGCTTATAGACTACCAGCTCCCACGTATATGATCGCCCTCATACTGCTGGCAGTCAAGCAAGAATCCTAGGGGCTCTATCAACGTGCAATAGTGACTTGTAAGGTCACCTAAAGCAGTACACGATGATAAAGGTAAACCAGATAGCATACTATCATCTTGAGTAAGACTGTCCTACTGGAACAGGTCCTCCCTCAATCATTGCAATCACGTTCCTGTGATCCAATAATTGACTCTGAGGGCACTATTTCCAACATAATTGGCCTTAGTGCAAGTGGGAGATTGTTGGATATATATATGCCCTAGAGGCCATTACATGTATAGTGGATGCTTGGACATATATATATGTATATTTTGATACATGACTTTCTTGCTCGACATGATAGTATGCTATCTGGTTTTACTTTATCTGACATCTTTACTTGATACTGTTCATTTGATACATGTTGATAAAGCCCTAAGGATATTTGCTTGACTTCCATAGCTATGATAGAGATCATACTAGTGGGGCATGTGTAGTCTATAAGCATATCCTTAAATGTTCCTAGTCGTAGGTATATCGAGATAGGGCATCGATATTCCAGAGTAGACTAGTGTGTACGTTTCTTGACCCATATGATGGGCGATGGATGATCCCATATCCATTGGTGTTGTGACATCGGAGATTGTATACGGGAGCTCAGTGGAGACTGGGTACACTGAACGGACTCACCGAGAATTCCTAATATATCTATCGTCGGATACCAGTTCTCTAGTGACACTGGTACAGGTTAGTCTGTAGACCCGAGATCATCATAGAGTCGTGTGTGTTCTCCAACTGTACTTTGATTTCCACCCTACCACGGCTCTACCGAGTCGTGCAAACAGGTGGCCTTTGGGTATAGTCCTGAGACACATGGAGACAGAGAGCGATAGGAGGGGTTTTATCTCTCCTGGTATTGGGAGTTGATGTTGTGCAATGTGCGATTGGCTCTGACTTGAAGTCCCTGGCCAGGGCTGATGAGATTTACCGATAAGTGTTATCAGTAGTTTCTCGACCGTTCATAGACCATATCGACATGACTTATTGAGTTATTAGGGCTCGACGATTCCATCCCTAGACTTGATATGCAGCATATCAGACGAAGAGACCGGACTGTACGGTAAGTGTTGCTAATGGCTCGACGGGAGTTTTGACGGGTTCACTTGTTTTTCTTTTGATCGTTCAATACCCGGGTGGCCATTACGTTTAGCTGACCGCTTGCGGCTTGTAGGTGTTTTGATATGATCATCACCTACTGCCGGCGTATTGACGAGTCTTAGAGTCCCACACAGGATTTTTCTACCTCAGGCAAAATGTTGTGGTGTGCATATGTGATATGCACAGGAGCTCGATTAAATACGAATATGTGATACCGTATTTTAATCGGACGTTCAATATTGGTCGGTTCGCATTTGATGTGACCGATTTATTAAATCAAGTGTTGATTTAATATTAACTTTTAGCTCATTTTTTAATTAAACCTTTTCTTTTGGATGTATGCATACACATGATGATGTGCATGCACACATACATACATACATATGTGTCATGGTGGATGATACATAGAAGATGGCAATACAAGACTCACATGGTTGATAAATATCTAGATTTTTGTTAATGAATTAAAGAAAAAGGAAATTAGCATAATGACTCATTTTCTACACACTTTTTCTTTGACCATTGACTTTAACCATGGTTTAATTTCCTTTGTTCTTTAACCCATCTACAAAATATCTAGATATTTAGTTAACTATGGTTATATTTGAGAGTGTCTCATATATATTCCTTTCTTTTTCCTTTTGGAAAAAAGTTTTCATTATATTTTACAAAAGCTTTTGCCATATTCATCTTCCTCCTTCTTCAAGATCTCTTGAGTTTTTTTTAGAGTGAGGAACTTAAAAAGAAAAAGTTTTTAAGTGAGTTTGCAAACCACACAACCATTCTACACTACCCTAGCTATTTTGTGTAGAGTGTTTGCTTCATTTTGTATAGCTTACAGCTTGATCTAGAAATCTCCGGGTGGATCATTGTAGACATCGAAGGATCTTGAGCGGAGTCATTCCAAGTTTCGAGCAAAGTCGTAGGAGTCCAAAAGACCGAAGGAGTTGGCTAAAAAGATTGTATTTCCTTTTCCTTTAGTTTAGACTTTACATAATGATGCTTTTACCCTAATCTTTAGTTACGATTCGTAGTTCGTTTGTAATAGCCCTCTAAAATTTAAAAGTTCACTACTTTATGATGATGCAACATTACTAGAGGCGCTACTACACACCAACAATGGAGTCATACCCCCGACTGGTCCTGGGTAGACCCACAACAAAGTCCATGGAAATCTGCTCCCATTTCCACTCAGGAACGGGCAAAGGCTGCAACTCTCCAGCCGGTCTCTGATACTCAGCCTTTACTTGCTGACAAGCCAGGCACCTCGAAACGAAGTCCGAAACATCGCGCTTCATCCCTTCCCACCAGTAAATGTCTCTCAAATCACGGTACATCTTGGTGGAACCTGAATGAACGCTAAAGGATGACTGATGTGCCTGCTCTAGGATCTCGCGTCTCAACCCATTAATATCTGGTACACACAAGTGAGTCCTGTAACGTAGCACACCCTGGTCATCAATCAAGAACACCGAATGTATACCCTGCCGAACAAGCTCAAGAATCTCAGAAAAACAGGCATCGCTGGGCTGCGCCTCACGGATACTATCAAGTAGAAGTGGAAAGGCGCGGACATGAGCAAGCTGTCCCCCAGTGGAAGTGAACTCAAACTGCACTCTACCATCGCACAAGATCTACCAATCTGCAGAAGACTGCCTCTGAACTGCGCTCAACGGGGACAAGCTACCCCCGGGCCTACGACTCAAAGCATCAGCTACCACATTCGCCTTGCCCGTGTGATAAAGGATCTCGCAATCATAATCCTTCACAAGCTCCATCCAACGGCGTTGTCTCAGATTCAGGTCCCGCTGCTGGAAGATGTACTTGAAACTCTTGTGGTTCGTGAAAATCTGACACGACTCCCCGTACAAGTAGTGTCTCCAGATCTTCAGCGCAAAGACCACTGTGGCCATCTCAAGATCTTGAGTGGGATAATTCTGCTCGTGTTTCTTCAGCTGCCTAGAAGCATAATCAATCACTCTATCATGCTGCATCAGAACACAACCAAGCCCCACACGAGAAGCATCGCAGTAAACAACAAAGCCACCCGATCCAGAAGGCAAAGATAGAACTGGTGCAGTCGTCAACCGAGTCTTCAACTGCTGAAAACTCTGCTCGCACGCATCAGTCCAAAGAAAAGGAACCCCATTCCGGGTCAGTCCGGTCAGCAGTGTAGCGATACTCAAGAAATTCTATACGAAGCGGTGGTAATAACCAGCTAAGCCCAAAAAGATGCGGACCTCTGTCACGGATACAGGTCTGGGCCAAAGCTGTACAACCTCGATCTTCTTCGGGTCCACAAGAATACCGTCTCCCGTCACCACATGACCCAGAAAGTGAACTCTATCAAGCCAAAATGCGCACTTTGAGAATTTAGCATACAGGTGGTGCTCTCTCAATATCTGCAAAGCAATCCTCAAGTGCTGCTCATGCTCCTCTCGACTCCTAGAGTGACCAGAATGTCATCAATAAACACTATAATAAACTGCTCGAGGAACGTCCTGAAAATCCGGTTCATCAGATCCATGAACGCTGCTGGGGCATTGGTGAGTCCGAACGATATCACCAGAAACTCATAATGCTCGTAGCGTGTACAAAAGCATTCTTTGGAATGTCATCATTCCAAACCCACAACTAATGATAACCCGAAAGCAAATCAATCTTAGAAAAATGTTTCGCACCCTGGAGCTGATCAAACAAATCATCAATGCAAGGTAAAGGATACCTATTCCGCACCGTAACTCGGTTCAATTGACGATAATCGATACACAACCTCAAACTGCCGTCCTTCTTCTTGACGAACAACACAGGATCTCCCCAAGGAGAAACACTCGGACGCACGAGTCCCTTATCAAGCAACTCTTGCAATTGATCTTTAAGCTCTCTAAGCTCTGCCGGAGCCATCCGGTAAGGTGGTATAGAAATAGGCCCCGTGCCAGGAATCAGATCAATGTAAAACTCAATATTGCGCTCTGGTGGCAAACCATGTAACTCATCGGGAAAAACATCGGGAAGCTCTCGCACGATAGGAACCCGGTCCAACGACCCTACTGCGGCTCCAGTATCATAAATGAAAGCCAAGAATCCCCGACATCCTCTACTCAAAAGCCGACTAGCGCAAAGGACTGAAATCAAATTGTGAGGGACGGCACTCCGGTCCCCCTGCACAACCCGAACAGACTCGCCCGGAAAAATAAAACTGACTGTCTTCTCACGGCAGTCCACAGACGCATAGAAAGCAACTAACCAGTCCATGCCAAGGAGAACGTCGAAGTCCAACATATCTAGAAGGATCAAGTCGACGGACGAATCTCTATCTCCTATATAAACGGCACACGACGAAATACATATAGCGCGACAAAAGAATCACCAACAGGAGTAATCACAATAAGCGGCTGATCTAGAAAACACGACTCTCGGCCCATCCTCGGCACGAAGTGTGTAGAAACATACAAATGCATAGATCCCGGATCAAACAAAACATGTGCATCAAAAGAACATACAGAAAGAGTATTTGAAACCATTGCATTGGATGCCTGCGTGTCTTGATGAGTCAAGGCAAACACCCGAGCCTGCCCTCTACCGGCAACTGGCTGACTTCCGCCTCTACCACCCCGCCCTCTCAGCACAAAACCACTGCGACCACGACCTCCCTAAACATGAGTCTGACGCGGAGCAACAACAGGCATAAGAGGAAACACCCTCTGAGTTGGAGAAGGTGGTAGGGTAACATGTGGTACAGCCGCCCCGCCCTCACGTGGCTCATTACAATCTCGAACGCGATGACACAAACTCCCGCACCGGTAATATCCAGATGAAAACTGCTGACTCTCCTGGGGATAAGAGCTAAAAAGCTGACCTCGTCCTAAGCCTCCACTACCCCCAGTATCTGAACGGAAACTGTCATGGCGCTTAAACGCCTTCCTCCGTGCCGATACACCAGTTCGAACCCTCTTCGGTTCCGGAACAACCGACGTCTCAGAAAGACGCTCCTCCACCAATAGGTCTGCGTCAACCGCTGCTGCATACATGTCACAATGCTGTACGCTGATAGCGAGGAACAACTGGGTAAGTAGGCCTCGAACAAACCTCTTGACCCGCATCTCTTCAGTAGCTACCAAATACGGAGCATACACAGCCAGCTCGGTAAACTGCACATCATACTCGGCCACCGTCATACCTTGAGTCTGGTGTAACGACTCGAAACTACGCGCTCGAGCATCCCTGACGCTCTGCGGAAGAAAACGGGCAAGAAACATTGTCACAAACTCAGCCCAAGTCATAGGAGAAAGACCTGCGGCTCTGCCCTTCTCTAAGGACACGCACCACTTCTGGGCCAGACCCTCCATACGGAAGCTCGCAAACTCTACCCATCTTGCGTCGGAGCATCTCAGCGAACGACATATCCTGGCCATCCGATCAATAAACGACTGGGGGTCCTCAGCTGCATCAGTGCCAGTGAAAACCGGAGGCCTCAGCCTCATAAACTCCGATAGCGATACGGTGATCACCTCTGTAGCTGCAGGTACAACCGCCTGAACAGTAGGCACCAACACAGTCCCCATGACAGGTGGGACAACCTCCTGTCACTGCGCTCGACTGGCCTCAACCAACGTCCCCATCAACTGGCGCATATCTTGCATACCAGCCTCAAGCCTAGCAATACGGTCCATCGAAGGTGGATCAATCTACTCCTGCACAATGGGTGTACCGCCCGGTTCAGTCCTCGTCTCAGACGAGTCAACTCTGACCTTGGCCCTCACGGCCGCCCTCTGTGCCCTCGTAGTCTTCGGCGGCATAAAGGATGGAAATCGAAACATGATTCGATAAGGACACAGAAATCGAATCACAAGGATGTATATAATCACGGAAGGAATTTCAAGCAATAAGTCCTAAGGTCACTTAGGCGGAGCACCGTGTCGTAAGTATGCTGCGGAACATACACACGCTACGTCGCTCTACTTAAGCTACCTACTCCATCATACTAAGGTCATGCTACTCTCCGAAAGGTAAAACCTAGCGCTCTGATACCAACTTTGTCACGACCCAAAATTAGGCACATAACCGGCACTTAGATTACGTAACGTCAACAGGCGTAACGCAATTTAAGTAAGCTGAAAACCCAGCAATCTAAACCATTACAAGAAGTAAAGGATAGAAACACTATAAATCTCAAGTAAGAACTTAAAGCTTTAGTTTGTTTTCCATAAAATTTTTGGCAGCACCTCCTTTGTAAAAGCCAGCCCCGAAACGGGTACAAACATAAGATATAAGTAAAACACCCCCAAACGGGAGCAAATCTCGCCCAACGGCGGAAAAAACCACCACAACAGATATACGACGCCGTAGCGAAGAACTGAGAAAATCAACATAAATAAAGGCCGGCTCACACGAGCACGACAACCAGAGTCATAAGAATATACAACACCGATCCTCACAATTCGCCTCTAAGTCAATACATGAAGGTGGTAGATGGTGAGTACTAGATACAAAAGATATACAATATACATCATCGGATAACCGCAACCCACCTAGCAAAAGGCCTCACAGCCAACTGTAGCGGTATCCGCAAAAATAGAGATAATAAGGCGCCCTGCCGCGACTACCCTGAGGATCAGACCTGGAAAACACTGCGGCACAACGGGAGTGAGTTGCCAAGTCGTGAATAGGAAATAACATCATACTGTAATCGCAAGTATGCACTAACAACGATAAATCTAATGCATGAAATCTGATAGCATAAGTATAGCAATATGAATATGCAACTATCATGATCAAAGTACACCACCAGGGTACTATATCTACATGAATCAAATGCATATCAAATAAATCCTGAGTGTGGGATAAATAATAAATCTCATGCACAAATCATCACCATGGAAAAACCTGGTGTCTATCAACAACACCCCAAATCCCAAAATCCTCAGACGCCGTCACCAAGACTGGCCCTCATATCCTGTAAATCTTATGGAACCTGAGTGTCCAACATCGACACCCGAAACCTCATGAAAACATATGCCGGTGTGTATATATATGTGTGTGTGTCCCTCAATGACACATCAAAATCATAGAACCTGGGTGTCCAACATCGACACTCGAAAACATCATGAAATACTCGTGTCTAACATCGACACGTAAATCCCGCAACCACATCTGTACATCTCACGGAACCTGAGTGTCCAATATCGACGCTCGCAATCCACGGAACCTGAGCTCGCAATCCCCATATCCATACGTCTCACGGAACCTGAGTGTCCAACTCCGACACTCGCAATCCAACGTATCATATAGAGAGAAACCGGGTTTTCAAAACAATACACATTTCTTGAAATATCCCTACGGTTCTTAAATCCAGAATATCACATGAAATCCATATCTCAATCCGTAAATCCATGTAATATGATGTATGCAACATAGAACAACAATATGAGCATATCAAGGGAAAATCCGCTATTTAAATGGATCAAGTCATTAAATATATCACGCGGTTCCCAATTATCCAAATCCAACGTAGCATCATATAAAGTGAACATGTAGCTATAGCAAGGCATATGTGTAAGCATGTAGGTATACAGGTATGCTATATGTCATATGCAGAATGGAAATAAGGATCATGTCTCAATGTCCCTAACCAATACAATATCACGTATGTATAGGTGTTGTGCGTGTCTTGGAAATTACCGACAGTGTGTGTGTAGCATACAATTAGTACTCGTGCAACATGAACTTTCAATAATAGTGCAGTGTCCACAAGGTACAAGTTTAGGCACAACAAGTAATAATATGCAATGAAGTTCATGAACCATCTCTATATATGCATATAAACATGCGGCTAATATCATATCATATCTAGCCCTGACGCTTAATGCCATACGGGCGATTCCCCGTAGATATTAAATCTACTCACCGACTATCACCAGCTAGGTCGATCCAGTCACCCGTTTCCCTTTCTTCGCAGCGTTCGAAGTCCCAACCTGCGATCCTATTAACACAAACATAACAAGTGCAAATCTTAGAAATCGACCAATATCACGTACAAACTACATTTGACCGACGCACCAACTCCAAACTAATTCTCAAGTATCCGTCTAGTGGTTAACGTGTGTGGCGACACCCCAAAACCAACCCAGGTGCAACAGCTACACAAGATCACGAACCGTGTCAGATAACGTGACACGCGTAATTAAAACACTAGATTAAATCATGGTGATCCTATATTTTGTATACTGTCAAAACTCAAAAATCAAACAGTACCAAACGCATCTAAACAACTGCAGATAGCTACCCTAAAAAACCCAAGTCCTAACTCCCCTAAAGGGCCGAGGTCGCCGGATTTCCCCCCAATTTCGCCGGCCAAAACCGCCCAGGTTGGGATCGTGCTTCAGGTGTAAAATCAGGGTCACTAGTACAACACTACTACATTGCTAGATTTTACAGTAAAATTCCCAGGACATTGCAGATCACAGAGACTCTAAAAAGACACTAAAAATACGATATGTGCACGAAACGATACTTTAAGTGTTCTAAACAACAACCAATAAGCTACACAACATTATAACACCTATTTAATAGTTTAGAGATTATACCTACCTACACTTGCTCAAAAGATCCTAGCTTTCCAAGTTTCAAGTGATCTTAGAGGCAAAAACAAGACTTGGTATGTGATTTGGTGATGTTTAATTAAGTTTTAGCAAGATTTAGTGAAGGGATGGTGAGGGTTCAGTTTGAGAGTTGAGAGGATGAAGAACAATTGAGAGTGAGAGAGAGAATGATGAGAGGTGAGTGTAGGGTGAGTCTTAGCCTTACACCCACTCTCTCCCTCTCCTCATCAATGCTCCATAAATGCCTCCATGACTCACCTAGCCACCTATCTCTCAATCCAAACAAGATATTTTCTTACACAAAATATCAAGGCAAGATTAATTAGGACATGGATTAGCTTAAGGTGTCATGGTCACTTTATAAGATTAACACTAACTAACCCTCACATTAACATGCACTCGTGTGTGCAAGCCATAACAAATAAAAATAAAATATTAATTAATTGTTATAAAATGTGAGGAAACCGATTCGGCAAACTTTTCCTTAAAACCCCGCATTAATGCTTAATTAACACTAATCGCATTCTAAAGTGTTACAATACACACACACATATAAGTATACATGGATGATGAGCCTGGTATATGATACTTGGAGATGAGCCGATATGATCGGGCATGATGCCGTGAGTTTGTATATGTGATTGGGTCGTGATATGATACGGCATGATATCATAGCGGATCGTTGGGCGATGTGTTTTCATACACACGAGGATATAAGTTTGATGATATTGGGATGTGCTAGATTTTAGAGAGGTACCCCTAATTCATGATTTTACGATAATGATACTATATTAATAATGAGGTACATGTGATATTTGACCCGTACCCCGATTTTGGGATGCCATACGATGGATTTTACGGTACGAGTTATAGATATGATGATTGATCCATGCTCTTGACTTGAGGATGTCGTACTAGGTATTTTACCGTATGTGTTGTTAGTTATGTATATGCCCTAGAGGCCATTGTTGTACATATGATGTATATTATGATGGATGCTTGGATATATACAGAGAGGACTTTCTTGCTCGTCATGATAGTATGCTATTTGGTTTCACTTTATCTTAACATGTTGACTTGTATTGGTTTACTGTCTAACTCTCACATGTTGATAAAGCCCTTAGGATCTGTACTCGACTACTGGGACTATGATGAGATCATACTAGTGGGGCCATAGTAGTCGATGAGTACATCCTATAACTGTTCCTAGTCAAGGGTATATCGAGATAGGGCATCGATACACCAGAGTAGACTAGCGTATACGCATCTTGACCCATATGATGGGCGATGGATGATCCCATATCCATCGGTGTTTGACATCAAGGATGGTGTACGGGTGCTCAGTGGAGACTGGGTACACTGGACGTACTCGCCGAGAACTCCCAGCTGGTGATATACCACACGTCAGATGGCAGTTCTCCGGTGACATTGGTACAGGGTAGTCTGTAAACCCGAGATCGTCATAGAGTCTTGTGTGATTCCCACCGTGCTTTGATTTCCACCTTACCACGTCCAAGAGGGGGTGCAAAACGGTGGCTTTTGGGTACAGTCCCGAATCACATGGAGGCAATGAGCGATAGGAGGAAATTCGTCTCTCCCGGTATAGGGAGTTGATGTTGTGCTGTGTTCGATTGGCTATAACTGGAAGTACCTGGCCAGGTCTGATATAGAGATATACTGGTAAGTGTTACCAGTAGTTTCTCGACCTGTTATGAGCCTTATATCGACACGACTTATCGGTTACTGGGCTATGACGTATACCACCCCTAGACTAGATATGCGACATATCAGACGAACAGACCGGACTGTACGGGAGTGTTGCTGAATGGATTCACAGGAGAACGGACATGCTAGCTTGTTGATCTTCTGATTGCTCAATACCTGGGTGGCTGTTATGTTTAGCTGACCGCTTGCAGCTTGTGGGTGTTTGATATGATCATCACCTGCTACCGGCGTATTGACGATTCTTTAGAGTCCTACACAGAGGTTTCTTGGCTCAGGAAAAACGGAGTAGAGGCATATATGTGATATGTGCAGGACCGAGGATAATGCGATATGAGATACCGCATTATATTCTCGCGATATTTAGATATGAACCGGGATATTGGATCAAGTGTTGATTCGATGAATCGGTACATGATATATTAGTCAGTTATATTCGAGATAGCCAGATCGTCGGATCAAGTGTTGATTCGATGATTTAATGTATAATGATATATATGATATATTGTATTACATTATCTAATATTGGCTCGCTTTATTATTTCATTTTCTCACCGGATTAATACATTAATATATATATGCGATATATGTTAAATGTATTATTTTCTTTTGTTGCAAATATATAATATATATACGTGATATATATTATTGTGACATGATATGATTTATTATGAAACATGTTTAGGGATGATAAAAAGAGATTAGGGTTTGATTAGGGTTAGCTCCTTCTTGATTATTCTAGAAGTATTTCCTTTTGTCTTGGTTAAGATATTATGGTTGATACTTATCCTTAACCTAACCAAACCCTAGCTTTAGTTTATTCTCTACAAAGGTTAAGCCTATCATCCTTGACCATGGTTCCATATCAATCATATATTCTTATCTACTATTAATCACAAAAGGGATTATCTCATTATTCTTCATCTTCTTCTCTCTTGAGTTTTTGAGAGAGCTCACTTGAGATTTCATTTGTGATGAGTTCTTGTGAGAAAATGATATAAAAAGAAAGCATAAATACTACTCCATCATCCTCATCTAATCTAGCCCATTAGATTAGGGTGTTCACCTCATTAGAGTGAGAGAGCTTGGGTTATATCAGCTTCGACGTAGATCATCGGAGAAGCGGAACACTACAAGCTAGCATGGATCGTTCGATTCGTGGAGCCTCTCTTGAGTCCGGGAGAACGTGGATCACGGCGAAGGGACTTCTACTCGGAGCTTATGAAGCGAAGGAGCGGACTACAAAGGTTGTAATCCCTCACACTTAGTATTAAAGATGTTATCTTGCATGTTTAACCATAATAATCTAGCAAAGATCCCGGCTTTGGGTTGTTCGGCACATGTAAAATTTTATTCGGGTATGTTTGATGCTTTATGAACGTTCACAAGAGTGCCTAGGAACCCTACAGTGGTATCAGAGCCTAGCTAGAGCATTATGCGACGTGTTTACGAAGTTAAAACTCCGATCGAACCCGAACCGACAAAATAATATCCCTCTCTGGATATTTGTCAAAAACTGTGATTTTTCAGAATTAAAAATTCTTAAAATTACCAGTAGGAAAATATAAGCATCTACCTGAAACACGTGTCAAAGATCCGTACATTGCGCCGCGGAACCGCGGCAATACCTTGCTCCTGCCGCGGATCCGCGGCCGTACAGTCATGTTGTTGACTCGTTTTTCAATGGTTTTAACCGTAGGTGATTATGTATTTTTCTGGGTATTTTTAATCTGGCTCAAGTGTTGAGTGTTCTGGGGTTTATTTTGTAATCATTGATTCGATCAGAAAATTTAATTTTGTGATTATTTCCGGATATTTAGAAACTGTTAAAATGTTCGAACGTATATCATTAACTCACTTTTTCCCGGCAAAGCAAACTTTCAAGTGTTGAATTTTTTTTTGGGTTTAAATCTTTCGGAAAAATGTGCAAGTAACACGGTGGACCCTCTAGAAGACAACAAATCTTAACTCGATTATGTGACCGTCTTGAACTGCCTTTTGAACCTTCGGGTTTGGGGCAGTACGGCGTGCCACATGTGAGGCGTTGGCTTGACCCTTCTACGGCTGGATCACTGGTACTGTGACATATTCTGGGATTATTTGAACTCCGCTCACGTGTTGAGCTATTTAGGAAATTTTTGGGTATTTGATTATCTGTTTGAAAAGTTTAATACTGTCTATTTATCTGGAATGTGATACAATATGTGGAATTCATATAGTTAGGCATGAAATGCAAAATATGTGATATTTTGGATTTACGATGTCTAAAGTGATTGTGGATTCCAAATATTGTAGTTTTACAATTTCTTTTTTGTGACCGTAAGTGTAGTATGTAGTTGTATTACCGGTTTTCGTTGCTATACGACAACGACGATCGGTGTATGCATACTTACTTACGTTGATGATATGTGATATTATGTGTTGCTGTGATATGTTATATTGGATCGTCGTGTTCTGAATAGCCAGGGGTTTTATGTAAGATGAGGGTTTTTTATTTTCATTCATGTAAAATTCATTTGTATGTAATATTCTTTTATTGGGGCACTTCCGGGATGAGGTTGATGTCACCCTTGTATATTATTTACTTTTCCGCATTAGGTAGACCCGAGGGGAGCACAAGTAACCGGGTTCTAGGGTCCAGAGGGAGGCCATCTCGAGGAGTCGAGACCGGGTCTCCTAACCCTAGAATTGGCAGTGTTACTTGCCGCTCTCATAGGGGTCTAGGGATGTGGGTTTGGCTATTCATCGCGACCGTGGAATCCGTGTTTTATACATGCTCGTATTGAAAACATGGACGTCCTAGTATATCCAATATTTCATATATGTTTTTCTGCTGCAATGTTCTGTGATGAGATCATATTACTGCCTGAGACGAATGCTTATACTATATATATATGCTGATATATAAATATTATTGCTTTCGTTTCTTCTGTGTTGCTTAGGAAGCATAAGCCGATGGGATTTTTTATTAATGAGATTAATAAAAAGAACAGAAACCTAAAAGATGTTGTAGAATCAAAACTTTAGAAAAAGGGTAGCTACAGTTTTGCTTTGCATAGCGGTATATATGATATACCCTGCACCTTATTCAATGAGGAAAGAGCCGAGATCCTTTCACCGGGAGTGACCTCTTTAGCGAAACTGGCAGATGCTACAAAACTCTCGGTTTGTCTTTTGATTGCTTTTAGAGTTTTGCTTTGCATAGCGGTATATATGATATACCCTGCACCTTATTCGATGGGGAAAGAGCCGAGATCCCTTCACCGGGAGTGACCTCTTTAGTAAAACTAATGAAAGCCTAAAAAACACTCCATTTCAAAATTTCACATGATTCTACGACGATATCAAGTTCATTACGCTCATGGTTTTCTGAAAAACCTGCGTAGCTCTCCGTCAATTCAGATAAGTAATATTTAGTATTCGTGCTGCGGTAGTTTGGCATGCGTCAAGGCGTAGTGTACGGTAGCTGATTATTACTTATCTGTAGCATGAGATGCGATTGGATTAGGGTATTCATACGGCGTTGTTTGGCATGCGTCAAGGGTCGTACGGGTGGGTTTAATTCAATCACGAATTGTACGGGTTGAACTTGACTAGCGGACTATGGGTTGTTTGGCATGCGTCAAGGTCATAGCACGCTAGGGGCAAAATATTATCGGGAATTTCAAGTGTTGAAATTTGCAATGAGATTGCATACCTCCTATGAGATAGTTGGATCCCGATACCCACTGCGAGTAAGTGTTACTCCTGGGAGAGTTTTACACAGGACAATTAGCCGATCAAGTAGGTGTCTAGAAAAGTGTTAACGGGGTTACGCCTCTGGGGAAAACGAGGTTTACTTTAATTAGGTCCGTGCGAAAGCACGGGGGACCTCCCTCAAGTACTGACACTGATCTGGTTTAAAGATTGACGAAATTGTAGGGTGTAATTAATCCCGGCTAATCTTACCTTTTAGGGTTTGAAGGTAGATTTGATAAAAACAGTGGGAGACATCCTGATTAGATAAGATAATAACCAATCTAATCTTGCAAGTGCATACGCTAAAGTGTTTTCTTCTCTCTCTCTCCAGGTAGAGACCATGTCAGGCCATAATCAAGATAATAATATGGATGTATTGACTGAACCCGCTTATTATACTGAGCAGGGGAACGTTGGACCCGTTCTTTCTTATAAGAGTTATAAGACTGAACAGGGAATAGGAGAATATCTGGATTCTCACGCCGCTCGAAAGAACATGCATGTTGATGCATCTTCTTCAGGTGTGTTAGTTATTGAGTACTGTTTCTCAGTTCACCCTACGTCCAGGGTATTAGATACCGGATCAGGATCCCACATATGTAAATTGTTACATGGGCCGCGGAAAGGTAGAGAACTAGGAAAAGGTGATCATTCCGTTCAAGTAGGGAATGGGGCAAATGTTGCAGCCAAAGTAGTTGGCGAATATCACCTAGTATTACCAAGTGGTGATACACTGATTCTGAATGAGTGCTATTATATACCGAACATGATGTGCAACATTATATCAGTTTCTTTATTAATTAAAAAAGGATATAATTTTGTAATACAGGATAATGTTATGAACATATTCCTAGATCAAAAGTTGATTGCATCAGGCTCGTTACATAATGGCATATTCATTCTAAATCAAAATACAGTCCTCAATATACAAAACACAAACAAGAGGAAGAGTTCAGAAATGAACGAATCCTTCTTGTGGCATTGTAGACTTGGTCATATCAATGCGACATGACTGGCTAAGTTACATAAAGATGGATATTTGAATCCGTTCGAATTATCATCTTATGATACTTGCCATTCATGTCTCAAAGGAAAAATGACCAAAGCTCCATTTAGTGGACACGGAGAAAGAGTTACGGAACTCTTAGGATTGGTACATAGTGATGTATGCGGTCCCATGTCTACGCATGCCAGGAACAGTTCTTCCTACTTCATTACATTCACTGACGATCTCTCAAGATTCGGATATGTATTCCTGATGAAACACAAGTCTGAAGCTTTTGAGAAATTCAGAGAATATAAGCACGAAGTAGAGAATCAAACGGGCAAAAGTATTAAGATTCTTCGATCTGATCGAGGAGGAGAATACTTAAGCAATGAGTTCCTAGATTATCTAAAAGAGAATGGGATTCTCTCTCAGCTTACTCCTCCATATACACCACAGTACAACGGTGTATCGGAATGAAGGAATCGCACCCTATTAGATATGGTGCGCTCGATGATGAGTACAGCTGAGTTACCTATTTCCTTCTGGGGGTATGCGCTTGAGACAGCCATAGACCTATTGAATAGAGTTCCCACCAAATCTGTGCCTACCACTCCATATGAGATATGGAAAGGGAAGAGACCGCATCTTAATTACATTAAGATATGGGGTTGTCCGGCCTATATCAAAAGGCAAAATCCGGACAAACTTGAGGTAAGATCTGTCTTATGTAAGTTTGTAGGATATCCCAAAAATTCACAAGGGTATATCTTCTACCACCCCGAGGAACAAAAGGTGTTTGTTTCTCGACATGCCACTTTCTTAGAAAAAGGTTTTCTTATGAAACAGAATAGTGGCATTGAGGTAGAACTGGAAGAGGTTCCAGCAACACAAACTATAACAGAAGACTTGGTAGAACCAGAGGATTCAGTAGTACCCGACGAACCCCAGCCTCTCCGCCGATCTAGCAGGGTTTCCCATCCACCTGAGAGATACTACGGTTTTCTTATTGATGGTGGAAGCGAGGATTGCATCATGGAAGATGATGACCCGACTAGTTTCGAGCAGGCCATCACGAGTAGTGACTCCGTGAAATGGCTGGATGCAATGCGATCTGAGATGGAATCCATGTACACCAATAAAGTATGGATTTTGGAAAATGCTCCTGAAGGGGTAAAACCCATTGGGAGCAAGTGGAATTTTAAAAGGAAATTTGGTGTAGATGGAAAAGTTGAGACTTTCAAAGCTAGACTTGTAGCAAAGGGTTTTTGTCAACGACCAGGTGTGGATTAGGACGAAACCTTTTCTCCAGTGGCTATGCTTAAGTCCATCCGGATCTTACTTGCCATTGCTGCATACCATGACTACGAAATCTGGCAAATGGATGTTAAGACCGCCTTTCTAAATGGTGATTTAGAAGAGTGCGTGTACATGACTCAGCCAGAGGGCTTCGTAAATAGTAGGAGCAGCGGAAAGGTGTGCAGACTGCTTAAATCCATTTATGGGTTAAAGCAAGCATCGCGGAGTTGGAACATCTGTTTTGATGTTGTAGTCAAAGAGTTTGACTTCATCAAAAATATAGATGAACCTTGTATCTATAAAAAGGTAGCAGAGAGTAAGGTTGTCTTCTTCATATTGTACGTGGATGACATACTTTTGATAGGAAATGATATTCCTATGCTGCAATCAGTCAAGCTCTTCTTATCACAAAGATTCTCAATGAAAGATCTAGGTGATGCCTCCTGCATATTGGGGATTAGGATCTATAGAGATAGATCCAAAAGGACACTGGGATTGTCCCAATCCAGGTACATTGACACCGTACTAAAGAGGTTTAGTATGGTAGAATCAAAGCGTGGGAACCAACCCACGATCTCTGGACTCACTCTCTCCAAAGAGATGTCTCTCAAGACTGATTTGGAGAGAGCTCACATGCAAGGGATATCCTATGCTTCGGCAGTAGGCTCTATCATGTATGCGATGCTATGTACCAGACCCGATGTAGCATACTCACTAAGTATAGTGAGTCGGTATGAAGCAGATCCTGGAGAGAGTCACTGGGCAGCTGTGAAGAACATTCTTATGTACTTGCGAAGGACTAGAGACATGTTCTTGGTGTATGGTAACGGAGAACTCCGGGTGGAGTCCTTTACCGATTCCAGCTTCCAAAGCAATAAGGACGACTCTAAGTCGCACTCGGGATTTGTCTTTACCCTCAATGGAGGGGCGGTATGTTGGAAGAGTTCCAAACAGGATACCGTTGCAGACTCGACGATGGAGGCTGAATACATCGCTGCCAACGATGCTGCCAAAGAGGCTGTCTGGATGAAGAAGTTCATTAGTGAACTTGGTGTGGTTCCATCCATTGAGCATCCAATACATCTGTATTGCGATAACAATGGAGCTGTGGCTTTGGCCAAGGAACCCAGGTCCCATCAGAAGTCCAGACATATTCTGAGGCGGTATCACCTGATCAGGGAGATAGTTGATCGCCGGGAGATCGAGGTCAGGAGAGTAGATATGAAGGACAACACTGCGGATCCACTCACGAAGGCCATTCCCCAGATACAGTTTGAGAGATTATTCGGGATGCTAGGTATGAGATACTACAGCAGCTGGCCTTAGTGCAAGTGGGAGATTGTTAGTTATGTATATGCCTTAGAGGCCATTGTTGTACATATGATGTATATTATGATGGATGCTTGGATATATACAGAGAGGACTTTCTTGCTCGTCATGATAGTATGCTATTTGGTTTCACTTTATCTTAACATGTTGACTTGTATTGGTTTACTTTCTAACTCTCACATGTTGATAAAGCCCTTAGGATCTGTACTCGACTACTGGGACTATGATGAGATCATAATAGTGGGGCCATAGTAGTCGATGAGTACATCCTATAACGGTTCCTAGTCGAGGGTATATTAAGATAGGGCATCGATACACCAGAGTAGACTAGCGTATACGCATCTTGACCCATATGATGGACGATGGATGATCCCATATCCATCAGTGTTTGATATCAAGGATGGTGTACGGGTGCTCAGTGGAGACTGGGTACACTGGACGGACTCGCCGAGAACTCCCAGATGGTGATATACCACACGTCAGATGGCAGTTCTCCGGTGACACTAGTACAGGGTAGTCTGTAAACCCGAGATCGTCATAGAGTCTTGTGTGATTCGCACTGTGCTTTGATTTCCACCTTACCACGTCCAAGAGGGCGTGCAAAACGGTAGCTTTTAGGTACAGTCCCGAATCACATGGAGGCAATGAGCGATAGGAGGGGATTAGTCTCTCCCGGTATAGGGAGTTGATGTTGTGCTGTGTTTGATTGGCTATAACTGGAAGTCCCTGGCCAGGGCTGATATAGAGATATAGTGGTAAGCGTTACCAGTAGTTTCTCGACCTGTTATGAGCCTCATATCGACACGACTTATCGGTTACTGGGGTCTGACGTATACCACCCCTAGACTTGATATGCGACATATCAGACGAACAGATCGGACTATACGGGAGTGTTACTGAATGGATTCACAGAAGAACGGACAGGCTAGCTTGTTGATCTTCTGATCGCTCAATACCTGGGTGGCTGTTACGTTTAGCTGACCGCTTGCAGCTTGTGAGTGTTTGATATGATCATCACCTGCTACCGGCGTATTGACGATTCTTTAGAGTCCTACACAGAGGTTTCTTGGCTTAGGCAAAACGGAGTAGAGGCACATATGTGATATGTGCAGGACCGAGGATAATGCGATATGAGATACCGTATTATATTCTCGCGATATTTAGATATGAACCGGGACATCGGATCAAGTGTTGATTCGATGAATCGGTACATGATATATTAGTCGGTTATATTCGATATAGCCAGATCGTCGGATCATGTGTTGATTCGATGATTTAATGTATAATGATATATATGACATATTGTATTACATTATCTAATATTGGCTCGCTTTATTATTTCATTTTCTCACCGGATTAATACATTGATATATATGCGATATATGTTAAATGTATTATTTTCTTTTGTTGCAAATATATAATATATATATGTGATATATATTATTGTGACATGATATGATTTATTATGAAACATTTTTAGGGATGATAAAAAGAGATTAGGGTTTGATTAGGGTTAGCTCCTTCTTGATTATTCTAGAAGGATTTCCTTTTGTCTTGGTTAAGATATTATGGTTGATACTTATCCTTAACCTAACCAAAACCTAGCTCTAGTTTATTCTCTACAAAGGTTAAGCCTATCATCCTTGACCATGGTTCCATATCAATCATATATTCTTATCTACTATTAATCACAAAAGGGATTATCTCATTATTCTTCATCTTCTTCTCTCTTGAGTTTTTGAGAGACCTCACTTGAGATTTCATTTGTGATGAGTTCCGGTGAGAAAATGATATAAAAAGAAAACATAAATACTACTCCATCATCCTCATCTAATCTAGCCCATTAGATTAGGGTGTTCACCTCATTAGAGTGAAAGAGCTTGGGTTATAGCAACTTCGACGTAGATCATCGGAGAAGCGAAACACTACAAGCTAGCATGGATCGTTCAAGTCGTGGAGCCTCTCTTGAGTCCGGGAGATCATGGATCGCGGAGAAGGGACTTCTACTCGGAGCTTGTGAAGCGAAGGAGCGGACTACAAAGGTTGTAATCCCTCACACTTAGTATTAAAGATGTTATCTTGCATGTTTAACCCTAATAATCTAGCAAAGATCCCGGCTTTGGGTTGTTCAGCATATGTAAAATTTTATTCAGGCATGTTTTATGCTTTATGAACGTTCACAAGAGTGCCTACGAACCCTACATGTGACGCTATTGGGGTGGGATCGCCGACAACTAGATATATCGACTCGGACTTTAGGTGGTTTTCCTTACCCTTTTGGCCGGGCTCGAGTCATACTTATTTTCAAAACTAACGAATCGTGAGTATTTTTAAAGATAGGCCGAGGGATGCTACGAATTTTTCAAAAGACGTATCTTTTCTCAAAGACCCCGTAGCCCCTATTTTTCTAAAACCACGATTCGTGCTATTTCAAACACCAAAAGCTGTATGACTCGTATATGGATAGGTATATTCTTCAAGGTTGCGGTTACTACACCATTTTTCCGTATATTCATGCTGTTCTCATCGCATTGCATGCTTATAAATGAGCTTTCTTTAGTTATTATGAACCTCTGCTGTCAGAACACCATCACCATTACCGATGATGCGTATGCTCTACGTACACTCGCTTGCCGGCTCACACACATCATCATCGGTAATTTTTATGTCACGTACACATTAGAAAACATTACTTCATTGGTATAAGTTGGTAGCTGGTATTTTCAACATAGTACTAGTACGCTTGCTTTCATATGATAGTTCAGATATTGTATTTCTTACTTAGATAATTCATGCATTTATACATTCATTCAGATATGCAATATCGTGGGGCTTTATGCCGATATTCGCTGTTCACTGACTCGTGATTTTGAGATTTGGATCCTTCATGAGATTTCTGGATTTGGGAAACAGCATGTGAATGCTTATAAAGTTATGATTATTTTAAAAGGAGAAAGATGCGGTTTTCCTTGATATGATGAGTAGCGTCCACCATGATGTTTTCTCGGTTCTGAGTTGATTTTCGAGACCCGATTCGAGGAGGACGATGAACTGTCCGAGGGTACATGGTAGACCCTGTGAGGTACCCCGAGGCGAGAGTGATTTCATAGTGGTCGATGGGCCTGGCAGGGGAGCACCACCTACAGGTGATTGTATTGGAAACTCGTCGGATATCCGGAGGATACCGTTTGGAGTTATGGGCCGATCCGGACTGACGGAGCCCATGGGCCGATCCGGACTGACGGAGCCCGAGATTTGAGTATTATGTCTCACTGTTGGACATGGACTTCGAGATGTTTTGAGTGCCGATGCTGGAAACTCGGGTTTTATCATGATTTGTGTATCGTTGCTGGGCACACATTGGATGATGCATTAGTACATGTCATGCATCGATATATTATTACTCATGATACGGACACGAGCACTTGATATCACACTTATGATATGTTGTCACCATTATTGTAGTATTGTATATTTTAGTGTATGACCTAGGAGAGAGTCATACATGCGATTTCTTCTCGGTGATGTTTTCTACTCACGAGTTGGCAACTCACCCCCGTTGTGCCATAATTTCTTGCAGGTTTGGCCGTACAAGTTTCATTGCGGTTTGCTGGCACACTGCTTCCTTCCGGGTGATTGCTTGGTAGGTGGGTTCACTTGTATCATGACCACTGTTGTACTTTATTTATTTCAGTTGTATCTAGTAAACTCCATCTACTAGACTTGTATATTTGATAGACTTAGAAGACCAGTTGTATATTATTTCGACCTTAGAGTCGCGCGCTTGTATTATTATGATTCTTCTCTAGTTTTCTTGAGAATGTTGGTTTTCTTCTAAGTTTTTGGTCCTCGCCCATCGGCGTTGTATATTATTTTGCCTGTGTGGTGGATTTCCGCCATTTGGCGAAGATCTAGCTCCCGCTTAGGGATGCCTTTATTCATTATTATGTATTTCATGTGTTTTACTTGTTTGGGGCCAGTATTTACAAAGACGACTCTGCTGAAATTTTCAAGAAAATATGATGTTGCTTTTAAAATGTTTAATGCCTTATTTTGTTAAAACCACTTGCTTTAAAACAAGTTTTCCTTCACTTTTTTTCTTTCAAAATGGTTTATATTTATGGGTTTTTGGCTTACTTGAATTAGGTGGGGTCCTATAGACTTCACATGATTTGAGTGCCAGTCATGTGCCATTTCGGGTCGTGACAAAGTTGGTATCAGAGCGCTAGGTTTAACCTTGGTTCGAGTCTAGGTTTGACTATGCGGAGTCTACGACGTATATATATATTTGGAACCTAGGCTTGACCTTACGAAACTTAAACTTGGTCGAGGGGGTATTAGACCCGAACATTCATCGCGTAGGTTGACCTTGGTTGATGGAGTAGGTGACTTAAGTAGAGTGACGTACCGTGTGTATGTTCCGCGGTATACTTACGATACGCTACTCCACTTAAGAAGACTTATGATGTACATTTCTTTGCACCATATTCTATTCGTTTCTTGATCTATCTTCATCGATGTCGGATGGTGGTTTCTGTTACCACGGTTGCACGGGCAGAGAGAGCTGCGGCTAGAGTTGCGGTCAGCATGAACTCATCTTGGACGAGGACTGACCAGGGTGTAATTCCGGAGACACACGATTGTGTAGATGTGTCGTTTTATTGTCTTTTTCATGACAGGAGCGTTTTGATGGATTGTTTTTATAAGATTTCTCAAACGTTCAGAACAGCACCAGAGGATTGGGCCACTGCCAGAGGCCGGCTAGAATGTGATGTCCGTTAATGTATCGTCTATTCTTGAGAATTGAAGCATTGTTTAGCGTGCGGACGAATGAGCCAACTGTTGCTGCGACTGACAAGATATCTCCCCAGATGTTTGAAGCTACTGCAGCATGAGTTTATACTTAAGGATATGATAGAAGATCGCTAGTCACCCACGGATGAATGACTAGGACATGTGGTTCATTTGCATACCCCGATGCGAGGTCATCAGATTGATTGAGTTTAGCTAGAGAAGACTTCACACAGGCACGCTGCGAGGACGAGCGTAAGCGCATCACTCCGATAAATCGAGCGAGTTCCCGAGAAGGTAATTGACAAGATACCTACCACCAGATATTGAGCTATTGAGTACGTAGTTTCAGAAGGGAGACTCCAGATATGAGTATAGTCGTTTGTAGCACAGTCCATACAGCTACGAAGAGACGAATCCGAATCAGTCGACATTAGAGAAAAGTGGAGTAAGAGGTTCGTACGAGATTTTAATGAGATGACGTTCCACTCCGTTGACATCAGAGATGTGACATGCATACAGAGGCGTTGAATATGGATCTATCTTTTAGAAGAAGTCGTGATGAATATGCAGCTGTTTAGGAACAAGAAATGGATTTAGTAAAGAGTGATAACTTCCGGGCAGTTCGGCAGGAACGGGATTTAGGAGAGACCACGATAGAATCTTTCTGGATTACTATACGAGAAGACTTGGACCCAGGATCAGTCATATCATACACACCCAGTAGGCCAGAGTTCGGCGTCATCGAAAAGATATGTTATGAGTGACCATGACAGTTTTCCAGAGATTCTTTAGAGGATGTGCCAGAGCGGAACTATTTCCGCCATCATTTCCATATTGGACCGTTGAGCCGAGGAGTTATGTAACTAGCAATCCGCAGTGAGAGACGAGAGCCCAAGGGCACAAGGCGCCAGACCATGAATAGGACGCAAGTAGATATCTTGCTCTGCTAGCATGGATGCACCGACACCTTCTCTACTTTGAAGGAAAGAAATATCGACCACAGTGTTTATGATTTGCGATTTGGTGATTCGAATATCATGTGTCCGTCATTTTCGGAATTCGGTATTTTGGGCGATTTAATTGCATGATTGAGATTTTGTGCACCACAGTTACACTCGACTTTGAATTGATGTCATTCGAGATGTTTGATTTTGATTTCATGCCTTTGGTATGTAGGTGATTTGAATTATGCTTTCGGTGTAGTTTTCATGCACTTTTTGTACTTCGATTCGATTTTGTGCACGCTGATGCACGTGGTTGTGAGATTATATACCACGGTATACCTGATTTGGATTGATGTATGTTGTATACCATCGATTTTGATTATGATATTCGATATTTGTTTTCGTGCACCTTGTACACTTGATTTAGATTCTTGTGCATACTTGGCGCGCTTGATGCGATTTTGGTGCACACCAGATGCACTAAATCGAGATTTTTCGTGCATATCAGATGCACCTGATATTATTGTCAGGCACACCCGTTGCCCTTTACAGGTGTTTTCGTGCACACCCGTTGCACTTATATTTTGTTTTTGTGCACATGTATGACACATTCATTGATTTCGATTTTTGTGCGCACTAGATGCACGTGGCATTAGTACATATACGGTGGAGTATGATTTCCTTTGAGCAGTACATTTTTATGATATTTACTATTTGGTTTAGTAGCCGAGCAGGGCTGTTCTGAGAACAGTACCTAGGTGTTTTTGCATGCATCGATAGTTATTAAAGGGATTTCCAAAAAGGGCTACAGTCTCAATATTTTTCCTATGTGTTAGAAATGACACGAAACATTTTACAAAGGAAACCCTTCTAAATTATTTTAAAACAGCGGGACGTGTATGTTAAACAAAAGATATGTATATATAGTTTTTTTCCTACAATAAATGTCTGCTACTTGTGCTGTGATACATGCATCGCACAACGACTTGAAAAAGATTTGGCATGCATTTTTTTCCAGATGTTTTGACGAGTTTACAATGATGCGTACTATGTACATGTTACAGTTTTGAGTATATCATGTTGGTTTTCGTATTGGACTTTTACATTGGTACCTTCACCATGACTCCGATGATTGCGTGATGCTTGACGGAGTTTTGATTTTGAGTTATATACTCGTTTTTATGCGCATGCATTGTGCTGAGATGTGTCTTAAATATTTAAGATTTCGGAGCCCTGCCGACTTGATTGCATTGATGAAATGTTTTAGTATTTAGGGGGGGATTAAATTTAAATTCGGAGACCGAATTTCTTTAAGGGGCGAAGATTGTAACGTTTTGAAAATCGTTTAGGTGAAGTTTCCGATAATCGGTAAAATAACTGGCGTTTTCCGTAAAAATCAGGAAATAAGTATTTTTCTTCATAGACTTAAATATACCTATTCTAACTATGTAATTGCTAGTATTTGGTATTTAATGGGTCACTTATAAAATTGCTAGTTTACTAAAATATTTTCCGTAACTAATTGTTTTAATATTATTTTAAGTTTTCACTAATACATTTAATTAGTGATAATTACAAATTAGAATGGGTTAATACAAGTTTTGTGTATCATGACACATTAAACCAAAGTGTAACATGTTGTTTTTGAATTTAAATGAAATTCCAAGATGGTTCTAGAAATTTTAGAAGTAGAGTTTAAAAATAAAAGAAAATAAAAAGATAATATTAAACAACAGCATGCAAGCATTTATTTGAGGTATGGCCACCTCCCTTAAACAACATACCCACCCTATTCCTTTGCATGGCTCGGCCATGCGGCAGCCCCTCCCCAATTCCCCACTTCAAATGTTAAAGGAAAAGAAAATGAAAAGGAAAAAGGAATAAAGAAAGAAGTATGTGTAGATAATGAGGTATGGGCTTTGTTTCTTTTGTTGACTTGTTATTTTCCCCACCTCACTCTCTCTCCCCTCTCCTTCACACTTGGCCGAGCCCCCCCTCCCCATTTCCAGCAGCAACCCCCTTCATTTCCCCACCTCCTTTTCTCATAAAAAATCTTATAAAATCCATCAAAAATCAACACAAAGCCTCAAAAATCCCTAACCTAACCTTTACCCATTATTCCTTAGCCATTCAAGCATGGATCTTGGAGCTAGAGGCAAATTTTGGAGGCCAAGATTTGCATGATAGATCTCTAATCTTGTGAGGTATAATTCTTAACCTAATGGCTATTTGGTTGATTAACTATTCTAATCTATACTATTCAAGTGATAATTTTTTTTTAATTGCAAGTTTGGAAATTCAAGATTAGGGTTTGAATTCAATTAGGGTTTTTATCACTTGTTTAAGGTTACAATGTGTAGTTTAACCTTTTAAAACTTGGAAAACCTAATCTAGTTGCAAAATTGCTAAATTGTTACATTTAAAATTGTCCAAATTATATAGATTGCAAACTAGATTTTTATAATTGATGCTAATAGGTGAGATAAAATTGTAGTAAGGGTTGTTTGGCTTAATTAAGATATTAAGTGAATCTTGTGGCTACTAAAATTGTTAAAATATTTAGATTTGTGCTAAAACAAGTAATTGTTGTTTACTAGGTTTTTGGATTTAATCGTTTTAAACTATGTTTGAGATTTTGGATGATTTACAACCTATTTCATATAATATTTAGTGTGTTGTGAACGCGCGATTAGTGTGATTGGGTTTTTGGTTTGGTGATTTTCATGTATTTGGGACCCTAGTGGTGAATTGTGGCGTTGTCGCGAGTGCGTTTCGTGCACCAAGTGTGTGCGCGTCTACTTAGTGCGCGTAGTTATCTTGTATCGTTTGTTTCCACGACTATCATTTATTTATCCTTTTAATTGCTTGTGTGCGATTTTAGGATCGGGTACAGAGGCATCGGATGTGGCACGGAAAAAGACAAGGCAGAGATCGGATCAGATTAGCCGAGGCGTCCAGGTGAGTAGATGTATATCTACGGGGGAAGTCGGGTGGATGGCGTATAGCACCCCCGCAATTTCGTAAGATATGACGCGTTTATGATATATATTTATATGTGTTATTGTGAGATGTGGATACTTAGCAAGAAAGGTTTTAGGAGATCATGAGTTGGATTTAGTGTAATTGAAAGAAAGTGCTTTTAGTTTAGTTTCTTAGTCGTGGAACCCTAGAGTAAAGGTTCACATACACACAGATGCACACACGTGATATGTTTGGGTGTATATGTTTATATGTGTATATATGTGTGTGTGTGTGTGTGTGTGTGTAGACACACATACACATACATACATATACGTATACACGGATGATGAGCCGGTATATGATACTTGGAGATGAGCCGATATGATTGTACATGATGTCGTGAGTTGTGATATGTGATTGGGTCGTGATATGATACGCCATGATATCATAGAAGATCGTTGGGCGATGTGTTTTAATACACACGAGGATATATGTTTGATGATATTGGGGTGTGCTAGATTTTAGAGAGGTACCCCTAATTCATGATTTTACGATAATGATACTATATGAATAATGAGGTACATGTGATATTTGACCCGTACCCCGATTTTGGGATGCCGTACAATGGATTTTACCGTACGAGTTATAGATATGATGATTGATCCGCGCTCTTGACTCGAGAATGTCGTACTAGGTATTTTACCATACGTGACGCTATTGAGGCGGGATCGCCGACTACTAGATATATCGACTAGGACTTTAGGTGGTTTTCCTTACCCTTTTGATTGGGCTCGAGTTATACTTATTTTCAAAAATAACGAATCATGAGTATTTTTAAAGACTGGCCGAGGGATACTACGGATTTTTCAAAAGACGTATCTTTTCTTAAAGACCCTATAGCCCCTGTTTTTCTAAAACCACGATTCGTGCTATTTCAAACACCAAAAGCTGTATGACTCGTATATAGATAGGTATATTCTTCAAGGTTGCGGTTACTACACCATTTTTCCGTATATTCATGCTGTTCTCATCGCATTGCATGCTTATAAATGAGATTTCTTTAGTTATTATGAACCTTTGTTGTCAGGACACCAGCACTATTACCGATGACGCGTATGCTCTACGTACACTCGCTTGCCGGCTCACACACATCATCATCGGTAATTTTCATGTCACGTACACATTAGAAAACATTACATCATTGGTATAAGTTGCTAGCTGGTATTTTCAACATAGTACTAGTACGCTTGCTTTCATATGCTAGTTCAGATATTGCATTTCTTACTTAGATAATTCATGAATTTATACATTCATTCTGATATGCAATATCGTGGGGCTTTATGCTGATATTCACTGTTCACTGACTCGTGATTTTGAGATTTGGATCCTTTATGAGATTTCTGGATTTGGGAAACCGCATGTGAACGTTTATAAATTTATGATTATTTTAAAAAGAGAAAGATGTGGTTTTCCTTGATATGATGAGTAGCATCCACCATGATGTTTTCTCGGTTCTGAGTTGGTTTTCGAGACCCGATTCGAGGAGGAGGATGAACCGTCTGCGGGTAAATGGTGGACCCATTGAGGTACCCCGGAGCAAGAGTGATTTCGTAGTGGACGATGAGCCTGGCAGGGGAGCACCACCTACCGGTGATTGTATTGGAAACTCGACGGATATCCGGAGGATACCGTTCGGAGTTATGGGCCGATCCGGACTGACGGATTTGAGTATTATGTGTCGCTGTTGGACACGGACTTCGAGATGTTTTGAGTGACGATGCTGAGCACTCAGGTTTTATCATGATTTGTGTGTCATTGCTGGGCACACGTTGGATGATGTATTAGTATATGTCATGCATCGATATATTATTACTCATGACACGAACACGAGTACTTGATATCGCACTTATGATATGTTGTCACCATTGTTGTTGTATTGCATATTTTAGTGTATGACCTAGGAGAGAGTCATACATGCGATTTCTTCTCGGTGATGTTTTCTACTCACGAGTTGGCAACTCACCCCCATTGTGCCACAGTTTCTTGCAGGTTTGGCCGTACAGGTTTCATTGCGACTTGCTGGCACACTGCTTCCTTCCTTCCGGGTGATTGCTTGGTAGGTAGGTTCACTTGTATCGTGACCACTGTTGTACTTTATTTATTTCAGATGTGTAGGACACGGCAGCGCCCCGGCCGTCTGAACGAGGCCAAAATGCGGAAACGATACTTTTCTTTAACTTTTAAAACTGGCGCTACCGCTTACTAAAAACTCGGATCGGGCCATTAACCTAATCCTAGCTAATTAGAGAAGGGGTTGAGAGATATGCCGAGCGATCCGTGTCCTTCGGTCTTCTCGTAATCATCCCGATCTCCCCGCGGAATCTCCGGTCTTCATATCCTCGTCGGAAGGGCACCACATCACCGGGTTCTTTTACGGGCTCCCACCTCTGGACCGAGGCAACTCGGGCACGAAGTTGGTGAGTCGACGTGTCCAAGGATGCTGTAGGCTATACATAGATCACCATGTCTCTAAAGGGTTATGACGTTGCCATGTATTGAGTGGAGAAGGAGGTGCAAGCTTTTTGTGGAGCTATATGAATGTGTTCAAGCAGAAGAGATGAGAACCCCACCCACAAAAATTGGACAGCCCCCTCCAAAATTTGGCCAGCCCCCAAGCATATGAGAGAGAGGAGGAAGTGGATCAATCATGCAGAGAAAAGGAATGATAATAATCATGAAGAAAGTCACCTCAATAATTATGTCAACCTACTCCATCAACCATCATATCTCCAAAAGTCAAGCAATCATGAACATAGAACTAAAATGATGGTTGAACCATCATGAAGCTATCAACTTACAAGAAACACCCTCCACTTTGCTAATTTGCACATTTGCAAATAAGCCCCTCCACACCAATTTTCAGCCAAAGAAAGAACAAAGGAAAAATGGCCGAAACGGAAAGCAAACTGGCAACTTCAAAAACTAATCCCGTAATAAATTACAGGAAAACCCCGCGACTGTATATACATACCCGCATTTGTATTCCGACCGAATACAAATGCAATAAGACAAAATCTACACTGTACAATACTAGGATCCGGATTAACCAAAGCCCGCTAGTATTATCCGTCCGATCATGATCCGTGCAATACCGCACGTATATGATCGAACCCTGCCATATCTACATACGGCCTCTACAGCGTTTCGCCCGAAACTTGAGAAACTGTCTGTGGGTAACTCTAAAGACTCGTCAACACTTTGGCTATGGATTTAACCACTAGCAAGTCAGAGGTATTAGCCATACGTAACCTGCTACCAGGTATTGACCAAAAGGGACGTCGATGAGCGAACTCATCCTGACACCCTACTGAGCCTGTCAGTGACAATATTCGTACAGTCCGGTCCGTTCGTCTATGAGCATCGCATGGCGGGCCTAGGGGGTTGGTAAAAGTCAGACCCCCAAAAGCGGTACAAGTCGTGTCGGAGTGTAGCCCAGAACACCCTGAGATATTACTGGAATACCGACCTGTAAATCTCCTGCCTTGGCTAAGGATTTCGTGTAATGGCTCTCTTAGACACAGCGCGACCTCACCCCCAATACCGGGAGTGACGAACCCCTGCAGATCTGCTCACTGCCTCCATGTGGCTCGGGACTGTACCCAACTAAAACCTTTTTGCACGACTCCTTTGAGCCGTGGTAGGGTAGTAATCAAAGTACAGTAGGAACTCACACGAGACAAATGACGTTCTCAGGTCGATGAACTAAGCTGTACACATGTCACCTGGGAACTGCTATCTGACGTCAGGTATAAAACCAACTAGCATGTTCCCGGCGAGTCCTTTCCAGTGTACTCATAACCCAATGAGCACCTGTATACATCTTAGGTGAACCAACTGACACCAGTGGCTTGTGAGACCGGCCACCGCCCCTCGTCGGGGTCTCGACTGTATACACTTGTCTACTCTGGAGTATCGATGCCCTGTCTCGAAAACTCCCACGACTAGGGACCTTTTAAGGATGTACTTATAGACCCTAGCTCCCACGTATATGATCGCCATCATACTGCTGGCCATCAAGCAAGAATCCTAAGGGCTCTATCAACGCGCAATAGTGACCTGTAAGGTCACCTAAAGCAGTACACGATGATAAAGATAAACCAGATAGCATTCTATTATCTTGAGTAAGACTGTCATACCGGTATAGGTCCTCCCTCAATCATTGCAATCACGTGCCTGTGATCCAATAATTGACTCTGAGGCCACTATCTCCAACAATCTCCCACTTGCACTCAAGGCTAATTATTGCGATGTTGTATACTCACAGCCCGTGTGATACCGAACACCCAACTCCTCTACTAATCAGTCTCACAAAACCCGTTTGCGAAACTGATGTGTTCGAGGAATAGCCTCAGTGAGTGGATCCGCTCTGATGTTTCTTTCTATGTCTCTCTTTATCTCAAGTTCGCGGAGAAAGCCATCTCCCGAAATGAGTAATACCTGTCTCAGAATATGTTTGGATATCTTATGGGACCTAGCTCATAAATGAACTCCAAATCCAAACTTCTTGGACTGTATCGTCAACTGAACTTAATCAGTATCCTGCGCCATGCCTCCCTCAGTATCCTCCTGGACCACCTGTCCAAAATACTGCCCCTCGTCAGAGGGAAAACTATAACTCTGACAACCTCTCTATCATCCAGGTCACCTTGGAAGCCTGGAATGATAACTGTCTCCCGAAGGAGGATACCGTTATCATATCCCTAGAATATCCACTTATGTTCTAAAACTGCTTCCGATTGGTTTTCCAGGATTGGATTATTATCAACTTATTGCATCTACTGCAAAAACAACATCTGGTGTGGTACTTGACATCTCATGATTGACTCAATTGCTTAAGCAAGCGATCTGCCAATCATGCACATCTCTCTCCCCTTTAGTCTTTAAGACACCTTTAGAGAGGGTGACTCCATCACCTGCAGGTATACTATCGTGCCAGGAGTCGTCCATTCTAAAACACATTTAGAATGCTGTCTAAGTACCCAGATTGGGAAACTACCCAAATCTAGATCTAGAATCATAGATCTAGTAACCAGAATGTCTGATATAATATCCAAGTCCTTTGTGGAGAAACCACTGTGTGACAACCAAAGTATAACCGATCGTAGTATAGGAATTTCACTCCCTACTCTGTGTATGTCATCCAAATACCATGACATAACACCCTACTACCTTCTTAACAGATCCATCCCCTATTATGATGAAGTCAAACCTATGACTGTGACATCAGAAATAGATGATCTATCTCTGCTATATCTGCTTTAGTCTATAAATAGACATAAGCTACTTGTCCACTATGCTTCCGCTGCTCCCACTGACTACGACAACCCTCTTGCAGAGTCATATACACGTACACTTCTAAAACCAGTTCAGAACGACGCTATACTCATCCTCCTGCCGGGTCTCATAGCCTGGAACAACAGTAGTGTTAAGTCTAGGTAAACAAGAACCTTCCTGTCACCGTCCTTGAGGCTACAGGAGTACCTCTCGGGTGCCTGAGGTTACCTACCATATCTGCGGAGTGGCCAATAGAATGTCAAACCAGATTGAATCTTTAGGTTCTTATTAATTTTTAGTAATCGTTTGCTGTTCTGGAATCACTTCCAGTTCTACCATACTCCTACTACTGTTTTCTGAAAAAATCCATTTTTATCAAAACTGTGGAGAGTCAAGAACAATATCACTATTGATCTTCCAGATGGTAGAAAGTCAACCCTCGTCATAGCCTGGGTCAATCCACAAACAGCCATTACAGAAACGTGCCTTGAGTTATCCAGAGTCTGGTTTTAAGCATAAGCCAGACAACTCCCCGTACCTTAACATCGTTAAGATATGAACTGTTCTATATCCATTATAGAAACAGAGGCACTGATTTAATTGGAACCAGATTCAAATCATGCAGCTGTCTCCAGTGCATGTAAACTAAATGGAGAGAGGTCGATCAACATTACTCAACTTAGGAGTGCTTCCAATTATGAGTAACCTGAAAGAGAAGCAAGTTCTCTTAATCATTACTATTAACTGAATACCATACACAAGTATCTACATCTTCGATCACCTTGAAGAATCCTGATACTTGCAACACCTGGTTCTCTACTTTATTCATATACCTATAACTTCTCAAAACTTAGACCTTGTGTTTCTACGAAACACATGTCTAAGAACTAGAGAAGTCACAAGTAAACAGAATATAGTACGAGTACCAACCCCTCTGTCCTGATGGACACTGAACAACATACAATACTCTGTATAAGTCCCTTGAGTCTAATAACTCAATCCCTGTGTGTCGTAGGTTGAAAACTGTACTTATGGTTAAGAAGAATTACACCGCTGTTTAATGCTCCTTACCTAACCATCCACTGATATAGGTAAATGTCATAGACATAATTTCAAAAAGGTATATCTCACTCTATATAAAAATAGACGTACAAATATATCAATTTGAAATTGGTGCATAACAGCGGATATTCAAAACCAAACATTTGCCGTCTGGCAAACAACCCAGGCGATTTCCTCAAATATCACCAATTACAGCGAATTCCGATATAATGAGGATGATCATCTAATTCCCAATAACTTACTCCCACTCATCATCTGTAAAACCATACAGATGCGAGAATCATATCTGGTAAATACATACCCTGGAGCAAGTGTCTATTTGGGAAATCAGTTTTCTTTTAACAATACATAGTGAAACTGAAACATTGAAATGTTTCGAAAGGGTATCCGGGTATTCCTAGTAATGCCTCTTCCATTATCCATATTCAAAACTGTAACCGTATATTTCTTTTCCATCTCTCCAAATCCCTTCATATGTCTTTAGTCATTACCTTCTGTACACCCCTTTAGGCCAAATGGTTTTCTTCCTTCCCTACCGTTCGGCACCAGCCTATGGTTTGGAAGAAGACTATCCAATAAGAATAATGGATGTACTGTCCTAATCCTAGGAGCACTCGCAATGCGAGAGAAGGTGAAGATAAAAGACAACCGAATAAACCTTATTCCTATTTCTCCTGAACCAGAATCTATCCCCGAACTGGAACAAGTTCCTTTCGAGTTCGTATATAACCATACGATGGAGTATCCAATATACTGTGGATCTTCGTAGTGATACGGAGTGTTCTGGAGAAATACAAAGGTGATGTGGGTGTGGCGATGAAATACTTGGTTTGGTCGTGAACATCAGTCGCAATTTACTTTGCCCTCTTACTAATCCCTTTATTTGTCTTTACTTAGTACCTTCTGTACACCATCGTTAGGCTAATTGGTTTTCTTCATTCCCCACCGTTCGGCACCAGCCTATGGTTTGGAAGAAGACTATCCAATAAGAGTAATAGGTGTACTGTCCTAATCCAAGGAGCACTCGCAACCTGAGAGAAGGTAAAAGGAAAAGACAACTGAATAGTCCTATTCTTTTTCTCCAGAACTGGAAACCATCCTCGAATAAATTCCTTCGAGTTCGTATATAACAATACGATGGTTTTATCCAATAGAAGTGGATGTTCGTAGTAATACGGGGTGTCCTGGAGAAAAGGGTAAAAGTAGGAGTGGCAATGAGGTTTGCAACTCTGACAATCCAAAATCCAGTGTTATAAGAAGGTTCGGTTAATCTTGGTCACTGAGTCATAGTCTAGGGTCGGGCCATGGTCGCTGCCAGAGAGAGAGAGAAAAGAAACACTCGGCGTGCACTCTAACCTAGGTCAGAATGGTTTTCACTTTATCTAATCAGGAAACCTCCCACTGTATCCTCAAATTCTCCTCCAAACCTGAAAGAAGAATTAGTCGGGATCACCCGAGGAGTAAACCAACTCATCAGTGGGAATCGGTATCCAACTATCATCGCATGATAACATGACGGAATCCACTCACGTTATCGCACTCCAGAAGGTATGCGCATGCCTGGCAGTTTCTTTAGAAACACCCGATGTGATTTTTACCCCTAGGACCCAAGTGACCTTGACACAGTCAACAAATCAAAGAGTCCTAGTCAAGTTCAACCCGTCATTATCCTGTATTGCATTAAACCCACCCGTACAAGCCCTTGACACAGTTAACAAGGACGCACGACTGTCCTAACCAATCCCATTAATATGCTACAAACGAATACTACTTAGCTACCGTACACTACGCCTTGACACAGTCAACAAACGCAGCACGAATACTAAGTAATATTTGTAAGAAATGACGGAGGGCTATGTGTAGTTTTTGGCGAAAAACTTTTAACGTAATGAACTTGATATCGTTGAAGGAACTGCATAGCTTTTTATAAAAATATAGTGGCGAAAACCTTTGCTAAAGAGGTCACTCCCGGTGAAGGGATCTCGGCTCTTTCCCCGTAGAATGAGGTGCGGGAGATTCCAACTAAATACCACGATGCAAAGCAAAAGTAATCGACTACAGTGAAGTTATTGCCCTGACGCAAACTTCTGTCCAAGGGGTCATTCCCGGTGAAGGGATCTCGGCCCTTGCCTCGTCGACTGAGGTGCTGGATATTCACAACCGAATACCACTGTGCATAACAAAAGAGAACGTCCTTGCAATAACAGATTTTTGAAAATTGTTCCAACAACATCAGAATAGGTTTGTTCAGCTTGCATTGATCCGAACCAACGCAGTCCCATCAATTGATCACACCAATAAAGAACGAAAATACGATGTACGTATATGCCACCCGCATTCGCCACTGGGTCCCGTCATCACCCGTTAGGTTACTTAACTAACGACAGAGCGGGGACTGGACTAGCGCGGGTGCAAAACATATACAACATCTACTAGTTTATATATCAATATATAATATTCGCTCAAGGCGTGATAAAATGCAACATCACAGAAATGTAATAAGCATCACAGAACAATACAGATATCTGGGATCCCCGGGTTTCATAGAGCCGCTACTGAAACCCGACGTTCCCCTGGTCGTGTGGATAGCCTGTGCAATGAAATCCTAGACCCCTACAGGTGCGGCAAGTTACCCGCCAAAACCTGAAGCGAGGCAGCCCCCTTCAACAACGTGAATGGACCACCCAGCACTTCACGGAATCTGGTAACTTAAGCACCCCTCATTGGGTCAACCTGTACCCCTTATGAGTGCGGCGAATAGCCCGCCAATTCTAGAGTGAAGCCCTCTCCGTCTCAAAGCCATGAGATGCGGGCTCGTTGCCCTCTAGAACTCGGCTATCCGTGCACCCCACCACGGGGTAATCCTAGTACAGAAAGTAAAAATATACATACAACGGGTACATCGACCTCAGCCCGGTCATGCCCCAAAAGAATAATATACAAACAGGCAGTGACGGCAGTCCACATGTCGGACGCTCGCCCAGCAATATCAAATGTACATATATAACCAAACTGTACTAACATTGCATCCAGGCTATCCACCACGAAAAATCCTCAACATCACAGCACAACACAGAACATTAACGTGAATGTCATGTTCGCAAATCCGTCTAAAAGGGCTATAGCAGTTAGACAGGATTTACTGATCAAATGACATTCACGGTCGCAGATATAATGTAAATACTGTGAACTAACATGTTTAAAATTTTCGATCGACTAAATTTACCGATGTGGGCCCCAAGCACAACTGTAGCACTCAAAAACATCTGGGCCCAAAAGGAATATACCAGAAACCCTATTTCCATGTCAGAGAGCCACTGTAAAAGTTTGATGCAGTGAAGCCAATATTCGGCGGCGGATCCGCGACCAAAACTTGGTTTTGGCCGCTGATCCGCCGTGTTACAGTAACTTCAGCCTACCAAATTTTCAAAGAATTCATAAAAAACCCTGCACGTATTTTTACAATGTACCAAATAATTTTTAAAGAACTGGAAAAATTCGATAGAAACTTGACATGGAAACGCGGTTTTTTGAAAATCCGTTCGATCGAACTTGTAAACACGTTAGAGCAAGCTAGACTAGGTTAATGGCCTGGCTCTGATACCAGTAGGACACGGCAGTGCCCCGGCCGTCTGAACGAGGCCAAAATACGGAAATGATACTTTTCTTTAACTTTTAAAACTGGCGCTACCGTGTACTAAAAACCCGGATCGGGCCATTAACCTAATCCTAGCTAACTAGAGAAGGGGTAGAGAGATATACCGAGCGATCCGTGTCCTTCGGTCTTCTCGTCGTCATCCTGATCTCCCCGTGGAATCTCCGGTCTTCATATCCTCGTCGGAAGGGCACCACATCACCGCGTTCTTTTACGGGCTCCCACCTCTGGACCGAGGCAATTCGGGCACAAGGTTGGCGAGTCGACGTGTCCAAGGATGCTGTAGGCTATACGTAGATCACCATGTCTATAAAGGGTTATGAAGTTGCCATGTATTGAGTGGAGAAGGAGGTGCAAGCTTTTTGTGGAGTTATATGAATGTGTGCAAGCAAAAGAGATGAGAACCCTACCCACAAAAATTGGACAGCCCCCTCCAAAATTTGGCCGGCCCCCAAGCATATGAGAGAGAGGAGGAAGTGGATCAATCATGCAAAGAAAAGGAATGATAATAATCATGAAGAAAGTCACCTCAATAATTATGTCAACCCACTCCATCAACCATCATATCTCCAAAAGTCAAGCAATCATGAACATAGAAGTCAAATGATGGTTGAACCATCATGAAGCTATCAACTTACAAGAATCACCCTCCACTTGCTAATTTGCACATTTGCAAATAAGCCCCTCCACACCAATTTTTAGCCAAAGAAAGAACAAAGGAAAAATGGCCGAAACGGAAAGCAAATTGGCAACTTCAAAAACTAATCCCGTAATAAATTACAGGAAATCCCCGCGACTGTATATACATACCCGCATTTGTATTCCGACCGAATACAAATGCAATGAGACAAAATCTACACTGTACAATACTAGGATCCGGCTTAAACCAAAGCCCGCTAGTATTATCTGTCCGATCATGATCCGTGCAATACCGCACGTATATGATCGAACCCTGCCATATCTCCATACGGCCTCTACAACGTTTCGCCTGAAACTTGAGAAACTGTCTGTGGGGGACTCTAAAGACTCGTCAACACTTTGGCTGTGGATTTAACCACTAGCAAGTCAGAGCTATTATCCATACGTAACCTGCTACCAGGTATTGACTAAAAGGGACGTCGATGAGCGAACTCATCCTGACACCCTACTGAGCCTGTCAGTGACAATATCCGTACAGTCCGGTCCGTTAGTCTATGAGCATCGCATGGCGGGCCTAGGGGGTTGATAAAAGTCAGACCCCAAAAGCGGTACAAGTCGTGTCGGGGTGTAGCCCAGAACACTCTAAGATACTACTGGAATACCTACTAGTAAATCTCCTGCCTTGGCCTAGGAATTCGTGTAATGGCTTTCCTAGACACAGCGCGACCTCACCCCTAATACCGGGAGAGAGGAACCCCTGCAGATCCTCTCACTGCCTCCATGTGTCTCGGGACTGTACCCAACTAAAACCTTTTTGCACGACTCCTTTGAGCGGTGGTAGGGTAGTAATCAAAGTACAGTAGGAACTCACACGAGACAAATGAAGATCTCAGGTCGATGAACTAAGCTGTACACATGTCACCAGGGAACTGCTATCTGACGTCAGGTATAAAACCAACTAGCATGTTTCCTGCGAGTCATGTCCGGTGTACTCATAATCCAATGAGCACCTGTATACATCTTAGGTGAACCAATTGACACCAGTGGCTTATGAGACCGGCCACCGCCCCTCGTCGGGGTCTCGACTGTATACACTAGTCTACTCTGGAGTATCGATGCCCTGTCTCGAAAACTCCCACGACTAGGGACCTTTTAAGGATGTGCTTATAGACCCCAGCTCCCACGTATATGATCGCCATCATACTGCTGGCCGTCAAGCAAGAATCCTAAGGGCTCTATCAATGTGCAATAGTGACCTGTAAGGTTACCTAAAGCAGTATATGATGATAAAGATAAACCAGATAGCATACTATCATCTTGAATAAGACTGTCCTACCGGTATAGGTCATCCCTCAATCATTGCAATCACGTGCCCGTGATCCAATAATTTACTCTGAGGGCACTATCTCCAACAAGTTGTATCTAGTAAACTGCATCAACCAGACTTGTATATTTGATAGACTTAGAAGACCAGTTGTATATTATTTCTACCTTAGAGTCACGCGCTTGTATTATTATGATTCTTCTCTGGTTTTCTTGAGGATTTTGGTTTTCTTCTGAGTTTTTGATCCTTGCTCTTCGGCGTTGTATATTATATTGCTTGTGTGGTGGATTTCCGCCATTTGGCGAAGAGCTAGCTCCCGCTAGGGATGCCTTTATTCATTATTATGTATTTCATGTGTTGTACCCTTTTGGGGGCCAGTATTTACAAAGGAGACTCTGCCGAAATTTTCGGGAAAATATGATATTGCTTTAAAAATGTTTAATGCCTTATTTTGTTAAAACCACTTGCTTTAAAACAAGTTTTCCTTCACTTTTTTTCTTTAAAACTGGTTTATATTTCCGGGCTTTTGGCTAACTTGAATTAGGTGGGGTCCTACAGACTTCACATGATTCAAGTGCCAGTCATGTGCCATTTCGGGTCGTAACAAGTTTAAGCTGGATCCTAGTATTAGATTATCGGATTATTTTGTCTCTTTGTATTCGTATTGTTCGGAATACGGATACTAGTATGTATATACGGTGAGGGGTATTCTTGTAATTTTGTCAAGAATGCTTCTAGAAGAAGAGACCTCATTAGTTTAATAACCATTTATTTTAAATGGTTAGTGAGGTGGAGGGTGAGGTATTTTTTTATAATTAATGAAGCATGGTGTTCAGTTGATAAAATTGCACATTTAATATGACATTTTTCCTACTATTTCTATATAAAGAAAGGTGTTTATTACAATATATGATACATGTAAGGATTTATCTGTAAAAATACTATTTTCATGTGTTTTTATATTATAATTAACATTTGGTAGGAAAATGTAAGCATATAATATCCATGTAACATTTGTCCCATTTAAAATATGCTTACGCAATTGAATACCTTTGACCAAGTCTTAATGGTTGAGTTAATATCTCAATAAAACAAATTCTACTAATATTATTTGTTGAGTTTGTTGTGCAGAATTTTCAGGGCTGAAATCAAGGAAATCAAAGTTGTTAGAACAAACCTGCCTAATTAAGAAAGTAAACTAAAGAAATCAAGTCTGGCAGTGACGTAGAAAAGATTTTCAGTTTCCATAGATTAAAAAGATCACCACGTGTCATAAAGATAAAGCTTCAGAAGACCAAATAAAGCGATCTCCCTATAAGGCCACGGATCCACGGCCAAACCCACCTACTGGCCGCGGATCCGCCGCGGTTTAGATGTATTGGGAGTTGGGATTTTGTTGTTGGGATCCTAACCACTGGTTTTCAAATTAGGAAGCTGGGGTTCTGGCTCTGGGACTATAAATAAGGACCGAGAGCCTCTTGGAAAAATCACCAAGCTGAAGAGATCACGAAGTCCAAGACAGGCTCACGCATCCAGGCCGATCATCAACTGTTCGTCTACCTCCTTAGAAGAGATCGAGAAGCAAACTAGCATTTTGTAATCATTTTCTAAGGGAACAAAGTGTAAATGAATTTTGTTGATTAATAAAGATAGTTCTTTTTCTTATTCTATTTCTTTGTAGTTTTAATATGATTTCTCTCTCTATCTCTTCTTCTCCCATCATGCGCGAGTAATTCTCCGCTTGTTAGGGTTCGTAGTATTAAGGTAGATTAATGGATGATGAAGATCCTTAAACTCTTTTTACGTCCTATAAAGTTTATAAACTTTACCAAAAGAATCATTAACATCCTAATCGGGCGCGCTACCAATTTATTGTTAGTCTCGACCGCTATTAGAGATTAGATTAATGATTGTTTTGTTAAAGGCTAGATATGAACGGAGTTTCATGTCGAGATAGGGGTTAAGAGTCGAAACCCTTTTCCCTCTAGAAACCCTAATCTACATGCATCACTGTCGTTCTAGTTTTAAATCTATTAAAGGATAAAAAGAGTAATCTTTAATTAATCATCCATAACTACTAAATCCTAATGAACCCTACAAGCCCCCTTTTAATATTAAACTTACATCTGTAGTTAATCTAGATCTATATTTTGCATCCGTGTTTAACGTAGATCTAGAACCTACAACCATTCTTTACTCTCCCTCCTTTCTTTCTCAACACGCCTAAAGTAAGGATAAATTATTCAACGTTTCCCTGAGGACGACCCGTACACATCTCGGTCTAGCTACACGCGACACCGTTCTGATTGCGGTTAATTACTATACACATAGATCATATAAATCAAATGGCGCTGTTGCCGGGGATACGTGCGGAATTTTTTTATTCTTACTATTTGTGTTGAATTCTTATTCGATCTATATCATAATTAAAACAAAACTGCAAATTATATATTTAACGAATTGTGTGAATTTTGCAAGGAGATCTGGAGTCACAGACTTGAGGAAACAGAAAGACAAAGACATTCATCGAGATCCAGAGGAGTACAGAAGGCCACAGAGACAAATTTCATAAACTGATCTCTCTTCCTTACGGTTGATCCGCGGTAAATAAGCCACATTCGCGGCGGAAGCGCGGCAGGATTGAGGATCGAGGGTTCCAAACTTCTCTAGTAAGTTTTTCAACTCTTTCTCTGTCACGACCCGAAATTGGCACGTGACGGCCCTAATACTACGCAACGTCTACAGGCATAACGCAGTAAAAGAAAACCAAAACACAGAAATATAAACCATTAAAAGACAAGAAAAGATAATAGAAGTTTTAAAACATTTGAAATCACAACCCAAGTTCTTTAAAAGTCCAATTTATTTCCTTTAAAATTTTGGCAGCACCTCCTTTGTAAAAACTAGCCCCCAAAATGGGTAGAACATAAATACAAAGTAAAGCATCCCCAAACGGGAGCAAATACACAAAGGAAGAAAACAACCACCACAAAAAATATACGACGCCGTAGCGAAGAAATAAAAGATGATAAAAAGGAAACTGTATAAAAGACAGCCAAGTCACAAAAAAATATATAATATCGTCCTCACCTAGTCTCTAAGTCAACATGAAAATAGTAGATGGAGAGTACAAGGATACAACGAATATACAATACAACAACGACTAACCACAAAACCCACCTAAGCAAACTGCACACTGTGAGCTGATGCGGTATCCGTAGCAAAAGATGATAAGATAGGTGATAATAGTCCTGCCTCTGACTACTGTGAGGAAAGACCTGCAAAACAACTGTGACACAACGGGGTGAGTTGCCAACTCGTGAATAGTAAATAACATATGCAGGAAATCGCAAGTATGCACGTACAGCGCAAATCTAACATATACAATTAATAGAAATAAAAGGTCATATGAATGCAATAATCATGAAAGGTACACTGCAGGTACAACTAATACATGAAGCAATAATAATATGACAATCGGTATGCAATAATCATGCAATAATGATATGAAAATGTATATATGCAACAGTCATGAAAGGTACTCTAGCAGGTACAACTAACATATGAAACAATGCATATAAATGAGTATGTAAATGCAACAGTCATGAAAGGTACTCTAACAGGTACTACTAATACATGAAGCGGTGCATAAACAATACATGTGGAGTATGGAATGAAATATGTCGTTTCCATGGAATCCTGACATCGTGGCAGGATCAAAATCCATCAAGACAATTCAAATCCCAATTTCCTCAAATCAGCCCCCAAATTGGCTCTCATATCATATAAGTTTCACAAATTCTTAATGTACAATATCGAATAAATCTCCTATATCCTGAATGTACAAAATCAAATGAATCTCATATATCCTTTATGTACAATATCAAGTAAATATCATATGTCCTAAATCCAATATCAAGTGAATCTCTTATAACCTAGGTATATTTGCATGAATAAATATGATGATGTATATAAATTGATATGTATACATATATATTAGTGTCCCATTCCACTAATACACACACACACACACACATACATACATATATACATATATAACAACGTCCCATTCCACCGTTATATATACTTAGGAGTAAAAATATCATGAGACCAATGTGTCAAGTATCGACAAAGAAATGCTGATCTATCAGGTGCTGTCACCAGGATTGGCACCCTGATAGGTACGTATCATACGCTATACCGAAAGCTCGAGTACCTAGTTCGGAACCTCGCCTTTCGACGTATCCATACGTACATGACTCCCGTCGGTATCCCCACGATAACCGCCGAGTCATAGGTAATGTCACCGGAAGGTGTGGTTCCCCTGTCAGGCCTCATCAGCATGTTACATCAAAATCCTTTTCTTGCCGGGGTACCTCCGGGCCCCACCATGTACCCTCATATGGCCCACGACTCCTCCTCGCATGGGGTATATATATCAAAACCGATAAAACTCATGGTGGATGCAGAAATATCATATCAAGAGAAACCGGGGTTTTCAAATAATGCATAATTTCATGAAACTACCACGGTCCTCAAATCCAGAAAACATCATGAAAAATCCATATCTCAATGCGAAAATCCATGAATATAATATTCAACATAAACTGAAATGTAAGCATATAAAGGAAAAGCCGCTAATTAACTGCAACAAGTTAATATAAATATCATGCAGTTCCTAGTTTTCTCAAATTCTAAATAACATCAAGTAAAGTTAAACATGTAGCTATAACCAGATATATGTGTGTATGTACCTAACACTAATGGTACAATACTATATAGGTATACAGGTAACTAGCATGTAAGTATGTGAAGGCATATGTGTAAGCATGTAGGTATACTGGTATGCTATATGTTATACGCAATAAGAAATATGAATCAATGTCTTAATGTCCCTAACCAAACTATATCATATCTATAAGTGGATGGTGCATGACATCGCAATTATTGACATTGTGTGTGGCATACAATCAGTGCTCGTGCAACATGAGTCGTCAAAAATAGTGCAGTGTCCTAAGGATACTAGTCCAAGCACAACAATAACTAAGCAGTAGGGTGAATGCGCAATTCTGAATATGACATAGAATATGCGACAAAATTAACATCTCTAGCCCAGACGCATAACGCCATGCGAGCGATTCCCCTGTAGATGTTAAATCTACTCACCAACGCTCCTGGCTACGTGAAGCCTACCACCTGTTTTCCCTTTGTAGCAGTGTCCGAAGTCCCCGCCTGCGAGCCTGCAACATTAAAACAATAAAGAAAGTATATATTAATAATAGACCCAAAACACGTACAAACTATATTAGACCGACGCAACAACACAAAACTTACTCTCAAGTGTTCGTATTGTGGCTAACGTGCATAGCGACACGATGGAAACAACCTAAGAGCAAAACCACACAAAGTGCACAATCCGTGTTGGATAACGTATCGCGCTTAAACGAAACACAAGAAACTACCTATGTGATCCCAGATTTTGCATACTGAGAAAACTCAACAACTAAACAAGACCAAACATACCAAAACCAAAGCAGATACCTACCCAGAAAAACCCAAACCCTAACTCAACCCAGGGGCCGAGGTCGCCGGAATTTTCCTTAGTGTCGCCGGCCGAGGTCCGAGCTGGGGGTCTCGTGTTGGAGGTAAAGTCCTATGGTCTCAGGTACAACACAGCTAAATTGTTTGGTTTTCTTGTACACTCTCCGGGTCACAGCAGATCACAGAAGTCACAAACGACTCTAAAAATACGATATTATGCACAAATCCTAACTTTAAATATTCTAAACTAAATCTAAAAATCTACACAACACAAAAACTACATAAACAACAGAAAGAGATCATTACCCACACAAAAGAACTCAAAGATCCATGCTTTGCATGCTCCAAGGCATCCAAGAGGAAAAAGGTGATCAAAGATGTGATTTTGGGTAAGGTTTGTGAAGGATTGTGATGAATTGTGAAGGAACTTGTGAAGTGTTCAGTTTGTTATGAGAGGAAAGAATAAAATGAGAAGGGAAATGAGTGAGAGAGAGAGAGTAAGAAGAAATGAGAGAGAGAGAGGTGAGGTTAAGGGTGAGGTAAGTGCACCAATGCAATTAATGCACCATTAAAGCTTTCACACACACCTCATCACTCTCCAAAACAAATATCTTCTCTCATCTCACAAAAAATCAAGGAATGGTTAAGGATTAGGGTTAAGCAAGATTTAGATAAGGCAAAGAGATTAGATTAGGTTAAGTGTCAAGATTGCTAAGATCAAGGTTAGTACAAACAAATCCTCACATTTACGTGCACACGTGCGTGCATACTCATAACAAATAATAATAAATTATTAATTAAATGTTATAAAATGTGAGGAACCCGAATTGGTAAACTTTTTACAGTAAACCCGCATCAACGTCCAAATTAACACTAATCGAAATCTAAGGCGTTACAATCTCCCCCTTATAAAAATTCGTCCCCGAATTTAAAATTTTCACTAAGCGTGCCTTCAAAGAGATGATTACAAAACTCACATATCTCGCTCGCAGCCTCCCAAGTGATTACTTCACTATACGGCTACGTCCAAGAAAACCCTTCACATATGGCAAGACCCTTGACCGAAGTTTCTCCACCTGCCGAGTCAATAACACAATTGGCTGTCAGTGAACGAAAAGATCGCGTCCAAGCTAAATGGTCTGATGCCGAATCATGTGATAAAGGTCATGAAGGTAATTGCAAAGTATTGACATAAGGAATACGGGGTGAATACTCAATAATCTGGGCGAAAGTACCAAATTAAAGGCAACGAAACTAACTCGCTTTAAGGATCTCAAAAGGACCTATAATCCTGGGATAAGCTTCCCAAATCTCAACACGTCATTCATCGGAAAAATCCATAGGAATACATGATTTCCCACTGCAAACTTAAGTCTGCGACCACCACGGTCAACATAAGACCTCTGTCTGCACTGGGCTGTCATCATCCTGACCTGAACCAACTGGATCATTTCCGAAGTCTCTAGACTAGCCGGGGTCCAAAAATCCTACTTACGCAGAGTCAGAAAAACAGACCGGTGATCGACACAACCTAACAACTAAACCTAAAGGTTGCCAATTGAAGTACCTCCTGATAACTGCTATCGAAGGAGAACCCTAAGAATGGCAAGTGACGATCCCAACTGCCAACAACAATTAGTACGCACACACAAGCATATCCTCCAGAGTCGGTATCGCCCGCTCTCACAAAACCATCATCCTGAGGATGGAAAGGCGGAGCTAAAGCTCAACCAATACCCAAGGCTTCCTGAAGCTCCTACCCAAGACGGCAAGCGAACAGGATGCCTTCATTGGATACGACCCATGAAGGAACTCCGTGCAGCGCACAAACTTAACAAAGAACAACTGAGCAAACCGAGTATAACCGGACAACAAGCATATGAATGGAGTTACACCCTGACTAAACCTGGGTAGACACCATAACGAAATTTATGGAGACCTGCTCCCATTCCCACTTCGGAACGGTTAAAGGTTGCAACTCTCTAGCCGGTCTCAGATGCTCAACCTTAACACACAACAAGACAGACACCTCGAAACGAAATCTGAAACTTCACACTTTATCCCTGCCCACCCGTAACTATTTCACAAGTCACGCTACAAATTGGTGGAACTTGAATGAACACAGAAAGCTGACTGATATGCCTGCTATAGGATTTCGCGTCTCTACCCAATAATATCAGGTACACAAACGCGTCCTTAAACGTAGCACATCTGGTCATAAATCAAGGACTCTGAATCATTACCTAGCCGAGTATGCTCAAGTATCTCTGACGAACGAGCATCGGCGGGCAGTGCCTCGCGAAAGCGATTAAGGAAAAGTGGTCGGGCGCGGACATGAGCAAGCTGTCCCCTTAGTAGAGGAGAAATTAAGCTGTACTCAACGATCGAACAAGAACTGTAAATCTGCAGAAGACTATCTCAACAATCAAAATCCGCTGCAGGAAGATGTACATTAAGCTCTGGTGGTCTGTGAAAATCTGACACGACTCTCCGGAAAAGTAGTGTTTCCAAATCTCTAATGCAAGACCACCGCGGCCATCTCCAGATCATGAGTAGGATATCCTGCTCGTACTTCCTCCAAATGTAGGGAAGCAAAAGCGATAACTCTATAGTGTCACCTCAGTACACAATCGAGCCCCACTCGCGAAACATCACAGTTAAACAACAAGGTCGCCCGAACCAGAACGCAAGAAAGAACTGATGCAGTTGTTAACCAAGTCTTCAACTGCCAAAAACTCTGCACGCATGACTCATTCCAAAGAAAAGTAACCTCCTTTCCGGTCAGTTCATTCAACAGTGCATCACTACACTGGCAATCCTGCACGAAACGGCGGTAAAAACCTGCTAAGCCCAAAATCTGCGGACCTCCATCCTGCACACAAGTCTGGGCCTAAGCTGTACGGCTTCGATCTTCCTCGGAACCATACAAAACCGTCTCCCGTAACTACAAGACCTAGGAGTCTATACAAACAAGCCTGAAGGAACACTTCGAGAATCTAGCAAACCGCTGGGGCTCTCCCAATGTCTGCAAAATAAATCCTCAAGTGCTACTCTTGTCCCTCAAGGCACATTAGAATAGACCAGAATGTCATCAATAACACAACAATAACTGGTCGAGGAACGGCCTGAAGAAATCTGGTTCATCATATCAACGAATGCTGCTAGGGCATTGGTGAGTCCAATGACACCACCAAAATACACAAAGCCCGTAGCACGCACAAGGCAGTCTTCGGAATGTCATCACTCCGAACCCGCAACAATGATGACCTGATCCCGAACAAACTTAGAAAATGTCTCACACTCTGGAGCTGATCGAAGAAATCGTCAATGCGAGGTAAAGGATACCTATCCGCACCGTAAGCCGGTTCAGATGACGATCAATCAATACACAACCTCAATCTGCCGTCTTTCTCCTTGACGAACAGAAATAGGAGCTCCCTAATGCGAAACACTCAAACGCACAAACCCCCCAATAAACAACTCTGCAGCTGATCCTTAAGCTCCCTAAGCTTCACCGGCTCATCCAGAACAACGTCGGAAAACTCTCGCACGAAGGAACCCGGTCCAACAAACCCACTTTGGCTCCGGTATCACGAATGAACGCCAAGAATCCTTGACATCCTCTCCTCAGAAGCTGACTAGCGAAAAGGCTGAATTCAAGCTGTGAGAGGCGGCACCACTGTCCTCCCGCACAACAAGAACCGACTTTCCGGGAAAACAAAACCTGACTGTTTCCTCAGGGTAGTCCACAAACGTCTAGCACGTAGATAACCAGTCCGTGCCCAGGGGAACGTCAAATCCAACATCCCTAGAAGGATCAAAACGACGGACGAATCTCTATCTCCTATCCGATTGGCACACGACCTAAATACGTGTCGCGCAACAAAAGAATCGCTGACAGAAGTTAATATAACAAACGGCTGATCTAGCTAACACGACTCTCGTCCCAACCACGGCACAAAGGGGTAAAACAAATAAGTACATCAAAAGAACATACAAATTAAGAATACCTGAAAACTCTGCATTGGACGTCCGCATGTCCCGATGAGTAGAAGCAAACTCTCGTGTCTGCCCTCTACCCGCAACTGGCTGAAATCCTCCTCTGCCAACCTGACCACTCGGAACGAATCCTCCGCGACCACGACTTCTCTGTGGTATAGCTGCCTCGCGCCCATGTGGCTCTGTAAAACCTCGAACCCGATGACCAAAACTCCTGCACCGGTAGCATCCAGATAAAAACTGCTGTCCCTCTTGGAGATGAGAGATGAACGACTGACCTCTTCCTAAGCCTTTGCTACTCCCGCGACGGTCACGAAATCTGTCTCGACGACTAAGCCTCTGTCTCTGGGCTGGTACACCGGTACGAGTCCTCCACTGCTCTGGAACTCCCAATGTCTCAGGAAGACGTGCCTCGTCAACTGGGGCTGCATCCACTGGTGCTATGTAGGCGACGGAATGTTGTGTACTGATTGCAACGAACAACTGGGTAACAGGGGTGACAACCTCCTGTCGCTGCTCTCGAACGACCTCAACCAATGAACTCATCGTCTGGCGCATGTCCTGCATCTCTGCCACAAGCCCAGCGATACTATTTATCGAAGGCAAATCCGTCTGCACCTGTGAAACGAGCGTGCCATCCTGGTTAGTCCTCGTTGCATTACTCTAGGTTCCCATAGTCACCAGCGGCAAGGCTATAAATGGAAATACGGGTCGATAAGAACACGGAAATAGAATCACAAGGATATGAATCATTAAGGAAGGAATTTCAAGAAATTTGTACTTAGGTCACTTTGGGCGGAGTACCGCATTGTGAGTATGCCACGGACATACACACAGTACGTTACTCTTCTTAAGCTACCTACTCCATCATACCAGGGTCATCCGACACTCCGAAAGGTAACGCTCTGATACCAACTTTGTCACGACCCGAAATTGGCATGTGACGGCCCTAATACTACGCAACGTCTACAGGCGTAACGCAGTAAAAGAAAGACAGAACCCAGAAATCTAAACCATTAAAAAACAAGAAAAGATAATAGAAGTTTTGAAACATTTGAAATCACAACCCAAGTTCTTTAAAAGTCCAATTTATTTCCTTTAAAATTTTGGCAGCATCTCTTTTGTAAAAACTAGCCCCAAAAATAGGTACAACATAAATATAAAGTAAAGCATCCCTAAACGGGAGCAAATGCACGCCCAAAGGAGGAAAACAACCACCACAACAAATATATGACGCCGTAGCAAAGAAATAAAAGACGATAAAAAATAAAACTATATAAAAGACAACCAAGTCACAAAATAATATACAATATCGTCATCACCAAGTCTCTAAGTCAATATGAAAATAGTAGATGAAGAGTACAAGGATATAACGAATATATAATACAACAACGACTAACCACAAAACCCACCTAAGAAAACTGCACACTGTGAGCTGATGCGGTATCCGTATTAAAAGATGATAAGATAGGTGATAATAGTCCTGCCTCTGACTACTGTGAGGAAATACCTGCAAAACAACTGTGGCACAACTGGGGTGAGTTGCCAACTCGTGAATAGTAAATAACATATGCAGGAAATCGCAAGTATGCACGTACAGCGCGAATCTAACATATACAATTAATAGAAATAAAAGGTCATATAAATGCAATAATCATGAAAGGTACACTAGCAGATACAACTAAAACATGAAGCAATAATAATATGACAATCGGTATGCAATAATCATGCAATAATGATATGAAAATGTATATATGCAACAGTTATGAAAGGTACTCTAGCAGGTACAACTAACATATGAAACAATGCATATAAATGATTATGTAAATGCAACAGTCATGAAAGGTACTCTAACAGGTACTACTAATACATGAAGCGGTGCATAAACAATAAATGTGGAGTATGGAATGAAATATGTCGTTTCCACGGAATCCTGACATCGTGGTAGGATCAAAATCCATCAAGACAATTCAAATCCCAATTTCCTCAAATCAGCCCCCAAATTGGCTCTCATATCATATAAGTCTCACAAATCCTTAATGTACAATATCGAATAAATCTCCTATATCCTGAATGTACAAAATTAAGTGAATCTCATATATCCTTTATGTACAATATCAAGTAAATACCATATGTCCTAAATCCAATATCAAGTGAATCTCTTATAACCTAGGTATATTTGTATGAATAAATATGATGATGTATTTAAATTGATATGTATACATATATATTAGCGTCCCAATCCACTAATATATGTATACACACACACACACACAACAGCGTCCCATTGTACTGTTATATATACTTAGGAGTAAAAATATCATGAAACCAATGTGTCAAGCATCGACACAGAAATGCTGATTTATCAGGTGCTATCACCAGGACTGGCACCCTGATAGGTACGTATCATACGCTATACCGGAAGCTCGAGTGCCTAGCTCTGACCCTCGCCTTTCGACGTATCCATACGTACATGACTCCCGTCGGTATCCCCACGATAACCGCCGAGTCATAGGTAATGTCACCGGAAGGTATGGTTCCCCTGTCAGGCCTCATCGGCATGTTACATCAAAATCCCTTTCTTGCCCCGGGGCCCCACCATGTACCCTCATACGTCCCACGACTCCTTCTCGCATGGGGTATATATATCAGAACCGATAAAACTCATGGTGGATGCAGAAATACCATATCAAGAGAAACCGGGTTTTTCAAATAATGCATAATTTCATGAAACTACCACTGTCCTCAAACCCAGAAAACATCATGAAAAATCCATATCTCAATGCGAAAATCCATGAATATAATATATGCAATATAAACTGAAACGTAAGCATATAAGAAAAAGCCGCTAATTAACTGCAACAAGTTAATATAAATATCAGAGCTGGTTCCTCAATAGTAGGTATGTGGTTCGAGGACTAACCATTGTTCTAAGTAGGGGAGAATGTAATACCCCAGGTATTATTCGGTATACCCATTTATACCAGATAAGCATGGGGACCCACTGTAAAACAATAGGGAATCTTCGAAATACATTCCGGAAGAGGACAGATCTGTACTATAAATGGAATGATACCACTCTTCAATACAGAGGCGCCTTTTAAGTGAACTGGCACTACAAGAGCTTAAGAACTCCGTAGTTAAGCGTGCTCGAGCCAGGGAAGTTCTGGATGGGTGACCTCCTGGGAAGTGGCCCCTGGTCGGGCCCGGTTCACCCCGAAGGACAAAACCGTGCGGCTTCAGCCAGAGCGGACAATACTCTCTATATTGGGGGTGGGTCGTGACATTCTCTCTCCTCTGAAATCCAATAAAATATCTTTTCTACAGGATTCTTTGCAAAATATCTCCGTTCAAAAATCTTTTTGCAAAGTTTTGTAATTGGTTTGTTTTGCATATTTTAATCGTATTTTTAAGGGGCAAGACCAAAATTCAGATTAGGTGGGGATTTTATCACCCTTCCTAAGCCCCACGAATCACAAACCGAGTATCTGCATCAACCCTGTAAGTGCACGGCGGTGCCCCGGCCGTCAATCCGACGCCGGAATGCGGAAGCGGTGATAAACTTTAATTTTGCGGACTTAGCAAACCGGCACCACCGCGCACTAAACCCCGGATCGGGCCATTAAACTAGATCTAGCAAAGTACAAGAAGGGGAAGAGATATACCGAATGATCCGAGTCCTTCGGTCTTCGTCTCCACTCCGATCTCCCGCGGACGCTTCCTCCTTCATCTCCTCGTTGTCGCCTCTTCGCCGGAAGGGCACCACATCGCCTGCATCTTTTACGGGCTCCCACCTCAATACCGAGGCAACTCGGGCATGAAGCTGGCGAGTCGACGCGTCCAAGATTTGCTGTAGGAAGTGTAGTGTAGAGGCTATGTCTCATTTGGGTTCGTTGCCATTTGAAGATGATGGAGGAAACAAGATAAGAAAAATGGTGCTTGCATTGTTCTTAACATGAAAAGGGATCAAAATGCTACACTCTCAAAATGAAGCTCTCATCTTTTTTTCTCTCAACCATGAAAAAACTTATTCTTTTAGAAAATGGAGGAGGAAAGAATATGAAGCATGAAGGGAGGTGATGGTAGGAGCACAAGTGGTGACCACATCCAAAACATCATCATAACCATCTCACATCAAACTCTAATCACTTCTAATCAACAAAAAGCAAGTGATAATGATGGATAAGAATGGTATCAAAAGATGCTTTCATAATAAATACATTTGCAAGAAAAACCTCCACAATGTGTTATTTGCAAACTTGCAAACTTGCAAATAACCCCCTCCATCGGAAAAGTCCGGCCGGGAAAGAACAAAGGAAAACCGGCCGGAACGGAATGCAAAGTGGCAACTCCAGAAAACTGGTCCCGTAATAAATTAGAGGAAAACCCCGATACTGTGCATATACACCCGCATCTGTATTCTGACCGGATACAAATGCAATGAGACAAAATCTACACTGTACTAAACTAGGACCGGCTTAAACCAAAGCCGGCTAGTAAAATCCGTTCGATCCTGATCCGTGCAATACCGCACGTATCTGATCGAACCCTGCCATATCTCCATACGGCCTCTACAGCGTTTCGCCCGAAAGCTTGAGTAACTGAAAGTGTGGTGGACTCTAAAGACTCGTCAATACTATGGTTGTGGATTTAACCACTAGCACGTCAGAGGTATAAGCCAATACGTGACGGGCCACCAGCTATTGACTAAAAGGGACGTCGATGAGCGAACTCATCCTGACACCCTACTGAGCCTGTCAGTGACAATATCCGTACAGTCCGGTCCGTTCGTCTATGAGCATCGCATGTCGGGCCTAGGGGGTTGGTAAAAGTCAGACCCCCAAAAACGGTACAAGTCGTGTCGGAGTGGAGCCCAGAACACCCTGAGATACTACTGGAATACCTACCAGTAAATCTCCTGCCTTGGCCAAGGTCTTCGTGTAATGGCTCTCCTAGACACAGCGCGACCTCACCCCCAATACCGGGAGAGACGAACCCCTGAAGATCCGCTCACTGCCTCCATGTAGTTCGGGACTGTACCCAACTAAAACCTGTTTGCACGACTCCTTTGAGCCGTGGTAGGGTAGTAATCAAAGTACAGTGGGAACTCACACGAGACAAATGACGATCCCCAGGTCGATGAACTAACCTGTACACATGTCACCAGGGAACTGCTATCTGACGTCAGGTATAAGACCAACTAGCATGTTCCCGGCGAGTCCTGTCCGGTGTACTCATAACCCAATGAGCACCTGTATACATCTTAGGTGAACCAACTGACACCAGTGGCTTGTGAGACCGGCCACCGCCCCTCGTCGGGGTCTCGACTGTATACACTAGTCTACTCTGGAGTATCGATGCCCTATCTCGAAACTCCCACGACTAGGGACCTTTTAAGGATGTTCTTATAGACTACCAGCTCCCAAGTATATGATCGCCCTCATACTTCCGGTAGTCAAGCAAGAATCCTAGGGGCTCTATCAACGTGCAATAGCGACCTGTCATGTCACCTAAAGCAGTATACGATGATAAAGGTAAACCAGATAGCATACTATCATCTCGAGTAAGACTGTCCTACCGGGATAGGTCCTCCCTCAATCATTGCAATCACGTGCCTGTGATCCAATAATCGACTCTGAGGGCACTATCTCCAACAAACCCTATATTAATTTAAAAAATATCTAGACAAGACTCTAAGGATTGTCGCGCTCAATACGGACAGAGGAAGGTCGTGGGTAATTTATCGCTTATCCGCATTACTTTTGTGGTGCCTAGGCAAATGTGTCTAAGGCAAGTGGTTACTTAATTAGGCCCGCTATTTTCGGTGATTCGTATAGCTGATACCTCCCACTTACCTGGCACTTACCTGGCCACAAGAGTAGTAAAGAGGTGGTAGGGGATTGATCCTACGGCTTGTCCTTTGGAAGTCTAGGAGCGGTTTAGAGACTTGACCTAGGTAATCTTAGTTCTAGGGTTGTTTGTGAATTTTTGTGTGATTTGTCTAAGTCCGACACACTTTTCAAAACATACCATTTTAAAAGTACTCACGCTTCCACTTGCGCTAAACCCGCCTAGTGCTTGCTTAGCTGGACATGGGACTCTAGTGCCCGTCTTGTCCGCGTTCCTGCTATCGACTCCGAAGTCGGTGCTTCTTCATCTTCTTTTCCCCCACCACACACCACATCAACCGAGATGGACAGTACTCCATCAAATTATAACACCACGCTGCCACCGCCCGTAGGTGAGCAGAATCCACCGCGCATCTCTCTCGAAGAAATGATCCTATCCTATCTGTGGTCCACTTGCCACTTGCTTATCTATTCCACCAGCTAACGGGGATAATTTTGAAATTAAACCCCACTACATCAATCTGTTGCCCAAATTTCACAGGCTTGAATATGAAGACGCGTACGTTTTCATCACTAAATTCAAAAACGTATGCGCGATGATGGGTACTTCACAACTGACTGTGGATGTTATGCGCTTGCGTCTTCTCCCATTCACTCTGTGCGACTTGGCAGAAAAATGGCTTTATAATACTGCCGCACACTTTATCACTAATTGGGATGAATTCGTAATAGCATTTCTTAAGAAGTTTTACCCAAACCATAAGACCGCCCATGTTAGGAGCGAGATCAACCAGTTTACCCAGCTTCCCAATGAACCATTTTGGAAGTGCTTTGAACGTTTCAATGATCTGCTTGTCCAATGTCCTCATCATGGAATAAATAGATGGGATTTGTGCCGAATTATATATGAGGGCATTAATCCAGCGACAAAGCAGATGCTTGAAATAAATTGTCAATGCAATTTCATGTCTAAAGATGATGGTGAAGCTTGGAAATATCTGGAAGACCTCGCTGAAAACACTTTGCAGTGGGAAAGCGTAAGACCACCTTCATCTAGGGGAGGTATTCATCAGCTCGATGTTTCCATCACAGAAAAAGCCGAAATGGCAGCGATGCAGAAGAAACTCGACGCTATTGAGAACAAATTCTCATCAGTCTCCCTAAATCAGGTAACGCTTCCCAAGACCGTGTGTGGTTGCTGTTCAGATCCTTCACACTTGACGGAAGAATGTCTTATGAATGCATCGTTTCAAGGTCACGAGCAAACTAATGCTGCTTTTCAGCAGCGACCTAGAAACGATCCTTATTCTTCCATGTACAATCAAGGATGGAGGAATCATCCTAACTTTGCTTGGAACTAAAACCAACCCCAAAATCAAAACCAGTTCCAAAGCAATTATTAAAGACCTCCTCCACAGCAACCACAAACACAAAGTCAGCATCCTTTTCAGTCACAAAATTTTCAAAATCCGGCCAACACTTCTGCACCGTAACTGGCCGATACTGATAACTCTTCACTCGCACAAACTTTGGATTTGTTTATGAAACATTCCATTCAAATGTCGGCTGATATGAAGTCTTCTATTGATACCATAAAGAAAGACTCCGCCTCCCACGGTGAGAGTATTAAATCAATAGATGTAGGAATCCTCTCGACGGCAGCAAGGTTTCGGGAGGCATCGTTCATGCCATTTTCAAAAATTGTCGTTTCAATGAACTCTAAACAAGAATCGATAACAAGGATATAATACGGAAAATATATAGTAAACCATTTACTATCTAAGTGAAGAGGAAATACAACCTTTGTAAATCGGTCCTTCACTTCATATGCTCCTTGTAGTAGTCCCTTCGCCGCGATCATCCTGCTCCCGGACTCTCGGACGGCTCCATGAGAAGATGGAAATGGTATTGCTTGAAGTCTTCGAGGCCGAAACTGATCTACGTCAAGGGAATACGAACTCAAGCTACTACTTCACCAAAGTGAAGCAAACACCCTATACTAAAGTGCTAGTCTAGTAGAGGATGAAGAAATAGGAAGTGGGTACACTTTAGAATTTCTTTTCTCACAATATTTCTCACTTTGGATCAAACCCTAGAAACCATTTTCTTTTGGAAGAAGATGAAGAAAGAACAAGAGAATGAAAAATGATCCAAAGTGATCATCAAACCACGGGTGAGATGGTATCTTATACAAACTCATGTAGAGACATAACCATGGCTAATTTTAGTGGTTAGGTTAAATAATATCTTAAGTAAAACAAAACTAGTGGACTAAGTCAATGCAACCATAAGCTTCATGAAGCTTCATGCACTTGAGCTTATCATCCACTAATTTTAGAATTACTTTAAATATAAAAACCTAACACTATAATTAGAATGGTATAAGTCTTATACACCCATGTAAGTTGAATCAACAACCATGATACAAAATGAACACAAATAAATATATATCACATATATATTAAGTTGTGCACAAGTGAGAAAAACAAATGCTTAAGTGAACCAATGTTAGTTAATGTAAATTAGTATATCACATATACAATTATACACTAAATTATTAAATCAACACTTGACTTAATAATCCGGCTATATCACATATAACCGACTAACACAAAATATACCAACTTATCGAATCAACACTTGATTCGATAACCCGGCTATATCATATATAACCGGCCGATACAAAAGTCGCGAGAATAGAATACGGTATCATATACACGCATTATTCCCGGTCCCGCACATATCACATATGCGCTCCTATTTCGTTTTGCCTGAGCCAGTAAAACCTCTATGTAGGAATCTAAAGACTCGTTAATACGCCGGCAGTAGGTGATGATCACATCAAACACCCACAAGCCGTCAGCGGTACTAGCTGGACGTAACGGCTACCCGGGTATTGAGCGGTCAGAAGATCAGCAAGCAAGCCCGCTCCAACTCCTGCAAAAGCCAGACAGTGACACTACTGTACAGTCCGGTCTCCTCGTCTGATATGTCGCATATCTCGTCTAGGGGTGGTAAACGTCAGACCCTAGTAACTCGATAAGTCATGTCGATATGAGGCTCATAACGGGTCGAGAAACTACTGGTAACACTTACCAGTAAATTTATAAACCAGCCCTGGCCAGGGACTTCCCTGTTATGGCCAATCGACCACAACGCAACATCAACCCCCAATACCGGGAGAGACAAAACCCCTCTTATCGCTCATTGTCTCCATGTGACTCAGGACTGTACCCAAAAACCACCGTTTTGCATGCCTTCTTGGATGTGGTAAGGTGGAAATCAAAGCACAGTGGGAATCTCACAAGACTCTATGACGATCTCGGGTCTACTGACTAACCTGTACCAGTGTCACCAGAGAACTGCCATCTGACGTGAGGTATTATACCCTCTGGGAGTTCTCGGCGAGTTCGTCCAGTGTACCCAGTCTCCATTGAGCACCCGTATATCATCTTTGATATCAAACACCAATGGATATGGGATCTACCATCGCCCATCTATATAGGTCGAGAAGATATACGCTAGTCAACTCTGGTATATCAATGCCCCGTCTCAATACACCCACGACTAGGGACCTTGAAGGATGTACTTATGGACTACCATGTCCCCACTAGTATGATCCACATCATAGTCCAGGTAGTCAAGTACACATCCTAAGGGCTTTACCAACATGTAACAGAGAGACAATCAGTGTACACGTTAAGGTAAAGAGTAACCAGATAGCATACTATCATGTCGAGCATGAAAGTCCTTCCTATATATGTCCAAGCATCCACTACTATATACATCTCATGTATAGTAATGGCCTATAGGGCATACATATAACTAACAAGCTCCCACTTGCACTAGGGCCATCTGATAACAGTGGTTGTAGTATCTCATACTCAACCATCCCATAAAAGTCTCTCTCTGGGAAAAGGCCTTTGTGAGTGGATCTGCCTTGTTGTCCTCTGAGTCTACTCTCCTAACCTCGATCCCCTGGAGATCAACCATCTCCATGTTCAGGTGATACTGCCTTAGAATATGTCTGGATCATTGATGGGACGGGCGTTCCTAGGTATAAGCCACAACTCCATTATCACACAATGGTAGGAACGAAGTTCATCTCATGAACTAATATATATACCCAGACTTCCTCTTTGGTAGCATCTTTGGTAGCGATGTATCCAGCCTTTATCGTCTAGTATGCCACGGTATCTAGCTTAGAACTCTTCTAACATACCATCCCTCCACTGAGGGTAAAGACAATGCCTGTGACTGACATTCAGTCGACCTTACCACCCTGGAAGCTATCCAGTGATTCTCCCAGGATTGTTTGATACCATCTCACTACACCTAGTGAGAATCCTAACATCCACATAGATCTATCTCATAGATTCAAAATCCTGGATCTAGGAGGTATCACCTTGATCCTATATAGAGAATCAATGTGATAAGAGGAGATTGACCGAGTGTAGCATAGGAAACTCCTTTCATAACAAGAGTATGCCATCCACGTACAATACGAGGAAGACCACCTTACTCTCTACTACCTTTTTGTATATACAAGGTTCATCTACCATTTTGATGAAGTCAAACGTTTTGACTACCATATCAAAACAGATGTTCCAACTCCGCGATGCCTGCTTTAACCTGTAAAGAAACTTGCACACTTTTCCGCTGCTCCCACTGTCTACGAAGCCCCCTGGCTGTGTACTTATAGACACTCCCTTCTAGATCGCTATTTAGAACAGCAGTCATGACACCCAACCGCCAGATATCGTAGTCATGGTATGTAGCAGTGGCAAGTAGGGTCTGGATGGACTTAAGCATAGGTACTTAGAAAAAGTTTCATCATAAGCCACACCTGGTCGATGATGCAAACCTTTAACAAGTCTGGCTTTGAAAGTCTCAACTTTTCCATGTACACTAAGTAATCTTCTCAAGATATACTTGCTCCTAATGGGGATTTAACCCTTTAGATATAGCAACTAAAGTCCATACTTCGTTGGTGTACATAGATTCCATCTCAGATCGCAAAGCATCCAGCCATTCTTACAGAGTCCCCACTCTTGATGGCCTGCTCGAAACTAGTTGGGTCATCATCTCATGATGCAATCCTCGCTCCCACTGTCATAGAGACACCAAAGTATCTTTCAGGTGGGTGAGGAACCCTACCAGATCGGCGGAGAGGTCGAGGTTCGTTGGGAACTATTGAAACCTCCGGTTCTACCAAATCATCAGCTGCAGTTTGTATAGCTGGAACTCCTTCCAGTTCTACCTCATGACCACTAATTTCTTTCCAAAATAAATTCATTTTCCTAAAAAGCTGGCATGCCGAGAAATAAAACACCTTTTGTTTCTCGGTGTGGTAGAAGATATTCCCTTGCGAATGCTTGAGATTTCCAACAAACTTCCACATAACTGACCTTGCCTCGAGTTTATCCGGATTTTGCTTTTAGACATAGGCCGGATAACCCCAAATCTTAACTAACTTAAGAGATAGGCTCTTCTCATACCATATCTCATATGGAGTGGTAGGCTCTTGATTTGGTTGGAACGCCATTCAAAAGGTATGCAGCTTCACAAGTGGATAACCCCAAAAAGAAAATAGGCAACTCAGTAATACTCATCATAGAGCGCACCATATCACATATGGTGCAATTGCTCCGCCCCAATACACCGACGTGTTGTGGTGTATACGGAGGAGTAATGCTGAGAGAGAATCTCATTCTTCTTTAGAACAGTCCAGGAACTCCGTTCTTAAGTATTCTCCTTCCTGATCTCATCAAAGGACATAATACTTATACCCATTTTGGGTCTCTACTTCTGACTTATATTCATTGAGTTTCTCAAAAGTTTCAGGCTTTGTGTTTCACCAGGAACACATATCCGAATCTTGAGAGATCATCAATGAATGTAACGACGTACAAAGAACCAGTCCTGGAATATGTAGACAAGGGACCTACATACAACATCATGTATCAATCCCAAGAGTTCACTAACTCTTTCTCTGTTTCCAATAAACGGAGCTATGGTCATCTTATCATTGTGACATGACTGGCAAGCTTCATAAGATGTAAATTCAAACTGAATTAAATATGCGTCTAAATGTAACTTAGATAGTCGGGTCGCATTGATATGACCCAGTCTACAATGCCTCAAGAAGGATTCGTTCATTTCTGAACTCTTCCTCTTGTGTGTGTTCCATACGTTAAGAACTGTGATTTGATTTAGAACGTATATGCTTTTAGATAACGTGCCTGAACCGATCAGCTCTTGATATAGGAAATGTTCAAAACATTATCCATCAATACAAAATTATATCCTTTCTTTACTAAATAAAGAGACTGATATGATGTTGTATATCAGGTTCGGTATCTAACAACATTCATTCAGAATCAATGTATTTGGTAATACAGGGTGATAACTGCCAACATCTTGGCTGCAACAATTGCACCATTTCCAACTCTTGAAATTTTATCACCCGTTCTCAGTTCTCTACCTATCTGTAGCCCATGTAACATATTACATATGTGGGATCCTGATCCGGTATCTCATACCCAGGACGTAGAGGTTACTGAGAAACAATTCTCGGTAATGAATACACCCGAAGAAGATGCATCAGTATGCACTTTCTTCGTTTGGGCAGCACGGGAATCCTTGTAATTCCCTATTTCCTGCTCGGTCTTATAACAATTATAAGTTGGAGCGGGACCAACGTTCCCCAACACAGTATAACAAGAGGGTTCGGTCAATACATCTATATTATTATCTTGATTAAGGCATGACATGGTCTCTACCTGGAGAGAGAGAGAAGAAAACACTTTGCGTGCGCTCTTGCAAGATCAGATTGGTTATGATTTTATCTAATCAGGATGGCTCCTACTGTTTTTATCAAATCTTCCTTCAAACCCTAAAAGGAAAAACTAGCCGGGATTAATTACACCCTATAAGTTCGCCAATCTTTCAGCCAGGCCAGTGCCGGTACTTTGAGGGAGGTTCCCCGTGCTTTTGCACGAACCTAATTAAAATAAACCTCTTTTTCCCAGGGCGTCACCCCGTTGACACCTTTCTAGACACCTACTTGATCGGATAATTGTAAAGAGCAAAGCTCTCCCAGGAGTAACAATTACTTGCAGTGGGTATCGGGATCCAACTATCTCATAGAAGGTATGCAATCTCATTGCAAATTTCAACACTTAAAAATCCGGATAATTTTGCCCCTAGTGTGCTATGACCTTGACGAAAGACAACAAACCATAGTCCGCTAGTCAAGTTCAACCCATACATTTCTTGATTGAATTAAACCCACCCGTACGACCCTTGACGAAAGCCAACAAAGTCTTACGACTACCCTAATCCAATCGCATCATATGCTTATGCAGATAAGCATAAATAGCTACCGCACACTACGCCTTGACGAAAGCCAACAAACGTAGCACGAATACTATGAAGTACTTATCTGAAATGATGGAGGGCTATGAAAGGTTTTTAAGAAAAAATTTTGCGTAATGAACTTGATATCGTTGTAGAATCAAATGATTTTTAAATGGAGTGTTTTTGAGGCCTTTGCTAGTTTCGCTAAAGAGGTCACTCCCGGTGAGGGATCTCGGCTCTTTCCTCATCGAATAAGGTGCATGATATATCACATATATCACTGTGCAAAGAAAGAACTAGAAAAGCAATCAAAATACAAAACTGAGGGTTGTAGCATCTGCCAGTTATTGATAAAGGGGTCACTCCCGGTGAAGGGATCTCGGCCTTTTCCTTATCGAATAAGGTGCAGGATGTTCTACAAGGAACATTGTGTAGCGTCTTGAAAAGTCGTTTTGGTGTTTTCCTGAAATTCGGTGAAAATTCGGTATTTTTCCGAAAACCGTCTTTCTTGTTATTTTGCAGTTTAGGGATAATTATACCTAAAATGGATAGGTAATTGCTTGTTTTTAGTAGCTAATGAGTTAATTATGAAATTCTGGTCGTTTAAAAATTTTCCCTAATTTTTCAATTTTTTAATATTATTTTAAGCCGGTAAGAAAATACATTAAATTAGCGATAAATACATATTTTTCCGGGCTAATTTTAATCTCTAAAATTATGATAATTAAAATCTAGTGGTAACATAAATTTTTAGTAATTTATTTTGATTTTTAACAAATTTTTATGATATGAAACGAATTTATTGAATTTTGAGCTAAAACTTGCAATTTTTAACTTGTAGGGGGCCTTTTTGCATAAAATTTCTTTTGTAAAACCCCTCTCTCTTTTTCCTCAGCCCTAGGACAGCCCCACCTTGTCCAAGTCCAGAAATTTCTGGCCTCTCTTTCTTGTTTTCTTTCTTGAGTTAATTTGTTGGTTTATGGAATTATTTTAAATATAATGGATAAGGTATGGTGCATTTGACTTTGGAGACTTGACCATTGACTTTCCCCACTCACCCACACCCCTCCCCCTTCCTCTATTCTGGCCGAAACCTGCACTTCCCCCTCTTCATCTCTTTTCTTCTCATTTTCCTCACAATTCTTCAAGTTTAATTCATCAAAATTTCAAATTAAAGCTTGCAAATTAAAACCCTCCTTCATCTTTCTTTTCCTTCACCTCCCAAGCTTGGATCTTGATGCTTGAGGCCATCACTTGGAGCAAAATTTATTCTTGCTAGATCTCAATTGAGGTATAATTTCCATCAAGTTACTTTCTTTTTTTTTGCTAAATTCCTTTAATTGTATGGTATTAGTGTTAAAAGTTAGCTAATTTCTAACCTTGTTTTTTTTAAAAAGAGTAGTTTGTTTAAACTAGGATTTTGAAGCCATGATAGTTAATTAGATTGTTTTATAGTTAATCTAGTTGTTAATTAACTAATCTATATGGTTACCTTGTTTTGTAGTCTTCAATTTTGCTAATTTAGTTAATTTTAAATGTTTGATTTTGGTTGTAAATTGTTGTTTTAGGAATTTCTAGAAAGGGGTTATGTATGGAATGGGTTGTGATACATGATAATGAGTTGATTAAGGTTTAGAAACCATTATTTAGTTGATTAAAACCTAATTTATTATCTAGTTGTTTTTCTAACCTAATCTAGAAGGTTAACTTGCTAATTGGGTTTGAAATTAGTGTTAGTTAAGTTTTTCTAGTATGGATTTTTATTTGCAATTGCTTTTGAGAAAAATCAAGAAAGGGTTGGTTGTGGAATTTAGGTTTTGGAGCATGGTTAATGTGTTGAAATTTTGTGTAGTGGTTATCTATTGGTGTGACTTGGGTGATTATGCTAGATTGTAGTCGTTTTGTCGCAAATCGGCGATTTTTGCACCGATTTTGGAATGCAAATGCTTACTAGTTTTGTTATAAAATTATGTGATGAATTATTTTTGATATCTTGATGATTGTAATGGCTTGTCCTACGACTTTTAGGAGGCGTGAGTGCGGATTTTTGGGTAGTCGGGTTTTAGTTTTGCCGGGCGACCAAATCGGCGTTTTTTGGCAGTTTTTGCGATTTTCGCGTGTGTTCCGCGCACTTTGCGCACGTTGTACCTAGCTAGTGAACGTTAGTAGTTTCGTTTGGGTTTTGCGTCGTTCTTGATACGTAACCTTATGTTTGGTATTGATGTAAATTTCAGGTTCGGTCGCGGAGACGTCAGACGCGGCGCGAAAGGGGAAAGCGGTGATTGGACACAACTAGCCAGGGATTCCGGTGAGTAGATGTAATATCTACGGGGGACTATCGTTGGATGGCGCAAGCCGCCCGATAGTTTTAGTAACTTACAAGACCCTTAGTGATGTTAGTAATTAGGGGTGAAATACTTAGTTGACTATTTGCTGCATCCATGCATTATATTGACATACCTATACGAAACCATTTTATAGGACACCTGCACCATTGCCAGGGTTTTTATATGCAGCACGAGCACTATTCATGCTTACACACACACCCTGGTAATTGTCATGCCACCACACTAGAGAACATTTAAATTTAAACCTTTTACTAATTGATACTTAAACTGGTGCTATTGCCTTTAATTCCTTAAAATGAAACCGTAGAATTGCTATTCATGTGCATGTACTTCATCATATTAATTGTTCATGCTTAATCCATTGATCACACATCGCAACTTGATTATTGATACCATATGCATTCATTATCATTGACATATGCACTTATGAGGATTTCTTGAGATTTTATGATATTTCTGGATTTCGGGGGAAAGCCGCAAAAATTTGTAAACTTATTATATTTTTAAAATATGTAAATTGCGGTTTTCTAGTGATGTAAGTGTCGTCCACCATGAGTTTGCTGTGGTTTTGGAAATCCGTGTCGAGGAGTGGAGGAACCGGCACGGGTACATGGTGGGCCCGGTAAGGTACCCCGGGGCAAGAGGAATGTGGTGTTGACGTTGAGCCTGGCAGGGGACGGATTACCTACCGGTGACTGTTTGGGACGGCGGATATCCAGAGGATACCGACCGTGGCCGCTAGATGATGAGATATTGATATTTGAGATGGGTCAGCCGGACGGCTGAGGCCAGAGATACATTTATGATATTTGAGACAGCTTTTAGGTGTCGTTGCTGGACACCGGTTTTCGTCGATTCTTTGAGTATTATGCCGGCATTCTAAAAGAGTTTCAAAAACAAAAAGAGATAAATGGTTCTTATATATACCTATTGAGACCTCAGATATTCTGTTGCATACATATTCGTACACTGATGTTGTATACACACCTGCTAGTGCATCCAGTCATACCTGTATTATAGATGCTAGGATGCTTGTGTGCATGCATACGATAGCCTTTGTAGATGTTATTTATTACCCACGAGTTGGCAACTCACCCCCGTTGTGCCACAGTCTTTTGCAGGTCCGCTCCGTCAGTTCAGTAGCGGCGGGCGCACTTGTTCTTTTGCCTCTTTTGCCTGAGCTCGAGATTTGCTCATAGGTGGGTTATGTTATTATTTTTGTACCACCTTGTATATTCTTTGTATCTAGTGTACTCCATCTACTGTTTCTACCAGTTTTATTGTATATTGACCTAGAGATGAGACTGTGAGGTTTGTGGACTTTTATGCTGTCTGTTGGGGTCGAGCTCACTTGAGTCGACATGATGTTTTCTTATGCTTTATTATGATTATTATGCTTGTTGTCATTTATATTGCGTGGGATTTGTGACCGCCTTGTGGCGAAGAGCTAGCTCCCGCTTGGGGATGCCCTATTTTGTTGGATTCATGTATATTTTTGTTGTACCCATTTTGGGGGCCAGTATTTGTAAAGGAGACTCTGCCGAAATTTTCGGAAAAATTGGTATTGTTTTTAAAAAGGGTTTTACATGACTTATTTGATAACTCGCTTTCAATTGATTGGGTTTTCTTCACTCTTTTGCTTAATTGGTTTTGTTTTCTGGGCTTTGGCTTACTTTTTTTACGGACGTCTTTAGACGTTTCGTAAACTTAAGTGCCAGTCACGTTCCGTACCCTGCGGGTCGTGACAAAGTTGGTATCAGAGCGATAGGTTTTACCTTTTTGAGTGTAGGATGACCCTTGGTAGATGGAGTAAGTGACTTAAGCAGGGTAACGTAGCGTGCGTATGTCCGCGGCATACTTACGATACGGTACTTCTCCTAAGTGACTTTAAGATATACTTGCTTGAAAAATTCCTTCTTCAATTCCGTGTATCCTATGATCCTATTGCACTGTCCTTACTATCCTTTTTCCTGTAACAGCCACTATGCCGCCGAAGGCTACGAGGGCACAGAGGGCTGCCGCCAGAGACGAGATTCGAGCTGGCTCGTCCGAGACAAGGACTGAGCAGGGTGGTATGCCTACGCCGCAGGGACAGACCGATCCACCTTCCCCAGGCCGTATGGATAGGCTCGAGAACGGTATGGAGGAGTGGCGACAGATGATGGGAGGCATGCAGGAGCTACGTCAGATGGTAGGATCCCTAGTTGCAGCCAGTCGTACACCGAGGCGGGATGACGTACCTACTACATCACAGACGACCATGATACCTGCTCCTACTACTACCACCGTGGCCATTCCGGTTTCACAATAGGATTTCATGAGGCTGAGACCTCCAGTATTCACCGGCACCGAGACAGCGGAGGACCCACAGACGTTCCTTTACAGTTTAGCCAGGATCTGCCGTTCGCTGAGATGTTCGGATGATCGATGGGTAGAGCTTGCGAGTTTCCGACTAGAGGGTCTCGCACAGACATGGTGGGAGTCAGTTTTGAGAGGTCGAGCTGCAGGTCTACCGCCTATGACTTGGGTCGAGTTTACAGCGGTCTTTCTAGCCCGTTTCCTTCCAGAGAGCGTTCGTGACGCCAGAGCTCGTAGCTTCGAGGCCTTAGTCAAGACACCTGGGATGACGGTGCCTGAGTATGACATCCAGTTTACACAGTTGTCCCGATATGCCCAGTATTTGGTGGATACCGAGGAGAAGATGGTGAAGAGGTTCGTACAAGGACTTGATGCCCAGCTATATCTTGCCATTGGCGCCCAGCACTACGACACTTATTCAGCGGCTATGGATACGGCATTGCGGATGGAGGCACGCATATCACGGACTTCGGCCGTTTCTGGGCCGAAGAGGATGCGCACCGATGTACCGTCTCAGAGGCAGCGCGCTAGATTCTTTCCGAGAGATAGGCCTGGCAGAGGATTTGGGCGGGGACAGTTATATGGTTCTTATCCCCAGGGGCAGCAGCCGTCGCCAGAATGTTTTGGGTGCGGGAGTTTGCACCATCTTGTCAGAGACTGTCCGGCGAGACGACAGGGAGCACCGACAGTTCCGCATGTGACCCTACCACCATCACCACCCCCTCCTCAGAGAGCCCTACTTCCTACCCCAGGCGATGCTCCACGCCAGTTAGGTGCACCGAGAGGCCATGGACGCGGCGGTCCTGTTCAGAGAGGACGAGGAGGCAGAGGCCGAGGTCGAGGTCAGCCCGCTATCGGTGGAGGACAGGCTCGAGTTTTCGCTTTGACACCGCAGGATGCGCAGGCATCCAATGCCGTTGTGACAGGTACCTTGCCAGTTTGTTCTTTCGACGCACGGGTATTATTCGACCCAGGTTCCACACATTCGTACGTATCTACACACTTTGCACCGATGTTGGGCCATGAGTCGTCGTCGTTAGATCGTCCGCTTGTTGTTAGTACTCCGGTAGGCGAGTCGTTTGTCGCTCGTTTTGTATTTCGTTTGTGTTCCGTTCGTATCGGGGAGAGGGATTCATCAGTTGATTTGATACTCCTTAATATGTTGGATTTTGATGTGCTTCTGGGCATGGATTGGCTAGCCACTTGTTATGCTTCGGTGGACTGCTGTGAGAAGGCAGTCAGATTTAGCTTTCCGGGAGAGCCAGTCCTTGTTATTCAGGGAGACCGCAGTGTCACCCTTCCCAGCTTAATTTCGTCTCTTCGCGCTGGTCAGCTCTTGCGGAAGGGATGTCAGGGATTCTTAGCGTGTATTTATGATACTCGAGCTGCAGAGGTTCCGTTGGACCGGGTCCCGGTTGTTTGCGAGTTCCCTGATGTTTTCCCTGATGAGCTACCTGGGCTACCGCCTGAGCGCGATGTTGAGTTCTGCATTGATTTGATTCCCGGTTCGGGGCCTATTTCTATACCGCCTTATCGGATGGCCCCGGCAGAGCTTCGAGAGCTGAGGGATCAGTTGCAGGATTTGTTGGATAAGGGGCTTATTCGACCGAGTGTTTCTCCGTGGGGTGCTCCGGTCCTGTTTGTCAAGAAGAAGGATGGGAGTTTGCGCTTATGTATCGACTACCGCCAGCTGAACAAAGTTACCGTTCGGAACAGATATCCGTTGGCGCGCATTGATGATTTGTTCGACCAGCTTCAGGGTGCGGGGTATTTTTCGAAGATCGACTTGCGATCAGGATACCATCAGCTGCGAGTTCGACAGGAGGATATACCGAGGACAGCTTTCCGCACGCGCTACGGCCACTACGAGTTTTTGGTGATGTCGTTCGGACTCACCAACGCCCCAGCAGCATTCATGGATTTGATGAACCGTACATTCAGGCCGTATCTTGACTTGTTCATCATCGTGTTTATCGACGATATCTTGGTGTACTCCCGGAGCAGAGAGGAGCACGAGCAGCACTTGCGGATTAGGTTACAGACTCTGAGGGAGCACCAGCTGTTCGCGAAGTTCTCCAAGTGTGCTTTCTGGCTGGACAGCGTCGGATTCTTGGGTCACGTGGTTACGAGAGACGGCATTTGTGTGGACCCGAAGAAGATTGAGGCTGTTCAGCAGTGGCCCCGACCTACATCGGTTACTGAGATCCGTAGTTTTCTAGGCTTGGCGGGCTACTACAGGCGTTTTGTTCAGGACTTCTCCCGTATAGCTGCACCGTTGACCGGTTTGACCCGGAAGGGAGTTCCTTTCGTTTGGACAGAGGAGTGCGAGCGCAGTTTTCAGCAGCTACGGACTTGTTTGACTACGGCGCCGGTATTATTTTTGCCTTCGGGATCAGGCGGATTTGTTGTCTACTGTGATGCTTCGCGAGTGGGATTAGGATGCGTATTGATGCAGCATGGCCGGGTGATCGCTTATGCTTCTCGGCAGTTGAAGAAGCATGAACAGAACTACCCCACTCATGACTTGGAGATGGCTGCAGTGGTCTTTGCACTGAAGATTTGGCGACATTACCTTTACGGCGAGTCGTGTCAGATATTCACCGATCACAAGAGCTTAAAGTACATATTTCAGCAGCGAGACCTGAACCTCAGACAGCGTCGTTGGATGGAGTTGGTGAAAGACTACGACTGCGAGATCTTATATCACCCCGGCAAGGCAAATGTGGTGGCAGATGCGTTGAGTAGGAGGCCCGGGGGTAGTCTATCCTTTTTGCGCGCAGTGCAGAGGCAGTCGTCAGCAGATTGGCAGATGTTATGCGACAGCCGGGTTGAGTTCGAGTTCACTCAGACAGGGGGACAGCTCGCGCATGTTCGTGTACGCCCACAGTTGCTTGACCGTATATATGAGGCACAGCGCAGTGACGACCGTTGCTCAGAGATCATGGCACAGATGGGACAGGGCAGATTTTCCGAGTTCGTGGTTGACGATCAGGGGATTTTACGATATGGATCTAGACTGTGCGTACCAGATGCTGATGGATTGCGGCGCGACATTCTTGAGGAGGCACACCGATCAGTGTATAGTGTCCACCCCGGTTCCACCAAGATGTACCATGATATGAGAGAGACCTACTGGTGGGACGGGATGAAGAGGGACATTGCGGAGTTCGTTTCGAGATGCCTGACTTGTCAGCAAGTCAAGGCCGAGCACCAGAGGCCCGCAGGAGAGCTACAGCCGTTACCCATTCCAGAGTGGAAATGGGAACAGATTTCGATGGATTTCGTTGTGGGTCTACCCAGGACCAGTCGAGGGTACGACTCCATCTGGGTGATCGTGGATAGATTGATGAAAGCGGCTCACTTCCTGCCAGTGAAGACGACTTTCAGCTTCGCTCAGTATGCTCAGCTCTATATTGACGAGATCGTGCGACTACATGGCGTACCGACTTGTATCGTGTCAGATCGAGGCACTCAGTTCACCAGCCGACTTTGGCAGAGACTTCAGGAGGCTTTGGGCACTCGTTTGAGCTTCAGCACAGCGTTTCATCCGCAGACCGACGGACAGTCAGAGCGGACCATTCAGACTCTCGAGGACATGCTCAGAGCGTGCGTTTTAGACTTTGGTGGTAGCTGGGAACGTCATTTACCTCTAGTGGAGTTCTCCTACAACAACAGCTTCCAGGATACTATTCAGATGGCACCTTTCGAGGCATTGTATGGGAGGAGATGCAGATCGCCCGTTTGTTAGACAGAGCTCAGCGAGAGCAGCATTTTGGGGCCGCAGCTTGTTGAGGAGACGACAGCGAAGATACAGTTGATCCGAGACCGGATGAGAGCGGCTCAGAGCAGGCAGAAATCGTATGCAGACAGGCACCGTCGCAGGTTAGAGTTCGCAGTTGGCGATCATGTTTTTCTGAGGGTCTCTCCGATGAAGGGCGTGATGCGTTTTGGGCGAAAGGGGAAGCTTAGCCCTAGATTCGTAGGTCCCTTCGAGATCCTCGAGCGTGTCGACGCTGTTGCATATCGTTTGGCTCTTCCACCCAGCTTTCCCGATGTTCACCCCGTTTTTCATGTTTCGATGCTCCGCAAGTACCTTCACGACCCTTCGCATGCGATTCAGCACCCGACAGTCCAACTGGAGCGCGACCTTTCTTTTGCAGAGCAGCCGGTGGCCATCCTGGATCGGCAGGTGAAGAAGTTGAGGTCGAAGATTATACCAACCGTCAAGGTCCTTTGGCGTAGCCCGAGCAGCGAGGAGGTTACCTGGGAGACCGAGGGCGAGATGAGGAAGAAATATCCCCATCTCTTTGAAGGTACGCGTAGTTATATTTTTAAATTCGGGGACCGAATTTCTTTAAGGGGGGAAGATTGTAGCGTCTTGAAAAGTCGTTTTGGTGTTTTCCTGAAATTCGGTGAAAATTCGGTATTTTTCCGAAAACCGTCTTTCTTGTTATTTTGCAGTTTAGGGCTAATTATACCTAAAATGGATAGGTAATTGCTTGTTTTTAGTAGCTAATGAGTTAATTATGAAATTCTGGTCGTTTAAAAATTTTCCCTAATTTTTCAATTTTTTAATATTATTTTAAGCCGGTAAGAAAATACATTAAATTAGCGATAAATACAAATTTTTCCGGGCTAATTTTAATCTCTAAAATTATGATAATTAAAATCTAGTGGTAACATAAATTTTTAGTAATTTATTTTGATTTTTAACAAATTTTTATGATATGAAACGAATTTATTGAATTTTGAGCTAAAACTTGCAATTTTTGACTTGTAGGGGACCTTTTTGCATAAAATTTCTTTTGTAAAACCCCTCTCTCTTTTTCCTCAGCCCTAGGACAGCCCCACCTTGTCCAAGTCCAGAAATTTCTGGCCTCTCTTTCTTGTTTTCTTTCTTGAGTTAATTTGTTGGTTTATGGAATTATTTTAAATATAATGGATAAGGTATGGTGCATTTGACTTTGGAGACTTGACCATTGACTTTCCCCACTCACCCACACCCCTCCCCCTTCCTCTATTCTGGCCGAAACCTGCACTTCCCCCTCTTCATCTCTTTTCTTCTCATTTTCCTCACAATTCTTCAAGTTTAATTCATCAAAATTTCAAATTAAAGCTTGCAAATTAAAACCCTCCTTCATCTTTCTTTTCCTTCACCTCCCAAGCTTGGATCTTGATGCTTGAGGCCATCACTTGGAGCAAAATTTATTCTTGCTAGATCTCAATTGAGGTATAATTTCCATCAAGTTACTTTCTTTTTTTGCTAAATTCCTTTAATTGTATGGTATTAGTGTTAAAAGTTAGCTAATTTCTAACCTTGTTTTTTTAAAAAGAGTAGTTTGTTTAAACTAGGGTTTTGAAGCCATGATAGTTAATTAGATTGTTTTATAGTTAATCTAGTTGTTAATTAACTAATCTATATGGTTACCTTGTTTTGTAGTCTTCAATTTTGCTAATTTAGTTAATTTTAAATGTTTGATTTTGGTTGTAAATTGTTGTTTTAGGAATTTCTAGAAAGGGGTTATGTATGGAATGGGTTGTGATACATGATAATGAGTTGATTAAGGTTTAGAAACCATTATTTAGTTGATTAAAACCTAATTTATTATCTAGTTGTTTTGCTAACCGAATCTAGAAGGTTAACTTGCTAATTGGGTTTGAAATTAGTGTTAGTTAAGTTTTTCTAGTATGGATTTTTATTTGCAATTGCTTTTGAGAAAAATCAGGAAAGGGTTGGTTGTGGAATTTAGGTTTTGGATCATGGTTAATGTGTTGAAATTTTGTGTAGTGGTTATCTATTGGTGTGACTTGGGTGATTATGCTAGATTGTAGTCGTTTTGTCGCAAATCGGCGATTTTTGCACCGATTTTGGAATGCAAATGCTTACTAGTTTTGTTATAAAATTATGTGATGAATTATTTTTGATATCTTGATGATTGTAATGGCTTGTCCTACGACTTTTAGGATGCGTGAGTGCGGATTTTTGGATAGTCGGGTTTTAGTTTTGCCGGGCAACCAAATCGGCGTTTTTTGGCAGTTTTTGCGATTTTCGCGTGTGTTCCGCGCACTTTGCGCACGTTGTACCTAGCTAGTGAACGTTAGTAGTTTCGTTTGGGTTTTGCGTCGTTCTTGATACGTAACCTTATGTTTGGTATTGATGTAAATTCGAGGTTCGGTCGCGGAGACGTCAGACGCGGCGCGAAAGGGGAAAGCGGTGATTGGACACAGCTAGCCAGGGATTCCGGTGAGTAGATGTAATATCTACGGGGGACTATCGTTGGATGGCGTAAGCCGCCCGATAGTTTTAGTAACTTACAAGACCCTTAGTGATGTTAGTAATTAGGGGTGAAATACTTAGTTGACTATTTGCTGCATCCATGCATTATATTGACATACCTATACGAAACCATTTTATAGGACACACCATTGCCAGGGTTTTTATATGCGGCACGAGCACTATTCATGCTTACACACACACCCTGGTAATTATCATGCCACCACACTAGAGAACATTTAAATTTAAACCTTTTACTAATTGATACTTAAACTGGTGCTATTGCCTTTAATTCCTTAAAATGAAACCGTAGAATTGCTATTCATGTGCATGTACTTCATCATATTAATTGTTCATGCTTAATCCATTGATCACACATCGCAACTTGATTATTGATACCATATGCATTCATTATCATTGACATATGCACTTATGAGGATTTCTTGAGATTTTATGATATTTCTGGATTTCGGGGGAAAGCCGCAAAAATTTCTAAACTTATTATATTTTTAAAATATGTAAATTGCGGTTTTCTAGTGATGTAAGTGTCGTCCACCATGAGTTTGCTGTGGTTTTGGAAATCCGTGTCGAGGAGTGGAGGAACCAGCACGGGTACATGGTGGGCCCGGTAAGGTACCCCGGGGCAAGAGGAATGTGGTGTTGACGTTGAGCCTGGCAGGGGACGGATTACCTACCGGTGACTGTTTGGGACGGCGGATATTCAGAGGATACCGACCGTAGCCGCTAGATGATGAGATATTGATATTTGAGATGGGTCAGCCGGACGGCTAAGGCCAGAGATACATTTATGATATTTGAGACAGCTTTTGGGTGTCGTTGCTGGACACCGGTTTTCGTCGATTCTTTGAGTATTATGCTGGCATTCTAAAAGATTTTCAAAAACAAAAAGAGATAAATGGTTCTTATATATACCTATTGAGACCTTAGATATTCATGTTGCATACATATTCGTACACTGATGTTGTATACACACCTGCTAGTGCATCCAGTCATACCTGTATTATTGATGCTAGGATGTTTGTGTGCATGCATACGATAGCCTTTGTAGATGTTATTTATTACTCACGAGTTGGCAACTCACCCCCGTTGTGCCACAGTCTTTTGCAGGTCCGCTCCGTCAGTTCAGTAGCGGCGGGCGCACTTGTTCTTTTGCCTCTTTTGCTTGAGCTCGAGATTTGCTCATAGGTGGGTTATGTTATTATTTTTGTACCACCTTGTATATTCTTTGTATCTAGTGTACTCCATCTACTGTTTCTACCAGTTTTATTGTATATTGACCTAGAGATGAGACTGTGAGGTTTGTGGACTTTTATGCTGTATGTTGGGGTCGAGCTCACTTGAGTCGACATGATGTTTTCTTATGCTTTATTATGATTATTATGCTTGTTGTCATTTATATTGCGTGGGATTTGTGACCGCCTTGTGGCGAAGAGCTAGCTCCCGCTTGGGGATGCCCTATTTTGTTGGATTCATGTATATTTTTGTTTTACCCATTTTGGGGGCCAGTATTTGCAAAGGAGACTCTGCCGAAATTTTCGGAAAAATTGGTATTGTTTTTAAAAAGGGTTTTACATGACTTATTTGATAACTCATTTTCAATTGATTGGGTTTTCTTCACTCTTTTGCTTAATTGGTTTTGTTTTCTGGGCTTTGGCTTACTTATTTTACGGACGTCTTTAGACGTTTCGTAAACTTAAGTTCCAGTCACGTTCCGTACCCTGCGGGTCGTGACACATTGCTATGCAAAGCAAGAACTGTAGCTACCAGTTTTTGAAAATTCGATTCCACAACATCTTTTAGGTTTCTTTTCATTCATTAATCACATTAATGAAGTCCCATCACTTAAGTCACCTAAACATCACAGATAAATACAACCTACGCTTATGCCATCCGCATTCGCCTCGATGTCCCCTCGTGCACCGTTAGGTTAGGTAACTGACGGCAGAGCGGGGCATTGCTAGAGCGGGTGTAAAACATAAGCAACGTCTATATAATATATCATATATACTATATACAGTATCCATCTCAACATATCAAATGATCACATCACAGATATCGCAGCAGAAGAAACATATGAAATAATGGATATATTAGGAGGTCCGTGTTTTATTTTGAGCCTCTATAAAACACACATTCCACGGTCGTGATGAATAGCCAAACCCACACCCCTAGACTCCTACGAGAGCGGCAAGCAACCCTTCCAATTCTATAGTTAGAAGACCCGGACTCGACTCCTCGAGTTGGTCTCCCACTGGACTATAGAACCCGGTTACTTGTGCTCTCTTCCTTGGGTCTATCCTAGTGCGGAAAAGTAAATAATATACAAATGGTGACATCAACCTCAACCCGGAAGTGCCCCAATAAAAGAATATTACATACATTTAATTTTACATGAATGAAAATAAAAACTCTCATCTCACAGAAAAACCCCCGGCTATTCAAAACGCGACGATCCAATATAACATATCCAACAACAACACATAACATCATATGTCATCAACGTAAGTAAATATGTGCATCCCAATTGTCGTTGACATATAGCAATGAAACCGGCGATATCACATATTAACTTACGGTCGCAGAAAAGAAACTGTAAAACTACAACATTTGGAATCCACAAACACCTTAGACATCATAAATCCGAAATATCACATACATCGCATTTCATGCCTAACAGTATGAATTCCACATATTGTATCACATTACAGAAAAACTAGACGATGTTAAACATTCCAATCGAATCATCGAACACCCAAGATTACCCAGAAAGCTCAACACTTGAGCGTAGTTTAAAGTAATTCAGCATATGCCACAGCACCAATGAACCAGCCGTAGATGGGCCAAACCAACGCCTCGCATGTGGCACCGCTGGACCACCACAAACCCGAGGGTTCAGTGGCAGTTTTGACGGTCATATAATCGAGTTAAGGTTTTGTTCTTCTAGAGGGTCCATCGCATAACTTGCATGATCTTTGAAAGCTTTTTAACTACGGGAAAAATCCAACACTTGGAAAATTTTCCGGTAAGGGAAAAAGTGGGTATTTGACATCCGATTGAACTTTTTAATATCGTCTAAAGTATCCCGAAAAAAGTTAAAATACGACTACGAAATACTCCGATTTGTCATTACAGTAAATTACCATCACATGACAATTTAGCAAGAATAAGCAACACCTGAAGCACCAAAACCAAAGAAACTGAACACTGGAAAAATTTGGAGGGGGGGCTCGGATTGGGCCGGTGAAGGAGGGTGTGGCCGGCCCAAACAAGGCAGAATGCCTCCAGATTTTTGCACTGTTCATAGTATCATACATATATCATTCTGTACATGTTTAAAAAAATTATTGGGCTCATTTAAAAATCGACAGAAAGTGGCATTTTGGTTTTCAAGTTTCAGAGTTCGTTTCGTATTCGTAATCTAACAAAATCCGAATTATTTCCTAGCCAGGCTCTGATACCACTGTAGGGATCCTCTCGACAGCAGTAAGGTTTCGGGAGGAATCGTTCATGCCATTTTCAAAAATAGTCATTTCAAGGAACTCTAAACAAGAATCGATAACTAGGATATAATACGGAAAAGATATAGTAAACCATTTACAATATAAGTGAAGAGGAAATAAAACCTTTATAGATCGGTCCTTCACTTCATATGCTCCTTGTAGTAGTCCCTTCGCTGCGATCATCGTGCTCCCGGACTCTCGGACAGCTCCATGAGAAGATGGCAATGGTATTGATTGAAGTTTTCGAGGCCGAAGATGATCTACGTCGAGGGAATATGAACTCAAGCTACTACTTCATCAAAGTGAAGCAAACACCCTATACTAAAGTGCTAGTCTAGTAGAGGATGAAGAAATAGGAAGTGGATACACATTAGAATTTCTTTTCTCACAATATTTCTCACTTTGGATCAAACCCTAGAAACCATTTTCTTTTGGAAGAAGATGAAGGAAGAACAAGAGAATGAAAAATGATCCAAAGTGATCATCTAACCATGGGTGAGATGGTATCTTATACAAACTCATGTAGAGACATAACCATGGCTAATTTTAGTGGTTAGGTTAAATAATATCTTAAGTAAAACAAAACTAGTGGACTAAGTCAATGCAACCATAAGCTTCATGAAGCTTCATGCACTTGAGCTTATCATCCACAAATTTAAGAATTACTTTAAATATAAAAACCTAACACTATAATTAGAATGGTATAAGTCTTATACACCCATGTAAGTTGTATCAACAACCATGATACAAAATGAACACAAATAAATATATATCACATATATATTAAGTTGTGCACAAGTGAGAAAAACAAATGCTTAAGTGAACCAATGTTAGTTAATGTAAATTAGTATTTCATATATACAATTATACACTAAATTATTAAATCAACACTTGACTTAATAATCCGGCTATATCACATATAACCGACTAACACAAAATGTACCAACTTATCGAATCAACACTTGATTCGATAACCCGGCTATATCACATATAACCGGCCGATACAAAAGTCGTGAGAATAGAATACGGTATCACATACACGCATTATTCTCGGTCCCGCACATATCACATATGCGCTCCTATTTCGTTTTGCCTGAGCCAGTAAAACCTCTATGTAAGACTCTAAAGACTTGTCAATACGCCGGCAGTAGGTGATGATCACATCAAACACCCACAAGCCGTCAGCGGTACTAGCTGGACGTATCGGCTACCCGGGTATTGAACGATCAGAAGATCAGCAAGCAAGCCCGCTCCAACTCCTGCAAAAGCCTGACAGTGACACTACTGTACAGTCCGGTCTCCTCGTCTGATATGTCGCATATCTCGTCTAGGGGTGGTAAACGTCAGGCCCCAGTAACTTGATAAGTCATGTCGATATGAGGCTCATAACGGGTCGAGAAACTACTGGTAACACTTACCAGTAAATCTCTAAACCAGCCCTGGCTAAAGACTTCCCTGTTATGGCCAATCGAGCACAGCGCAACATCAACCCCTAATACCGGGAGAGATGAAACCCCTCCTATTGCTCATTGTCTCCATGTGACTCGGGACTGTACCCAAAAACCACCATTTTGCACGCCCTCTTGGACGTGGTAAGGTGGAAATCAAAGCATAGTGGGAATCACACAAGACTCTATGACGATCTCAGATCTACAGACTAACCTGTACCAGTGTCACCAGAGAACTGCCATTTGACGTAAGGTATTATACCATCTGGGAGTTCTAGGCGAGTCCGTCCAGTGTACCCAGTCTCCACTGAGAACCCGTATATCATCTCTGATGTCAAACACCAATGGATATGGGATCTACCATCGTCCATCTATATGTGTCGAGAAGGTATACGCTAGTCTACTCTGGTATATCGATGCCCCGTCTCGATACACCCGCGAGTAGGGACCTTGAAGGATGTACTTATGGACTACCATGTCCCTACTAGTATGATCCGCATCATAGTCCAGGTAGTCAAGTACACATCCTAAGGGCTTTACCAACATGTAACAGAGAGACAATCAGTGTACACGTTAAGGTAAAGAGTAACCGGATAGCATACTATCATGTCGAGCAAGAAAGTTCTCCCTATATATGTCCAAGCATCCACTACTATATACATCTCATGTATAGTAATGGCCTCTAGGGCATACATATAACTAACAATAGAAAACCAACTTGCACAGTTGAACGCCGCGATGAGTGCGAGAGAGAAAGGGAAACTCCCATCTCAACCCCTACCGAATCCTGGCCACTCACAAAATCATAACTTGAGTGCCGTTACTATATTGAGATCAGGAAAAGTGCTGAATAACCGAGTGGGTGAGCAATTTGATGATGTTAGTGATACCAAGGATACCCCGGCTTCTACTTCTTCCCCTATTTCGTCAAGTCTCTCACCTTCATCCGAGCCTATTCTCCGTTTTCCCGAAGGCTCGAACACTTCCCCCAATCTATCTAAGACGATCCCCACTCCAATTTTGGGATCGAATCCGTCCCCACAATCTTCTCCACAAATATTGGACCCAAAACTTATTAATCAAGCTCCATTTCCAAACAGATTAAGGGCCAACAGACCTAACCCACAAATGGAGAAGATTGTGGAAATGTTTAAGCAAGTTAGCGTAAATATTCCTCTCCTAGATGCTATTCAACAAGTCCCATCTTATGCAAGAATCTTGTAAGACTTGTGCACTAGGAAAAGAAAAACTCAAGTGCCTAAAAAAGTTTTCATGACGAGTAATGTTAGCACAGCTTTTACCCAGCAAATACCAAAAAAACGTAAGGACCCAGGCTGTCCTACCATCTCTATTTCTATTGGGGGTAAAAATATTAATCATGCTTTACTCGACCTTGGTGCTAGCGTTAACTTGCTTCCTTATTCAGTATACGAGCAGTTAGGGATTGGAGAGTTGAAACCCGCCTATTGTACTCTCCAGATGGCAGACCGATCAATCACCAAACCTCGGGGTGAACTAGAGGATGTGTTAATTAAAGTCGGGGAATTCATATTCCCTGTGGACTTTATTGTTTTAGACACACAGCCTGTGGCAAACCCACACAATCAAATCCCGGTGATACTCGATCGACCCTTCCTAGCAACTTCTAACGCTGTAATTAATTGTCGCAACGGTTCTATGAACTTATCCTTCGGGAAGATGACAATTGAGCTTAATATTTACAAGCTAGGAAGTCAACCATCTGAACCTTCTGCTCATTTGCTTGATGTTTGTTCCATCCACGAGATAGCTCCGAAAAGCTGCATGGATGAGGAACTTTGCTTTGATGATCTCGACAACACTAGTGAGACATCATTTGATCTTGCACAACTTCATGGTGAGGATATGTTCAATGAGTCCGCCCCTGAGTTTGAATCCGTTGACTTGTCGCAAAAGTCAGTAGCACTTTCCGAGACAATATCCTATGCAAGTTTTGAACCTCTTAGGGAGTCCGAATATCATTCCCTTACCCCACCTTCTATTGTCTCTCCGCCAATACTTGATCTCAAACCGCTACCTTCTCATCTTAAATATGCATATTTAGGTGAGAATAAGACTTTTCCAGTGATTATATCTTCTTCTCTAGCCTTAGAACAAGTGAACGCACTTTTTGCAGTATTGAGATCAAATTGGCAAGTATTTGGTTGGACAATCGCTGACATCAAAGGGATTAGTCCCCTAATTGTTGAACATTATATACATCTGATGGATGAAGCCAAACCAACCCGAGACCTACAAAGATGGTTAAATCCCGTTATGAAGGAGGCGGTAAAGAAACAAATTGTCAAGTGTCTTGATAGTGGTATAATTTACCCTATATCTGATAGCCAATGGGTAAGTCAAATTCACGTAGTCCCTAAAAAGTCTGGTATCACATTCATAACTAATGAGGCTAATGAGTTAATCTAAACACGCACCCAAACTTGGTGGCGTGTATGTATTGATTACAGAAAACTCAATGCCGCGACGAGAAAAGATCACTTCCCTCTACCTTTCATTGACCAGATGTTAGAACGATTAGCTGGACACGAATACTATTGTTTCTTGGACAGATACTCTGGCTATAACCAGGCCCCCATAGCCAAAAAGGGTCAAGATAAAACCACATTTACTTGTCCTTTCGGTACTTTTGCTTATAGACGCATGCCCTTTGGGTTATGCAACGCTCCCGCTACATTTCAGCGGTGTATGATGGGGATATTCTCAGACATGATTGAGAATTTTCTGGAAATTTTTATGGACGATTTCTCCATTTTTGGGGACTCCTTTGAGGACTGCCTTCGTAATCTTAACGCGGTTCTTACCCGCTGTAAGGATAAGAACTTAACTTTGAATTGGGAAAAATGCCATTTTATGGTCCAAGAAGGTATTGTCCTTGGACATATAATTTCACGAAAAGGCATTGAGGTTGACAGAGCTAAAATTGATGTCATCCATAACCTCCCTCGTCCCAAATGCGTCAAAGATATACGATCCTTCCTTGGTCATGCAGGATTTTATAGGAGATTTATTAAGGACTTTAGCAAAATTGCTAGACCCTTAACCCTTCTATTGGCCAAGGATACTACATTTCACTTCGATTCGGATTGTGAGGCTGCTTTTGAATCGCTTATCATATCCGAATTGGAACCACCCGTTCAAGCTTATGTATGATGCATCAGATTTTGCTATTGGTGCGGTCTTAGGACAACACATTGATAAGATACCACATGTAATTTACTATGTATGTAGGACCTTGAATGATGCATAAATAAATTACACAACTATCGAGAAAGAACTCTTGGCAGTTGTATTTGCATTAGAAAAATTCAGGCCCTACTTGATTGGCTCGCCAATAGTGGTTTACACTGATCACTCCGCCCTATGACACCTTTTATCGAAGAAGGATGCTAAGGTCGGGCTAATACGTTGGATCCTATTGTTACAAGAATTTGATCTTGTAATCCGAAACAAGAGTGGATGTGAAAACGTTGTAGCCGACCATCTTTCACGCATCACTTCTTCGCCAACTTTGACCGTGCCGATAAATGACTCATTACCTGACGAACAGCTCTTGACTGTATCCTACAAATCTTGGTTTGTGGATATTGTGAACTATCTTGCGACAGGACTTATTCCTAGTGATTGGTCGAAACAAGACAAACTTCGATTTCTATCCCAAGTAAAATACTTTTACTGGGATGAACCTTATCTGTTAAAGTATTGTTCCGATCAAATCATTCGCAGGTGTGCCCCTAACGATGAATTCAAGAGTGTGTTATCATTTTGTCATGATCAGGCATGCGGCAGTCATTTTGGTTCTCGAAAAATGGCGGAGAAAGTTTTGCAATGTGGCTTTTATTGGCCAACATTATTTAAAGATGCATATGAACATTGCAAAACTTGTCCGCGATGTCAGCATTTGGGTCGGATTTCACGAAGAAACGAGATGCCGCTCCAACCTATATTGGTTGTGGAAATATTAGAAGTTGATTATGTCGCGAAATGGGTGGAAGCAATACCGTGTCGCACTAATGACAACAAAGTTGTCATTAAGTTCCTTAAAGAAAATATCTTTTCGCGATTCGGACACTCTCGCGCTATAATTTGCGACAACGAGACACATTTCTGTAATCGGTCTTTCGAGGACTTGATGCGGAAATATTCAATCACTCACAAACTTTCTACGCCCTATCATCCTCAAACAAGCGGGCAAGCTGAGATCTCAAATAGGTAGATCAAACAAATTTTGGAGAAGACGGTTTCTATAAACCGTAAAGATTGGTCAACCAAATTGACGAAAGCTCTTTGGGCATTTCGCACCGCTTATAAGACCGACCTTGATATGTGTCCATACCGCCTTGTGTTTGGGAAGGCATGCCACCTTCCTGTCGAGATCAAACATAAAGCAATGTGGGCTATTAAAGAGCTCAATTTCAATTTTGATCAAGCGAGCAGCTATCGGAAGCTGCAATTGAATGAGCTAAGCGAACTCCGCGATGAAGCTTACGATAATGCGGTAATAGTAAAGAACATGACTAAATTGTTCCACGAAAAAAACCTTTTTAGAAAAAATTTCACATCGGGGCAACACGTCCTTCTTTACGATTCCCGTCTCCATCTTCATCCGGGTAAGCTTAAATCTCGTTGGAAAGGACCTTTTGTGGTGCGGTATGTACACCCGCACGGGACAGTAGAAGTTGAAAATTTGAAAAACGGTTCAATTTTTAAAGTAAATGGGCATAAATTAAAACCGTATTTCTCTGCTGACCTAGCGGAGGAGCTCCTGTTTTTACAGGAGCCGCTTTATCAGAACTGAATTTCCTCCGCCTCACCTCCATGTTTTGGTAACATTTTCTCATTTTAAGAATGGAGGTGAGTGAAAATGGAATTAACTGAATATCTGTGCGTGCCAAAGAACAAGTTTGGGGGTAGTTTTCATTTAACTATTATTTTACCCCTTTTTGTCTCTCCCCAAGTATACAGGTCCATGCTCTCAAAAAGACAACATCAGTAAGGACACTGCTAAAAACAGGTTTGGGGGGAGGTTTGTTTTCACTGAGTTATCTTTGACACCGGGCATTCAAATTTTTTTTTATAACAAAAGAGTAGAAAGTGAAAAATTATATCTAAAAGATACGAATAGTTTAAGAAAAACAATAAAGTTAGATGTTTTCTTAAATGAAACTAGTAATAAGTAGTTATGAGCTGTTGTCCCAAGGGTTAGTAAGATGAAAGAAGTCACTAATCTAAAGGTAAAAATAAGTCTGGAAAATAGTTTCTATTCTGGAAACCAAAGATTTGAATGTTGATACCCTACTATACGCACTTACACACGTCAAGCTCGGGATAGTAGAGAATACCTTGAAATGCTCTTGTCTAAAAACCAAAGTATGAAGGAAATTATAAATGAATAAAATATAAAATGGTGAAGAAAAATAAACACTGGTTTTTTATCACCAAGGCAGCAATAAAAAAATATAGCGAGAGTGCTTTATCACCTGGTGCCTTAGACCAACTGGTTTGGGAGCCACTGCTAAGCCTTAGGTGTTGCAAGACGAGGAAAAGCACCTAATTAGCAAGCACATGAGTAATCGGTCGGTTAGTACCTCAAGAAATATTAACGGTCGCATGAAAAATGTGTGAGCATATTCCATATAAATATCGATTAAAAAGTACTAAGGCTGATGGACAAGAGTATGATAGCTTGAATTGAATTCTCCAAGTGTAGGGATGTTCTATACACACACGTAGGGGTATATGATCGATGTTTGGATGAAAGGTAGGAATGAAGAATAAAGACGATGCTTTATTGTGGGATGATGTGATTTCTAACATCTTTTCATGACTATTAAGATAGGGCTCATGACAACTGAAAAGCTAGTGTAGTTGGAAACTCTAAATTTTCAAAGTCTTTCTTTTATAGTTCTTATCTTTATATATAACTTTCACCATCTCTCTTTTATTATAGGATTTTGTGGGTGTAATCCACTGAAAACCCTCAGGAGACAACACTCCTCCTACTAGGGACACCTAGAGGTTTAACGGCTTGTTGCATGTGCTCAGTGCAATCGTATTTCCTACGAAAGTGTGCTTAGCTTTCTCCTTTCTTTCTCTTGAATAAACTAGTTTGCTCGGGACGATCAAAGATAAGTTTCGGGGTATTTGTTCAGTTGATAAAACTGCATATTTAATATGACATTTTTCATACTATTTCTATATAAATAAAGGTGTTTATTATAATATATGATACATATGAGGGTTTATCTGTAAAAATACTATTTTCATGTGTTTATATATTATAATTAACATTTGGTAGGAAAATGTAAGCATATAATATCCATGTAACATTTGGCCCATTTAAAATATGCTTACGCAATTGAATACCTTTGACCAAGTCTTAATGGTTGAGTTAATATCTCAATAAAACAAACTGTACTAATATTATTTGTTGAGTTTGTTGTGCAGAATTTTCAGGGCTGAAATCATGGAAATCAAAGTTGTTAGAACAAACCTGCCTAATTAAGAAAGTAAACTAAAGAAATCAAGTCTGGCAGTGACGTAGAAAAGATTTTCAGTTTCCAGAGAATAAAAAGATCACCACGTGTCATAATGATAAAGCTCCAGAAGACCAAATCAAGCGATCTCCCTATAAGGCCGTGGATCCGCGGCCAAACCCACCTTTTGGCCGCGGATCTGCCGCGGTTTAGATGTATTGGGAGTTGGGATTTTGTTGTTGGGATCTTAACCACTGGTTTCCAAATTAGGAAGCTAGGGTTCTGGCTCAGGGACTATAAATAAGGACCGAGAGCCTCTTGGAAAAATTATCAAGCTGAAAAGATCATGAAGTCCAAGACAGGCTCACGCATCCAGGCTGATCATCAACTGTTCGTCTACCTCCTTAGAAGAGATCGAGAAGCAAGCTAGCATTTTGTAATCATTTTCTAAGGGAACAAAGTGTAAATGAATTTTGTTGATTAATAAAGGTAGTTCTTTTTCTTATTCTATTTCTTTGTAGTTTTAATATGATTTCTCTCTCCATCTCTTCTTCTCCCATCATACGCGAGTAATTCTCCGCTTGTTAGGGTCGTAGGATTAGGGTAGATTAATGGATGATGAAGATCCTTAAACTATTTTTACGTCCTATAAAGTTTATAAACTTTACCAAAAGAATCATTAACATCCTAATTGGGTGCGCTACCAATTTATTGTTAGTCTCGACCGCGATTAGAGATTAGATTAATGATTGTTTTGGTAAAGGCTAGATATGAACGGAGTTCCATGTCGAGATCGGTGTTAAGAGTGGGAACCCTTTTCCCTCTAGAAACCCTAATCTACATGCATCACTGTCGTTCTAGTTTTAAATCTATTAAAGTAGAAAAAAAGTAATCTTTAATTAATCATCCATAACTACTAAATCCTAATGAACCCTACAAGCCCCCTTTTAATATTAAACTTACATCTGTAGTTAATCTAGATCTATATTTTGCATCCGTGTTTAACGTAGATCTAGAACCTACAACCATTCTTTATTCTTCCTCCTTTCTTTCTCAACACACCTAAAGTAAGAATAAATTATTCAACGTTTCCCTGAGGACGACCTGTACACATCTCGGTCTAGCTACACGCGACACCGTTCTGATTGTGGTTAATTACTATACACATAGATCATACAAATCACATGGCTACTTGGTGACTCATGTAGTGAGTCAAGGATTACTACTGAGGCAAAGGAAAATATCTAGATATTTTGCGGAAAATATCTAGATATTTTATGGAAAGCATCTTTGCTTAAGTATTATCAGAATGGGCTATTCTTTATTCATTCTATCATAAACACTCTCTCTCCTCCAAGCTCTCTCTTCTTCTTCCTCTAACCCTAACTTGTCTCATGAGTTGAGAATCCTAGGGTTCAAGAGACTAAACAAATCCTAATCACTCTCTACATCACCTAAGCTACCTAGATTAGCACACTAGGTACTTTTGTTACCTCATATTAGAGGTAGGAGCTCAAAGTAGTCACTCTCGGGTGGATCATCTTTGATCAAAGGAGGCTAATGATCAAGCGATCTGTACACTCTCTTCTAGGAGCTCAAGAAAAGGAGGAGGACAGCGAAAGACGAAGGATTTGCTTCACTAAGGTATCAACTTCTTTCATAGTAATTAGAACCTCAAAGTTCATATGCTAGTTAAAGTTTCTATAAAGATCCTGTTGATTCAAGTCATTGTTGTGAAGTTCTAAAATCGTTTTTTTCAAAATTCCGCCTCCCAGCGGACACGTGGGGTGAGCGACATCGACTTATAGCTCTATTAGCAACCCAGAGGGTCTTATCACCTGCATTCAAAACTCTACGGCTTCTCAGTGCCTGCAATGAATTACAGATATGAGATCCTGATCCGGTATCCAATACCCAAGAAGTAGAGTTGATTGACAGACAGTTTTCAATCATAAACACATTGTAGGGTTGTATAGCATGACAACAAGGTTTAGGAAGGCATCAACCATGACATTTTACAAAAATTTGGGGTGCTATGAATCCCTAACCAAGATCTTAACTAGAGAATTATGGTTATGCAAGTATGTAAACAACTTTACAACTAAGTGATTAGAGATTACAACCTTTGTAGTCTGCTCCTTCACTTCACAAGCTCTAAGTAGTGGTCCCTTCGCTGCAATCAACAAGCTCCCGAACTCTTAAGAGGCTCCACAAGATGTATGATGCATCCTTGCTTGAAGTCTTCAAATTCTGTGATGATCTACGTCAAGGAAACACGGACTCAAGCTATGTCTTCACTAATACGGAATTAGTGAAGCTAACACACTAATCTATATGGCTAGTATAGAAGAGGATGATGAAGTAGGATTTTTGCTCACATTAGAATTTAATTTCTCACTATTTTCTTTTATCTCCTCAAAGTCAAGAGAGAGAGAAATGAGATGAGGAAGAAGAAGATGAATGAATGAGATGAGGTTAGAAATGCAACCTTAGGTTAGTATATGTGAATACCTAACCCATGTAGAGAGTTAACCATGGCTATGTGTCATGGTTGGGTTAGAAATATCTTAAGCAAAACAAGACTTTGTCAATGGTTATCAACAAGCTTCATGAAGCTTGCACCATGACTCATTTCCACAATTTTGAATTACTTAAGAATTTAAACCCAAACATTATATCTAGCATGGTATAATTCTCATACATCCTTGTTGCATGTATAACCTAGCATGTCACAATATTTTATATCACATATATAATATTTATGTAACAATAGAAACAATAAAATAAACATATATCACATATATGTTAAATGTATCATAAGTAAGAATAATAAATACTTAAGTGAGCATAATATGTGTGTGTGTGTGTGTGTGTGTGTGTGTGTGTCTATATATTCATCGAATCAACACTTGATCCGATAACCCGGCTATATCACATATAACTGGCCGATATCACATATCGCGAGAATAGAATATGGTATCACATACGTGTATCAATCTCGATCCCGCACATATCACATATGAGCTCCTACTCCGTTTTGCCTGAGCCTGGAAACATCTATGCAGGACTCTAAAGACTCGTCAATACGCCAGAAGTAGGTGATGATCATATCAAACACCAACAAGCCGCAAGCGGTCAGCTAAACGTAACGGCCACCCGGGTATTGAGCGATCAGAAGATCAACAATCAAGTCTGCTCTAACTCCTGTAAAGCCTGTCAATAACACTACCGTACAGACCGGTCTCTTTTTCTGATACGTCACATATCCAGTCTAGGTGTGGTAAACGTCAGACCCCAGTAACCGATAAGTTGTGCTGATGTGAGGTCCATAACGGTTCGATAAACTACTGATAACACTTACCATTAAATCTCAGCAACCCTAGCCAGGGATTTCCAGTTATGGCCAATCGAGCACAGCGCAACATCAACCCCCAATACCGGGAGAGACGAAACCCCTCCTATCGCTCATTGCCTCCATGTGATTCGGGACGGTACCCAAAAGCCACCGTTTTGCACGTCTTCTTGAACATGGTAAGGTGGAAATCAAAGCACAGTGGGAATCACACAAGACTCTATGACGATCTCGGGTCTACAGACTAACCTGTATCAGTGTCACCAGAGAACTGCTATCTGACGATAGGTATAATACCAACAAGGAGTTCTCGGCGAGACCGCTCAGTGTACCCAGTCTCCATTGAGCACCCGTATACTATCCTTGATGTCAAACACCAATGGATGTGGGATCATCCATCGCCTATTATATGGGTTAAGATACGTATACGCTAGTCTACTCTGGAGTATCGATTCTCTGTCTCGATACACCCTTGACTATGAACAATTATAGGATGTACCTGTAGACTACCCTGGCCCTACTAGTATGATCTTCATCATAGTCCCAGTAGTCAAGTAGTCATCCTAAGGGCATTATCAACATGTGATCATAAGACAGTATTCTGATATAAGTCAACATGTTAAGATAAAGAGCAGCCAGATAGCATACCATCATGACGAGTAAGAAAGTCCTCTTTATATATATCCAAGCATCCACTATGATATACATCACATGTACAATAATGGCCTCTAGGGCATACATATAACTAACAATCTCCCACTTGCACTAAGGCCAGCTGTTGTAGTATCTCATACCCAACATCTCGAAGAGTTTCTCAAACTGTATCTAGGGAATGGCCTTCGTGAATGGATCTTCGTGTCAACTCTCGTAACCTCGATCTCCCGGCGATCAACTATCTCTCGGATCAAGTGATACCGCCTTAGAATATGCCTGGATCTCTGATGGGACCTGGGTTCCTTGGCCAAAGCCACATCTCCATTGTTATCACAATACAAAGGTATTGGATGCTCAATGGACAGAACCACACCAAGTTCGTTTATGAACTTCTTTATCCAGACAACCTCTTTTGCAGCATCGTTGGCAGCGATGTATTCAGCCTCCATCATCGAGTCTGCCACGGTTTCCTGTTTGGAACTCTTCCAACAAACCGCCCCTCCATTGATGGTTAAGACAAATCCCGAGTGCGACTTAGAGTCGTCCTTATCACTTTGGAAGCTTGAATCGGTAATGGACTCCACTTGGAGTTATCCGTTACCATACACCAAGAACATCTCTATATTCCTTCTCAAGTACTTGAGAATGTTCTTCACAGCTGTCTAGTGACTCTCTCCTGGATCTGCTTGATGCCTACTCACCACACTTAGTGAGTATGCTACATTGGTTCTGGTACATAGCATCGCGTATGTTAGTTATATGTATGCCTTAGAGACCATTACTGTACATGAGATGTATATTGTAATGGATGCTGGGACATATATAGGTAGGACTTTCTTGCTCAACATGATAGTACGCTATCTGGTTGCTCTTTATCTTAACATGTACACTTGCAGTCTCTCTATTACATGTTGATAAAGACCTTAGGATGTGTACTCGACTTCCAGGATTATGATGAAGATCATACTAGTGGGGCCTGGGTAGTCCATGAGTACATCCTTCAATGTTCCTAGTCGAAGGAATATCGAGACGAGGCATCGATATTCCAGAGTAGACTAGCGTATATCTTCTGGACCCATGTGATGGGCGATGGATGATCCTATATCCATTGGTGTTTGACATCAGGGACGGTATGCGGGTGCTCAGTGGAGACTGGGTACACTGGATGGACTCGCCGAGAACTCCCAGATGGTAATATACCTCACGTCAGATGGCAGTTCTCTGGTGACACTGGTACAGCTTAGTCTATTGACCCGAGATCGTCATAGAGTCTTGTGTGTCTCCCACTATGCTTTGATTTCCACCCTACCACGGCTCTACTGAGTCGTGCAAACATGTGGTTTTTGGGTACAGTCCCGATTCACATGGAGGCAATGAGCGATAAGAGGGGATTCGTCTCTCCCAGTATTGGGGGTTGATGTTGCGCTATGCTCGAATGGCCATAACTGGAAATCCCTGGCCCGGGTTGCAGTGATTTACTGGTAAGTGTTATCAGTAGTTTCACGCTCGTTATGGACCTTACATCGGCATGACTTATCAAGCTACTGGGGTCTGACGTTTACCACCCCTAGGCGAGATATGCGACATATCAGACGAACAGACCGGACTGTGCGGTAAGTGTTACTGAATGGATTCACAGTAGTGTGAGAATGCTTGCTCATTGATCTTCTGATCGCTCAATACCCGGGTGGCCGTTACGTTTAGCAGACCGCTTACGGTTTGTGGGTGATTGATATGATCACCACCTACTGCCGGCGTATTGACGAGTCTTTAGAGTCCTACACAGAGGTTTCCTGGCTCAAGAGAAATGAAATAGGGGTGCATATGAGATATGTGCGGGACCGAGAATAATACCAGTATGTGATACTGTATTCTATTCTCCCGATTTGTATCATCGGACGGTTATATGAGATATAACCGGGTTACCGAATCAAGTGTTGATTCGACACATTGATACACTAGATATTAGTCGGTTATATGCGATATGACCGGATCATTAAATCAAGTGTTGATTTAATGATTTAATGTATAATTATATATTTGATATATTACTTTACATTAACTAGTATTGGTTCACTTAAGATTGATTTTCTCACTTGATGTGCACAAGTTGTATATGTGATATATGTTTGTGCACTAGTTTGTATCATGATTGATGATGCATGCAAACATGGGTGGGTGTGTGACATACACCATGTTAATTATAATTTAGGTTTTTATTTATCTTAATTATTCAAAATGGTGGCTTCTTTCGTCATGGCTTGAAGCTTCATGAAGCTTGAAGCAACTTTGACAAAGTCCACTCATTTTGTCTTGATTAAGATATTCATTAACCAAACCATTATAATTAACTATGGTTTAGTCTCTACAAAGGTTAGCTCACCCATGGTTGCATTATGATAGACTTCACTTGATTAATCTTTTAGAAAGATAATTCATTTTTATCATCATTCTTTTCTTTCTTTCTTCAAGAAGAAGAAAAGCTTGCTAGAAAATTTTCAAGTGAAGAAAAAGTGTGAGAAATCCAAATCTAAAGTGAACCCACTTCCTATTTCATCATCCTATACTACTTGCCATTTAGTTTAGGGTGTTCTCTTCACAAAGTTCATGACCTAGTGAAGATGGAGCTTGAGTTTGAGTCTCCTCGATGTAGATCATCTTCGGCCTCGAAGTCAACGACCTAGCCCGCTCTTTTCTCCGAGGAAACCATCACTCGAGTCTGGGAGAACGATGATCGAAGCGAAGGGACGTCAACACGGAGCTTTAGAAGTGAAGGACCGGATCTACAAAGGTTGTAATCCCTTTTCACTTAGTGTTAAAATGTTTAACTTGCTAGTTTTCGCATAATCTCTAGTATACGATCTTTGGTTAGGGTTGTTCGGCAAGGCTATTTTTTGAATCGGGAATGGTTGATGCCTTGTAGAACCTTGTTAGAGTGCCTAGGAACCTTACAGTGGTATCAGAGCCAAGGTAGAGCTTTAGGCGAAGTCTAGACGAATTTAGAAGTCCGATCGAACCCCGAAACCCAATACACTACCCTTCTCTGGAAATTTTTCAAAAGTTGGAATTTTTTCATATGAAAAATGCATAAAAAAATCAGCAGGGAATTCTATGGACCTCTGTGAAAAACGATCCAATGATACGCTTAAAGCGCCGCGGAACCGCGGTAGAACCATGCCCGGCGCGGCGGTTCCGCGGCGCTACAGTGCGCTTGTTGTGTTCTGTTTCCACAGTAATGTCTGTACTATCTTCCTGATGATTCTGGGTGTTTTTAATTTGTGCTCAAGTGTTGGTTTTTCTGGGTTGTATTAGGGACTCATTGATTCGATTGGATAATTTAACTTCCTTTAAGTTTTTCCGGGTAATTTTAGAACGTGTTAAAAAATTCGAACGGATATCAATAACTCACTTTTTCCCCTGCCGGAAAATTCCAAGTGTTAGAATTTTCTGTAGTTTAAGAACGTTCTAAGTCGTGCAAGTAACGCGATAGACACTCTAGAAGACAACAAACCTTAACTCGATTATGTGACGGTCTTGAACTGCCTTTTGAACCTTAGGGTTTGGGGCAGTACGGCGTTGCCACATGTGAGGCGTTGGCTTGACCCTTCTACGGCTGGACCGTTGGTACTGTGGCATGAAATGGATGTTTTTAAACTTATTTCAAGTGTTGAGCTATTTGGGAAAACTTGGGTGTTTGTTTATTCGATCGAAAAGTTTAACATTGTCTATTTATCTGGAATGTGATACAATATTTGAAATCCACATGTAGTTATGAGATAACTAAAATGAATATTATAAATCTAGCACTTTAGTCTCATTTGATCGGTTGCCACGGAATTTTGATGTGATCAAAAGTCTGTCGCGGATACTCGCCGGTAAACTTAATAGACAGCCACGCCCCATAGCCCCGATCAAGTGACTGTAGGAGAACCCCGTCGCCAAAAGCATCCGTTCAGGTGCTTGCGGCAGCGGTGTTCCGCCTTAGTGCACTTCATCGACGGCATCCGGGGGTGCGGCCGTCTACTAAAGTTTGCGACGAGCATTCGATCAGGATGTCGGGAATCTTGTTGAATTGCCCGACTTGATATTGAAAAGAGTTTTCGATAATGAGACTAAAATGCGGGGTTTATAATTGTTAAGCATGCGATGTTTAAGGAATTCATTTGGTTAGGCATGCGATGTCTAAGGAGGTTGCGGATTCCAACTATTGTAGTTTTACACTTTCTTTTCTGCGACCGTAAGTGTAATATGTGGTGTATCGCCGGTTTCGTTGCTATACATCAACGACAATTGGGATACGCATATTTACGTACGTTGATGACATGTGATGTTATGTGTTGTTGGATATGTTATATTGGATCGTCGTGTTTGAATAGCCGGGTTTTTTTTATGTGAGATGAGTGTTTTTCATTTTCATTCATGTAAAAACTTGTATGTAATATTCTTTTATTGGGGCACTTCCGGGCTGAGGATGATATCACCATTGTATATTATTTACTTTTCCGCATTAGGATAGACCTAAGGCGGGAAGCACAAGTAACCGGGTTCTAGGGTCCAGTGGGAGACCATCTCGAGGAGTCGAGTCCGGGTCTCCCAACTCTAGAATTGGTAGGGTTGCTTGCCGCTCTTGTAGGGGTCTACGGGTGTGGGATTGGCTATTCATCACAACCGTGGAATCCGTGTTTTATATAGGCTCAAAATAAAATACGGACGTCCTAGTATATCCAATATTTCATATGATATTTTCTGCTGCGTTATCTGTGATCATGTGATATGTTCAGATAGATACTGTATATAGTATATATGATATACTATATAGACGTTGCTTAAGTTTTACACCCGCGCTAGCCCTACCCCGTTCTGCTGTTAGTTACCTAACCTAACGGTGCAGACGGGACATCGAGGCGAATGCGGATGGCATAAGTGTACGTTGTATTTATCTGTGATGTTTTGGTGGACTTAAATGATGGGACATTCATTAATGAGATTAATGAAAGAAAATAAACCTAAAATGATGTTGTGTAATCGAATTTAAAAAATTAGGTAGCTCTAGTTGTTGCTTTGCATAGCGGTGTTCCTTGTAGAACATCCAACACTTTATTCGATAAGGAAAGAGCCGAGATCCTTTCACCGGGAGTGACCTCTTTAGCAATAACTAGCAGATGCTACAACCTTCGGTTTGTCTTTTGATTGCTTTTATAGTTCTTGCTTTGCATAGTGGTATTGTGAATATCCTGCACCTCATTTGACGAGAAAAGAGCCGAGATCCCTTCACCGGGAGTGGCCTCTTTAGCGAAACTAGTAAAAGCCTAAAAAACACTCCATTTAAAATCATTTGATTCTGCAGCGAGATCAAGTTCAAAGCGTTAAAGGTTTTCTTAAAAACCATCCGCAACCCTCCGTCATTTTAGGAAGTAGAGTACTTAGTATTCGTGCTGTGTTTGTTGACCATAGTCAAGGCATAGTGTACGGTAGCTATGTGATGTCTTCCTACACAACATATGATACGATTAGTTAGGACAGTCATGTGACTTTGTTGACCTTAGTTAAGGGTCATGTGGGTGGGTCTAATTAATCACGAAATGACGGGTAGAGCTTGACTAGTGCTTATGATTTGTTGACCATAGTTAAGGTCATAAGTGCTAGGGGTAAAATCCTTTATCGGGAGTTTCAAGTGTTGAAATTTGCAATGAGATTGCATACCTTCTATGAGATAGTTGGATCCCGATACCCACTGCGAGTAACTGTTACTCCTGGGAGAGTTTTGCACTTTACAATTAGCCGATCAAGTAGGTGTCTAGAAAGGTGTCAACGGGGTTACGCCCCTGGGAAAACGAGGTTTATTTTAATTAGGTCCGTGCGAAAGCACGGGGAACCTCCCTCAAAGTACTGTCACTGGCCTGGCTGAAAGATTGGCGAACTTGTAGAGTGTAATTAATCCTGGCTAGTATTTCCTTTTAGGGTTTGAAGGAAGATTTTATAGAAACAGTGGGAGCCATCCCGATTAGATAAAATATATAACCAATCTAATCTTGCACGAGCGCACACAGAGTGTTTTCTTCTCTCTCTCTCTCTCCAGGTAGCGACCATGTCACGCCTTAATCAAGATAATAATATAGATGTATTGACCGAACCCGCTTGTTATACTGAGCTGGGAAACGTTGGTCCCGCTCCAACTTATAATTGTTATAAGACCGAGCAGGAAATAGGGGAATACCAGGATTCCCATTCCGCCCAAACGAAGAAAGTGCATGATGATGCATCTTCTTCGGGTGTGTTCATTACAAAGAACTGTTTCTCAGTATCCTCTACGTCCTGGGTATTAGATACCGGATCAGGATCCTATATATGTAATCTGTTACATGGGCTACAGATAGGTAGAGAACTGAGAACGGGTGATAAATTTCATGAGATAGAAATGGTGCAAGTGTTGCAGCCAAGACTGTTGATAGTTATCACCCTGTATTACTAGAATACATTGATTCTGAACGAATGTTATTAGATACCGAACCTGATATACGACATCATATCAGTCTCTTTTTATTAAAGAAGGATATAATTTTGTATTGTTGGATAATGTTTTGAACATTTCCTATATCAAGAGTTGATCGGTTCAGGCACGTTATCTAAAAGCATAGACGTTCTAAATCAAACCACAGTTCTTAATGTATATAATACACACAAGAGGAAGAGTTCAGAAATGAACGAATCCTTCTTGAGGTATTCTAGACTAGGTCATATCAATGTGACCCGACTAGCTGAAGTTACATTTAGATGCATATTTAAATTAGTTTGAATTTATATCTTGTGAAACTTGTCGGTCATGTCACAGAGATAAGATGACCGCAGCTCCGTTTATTGGAAACAGAGAAAGAGTTAGTAAACTCTTGGGACTGATACATAGGGATGTATGAAGGTCCCCTGTCTGCAGATGCCAGGACTGGTTCTTTATACTTCCTTACATTCAATGATGATCTCTCAAGATTCGGACATATGTTCCTGTTGAAACACAAGTCTGAAACTTTTGAGAAATTCAAAGAATATAAGATAGAAGTAGAAAACCAAAACTGGGTAGAAGTATTATGTCTTATGATGAGATCAGGGAGAATACTACTTGTACATGGAATTCTTAGAATATTCTAAAGGAGAATGATATTCTCTCTCGGTGTTACTCCTCTGAATACACCACAGCACAACGGTGTATCGGGGCGGAGCAATCATACCCTATTTGATATGGTGCACTCTATGATGAGTACTACTGAGTTTCCTTTTTCCTTTTAGGGAGTTATGCACTAGTGAAGCTGCATACCTATTGAATAGGGTTCCAATCAAATCCATTGCCTACCATTTCATATGTGATATGGTATGGGAAGAGCCCATCTCTTAAGCAAGTTAAGATTTGGGGTTGTCCGGCCTATGTCTAAAAGCAAAATTCGGACAAGCTCGAGGCAAAGTCGGTTCTGTAGAAGTTTGTTGGATATCCTAAGCATTCGCAAGGGAATATCTTCTACCTAACAGAGGAACAAAATATGTTTTGTTTCTCAACATACCACCTTTGTGAAAGGGAATTTCTTATGAAGAAATTAGTGTTCATAAGGTAGAACTGGAAGGAGCTCCAGATATACAAACTACAACAGATGATTTGGTAGAACCAAAGGATTCAATAGATTCCGACGAACCTCAGCCTCTCCACCGATCTAGCAGGGTTCCTCATCAACCTGAGAGATACTTCGGTTTCTCGATGACAGTGGGAGCGAGGATTGCATCATGAGATGATGACCCAACTAGTTTCGAGCAAGCCATCGAGAGTAGGGACTCTGTAAGAATGGCTGGATGCTTAGCGATCTGAGATGGAATCCATGTACACCAAAAAAGTATGGACTTTGGTTGCTATATCTGAAGGTTAAATCCCCATCAGGAGCAAGTATATCTTGAGAAGATTACTTGGTGTAGATGGAAAAGTTGAGACTTTCAAAGCGAGACTTGTTAAAGGTTTTCTTCATCGACCAGGCATGGATAATGATGAAACCTTTTCCAGTGGCTGTGCTTAAGTCCATCCGGATCCTACTTGCCATTGCTGCTGTAGGGTTCCGAGGCACACTTGTGAAGGTTCATAAAGCATCAAACATGCCCGAATAAAATTTTACATGTGCCGAACAACCCAAAGACGGGATCTTTGCTAGATTATTAGGGTTTAGCATGCAAGATAACATCTTTAAAGCTAAGTGTGAGGCATTACAACCTTTGTAGTCTGCTCCTTCGCTTCACAAGCTCCGAGTAGAAGTCCCTTCTCCGCGATCCACAATCTCCCGGACTCAAGAGAGGCTCCACGACTCGAACGATCCATGCTAGCTTGAAGTGTTCCGATTCTCCGATGATCTACGTCGAAGTTGCTATAACCCAAGCTTTCTCACTTTAAAGAGATGAACACCCTAATCTAATGGGCTAGATTAGATGAGGATGATGGTGTAGTATTTATGCTATCTTTTTATTTCACTTTCTCATAATAAATCATCAGAAAAAGGATTAACTAGTGAGCTCTCTCTCAAAACTCAAGAGAGAAGAAGATGAAGAATGAAAGAATAATCCTTTTGTGATGAATAGTAGTCAAGTGTATATGATTGATTATAGAACCATGGTCAAGGATGATAGGATAAAACTTGTAGAGAATAAACTAGAGTTAGGGTTTGGTTAGGTTAAGGATAAGGATCAACCATAATATCTTAACCAAGACAAAAGAGAATCCTTCTAGAAAGTACATGAAAGAGCTAACCCTAATCAAACCCTAATCCCTTTTTATCATTCTTAATCATGTTTCATAATGAATCATATCATGTCACAATAATATATATCATATATATATTATATATTTGCAACAAAAGAAAATAATACAATTAACATATATCGCATATATATCAATGTATTAATCCGGTGAGAAAATGAAATAATAAAGCGAGCCAATATTAGATAATGTAATACAATATATCATATATATCATTATACATTAAATCATCGAATCAACACTTGATCCAACGATTCGGCTATATCGAATATAACCGACTAATATATCATGTACCGATTCATCGAATCAACACTTGATCCGATGTCCCGATTCATATCTAAATATCACGAGAATATAATACGGTATCTCATATCGCATTATCCTCGGTCCTGCACATATCACATATGTGCCTCTACTCCGTTTTGCCTGAGTCAAGAAACCTCTGTGTAGGACTCTAAAGAATCGTCAATACGCCGGTAGCAGGTGATGATCATATCAAATACCCACAAGCTGCAAGCGGTCAGCTAAACGTAACAGCCACCCAGGTATTGAGCGATCAGAAGATCAACAAGCTAGCCTGTCCGTTCTCCTGTGAATCCGATCAGTAACACTCCCATACAGTCCGGTCTGTTCGTCTGATATGTCGCATATCAAGTCTAAGGGTAGTATACGCCAGACCCCAGTAACCGATAAGTCATGTCGATGTGAGGCTCATAACAGGTCGAGAAACTACTAGTAACACTTACCAGTATATCTCTATATCAGCCCTGGCCAGGGACTTCCAGTTATAGCCAATCGAACACAACACGACATCAACTCCCTATACCGGGAGAGACGAATCCCCTCCTATAGCTCATTGCCTCCATGTGATTCGGGACTGTACCCAAAAGCCACCGTTTTGCACGCCCTCTTGGACGTGGTAAGGTGGAAATCAAAGCACAGTGGGAATCACACAAGACTCTATGACGATCTCGGATCTACAGACTACCCTGTACCAGTGTCACCGGAGAACTGCCATCTGATATGTGGTATATAACCAACTGGAAGTTCTCGGTGAGTCCGTCCAGTGTACACAGTCTCCACTGAGCACCCGTACACTATCCTTGATGTCAAACACCGATGGATATGGGATCATCCATCGCCCATCATATGGGTCAGGATGCGTATACGCTAGTCTACTCTGGTGTATCGATGCCCTGTCTTGATATACCCTCGACTAGGAACATTTATAGGATGTACTCATCGACTACCGTGGCCCCACTAGTATGATCTCATCATAATCCCTGTAGTCGAGTACAGATCCTAAGGGCTTTATCAACATGTGAGAGAAAGACAGTAAACTAATACAAGTCAACATGTTAAGATAAAGTGAAACCAAATAGCATACTATCAGGACGAGCAAGAAAGTCCTCTCTGTATATATCCAAGCATCCATCATAATATACATCATATGTACAACAATGGCCTCTAGAGCATATACATAACTAACAATCTCCCACTTGCACTAAGGCCAGCTGCTGTAGTATCTCATACCTAGCATCCCGAATAATCTCTCAAACTGTATCTGGGGAATGGCCTTCGTGAGTGGATCCGCAGTGTTATCCTTCGTATCTACTCTCCTGACCTCGATCTCCCGGCGATCAACTATCTCCCTGATCAGGTGATACCGCCTCAGAATATGTCTGGACTTCTGATGGGATCTGGGTTCCTTGGCCAAAGCCACAGCTCCATTGTTATCGCAATACAGAGGTATTGGATGTTCAATGGATGGAACCACACCAAGTTCTGTGATGAACTTCTTCATCCAGACAGCCTCTTTGGCAGCGATGTATTCAGCCTCCATCGTCGAGTATGCAACGGTATCCTGTTTGGAACTCTTCCAACATACCGCCCCTCCATTGAGGGTAAAGACAAATCCTGAGTGCGACTTAGAGTCGTCCTTATCACTTTGGAAGCTGGAATCGGTAAAGGACTCCACCCGGAGTTCTCCATTACCATACACCAAGAACATGTCTCTAGTCCTTCGCAAGTACTTGAGAATGTTCTTCACAGCTGTCCAGTGACTCTCTCCAGGATTTGCTTGATACCGACTCACTACACTTAGTGAGTATGCTACATCGGGTCTGGTACATAGCATCGCATACATGATAGAGCCCACTGCCGAAGCATAGGGTATCCCTTGCAAGCGAGCTCTCTCCAAATCAGTCTTGGGAGACATCTCTTTGGAGAGAGTGAGTCCAGAGATCATGGGTTGGTTCCCACGCTTGGATTCTTCCATACTAAACCTCTTTAGTATGGTGTCAATGTACCTGGATTGGGACAATCCCAGTATCCGTTTGGATCTATCTCTATAGATCCTTATCCCCAATATGTAAGAGGCATCACTTAGATCTTTCATCGAGAATCTTTGTGATAAGAAGAGCTTGACTGATTGCAGCATAGGAATATCATTTCCTATCAAGAGTATGTCATCCACGTACAATACGAGGAAGACAACCTTACTCTATGCTACCTTCTTATAGATACAAGGTTCATCTATGTTTTTGATGAAGTCAAACTCTTTGACTACTACATCAAAACAGATGTTCCAACTCCGCGATGCTTGCTTTAACCCATAAATGGATTTAAGCAGTTTGCATACCTTTCCACTGCTCCCACTATCTACGAAGCCCTCTGGCTGAGTCATGTACACGCACTCTTCTAAATCACCATTTAGAAAGGTGGTCTTAACATCCATTTGCCAGATTTCGTAGTCATGGTATGCAGCAATGGCAAGTAAGATCCGGATGGACTTAAGCATAGCCACTGGAGAAAAGGTTTCGTCATAATCCATACCTGGTCTTTGATGAAAACCCTTTGCTACAAGTCTAGCTTTGAAAGTCTCAACTTTTCCATCTGCACCAAATTTCTTTTTAAAAATCCACTTGCTCCTAATGGGTTTTACCCCTTCAGGAGCATTTTCCAAAATAAATACTTTATTGAATTCCATCTCAGATCGCATTGCATCCATCCATTTTACAGAGTCACCACTCCTGATGGCCTGCTCGAAACTAGTCTGGTCATCATCTTCAATGATGCAATCCTCGCTTCCACCATCAATGAGAAAACCGTAGTATCTCTCAGGTGGATGAGAAACCCTGCTAGATCGGCGGAGAGGCTGGGGTTCGTCGGGTACTACTGAATCCTCTGGTTCAACCAAGTCTTCTGTTATAGTTTGTGTTGCTAGAACCTCTTCCAGTTCTACCTCAATGCCACTATTCTGTTTCATAAGAAAACCTTTTTCTAAGAAAGTGGCATGTCAAGAAACAAACACCTTTTGTTCCTCGGGGTGGTAGAAGATATACCCTTGTGAATTTTTGGGATATCCTACAAACTTACATAAGACAGATCTTGCCTCGAGTTTGTCCGGATTTTGTGTTTTGACATAGGCCGGACAACCCCATATCTTAATATAATTAAGATGTGGTCTCTTCCCTTTCCATATCTCATATGGAGTGGTAGGCACAGATTTGGTAGGAACTCTATTCAATAGGTCTATGGCTGTCTCAAGCGCATACCCCCAAAAGGAAATAGGTAACTCAGCTGTGCTCATCATAGATCACACCATATCTAATAGAGTGCGATTTCTTCGTTCCGATACACCGTTGTGCTGTGGTGTATAAGGAGGAGTAAGCTGAGAGAGAATCCCATTCTCTTTTAGATAATCTAGGAACTCATTGCTTAAGTATTCTCCTCCTCGATCAGATCGAAGAATCTTAATACTTTTGCCCGTTTGATTTTCTACTTCGTGCTTATATTCTCTGAATTTCTTAAAAGCTTCAGACTTGTGTTTCATCAAGAACACATGTCCGAATCTTGAGAGATCGTCAGTGAAAGTAATGAAGTAGGAAGAACCGTTCCTGGCATGCGTAGACATGGGACCACATACATCACTATGTGCCAGTCCTAAGAGTTCAGTAACTCTTTCTCCGTGTCCACTAAACGGAGCTTTGGTCATCTTTCCTTTGAGACATGAATGGCAAGTATCATAAGATGCTAATTCGAACGGATTCAAATAACCATCCTTATGTAACTTAGCCAGTCGTGTCGCATTGATATGACCAAGTCTACAATGCCACATGTAGGATTCGTTCATTTCTGAACTTTTCCTCTTGTGTGTATTTTGTATATTGAGGACTGTATTTTGATTTAGAATGAATATGCCATTATGTAACGAGCCTGATGCAATCAACTTTTGATCTAGGAATATGTTCATAACATTATCCTGTACTACAAAATTATATCTTTCTTTACTTAATAAAGAAACTGATATAATGTTGCACATCATGTTCGGTATATAATAGCACTCATTCAGAATCAGTGTATCACCACTTGGTAATACCAAGTGATATTCGCCAACTGCTTTGGCTGCAACATTTGCACCGTTCCCTACTTGAACGGAATGATCACCTTTTCCCAGTTCTCTACCTTTATGTAGCCCATGTAACAATTTACATATGTGGGATCCTGATCCGGTATCTAATACCCAGGACGTAGGGTGAACTGATAAACAGCTTTCAATAACTTGTAAGTCCATGCTACCTCTCCCGGTACTTTCGGGCATGCAGAATTTGATGAAAAACGATTTTCTTAGAGGTGGTAACATGGACTCAAACCCGGATCTTTGTTAAATATCTAACTAACAACCTAACTACGAGTTGCTAACTACTCGGTTAGGGGGTTATACCTTTCTTTTTCTCGAACTCCTTCGTCTTCAAGCTTCGATGGTCATCCGAATCGGCTTCTCCCCGTCGTCTCCTTGCGCCGAAGATAGATCCACCTGAAAGCTTCAACCTTTGGCTCCTTCTTCGAACTTTGAAGAAACTAGTTCACTCGGTTTGCTAAACCTTGTGAACTAGAGTGAGTAGAGAAGAGTTTGTATGGGATTTTATCTATGGTTCTTGGTTCTCAACTCATGAGACAAGTGAACCATAGACCAAGTGAGGGAGAGCAAGAGGAAGGAGATGAGAGCTCAAGAACAAGAGAGAGAATGAGCATGAAAGAATGATAGAAGACTTTTCTCATTTGGCTCTCATAATCCAAAACAATCATAACACATCATATCAATCAAGTATTATGTGATGGTTTAAGCAACCATAGCCATATCATTTCATGCACTCATTTTGCACAAAAGATCAAGCAAGCAAAAGTCTTTGCCATGAAATGATAGCTATAGTTATCATGATGGTCAACTAGTCAAGCCTAGTCAACCGGTCAACAAAGTCAACAAGTCAACAAAAGTCAACAAGTCAACAAAGTCAACAACTCAACAACCATGTCACCATAATACCTAATTAATATAATTGTTAATCACATATCATATTCTCATTAGGGTTGAGCAAAAAGTCAATAGTCAACTGTCAACGGTCAACAACCCTAATGAGAATCCTCCGCCTCTGTCTCTCCGTCAACTGTGCATACACACCCGCATCCGCGTTTCGAGGAACACGAATAAATAATGGATATATCCAATCCCAAAAAGGTACACTAGGATCTGGCTTAAACCAAAGCCCGCTAGTGTAAACTGTCCGGACACTGTACGTGCACAAGTGCACGGATGTGACCGAACCCTGTCGCAAAACCATGCGACCTGTCGCAAAACCATGCGACCTCTACTCTTTTGCCTAAAGGCGAATAGATTTCTGTGTGGGACTCTAAAGACTCGACACTACGCTGGCAGTGGGTTTAAGCACAGACCGCAAGCGGCACTAGCTGTGCGTAACGGTCCCCAGGTAGATGCCGACAAGAAGACTGACGAGGTGAAACCCATCTGAACTCCTACTGAGCCTGAATGTGACATTCTCCGTACAGTCCGGTCTGTTCGTCCGATACATCGCATGGCGGGCCTAGGGGGCGGTAAACGTCAGTCTCCCAATCGCGGTACAAGTCGTGTCGGAGTGAAGCCCAAAACACCCTGAGATAACACTGGAAGCCTACCAGTATATCTCGTTTGCCCTGGCCAGGGACTACTCGTGTAATGGCTCTCCTAGACACAGCGCAATGTCAACCCCCAATACCGGGAGAGACGAATCCTGTCTAACCGTCACTGCCTCCAAGTGGTTCGGGACTGCACCCAAATACCACCTGTTTGCACGACTCTTTTGAGCCGTGGTAAGGTAGTAATCAAAGTACAGTGGGAACACACTCGAGGCGAAGTGACAGTGTCAAGTCAGCGGACTAAGCTGTACTCATGTCACCTGGGAACTGATAACTGACGATAGGCATAATACCAACTAGTCAGTTCCCGACGAGTCCTGTCCAGTGTACCCGTAACCTAACGAGCACCCGCATACTATCTCAAGTACGACGTACTGACGGCTGTGGGACAGACCGTCTCCCACACTGGGATGAGAAGCGCATGCGCTAGTCTACTCCGGAGTATCGATGCCCTGTCTCGATAGTCCTACGACTAGGGACCTTCATAAGGATGTGCTTATAGATTACCCAGCCCCACTAGTGTGACTGCCATCACATCGCTGGTAATCAAGTAAAGATCCTAAGGGCTCCACTAATGTGTATAAACACATGTACACATTAAAGTAGAGACAAACCAAGTAGCATACTACTATTTTGAACAAGATTGTATATACAAGGTGAATATCCCAAGCTTCCATTAAGTAATATACAAACTAGTATGATACAGTAATGGCCTCTAGGGCATATACACTAACAATCTCCCACTTGCACTAAGGCCATGTACTGGCGTATCGAAGACCTATCATCTCGATCAGCCGCTCGAACTGAGTCTGGGGTAGGGCCTTCGTGAGTGGATCTGCAGTGTTATCTTCTGAATTTACTCTCTTTACCTCGATCTCCTGGCGATCAATGATCTCCCTGATCAGGTGGAACCGCCTCAAAGCGTGGACTTCTGATGGGACCTGGGTTCCTTCGCTAAAGCTATAGCGCCGTTGTTGTCACAATACAGCGGTATTGGATCAACACTGGTAGGAACCACATGAAGTTCCATGAGGAACTTCTTCATCCAGACAGCTTCCTTTGCGGCATCGCAAGCAGCTATGTACTCCGCTTCCATGGTTGAGTCAGCAACGGTTTCCTGCTTGGAACTCTTCCAGCAAACCGCCCCTCCATTGAGGTTAAAGACATAACCCGACATGGACTTGGAGTCATCCTTGTCACTCTGGAAGCTGGAGTCAGCAAAGGCCTCAATCTGGAGGTCTTTTCCGCCATACACCAAGAACATCTCCTTAGTCCTTCTCAGGTACTTGAGAATGTTCTTTACTGCTATCCAGTGTTTCTCCCCTGGGTTCGACTGATACCGGCTTACAACGCTCAATGCGTATGATACATCTGGTCTGGTACATAACATCGCATACATAATAGAGCCTACCGCAGATGCGTAGGGTATTGATGACATGCGAGCCCTTTCCAAATCAGTCTTGGGAGACATCTCTTTGGAGAGGGTGATTCCGTGACAAGCCGGTAGATTACCGCGCTTGGAATCTTCCATACTGAATCGTTTCAGTATGGTGTCGATGTACCTTGACTGTGAAAGTCCCAACATCCTCTTAGATCTATCACGATAGATCTGGATCCCCAGAATGTAGTTGGCATCGCCCAGGTCCTTCATGGAGAACCTCTGCGACAAGAATCCTTTGACTGACTGTAGCATAGGAATATCATTTCCTATTAGGAGAATGTCATCGACGTACAAGACGAGGAATACCACATTTCTCCCTACAATCTTACTGTAAATGCATGGTTCATCTGGGTTTTTGACAAAGTCGAATTCTTTGACAGTATCATCAAAGCAGATGTTCCAACTCCGCGATGCCTGCTTAAGTCCATAGATGGACTTGAGCAACTTGCACACTTTACCGCTGCTCCCACTCTTCCAAATTTCCATTTAGGAAAGCCGTCTTTACGTCTATCTGCCAGATCTCATAATCGTGGAAGGCAACAATGGCAAGAAGGATCCGAATGGATTTAAGCATGGCTACCGGAGAAAAGGTCTCGTCATAGTCCAAACCAGGTCTTTGAGGAAAACCTTTTGCAACGAGCCTAGCTTTATAGGTTTCAACCTGCCCATCTACACCAATCTTCTTTCTGAAGATCCATTTGCAGCCTACGGGTTTTACCCCTTCTGGAGCAATGTCCAAAGTCCAAACTTTGTTGGTGTACATGGACTCCATCTCGGTCCGCATTGCATCCAGCCATTTTACCGAGTCATCGCTCTGAATGGCTTGCTGGAAGCTAGTAGGCTCATCATAATTGACTGTGCAATCCTCTCTATCCCCGTCTATGAGAAAACCGAAGTATCTCTCGGGCGGATGAGACTGCCTACTACTTCTGCGGAGCGGTGTAGGAATGTCCGGTTCTCCAGAAACGTTTGGTTCATCCAAGCTTTCAGTAACAGCTTGTGGTTCTGGAATTTCTTCCAGTTCTATTGCGCCCCCACTTATCTGATTTTCCAAAAATTCAGTTTCCAAGAAGTGGGCATGCGGAGAAACAAAAACTTTTTGTTCTTCTGCGGAATAGAAAAGATACCCTCTGGAGTTCTTTGGGTATCCCACAAACTTACACAGTACTGAGCGTGCCTCGAGCTTGTCCGCATGCTGCTTTTTTTACAAAAGCTGGACATCCCCATACCTTAAGATACTTAAGACAGGGTTTCTTCCCACTCCACATCTGATATGGGGTGGTAGGCACAGTCTTGGTTGGAGCCTTGTTCAAGAGATATGCAGTTGTTTCTAGTGCATAACCCTAGAAAGATCTCGGTAACTCAGCCTTACTCATCATGGAACGAACCATATCCAATAGGGTCCGATTTCGCTTTTCCGATACACCGTTGTGTTGTGGTGTGTATGGAGGAGTAAGTTGAGAGAGAATTCCATTCTCTTTTAAGTAGCCCAGAAACTCGGCACTCAAGTATTCTCCACCTCTATCCGGTCTTAGAATCTTGATACTTTTGCCGGTTTGTTTTTCAACTTCATTCTTGTATTCTTGAAATTTCCCAAAGGCCTCGGATTTGTGCTTCATTAAGAAGACATGTCCATACCTAGAGAAATCATCTGTGAAAGTAATGAAGTATGAATAACCACTTCGCGCATGTGTAGACATTGGACCACACACATCACTGTGTATGAGTCCCAAGAGCTTGCTCGCTCTTTCTCCGCGTCCAGTGAACGGAGTCTTTATCATCTTTCCCATGAGACAAGATTCACAAGTGGCATAAGACTGATACTCGAACGGATTCAAGTACCCTTCTTTATGTAACTTAGTTAATCGTGTCTCATTAATGTGACCCAGTCTACAATGCCATAAGAAAGCCTGATTTGTTTTCGGAGACTTTCTTTTAAGTGTGTTCTGGACACTGAAAATCTGAGCTTGATTTAACACATATATTCCGTTCTGTAATATACCTGACCCAATCAGAACTTGATTTAGGTGGATGTGTACTACATCGCTTACAAAAGTAAATTCATATCCTTCCTTAGAAAGTAAGGATACAGATATGATATTACAAGTTGCATCTGGTATATACAAACAGTTACGCAAAATCAATATCTGCCCAGTTGTCAGTCCAAGATGATATTCCCCTACGGATTCAGCATCCATGCTCATTCCGTTAGCAACCCTGAGAGTTATATCACCTTTCCTGATAACCCTACGGTTTCTCAGAGCTTGTAACGAATTACAGATATGAGATCCTGATCCGGTATCCAATACCCAGGAAGTAGGGTTAACTGACATACAGTTCTCAATCACAAACACACTCGAAGCCGAAGCCACAACATGCTTCGAATTCTGGCTACTGGCTTTGCAAGCCCTGCAATCCTTCTGCCAATGTTCATTCCCGTTACAATAGGAACATCCCTCTTTAATCATATCCAGTCCCGAAACTTTTGCCCTTCCTTTTCCTTCTTCTTCCCAGGTTTCCTTCAGGGTATAAGCAGAAGGCAGGGATTGTAGAATTAGGTCAGTACTTGACCCATTCTCCAATGTGGTCTCCAGGTCCGTGAGCTCAAAATAGCTGGTCTCTGTAAGGACGTTGCCCCCTACAGATGACCCGACAGCCAACCTTGCTTGAAGCAATTCGTTCGAGGTCTCATATCTTGCGATACGAGATTGCTCTCCATATAAAACTTTGTTATGGAGGAAGATAGAAACTGAGTCCATCTTCTCATGCTGCCTCTGGTTTGCACCATCAACTGAGGCTAACACGAGGCACTTGGCTTTCGCACAATCCTTTTCCGATGTCCTGCGGATGTGAACATCCGTGACGGGGGAAACTGGACCTGAGACGGCTGGGATTTGATTATTTAAGAGGTGTCCCAGCTTGTCATGGGCAATGGACATCTGGACAGACCTTTGCCAATCAAAACAGTCAGGTTCAGTCATCTTTTTATCTAGATGTAACCTAGGTGTGGTCACAGGATCGCTGCAATTAAGAGAGAGAGAAGAATACACTCAGCATGATGCTCTTGCAAGTTTAGATTGGTTTTTAATTTGTCTAAACAGGATGGCTCCCACTGTTTCTCGAATCTCTCCTCAAACCAGAAAGGAAGAATTAGTCAGGATCAATCTCACCGTACAATTCTTGCTTAACCGTTCAGCCAGGCTGGTGTCGGTACTTCGAGGGAGGTTTTCCAACGCTTTCGCGAAGTTCCTTAATTTAAGAACCTCTTTTCCCTGGGGGCGTAGCCCCGCTAACACCTTTCTAGACACCTACTTGGTTTATAGCATTGATCGTTAAGTGAGAAATTTCCCGAGGAGTAGCATATACTCACAGTAGGATCGGGATCCAAATATCATTGCGTGACAAAACTGAAGGAATCCTACCAGAATCATCACACTCCAAATGGTATGCAGTGCTAGCAAGTTTCAGTTCTTTTGAAACTCCCGATGTGGATTTTTGCCCCATGCTCTTATGACCTTGACGAAGGTCAACGAATCATAAGTCACATGTCAAGTTCTACCCGTCATTATCCAGGTTAATTTGAACCCACCCGTATATACCCTTGACGAAGGTCAACAAGGTAATACGACTGTCCCAAACCAACGCATCTATCTATGCTACATATGAACACCCAACAGCTACCAATCACTATGCCTTGACGAAGGTCAACAAACATAGCTTGAATACTATTGAATATTCATACGAAACGACGGAGGGCTACGAATGGTTTTGGCGAAACCTTGAACGTAGTGAACTTGATATAATCGAAGGAACGAAATAGCTTTTAAAAGGAGTGGCTCAAGCTCCGCATTTAAAAAGTTTGTTTTGAAAAGAACCGAGTGGTTTTTCGAAAGTGTTCCAACGACTTTTACTTGGTTTATTTTCTTGCATTAGTTCTTTTAATGCGTGATATTCTTGCATTAGTTCTTTTAATGCGTCCCATCATTTAATCCTACCATTGCAGAAAACAACCAAAATATGACGTACGCTTATGCCATTCGCATTCTCCATGGGGCCCCATCATTACCCGTTAGGTTACATAACTAACGACAGAGCGGGGGCTGGGCTAGCGCGGCTGTAAAACATAAGCAACGCCTAAATAATATCATATATAGATATATTGCAATGATAGACATTTCAGATCACAGATGAACACATTGGATATACTAGGAAGCTGCAATTCGTACGAGCCTGTAACAAAAAGCAGATTACACGGTCGCGGTGAATAGCCAAAACCCCACCCAAGACCCCTACGGGTGCGGCAAACTACCCGCCAAGTACCCGAAGCGAAGAAACCTCCCTCATCCCCGTGAGTAGGCCACTCGGCAATTCGGCATACCCGGTAGTTTGTGCACCCCCTCCATAGGTCTATCCTAGGAGCAAAAACAGTAAAAAGAAATTATACAATGACGGCTACAACCCCGACACGGTTGTGCGGCCATACAATTAATTATTACATCAATTTACAAATTTACATGAATTGAAAGAAAAGAAAACTCTCGTCTCACAACCCCCGGCTATTCACCCGCGACAATCCAATGAATTCATATACACATTCCAATGACATTACAGATCACAGATTTGTATAACCCCCACTAATCGACATATAGCGATTAGTAGACGTTCAATACAAATATCACATCACAGAAAAACCCGTCAGCTTAAGTCTTTTAGCAGTTCGATCAAAAATACGGATTTATAGGCCCCAAACACAAAATTTTCGTTCTGGAAAATCTGGGCAGAAAATACATATTCCAGAAATCCCAAAACATCCCCAGAAATACACTGCACCAAAGATGGACCCCGACCGACTCAACTCGGCCGCGGAACCGCGGCGGGAGCGTGCTCCCGCCGCGTTTCCGCGGCGCTTTGAATCGATCGTGGGACCAAATTTGGTGGTTATCCAAATAAAAGCCTGAGCCGACTTTTAAGATGAAAATTATCAACTTTTGAACAGAATAAAAATCGGCAGAAACTTGACAGTTTTGGGTTCGTTTTGCGACTTTTCTTTGATCGATCTTCTAGATACTTTGCCAACATGTTAGATAGAGTTTAACTAGGCTCTGATACCACTGTAAGTACATGCTACCTCTCCCGGTACTTTCGGGCATGCGGAATTTGATGAAAAACGATTTTCTTAGAGGTGGTAACATGGACTCAAACCCGGATCTTTGTTAAACATCTAACTAACAACCTAACTACGAGTTTCTAACTACTCGGTTAGGGGGTTATACCTTTCTTTTTCTCGAACTCCTTCGTCTTCAAGCTTCGATGGTCGTCCGAATCGGCTTCTCCCCGTCGTCTCCTTGCGCCGAAGATAGATCCACCTGAAAGCTTCAACCTTTGGCTCCTTCTTCGAACTTTGAAGAAACTAGTTCACTCGGTTTGCTAAACCTTGTGAACTAGAGTGAGTAGAGAAGAGTTTGTATGGGATTTTATCTATGGTTCTTGGTTCTCAACTCATGAGACAAGTGAACCATAGACCAAGTGAGGGAGAGCAAGAGGAAGGAGATGAGAGCTCAAGAACAAGAGAGAGAATGAGCATGAAAGAATGAGAGAAGACTTTTCTCATTTGGCTCTCATAATCCAAAACAATCATAACACATCATATCAATCAAGTATTATGTGATGGTTTAAGCAACCATAGCCATATCATTTCATGCACTCATTTTGCACAAAAGATCAAGCAAGCAAAAGTCTTTGCCATGAAATGATAGCTATAGTTATCATGATGGTCAACTAGTCAAGCCTAGTCAACCGGTCAACAAAGTCAACAAGTCAACAAAAGTCAACAAGTCAACAAAGTCAACAACTCAACAACCATGTCACCATAATACCTAATTAATATAATTGTTAATCACATATCATATTCTCATTAGGGTTGAGCAAAAAGTCAATAGTCAACTGTCAACGGTCAACAACCCTAATGAGAATCCTCCGCCTCTGTCTCTCCGTCAACTGTGCATACACACCCGCATCCGCGTTTCGAGGAACACGAATACATAATGGATATATCCAATCCCAAAAAGGTACACTAGGATCTGGCTTAAACCAAAGCCCGCTAGTGTAAACTGTCCGGACACTGTACGTGCACAAGTGCACGGATGTGACCGAACCCTGTCGCAAAACCATGCGACCTGTCGCAAAACCATGCGACCTCTACTCTTTTGCCTAAAGGCGAATAGATTTCTGTGTGGGACTCTAAAGACTCGACACTACGCTGGCAGTGGGTTTAACCACAGACCGCAAGCGGCACTAGCTGTGCGTAACGGTCCCCAGGTAGATGCCGACAAGAAGACTGACGAGGTGAAACCCATCTGAACTCCTACTGAGCCTGAATGTGACATTCTCCGTACAGTCCGGTCTGTTCGTCCCACTGCCAGCGTAGATTGTATATACAAGGTGAATATCCCAAGCTTCCATTAAGTAATATACAAACTAGTATGATACAGTAATGGCCTCTAGGGCATATACACTAACATAACTAACACACCTGAAGAAGATGCATCAACATGCATGTTCTTTTGGGCGGCGTGAGAATCCAGATATTCTCCTATTCCCTGTTCAGTCTTATAACTCTTATAAGAAAGAACGGGTCCAACGTTCCCCTGCTCAGTATAATAAGTGGGTTCAGTCAATACATCTATATTATTATCTTGATTATAGCCTGACACGGTCGCTACCTGGAGAGAGAGAGAAGAAAACACTTTAGCGTATGCTCTTGCAAGATTAGATTGGTTATTATCTTATCTAATCAGGATGTCTCCCACTGTTTTTATCAAATCTACCTTCTAACCCTAAAAGGTAAGATTAGCCGGGATTAATTACACTCTATAATTTCGTCAATCTTTCAGCCAGATCAGTGTCGGTACTTTGAGGGAGGTTCCCCGTGCTTTCGCACGGACCTAATTAAAGTAAACCTCGTTTTCCCAGAGGCGTAACCCCGTTAACACTTTTCTAGACACCTACTTGATCGACTAATTGTCCTGTGTAAAACTCTCCCAGGAGTAACTCTTACTCGCAGTGGGTATCAGGATCCAACTATCTCATAGAAGGTATGCAATCTCATTGCAAATATCAATACTTGAAATTCCCGATAATGCTTTTACCCCTAGCGTGCTATGACCTTGACGCATGCCAAACAACCCATAGTCCGCTAGTCAAGTTCAACCCGTACATTTCGTGATTGAATTAAACCCACCCGTACGATCCTTGACGCATGCCAAACAACGCCTTACGAATACCCTAATCCAATCGCATCTCATGCTACAGATAAGTAATAATCAGTTACCGTACACTACGCCTTGACGCATGCCAAACTACCGTAGCACGAATACTAAATATTACTTATCTGAAATGACGGAGGGCTACGCAGGTTTTCAGAAAACTATGAGCGTAATGAACTTGATATCGTTGTAGAATCATGTGATCTTTTGAAATGGAGTGTTTTGAGGCTTTCATTGGTTTTGCTAAAGAGGTCACTCCCGGTGAAGGGATCTCAGCTCTTTCCTCATCGAATAAGGTGCAGGACATATCATATATATCACTGTGCAAAGCAAAACTCTAAAAGCAATCAAAAGAAAAACCGAGTTTTGTAGCATCTGCCAGCTTCGCTAAAGAGGTCACTCCCGGTGAAGGGATCTTGGCTCTTTCCTCATCGAATAAGGTGCAGGGTATATCATATATACCACTATGCAAAGCAAAACTGTAGCTACCCTTTTTAAGTTCTGATTCTACAACATCTTTTAGGTTTCTTTTCCTTTTATTAATCTCATTAATAAAAAATCCCATCAGCTTATGCTTCCTAAGCATCATAGATAAATATGACGTACACTTATGCCATCCGCATTCGCCTCGATGTCCCCTCGTGCACCGTTAGGTTAGGTAACTAACGACAGAGCAGGGCAGGGCTAGTGCGGGTGTAAAACATAAGTAACGTCTATATAATATATCATATATACTATATACTGTATCCATCAGAACATATCAAATGATCACATCATAGATATCGCAGCAGAAACATAGATATAATGTGGGATATACTAGGACGTCCGTATTTAGTATTAAGCCAACAATAGAAAATACGGATTCCACAGTCGCGATGAATAGCCAAGCCCACACCCTGGACCCCTACGAGAGCGGCAAGCGACCCTACCAATTCTGGAGTTTAGGAGACCCAGTCTCGACTCCTCGAGATAGCCTCCCACTGAACCCCAGAACCCGGTCACCTGTGCTCCCCTCCTTGGGTCCATCCTAATGTGGAAAAGTAAATAATATACAACACTGGTGGGATAACCTCAACCTGGAAGTGCCCCAAATAAAAGAATATTACATTACATTTGAATTTACATGAATGAAAATATAAAACTCTCATCTCACATAAAACCCCCGGCTATTCAATCGCGGCAATCCTGCACATCATATCTCAGCAACACATAATATCTCATATCATCAACGTAAGTAAGTATGCATACACCGATCGTCGTCGATGTATAGCAACGAAAACCGGCAATACAACAACATACTACACTTACGGTCACAAAAAAGAAAGTGTAAAACTACAATATTTGGAATCCACAATCACTTTAGATATCGTAAATCCGAAATATCACATACTTCGCATTTCATGCCTAACTCTATGAATTCCACATATTGTATCACATTCCAGATAAATAGACAGTATTAAACTTTTCGAACAGATAATCAAATACCCAAAATTTCCTAAAGTGCTCAACATTTGAGCGGAGTTCAAATAATCCCAGAATATGTCACAGTACCAGTGATCCAGCCGTAGAAGGGTCAAGCCAACGCCTCACATGTGGCACGCCGTACTGTCCCAAACCCGAAGGTTCAAAAAGAAGTTCAAGACGGTCACATAATCGAGTTAAGGTTTGTTGTCTTCTAGAGGGTCCACCGTGTTACTTGCACATTTTTCCGAAAGATTTAAACCCAAAAAAAATTCAACACTTGAAAATTTTGCCGTGCCAGGAAAAAGAAAGTTAATGATATCCGTTCGAACATTTTAACAGTTTCTAAATATCTGGAAAGAAAAACGAATTTAAATATTCCGATCGAATCTACGATTACAAAACAAACCCCAGAACACTCAACACTTGAGTCACTTTAAAAATACCCAGAAGCATCAACAAGCACCTACGGATATTACTACGAATCCACGTGTCATAATCCCAAAGTTCAGCCCCGGAACCGCCGCAGGAAGCAGGTTTCCGCCGCGGTTCCGCGGTGACTTAAATGAATTGTGATCTCGTATTTCATGGTAATTCTTATAATTTCCTGATGATTTTTTAGGTATTTTTAATTCAGAAAAAATCGCATTTTTGAGAAATATCCAGAGAGGGGTTCATTTCATCGGTTCGGGTTCGATCGGAGTTTTAACTTCGTTAACACGTCGCCTAATGCTCTAGCTAGGCTCTGATACCACTGTAGGGTTCCGAGGCACACTTGTGAAGGTTCATAAGCATCAAACATGCCCGAATAAAATTTTACATGTGCCGAACAACCCAAAGACGGGATCTTTGCTAGATTATTAGGGTTTAGCATGCAAGATAACATCTTTAAAGCTAAGTGTGAGGGATTACAACCTTTGTAGTCTGCTCCTTCGCTTCACAATCTCCGAGTAGAAGTCCCTTCGCCGCGATCCACGATCTCCCGGACTCAAGAGAGGCTCCACGACTCGAACGATCCATGCTAGCTTGAAGTGTTCCGATTCTCCGATGATCTACGTCGAAGTTGCTATAACCCAAGCTTTCTCACTCTAAAGAGATGAACACCCTAATCTAATGGGCTAGATTAGATGAGGATGATGGAGTAGTATTTATGCTATCTTTTTATTTCACTTTCTCACAATAAATCATCACAAAAAGGATTAACTAGTGAGCTCTTTCTCAAAACTCAAGAGAGAAGAAGATGAAGAATGAAAGAATAATCCTTTTGTGATGAATAGTAGTCAAGTGTATATGATTGATTATATAACCATGGTCAAGGATGATAGGATAAAACTTGTAGAGAATAAATTAGAGTTAGGGTTTGGTTAGGTTAAGGATAAGGATCAACCATAATATCTTAACCAAGACAAAAGAGAATCCTTCTAGAAAGTACATGAAAGAGCTAACCCTAATCAAACCCTAATCCCTTTTTATCTGTAACGTTTCAAAAAAGATAAAATATTAATTTTGGGAATTTTTATAATTTAATATTATTTTATTGAATATTTTAATATTTTGGTATTATTAAATGCAAATAAATAGGAAAAATTTGAGAAAAATTAGGGAAAATTCTAAAATAGGGTAAATTAAATAATTATGCCATTTCTAAGTTTAATTGACTAGTTATATGCTTAATTAGTGCTAATCGCGATTAAAAATCGCTAATCAGATTTTTATGGCTTTTTGTGCAAAACTTGCACATATCATTTTTATCACACTTGTGCATTTTCTTTCATGTTATTTGGGGCTACTATTCTTGTGAGAAGGGTTTTGGAGGAAAAGAAAAAAAAGGAAAAGAAAAAGAAAAGAGAAAGGAATAAGATAATGAGGTATGGTGAGAGAGAGAGAGGTATGGTCCCTTTTGACCCCTTAACTTAGCCATTTGGCTAGATCCCCACACTCATTTCTCTCCCTCTCCTCCCCCATCTCCTGCATCTGCTGCTTCCTCTCCCTTCCTCCACCTTCAAGCTCTCATTTCACCTCAGAAATCACTCCAAAACACCACCCTCATTTCATTAAAAGATGCACAA